>JAPJYX010000009.1:432500-5232500 GCA_030503985.1 Himalopsyche tibetana | reverse complement strand
AGCTAATTCCAATGAATAAACTAGATTTGAAATTTGATACTCGCACACAAATAGTGATAATTGTAATCATATGTACGTCACAAACAAAAAGTAACGATAATCATAGTACAAGTTATTTTATATGTTCTACTTATTTTTTTATCAACCGAAAATTTGTGTGACTTAATGGACGAGCAAAAGTAGCCACCAAAGTTACTCGAAATACAGTAAATAATGATTTAATCTTAGTCTTATAATATGACATGGATAAACCTCCGTCGACATCTCGCAAAAAAACGTCAAAGTATCCCGTAAGGAGAAAGATTCACTGACAATTTCGGGGAGAGATCTTTTTTAATAATAAAAAAAAACTCTAATGCTGCCACGTACGCCGCTAGTTTTTCCTGGCCACGTCAAGATTAAAGTCTCGTGCGGGAAGCAAAAGTTGAACTGATGCGAACGGGAACAAAGTGGGAGCTCGTTTAGTTAATGGCGACGTCGATGTAGACTGATCGAGATTATCAGCTTTCTTCGCCGGAGGACGATCAAGATCAGCAATTCTGCGCCAGACGTTAATATCAGCGATCGAGCGAGAACCTTAAACAAATACATAAAAGTTACGTTCATTTGCTCAGGGAGGCTTGAGAAATTGGGGCGCAAATTAAATGCGTAGGTACTCTAATTTGTAACTATTAGCTCGATGAAAATGTACCCTTATATGAAATAAATGAACGATAAATTTTCTTGATAGTTATTAATGCCGCCGTCTAAGAATGTGTGATAATATAACCTTTGTTTAACATTCACATGAACCGAATTTTCAATAAATATTTCAATCTTAAAGTAAAACAAACTTCAAAAATCAATATTAAATTGTCAACTGTCACTAAAAGACACTATATTTGAAAATATATTTTTTTATTTCTTTATATCTCACATGTTTTAAAAAAAGGTTTAAATTTGTTTTTTTTTTATCTCGATCTTTATCAAATGAAAAAGGTAAATCCAAACGGAGTATTCATATCGACTGTGGAAAGGAAAAAGGACGTAATCTTCAGTTTTTTCAAAACAGCTTTTATTCGATATTCACAATGTATATAACTTGATACACGTTATATTAAAAGTATGTTAGCGGCAAATTAAAAAAAAAAAAAAGAAGGGCCTATGAAAATTGCGATCAGTAAAAAAGACTTAAAACAAAGGTTTTTCTTTATTATTAAAAAATATGAAATTAATATTAGGCGAAGTCAATCAATCACTTTTAAGGTGTGCACTGTCAATACTTGGTGGAATGGCATTATAATAAAAATAATAAAACATTTTTAGTACTTTTTCCAAATAAAATTTATTAGATCAGGACCGGTTTCGCTCATGATGAGCATTGTCAACTGATAAGAAAAACAAACTCAACTTTCCAAACTCAATTTGGTTGATAGACATTAAGACATAATATGAATTGCGACTTACCAATTTAAGTAATGATTTATGTCGGGCGTGTAGTCAACTGACCAACTAATCGTTTTCAAATTCGTAAGTGTCTAAGATGAGTATTTTTTCATTCATCTAATCCTAAAAACGACGAAAAGCTAATAATAGTACATCAGTCTATCACTGACATGCTCCATAAGTTTTTAAATAGTCGACAACGAAAGAAAATAATCTATAACAAAAAAATATGTAAAAATAATAAAACATTTTTAGTACTTTTTCCACATAAAATTTTATTAGATCAGGACCGGTTTCGCTCATGATGAGCATTGTCAACTGAATGTTGAATGAATTTCAGTTGACAATGCTCATCATGAGTGAAACCGGTCCTGATCTAATAAATTTTATGTGGAAAAAGTACTAAAAATGTTTTATTATTTTTATTATGAAGTCAATCAAGTTTATAAGTCTCTGAACACTTCAACGTTGTGTATATTTCATAATTTGCCTTTAATCAGAATCATCAATAAATATTCTTTGTGACTGTTGTAAAATTTGTTATGTGTAAGTTACCTCCTCTTTTCCTTTCCACTGTTGACATTATATTGACTTAATACAATTTTGCCCGAATATTGTAAATTAAATAACTCAATATAAAATATATTATTAGTAAAGAAATATGAATATTAGTAAAATGGACATATTATAAATAATATTTACCATGCAAAAATATTTATTCAAATTCGATATTATCTAAATACGAAGTGCATACGAAAAAATACGTAAAAATAATCTTGATTAAATCGATTAATAAACATTATGTCTCCATTAACAATACTACTTAGTGATACGCTGAAATAAAAATAGAATTATGGAAGTACCTTAACTTTTATCGTTTGAACTCAGCACGTTTGTGTCTATATATCCTATCCAAAAGGTCTACTTTACTTGAAGTAAATTATGCGGGTGATTCTTCTTAGTAAAATGTCAGAGGGTGGGGTAATTCTGGGATAGTGTTAAGCTAGATGTAAGCAGAAGGATAGTGGTCGAAAGGTGGGCCATTTTCAGCCAGTCTCAACTTTTATTGTGAATGCTGAACACACTATGCTGGTTTTCATACAAATAATAAAAAACGTTTCAGGTAAGATTTTTTAATTGTTTTGTATAAAAGAGATACACTATTATACCTTGTTTAATATTTGATTTTTTTTATAATCTAGCAATGGTTTGAATATGGGTTTTGATACAAATCACATAAATATAATAAAAATGTATATGTAAGAGAGCGGACTAACCAGCGTCGTGATAGACCTGCGATGGGCATGCTGGGAATGCCCATCAAAAGTATGAATTCTGCGTGTTTCTTCGAATAACCGGACTAACCCTATCGTCATAGAAAACTACTGATAATCATTCATAGGATGTACTCGGTGGAGCTACAGGACGCTTGGTTGAAATGGGAGGGAATAATATGATTGAATTGGGATTTATTTGGTGGCACTCCATTGTACTAATTTTAAAGAATAACAAAGTATTATAGAATATGCACATACATAAATATGTATTTTTAAATTGCCTAATTATTTAAAAAATAATTACAAGATTTAACATTTTACTTTCAGATGCGAGAATTTCACCGATATCACTAATTTTCAGTTTTGCTAGAGTGAAAAATCAAACAGTGGCTTTGAATAAATTATTCATTTATCAACCTAACCATATTGTCTAACGTTTTTTTGCCAAGAATGAAAGTAAATTAAAAAGTAATCTTTTTTGGTTTTGTATGAATTCAAAATGTTGCACCTTTCATCAACATCTTGCAAGAAAATAAATTTGAATAATCCAATTAGAGCAACGCTACCTGGAAACGTTCGTCCCCAGCACGGTGACATCGTTATGAAACTATTTAACTATTTCTTTCTTGAATATTCGTTAGAGCAGACAATTCGTCAATGTTACTATTTGGATTATTCTTCAACAAAAATAGTTTAAAAAAATGAACATGTCAAAATAAAATAAAAAGAGCATTTCAAATCTCATAAAAATACAACAACAAAATAGTTACACAATAATGTGTTCATTATGAAAATCCCTTACTGTTTATTTATTTTTGAATTTAATGAAATGCTCAATGTATTTTAAAACTTGAAATGGCTGACTATAAATTTTCATATGCTTAAATATATATATATAATTATAACCTACTTACTTAAGAGTAACTTTCGGAATGCTAAAATTTGTGCTAATTGGTTTCAAGAGAGTAAGGTTCTATATCGAAAAAGACAACAGTGAAAATAAAAAGGTATTTAAAACTAATTATAAGAAATCTAAGCATGTCAACAACTAAATATTTCTCTTGAGTTCTGCAAAGTAAATATAAATTTAATTAATAATAAATAAAATACAGCAAAAAAACTTTTTTATTCTCAAGGTGACTTACTTTTATAATAAATGTTTTATTAAGAAACATACAATATTCTTTTGTACTTATTTTAACTGATCAGATGATAATTTTTGTCATGAGCGAAACCGGTCCTGATCTTGGTAAACAAAATTGGAAATAATTACAAAGGAATGTTTTGTTTTTCGTAATATAATGTCATTCCACCAAGTATAGACAGTGAACACCCTTAAAGTAATAAATGTTTATACTCCTAAACAAAAAATAGTTCAGAAAAGCTAGTTTTTACGGAAATGTGTGTATATAGAAGTGTTACGCGTGTTTTGTATACATTAAGTTGTATGTTATTGGAAGTGTCTCAAAAGTTCTACATAACTTACACTAAAACGTACCGAGCATTGATAAACTAGTGAAATATTTTTATGAAATTGATAATTATTAAATTTTCATTACATAGTCACGTTTGAAAAGTTTTCAGTTTGTAACGGTACATTCCTTTAATTTACAATAATATTTATTCAATACATTGAATTTAAAAACAGTTAAAACTTGCCCCAATCTGGGTGCAACAGTACTGAAACAGGCAAATTTTCCTCCATAGTCCTCCGCCCATCCAACCGAGTGTAAATTAATTTTACTCTTGGAATCGTGCATAATTAAAAAGATGGCGGTGACGTAACGCCAAGTTCCACTTTCTGCATGTTATGTTAAGTTCTGCTACTGCTGCGAGCCTCCAGGCTGCTAGTTGAACTGAATTTTGCAATGCAAACAGTTAAAGTACTCGAGCACTCTGAGGAATCGCAGTTTAAATGGAAAAAGTTAAACATTAGTACATGGCTTGCTTTTAAAACGTCTAACTGCCATTTGCAGCTGATAGCTCATTATCATATATATTAAAATCCTCGGAGGTGTTTCGCGTGGACGTGAATATGCATAATATGTAACATTCTTTGAACTTTTTCAGCAAGATCGATCTATTCAGTAATTAAGTCTTAGATAATATGAATTATGGCATTATGCCTTTTAAGTATACGTCAATATGGAAAGTAATGTCGTTTGAAAGTCATACATACAAATATTATATTAAATGGGTATTCTACTTAATTATGTTTTATGAAACACTAACTGGTTCCTGGCAAGCGTTGCAATTCCACCCAAAGAAAGAAAGTGTTTGTGTTTTAATTGTGTTTATTGAAGTGCATGTTTTCTTTTTCTGTTCTGTTTAACGTTTCCTGCCGATTGTCTATAGTACTGCAAGTAATTTGTACTATAACCTTCGCGCAAGTGCAAGCATATGTTGTCATGAATTGTATGGCAGACATATAAACATTGTTTTTTTCTATATAAGACCTACTGTAAGTAAGTTTTACTATGCCTATAACTTTACCGGAAGTGCTAGCAAAAAGTTTGTCAAAGTTTTACTGCAATCAGATGAGCGGTGTGGTAACGCATGAAATACGAACAAATAAACATACATTTTCATATATAAGATTTTTTCGACGTAACTTTGTTAAAGTACTTAGTAATTTCACTGGTTGTGTTACTTAGTATGACACGTGTTTTGCCTATTTAAAAAATCATTTACAAATAAACACTTTCGTAAGATTTTGAAGTCAAATTCTTATAATATATTTATAATTATATTAGAGAAAGTCGTTTTCATACTTTGAGCAACGGTACAAGTAAACTAATACGAAAACGGAAAGAGTAATTCGATAATACATACATACAATATAATAGACAAACTGATTTCAATAAAAAAAACGTTTTACTATTTTTATGTTTATAAATAGTTGTTTCAATTAAAATAAATATAAATTGTCTATGAATGTACAGTAAGTACATATATATTAGTAACAATGCATTGTTTAGAGATGTGCATTGTCTCTGAAAGCAATTTAAGGCTCTGAATATCTTTCGCATGTCATTTCACACGTTTGTTGTGGCTTACTTGTGCATATATAACATCAACATTACATATAAGTTATATAATCCAGGGCTTTTAAAAATATTTCCACAATTTTTAAAATAGAATTTTACAAATTCTCCATCAAATACAAAACTTTTCACTGTCTTTACATAAAAAAAATATGCTTATACATACAAAGTATGTTATTGTAACTTTACAAAATTAACGAAATAAAATCTTCTTTTTCACATTATTTTGTGTATTGAAATTGAACGGCAATAATACATTATATACTTATATTTGTTTGAAAACTATTTGTAGAATATTGTAATATATTTAAAAAAAGAGACTTACAAATAAGCTGAAACTGAGCTATTAATTTACACTCGTGAGCTAAATTCTATACCAATTTCCAATGATTGTTATTTTTTGCCATGTTCACTCCCCATGTGCATCACATGGACTCTTAATAGAGTTTTTCTCGACAGAAGTGTTTCTACAAGAACTGTTAGTTACTCAGTTGCTCAATCTCTCGTTCTTCAAAGAGAGTTAGGGATATAACGATAGGAATAAGTCAGAACTAATGTTTACCTAATCACTCTCTCTTCACGCGTTTTTTGGATATATGAAAAGAGATAAGGGATTTAAAAACAAGCTTTTAACTAAAAATCCATAAATCAATTAAAAATCAATTAATAAAAACTTTTCAAACGAATCCAACAACTTTGACCATTCGTCTACACAGCTGGCAATTTTGATATTTGTTTGAAAATATTATATTTAATACATTTTTACATTACACAAGTATCAAATTAAAAATCACAAAAGATCATTGATTTTTTAGATTGTTTTAGGCATCTTGACACACAGGATCAGGAATACAAATAATATGAATAACAACTTACTAATTTACGTAATTATTTATATCGGGCGTGTCGTCAACAAACCAACCAATGGTGTTCAAGTTCATAAGTGTTTGAGATGTGTGCATTTTTTGATCCGTCTAATACTAAAATCAACGAAAAGCTAATAGTGTTTTTTTTTAAAAGTTCTAAGACTTAACGAGATTGAGAAATACTGATGTAGACTCCGTTATATGGGATGCACAGCATATCCTGGGGAACTTTCATTTAATCGTGCAATGAAACAATGTTCGTCATACTTGCATGCCACACTAACTCCCAACTTAGTGCCTTTGGACTTGTTTTGTAAGCATGGAGCGGCAGGGAGCAGTACTCAGGCTTACTTGTTATTTTCAATAACGGGGTGCATCTAGGGGATAGAATTTAATTTCCGCGTTTGCGGAACAGTGTATCGAAAATTAACCGGTTGAGTTATTAGTTCAATATGCTCATTCTACCACAGTGTAATGTTATGTGAAAGGAAACATATTTAAATTTATATGACATTATTATTAAAGAGGTACTATTAACTTTACATTTTCGCAAGGAACTCAATAAGTCTATACATATTTTATTCAGCAGTAACTTTTTTAAAGCTGTACTCTACATATTTCACCTCTTCATCAATCAGTCAAAATAATCAAAGTTTGAGTTAAACATCATGTTGTTATTTGTAAATTTAGGTCCAATACATAACCGAAACGTCAAACTATCAATATCTAAGTTAAAATTTTTGAATGAATAATATGATACAGTTAGAAACAAATAAACGACGATCGAAAAGAAATCATTGTGTAATAATAATAATAAGAACTAGCTGTAAGCCCGTTGCCCAGCAACGTGAGATTTTTGTTGCATAGTATTAATTTTAATTTTATTTTATGTTATTTTATTTTATGGTATTTTATTTTATTTTATTTTATTTTATTTTATTTTATTTCATTTAATTTTTATTTATTTTATTTTATTTTTATAGTTAGCAGAAATTTCGTAAATTATTTAATTTTTGGAATAATGTTTATGTTTGCTAACAACCATTTTTCGTAGTAGCAGAAATTTTGTAAAATATTTATTTTTTGGAGTAATGTTTAAGTTTGCTAACAACCATATTTCGTAGAAGCATAAATTTCGTAAAATATTCAATTTTTGGAATAATGTTCAAGTTTGCTAACAACCATTTTTCGTAGGAGCAGAAATTTCGTAAATTATTTAATATTTGGAATAATGTTCAAGTTTGCTAACAACCATTTTTCGTAGGAGTAGAAATTTTGTAAAATATTTAATATTTGAAATAATGTTTAAGTTTGCTAACAACCATTTTTCGTAGTAGCCGAAATTTCGTAAATTATTTAATATTTGGAATAATGTTTATGTTTGCTAACAACCATTTTTCGTAGAAGCAGAAATTTCGTAAATTATTTAATATTTGGAATAATGTTTCAGTTTGCTAACAACCATTTTTCGTAGAAGCAGAAATTTCGTAAATTATTTAATATTTGGAATAATGTTTCAGTTTGCTAACAACCATTTTTCATAGTAGCCGAAATTTCGTAAATTATTATATTTTGGAATAATGTTTAAGTTTGCTAACAACCATTTTTCGTAGTAGCAGGAATTTCGTAAATTATTTAATATTTGGAATAATGTTTAAGTTTGCTAACAACCATTTTTCGTAGAAGCAGAAATTTCGTAAATTATTTAATATTTGAAATAATATTCAAGTTTGCTATCAATCATTTTTCGTAGTAGCAGAAATTTCGTAAATTATTTAATATTTGGAATAATGTTTAAGTTTGCTAACAACCATTTTTCGTAGAAGCAGAAATTTCGTAAATTATTTAATATTTGGAATAATGTTTCAGTTTGCTAACAACCATTTTTCATAGTAGCCGAAATTTCGTAAATTATTATATTTTGGAATAATGTTTAAGTTTGCTAACAACCATTTTTCGTAGTAGCAGGAATTTCGTAAATTATTTAATATTTGGAATAATGTTTAAGTTTGCTAACAACCATTTTTCGTAGAAGCAGAAATTTCGTAAATTATTTAATATTTGAAATAATATTCAAGTTTGCTATCAATCATTTTTCGTAGTAGCAGAAATTTCGTAAATTATTTAATTTTTGGAATAATTTTTAAGTTTGCTAACAACCATTTTTCGTAGAAGCAGAAATTTCGTAAATTATTTAATATTTGGAATAATGTTTCAGTTTGCTAACAACCATTTTTCGTAGAAGCAGAAATTTCGTAAATTATTTAATATTTGGAATAATGTTTCAGTTTGCTAACAACCATTTTTCGTAGTAGCCGAAATTTCGTAAATTATTATATTTTGGAATAATGTTTAAGTTTGCTAACAACCATTTTTCGTAGTAGCAGGAATTTCGTAAATTATTTAATATTTGGAATAATGTTTAAGTTTGCTAACAACCATTTTTCGTAGAAGCAGAAATTTCGTAAATTATTTAATATTTGAAATAATATTCAAGTTTGCTATCAATCATTTTTCGTAGTAGCAGAAATTTCGTAAATTATTTAATTTTTGGAATAATGTTTAAGTTTGCTAACAACCATTTTTCTTAGAAGCAGAAATTTCGTAAATTATTTAATATTTGGAATAATGTTTCAGTTTGCTAACAACCATTTTTCGTAGTAGCCGAAATTTCGTAAATTATTATATTTTGGAATAACTTTTAAGTTTGCTAACAACCATTTTTCGTAGTAGCAGAAATTTCGTAAATTATTTAATTTTTGGAATAATGTTTAAGTTTGCTAACAACCATTTTTCGTAGTAGCAGAAATTTCGTAAATTATTTAATATTTGGAATAATGTTTAAGTTTGCTAACAACCATTTTTCGTAGAAGCAGAAATTTCGTAAATTATTTAATATTTGAAATAATATTCAAGTTTGCTATCAATCATTTTTCGTAGTAGCAGAAATTTCGTAAATTATTTAATTTTTGGAATAATGTTTATGTTTGCTAACAACCATTTTTCGTAGAAGCAGAAATTTCGTAAATTATTTAATATTTGGAATAATGTTTCAGTTTGCTAACAACCATTTTTCGTAGAAGCAGAAATTTCGTAAATTATTTAATATTTGGAATAATGTTTCAGTTTGCTAACAACCATTTTTTATAGTAGCCGAAATTTCGTAAATTATTATATTTTGGAATAATGTTTAAGTTTGCTAACAACCATTTTTCGTAGTAGCAGGAATTTCGTAAATTATTTAATATTTGGAATAATGTTTAAGTTTGCTAACAACCATTTTTCGTAGAAGCAGAAATTTCGTAAATTATTTAATATTTGAAATAATATTCAAGTTTGCTATCAATCATTTTTCGTAGTAGCAGAAATTTCGTAAATTATTTAATATTTGGAATAATGTTTAAGTTTGCTAACAACCATTTTTCGTAGAAGCAGAAATTTCGTAAATTATTTAATATTTGGAATAATGTTTCAGTTTGCTAACAACCATTTTTCATAGTAGCCGAAATTTCGTAAATTATTATATTTTGGAATAATGTTTAAGTTTGCTAACAACCATTTTTCGTAGTAGCAGGAATTTCGTAAATTATTTAATATTTGGAATAATGTTTAAGTTTGCTAACAACCATTTTTCGTAGAAGCAGAAATTTCGTAAATTATTTAATATTTGAAATAATATTCAAGTTTGCTATCAATCATTTTTCGTAGTAGCAGAAATTTCGTAAATTATTTAATTTTTGGAATAATTTTTAAGTTTGCTAACAACCATTTTTCGTAGAAGCAGAAATTTCGTAAATTATTTAATATTTGGAATAATGTTTCAGTTTGCTAACAACCATTTTTCGTAGTAGCCGAAATTTCGTAAATTATTATATTTTGGAATAATGTTTAAGTTTGCTAACAACCATTTTTCGTAGTAGCAGGAATTTCGTAAATTATTTAATATTTGGAATAATGTTTAAGTTTGCTAACAACCATTTTTCGTAGAAGCAGAAATTTCGTAAATTATTTAATATTTGAAATAATATTCAAGTTTGCTATCAATCATTTTTCGTAGTAGCAGAAATTTCGTAAATTATTTAATTTTTGGAATAATGTTTAAGTTTGCTAACAACCATTTTTCTTAGAAGCAGAAATTTCGTAAATTATTTAATATTTGGAATAATGTTTCAGTTTGCTAACAA
Organism: Himalopsyche tibetana; assembly: GCA_030503985.1. Classification (NCBI taxonomy): domain Eukaryota; kingdom Metazoa; phylum Arthropoda; class Insecta; order Trichoptera; family Rhyacophilidae; genus Himalopsyche; species Himalopsyche tibetana. The sequence goes on along the minus strand of JAPJYX010000009.1, from coordinate 5,221,704 downwards.
CCATTTTTCGTAGTAGCCGAAATTTCGTAAATTATTATATTTTGGAATAACTTTTAAATTTGCTAACAACCATTTTTCGTAGTAGCAGAAATTTCGTAAATTATTTAATTTTTGGAATAATGTTTAAGTTTGCTAACAACCATTTTTCGTAGTAGCAGAAATTTCGTAAATTATTTAATATTTGGAATAATGTTTCAGTTTGCTAACAACCATTTTTCGTAGAAGCAGAAATTTCGTAAATTATTTAATATTTGAAATAATATTCAAGTTTGCTATCAATCATTTTTCGTAGTAGCAGAAATTTCGTAAATTATTTAATTTTTGGAATAATGTTTATGTTTGCTAACAACCATTTTTCGTAGAAGCAGAAATTTCGTAAATTATTTAATATTTGGAATAATGTTTCAGTTTGCTAACAACCATTTTTCGTAGAAGCAGAAATTTCGTAAATTATTTAATATTTGGAATAATGTTTCAGTTTGCTAACAACCATTTTTCATAGTAGCCGAAATTTCGTAAATTATTATATTTTGGAATAATGTTTAAGTTTGCTAACAACCATTTTTCGTAGTAGCAGGAATTTCGTAAATTATTTAATATTTGGAATAATGTTTAAGTTTGCTAACAACCATTTTTCGTAGAAGCAGAAATTTCGTAAATTATTTAATATTTGAAATAATATTCAAGTTTGCTATCAATCATTTTTCGTAGTAGCAGAAATTTCGTAAATTATTTAATATTTGGAATAATGTTTAAGTTTGCTAACAACCATTTTTCGTAGAAGCAGAAATTTCGTAAATTATTTAATATTTGGAATTATGTTTCAGTTTGCTAACAACCATTTTTCATAGTAGCCGAAATTTCGTAAATTATTATATTTTGGAATAATGTTTAAGTTTGCTAACAACCATTTTTCGTAGTAGCAGGAATTTCGTAAATTATTTAATATTTGGAATAATGTTTAAGTTTGCTAACAACCATTTTTCGTAGAAGCAGAAATTTCGTAAATTATTTAATATTTGAAATAATATTCAAGTTTGCTATCAATCATTTTTCGTAGTAGCAGAAATTTCGTAAATTATTTAATTTTTGGAATAATTTTTAAGTTTGCTAACAACCATTTTTCGTAGAAGCAGAAATTTCGTAAATTATTTAATATTTGGAATAATGTTTCAGTTTGCTAACAACCATTTTTCGTAGAAGCAGAAATTTCGTAAATTATTTAATATTTGGAATAATGTTTCAGTTTGCTAACAACCATTTTTCGTAGTAGCCGAAATTTCGTAAATTATTATATTTTGGAATAATGTTTAAGTTTGCTAACAACCATTTTTCGTAGTAGCAGGAATTTCGTAAATTATTTAATATTTGGAATAATGTTTAAGTTTGCTAACAACCATTTTTCGTAGAAGCAGAAATTTCGTAAATTATTTAATATTTGAAATAATATTCAAGTTTGCTATCAATCATTTTTCGTAGTAGCAGAAATTTCGTAAATTATTTAATTTTTGGAATAATGTTTAAGTTTGCTAACAACCATTTTTCTTAGAAGCAGAAATTTCGTAAATTATTTAATATTTGGAATAATGTTTCAGTTTGCTAACAACCATTTTTCGTAGTAGCCGAAATTTCGTAAATTATTATATTTTGGAATAACTTTTAAGTTTGCTAACAACCATTTTTCGTAGTAGCAGAAATTTCGTAAATTATTTAATTTTTGGAATAATGTTTAAGTTTGCTAACAACCATTTTTCGTAGTAGCAGAAATTTCGTAAATTATTTAATATTTGGAATAATGTTTAAGTTTGCTAACAACCATTTTTCGTAGAAGCAGAAATTTCGTAAATTATTTAATTTTTGGAATAATGTTTAAGTTTGCTAACAACCATTTTTCTTAGAAGCAGAAATTTCGTAAATTATTTAATATTTGGAATAATGTTTCAGTTTGCTAACAACCATTTTTCGTAGTAGCCAAATTTCGTAAATTATTATATTTTGGAATAACTTTTAAGTTTGCTAACAACCATTTTTCGTAGTAGCAGAAATTTCGTAAATTATTTAATTTTTGGAATAATGTTTAAGTTTGCTAACAACCATTTTTCGTAGTAGCAGAAATTTCGTAAATTATTTAATATTTGGAATAATGTTTAAGTTTGCTAACAACCATTTTTCGTAGAAGCAGAAATTTCGTAAATTATTTAATATTTGAAATAATGTTTCAGTTTGCTAACAACCATTTTTCGTAGTAGCCGAAATTTCGTAAATTATTATATTTTGGAATAACTTTTAAGTTTGCTAACAACCATTTTTCGTAGTAGCAGAAATTTCGTAAATTATTGAATTTTTGGAATAATGTTTAAGTTTGCTAACAACCATTTTTCGTAGTAGCAGAAATTTCGTAAATTATTGATTTTTTGGAATAAAGTTTAAGTTTGCTAACAACCATTTTTCGTAGTAGCAGAAATTTCGTAAATTATTTAATATTTGGAATAATGTTTAAGTTTGCTAACAACCATTTTTCGTAGAAGCAGAAATTTCGTAAATTATTTAATTTTTGGAATAATGTTTAAGTTTGCTAACAACCATTTTTCTTAGAAGCAGAAATTTCGTAAATTATTATATTTTGGAATAACTTTTAAGTTTGCTGACAACTATTTTTCGTAGTAGCAGAAATTTCGTAAATTATTGATTTTTTGGAATAAAGTTTAAGTTTGCTAACAACCATTTTTCGTAGTAGCAGAAATTTCGTAAATTATTGAATTTTTGGAATAATGTTCAAGTTTGCTAACAACCATTTTTCGTAGTAGCATAAATTTCGTAAATTATGTAATATTTGGAATAATGTTCAAGTTTGCTAACAACCATTTTTCGTAGTAGCATAAATTTCGTAAAATATTTAATTTTTCGAATAATTTTCAAGTTTGCTAACAACCATATTTCGTAGGAGCAGAAATTTCGTGAATTATTGAATTTTTGGAATAAAAAAAAAGTTTGCTAACAACCATTTTTCGTAGTAGCAGAAATTTCGTAAATTATTGATTTTTTGGAATAAAGTTTAAGTTTGCTAACAACCATTTTTCGTAGTAGCAGAAATTTCGTAAATTATTGAATTTTTGGAATAATGTTCAAGTTTGCTAACAACCATTTTTCGTAGTAGCATAAATTTCGTAAATTATGTAATATTTGGAATAATGTTCAAGTTTGCTAACAACCATTTTTCGTAGTAGCATAAATTTCGTAAAATATTTAATTTTTCGAATAATTTTCAAGTTTGCTAACAACCATATTTCGTAGGAGCAGAAATTTCGTGAATTATTGAATTTTTGGAATAAAAAAAAAGTTTGCTAACAACCATTTTTCGTAGTAGCCGAAATTTCGTAAATTATTGATTTTTTGGAATAAAGTTTAAGTTTGATAACAACCATTTTTCGTAGTAGCAGAAATTTCGTAAATTATTGAATTTTTGGAATAATGTTCAAGTTTGCTAACAACCATTTTTCGTAGGAGCAGAAATTTCGTAAATTATGTAATATTTGGAATAATGTTCAAGTTTGCTAACAACCATTTTTCGTAGTAGCATAAATTTCGTAAAATATTCAATTTTTGGAATAAAGTTTAAGTTTGCTAACAACCATTTTTCGTAGTAGCAGAAATTTCGTAAATTATTGAATTTTTGGAATAATGTTCAAGTTTGCTAACAACCATTTTTCGTAGGAGCAGAAATTTCATAAATTATTTAATATTTGGAATAATGTTCAAGTTTGCTAACAACCATTTTTCGTAGGAGCAGAAATTTCGTAAATTATTGAATTTTTGGAATAATGTTCAAGTTTGCTAACAACCATTTTTCGTAGTAGCATAAATTTCGTAAATTATTTAATATGTGGAATAATGTTTAAGTTTGCTAACAACCATTTTTCGTAGTAGCCGAAATTTCGTAAATTATTGAATTTTTGGAGTAAAGTTTAAGTTTGCTAACAACCATTTTTCGTAGTAGCAGAAATTTCGTAAATTATTGAATTTTTGGAATAATGTTCAAGTTTGCTAACAACCATTTTTCGTAGTAGCAGGAATTTCGTAAATTATTGAATTTTTGGAATAATGTTCAAGTTTGCTAACAACCATTTTTCGGATTTTAAATTATTTAACAATTATTTCCAATAAAAATCAAAAGATCAAATCCAATTTTTCAATAAAAAATCAGTTGCACATTTTGTCCAAGTGTATGAAAAAAGCAAAATATTATTCTATGATATATCCATATCATAATTTGAATATTCTTAATGTATTAAAGAATTCTAACAGATTTTCAAGGTCAGACGTGAAAAGATTCATCATTATGATTCAATTGATCAAATCCGCTCCAAAAAATATTAGTCTCACATCGACTCACACGATCAAACGATTCATTTCGATAGCCCTATAATCATTGTTTGCAATAGTCGAATTAAAGTCTTTGATTATTCGAATATTATGATGTATGGTGATACAATACTTTAGCTCTACACCAAGAAATATCAAATTTTCAAACGTGGCGATATCAGAACATTCACGCCCGGTTTAAAATAAGCCGCTCCCATCGGATAGAACAACATTTCAAAAATGTGCTGTTCAGAATAAATCGAAATCATTGGTCTGTACCTTACTGCGGACGTCCTTACAGACGGACCTTATCGGCTATTAATGTTAAGATGTTTAAGTTTGCTAACAACCATTTTTCGTAGTAGCAGAAATTTCGTAAATTATTTAATTTTTGGAATAATGTTGAAGTTTGCTAACAACCATTTTTCGTAGTAGCAGAAATTTCGTAAATTATTGAATTATTGGAATAATGTTCAAGTTTGCTAACAACCATTTTTCGGATTTTAAATTATTTAACAATTATTTCCAATAAAAATCAAAAGATCAAATCCAATTTTTCAATAAAAAATCAGTTGCACATTTTGTCCAAGTGTATGAAAAAAGCAAAATATTATTCTATGATATATCAATATCATAATTTGAATATTCTTAATGTATTAAAGAATTCTAACAGATTTTCAAGGTCAGACGTGAAAAGATTCATCATTATGATTCAATTGATCAAATCCGCTCCAAAAAATATTAGTCTCACATCGACTCACACGATCAAACGATTCATTTCGATAGCCCTATAATCATTGTTTGCAATAGTCGAATTAAAGTCTTTGATTATTCGAATATTATGATGTATGGTGATACAATACTTTAGCTCTACACCAAGAAATATCAAATTTTCAAACGTGGCGATATCAGAACATTCACGCCCGGTTTAAAATAAGCCGCTCCCATTGGATAGAACAACATTTCAAAAATGTGCTGTTCAGAATAAATCGAAATCATTGGTCTGTACCTTACTGCGGACGTCCTTACAGACGGACCTTATCGGCTATTAATGTTAAGATGTTTAAGTTTGCTAACAACCATTTTTCGTAGTAGCAGAAATATCGTAAATTATTATATTTTGGAATAATGTTTAAGTGTGCTAACAACTATTTTTCGTAGTAGCAGAAATTTCGTAAATTATTGAATTTTTGGAATAATGTTCGGTTAAAATCGGTGACAATCATCCAATCATAACGGACATTATCGACTATTAATATATAGAAGGATGACACTGAACAAAATCTGTCAAATCAGCTCCTTGCCCTATAATTATAGCTTCAAAAAATCGAATCAGTTCATTTGATTATTTAAAAAACTTCGTAGCCATGCAAATTTTCAAATAAAGTTCTCTCAATATTATTACGATGCTTTAGTTCTAAGCCAGGAAATTTGAATTTTGAATATAAAAAGACGTCCATTCCAATTGGCCGAAAAATGTGGTGTTCAAAATATGTTCAAAATAAAGCGCTATCATTGGGCGAAGTGGACATCAGTACGGACACATTTGTGAAAAGTGATTATTTTATCGGCTATTAATGTTAAGATTAGTTTTCACTTGCAATAAACATTCATTGTAGTTTATATTTTTTTAGTTGCCCGCCGTGGTCTAGTTGGTTAGAGCTTGCTCTACCGATCAGGTGGGTCTGGGTTTGATTCTCGGTAATGTCAATGTCGAAATTGATTTTTTTCAAATTTAATTTAAGATCTAAGACATAGGTGTTTGTGAAGTCAATTCTCATTGAGTTAATCTCCTGTGACTTTCAAAAATTCTCATCGAGTATATCTCGTATGATCTTTCAACTTCAAAATATTTGACGCATTGGCGAAGCTGTAATGTCAAATATATTTAAAAAAAATTAAAATACAGAAAAAAAAAATATATTGAAATAATTACAAACAATTGTTCGCCTATGTTTTATTGCGATTTTCTCAAAACTCAATACATATTTGAATAATGTGAGTAATGATACAATGCTCTTCATAATATGTTGAATTGTAGTTCTTCAAATTTATTACATAAAAAGATTTAATTCATGTCCACTCTTAATGTGTAGCATATGGCTTCCTAATTTATCAAAAGTTTTTCTACAGAATTGTTTTGAAAAGAAACCAATAAATTGAGTCAATAAATGCTTCTCATACTGGGTCCGTGGACCCAACACGAATGCTGCTGACGTTGACCGCTGCGCCATAGATCCGACAGATGTACATTGGCAAAAATGTAACATCGCAATTTATTTTTTATAAAACAAATTTCATTCAAATCAAAATCAATAAATCAAATAAAACAAGCGATCTCAACAAAAAAAAATATACAGGGTTATTAAAAGAAAACTAAGACTAAGACTTGTCAATGTGTAACAAACAATCAGAAATAGAAAACTATACATATTTTAAGACAATAATAAAACATATGAATAAGTCACACTACACCTCTTACGAATTCATGTTTAGATCGCATTGAAAACAATATGATTAAAATGACACGAACAATTAATTCAAAGGTTTACCTAAAATAGAAAATGGAAAATGTTTACAATATAACTTATAATATTAAAAAAAAAATTGAATGTGATAGTAGCAACGATTTAACACTTATGTTTTTTACTGGATTTAATTTTTTAGAATATTTTTTTCAATGCAATGGCCATGAATTTAATCCATTTAAAAAATCAATCGAAACCATATCAATTCTTACAACTAAAAGGATAAAATAAATATATCAAAATTAATAAAAGGCGGTTTTAGAAAAAAAATTGGTTAAGTACAGCATTATTTAGTTATTACTCATTTAAAAAAAGTAATATTTTAGAAAATTTATGAGCAAAGAGTGTTATTATAATAATACTCAACATATCTGCATAAACACAAATAAATATTTTTATTGTATCATTGTATCACACAAATATTATTTTTTATGAAATATTCACGCACGGAAAAAAATGAAAAGAACTTCACCACGATCCAGATTTTCCAGATGGAAGTGCGTCGTAAAGAGGAACGTAATATTTTCAAACATTATCGCGTGGCTAAGGGAATGAGTAAAATTTTCTTCGGCCAAGCGAATAAAAAAATGTAATATCGCAAAGAGGTATTTACAGCTAAATTCGTGTATTGATACTCGGGGTTTTTAACCAAGCGAAACATATTTAATTTACGTATCCAGCAATGGATGATGGTGGAGCTTTATAACATATAATACATGCTATGGAAACGGAAACATGTTGTACTCGAGCCAAAAATGATCTTTACGTATTGCATTAATTTGTGTTTTTGACAGTCACAAAAGATCATTGATTTTTTTATTGTTTTAGGCATCTTGACATACAGGATCAGAAATACACATAATATAAATTGTGACTTACCAATTTAAGTAATGATTTATGTCGGGCGTGTAGTCAACTGACCAACCAATCGTTTTCAAATTCTTAAGTGTCTAAGATGTGTATTTTTTCATCCATCTAATCATAAAAACGACGAAAAGCTAATAGATTTAACAAACTATTTATCTGATCCGAATCTTATTCTTTCATATTTACTTTATCAACAAAAAAAAATAGAAGTTAAGTGACTTAAGAAGAACTAGATGTAATATAATAATAGTACATCAGTCTATCACTGACATGCTCCATAAGTTTTTAAATAGTCGACAACGAAAGAAAATAATCTATAACAAAAAAATATGTAAAAATAATAAAACATTTTTAGTACTTTTTCCACATAAAATTTTATTAGATCAGGACCGGTTTCGCTCATGATGAGCATTGTCAACTGAATGTTGAATGAACTTCAGTTGACAATGCTCATCATGAGCGAAACCGGCCCTGATCTAATAAATTTTATGTAGAAAAAGTACTAAAAATGTTTTATTATTTTTATTATAATGCCTTTCCACCAAGTATTGACAGCGAACACCTTAAAAAAATATGTATTTATCAACGACTTTATTTTAAGATCCGATACTCAGAATACTAATGATTTTTATACTGTATTGAAATATTATGCTGTTGGTTTTTTTGTTGTTGTTTTTTAAGCCCAGCTTTTTTGTGTTTAAGCTTCTTGGCTTAATTGATAAGTGTTTATCAAGTTATACCAATATTATGAAATAAAATGAAATCCTATAATATTAAATTTATTTTGAAAACAGCAGGTATTATTTTTAGTGCGAAATGATGAATTTATATAAAATAATATTCTACAACCAACAGTAAACCGTTTTTTATTGCATCTGTAAGGTTATTTATTATAATCTTAATGTTATGTTTTAAGTAAGTGTACGATAAACGAAAATTGCATTTTTGTCAATAGATTCGGCAGTTACTTTGTAGAAACTATTTTTTCAGATAAAATAAAATTTATTATCTAAATTAATAATATTATTATTTCCATTTCAATTTAATACTATTAATGTTTGTATATAACTCTCTCCATGCATCCAGTAGAAAAGGATAAAGCTCCGACTTTATTTTGTAATTTATAATTTAAGATTTATAATCAATTTTTAGTTTATTCGTAAACCTTGCAATGTTGTGTCTGACGATGCCTTTCAAATTGGCAAAACATGTGTAACTGATAAACCTTATTTCCAATATTGCATTGTTTGACTAAATTAAAAATCGTATTTAATATTTGTTATAAATAAAAACAAACCAACCCGTCATGGGATTAAATCATAAATGTGTTATTATAAAAAGTTCATGACCAAATTTCCAGTTGAATGCAGAACAAGATTTATTGATATTTCTTTAATTATACAGTGAAGCAATTTAAAGATTACACCTTTAGATATCTTCTAGTGTAGAATAATTCGATTCTACAGTAAAAATTGATTGAAATGATAAATTATCAGTTACCAATTATTTTTATAAATTAGGAAAACAAAAACGAATCTTGCGTCCAATTTTCAGAATAATATTTTTTTTATTCATGTCCTCTCCCAATGTGGGGCATATGACCTCCATATTGAGGTATCTCAACAAAGCCTTTTTTGCAAGAACTGTTCGTTACTCAGTCGCTTAACCTCTCTTCTTCAAAGAGAGTAATAGGGATATAAGGATAAAGCTAGGACATGACTAATGGTTTAACTAATCGCTATCGCTACGCCCAGTTATTAACCGATCAAAAAAAGTCGAAAGAAAGTTATCCTTCCTACATTTTCCGATCCAAAATAACATAATTAACGAGTATTCCAAATTTAAAATAAAATTATATGTTTATCCCGTAATAATTATCGTGTGCACGTAGGAAAAAGGTTTATAATCTTTTCAATATGGATACTGAATACAAAAGACAAGTAGAATATTACCGTTATAGGAAGCAGCAGTCACAAATAGCTGGTTGGCAATAACGCGGGGCAACCAATAAACACGCCTTCTCCGATAATATTCGCAGATATTAAAATTCTGATACCGTTCGCGCCCGGAAAAACTTTTCAGCGAGGCGCGTCTCCATTTTCATATAGCGATCGTGGAAAAGGATTCCAGCAGGCCTTCGACGCGAGATGAGCTGCAAATTGAACAAGCATTAAAAGTACACAATACAATATTTTGCTGAGATACATTTATAATATAATATTACATGAAAATTGATAACATTGTTTTGAAATTACTAAGTAATAAATTTTCAGTAATGCATTGTTTAAATACAGTTGCGTGACAGTTTTCTTAAGTTGATAATATCAAAGACCGCTATTATCAGTAGTTACTTATTAAGACTTTTTGATATTAAACAGTATATTAACTACTAACAGTACTTCCTTTGTCAAAGAAATAAGGTATTTTCTCGATTGTAAAACGCATGTTTTTTTTACTATTTTTGGGTCTTTGAGTTAAAGGTACGTTTTATAATCAATGACGTTGTGTAAAATTTCTTCTTATTAATGGTATATATATAAAAAAAATTCGACTTATCATCAAAGAAGTTAGTATGTAGTATAGAATTTTCATTGTGCAATAAAATATACACGAAGCGTATTTATTTGTATTTCAGAAAGATTTTGATTCAAATAAAAAAAAGAAGAATGACTAATATTTCAAATGAGATTGTTATAAATCAAGGATTCAAGTTCATTTGTAATGTAGCATTTTGAGAATTCATTACTTTAATGTATAAACGAGATAGATTTTAGAATTATTTATTGATATAAACAAGTTAAAATATAGTATTTAACCTTTTGACCGCGGCTCCTATCCAAATCGGTTCAGATTGGGCTGCTATAGCAGTCAACCGCGGTCAAAGGGTTAAAGAAACAATGTATTGATAGCTTTGCAGTGAACATATAAATTATTTCAGGTATTTAAGCCAGGGCTGTGGTGTCGTGTAAAAAATAACGACTCCAACGTGATTTTTTTAAAATATTTTCGCTTAAACATACATATCTGCTTACTATCAGATTATTCTAGTTACTAAAATAATTCTAGTAGATTTCATAAATAAATATGATAAATAGACTAATTATTTATTTGAACGTCTCTACTATTCACGACTCCGAATCCACAGCCCTGATTGAAGCAATACGAATCATTTTTTTCTGTACACTAATTCAATTTCTAGACTCAGCTCTTCTTAGTTGTCCCTTTTTACACCTACCAGAATGTATTTCGCAAAACACTTAGATGTTTTATTGTGTTATTTTGAATTGTATTTGAGAGGTATTATGTTCATGAAATTCTATTCCTCTCCAAGCATTTTGAGTATTGTAATATCGCATCAATTTATTTTCCAGTCAAACAATTTGACTTCTTTGAATTGTACATCAATATTTGAGATGAAAATAAAAAAATATATACACCTGCCGAGCCAAGTATATATTATATAAGTTGATCTTCAAAGTATTTTTTTCGAAAAAAAATCGTGTTAAATAGGTACCCCTCACCTTTCTGCCGTTAAAAAAGAGCTTTTGGTAAATTTCAACAAAAGGTATTCATATTGATATGATTAACTAAAAATATTGACATTTTTAAGGGAATATTTTTATCAATCATGGGATAATCCAACTGAATTTTTACTGGGCACGCTCATTTTTAATTGCTCGAACGTTTGAAGAGAAATATGTATGCTCGCATATATATTTCGGTTTATGCGAAGCCAAAATGACAAAAAAACATTCATGATAGTGTCAAAAGTAATCAAGTGAATAATCATGAATGTAAATTATTTCTTCTATAAAACATTATAATTAACTTGTGAATGTCAATATGTTTTACGTTGACATTAGTAGGTTCAAATGAGAACTGTTTTATGGAAAGTTTTGTCAAGAATGTTTAGGCAGTCATTATTGTTTTTATTTTATTTTTTTGGATATCAAATCAAATTAATGGAGCTTTAAGTACCAGAGCACGTTAGCGTCAAAGTTCTTCGAGTCTCCTTCATCGCTAATGTTTTGAAAAGTTCCGTTACCATCGTTTCAGACGGAAGGACGTGGTCACTACAGAGGGTAAGATACCCCTAGTGAAGCCAATTCACGGGAACTCCATATGCATTAATTTTCAAATCACATTCTATATACTTCCCTTCATACTAAATCCAAACATGTACACACACAAAACGAACTAAGCATCATGAAAATGACTCTTCTTGGTTGAATTCCTTGATTTCTGTATTTATGTATGTATATATGAATTCATAAATAGATATCGACTGTCGAAAGAAAAAAAGACGTAACCCACACTTTTTTCAAAACAGCTTTTTTTCGATAATCACCATGTATTCAACTTGATACACCTTCTATCGAAATGATGGAAGCTGAAAATGCCGAATTAGCTTCTAAATTAACCTTTTCAATTTGAAAAAGATTGGCTTGTAAAAAATTGAAACCAAGAAAAAATAGTTTTTCCCAGACAATTTCTTAAATTAATATTAGATTATATCAATTAAACACCAGTTTAGAAGTGTCCGAGCACTTCAAGGTTGTGTATATTTTATAATTTGTATATGGCCCAAAATCATCAAAACACGTTTTTGAGCATTCTGTTAAATTTACTATATTCCTTTCCACAGTCGATATATAAAAAATATAAATTTTCATTTATTCTTGCTTACTTGATACAATTTCTTAGAATCAGATGTACATATATATAAATAGAGCAATTATGTATATGCAAAAAGAGAAATATGCAAAATAGAACAAATGGATGATATGCAGTTGCAATAAGCCATAGCCAGACTATTGCACAAGATAATGCAATAATATCTGTCTCCCGGGGGCTGTAGAATGTGTTCGGTAAAGAACAAATTATTCCTACATATCGCAAAATTGCTAGTGCGCAAGAGAGGAATGAATACTTTAGGTTACAAAACGTCCAATAATAACTCGATGTGAATCGATGTATTTTTATATTACACAAAAGGGATAGTACTCTCGATGATGTAATATACATGCAACCAATAATAAACCTTTATCCATATAAGAAACGGTATACAAAACAAATTATTTTGCGTATTTTGTTGTGGTAGTGTTCGTATTGATTGAGGATTATTTCATATTTTTAAAACTTAAAACACTCTTTTGTACTAGTTACATATTTATTTAAAATGATTATTTCATAACTGTTAGGGTTTTTTGGTTTTTGGCTAAATTTGTGACATTCAAAAACCGATTTTTCAACTTTGTAACCGGTTTTTTTACAAACGGTTTTTTAACAAATGTAAAGGAAATTCGATTTTTTTATTTGATGGATTAAAGACCATATGCCCCACATCATTTTCCCAGCGAAAGGGTATTTTCAGGGATCAGTAGACGCTTTGTGTTTTCTTAAATCATATTTTCTGAAGAGTAGCACCAAATAATTTCTTGATGTGCATTATTATGTGTATAAATAAACAACATTAAAAAATTGAACCTTTTCTCGCTATTCAATTTGAATTATCCATGTTTTGTAAAAACTCGAAAACCGAATAAAACTGGTTTTCGAACAATATTGACATTCGACAATCGGTTTTTTCAAAACTCAGTTTTCGTATAAGCCCTAATAACTGTTTTACAGATTTCTTATAAAATGGCCAAAAAAAGACTAATGATGATTTAAATCTGTTAGTTAACAGAATTTTATAGGTCAATTAAAATCATCTCTCATTATATTTTTTCGTTTGTCATTAGTTTGCTTTTTACTTGTGACAGAAAACTTTTTGATCGTCACATAAATCATTGTAACTAACTGAACTGAATTGAATTGTTTTAAATTTTGGCAATCATAAGGAATAACTGAAATATACTGGGATGCGATATTAATTGAAAACCAATCAAAATTGATTTGCACGAAGATAAATAGATGATTTTTTAAAAAAGATCCATTCAGTCATTATAAATGAGTTGGTGCTTTAGAGCAGTGTTTCTCAAACTTTTTGAGTCCACGGTCTTTTTTGAGTGCTTTATTTTAATTATGACATTATTATTCTAGGTATTTCATCAACAATTCGTATAAATTACAAATAGTACATTCTACAAATGTGACAGTTGATTTGGCATTCACAGCTGAAAAACATATATTTTTCGATAAATTTAAGATTTCCACTGAAGGTGCTGGATTTTAATTATCAATTTTGAACCGTTCAATTAATTTACATTCACACAGATTTTGTCACTTAAGACCCGGGTTTCGCCTTTCGGCATCTTCGGGCGAACTTGAACTGACTCAAGTTCACCCATGCACTTGAACGCCTGGAGATGCTGAAAGGCGACACCCGGGTCGTTAGTGACAAAATCTGTGTGAATGTACATACTTTGAACGATTCAAATTTTATATATATTTGATGTGTTTATTTGGATTGTGGATACAAAATTATGCAAACATGTTTATGGCAACAAAAAATACGATTATATTTTTTATGACACAAAAATTGTATAGTAAATCATCGTTTACCACCAAGTCTTCTCTTATATTTATAATAAATGTATGTATCATTTGCATGGTTGCGCAGTTTAAGCACGTTTTAAATTACTGCCGATAGAGGGAATGTAACTCTGATGTCTGTCTACCCATCAATTATCTTTGACAAGTTTCCGAATGTCATATCAAAAACTAAGTCAATTACGTCGCTGTGGGCTCAGGTAATAATGCATGAAGCGTTTAATTGCATCGCATTGGCACGCGCGCCACCAAATTAGTTGTGAAAATTGGCGAGTGAGTGCGTCCGACACGCCTCACGTCACAAATAATTTGTGGCTTAGCAAACAAACATCTGTCATGTGACGCCATTTTGGAGAGGAAGTGCATTGCCGTTCTAATCGAGATTACAGAATAAGTAATAATATATAATCAGAAGCATACTATCACAACATTCTAAAATTAATATCTAAGAATTATCTTACGCATCACGAAAATTACTCTTTTTGGTTGAATTTTTTGTGTACTGTATGTGTGTGAACATGTACGGATATAACATAGAGAGAGGCATATAGAATGAGATTCGTAAAATAATGCATATGGAGTTCTCGTGAACTTCTTATCTCTGTAGTGACTCTGAAGTGAATAACTAACGCTAACGCGTCCTGGTACTTAAAGCTGCATACATTTGATATAAAAAAAATCATAAACTAAACATTTCCTTGATTTATAAAAACTATTTTTTTGATTATTTAATTTAATTACTAAATCATTCATTAACAATCGTAAATGGTTAAAATTACTTGATCATATAGATGTTTATGTAATAATCAATAAAACCTTTGTGTTCGCTCCCAATATGGAGCATATGGCTTATTGATGGAATGGATGTATCTCAACAGAACTTTTTCTACAAAAACTGTTAGTTACTTAATCGCTTAATCACTTTTTTAACCAAAGAGAGTAAAAAGGATATAAGGTTAAAAGCTAGGGCATGCCTGATGGTGACCCAATCGCTCTCGCTACGCCCAGTTAATAAAGTATCAAAAAGAGTGAAAATGAATATAAGTTAAATACATAATATATTTTTCTTCCTCGGGAATAATTACAGTCAATATGATCAAAAATCTATAATAGTTGAATGCCTCTTTTTATGAAAAGTATAAATATATATTTTTTATGGGTAAAAAAAATTATCATTACGATACAAACATCAGAATAATCATCAAATATTCACTTCTATCTTATTGTTAAAACAAACGACCGCTATTTTCTCGTAATATAAAATGCTTAGAAACAGACATGGGGCAATCCACAGTAAAGAAATTTAATGTCGCACGTGTAGTTACAATAAATTGACCTAAAAAGCATTGTAGGATATATCAAAGTCAAAACTACCCGCTCTCCTATTATATATAACATTCAGGTAAGCCTCGCACATGAGTACCGCTTTGTCTTCACAACAACTGCGCGATAACCGAGGGATGTCATGTCATGTTACGGTGTTACACAATTATTTCCATTCGCAGCACATTACGGCTGCCGTTTGTAGATACGTTGGTCTACGCCGAGCAGGGGCTCTACGCTTTTACGTAACTGTACTCTACGGAGAGTTTTCAGCGGTTGTGCGTAGAAGTTTTCTTTAATCCTAAAATAGTAATGTGACTTACTTCAATAGATTTTTCCTAAAAAAATGCCTTGTTATTTATTTACTAAAGTTCTCATTTTTGGCAAGAGAGTAAAGATAAGAAGACGATAGAACTATTACTTAGTCAAGTCACTCTCGTTGCGTATTGTTTTGAGGAGAAGACTGTAAAGAAAGAAAAATGAAAAAAAAAATTCATTCGAACAGAAGATGGAAAATTAATTGTCAACTCAACCAAACATAACAAACCAGCTATCTTAAGAATTGAATTGGTACACCGTAACCAAAGCCTTCATGTATGTCGAAACAGCTCATCATAGAAATAGTGAATACATACAATTTGTTTTTTTATTAGTAAAGCACACTACGCTATATTTAAAAAAAGTGTGAGTTCATGACTCTTTAAAAGATTTTGATTTAACATAATTTGACGTTTTGTTGACTATCTTTTGCGAGTAAAGCAAGTAACGAAATTAACAGTGAATATATTAATTTTACTTTAATATTTTAATATTTAAAATTTGTATGGTAATACAATTTTAACGTGTCTTTAAAGATGTAAGTGGTTTCCTTTTTTGATGGATACTTGTCAATTGATTGAATTGGAATTAGCTTGGGTACAATCCTATTGTAATAAGGTGAAAATATACCAAACTATTTTAATGCTATAAATATTAATTTCTATATGGTTGACAGCCATTTCGGAGTATGTATTCGTCAGAGCTATGTTTCTTCTTCTTTGGCCATGTTCGCTCCCTATGTGGAACATATGGCCGCCACGCGGCACCTCCATGTTTCCCTGTCTCCCGCCAATAGCTTTGCTTCCTCCCATGACATGCCAGCATCCCTCAGTTCCGCCGAGTACATCCTATGGATAGTACCCGACGGACGTCCAGGACGCCGGAATCCCACCGGTTGAAAGAAGAGGCAGGCAGGATTGAGGCTTTCCGGAGGCATCCGCAGCACGTGACCCAGCCAGTTCCAACGTCTCTCCATAACCACTGACGTGACGGGACGCTGTCTTGTACGCTCCCTTATCTCTGAATTCCTCACAAAATCAAACCACCTCACCCCCATTATCCGACGCAAGCATCTGTTCTCGAAGCTCAGTATACGGTTTTTCTGAGTCTATGTTTAAGCTGACATTAACTTAGCTATATATACTGGCTGGAAAGATACACAATATTTAATTTTCTTTCTCTTTCTAATTTATACTAAAAATCATAGGATTATAGTATTTTATTTTATAACATAGCTTTAGTGTCTTGTATTAAATATAAAAATATAATTTGTAATATAAATAAGGATGTTAGAGTGGATGACAAGATATATTGTATATCTCTTCCAATCCAGTAAGCACAACTCTGATGAAAGCATAAGCTTAAACAGTTATCAACCATATATATATAATACTAATATTTGTAGAACTAAAATACTTTGATATATTCTATAGAAATTTATTTATCTTAAAGTATAATAATTATTAAGAAAAACAAATATTATACAGCAAAAGTTGGTATTTTAAAATTGATTTTATGTTTTATTAATACATAAAAGAATGTTGATCGTGTAATAAAACATTTCATAAAGTATCGAAGAAGCTAGCTGCAGAAGGTTAATTTCGATCAAAACGAGATTGCCTGCGGGCCAATGTTAAGAATTCCCTGAATATATGAGGATCTTGTATAGCGCAGTCTGTAGAGTCTACGCCAATAAACAATATCATATCGTTCAGCACAGTCACTACACTGTACGATTCTACTTTGTTGCGGCAACGCTTCGCAGCGAAAGGAGATGCTACGTTGCTACGCCGCTACGCTGTGTAGAGTTTAATATTACTGAGTTTTCTCATTTTGATGCGGCCTTATATGACTCACGTCATTTAAGTTAGTAGAAGTATATGCTACGGAAAATTGCAACCCTTTTCAGTAACCTTTGATTAACAAATAATCACAGTGAAAAAATGTTGTGGTATTGGAAAAATCGTATTTTTTTATAGTTTACACTGTTTAAAGCAGAGATTTCCAACATGGAAGGCACGCCTCTCTGAGGAGACGTAGACTATTACAAAGGGAGGCGCAAACAGTCCAACATATATATTTACCCTTAAAAACGTGTCTTTATTACTATATGAAATAAAAGATAGGGAAGCGCGAAGATATTTTTTTCTTCAAAGGTAGGCGCAGTAACATAACAGTTGGAAACCGCTGGTTAACAGGATAAAGAGAAAAAATATTGTCAAATATTTTCATATGATTAAATTAAATTTAAGTTAATAACTACCTAAACCTACAGTAAGAATAAAATCATGTGGATTCAAATGTTGATATATTTGATAAAATCAATTGTTTTTTTAAATTTTCAGCTTCAAAGTCCAAATACCTCAAAAAGTTACCACTTTGTTTAGTTAGTTTTAATTGGATAATTTTAATTATGATTCAATGATGGAGTTATTATAAACCACTTTAAACGATGAAAGTTGATTAAATGTTAAAGTGAACTGTTTTTATTTATGTTCGATATAACAATGACGAATTCATATTTTAATTAATTTAAAATCATATTTTTGACCACATGCTAACTAACTGTAAGTCTTACGTGGAAAAAATCAAAGTGAGTGCAAAGCGACTCGGTGCGGCACGAAAATATTTCCAATGGCCTTCGTCGCTATAGACATAGAGTGTCCACGTGACAAAACGCACGCCGCGTTTGTTTGATATTTTAATTCGCTTTAAGCCGTGTTCAAATCGCGCTCGCAGTGACTTCGCCCAGGTAAGACGAAGAGTAAGCCGCATTTACATTAAAACACTGCTATTATTGTCGCCTGCTGTGGCCTAGTTGGTTAGAGCTTGCTCTATCGATCCCGGTAAGATCACAGTGAATTTTAGAATTATTCAATTCAAAGTTGTGATCGAAGTCTGGGTGTTTGCGATATCTATTTTTTTATAAATTCCTTAGGGTACTCAACGTTGTACCCACCACCACCCACTACGGCTTCACACTCTTCTTATAGGGTGCGTTCCGTAGCGTAACAACGTGCGATATCTATTAACATTGTTTCTTTTCCTCCATCCTTCTGATCCTTTAATAACTGGGTGTTGTAATAGCGATTAGTTAACCACTAGTCCTCTTCTAGCCTTGTCCTTTTTTCCCTACTACTCACTTTGAGAAAAAAGTGAAGTTGGGCGACTGAGTAACAAACATTTCTTGTAAAAAAAAACTTCTGCTGAGACACATTCATTAGGAGGCCAAATGGTCCACATTGGGAGCGGACGTGGATATTTTTTGTACTGAGTGTGTTAAAGATTAAATAATATTAATATATTTAAATTTGAGCAACTGAAAATTTACACAAGCAATATTTTTTATTCGTTAATAAAAATAAGTTGAGCTATTGCTGGTTACCGGCCATTGTTAAAGTCTTATGAATATTATCATTTAGTTATTCTCAAAAAACATTGTACATATTCATGTTGTAGGGTCAGCTAAAAAAGAATTCGGCGTCAGGTGTGCAAACGTGTGCTTTAGCACAATACTACACAGAAATGAGCCTGGTCACGCGCGCAAAAACGATTTAGAGAAAACGAGTTTCAAACGCAGGTGTCTTCTATTAGTTTTGAATTTAAAAATTTCACCCTTTTGCAAAACAGCTACATTATATTATAAAATACAATTTCTGTAACGCCATTAAATTTAATTCGAATAATATGGTTGCTGCTGACACTATATTTGCTCGATAAACATTTTCTTTTTTGGGATGAAAATAAAAATTTCAATGCATCGTAGAAATATAAAATGTTTTTACTATTAAATATAATGTCACATTCATGTTTTTCATATATTATGAAATATAATAATCACTTGAGATCATCTTGATGAGAAAACGCATTTTTATGATCTTGTAAATAAAATTGTTTTTTTAAATATAGATATGCAAATGTCTTTAGTCTACAATCAAAATTACGAAAACGTGAATAAACACAATATATACTAAAAAATTACCTTAACCGAAAGGAGAAACCCTACGGTGCTAAAACATACTTCCGATATGTTGCTGTCCCTTAAAAAACTAAGTAAAAAATATGTTTTTTTTTAATATTCGCCCTGGATATTTACCGTTCATCAAAGGGCAGTAAGTGTTAAAATATGTTTTTTACACTTGGTTATTTTTAGGGATAGCAACATATCGGAGGTATTTTTAGCGCCGTAGGGGAAGTGTGAAATACGATCAGATTAAAATCTCCATTTGCTTTTTGAAACTAAAGAAAAAGAAAAAGTTTGTTTACATTTTTTTCCATTCAAACAAACAATAAGGATGCAAAGGCATCATCACTAATTGATTAACACCAGTTTCACCGAAAACGGTTTAACCTGTCCCAAATATCGAATGATTTTTCAATACTGCTTTGGAAATAAACAAAACGAATGTTTACCATTTAAATAATAAGGACTTGTTTAATACAGAAATTTGAGCATTCTCGACTAGCGATTGTTGAAAAATTAAACGAAATTTTCAAAAAAAATTGAGTGACACAAAATCTTAAAATATATCCCTTTAGAAGCTGATGCCGTAGGAAACAAAAACCAATGCTTAGCAAACTTGTGAATCGTGAGGTCCTGGAAAAATGTGCTTAAACAATAGCTTAATACTTACGATGTTGTATTTTTTACCAGACGAGTATTATTAAATTCAAAGAGAAGACTTAACCGAAACTAAGCAATATAGATGATTGTAGACCGTTTAAATAAATGCATACCCGTTTTCACCAAGCTAGTACTATTAAAAACATAATTATGAAATATGTTCGCTACGCACGTTTCAATTGGCGCCAAATGCTGAAAACCAATAAGCGCGGAGCTGGCGTGATCACGTGACGTTCATCCCAAACACCCCCCTACAACACGTGAATATTAAAGGTTGTCATAATAAGCACGTTGTAGTTTGAAGTTTGAATTAGTCCTAATTATGGTGTATTTAGATTTCTCAGTATTTGAGTCCTACTTATAATATTTGAAGCCATATTACCTTGCGCAGTGTAAATTGTTAAGGGTGATTATGACAAATATATCACTGTAATGATATTAATGATGTAAAATGTAATGAAGTGTGGAATATTGAAGTTATATTAGAGCTTTGATCCTTTGATCAATGTTCGTTAACACATTATTAATTGGCATCTTATTTTTGATCAAACCTTTTATAGTTTAAGCATTAATTTTGTAACCAAGAGGCAACATAAAATGATATTTTAAAATGATCTGTACATTAAACTGGAAAAAGCTTGAACGCCATGAATAAATAATAAATATTTGTGAGACAAGATTCTACAATGCAAAATACTTACTAGCATTAGGTAATAGCTGATAAGATAAAGTCAAAACTTTAATGACTTTTGGCAGTGTACCGACGATTTGCAAGCGTGATTATTTTCAAATTTGTGAACAGTATAAACAACGTCTGTGTAATTAATGTAATTTGATTAGTCAAAGTAGACGTTCGTTCTCTCGTATGCATACACCGAAACTGGATTAAATACATATTTAAGTTCATTTAAACCAGTGATGCACAACCTTTACCTTCTAGACGGCCGCATAAAATAAATGGGCTCGGGCCGCAAAGAAAAAAAAGATTTAAAGTACATTCAATCCTTTTTTATACAGAACATATGTTCGTTCTATGTAAAACAGCCTTAAAACATGTGCAAAAAATATTAAGTGAATTTAGATAAATGAGCAATAGGTTCCATTATATTATTTTGACCGTGTTATTTAGAAAATAAGTTAGCCATGCAAAAAAAGGATTATGAGCACTTGCTTATTAAAATCGTTTCATTGTGAAATATTTCTGTTTCATTTATATGCAATTCATAAGATAATGTGTTCTTGGTGTTTGTTAATTTTTAACTTTTTTTTAATTTGACATACTATTTGTAAGCCTGTTTCTATGAATCAATTTATTCTCCTTCATTGAAGAAAAAGCTTGCTTACATTTATTAAATAAAAGTTTTACGTGAAAAAAATATGTTTAAGAAAGAGATTTAAGGACCGCCACAGAATTCAAAAAGGGCCACGGTTTGTGCATCACTGTTTTAAGCCTTGACGAAGTGCATAGTTTAACTTTAAAATCTCCACTATTTATCAGAAGAAAATAAATCAAATTATTTATAAAAAAATGATTCATTTATAATAAAAAGACAAAAAGGAGAAGATAAATGAATGCGTTGCGAATGATTCTAAGCGTTGGAAAGCAGCTTAGCTAGATTAAGCTAAGCTCGCGTGTTTCTAGATGCTTTGCTTCGACTATTATCGCAATCAGAACGACGTCTTTAATAATTGACACACTGACTCAGGTGCCATTTTATCGGAATAATAATTACTGGCAGGCACTTAATGTACGAAGTATGTTCCTTAATAATAATATGCCTTTCCCCAACACAAAACTGTGTACACACGAAAACTTAAATTTAGTGACTTACTTTAGTAGTTTGTCTATCAATTTAGTAGGATGTTACTGGTTTTGGTAAATCCTTATGATATGCACACACTTAAAAAGAATAATGATTTATAACTAACTTAAAATTCTATTCTTGCATTTGCCAAAAATAATTATTTATTGTGGCAGTCTTTTAAGATTTACAATACAGCCAAACACTTACAGACTATCAATACAAAATATAACGCAGTTAAAAATCAATAATTTATCAATTTCTGTTTGAAGCCCTGTGTATTTGTTATGTCTACAAATTCTCTCCCACCATTACGATCCTTCAATAACTGGGCTCCCACGAGAGCGATTATTTACAAATAGTCCTGTCTAAGTTTTATCTTTCTGCCTCTACTACTCTCTTTGGAAAAAGAGAGGTTGAGCGACTCCGTAACAAAAAAAATGGGGTGTGGCTGTGTCATGGACACGACCGTGTGTTGTACGTGAATACGTCTCGCAATAGGTGATATTACGCCCCATTTTTACGTTCCCGGCACTGTTTTACTCGGTCGTATGGTGTTTTAATGGTACCATTCGATTGCTCTTAAGAAGCTCTTTCCAATCGTATACGATCTTTGTATTTCGATTTGACTTTTTGACGCGTATAGCCCGACATGACATTGTTTTGATATATTTTTCTATATTTTAACACCTAATTATAGTCACAGTCACAATATTACACCAATGTTTTATCTATAATCGATAGATTTTGTCGAGATCTAACGATTGAAACTTGAACGAACATCGTTACTTTTCCGAGTCAAAATTTATAGTTAATAGAAATCTCGATACGCAGCAAAATTACCTCAAAATGGAAATATTTTTTTTGATTATTTAGGTATCTAGTGGTGCAATTGAATTTTGGATAGCAATGATGGATATAAAGTTGCAACACCAAACTCTATCCCCCGATTTTGTTATCATTCGTTTTTTGGATTGCCTCCCTATGGAAGCAATTTTAAAGACGAATTCACGCCAAAAGTTTCCTTAGCAAAACTTCTGTTAAGAAACCTTTATTCGGAGGCCATATGCTCCACATAAGAATCAGACATGGATAAAAAATAACAAAATACAAACTGTTCATTTAAAAGTAATTTTAAAATGTTTGTCTTTTTTTGGTTACTTACGGTTGGTTATTAGTATTCTTACTTCTGTAATACTAAGCTTTCAGTAGATGGAAGTTTGTGTTCATTCATAGCAACAAGTATGCCAGGAAACAAACTTTTGAAAGGTTCACTAATAATTTCTCACAAAGAAGCTTCTTTAAAACTTATTTGGCTGAATTTTTTTTATCTATTGGCCAAATAGTTTTCCATATGCTGTAAGTTCAATATTAAAATCATGTTTAAAATAAAACCAAAAGGTTTAATAAATAACTTTAAATGGTCTAAATTTTTCTTTCCATTTTTACTTATTACCGTAAAAGCTCTAAAGATATATGGGCCATTAGAGGTGAAGTGAGCCAAATGGTAATTTAGAATAAATTATGTTAGATGCGTTGATATATGCTACACGTCTTAAAGTAACGTAAATGTAAAGTAACCTCAGTTAATACACATTACAATAGTGCTATCTCCGTAAAATAAAATAAAAATATCCAATCCACCAAAGCACCAAGTAAACACGTGATAGTACTTAAAATTCCAAGGAAAAAGATTTAATATTTTTATATTTGACTCACTTCACCTCTAATGGGGCAATATAATAATGTATCAAAGTTTACGTTAGCTGATTATTATTGTGTTGTGGTTGTTTCATATTTCAATCACCTGTTTTATCATGACGTGTATTATCAGTTGATAATGCTTGTCATGAGAAAAATCTATCCTGGTCATAAAAAATAAACATAGAATAAATACAAATGAGTGTATATATCGAATATATATATCTGTTTGAAGACATGGATTTTTGTGATGTCTATAGTTCTTTTCAATCTGTTAAATATCAAAAACACGAGACGTGGCAAGAGCTAATCACATGTCTTGTCTTTGTTTAGACAAACTCCATTAGAAGTCTTCATCGAGAAAATAACAAAATAATAAACCAAAATGAATTTTCAGGTTTATTATGTTATTAATGTAAAGAATTATCTTGTTTACCGTAGAAAATATCAAATAATAATTATCTGTATATAAAACACAAACTATCCAGATTGTTGTTTTGTAAAAAGGCTGTTTCTATGAACATTCTATGAACATGAACTGTCATTATGAACATTTAGCTACTTGGCGAATTTAGTAGATCAATTAATGTAAACAGGGCATAACGTTGTAACATTGTGAATAAGTATTAACATTTGATGGGCTTTATATTGGCCTAGCTATACTCGCACATACGTTTAATAATGAAATTTCTAAAGTACTTATTCGTTACGTGGCAATTTCGTTACACTTTGCAATATAATCATGGGCATACTTTGAAAATGACTGCTGGTAACTTGTTAGGTAATTGGATTGAGTTTGTTGAATGTGGAATTTGATTCCAGTGAATTGTGTTAAAAATTAATTGGCAAATTAAAAAAAAAAACACGAGATTACGTTCGATAAAACGACGTACGTAATTAATAGAGAATTGAAGTACGCATAAAAATATTGTTTTAATAAACAAAACAAATATTGAATTATTCAAATATAATGCCATTTTTAATCATTTGAATAGTAAAAGCCGTCATATATTTATGAAAAAACTAAACGCTAAAAATAATATTATTTGTGTTAATATCACCACAAATGAATTTGATCAGTGATTTAAATGTTGAAACCGTATTGAAATTTCGGCTTCATGATGTCAAAAAATCTATATTTGACTTTCATATTTTTAGACTCTATGATTGATAACCCAATGTCATTGACTAGCTCCGAAACTCACGAGTTCGAGTCCCGTTATAAACTTTAAAAAAAATCTATTTATGGATTTCTATTTCAAAATTATGGGTGTCAAATCCCTTAAAAAACAAGGCGTAAGCGAGACCGATAAGGTGACCACTCTTATATAGACCTGTCCTAACTCCATCCTCATATGCCTCTTAAAGTAAAAGCAACAGGCAGTCTTCGTAGAAATAAATCATTATAAGTCCATATGCTGAACATTGTCAACGATGGGAAAAAAGATTAGGGTATGAAAGCTGTGTGAAAGTACAATATTTGTTCTCACTCTTCGTGAAAACTTTATTCAGAAATGAAAAATATTGATAATTAAAATTGCCTGATACAAGCTAAATAAAAACGATAAAAATATATTTCTTATTTGTAGTAAAGTTTTATAAATTTTGTATCACTTCATCTTTTTTAAAACTACCGTGACAATTAAATATTTTACCCAACATTACGTGTAAAATATTAAATAAGCCTTCTAGAGGTGAAGTGAGCCAACTAGTAAAATGGTGAAATCTTTCTTCTTTGACTATTAAGTACAATCACGTCTTTATTTGATGTTTTGGTAGATCGCATATTTTTATTTTACGGAGATAACACTATCGCAGCGTTTATTAAGTGAGGTTACTTCACTTTTACGATACTTTAAAACGTGTAGAACATTACAACGCATCTAACTTATTTTTTTCTAAAATACCACTTGGTTCAATTCACCTCTAATGTGCCCAGTAATGTAAAAAATAATTATTTTGCTGCGTGAGACAATTGATGATACATTTAAAATAAAACAAGTACATACTCATGATAATTTGTTTTTGTAAAAAATAAATTAATTTAATTAAAATATAAGCCGAAATATTTTGATTTGGCAAATACTTTTTTTCTCCGCTTTTTTAATTTCTTTAATATTTTGATGGTTTTAATAAATTGATCAATATTCATTAATTCTCATTAAAATAATACTTACACAATTAAAATAATATTAAAAATAAACATTATTTAAAGGGCTGTGTGTTTGTCGTCGGTTTTAATCATAAAATTTTGATAGTCAAGCTGTCAAGAGATGTTCGTATGTGTAAATAGGAATGCAGACGGCTATCTGCATTTAATAGCGGGGCCGGGTAAACAACATTTGCAATCCCCATGGCGTCAATCAAAGCACTTCGTGATACTAGCATAGTCTTATTGTCTGTCGGGATTTGTGAAATACTGAAATGCAATATTAATTATTGCCGTAGCCTGTAATGCCCTACTTTTCAAACCCAATGTTTCGACGTGTAAACAAGTTCTTATAATATAAATATATTTTATATAAACGAGGATCTTGGGATTTAGTTCGGTTAAATCTAGTTTTGAGATCAAATTTAATTTAACTAACATATTGAAGTACTGATAAAAAAATATTATTCAATTTTTACCGTCGCCTTTTTGGTCATCAAATTTATGGAGAAGAAGAGAAAGAGTTTTTATGAAATTGAGGATCAATATTGGGTCACTATGCTTTACAACATGCTACTCTTTATCTCTTTTAAAGCTTACTAAGTCCCACAAAAAATAACCCAATTCGATGTAAAAATTAATTGCATATTCGCAAATATCACCAAAATTAATTTTTGAATCAATAAAACCGATAACAAATGCTAATAACGAAATATTTTTGCGAAAATTCATCAGCCATATTTCAAATTTTCTCTATAGAAATATCTATTTTCTCTCTGCTTGTTCTTAAAGTTCCATTTGACATGTTATGTTGATTTTTTAGACTGATATTATATTGGTATTTCGAGTAAATTATCGGATTTTCTGATTACCATCTATAATAATTTGACACTTTTATACTGTAAATACAATTTAAAAGAGATCTCAATCAACTGAAGTAGCAGCATTCTTTTAAGATTTCATATGCTTCACAGTGGAATTGGATATGTAATAAAAACGAAGTAAGACGATAACGTTGAAATGTAGTCGACTTCCGTACAATTCAGAAATCGATTGAATGATCAGAGTATGATTTTGTTTTACGATTCAAAATAGCAAAACGAAAAAAAGGCAGCGTTAAATTGAATTGAAAAGTGTCAAGTACATACTATCATTAAATATCATACGTGACGTTTTAGTAATTCCGCAAACAAACATTATTTTGTAAAATGTAGCATTTTTTCATAATCACATTCCTCACGTTAAAATCAATTAAAACTAACAGAAAACACAGTGCAATTGTGTCATTTATTAGAGATGTAGTTTGGCAAAGAATATATTTGCAAACGTCAACACAGATACACATACATCTAATTTTGTGCAAGCAAAATATAATTAGATTGTAATTGCTGGTTTATTAAACTCATTAAAAAGCACACAGTGTTTTGTCACCTGATATCACTTTGTATTACGTGTAGTGTTATACATTGATAACAAATCACTGTATTGGGCATAAGATGACACAACTATATAGATTTTAAAATAAGTTTTACATATAAAGTATAAGAGTTTGAGTGTAAAGTCGTATGAATCTTGTTTGAGTATTGTATCTCTAACTCTATATAAATATTTAAATCATTATATCAGTGGCGTACTTAACATATACGCAAACAAGTTAACTCTATGATTTGGCACATCAATTTAATAATTTATCCTTAGTGATACATAATCACAATACATTTATTTACTGAACGTCAGTTTAAGTTCATCCGAGCACTTGAACACCTGAATATGCCGAAAGGCAAAACCCGAGTTGTTAGAGACAAAACTTGTGTGAATGTACATAATTTGAACGTTATAAATTTAATGTTGAAATTTCACTAAGCACCTTCAGTCGAAATCTTTAATTAAAACAAATGGAATAACAAAGTTTTCAAACATAATTTTATATTATAAATGGGCTGTTGCGAGTTGTGGTTTCCTCGTGAAGAAGATGAAGAATTTGTAGTTTTAATTTATATACATTAAAGTTTGTAAAAACGCTACTGGTTTTTCAGCAAAGTAAGCCTTCAAATGTGAAATATATGACAGCGCATCAACTTTTTACAAAGCCAACGATACGTCATTTTTACATTATATTAAAATATACGACATATAAAATGTCAAAGAGATTATTTTTAGTTGATAAATAACATGCAAGGTTACTGCTATACATGAAATATACGAGCTGGAAGAATATGACATCGTTATTTTTCATCATTTATTATTATAACGT
This sequence comes from Himalopsyche tibetana, assembly GCA_030503985.1. Classification (NCBI taxonomy): domain Eukaryota; kingdom Metazoa; phylum Arthropoda; class Insecta; order Trichoptera; family Rhyacophilidae; genus Himalopsyche; species Himalopsyche tibetana. The sequence continues at coordinate 5,193,281 of JAPJYX010000009.1, read as the reverse complement.
GAATACTTTATATTGGATACGAGTAAAAGCAAACTGTAATAGAAAAATTGCAAACATTGTTGAAATAATAAAATAGTTACCTCGCATGGTTGTTAAAAAAATATGCTTCAATAAACTTTGATTGTTTTAAACATAACATATTAGGCTAGTACAATGATAGTAAACCTTTTGATAACATTGTGCCGAAATTCTGAAAAAAAAATAACTTGCTATGGTGCCGCGTCACATGTAAAAATATGCATATTTATTTATTTATTAAAAAAGCTATGATCAATTTAAAATTATAAGTTTTTTATTGCTGACTTGCATTTGCTAAAAACTTTAATTGAATCTTCTTATTGAGCACACTTCGAGCCTAAGAAAGCCTCACTTATTTCATCTGTAAAGTCTCAAAAAAAAACGTAAAGATAAAAATTGAGAGTGAAACCATCGCTAGATTTTTTTACGTGCTAAAAGAGACCGGTATTCAGTTCCATTCATTTTTTAATTTGGACTTGAAGTCAACAAACTTTAAAGGATAAATAATGTTTTGAAATTCTGTAAGTTGCATCTCTCAACCATTCATCGGTCAAAAAATATTCATTATTAGATAGGTGCCATCCAGAATGTCTTGGCATGTCGTCTTTGACTCGCGTGCAGTACGTGTACCCAAAGCATTGCTGATAAGGATATTTTTTTCTTCTCATCCACGCTTATCTGATCTTGCAACCAAAATGAAAGTTTATAGAAGTGCATGTTACTACTTATCGGTTCCTTTGACTCGATATTTTGAATGAAGCGATTAAGAGCAATAACTAAAACCAAAATCAATCGAAGAGATGCTTTACAAATATACCAAGTGATACGCATCGGGATACGGGAGCAGACCAAAAAACTGTTCATCTACTAAATGTTATTAAGTTACCCTTTGAATTTCATGAAATATTTATTTTAAATTGCTGAAATGAATATTGGATAAAAAAACGCACTGATGAATTTGTACCACTAATTAATTTTAGATAAACCTTTTGATACTTGTTATCACTACAATTAAATTAAATGCAAATTAAGTGGAGTTACTAAATTATTGAAAAAGATTATTATTGGAAAACAGATCAAATAAAATGTAGTATGTCAAAATATAAACACCATGTTTGAATAACTAAAATAAAAAATAGCAATTTTAACTCTTTACATGTGAATATAAACAAACCAACTAAATTGAGAATGACGATTATTAATGTTGTGTAACATACATATTTTTTAAAACTATTATATCATAGTTGTAGAAAAGAATTTTACTATTGGTATTTTTCTACTAGCTCGCAGACGATTTTTTTAGCTTTGATGGACAGCAGAGCTTGTTGAAAAAAAAAACGAAAATGTTTGTTTTGGTCAATGTATACCTAGTGTTAGTATCTAATTGCGAAATTGAAATTTATGTTATTTGTTAGTATATTTATATTATCACATTCTGACATTCGTTAAAACAAAACATTTATACAATGTTGGATAAATTTTCTGCTGTGGTTTTGTTAGTTAGAAATTGCTTTACCGATCAAGACTGGGTTTGATTTTTTTCTCCATATGAATTTGAGACATAAACGTTGGTGTTGATGGTGTAAATTGTGCTCAAGTAGATTTCGAGTGATTTACAAAAAAATCTCACCGAGTGAATCTCGTACCATTTTTAAACATAAACATATTTGGCGCATTGGTGTTAGCTGTAATGCCATTTTTTTAATGATAACTAAGAAGAAACCATGTTTTTATAAATGAATTTATTAACAGCGAAAAAGAAATAGTTATTTATTTTATTTACAACATTGCACAAGATTGACAAATTATAAATTTAAAACTTTTACAATGAAGAAAAAAGAGTACAATTTAATATTAAAAGCAGTAGACAAAGAAACGGCAATGAAGTGTAATGGTTCTGTTTTTAACTAGTAATATTAAAAGCTTAAGAATTGTTTTTGTCTAAAAATGGCTTGTTGAACATAAATAAACTCCATTGACAAAATCGATAATTGTTATTGGGTGTTATGGCACAAAGAATTGGAGTCATAAAAAAATTGAGAGCAAAAATAAAACTAATATCATCAATGTTTTAAATGCGTGGAAATATGTTCAGAATCTGAAATTGTTTGCGATTATCTCTTGATAAAAATAAAACAAATGATGCTTTTTTCTTGGAAGCCTTTTCCAAAATTAATACAACTACTCTTAACCCATTTGCCACCGTCACAGTTTTTTGATAGTGATCTCCGTAACGTCCTTTGGGTATCGTCTATTTTTATCTTAATCATCTTCCCTCCTTGTGAAGCGTACAACCTTAACTACATTTAGCCTCTTATCTACCCTGCTTTTGTAGTAGATAGTTGTGGTTTAACTATAATGGGTAGTTTTTACGTTCTAATGTCGTTGCCTCCATTTAACCTTCCTTTTATTGTTGAAGTGGCTAAGTTTTCAACAGGATTTGTTTATTCTTTGCTCTTTTGTTAGTTGTTGGCTAAAGTTCTTTACTTTTTTAACATACTTGAGTATTCAGGAAAACGATATCAATTAACAGCAATGAATGTTATCTGTTATGCTTCAATGACAATTGTTTCTACTAAATAAAAATGGTTTTGATATTGGTTTATTGTGTGAAACGATAATGTTTTTCTATTATAACAATGTTATTCGAATAAGGAAAATTTTACATTAACTACGATAAAAATGATTATTCTTTGAATCATTCAAACAATGAAATCATTTGGTAAATACCAACAAGTTTTTATTGTCTTTTTAACCACTGCGAATATATATATATATATTTTTTAATATTCACTGGTTGTATAGCTAGTCAAAACGTCTGTTTTACCTGTTGGAGGATAAATGAGACTATTTCTATTGATAGATTTTAACAATAACATAAACTTTAATTGATGACCAATTTTAATTGAGTAAGTCGTTAAGTTATTCGATGTGAATTTGGGCAAGCACTGTTTTACGAGTAACGAATATAACAAATAACTACAATTTTTTTCAGTTTTCAATTGAGGGTATTATTTGCAAACACTGTTTGAATTTCATTTTGTAAAACAATTTAATTTAAAAAGTGTTTTTGGTTTTAAATTAGTTAGGAATGATGTTGTATGTTCTAGAGCCATGTTTGAGACTGATTTCTAAAAATACTTTCAAAACTTATTTTTATTAACTTAATTACAGTCATGGTTTATATTTCAACAATTTTTGCAACGAGACTGGTTTGCAAATAAAAATCTTATAAAGGTTTTTATCAAATGTGCGAAACATGTGTCACAACTAGGGATTGAAAAAATGATAAATGTATATATAAAATAAGAAAAAGCTAAAAAACTACATTTAACACTTATTTTGTATTTTTAATTACTGTATTTCAAATTCGGTTATAGATTGTATTTTTATTTTATGGTTTCGAAAATGAAAGTTGTAAATAATTAAAACTAAATATTGGAAATTGAAACGAAAAGAACCAAGCGCAAAGCATACATAACAAAAAGTTCTTTTGTGAGATGAACGACATGTGCGATGAAAACAATATTAATAAGGTTTTGAAAAAAACAGCTTAATTATCAAGTGTGAAATATTTAACTGAAAAATGTGATGATTTTTTTTCAATTCGGAGTATGTAAAAGCATAATGATTTTCCGAATCATGTAAATGTCATCTAAGTAGGCACCTCTATACAATATAAATATAACTCTTGTGATGTCTCATCCAATTTTGTTTTTTTTTCGATCTCATTTACTTTAAATGGAGTGCAACCGTTTTCGATGTCAGACAACACATATACTTTTAATACTACGATATAACATGTTACTTTGTTTTATATGACCCGTCGCCAAAGTGATCGCAATCAGAACTTTTTAGTGCGGTAAAGGTATGTGCTTTAATTAGTTATAACAGAAAGTTTGCGGAAACGGTGCTACAGTGGTAGGATAATGCGCCAACCTTTTTACCGCAAATTGTAGCCGTGATTCTGTTAATGTTTGTCTGCAGTGCTACGGTTTCATTTAGTTCGCAGCTTTAAAACCAGTTGCCCTCGGCTTACTTTATTAGCAATTTTGACAATTTTGGGACCATTGGTTTATTTCTCTTTCCTTATAAATGTAATGCACAACTTGAGAATTAAACCTTTATTAACATGTTCATAGATGTAATTAAAGATGCGTTGCGATTATGATAAAATTACATGTGCGTTAAATATTTATTTGTGTTTGTTTATAAACAATAAAATAAATACACGTAAAGCAAGAATGTTTCTATAAAGGTAGATGGCAAGATACAGATTTCGCTCTCTGTAAAAAGAGTGGCATGCATTTAAGTTTATGGTGATGTGTGCTGGTGTTGAGATCAGGAGACACATGAAGAAATCGATATGCATTATGTGTTTACGACTGTTTTCATTTAAGTAGAATTAAAATAATTTCTATTCCTGTTTTCATTCTGGAACATATGGCTGCCTCAGTAATATTAAAAGAAACTACTTAAAAAAATGTTTATATGTCAATCGTTACTTACTATTTCTGTTATCATAATGGTTATGGAAAGAAACACTGGATAAAAAGACGATCAGTTACTGACGTGACTGACCGCTCCCAATGTGAAGCATATGGCTTTATAATGAAGGTATCTCAACAGAAGTTTTTTTACGAGAGCTGTTTGTTACTCAGCCGCTCAATTTCTCTTTTTCAAAAAGAGTAGTACGGATAGAAAGATGAAGCTAGGACAGGATTAATGATTAACTAATTGCTCTCGCTACGCTCAGTTATTAAAGGATTGGAAAGAGTAGAAGGGAATTTTTAGACATAATAAACACCCATGACTAGGAACAGAAATCGATAAATCGATCGAAAAAATGCTATTCATACTGAGACTCGAACCCATGAGATCCGGCACGGAAGCACACAACGCTAACCACTGCGCAATAGGACCCGTCAAAATAATCATATAAAATCAATAAGGTAGTCAAAAACCACCTCAAATCACAAATATTTATACATTTAAATGCAATTATTATACATAAATTTAATGAAAAATTAACTTTGTTAAGTTTTCAGCCGGTGACCAAACTATAGAATGCATATTAAAGTGAATGCCCTGGGACTTCTACTTTGTAATAAAGATCCGCTACTTTCATCAATGTAAAATTTTATAGGATTCTTTTAATGCTTGTGCTTTCCAATCAAATTTCGTTAGTTTGAAAATAAAACATAATCTTTGTGGATATCAAAAATTATCTATTATCATTCAAAAATAATTTTCGATAAAGATTATTGAACAAACTTTTCTTAAAATTGATTCTCTCTAAGATTCGTTTGTGGTTAAACTAGTACAGAACATAGATTACGTTGATGTTTATTAAAACGGTTTATTGCTTGAATAAAAGCTCGAGAGAAATAGCAATGAGTAAAATATATTTGTACGGTTCTAAGGTAAACGCAATTTGTTGTTAACTCAGAAAGACTGTTGGTAAAAATCAAGTTTCCGCACACATGCGAGATCACTTCCGGATGGGTACTCGTAGCTTTCTCGTAGACTATCCGCAGCACTGGCGTAGAATGATTGAGGCATTACAGAATATAAATAGCTCGTGTTATATTCATCAGAATTTAAAAAACAGTTTATTTTTTGACACTTTATCACTGATTTGAATTTCCAAATCATTCTTAACTCGCTAGATATTCATAGTCAATTCATGGCGGAAAAAATATTTTATAAAGATGTAAAAATAAAACTTATTTTCTTGTTAATACAAACACAATAATCCTTTGTACTTCATTCCACTTTATTTAATATGTCAGGACCGGTTTCGCGGTTTCGCTCACACCAACTACTTGGAAGCGGGGAAAACATAAAACTATCATTAAGCATATTCATATCATTAAGCATATTCACTTTATTAATGTAGCATTTTATCACTTTGTCAAAAATTTCCCAAATTTTAATTATGTTTGTAGTTACTTTCAATCGCATTTTGAATTTATGAATCTGGGATGACTTTTTAATTATATGTTAGATGTGAACATTTTAATTTTGTGTTATTTTAGAATCACTTTAATGTAATTGGCAATTTCTTTTCAATGCCAACTGTTGTGTATAACTTTTCAATTTTGTATAAATAGCATTGTTAAATTATATTTCTTATCAGTTGACAATGCTTGCAATGAGCGAAACCGACATATTAAATAAAGTGGAATGAAGTACAAAGGATTATTGTGTTTTTATTAATATAATGCCTTTCCACCAAGTATTGACAGTGAACACCCTAAAAGTGATCAATGAAGTTATTTTCTTGTATTGAGTTTATCAAATCATCGAGATCATTTTTAAGGATATATAAATCTTGAAAAAATAAAAAAAAGATGTTTGTTACTTTGGATTGGAATGAGATTCTTTGGGATAGAAATAAATTTTGCAAAAAAATACTGTTTGTACTGGAACTTGTTAGGTCTATGGCAAAGTGGTCAACGTCGTTGGCTTTCATGCCAGACTTCACAGGTTTGAATCCAAGTCCAAACATTTTAAAATTTTCAATCGATTTATCGAATTCTATACGGAGGGGAGGTATGAATGTTTGTTATAACGTGATATATAGTTTACGTATTACTCTTAATATGTTGAAGCTCACGTAACGTATACAATATCTGTACGTGGCCCAGATTCAAAAAAAGTTGAGTATAGGTGATCCAGTTGATTTATGTCGCTTATAAAAAAAAATGAAAATTTTTACAAAAACACTAATTTTGCTAGTGAAAATTAAATGTTGAAAATCAATATTTTTGTTACCGTCTCTGGAAAAGTTACTCACCCGATATCGTCTTAGAACTCACTCGAGGAGAGTTCCGAAACATGCGAGCAACGTGTACTCAGTGTCGTTTTAAGGGTGGCAAATCATGAGAGGACCACGAATGGAAATAGCGCTCTTGGCAGCCTGCCAGTATAACACCCTCCTTTTTATTTATGACTAGTTGCAACGAAATTATTAATCCATATTTTACTAACAACACAGGTTAGTTTAGTTGCACAATTGAAAATTGTATCGGATGAAAAGCTATTTAGATATTTATTTAATTTTTTTTTTTCTCGCCAGAAATTACTGAACCAACTCGAGCAGATATTGAATATTTTCAGTGGTTGATGAATATTTTTCGTTTAATTTAAATTCGTTAATTTTGTTGTTAGTGCATAATGCCACATTCCGAACACTGTAGGCTGGTAAATATAACGCTTTTTTTCAAAATGTTTAAATAAACGTTTTTTTTAAATGAAAAAAAAATGCCAGAGAAACTGTATCGATCGATTCATATATATTATATGATGTATTTTTTTAGTATGAATCTATTTTTTTGTAACCTTGTAGATCACATCGAGCTCTAATCTTTCTGTTCAAATAGGGAACTGTATAATATATAATAACTGGTTCAGTCACCCACTGTGGTCCAGTTGGTTAGAGCTTGCTCTTCCAACCAGGTGGGTCTGGGTTCGATTCTCGGTAAGTTCAATGTCAAATTTAAAATTTTCAATTTAAATTTGAGACTTAAGACATGGGTGCTTGTGATGTAAATTTATCTCGAGTTTATCTCGAGTGACTTCGCATCGGGGTTATCTCGTATGATCTTTCAAACTTTAAAAAAATTAGCGCATTGGCATTAGCAGTGTTTTCAAATATTTTTTCTATAAAAAAAATACGTAGATGGGATTTCAGAATTTACAAGTTGCTACGTAACTACTTTTTACTTTACATTCCATTTTCAAGATTGGTTTACCTGGTAAGGAAGGAATGAAAGAAATATAAATATATATTCTTTTACAAATTTGGATCGATTGAATAAAACAAGGTATACAAGTGACTATTGAATGTCTCAAAATATTGCTTCATCAATTTAAAACGATCTTAGCTTGAAAAAATTACTACTAGACTACAGTAACGATACGGAAAACGGAAAAATGAAATATTGTATTTTTTTTTACTAAAAGATTAGAACCACATAATAACAGCAATGAATATAAAATGAAAACAAAAATAGTTCAATATTTTATATAGGAAAAGTATTTTTAGTGATTTTGTAGACTAATACATTAAAAATGAGTTAAATAAATTGTTGCCTTGTTAATTTAACAGCAGCCTATTTGTATACTCAGACAATTTTTTGGACTTGAAGATTATTTTAAAATATTATAAATATTTTTTAGGTTCATTTTGATTTGGTATTAAAATGTGATAATATTAATATGCCTTATCATATGACAGAATAAAGTCCAAAGTAAGCGCAATCTAGTGTAGGATTGATTAATTTAATACGTTACGGAACATTTTGACATGCTTAATCTGTTACAATCCATCAAGTGTTTCCTCTCTACCCATACCCGTTTGTAATAGCATTAATTAACTCGCTAATTGTTGAAAAAATTAAATAAAAGCTGTCAACCCAGTATGTGTGCAGAATACGAAGCAACTGTTATGTGAGCTGAAATACAGGCTGAAGGGGTAGTGACATTTGGCACAGGAATGAGAATAATTCCCCCTTTGAAAAGCAGAGACTGCGAAAAACGAGATTTGAATAAATTTGCGGCGTCGCAGGCAGCAAAACCTCAAAATGCGAAACGGATCACAAAGGATTGTCACTGGTTTGCTCCCCGCATGAAAACGGATCAGGAATCATGCGCGACTCTATACAGAGACGCGAATAAAAATCTTCCCCATAGCTTATTTTCGTACTCACAAAGTCAAATCAGTGGAATGGTAAAATTGCATTAAGATTTCTTCGGCGTCTAGATATATTTATTTCCGTTTTCATTGGAAGTTTTTAAACCAACCAAGCAAAATCGACGTATTCAGTCAAGTATTCCTAATCAATTATTTTAAACCAATATTTTTCAATCCTTGAACCTTAATTGAACGTTTTAACTGTATTAAAAAAAACACATATTCCTTAATACCGATTAAACTTTTATTTAAAAAGATCAGGATCGGTTTCGCTCATGACTAGTATTATAAACTGATAAGGAATACAATTTAGCAGAGTTATTAATGAAATTTACATCACAAACACTCATGTCTAAGGTCTCAAATTTAAATAAACAAATTTATTTAGACCTTACCAATAATACAACCCAGACCCACCTGGTTGGTAGAGCAAGTTTTAACCAACTTGACCACAAGTTATACATAGCATGTCACAACCAACAAAAGCAAAATATACTTCTATAAAAAAAATGTCAAATTCCTTGCACACCCTCATGTCGCCTCTATGTAAACGGCGAGAATACTTAATTAAGGAGTGCATTGTCGCTATGTTCGAAATGGCAAAAAAGCCATCGGCACGCGGTGTTCCCAAGCGGTCACCCATCCAAGTACTATCCACGCCCAATGTTGCTTAACTTCGGTGATCGGACGAGAACCGGTGCTTTCAACGTGGTATGGTCGTTGGCGAGTGGAAATATATAGCCGCCCATCTTGTTAAGTGCTAACTATATTTTGCATGTCTGAGCAAATCGACGTCTGCAAAATGATAAGTTCTATGAAGCTGCCTACTCTAATGTTGCTAAAAGTTATTTTAATCTATATTAGTTCAAAGCTGGCGATATTAAAATGTTAAATCTAACGATTTTATTTATTTCAATCAGTATTATAACTCAATAAATATTATTTTGCTCCAATAAACCGTGAAAATAATTTTGACTTGGTAGCCAGCCATATTGGTTATATTTAAATGTTCATGTGTACTGCGAACAACGGCCTAGCCACATCATAAAAAAGTTATAAAATGCATCAGAGCCCGGTAAAAAAAGGGGCCCAGCTTTTTACACACACTCAACTATTTGTTCAGTCCACCAAAGAGAACTAATGTTATACTTTTTACGAATTATTTTCTCTAACACAATTCCCAGAATCGAAAATCACAGAAGTGGATAGCAATATTTTTTAATAATAATCAGAAATTTCAACAACTCAAGACCAAACACGTTGAAAGCGATTATTGTCCAGTCCCACATAGAATTCCCCGTATGTAATTAAGTAGCGTTGAATAGTATTCTTTTTTATTAACACTTTCAGGAATACATTTAAAATTATTTTATGAATTCAATCACTTTTTTTACAACGTCTCTACTGTGTAAAAAAGTGTTGAGTGTACTTAAAAGCATTTTTTTTAAATAATGTGGTCAGTGAGAAAGAATGTGGTCAGGTGTTCCGGTTCAAGCCATCATTTAGGTAAATACTAACGTTTATATGTTCAAATAAATATCTGAGATATTTATCATGAGTGTCATTGAGATGTCAACTATAAATATTTTGTATTATAATCAATGTAATATCGTTTTAAAAAAGAGCTTCCTTGTACATATTACCAAAACGCGTTGCTAATAGTACTATACTGACGTATTATGAAACATTTGGTTTTGGGTTTTTGAGATAGATGGCGGTGAAAATGACACAACTTGTATTTGTTTGGTAAGTCTGTAAAATATACTATTAATATATTGCAAAAAAAATGCAAATTTTTTAGTTTTTATTATTTCAAAAAAATCGCGGCCTTAGGTGTACGACCGTCCTAATACCTACCGGCATATAATAGGTTAAATTAATAATACATCTTATGGATATTGATAAATTTATTTGCAGATTCAAATTATTATACATATTAATGATTTATTCATATCGAAAAATTCAAATGAAATTAGTGATCTCTGTGCATTGAAAATTTGATTTCGGTCATCTTTCAATATCGAAATACCAGTATTTTTTCATTAAAAAACTAGTGATAAGTACAATATTTTTTACCATATTACAATGGAGTTCTACCCAGTAAATGCTAATTCAATCAATAATACCATTATAGTTTATATCTAGCCTTATCGCTGTGTCCGAGAAAAATAAAAATACCCTGACCACCTTTTTGTAATTTACAACTCAAGAATTAGAATCAATGTTTTTTTAAATCTTGCTAATTTGTAAAATAATTTTTAACACAAATTATCGAAATAATTTTGATTCAATAATGAATTTTCACAAAATTACAGCCGAATCCATCCAAAAAAGGTATTCGATATTTTAGAATTATTATAAACTGATACAATTAGTAAATAAGTCAACGAAAATATTTGTTAAGCCCCTTTCGCGTTGGTTCCCATTTTGTTTTGTATTTTTGTTTTGCCTTTGCGCTATTCAATACTTAAACTTCAAATAAATGAATTAACACAGATTTTCTTTGAAGTTTTAAGGCTAATTTATTTCATTATACGACTGTCAAAGAAAATACGTTACACTCGTCTTAAGTGGAAACATCATTCAAAATTTCTATGAAAACCGCGTCAGCCGAACCAATTGGAGATAGAATTAATCATAAAAGCAATTCCATGATACCAGTTCGTGGAAAAAGTATTTATTTTGCCTGTGTATATAGATAGATGTCAACAATTTCGACAAGTAACACAGACATATGATACTTATCGTTATAAAACTTAAAAAATCACGGTAACTGAGTTTAATAATTTAATGTTTTCATCCAACACCGTTGTAGAGTAACGGGGTCGAAACTTTAAACAAAGCATTCAAACATTATTTTTTTTGTGAATTATATAGAGTGATTTGATTTGATGAAATCAAAAGTAAAGACAGCTTTCTGCCTAGAAAGCCGTTTGAGAAAAACGTATACAACTAAAAAAAGCATTACTAATTAAGTTACTTTATGTGTGCCTTACTGTTTGTTACTTTATGTGTGTGTATCTTACAGTAGAATATTGTGAATAACAATGAATTTCTTAAATGTGATAAGTGAAAATTTTGTCACGTGTCTTTTTGTATTCAGGATGGTGTTTGGAGTGATGAAGCTAATTTTTTTTCTAACATTCATTAAAAAAAACAACTATTTTCTATGGAATAAAAATAGGTATGTTACTGAAATATCAGCTCACAAGTGGAAGATTTTTTAGCTCTATGATTCTGCATCCATAGATTATTTTTTCAAGGCTTTTACGTTTGCTTCTAATCCTCTTATTAGAAGTAATCAGTCAACGTTTAAAAACCGGTACAAATCTAATATTTAGAAGTAGTAAAACACTAAGATATATAAAATAAATTGATAAATAATTAACCATGAAAGGTTTAGATAGCTACCAACGAAAAAATCAATATATTCCTAATGTTATAACAACTAACGTGATAATATTAAAAATCTAAATGTATGTTTAATGCTATATGCAATGCAATGGATGATTGTAAATACAATATTTCCAATGGATTCTAGAGTAAATATGTGGAAGTTCATTTGTAATATAAAACTATATTGGATAACTTTATTATTCCACTTGTGTTACAAAATGACGCACATGTTTTATACAGAATTTCTGTTTTATGACACTTATCAAAATACTATTAATAATTGATTTGGCATTTACTTGGTAGAACTCCATTATAACAATCTGGGTTTATTTAGTTTAGTTTAGTTTTAAGAAATAAACCCAGATTGTTAATCGTTCTTTAAAACACTAGAATCACATTTGATAAGTGTAGTATTGTAATTATAATTAGGATGTTAGAGTGAATAACTTGATGCATTGTGTATTTCTTCAGAGCCAGTATATATAGCTGAGCAAAACATAAGTTTAAACATAGTTCTGACTATGGCGCAAGCCAAAATAGCGTTCAACGCATAAATTATTAAAACTGTAGAAATAAAATACTTTGATATTTTAAATCTGTTATCAAAATACGTTTCACATTTTGTAGCACAATAAGTGGAATAACAAAGTTTTTTTTATGTAAAATATATTTGCTAAAATAACAATATATATACAAAAATGACTTTACATTTTCAATGTAGAGTTTGTACGTTAAAAGGGCGATGTTTACGCACAAATATCTTGACATACAAATTCACATTCGAATCATAAACACCACTATTATATTTCTCAGAAGGGGTGCCATATTGGTTTCCGCCCTGCCAAGTCTGGTTTAGGGATATTCCTAAAGGTTTGTTTACAATACCGCATTTCTCCACAATCAAGAGTTGAGCAAAGTTTACACAGCATTTGCATTCGAGGATCTGACGTCATTCATGCAGCATAAAGAAATTGCGCATAATCCCAGATTGCGATAGCTTCCAACAATACAGAGAGCCCTCTCCGTGAACACTTGTTGTTGGCGTAACACGGTGAGCTACAGCAAACAGCGAGTAGAGTGACGGGATCCGGTAGTCTTCATGCATATTTAAGTTTAACTCCGGCTTTATCCGATGGAACCTTAGTCTACCGGGTAACTTCACCGCAGCTATTGTTTATAAAGTAAAACAAATATTGAATAAAATTTCCATATGAAATCATGTTTACATTTTTTACGCACTCTTTCTCAAGATTCACTTGTAGCAATTTTTAATTTAATTTTAAAATTACAAAAAAATGCATTTTATAACTGAGAATATTGTTTAAAACCAACTGACTAGTCATAAGACTAACGGAGCAAAGTGTTGAGTAAATTCAATTTTGAGTAAGAATGTTTTACTAACTCCAATTAAATAACAATATTTAATTTTTCTACGTACCCAAAACTATGTATAAATGATTTTTAGTTTTACTTTTTCAAATAAATCAAGATTATCAATCATATACAAATGAACAAAGCCGTAAAGTTAATTATTTTATTAAACAATAGAAAACGGCCCAATGACACATGATATTTCATTAGGCTCGTATTTTTCCGGTCAGAATTTATGTTCAGAATTTATATTAAATGATCATAATCATATTAAATGATTATATCGGTCAGTGTAAATAGTCATAATATAAATGAAAAAAAAAACCTAACCTAACCTAACCAAAATGTTTATAAAATATTCTGACCGTATAACATTTTTATTCTGACCAAAAATTGATTTCAATTCTGACCATTTAACTTGTTCCCATTGTATTACACGTAATGTGAGTGAAATGTTGACTAAGGCTATTTTTTATTTTTTCTCTTATGAAATGGTTATTGGAGAATTCAAATATAAAATTGAACATACCAACAATTTGAGTTATCGGATTGTTTTTTGAGCCTCTTAATTATTATGTGATAAAATGCAAATAATAAAATATAATAGTATTCCTTACAAATATGCTTAAATTATTTATACAATTGGCAAGCTGTAAGTTTGAAGTAAGCGTTTCCGTATCCTGCGAATTTCATTGGTTTTAAAGATTTCACCGACAAAAATATAATATTTTATGTTTACAATTCACGTGTGAAAAAAACTGTTCTGAAATTTTAATAGAGTTAGTGCAAAACTCTGTTTTCAGCACGGTGTTGTGGGCGGCGGTTTAATTAATAATTAAGATTAAAAAATAGAACAGATTCAACATATCACTTGTATCACAGTATTTACTTGTTCATAAATAATCACTTACAAATGATACAAACTTAAAACCAGCTGTATTTAATGAATGTAGCACATGCTTAGTTTAGGCTGTATATAAAACAATTATATTAGCATTGTTTTATTTGTGAAAATTGATTTCCTTAAATTAAATTACAACTATGTTTTTTGAAAGTATGACAGTCAAAAGAAAAGAACAAATTCAAGTTATTATTGATTGTATCGAATGAATATTTCAATATTGGAACATTAACTATTTGAAACACATTACCCTGAGGCACACGTGATTTGTAAAACAATGTATTTTGATAAAAAAAGCCATCGTTACTAAGACTTAGTTTTTCCACACATTATTTCTAAGGTATTCTAAAACCTGTGAGATAACTAAATTATAAAAATTAATTTTACACTTCAAATTAAATTTTGCTCAATTACAGTTATCGAATCCATCGAAAATATACAACTTCATTTTGTTTATAGAATAAAGAATACATATCTATTATTTTATGAGTACGATAGGCAATTAATATGGCGGCTAAAAGCTTTATCAATAAACGGTAAAGTGAAAAGAGCAGACTAAAGGTTTTATAATGTAAGCGACAAAAACAAAATTGCGTAAAGGCTTTTAAAGATAACAGGTGAAAAAGACGCTTTACAGGTAGAGGGTGAAGGGTGTTTAGGTCAAGTGGAAAAACCTTGCACTTTCAACCCCCTTACTCGATTCATTATTACTAATTTATAGCATAGGATGGCTAACGTGAAAATTTTATGAAAGCCTTCCTACCCGACCCAGGGAAAGCGCTTAGTAAGCGTTTGTAAATCACTTTGTAGTATAAGTCTTTTGCGGGATCGTAGAGAGAGAGATCAAAGTTTGGATAAGTTTACGTAAAACAACTGTTTTATGTGATAAAAAGACACCGTCGTAAAATGTGTAAAATAACAATTTACTTAAATATTTTTGTTTTTTTATGTTCAATTTTACGTAAAATACGACAACCTTTTTAAAATTATACGATATTACATTATGTACATGCTATCGTACACTATACATCTGAAGCTGAAATTTATTTGTTTGAACTTCAAATCAATGTATTTAACTTATATTTCAAAAGTTTTGTGGCAAGAATACTTTTGTTTATTATCGTTATTTTACAGGGAGTTGTATAATCTAGTACAGCGTTTACCAAATAATAGGTCGCAACTAGGGCATCCAATCCCGGGATCCCGTTCAATTTTCTGATCCCAAAATTCCGGGATTGAGATGGCCGCGATCCCGGGATTTCGGGATTGAGAAATTTTGAGCAAATTCTCGAAATTTACACGAAATTGGCAAATTGAAGATTTCAAATTCCTCGGTGAGCTAAAAAAAAAAAAACGAGTTTTTGTGAGATTCTGGGAAAAAGTATACCAAATCGGAGATTTCAAATTCCTCGGTGAGCTAAAAAAAAAAAAACGAGTTTTTGTGAGATTCTGGGAAAAAGTATACCAAATCGGAGATTTCAAATTCTTCGGTGAGCTAAAAAAAAAAAAACGAGCTTCCGTGAGATTCCGGGAAAAAGTATAGCAAATTGAGGATTTCAAATTCCTCGGTGAGAAAATCTCAATCCCGGGATACCAAATTCGGGATTCAAAATAAATCAAAACCGAATCCCGGGATTGGAAAAAGGCTTCGGGATTGGATACCCTAGTCGCAACCCGGTACCGAGTCGCAGAAAGCAAAACGCCGGGTCGCCAATTTCCTAAAATAAATCTGTTTATTTACTAAATAATTTTGTAATACCCCTCATTAATAAAAAAATGGTACATTTGATTTATATATAGGTTTATCGGAGTAAATTATTTTTTATTATAACATAAATATACTGTTTTATTTTACCTATAGGCTGGTAGTTATAGGCCAAATTCAGTGGGTCACGAAGGGGAACTATTAAAATAATCGGGTCGCAGGGGGAGAAAGTTTGGGAAACGCTGGTCTAGTAAATATATTTGGGGTTGCGCTGCAGAATAATTGACATTATGTTACTTATATGATTAAGATATAAAAAATATATAATTAAGAAAAAAATACAGCCACCGAGAAAAATGAATCTAATAAAGTTTTTTTTTACCATGTCCGCTCCCAATGTGGAGCATATAGACTTCTAATGGAGTTTATCTCAACAGAACTCTTGAGTGTACGAGAACTGATTGTTACTCAGTTGCTCAACCTCTCTTTTTCCAAAGAGAGTAGGAATAGAAAGAAAGGGCTAGGACAAGACTAGTGGTTAGCTAATCGCTCTCGAAACGCCCTGTTTATAGGATGGGATGGGTGGGAGGGGGGAATTCAAGACATCATATACATCCATGCCTTTCAACAGAAATTCATAAATCGATTGAAAAATAAATTTATATAACTGCCAATACAGGGATTCGAACCCGTAACTTCTGTAGCGGTAGCCAACGGCGTTAACCACTCGACCACACAGGCGGCGTTTTTTAGAGAAGTTTTTTAGAGAGCTAAAATAGCTATTAAAAAATATGTATTCATTGCTTAATGCTGAAAAAGCTGTATACTAACCGGTTATGATAAAAAGTTAATGTCTATAAAAAGGTGTTTGGTTTGTTAACGTTGACGAGATTTTTTATTGAAAATAAATAAAAACTCGCTAATTAAGCATGCCATTGGCTCCCAGTATTTTTTTTTACCGATAACTGTTATTGAAATATAATAATAAGGAATACTTAACTCAACTGGCATCTCTTCCAAATTCCATTCGGCTAGGTTTTATCAATTACGCAAATATTCTATATAGATTTACAAATGATTGCGGTAATCATATTTCGAATTTGGGGATATTTAACTACATTTAATGGTAAACGATGAAGTAGTAAAACCTTAAGATTCTAAAGTAAATAAAAAAAATATATTTTTTCAAACGTGCGCTTCTGGATCGAATTTAAAAATTCATTGCCACGCAAAGAATATCGTAGCCACTGAATAAAATATACCGATTTGATTACGTTACCGCAGGTAAGTATAATACGTTTTTGCACCGCTTAATTTTTGCAAAATTACCAGGCTCGCATGAAGGCTTCCTGGTAAAATATGCACGGGTGTTCCCTAATTCTATTCCATTATTAGTAGATTTGGATGCGGGTTTTGCGTCTATGAAAACTTAATGCATTGTCTTACCTAGTAAGGCCGACCTCAAGGGGGCACTCCACGGTTTTGTGTGATACTTAAGTAAAACACGGATGTAATCACGTAAAAGTTTTAACTGCAGAGGCTGGATTGGCAATTACTTTAAGATTAACAAAGTTGGTCGCCGCGGGTCCGAGAGCGCGGGCATAAAATAACAACAAAGTTACTTTTAAAATACATCTGTTTGAAATAAAAACTAGTAAAAAGTTTATATTAGTGGTGACACTAAAGTGAAGTTTTTATAGGTTATAAAAATATTTAAATAGTACAATGCGCAGGCCTTGCAAAGTTTTTTTTAATACTCTCACTTTTGCAAACAGTTTATGTTAATTTAAAAAAAAAATTGAGCCCGTGGTCGAGTAATTGGAGATCACGACGTTTACGGTTTTGAATCCTAGTATGGGCAGTTTCATTTTTCAATCAATTAACATTTTTTTGTTAAAATGCATGGATGTTTGTGATTAATAAAATAACCCCCCACCCACTTAACCGAAAACCGAGGCAAAGTGAGGACAATTGAATAACCAAGAGTCTTGTCTTATCTCAACTCAACTCCTTTCGAAAAAAGTTTAAAAAACCGAATAACAAATAGTTGATGTGATAAAAAAAATTGAAATAACACTTCTTGTACAATTTTTTTGAATATACGGCTTTCCCAAAATGAAAAAATGTGAAAACCCTTTTTTTAGCTCTTTAAGAATTTTCCTTGGCCCCTAAAACTGTGTTGTGGCTCCCCTTTTTTTGTGGCACCCTTGGAGCACGCTGTGGCCCCCAGTTGAGAAACCATGATGTAAAATATTTTGTTTATTATCAACTACGCATCGCGTTCGTAATTTAACTCAAAAATTTTCATTTTTTAACAATTGACTATATGTATTTTTTGTAAAAAACAAACAGGTCTACAAAAAAACCACAATGATACGCCGAAAACACTTTTTGTATAAAATAAATTGCTTTCATCTCTCAAAGTAAGGTGGCGCTAAGCCCACCAGTAACGAAGCAATTTAATACTGCAAAATAAATATTGAGATACAAAAAGGTTTCAATGTTTATGATGCTTTTAGCAAGTCAATCAACCGCATTTTGTACTGATGACACGACAAATATTTACCACTTATCTGAGACACAAATCAAGCTGCGGCGACCCCATGATACCTACCTCTTCCTATAATGGCACATTATTTTTACATCTCTTCATCTATCAAAGAATCAAGAGAATTTTTTTACTTATTTGAAATAAAATTGCTTATTTCAGATTTTGTGGCTCTTTTTTAACCGTTTTGGTTATTTTACGATTTATATAAACTTTAATCTTTCAAATTATGTAAATTAACACAAGTTTTGTCACTAAAGACCCAAGTTTCGCCTTTCGGCATCTTCAGGCGTTCAATTGCACGGATGAACTTGAACTGACGTTTAGTAAATTAATATATCGTGTTTATATAAGAAATAAATGTATTGCAAAGTTTAAGGCCGTTGCTGGCAAAATGGGTAAATACGTGAACACCTGAAGATGCCGAAAGGCGAAACCCGGGTATTAAGTGACAAAGTTTCTGTGAATGTACATAATTTGAACGATTCAAATTTAAAACAGTTTTAAAAGATAAATATATGTTGATTTTTGAATAATATTTTCGTATGTTTATTGTTATATAATAAAACAAAGAAAGCATGTTGTATCAATATAAATATTGTCAATATAATGTTTTTGTTTTAGTTATAGTGTTTCTTTTCTTGCATTAATAGTATTATACGTCATATATTGACATTTTATAAATGTCTGTGATAGAAAACATCCTGCCACTGTATTGGATTCATCAATATATTTAATTGTCTTCATAGCTTAAAATATGTTTATTTATGGATTGTGTTACTGTCGTATTAATGTAGCAGTATATAAAATCAAAAAATATTATCTTACATTACATAATATAGTAAATTAAAAAGCATGTTTTGATAATTCACGTTAATCATTGAGATATATTTTTTAATGCGTATCCGGAACACAGAGCTCTAGCAAAGTGTCTTCGAAATGTAAGATGGGGCTGAAATCCAATTGATGGATTTCATATCGTCTGGTGATCCATCACAAAGGCGATACATCACAAGGTACAGATAGGTTTGTCGCAATTCACTCACGGCCTGAAGGCGATTTGAAAGATTCGACGATAGCTTTAACAGGGTAATAAAAATGTATCATACGAAAAGATTTATATAATCTTAGTTCAAAAGATATTGTGTTAAAAAGAAAAATACATAATTTTGGTCTATAAGAACATATTTCAGATTTTCAAAAAGCGATATTTCACGAACAACGCCGATATTCAGGGGGCTTGAAAATGATGCATTAGTTTTCTAGTCAAATAAATCGATGAAAAATATTTTTTATGAATACAAATTGTTTTTTAGTAAGCTTCAGTAAAAATAATTGGCTCTTTTTTCAGTAAATCGAAAATTTACCGCTATTATTTATCAATTGAATTTGCTTTCGTGGTAAATTTTTATGTACGATTCATTTATTTTTTATTTTAGTCTGATTTTATTGAATCAAATGGAACATCGAAATAAGCTTTTAGAAAAAACATTTATAACCAGCAACATTCAGAAACATATTTCTTTTTGTAGATTCACCACATTATTGATTCCGAAAATGACCTTATTTAATCAAATTCAATTAAAAATTTCTTTTTGGCATGTCATTTGAAATGTGAAAATTGTATTAATAAATATTTTTTTAATAAATTAAAAATTTTACAATTTTTTTTAAAATGTAAAACGTTGCGGTTCTCTAAATTTAACGGAAGTAAGAGAAAATAATCTGTTCATTTAAAATAAAATATTTCTCAGTTGACTTCCCTGCTAATTTAAAATGTTTATTTTTTTCTTACTATTTGGTTTTTTAAATATTTCGTTATATACTGTGTCTTACATTGCAAACGTAATAAATTAATATTTTTTAATTCTTTTCTAATGTACAGTCTGCGCAAGAATGTTTCACGTACCGTGTGAAAATTCAGTTTTGTATTTTAAAATGTCTTATATTTTATGAATATAACAATTTGTTAATTTTACTACCTGGGCTATCATTAGTTCATTATTAGCTTTTTAAAATTGTGGCGAATGTAAAAATATTTATATTTGAAATGTGGATACATGCTTAGACATATTTGTAATGATATTTATAAAGATAAAATGCATTTGTGTTCTTTAAAGACATTTTAAAATACAAAACTGAATTTTCGTACGGTATGCGAAACATTCTTGCGCAGACTGTACATGTAAAAATAATAATTATAATAATACAAATTCGAAATCTCGGTTTAGGGGTTTGATAAAATTTCAATAGGAAAGATAAAGTCGTCCAAGTTTTGTACATTTCTATGAGTTTTGTTAACTACACCCAATTTTGATTTTTGGCATTTTCAGACGGTCAAGTAATGTCACAAATGAGCTTGAAATGACTGTAAGCTGATACTTCGAGTCAATAGTATATAAAAATACATTTTCACTAAGCTTTGTAGCTATGATATAATAGTATTAATTGTGACCCTAATTTGTTTTAATATTGATACAAATGACGTCTAATCCTAATTGGGAAACGGCTTTGAATGTGCTGGTTTTCGTAATTGAAGTTGGCCTTTAAGAATCGATTGTCATTAAACAGTAGTTGGGGAAGGTCGTGACATATACATACCTACAGGTTTTAAGTGGTTGATTTTTTTTTGTATGGATAAAATTACATACTTTTTAATCGATGGAGAAGTTTATGTTTAAGTTTATATAATATGTTGATTTTGTCTTTAACGTAAAATGAAATTATGCATTCTATATGCAGATTAAAAACTCACAATTCAATGCTTGATAAAAATATTAAACTTTCGGCGCAACTAGCTGCAGCAAAATATACTTTTAGAATGTCCACTGTCAATCCTTGGTGGAAAGGCATTTTATTAAGAACAACACAATATTCATTTGTAATAATTTCCAATTTTATTTCACTCATGTCAAGCATTATTGACTGATAAGAAATATAATAAAACAGTGTTATTTACACAATATACAGTTGATAATGCTCGTAATGTCCAAAACCGGTTATGATATTTGTGAATAAAAGTAGAAAGAAATATTGTGATTTTCTTAATACTTTGTAATTTACTTAATATCAAGTATTTACCGAACAAGAATTTTACTTTTTGTCTCGTATCATAAAATTTAAATTTAATATAATTAATCATTTAAAGCACAGCATCTCGATTGCAAAAAAAAATGCAATCGAGACATAAAGTAAACCTGAAACTCCTGAAAGTATTTTTAAGAGACCGGGCAGTAGCTTTGTGAAAATTCATTTTTAATTAAACAGCTTTTCAAAGAAGCGAAACAAAATTTACGAACACAACTACTGTAGTTACTAATTTATCAAACATAACTTCATATTCAAAATGAATTTTCACAAAGACTTGAAAGCTTTGGAGAATCATGTTAATTAGAATTGGTTTTATAGTGATGTTTTTACAAAGGCTTTCTAAGCTTCTCGTTGACCAAATTAATAGATGCTACGGAAACGTTCTTGTAAACGTACGCATAAAAAGGATCGGTTTATCTTAGTGCAGAGTAACAAACCAAGATACATTAGAGCGGTAGAAATGTAGCTATGTTTCGAGCGGCTCTTGCAATTGCGTCGTAAAACGAACCCTGCAAGAAAGCAGGACAGGGTGGTCTCAAAACATTACCCACTTTTATTGCGGGCACTTTGAATGGGCTCTTTTAGAAACCTCAGCGGTAAATTAACGGATCTTTACCACTCTACGTGTGACTTCGACGTAAGTAAGTACCCGCTAACTAAGTTATTATTTAATTCAACGGTGTTGGGCACAACCGAGAAAATTAAGGGCATAAAAAATTGCCGAGATCGCGGGTTTTCGTTTAAAATTATGTGTTTTTTTATTGCGCAAATAAATTGCCGCGTTTAAATTCGGCGGGATTAACGTCACGATAACTTTGATATTTCAGTTGGGAATTACTAATAAAAGTATTTTTATACGATGTAGAGTAAAAACAGATTATAATTTTTATGCGGTATACTATACTTTTTTGCTAGAAATTTTATACGATATGTTCATAAAACTAAGTACTTCATTTAAATCGTCAATTTATTATCAATATTCTTCTCACTAAAATCGGCTATTTACTTTCAACGTGCTATACGTAATTGAGACATACACCCTATTGGGATCACATCGACTGTGAAAAGGATAAAAGCGTAACCCACACATAAGTAATTATACAGAAGACACAAATAACGTTTTTTGATGATGTTGTGTCAAAGGAAAATTATAAAATATACACAGCCTTTAACTCGATGGCTGCCACAGACGAGATATCTCGTCAAATTTTTCGTGCTCATTACGCCAGAGACGAGTTATCTCATCAATAACTAATTAAATGAATGGTTTAAAATTATAGCCCGCGTGCTAGGTAATTACTATTTATTATCTACGGCAGCTAAAAGGTTAAGTGCATGGATGAACTTGAACTGACGCTTAGTAAATGAATGTTTCGTGTTTATATAAGAAATAAATGTATCATTGAGTTTAAAGCCATTGCTGGCGGAAAGGATAAGCTCATGGGAATTCCCACAGATTTGAGTAGTAAGTAGTTTTAAGAATTATATTTATTTGTTTGTCGGCAAAGGTTTTATGATTATATTTATATAGGGTATAGAAGTGGAGATCCCGGCATGTTTAATATTTCATTTCAAATCGGAAGGCTACGCAATTGTGCTCTATTTATTTCCAAAATTTTCTATGAACGTCCGTATTTGGGTGTAACATTTTTATCCCTTGTTCCTGATTGAACACGTGTTTTTCTGAAATTAAGTGATAAGCAAAAGTAGACGTGTCGTTTTTCAATCTAAAGGCTGCCATATGTTCTGATAATCTGGTGTTCAGTGTTCTTTCTGTAAGAGTCTGGATGTTCAGTTTATCAGCTTCTTCTTCGCTTTGTTTGTATGTTTTTCATTTGACTCTTGTTGCTCTGTTTTGACAGAATTTGTGAATGAAATTCAATAAACTTATTAACATCTTCGTTGCTTAAGTCAAAGTTAACTTTTTAAAGTGTTACATCTGTGATAGTTTCCTGATTTTCTACAGAATTTATAAAATCACTTAATCTTTTTTTTGATTACTCTTTCATTGCAACTACGAGTCTCCAATATTATTTATTGTTTTGCATATATCACAGGTCGTTCAAAAACTCTTTATGTAAATTGCGACTACCTTCCATGTCAAAAGTAATGATGGTCTGTTTCAATATTGTCTATGTATAATATTGTTTAAGCGTAGCTATCACTGTTTGGTTCATAAACTGTATTGGGAGGAAAAAACACTGTATTAATTATCGTGTATCAATTTTGCATTATCTATGATTAAACTTACTTTAAACATTAACTGGTGATGGGGAACGGAGGAAAAGGAAGCGAGTGCAAGGATTTAAGCAGTCGTTTGCATAACCGAAAAAACATACATTTTTAGAAATGTGCGAAATAACGAAGAGAACGAAAGTCAAAGGCTAGCTTTCCAAGTGCGATTGTCGCCAATAGTCACCTAGAAACAAGTTCATAATCATTATATTTCTGAAACCGAGCAATCAACGATCTGAAGCATTTATTCTTCTCGACTTCGGGTCATTTACATTTATAAATTTGCGGCAAAAAGTAAGATATATGCGTGTTGTGTTTTTAATATTGCTACAATAATTCAGCAATCAGTAGAAGTTACCCGATGTATTTTTGATTCATGAACTCGATTAATGTTATCATGAACTCGTGATGTTAACTATGGGAATATACTTGTTGTGTTTGTGTAGAATTGTTTAATTAGACAAAAGTCATTTTTTGTAGACTTCCGTACTAAGTGAAAAATTGTCATTTAACGATAATGTGAAAAATACGTAACGAATTTATTTATGTATTTAAAACGATTCTTTGATTTATATGTAGAGTCTGCGTTTCCGTTGAATTTACTTCCGTAAGCATAATGTCATAACCTTATAAATGACCATTATGTCATGATGGCGTAATGTCATTTATTAGGTTATTCCGAACTAAGTAATATATATGCATCACTCTTACTTCTATTATTAGGGATTATATTATTTCACTGAATCTTATTGTACAATCAACATATATTTTATTTGGTTTTATCAGAAAAACTTACAAGAACAAATTAAATAAAACTAATTGTGTAGAAGTAAAAAAACACTGTCTGTCTTAAATAATTTATTACTGATATCTTGATAATTTTGGTACTCGTAACGTATCTTTTTTATTGATTATTTAATATTTTACTCGCCCATTTTTTTTTGCTTACAGATGCCGGCATAGCAATGAGGCACTGTGATGTTTTTTATTATTAGATCTCTCAAATTCAATGACTAACCTGGTTAGAGTATATTTTGAGCATTTAAAAATGAAAGTTCCTAAAATGACGATCGTGATATCCCTGATTGGCTTTGGATGGTGGATATCCGAATAGAGCGGAAGAGATTGACCCGGTTAAGGTTCACTCCAGAGTGAAGCGCCACAGAAGAAGGAGATAAGATTTGTCTTTTAAGGCACAATTTTTTTAGTAGAGTTAGGAGCAATGAATGAATAAATGTCAAACTTTTACTATTTATTTATATTTTTATCTAGAATAGTGTCTTTTTATCTTTCTCGGCACGTCGCGTTATTTCAGAATCGGAATGGTGAGTGAGGGCGAGGGAATTTTTATATGCCTTCGAACATAAATTGATAAATTAATTGGAAAAAATAATCACTTTTAGGGTGTTCACTATTAATATTTGGTGGAAAGGCATTATTTTAAGAAAAACACAATATTCCTCTGTACTTCACTAACACTTTATTTATTATTGTCAAGACAGGCTTTGCTTATGGCGAGCTTCAGTTGACAATGATGGCCATTAGCGAAACCGGTCCTGACCTTTTATAAATAAATTGGAAATAAATAGCAAAGGAATATTGTGTTTTTTTCTTAATAAAATGAAAAAAATACTGTTCGTTCTAGAATTTGAGTCCGTAAGATCCGTCACAGAAGCCAACGAAGTTGACCACTGCACTACGGACCCGACAAGAATTACTAAAGAAAAACGACGTAGAATTAAAATTATAATCATAAACTTCCCCCCTTTCTATTATTTAGAAAACAATAAATTTAGCAGTGCTTTTTTAAAATTGATTAATTCAAAAATGTAAAAAAAGATGAACAGCTCTGTAGCTCAGGTACCTATTATTTGTTTTAAGAAGTAAGTTACAGATTTCATTAGACATACGTGCAAAGGAAAATGTAACAATTTACCTGTTATCATACCCTCAACAATGGAATACGGAGGCAGGTGAGTTCCGCTCATAGCCGACAGGCCGTGGCGCGGTTGCGGTTCGGGTCTCGGCTATAAAGTCCCTCGAGTGTAGTTAGGTGGGCCGCATGAAGGCGGCTAATGTGTTCTCGCCTGGCGCTCGCGTTACCGACATCTACCCACCCTCGTGCAAAAGAAACCGCGGAAAGATTTGCCCACCTAGCGAACATTTGGAACAACTGCACCACGGGAAAAATGACAGAACTCAAATATTGTAATAGTATTACAATTTACTGATATAAATAAAAATGTAGTATTATTTGAGAAAAAATGGTTTGAATAATTATGTAGTGTAAGATCAATGGTACTTCTGTAAGTTTTTAGTAAGTAAAACCAAATTCAGTCTTGCTGTAAATTTTTCAGATATTATTAATTTTTATCCATGTCCGCTTTCAATGTGGAGCATATGGCCTCATAATGGAGGTATCTCAGCAGAAGTTTTTTCTACGAAAACTGTTTGTTATTCAGTCATTCAATCAAAGAATCTTTTCAAAGTGAATAGCAGAGAAAAAAGGATAAGGCTAGAGCAAGACTAGTGGTTAACTAATCGCTATTGCTACACCCAGTTATTAAAAGATCAAAAGAATGGGAGGAGAGGAAATAGTGTGAATTGAAATCACAAAACACCCAGTCTTCGATCACAACTTTGGATTGAATTATTCACCAATTCACTGTGATCTTACCGGGAATCAAGCCCAGACCTGCCTGATCGGTAGAGCAAGCTATAGCCAACTGGACCAGAACAGGCGACGTTACTATTTACGTTATTATTTTACGTGCCAAAATATTAACGAAACAATTTTCTTAAATGATATATTAAAAAAAAAAAAACAATATTCATAGTTTTATTTGATCGTTTATTATAAACATTTTTTTTTGATTTTAGCTAATTTGAATAAATAAAATATCTAAGCCCAATTTTTTTATAATAATCGGTAATATTTTAAAACCACGAAGATAGGTTCCGTGATAAACCGTATTTATTGATTATTTCGTCTCGCACAAAAAAATATTTTACTGACGACAAAAAGACATCTTATGTCATCTTTTTACTGAATAAAATTTGTCTGTGAATAAAATATTTTATTTGAATAAAAAATATGTAAATGGTGGAATAGAATACAAAGAGTGTGAATATCATGCAATAAAATTTAAAAAAAACTTATTATATGAAGATTTCTACGGGAAAAGTATATAATTTAAGATTTGGACTAAAGGTGCTTGGTGGAATTTCAATATTAAATTTGAATCGTTCAAACTGTGTACATTCTCACAGATTCTGTCACTAACGACCTGGGTTTCGCCTTTCGGCATCTTCAGGCGTTCAAGTGCACGGATGAACTTGAACTGACGCTTAGTTAATGAAAGGTTCGTGTTTATATAAGAAATAAATGCATCACTGAGTCCAAAGCCATTGCTGGCGAAAAAGATAAGCTCATGGGAATGCCAACAGATTTGAGTAGTAAGTAGTTTCAAGAATTATATTATTTTTTTGTCGGCAAAGGTTTTATGATTATATGATTTTATGATTATATAGGGTATAATTTAATTTAAAATTGAAAGACTATGCAGTTGTGCTCTATTTATTTCCAAAATTTTCTGGAAAAAAAGCTTATGACTGTCCGTATTTGGGTGTAACATTTTTATCCCTTGTTCCTGATTGAACACGTGTCCTTCCGAAATTAAGTGCTTTTGCTAATCATAAATCGTTTGAACGATTCAAATTTAATATTGAAATTCCACCAAGCACCTTCAGTCGAAATCTTAAATTATATACTTTTCCCGTAGAAATATTCAATCAGTTTGAACGATTAAAATTATAAGTATACAAGATTGTCATATAAACTTGCGAGACTGACCATTTTTATTATTAGGGTAATATCACCGATTTTCGTCATTCATGTAAGTCAATAAGCGGAATATTTTATCACACTTTTGATGGTATTCCTCCGCGTCAATGCGCTTCACAGTCACGCTACATTTACCTTTTTGAAAGGTAAGAGCGCGCTTATGAGAAGCTGAGACGCGCATGGGTGGCTTAGGCAGCCGCCCACCCTAATCCAGCCCTCTTTAAAAGTTACCCCAAACCAGAATATGCCTATTCAACAATAAAACCAAACATATTCAGCAAAGTGTTTTTTTTATTGCGCACGATTTTTGAAAAAAGGCCACTGCAAAACATGAAGTATGGTAGGTTGTATCAGAAATATATGGAAATCATATAAGTGGGCCTTTAATTTTTTTACTGGTATTCCGGTCTATCTTCTTGATATCAGATAATTTTTTGAATAACACTATTGTCCACAGAATTTAATTTTACACACCTAGAAACGTAGTACTAATTGATTTATTTCGAATACATAAATAATATTATATTGTGCATTGATCGTAGAGAATATAATAATACAACATATTTCGTCATAAATCATTTTTCGGAAATGATGATTGCGTACATTGTAGGTATAACGTTCCTCTTAAATTAATCCGTGCTAATTATAATAAAACAATTAAACGATTTTCAGGAAAATTTTTAATTAAAGAGATTAACTTTCAAGAAATGCGACCTCAATACCCACATTTTCTTAAATATCTATTTTAATATGGGTATACAATGTTTATAATTAAGGTATTCTTAAATCATAGTTTTTTGGACCTTTTGTAGTTTATATAAATACGCAATAACGCGATAAGGCGATAAGGGCCCGCGATAAGCGTTCGTCCGTAAGATAGCTGGGCTAAGCTCGTCAGTTGCAATTTCATATGTGTGCTGGGATGACGTCTTTTTTACGCGCAACTTAAAATATGATTATTTATTAAAAAATCACAGATTTTTATAAAAAAATGTATAAAAAAAAATGCAGAGAGATATTTTAAGGCCCTGAGACTATTTTTTTTTGAAATTCATAAGAATAAGGCCAATAATGAGGAAACCACTGGAGTCCCTAAGCGCTCCCCATCGGCAGAGAAGTATTTTTCTAGTCTGCGAGCCGCGAGAGTTAACATTTAAATAACGATATAATGTTTCGATCTTTCGCTGTTTGTTCAAGTCTTTTTTCTGCAGTGATTGCATCAAACTTATATGTGCCGTGGCTCAAATAATGTGTAATGTTTATAATCATAATTTAAAAAATAAAAAAGAAATTTTGAAATTTCTTTAACAGAACAAAATCTATGAAAAGAATGCTCAACTGAAGTCACTCGGTAAGCCAAATAAAGTAATGCATGTGTTTGATGAGCCACACATATTTTTTAAATTTATTTACCAAAAAAATGTAAAATGTATATAAAGAACCACACAATTTTTTTATTTGGGCCACATGTGGCCCGCTGGCCAAGGTTTGGGCTTGCTTGCCTTAGACAAATGCGTTCTTTCGACCTCTTGTTATGTCTCTTTACAATATTTATGATGTTTTAAATCTTCAAAGTTAAAGTGATATAAAATCGTTTGAAAAACTGCAATCATAAAATAAAGTGCAGGCCTGGGTGAACAACAACCAAACATGTATGCTTTTAATTAGAGAAATACAATTTATTTTTCACGATGGTAAATAATGTACATTTAAAAATAGTATAATACTAGAAATTCATCGATAATTTTGATTTTTTACCAAGGTCCTTCTGTCAAAAACGTTATCCAGGTCTAATATTATAGTTTACCTTTCCTAATAAGAGAATCGTTTAAAGATAATCTTAACGATGGTAATGACAACCATATTGTTTTTGGAGCATAATTCCCTCTTTTTATTTTGTTTTTTGATAGTGCTCGCGATGAATGAAACCGGCCGTGATCTATAATATATAATGTGACCTTATTGAGTATGATTACAAAAATGTTTTATTTTTTAATATATTGAATTGAATTGAATTGAATTGAAAGTAGTAGACACCTCAAAAGTGTTATTTATCCCTTAATTTAATTTAAAAATTGAGAAGGCTAGCAGTTGGTTTATAAAGAATCACAACACGTGCTTCTATAAAATGTTCCTAATCAATTTTATATTGCCGAACCAAATTTGCTTTTTTTTGAAATTCAATAATAAATGTTTTTTTTCCAATAAATCGGAAGAGATGACAATGGTATGATAACACACAATATCTACTTCAAAAATTGGATTCTCATATTTTATAGATAGATACCCACAAAAGTCGTAAAAGAGAAAGCATAAAGTTGATTTTATTTATTTATATAATACCTCTCAAGAAACCTTTCAATTTTATTATCGAATCAGTTCTATTTCACACTTTTGCCTCAGAATTCAGTCGAATTTCCCTGTTATTTGGTCTTCGTTTTGATATATTTAGATACGTATCACAAGAATTGCAATTTTAAACCGGAGATCGAACTGAAATAGAATCTGCGGAGCGAATCTGATGCGAGAATGAATATGTCGGTGTGAAATACCTTTTCAAGAATAATGTTTTCTTGTAAGAAATTCGCGTGTAATCGAGCGATTTTTGCAAACAACGAAAAAATGTAGCGCAGTTTTTTTTATCAAAGAGTAGAGTGACAAAGGATTGGAATTTAATCAAAATTTCAATATGTAACAAACATTTTCGAAGAATATTGTTTATTGAAGTATGTCTTACATTTTATGAAAAATATTTAAAAGGGACGAACATGTGATATTATATCGTGTTAAAGAGATTTCAGACAAATTTTCGCCATAATACCAACAAAAGAATTTGAAAATATTAACAAGTTTTTTTAATAAAATCTTAGCGTATAGTGCGAGTGAAATAAACTCATAGTTTTAATTTAACTAAAACGATAAAGCTTATTTTGTTGTAAAAAAAATATTGTTCAATTCAAATAGTAGTTTATTTATAAAATAAAATAAAACCAAGCACACAAATGAAAGCTTGTTTTCGGATTTTGAAATTTGAAACGAATATAAAATTATTAGATATTATGAAGAAAAGTTACAAATATGTAACAATTGACTTGTCTATAGATACGTATAGTTATTTTTTTCATCCTCATTGCCACATTGAACTGCTGGAATCTCCAGAATACGCAATCATCGTGCCGTGCCGCCCGGTTTGAATTGTTTCATGAGTTTGGTTGTGCTGCTCTGAAATCAATTTAGTTTCCTGACACTAGTATATTTGTCTCTATATTTTTCTAGTCTTATTTTTAGATATCTTTGTAGTAATTATATAACGGTTGACGAATGAAGAAAAAAAACATAATCGTGACATATTGACATCACGTGTGATACTTTGAAACTTGTTTGGAATGGTAATATGAGTACCCATTCTTAAAAAATTAGTGATTATATCAATACCGGGTTTACATAATACCGTTTTTGCCAATATTAATCAGGGTTTAATAAAAAAAGTTTTATATAAAGCAAAAAACTATGGTCAATGGGGTATTATCAGTATTTTTTTTATTTTTTATACAATACGACAATTAAAAAATATAACATGATTATAAACGAGTTTTTTTTGTGAAAAATTTAAGATTATGGTTTCTGAAAAAGTGATTTTTTATAAACATAATCAATAATTCTGATTCGTGACAATAATGATAAAAATCCTAAAAAGATTTTTAGATATTTTTTTCAATATGTGATTCAATTTTATTATCATTCAAACTTATAATTTTTTAATATAGATATGTTGGTATTTTTGTGTTTTAAAAACCGGTATTGAAAAAACACTGTTGATACCGAAGTTAAGGTTTCATTTATACCTTGTCTGTCTTGCGATCCCTTAAAATCATACCAAAAACCTTAATACTTTTTTTAATGCGGTAAAGTGTTGAATTTAATAAGACTATTTACTTCACAATAAACTATTAGCTGACGTGGGATACGGAGGGTAAATAATAAAAAAGGCTTTTAAGTTTGGTAGTTCGTTTCGACCGAAATTACTTTGCGTCCCGAGTGACCGCGGCGGGCGTCGCGGTGCCGACTCGTGCGCGGCGCGTAAGCCTTCGGAATATTTGACAGCCTTAAGGCGGAGCTTAGCAACCTTCCTATCCTCCCAACGCCATTCGTTCTCGTTAAAAGTAAACGTTGGTGAGCGGTGACGAGAATCTGAAATATGCGGTTTGGAAGGAAAGCATCTGCGAGTATTAGCGTTTCACACGACTCTTCTTAATATAAAGAGCTTGTCCGGAAATCTTCAATACATGGATTATTTCCATTTCACTCAACTATTTATTTTTGACATGATTTTACACTACGAAAATTACAAACTACTGTTTTTTTTTTTGCAAAACTGACGTAGATTTTATCATAGATTTTTGTACACAATAGTTAAATACAAATCATTCTTCCAAATTATTTTTTTGGATGCTGTGATGGTAAGAGATTGTTGGTTTTAATATGGAATCAAAAGAAGAGAGCCGTAGTTTTTGGAAATTTTGATATTAGGCAACATTCAAGTTTATTTTGTTTAACGAGTAACAAAATTTGATTTTCACCGGGAAAAAATACTGCATTTTTTAATACATGTTTTTTTGATTATTTACGATAAAATAATTTCAGTTAAGTAAAACTTTGCAATTTATGTGTGTAATTTTGGAAAAAAAATCGTGCATTTTTATAAAAAGTGGAAAATTAATCCATTTAAAGGTTAAATACTATTCACTGTTTATTTTAAATTGTTTGAATTTTACTGTCCATACCTCCCAACTTTTCATCCAAACCAACTTCATATCGTTACAAACAATATTTTTGTTATGTTAATTGTACAATAAATTATTTTTTACTAACCATATATTCCTTGTTTATATGGTGTGAGCTGCCAAATATTATTGTTAAAAGAATTGAATTCCTACAAGATTAGGATCGATTTCACTTATATTAATCATTTTTAACTGATCAGTTAAAGTATGTAGTTAAACGAGCATTGTTAAATTAAAAACACATTGTTAAATATAATATTAAGATTAAAATTCTTTTCAATAAATCTAATTTACAGTTTATTCATGTTTGTATTAAATATAAAAAGATAAATCGTTTTGTCGTATGCTAAATGAAATATAATAACAGCAGTGTTAAGTAAAATCTGTACGTATAATAATCTTAGTATTTTTAGCTATAAATCTGAAAGCCTATCAAATTTTATGGTAGCAGGCACTAGATGCGCGCAGTGGTTTCAGCGCTGCTACATAATTGACATTTTGGGCTTACTCCAAACCTGTGTATTGGAAAAACGTGCATAGAGCAAGGTCTTAAAACTAGAAACTATATTGTGACTATATAGTCTTGGTTAAAAGATATCAATACCATTTCGAGATTATATTTATATATAAACAAAAATTGGAAAAGATACTGTAAGTATTTTTATTTAACATGCCGATGAATTAGCAACTTCGTTTCAAAGATAAATGAATACTATAGCAAATTTTAAGGCCTGGAAATTATTGGTGCAAAAGTATTATGTTTATAAAAATGTAGAACATTTTTTGTACTATATGTCTGTCAAAGAAATTAATTATTTTGAAATTTAAGAATGTGTGTAGTACAAAAAAGAATATTAAACCGATAATCTAGAAAGTGTGGGATATTTTTTTAAATTGTATACGTTTAAAAATATTGGTATTATTAGTTTCCCTTTCGTCTATCATACATACGAATTCAGATATAGTAATCTTTATCAAAGGCAAGACATTCAGAGCTATTATCATTAATGGGTACTGATTTGAACTAAAACTTTTATGTTCCATCATTTTTTTCAATAGACTTATTTACCCACATATTTTCAATGGTGACAAAATAATGCGAATTCAAAAATGGCCATTTTATCCCCTTCTACCAATTCTATCCTAAAAACAGGGCGTGGCGAAAGCAATTATCTAACTACTTGTCCTGTTATAGCCCTATCTTTTTATCTTTACTTTACTTGGTAAAAAAATAGCTTGAGCAACTAAGTAACAGGAAGTTTCCATAGAAACAGTTATATTGAGATAAACTCCATTAAGAATCCATATGTTCTACAATAAGAATGGATATGGTTAAAAAATGGTCACACTAGTAAAAAAAAAGAGTCTTATATGAATATACATAACAGAAATTTGACGTAAAATGTGTCCACAGAATATTGTTAAAGGAAAAAAAATGGTATAATAATAAATCAGTTTAAAAGTGAAAAGAATTTGATAGATGGTAAAAAAACATGTTTCACTTTATGCAGAGAACAAGTTGTCAAATTAAAATCCGACTTGACCGTATAATTATTAATTACTTCAATCATTTTTAGCCTAACCTTAAATTATGTGTGATAAAATATTTAATAGAAGGAAAACAATTTGTTTCTCATTGTTACAAATTGAAATCATGCAAGACAAATGTATTTTTTTTTGAAATAGTGATACTGTTAGTACTGCCTGGTTGGTAGACATGTGCAAAAGAGGGCAACACTACGCTTTCCCTGCCAACTTAACACCGCAAAACAATTTCCTCTGAAGGCTTGAATATCATAAATATCTTGTACCTATTCGAACGAAGTTGATACTCTGAGATATTGTACTTGTACACAGCGGCTTGCACTTCATTACAGTGGCATTCGTTACTTATTAGAAAATATCGAATAATTGCTTTCTGCGAGGAACTTAGCTGTTGGATTTTTTAATAAACTGTTAATCTGTTGATGTTGATAAAATATCGTTGTTTATTTTATTATCTTTCAAATTTTATGTACATTGATTTAAAAGAGAACGATAATTGTTTTCAATGACACATTGATTTAAAAGGTTTTATAATAATTTAAGGTGCTTGGTGGAATTTAAATATTGAATTCGAATCGTTCAAATTATGTACATTCACACAAATGTTGTCACTAACGACCCAGGTTTGGTCTTTCGGCATTTTCAGGCGTTCAAGTGCGTCAGTTCAAGTTTATCCGTGGATGTTACTTCTCTTCGAGTTGATCACGAGAGACTCTTAAAAAGTTCTCATCGGGTTTATCTCGTACGGTTTTATAATTTGTTGCCGCGCCACTGTGGGAGTACGGAGTCTTGAAGCAATGGCGACGACGAATATTTTATGCAATGCACCACTACTTGTTTTGTCGATAGGTGCCTCTTTATTCCGAATGTAATGTTTATACAAATGTCTGTATAGTGTCGAGAATATTTCAACAAAACAATATTTTGAGTGGTTAACACTTCGAAAAGGTCAAAATAGTTGCAAATAAAATGCAAAGATCGAAATACACAGCAGTTTTGGTGAAATAGTAATAACTTCAACAACTCGAGCAAGGGTTCACATTTGTTTTTTAACCATGTCCGCTTCAAATATGGAGCATATAGACTCCTAATAGAATTTATCTCAACATAAGTTTTTCTACGAGAAATGCTTGTTACTCGGTTGCCCAACCTCTCTTTTTTTAAAAGAGAGTAAGAATAGAAGGATAGGGCTACGACAGGACAAGTGGTTAGCTAATCGCTCTCGATACGCCCCTTTCATAGGATAGGATAGGTGGGAGGGGGGAATTCAAGACATAACATACGTCCATGCCTTGCTAACAGAAATTCATAAATAAATTTATAAAACTGTCCGTACTGGGATTCGAACCCGTGGGCTCCGTAGCCGAAGCCAACGACTTCGACCACTCGACCACACAGGCGGCACAGAGTTCACATTACGTAATTAAAATTAAACTGTAATTGAATACGATTTAGTCTTTCTTATCAGTAACTCTTTTTACATCGATACGACTTCTAAAAACAGCAGACTGAAAAATGATACAACAAGGACAGAATTTAATTTAATAGTCATTTACACTTAGATATTCATTCACTTAAGTATTTTTTTTATAGCTTTAATGCGTTTGTAAATATTTTTAAAATATGTATTTTTCAATTTATATGTAGTGGCGGGTTAAGCACTTTGGAGGCCCTAGGCGCAATAAATTTTGGAGGCCTTGTTTTTCGAATAGCATAAAACTATTCGTAAAATAATAATGAATATTGAAAACTGAAATTAAAATATAAGGGTTTCTATAATTTATGTTATTTATGAGGCCCCTAAGATTTGGAGGCCTCAAGCACGCGCCTCTTGCGCTTATGGAGTAATCCGCCGCTGTGTATATGCATGTCAATAAATTTAAAAAAAATTGTAAGTTAAGACGAAACTTTGTGACATTTTTGTTTTGCTGTTTTCATTTAAAAACTATTGTTATTTTTGTATTTTTATTTCAGCAAAAAGGTATTTATTTTGTATGTCGTCTAACAGAAATAAAATAAAAACTATTCTTGTTATTTGTATTGTTCGATAGTTTTTTTTTACATAAAGTATCTGAGATTTACTACACAATATATATCAGAGGGACTGATACCTTTCCTGAATAAATAATTCTAACTCAATAGTAAGTTTCTAGAATGTTTTACGATGTCGCTGTTTTGCTAATGTAATTGAAAGCTAACTGCTCGTAAGCTGAAGTGACACATGGACATTGCGGAAAGTTTGTTTATACACTTGTTTTGTAGATAAAACTTTTGTTTTTGGTGATTAATATAATGATGTTTTAATATAAATTTGATTGTGTTATGTTACACAGTGAAAATGATTTTAGTTTCTTTATTAAAACACACATTCTCTTTTCATATTGGTATTTGTAATTTACTAAACATAAAATACAAATACATAAATATTACAAAAGTGAGTGTTTTTGATATCTAAATAAATAAAATTGTAATAAAAGAGAAACGTGCTAAATTTAGTTTTTTTTTTATATATATTTGGCCATTCGGTGACTTATGTGGGTAGATTATAGTAGTTTATAATCTATCCACATAAATCATCTAAACTCATTTAAGATTTCGGCTGAAGGTGCTTGGTGGAATTTCAATATTAAATTTGAATCGTTCAAACTAATGTACATTCTTACTGATTTTGTCACTAACGACCCGGGTTTCGCCTTTCGGCATCTTCAGGCATTCAAGTGCACGGATGAACTTGAAATGACAGTCAGTTCAAGTTCATCCGTGCACTTGAATGCCTGAAGATGCCAAAAGGAAAAACCCGGGTCGTAGTTTGAACGATTCAAATTTAAACTCATTTACAAAATTATCGCTATTCGTATCGATTACGTAAACAGCAATTACTGAGCGATCCAATTTTATGTATGTATATAAACCAAGGGTGGGAAACCTTTTCTTCCCTTAAGGCCGCATTCATTTTTCTGATTCGACATAAGGCCGCAATAAACATTGACAAGGGAATCTTTGACTAGAAACAGGGATTTACGGTCAGAATATGTTAGGAATTTACGAATTTACGTTACTTTATAAAGCCTGAAGATGTCAAAAGGAAAAACCCGGTCTGTTAGCGACAAGATTAATGGAAGAGTACAGCATCCAGACAATTCAAATTTGAATTTAAAATTCCATCAAGCACTTTCAGTCGAAATTCTGAATTATAAAAAATAATTTAAGGTGGTTAAAAATTGCAAACATATAATTTGAAATAGCTCTAAAATTTAGAAAATTTTAATAGACAACACCAATATATTTATGTAACGACTTATAAATACTGTCCATTAAAATATTTTACTGCCTAATTATAATAGCCAACTGATAAACAAAAAAATAAGCTATAAATATTTAGGTAATATATAAAATGTGTTTACCCTAATAATTTAAAAAGGGGAACTGAAATTAACTACACAAATCTTGCGCGATCGTAATAACCTTGCCCTTAGTAGTATGGGAATCAATTTATTGATATGTGACTAGTGTTCGCAGTCACGTATTTATCTTCGTAAACTTTTAGTAATCAGGGCACATTCGAATAAACGTTTGTTAGGTTTACCGGGAATGGTTATGGCCTGGGAATTTTATGCCGTTTATTGCAGTAATATATTTTATATGGGATTTCGCCATTACGTCCGTATCGGTCAAGGCGTGCGCGGGGATAAGCCTTTAATCTTTCTTTACTAAATATCGATGTATTTACGCAATAAAAGCCCCCGGACGGCTTTGTAAGGTTGCCATAAAATAATTTAGCCATTTTGCAACAGAAACATCGTAGCTTAAATGTATGACGAATTGTTAGGGGATTTTTCGCTGTTTTATTTTGTGGCTTATTTTTCTCTCTCACTGCTTTGAAATGTTTTGTGTTATTTTTAAGCACACTTACAATTATATAAACACAGTGGTGAATTATCGGCCTCCGAATATTAAGACCATCAAAATAGCTTATACATATGATTATAACAAACCCACTTAATCCATTGAAAATTGTATACATTCAATTTTCGCTAATTTACATTTTAATAGCCTTTTAACTTAGTGATCTACTTATATTTTAGTTTATAAACGATACAAACTGTTTACTACGCGTCAGTTCAAGTACATCCGTGCACTTGGAATGCCTGAAGATGCCGAAAGGCGAAACCCGGGTCGTTAGCGACAAAACTCATGGAAAAGTACAAAATTCAAACAATTCAAATTTGATATTGAAATTCCATCAAGCACCCTCAGTCGAAATACTTAATTAATCTAACTCTGTTAGACAAAAAGAATTCTAGATTTTTAGTCATTAACATAACCAAATATACTTTAACTGTTGCAGATTTATAGATTATAAAAACGTCTGATTTCAGGTAGATTATTTCAGCTCGAATACTTATAATTGTGGGCGGTTTAAATGGACAAAAAATAATTAATACGCCTTTTGTATTTTAAACTTCTCACATTTGAAGTAATAATAAACATGTTTTTATAAAACATCATGAAT
Organism: Himalopsyche tibetana; assembly: GCA_030503985.1. Lineage (NCBI taxonomy): Eukaryota > Metazoa > Arthropoda > Insecta > Trichoptera > Rhyacophilidae > Himalopsyche > Himalopsyche tibetana. The sequence continues at coordinate 5,154,633 of JAPJYX010000009.1, read as the reverse complement.
TTGATTTTAGCCCTTCTTTCGGTTAAACTTAGTCGGTGAACATTGAAATAAATAACCATAAGTTGATAAAACTGGTAAAAAAAAATAAGCAAAAGAAGGCATATTAATTGTCTTGTGTAAATGGTCTTCGATATATTCTTAGCAAAATGAATGTAACGATATTATTTTGGAAATTAGTGTAAATTCATTTGGAAAAGATTATCCCAATATTAAGTCTTGCAGAGTGTAAGCCGATGAATTTAAAATAGGTGTTTTAAGTAAGCATAGCCGAATTGGAATAAGTTAATAAATATTAATGTTATATTTGTTATAAATAATGGTTGGATTACTTTCAAATAAAACGATTTATGAGTGAAATATTAAAACACAATTTCCATTTGAATTCATTAAAAAATTTAAATGATTAGGTTTTTATGGAAAATGATAGTATGGTTACGAAATAGTTTTGCTAACAGCTAAATTAACTAAGACGTGGAAAAAATTTGAGCCAGGTGCAATGTTGTATAGATAGATAGATACTCATAATTTATTGAATATCATTCAAAAACTTTTCCCTGCCCCAGAAGCATTAACATGGTGTCCTCCTCCTTAATAGCGAGGTCTTAGAACCAGAATGACATCACAAGAAATTTGAGATAATTGCATTTGAACGATATAATACACATTTTTATTTTAGTGCTCAAATGACGATTATAAGATTTTTTTAAGACGGTTTTGTTCAGGTATAAAAAGAACAATGTCGCAATTTTCATAATTCACAAAATATTAGACTGGGAGGTTAACAAATGTGTTTGGGCAATGTTTGATAAATGTAAAATATTGAATTTACAGGAAGCCAATTCAAACAAACAGTACTCTGAAGTCGTGTTAAAAAAACGACTCCGACTAGGAGGATATTTTTAAATAATTTAGTTTTAACTGATATATATCGACTGTGGAAAGGAAAAAAAACGTAACCCACACATAGAAAATTTTACAGGAGGCACAAAAAACGTGTTTTTGACAATATCAAAATAACGAAATATCCACAACTTTTAAGTGCACGAAGACTTCTAAATTGGTGCTTAATTGACATAATCTAATATTAGTTAAAGAAATTGTCTAGGAAAAACTTTTATTTCAGTCTTTTTTTTTTGGTTTAAATTTTCACAATCTCATCTTTTTTCAAAGTCAAAAGCTAAATTTGGATACTAATTCGGCATTTGCAGCTTACATCATTTTGATAGAACGTGTATCAAGTTGGATACATTGTGATTATCTAAAAAAATCTGTTTTGAAAAAACTGTGGGTTACATCCTTTTTCTTTTCCACAGTCGATATGTATTCCACCAGATCATCTTTAGTCATCCAATCATGCACTTTTTTGACTATTTTGTTTGAATACACATCATTATACATATATATTTCAATACATTTTCAAGCCGCTCATATTTCACGACTCCCACTCCAGCCGAAATACCGCGACTCCACGACTTCAACTCCGTATCAAACAAATACTAAAAATGTATGAAATATGTAAACGAAAAAAAAATATCAATATTAATTTTAGATTATTTATATTTTATTGAATTTATATCACGAAATGTGCAAATCTGCATTTAAAACTATGTATGCAACTGTGTTTCCAGAATCAGTTATCAAGTTTTTCTGGCTCCAAAATAGCACGTAACGTTATTATGATTTAAAGGTCTCGGTATGATATATCTTGTAGTCTCTTCTGAATAAATATTTTACTAGATCTGCCCGCATGATAATTTGAAAAATTTTCTGCTCAATTTAACCTTAGATTATTCATCCACTTAAACAAACAGCAGATTTGGTTTTAAATAATTAAGCATAGCTTTTATGAGAGTTTTTATAACAATAATGTTAGTCTTATGGCGTACATGGATATTATACAAAGCTAGCTAGCTACAAAACGTAACATTATTAACCAATAAGAGAAAATGCGCCATGTTTTTGTTTGTGTACGAGGATCACAGTTAGAGCATTCAGTATAGTGATGATAATAAACATTCCGAGGATATTGTTTTGTATCGAGTCACTCCGTTTTACGAATTGCGAACACACACGTTCGAGTTCTAGCTGGTATTTAATTCAATGAACATCCGGTGCATAAACGAATTTTGTCTTACAAAACGTATATATATACACATATATATGCAGTGATTGCAAATCATTTAGGTAATATTATTTTTATAAAAAATATTGTTAATTTAGCTAAATGGTGGGTTCTTATGTGCTCTCTGCCAATCTGCCAATCTTCCATTGTTATAAACATGTTATACAAGTTGTCGTCAAAATGTAAACCGTCGCTTAGAAATAATATCATACATTCTTTAAAATTCAATAAAACAATATTATTAATTACTCTTAATTAAAACTTGAAACTATTTTGACAAATGGCAGGCTTGTTGTCAACACTCATTATATCCATTTTTAATAAAAATAATAAAACATTTTTAAGTACTTTTCCCACATAAAATTTATTGGATCAGGACCGGTTTCGCTCATGGTGAGCATTGTCAACTGAGTATGGTCATAAGTTGACAATGCTCACCATGAGCGAAACCGGTCCTCATCCAATACATTTTATGTGGAAAAAGTACTAAAAATGTTTTATTATTTTTATTATAATGCCATTCCACCAAGTATTAACAGTAAACACCTTAAAAGATATCAATTTTTGATATTTTTTAGATAAGTATTCTTAAAAGAATTAAATGTATCACTACATATGTATGTATAATATAAAAAAAGGTTGGATATCAAAATTTACTTAAAGCACTGTTAAAACCACTGTGAAGATCACTATTGGTGTCTGTATTCTTTATGTTCACGTAATAATAGTATATTTCGTATCCTAAAAAAAATGCTACTTTTCACTTGCGATAAATATATAAGGTAGTATGTAGCATTTTTTTTTTATAAAATTGTACTAAAAACTGGATTTATGGAGATTATGAGTTATGATACTAAAACCCTCAAATAACTAAAAATATGTAATGTATTTTTTAGCTAATGACGAATCAACAATAATAAAATATGAAAAGAGGTGTAGATGACTTAAATTGTTTTTAGACATTGAATTTCTCAGAACTGTAAAATGATGACCTCAAATTAGTTTTATACAACTAGCAAAGAGTAGCTTACCGTAGCTCAGCTTAAGTAGTTTTTGTTACGTCAAATGTGACGTAGAATATGTACGTTGAAACTATTGTAGCTAAGACACATGCAGCAAACGTCTTGATACAGTCTGCTTCTTCTTCAGACCAGTGACAATTCAGCCTCCTGGGAATTGGATTATTTGACATGAATCAAGGGTGCTTAGAAATTGACAGTTTATATTAAAACTAGCGCAATGTGGTAGCAATATTAAATGAAGATATTTAATAAATTGTTGTGAAGAGATAAATAAATATAATTAGATTTTTTTTAACTTCTTGGGGTCGCGGATTGCGGATCGCAGTGTGTAGTATAATAATGGATATTGGCTGTTGACTCTACAACGACTAAATAAATACGGAACATTTTAGCTCCATACAGACAAAACACAACCTTTAAAGATAAACACTACCAACTATTATTATAACAATAAAAAATAAGCTTTAAAAACTCCGCAGGTTCTCGCTTTGTATAGTATTATATTTCATTATTTATTAACAAGCAAACATTATAAAGTAACCAAATTTAATGATGAGAAGCTCATGGTAATAAAAATATCTGATTGTGAATCTAAGCCACATATATTTGATTTAAATGAGTCTATCATTGATAAGAAATATGAGATAAACTCATATATTTTGATTTGATAATGTAAATATTAATATGAATAATATTTATTAATTTTTCAGGTAAAACTTATGACATAAGACGGAAAAAAGTTCTTGAATAGACAATAAATTTCAAAAAAACCAAACGTTTAAAGTGTTATATTACTGAAATAATGAAAGTGTTGGTTTTATAATGGCACTTAACACTTTTTATTGTGCGAAATAAATTTTATAACCAAACGATAAATTTTACGTTTTTTCGGCTTTAGTGTGTTATCGTTTATCTTAGGAAAAAAATAAAATAAAGGTACAATAAATATGTACTCTAGTTGAATAAAGAGTAAATATAAATTTTCATGGTTTATAAAATACGTTTAACTGAAACGTAAGAAGTTTCAATTGCCCAAATGAAAGTTGTAAAACATCCTTTGATTGTTTCCAGTAAATAAGGTATAAAAGCACTTATCTCCCACCATATATTTAAAAAAAATGGTTCAGGCTTATAAGAATTAGTCGTAAAATCTAAGCTGAGAGAGAATGGTTTAGGGGCTTTATCGACAACTTCCGATACAGATATAAAAAGCGCTTCGTGATGACAGAAATGGCTGAAGGCTGGAAAGCTTTCAATCAAGATATACTTCAAGTAAATTGAGAAATAGACAACTGAGTTTTGATGTTGGAATTGCTGAAATAATATTCAATAATGAAGCATTGTTATAAAAAAGGAACATATTAAAAAAATGACAAGCATACAATTTGCTTGATTTTCAGAAGACGTGATTGTCTTTGAACCTATAATATAACCACAAAAATTGTTAAAGAAATCTAATCTATAAGTTGAATACATAAACAAAGTAAATAACGAGTCAGTGTTTTATTAAAAAAAGTGATTTAATTACCTCAATCATATTTGAAAGATAAATGATTTTTGTTGATGAAATTAAAACAGCTGATTGTGTATAAAAACTTTATTATAGTGTATAAAAGAGTAAACTTCGTGAAATTATTTTAAATAAACAAACAATCAACCAAATTTAAGATTTCGACAAAAAGTATTTGGTGGAATATCACAAGTCGCTTACATTTTCAATGTACAGTTCATTTTAAGTTCATCCGTGCACACCTTTGCCTTTTGGCATTTCGCAAGTATTTTTTTTCAGACTTATTTCAATCAATTAATCATTTTTTTTTCGAAAAAATTGGTGTTTGCGATGTCTTAAGATTTCTTCTAACTCTTCTTATCATAAAACAATGATGTCGTGAAAGAGCTTAGCAAAACAAATAAAAATAGTGCAATCCTATCCCTACTATCTTAAAAAATAGAGAAGTCAAGTAACTGAGCAACAAGCAGTTGTTATAGAAAAGTTTATATTGAGATACACCATACCCTTCATATTAAGAACAGTCATGGATTTAAGAAACTAAAAAAAAAATTGAAATAATTCAATGAAAGTAAGTTTTTTTACTAATAAAAACAGTCAAAAGATTCTATACACATCTTTGAGTAAATTAAATAATATTATGTGTATTTGTATATTGATATTAAATAAAAAAGAGACACAAAATAAACATTTTATGTTGTACGAATAAATTATTTTATAATATTATATGGTCATATATGAAATGAATATATGTCTTGTTGACAACTAAAAAAAAAGAGTCAAAAAATAATTGGGCCCTCAACATTAAACAAAAAAAAAAACACTAACCAACGATGAAAGGGAGATTGGAGCTTGCTCCACAAGCGCCCCATAACATATGAAAAGATACCATTATTATAACCAAAACAATGAAATAATAGTAAAGTTCCGTAAGTCTATTGTTATTTATTGACTTGCTCTCTAGTACAATTCCATTCCACCTCAATATCTCAAACTAAATAGATTTACCTGTAAATTTATGGTGTTTAAATGATAATTATATTATAGTGCAGACAAGAAATTTCTCAAGTGAAATTCAATCACTGACCAGACATCGTCTCGCCTACCAATAAGTTACTTTATGCTCTATCGACGTCAAGAGTCTTTGTCAAATTATGGCTCGTGTATGATGTTATTGAAATCTGTTTTTTGATAAAAAAAAAAAATGTAACTTTGATGGTAAAACAAGCTTTATACTTGTGTCACTGAGTTTTTTGTGTGTATACTAAATTTACTTGAGAATAAGAAATATACGATAATAAAATTATTTTAAATATTAGTCGACAAAACATTCTCAGTAACAGTTTTTTTTATAGTGTCTTATCGTTGATTATATAACAAAATAATAAATTCTTTATATATATTAAACAAAAAGTAGTTTGTTTTTAATTAAAAAATAAAATCCACATTTTTTTACTGATTGTGTTACTAGATGTAGTATGAATTATGGTATTATATTCTTTCTTATTCTATTTTTATAGTCTTTTTAGTCATAAGCTTACTCTTTTTTAGACTAACACAATCATTCAATTTTTATCTAACGTAATCATTGATTGTTAATAAGTAAATTATTTTTTTAGGGATAATAGTAAGACAAATTGTAAAAATCTAATGTCAATATAATGTTTTGAAAAATATTCAACAACTGCTATTTACCTCAAGACCTATAAGAAAAAATATAATGAAACGGAAAAAAAATAAGTATGGTTTAGAAGTCGTTCATGATTTACTGAATTTGATTTATTTATTTATTTTAAAATTACTTTATTTAAAAAAATATTGTAAAGGTTATATTCATTGAAGCAATTATTTTTATGTTATCATTATGACTTTTTCGATCAAAAAATATACCCATATTATTGACGTAAAATATGTGCAGCCAAAAATGAATGCTTTGCGTTAAAAATGACTTAAATGATAAAGTTTATCCAGCACTTGCGCTTAAAAACACAAAAACTCTCATCTGTTTGGTATTTTTTCCCAGATTCAATGTCTTTTCACGATCATTGAGATATGAAAACATACATGTGTTTACTGCATTTTTATTGTCTTGATATAACAATCCTTATGTAACGCAGCACACATCTACTTTTTCCGCGCATGCGCTGACAAAAAGAGAGTTTTTGTCTGGGTGTGCTGCGTAAAATATCGGCAGATAAATAAAAACAATCGTATTTTACAAATAATTAGAAAGAAATATATAATTTAAAAAAATTGAGAATCGGTGTTATCTGTTGTAACAAGATTTAAGCAACGCGGTAACAAGATGCATCTCAAATATCTGTGAAGTTGTGGTGACCAAAAGTTAACAATGTAAATTAAAATTTAATGCCAACAAAGTACTCAAGTACAAACTCAATAACTTATAATTTCAATCTCACAATATTGCATGCATTTGCTTCATAACTAATTTTATGAATCTCGTCATGCATTATTCATATTCTTATCATAGAAAAACATGGGTTTATTAGAATAATTTAAAAAACTTTTCTATTTTTCGAAAATATTATTGTGACAACAAAAGGTACAGGGAAAAAAATATTTTCGTGTTATTTTTTTGCTTCATATATTTTTGTTTTTTAAAATGTCACTCAACATTGATTTGATTGAGGATTTCATTTGATTCGTACAGAAAATGGAAGTTGTTTATCTTTTTTTTTATAAGAAATAATAAATTATGGCATAAAAAAAAAAAAATAACAATAATTTTACGTTTGTTTGTATTTCTACCATTATCGTTTGTTTTTTATCATCCCCTCCTTGCCTCCCATTATTATTTGATTTTTATTATATTATATTCGAATAGTAAAATTATAATCATTTGTACTTAAGCAAGCATTTGCGAAAGTAGTTGTCTGAGGATGCCTCCGAAAGAGGCGAAACACGTGTCACATTTTGTTACACAATACGTGGAATTTATTTTATTTTTATTAATAATTTTACGATTTAAAAATATATGATCATTTTTAATCGAATCATAGCATGCCTAACCAGTTACAGTCAATCATGTTGAGGTGTTATTTGTTTCATTAAAAAAATATACAAATCTCTCTTAATCTTAATCTTATTTCACCGTAGTTGTATTGAAATTAATATTTCATAATACAATTTTGATCGTGTTTTCTACACTACTTAAACAAAAGAAATCTGGTTTTTACGTTGAAAAATATCCGATAATTTGTATAATTTTGTTTACTAATTATGATAATCTTAATAAAATATGGTGAGCCGAGTTGTCTTACAAGGCAGGGATTTTGTGTCGTCTAGTGTCACACCTCAAGGTGATCAAGTGTAAGCAGATTTGTACTAAAACTTTGCCCAGTCCAGTGCACTTTGTGACTTGCAGAATAGCACTGAAGCAAACGTGATTACGCTCTAAGTTTATTTTAGAACGAAACAAGCTAATCAGCTGAAGCTGGAAACAAAAAGGATTACAAAAACGTTATTTATTGCAACAGAAACTTTCAATTTTATTCAAGTAATAAAAATAATAAAAGATTTGTAGTATTTTTTCCACATAAAATTTATTAGATCAGGACCGGTTTCACTCATCGCGAGCATTATCAACTGAGTTGATTATCAATCAGTTGTTAATGCTCGCGATGAGCGAAACCGGTCCTGATCTAATAAATTTTATGTGGAAAAAGTACTAAAAATCTTTTATTATTTTTATTATAATGCCTTTCCACCAAGTATTGACAGTAAACACCTTAAAAGTGTTTATTTAAGTAATTGCCTGAAATATTCAGTTTTGAGGTGTCAACAATCAATTGGTAAGTGAAACTGAAACTGATCGAGAAATCAAACTGTTGTGAAATCAGTGATGAAAAAAATATCGATCACATAATTAATAAGTATTGAATGTTGTTATTAAAGATATTAATATCAGCTTTGCATGAACATAAAACAGTGTCCTAACTTACCTACATTTGCGCATGTGTGTCAGAAGATTGCATCTAAGAAAATCTAGATGAAAGGTTAAATGCATTCTTAGAGCCACAGGTTCTCCACATATTCACTTGTATGCAGTGGTGTATTACCACATAAACGTAAGAGGCGCGCGTTTGTGGCCTTCTAATCTTGGGGGCCTCAGAAAAAGGATATATTTTATAAAACCTTTCAGTTTTCCATATTTCTTCTTATTTTACAACGCTTTTATTTAATTCGAAAAACAGGGCCTAAAAATTGTATTGCGTCTATGACCTCCCAAATGCGTAATCTGTCATTGCTTGTATAAATGATTATTAAATGCAGTGATATTTTTTTTATTTAAAAATGTGTTTTGCATTTTTATACATCGATAAGCTGAAATATTAGATCTCTTTTTTAGCACAAATATCATAAGAAAAAACATGTACCGTCGTCAAATTATCTTATCGTTTTTACACCATATTTTTTTAAACAATAACTTTGTGTATGTTTTACTATAACTAAAATTTTTAATTAGAATCACTATCATTTTTCTCCGATTATAAGTCGAATATCTTAAAATCTGAAGTTCCAATTCCAAAAATAAATAAAAACGATACTTTTGCAGCAAAAAAATAAAATAAGAATTAGCAAAACCAAAAGACAGATACTTCTTGAACTTTACGTTCTTATAATTTTTAAACATTTTAAGCAAAAGAATTCTTACAGTTGAGTACAATCAATGCTTTATTCCCTACATGCTCACCGCATTAATAATGAAAACAATGACCAAACGAAATTCATTGTAAGAAAATAAATTGGTTTTATCGTAGCAATTTTATTCGCAGAAAAAGAATTGTCCAATTTAAAAGCTTTTGTTTTACGATGCATCGACGAGACGTTTCACAAAAAGATAGAACAGGGAAAAGGAAACGGAAACAGATGGAACTTTTATTAAGGCCTAGGAAAGTTTCTTTGCTACGAGTACGTACACTACCAACCCCTTCATTATAATAGATGTCTTATTAAAGGTTATATTTCTTATATACACAGTAAATGTTTAGTTAAAAAGAAACAATTACTTAAATAAGAATTAAAAATTTGAATTAAATAGAGATATGTTTATTTATGACAAACAACTAAAATAGATATACGTAAGTATTTTTTTATTTTAATTTATCTATCAAAAATGGTGAAATAAAGTACGCAAGTAAATAGAAAAAGAAATATTACTGTGAAATCAATGATAGGTAAAAAAATTAGTGCAGCGTTGTGTTAGAAGGTAAGATCCCGAGATCCCAGCTAATTTGGCTATCCTGTAATTCGTTTTAATCGTTTTAGTTTCAATCCCGGGACTTCTGGATTCACTAAAAGACGTATTTTTTTTAAATAGAAAAAAATTGCCACTCACTAGCAGACGTAATTTTTTCAATAGATGGAATTAAAAAAAAAAATCTGAGTACAGAATAATTGTGGAATCTGTTAATTTGCCACTTTTTCGGCAATGATCTCAAGTAACTGTGTCACCATGATCGTTAGCTGTAACGCCAGTTATTTTTTTTTATTAAAATTGGTGATATTTAAAAAAAATATATGATATTATCGTAAATAATCTTTCAATCATGGGATCCCGGAATCGAAAGATTGTAAATCCCAAAATCTATTTGCTGGTGATATTCTTTGCTTAGTTCCCATCTCCAATCCTGAAATTTATTTTTGTATGAGATTAGTCTCTTTGTATTAACACTTTGTGTGATCGATCAAGACTGGGTGTTTGTGATGTCAATTCACACTGTGTCTTCTCCTTCCCTCCTTCTGATCCTTTAATAACTTTGTGTAGCAATAGCGATTCGTTAACCACCAGTCCTGTTCTTGTCTTATTCTTCTTTCTTACTACTCGCTTTAAAAAAAAATGAAGTTGAGCGACTGAGTAACAAACAGTTTTCGTAGAAAAAACTTGTATTGAGATACCTCCATTAGGAGGCCATATGCTCCACATTGGGAGTGGACATGGATACAAAAAAAACCAATATTTTTGTGACGTCACTAGTTTATGAAAGCCTGTAATTATTTTAAGTATCTTATTTAAATTTGATAACACGATTTAAGTAATTTTTGTTTACCAATGACAAATATTTTCACTGTAATATTTATTACGGAAATTTTCGTAAATATTTACATACTAAGCCATGTAGTTACTTACTAATGCGAAGAAAATTATTTCGCTCGATAAGAATGTAGTAGAACAATCCAGAAACTCTCTCGCGGAGTTTTGGCAAACCTACCGGATATCCTGTAAGGTTCAAGCTGAATACTTGTGCTTACGGCATTATTATACGTATTAAAAATGCTTTATTTTCGGCAAAGGAATGAGTTATAAAGAAAATATTAAATTGCATCAAAACGTTTTATCAAATAGTATCATTTTTAATGAGTTATAAATATAATCGATAGTACAATATTTAAATAATTTAATGATTAGTATTTTTTTAAAGAAAATAGTCAACATAAGTCAAATGTTTGGTCAGTGTAAATATTATATTAAGTCAGTTTAAATATAGAAAAGTTTATACTGATTTCATTAAAATACACAATGAATTAAACAATCTGAATATATTAAGAAACGTAAAAGTGATGTGATAAATGGCAATCGACACACTTAGACAATCGTTGTCTTTGTTATTCACATTGTTTTTTTTAAAAAACAACAACTTATATTGAAAGTTAACCATATAATAACGTCTTAGCTTATTATAGCATTATGTTTAACCACAAAAATAAAACTAGCTGTAAGCTAATTAGCTATGCTCCCTCTGAGGGTGTGTATACTAAAAATACATACATATATAATATATTTCTAAATAATATGAAAATAAAGAATTATTACTGTTATGGTGTACCTAATGCTTTAAGTACACCTTTTTATCTTCATAGAATACTATAATTTTATTGTTTTATCTAATTTATAAAAAAGGGTAATTATTTTAATCCATGTCCGCTCCCAATGTGGAGCATGTGGCCTCCTAATGGAGGTATCTCAATAGAAGTTTTTTCTAGAAGAATTGTTTGTTACTCTGCCATTCAAACTCTATTTTTCAAAGAGAGTAGAGAGGATAGAAGGACAAAACTAGGTCAGGATTAGTGGTTGACTAATTGCTCTTGCTACGCCCGATTGTTAATGAATCAGAAATGATGGGAAAGACATCACAAATATAAATCGAATATTCAATCGAACGTTTGCTTTTCTTACTGGGACTCGAACACGTGAGGTCTGGCAAGGAAGCCCACAACGCTAAAAGCTGAGATATATTACCCAACAAGTATTACTAATAGTACAAATAATTATTAATCGTACATTTATTTTTAAATATTGAAAATACTCAAAGTCATACTTAAATTAATAGATACAAATTGAATGTGATTATTTTTTTCTTTTAAAACTCGAATCGTCTCTAATTACTTTAGTTTGATGAGTTTTCTTGTTTTTTTTTGTATTGAATATAACGAATTTTTTATTCGAGAAAGTTTTTTTCGCGAATTTTATTTAACTTTTAAATCTTTTCACATGAAGTTTGTATGAACGTTCGCTGTTTAATTAAACTAATTGTGAGGATTTCTCATTGAAAACTCTCCGTACATGTTATTTTAATTTACAAGACAAATTTACGACTTTTCAAAGTCAAGAAAAAATAAAAAAAAATATTACTTTCAGCGGGACACACAATCGACCAAAAATCGGGCAGAGTTTATCCAAGTGGATTGAGCATTTTTCGTTGGCATTCTGTGAGTAGATAATAAAAGTTTTATTACAAAGAAAAAAGGTCAAATACGAATATTTGGGCTAAATTACTCGGAAAAATGAGCCACGGCTTTCATTTGAACTTAAAGAAGTTTTATATGTCTTCCTACTTAGCATATTCAAACTATCATTAAAAATAAAATAAAGTTTCATATAAAACCAAAACGATATTATCGTATGAAATGTAACGTTTTTATTTCATTAAATTTTTAAAATAAAACTAAAAAAAATTGAACACTCTTTTCTTCTAATTCTACGTTTGCTAAACATAATCAGGACCAGTTTTGCTCACCGCGAGAATTTTCAACTGATGAAAAAAAACATTAATGTTTGAACATTATATTTATTTGAATCGTTCAAACTATGTACATTCTCACAGATTTTGTCACTAACGACCCGAGTTTCAAGGCATTCAAGTGCACGGATGAACTTGAACTGACCGTTCATCCGTGCACTTGAATGCCTAAAGGTGCTGAAAGGCGAAACCCGGGTCGTTAGTGACAAAATCTGTGAGAATGTACATAGTTTGAACGATTCAAATTTAATATTGAAATTTCACCAAGCACCTTCAGTCAAAATCTTAAATTATATTTATATTTCAATAGTAATACAAATATTTAGGAACACAGCTAGGTATGTCAATGTGGCAAATATTTCGAAGTCGAAAGAAAGATCATAAATACTAGATAGATAAACTTAATGATTGTCCCTGGAGATAAACTTGATCATTATCACTGGAGATAAACTCAAGGAGAATTGACATAAAAAACACCACGTCATGATTTAAAATTTGTATTATAAAACAACTTAATTTGATGTTGGCACCACCAGGAATCGAACCCAGGCCCACTTTATCGGTAGAGCAAGCTCTAATCAACTAGATAACAGCAGTTTTTAAGTAATTTAATAGAAGTTGTGTCATATGTTATTGAGTATAAAATAAAATACTACGTTTAGTTCCAACACCATCTTCTTATTTTTGTACGATCTTATATTGAATATTAGTTACCAAATTGTGGAATGTTTGTCTATTTTGAATCACTCGTATTAAATCGCCTTAGACAGTAAAAATCTTACGTAGATTTCCTTGCAAAAAAAAACTTTTCTTAGGAGCTATTTATTTAAATAACTTAAATGATCTTGTTTGTTAAGTCGTTGAATTATCAAGACAAATAAAATAAGTTTGACTGGGTATATTTGCATCATTTTATTAAACTTAGAATGGTAAAAGTTTTCTGATTATTTAAAGAAAAAGATGAGATACATTTAATTATCCTCATTTAAAGTCAGAGATATCTCTTGAAAGATCGTAGATCGCAAAAAATAGGGCAAACATATTTAACTCAGGATTTAAGCTTCTCAAATTTATGTTAATCAATTGTTTTAGGTCTATTATTTTACAAGGATGAAAGGATTTGCGGAGAGATACCCCTTTCCGATTCGGTTCCAACTTGTCTGATTTTCAGAAGTTGTGTTTATTTTCAGTTTGATAAGCCAGAAATAATGCTGGCGAGTTTGATCAAAGCTTAATATTTACTTTTAATCATTTACCAGCAGAGTCTGCGAGTTTAGTAAGTTTTTAATGAATTTTCTTTCTACGGTCTGCAAAAACATTTCTGCCGGCAATATTTCTTAACTTTTCCCGCCTTACTTTTGAAGCAAGGAACGGACGGTTTTATTTTGAATGAAGAAAAAAATATATTAAGTTCGCAACTGTTGTTAAGTGTTTTTCTTTTAAAAACCTGAAATTTCTCTTAAAACATTTTTCGAACATCTTATTTGTCTAGGTAGTTTTAATTTTCTTTTTTAAAATGTGTTATAAACTAAATGAAGATTCAAATATTTTCAAAGTAGCGTCTCTCATTTTATTCACGTGCAAACAAAATGCAAAATGAAGAGTTCTTAATTTTACAGCCTCTCAAAAACCATTGTTTTAATGGTGAGATATTTAAACATGGTAAACATACCAAAAAAAAAGATCTAAGTATAATCTCGTTCTCTTGTTCTAGCATCTTTGTGTGAAATAATCTAAAGTTGATTACAAGCTTTTCAAATTACCGTTTAGTTTGGTTATATATTTTTTTAATCCATGTCCGCTCCCAATGTCAAGCATATGCTATTCAAATGGAAGTATCTCAACAGATTTTTTCTACGAGTTTGTAACTCAGTCGCTCAACGTCTTTTTTTCTAAAAAGATCAGTAAGATAGAGAGAGTTTACTTATTTATTGTTTAAAAATTAAAAGTACAGTGCATGACATTACAGCTGACGCCAATTCAGAATTAAGAGGTTAAGGATAATGGTTGACTAGTCGCTCTTGCTACGTCCAGTTAGACTTAGGAAGGATAGGAAGGGTGGGATAAAATTTTTAGAAATCACAAACACAAACATGCGTTCGAACAGAAATCGATAAATATATCGAAAAAATGCTTTCCGTACTGGGACTCGAATCCGTGAAATCCGACACGGAAGCTAACAACAGTAACCGGTGCGTCACAACAATGTAACAGATTTTTCGGTTATATAGTCACAAATAAAACAGCCAATTTTTATCGTACAAAATTTAAAGTTTCTTCAGACTCGTTTTAAGCATTTTAAAGCTTATTTTATCAAGAATGGTGATTGCACACTTTACAACTAAGTGCAGAAAAGTTTTCAATATCAAAATGAGAAGCTTTTTTAGTAAGTAAGATCTCGACGAAATCATCGGAACCAAAACCACCGGGACTTTGCCTTTATTTTTTGCCGGTTGTTTTATTTGGACGGATTTGTCCGTTTGTTATTGACGTACTCTGTTTTGGGCATTTTTGTTTTGACAGTTTTGTCGGGGTGCCCGTATATTCGAATGATCAATATAGAAAACATGCACACACGTTACAAATTGGTGGAAAGAGTTATTGATTGAATCAAAGACTTTTACATTTAGTTGTTTTGTTGATTAGTTCTGAAAGGTGTAATTTGTGTTGATAATCATACAAATAGTGAAAATTTTACAACAATACATACAAAAAAATCGTTAATTTCAATCAAGCTAAAGAAAAATTGCTACGTTATTAAACAAACGTGGCCATCTCCATCATAACGAAACTAAATAAGTAACCTTTTTATTATAAGGTTAAATTAACAAGCGAGTTAATTTTGTGCTTTTTTATAAACATGGTGACGGTAAAACAATTCGGTTTGAGTTAGGGTTATACATCGAATTATCTAAAAAAAAAAGAAATTTACATTTAAATTCTGGAGAAAGTCCACGTTTGATTTTAACCATCTGAAATTTATCAGTCTTAAAACAATTGTTTTTGGCCAACCCTGAAAACAAAAATAAAGTAAACCTAGATAAAAACACAGAGCGTTGTGCTATATTTTGTATTAATTGAATATCTTAAATTTTACACTAAAACTAATAATTTTAGTCAACAATTCAAATTTATATAATGTATTCACGTTGTATATGTTAACTGTAAATTCTTCCCGGAAAGACATTAAATTATTTGTTTATAAGAAAAAAATGATAATACAACTATTTTTGAAGTAAATATTAAAAAACTTTTTTTGTCATTTTTTAAACTAGTAACTGGATATGTCCTCATTCGTTATTTGGGCTCTCTAGAGGTGAAGTGAGCCAACTATTTAAATGATTTTTTTTTTCTTGGAATTTCAAATACACTTACGTCTTTATTTGATGTTTTAGTTGATTGCATATTTTTATTTAACGGAGATAACACAATTGCAAATGTGTATTAACTGAGGCTACTTCACTTTTAAGATACTTTAATACGTGTAAAATATTACAACTAGGGTATCCAATCCCGAAGCCTTTTTCCAATCCCGGGATTTCGGGATTGATTAACTTTCAATCCCGGGATCGGGATTTTCTCACCGAGGAATTTGAAATCCTCAATCCGCTATACTTTTTCCCCGGATCTCCAAACCTCGTTTTTTTTTAGCTCACCGAGGAATTCGAAAACCTCGATTTGGTATACTTTTTCTCAGATTATCACAAAAGCTCGTTTTTTTTTTCAGCTCACCGAGGAATATGAATTTCTCGATTTGCCAATTTCGTGTAAATTTTAAGGATTTGCTGATTATTTCTTAATCCCGAAATCCCGGGATCGCAGCCGTATCAATCCCGGAATTTCGGGATCAGAAAATTGAACGGGATTCCGAATCACGTGATTGGATGCCCTAATTACAACGCATAGAACTAATTATTTTATAAAATACCACACGGCTCAATTCCACCTCTAATGGAACCATGTATCGTTACAACTACAGAGAATTTTTGTTTGTTTCGTCAACTTATTTATTAAATTGATGTCTATTTGAACCGTTGGATACCCCACGTAAAAATTGATGTCAAAATATTTTATTAATTTATGTTTTTGTCTGTATAAATTACCCCGGGAATTAATGGAGACTCATTGAACCTTATACGATACATCATAATGTAATATATAGTATTCATAATGGATTATGTTATATTCACCGTAAATCTTTGGTCGGCTTTTCTATAAATATAATACATATGATCTGTTTTTGATATAACGCACAAAAGCTTCATTAAGACGACAAGAAATTGAATAACCAACGGGATATGCCATAATTGCGATGAGCTTATCGGAATACGGTATACTTTTCGTACATCATTCAGTTTATAAAATATGAATAGCAAAAATAGTTTAATCCACAGGATAATCAGCGTTAGTTTGGCGAGAGAACATCACATTACATTTCAATAGTAAAATTATGCCATTAAATAACTAGTTTATTTAAAACTGTAAGCAAACTTTTGTTGTTTTGAATTGTCGGAAAGAAAATACAACGAATTCATGGAACGAAGGTTCGTATTTTATTTCAACTTTTACAACATGCATCTTTTCAAACACATTTAATGATTTGAGTGTGCTCTTAACAACTAACTTACATATTTTTCTTAGTTAGGTTGATTATGTTATATCAATTAAAAAAAACATAACAAATTCAGCCTATTACTTTTATGGAAATTTAAAAAAATAAAATACTTGCATCATATTGCAGCTTTAAAATTCTATGAATTTTTTTTAAGCATTTATTTTATACCACTCTAGGATAAAATTTTGTAACCCTTAATACATTTAAGTCAACTCTTTCAAAATAATAGTATTTAATGAAGATTAGATACATCTTTACATTTTATAAATATTCGTTATAAATGTTATGTATACGCTAAATAAACCACTGTGAAATGTTGATTGCCCCTGACATAACATAATTAAAATTTGTCTTATTTGATTTCAATTGTATATAATTTCAATGCAACAATAACTTTTCAACGGACAAATATATAAAAAGATTTCTTCCACTTCAGTTAAAATCAAAATTCAAATGGAACGGTCGTCGACTTAGTAGAGACCTCTTGATACTCACGTTGTTATTATTTTGATTATAAAATAAGTGATTTATTAAAGTTTAAAAATTATGTTATTCGAATAAAAGTTGAAGAACATTTAAAAAGTGTTTCAGTTATAATTAAATCCGGAACATACGTTTAAGCAATCATAAAGTTACCTGTTCAGAACCAGTTTTGATGCTTTCAATTATGATAATTTCTTCTGATTAGAAAACTATGTTGATAAAAAGTCATTTAAATGAAACAAGAAAACGTCAAAAAATACTTTAAAAATACTTGTGATGCGGTAAATGATGATTGTTGCCAGTGGCAATTTTTTTTTATTTGGTCACTTAAACTAGTGATCGCCAATCGGTCATCCAAGAAGTTGTTGTACGAACGTCAGTAAAATCAAGTATCTCATTTCAAGCACGTAATAACGAGTATCGCAATAATATATTCCGTTTGTATAAGTCCACAAAAGTTAGTGAATCGCGAGGTCTGAAAGGTTGGTGACTGCTGATATAAACAACTTGAGAAGTATGTGAGTATAATATAGACGGCGAAAAAATGCTGCGTAATATAAAATAAAAATAGAATACCACACACAAAAGATATCACATTATACGCATGATGAAAAAATAAATCAATTTGGTGGCAATATCGAACGAAAATTGCTTAATCCAGTCACATAGTTTTCCCGCTTTTTTTTAGCTTCGGGAACATGTCGACAGATGCCACACATACCTACACCTCGTTCTCTTTCCCGCGTTTCTTACCACCTTAAGGTTCAAGCTGTAGGGCACTAACAATAATGTCGTTTCTTTATAACATGTCACAACTGTGGTTTATTAGAGTAATAAAAAAATGTAATATTGTAACATAATGACCAAATTAAGAATTAATATTATATTACAAAAGGAATGTTTTTTTATAACTTTTTATAGCAATGTAACGTGAAAAAATATTAATGCTGTATTTTTGTATATAATCTGAATAATATGCGCGCTTTCGACGTATACTTAATTACGAAAAAATACAATTTTTCAATACTCACTGCTGTACTCAGTACAAACCAAGTGCCTCCTGCTTAACGCATGTATTCTGACAGTGCTTTTTACGGTCGCGAGTCATGGCATCTTACAAAAGCAACGAGTACCGTATACTGTGCGTCGAATACTGGGAGTGCGGTGGTTTGACTTTATCAGAAACACGGAGATCAGGGAACGGTCTAAACAGCCGTCAATTACGTCCAAAATAAAAAAGCGACGATAGACTTGGCTTGGACATGTGCTGAGGATGCAATAAGAAAGCCTGAATTCTTGTCTCTTCTACCAACCGGATGGATTCCGCCGTCGTGGAAGACTGCTGATGACCATCTATAGGATGTACTCGGCGAAGATACGCGGCGTTGGAATGATATGGGAGGAAGCAACAAGACTGGAAGGGGACAGGGAATCTTGAAAGAATCATGTGGTGGCCATATGTTCCAACTAGGGAGTGGATATGAACAAAAAAAACAAACTTTTAAAATTATTGTTTTTTAGAATTGTATTTTTTCTAGAAACAAGTTTATTTATTCTTTTGTTGTTGATAATCTGTGATAGTTATGCTTAAAGAATTGAAAGAAATGAAAAATTTGACAATTTTTAAATATTTTGTCTGTAGCGATACTGGTTTCGCGTTAAGTGCACGAATAAACTTGAACTGACGCTTGGTAAATAAGTGTATCGTGTCAGTTCAATTTTATCAATATACTTAAACGCCGGAAGATGCTGAAAAGCGAAACCTGCGTGGTTACTGACAAAACATGTGGAATTGTACAATTTTTAGACCAAAGGTTCCCAAACTTTTCCAGGTGGACCCCTTTTTATAAAAGCCATATGACCCACGGTCCCGATGCAATTAAAAATGCATTTTTATTTAATGAGGTAATTTTAGTTGACTGTAGTTTTAGTTTTGTTGTTCGAATCCAAAATCGAAAAAAGTGTGCGACCCCCCCGAAAACACATCACAACCCCCTTGGGGGTCGCAACCAACAGGTGGGGAAACCGTGATTTAGACAATTCAAATATTATTTAGAACTCTTTTCTGAATAGTGTTATTAACTTCAAAAACAATAAAAAAAATATTTGAAAAAAAAAGGATTGTTAAGTGATTGGATATCTAAGTTATTTTTTGCAGAGCCTATCTAAGACGAAAATAACCAGGAAAAAAAGAATCACAATAAATAGTCTTCAAAAATGTTTTTTGATGAAAGCAGTTTGTCAATGTCGCGGGACAGTCAAGAGTGGATTGGTAAAGCCAGAATTTTTGTGACGTTGACGAAGGCGCGCGCCTCGCGATGCGGCGACATCGTCTCCTCGTATTGTGATGAATAGAATACGACCCTGGTACACAACCTAAAAGACAGGATTTACAGAGAAATATATATAATATTATAATAACAAAGGAAATCGACAAACCCTTTGATTATTGCTTTGAATAATCCCATATTTGTTATCGTTCCAATAAACACTAAAGTCAAGTTATTAAATTTAATACTAAATTTTGTAATATAAATATTAGAATGTTAGAGTAGATACCAAAATAAATTGTGTATATATTATATGCTAATATATATTATTTAGTTAATGTTAGTTTAAACATAGTTCTGATAAAAGGCAAAGCCGAAATATCTATTAACTATAAGCATAAAACATATGATTTGTATAACTACAATACATACTTCACTATTTTTTTTAAACTATCACAATTGACAATACTACTTAGTAAATCCCGATAAACTCAATTATTTGATTTAAAATATTTGCTGTCTGCACTAATTGATTTCTATTATTCTGCAATATGACAAATATAACGATTTACATTAGAATTAAATAACAGCTATCATTTATTAATCATTAAACCATTGAGTAATGATATTTTTTTATTGATTTTTAGAAAATTACATAAATATTTCAAGTAATTAATAGTAAATGTTAATTTTTCAGAATCACGAAACTTAATTGGGTGTTAATAAAAGAACTGACTGAATTTACGTGCAATAATTTGATTAAAAAGTTGTATTATAATTTGCCGATGACTGTTTAAATGTTGACAATAAATTTTGATATTAAGTCAATTCATTGACTTATTTGTTTATTGACATGACATATATTTTAAGAAAAACTCAAGCCCAAATAATGTATTAAAAAATCCACGTTAATTACAAAATCACAATTGTTATGGTCATAAATTCAGCTATGTAATTAACAAAGTCGGTTCCGATTAGTTGATAAAAATGTGAAGTAATCGCAAAAAATCAAGTTTTTTTTACTATATAAGTATAATGCCTTCCTTTCAAGAATTGAAGAAGAACATCATAGAACTAATGTAGCTTACTTTTTTTGTTTGCTCTTATATTACCTATAATTGGTATGGTAAGCTAATTAAAAAAAAACTCTCAGTTCATTTATAAAGTTTTTTAATGTTATATTATTTCGTGTCAATTGTTTTACATTATAATAAAAAATAGTGTAAACAAGTGAATATATTCGGATTAATATTGAGAAATAAAATTTTAAATTCTTGATATTATGGTATTTAGATTGAGATGATGTATTTAAATTGTGAAATGATGGTTTAGAACTACTTTATTGGAAAGTTTATATACTATCTAGCGTAGAGCCACTGCTACGCTTCGTGCATCTACGACGTCATAATTTATTGTCAGCTTGCTGCGGTGTGTGAAAGATTATCGGCGTCAAAACCAAGAATGGGCTATACTTGTATTTTATGATTATGTATGGTCACAGACTTATCATTTTTGCGGTAAATTTACTGATCAATTAATCGTATTTATCTTCGAATTGAAGCATTTTTTAAATTAAAAGATAAAAGCTGTCAAATGATATCGTAAAATTAAGATTTTAAATATTTAAATGTTAATTACAACCAGTAAAAATGATTTGTGTTTAAATTAAATATGTATTAATCAAAGAAAAATTTAGGTCACTAGGTCAAATTACATACAAAAATATCAATGTATTGAATTCATTAGGCAATGAAATTTATTAAATTTAAATACTTTTATCGAAACCAATAAATTGTTGTTATGAACCAAGAGTTGAAAGTTTCTACATTTTTTTTAAAATATTTCTCGATATCAATCGATCGGGCGATATTCTATGTATCCCATCAAAACAGTGTCACATGTCAAAAGAGACAATACCCACTGAATTGAAAGTGCATCAAACAATTTAATATGTTTTAAGCATGCAATGTTGGAGCCTCTATTGCTAGTAAATCGTATTTTCTTTTTTTCATATTACCATCATACATAAATTCCACCCTATGCCTCCTTTAAGTAGTACACGACGAACTTTCCAGACGTCGGAAACACACAGGCTGGAAAAGGACAGGCAAGCTGCATTTTGATAAGTAAAATTAAAATCTGCGAAGTGTACATTTCTGTAAGAACATACTATACAGTTGCTAGATATTGCAGCATGTCGTAAACGTCACAACTATTTTGACTGATCTTTAAATCTAAATATTTTGTAATACCAATGTCATAGTTATTAACTATATCTTAAAATCTGTTTTTGATAAATTAATTAATTTTTTTTTTCATAATAGTAGAGTTCTATCACGTAAATTGTAACACATTCCTACTGCAATATGTATTTTTACTGAAATATCTGCTAATTTGTAACGCAGCACACACACACACACACACACACACACACACTCAAACACTCTTTATCTCAAAACATACGCAGATAAATAGTGTGTGTTATAGCGTAATCGAATATATTTTTTTTAACGCACGTTGTACACACATACTTTTCCACGATGCGCAGTGCAAGAATAAAACGTTGTTGTTAATGAAAATAAACCCCCGAGAGGTAAAGTGAGCCAACTAGTAAA
This sequence comes from Himalopsyche tibetana, assembly GCA_030503985.1. NCBI lineage: Eukaryota > Metazoa > Arthropoda > Insecta > Trichoptera > Rhyacophilidae > Himalopsyche > Himalopsyche tibetana. Next base: position 5,131,954 of record JAPJYX010000009.1, on the reverse strand, counting down.
ATGGTGAATCTTTTTTTTTGTTTTTTAAGTACAATCACGTCTTTGATTTTTGTTTTGGTGGCATACATATTTTTATTTGACGGAAATAACAATATTGCAATGTGTATTGACTGAGGTTACTTGACTTTTACGATACTTAAAGACGTGTAAACTATTTTATTAACGTATTTTATTTTCTAAAATACCACTTTACTTCTAATGAGTCTAATAATGACTAATTTAAATTAAACTTTTTTTAAAATGAAAATACTTTTTATATACAATTTTATTTTTAATAATACTGCGAAAAAAGGGGTGATTTCTATAATATAAACATTTTTAATATCTTACTTATAAAGGTGAAATATTACGTCATATAATTAAGTAAGTAATTGTTATTCATCAAACATTAATTACAACTTAATTATTTCGAAACAGCGACTGATAATGCAAATTTAATAAGAAGCAGTAAAATGTTTACAGCTGGGAATTTTTATCGTCTCGAGCAGAAGGCAGTTGTACCAAAAATGTAATTTAGCGAGAACATTTTATGTTCGATTGTAACTAAGCCATTACTTGGATTTACGATTCAAATTTGGATTATTCACACTTAAAATTCAGAAAATAAAATATTCATATTGTGGGCCTATATTAAAAATGCCTTAGTACACTTTTAGTGTGCCGCATAAAGCCACGTCTATAAATTATGCCGTATACATTAGGTCAATTACATAAATAAGTCTCATAATCAAACCTTTATCGCTTCAATTGTACACGCCTTTTCCCACTATTGCAGCTGACCAAATATTTTCAACAAATAATTTTTAGTTTTCTAATCGAAATCTTTACATTTTTTTAAAAATCTATTTACTGGAAGCAAAAAAATTGTTTTCTTTATTGATAAAATTTGTATTCTTTTGTTAGACATATTAATTATAAAGTAAAAATGTAAATGTTTGCCGTTGTACAAAAAAATATGTCATTGTGATAATTTTCAAAAAAACCTTCTTACTCAATTAATAACCGTAGGATAATCATCCACGGCAACAACATTTTTTACCTATTGTTTTCAGTGTGACGTTTTTTTTACTTCGGCAATAAAAGCTAACTTCAGTCTTATCCAGTGGAGGGAAATCTGCGGCCTCTTAGTTACTCTGATACGGCCTTTTGATTTGATAAAAATATTCACTTTGATCAAAAAAATATACGCAAGCGTTTGGAAATAAGAGCGTAATCAACCCATTATATGTTGTATCAAAAAAAAGATAGGTGTCAATGTTTTATTGACTGTGACTTTATGTTGAATCATACCTGTGACTTTTAGGAATGAAAAAGCTTGCCATCCCTGGTTAAGGTTAAGAAAAATGACGCTTTAATAAGGTAAAAAATAGCAAAGTATTTAGTTCAAAATTTTTTAAAAATCAGTTGATAGCTATTTCGACGTATGCGTATGTATTTTTACTTCGGCAATAAAAGCAAACTTCATTCTAATCCAGTGGAGGGGAACCTACGGCCTCTTAGTTACTCTGATGAAGCCTTTTGAGACCTTTTGAGCCTGATGAGACCAAAAAATCATACGCATGCGTTTGGAAAAATAGCGTAATCAATTCATTATATAATAAAAATAATAAAACATTTTTAGTACTTTTTCCACATAAAATTTATTAGATCAGGACCGGTTTCGCTCATGATGAGCATTGTTAACTGATAAGAAAAACAATAAAACAGTGATATTTATACAAAAGTTAAGTGATAAAAACAAGGTATGACAAACAATTGGTATTACAACCTAGCAAAATAATTGAAGTAAAATACAAGGAAAATAAACTATAAATAAAAAGTTGAAGACCACTTAGCAATGAAACTATTATGACAAAAAACAATTAGGTATGAATTATCATTACCAAACTAAAAACCAACAATTAGTGTATATAATAAATAAATCTTAATGTCTGTCAACCAAATTGAGTTTGGAAAATCCAGTAGAGTTCAATCCAGCAAAATTGATTCCGAGCGAAACCGGTCCTGATCTAATAAATTTTATGTGGAAAAAGTACTAAAAATGTTTTATTATTTTTATTATAATGCCATTCCACCAAGTATTGACAGTGAACACCTTAAAATTCATTATATGTTCGACAGTCTAAAAAAAGTAAGGGTGTCAACGTTTTCTTTACTGCAGTTTTATGTTGAATCAGATAAATGAATGTGACTTTTAGAAATGAAAAGGTTTCCCACGCACGGTCTAATCTTCTTACTGTAATCTGTCATTGAAAAGCTCAATGATCAATCGGTCCAACTTAAATTTTTCGCTTTTTGGATTCTTCTATATTCAAATTATTCAATAACCATTTCGTTAGTGGAAAAATAGTCAACTTGTCACTTACATCGCGTGTTATACAAGCCCATGTGCCGTTAGGTCATTTATGTATTATGTTGCTCGATAAATGACATTTGTGAATGATTAAAAAGTTAATTTTCTAATTTGAAATAATAAAAACATACAATCTTTATTATATTATATGGCTTTTTTTTACGAAGAGAAGTCATGTTGGAGTTAGTAAATTAAAAAATTACTCAAAACTAAGCTTTTAGGTTTAGGCCATTTGACTTCTTAGCTCCTAAATTAACGACACACATAAATGTAACTTCTAGTGTTTTTAGGTTAAAAAATGACTCAATTGCAAGAAAAATAAATTTTACATATATTTTATTTTACTAGCGTAAAGTAACGCTAGTAAAATGATCCAGATAAAACCTTAAATATTATCTTACTACAATATTTCTAATTGTGTTAGTTATTGTATCGGGTAAATTAAATTGTATACAAAATTTAAAGCATCTTAATGCTGATTGTTAATGACTTGTTTGTGTATTTTTGCAAACGTATACAATGAACACACTGTAACTAACCGTTAGTATCATTAAAAGTGTAAAAAAGCACACGGTACTAAAGGCGTAAATTATGGTTGGCATAAAAATGTGCGTAACAGCCAATTTTTATTGTTTTGCGATGTGCGTATCGAGGTATTTTTGATTATGATGAGTTTATATCTCGCATCCGCTACGCTGCCGCCCCAGTTTTTAGTTCCGAATTTTCCCGCACCCTTTCCGGCGCCACCCACGGTAGTAATAAAATTTCTAATTTTCCGAACAGACTATATATCGCGGCCCGACACAAACCCAGCGTGAAGATTCGAGAATGACATAAAAAGTTTACGATTTGTTGAAACATCGCAAGAGCTTTCTACGTCTGAGACGGGCGAGAGGTTTTATATTTGATCAAGAAATGAATAGAGTAACATCTTCCCGAATCAAAACTTTCATATTCCCTTTCATGGTCTAGTTTTCAGGAAGTGTCGTGGAACGTTTTTAAGGCCAAATAATAAAAAAAACATAAAAATATCTAGAAAAACCTTTTTTGGAAAATATCGCATATTTTCGAATAAAATGATATATTCCATACTTTCTTGCCAAAACCATATACGAACATAGTATACATTTTTAGTTTGTGACACATGTGCCCTCTTTTTATGCAATTTAAAGGCAATATGTAAATAAATGTCAAATTAAAACCATAAAATTTCATATATGAAGCAAAAACCAAACTTGATTCAGGGTATCAAATAAAAATTGATCATTTCTTCTTCTTGTGTATTTATGTGTGACAGATGTTGATCTTCAAGAGCTTTTATCATCTTAACTGAATTGTAGTTTATCGCATTAATAAATATATGACGTATTAGAACAAGTTGGTGGTTGATTGTCCCACCACCAACTGGTATGTGATGCAGCTGACAATTAGAGTAGAAAGCTAAAGCTCGCTGTGCTAAAACTATTTAATTATCATAAATTAATTATTATTAACACAGCAAACAACTAAAGTAAAATAAAAGTTTCAGACAAAACATGATGTTGCCATACCAATTTTCTTTTCGACTGTCCTGAAAGAATCGTAGCTATAATAAATGTAATATGAAAATAAACAGCAATCCTAACTTGAATTATACTATATTAACAGTAAAGTTCTTATTAAACATTCTCAATATCTTTTGTGCACGGTGAATGGTATCTTCTTACAAATTTATCTCTTTCAGTAGGTCATACTTTTTATCAAGATTTGTCCTTGGCTTTTTAAGTTTTCGAAAAAATAAAAATACAAATCTGATTAAAATAATCCTAATACTTTAAGAAAATCAATAAAATCCATATATTTTATTTGAAAAATGAAATACATACCCTTAATTTTTCAAAACAGCCTTTTTTCGATAATCACAATCTATACAACTTGATACACATTCTATCAAAAGGATGGAAGCTGAAAATGCCTAATAAGTATCTAAATTTAGCTTTTAAGTTTAAAAAAGATGACCTTGTAAAAAAATAAAACCAAGAAAAAACAATGAAATAAAGGTTTTTCCGAGACAATTTCTTTAATTAATATTAGGTTATGTCAATTTAACACCAGTTTAGAAGTATCCGTGCACTTCAAGGTTGTGTATAATTCATAATTTGCATATGTCACAAAATCATCAAAACACGTTTTTAGCGCCTCCTGTAAAATTTTATATATGTAAGTTACGTCCTTTTTCCTTTCCACAGTCGATATCAATGATCACAAAAGACAAAAATTATTTGCATCCATCAATAGTTGGATTTCAAGATTTAAACCTTGTTAAGTTAATCCACTTTTTGATTGCTATGTTACCTTAGTTACATTTGGTATAACTAAATGTTTACCACTATTTTCCCCAGTACAGTTGTCTTATCAAAAATGCACGTTTAATTTTTTTTATTTTTCAAGTACTCACCCATTTTACTACAACCGATTTAAGCAGCCACTTATTTGCTTAGAATTGTGGAAATCTTTGACACGGACTATGGCGTTTGTTTTTATCAGAACTATGTTTAAACATACATTTACTCAGCTATAAATAATGGCTTAAAAGAGTTACACACATCTTGTTATCTACTCAAACTTTATTAAATTTGAAGTTTCACAAGTTTAATATTTAAATTAGAATTTAATATCAAATTTAATATTGAAATTTCACACTTTTTTGTACTAAAAGAACATTTATAAATTTAATTTACACATCTTTTTTACTCATACATGTATACATATGTATGTATTACATAAATATGTGTGTGAATAAATAAATTATCTAATTGTCTAATTTGATTTGTAAATTGTTTAATTTGATTTGTAAAATGTTGAACAATAATTGTTATAAATAGTAATGTTTGATATAATTTAAGATTTCGACTGAAGGCGTGTAAAACCTGTATTACATTTATTAACATGACTTAAAATTCACTTTTTATGCTGGATTATTGTCTCAGTTTTCTTTTTGTTATTTTTAACGATAAAAATACATCACTTTATATTTTTTATCCAATCAAAATAGTTCACTGTAACGGATTTTAAAAAACCGTTTTTATTGGAAGCAACAAATTATTGTTATGTCTAGTGTTGGGAAAGTGGAGCAATTAATTGGAATAGTACGAGCTAATGGAACATTTAATTGAAAATTCCTCCAAGCGTTCTGATACTATTAATACAATTTAATGCTCAGTAAGTATCCATTTAATATCAACTTTCAATTGATTAAATAAATCAATCATAGACAATGGATTATTAAAAATAAAAGAATTTTGAACTGAAATTATTTCTGCATTTCATGTTAAAAATTCCCAGCGATGATATTTTATTTGCTGAAAAAAGATTTTTTATATTCTTTGACAGTCATTTTTTCCTTTATTGTTCTTCAGTTTGTGCTGCTTCTTATCAAAGATAGGCAATTGAATAGTTGTGTTGTGTTTTCCATTTTTACACCATCATTGGTTTTTAGAGGAAAAAAATGTTTTCAATTTACGACTGAGTTTTATCATTCTAATACTGAAGCATATAGGTTGATGTACAACATGCTTAAGACAAAAAACAGCAACCTTCAAACAGAATCGATGATGGCTTAAACAAGCAAATTCATTGATCTGAAGCTTACAACAAGCCATCTTTTGTAGTAAGCGACGACTTAAATAAGCGGTCCAACCTTAGTTTGGAAAGCTTAAGGATTAGGTATGTACATTCATTTATATGATACAGGGTCATTAAATTTTGTTTCTTAAATTGAGATAGTCAATTGATTTCCAGCTCATGAAAAACTTTTGCTTATCCTAAACCAAACCAATTTCAATTTCAATTTTTTTTCATAATGAAATAAAAAATCGTGTTGAAAATAACATTTTATATTGTTGGAATATTACATTTTGAAAGCAAATTGTTTTTATCAATATTTTTGTTTATCTTTAAATCTAAGTTTAAAAGACACTCAAATAATAACAAATTCAATGAATTGTGTTCGTCCAATAGTTTTTGTTAAAGAACAAGTGTTTATCGAGCAAGCATTTTTATCTGTTTAAAAATTATTTTCATTCATTTTGTTTCTTTTGCAATCTACATATGTGTACTGACTATGTGTTAGTAGTTGAAATAGTTTTAATAAAATATTTTAAAAAGTCATATGTTTTAAGTAGATTTAATCGGTAATAATACTGAAGCAAAATGGACACCAATAGCTTATATCCATCTATTGTACGTAGCTACAAGTATCCGATCCATTAGCTCACTAGAGGAGCATTGTCAACAATTACTGAAAAGGGATCGGTCAAACGTTAATTGGCCATCAGACAAATAAACGCCGATTGGCAATTCAATCAATGGAAATGGGGCTCGCAGAGAATCTGCCATTGTTGTACTTGGGCGAAGGATGCCCGGAAAGAGTGCATTGTTGAACTTTATGGTTATTAAGTCAGATAAAATAAGTAGATCACATTAAGGCATCTTATATCTAGCTATTGTAGTGTATAAAATACTACTTTATAATATCGACTGTGGAAAGGATGAAGGACGTAACTCACAGTTTTTTCAAAACAGCTTTTTTTCGATAATCTCTATGTATCAACCTTGATACACGTTCTATCAAAAATATGTAAGCTGCAAATGCCGAATAAGTATCTAAAGTTAGCTTTTAAGTTTGAAAAAAGATGAGCTTGTGAAAATTGAAACCAACATAAAAGTCTGAAAAAAAAGGTTTTTCCTAGACAGTTTCTTTGATTAATATTAGAGTATGTCAATTTTACACCAGATTAAAAGTCTCCATGCACTTCAAGGTTTTGTATATTTCATTATTTGCATATGGCCGAAAATCATTAAAACATGTTTTTTGTGCCTCCTTAAAAATTTGCTATGTGTTGGTCACGTCGTTTTTCCTTTCCACAGTCGATATTATACTAAAATCAAAAGGATTCTTGTTTTAGTTGTACGTAAATAAAATTGTGACCGATATTTTTCTCCATTTCCAGGCACTAAAAATTTAAATTTTAGAATATTTCTTACTAGACGTTTGAATAACTTAGTTATTTTTTAAGAAAATGCTTAGTTAGTAACGATTTGATTCATATATGGTATTATTTTTGACGATTAAGCAACATTGAAGGTTGCTATGACAACGGCTGGTAACAATGTAACGTTACAATTGTTTATACTGTTGTGGAAGCAGTAAAGATGTCACAATCAGTAACATTCAGTCAAGTACATTATATGTATAATGTATTGTGCTTCTCGTAGTTTTTTTTCTTTACGTAAATCAGCACAATATATTATACAGAGTGTTTTGACAGTGAGGGCAATGTACAGTTATAAAGGCGGCAGTACTCGACCTGGATGTTGTAAAAAAATAAATACAATAGCTTAATTAATTGATTTGGCATTTACTTGGTAGAACTCCATTATAACAGATTAAAAATATCAAAGTATTTTAGTTCTACAGTTTTAAATATTTTTTATGCGTTGATAGCTATTTCGGCTTTTGCTGACGATGGAAAAAGTTGAAATAGCTATCAACACATAAAAAATATTTAAAACTGTAGAACTAAAATATAATAACACCTAAGAAGTAATTCCTGTGATTCCACAGTAAGCAGGACTTAGCAGTTCGTAAGCTATTATGAATAAAAAAATCTGCGTTTAAAAATGCATTTTTTTGTAAAATCACATTTCAAATTATTATTCAACTCTGTTTTGTCGCCATTTTAAAAAATAATTCTTTTTTAAATTTAAGTTATTTTTATTTTGGAAAATAAGTTTGCGTTTTTATTACTTCCGAATTTTTTTTAAATACATGTTCGCTGTTAATGTTGTTAACAGAAGTTGTTTCTATGAGAATTGTTCAAACTCTATTTTCCAAAGAAAGCAGGGATAGAAGCATAGATGTAAGACAGGGTTAGTGGTAAACTAATCGGTACGTTCTGTTATTTTTAAATTAGGAATGTGAAAGTATGTTTTTTAGACATTACAAACACCCGTGTCTATTTAAAGAAATCAATTAATCGATTGAAAAAAATGTTATTCGTACTGGGACTTAAGCCCTTGAGATCCATCACGGAAGCTAACTAATAATAGTCTTATTGAGTTTACGTCGTATGATCTTTCAATTAAATATTTAGCGCATTGGCATTATTAGCTGTAATATCATTTTTTTTAAATAACTGTAAAAAAATATCGAATTTTATATAATAAGACTTTCCTTATAAAATAAAAGAATAGAACGGTAACTGATATACAATATAATGATTGTTACAGAAAGTATGAGTTAACGAGAGCAATAAATGTTACAATTAAATAAAGCATTAAGTCATAGATTTTATCGCAATCTTTTTGAAGTGCACCTATGTACTATATTAAAAATTTAACACTTTTTTGTACTTCTTTAAATTAAGATTAACTAATGAAATTATTAATCAATACAGTGTTTATTTAAAAATACAATTAGGTAGGTCTAATAACACGGCGCACTCAAAAATGATCAATTGGTGATATTTTTATATATTGCCTTTTCACCAATCAGTATGTAATTATTAAATATATACGTTTCGTAAAATATTTTCCCTTGGATGTTAGGAAGACTTTCCGGTCAATAGTAGAGAGACTATGTCCCTAAACGAGTATACTAGACCGGGAAATGAGCACCAACAAGTTCATTTTAAGCTAGGTAAATCACTGGCGCATGTACCAAACAAAATGACGAAGAAGGTGTTTAAAACCATTGGGCGAAGTAAATTTTATATTAAACGAAATGTTTGCAGAGTAATAATTATATACACTTTATAAACGCAAAATTTTATGTTTAAAAACTTTTGTGGCGTTAGTTAAGGTTTTAAGGTAACAGCTGTTTTTATTATACTTCTACCTTGAACATTTTAATTCGTAAGCGAGAGAGATTATCTAATCACTAGTTCTAGCCATATACCCTTCTAAGTGTTTAATGAATGTTTACAGGTTCCAGTATTTATGAATAAATAGTGCATTTTTATTTTATGCCGTAAGTTATTTTTGATAATCACCCATTTATGATTATGTATTTATGAAATTTCAACAATATTATGGCTTTTATCGTATAAAATGTATAAATAAGATATTAAATATGGGCACTTTCAAACCATTTGGTTACGAATGTTTCAGGCAAAAATAAAGTATAGCCAGCCATCTTTATAAAAAAAACATTCTGACAAGTTACAGATTTATTTTCAATGTCAATATGATGTTGACATATTTTTTAAGAACATATTTTGTGGTTTTGACACCACAGATGTTGTTTTTCAATGTCATGTGTGTTTTTTAATTGTTTGCAAAATTCGTGATGTTTAATAGTATTTACTAGAGACGACAATTTGGAAGAAGAAAAAAAACACGACAATTTGGTTTTTCAATTATTATCGTACGCTCCCTTGAAAAGTGAAGTGAGGCAAATCGCAAAAAGGTGAAACTGTCTACGCAGTGTTTTTGTGGATTACATATTTTTATTTTAAAAAGAAAACACGTTTTAATGTGTATTCCCAGAACTCACTTAACTTTTACGATACTTTAAGATATTTAGAATATTATAATGCATCGAACACAATTTTTGGTCAAATATCACTTGGCTCACGTCACTTCTTATTTTACATGATTTGTTAAATTTAAATAAAAAACTTATTAAAATATGTACATCTTTTGAAGTTAAAGACGTTTCGTATGCCTTAAATATAAAAAAGAAAAATAATTTCGAATAGCTGATCATTACAATTATTAAAAAAAAATATATTTAAGTGTACAAACTAAGCTCCAATTTTTATTCATATTATATATACATATCGACTGTGTAAAGGAAAAAGGACGTAGCCCACAGTTTTTTTAAAACAAGTTTTTTTCGATAATCACAATGTATCAAACTTGATACACGTTCTATCAAAAGAATGCAAGCTGCAAATGCCAAATTAGTATATACAAATTAGTATGGAAATCGAAACCAAGAAAAAAGACTGAAAAAAAGGTTTTTCCTAGTCAATTTCTTTAATTAATATTAGATTATGCCATTTAAACACCAGCTTAGAAGTCTTCGTGCAATTCAAGGCTGTGTATATTTCATAATTTGAATATGACCGAAAATCATCAAAACATGTTTTTTGCGCCTCTTGTAAAATTTGCTTTGTGGGGGTTTTGTCCTTTTTCCTTTCCATAGTCGATATATAAACATAGCTATATATTTAAAATTTGATAGAAAATTAAGATTAATTATTATTATTTTCATAGTTGTGAACCTTTAAATAGCTTGTATCACCACAAAAATAACTAAATTTAGCAAGGCGATATGTTGCTAATTATCTGCTGTTTGTCATATAATATTAAATATTATTTTGAAATATATCTACTATTTATTATAATATGCTTATTAGTATTAATATAACTAATAACATTGATGCTTCAAACATTATCCAATTCCACAACATGTCCTTGGGGAAATGGTTGTGAATACCAATTAGTAAACGTCAAAATAATTTAAAATTAGAATTCTAAAGAAGGTGGTAGCTGCTGGGGGACTCGACTCGGAGCAACACGTGCGAGTGAGATGCAGTCATACGTCGTGAGCGAGAGACTATTACTAATTAGCTCGTTACCAACGAAGACTTATTATTGCGAATTTTGCTTTGATGTCTGAAGTTGCCTTAAATCACAAGGCCGGTAAAAATGGCTAATGTTACTTATACTGAAAATTTTGTCTTATATTTATTTATATTTATAATGTAAGCTGTATAATTCCATTTGAAATAAAGGGAATACATAAATTAACGATAAGGTTTCAAAGGAATAGTGCTTAATAAAAACGTTAGTAAAGTTGAATGTTTAAAAATATGTATGCATATATCGACTGTGGAAAAGAAAAAAGACGTTACCCACACATATAAATTTTACAAGAGGCACAAAAACGTGTTTTGATGATTTTGGGCCATATGCAAATTATGAAATATACACAACCTTGAAGTGCACGGAGACTTCTAAACTGGTGTTGATTTGACATATTCTAATTTTAATTAAATAAATTGTGTGGGAAAAACTTTTTTTTCAGTCTTTTTTCTTGGTCTCAATTTTCACAAGCTCATATTTTAAGCTTAAAAACTAAATTTAGATACTAATTCGGCATTTGCAACTTACATCCCTTTTATAGAACGTGTATCAAGTTTGATAAATTGTGATTATCGAAAAAAGCTGTTTTGAAAAAACTGTGGGTTACGACCTTTTTCCTTTCCACAGTCGATATATAAACTGTGAAGAAGTGAGTCAAGTTGTAAACTGAAAAAAAAAGTACAATTACATCTTTACTTGGTGTTTTGGTGGATTGCATATTTTTATTTAAGGGAGAAACACTATTTTAGTGTTAATTTATAAAGCTCATTTTACTTTTAAGACACTATTTTTTCCCAAAATATAATTTAGCTAGCTTTACTTATTGGGAGTTAATATTAAGTATACATACTATTTCAAATGTTGAAAGGAAAAAGAAAATACGCCACACATTTTTTTTACGTCTCTTTTTCTACTTTCAAATATAAATTCCCCAAAGTTTAAGCATTTCAAAGAGATTTGTCTCTAACAAAACGGAATCCGATTTACAGCATCTTGAAGCATTGAAGTGCACGCATAGACTTGTGTCAAAAGTAAGTGTGTGACAATTAATTTATTATAGTGGCAATGTAACTGGTGTAACTTTTGTGCGCTCTGTTCTAATGCATGTGCGCGCGCTCGGCGAGCTATGTGCGCGCGCACACGCGTACAGCTTAAAGGGAACACTGAATACAACTATAACTAAACAAAAACCAACATATGCAAATACATAATTATATGAATTGGTTGAAAACCAATATCTCATTCTCAAATTTTTAAAAAAAATGTAAATCAAGACCATTTTTCCTTTTCATAAGCAACTTAAAACCGTAGATTTTTTCGCTTGGAATATCACCAGCTACTATGCAAGCAGGTCAAACTGTGGCACGGGTCGACGTAGCCCCGCCGTGTCTTCGCCCTCGACGCTAGTACCCCGCGGGCAACATGATTTTGCACTCAGGCGACAGAGTTTGCTTCCGCATCAACATTAACACACACAAACTTGAAAATACGTAAATACATTGGCATATGCGTATTTTTTTGCACCTTATTAAGTGATAAATTTGAACTTTAATATGAAAAATTGTTGGTGTGTAATTGCAAATATTTTCTGATAAAGATATACTGTTTTTCTGGCGTAAATCAAACAATACGATCATAATAACAGCAAAACATCGATGCAACGGGATATGCCATTAAAAATGTAGCCAATTGAAATAAAATTCCGTTAAATTGTCAATAATGTTTTTAAGATTAAAATATTGTAAGACAAACAAGTTTTCCATAAATGATGTACACATTTTATGATATTAAAAAATATATCAAAAATGTATGACGTTCAGATAGCCGTAATTTGGCTGAGTAATTGTCAAATTATTAATGGAGATGTGAAAAAACATATGATTACTTTTGTCTCGTAGAATATTAGTAACAAACGGTGGATCTACGAAGCACGCGTTAAATTTTTATTGACTGTTTCGGTAAAAACAATGTAAAAAAAGTCTTTACCATTTTTCTGACTATAAATGGAATTGGCACTAATATTTGAGTTTCCCAACAATCAAATTTTTGATGACCCTAAAAGCATGAAGACAATAACTGGTAAAATAATAAAATATTTTAAGTACTTTTTCCACATAAAATTTATTAGATCAGGACCGGTTTCGCTCATGATGAGCATTGTCAACTGATAAGAAAAACAATAAAACAGTGATATTTATACAAAAGTTAAGTGATAAAAACAAGGTATGACAAACAATTGGTATTACAACCTAGCAAAAGAATTGAAGCAAAATACAAGGAAAATAAACTATAAATAAAAAGTTGAAGACCACTTAACAATGAAAACGATTACAACAAAAACCAATTAGGTATGAATTATCATTAACAAAGTAAAAACCAACAATTACCGGAATTATTAGAAACCGGTCCTGATCTAATAAATTTTATGTGGAAAAAGTACTAAAAATGTTTTATTATTTTTATTGTAATGCCATTCCACCAAGTATTGACAGTGAACACCTTTAAAGTGAACAATAACAGGTGTTTATTATATGGCATAACTAGACTGCCTGATAGAAAAACGATGAAAATGGAGAGAAAAACTAAGTTCATCTTAAACCAGGAGTTTCTTGTTCAAATAAATATTGGACATAAATCGTTTCAAACTTTTGAGACACGTAATTTTTTTTGTAACCTATGTTCATTAAAAAGTTTTCAACAAAACCTTTTCAGGTGCAATAAAAAAAATCATAACAGCTTTTAGTTTGTATTGAAAAAATATGTTTAATTTTCCTCTTTATCAAACTTTTAAAACTATCCTCATGAATGCAGTATTGAGTCATTATATAAAAGTGCAGCAATCTTTTGTGAGGGGTTAACTGGGGGCGAAGTAAGTCCAGTCTGCCTTAGACGACGTAAATTCAGTATAATAGCCCAGTTCAATATAAAAGGAAGTCCACGTAGTCACTACTACGCTCTTGTGAAGAGTCAGTCTATATAATTTGTATTTTATCTCAAGATTGCACACGTTATAAGATCTAGACATTTTCACTTAAATACGATGTACAAATATAAAGGGACATTTAAGAATCAAATCAGTGTTTAAGGTGCTTTTACCTTAAGTACTTAGAATCTTTTTAAAATAAAAAGATTCCGTTTTTGATATTGGTTATTTTGATTTTGATTTATTTGTATTTATAACACATAATTTATATAATCACATAATTTATATAAGCATTGACCCAAATGTGAAATTATTTTTAACATAATGTTATTTCACTAAGAATTAAAGTGAGCACCGTAAAAAAATATATTTATTTTATTATTTATTACAACACACAACGTCAAAAAAATAATATAATATGTTTGGTTGCTTTGTAGAGATTTTTTTGATATATTAAAATAAATTTCTTAAATAAGATGTGTCATTAATTATTGTAAAAGGTGTTTTTCAACTTTGTGATGAATCTTTAGACATACTTTAACGTAATAATTTTTTTGTATGGTAAAGATTGATTCGAATTCTTCACTTATAAATAAAACAATCAAATGTAGGCTGTTTTTTTCTTCTAAGAAAAGAAAGGGGCTAGTAGACTAGACACAAACAATAACAGTACCAAAATCAATAGCACTACTTATTAGAAAATTAATTTCTTGTGTTTGTAGGAGAGGATCTCAAGAGGAAAAAATATATAGTTGAAAACTAATTGTTTTGTTGAAATTTTACAAACAATTTATTTATAATTGTTATGGTGTTCATTTGTTTTCCAATTACTATTAAAACATCTTTGATGTTTTGACTTTAATACAAAAATCTTTTTGTTGATTGACAAAAAAGAGTGATACCAATATAAGAAAACTTTCATTCTTACTTTATATTGTATAAATAACTTTGTATTAATTAATATTTTTATGATTTGATAACGCTTTTGACGAGAAAACAGGTCCATAAATTTAATAAAAAATGTAAATATAGTATAAAATTTGTGTGTATTTTCTTAAAATATGTAATGTGTCACAAAAACGGGTTACCATGAAACAATAATTATTCTATGTGGCATGAAAGAATTCCAAATATTTTTATAATGGAATATTCGATAATTTCTGATGAATTCAGCGGTAACTTTATGAAGTTTAATTTTCTTATAAACACAAATTTGTTATTTTGTTACTCGACTTGTTATAAAAATTGTGACACGTGTTTCGCCTTTTCGAGAAACGTCATCAGACAAAACATTGCAAAATTTACTAATAAACTAAAAATTTATTCTTATTCTTATTTTATAAATTATAATATAAGTGTAATTAATTAATAAATTGGAAATAACAGGGGTAAGTTACTCCCAACGGAAATGTAAACATTGGGCCGCCTCTTATTTTAAATATTATTTACTAATTTTTCTTTTCTTTATAATAATTGCTTTATTAATTTAAAAACACTCCAAACTATTTTTTTTCGAATATTCGAATGTTAATACCTAACAGTATTTGAATATTTGAGTTATACGACAAATAAATTTCTTAATGTTTGAATTGTTCAAACTATGTACATTCTCACAGATTTAGATTGAAAAAAGACACGTCCACTTTTGCTAATCACTTAATTTCGGAAGGACACGTGTTCAATCAGGAACAAAGGATAAAAATGTTACACCCAAATACGGACAGTCATAAACTCTTCTTCCAGGAAGTTTTGGAAATTAATAGAGCACAATTGCATAGCCTTCCGATTTTAAATGAAATACTCAACCTACCTGGGTCTCCACTTTTGTACCCTATATAAATATAATCATAAAACCTTTGCCGACAAACAAATAAAATATAGTTCTTGAAACTACTTACTTCTCAAATCTGTGGGCATTCCCATGAGCTTAATATCATTTTCGCCAGCAATGGCTTTGAACTCAATGATACATTTATTTCTTATATAAACACGAAACATTCATTTACTAAACGTCAGTTCAAGTACATCCGTGCACTTGAACGCCTGAAGATGCCGAAAGGCGAAACCCGGGTCGTTAGTGACAAAATCTGTGAGAATGTACATAGTTTGAACAATTCAAATTTAATATTGAAATTCCACCAAGCACCTTCAGTCGAAATCTTAAATTTAAAAAAAAATCTTAATGTTTACTTATTGTTTTTATAAATTTATACCGAATCTTCTTGTTGTAATAAAAATACTTTTATTTCAATTTATTTGTATAAATCAAATTTATGCGTTCTCATTCCAATGTGTAAAATGTTATTGCTTCCTTTTAATATCTTGCATATATATATTTCTGTTAATACTATTTGTGCGTTGGCTCAATGAGAAAATTTTGGTGAAGGGTCTATGACAAACACGCAAATGAGTTTCGGTTGTAATTGGACCGTTCAATCCTATTGAACCCGCTGAGATTAGAAAGTCACTTTAAACTGAGGTCACAAAATTGCGGTACAAAATTGATTGTACCAATGTTGCCTTACTAGGTTTAAATGAATGCCCGATGAAAAGGGCGTATGAGGTAAGTAACCGCTCAATAAAGGTTGAAAATATATGTTGATATTGGAATTATTTTTTTATACTTACTTCATTAACATAGTGTGGTTGTTCACTATATTAATAATTGATAAATATTTTTTTAAATCTGCTTTTGATCTTAACTCATTTTTTGATGCAATTGCTTTTAAGATGTAGAAGCGTAACTTCCTGTGCTACGAAACATTGAAAAATAACACATGTTTCGTAGAAAATGGTTTATTTTCATTACAGCGTTTTGCAACAACATTTTTTTCTGTTGTCGGAGGCATTTTTTATTTGTGAATTAAAAATTGGTATAAGATTAATTGATTAGCTTTAAGAGTCAGGGGAAATTAAATTTTAAGTTTTCAGTGGAAAAAAATATTTGTTTGGTTATGTTAGGCACTCTAGTGTGTTCTCAGCCGGAAAAAATTCTTTCAATTTGAAAAAGGATGCAGTTTCTTTTTAGATCAAAATGTGAAAAGATTCAAAACTAATTTTCACGAAAAAAAAGAAAATTATTTTATTAAATACTATTTAAATGCTTTCGGATAGTAGAAAAGTACCAAAAACCAACATGAAAGTTTGTTTTTTAATCCATGTCCGCTTCCAATGTGAAGTATATGGCCTCTTAATGAAGGTATCTTAACAGATATTTTTCAACGAGAACTGTTTGTTACTCAGTCACTTAACCTCTCTTTTCCAAAGAGAGTAGTCGGAAAAGAAAAACAAGCCTAGGACAGGACTAGTGATTAACTAATCGCTATCGCTACGCACATTTATTGAATAATCGGAAGGGTAGGTGGGAATATTTAGACATCACAAACACCTATCGAATTGATAAATCGATCGAAAAATGCTAATCGTGAGAGTAATACTGAGAATCGAACCTGTGAGGTCTGGCACGGAAGTCATCGACGCTAACCGCTGCGCCATAGGACCCGACCAATTAGTGTGTACCAATTAATTTAATAGTTTTTCACCATTCAAATATATAACATTTATATAATATATACTTTTCTGACGAGAGCTTAATGCTTTTATAAACAAAAGCATAAGTTAATTGGAAGGTCATTGATTTGATACATGTATAATAAGTAAACAAAATGGAAACGCAACAACATGTTTTGTCTTAAATTATAAAAGAATATCAAAGAAAATCAACTCTTATCTAATGAGACAAGCTTTGTATAGTTCTTTCTTTTAATTAATGCTTTCACGTCAAATATCTTACGTAAAAAGGAAGCTAGCTTATAATATTGTATTACAAAAGCCCTGTATCTCGCTAAAAGCTACATGTATATGTAGAATAATAAGTTTATTATGTACCTTGAACACACTCTAATGGTTGTTTTTATCATATTACAACCGTAAACAGCTCTTGTATACAGTGGCGTGCTAAAACTTAAATGATTATAACCACTCATCTCTTTTTTCAATGAGTTTGAAGTAGCACGGTCCACATTGAAGAACAAAAAATATTTACTCGAATTATTTGTTCTTCCACGATTCCCAAACCTGAAAACAAAATTTTCAAATAGCAAGAGATTCAAAAAATAATAAAATAAAAACAAACAAAAGGATTCATTAGATCCATACACACTTAAACGACACAACTCGGTAAATTGTGTTTTAAGCAAATAATTTTGCAATGTTACCTTTGATGTCAGTGACAATTTGCTTGACATTTTTAAGGGCCTGTGTATTTTAGTGTTTTGACTTGTTATTTTTTGGTCCCCGGTTGAGAAATACTGATCTATTAAACGAAAAGTAGTCAGAAATTTATTACAAAATCAGAATAGATAGACATTGACCGTACATTACTATTTACTAACCGCACACAAGGAATTACTTTTTCGAACTTTATTAAAAAAAAACGTCCGTATAATTTATAAATTGTCGGTTACAATTTTCTGTCTTTTACGGGTCAATATGCATGGATGATAGTTACAGATAAAAGAAGCACGTGTCACACTAAAGAAAATAAAATCTAAATAAAAAAATGTTTATAAAAACACAATATTCCTTTGTACTTCATTCCACTTGATTTAATAGGTCAGGACCGGTGTCGCTTATTACGAGCATTGTCAACTCGTAAGAAATATAATTTAACAATGCTATTTATACAAAAACAATTGGCATTGAAAAGAAATTACCAATTACATTATAAGTGATTCTAAAATAACACAAAATTAAAAAGTTTAACACATCTAACATACAATTAAAAAGTCATGCAAGATTAATAAATTTAGAGTGGTGACTGAAAGTAATTAAAATTTGGGTTTTTTTTTGGCAAAGTGATAAAATGCTACATTAATAAAGTGAATAGGCTTAATGATAGTTTCCTGTTTTTCCCAGCTTCCAAGTAGTTGGTGTGTGTACAATGTACATACCTACTTAAACAAAATCGACAACCGAAAAGATTCTGAAAAAGGAATTTTTCAAAGAACATATCAATTTTAATAAAATAAATATATGTATATATATTTTTTAATATATATAAAAAAATAGTTAACAAGGGTTAATGCAATGGATAAATTAACAGGGAAACCGGGGTCGGGGGGAAACGGGAGTCGAATGTAAAGTGGAATGAAGTACAAAGGAATATTGTGTTTTTGTTAATATAATGCCTTTCCACCAAGTATTAACAGTGAAAACCATAAAAGTGATAAAAAATTGTTGTCAATATTTTTTTAATATAAAATTAAATTTAAAAAATACATTTACCGTACCTACATAAGATTGTAAATTTGAACTTACCACACTGCCTTTACTTTAAGTTTACATTATGTTAATGCCCGGTAGAGCAGTTTCTCCAATATCCAGTAAGGAGCTTTGCGTATCAGAGGCAAGGTGCCGTATTAATTTGAGGATCGTGATTACCTTGGCACCTGTGGCGGCGTTATTAACCGCATAGAGACAGTATACCTGTCTTACCTTCCCCCAAGTCTTATATTAAAGATGCATGCTTCCAATCTAGAATATTGTATGTAACGTGCAATAAGTTTGGAAGATGTTTTGATTTACTATATAATAAAAACATTAAGTTTTGAGACTTTTAGGGCTTCATATAAACATACAATTCATCAGCTTACTGCCAGAAAACGTTAAATAAAAAAAATAATTGTTTTAAATAATGAATGCTTATTTATTAAGTTTTATTTTTTGAAAGAAAATCACGGCCCTCCATGCAAGGCTATATTAATACCACACGGCGCAGATCAGGTTAATAGATCAATATAAATATGGAATAAGAAAAATTTGTTTGAAACTCCCAAGATTTTGCCGAGGAAAAAATTCTCAATCACGAATTTAAAAACGATTTTACGTTAAATGTTCAATCCCGGTATTGGAAAAATTGTCAGTCCCAAAATTACGGGATCACAAAAAAGGTCTTGGATTGGATGCCCTATAACTTATGGATATGCTGAATATACATTCATTGAAAATACACAACTGTAAACCAGCGGTGACTTCTATCATACTTCAAAGATATCGCTTTGTAAATTGGAAAAATAGAATTGAGTTTTTGAACTTACTTCTCCATTTCCAATTTGAAATTTTATTATAATATATTTTCTCTACCAATTTTTCAAGAGTCATATTGTACATATAAAGTGAAAGAATTTTTTGTTTTTACTGTGAATAATTTAACACCTCCATATGTCTATCGTTATATAAGTGTACATTAAATTAATTAGCACAATTATCTATTTCTCAATATTTGCACATGTGAAGTTATGGTCTCTTTTTTTTTAAAAAAAAACACTGTTTATAAATTAAGGGGTTAAAGTCGAGCAACACTATATATAAAAATGTAACTTTTTAGGAGACATGAAAAAAAAATTGTTTTATTTTGTAACTTGATAAAGATAACGTTAATTTAACACTTAATGTATATTTGTTATAATTTATTGTTTACTGTATGTTTATATTGCTTATAATGATGTTAATAATAAAATTTTTATGTATGTATCTTAAAAACATTACAAAATGTTTTTTTTTTGTAGTTAACGTTAAAATTCACTGGTGATTTCAGAAGAATAAAGAACAGATTGACTTAATGTTGTTTGACTACATGTAGCCGAGAATGAAAAATAAATTAATTTACCAAAAGCCGAAAAACATATTTTTGTATAATACATAGCGTTGGTTGACTTTAAGCTCTCGAAATCAAAGAAACAAATTCTTTTCTAGAGAGCATAAAGAAGAAAAACATGAATTTTGCCACTTAGATTCTATCATTACATTTCGTTTTAAAAAAAAATAATAACGTTTAAAAATATGAATACAAATGACTCTTGGAATACGGATCAAATTGAAAAAGCAATACCCTTTAACGTTTACTAACATAATTGTAGGTCCTACCTACTCATAATGATCTACTTTTAGGGTTATAAAGTACTACTGCTTTGGCTTAGATGAAAATCAAATGAAAACATCAAATTACTTAGCAATTATCAGTGGAGACAAATTATCATGGAATAAGATTTATCTAATAAGCAAATTAGCTTTAGTCATAATAATTGAAATCATACACATCTTCCAGACGTATGTTTGAAGTATAGTGGCGCCAGGAAAATTTCCCACCGCTGGCGAACACCACCGAAGCTTTCCGAAAGCTGCCGACCGACGTCCCGTGCGTTTTAATCAAATCCTTAATTAAAACCTAATGAGAAGATATTGTGTTTACACGAAGCCGTGATGAGAAAATTGCTGTTGCGCCCTAGTGCAAAGCCACGGGCGTTTCCCGCTCTGAACAGAAAATGAGGGTTGAAAGTTCAACGGTCATTACCCTGTTCAACTGGAATATGATGCTTTTCTATAATTGTTTGATAATTTGTTTAAAATATCAAAAGCGAACATGATAATCATTAAAAATACGAACCAGGCATGCCCAAACTTAGGCAATATTGAAAATTTCGTGTGACCTTTTCGAGGTTTTCAAATTTCTGATGGAAATGAAACATCTGAATTTAACAATCAACAGTGGCTTGAAATTTATGTTTTGTTACCAGATATAACAATAAAATTAATTGATATAATTTATAATTTCGACTGAAGGTACTTAATGAAATTTCAATATCAAATTTGAATTGTCTAAATGCTGTAATTTTCCATTTATCTTGTCGCTAACGACCTGGGTTTTCAAGTACACAGATGTACTGATGCCGAATATGCCGAAACGAGAGAAACCCGGTCCTTATAGACAAGATAATTGGAAGTATACAGCATTCAAACTATTTCAATTTGAAATTAATTGAATTTAATCAGAAACTATAGGGTTAAAATAAATTGATTTTATAATTTTATCACAATGAAAAAACTTTTGTAACAAAAGTTAAGCATTATGAAAAATAACTAGGTACTGAAATTTTCGAAATTTATGTAATTAGCAATGTGCATTGTAGCTGCGTGTGGCACCACATATCACTTCGAATAATTATTCTTAATGTTAAAAACCGTAAAATCGAAGTGTCGAAATAGGTTGTACATTTGTTTCTAATATACTGTGATGCGCGACGTATAAATTACCGATCGGCATTAAAAAAATACCATTTAATAAAAATAAACGTATTATAAAGTTAATTTTCTTTTCTTGCCAACGTTTTTACATATAAAACATTCGACGATCCATTTTTTTGTTTGCTATATAAAAGTTAGTTACTATAAAAAATCGTGAGCTTTGTTGAATAATATCACAAAAAAAATGTATTTACATTGAAAAATACTATTGTTCTAACGGCCAACATAGTGAGCTTAAGCCCCGTGAAGTAAAGCTCTTGAATACCTTCGTCTGATATCGTGTCGTGAGGATGTATCAGGCGTCCATGGAACGCTCGTAGGTAGAGAGATGTGTCACATTATTCTTTATTTAGTGAACTTATTTAATTAACGAGTTAAAAGTACAGACGGGTTCAAATGAGAGGGCGCTGACTGTGAGCGCAGAAATGAGAATATTTCTGGATACAAATGACAGCGACGATTAAAAGACATTAATTTTAGTTAAAAATGAAAACATTTGTTAAACATAACAGTGTGATATATGATCATTGTCAATTCGTGGCGCAGAGGCATTATTTAAAAAACATGAAATATTTACCAACTGATGAATTGATTATCATCACAGGGTTAATTGAACTAAATTAAATAAGACTAACGACAGTTATTAATAGTTTTTATTGTTTTTATTCTAATCCAAGTTTGTATAAATTATTCTGCATCGATTTATATTTTATCAGTTGGCTATACCTGCAATAAGCAAAACCGATCCTGATATTAATAAAGATTATAGAATTAAAAGAAACGGTGTTTATTTAAAAAAAATATAATTTCTGACTTTTTCTGTGTGTAACGTGTGTAACGAAAATGTCATAAACGTATATTCAATAAATATAATAAACATTTGTACAAATTCCCAATTTTATTTTATGATCCAAAAACCGGGCTTACTCATGACGAGCATTGTCAACTGATAAGAAATAAAAATGAACAGTGTTATTTATATAAATCAAAATGAAATAAATTGTGATAAATATTACTGTAACATTGTATTCTCTTCTCAGGTGATAATCTTCGTCATGGTCGAACCCAGACCTGATCTAATTAAATAAAATTGGGAATTAGTACAAATGTATATTTTTTTATTATAATGCTTTTCTACCAAATATTGACAGTGAATACCCTAAAAGTGATAAACGTATAACTCTAAGAATCATAATTCTCGCTTTACACTTTGTTTTTAATGTTGAGTTAGGTTAAAAATAGACACACAATTTTACTGATGTTTCTTTATAGTTGAACTAAATATCAACAGCTCATGAAACTTTCTACAATGAAATTTTGTTATTTGTTCATAGTTAAGACGGTTGGAAATGATATTAACGATTAATTCTTACTTAACCAAAATAAGGTATGTCCATAAAGCACAAATTTAAGATATAACTTTTTACTCCTGTTTTCTTCACTAGTTAATAAACAGTGTTATTAACCATGGTCACCAATTGGCTGGTTGAAGTAAAGATAATAGTTAATTAATACAGGTTGTCGATTATATCTATGAATCGTATGAGAACCGTAATGGGACATTAAAAAATATTTTTTTTTTTTATTGCTGAAAAGATTACTTTTCCTTCAATAATATCGATGCCGTGGTATATTTATTTTTTAAAAATAAAACACACATCACGTCTCTCACAAAATTGCATAGGCAAAATATTATTAATGTCATAGACAACTATAGACAAATATTTAAAAAAAAATGAACTTCCGCAAAGTTTCCGCCAAATCCAACTACATATTATCAACCAAATGTTTTATATATTTTTTTCCATTGTACTTCTCAAAAGAACAATAAATTATTAATGAATTTGTTGTATGCATGCATGCATGGCCCATGGCTTTATCCAACTGACTTTCTCTTAGGCATGCTTAACTTCAATAGCTTGAACGTTCGAAGAGAAATGTATCTGGCCATATATTTCTTTCGACTTATACGAGGCCAAAATGAGAATTCCACCATTCTTGAGAATGTGAATCTAAATGTTCCTGATTCTTTTTTGAGAAATCGTGGACATGAATTGTTTGTTCTCCCAAGGTGTAGAACCAACCTGCCAATGGGGATGCCACTGGGGAGAGCTTTAACGTTGTTCAACAATATTGCTTCGGATGTCGACATATTCCACGTATTAATTCGGATGTCGACGTATTAAAGTAGAGTTCGTCGGAGCTTACTCAGTTGACTTCCTTGCCACTTTTTTTTTACTGCTTTTAATACTAAATTATACTATTTTTTTTTTCTCCATTGTAAAAGTTTTAAATTTATAATTTGTCAACCTTGTACAATGTTAATTAATTAAATAAATAAATAAATGAAACTAATATTTGAGAAATATGTCTTCAGAGATAATTGAGAAATATTTCATACTCGCATTCAAGTTTTCTAGCAAAATATCTCAGTGTAAAAGGTTAACTCTTTTAGGAATGTAAGTAGCACAATAAAAAATATGAGGAAATTACTCTAAGCCTCTTCGATTAGATTGTTATTGTAAATATGTAGTACTTTTGTTGTTACTTAATTTAATAAAGCTAGCATTTTCCCTCTAAGTACAAAAATTATATAGTAATTTAAATAAGCGCATTAAAATCAGCTTATAGGTAATTGCTTTAAATCATAAAAGATCACATAGAAAACAAGCATAATCTGATATGAAAAGTTAAGTTGCTTAAAATCACATCATTATAAAGTTATTCTCGTTAAAACTTTTATAAGCAGAAAGTGGTGTTTGCTGCTTGTGTAAAAATTTCCGTTTTAATAAGACATTTCTCTTTATAAGTATTTAGAAATCTCTGATTAAAAACTTTGCTAATATTTATTTTCTTAAGCTTTTTTAAGCTAAAACAGTTAACTGTTATTAGGGTTTAGAGCAAATTCAATATTTTTTGATGATTTGTGATAATTAAGTGAATGTTGATGTATAATTATTATACCGTCACTGTACTGGTAGACTATGTTAAGTAACACAATTGACACAAATTAAGTAAGTGCACATTGACATAATTGAAAAAAAATTTATTGCTTGGAATAGTTTGCCGCCTGTGTGGTCGAGTGGTCAATGTTGTTGGCTTCGGCTACGGAGGGCCCGGGTTCAAATCCCGGTACGGACAGTTTTATAAATTGATTTTTCAATCGATTTATGAATTTCTGTTCAAAGGCATGGATGTATGTGATGTCTTGAATTCCCCCTCTCACCCATCCTATCCTATGAACGAGTTGTATCGAGAGTGATAAGCTTACTACTAATCCTGTCCTAGCCCTACCCTTCTATCCCTACTCTCTTTGGAAAAAGAGAGGTTGAGCAACTGAGTACCAAGCTCGTAGAAAAACACTACTGTTGAGATAAGCTCCATTAGCAGTCCATATGCTCCAGATTGGGAGCGGACATGGTTTAAAAAAAAAGTTCGTAAGTTCGTATTTATAATCCCCTCTTTGCTTCCATTAAAAAGGAAAAATCCCATTCTGATTGTTTACAACTCATTAGTAAAATTAGTATCATTATCTGTTTGCTTTATTTCGATTCTACACCCCCTCCTTGCTCCTCTTAAAAGGAAAAAAAACCCAATCCATTTTGTAATTTTATAATTTTAAAATGTTAGAATCAATCTTGCTTCATTACTTAAGCAAACTTTGCGATAGTAAGTCTGAAGATGCCTCTAAAAGAGGCGAAACACGTGTCACAGTTAGTTACACAATACGTGGAATAATCAAAGTTAATTTAAATTTTCTATTCGTTAAGTGGATTTATTGTCTCAGTACGGTAAAAGCAGCAATTTATTATTTAAATATTAATTCATATAAAAATGTTGATAATTTTCCATGAATATTCATAATATAGTTAATTTGTTTCAGATTAGCATAAATCTATCGATATTTTTATGTTATAGTTTTCTATGTAACATAAAACATAAAAACCTAAGAATTCATCAAGAAAGTTTAAAAAAAATCATTTGTTGCTTTTTCTACCAGTAATATGACAATATACTGTTCAGTGACTTTCATAATTGATACTATCACTATTTATATTATTGCTGTTTGTCTTTCGTGCTTATGTTTAAATAATAAAAGCTATTTTGACAACCAGCTCTAAATCAGTATATTTTAAGAGCGAGTGTAGCGGTCCATAACGACACCTATAATTAAAACACATTATTGAATGGCGTATTTACAAAAATTCGTGCAATTGAAAGAATCTTGCTTAATAAGATTTTCAAAACAACAGAATTGAGTAAAGCATTCCTTTTTATTACATTCTTACAAAATTTAACATTTTAATATAACAGGGAGCCACTGACGTGCCTTAGCAATGACCTTCATTTTTTTTTTAAATAAAATATAGCGCCTCAACCAAAACGCACTATTTGTTTTTGAAAAGTTTATTAAATGTTTAAAAAATAAAAATCAATAATAACATCAACTTTTTATTTTATCCATTTAAAATTTACTAATTCAACATTAAATAAGCTGTGAAAGTCCAATGAGAGCTGAAGACAATAAAAAGTGCACGATAATGCCAATTTTGTTGATTTTGTCAACCTGTAATAAATTTTTTAAAAATTATTTATTATTTTTGTAAAAAAAAGTAGGACTTCACTGTTTAAGCACGCCAGTGGCTCCCTGATCATTTTTAACATATAAATTTTTATTAAAATGTATTAACAATGAACTAGCTGTAAGCAACGTTCCCTCTAAGCTGTGCGCGTGCGCGGCCGCAGCAGTTGGGAAGCCCCCGCGCACTCATTCCGGGTTGGCGCGCACTACAAGACAGTTGTTCAATTAACATTTGATCGGTCCGCGCAGCCTTTGAAATTTCCGCGCAGCTAACCTCTTGCCTTAGAGGGAACGTTGGCTGTAAGCCCAGCGACGTGAGATTTTTGTTGCATTTTTAAGTAGTCAGAAAATTTACTGGCGTGAAAAATAATTTTTAAACCTATTTATTGAATAAGCCAGAAATTCTGATAGTAAAAGAAATATATCTCGGGGCAGATATCGACAGCCCTGCCCTGCAGTATTTAAATTGTAAATTATTTAATTTTTGGAATAATGTTTAAGTTTGCTAACAACCATTTTTCGTAGTAGCAGAAATTTCGTAAATTATGAAATTTTTATGAGGAAATCGAGGAAAATCATAAATAACAGTGTATTGGAAAAATATGTCCTTAGTATGAATAAAAAAATGGCGACAGCGTGGCTGTGGTGGAGGAGGGAGAAGGGGAGGGAGAGGAGAAATCGGGGACATCCTTCATACAGACAAACGGACATTATCGACTATTAATATATAGATGATTTATTCAAATGGGATGTTTTGAAAATCTTATTAAACTATATTTTATCGATTACACGAATATTTGTAAATACGCCATTTGATAATTTGTTTTAGTTGTATGTGTTGATGTAGACCACTACCCTGACCCTTAAGATATTAAATTGTTTGAATAGTTGAAAACAATGTTTGCGCAAAGTTTAAATTATTCACGTGCCAAATAAATGTTTTACGAGAAATTGAGTATAGCGCTCTAGTGCGGCGCTCAAAGTACAGCGTAGACATCGCGTTAATTCAATATTATTGATGCATGATGTACGCGGTGTGTGAATCACCAACGCAAGCTCCAGTTCATTAAAGTTTGAACGTGCTTTTCATGAAATTTTCTTGACGAGGGCGCGAGTCTGGCCGTCAAACTGACGCGTTTCATATGTGTTTGACTTATTGGCATTCCACACACTGGAAGCCAATACAGAAAATACTCAAATTGAGCGATGTATACACTTATGAATTGATTTTTACGTAAATAGGTTTTCAAAATTGCTTCTATAGGGAGGCAATTCAAAAAAACGAATGATAACAAAATCGGGGGATACAGTTTGGTGTTGCAGCTTCATATCTATCATCGCTATCCAAAATTAAATTGCACCACTGGAAAGCTAAAGAATCAAAAAAATATTGGGCTATGTAAGGAATGTGATATATCGCACAAGGCGGAAGGGAAAGCGCCGACATTTTGAGGTCATTTTGCTGCGTATCGAGATTTCTATTTTGTATAACTTTTGACTGGGAGAAGTTACGATGTTCATTCAAGTTTCAATCGTTAACTCTTGACAAAATCTATCGATTTTAGATAAAAAAATAGTGTAATATTGCGACTGTGGCTATAATAAGGGGTCAAAGTATAAAAAAAAATATATCAAAAAGATATAATGTCGAGCTATACGCGTCAAAAAGCCAAACCGAAACACAGAGATTGTATGCGGTTGAAAAGGGCTTCGCAAGAGCAATCGAATGGTGTAATTAAAATACCATATGACCGAGTCAAGCAGTGCCGGAAACGTAAAATATCACCTATTACGAGACGTATTTACGTACAACACACGGCCGTGTCCATGACACAGCCACACCGCATTTTTTTTTTCTTAATATCAAATTTAAAGTGCCCTAGTACTATGGCACGTTAGCATCAAAGTTTTTAGAGCTTCCTTCATAGCTAATGTTTTGATATTTGTTATTACCTTAATATCGTTTCCAGTGGAAGTGTGATCGCTACAAAAGTGAGAACTCCTAAGTGAAGTCAGTTCATCAAGACACCAAATGCTCATTTGCAAATAAGAAAAAATATAAAAAAATTAAGTCATTATCAGTTTAGTAGCTTGGCAAAGAATGAAAAACAGTTTTTTATTAAAAAAATGTTATGATCATTAAAAAATAAAACCTGCAAAATTAATGTATCTGTTGTTATTTTGACCAATAAAAATCTTTGATGTCTCGATGAAACAGTTTTTAATATTAAATTGAACTCTCCTATTGTATTAACAACTATGACACACGGGTGGAGCTGGCACTGTGTATAACCCTCTGTTTGCAATTAAACAAGCATTTATTCAAATAAAACGTGACTTGCCTTTTAATATTATTCAAAACTAAACAAAATGCTTTATCAAGAACTCATACAATAAGTCATCGAGTTGTTTATTAAATGTGGAGAATTGCAGCAATTAAAAAAAACACGAGAAATATGCTTGTATTTAGTATAATTTATTTTTATAATCACTGGCTGTTTATATTGTTGAAAAACTCATTAAGCCTCATTCTAAAATATTCACTCATTCTTATTGCAATTGCACAAATTTTTAGGCAGCTTTGTTATTTCGCTTAATTAATATGCTCAGATTTTCTCCGGTAACTTTTAAGCTTGTCTATGAATCGTTAATTTGAAAAATGCATAATTATTTATGATTGTTGCCTTGGCAACGCATTGATTGGAGAGTCTCATGTAATTATTTTCAAAAAATCCCATCCAGATTTTTTAACACACAGTTTAATTTATTTTTTGTATTAATATTTTATAAATACGTGCATCGTATTTATAATTTAAATTTAGTAAAAATTATCTAACAACTGGTAAATACCGTTCAACTCACGATTTATTAGTGTTTTATTTAATAAATAAACATTTATTTAATATGAAATAGAATGTAGAATCAGTAGGTAACAAGTGTTTTATATTTTGAATAAAATGCCTTTTCACCAAGTAAGTATTGACAGCGAAAGCATTAAATGTGATGAACAAAAATACGTCAAAGTTTGTTAGTATTTTAAAATTCATCAGAACCAATTTTCCTGAATAAAAATACTTCGTATGTGGAGAGGTATATATGATATGATTTGCATATGAATGAATATAGTGTCTCACCTCTGTAACGATTATCTTCTTCCATCGGCAGCGATGGAAAAATAAATGAATATTACCAAAAAATCAGCTATGAAAGAGACTCGAAAAACTTCGACGCTTACTATCCCTAGTACTAGCTCAGTGAATTAGCTAACAAATGACGTGCTTATGGACATTATATATATAAAAGCATTTTTGCGCTTTTATAGAACGGACAATCTTAAGTGTTTACTGTTAAAAATATTCGTTTAGTAATTTGATTAAAAAACAAACTTAATTTTTAAATTTGAATTGTTTGAATTTTGAGTTTTGTCGCTAACGACGCGGGTTTCGCCTTTCGGAATCTTCAGGCATTTCAAGTGCACGGATGTACTTGAACTGACGCGTAGTAAACAGTTTGTATCGTTTATAAACAAAAATATAAGTAGATCACTAAGTTAAAAGGTTATTAAAATTTAAATTAGCGAAAATTGAATGTATACAATTTTCAATGGATTAAGTGGGTTTGTTATAATTATGGGGATTTTTTGAAAATATTAATGACCAGATAATAACATAGGAATGTTTAAAATAAATCTAGGATTTTATCCAACCTATTATTAATGAGTTGATTTGTTTTTAAGTCTTTGAATTAATATTTATTGATAGCAAGTGCTTGAATTATTAATAAAATGGCAATTATTTAAAAGAGGTACAACAATGGAGAATTTGGTAGATAATATTGCTCGTTTAAAATTGGCAAACTGTTGAGCTGAGCTCGATTAATCTCTAAGATTTCTTGGTAAAATAATTTAAACTCGCCCCTGTTAGTATTATGGCATCCAATCCCGGGATCCCGTTCAATTTTCTGATCCCGAAATTCCGGGATTGAGATGGCCGCGATCCCGGGATTTCGGGATTGAGAAATTTCTAGCAAATTCTCTAAATTTATACGAAATTGGCAAATCGGGGATTTCAAATTCCTCGGTGAGCTAAAAAAAAAAAAAAAACGAGTTTCTGTGAGATTTTGGGAAAAAGTATACCAAATCGGAGATTTCAAATTCGTCGGTGAGCTAAAAAAAAAAAAAACGAGTTTCTGTGAGATTCTGGGAAAAAGTATACCAAATCGGAGATTTCAAATTCCTCGGTGAGCTAAAAAAAAAAAAACGAGTTTCTGTGAGATTCTGGAAAAAAGTATAGCAAATTGAGGATTTCAAATTCCTCGGTGAGAAAATCTCAATCCCGGGATTCAAAATAATTCAATCCCGAAATCCCGGGATTGGAAAAAGGCTTCAGGATTGGATACCCTAGTTAGTATGTAGCAAACCAATACCTGAGTCAAAATTAAACGTATGGTTTTCAAGAATTAAATGATTGGCAAAGGTGGAAGTATCTTTTTTAAGCGAAAAGCGGCTAAATGATTAAAAAACAAACATTGAATACTATTTAACGAATTACATTATTAAAAGACACTTGTATAACAGGTTAAAAATATCAAAGTATTTTAGTTCAACAGTTTTTAATAATTTTTATGCGTTGATAGCTATTTCGACTTTCGCCATCGTCAGAACTATGTTCAAGCTTATATTTTGAGCAGCTATATAGACTGGCTCTGAAGAAATACACAATGGGTCTAGTTATTTACTCTAACATCCTAATTCAAAATATAATAACAATATTACACTTATTAAATGTGGTTCTAGTGTTTCAAAAAACGATAAGCAATCTGGGCTATTTCATTAAAACATTAATTAGGATACAATTAAACTGATATTTATTATTAATTACATTACATTAAATTTATTAACTATGGCTTTAGTGTTTCGAAAAACAATAAGCAAAATGAGATTTTTCAAGGTAAATTAGGATAAATTATACTAATATTTAGTATTAATTACATTAAGGGTTTTAACACTTGTATAAATTTTTCTTCTCCACAAACAGGAGAAGAAAATTGTTACGTGTCACAAATGAAATATTTTTATAACGCGCTACATTTATGTCACAGAAATAAGGTCGTCCAAAAGCTTAAAGCTCATATTATTATATACTTCATATTTGCGTCACAGCCAAAATCTCATCAACTTTCAAAATCATCCCCCATACAAGGAGGCTATTCATCGGAGCTTTTGCTTCGCCGCCTAAAATGGAAACTAAGCGTCGGCGTTTGTTTTCATAATAGTTATAGTGTGGCAAGAGTGAGGAAGGAGTCACACTGAGAAATAAGAATTTAAGTAAATTAAGCTTATTTTTTTTATTCTTTTATCGCAAAATCAGAAAAAAAATATGGCAACGGAGTTTTCAATTAATAGAAAATTTAAATTAACTTTGATTATTCCACGTATTGTGTTACTAACTGTGACACGTGTTTCGCTTCTTTCAGAGGCATATTCAGACTTACTATCGCAAAGTTTGCTTAAGTAATGAAGCAAGATTGATTCTAACATTTTAAAATAATAAAATTACAAAATGGAGGTTTGGGTTTTTTTCCTTTTAAGAGGAGCAAAGAGGGGGGTGTATAATCGAAATAAAACAAACAGATAATGATACTAATGCTACTAATGAGTTGTAATCAATCGGATTGGGATTTTTCCTTTTTTAGGGAAGCAAAGAGGGGATTATAAAATCGAAACAATGCAAACAAATTTAATCATACTATTAATGACGTTAAACATTACAAACTATTAAAATAATGAGCTACAATCAATCAGCTAGGTTTGTGATTACTCTATTAATTGGAAACAATTTGAGTAACGGGGAACCACCTGTGCTATTAAGAATATTATTTAATAATATTTTTTTTTTGTTAAGAGTTTTATTAATTTCTAAAAATTCTAAGCTATTCATCTTTAAACCCTTTTTATTTACTCGGTTTTTATTTACTAGTTTTCAATTATTTATTTTTTAACACAACAAAATATAGTTTTAATATTTCTTAAATCTATTATATTTTTTTCAACGACGGAAAAGTTTAATTTTTGTTGTAAATTGTTTTTCCCATTTTATCAAATCTTGTCATGATTTGAATTTCAAACATATTTATTCTTATTGGAAGAAATTTATTTGACAGGATACAAAATTAACTTTTTTGTAAACGTCTTAAAATATTGTAATAAATCGTAATAATTTTTCGATAATATAGTGTTTTAAAAAATAAAGAGGTGTTTATTATGGATACATTATTTAATTATCAAAATATTACAGGGTGGTTGTAATAGGTCTTGTAAACGCAGTACATAATTAGTATGATTAACATCGTTTCTGTTATTTCATTTAACCATAGACGGTAAAAAAAATATCTTTATTTACCTGAATATGCAAACTCAAAATACATATTATAAGCTTTGATTTGATTTCATATAATGTTGGAGTTTATTTAAATTATTTTTTTATTTATTCAGTAAGAGTTTGTTTTCATTCATATATTTGTTTTCGTATAGTTTTGACCTATGTATATTAAATTTAAAAAAAACCATATTACTCAATTATTTATTGTTTTTTTTAATATTGTGGGCTATCTTAAATAAATTCTTTGATAATATGACCCCCCCGAGAGGTGAAGTGAGCCAAATAGTAAAATTATAAAACTTTTTTCTTGCACTTTTTGTACAATCACATCTTTATTTGGTGGGTTGCACATTTTTATTTTAAGGAGATAAAACTATAACAATGTGCATAAACTGAGGTTACGTCACTTTAAGGATACTTTAGGACGTGTATAATATTATTAGTTTTTTCTAAAATACCACATGGCTGACTTCACTTCTAATTGGCCCATATGATTATCAGTATTCTTAACCTAAAAGAATGTAATGATTGAATTTTAAGTATATTATATCGATAGATTTCAACTACGAAACTTAATGAAAGACAGATGTCACCGCACGACTATTATGTTGACACGTTAGCGAGGGCCTTCGTTGTTAGTGTGTTTCTTGTACTCATGAAATCTATGGCTAAAAATATTGTTACTGAAACCATTTGAAGCAGATATAGACTCAAAATTTTGTTCATTCCATCGTAGTTATCCGTGAAATCCTAGTATAAAAAAGACTCTTGCATTTCAAAATGCGCTAAGTCGTGCACTTGATGTGTGGCATGTGAAGATGATGTAAAACACGTCCAGTTTTTACTAGATATTAATTTGTATATAATATTCCTCACAAATCTAAGATTAACGTAGATTTTCAACAGAAGATTTTTTCATTTTGTTATAGTGTGCTCTAGTGAAATGTGACATGGAAAAAGGGTGAGCAATATTTATTTTTGGGATTCAGCCATGTTAGATCTATCACTCAAGTTATTAACGCAGTTGGTATTTTATCTTGTTTTAAGGATTTGGATAAACTATATTAGAGCATATTTATATGACTTACTTATCGGAAGGCGGTAGGTATTAATTTAGTTACAATATATAGTATTTATGAGCGGTAAATATCAAAAAATTACATTCTTAAAATTAATCAGCAAAATCTTATTCGTATACTTAAAATTCAAATAAAATTAAAGAGATCAATTATTCTTATTGAATGGTTTTTGTCACAAAGAGAATCATTCCACCCCTGATCGGGCCTAAGTATAAATATATAGTGGTAGGCGGCAAACGGTGCAAGGGCACTGTAAGAAAGCCTTTAAGGATAGGATTTGGCCCGCAGAAAGTTGGGCGGCTGGCGCTGGAAGATAAGGGCGGGGATTAAGTTGCGCTGCCGCCCGCGAATCATGCCGATTGTCACTTCGACTTTCGATCTCGGTTCAAATTACACGTCTCAAGCTAGATTCTATGCACTAAACAAAGCTAGCGCTACTATAGAAATAAGTAAAGATTTGTTTAAAGGTATTGAGTCAGACAGAAAATTTTAGGAACTCGAATATAAAATTAAATTTGCATAATGCTTTAATTAATCTTTTTATTGGATTGAATTCAAAGAATTTTGTCACTTTTTAACTGAGCCCTCGAAGGTGAAGTGACCCAACTAGTAAAATAGAAAAAAACCTTTTTCTTGAACCATTAAGTACAATCACGTCTTTACTTGATGTTTCGGTGGATTTTATATTTTTATGTTATTACAACGCATAATTTTTTTTTCTAAAATGCTACTTGGCTCACTTCACCTCTAATGGGCTCAATTTATAATGCCTAATTTTAATAAAATAATAATGATGAAAATATATATTATACAAACTTCATGAAAAAGCCATGTGTTACCTATTCAATTTATTGACGTTTGATTTCTGGTTAAAGATTGAAGATTACTTATTTAACCTTTACTTTTATACATGGAGTAATTTTAAAAAGATGCGACTGTATTTAAACCCTAATCCTGTCCTAGCCCTACTCTCTTTGAAAAAGAAAGGTTGAGAAATTTAGTCGCAAATAATCTCGTAGAAAAACTTGAAATACCTACCTACATAAAGAACGCCATGTTTCATAATGGGAGCGGACATACTGCTACTATTAATCAACAATGAGAAAAAATGAAAAAATATAGATTTAGAGATAAGTATGCAAATCGATTACTGAAAGGTAAACTTTTATAATGAAACATTGAAATATTTTAATTTCAAAAATACATTTACAATTATTGATATTGTCCTGTAACGTTGAAGCATTAGCGCAGTGGTTCTTAACCGGTGCACCAGTGCACCGCGAGCTTATTGTAAATGCATAGCGAAAAAATTGGTAAAAATGAAAAAATCCGCAAAAAAGTAAAAACCGTAAAATCCGCAAAATAGTGAAAACCGAAAAAGTCAAAAAAAAAAAAATTATGTCCACATATTTTTTTTCGATATCTTAATTATGGTGCAGAGCCACTTTTTTCCATGACCCAAAGTGCACCGTGACTTCAAAAAGATTAAGAACCACTGCATTAGCGAGCTTAGTTTAGAATTACTAAATTCAGATAATAGTATAAACAAACCTGTTAATCTAAAAGGAATCTAAATAAAACCATTTTTTTATCCGTGTCCGCTCCCAACGTGAAGCATATGGTCTTCTTATGGAGGTACCTCAACACTATTTTTCTATGAAGACTGTGTGTTACTCAGTCGCTCAACCTCACTCTTTTCAAAGTGAGTACTAGGGAAAGAAGGTTAAGGCTAGAACAGGACTAGTTGTTTACTAATCTCCATTGCTACACCCAGTCGTTAAAAAATCAGAGGGATTGGAGAAGAGGAAGTGATGTGAATTGACATCACAAACACCCAGTCTTTGATCACAACTTTGGGTTGAATAATTTTTTAATTCACTGTGATCTTACCAGGAATCGAACCAAGACCTGAGTGCTTGGTAAAGCAAGCTCTAACCAACTGGGCAACAGCGCTCGAAAAATTATAATTAACTATTAACCAAAAAGTACAACACAAACCTTAAAGCTCAATTATCTCGAAAAAAGTATTTTCGATTTGTTGTTTTAGGGTAGTGGTATATTGATGTATAATTTCCTGATAATACATATATATGTATTACTTTTAAGGTGTTCACTGTCAATACTTGGTGGAATGGCATTATAATAAAAATAATAAAACATTTTTAGTACTTTTTCCACATAAAATTTAATAGATCAGGACCGGTTTCGCTCATGACGAGCATTGTCAACTGACAAGAAAAACAATAAAACAGTGATACTTATACAAAATTTAATTGATAAAAACAAGGTATGACAAACAATTGGTATTACAACCTAGCAAAAGAATTGAAGTAAAATACAAGGAAAATAAACTATAAATAAAAAGTTGAAGACCACTTAGCAATGAAACTATTATGACAAAAACCAATTAGGTATGAATTATCATTACCAAAGTAAAAACCAACAATTAGTGTATATAATAAATAAATTTTAATGTCTGTCAACCAAATTTGGATTTTCCAAACTCAATTTGGTTGACAGATTATTGTTTTTCTTATCAGTTGACAATGCTCATCATGAGCGAAACCGGTCCTGATCTATTAAATTTTATGTGGAAAAAGTACTAATTTTTTTTAATTATTTTTACATATATATTAAATAATTTAAACAAAAGAGAGTTTTTTTTTACAATTAATATTTTAAAACTGGTTGTCTGCCTTGTCTGGCTGCCTTGTCGGTGTGCTTTTTTCCAGATATACAATTGATGTATCACGTCTGATGACGATGAGTAAGGTTTTTTATACAATAACATAATATATAGTAAAATCGAAAACAGTAAAAAATTAAATCGTGCTTTATGGGCAGGATAGATAAACAACGATTACATAAATTAATCTTTTTAGTCGAATAAACATTTTCATAATTTTAGTCACGAATGGCACTGTGAAACCTCAGCCCAATGGGATCAGGATAGCAGAACCCAGCTTATCGAATTATAATAGAATAACCAATCTAGTGGAAGAAACCACTAATATGCCCTTCCGTATCGCCAATTGATTTATTCACAGGCAAATAATATGATTTATACGGAATCGCTGACCTTTATTGTTTTGTTTCAAACAAAAGTCTCGATCTTCTACTATTGCATTTTGATTTAACTGTTATTATCTTTTACCTATATCAAAATATACCAAAATTTTAATCAGACAGTGGTTTTTTATGCGGTAAGCGGTTATTTTATGATCATTTGGTATATAAAAAAAGGAGTTGGCAATAGATTATAATAAAATACGTGAAAATGTGAAATATAAGTATAAATAAAAAAGTAATAAATAACATTAAAAATGAAAAAGGCCGCTCACCATTATTAAATACATTTTAATTATGATTTACCGTACTTAAAATAAGTAGATTAATTACAATTAGTACTATCAATTGTTGTATCTTACTTTCTCCGCACGTCAAGAAGAAAAGAAAAAAGCACCGACTTTTATTTTGTAATTTATTGTTTAAAGATTTTAATCATTTTTTTAATCTTGTTCTTAAGTATTACGACGTTCTGTATGATGACGTTTCTTAAACAGGAAAATCACGTGTAACAGTTTGTAACACAGCACGTGGAATAACAGTGTTATCAAATTTAATTTTATATACAACTAGCCGGTTCCCGGCAAGCGTTGCAATGCCACTCGAACAAAGAAAGTGTTTTAATTGTGTTTATTGAAGTGCATTTTTTTTCTAGCTGTTTGACGTTTATGTTTTTATGGTACGACACACGCGCCATCTACTGTAAGTTAATTGTACTATAACCTTCACGCACGTGCGAGAATGTGTTGTCAAAATGAACTGTATGGCAGACATACCAAAATTGATTTTTATATATAAGACCTACTATAAGTTAATTTTTATACGATTATAAACTTTGCGCGAGTGTAAGCAAAAAGTTTGTCAAGGTTTTATTGCAGTGGGATGAGCGGTGTGGCAAAGCATACAGTACGAACAAACAGACATTAATTTTTATATTTTAGATTATACTTCCGCAAAGTTGCCGCCGAATCCATCAAAAATAAAAATATTATCGTGTTTTAATTGTATTTTAGATAACGGCGAAACTTTTAAAAAATATTTTTTTATTTAATTGATATTTTTTAGTTATGAACTTCTTGGAAGCGAAGAAAATAAAACGTTATTAGAAACTCGACCTCTTTTGGGTACAGAATTATTCCATTTGCGCTACATGCCAAGTCGTAGGCAACAAATGTTTTTGTAATGGTCGACACAGTATTGCAATGGACATAAACAAGAAACTCGCATTAGAGCGGTGAGTGGACGGTGCTGTTCTCACCGGATAATCCCATAAATAACGCTCCCAGTTAATTTCTTATCACTTATCCAGTTAATCATCCCGCCATGGAGGGCTGCGGAGGGGGCGCTTGATGGAAAACATGCGTCGCATTGACGTCGAATAAAACACCGCTGGACAAACGCACGAATCTAGAAAATATAATAAAATAATACAATAAATTCTTGACTTCTTAATATAAATAACAGGTGTGCTATTTTTAAGTGCAGTGGAGGGAAATCTGCGGCCTCTTGGCTACTCTAATCCGGCCTTTTGACTTAATATAATTGTCAAAAAAACCTTGTTACTTAATTGATAAGCATTGTATTTCTGATGGAAGAGAGCATCTAGAGTAGGTCTTGATCCACGGCAACAACATTTTTCACCTATCGTTTTCAGTGTGACGCTTTTTTTTTTACTTCGGCAATAAAAGCTAACTTCAGTCTAAGCCAGTGGAAGGAAACCTGCGGCCTCTTAGTTACTCTGATGCGGCCTTTTGAATTGATTTATATATAAGATGTCTAAAAATTAACAATTTTTCTGAGTTTGCCAATCATTTAATAGAAAATAATCATAATTTTAATCAGATTAGTAATTTAGAAATACTCCACCAAGTAAATAAAAAGGCTTTAAAGATTAATAGTTTAGAAGTTTTAGAAATTAATAAAACTCTTAACAAAAAAGAAATATTATTAAATAATATTCTTAATAGGACAGGTGGTTCACCATTACTTACATTGTTTCCAATTAATAGAGTAATCACCAACCTATCTGATTGTTTGCAGCTCATTAGTTTAATAGTTTGTAATGTTTAACGTCATTAGTAGTATGATTATATTTGTTTGCTTTGTTTCGATTTTATAATCCCCTCTTTGCTTCCCTTAAAAAGGAAAACTCTCAATCTGATTGATTGCAACTCATTAGTATCATTATTTGTTTGCTTTATTTCGATTCTACACCCCCGTCCTTGCTCCCCTTAAAAGGGAAAAAAACCCAAACTCCATTATGTAATTTAATAATTTTGAAATGTTAGAATCAATCTTGCTTCATTACTTAAGCAAAATTTGCAATAGTAAGTCTGAAGATGCCTCTGAAAGAGGCGAAACACGTGTCACAGTTAGTTAGTAACACAATACGTGGAATAATCAAAGTTAATTTAAATTTTCTATGAAAATGTTATTGTTTTAACATTCGTTTTGACTGGATATTTTTTTATCGATATATGAATAAAGGATAAGCAGCTTTTCTAAAAATGAAATCATAAACGTGTCGTTTTTCAAAAGAAAAATAATAGTTGAAAGGAAACTCTTACAAAGAACGACAAATGATAAATGTATGTGTATTTAGAGGTCACAATATTTTATTTAGATAGCAAAGTTTCTGACGGGCAGACAACGTATAATATATAGCTATTTTTGTAGAAGCAAAATCATTCGTGAAAATAATAATACTGAAACTATGTTTGCTTACAGTGAACAGTTTTTTCAACCCCATAGTACTAAATACTTAACCTTATTAGAAAATTCATAGAAAAAAACAGATTTTAGTCAACCTTAGATTCTTTTCTTAGTGTAATATATAAATATGTTAGTGGATTAGCTATGTACCAATAGTTCTGATTGAATTACTTGTTATTAAAAAGTGATTAGTGATCGAAGACTTTAATCATTTTCGATATCTTTTAAAATACGGTATTTTATTATGAGATACTGATAAAAATTTGAATCGTTCAAATTGTGTACATTCATACAGATTTTTTCACTAACGACCCGGATTTTTCCTTTCGGCATCTTCAGGCGTTCAAGTGCACAAATTAATAAACACGAAACATTCATTTACTAAGCGTCAGTTCAAGTTCATTCGTGCACTTGAACGCATGAAGATGCCGAAAAGCGAAACCCAGGTCGTTAGTAACAAAATCTGTGTGAATGTACATAATTTGAACGATTAAATTTTCATATTGAAATTCCTCCAAGCACCTTCAGTCTAAATCTTAAAAAAAAGAGATACTGTTAGTTTGTTTTTCTGGATTAAAGTGATGGTTAGTATTGATTTAAATCGTTAATTTATACACTTTAAATTTTAATGAAAACTAAAAAGTGTTTCTGTCAAATTTTATAATGACAAAAGATTTTATCATATTTAACTTGGATTAAATATTATACTTATGAACGGACTAAACAGCCGCTTATTACGTCCAAATTAAAAAGAAAAGCGACGATGGACCTGGCTTGGACATGTGCTGCGGGTGCCACAAGAAAGCCTGACTTCTGATTGTCTCTTCTACCAACCGGATGGATTTTGTCGTCGTGGAAGGTTATTAATGACCATCTATAAGAAGCAATCGGTGGAGCTACGAGACGCTGGAATGACATGAGAGGAAGGGAAAAGACTGGCGCGGCACAGAGAATCTTGGAGGAATCATGTGGTGGTTATATGCTCCGACTTGGGAGCGGATATGAATAAAAAATACGTATGAAGTGTATATTTGCGATTGCAAATTTCTGTATGCCTCAGTCGTCATGTTAAAAAAAGCTTTTAAAAATAGACACAACTGTATAAGTCACAACTGTCATTTACCTAAATAATTCTGATAATAGCGCGTTTTTTTTAATCCATGTCCCAAAAGCCTACGATTGAAGGTATTTCAGCCGAAGTTTTCTACAAGAACTGCTTCTTACCTCATGAATTAACAAAAGGAGCTAGGACGTGAAAAGTTAACCGTTCTTGCTCGTGAGAAAGAATATTTAAACAACACAAACACCTATTCTTTCAAACAGAAACTGATTAATCGATTGTAAATTTGATCACTTTTAAGGTGTTCACTGTCAATACTTGGTGGAATGGCATTATAATAAAAATAATAAAACATTTTTAGTACTTATTCCACAAAAAATTTATTAGATCAGGACCGGTTTCGCTCATCGCGATAATGCTCGCGATGAGCGAAACCGGTCCTGATCTAATAAATTTTTTGTGGAATAAGTACTAAAAATGTTTTATTATTTTTATTGTAAATTTGATGTTCGTACCCACGGCTTTAATGTTGATGTAATAACACTGCGTGTTGGTGGAATAATTATTTATTAAATGTTTTCATATATAAATCGGTTTTTTTTCACTGTGAATATTTTGTGATCCTGAAATACCTGGATTGAACAATCAACATGAAATCGTGTATAAATTAGGATTTGGAATTGACAAAACTTTTGGTTTGCGATTAGCAAGTCATAAAAATTTTCAAACAATTTCAATTTCCAATTTTAAACACCCAAGAGTTTACCGATTTGCCGAGAATACCACCGTGACACTTTTTTTAGCTCTTCCAAGAAGTAATCCCGGGATTCGAAACCCTTACTGTGATTATAATATAAAATTGTGTAATAAGTACTATTAAGTCCTGATTTATTTTAAGAGAAACGTTGCCTTTCAACTTAGACAGATAATGCTTAAAAAGCGATTGAAGCAAGTTATTTTTGACCATACTTTAATTAAACTCTACAAAGTAAATGATTTACAGCAAAAATGTCTAAGTTTCTACGTGGATAATTGCTTCTTCCGGAGAATCCGTATTTGTCTATTCACATAGGATAAGCATAAAACATTCTTAAGTTTCCATTCAGTTTGAAGGACATTTAACCCAGACAAGGAATATTGAAAACAAAAGACGACTCGTTAATTAGGACTATATAGCATTGAAACAACCTTTCCTGTGGATAATTTATCCTTCCGCCTATTGAGTATCTATGCATAGAAGCCATTACAATAACAATAGTTCCCGAACAAAAGATACGACTCGAAAACTGAGCTCCATGTAAAACACTGGACGATAGTTAGCAGGGACGAAGGCTCAATTCTGGATACTTCTTGCAAGTTCAATTATTACCAGATTCCGTGGAAATTCCAATGAAAGCGATTACATGCTATATTCTTGAAACCTACTCACTTAACACTATTGAAACCGACATATTTAAATTTAATTATAAATTATGTTTTTTTGACCTTATACTTTTTGTGTTGTTTTGGGTCGATAATGTAATTTCCTATGTGCTGACCTAAATATAAATAATTGGCTATCTTTGTGACCTCGAAAAAATTGCTTATTTCCAACTGGATTGCGTTTGATTGAAGCAAACAATGTTTTTAAGTTTAAAAATGTTTTAAAATTAATAAAAAACCAAATTTTATTTATATTAACAAAACTAGGTTATT
This sequence comes from Himalopsyche tibetana, assembly GCA_030503985.1. Taxonomy (NCBI): domain Eukaryota; kingdom Metazoa; phylum Arthropoda; class Insecta; order Trichoptera; family Rhyacophilidae; genus Himalopsyche; species Himalopsyche tibetana. The sequence continues at coordinate 5,089,388 of JAPJYX010000009.1, read as the reverse complement.
TAGGTTAAAATAGACTCATAAGAAAAATTCAAGGAGTCAATAGCTAGTTGATAATGCTCGCAATGAGCGAAATTGTTTCTGACCTTTTAAATAAAGTGAACTACAAAGGAATATTGTGTTTTTATTAATATATTTTTATGTGATTAAATATTGCATCTACATATCAAGTTTTATAAAGAACTTATACATATTAAAAGTTTTTATATGCACATCTATTTAATTTCCTAACAATTTATCTATTTAAATTCTAAGTGAATGGTTTTATTCCATTTCAGAAAGATAATTTATTTAATACTTTGTATCACAGAAATCAAATTTGAAAACTTTTAAATTCAGTTTTCTCTATATTATGATTTATAGAAATACAATATTTTAGATATAAGCCATCAATTGTGATATCAAATATCGTTTGATTTGCCTTTGTCATTATAATACTTCCCAAAAAAACAAATTGAACCAGTTTAAAAGTTTTAATTAAATGTTTAATATGTAGTGAAAACATGTTTGAACTGGATAAAATATCATGCAAAAATACTCCCAAAAGTGTTTTGGAATTAAAATAATTTCTTAGAACACTTTCTTTAGATTGAAGAGTGCTTAAAGAATAAGTAAACTGAAATTCATGAAAATAAGAAACATTATTTTTTATGAGGAAACGTGTTTATTTGGCAATAGATGTAGCCTACGAAAAGCTAGGCAAAATATCGTTATGCCGAGAACGATATAACAGAATATATAAAAGCTCACCAAAAAGGTCTAGTATCAAAAATGTATACATGTTTATAGCGTATATACCGTTTTATGATGATTACTTCCTTTATTTGTGTGTGTTATGTGCTAGGACTATTCAAAGCAAAATAATGATAATTGGGATGTAATAGTTGCCCATCACTGGTCTACGTTATGATAATTGTTATCTGGAAAGGATTCAAGTTAAAGCTTTCAATAGCCGTGTCTAGGAAACACACACGCGCAGGCTACGTTCCTATGTCATCCATTTTCAGAGCTTTGTGAATTTACGTTTTCTCATTGACTAACTTTCAATTGTGCAACGTTAATCATTTCCTTTGAGAAGTTATTAAACTTAAAGCTTAACTTGGAAACTTAGACGAGAGAAAAATAATATTCTCCATTGTGTAACGTACCAAATGAATTGTTATGAATAAATAGGAATAATTTGTTCATGCGCACTACGTTTTTTTTTAAATATATTAGTAGCTAACATGATTTTAAATTTATATTTGTAATTTTCACAAATAAATAAATATGGGAAATACAAACATATAACATATAATAGCAAAATATAGGATTGATGTCGTAAAAGATTTGCTTATACTCAAATCTTTATTGGAAAATGATGTAATCTTAAAATCATTTATATAGCATTTCTTAATGTTAATGAACTTCAAAATAAACACAATCACTCTTATTAATATCATTCAGACCTCTATCGAAAAATATATTTAACGTTGTATTTGTAGCCACACGTTTTTAAAACATGATTGGTTAACACGGAAGTGAACTTTTTAATGGATCTATTGGTATTTCAGATGACACCAAAAAGATATTATAAAACAATTTTTAGAGGATGTGACAACTTTACTATTATTTGCTTGCTGAAAAAACTTGGCAGCAAAGCCCCTATACCTAGTCACAAATATTTCATTTAACTTCGTCGTGTCCGTGGTGCAGTGGACAACATCGTTGGCTTCCGTGATAAATGTCACGGGTTCAAGTCTTAGTACGAAAGACATTTTTCGATAGATTTTTCGATTTCTGTTCGAATGTATGGTTGCTTGTAACGTCTAATGATATCTGAAAATTCCCCATACCCTTCTAATCGTAATCAATAGTCCTTTCTTTGTCCTATATCCTTTCACTCCTTACTAACTTAAAAAAAGAGAAGTTGAGTAACAAGCAGTTATCGTAGAAAAAAAAATGTTTATATTCCTTCATTAAAAGCGTTCGTTTGCTCTACATTATAAGCGGTAATGGATTAAAAAAGAAAGATTATCTCATTTTGTCCACCGAAATCGAATATAGTAAGAAAATATAATTATATCCGATATGTTTTTTGTAATATATTGATCTTTATGTTTTTCTTAATAAAATAGTTTAGAATTTTATGCCAAAGTTTTTATAGAATTAATAATGTAGTATACATTATGTAGGTGCCGTTATATTGAGAAGCAAAAAAATATTAAACAGCATTTGCAAAATACATTATTTAAAAGTTAAATTTATTATGTTGGTGTTAAGACAATTAAAACGTGTTTCAATATCTAAGACATTAAAATTTACATAAAGACAAATTTTCGGAAAATTTTCAATTAAATGCTGAATAAGACACCAATAAATTTATATTTAATATTATTCGCAAAACCCTTGACTCTTTGTAGGAATTGTCACCGTCTAATACCTGGTCTTACACAGTAAGCTTTGAGCTTTACAGGCAGGGTGTACAAGTGACTGGGAAGGTACTTCAGTTTGTTTGCGGTCGCTGTCTTAAGGTTTAAACGCTCTCATAATTCAAGGGCCGGCAGTAGAGCCTTCACACCCTGCCTCACATTTTGCGCAACACCGCCTTGTAAATCATATGTAATGTTTTCTTCTTGTACTACCGTAGCTTACAGTCAACGTATCACACAGCGAATTTTGTAATATTTTTGTTTTATGCGGGTATAAAATTTACTTTCTGCATGTGTTCAAACATACAACAAGAGTATTTAGTGATTTGAATGTAGCACTATTATCGTTTCATTAATAAATCAAATATATCGAAGACGTATTTTTGGTCCAACGAATTTTGTAATTTATCTATACAAAAAAAGTCATAATATAATATTAAAATTAGTTATAAAGTCGAGTTCAATGACGCAACAGTAAGCGTTGTTGGCTTCCGTGCCGTATCTCGCGAACTCGAGTCTTGGTATGAACAGAACTTTTTTTCGATCGATTTTCGATTTCTGTTCGAAGACATGGGTGCTTGTAATGTCTAAAAAATCCCTTTCACCCTTCCGATCATTCAATAACTGGGCATAGCGAGAGCTTTTAGTAAACCACTAGTCCTGTCTTAGCCTTATCTTTCTAAACATATTATTCTTTTTGAAAAAAGACAAGTTGAGCGACTGAGGAACAAGCGGTTCTTATGGAAAAACTTCTGATGAGATACCTCCATCAAAAAACCATATGCTCAACATTGGTAGCGGAGATGGATTAAAAAATAAATATGTAATACAAATTTACAATTATTAAATCTACTTCTATTTTTTTAAACACAGTTAATAGCTTTAAAAGCTTAAATTTCTCGCCATAACTATGCTTAAAATTAGTATAGCTGAGCTGTATACACATATGTATACTGTCTGTAGTTCAATTAAAAAACATCAATATTAATTATATTTAATGAAGTCAAAAATTCTGTTTAATTTTCATTTATTATTATTATTTTAAAATTAGGAAAAGTTTAATGACCAGTGTACGATTAAAGTGTCGTAGGGTTTTATTTATCAACGCTTACATTCGGCGTAGCGTGTCGTAGCACTCGTGCAGGTCTACGTGACAGAGATGTACTTCGCGAGTGTTTACAGTGCACACGGCCCATTGTCTACGTCCGCTACTTATACAGACTTGATACTACATGCATCAAATAAACAAAGGTAAACATTTTATATATAAAATAAGTTGAAATATCATTCAAATAAATAATCACTCGTAAATTCATTAATTAAGATTTAAACGTAAAGATATTTAAAGGTTTTCAATTTTTCCTGAATTGTTGGAAAAGGCAGTTTTTTTTATTTATGCGCAAAAAGTAAATACTTTTCATAATTTAATAATAAGGTTAACCGATAGAGCTATTAAATGAAATGAGTACGCCTTCTAAATGACATGAATGGATTTTTACAGTTTCAAGCAATAAAAATAGTAAAGGATTGCAAGTCAAAGTATATTGTTGTCTATGCCTTTGGACATCAGTATAAGTAAATTATAGAAGTAAAACCACAAACAAGTCAATGAATCGACATATTTTATTTTATATCATAAAATAATTTCCACAATTATAATTGAAAGCATTAAAACAAATGTAAAGGTTTCATTCAGTAATTCTTCTATATAATTTTAAGCCAGTACACCATTAAAATTCACCGGGCTTTTTTGTCAACAGCACTATGTTTTTTAAGCAAAAAATTGGATTTGTATGGTAGCAAAGTTTATAGTACTTTTAATAGACTGGTTTTTTAATAAACTTAATTTTGGATACATTTTATCTCATTGACAAAAAAGATTTATTTTTACTTTTTATATAACATAATTGGCAAATAGTTCAAATCAAATTTATTCTGAAAAGAAAGTATTTTACTTTGTCTTTATCATTGACATAATTATTAAGAGTTTGGTATAATTTGCTGCGACAGATCTAATATTTAAATACTTTTGGAGAAGAAGAATAATGTTTTAATTGTCATGAATTTAGTGACAACATTTTTGGTAACCAATTTAAATATCAAAATAATTTATTATTTCGTTGTTTCTAGTTGTAAACGATATAATATTTTCAGCCAAAGGTTACGTATAATATTTTATCGATAAATCGTACGACAATAGAATTCACTCATCGGATTTTCTCCAAGGTACGTTTATTTGAAATATTTGCATCACTTTATTTTAGGGTCTGGGAATGTTTTATGTATTCCCATACAATAGTCAGTGATTTGTTACAGATTATATGGTATTGTATTGTCCGATGATAAATTGGAAGAGGCTCAGAATAAAGCGGCTACATGCTCTTTGCGTATCCCAGATGTTCTCAAGCAATGTTATGTTGGACCTATAATTGTAGCATAGACATTTACTGTGATATTCGATTGTTATTGAAATTCGTAAACTTTACTATTTTACTACCACATATTTCCTTTAGGTTTTCAGAAAAGCTTTGTGACCTAACTTGTTACTATAATTATTTTGTTTTTTTTGCCTGAAATTGTTGAATTTATATATATTAATCCATGTTCACTCTGAATGAAGAACATATGGCCTCATTAAATAAATTTATGAAATTTTAACATAAGTTTTTTACCACATCAACTGCTTGTTACTCAGTTGCTCAATATTACTTAAAAAAAAGAGAGAGTAAAGGAGTGGAATGAATAAGGCAAGGACAGGTGATTTGCTAATCGCTCTTGCTACTCCGTGTTATAAAAAGATTTTTTTTGACATCAAATAGTTATTTTTTAAAATAATAAAACACATTCGTTTTAGTTCAGTCAAAAATACTTGTAAAGCTTAAAATCAGACATGATCATTGTAAGCAATTGTGGAATAAGTATTTATTTTTATAAATAATTCCTTTTCACCAAGAATTGCTAAGTAACACTTTAAAAGTGATTCAGAGTAACTTAACTCGTTAATCACATCGGCTTTGAAGTATTTATTTTTTTACTGTCAATAGTCGTTCAAAATTTGGACACTACTGGCTTATTAAAAAAACTGGAGTGATGAATTGAAATGTATTGGTTTGAAACGTACACTTTTCTATTTGTAAACGGTGTTTATCATATTTTTTTGCTCTTCTAGAAGAGATATATGAATAGAATAATATCTGCCCATTGGCTATAACAAAAGATGATTTATTGTGTATTGAATATATTTATTGTTCAGTTTGCGAAAGTGTTTATACATAATTTATGTGTCGTACATATTCCGGAATATATTAAAAAAATATTGTTTTTTTTTGGTAAAAGAAAAAGTTTTGGATATATTTTTTTAAATATTTCATAAATCAGAAAAAACAATTTATAGTCGAAAAAATATAAATCAACAATTTACGACGGAAAAATTTAACTTTAATTTTTTTTAAACTTTCATAACCAATTTTTTTGAATGTTTTTGACGGCTAATTATATTTTTTATGTATTAACTGAAATTTATACTAACAGCATGAATTAGTAACGCAATGAGTTTTTATTTTTTTACCCGAGTATAATTTACCAAAGAAATTTGAATAGACGTTATTTTTATAAGCTTTTTCTTAACATGTTATAATTTAATACATTAGTTAAATAAAAGCTTGCGATTTATTATAAATCAATATTTTTCGAGCAATAAATCTACATAATAAACGCAATGGTTTTTGTCAGTTGAATAAGTTTAGTCTTTCAAACAGCATTTTTTTTATTCTAGTAACATTCAATACTCTTGCTTTTAATTCACAAGAATCAACCTCAAGAATATCTCAGGATAATAATTCCATGGTAAACATACAATACTATTTGTGTTGATATTTATTTGTAAAAGATTTAAGCATAAAGTAAATTATATCAAAACCTTTCAAATGTTTATATGTAACATGGTCGGCTAAAAAAATATTTAGTATAACAGCGTGTATGGCCAATGTGCCAAATATTTCAATATTTAAAAATCATACGAAATAAGCTCGATGAAAAAGCACTCGTGGTAGTCAGTTCAATAAGAAATAAAAGCACAACATTGAGAGTTGAAGTTTGTACGTCTAGACCAAAGAAAAGCATTTTTATAACAAGGTTTAGGTTTTCTTCACGTCAGATAATTTTAATGATTCAATAAAACTGCAGATAATTTAAGTTTAAGTTAACAGATAGCCATAGTTAATATATTTTTAAAAATACTAATTTAAGACAAAGTTTTTATTATGGCATTGAAAGAACCACGCACATAACAGCGAAGAATATTTTTAATAAATTATTATTTTGTCAAGAATAACAATTTGTTTAGATTGCTGTACTAACGTGTGTAAGAATAGTAACATGGGCTAATTTTTGTTATAATTATCATCGTCATTTTTTTTAATAATTAGTCATAGGTTTGCGGGTCACCAATTGAGATTTAAAAAGTGTTTAAACTCCATGATAACAGTTTTTTACTTTGATTTGCTTTTGATTAGTGTCTCATAAAAGTAAATTAATCTGAGAAATATAATAACATTTGATTAATATGTTTACATTATTGCAATTAAAATCGGGTTTACTGGAGAATGTAATTAAATACAACGTATTTTTGTAAAATTTTAAATTTGAGATATGCCTTTTCAATGCGATAACATTTACCCTTTCACGAGCAAATCGAGTTATTCAGGTTGTATGAAAAGAGTTTTTACTCGTTGAAAGCTAGTGCAAATGCTAGCCAAAGTTTATCATATAAATCCTGTGGGCGTCATCACCTGTTTTATGCCAACACCAAGTGAATGCAAACTGGCTAGAAGATTTCCTCTTTACCGACAAAAAAGATCATAGATACCATTCAGAGTGCTTCTCTTTCACGTTTCTTTCACTCCAACTCAAAGAAGAGCTAACACATTCAAAGAAAACATTATGCTAGCTTTTTTCTACATTAACCATTTTTACTTTTAAGTGAAACTGGAATAAATGATAATAATGTTCAAACATTAAAAAATAGAATTTGTTGGGTTGCTGTGTACAAAAATCGGCCATCTAGTTAATTACTTTTAGCGAATTCATGTATTATTTAAGGGTAAGTGTCATGATCTACATAAACCTATAATTGAGACAAATTATTTAATTGCTTATAAACAAAAAATGGCTTAATTGAAAGAATTAATAAGATTTCAAAATTATCTCAGTAGAGTTAAGCATTTTTTAATAAAGTTTATTTGTAAGAAGTGAACAGAGAGCTTGTGGGGTGCTTAAGCAGGGAACTCAGGGAACATCTCAATCAAAACGCACTATTTAGTTTTGAAAAGAATAAAAAACGTTGATTTTTTATTCAGCTTTCATTAAACATTAATACTTGATTAAATTTTGAAATAGTATCTGTTAAATAGAAAATGAAATCAAAAAACAATATTGAAAAAAAAAATGTTATTAATTTATTTTTTAAGCGTTTCGGTTGAGATGCGATTTTCTATTGAAAAAAATAGGAGGCCCTGCTTAAGCACGCCACTGGCTTTCTGTTATTTTTTTTTTTACGAATAAAATTTATTACACTATGATAATAAGGATTGCATAACTCAACTGAGATGATTTTAAAATCATATTAGGCTAGATTTTATCAATTTAACGAATTTTTGTATATAAACGATTTGATAATATGTTTTAATTAAAGGTGTCTCTGTAGACCGTGACTCTTAGTAACACTATAAAAAAATTACTTTATTTTCAAAAAATATTTTGGTCTTTGGTAAAAAAAACCTTGAAATAAGTTAGTTTAATGTATTTAAGATTGCGTTTATTTAATTTTTCTAAGTTCTGGTCTTACCTTTGAGTGAATAAGTTACATTTAGGTGTCTATCCACCTTGTCAACTGCACTCAAATAGCCTGCAATTTGAGCCAAGGCTAAGGCATCAAAGGATCTGCATTAAATAGTTAGTTGCACCATGCAATCTCAAATTTGTGCATCCAGTGACGGGAATCTACAATTGAGGGTAGTCTGGCAATAGTCGTTCGCTCGCGTAATGGCTGCCAAAGCAACAGTGACCACCATTTGCAGTAAATGTATAATTTTGAAAATCTGTGTGTTTATTCATATTTTGATTTTAATATTACATATACACAAAGCGCTTATATTCTGATACATTTAACATTGTAAATTTCAACTTGACATAATATGAGCCCTCGTGAGCTGAAGTAAGCTAGTAAAATGGTAAAACTTTTTTCATAGATCACGTCTTTAATCAATGTTTTGATGGATTGTATTTTTTTTTATTTCACGGAGATAACACTATTGGAATGTGTATTAAACTGAAGTAATTTCACTTTTACGATACTTTAAGACGAGCAAAATATTACAACGCATCTAACTTTTAGATACCTCTTGGCTCACTTCACCTCTCACGTGCCTATATAATGTACTTGTGCTTTGATAAACTGTGAACGTTTCAATACGTTTTGTCACTAAAGACTCTCGTTTTACCTTTTAGCGTTTAGTACCCTTCAAATTCACGGTTAAAGAATATGATGAGCTAAATAGTATTTGTGATAACCACTAACAATATCCAAAGCGTAAGATATTTTACCATCCTTTGAGATAAACATTGTGAGAAAATCAAATGCCACCTGAAGAAACAATATATCACATTCACTAAAAAACTATTGAAAATTTAATTGAAAAAATGTTAATTCAATATCAATCAGTCCGGAACTTAAAACCAGAGACCTGCTCGCAATACTTATAACTATTGAGGTGATTATTCTAACGTGGAATACAATTTCAAAATATTTGACGCATTTTGCAATGTGGAGCATATGATGTACTATTAGAGGTATCTCAACAGATCTTTTTCTACGAGGATCAGTTGCTTATCCTGTGTTTTTTTCAAAGAGAATAGGAACAGAAGCATATAAGTAGGAAATGTTACGTTAAACTACGACCATTTTAGGAAAGGATGAGTGGTAGGTTTTTCAAGACATCACATACATCCATGTCTTTGGACAGAAGTCCTTAGATTGATTAAAAATCAACCAATATAAACAGTTCGTAATGGGATTTGTACCCGTGACATCTGGTTGACACTCAAAAATAAAGCCAGTAAATATTAATTATAAAAACTTTTAACTATCAAACGTTGAGATGTCTTAAACTATAATATAATGTGAGTTTAAAATTAACGTTTAGTTTTGCTCTGGTTACCTCAGTTTCACACTGCTCAGATATCCATTAGCTTCAACTTCCAAAATTGCTGGCTAGATCATTTAATTCTATTTGGTGGACTTTGTGGACCTCACGGTACGCTGATATCTGTTCATTCATTAAGGTACACTGGATTACGCTGTACTGGTATTGCCAAAATGTACTCAGAATGGACAGTATTAGACAATAGCAAGTACAGTAGACATATAGTATATCCATAACGTCTATAGTGCGATGAATTATTATTGTAAGTGACCCTTTTTTCATTCAATGAAAAGCGATTAAATGAAAAAAACAAATGTTTAATTTGAGATGTCGACTGAGAATGCTTAAAGAAATTAAAATAATCACTTTTAAGGTGTTTACTGTCAATACTTGGTGGAAAGGCATTATAATAAAAATAATAATAAAAAAATTTTAGTACTTTTTCCACATAAAATTTTATTAGATCAGGTCCGGTTTCGCTCATGATGAGCATTGTCAACTGATAAGAAAAACAATAAAACAGTGATATTTATACAAAAGTTAAGTGATAAAAACAAGGTATGACAAACAATTGGTATTACAACCTAGCAAAAGAATTGAAGCAAAATACAAGGAAAATAAACTATAAATAAAAAGTTGAAGACCACTTAGCAATGAAACTATTATGACAAAAACCAATTAGGTATGAATTATCATTACCAAAGTAAAAACCAACAATTAGTGTATATAATAAATAAATCTTAATGTCTGTCAACCAAATTGAGTTTGGAAAATCCAGTAGAGTAGTTTTTCCAAACTCAATTTGGTTGACAGAATTTTTATTAAAATAATCAATAAAAGTTACTTATATTTTTTTCCGTAAGTATTAAGTAGTCAAAAGTATTAAGCGTCGAGTCATTTGGCGCAGCAGTAAGCATTATGGAAATTGTTTTTTCGGTCGATTTATCAATTTTTGTTCGAAGAAATGGGTGTTTCTGATGTCAAAAATTTTCGATCCTTTATTATATGGGCGTAGCGAGAGTGATTAGTTAACCACTAGTCGTATCCTAATCTTATCCTTCTATCCCTACTACTCTCTTTGAAAACAAGAAAAGTTGAGCGACTCAGTAAAACAGTTTTTATAAAAAAGCTTCAGTTAAGATAGCTTCATGAGAGGCCATATGATTCACATTGAAAGCGGTCGTAAATATAAAAAACATGATTATTTTATTTCACTAGTATAATTATTGTACTAGATATGAATTATAAATTCAGATGGCGATTTTGAATTTTATAATACAATACATTTGACCCACTTTAAATAAAATAATAAAACTGGGAGAATTGTATTATGTATTTAGTTATAGACAGTAAAATCACTTCGTATTTTCTACCAGCATGTGTTTTTTAAAAAACCATCCGACGAAAAAAACTCTGGGACACGTCTAACGAAATTCAATATAAAAAATATTTGCAGTCCGAATCAAAATAAAACTTGTGTTATTGAATAACGGACAAAAACATGTGCCGTAACAGAAATAAAAAAAAAATCTTGGGCGTTCAGCAGGAAATCTAAACTATTTTTTCAAGAATATTTATTTTTGGGAATTTCATTATTTTATATTAAATTACCGCCCCAGTAGTTGGGTAATAGTCTCTTATGTGATTTTGTCCTGTACGATTGCTAGTCAACGAGTTAGTGTGTCTTTTCAGAAATGTTTTATAAATTGATTTTTAAATTAATTTGCGTTCAAATATATGTGTGTACGTGATGCTTACTTTCATTCATAAACCCTGATACTATAATAATCTTACCTTTCTGACAAAAGTATTTTCTCCAAAAAAACAGGGTTGAACGACTGAATAATAATTCATTCTAGTAAAAACAATGTGGAGTACAGGTCAACTTCGTTTATCCTGTGAATGATCTCACGGGATTAAGTCCCAGTACAAACACCGTTTTTTCAAAAAATTATCAATTTCTGTACAAAGGCATACGTGTTTGTGATATCTAAAAATTATCTACCACGTAATCAATCCTTACAAAACGGAGTGTTGTGAGAGTGATTAGTTATTTCGTTGCTCTATCCTTTCTATCCCTATACTCTCTTCAAAAAGAGGTTGAGCAACTGAGTAACAAGAAAATCTCGTAGAAAAACTTCTGTCGAGATGCTTCCATTAAGAAGCTATATACAGCAAATCGGGAGCGGATATGGATTAAAAAAACTGTTAAATATCTCCATGATGAGGTAATGTTCATATTCTTTGCTCAAAAAATCAATCTACGACACTGGAAAGTGAGTGTTCACGGTCAAGGAGTATTTAGGCATCACATACATCTCTTATACCTTCGAACTAATAAATCTATTGAAAAAATGCTGTTTTTACTGGGAAGTTAACCAACGATGTTAACCAACGATGTTAACACTGCGCTATAGACCTATCAATTTTTATATGTTTATAAGTATTCCTGAAATACTCAGGAATACGGAGATTAGAGAGGTGACTAACCAGCCTCTTATTACGTCAAAAATAAAGAAGCGGCGATAGACCTGGCTTGGACACGTGTAAAGGATGCCTCAAGAGAGCCTGAACCCTGCCTGTCTCTTCTTTCAACCAGATAGATCCCGGCGTCATGGAAGGCCACTGATGACCATCCACAGGATGTACTCAGCGGAGTTACGGGACGCTGGGATGACCTGGGAGGAAGCAAGGAGACTGGCTAGGGATAGAGAATCATGGAGAAATTTCGTGGTGACCAAATGCTCCGTATAGGGAGCGGATATGGAATAATAATAATAAAAAATAATAAGTATAATTTTTACGCATTTATACTGAAATTACCAAAAATAGTATTTTATTTATAAATCCTCCAATCATATTATATATAATATAGGTTATTTAATATTTGTTCACTATAAAATGTTTTCAAATAACGTTCTGACCACAATTGCAAAGTTCATTTAAATACCTTTCTAAGAATTCTTCGTAAGTTGGTTTTTGTGGAAATAATTTCTCAACTGAAAAACAGTCGATATAATGTTATTTGTGTTGATTGAATTACAACAATGGCTGTATATATATAAAAAAAAAATAGTTTTATTCCATCATAAAAGATTTTGTGTATTTCAAAGTATGTTTTTGTAAATAATTATACGAAAAATACCGAAACAAAAGTTTTTTCGCCGAACACAAATATGTAAAACTCAGGCATTCAATTTGGAATGTATAATATCCCTGGTGGCATCGAGGCGCGTAGACCCAACAACTGCAAAAATTGATTTAGCCAAAGTGAAAACAAACACAAGTGTTGTGCGACGCCAACGCTGGTTGGACGTGATTGAGTTTTCCGGGCGCCGAGGACGCGGGAGGTCCCGCGGGACACGAGCTTGACGTCGACACACCTCACGATAGCCGCAACGTATGCAAGATTTTTCACCGGAAACACAATTACACAGTTCAAAATGGTTACCAAACACGTTTTAAATTTCAACTTATTGTATCATGATGATACTTTAAAATTTATCTTTATTATATTGATCGGTAGCTCACCAATAAGATTTTTAAACATTAGCTTACAACTCTATGATAATCGTGACATGGTTAGTGGTAATTAAAATACACATTTTGTGTTTCAGTTCAAAAGATTAATGATAAACAAAATCGATTTCAATAATTATTTGTGATTATTAGCACCTAGAAGTGGCAGCTAGTCAATGTGACATTAGATCAATGCACTCCTTGTATATTCCGCGGCGGTTATATTTCATGAAACAATATTCAAACATAACATTTAAACTATTCACTCATTTTATATTCTTCATGTATTTATTGTCTATAATAAATATTTTAGAAATTTAGAAAAGAAAAAAAAAATACATGAATAATTTAAAATGAGTGAATGTAATAAATGTTATGTTTGAATATTATTTCATGAAATATAACCGCCCCTGCATATACAAGAGGTGCATTGATCTAATGTCACATTGACCGGCCACCACTGGCACCAAGTAGATATTTCCTGTACTTGGCGGTGCTATGGGACGCTGGAATGACATGGAAGGAAGCAAGAAGACTGGCGAGGAACAGAGAAATTTAGAGTAGCTATGTGGCGACCATATGCTCCGACTAAAGAGCGAATATAGAGAAAAGAAGATATTTGCAAAAAAGTCAAGGAGTCGTAAATTTTTAACATTTAATTGGAAATTTTCTTTCGAATAATCTCTTATTAAAGTAGTTTTTTTCGACACTAATAACTGATAACACAATCTTCTTGGTTAAATAATTATATTGTTTTAATTTTTGTCTGTATCATAGTAATTTAACGTATTAGGTTAAACATAAGAAATAACATATCAATTCAACGAATTTCATTTGTATCCATTGTATTTGTAACGGAATACAAAACGTTTTGTGTTTAAAATAAAACATTCTAAAACATCATAATATATAGTTTACTTGCGTCAACTTTTCAGGCAATTGTTCTGCTGCTATAAAATTGACAACCAGTTTGTTCATTTGTTTGTACGATTTTTATGATGAGAATTTTCTTACTGCTAATTGGTCTAAGCTGTCATACAATATATGAATTAATATATTAGAATGAAAGGAGTTTTGATAGATGAAATGGAATTTTTACTTCGATTTATAGAATTCGTATAAACCGTTTGTTTATTTTAAAATTATAAACAAAATGATTCTGTATAACATAATATGAAAAAGAAAAATTCAATTATGTTTTCAAAAATGAATGTATTTTCAATATGAAAATTGATTTATATTCAATAACCATGGTTCTGCTTTGAACCGCGTTGCGTCTAATAAGCAATGCTTCAAAAATTCGTTACTGGCTCTACCCTCGAGAATTCAAAGCAATTTTCTACAACAACAACAGAAAAAAACTAACCTTCGGGGCCTATCGGGTATAACAAAAATATTAAATCAAAGGGTCTACATACAACAAAAAGGAAGAGCTTTGTGATTTTCTGATCTTTATTCCTACGTTATAATTTCGAAGCTCTTTTATAATATCGAATTTCGTGACAGCGTTCTTTTGTTTTAGATCAAGTATCAATACTTCAACACAAACGTACATGTTCCACATAAATAATTATTTTCATACATGAAGGAATTTATTGTTATAGAATTCCGTATATAGTAAGTAACATGATTTATCGCTTTGGTTTGTTTTTATAAGCCTTAATCACCTGCTTGTCGTTGAGTTTTGTGTATTTAATCCAATAAATTAATATTGACTTTCATACACTTTTTACAATTGATAAAAAAGTATATGTCAGCACATGTGCACATGTAAATGTGTTAAATACTGCACACATCAATAAATGTCGTCTTTATTATTAAAAAAAATAGTGTACTAGTTTCTTAACGAAGTGAAACACGATATTACATGTATATATATATATATATATATATATCCATTTTAAGCTTCTATCAAATAATATCAACATTTCTATTTTGGTTTTTTTTTTGCAGACTTCATGTCAGTTTTATCTGAGCGGAAACTGCTTCGTTCACTGTATCGTATAGTAAACCCGGGACAACAGGAAAATGGGGTTTGCGGAAAGAAGGTGGGAGAGTTTTTTAACATTGTGCTGCCCGCATACGTGCATATACATATTTACATGCTCGTAAAATTCTGTTTGTATAAATGAACTATGTTATATTTTTTTTGTATTTCACATACCGTCGTTGATTTTAAAAACATCTGATGTGTGTAAAGTTGAACGCAAGTTTCATTTTGATAACAATGCATATTTTCAATAAACCTTGAGTTTGACAACGCAAACAAGGTGTAACAAAATAATTTGAACCCTTAAATGCATATATGACTACAAAAAGTACAAAATTTTGTTTTGGCTTTTTCAAAAAACAGACATAGATTTGACCGTTTATTCGTATGCCAAACTAATACATATTTACTCATCATATTGTTTCAAAAGATGTCTTGTCTACACGTGTTACACTATTATGATCTTCATTCGAACAGAACAAGCTAAGGTTTTGGGGGCCATTGATTTTCGACCGTTTTTTAATACATTTTTTACAATAAAAAAAATATAGTTCATCATAATAGCATTAAGTAGTTTAATTTGGTATTCTATAGTTGATAGTGTATTCTAAGTGTTGTCTTTTTAAATACTGTATAAAAATCATGTTTTTGCCCCTAATGCCAAGGAGCTTTTTAAAATAAAAATATACAAAAAAATCTATGGAAAATATTTTTCCTGCAAACACACTTACCCATTGTGTAAGTTTTATTTTATTTTTATGTAAAAAATCATTATGCGTAAAGTTACAAATTTTAACTAAAACAAATGTATTCGGATTTAAATTTAATTTAATGATATAACGGTGAACTGGTACTTTCGTTAAAATCTACGATACTAAATTTATTATAAGTCAAGTTGTTATCAAAAGAAAATAAATCTTGAAATATGTCGTAGTATAAAAAACCGTGTAAATGGACATATTCACCTTTTGTTAACATATCTGAACTATCAAAGTTTCTTGTGTCTTTTCGTTTAACGTGTTTTAAAATAAATAAAACATTTATTATTTAAGTGCTATGAAAATTTTAAACTATAGTTATCATAGATAACACAGTTTGGCAAACACTTAAGTGAAGTATACGTAAAAGCAGCTATTGATGATGATAATATTTTAAGTATAGTCTATACGAGAACACATATAGTCAGAAGGTTTTGTATAGTCTTGGGTTATGTCTTTTGTATCAAAAAGGTCTCTTTATAGTAAGCAAGGGACGGAAATACCGCCCCTTCCGGGAAAAGATAAGTTGAATATATCAAACAACTATGAAAGAGAGGCATTCGATTTGTGTTGCGGACAACAAAGGCTATACTTTATGACAATCTTATGACAATATAATCTTTATTTCTTAGTATAAGATAAAACTCGGTAGTTACGCAATGATATGAATACTTTAATTTAAGTCAAGTGTATATATTATTTTTCACATTCACTATAATAAAAATAAAATCGTAAAACTCTTTAGCTTGGCATTGGTTATATCATATAAACAAGAGCTGTGGATTCAGATTCGTGGAGTCGAGACTGTTTTAACGGCTCGGTGATTTTTCCGAACATGATTCTCCCGAACACAAACTCTCCGAACAAGAATCCTCCGAACATCGATTCTTCCCACAGAATCTTCCGCACACAGAGCCTTTTGCACAAAGAATACTCCTTACATAGAATACTCCGTAAATTAAAATATTTTATTATAATAAGTAATGTCTTAGGTCAATTATGCTTAATATTTTTCAGAATGGAAACAAGCAAAATATTTAATTATAATGTATATATTGTATATGTACAGTTTATCATTTAACACGTATTTTGGTTTATTTATTTAGAAAAATTGTGCTGTATTATTGAGCTTAGTTTTATTTTTATTTTAAATATTTTATTGTTATATTTCTGGAGTAAAATTCTGTTTTTCTTACTTTTTATAATTAAAAATAAATTAAGGAACATAAATCTTTATTAATTTTGTGTTTTCTTTCAGAAAAGACAAATCAATTTAAGTCAGTGGGCTGATTAAAGAGTTTTAATATACATTTTATGTTTTGATGTTATGAAAGTCCCGGGATTTGATAATCTAGTTAGAGAAAATAACAAGATGTATTGTGTATCTCTTCCAAGGCAGTCTACATATCGACTGTTGAAAGGAAAAAGGACGTAACCTACAGAGGCACAAAAACGTGTTTTAATGATTTTCGACCAAAAGAAAATTACGAAATAAACACAACCTTGAAGTGCACACGGATACTTCTTAGCTGGTGTTTAATTGACATAATCTAATATTAATTAAAGAAATTGTCTAGGAAAAACTTTTTTTCAGTCTTTTTTCTTAGTTTCAATTTTCACACGCCTATCTTTTTTCAAGCTTAAAAGCTAAAATTAGATACTAATTCGGCACTTTCAGCTTACATTCTTTTGATAGAAAGTGTATGAAGTTGGATACATTGTGATTATCGAAAAAAGCAATTTTGAAAAAAACTGTGGGTTACGTCTTTTTTTCTTTCCACAGTCGATATATATATGTATACATAAATACAGTATAGCTGAGTACATGCAAATTAAAACATAGTTCTGACGATGGTACAGACATAACTCATCTTATAAAACAATTGTAGAACTAAATACGTTGATATTTTTTACCTTATTAAATTATTTACTGATTGAAGTGGATACAGTTTAAGCCAACTGAACTATACGCCGCGAATAAAAAAAAAACGTTGAAAAGATTCAAATGAAAAGCATAAACTAATTCCACCACTTCCATCTTTTTACAGGCTTAATTGAAAGTAAAATTTAAATTATTTACCAATTGAAGTTTATTATGTAAAGTATGACAAACAAATAATTTGCATTAATTTTCCCATGAATATCTTTTGTACCTGTATTTTATTGTCGTATATTAAAACAAAGAGATCGGAGGGTGCAGCCTGCGAATTTCCATTGATATGCAAATAGGTGATTTATAACGCGGATGCTAATTTGAGCCTGGCGTTTAATTAAAACGGAGACCGCGTCCATTAGTCAGCTAGCGCAACAAGTTCGCCGACGCTCTTGTAAGGCGCCGCGACGGCGTTAAGTCCTGCTACTGCTGCTTTGCATACGCATTTTTATCACTAACTACACACTTTGTTGTGTTGAGTCATGTTATTTTTAAAAATGTCTGAGTGGCTATGTTTGTACGTGAGTAGATACCGTGCATTATCTCATTATCATTTCGTCCATATTTTTTTCTGCCGGGTCCTATGGCGGAGCAGTTCGCGTTGTGGGCTTCCGTGCCAAACTTCACAGGGTTGAGTCCCAGTACTCAGAAGCCTTTCCATCAAAGATGTATTAGAGTATTAAACCTATAAATGTTGTATTCCTGTAAGTAAGAGTCGTTAGTGACGAAATAAACAATTCGAATTGAAATAGTTATGTAAACAAGGTGCAATAAGATACTTAGATAATATTTTGAAAGTATACAAACGTTGTATGAAGTGGTTAATTAGTGCCAGCTCTTAGCTATCATCGAATGTTTGATGTTGAGTACGCAGAGCGGTACTGAATGTTTGATTTTGTGGTTTCCATTCGGGAATAATATTATTATTGTGTTTATACAAATGTTTGACTAAATTTAATACCCCTTGTTGTTTCGTGATTGGCTGCACAGATGGAAACCATAAATTTCTGAAAATTTATAAGACCTAAATTTATTTTAATTACTCTTGTATAATATTTCAACTGAAGCTAATAATCGAATATGTGTAGTTCGTAACATAAAATAAATAATATATGTTGGTAAATAAAGATGTTTATTCCTGTAATTTCGCAAAAAAAGAAGATTTAATTCGCAGGTAATTATAAATATTGCTTTTTAGATAAATTTATACTCACTTTACATATTTATTTTATTTTAAATGTTCGTTGTTGGTTAAGACTTGTTTTTACCAATAAATAAAATAGATGAAACTGAAAATAGAAACTCTATCAACCACTGATGTAATTTGATGTAAGTGTCTCTATTTGTTAGTAAAAAATAAAATTACAGCTGTGGAAATGATAATACTTAAAATGCCATTGTTTTTAATAAAACTTCGTGTGCTGATGATTTTTTCAAGTGGTTAATTAAAATTGTGTTTTATTGATGTAAATATAATATATTTTCTTACTAAAATTGACGACAGCCTAAAAGTGATTATTCAGTATATTTTCGATCACAGCAACTTGTTACTGTTATATTCAATTCATTACAAAACACAGCGGAATCAATCTATTCCAATTTTTACAAAGCCTATCACAAGGAAATATATAAGCTTCTATTTACCGATGTAAGGTGCCCATAGCCAGAATAAAAGCGACACAATTGAATGTAAATATTTTCGAGCATATACTTTTGATCTTTACGACGTTGATATTGTTATGTTTATATTTTTTACTGAAACACTTTTATATGTTGGTTTCACTTTATTCTGATAACATTATTTACACTTTATAAATCAATCTTATAATCAAGAAGAAAAATAGTGAGATGACAGGTTGCAATTGTTTTCTTTAAACTACAATAGTTTCATTCTAGAATGAATCAATTTGAAAATAGAATCTCATAGAGAATAAACATAGTGTGCTATGGTGTTGAGTATAGATAACAATATTGTGTCTCTAAAAATGGCGTTGATCAAGTTTTTATTGTATTTTTAAGTACAACAGTTAAATTAGTAAAAAATGGTTATTAAAAGTTTTATTTTTGTATCATTTTTTCGTTTATATAAAACATCAAGCTTGCATAGCACCAGTCTTAAACTATTTATTTGATTGTGAGCTTAAAATGAAATGGTTTGAAAACAATTCGGTGTATTGACGACTATTTCATCAGTCTAAAAGCTTCATACCAATTTAGGCATCTCATCGGGGAAATTATGTCTGTATTAAAAAAAAGAATATTCACAGTAGAAAAACGTATTCTTTACAAACTTCAAAGCTAAATAATCCCAAGAATACACTTATATTTTTTTTTATGGTAAGACTACGAAATGAATTGCGCCTCAATTTTTTATTTACCGTTAACACAAGGTGCCTGGATTTTGCTTGATAATAAATAATACAAAAACTGACTTAATCGTTGCAGAGGTTTTTTTATGAAGATTGCTTAAGCACATTTCCACCTGCCTCCTGGCCGCTTTGAGCCATGACAAAAAGCCATTAACTGAGTTGAAATTTCCAAATCCCTGGAGCCATATGCAACGGCGTTATCCCGACCGGGAAACTCCGCCATTCGATATGATTTACACAACAAAATGGCGACTGAGCTAACAAAATTTGCAATTCTAAATTAAAATGAAATGACGAACAGCGGCGCTGCCTGGCGGACGAGCGCAGCATCTGTAGCGTACAGCGGTAGCCATACAAGAATTGCCTCATAGAGTCGTATCTATAATAAAAAAATGTTTGATTACTCATTTATGGAAATCACGATAATATAAAAACAAACAAATTTTTGATTTTTTTAAAACTGAGTATTATATCGAATTTTAATGTGTCGTTTGTTTAAACCATTTAATGAATTCGTCAAAAGTATTTCACTATTTCTAAAACGCGATGCTTTAAGAAATAATTGAATACCACGTTATATTGCACTAAAATTTATTAGTTATTCATTGTATCGTAAATAATAATAGGAATATTTACATTTAATATTAATTTTCGTGGTATTTATATGAAAAATAATTATTTATTTAAGCATTATAAATATAATGTTTGCAAAGTATGTAATATAAACTCCATTTCGTCAACTTTCTGGTAAAAGTTCATGAGTAAAAAATACAGACGAATATGAGTTAAGTATACAGAAAGATTTTTTGATATTGGTTCTTAGTCTGGAATAATTCAGTTAGTTAATTTATATTATACCAGTTTGCCAAACAAACATTCATTGGTAAAGGTGACTGATGGATCCCAGCAAGCATTACAATGCCACTCAAAGAAATAAAGTGTTTGTGTTATAATTGTAAGTATTGAAGTCCACGTTTTCTTTTACTGTATGTTTGACGTTTGCCGATTGTCCATGGTACGACACAAACGCCACCGACTGTAAGTTAATTGTACTCTAACCTTCGCACAAGTGCAAGCATACGTTGTCAAAATGAATTGTATGGCAGACATACAAGCACTGGTTTTTATAATAAGACCTTCTGTAAGTTAATTGTGCTTATAAACTTTTTGAAAGTGCAAGCAAAAAGTTTGTCAAAGTTTTATTGCAATCAGATGAGCAGTGTGGCAACGCATAAAGTACGAATACACAAACATTCATTTTTATATATAAGATTTATGGTGGGCAATTGCTCTTGCTCGTGCTCAGATCGGTATTAATGTATCTATGTTTTGATATTTAAATTATCTAAGTAATATATAATATCTTTGCTAGAGGCTTTATAATAAAAGTTTATTTTTGTTGTTTGATGCTTAGTCAAACTATCAATCTGTCACTGATTTTTTTTCAGAAAGTTGATGATTTGTTGCCATAATTGTTAACAACAAATAAATTACATTTCAAAATTATTTTTTGCAAGTACGTTAGCTGAGCAATTTAATACAGGTCATGTATAACATAATGCATGATACAATGTTTGTCTGCTTACCAATTTTACAACATCAAATTATTATAATTTTGCTACGGTTTACAGCTTTCTCATTTAAATATGTTTCACTAAACTTTAAAAGTTTGGTAGAGAGAGATTTTTATGAAAATTTGCTAGCTTGCATTTTTTGTCTACGTGTAGGTTTTGTTGAGCGTTCTAAATATTTGATACTCACTGTTGTTTAAATGCCTTTCATCGTTAATATCATGGACGTGACAGCGTGGATTCTGGCTGCCATTTGAAAAAATCTAACTCCATTTGTACAAAGTGGTGGTCTTTGAGCTCGACTCCTCAAGTAAACGACGGTCATTCAAAGCCAGCAAATTTTCCATTCGGACAAGCGCTGACATTTGAAATCATTGGCGGTAGGACAACCAACATCATATAATCAACTCATTCTCGCTACAATTCCTTTACATTATAATGAATCAATCCCTAAATATAAACCTTATATATCGTTCTCGCCAAGTCAATGACAATAAGTCACTGAGCTCACTTTAGATAGTATTAAAAAAATGTTTGTGACAATATGAAATATGTTTAAATGTATTTATTTGTATGCCATGTGACAAACAACAAAGCGCTTACACATGATGCGCGACATAAAGAGTATGTGTGTGTGAGAAAAAGAAAGTGATTATTGAACGAATTTCAACGAATAGTACTTGGTGTATAATATTTATAATAAAATATATTAAGGACACCTAATTTTTATTAACTCTAAGTTGTGAGTTGTTTTTTTTAATAAAATTATGGTTTTTGAGGATATTTAATTATTTTTAATATTACAACATACAAACATATAAAACAATATTAGTTGGTTATGAATCAATCTGAGAAAAATATTACTTATAGTTTCAACTAGCGAATACATTTATAGAATTTCATAACACAATTAATTAAAAATTTTCACCATGACCCTTAAATAATTGCCTTGAATTAATTACTTTCGATTGGAGCCTAAATATTTATTATGCTTTATCTGTGAGCATGTGGTTGACAACTGATGTTGATTCCAAAAAAGGAATCAAACCAAAATAAAATTTTACGCTCAATTTTATACGGCTTTTATTATTAATTAATTAAAAATAATTCAAGAAAAAATATGAGGGTGGTAGATAATAGATAATTGAAAACAAAATGCTTTGCCAATCGAAGTGCTTTGTTTTGTCGATAACTAGAGAAAATTAATCAATGTATAATCATTGTTCATTGTGTTGTACATATTTATATTTCATTGATTGATGTCTTTAAACGTATAATTTATTGCATGATTCTAAAATAAGTCTTAACTGTTTACAAGTATATTATTCAATTTATGCTTGTTTTTAAATATTTTAAACGAGTATAATTTCCCTATCTCGAAAGCCCCATATTATTTAACAGAAATCTGCTAATGCTCATCTAAAAATTAAATTAATCTGTACGGGATAAACAGTAATCCTAACAGGCGTAGAATATTCCTCGTTATGCGTAATACTATACCTATAGATGCACACGAAAGTATCAGGCAAAAATGTTTAACCAACGTTACTGAGCGATGTTTTTTTTTTAAAAATATTATTAACGATTTGTTTTCAAATGAATGAAACGCGTACAACTACCTATTTTTACACAATTTTTAACTCATTAAATTCATTTATTCCCTAAGTTGATGTTTCATTTATCCAAAAATGATCAAAAAAAAGTAACTTAGTTTAAGTATTGAGTCTTCGTCAAGTTATTTCAATATAATGCGCTCAAGAAAGCTATAGAATATGATTTCAAATTTAATCCTACAAAATTCATTAAGCAAAATGATAAAAGCTAATATATGTATGTCTAATAAAGTGAAGGCCTTTTTTCCTAACAATGCTCAAATCAGAGTTTCTAAGTTTAAGAATAGAGACGGCAATAAGTTTTAATAATACGCTTTAAATATCTGTGGAATATTATAGTAAAATCTATTTTTTTCTTATAAAAAATTTAATCAAACATTATCCAATTTTTCATAACTATATAAAACACGATTTTGTATTTATATATAAAAAAAAATAAAATTATAGTTAATCAAATAATATTTGAATTTTTTTTCCCAACAGTAAGACAACATATAAGATATTCATAATAACAAGAAAACTCTGATTTGATCATTGTTGGGAGTGTTGTAGTATTGGGATGGAGATCATTTTCAATAGCACCATAAAGTATGTTCACAACAGCATTGTGTTAAATGTGACAGAACACATTAGTTATTGGTGAAAATAAAGTGATTTTTTATCCATTACCACTCTCAATGGAGCATATGGCCTCCTTTTGGTTGATTTTTTCTGCAAAAACTGTTTGTTACTCAGTTGTTCAACCTCTCTTGTGAGTAGGGAAAGAAGGATATAACTAGGAATGGGCAAATGGCGATCTAATTGCTCTTGCTACGCTCGTTTAAATAAAGGTTGAGTGGGAGGAAATTCAAGACATCTCATAGATCCATGCCTTCTGACAAAAATCCGTAAATCTATTGAAAAATCAGTCTATAAAAATTGTCAATATTGGTATTTAAACCCGTGACCTACGTGTTCCAAATAAACAGCGTTGACTCTCAACCACACAGCTGAAAATAAATTAAAGATACTTAATGGAGGTCATTCTTTGGGTTCATCGTATTTTTAATTATTTGAAAATTTTTGAGACGCGACTAGGGTATCCAATCTCGGAGCCCTTTTGTGATCCCGGGATCCTGGGATCCCCGGATTGGGCACTCAATATGAAATCGTGTATAATTTGAGAAAAGTTTTGGTGTCGGAATTTTTCATTATTTCATTTCCAATTTCGAGAATTTCAGATTCCTCCGAGAGCTAAAAAAAAAAACAAGGTTTGGAGATAATCCGGGGAAAAAGTATAGCGAATTGAGGATTTCAAATTCCTCGGTGAGCAAATCCCAATCCCCGGATTGAAAATTAATCAATCCCAAAATCCCGGGATTGGGAAAAGGCTCCGGAATTGGATATCCTAGTCGCGACCAATCGATTTTAAAGAAATAATATTTTTAAGGACATAACTCACCACTGCGAAGCCATGGTATATTTAAGGACTTAAGGTACACACGCGTGTGCCAATTACTGGCTACCGGCATAGCTGGCTTCCCGCGGTACGCGCCTAATAAACGGAACTAATCCATTATCCCGTCCGTATAAACATGTGTCTAATTATTACTGAGGGCCGCCGGCTGATACGGCCCACGGCAAATATTGGACAAACCAACATTTGCACTAGAAAACACTGCACAGCCCATGTCCGGCGTGTGCGGAAGAAAGTTTGTCTATCCTTATATTTTACGGCCTGGAAGGTATAATTTAAAAACCTTGCAATATTAGATAATGATTTACAAACATGATAAAGCATATAAAAATATTTCATTGAACTCAAATAACTGATGTTTGTATATATTGGAGAAAAAAAACATATTTATCATGTTTGGTCTGTTTTATTTTTATTACATAAAAAATGTTTGTTATTTGTATCTTTCCTTTATTCGTGCAATGTAAAAGAAAAATAACTCTTCTTGTTTTGTAATATATAAATAATAAAACACTTATAAGATACAGTTAAAACCTTACAATTAAGTAAGGTAAAAAAAGCGAAAAACGTTTTACATTCAATTAAACAACATGGAAACTACTATCTTTAACAGTAATCGTTTGTGACATAAATGATTTGTTCAATTTAAAAAATACCATTTAATTTTGAATTATATTTAGCACATTTAATATTTGTAATATTACTGTCTGGGACACACAGCTGTACTCGATTAAAACCAAATGCAACTTGTTCAACGCTTGCATTCTGACGGTACTATAAGGGAGCATACAAGACAGCTTCCCGTCACGTCAGTGGTCATGGAAAGACGTTGGAACAGGCTGGGTCACGTGCTGCGGATGCCTCTGGAAAGCCTCGACCCTGCCCGTCTCTTCTTTCAACCGGTAGGATTCCGGCACCCCAGATGTCCGTCGGGTACTATCCATAGGATGTACTCGGCGAAACTGAGGGATGCTGTTATGTCATGGGAGGAAGCAAAGCAATTGACGGGAGACTAGGAAACATGAAGGTGCCGTGTGGCGGCCATACGCTCCACATAGAGAACGTATATGGCCAAAGAAAAGAAAAGAAGAAAGTAAATGTATAAATCATGCTTTCTTGGCGAGTTGGCTTAAAGATTTTATTGTCAAATTTACCAGAATGTTGTACACATGTCTTAAAGAGGTTTGAGAATATATAAAAAAAATGAATCAGATGAGTGAAAGAAGTTAGAAGAACATGTTATGATTGGATGCATGAATTAAAAACAGACAAGGAATCATAGAAGGTGAACTGGCCAAAAGGTATCAGAAAACTGTTTCTTTATCAACATTGTGATATTATAATTCATAGTCTTCATAGACTCTGGAGTTAATAACGGTAGTTTTCATGTTTAATCATCAATATGTTAGACATATCATCGATTAAAGCTGGTAATCCTACAAATTATAGTATTTTTTTATTATGTTTTATATCAGTTACTTACGTGTCAAGTTTTGAAGTTTTAGAATCAAGCTTTTAACAAACATGGCAGTTATTAAACGGATTCCACAAAAAAATGTAAATTATATTAAAATGATGAAGTAATAGGTATAAAAGAAAAAATACGTTTTAATTGATTTGCCAACATCTTAGGATTATTAAAAAAAACTACCGTCATTGTTTCCGAGCTTTTATATGAGAAGCATTGGGATGAAAATGACAAGATCCAGTTTTTTCGCAGCAGAAAAATACACACTTTTATATAATTATTGCATGAAAATAACGAGGTTTTTAACGACGTTAAAATTTAAATTACAAATTAAAATTTGTACTTACTTCAATATTATTAAAATATTCATGTCATTTTTTTCTCAAAACTCGATTTGGGCGTGTTTGATCCCAAGCTCTTCATATGCTATTCTGGAATGGATATTGCAATCTTCTGTTATAAAACCACGCCTTAAAATAAAATCAATGAAGAAAGAAAATAATACTATGAAGATGAAAATACAAGTAAGACGATAGCTTAAAAGTTATCAAAAATAATTAGTCTAGACGTTTGTTTTCGTATAAACAGTTAATTAAAATTATTCAAGATAATGTTTTCTGAAACAAAGTGTCTAATTTTATTATATGTATATTGTAAAGCTCTCAGGTGATCAGATCTCAAACAAGCTATTATATATTTGCTTTAATTAATATAAATTACATTTTTTAGCGATTATACATTAAATTACTTAAATTGATATTGGTGCAGATTTAGTATAATTGAATTGTTATTTATAAATCAATTTTTTTTAATAGAAATTCCATGTACACGTATAAAACCATTACAAAATTCAAAAATACTCAGTCTGTTGAAATATTTAATTGCATTCATTTGTGATGCAGTAGAAACATAGTTAGGTCGTGCATTTTTTATTCACAGTATAGTTAGAATGCAATTGGAGTGTTGAAAATGAAGGTATGAATATTGTATTGCAGTTACGGGTGCATTTGTCATCAGTGTTGCAATTACCCTATCTCAACTTTACTACTCCGAGTGCACATGCATATTCTAGATACCCAGTTGTTTTTGGGTAAATTAACGGTTTCTAAATGTGTTTGTTAATTTAAAGTTCTATGCATTTTAAAGCCGTTTATAACGTCATTGTAAATTTTATTTAATTTTATGACAGTCACAACAAGCGGATCATCATTTTCATCCTACAATACTTGAAATAAAATTACCAAAAAAAACGATACTTATTGCAACTTTATGCTACATTTTATTGCTTAACATAATATACATTTTTAAAAATTCATTTCCGCTTTCAGGGTACAAAAAATGGCTTGTTAATAAATGTATTTCAACATAAGTTTTTTCTTCTAGAACTTGTTACTCGGTTGCTCAACCTCCATTATTTTTTCGAAGAGAGTTTCGAAAACTTTTATTGGAATAATTCAACTAGGAAAGATTATGCTTCACATTGAGAAAGGACATGTATTAAAAAATATATCTTTCCGTTGTGAGTTCCAGCACATTATTTTTTTTAATGCACTGATTAGCACAGTTCTAGTATTTTAATTGTATTCATTATGATATCGACAGAATAAGCTTGTAGACAGATAACATAGTATGCTTCGTTAGTTAAATCATTTGAAGCCATTTGCAACGGACTATTTGAGAGCCGTCTTTTTAGTACTTACGAGGCGTGCTAGAATGCTCTACTGAGTACAGATTCGTTACAATACAATGCAGATGCAAGCGTTCGTTATAACACAATTATTACGTTGCGTTTCCGTGTAACGGTTGCTCGCTTTAAACCAGAACTAACCTAGGAACGCTGCTAATGCATAATTATCGTTGATATGTAATTCCAGCTAACCTATTAAGATGCACAAGGTTAGAATAGAGATTTTGGATACATTAGAACTAAATTTGAATCGTACAAATTCTGTGCACTCCCACACGCTTTGTCAGTTTCCAGGTTTTGCTTTCAAGCATTTTCAGACGTTAAAGTGCACGGATGAAATTGAACTGACGCTTTTAAAATAATTCAATCATGTGTGTGTATATAAGAACTAAATTTACTATCTCTATATCTTTGATAGGTTCGGCAGTAACTTTGTGGAAATTAATTTATAATATAAAATTAAATATTTGCTATTCCACTTTTATTCCACAAGAACAAGTAAGATGTTTAATAATTTTGCAGAGTTTACAAATCATTTGAAAGAAAATTAAAATAATTTTGATAAAAATAAAATTGTTGAAACACTCCATAAAGTAAACAATAAAGGGTTAAGAATGAATTGCTAGGAGTTTTTGAAAATTAAGAAAATCTTTAATATAAATAAAGCATTAGTATATACGACAGGTGTATCACTATTGTTGAATTTATTTCCATTGGGTTTTGCCACACATAATACAATTAATAAGTTTTTTATTAACGTTGCGATAGTTTGTCTGGTGATTTTTTTCAAAGAGGCAAAACACGTGTCACAAGTTATAGTACAAAAAGAGAAATGAAAAGTAATCAAAATTAGTTTTATATTATTTATTATCTCTAAGTTAAAAGTTGTATATGACGATTTGAATTAATTTAACTTTTAACAAGTATTAAACAAATTCATATTTTCTTTATCATTCGTGTTATAAATAACCTTTACTCTCATTTAAAAAAAAATACCTGTGCCAACTATCGTAAAAACTATCAAAGGATATATTTGTTTAAATAAATTTTAAATAAATAAATCGTTTAAGACACAATTTTGTACTCGATATGTTTCTTCGTTGAGCACTCTTATATGTACATATATATTACATCAAATGTACAAAATTTTTCATCTAATTTTGATTATTTTAATAAAATAAAACAGTTATATTATAACTACATGTTTAACCCTTTGCCCGCGTTAGCAAATTAAGCGAGC
Source organism: Himalopsyche tibetana (assembly GCA_030503985.1). Lineage (NCBI taxonomy): Eukaryota > Metazoa > Arthropoda > Insecta > Trichoptera > Rhyacophilidae > Himalopsyche > Himalopsyche tibetana. The sequence continues at coordinate 5,060,174 of JAPJYX010000009.1, read as the reverse complement.
ATGCTATGTACGCGGCTGCTTTTTAGCGGATTTTGTTATCGCGTTTTCGACTATAAATATAGGTTGTAATATTTTTTAAACTAACCAAATATATTAATTGCTACCCAAAGTAACTTTTTCAATAATAAACTACAATATATTTCTTGTATTTTCGGTTTAATTCAACAATAATCATTCTTCATACAATTGTGGCGTGACGTCGTCATATTGCAAAATACCGCCATGCGCGACCGATAACACTGCGCCACCACCATACCATGCTTATAATATTAAATTCTCGAAACAATTTCAATTCTACCCGCACTCGATCGCTTATTAACATTATCCAAAATCTTGCATTAGTGATGTATGTTCACGGCGTGTTCCAGAAATAAATTATTTTAGCCTACATTGAATCTTTTTTGACTAATGCCGTCTATTGAATTTGGTAAAATATACATTTAGTAATATTTTCAACCAAGTTATAAAATTTAAACACAGTAGATAGCTCATAAGAGGAAATTTCAAACTCTATATAAATAGAGTTTGAAATTTCCATGACATCTATACGTGTCACGCGCGCTGAGGGCATGCTCGCTAGGACATGCAAAGATGTCATACGCGTTGAAAAGGTTAATGAAAACTATGTCACAATAAAAGTGTTTATCACGATATAAAAATTCGAAGTATGTTTTAGAAAACATAAAACATCATAAATGGTAGTAAAGATCATATAAGTATGCGTGATGGTGGAAAGTTAATTAGGGCATAATTCATATTTCCAGTTAAGGCGATAACGTTTAGTATTATGCACTCTATAAAATAGCTTCTTGTCAGTTTTTCGAGTCATAAAATGGCCTAAGTAGTGGCAGTTATCTAGTAGAACAGTTTTTGCGCACTCATCGTCATCTACGATGTGATATAAAGTTGCCGTGCCACTCAAAATAAAAAAGGAGGATATACGACGTTTGATAATGATAAGTTTTGTACACTTGTAAAATTTTTATCAATAACGACATAGACTTTTGGTAAATATATATATATATATTATTTATCCATGTCCGCTCCCAATGTGAAGCATATGGCCTCCTTATGGAGGTATCTTAACATAAGTTTTTTTTCTACGAGAATCAGTCGCTCAAACTCACATTTTTCAAAGTGAGTAGTAGGGAAAGTAGGAAAATGCTAGAACAGGACTAGTGGTTGGCTACTCGCTATTGCTACACCCAATTATTAGAGGATCAGAAGGATGGGAGGAGAGAAAATTATGTGAATTGGCATCACAAACACCCAGTCTTCGATCGCAACTTTGAATAGAATACATCTTAAAATCACCGTGATCCGACCGGGAATAAAACCCAGACCTGCGTGATCGGTAGAGCAAACTTTAACCAACTGGGCTACAGCAGGCACAATGGTATATTTAGGCATTCAAATTTAAAAAAATAAATCTGAACTGTTTAATTGCTACATACATGATTCAATAATTGGTTTATTTAAAATGTTTTATGATTTGGATTATTTAGGTTGTATCACATAAAAAAAACAAGTATTGCTTTCATTTAAAAAAGTATGAGTTGAAATATTTCAAGTATTATAAAATTATAATATCTTTATTCATGTCTGCTTCCAATGTGGAGCATATGGTCTCCTAATTTAGGTATCTCGACAGAAGTTTTTCTACGAGAACTGTTTGTTATTTAGTCGTTCAACCTCTCTTATTCAAAAAGAGTAATAGGAATAGAAAAATAAGGCTAGGGCAGAACTAGTGGTTAACTGATCGCTCTCACTACACCCAGTTATTAAGGGATCGGAAAAGGTGGGAGGGAGTTTTTAAGCCATCACAAACATCCATACCTTCGAACGGAAATCGATAAATTAATTTGAAAAAATCGAAAAAAATGCTGATCGTACTGGGACTTGAACCCGTGATATCTGGCATGGAAACCCACAACGCTAACCGCAGTGCCATAGGACCTGACATTATAATATATAATAGAAATATTCACTTCCTCTATAATGAATAAATATAGTGTATCCACGACATTAAAACATACATCGTTTGATTGAAATTAGAGATAAAGAAAGCAAGGTAATTTGTTGAAACATGGAATCTCCATCAAATTCAAAAAATACTAATCTGAAATATTTAAATTAAGCTATCAAAAAATAATTGTGTAAATAATTGTGTGACTATATAGAATTATTTTTATTAAAGAATTTAATTCAATATCGGTCGATAAAGAAATATTTTTTATGACCTTATTTTTATCAGTGTATTCTGTGTATTATTAATAATTCTGTGCTATTTATTATACTGATGGAACAGATACTTTCATAATATTATATAATAACAAGTGTGTTGAAGAAATCTTTGTTACTTATAATATAAATATAAAATATTATTAATGTATTTATTGAGGACGTCACTGAGGTCATACAGTACAAAAATTCAGTCCCTCGCCTTATAGACGGACCGCAACATTTCCTTGGAGCCATCATAGCCCTAAGGCTTTTCGGCAGGGGGGTTAAAATTGGCCGAGTTAATTATTTTGGGGGTGGTTTGCGGGGTGCGCGGCGACGAGAGAGTCGACCGGCAAATTGATTTCCCTGGTACGGTAGTTCCCACCTTTTAATGGGTTGTATTTTTTTAACTAATATTCTCTTCTACGCCATAATTTTATCTTATTTGTAATATATTTATTTTAATGTACCTATAATTCTGCAGTAAACAATAATTAAATAAATATAAATTCATGAACTTATTTTATATTTTGAGCCTCTTCTTACTCAAACAAAACAATATATTTATTAAAAAACAATCTAACACACTTTTGCACTATGTTAGTGTCACTTGAAAGTAAATACATAAATAGCAATTTATTTATACTTACTTTTACAAATCAATATTGTATAATAAAGACATTAAGCTTTGTTAAAATGCTTGATAGATCATTTTATTTCAAAGACAGATAATACCCTGCTTGAAATTTGAAGTAAAATATACTCAGGCCTTGTATAGCACAGTATGTCTACAGAACGACATTGAAATCACAAGGTTGATTAATTGTGACACGTTGTTACATAACATAATTTTTGAAAAAAATATCAAATACAAATATAACTATATTAATAAAAACAATAATCCTTTGTACTTCATTCCACTTTATTTAATATGTCAGGACCAGTTTCGCTCATTGCGAGCATTGTCAACTAAGCGAAACCGGTCCTGACATATTAAATAAAGTGGAATGAAGTACAAAGGATTATTGTTTTTATTAATATAATGCCTTTCCACCAAGTATTGACAGTGAACACCCTAAAAGTGACAAATATAACTCGTAGCAGTGGCGCCGGTCAACGCGGGATTAGATCAATGCACCCCTTGTATATGCAGTGGCAGTTGTATTTCATGAAATTATATTCAAAAATAACATTTATACCATTCACTCATTTTAAATTTTTCATGTTTTTACTGTCTAAAATAAAATAAAAAAAATAAATGAAGAATTTAAAGTGAGTGAATGGTATAAATGTTATGTTTGAATATTATTTCATGAAATATAACCGCCTCTGAATATAAAAGAGGTGCATTGATCCAATTCCACATTGCCCGGCTGCCACTGATACTCAGGTCTTGTATAACATAATTTTTGAAAAAAATATAAAATTAAAATATAGCTCGTAGGTATATTTTCAATATCGAAATCAACTGATTAAAACTATTTGAAGTGGGATTCGATCCCGCGAGCACTTTAACTGTAGTCATAGACGTAGTAAACTCAACCGTGCACCCAAAAATGATTACAATATGTAATATTCAATGAATAAAGATAATTATTATGTAAAATAAAGTCGATTGCCGTTCTTGTAACCAAGTGACTATCGTCGTTTTCTTTGGGTGTATATTTATTTATTTCTAAGGTTAGTCAAACCTTAGAAATAAATAAATATATGGTGCTCTGTTATGAACAGATACGTAATTCGATTTTGTAACCAATATATTAAATTTTGTTTAAAGTATTAATGATTTAAATATTTTTATTAAATTTAAAGCAAATGTTTTTCATTAGTTTACCAAAAATTGAGACATATGAATACTCCACTTCCAAGTTGAGTTTATTTGGAATTTTTATAATTTAAAAATAGAGTGTTACAAATTTTATAGGCGGAACGTTGTCAAAGTAGAGTAAGGTATATTTAGGCCAAAGGGTAGATACTGATACAGGGGTGAAGCTGTCAAGTGGTCGACCAATTAGTATAAAACGGCTCGTGGCACTGTTTATGCCCTTTGAAATTTTGACTCCAGTCTTGTCTACTCGGTTTTTTCAAATATTTCACAGCCTTTTGGAGAAAACTCAATTTTACCTTTGTACGTTGTGGAGTCAAAATGCTGTGTTGTTAATTATTTAGCGATAAATTTAGTGAGCCACTAATTATTAGACATCGAATAATACTAAAATGGAAGCAACCAACTATCTTTAGATAAAGCTGGTTTCAGTTATTGTGTTTTGACAAAAAAAAAATGACAATACACGGAATTGCAGCTGACGCCAATTTTCCATTCAGTTAACAAATTATTGTCGTGATATAAAGTATACTTAATAATAGTGTTGCACGCCTAATTGAATATCAAATGAAAATGGAAAAATATAAATATATCTCGTAAAAAACGTTTATAAGTAAATGAAATTGTCTGATTGCTGTACTCTGCTATTAATCTGGTCGTTAACAAACGGGTTTTTGCCTTTTGGCCTCTTCAGGTTTTATCAAGTGCACGAATGTACTTGAACTGACGAGCAGCAAACAATTTGTGTCGTTGTAAACAATATTTGAAATAATAAAAGTTATTTTTAATTTTCTATTAAATCTGGGAATTCTAGGAACGATGTTTCGCATAAAAAAAGGAATTCTTGTTATTTATGAAATATATAATTCAAAGAGTTTTATGTTTTTATTTACAGTTTTATTTAAAACTGTTTGTATGTGTTTTGAGATTCAAGCCCGAAAGTAATACAGTATTAATGCTTACCAATAAGTTAGAAACATCAAAGTCATTTTACATTTGGCAGGCAAAGTTATAATATTTTACGGCAGTGCCACTTCATTAATTATTTAAAATAATATATCGTACTTGAGAAAACGTGTAAATTATTGATCATGTTTTATTTTACTACGCTGTATGTACTGACTTTCGGGAAATTTGGCACTTACTCTAAGTAAAAAGTATACAATACAGTTTGCTTTAATAATTTGTATAAAAAAATATTAGTGAATAATGCTTTGAATTTACATGTAAAGGTCAAATAATATGTATCTTTTCTCATGAAAAAAAAAAGGTTTTGTGAATACGTATTTTCGCAGAAAGGTAGTATATATTCATTTTTAAGGTATTCAATGTCAATATTTGATAGAAAGGCATTATATTAAGAAAAAAACAATATTCGTTTGTACTTATTTTCACTTTTATTTATAAAGATCAGGACCGGGTTTGATCATGACAAGCAGTCGAATCCATGAGCGAAACAGGTCTTGATCTTGATAAATTAAAGTGAAAATAAGTAAAAAGGAATATTGTTAATTGTTTAAATCAAATACGATAAAATTAATGAAAGTTTTATAAAATTGAAACTAACTCAAGAAAAAACCACACCACGAAGACATTATACGTAAGATTTTAAAAATAAGCATGAAATGATCTAAATCTGATTGCCCATGTATTCGAAATTTAAAGCTTGTCGAGAATAAGCCCTATACATTTCTGATCGCTAAAGTAGAGCTGAAAAGACCGCAGAGTTGGTTTAATTCAAGACTAAATACTTTATCAAAAAAATCAAAGTGAATAAAAAAAAATATTACAAATATAAAAAAAATAATTCTCGTTTTTTAAATAATCTAAATTTTATGAACATATATTGACATTGCTGATTACAATATAAAATGTGATAACTAAAGAAAATAAATAATGAAGTTTTGAGGTAATCTTCTACAATCCAATATACTTCGCATGTGTAGGTATTTAACGACGTCACACGTGAGCTCTCTTTAAAGCGCTCGACTGACGCAGTCACACCTTTGACAGAAGCTTTGCTCTAATTCCACTAAGGTAATTAGCTTTTAGAGCTTAAAGAAATGGTTCTTAAGCTCAGTCGCTTAGAAATATATGAAATTACTATTTAAGTATTTAAAAGCGGTACTCATTAAAAGTATGAAATCTCTGGTAACGCAGGAGGTAGTATTTTTTTTAAGTTTTTCATTTATTTTGTTTTGTAATAAGGCATGCTTTTTTAGAAAAGTCTTTATGTTAGATATAGAAACGCTATAATAGTTTTTTTGTAAATAACATTTTTTTTTAAAATTGTATGACATCTGATTCGCTTTAGTATGTATTTTATTAGAAAGTGTAAAAAAAATGTTTACAATTTTTGGACTTATAGTCAACTGCTGTACGCTATTGGGATCTTTTGCGACACTTAAAAAACCTAATTTACTTCTTCGCGCTCTTGTAAAATATCAATATCATTTATGTCAATATTATTGATGGAATCATTTGTATAGTTTAAAAAAAATTAGCACAATAATCATACGAAGTGGGAAAAAAAGTTTTTTTCATTTTAAATGCTTATTTAAAGCTTTCTAGAGAATTTTTAAAAATATTTTAAAACTAATTTTAATATCAACTTGCTCAAAAGTGACTGAAATGACATATTCAAAATCTTTTTTTTTTAAAAACCACGACCCATCAAAATTTAGGCGTATGGATTACTGCATAAACTTTTTGTTACTCGTTTGATCATAGAATATGTTTTTAAAAATAGTAAGGATATAAAAATAAAACTAGAAGTTGGCTTATCACCCTCGCTACATTTTTTTAGGATACAATAGTTAGATGGATGGAATTTTAATCTTTACAAATACTTATACCTTTTGGATGTCTGAAAAATAAATTTATGAAACTGTCTTAACAATGCGTTTACCTCTTTGATAAAAGCCAAGTTTATGTTAAGTCCTTTCAACACTTACATACGATTAAGATCACTTAAATAAAGTAATTAATATTTAAAACATATATGAAAAATTGCTTAGTTATAATTTAGTGTTATGACAAATTACATTTTATTTTTTTAATAAAATTCAAGTTCAAATATTGACAGTAAAATTATATAGCTACAGGTGTAGAGCAAGAGTAGGGGACTCGTAGATGCTGTCGCATTGCGTAAAAATAATTCCGCAGAGCGCTTGGCGTAGAGGTGTTCAGGCCATCCGTGTTGCAACTGTGAGATTCATTATTCACGCGTTGAACGTGCTTTTTTACAGTGCCTGCAATAAAACGCGTTTTTTTGTGATACAAAAAACTTTGCGTGTTCATGAAGTAATAGACAAAATTTCAAGCAGTTTTTAATTAGATAATTAAAACATTATTTTTATATTTATTGGTTGAAGGAGTTTTTCTCCACAGCTTAGATATTATCTAATTTCACGCTCACAAACTTAAATACTATTGTTTATTGCTTAAAAATCAAAAGAACATTTCATGACATTGCAGCTGACGTCGATTTGCCATGCACTTGACAAATATAATTGAATTAAAAAACAGTATAAAATCAACAAACAAAATAAAAAAATAGAAAACTAAAACCTATCGAGCAGTTCACAAATACTGTTACTAAAAATACCCACTTCTCTAGGCAATAAGTTGATCAGTCGAACAGTTCTTGGAACTGTAAACTCATACGTCCTACGTGAGGAACAAGTTTTAATAAAAAAAATGGTTATAGTTTCGCCTATGTAAGAATAAATTGGTAGCATGTAACTTAATAGTCATGATTACTTTCAGAAAGAAGAAGAGAAAAATGCTTCGAGCTTCAAGAGAGTGAAAGCATTTTTAAAAGAAATTCGGTGAGGTACTATCGTATGATCAACGTATTAAATAATATCTATGAAAGCGTCATCTAAAGATAAGGCAATTTAATTAATTGAAATTCACTTGGCCAGGAGAGGGACACCAGCGACATCAATGCATTATAATTGAATACAGAAAATAAAAAGGCATTAAGTATTAAAAAAGAACATTTCTACATAATCATTCATGTTTTTGGTAGTGAGTATTTTTTTATTTCCCTTATTCAATTAGTAATTATAGATTTAATAAAATGATAATATCGTGATGTTTTTAGTACCAAACAGTATTTTGTGCGTTATGATAACATAAAATACGATTTGAACTGCATCCAACGTAATTTTATTGCAAAAGACAAGTCGATAAATATTGTTTTGCAGTGTTGTATTTAATTTATCAATCAAAATTGACTGAAACGAAAGAATAAATCACGCTAACCGTAAAGTATTTCGACACGTTTGTTGTATCTAGTACAGTAAATATTTTTTCTTTCAAGATATCGCTCAATATTCAAACACTCCAAAAAACATAAGATAAATATTTTATGTTTACGTTAATTTATTATAAGTGTCAGCTATTGGAAAAATGTGACTCATTACATATAAATAAAACAAAACAGCAAATAAAATCTCATCGTATCTGTTGATTTATTGTGTTATTTAAATGAAATTCTCGCTGAAAGTTTTCGGTTGAGTTATAAAAACTCAGCCCGTCCCTCAAGTAAATAAAACAACACAGGGTGAGTTCCCAAATGTCATTTGATCAGAATATCTTAGTCAGTCGAATGGATTCGATTGTCACTACGAAAGGGGTGTATCTTTATATATTTATTTTTTTTACATAGTTTTTTCAGCGGTGTATTTTTTAATAAAATTAAATCCCTGTCCACTCGCAATAAAGAGCACTAAGCTTGCTTATGGAAGCATACAAACGAGAACTGATTGTTACTCAGGTGCTCAATCTCTGTCTTACTTTTTATGAAATACTAAGATATAAAAAAATAAGTCTTAAGCAGGAGTAGTGGCTAGTGGTGGCTATTTTAAGATTATAAGGCTGGAAAGAATGTTTTAAACCTATATAAAAAAATATGCTAAAAAATGCATTGAGCACATTATTTTCATAAAAATCAGATAGCTTATTTAGTAAGATAAAAAAGATTAACATGTGACATTTCTTGTCATTCAATTAATATTATTTATTCTTTTTTTAAATCGGAAATCGAATAACAATTGAACAAAAATATATTTTTCCTTCTACCCATCAAATCCTTAGAATCCCACTAAAAGACCTTTCTGGGTAATATCAAAAAAATGATTTAAATGAAAGTAATATTGATTGAATTGGCATTAACGTGATAGAACTCTATTTTAATAAGGTAAAAAGTATCAACGTATTCAGTTCTAAAATTTTTGTAGAACCTTATACGATGATATTTTTCATCTAATTAAATGAAAGTGTATTATTGAAGTAAACATACAGATATAACAGTGGCTTGCAAATAAAATGTATAAAACCAACTACTTAACTTGATGGCTGCCACAGACGGGATATCTTGTAATTTTTTTTCGTGCTCGTCACGCCAGCGACGAGTAATCTTGTCAATAACTTATTCAATTAATAATTGAAAATTTTAGCCGGCGTGCAAGGTTAAGACCCACCTATTTACTGTAGTATATATCTTAAGTCTATGAAAAAAAATGAAATCTTTTATAAGAACTATTTTACAATACACCATTGTTTTAAGTTATGTCATTGGGCATTCAAACGTCTCGTATTTATGCGTGAGCCAAGTGCGTCATAAAGTGTCCCCCGGTCCGTGAGGTCTTGCTGGCCCAAAGCTCCCCCCGGAAAATGTCCGAGGACATCCGTCGTGCGTCAAGAAAGGACGCCTACCAAAATCTAGAAGAGAACAACAAAATAAATACACTTTATAAAAGTATGTAGGTATATTTAGTTTCCTTTTAACTGTTCAAAGCATTGCGTAAACTTCTCTCTAGTTCTCAATCATTTCAGGAATGGAAAATGAATATAAGAGTTTCAACAATTATGTGTTGTATTGTATTGAATTTTATCGTATACACTTGAACAAATGTACAGAGTTTTCTATCTTCACGTAAAAAATCTTTGCAGTGCAAGCCATGGCATGTTAAACCCCAAGTAATATTAACTTACATATAAGATACATGAATTGGAAATTTAGCAAATATAATGTGAATAATGAGAAAAGTAAATATCATTATCAGCTGATTTTTCTTTTATTTAAATTGTTTGTTATTAGTTATACAATTTTTAATCATTTTTTATGAAAACAAATGAATTTTGAAAGTGTATATTTTTAATTAAATCGAGGAAACCAATTGTCTTTAAAGAAAAATAGCATTAACGAAAATTTACAATATGTTTCAATCCAAGCCCTCATATGATCCGGTTTTTGTTATTTTGAGAAGAGATGTTTGAATACTAACAGTACACGAGATTCGGTAGAAACTTGGCCCGGACCCGAATGTGGGTATTTTATTGCGGTGCCCTATAAAATAAATAAAGGATCTAAGGTTTACCTGATGTCGTAAAATATATACGCCGCGACGCGGAGTAGAATTTATCCCTTTTTCTTTGCTCCTTTCTTGTCTTCTTTTATTTCTGTTACCCCGATACAAGTTTGGGTATCCAATTGTGTCTTACATACGAGATATAATTAAAATTTACTGTACCGCATAAATGTCGTACTAGGCATACGTAACAAAGAATGCCTACGCTATCAGTATTTGAATGTTTTGGAACATTGGGTTTTCAAAGAAGAAGCCGTATATCGTTCTTTGGTACGCAACACCGAGATAGCAACAAAAAATATATTTTGCCGTTGAAAAAAAAATATATATACTTATATTTAATTTTGTGAATGGAATATTTTTTTAAATTGAAGTCACTAAAAAAATTCCATTGAAAACAATTTTTTATATGAACGCACGCATTTAAAAATTAAACAAATTTGTGCTTATAAAGATCGTATGCCAAAAAAAATATTCGACTACGGAAATGAAACATCACCTTTAAAAAGAATAAGACATCATATATATTTATATGTGTAATATAGAAATAATTCTAATCGATTTATGTAATAAAATAAGTCTATGTTTCTAAACAGAATCGTCTCTTTAGTCATATTGTTTGTTATTTATAGCTAAGTATTGTAAAAATCGGGAAGTGTCCATGGCGCAGCAGTCAACGTCGTTGACTTTCGTGTCGGATCTTACGGGTTCTAATCCCAGTACGAAAAGCATTATTTTTATAAGCTTTTTCTTAACTTGCTTTGTTAGTCGCCAAGACGTGGTGACCGAAAATCCTGTCATGTTTTGAAATGTCAATTTTTTAAATTTTAATCTGGCTGTTTGAAGGCCTAAATATTTTCTCCCACCCTGGCAATCCTTAAATAACGGAGTGTATCAAAAGTGATTACTTAACCACTCATCCCTTCCTAGATCATATTATTCTAACCTGACTATTCATGAATAAAAATAATAATGATAACATGTTTTTCTTTATCATCAACTGTTTTTTGCAGTTCAAATACTCACACAATTAATCCAAAGTTACATAACTATATAGAATAAAAAAACCTGTAAACTTATATTCGTAGTAATTTTTAAGTATGAATAAACAACTGTAAAAATTGGTGAAGAAGTGATAAGCAGTAATGTCAAGTGTTTGTGGTAAAACATATAAAAGCACTTAAAGTGCGCAATGTATCTTTATTTGTGTCCATCCAGAAACACCTTCCCTTCTTATAGGCATTTGCGATCTTCGTCCAATACACAAGTTTCAAAGATGTTTATGTCAAGACAGCTCAGCAATGTCTGCTTTCTTAATTGAATCAATCAATTTTTTTTTATATTTAAGTAAAACAAATCAAATCACATTTAGTAGTGTTGTATTACAATTAATATTTTGAAATTTGAGATAAAAAAAGAAACAACACAAAGTATTGTATGTTATTTAGAATTTTAGAGTGAATTCAAACCCGTTGGTTTTTTTTTGTTTTATTTTTCCGGTTATTTTTTTTTATAAAAAGAGCATTAAACTTTGTTTGTATCAAGGATAAGAACTACATTTTATTCCATATCCTGTACATTATGTCACGTAAAAGGATCTACTTTAGTACTTACGTAGGGTAAGGTCAAGATATGTTGGAAACATCCAATATGTCTTCGTATGAAATAAAAACATTAGGGTGGAACGGAAGTTTATACGATAAGCATTGTTTATACAAGTCAGTCGCTTCCAACATTTTATGTACAAATATTGGTGAAGTCTTACATACTTTGAAAATGTTCTTTCTGTTTGCTCAAATTCATGTTTCGACGAGCTTAAAGAAAATTTTGATTATCAAATTAATTAAATGTTACTCCGTGGTGCAGTGCAGTTCCTTGATGGTTTTGACATGTTCAAGTGTTAGTACGCAAGTAATTATTTTCAATCGATTTTTATTTGACAGCATGAATGTGTTTTCTGTCTTAAACTACCTCTTACCTTTACAATTCTAAATCAAAGGTGAGTAGCGAGAGCGTATAGCCAACCTCATGTCCTAACTAGGGTATCCAATCCCGAAGCCTTTTTCCAATCCCGGGATTTCGGGATTGATCTCGTTTTTTTCGGGATCCCGGGATTGGGGTTTCGGGATTTTTAGCTCACCGAGGAATTCGAAATCTCCGATTTGGTATACTTTTTCCCAGAATCTCACCGAAACTCGTTTTTTTTTTTCTTAGCTCACCGAAGAATTTGAAATCTCCGATTTGGTATACTATTTTCCAGAATCTCACCGAAATTCGTTTTTGTTTTTTTTTAGCTCACCGAGAAATTTGAAATCTCCGATTTGGTATACTTTTCCCCAGAATCTCGCAAAACCTCGTTTTTTTTAGCTCACCGATTTACCAATTTCGTGTAAATTATCGGGTTTTCCTCAAAATTTCTCAATACCGAAATCCCAGGATCGCGGCCATCTCAATCCCGGAATTTCGGGATCAGAAAATTGAACGGGATCCCGGGATTGGATGCCCTAGTCCTAACCTAACTCGTTTATTTATCCCTATACTTTTTTAGAAAAAGAGAGGCGTTGATAATTTTAGTAAAAAGTAGTTTTTCAGGAGAGAAGAAAGCAAACGATAATATTAAAAACTGGCGTAGAATTATTTATTTAGGAGACATCTCGTCAAAGATAGTTAAATTTTTGCCAGACAATATAGAACCCGCGTTTTATACAGTAAATAATTTAGGTAAAATTTTATTGAACAGTAAAGATCGCGTAGATTCATCGTCACAGAGTGGTATCTATCGACTCTCTTGTGGAGACTGTCAAGCGTCTTATGTTGGACAGACAGGTAGAAACTTTAATATTAGAATTAAAGAACATATACGATGTCTAAAAAGTAACAATTTCTCTGAGTTTGCCAATCATTTAATAGAAAATAATCATAATTTTAATCAGATTTGTAATTTAGAAATACTCCACCGAGTAAATAAAAAGGGTTTAAAGATGAATAGCTTAGAATTTTTAGAAATTAATAAAACTCTTAACAAAAAAGAAATATTATTAAATAATATTCTTAATAGCACAGGCGGTTCCCCGTTACTCAAATTGTTTCCAATTAATAGAGTAATCACAAACCTAGATGATTGATTGTAGCTCATTAGTTTTAATAGTTTGTAATGTTTAACGTCATTAGTAGTATGATTAAATTTGTTTGCATTTTATAATCCCCTCTTTGCTTCCATTAAAAAGGAAAAATCCCATTCTGATTGTTTACAACTCATTAGTAAAATTATTATCATTATCTGTTTGCTTTATTTCGATTCTACACCCCCCTCCTTGCTCCTCTTAAAAGGAAAAAAAACCCAATCCATTTTGTAATTTTATAATTTTAAAATGTTAGAATCAATCTTGCTTCATTACTTAAGCAAACTTTGCGATAGTAAGTCTGAAGATGCCTCTGAAAGAGGCGAAACACGTGTCACAGTTAGTTACACAATACGTGGAATAATCAAAGTTAATTTAAATTTTCTATTAAAATGAACTTCCACAAAGTTACCGCCGAAACCATCGAAAGTATAAAAAGTAGTTTTCTCAGAAAAACTTGTGTTAAGGTATATATATTCATTAGGAGGCTTTGAGCTCTACATTAAAACCGGAGATATAAATTGAGATCTTACAAATGGATAATTTTGATGTCTGATTTATTTAAATGATTTCAAGTGATTTTTAAAAGCTCTCCTCAAGTATGTCTCATGTAAAAATAAGTTCAAATTATCTTAGAGCTAGACTAGTATTTAGTGTAATGATATTTTTTTTAATATTCAATAATATTCATATAAAAATAATAATATGTTTTCTTTATAATGTTAATGGAATAAGTATAATTTAAACTGGCATTAATATTTATTATGGTTGGGCTATTAAATGACTTAAAGTGTAATATATAAAATAGTCATAAGACGTCTTCTGATAAATTAAATTCTTAAGGTAAAGCTCTGTTACTCTATTATAGAAACTGTATGCTAATTGATATTTAATATTTTGTAATATCACAAAGTCAAACAAGTTGTACCCATATTGCCAAGTTATAATAATAATCATTTTAGACATTTATTCCATAATATATACAGTAAACAAGTCATTCAATAATTTGAGGAAATTGAATCTATTGTAAACATTTATCGAGCAATTAAACAGGAAACTACCGCTTCTCTATATCTCAATATCAAACATAATTAATTATCTTAAGTGATTCTCTGCATAAGAGAATGATTAAACAACTAATGGATAATGTGTTTCAAGTTTCGTTGATAATTAGTTAGTAATATGATATAATAGTAACTAATTTGGTGATTGCCTAAGCAGTCAGAGCACGAAACATTAATCAATATTAAATTTTTACGTTATATTATAATATTATAAATTTCAGGGCTTTACCAGTTTGGTTAACAAAATTTTCTTCGGTCATGGTGCTAATTAATGTGAGAATCCTAAAACAGAGAGTAACATTAATTATTTTCAAATCGATCAATATATTTATGCTTGAGATCTAATACTAATAACAAGAGATTAACTTAACGTGCCCGCTTTCAATCTGGAGCATTTGGTCTCCTCATAGAAGACTGCTTGTTACTCAGTCGCTTAGTCTCTCTTTTTTCAAAGAGAGCAGTAGAGATAGAAAGATAAAGCTAATATAGGACAATTGGTTTACTAAGCGCTCTGGCTAAGACCACTTATTGATAGATCAGAAGGGTGGGAGAGAATTTTTAGGCATCACAAACATTCATGCCTTCAAACAGAAATCGATCGAAAAAATGCTGTTAGTACTTGGACTCAAGCCCGTGAGATCCGGCATGGAAGTCAGCAATTGATAAGGCTGAATAATTAATTTAATAAAATTTAAAGAATAATGTAAAATATGAAAAAAATATATCGCTTTACAATTTATATATAAATCAATAAATATGTAAAATATTTTTATTCAAGGGAATATTATAGAAGGGAATTTATAGAAGCTCTTTATACTGATATAGTTAAATCTTTTAATGAAACAAATTTTCAAATGATTAGTTAATCGTTTCCACTAACAGTTGTGTCTGTAACATCATTATAAGTCTTTTGATTACCGTTACTAAATTTAAACAGATATTTATCGATAAGTACGTAAGCTTTAAATACCTAATGCGTTTTTACTTTCTTTCACGAATATTTTGAATAATATTTAAAGGGAACAAATTAAATGGTCAGAATTTAAATCAATTTTTGGTCAGAATAAAAATATTATACGGTCAGAATGTTTTATAACCATTTTGGTAAATTTAGGTTTTTTTAATTTAATTAAATTATGACTATTTATTCTGAACATAACGACCATTTAATATAAATTCCGACCGGAAAAATATGAGCCATACTTAAATGCTTTATAACAATAATTTATAAAAATGACTAAAGAAATCAAAAAAGTTTAATATAAAATGGATAGTAAAATAATTAATGGTTAAAATCAATCATGTATAATTTCTGAACGAATTTTCATTTGTTAAAAGCATCTATTTATGGAAAGCTTTC
This sequence comes from Himalopsyche tibetana, assembly GCA_030503985.1. Lineage (NCBI taxonomy): Eukaryota > Metazoa > Arthropoda > Insecta > Trichoptera > Rhyacophilidae > Himalopsyche > Himalopsyche tibetana. The sequence goes on along the minus strand of JAPJYX010000009.1, from coordinate 5,044,200 downwards.
TAGTTTACTCAGGCTGCATGAAAATTTATAGACGAATTAAGGTAAATAGATGGCTAATTTGAATAACTATGAAGGTAATACATTACCGCTGGTATAAATTTTAATGATGGATAGAAAGTTAAAAGTTTCCTAATCACAGAACCTGTTTATGTGTGGTAGAAACAGTTGCGTGTTGGAAACACGTTGCCTTCCAAGAACGCCTGAATAATAACAAGCAAGCCATAAATCATCATTTGGTTATCTTTGTGAGCCGCGGCGAAAATTGATTATTTTAAACGATCGCGGAAGACGTCATGTGTTAACAAAAACGGTGTGTTTTTTATCAAACGTTCAAGAGAACGTTTCAAAAGCTCGTCGTTGATGGATATGCGGCAATTCTGATAAAAGCTCAAACGTGGTGTAGCCCGTAGAAGCTTTTAAAACTGATGCGTCAGTTTGTTGAATGTTATTTAATCAATTTTATGTTATTACCTTAATTGAATCTAAAGCATTGATAAATTTTCGAGGCAATTTAATTTATTACAAGTAAGCTTAAAACTTTTTGTCATGCTTTTAAATAAATATATTACATTAGGAACAGTAATCAAATATTTGTGACAAAAAATTGTAAATATTCATAACAAATAATATATATCGTGACAGTCAACTTTTTTAATATAAAAATAAGTGCACTCAAAAGCTATGTCAAATATTTGAATTTTCAAATAAACCTGTTTGCAGACTTGAGTCTAGAGCTTTCTGATCAATAAGCAGTAGTCGTATTGTTAGACTTAAAAAGTGAAATAAATTATATGGTCACGTTATTAACTTTCCACCAGAAAGAACAGAGATAATTCCATGCTTAGCATTATAAATAAGTTTGCAGCGAATTTCCTTGAATTTTTAAACTAAGATTCAATATGAACCTTATAGAGTAATGAAAAAACTGTGTTTTTTTCTTCGTGAGATTAACGTAATGTCTTTGATTCCGATTATTCAATAAAAATGACAAATCAATCAATGTCCCTCTTGTCTAGTTGAATTTTACCTTTCATTCAAATTCAAATTCTTTCATGTAAAGCGAAATTGTTTTGCTTTGTTGTGTTAGCAAACTAAGACATTTTGATCATTTGAAATCAATTTTTTTGTTTATATACGATATTTTTTTGATTTTGACAATATTTTTTGTTATTTTCTTGTCGTTTGTGTCTGTTTTTGAATTAACACTGTTCCCGCATTATTTAAATGAATATAACAAGTTTCGCTCATCGCAAGTATTTTCAGTAGATGAAATATTTACCCAGACTTAACTATTCATAATAAATAGAGTAGGAAAAGGACAGAGTATAATTAAGCAATTTGTAAGAGAAATTTAAACATAATTTATAGGAAGTTATTCATAAAATTTATCATCATAATTATTTTTAACTCAAATTGCGTATGTCAAAAATTGTATCAATAGATTTTTACAAATCTGTAACCAAAGATTATCCCACATTAAATTAAATAACATTCATTAATAAACTTGACAAAATAATAAAAAGTTTTACTTGAAAAATTACTTGTAATGTGTTCACTGTCATTATATTGAAAAAAATGTAAAAGATATGAAAAAAAGACTATTTTAAACTCACTCTATATTTATTTATTAAAACTAGAACAAGTTTCAGCTGAAATTCTTCGTATTTAACGAAACCGGTAATAATATTATCAAATTAATATGAATTAATTAAAAATTGTGCTTTATTTTATATTGCTTGAATAATATTAATGATATTTTATATGTAATATCGAATATCTTAACTGTAGGTTAAGTAGAAATAAAGTAGCTAATGATACCTGAATTTCATTTTTACCCAATTAATAATACTCGCGAAAAATAAAATCAATTGTAATAATTCATAAAAAAATAGGGATTCGTGCAAAAATATTGTTTTTGGTTTTTATAAGTATTTATTCTATAATGTATTTAATTAACCACAACGTGTACAAAATCTGTGAAAAACACTTAATATACACATTGATATAAATTTTCGTGTATGTTTGTATAATATAATATATTAAATAAGTGGCATACTCATGCTTCACATGGAGCATTTTCTGTTATGTCAGTGTACGCATAATTATTTATAGTATAAAGACACTTCTTAAGCAAAATGTGTCACTTGTAAGCATTAAACAGATTGCATAAGCTAACAATATGAGGTAAGGCTTTAGTCTCTATTCTGTATTAGGCACATGTGACTACCAAACACCATAAATTTCCTAAAGACACTACCATAATCAACAGTGGTCGTGAACTATGCAATATGTCACTTAATCCAGATATTGTGAGTCAAGTTTCCTTCTTTCAATTTGAAAGGCAAGACAAATTCAATATTTAATAAGTAAGGATTCAGCATACTCTTCTCTATTCAAAAATGAGTTATACCGTAAATATTATTTAAAATTTTCAATTAATATATGTACATGTTAACACTGGTCATACTTACTACTATCAACTTTCTTACAATCGTCGCTATCAACAAAAGTAAAATATCCGAAATGGTTTATTAAGCCTTAGTTTTTTATCAAAATAATACAGAATGGCTGATCCGTTTCATTAAGGCAATAATTTAATTAGCCTGATTTCCATCGAACTGCTCTTTAAATGCTAAATTATCATTGCAGATCGAATATTTTTTCCGCTGCCATTTTATCTTACAACTATTTGTACCATCTCATACGATAAAATTAGATATTGTTCACATTGAAAGTGATACGTGGAACGCTTGATTGCTCGTTTTAACTAAGAGCAGTTTTTCAATATAAGTGATTTCCATGAGAAATTACGTAGGAATTGTATATAATTTATCAAATAAACCTACGATAATACATTATTTAACGTACAATCGTAATATAAGTTGAAACTATTCCTTCTTGATACGATCAGGGATATAATTATTTTATTCAAGAACATCTAATCACAATGCTTCTAAGAAGTAACTGGTTATATTTGATAGCAATATTTCAAAAAACCATTCATGTTTTATTTAAATATGTTAAATATTGAAAGAGAATTTTACGAAGAAAAATATTGCAAAATATGGATACTTGTCTGATGAAAAAGAATTCACGGTAAATTTATTATAGAAAAATAAACTTGATAAATAAGATTGTCAACTTTATTGAGTTTGAATCTCAGCGTCGTGAAATATGATTTGGAATATTTTCTGCACTGTGTTAGTTTCTAAGAAATTTGTTGAAAGAAAATTAGCGCATTGATAACAAAGTCTGAATACGTTTTGAAAGCATTTAAAGTTATGCTTTCAAAATTAGCAGCGAACTAGTTAAACGAATACTCTGACATTTGCCATATTAAGCTTAGAACGTATGACGCCATTTAGACGTGCTGCTAGTCACTAACTGTAATTAAACTTCTTAACTTATGCCGTTGCCTCCGTGCCAACGGTTGGCGAGGTATGAGGGTGCCTGTTAGATACTTGAAAATATACAAAGTGCCGAGCAAGGTGAACTTGTGATAACATGGGCACATTACTTAAATTGAATTAGACACCTACGGGAAATGTGGGCGCGGGAACACCGGCTAATGAAAATTGATTATTTTGCGGATAACAAAGAGTTACAACAGCAGATAGTGAAATTCTTGAAGGCTCAAAAGGGATGAGTTATTATAAAAGAGGCACATTCAATAGCTAAAGCTCCGACGGTATTTACGGCCTAAACATTTTCCGGTAATTTGTAAAGGAATTTAATCCTTTTGCTAAATATTATGGCATTCATAGCGGGCTATGTAACAATGTTTATCACAAATAAACAAGTCATATAATTATAATGCTGAAGTGAGGATATATTTTAATATTTTGAGTAATTTAATACTTTAATTATAAAGCAAAAAGAAGCCGCAGAATAAGCAAATTTAGTCTAAGATAGAACCTTTCCAATCATATCTTATATTATTCAATACACTTAATTCAACCAAAAGGTTTAAAGTGTGCACTATGAGTAAAAAAAAATTTTTTGATGAACAATAGTTACGTGTCTCTCAACGAATACATTACCAGATACTGATCACAGCTTCATAAATGAGTTACAATTTAAAAAAAAGACAATATCGTTTTTGTCTATTCTTCCCTTCATTAGAAATGAATCGAATTTCCTTTGTTTTTTTAATCCATGTCCTTGAGAACGGATCATAATATGGTCTACTAATGAAAGTAACTCAGCCGACATTTTACTACAATAACTTTTTGTCACTCAGTTGCCTTTTTTTCTCCATATCCGCTCCCTAATCGGAGCATGTGGTCACCACATGATTCCTCCAAGATTCTCTGTCCCCCGCTAGTCTTCAACCAGTTGCTCAACCTTTCTTTTTTTAGAAAATAGTAATATATTATATATCACTTTTAGGGTGTTCACTGTCAATACTTGGTGGAAAGGCATTATATTAATAAAAACACAATAATCCTTTGTACTTCATTCCACTTTATTTAATATGTCAGGACCGGTTTCGCTCATTTTATGTTTGTAATTACTTTCAATCGCATTCTGAATTTATGAATCTGGGATGACTTTTTAATTATATGTTAGATGTGTTGAACATTTTAATTTTGTGTTATTTTAGAATCACTTTAATGTAATTGGCAATTTCTTTTTAATGCCAACTGTTGTGTATAACTTTTCAATTTTGTATAAATAGCATTGCTAAATTATATTTCTTATCAGTTGACAATGCTCGCAATGAGCGAAACCGGTCCTGACATATTAAATAAAGTGGAATGAAGTACAAAGGATTATTGTGTTTTTATTAATATATTATATAGATATATGTACATATAATATGAAATTGTATACAAAATACAGTATTTACGTTGAAATATATTATTTACTGCGAGCGCACCCCCACGCTTTCATCTAATAGCTTTGATTCTACCGTCAGAATTTTGATTTTGCGCGTTATTTTTAAATTGATACTACGATTTTTCCTCTTTTCGAAAACGGGATATTGAAGCTGTTTTTGGCAACACTGACACATGGCGTCTGAAATCAGGACTGTCCCGGTGAAAACGGTTTGGTCACATTATACATATGAGGACATCAATTTCAAAGCCTAATTAAAGACCATTTTTGATTTTTTCAAATTTTGATGCCAACTGGTTCTTTATTTCAGTATCTATAAATTTTAGATTTCAAAACCTCTCTAAATACAGAGAAAATGCATTAAAAAAACGTGTTAAGTCTCAAAAAATTTTCAAATCCAAAAAGCCTACAGCAGTTTTTTTCACTTTGTCAACAGTTTTGGTTTTTGGAGTTAAGTAGGTTTTGAATCTAAGGCATTCATATATGAACTTTTTAATTTTATACATAATTGAAATAAAACTTTGTAAACAATTCGTTTTTTTGCACAAAGGAACATAATTTTTCACACACACATATCGTGGATTATGCTCTGGATTAATATCGAGTAAAATTTTATTGACTGTCCGCTTTTCACTGGATGTGGTAGCTGGAATGATTCCTGCATTAATTAAACCCTCGAGCGGTCGTCATACATTTCCCATAAACTGGATTCGCATGATAATATTCCGAGGTCAAACTTCTAATATTATGCTTGCATAACTTTGAGCCCCAAGAAATGAATGTTCGTGGATTATTGAAAAGCCATTAAGCATTGGTAAAGCAATCTATTTCCACCCGATTAATTGCTTATTATTCTTATGTTAACAGTGAACATAGAACTATTACTTTACTTGAATAATAACTTTGAATTTGTTAACAGTTATGTCCAGTTTTACTAATTACCGACTTCATTATTTTATTATTGTTTGTATGTACATTATTTTATGATTCTTTTCAAATTATCGTTGTATGATTTTGCTGTTTTGTAAAATTATCGTAAGGAACTTGATGTCCTCAGCCTTCAGGGTACAAATATAGTTTATTTGTTCTTACTCCGAATTAGTACCTTATTACCGGATTTGCTTTCGCAAAAAAATCAACCAGAACAGTTTTTCATCAATAAACTGTGTTTTATTTTTCGAAATAAGATATTTTGATGTTAAACTAAAAGGTTGCAAGGCTCATTAGAGTGTTGTCGAGAAAATTTTCAAAAGAATATGCCATTTTTTTATGTTTTTGGTGATGACATTTTTTTTTTGATAACAATTTTTTTTTTAACTACATAACATATTTCGAATTTTAATGTTTATTTATACATAAAAATACCACAGAGACGATAAAAATATTGCTGGTGAAGATTATTACTAACTTTTGAAATATCAATTAACATCTATTGAAATCTAGGAAAAGTAAGACTTCGTTCAAGGATTTAATGTCAAAATGCCAAAAATGAGATTCTTCATAATTATTATAGCATTCAGTTACTATAATTAATTAAATACTTATAAGATAATCTGAGCCTTAAAAATGTCTAGAAAATATAATGAAAGTTGAATTATTTTGTAAGTAATAACTTTTCAGGTTTAATCAATCATACGAAAAAAAATTGATTAAATACAGAAATATGGTTGAAGTTTATCTTATATAGTTTTTAATTTAAAAATTCTGCACATTACTAAAATCAATGCGCTGTTTACGAGCTGTAATTTACATACTGAAAACAACCCTTCATTTTTATTAATTTTTTTTATTCGAAAGATGATGATATATATATATATATATAAAAAATGTCGAACATTTTCCGTTAGAATATTGAAGTGAAACTCCTCCAGCTTCGAGCTTGAAGTGCAAGTCGAGACTTGTTTAATTGCTAAGAGGCAATTAGACTTGAGGATTCCATGTCAGTTTATTTTCTATAAACGTTATGAAATATTATGATGAACAACTTACTTACGCGTTGCAGTTCAACCAATATAATAGTTTTAAGCCAGTAGGCAAAGTTTATTTAGGCGAACAATTTTTTTTATTTTTCAATTGTGTTGATATAACTTTCTACCACTGTTTTGGTTTCGCGCACTAATAGTTTATACAATTGAGTTATGTAAAAATAGCAAATTATTTAGTTTCGCGACAATAATTTTATGTAACTTATAACTTTTTTGTCAAAATTGTTGTTCAACTAAGTATTGTTAAAAAAGGACAACAAAATACACAACTAACTGTATGTTATATACGTATGTTTAAAAAGCTTAACTTAAGTGAAGATTAACGTATGAAATCTTTAGGAAAATTTTTTTTTTTGTACAACCCAAAATAATAATATATTTTGAAAAGAGATTTATTCCATGTGAATTTTATAATAAAAGTTCTATATGGGAATCTCTCGTTATAGTTGGCTTAACGAAAGCTGCCGAAACAATTTCCAACGACAACTGATACAATATCTTACTCTAAAAACTGTACTGCGTAAAACTATCAAAATATTCAATTAAATGTTATTAAAAATAACAAATATCAAATTGAGTACGCGCAACAATGTTTAAAAAAATGAAAAAAAATGTTTACAGTAAGTTGCACTATTGACTATAATCAGTGCTTCCCAGATTGGGGGCCGCCGCAGAACACGTTTTGTATTGAAGAGGGCCACGGATTATATTTTTTTCAGATTTAGGGGGCCGTGGAATGAAAACTTTTGGGAAGCACTGGACTATATGATAGTGGATTATAATGAAATCATTTCAAAAAAAAATATGTAAAATATTTATTTTCTGAAAAAGTGAATGAAGTAAAACAATCAGTTTGCACGAAATGACGATTAATAATTTAAGTTGCTTGTATTCATAAACTTATATTTCAGTAAGTTAATATTATATTAGATAAAGCAACACAAGTCTGATCACATAAATGAAATAACGTTATTCAATAAATTAAAAAAATGATTTATTTTAAATTGTGTCGTGGATGTAATGATTATATTTAAAATAACCCATTCCAGACGAAGTTAATTTTAATCAACTTATTTCAGACATAGTAGGTATCCCCCAGTTCTCAAATTATTCATTGTTTCTACCGAATTTAATTTAATTTAGGCAAAAAGTTTGTATTACAACCGCAAGAAATTCCATCAAAACCATTTAAGTTTTGTTACAATCTCTATTAATCTTCTTATGCAGAAATGCTTTACTTTAATCCGCACATTGTATAAAACTTTTTAATTTCCTCAATTTAGTTCCCGCCGCCGCCGCAAGGGACTATCCTGAATACCACAACTTCTCAAAGATTATCTTAACACAATCAAGGATGCTCACGTTGATAGTCTAGTAAGAATACTTTCATGAAGAAATAAATTTACATAAACTGTTCTATACCAATCATTGTTTGTTTGATTTCAGAGAAAAAACCTTATATTTATGAAAAAAGAATTTAAAATTTACATTTTTTTACTAAGAACGACTGGAGTTATAATATATTATCACAATAAGAAGCAATTTTACGTTTCGTTAAGGTTTATGTGTGTGCTACGATTGTTTTTTATGATCTTTGTGATGATAGTAAGATAAAGAATTGTTGAGTAATTTGAAATGTACTTGTATAAAAAAATATTTTAAACATTGTGGGTATTTGAAATTATAATGAATAAAGTCAATATTAAAATTTTAGTGATATCTATTTTTTTTATTATTATTATATATACACGGATACAAACAAATTACTAACTGTCATTTCAAGTGCACATAAATGCCTGTAGATGCTGAAATGAGAAAACTTGGTCACTAGTGACTGAAATCATAGAAGTTTAGTTAATTGTTTATTGAAATTCTACCAATCAATTTCAAAAATATAAAAATAAGAACGGATTAAATTTGAATTGTTTGAATTTTGTACTTTTCCATGAGTTTTGTCTTTGTGTTTATAAACGATACAAACTGTTTACTACGCGTCAGTTCAAGTACATCCGTGCACTTGGAATGCCTGAAGATGCCGAAAGGCGAAACCCGGGTCGTTAGCGACAAAACTCATGGAAAAGTACAAAATTCAAACAATTCAAATTTGATATTGAAATTCCATCAAGCACCCTCAGTCGAAATACTTAAGAACGGATTAATTCTGAACTATCGTTTTGTAAACCTAAATGGCTTGATATTGTTTCTTTATCATTGCTAATCATACACAGCTGTTATGATTGTTGGTTTACCAATTTACTTTACTAGCATTCAATATGCTAAAATAAGCCAAACAGAATTAAATAAATTACTAGACACTTGTTAAAGTGTAAAATGCTTACTGATTAGTCATACAAGCACGTTCTTTTCCGTTGCTTACATATTTTATCAGAGAAATGCTGACTAAAATTTGATCATATTTTTCTACCAATAATACTTGAGAAAATCTATCAGAGATAAACCTGATTCATTCACACTAAATTAGAAAAAAATGTGTAAAATGCAAACTAGAGCTTTGAGTGATCTGTTATGGGAATTATCGTCTCTTTGGCTTTAGCAGACTACGATAAATAAATTATTACTTTGAATGAACAAATAACAGAAAAAAAATATAAATGCATACTTTAAAGGCATGTAGTTCGTCAAACAAGATAAAAACATTTTTTTTTAATGATGACTGAATAGAAAATCATTGGTATGTGGTAGCAGTAGAATAATTTATTTCCTGACACAAATTGTGCTCAATCAAATCAAAATTGTTATTGCTATTTCCAATGTTTGTGTACTTTTTTAATTCTTTAAAAGCATTTTAGTGCATGCAACCAAGACTTTATTTCTTTTCAGCGACATCTACATTAAGTAAGAAAACGTGTAAGATGTAAGTGACTACAACGAATTAAATTATCCGTATATAAAAATACAAATTTATGAATGCCCAGAAACAAACTGCGTAGAATATTCCAATAAGTTTTTCATGAAAACTACTATTAATAAAATATTTGGCGCCGCTGCTATAGATGAAACAAAATAGCCAGTATCATTTTAATGACTACGCTAAGTATTTCTAATCGGCTTAGGTTGAGTTTCCACTAAATGGAAAATCGCTGGCGATGGAATTTATAATAATGAATCGCTTTATTTCGTCTCATCTCCACCGCGACCGTGGTAAATATAATATTATATTATACGGTGTGCTTAATTGAATATCACTTCAATGATTGCATTTACGGTGTTACGTTTTACTAATATTAAGCGCATAAATTAACAATATCTGTTTCTACCATGAATGGATAAATCTTGTTTTTAATGAAAGAGTAAACATATCAAAGTATTTTGGTTATACAGTTTTTAATAATTTTTATGCGTTGATAGCTATTTCGGCTTTCGCCATCGTCAGAACTATGTTTAAACTTTTATTTTACTCAGCTATATATACTGGCTCTGAAGAGATACACAATGCATCAAGTTATTCACTCTAACATCCTTATTCAAATTATAATAACAATATTACACTTATTAAATGTTATTCTAGTGTTTCAAAGAACGATAAGCAATCTGAGTTTTTTCCTTAAAACATTAATAAGGACAAAATTAAACTGATATTTATTATTAATTACATTAAATTAAATGTATTTACTATGGCTTTACTGTTTCAAAAAACAATAAGCAAAATGGGATTTTTCAAGGTAAATTAGGATAAATTATACTAATATTTATTATTAATTACATTAAGGGTTTTAACAACGGTGATGGATTAATAATGGTTTGTTCATTTAAGATGTTTTGTTTATGCCTATTATTTTAAGTTTTTCTTTTATAGTAATTGTTTTTTAAGTATTGATTAAATACTGTTATTGGTGTAAAATTTATAATAAAAATACCAAAAAAAAAATATATCGCATCGTTAGTATACCAGAGCAAATGCATTTTTTTTTATTTAGAGATTTTAATGTGAAACAACTGCAAAAGTAATAAACTTGATTATGTAAAAGTGAAATAACTGGAAACTAAATATTTTTTTATAAAAAAAGACATAATTTAGTATAAATTTATTTTTATCTTATCCTCATTAACATCGACAGCATAGCAGAACAAAAAGAAAGTTGTCGATTTTATTTTTATATTGATCGATTGCGTTTCCGACATCACGTCTAGATATTGCACTACCAGTTATACCAAAACCGGGTTCCCAGCGTTGATAGTGTTTTCTTCAATACTGAAATACAATACCGGTTTTAAAATGAAAAAAATATCGGTATTTTGGTATAGAAAATTGACTTAAATTAATTTTTGACTGCTAGGATAACAATATCCTTACATTTACTATAATAAAACTTTTTAATCATTGTTGAAAGGGTTAATCGATACGAATTTTAATGATTTATAGTTGTTTGAAAAAAAAATAATGATTAATTAATTTATTTTAATAAATGTGGAATTAGTACAAAAGAGTATATATTTTTTGAATACTTCTAACTGAAGTTCTATTTTTTATTTTGTGTACGCTCCACTAGTTACTTTTCCGGTTCTAAGCTCAAAAAATACGACCCCAATACTCACATTTTCTTAAATATCTATTTTCATATGGGATACAATGTTTATAATTAAGGTTTTCTTATATCATAGTTTTTTGGACCTTTTGTAGTTTTTATAAATACGCGATAACACGATAAGCGCTCGCGATAAGCGATCGTTCGTAAGATAGCTGGGCTAAACTCATCAGTTGCGATTTCACATGTGTGCTAGGATGACGTCTTTTTTACGCGCAACTTAAAATATGATTATTTATTAAAAAACCACGGATTTTTATATTTAAATGTATGAGGAATGATGCAGAGATATATTTTAAAGCTCTAAGACTATTTTTTTATTTGAAATTCATAAGAATAAGGCCAATAATGAGGAAACTACTGGGGTCCTTAAACGACACCCATCGGATGAGAAGTATTTTTCTAGTCTCCGAGCCGCGAGAAATAGTCAACGTATATGTTCGTAAATGCAGTGCAATTTTGATGAAGTGGTCGAAAACAAATTACTAAACGCTTGCCAAGAGTTAAACTGACCGCGTATAGAGTTTTCAGTGTGTTGTCCGTGCCACGCCAACTTTACTATGTAAATAAATTGTCCAAATTGTCTAAAGTGACACATCCTGCTTTCTTCTCGGAAAAATGGGAATTCCCGAATAAATTTCAAGCAATGCGCATTACAATTGGAGAATGCGAATGTCAGTGGCAGCGAAATAAAGGATTTTCTTCATTGCATATCTTCGTGCTCACGCTTTTTGCCAAAGAAAGACTCGATATCGTTAGCACTGTAACTTTGTATAAAATTTGTTTTCTTAGTTTATGACCTGAATTTTTAAAAGTAAATTATAAACGTGAAGTTTCACGTATACGGCGATTTAATCTGTATACCATCATCGTTGGTGTAAATAGCGTTTGATTTATTCAACGTGAAATTCAATTTTAGGGTGTTCACTGTTAATACTTGGTGGAAAGGTATTATATTAAAACAATAATGCTTTGTACTACTTCTACTTTTATTTAAAAATATCTGGACATGTTTTGCTCATGGCGAGCATTATCAACCAATAAAAAATACAATTTACAGTGTAAAACAAAATGAAATATAAAAAGTATATTCACGATTTAACAAAATATGTTACCTCGCGTGCATAGCGTCTCAACATATTTGGCTTAATCGTGAATGTACCTTTGTTATTTAATTTTGTTTTGTATAAATAGCACTATAAAATTATATTTTATTATCAGTTGAAATCAGTCCTGATCTTTTTAAATAAAAGTGGAAGTAGTTCAAAGGAATATTGTGTGTTTTTAAAAACACGTAATTCCATCTGACCAAAAGTCAAATGATTTTTCGACTAATACTATCGATAAAAACATAGGTGATGTTTTTTTAAAAAACGGACTGTTTGCACTAGTTGTTTTACGATGTTCGTAAAAAAAATGGTTGACTGTACTGCGCAAACAAAAAAATACATTCATGTTGATCTTGGATAAATTCGTTGTATTTGTAAAAAAAACATCTAATTCCACATTTTAAAATAAAAAAGTTAAAACCAGTTTTTTTTTATTTCCTTCTTTACATTTTTATTCATATGACCAAATATATATTCGATTTAAATATAATAAAAAAAAATGATCATTTTCATTATTTTCAGTTAAAGATTAAACACTGAATCGACTGATGAGTGACAGTTATGAGGGCCGCCACTGTAAAAAATGATATCCTTAGGCAATGCACAAAGAGGGGACAAGTTGCGCTGTGCCCTCGACCGCCACTGACCGCCCGGAAATTGTGGGCAATAAATCAGACAACAGGAAATTAAAGTCACATCTAGAGAGGGCGCGATACTTCGCGGACGCGAGCCAACTTTTCCTATCGCTCTCAGACATACATGCTCTGGAATAGAGCCGTAAAATAGTGATCGACAACTATTGCTTAAGATAATATTTTTATTAAATTTATATTTGATTGGTCAGTATTTGAATATTTTGATTGTTAATAAACATATCGGGCTTGGTCAATATAAATTAGACAGCATTCTTTTTAAATTTGGTCAATAGACTAGATCAGTGGTGGGGAACCTGCGGCTTCTTGGCTACTCTGATGCGGACTTTTGACTTGTGCCAATATTTTTTTTCACTAAATATGAATATTTTTTAATAAACACCATTTTATAATGCAATATATTCACTTTAATAAAAAAAATATATGCAAGCGTTTGGAAAAAGAGCGTAATCAACCTTTTATATGTTCGACAGTAAAGTTCGAAAAAAGAGGGGGTGTTAAAGCTTTCTTTACTGCGGCCTTATGCTGAATCAGATAAATGAATGTGGTCTTTAGATATGCAACGGTTCCCCACCCTGTACTAGATTATAAAATTTTGTGTAGGAAAAGTAAAGTAAGATTAGGTTTGGTGATTAACGTAAAGCATTTGTTAAGCTTGCAAAAAATATTTCTAATATAAGTACTGGCCGTTATTTAAATTGATTTTTTTATCCATTTCCACTCTCAATGTAGAGAAAATGGCCACCAAATGGACCTATCTTCACAAAACCTTTTTTCTACGAGAACTGTTCGTTGCTCAATCGCTCGATCTCTCTTTTCCGGTCAGGCAGTAAATCTTTTTTACTTTTGCAACCTCTTGGTCTTCTTTTTACCTAATGTAGCTTAACAGTCATCAATTGTTTGTGCAGTTAAATTAAAGCTTTAAAAATACCACTTGTGTTTTTATATGTGCTTCATAAAAACATGTTTTATTTAAGATTTCAATTGTATCCATTCCAATTCTTCATTATAATGTTAACTATAAAAACTCACCAAGTATGGCAAAACTTAAAATTTCTGACGAACTATAGATGAGTACAGGAAATCAATTCAATGTCCTGTGGTCTAGTTGGTTAGAGCTTGCTCTACCGATCAGGTGGGTCTGGGTTTGATTCCTGGTAAGGTCAACTTCAAATTGGTTTTTTTCAATTTTAATTTGAGATCTAAGACATGGGTGTTTGTGAAGTTAATTCTCCTTGAGTTAATCTCATGTGACTTTAAAAAATTCTCATTGAGTATATCTCGTATGATCTTTCAACTTCAAAATATTTGACGCATTGGCGTAAGCTGTAATGTCAAATATTTGTTTTAAAAAATAAAAATCCCCATAATTATAACAAACCCACTTAATCCATTGAAAATTGTATACATTCAATTTTCGCTAATTTACATTTTAATAGCCTTTTAACTTAGTGATCTACTTATATTTTTGTTTATAAACGATACAAACTGTTTACTACGCGTCAGTTCAAGTACATCCGTGCACTTGGAATGCCTGAAGATGCCGAAAGGCGAAACCCGGGTCGTTAGCGACAAAACTCATGGAAAAGTACAAAATTCAAACAATTAAAATTTGATATTGAAATTCCATCAAGCACCCTCAGCCGAAATACTTAATTATATATATATATATATATAAAAAAACACTATTTTCTTTATTAAAAAAAAAGATATATATATATAATTTTGTGGAAGTTTATTTTTAAGTAAAATAAAATTCTGATAACTTTATTACTTCACTAGCAATAATTTTCCAAAGTTTGCGTATCATTTGGTAGAAAATTATCACAATTTCAAAAATAATAAAAAATATTTAATTTCTCTATCTAGTGAATTATGTTAGGAATGGTTACCTTCGAAGTGGTTACATTAGTAACCACTTAAATACCAAGCGGACACAGGTGTCTGGAACATATGTAAGCGAACACGGATGTCCAAAACATTTAGATACATACGTGTAGTGCTATCTATATTGAGTCAATATAGGTTTTTAAAATATCGAATTCGAGTGTATATTGGGCAAAATCATTTTTCTCAAAAACACGCAATATCTCTGGGACATATTAATGATTTATTTGCGCGGTATTCAAACGGATAAGATCAGTGGCTCACCATTGTTTGAATTCAATTTCCATTGAGATCTATCGTACGAAATTTATTTTGTAATTAATACTATTATTGTCTGTCTTAGCCCATTCCTGCAAGGAATAAAAAAGAAAAAAAACATTATTTTTATTTTGTAATTTATAACATGAAAGATAGGATATTTTTTTAGTATTTTCGAAAACATGTTTGATCTGATGATGCTTCTTAAAGAGACAAAACACGTTTCACAACTTTTATATTAATTTATTTTTTATTTGTGTAAAATAGAAAATTTTGTTTTATTACAAGGCATCAAGTTTACGATCCATGAAAAGCTTTATCCGTATGAGCTTAATAGTACAATGCGTGTGTACGTACACACATTATGTGTGTATTGTGGTCACTTTTGCATGGGAAGAAATGTATCATTTGCATAATTGTCTAAATGATAAATGGCTGCTTAAATAACTCCAAATGAAGCCTTACTTGTAATTTATGGACCTTTTTGCAGTGTTTTATAAAATATATTCGAAAATCAGCAAACAACTATTATTATAATATATGCATAAAATAAATTATAATTCTAGAATACCTATTGCTTGCAGAGTGGATTGTCACTGGGCGAATCCCATTATCCAATGTTACCCTTGGGATATTAAGAGATCTTGATAATAAGACTGCTAAATTTAGTTGCATTACGTGACAGTTTGCTAAGGGCTGTAGAGCAAGAATTATGGCGTCGTATTGGAAAACCTGCAGCCAGCAATTCGTAAATTAAAAAAAAGCAAAGCTCAATAAAGAATGAAGTTTTTTTTTTGTAAACAGATAATATTGCGTTTATTGTGTGTACTCCAAATTTCAGTGCCATCTGTCAGCATAAACACTTTAACTCTCTTTTTTCCTCTTCTCCGTCCATCGCGCCCAAGAGTAGTGTTGTGTTGTGCGTCACAGATAGACAAATAAAACAGAGCGTATGTAACATATCCTAATTATAGTCTCAAAATCACAACTATCAGTAATTCAGATACAAACTAAAATTCTTAATAAAAAAATGTACAAACAAGAAATAAAACACATTTTATTGCAATGCTTTTGTTGTAAAAAAAATTATATCGGGAAAACAGAAAAAACATTGAATACCAGATTATCAGAAATTGTGGCAGATTGAAAAAACACATTTCTACTTTTGAACACCTTATTTCAGAAAGACACGTGTTCAATCAAGAACAAGGGATAAAAATTTTGCATCAAAATACGGACGCTCATTAACTCTTTTTCCAGGAAATTTTAGAAATAAACAGAGCGCAATTGAACAGTCTTCCGATTTGAAACGATCAGCTGCACATGCCTGGATATCCACTTTTATACCCTATATAAATATAATCATAAAACCTTTTCTAACAAATAAAAATAAATATAATTCTTAAAAATTCTCACCATTCAAAAATGTGGGCATTCCTATGGGCTAAAATCTTTTTCGCCAGCAATAAACGAAACGAAAAATTCATTTACTAAGCGTCAGTTCAAGTTCATCCGTGCACTTGAACGCCTGAAGAAAAGGCAAAGCACGGGTCGTCAGTGACAAAATCTGTGTGAATGTGCATAATTTGAACGATTCAAATTTAAAATTTTATCGATTGATTATACCTAACGTCTTTTTTTAACTCATTTAAAAAAATAAATATACGTAGTACTTAGCCTGAAAACAAAAATATTGATCTGGATTTTGGATTTCTGATATATATGGCTACTGCATAGTAGCTCAGTGGTTTCCAACCTTTATGTTACTACGCCTCCCTTTGAAGAAAAAAAATTCTTAACGCCTTCCCATCCTTTATTTCATATAGTAATGAAGACGCGTTTTGAAGAGTAAATAAATATTTTGGGCTGTTCGCACCTCCCCTTGCTTGGAGGTTGGAAATCGCTGTAATAGCTGATTTGGGTTGCGGTGATCTAGGACTAGTTTCCCTGGATAACGAGTAGTTAACCACTCGCTCTGTCTTTATTTTATCATGCTATCACCGATCTCTTCGAATTAATAAAAACATAATATTCTTTTGTACTTTATTCCACTTTATTTAAAAGGTCAGGACCGGTTTCGCTCTTTGTTAGAATTTTCAACTGATCAGTTGACAATGCTTGCAATAAGCAAAACCGGTCCTGACCTTTTAAATAAAGTGGAATAAAGTACAAAAAAACATTTTGCTTTTATTAATATAATGCCTTCCCACCAAGTGTTGACAGTGTACACCCTAAGAGTGATCCTTACGAAAATGAAAGATCGAACAACTCAGTGAAAATTAGTTTTTTTTTACGATGTCCGTTCCCAATATGGAGCATATGGATTCCTAATGGAGTTTATCTCAACAGAAGTGTTTCTACGAGAACTGCTTGTTACTCAGTTGCTCAACCTCTCTTTTTCCAAAGAGAGTAGGGAAAGAAGGAAAGGTCTAGGACAAGACTAGTGGTTAGCTAATCGCTTTCGATACGCCCCGTTTATAGGGTAAGATGGGTGGGAAGGGGGAATTCAAGACAGCACATACATCCATGCCTTTGAACAGAAATTCATAAATCAATTTATAAAACTGCCCGTACTGGGATTCGAACCCGTGCCCTCCGTAGCGGTAGCCAACGACGTTGACCTCTCGACCATACAGGCCGCCTGAAAATTAGTTATTGTAGAAAAAACTTTTGTTCAAATATACTTTACTAGTAGTTCATATGTTTCATTCTGGGAGTGCGCATAGATATAAATACTAATTTTTAAAATCTTATCTATTGACTATAGAAGCCAATACTAAATTGCGATAAAAATGTATTCGCTTGTTTTATATTGCATAATCGAATATCATAAAAAGCTTTGAATATATTGGCCTTTTTTTCTATAGCCTGACCACTCTTGTATCCAATATGCTTAATGCAAATATTCACACAATTGAAACGACGTAAGAATCAACCATCAACCGATACTTGGCAAGCGATTGTGTGCTCTTGCGCTTTACTTTACGACTCTTCAAACGAGCAATTACTTCGTAGATAGCAGACTGTTTGTACAAAGGCGGAATATGACAACTATTTTTCCGCACAACTCAGGTTTTAAACGAATTTTCAAGTTTTAGATTACAATTTTTTAATAGGGTTAAATATACTTGGATATAAGAAATGCTCACCTCGTGATATTCAGACATTTTATAAAAATACAAATGTTTTTTAATAATTTAAGATTTCGACTGAAGGTGCTTGGTGGAATTTCAATATTAAATTTGAATCGTTCAAACTATGTTAATTCTCACAGATTTTGTCACTAACGACCCGGGCTTCGCTTTTCGGTATCTTCAGGCATTCAAGTGCACGGATGAACTTGAACTGGCGCTTAGTAAATGAAAGTTTCGTATTTATATAAGAAATAAATGCATCACTGAGTCCAAAGCCATTGCTGGCGAAAAGGATAAGCTCGTGGGAATGCCAACAGATTTGAGTAGTAAGTAGTTTCAAGAATTATATTATTTGTTTGTCGGCAAAGGTTGTATGATTATATGATTTTATGATATTATAGGGTATAGAAGTGGAGATGCCGGAAAGTTTAATATTTCATTTAAAATCGGATAATGTTAAGTTAATTCAATTTATTTAAGCATTTAAAACTTGTCTCAAACTGAAACGATAAGATAAAAATATTTAAACACTGATTTGGAGATCCAACAAGAACGATGAGATAATAATAATAAAATATTGGCACATTATTCGCCTAAATACATATTGTATTCAATTCAAAACGTCACAGTAAATCAAATGAATATTTTATTGCGAGACACACAATATCATATAAAATTGAAAATGTATTTTCTATCGCCGAGTTAAACTTCCGTCGGTGGCGTTTTCAATTTTCCGAGGCGACAGGGCGGAGCATTATTTCTTGTCGAAGGGGTAGCTTTTTCCCGAGAAGAAAACACTCGACAATAGAAGATATTTGTTTGCCGGCCGATATATTTCGCAGTGTTTCTGTCGAGGTGCAGTCGATCGAATCGAAAAAGGGAGATAACACACATATAACATGTCGAAGTGAAAGCTATGATAATACGCAAAAGGTCAATATGTGATTTATATTAGTTTCTGACAACACATTAAACGTTAAATGGATTACAATATTAACGATACTATCAAATTTGTGATTAGTCCATAACTATTGGTGTTTTTTTTATCCATGTCAGTTCCCAATGTAGAGCATATTGCCTCTTAATGGAGATATCTAAGCATGATTCATTATACGAAAACTGTTTGTTACTCAGTCGCTCAACCTCTCATTTCTAAGAAAGGACTAGTAGTTTACTAATCGCTCTCGCTACGCCTACTTATTACAGGGCCGGAAAGGATAAGAGGTAGCCATGCTTTCGAACAGAAATCGATAAATCAATCGAATGAATGCTGTTCGTACTGGGACTCGAACCCGTGAGACCCAGCACGAAAACCCACAACGCTAACCACTGCGCCATAGAACCCGGCATTGTTGAATATATTTAATAAATATTCCACACAGGCTTAGCTCTTACAAAACCACTCACTAAACTAGTACTTTCTAAAAATGCTATCTATAACTGTGAAACCACTAATTAAAATCAAATGCAACCTTTTGTGGATGTATGATATTATTGCCAATATTTTGTGTTTGGTAGAGCCATATAGCAATGTTTGCACATGTATCGAGTTTTACTGCTTTTTTTCTTAGAACACACATTGTAGGTTCTACTAGATTTATTTATTTTTTGCTGTTGTGATTGGTATCAAAACAGTTAAAGAAATGTTTTTTGAGATCCTGTTAATAGAATAATTATTTGAAATAATAATGTAAGTAATTCAAATAATATTATTTTTAAACTTAAAATACAGACGTAGGAAGTAGGATCAAGCACATATTATTATTCAAGAAAAACAAAATATTCTTTTGTACTTGTTTACACTTTAATTTATCAGGACCGGCTTTTTTCATGGCGAGTATTATCAACTTATAATACATAAACCACCTGTGTGGTCGAATGGTCAACGTTGTTGGCTTCGGCTACGGAGGGCCCGGGTTCAAATCCCGGTACGGACAGTTTTTATAAATTGACTTTTCAATCGATTTATGAATTTCTGTTCAAAGGCATGGGTGTATGTGATGTCTTGAATTCCTCCCTCTCACTCATCCTATCCTATGAACGAGGCGTATCGAGAGCGATTAGCTTACTACTAATCCTGTCCTAGTCCCTATCCTTCTATCCCTACTCTCTTTGGAAAAAGAGAGGTTGAGTAACTGAGTAACAAGCAGTTCTCGTAGAAACACTTCTGTTGAGATAAACTACATTAGGAGTCCATATGCTCTACATTGGGAGCATGGTTAAAAAAAAATAAAAATTAACGGTGTTTTTTATACAAAACAATTTATAAGAAACCGGTCTTGATCGTGATAAATAAAAGTAGGAAATAAGTACGAAGGAATATTGTGTTTTTATTAATATAATGCCATTACACCAAGTATTGACAGTGAACGCCCTAAAAGTGGTTCAATATTTTTTAATAAAACATAATATAAACTCAAAAAATTGGTACAGACAAGGAATTATGCTGCATAAATAAAAATACTATATCAAGAAATGTTGTTCATCATGTTGTACTAATATTGTTATAAAATAAGTGTTCTAAAATATGTACCTTGTTCTGTTTCAATTGCAATTAAGCTGATTATATATTTTATAATATTGGATAGAACAGTGGTGTTAGTTGAGCTTTAAGCTCGGGCGTGTGAACTTTGTTTGATTCCCCGTAGAAGTAAGTTAATACGCGAATAACGCATGCTGAAGCGTTGTCGGCTACAAACCGACGAGATAATGTCATTATGCGCTTGCAACTTCAAGTAGTTTCGCCTCACCCATCTCGTGAATCGGAAACAATTTTCCGTCAGAGCTTTCAAGGACTTTAGCGCACAAGTATTAGAATTAAAAACCACACTTGTCAAAGGTAAGTATTTCAAATTGATTTATTCATCATAATTAAGATGTTTATTGTCAATTCGACGTGAAAAGGTGTTATATTAAAAAATAAACACTTTTTTGTACTTATTCAACATTATTTATAAAAGATCAAAACCTTTTTCATTAATACGATTTTCCGTTTACTAATTTTAGTGATAATCACTTAAAAATATCATTTGAACTCATTGTAGCAACCATTATTAATTAATTGATTATTATTTTAGTATTGTGGTAATAGGATTCTAGTAGGTGTAATTCGTTTAAAATATGTGTCATTATTTATAAATTATTTTCATATTTCTTTAACTAATTGTTCTTATTTTTGTATATATCGTTCTTTATTTGTTCATATTTTAATAATTTAATAATGCTCGTGATAAGCGAAACCTGTATTTATATTAAATTTATAATGTGAAATTAGGACAAAAAAAAAATAATTTTTAAAAATATTATATTCTAACCAGTTGACCCAAACATACTTTCATAAGCGTATTTTGTTTTTTTTTTTTTTTATAATTTATCCATTTACAACCACTTAACTATGTCATAAAAACAAAATATTTGTATAGTAGTTTATCATAATAGGGGGGGGGGGGTTAAGGGGTCAGTGTTAAGTTTTGACTTTCAAATTATTTACATTTAAATTCAGTTCATTTGTAATAAGCCATGTTGAACGATGAAAATTAATACGGCAAAAATTTGCGACGTAGTGGGCATGATTGGTACAAATAACTTTTTTTCAATCAATTTACTGATTTTGTTCGAAGACAAGGCTGTTTGTAATGTCTAAATATTCCTTCCCATTCTTCCAAACCTACATTTATGGAGCGTAGTAAGAGCGATTAGTTAACAACAAGCCCTGTTCTAGCCCTATTCTGTTATGTCTACTACTATATTTGAAACAGAGAGAGTGAGAAACTGAGTAACTAACAGTTTTTGTATAAATACCTCCAGCATAAGGCCACATGCTTCACCTTGGGAGGAGATAATTGAAATAATTATTAAAAGTCGATTTCAGTCATATTATTTCAAGTTTTTTTTTCATGTTTGAAAATGTAAGACATTACATATTTTTTGAGTTTATATCTATAATATTTCAGAATAAAATTGTTTCTTTTAAGTAATCAAAAATAATAACAATTAATAACTCTTTATAATCAGCATAATTTAATTTCAAAGTGAAATTTTGGTGCCCTTATTCATAAAAACTCATTTAAATTAAATTTGTTTTATAGAAAAATAATGTTAGCTATTGAAATATTATTTAAATAGCCATAAATTTTCGCCTCCTATTCAGAGGTCTAATTATTTGAAACAAACGATGAATAATATTGTGTTAACATCTTTGAAAGAATGTAACCATTACGCTTAGATTTAAAATTTATGAAAGCACATTATTGCCCAAAGTGATGAAAAGAAAGAAAATTCCCCGAGGCATTTTTAGCTCATTCAAAGAAAACTCATTCAAGTGTTAAGTTTTGCAGAAAGGATCTTAGAATGGAAAGATAATACTTATAATTAATATTGCTAAGTATGAAAGCTCCGAGAGTATAGAAATTACTAATGCTTTTGATCATTCACTGTGGGAAGAAACAACCTTTTTTAACAAGCTCTCGTGAAAATACCATTGCAAACGAACTTTTACAATAATACTGTTATAATAAATAGTTTTCAGAATCGTACAAACGAGTTATTCCAAAAAAAACTTTATCCGTGATAATTAAAATAAATAGTATTATATATTTTTTGAATTAACCTTATAAAAATTCAATTGCATCCATGTGCTTAGTATGTTTAGGTTGCCGTAGTCTGTTTGTACCAATTAAACATTTTTTAACAGTCAAGATTGGCTTCATTTAACGGAAAGATAATCAAATGACACTGTTTAGTTGTCAGTTAGCACTTTAAAAGAGACACATCAGTTATCATTAAAAAGTTTAATAACCTCTACGAAGAGACAGACATTGTCGGATGTCAAAACTCAACGCCTACGCCGGACCGGACAAACATCACGCATGGATGAAATTAAACCTTCAAAATGTCTCATGTTTGCTTTCTCTGAGAGAAGTGAAAGCGTTCGAAGACCGTTGTTTTGTTGGATGGACGGGATGTCACAGGATCTGCTAGTTCTGGAGGTCAGCGACTTGCGTAGGAAGGTAGAAGATCGAGTTGTGTAAAGGAAATTGATTGAGGTGGTCAAAGTTCACCTTAGACTGTAGCGTCAAGAAGAGGAGTAATAATAATAAAAAAACTGTTTTTTACATTAAATAAATACTTACACCTCTTTGGTGATATTTTTATTGTTTTAAATTAGTATTTTTATAAATATTATAAGTTATTGAATAATATAAGATAATTTACTCGAAGGCTAGATTGTGATTGTACACAATGACAAACCTCAAAGAAAAAAATATCCCACACAATTATTTGAAAAATAAAATTAATACTCTTCCACAAAAATGTTAACGTATCAATGAGCTTATCAAAATTTCATTTTTTATAATAAAACAAAAAAAACGTTGTCATTTGTGACAGATAAACTATAACGAAACTAAAAATTATTTTGCACTGACAAATTGAGAAAAGAGAGTGTAATTTTTGCAAAATTTAAAACCCAATTCCAATAAACAAAACAGACCACAACGCTATCTTAACATTAATAGCCGATAAGGTCTGTCTGTAAGGACGTCCGCAGTAAGGTACAGACCAATGATTTCGATTTATTCTGAACAGCACATTTTTGAAATGTTGTTCTATCCAATGGGAGCGGCTTATTTTAAACTGGGCGTGAATGTTCTGATATCGCCACGTTTGAAAATTTGATATTTCTTGGTGTAGAGCTAAAGTATTGTATCACCATACATCATAATATTCGAATAATCAAAGACTTTAATTCGACTATTGCAAACTATGATTATAGGGCTATCGAAATGAATCGTCTGATCGTGTGAGTCGATGTGAGACTAATATTTTTTGGAGCGGATTTGATCAATTGAATCATAATGATGAATCTTTTCACGTCTGACCTTGAAAATCTGTTAGAATTCTTTAATACATTAAGAATATTCAAATTATGATATGGATATATGATAGAATAATATTTTGCTTTTTTCATACACTTGGACAAAATGTGCAACTGATTTTTTATTGAAAAATTGGATTTGATCTTTTGATTTTTATTGGAAATAATTGTTAAATAATTTAAAATCCGAAAAATAATTGTTGGCAAACTTAAACATTATTCCAAAAATTAAGTAATTTACAAAATTTCTGCTACTACGAAAGATGATTGTTAGCAAACTTCAACATTATTCCAAAAATTAAATAATTTACGAAATTTCTGCTACTACGAAAAATGGTTGTTAGCAAACTTAATCATTATTCCAACAATTAAATAATTTACGTAATTTCTGCTACTACGAAAAATGGTTGTTAGCAAACATAAACTTTATTCCAAAAATTCAATAATTTACGAAATTTCTGCTACTACGAAAAATGGTTGTTAGCAAACTTAAACATTATTCCAAAAAATCAATAATTTACGAAATTTCTGCTACTACGAAAAATGGTTGTTAGCAAACTTAAACATTATTCTAAAAAATCAATAATTTACGAAATTTCTGCTTCTACGAAAAATGGTTGTTAGCAAACTTAAACATTATTCCAAAAATTCAATAATTTCAATAATTTACGAAATTTCTGCTACTACGAAAAATGGTTGTTAGCAAACTTAAACATTATTCTAAAAAATCAATAATTTACGAAATTTCTGCTTCTACGAAAAATGGTTGTTAGCAAACTTAAACATTATTCCAAAAATTAAGTAATTTAGGAAATTTCTGCTACTACGAAAAATGGTTGTTAGCAAATTTAAACATTATTCCAAAAATTTAAACATTATTCCAAAAATTCAATAATTTACGAAATTTCTGCTTCTACGAAAAATGGTTGTTAGCAAACTTAAACATTATTCCAAAAATTAAGTAATTTAGGAAATTTCTGCTACTACGAAAAATGGTTGTTAGCAAATTTAAACATTATTCCAAAAATTCAATAATTTACGAAATTTCTGCTACTACGAAAAATGGTTGTTAGCAAACTTGGACATTATTCCAAATATTAAATAATTTACGAAATTTCTGCTCCAACGAAAAATGGTTGTTAGCAAACTTGAACATTATTCCAAAAATTCAATAATTTACGAAATTTCTGCTACTACGAAAAATGGTTGTTAGCAAACTTAAACTTTATTCCAAAAATTGAATAATTTACTAAATTTCTGTTACTACGAAAAATGGTTGTTAGCAAACTTCAACATTATTCCAAAAATTAAATAATTTACGAAATTTCTGCTCCTACGAAAAATGGTTGTTAGCAAACTTGGACATTATTCCAAATATTAAATAATTTACGAAATTTCTGCTCCTACGAAAAATGGTTGTTAGCAAACTTAAACATTATTCTAAAAATTAAATATTTTACGAAATTTCTGCTACTACGAAAAATGGTTGTTAGCAAACTTAAACATTATTCCAAATATTAAATAATTTACGAAATTTCTGCTACTACGAAAAATGGCTGTTAGCAAACTTGAACATTATTCCAAAAATTCAATAATTTACGAAATTTCTGCTACTACGAAAAATGGTTGTTAGCAAACTTAAACTTTATTCCAAAAATTCAATAATTTACGAAATTTCGGCTACTACGAAAATTGGTTGTTAGCAAACTTTAACTTTATTCCAAAAATTAAATATTTCACGAAATTTATGCTACTGCGAAAAATGGTTGTTAGCAAACTTGAACATTATTCCAAATATTAAATAATTTACGAAATTTCTGCTACTACGAAAAATGGTTGTTAGCAAACTTAAACTTTATTCCAAAAAATCAATATTTTACGAAATTTATGCTACTACGAAAAATGGTTGTTAGCAAACTTGAACATTATTCCAAATATTAAATCATTTACGAAATTTCGGCTACTACGAAAAATGGTTGTTATCAAACTTTTTTTTTCCAAAAATTCAATAATTCACGAAATTTCTGCTACTACGAAAAATAGTTGTCAGCAAACTTGAACATTATTCTAAAAATTAAGTAATTTACGAAGTTTCTGCTAATACGAAAAATTGTTGTTAGCAAACTTAAACATTATTCCAAATATTAAATAATTTACGAAATATCTGCTAACTATAAAAATAAAATATATTAAAATAAAATATAATTAAATTAAATTAAATTCAATAAAATAAAATAAAATAAAATAAAATAAAATAAAATAAAATGAAATGAAATAAAATAAAATAAAATACCAAATATTAAATAATTTACGAAATTTCTGCTACTACGAAAAATGGTTGTTAGCAAACTTAAACTTTATTCCAAAAATTGAATATTTTACGAAATTTATGCTACTACGAAAAATGGTTGTTAGCAAACTTGAACATTATTCCAAAAATTCAATAATTTACGAAATTTCTGCTACTACGAAAAATGGTTGTTATCAAACTTAAACTTTATTCCAAAAAATCAATCATTTACGAAATTTCGGCTACTACGAAAAATGGTTGTTAGCAAACTTTTTTTTTATTCCAAAAACTCAATAATTCACGAAATTTCTGCTCCTACGAAATATGGTTGTTAGCAAACTTGAACATTATTCGAAAAATTAAATATTTTACGAAATTTATGCTACTACGAAAAATGGTTGTTAGCAAACTTGAACATTATTCCAAATATTACATAATTTACGAAATTTCTGCTCCTACGAAAAATGGCTGTTAGCAAACTTGAACATTATTCCAAAAATTCAATAATTTACGAAATTTCGGCTACTATGAAAAATGGTTGTTAGCAAACTTAAACTTTATTCCAAAAATTGAATATTTTACGAAATTTATGCTACTACGAAAAATGGTTGTTAGCAAACTTAAAAATTATTCCAAAAATTAAATATTTTATGAAATTTCTGCTCCTACGAAAAATGGTTGTTAGCAATCTTGAACATTATTCCAAAAATTCAATAATTTACGAAATTTCTGCTAACTATAAAAATAAAATAAATTAAAATAAAATAAAATAAACTAAAATAAAATAAAATAACATAGAATAAAATAAAATAAAATAAAATAAAATAAAATAAAATAAAATAAAATAAAATAAAATAAAATAAAATAAAATAAAATAAAATAAAATAAAATAAAATAAAATAAAATAAAATAAAATAAAATAAAATAAAATAAAATAAAATAAAATAAAATAAAATAAAATAAAATAAAATAAAATAAAATAAAATTAAATTAAATAAAATAAAATAAAATAAAATAAAATAAAATAAAATAAAATAACATAGAATAAAATAAAATAAAATTAAATTAAATTAAATTAAATTAAATACCATAAAATAAAATAACATTAAATTAAATACTTTGCAACAAAAATCTCACGTTGCTGGGCAACGGGCTTACAGCTAGTCTATATATTAATAGCCGATAATGTCCGTATGTTTGTCTGAGTGTAAGATGTCCTCGATTTCCCCTCCCCCTGCCCCTCCCCCTCCTCCTCCTGCCAAGCCGCGCTGTCACTTTTTATTCATACTTAAGACATATTTTTCCAATATACACTGTTACTTATGATTTTCCTCGATTTCCTCTCCTCCTCCCCCTCCCCCTCACCAGCCTCGATGTCGCCATTTTTTATTCCTACCTTTTCGATGACGTCATTATATACTATTATTTGATGGAACATATCAAATCGCTGAAAAATTGAATTCTCATACAAAAAAACCGCCTTGGTCTGGATTCGAAACACGGTCCTTGAATTATGAGTTGAGAGCTTTACCACTCGGGTAAACAAACAACGCTACAATACGATAAAATAACATTATATATATTGAATTACGTTCGAATTTTGAAACTTTTGTTTTTTATTTGAAGCAAAATATATATGTTCTAATTTTCGCACGTAGATTTAATTCCGCTCTACCCAAAGGACGAAATTTCTGCTACTACGAAAAATGGTTGTTAGCAAACTTAAACTTTATTCCAAAAATTGAATATTTTACGAAATTTCTGCTCCTACGAAAAATGGTTGTTAGCAAACTTGAACATTATTCCAAAAATTCAATAATTTACGAAATTTCTGCTACTACGAAAAATGGTTGTTAGCAAACTTGAACATTATTCCAAATATTAAATAATTTACTAAATTTCTGCTCCTACGAAAAATGGTTGTTAGCAAACTTGAACTTTATTCCAAAAATTCAATAATTTACGATATTTCGGCTACTACGACAAATGGTTGTTAGCAAACTTAAACTTTATTCCAAAAATTTAATAATTTACGATATTTCGGCTACTACGAAAAATGGTTGTTAGCAAACTTAAACTTTATTCCAAAAATTCAATAATTCACGAAATTTCTGCTACTACGAAAAATGGTTGTTAGCAAACTTGAACATTATTCCAAATATTAAATAATTTACTAAATTTCTGCTCCTACGAAAAATGGTTGTTAGCAAACTTGAACTTTATTCCGAAAATTCAATAATTTACGATATTTCGGCTATTACGAAAAATGGTTGTTAGCAAACTTAAACTTTATTCTAAAAATTAAATATTTTACGAAATTTCTGCTACTACGAAAAATGGTTGTTAGCAAACTTGAACATTATTCCAAATATTAAATAATTTACTAAATTTCTGCTCCTACGAAAAATGGTTGTTAGCAAACATGAACATTATTCTAAATATTAAATAATTTACGAAATTTCGGCTACTACGAAAAATGGTTGTTAGCAAACTTGAACATTATTCCAAAAATTCAATAATTTACGAAATTTCTGCTACTACGAAAAATGGTTGTTAGCAACTTGAACATTATTCCAAATATTAAATAATTTACTAAATTTCTGCTCCTACGAAAAATGGTTGTTAGCAAACTTAAACATTATTCCAAAAATTGAATATTTTACGAAATTTATGCTTCTACGAAAAATGGTTGTTAGCAAACTTAAACATTACTCCAAAAATTAAATATTTTACGAAATTTCTGCTACTACGAAAAATGGTTGTTAGCAAACATAAACATTATTCCAAAAATTAAATAATTTACGAAATTTCTGCTTACTATAAAAATAAAATAAAATAAATAAAAATTTAATGAAATAAAATAAAATAAAATAAAATAAAATAAAATACCATAAAATAAAATAACATAAAATAAAATTAAAATTAATACTATGCAACAAAAATCTCACGTTGCTGGGCAACGGGCTTACAGCTAGTAGACGCTGAATAGCTCTCAGTGAGTTAATATTCTTATCAAAATAATGATTTGCTTTGAAAAACACAGTTATTTAAGAGAATTTAAATGTTTTGGTGACTGCACACAGTTTTGAGCGGATGCAACTTTGAACTCTTTGCAGGATAAGCGTAAAAATGTTTACATTGGGCTGTAGTTTTATTTGCAATATCATTTATCAGTAGATATCATTTTTTTGCAAAATTATTCAAATAAACATGGTTTTTCTTAAAAGTCAAAAGATATTTTTTTACAAGCATGTTTCTCAACTTATATGTAATGATTAACATTTTCGATACGCTTAAGAGATAATAAATGTTCATAATTACAATATACGCGTTGTTTGACTTAAAAACTTCTACTTAATTTAAAGAAAATGTTATTGATTTTGTTGATAAGTATAATAAAGTAACAAAAGCTCAACTTTGAAGCCATTTTCTGGTTGCGGTTCATAATAATGAAAGTTTAAGTTAAGGCAAACAGAAGAGGGTTGAAATTAGAAAGGGTGGCATACTGTCAGTTTGTCTTTCACAAGTTAAACGCTAAAGTTTTTCTGCGACTAACTTGAACCCGTAAGTTCTAATAATTGTCTTATAAAAGAAAGTCGCAAGATGGCAGAGAAATTTCAATTTTGTTTTTCTTTGTTTCGAATATAATTAATAACCACATGGACTAATTTATCAAATTGAAAAAAGGATTTTTTGTTTAATTTTACCGTTTAAACATTAACAATTAAAAATAAATTTGGATGAAACACTAATATTTGACTTTTTGTTTATATATTCAATTTCTCATGTAATGTATGCATTATATAGTTGAGCTTTATTGAGCTAACAGTATATTTGACGATTTTTGTAATAGCCGCTTCGATTGCAGAGCTAATGGAAGCTCCACAAACTTTTTTAACCAAACGTGTTATTCCACTACTGGTTAGTTTTAAGAAAGATAAAATAATCAAATAAAAAAAAGATTGGTTTTTTAGAAAAGTAATATTACTTTTTTCTCTGACGTACCATTTAAAGCATCGAATTTCCACACAAGAAGCAATACAATCATAACATCCATGGTTTTGTAAACAAATTAATAATAAAAAATTGTGTAAATATGTCTATTCGAGGATTTAGACTCATAATTAGGGCGTCCAATCCCGGGATCCCGAAATTCTGGGATTGAGACGGCCGCGATCCCGGGATTTCGGGATTGAGAAATTTTGAGCAAATTCTCGAAATTTATACGAAATTTGCAAATTGAAGATTTCAAATTCCTCGGTGAGCTAAAAAAAAAAAACGAGTTTCTGTGAGATTCCGGGAAAAAGTATACCAAATCGGAGATTTCAAATTCCTCGGTGAGCTAAAAAATAAAAAAAACGAGTTTCCGTGAGATTCCGGGAAAAAGTATAGCAAATTGAAGATTTCAAATTCCTCGGTGAGAAAATCTCAATCCCGGAATCCCGGGATCCCGGGATTCAAAATAAATCAATCCCGAAATCCCGGGATTGGAAAAAGGCTTCGGGATTGGATACCCTACTCATAATCGTGTATTTAAGTAGTTAATATCAGTACTCGATATCAAAAATCGTTTTTCTGTGGATTTAAGAAAAGAATAAAATATAAAATGATTATTATTAACAAATGAAAGATATTATAATATAAGATTTTGACTGAAGGTGCTTGATGAAATTTCAATATTAAATTTAAACCTTTTACATTTTCTACATTCCCACATATTTTGTTATAACGACCCGAGATCTTCAAACGTTCAAGTGGATGGATTAACTTGAACTGACAGGTTAGTTCTTGCTGTTTGCTTTGACACATAGAAAAGACTTGGTCAGTTGACAGCAGAACATGTGATCTGGCTTGAAATTTATCCTTGAAATAGAAAAGGTTATTGTAAATGTATGTAGATCAAACGTAAATTAATCCAAATATAATAAACATATTTTGAAGAAAATCTATATTGTTGTAGAAGTATTATTATTTGTTCTCTACTATTCAATAACGTTCTCAAATCGTTTTGCTTTATGCTTAATACTTTTGTGTGTACTTCTTACAAAACGACAACATCAACATCTTTAATCAAAAGAGTTATAAACTTGAAATGCAGAATCGAATTGTTTTTTTTTAATACTGTGTTATGTTTATAATTTTTACTGAAACACTTTTATATGTTGGTTCAACTTTATTCTGATAACATAATTTACACTTTATAAATCAATCTTATAATCAAGAAGAAAAATAGTGAGATGACAGGTTGCAATTATTTTCTTTAAGCTGAATAGTTTCATACTTCAATTGTTTCATTCTAGAATGAAACACATTTGAAAATAGAATGTCATAGAGAATAAAACATAGTATGCTATGGTGTTGAGTATACATAACAACTGTATTATTAATAATAAATATTTCTATAATATGCGTGAGTCAATTGCCAACAATTTATGAGTCATATTAGTAAAACTGTAACAAATGTAATTAATCAATGCCTAAAACAATCTTTCTAATTTACTTTGCTGGAATTCCCAGTACAGTAGTGTCCAATAAAATATCAATTATACTATTCAGAATAGACAAAAGGTCTCGGGAAACAAAGGTGGCAGTTTTTATAATCAGTTAATGTTGAGAAATGAATTAAAACGTTTTTCTTTCTTATAGATAACACGTCTAAAAAAGTTATGTTTTATATTTTAACTAGTATTATCGTGTATTTTTTTTGTATAATTTACATTGCTTAGTATGCTTTGATTAACTGATTTTAGCTCAATTTCTATTTTTTAAAAATATACATGTAAGAACCATTTTTTTATTTACTTAACTTACTACTACAGCAATACCAAAAATATCCTTTCTTCAAATGATTAAAAAAATATTCTATTGCATAAATCAATAGCAATCCTGTAAAGATGCAGTACAGATCAAGTCGACGTTGAGTATTAGATACTTATAAATCAGCAGCCGACAACTCTGCTTATTCAGCATTCATCTCGGCACTTGATTAGCCCCCAGATGGTTATGTTTACAAGGGCAATCTTAGATAGGCAAGTTGGTTGAATAGATTAAAGAGCCGAAAATCACTTGGAAATGTCACGTCATGTGATATGAAAGACAGGAAGTGATAGTTTAAGAAACATATATTTTAGGCCCTGGGAACACAAATTTATCAGGAGAATATAATTTTAAATTTATTGAATTGGCAAAAACTTAATAGAAAACAATTATAATAAGTTCAAAAATAGTAATATAATTTAATTTTACAGTTTCTAAATTAACTATTATATACTTTATTTACTATTATATACTAAATCAACTATTATATATAATTAACTACTATATTTTTCTGATTCGACATAAGGCCGCAGTAAAAATTGACTAGGGAATCTTTAGTCGGAAACAGAAATATACGGTCAGAATATGTCAGTAATTTACGAATTTACATAAATTTACAGAATTATAGAATTGTCCAGAAGGCCGCACTATAGCAGCCAAAAGGCCGCAGGTTCCCCACGCATGCGCTAAGCTATTAACGTGGCTTAATATACTGGCTCAGAAGAAATAAAATCGATTTATTCAATTTAAAACTGTATTTTTTCAAAATGAGTTATAATTAAATTATAACTTGACAGTATTGAAAACTTAAATCATGTATGTCGTATATAACAAAATATTTTAATTAAAAGCTTTTTAAAAGCCTGACATTTATATTTTGTAATTTTAATTCAAGAACCAGAATCAATGTTTGGCTTATTCGTAAAGTTCTGTCTGATGTCTATTGCAATGTGTTTTAAGTGTGATTATTTCACTTGTACTATACGTTAAGATTAGTAGAATATTACAACGCATCTAACTTATTTTTTTTCTAAAATATCACTTGGCTAACTTCACCTCTAATGGGTCTATTAACGTACAATCTTATAAATACTTTCTTAATAGTGTGAATCGACAGAATTATTTATAAAATGTGTTATTGTGTAATAATATTTTTGACATACAATTAAAATAATAAAATAAAATTTCTTCTGCAGAAATTTTGTACCTTCCTGTATATGCGAACGCACGATCATAGCCACAAGTTCCATACGATTTTCCAGATTAAAGGCGCACAATATTTTGTTGCAAAACTGCGTAACTTGAGTGAGGGTAATTTTAATTATCGTCATTCACACGCCTCGAAATTACAACAGTGTGCAGACAGGGCGCGGCAGCCTGCGGGCCCACGGATGATTTATGACCAAACTTTGTACAATCTAATTGATATTTAAATGTTCGATACATCCTTCTACAAAGCGGTAACTTGTTCTGTGAATTTGCGGCGAAATTAATTTGATTCTCTGTTATGCTAAGCACGTGGAAATCAAATAAGTGTTGAATATTGTACCTTTCGATTATGACTACTATAGCAATTAAGAAATTTCACTCAATTAAATTAACTAGCCAATTTGAATTGCATTACTATTTTTAAAGAACATCTTTAATCTTATAAATTTAATTAATACGGAAAATCTGTAACTCACGGTTGTACTCGATCAGAACCATGTGGCCCCTGTTCAACGCATGGATGTCGACTGTTGTTTTACGGTTACGAGCCATGGCACATTGTAACCATATACTATTTGCCGCTTGCGTGGTCGAGTGGTCAACGACGTTGGCTTTGGTTACGGATTTAAATCGGGTTCAAATCAACACGAGTTCAAATCCCAGTACGAACAGTTTTATAATTTGATTTTCCATTGATTTATGAATTTATGTTCGAAGGCATGGATGTATGTGATGTATTGAATTACCCTTTTCTACCCATTTTATCTTATGAACAGCGAGTATCAAGGAGCGATTAGCTAACCGCTAATCCTGTCCAAGCTCTATCCTTCTATTCCTACTCTCTTTAGAAAAAAATATAAGTTGAGCAACTAAGTAACAAGCAGTTCTCGTAGAAACACTTCTGTTAAAGAGCCCATATGTCCTACATTGGGAGCGGACATGGTAGAAAAAAAAACATTTACTGTACTTAAAACATATGCTTGCATTAGTCTGACTTTGTCAGGAACACGGAGATAAGAGAGCGGACTAACACACCTCTTATTAAGCTTAAAATAAAAACCTGGTTTAGATATGTTTTGCGGATGCTTTAAAACAGTCTGTGAACCTTGCTTGTCTTTTTTACCAACTGGATGGATCTTAACGTCGTGGAAAGCTGCTGATGAACTTGGCGGAGCTACGACACGCTGGTATGACCTAGGAGAAAGTAAAAAGACTGGCGAGGGATAGAGCATCTTATAGAAACCGTGCGATGGGCATATGTTCCGAATAGGGAGCGGAAATGGATGCAGATGATTTTAATAGAGCAGTTTATCAATATTTTAGCAAAATAACGTTTGATATTGAATATACGATACTGATATTCAGTAAATATATTTTGAATAAATTGTTCTTATCACATTCAATCCAGCCATGTTTTATTGTCAACCTAATACGAGATTTGAACGCATCTGAATGGCCAAAAGTAAAAATTATGTTATCCACTCTACGCTTAAAATATTTGAATCACATTTTTTATGACACAACTAAATTGATTTGAATCGAGAAATATTTATGAAGAGTAAGAAACAGCATTTAGCTAACTGATTTAAATACAACTTGCAGTTAAAATGGTGTTTATTTTACACATATTTACTTTAAGCTGTGTTTTGATACAATTCATCAAAGGTTCTCATGTTGTTTATTATAAAGTATGCAATACACCTATCCCTCGATTTACACGGTAGATACGTTCCTGAAAGTTCATTCGTGTAAGTCGAAATTGTATATTTTTTAATGTTAAACCGTGTAAATCGAAAAGTACACGAAAAACGCATAATTTGGGTGTTTTCTGAAATACATAAAAAACAAAATTATTAAAAACTATAAACATACGTATTTTTTTATTACTTAAATACAGGTAAAGCTTAAAGAGTAACAAAAAAATGAAATTCAAAAGATTCATTAGAAAAATATTGCAACAGTTGGTGGAGTTTTTTTACTATTCATCACTATCACAAATCACTGCGACTTGACTTGATGACTTGCTGTGAAAGTATGCTTCTTTTCAGATGAAGAAGAGGATGGTATCTTCTATTTTATTTTTTCATAAATCCGCAATGTTTTATTTGTAATAGCATTGGTATCAATTGGCATCCGTTTTTGAGTTTGGTCCTCTATCTAAATCATTAATGCCCTCTCCATGTTTTCCATTGCAATATCTCTGATATATGAAGTTGTGCTCGTACTCGTAGTGAAAACTGCTGCACTTTTTCTAATTGAGTTTTAATTTTTTCTAATGGTTCTTATTGTAGCTTCATTCATGCTATATAATCTAGCAACATCTATTACTCTTTCTCCGTTTTGTAAAAGATTTTTGCTAACGAAATAACTTTTTTTTTTACTTCTTTCGACATAATAAGGCTACAAATATTATTCAAGATATAAAACACGTAATTAAAAATTATGTACTCGTTTTTTACTTACGAATATGAAGAATTAAAATTTTCAAGTTAACTTTTTTAAACCGTGTAAAAGCGAAAACATGTAAAAAAGGTACCGTGTAAATCGAGGGATAAGTGTACTCACAAAAGATGTTTAAAGAAATTTAGCAGCTAATAAAAACGAATTCTTTATAAATTAATCTAAAAATTTAGATATGATAATGATGTTAATTGCTTCTTAACTTCCAGTTAAAATGGTGTTTAATTTACAAATATTCATTTTAAACTGAGTTTTGATGCATTTAATCAAAGTTTCTGATGTTGTTAATTATAAAATATACAATACTCACAAGAGATGTTTAGAGAAGTTTAGCAGTTAGTAATAACAAATACTTTATAAAGTAATCTGAATATATTTATTGTATTTAAACAGTATTTCTGTTATTTTATTGTGAGTAACTAACGAAACATAAAATTCATTACGTTTACATGTAAAAACAAACAACTACCACAAGTTTTTCTGCATACTAAGAATTTAAATTTATTCAAATATTTTCTTCTATTTTTGCGCACATTACCTGAGCATTAAAACGTGCGAATGAAGTACACAAAGTACAGCCAGTAGACGCTTATGCAAATGAACCGAGAAAGCTTAAAGCTTTCCGAGTAGATAAACATATAAACTTTACATGTATATATAATAGTAATGCAAAAAGTTTTCAAAACGTTATAATTTTAAAATTGCAATATTTATCGAGGGTAGTGGCAAAAAACAACCTGTCCTATTTAATATTAATTCTTTATTATTAAAACTTTTAAATTAAATTAACAAAAAATAATTATTATTCAATAATATCTTAAATAAGACACTTTTAGGGTGTACACTGTCAATATTTGGTGGAAAGGCATTATACTATTAAAAACACAATACTCTTTTGTACTTCATTCCACTTTATTAATTAGGTCAGGACCGGTTTCACTCATTGCGAGCATTGTCAACAGATAAGGAAAATATATAAACAGTGCTATTTATAAAAATTTAAATTGAAATAAAAGGTTTAAGCAATTATTAACAATGAAAAGATTTACAAATGACATTAAAATTACACAAATTTAAATGCTACTAATGTCAATACATAATTCTGTAACGCCATTCCTGTAACGCCAAATATATTGGTCAAACAGGTAGATTGTTTAATATTAGAATCAAAGAACACTTGAGTTCTGCTAAGAAAGAGGATGAACTCTCTTCGATTACATATCAAAAGAATGTGAATAAATCGACATAATAATATATAAGGTGTTCGTTTCGTGGTCGAGTGGTCAAGTGTGGTCAACGTTATTTGCTTGCAGCACAGGTGGTTCCCCGTTACTCAAATTGTTTCCAATTAATAGATTAATCACAAACCTAGCTGATTGATTGCAGCTCATTAGTTTAATAGTTTGTAATGTTTAACGTCATTAGTAGTATGATTAAATTTGTTTGCACTGTTTCGATTTTATAATCCCCTCTTTGCTTCCTTTAAAAAGGAAAAATCCCAATCTGATTGATTACAACTCATTAGTATCATTAGCATCATTATCTGTTTGTTTTATTTCGATTCTACACCCCCCTCCTTGCTCCTATAAAAGGAAAAAAACCCAATCCATTTTGTAATTTTATAATTTTAAAATGTTAGAATCAATCTTGCTTCATTACTTAAGCAAACTTTGCGATAGTAAGTCTGAAGATGCCTCTGAAAGAGGCGAAACACGTGTCACAGTTAGTAACACAATACGTGGAATAATCAAAGTAAATTTAAATTTTCTATTAAAATGAACTTCCACAAAGTTACCGCCGAAACCATCGAAAGTGTTATTTGCTTTGTTACGGAGCTCACGGCTTCGAACCTGACTGGTGTGTTTTTTTGATTCACCGTAGCCCGTTAGTCCAAATGTAAAGCATATGGCCTCTCATGAATGTACTTCAACAGAAAATTTTCTAGACTTCTTTAAATATACATCAAAAACATCCATACATTCGAAAATAATTCGACGAATCTCGTCAGATTCTACATTACTGCTCGTACTAGGGTTTTAATCCATAAGATCCGTTACGGAAACCAATGATGTTGACCAATCCAATACGTACTCAATGGTTTGCTTATT
Source organism: Himalopsyche tibetana (assembly GCA_030503985.1). Classification (NCBI taxonomy): domain Eukaryota; kingdom Metazoa; phylum Arthropoda; class Insecta; order Trichoptera; family Rhyacophilidae; genus Himalopsyche; species Himalopsyche tibetana. The sequence goes on along the minus strand of JAPJYX010000009.1, from coordinate 5,006,029 downwards.
ATTTTTCTTGTCTTAACCCTATACTTATATCCCCAATCTATTTAAGAAATGATAGCCAAGCAAACGAGTAACAAATAGTTTACCTGAAACCACTCTTATTGAAATAAAACTCTAGTTGGTGTCATCCATATATGAAATATATATATATTGGGCTAACACCTATATTTTCAAAATCATTACCTCTCCTTTTCGGGCACTACAGCAAGGATGCACTTTCCCCGCCTCAATGAATGTCTTCCATTCTACTTCGTCTTTGCCAATTGTTATGTGTTATTTAAGAGAAAAATAAAAAAATATCGTATTGCAGCTAATACAAATGCTTCAAATATTTTAAAGTTGAAACATCATATAAGAATTTAATGTAACTCACTCGAAATCAACTCGAGGTAAATTGAAATAACGAAAACTCGTTTTAGGTTTCAAATTTAAATGGAAAAATATCATTTTGAAATTGACCTTACTAGAAATCAAACTCAGACTCACCACGTAATCACTTTTTATATCCAATGATTAATACAGCGTGAGTTAAATGAACATACTCGACTCTAAGTAGAAGCTCGCTTCAAAAAGTGTTCGGACTTGTTTGTTTGTCTGTTTATATGAAGTTTTAACATTTCGAATTTTCCTAGAGTTTGCTTTGCAGTTCAACAAGAACGTGTTGCAGACTGATAATCAAATATCTGTCCTCAGCACACAAGGTATTGCATGCAGTAGGTTGGCGGGTACAGTACACTTATATTTTCTTTTGCTTCAATCGCAAACGAAGCACTCTCAGTGTATAAGGTAAGCACATTACGCCAGTAATGCGACCCCTGCCGCTTTTCTTTGCAACAATTAGTTTAAAAGCATCTGCCACTACTGTATATTACCCAAACCAGTTAAAGCACAAACAAAATACCACACATAAGCACCACGATAACTCATTCTTTCTCACTTTTTTCTATCGAATAAATAAAAGATAAAACAATTAACACTGCTTTAAAAAGTATTTTGTGTAACACTAAGGTGATATGTATGCCGTGACTGCTGTAGGTATTTATATCGTGCTCTCGTAGAGGGTATACTTTGTCTCCAACCTGATGGGCTGTAGAATGACGTAATTATGGCTGCATTAGTAAATGCTGTATATATTAGTCGACAAAATTACACGTAATCTTTTCCCTAATTATTCCGTTGTATGAATCGTTATACACAAGTGCGCATTTTTTTCAAAAAGAAAATTATACCAACGTAATGTAAGTATTCCTATCATGATTTCTCTTGTGGAATAAAGAAACTTTACAATGGATTAAATTAAAATTTGAAAAATAAAATTAGCAATTAGAAAAATGATGAATGTTTTGATCATTTATTTATAATACAATTTTATCAAAGTAAGTTCGTATTTGATCTAATGAAAATGCTTTTAAATCTCCATGCCCAATATTTTTGTTATTTTAAAAATCAAAATAAACTTTAACTGTGACATTACCGAGACTTGTACTACAAAAATTTCGCTATACAGAGATTTTATGTGTAGAAGAAAAACAAGATTTATAGTAAGCGAAAGGCATACCACGAAACGTTTGTGTTTATTTAGTCATTCAATTTTGATTTATCAAAAAAAAATTAAAACGAGCGTTCATTTAAAACCCAAGCATCTGAAAAAATGCAGCTATTAACACGCTATTATTTCTTAAATCGTATTGAATAAAACATTGCTGTTGCTTTATGAATCTTGAGTCATACATTCATAAATCAGAATTCAATTTGGTTCTTCTAAAGTTACACTAATCCGAATTCGTAAATTAAGTTAAGTCTTAGAGAGAACTCTTAGAATTTCTATAGTCGCAGAGACAGAAGTTCAGAGCCTAATGTAAAGTTCATCACAGTGAAACAGTCACGAAATTTAAGAAATATGTCTTTTGGGTTAAGTTTTATTTTATTTATTGAAATACTTGCAGAAAAGCAAAATATGTTTTTTTGTTGAAGAATCTGTCATACATAAATGATTATTTAAAACCTTGCGGTTAAATCGATGTGAGACAAAAGTATTTATTTGGGTTCAATATTTTTTAATTTTATGAAGAAAAATTACATTTTTATTTCATTGATTGATAAATATTGTATGTAGGTGTATCAATAAAAAAATTAAAAGTTATAATTAGTTATCATAGTTTTTATCTCTTATTTAAACAGATATTTCAATCAGTGACAAATTATATAGTATTATATTATTTCACTTGAAATCGAAATTCACTATCAAGAAAAAAATCAAAGCTGTTGCATGCTTTTATGAAAATAACAATACAAATGAGACCCTTAGTACCAAAACTCACATTTTTAAAATATCCAGTTTTACTACAGAAAGATTTTTTTTCGTAAATATTTTTTATAATCCATGTCCGCTAACAATTTGGAGCATATGGCCTCCTGATTAAGGTATCTCAAGAGATTTTTTTTTACGAGAACTACTTGTTAGTCAGTTGCTCAACCCCGGTATCATATATATATGTAATTTCAAATTTGAAAATATTTGCTAAAACGATTGCTAAGGAAATTTCTCTTTACAAATATATTTAAAAAAATAAATTTTAGATAGTTAATTAAGGACGTAAGTTATTTCTTTTTGCAATATCATTTGACGCGTTTGATTTTCTCAAAGAGTAAATATTTTTAGTTTGTATAACGCTCTACAAGTTAAGAGTCGTTTCAATTTATTCCATGGATACCAGCAACCACACAACTGAAATGACAAATGCAAACATTTTAAGTTGATGGCAAATTTAATCACCAGTCGTTCCATTTTGCAGGGAAAGTAATTGCTCGAGAGAAGAACTAAACATTTTTAATTTGTTTCAGCAGTGCTCTTAGAAAATATTTTAATTAATTATAAAGAAAACGTGAAAGAAGTTATACATATATTGTAAAGACTTTACCATCGCAAACTTGTCGTATAAGACTTTGATGTTTTACAATGTTTATTTTATCCGGAAAAAATATGTTGTTTAATAATAAAACAAGCACACATTATTTTGGCAATTAATATGCGAATTGCTGAAAACCAAAAAAGCGTTATTAATAATGTTCGAAAACATCACATTAAAATTATTATATTTTCCCCACTAAAACCATGTCAAGAAATTTATATGATTTTTAGTTTTATTTTATTTTTTCTTGGTTCTTTGTATGTGTTAATACTAACTATTTTTGTCTTAATTTAGTAGATAACATATTATATCTTGATAGATAAATATTTATGAATTCATTTAAATTTAAGCGTTTTTTCTTATTTAATACGTAAGTTACATAAAGCACTGAATTTATTATCTAATTTAATGAAAAAACAGTATAAAATATTTAAAAAAAATCTTCTCAAAAAGGACCAACCAAAGACCATTAAAACAACGTATTCAAATTAATATCAGTATGAATACTAATTTTGAAAATATTTTTTTTCAAATTTTCAGATTTTACAAACAATAATTGTACGATTTAAAACTAATATTAAATTACAATTTTAGGATTTATTGCCTTTCGTAAAGGTGGGTAAGTTAAGTTATGACGAAGTGATATTTCAAGGAACTTTTAAAAGCAATCGTATTCATTCAACTACAAAACTTTCATTGCAAACTGTAAAATGTCGAGCTTCCATAAGTCATTATTTATTTTTTAATCATAAAGCAAATACAACAACTTTTGTGGAGTGTTGTTATCATTACTGTTCCACGGTTGTCTGTAAAGCACTTAGGTAATGAGTTTTAGGCATTTTGAAAATTTGAAATCTTTCTTCTTCAAAATGTGAAGGTTAACAAACGCTAACAATAACTCGGCTCTTTGTCAGCTCGTCGTAGCGCTACGCCAGCTACATCCGTAGACCGCGCCACAGTAAATGTCCTCTACGCCGGTGCGGTGGTACGATGCTACGCCGTTCGTCTTGTAACCCTCCCAGCGTGCCATAGTCATTACCATTATGAAAACAGCTAAGTTTGAAATGGGCTTAAGGATATAAAATATTAAATAATATTCGTATAATATTATCACTTCAGCAGAGTAATAAAATAACACAATATATTTTTTTTATACATTTGATCTGAGTTAAATTAAATCAATTTGAAGAACTAAAAACAGTGTTATGGATAATATTTTTTACTGAAACACTGTTTAAATGTTTGGTTCAACTTTTATTTCCATATGTCATAATTGTACACTTTTATATAAATCACTAATCTTATAATCGAATAATAGCAACGTGAGTTTCAAGGCGTCTTTACTGGATCGATGACCGGTCAATTTGAACTCTTGAATTGAACTGAATGGAAGGAGAGTAGGATATCGGTTTTGGGCGTTGAAAGGTTATTGTTACAATTATAGTATGGCATAGAGTATAAACATAGTACTCTATGACAAGACGTCGAGTATACATAACAACAGCATAACGAAAAGGCTTGTTAAAGTTGTTTTAAAGTAAAATAATTCCGTAGAAAATCAGTATAGAATTACTATTTAAACTCTATTCATCACAAATTGTGACGATTCTGCTAAATAACAAAGCACTTTGTCGCCTTTTAAACGATGGACACAATGTTTAAATTTGAATCGTTCAAATTAAATATTAAAATTCCACCAAGCACCTTCAGTCGAAATCTTAAATTATGACACAATTTTTGTTGCTGATAATTGATTTTATTCGACTATTTTTTGCTGAGAAACTTTTATGAATTCACTAATTACAGTTGAATTCGTAAAAAAAACTTTTGCTTGAATCCAGTTAAATCAGATAAGTCAAAAAAACATGAATAATTAATTCAAGGTATAAAGATTCCTTGTTAACTTCAAGTGAAAATTGTTGTAATAAAATTGTTCAATAGGCAATAAAATATTCATTCTTTAACTAAATGCATCATATTTACGTACAAAAAATCAACTATTTTGTAATACATCCAGTTCCACTTATTTTGAAAAAAAAATTAGGATTAGATATGTGTCCAGAAAAATGCTTGCGTTGATCTTGAATAAGCAATCTTGCTTTTCAATTGTGAAATTCTTTTATAATTATTTTTTTAGTTCAATAGATTTTCATATGTTTCACACTAGAAGTAGGGTATCCAATCCCGGAGCCTTTTTCCAATCCCGGGATTTCGGGATTGATTAATTTTGAATCCCGTAATCCCGGGATCCCGGAATTGAGATTTTCTCACCGAGGAATTTGAAATCCTCAATTCTTTCTCAATCCCGAAATCCCGGAATCGCGGCCATCTCAATCCTTAAATTTCGGGATCAGAAAATTGAACGGGATTCCGGGATTGGATGCCCTAATTAGGAGTAAGTTATATGTATCTAGGAAAATGTGGTTAAAAAATAATATTTCTTGACATTTTATTTTTGATTGAATATATTTCCGTAATCCCTTTCTCCAGAGCTGATTTGCGTATTATAACTCGACTTCCGCTTTCACGATGATTAGATTTCATTGAGCCGCAGGTAGGCGGCTTTTGTGCTCAGTTTTTAGCTGTAATTAATTAAGAAATTCATTCACCGTCAATCATTTTTATTGTGCGAAGTTCGAATGACAGCGGAGAGATGGCGTTTATTTATCACATAACCTGTTGGCAAGGAGGGCAAACAACAGGACTTTTCATCAAAATCACCACCGAAGCTTTCCGTTCTTTCATTTCGCCTGGCGTGATTTATAACAGCCAAATGAATAGACAATGATTATGTTGAACAAAGAAAACTTTTAAAACTTCAGGCATTTTTTCGTAGGAAGTAAAACGTAATTAATTTATATTGATTTATAAATCGAAAGACAAAATAAAATTGGTCGTCGGCTTAACACATTAATAGCTACCGCCCGTAAATTGTATGGATATAGTGTATCTGAGCTGAATGTTTTTTTTTAACATTTTAAAAGGGTAGACATTAATGTTGGATTTCACTGAGCAATTCAAAAAAAAAATCGCAGCTGAGTAAAAATCGTTGAAGGGTCGGATCTGGTCCGCGGGCCATAGTTTGGTGACCGCCGCTCTAGAGACACTATAACCATATATGGTCAAGACATACCTTACAATAGCTATAATTAAATGAAGTCTACAAAAAAAACTAGCATAATATATCGTGTCAGTACTAATATTAAATTTATATGGTTAGGTCGTTTCGAGTACCATACTACATCTGAATTTATTATCGCTGCATCGTGAACGTGTTTTAAATAGAAATACATATGGACCAAAAACTCCAAATACAAGCAAGTCAAAAGCTTAAAATTTTGAGTCTCCGAACGGAAAATTTTATTATTGAAGTTATAATCAAATGTGTTTGTCACCCGCTGTGGTCTAGTTGGATAGAGCTTGCTCTACCGATTAATTGGATCTGGGCTCAATTCCCGGTAAAGTCAATGTAAAATTGGATTTTTTCAATTTTAATTTGAGATCTACGACATGGGTGTTTGTGATGTTAATTCTCTTTGAGTCAATCTCATGTGACTTACAAAATTTTTCATCGAGTATATCTCGTATGATCTTTCAACATCCAAAATATATGACGCATTGGCGTACGCTGTAATGTCAAATATTTTTTTTAATAAAAAAAAGGAAGTATTTTAAGCAAAAAGTTGTGTCATTGTCACAATTTTATTTCATTTTGGTTTTTTTTATTACAAACCACTCAGTAATTTCTTAATTTGATAAATTTACTACCAATGCATTCATCATATCTTTTGAAGAACTGGACTTATCTTGGTTTTGTATATACTAGTGTGGTTTTTTTATTTTCAATTTTCTAAACGGCCTTTTTGGATCAACTCTCACACCTGAAATTTTCTGTTCTGTCAAAGCTTTATGCATAATAAAACAATAAAATCAAAGTATATAATATTATGTGCTAAAACAGAAAGATATCTTTGTTTGACGTATGACTTAAATGTTTCCCGTACAATAAACCAGCGTGGCGCAATTTAACTCTCGGGTATATTTGCGGGTAGGAACTACCGGGTGTACAACTTCAGCATGTCGAGTGGCTAAAACTTATCTTACACGCTGTAAAATGAAGTTTCCTTTTTCTCACATCGTCAAGTTACCAGAAGAAAATGAGTAAGGTGGGTTTGCCCAAACTTAATTGCTCAGGTTTTTGAAACACCTGTGCGCGAGTGTGTAATTATGTTCTTGGCGTTGAGATGTGACCTGAAGCAGACGGAAACGGGAAGGGAAGTTACAGTACAACATAATTGCGACGTTTAACATTACATTGTAAAAGTAACTTATACTAAACGATTGTCATTAAGAACTCATGCCATATAATAGAGTTTGTAAAACCATTGCGCGGTCTAAAATGTTGACATTTTCATTTTTAAAGCACCATCTTACAAATAAAATACATCAAGAAAGATAAATTTATATACAGCCATTAGAAGTGATGTCATTGGTAAATTTGAATTATGTACAGAAAATATTATATTATTAACTAATATTTTTTGTACAGTTGTTTACTAACTTCTATTAGCTCATTATGTATAACACCTTTTTTAACTTTTCCGGTTCTAAGCTGAGGAAATGCGACCCCAATACCAACATTTTCTTAAATATCTATTTTAATATGGGTGATACAATGTTTATTATTAAGGTATTCTTATATCATAGTTTTTTGGACCTTTTGTAGTTTATATAAATACGCGATAACGCTTATCAGGTGATTAGCGCCCGCGATAACGATTGTTCGTAAGATAACTTAGAACGCTGAGAACACTCGTCAGTAGTCAATTCATATGTATGCTGGGATGACGTCTTTTTTACGCGCAACTTAAAATATGATTATTTATTAAAAAACCACAGATTTTTATAAAAAAAATGTATGAGGAATGATGCAAAGAGATATTTTTAAGCCCTTGGACTATTTTTTTTTTGAAATTCATAAGAATAAGGCCAATAATGAGGAAACCACTGGGGTCAAAAAAGACCCCCATCGGCTGACAAGTATTTTTCTAGTCTCCGAGCCGCGAGAGTCATTGTTAAAAAATTTCAAAACATAAGCAACATTGTTTTATAATCAACCCTCAAAATTAATGTTTAAAATCAATATTTTTTGCCGTTGGGCAGTTTCAACCCAACTAAAGAGAATTGATTTGAATATGTGTAAAATTTTAAAATCAATTAAGTATGTTTGAATTTGATAGTGAAATGATCTTCTAATATGTTTTTTTCAGGACTGTGAGGTCGGAATAGTGGAGTCGTAATGTTTTGGATAGGACTTGAGTCGTAAAAAACTTATGTGTAGAAAGTTATCCATTTTATGAAATATTAAAATATGCAAAATAAATTTGTATTCTATCTTTATATTGTAAATCTTTTTAAATCAGAGTCTGACCGTTTGTAAAAATTGCAGTCGGGGTTGGGGTTTTTTCAGTCTTTGAAAGTTTTGTAAATACTCAGTTCCTTCAAAATTCACTGTATCTTGCTAATATTTTTTTTTCTTTCAAGTCCCGCGAGCGTCCAGTTTCATCAATAAAACATTCAAATAGTCAATATCAATCATAAGATGTGGCTGGATATTTATTTAAATATTCTATTGAGTCGCCATCCATAAAATGTAGTATTCATCACAATATTAATTTGTTTTATTCAATATATTTTTCAAGAAAGTGAAATTATTATGTACAAAAAATTGACTACTTTTAAGACTTTACTCTCTGTGAATTCTAAGCTATTTGATTCTTGTAGTTTGTTCTTCTTTAAACTTTCTGAAATTGTGTTTATGCTTTGTTTTGTTGGAGGTATCAATTATTCTTAAGGAACACAGCGTATCGAAAGTTATTTAATATTAAATAACCTGTTCTTACTCCTATACAATATAATATATTCAAAAAAAAAACTTTTTATAATAATTTTACATTATTTATTTGAGATCCAGACTGTTTTTCCTCAACGCGATAAGCAAAGTCCATTTTGATCTGAAATAAATTTGTATGAATATTATTTATGCTATAATTTTTTTCGGATCCATGGCAAGGTTGTTAACGTCACTGGCTTTCATCCGTATTTCAAGGGTTTGAATCCTGATACGAACAGCATTTTTAAATCGATTTTCAGTTTGAAGGCATGGATGTTTGTGATATCTAAAAATTCCCCACCACCCACAATTCTAAACCTAAAATAAAGTATTGTAGCGAGAGAAATTAGCCATCCACCAGACCTGTCCTAGTCTAATCATTTTTATACTTATTCTCTTTAAAAAAGAGAGGCTAAGCAGTTAAGTGAAAAGCAGTCCTTGTAGAAAACGAGCTTCTGTTGAGATACCTCCATAAGAAAGTTTAATGTTACATATTGGGAGCGAAATGGATTAAAAAAACATATTTACTTATAATATATTGAAAAATAAGCTTAGCGACTGAATAACAAAAAACAAAGAGTTATCAGAGAAGAGGTTCTGTTAAAATATAATACTTTGTAGAACGGTTTGTAATTGATTCATTGATAATTTAATTTTGTATTTTGAGATTCATAAATGTAATGAAATTAAATATCTGAAAGACTTAAAGTTAAACAGAAATGTTTTTAATAATTCGAACTAACCAGTTTGTCTTACTAACATAGTCCTACAGAGAAAGCAATATAAAACAATAAGATAACAAAGTCACAAGCCTTAGATACAATTTCCAAGAGCTGACAGTATTTCATCAACCAGTCTAGTACACAAAAAACACTTGAGTATTTTATTATAGTTCATATAAGCGTTTCCTTTTTTGTTTGCTGGGACAGAAGTAGGTATAACAAAGTCGTCGTAATTTTTCAACAGCGGCAATTTTTTATGGTTGGGCACCAGGAGACGAAACTCAAGATGAATGTTTTTCATTACATGCTCCACAATAAGGGGTTTTCCCTTTGAAAAATAGTACATACCATCGCTATATTGAAATAACTCGGCAACATTCCGGCTCTAGGAACGATTTTTTATCGCGCTTCTTTGGTTACAGCCAAAACTATTCAGAACACTTAGAGGGTGCTGCTTAAAATTGAAATTTTATTGTTTTCTAGACTATGGATGCTCCTTTTTGTTTATTTATGGTTGTCGTTGATAAATTGTTTGTATATGCGTATTTATATCAGCTTTACACCAATTGAATTCAAATTTAAATGTCAATATTTATTAGCAACATTTTAGTGTGTACTTAAATATATTTTTTAGCTTAGCGCTGGTTGTGGTGTAGGTTAGCAAATGTATAAATTGTATAAGTGAAAAATTAATTTTTGGAAAAAATATAAACGAGATTAACTTTTTTATAGTTTAACCATTAACAGAAAATAGTTTTCAATTGATTTTGACATTTTATTTATTGTCGATATCCGTCAATGATTCGTCAATTATTTTTGTTTTAATGAAAAGTAAAAATTGCTGAATTCATTAAAGCTGTCGTAAAAAAAGGAGTGTGATATACTTGAACGATTCAACAAAATTTACAAACAATATGTCTGTACAACAGAGGTAAACTACAATATGGCAATTTTGTTCAAATTAAAATATAGACTTAGTGAAGTGTACCTCGCGAAGCTCTTTCTACTAATATGGTAAAAAAACTTCAAGTATAGGTAGTAAAAATATTTTACAATACAAATAGTTAGAAACAATGATTTTCTAAATCAAACTACGGAAGAAGTTTTTTTGAAGAATTTTTGACATTGTATAGTTAACCTCTAATTAACAGATATTTAAAAATAAAAGTGAGAAATTTGAATGCAAGCAACACTTCCAAGAGTTCAAATTTACCCATTTATGCTATATTTGAAAAGTTATAATCATTGATTCTTTAACACTATCGGAATCAGCATTACATTTTTTTTTTTTTTTTTGATATCAAATTTATGGAGCTTCAAGTACCAGGACGCGCTAACGTCAAGGTTCTTCTAGTCTCCTTCATCGATAAAGTTTTTGAAGAATTGTAAATTGCATCCCCTTACCATCGTTTGCAGACAGAAGGGCGCGATCGCTACAGAGATAAGAAGTTCACGGGAACTCCATATGCACTATTTTTCAAATCACATTCTATATGCTTCCCCATACTGCATCCGTACATGTACACACACATACGCATACATACATACACACATACAGTGCACAAAGAAAGTCAAACAAAGAGAGTAATTTTCGTGATGCTAATTTCGTTCTAAAAGTGCCAATTTTAGACGACATAAGATCTATGGAGGGTCGTCGAGCAGAATTGCTCTCGGTCTAAAACGATTCTCAGGCAGTGTCTCGTCATAGTTGTGGAGATTAGATATCGTTGGGTTAAAATGTTTCCCTACTTCGCTGTGAAACTTTTGAGATATCTCACGAACGAACTCGCGGATGGTAGGTATTTTCAAGTCTCTGTGAAGCAGCGTGTTACGCACGTACCACGGGGCGTTACATATCTGTCTCAGTGATTTATTTTGGACAATCTGGAGAGTCTTCATATGTTTACGGTGAGCATACGTCCATATTGGAGCAGCGTACATCATGATTGGTCGAGTGATTGCTGTGTAGAGGAGCAGCTTGCTTTTGAGAGTAAGTTTGCTCCTCGCGTTAAGCATAAAATACAACCTTGCCTTTGTAGCGTTTACTTGACGTTTTTTAATCGCGGCGTGTTCATTAAATTTAAGTCGGTTATCTAGCGTGAGTCCAAGATACTTAACCGAATTAGACCACTTGATCTCTGCGTTGTGCATGCGTATGCAAGCAAAATTAGGTTTTCTGATAAAACCCTTGTAAAACATTACTGCCGCGCTCTTTTCGGTATTAATTTTGATTCGCCGTTTGTCGCACCAGTCTGCAATTGTGTCAGCAGATCAGCATTACATAGATTATTAATAAAGTCAAGACCATAGTTTTCTTTCGTGTCCCTTAATGGACATGCTCGCTGGAAAAAAGATACAAAAACAGCTGTCAATAAATAATTTATTCTCTTATACTAGTTACAAGATAAAAAAAAAATATGTCACAGAATACCACTAGATGTCAGTGTTTAAAAATAAATGGGACTCACAATTCTTACGACACTTTTAAATAAGATTTTTGCTTTGCACCTCTTTTTGTGTAAGTAACACTATTAAACTATATTTATTATCAATTGATAATGCTCGCCGTGAGTGAAACCGGTCCTGATCTTGGTAAATAAAAGTGGAAATAAGTATAAAGGAATATTGTGTTTTTCTTAAGTTCTTAGTCACAAAAAAAAACTAAATAATATACAAACACGAGTCGTATAAAAACAACCTAGTTTGACACTCAATGCTCAACTCTCTGATGTTTCAATATATAATATTCATTATAAGCATTCAGAATGATTAAAAACGTAGATTATTAAAATGAACTATTTATTATGAATAAAAATGTTTTCTTATTAAGAAATCTCATAATAAGTATTTCAGTTTTTTGACTAACCTACCAAAAACACTTAAGTGGGTAAATATGTTCATTTTTTTTTCTATCTCACGACTTACTTAACTATGTGTTTTCTTTATAAATTGTAAGGCATTAAGTACAATCTAGAAATTATTGCTTTACAAATCTGCCACTGTGCCAATTTTTTGTGAGAAGGCATCATATAAAAAAAAATACTATTTCTATTTTACTAATTATATATCAAGATCCATTCTACTCACTGTGAGAATTATCAACTGATCAAATATAAAATGATACTGAGTTTATACAATATAGTTCTTTAAAAATATTTTTTTTGTTCGTAACACTTATTAATACTGTATTACTTTAAAACTTATCTGATTAACTTCGGAAGACGGATAAGAAATAAATCTTCATCCCGCTTCTCCTGAGAGATAAATATAATTTGGCTTTTACGTTAGTTTTATAGTATAAAATATACTGTAAATATTCTTATTTTATAATTTTGCTAGAGATTATTTTTGAATTACTTTAAAATTATATTATACTCGTATCTAATTAAATATATCGACTGTAGAAAGAAAAAAGAACGTAACCCTAAGTTTTTCCAAAACAACCTTTTTTCGATAATCACAATGTATACATCTTGACACATGTTCTATCAAAAAGATGGATGCTGAAAATGCCGAATTAGCATCTAAATTTATCTTTTAAGTTTGAAAAAAGAAAGGCTTGTAAAAATTGCAAGCAAAAAAAGGACATAAAAAAAAGGTTTTTCTTGAACAATTTCTTAAATTAATATTAGACTAAGTCAATAAAAAACCAGTTTATCAGTCACCGTTCACTTTCGGGTAGTGCATATTTCATAATTTGCTTTTAGCATAAAATCATTAAAAAACGTTTTTTGTGTCTCTTGTGAAATTTTATATGTGTAGGTTACGTCCTTTTTCCTTTCCACAGTCGATATGTTTATTCTGGATATATTTTTACTTGCAAATAAGTGGTTTAAATAATTTGTGACAGGTCTAAAATGTTGTAATTATATTTCATTTAGTGTTATATATGTATGTGTAAAATTTATCATAAGTCTTTTAATAATTGACGAATTCTCAAAGCCGTAATATCAAACAATGTGAAATTACTGCAAAAAGTGTTTTTTTTTTCAGTTTAAAGTTGTTTGTCTGAATATGTTATTTTGCAGAAGACTTTTTTGAGGTTATCAGAGATTTGCTTTGAATACAGTAAAACTTTGAATACATTATTTTTTGCTTGTTTTCAAATAAAAACATAATCATTTTACAACGTTTGTTCTAGTTTAAAAGTATGTAAGTTAGAGATGAACCCATTCTTCATATATAAAAAGGGCAAGGAATCACACACTCAACGATAACCATAAATGTGCAATGACAATATCAGACTAATATTTTACTGGGAGTGCGATGTGGTGACGGATACAACTTCAAGTACTCTCAGGCGACAAATATATTGATGCAGTATAATATATCTTTATTTTCGTACAAAACAAAAAAATGTATTTTAAGATTTCGACTGAAGGTGCTTGGTGGAATTTCAATATTAAATTTGAATCGTTCAAACTATGTACATTCTCACAGATTTTGTCACTAACGACCCGGGTTTCGACTTTCAGTTCAAGTTCATCCGTGCACTTAATGCCTGAAGATGCCGAAAGGCGAAACCCGGGTCGTTAGTGACAAAATCTGTGAGAATGTAAATAGTTTGAACGATTCAAATTTAAAAAAATATATGTTAAATTGCAACACACTGGTATGTATACGACTAGGTATAAAAGCTTCACGAACCGAAAAGCTTCAATCCTTTGTATTTTGTAAACGCAAATGACCGACGCAAAAAATGTCTATTTTATATACGACAAACTGCAAAACGCAAATCCCGTATCAAAAAGCTTCCATCCGATTCTTTTCATATATTTCAATTCGCAGAGGGAGCTTCGAAAGGGAGGCACGTTATATGATGATGCCTCAAGAGAACCAATTAGTAAGCGCTAGGGGTAAAAAGTTTTTCGCTCGGGGCGGGGTGGTCGGTTTTCAAAACCCCGGTCCGTGGAGAAGTTCCGGCAGTAATTGACGATCACTGCCTCGCCTCTTTGCCTCTCATGTTTACCTTTCAAACTTGCCATCGCCTCGATGCCTTTTTAATCTAGTCTGTTGTTTTAGGAGTTAGAAATCTTCCCAGCTGATGCTGTGTTTTATTCAAGAGAATTAGCTATTTTATTTTATTTAGTCTCACACAGTGATTTGTTAAATATTTTTTATAAGAATATAAATTGATATAGATATAGATTGATGAATGTAGATTGATTTAAGAATTAATGATGCTTTATTTAATAATATAGAATTGCTGTAACGATTTGAAATATTAATATTTTAACTTCACAGTTTTGTGTTGCAGTATTTTTACTCAGAAAGTAAACGTTAGCTGCCAAAAATGAATTTGTTTCGAAGCTCGTGGAAAAAACGTTTTTTTAATACATTTTTAAATCTTTAAATCAATAAATCTGTAAATAAAATCAACCAAAAAAACGGCAACACTTACAAACATAAAAAAAGATTTTAAAGTTTTGAATACACTTAAAAATTAAAAAGAAATATATTTTTAGTATTCTTGCTTACAATAGATCAGAAAAAAATGTTCTCGAAAAAATGTCGTCTTCATTTTTTGAGTTATTTTAGGTAATAATATTATTTTAATAAATCAATATTTTTTTCTAAATACAAAAATAAAATGATTTTTGGACGTCATACAATGAAACTTTTCGTATTGTATGTATATAAAACAATAAAAAAACTTTGTTTTTTTACACTTTTTTTCATCTACTTACTACTTTTTATTTATTTTTTCATTCCCAGTAGAAGAACAAACTTCCATTAAAGTTCGCCCTCGGTTTGGTGGCTGTAATTTATATTCCAGGTAAATATTCAATTGAATTCTTAATGTTATGTCTGCCATGAATTTTAAAAAGGGCCCAGAATAACCCGGAGAAAAGTTTTCAGGTGAAATTTCGATGAAACACACCAAAGAATTTGTTCTCACGCTCCTCGAGAGATCTTGTGTGTTGTCGGAAGTGCTATCTTGCTCTCTTAATCAAATCACTCACAAGAAAAACGAAGAGTCCGCTTTCAAAAGCAACCAGGTCTCTTGACTTTGTGGAAAAGATATGTTTGGTTTTGGCACGATGTCTACTAACTTCATAAGATAGGTAGGTGAGTAAAGCATAACACAACAATACAGAAACTGTGCTTTAAAGTGTCGCTACGTAGTCGAATGGTCGCTATTGGGATATACGAAAACCTCAATTTCAAAACCTACTTAAATAGAAATTTTGATTTTTTTCAAATTTAAATGCCAACTTGTTCTCTATTTTGATATCTACACAATCAACAAATTTCCGATTTAAAACCCTCTCTAAATAGAGAGAAAACATATTTACAAAAACGTGTTTAATCTCAAAACGTACTCAAATCCAAAAAGCCTACAGCAGTTTTTTGCACTTTGCCAACAATTTTGGTTTTTGGAGTTATGTAGGTTTTGAATCTATGGCGCTCATATATAATAGTGTTGATTCAAATCACCAAATAGAATATAGTCATGTATTGTTTTATGTATAATACACGCTCAAAGACATTGCTGTTTTAAAAAACCACGCAACTGCCTTTTATACGATATTAACTACGAGATATACTTAATAGAGCGATACATGAACGATAACTTAAAGGAAAACTTAACGATTTAATGGGCATGACTTTTTTTATTTAGTAAAAAATGTAAGAAATTGCGGCGTGACTTTAAGTTTTATATTTTGAGTACAAAGTAACAGAATTTTGTTTTTAATTACATATTGGTAAAAAAAATACGGACAAAACCACACTCGTAATTATTGTAAAATGTAAAGGAACAAACCTGAATGTAAATAAGTAAGAACAGTGATTATATTTTATCACATTTTTTGAAGTCTTAATTGAAATGGATTCGATTAATGAATGAATACTTTCGTACAAACGATAATTAGCACTTAAGTTTAATTTCGCTGTAACGTATTAAAAAATATTTATACTGTATCGTATTTATATAACGTAGATGATTTATCAAGTTACAAGTCTAAGGAAGTGTTGAGTTCCGAAACATAATAGAATACGTCAAATATTCCTGGTTATCGCCGGACGAAGAGATGTTTGTTGGAACTTTTAGCGTCAAATAAATCACCACAAATATACAACACGATTTATACGTTGCTCTGGAGAATTTATCATCGAACTTGCGTTAAGATAACAGAGGTGCCTTCATTGCTTTTGTATAGGAATGTTTTGGAATTCAATCGATTCGTCTGAGAAAAGAGAGATGCACAGGAATTATGCTTTGTTGTGTAGAAGGAAAACAAGACGTAAACATGTTGTTTTCGAAATGTTAACCACACAAGTATAAATAATTAAAAAGCTTTATATTTTTTGAAGGCTTTCATCAAATCAGATAAATGAAATATCGAACTAAATAACTACGATTATTATTTATTAAAATTATTCGTATTCGGATAATCCCTTAAAAGGGTCCTCAAGGTTCTTAGATTCAGTAGTCTAGCAATAAGCCACAGAAACAAAGATAACTGATTATTTAAGATACATTATTAAGCAAATTTGAGATCAATAGTTATGTTTGTAATATCTTCACGAGTTAATATCAAATGATTTGAAATTACAAGTATCCGATGGTAATTAACTGTGTTTCGATACCCAACTAAGCCTCCCTTTTCCAAGAAAACCTACGACATCCGTCAATCAAAATTTAATTACTCTAAAACAAATTTACATTTTGATCATGCTTAATAACCATTAAAACTATGTCAAATCATATATCTAATGATCTTAATATTGTTAAGTCGTAATCAAAATTATCGCTAGCTAACTAGGTTGTTAGTTATTGAATGATGTAAATTATTTGAACAATTGTATTATTTTTATTTTAAAATAAAGGTATCAGTATTTTTTCCATTAAAATATTGTATAATTAATGTTTTGTAGCCACCGGTCAATATCGTTGACTTAGACGACACAGTTTTAATACAAAGAGTATTTTTAAAATCGAATTCTGTTTGCATGTCGTCAGTGTTTGCAATTTCTAAAAAATCGCTTCCGTCTTTCAAATCCTAAAATAACTGCGTAACGAGAGCGATTAGTTATCCTCTTGTCAAGTCCTAGGCTTATTCTTCTATTTCTACTATCTTAAAAAAGAGAGGTTGAGCAACTGAGTTACAAATAGTTCTCGTAGAAAACATTTCTGTTCCTACTATTACTTTCATTAGTTTGTCATGTTCTTCACATTGGAGGTGGGCCTGTTTTTAAAAAGAACAAATATATAGATTTGAAATGTCAATATTCGTATCGATTAGTAAAAAAAAGCTTAATAATTTCATTGACTGTATTCGTAATTACAATCAGTCTTTAACTTTATTACTCTTTGGCGATTTTTTAATTACATGTTAGAGGTGTTAAACATTGTAATTTGTGTCACTTTTTGTTAATTTTTAATGTAATTTGTAATTTTTTTCTATATCAATTGCTTATTACGCCTATTCATTTCAATTTATTTTTGTATAAATACCACCGTTAAATTTTATTTTTTATCAGTTGAAAATGCTCGCCATGACTGAAACCGGTATTGGTCTTAATAAATTAAACTGAAAATTTAGTACCAAGAAATATTGTGTTTTTTCTTAGTTGTCGCCTGTGTGGTCGAGGGTGTTGGCTTTGGCTACAGAGGGCCCGGGTTCAAATCCCGGCACGGACAGTTTTATAAATTGATTTTTCAATCGATTTATGAATTTCTGTTCAAAGACATGGATGTATGTGATGTCTTTAATTCCTCCCTCTCACCTTTCCTATCCTATGAACGGGGCGTATCGACAGCGATTAGCTTACCACTAATCCTGTCCTAGCCCAATCCTTCTATCCCTATTCTCTTTGGAAAAAGAGAGGTTGAGCAACTGAGTAACAAGCAGTTCTCGTAGAAACACTTCTGTTGAGATAAACTCCATTAGGAGTCCATATACTCCACATTGGGAGCGGACATGGTTTAAAAAAAAAAAAAAACTTTTTCACTTAGTATTGACAGTGAATACCCTAAAAGTGATCTAAAAATACAATAAAAAATATAAAAACTACAATTTTTATAAAATCGAAAAAAAATATATGAAATCGGCTAATTTTTCTTTTTTTAAATTACTTTCGAAACGAAGCTTTTTGTTGTCATGCTGTGGTTGTGATATTTGTTGATAATTCCCGCGATTGTCTCATCATAATAAACGAGGTGTGAAAGTTTTTCAAAAATATAAGTGATTGAAAGATTGCGGCATGGTAAGAAATAATATGAAGTGAAAATTCAAAGTATAGTTTTTATGGAAGTTTTACGAGAGTTTGGCTTCCACATTGTAAGATTTCAGTTCAAATTATTTTCATTTTCAATATTGTCAATTTTCTTTCTCGATACTTTCTGAAAAAAAATAAGAATTTTGAATAAAAAATACTATTTTTAAATAGAGACTTACTTAGATTTTCACGCCTCAAAAAAAAACCTCTCGTTGAGGCCAACGGGCTAGGCTTATAGCTCGTCATAACAAATAATGTGGAATTACTACGATTTTCTTTGCTGTCGAATAAAGTCAGTTATAATAAATGCTTACATATTGCTAATGGTATTTGAAATAATATATCCAAGCTGATATTCTAATAACAATATTATTTCACTGAGAAAAGCGTTACATAAGCCGATGAACTGTTCCATTTGATCTCCTAAGGCAGTGAACGCGTTAAGGTGAGTGGGCGAAATAATAACACAGGCAGTGGTTTTGATTTCGGATAGCGGTTTACCTCAAGTAAACGCTAGGTGGCCTGCGATAAGCAAATTCGCCCTTTGACATGATTGTGTGAAGGAAGCATCTGAGCCAAATGATTATCTGCGCCGTTCAGGCAGGTGGGCAAGCACAACAAAGGTGTATAGTGTGTACCTTACCCAAGTAAATGTACACGTGAGATAAGGCGGGACATTATAAGGCAGCGGAGATAGTGAAGAAAGTCTGTAAATAGACGTCCGTATTTTAAGAACGGTACAATGGACAATGCGGATAGCGTTTCATATACTTTATAATAATATACATAATAGTGTATTTAAAAGCCAAATATATACAGTTCAACACGTCTTACGCCAAATACTTAATACGGAAATATAATACAAAATTTATACGTTATTTACATATTTATTGAAACGAAAAGTTTGTTCGTTTTTCTTATCATATTAATTAAAATACACACTCATAGTCATATTTTTTAAATTCATGTTCACTCTCAATGTAGATGGAAAATATGATCTCCTAGAGAAGATTTCTCGACTAGAACAAAACAAGCTAATTGCTCTTGAGAGAGAAAGAAGCAACCAACATTCGACCACGTAGTCAAAATTTCTGGATTTTTTAAATGGATCAGCAAGCAAAAAAAAATATATATCCACCAGCGAGCTAAAACAATAAAAAAGGTGAAAATATTTTTAAGCCTCTCAATTTCTGTCATTTTTTTCAGTGATTGATCCCGGTATCCCAAAAACTCACATTACAAAATTCTCAAAGAGTTTATGGTCAATGATCAATCCCGGGATTAGATAAAAGGTCCGGGATTGGATGCCATATCAAACACAAATAAACAAGCATTTTTAAATTCTCACTTGAGTTGAAAGGAACACTTTATTGAAAGTATGAATGTAGATCAGCTAAAAAAAAATTGTACCCAGGTGTTTTAAAATAAATATCGGTATTAATTCTTTTATCTGGTCTTGCGATTTAATTGACCATAAACACTTTCTATTTCTGGGAACTTTTATCTTTTTTTTGTAATACTAATTTTGATGTTTGCAATACCGGAATATGCATGTGTAATATCAAATATTTGATATTACAAAACCTGGAGTTATGCACGTTGATGGGTGGAGGAGCAAAGATGGTTGCATAATTGAAAATGTTTCTCGCTCGGGCCATCCGGTGAAACGTTCTTCATTCTGCCCAGGGCCAATTGTCGGTCAGAAACTCCCCCGCTGAGAGTTGTACGCTATGTACCGGAGGGGATATAAAAACACGAAAACGCTTTAAAACTTTAGTTAATACATGCTTAATGAATTTGTTATATTTAAAGATTTACAAAAAAATCTTGAATTTTTTTAAAAAAGATTTTAGTTCTAACAATAACATAAATGGCTATTGGATATGTAGTTTAATAAAAAAATAAAAGACTGTTACACTGTTGCAAAATTGGCCAGATATACAACTGATGGAAAAACTAATTTCTGAAATAAGTCTTTTGTTTCATAGAAGCATAAAATTGTCTCATCATCTCTAACTTATCTATAAACGAATAAAAACTAAAGTTTTTGAATCTTTGTCCGCTTCTTATGTGGAGCATATGAACTTCCAATGAAGTATATTGAACATAGAACTGCTTGTTACTTAGTTGCTCATTTTTTTTCCAATAAAGTAAGAATAGAAGAAAAGCGTTATACCAAGCTAATTGCTATCGCTAAGATTCATTTTATACAAAAGGGGGGTTTAAATAGAGGGTTTTAGTCACACCCTTGAAAAGAAATTCATAAATTGATTGAATTTTCGGAAAATCAAAACTTTTTGCAAATCTCGATTCCCGCGACATTTTAATGAAATAACTCGAGACGTGAGAATTTTTCAAACACTTCGAAAGCAATAAAAAAAATATATGAAATGTTTTAAACATTACAATTATTTAATATAAGTATATAAATAAATATGAAAACTTAACTGTACGAAAATTTGATAGATGCTAGTTTGAAATAATCGCCATAAAATTGGTAACCCAATGTATTCTTTTTGACGAAAATAGTTTCATCGACAAAATCAAACGAATCCCTCAAAAGATGTGTAATAAAAATACAACCAATACAATATTATCATCTTTTGGAACATTTTACTTTAAAAGTAATTATGCACGTGTTTTAAGTTACCTACAGTGAAGCCAAACTACTACGATACTATGGTATTGAGACATGGAAATTTCCCGGGACTTCCTAGGAATTTTTATGCATCATATCCTAGAAAATTAAAAATGCTAAGAGTTAAGTATCTCTACCCCGAATGAACACATACGCTCACTAAAATAATTTGTGCGATGCAGTAAAAATGAATTCTGTATATAACTCTCATCATTGGAGAAAGACATGGTTGAAGAAAATTGAACAATTAGCACTTTTTAATCTAAATCATTTTTTTAAATGTCAATAAATCATTACTTTCATCTAAAAGTAGTATTGTTTAAGGTTTTTCTTAACTGAATATTTAAGTTTGAATTGTTTTAATTTTGTACTTTTCCATGAGTTTTGTCGCTAACTACCCGGGTTTCGTCTTTTGGAATCTTCAGGCATTCCAAGTGCACGGATGTGCTTGAACTGACACGTAGTAAACAGTTTGTATCGTTTATATACAAAAATATAAGTAGATCACTAAGTTAAAAGGCTATTTAAATGTAAATTAGCGAAAATTGAATGTATACAATTTTCAATAAATTAAGTGGGTTTGTTATAATTATGGGGATTTTTTTAAAATATTAATGACCAGATAATAACATAGGAATGTTAAAAATAAATCTAGGGTTTTATCCGAACTATTATTAATGAGTTGATTTGTTTTTAAGCCTTTGAATTAATATTTAATGATAGCAAGTGCTTGAATTATTAATAATTAATTAATTAATAAATTATTAATTAATTAATTAATTAATAAATTATTAATTATTTAATAAGGGTACAACAATGGAGAATTTAAGTTTAATAAGAATATTTAGGTTTTATAAAGTTTTCAATCACTGCGCCAAATCCTCAACAATTTGCCAAAATCCTACCCGTTTATATTTTGACATCTCTTTTACCCAGGAAAATATCTATTAACAGTTGATAAAAATAAATGTGTATTCATCAACACACTCTGGCATGGTGTTATCCCATCCACTCTTGGATGAATAATAAAGAGATGGAAAGAGAAGAAAAATGTTTGCTTAGGGGCTGCTTAACTTTACTTTTTACTTTGAAATGTAAGCGCTCCATTTTGTTTTCATTTTGTGTAAAGTTTTTTTTGTTGTGCTTTATTTCGTTTATATTTTTTCCTATTTGAGAACACTCTACACTCTTGCGGATAGAATGTCCACTTGAGAAATGATCCCAATAGCAAAAGGTTGAAAACTTGACTAAGAACGGAAGCTTTATTTACCCTCAATGTGAATTGTTTGACACTTAAATAACTATCTACATCAACAAAACAAATACCGGGAAATCATTTAAAAAACAACAATGAATATTACATGGTAACTTAAATTCGACAATCTAGGAAAGAGGTATAAAAATATAATTGTTACTAAAAACCTCAATTTTAAAATATTTATGTATAACCTAAGATTCATATCGACTGTCGAAAGGAAAAAGGACGTAACCCACAGTTTTTTCAAAACATTTTTTTTTTCGATAATCACAATGTATCAAACGTAATACACGTTCTATTAAAATGATGCGAGTGACAAATGCCGTATTAGTATCTAAATTAAGCTTTTAAGTTTGAAAAATATGACTTTATAAAAAATTAAAACCAAGAAAAAATACTGAAATAAAGATTTTTCCTAGACAACTTCTTTAATTATTATTAGATTGTGTCAATTAAGCACCAGCTTAGAAGTCTCCATGCACTTTAAGGTTGTTTATAATTCATAATTTGCATATAGCCCAAAATCATCAAAACACGTTTTTTGCGCCTCCTGTAAAATTTGATATGTGTGGGTTACGTCCTTTTTCCTCTCCACAGTCGATATGAAAAATATTTTTTCGTAACATCACACTATTTTTTTATAGTAACAAGACCATTTTGTCTTAGTGACTATTGAGTGAGATTTAATTGGCAATGACTATGACAATAATTATCTCACTCAAAAGTAAAACTTTACAAAAACAGAAAAATCTTCAATTTTAAAAATATACTGATCTTGATTGAACTATGCTGTATTCTTTTTAGCTTAGTAAATAAATATAAATTTATTTTTGAAATAACAATAAAAGTCCCATTAAACAGTAATGACGAAGACGTGAAGCTGGAAAATAGCGATCGAAGAATTTTATTATTAACAAAACGGTTATTGTGGAACTATGTAAATATCTTTCAGTTACTGTATAAAAAGTGTGTTTTCTTTTATATTTTTTTTTACGTTTTGGGCTCGCTTTAAAAAAGACTTACTCCATGGAACTCACTCGAGGGCCGTCTCCGTAGGAAGTATAACCAAATTTTTACTCCATGTCTTTATTTTAAAAAAATGATATATTTCTATAAGGGGGCACATAATAAAAGGATAAAAAAACTACTCCTGAATCTGACGAGCATTAAAATGGCAACAAGTTTATGAAATGAGAGTGAAATCAGTTACAAAACAGTTGAAAATGTTCAGTTTTGTATCATGTTTCAATAAATCAACCATGACTGGATATGATTCTGTGCATACAAAATACACACAAGCTTTACTTAGCCAACCTAATCTAACATGTCCAAACCTAATTTATAATTGTACTGACACATGAAGTAACTTTGTCTATGATAGTAAAATTAGCTAGGTATCGCCATTAAATTAAATTTACAAATCACCCCAGTACAGACAAAAATTGGTAAGTAGAAAAAAAAAATATAAATTAAGTACACAGTAAGATTTTTGGATATCACTAACACTAATTAACCAGTTGGTGAATTTAATGTACTGATTTGACAAAGACAGCAATATATTTTATCGCAGTTTTAAAGA
Source organism: Himalopsyche tibetana (assembly GCA_030503985.1). Lineage (NCBI taxonomy): Eukaryota > Metazoa > Arthropoda > Insecta > Trichoptera > Rhyacophilidae > Himalopsyche > Himalopsyche tibetana. The sequence continues at coordinate 4,981,805 of JAPJYX010000009.1, read as the reverse complement.
CAGAAAGCAATTGTCACTGTTTTATTTCTTCCTAAGTTTATTTCGGTCATATCGGCATAAATCCATCTTTATTTTGAAGTTATAACTGTATCTTAATAACATTAAATATCTAAGTTGAAGGTTTTGTCCTAAGCGCTCAAATAACTTATTTGTGGTTTACTCAGAACGGTCAGTTTGTAAACTTTTGCCAGTACAAACTATTATTGAAATGAGCTCTGTTTATTATAAATTTACGTTAAAAAAAAATAATGAAAATTATCGTTCACATAATCAAATTTCATGTAAATATTATCTTAACTAAATGTTCTTAGTATCAAAGAGGATTTCTGTAAATAATTTACTTAAATACATGCCAAAGAATACCTCTTTCTATAAGGTAACATGAGACAATCTTACTAGCAATCTGATTCCCGCAGGCTTGCCTCCACAAAACAAATGAAGGACAAAGAAAACGAATCGTTCGCCGGATATAATTTTCTCATAATAATTCGATTTGGTTTACAGGCAGAGTTCTCTTTATAAAAGAAAATGGAATGGCCAAAACTGCTTTCGCTCTTTGAGAAATATGATGGTTTATCTGTTTTTTAAATGAACTGCACGGATTTGAAATGAAAGAAAAATAAACTTCTCTTAATAATGTTGTGGCAAGTATTATAAAAGAACAAAGAGATGGAGTTTTAAAAAATGTTTTCTGTCTGATTTGGATTACGAATAGCGGGTAATGTATTTTATTTTTTAGAAAACAAATTTTATAAATTATTGTAAAAAAACTTTCAACACAAGAAAACGTAACATGAACATACGTTTGTTATTTCGGTAAAGACGGCTAAGTGAAAACGCTTGAGGGTATTGTTTTCAATTAGTATTACGACCAATGAATAAAATCATTAAATTAAAAACTTGTTGTTTTTTAAACTTATTTAAAAATAAATATTATATTAAAAGTGTTTCTGTGCTGTGTTAATGTACATTTATTTATATCATACACAAAAATAATGTCGATCAAGATATAAAGTTGAAACATCCGCATTTACTTTCTCATCCTACGTATCGTCACCGTTCTGCTGAGTTAATAAAACTGAAAAAAAGAAATAATTTACCTGGAATAACTCACTTAGTGCATTGATTTTACCAGTAAAAAAAATGTTTTGTTCATAGAAGCACTTATTATTATTTCTGGTTTAAAGGCAGGCAATTGGCGCTGTCTATTTATTTAAACTATTATTTGTGTCAGATCTACGTATCACTTTTAGGGTGTTCACTGTCAATACTTGGTGGAAAGGCATTATATTAATAAAAACAATAATCCTTTGTACTTCATTCCACTTTATTTAATATGTCAGGACCGGTTTCGCTCATTGCGAGCATTGTCAACTGATAAGAAATATAATTTAACAATGCTATTTATACAAAATTGAAAAGTTATACATTGCAGTAGCCCTTGTTAACTATTCTTTTATATAAATTAAAAAAATAAATAAATAAATATAGATTTCTTTTGTTAGAATTGATATGGTCTTTGAAAAATTTGTTTTTCAGAATCTTCCTGGCTGTCGATTTTGTTTAAGTGATGAATGAACACACCAACTACTTGGAAGCGGGGAAAACATAAAACTATCATTAAGCATATTCATATCATTAAGCATATTCACTTTATTAATGTAGCATTTTATCACTTTGTCAAAAATTTCCCAAATTTTAATTATGTTTGTAATTACTTTCAATCGCATTCTGAATTTATGAATCTGGGATGACTTTTTAATTATATGTTAGATGTGTTAAACATTTTAATTTTGTGTTATTTTAGAATCACTTTAATGTAATTGGCAATTTCTTTTCAATGCCAACTGTTGTGTATAACTTTTCAATTTTGTATAAATAGCATTGTTAAATTATATTTCTTATCAGTTGACAATGCTCGCAATGAGCGAAACCGGTCCTGACATATTAAATAAAGTGGAATGAAGTAAAAAGGATTATTGTTTTTATTAAGATCTACGTATCGTAAAATATCGATGATAGAAACGTTGTCACAAAAGTGGATTTTTTTGATTTACCGTTTACTTAGAACTACCAATTTTATACACAATTCTCCAAGAAAAGTGAAGATATAACCTGTTTCTTTGCTTTGAATTGATGTAAGGTCCACAGTATTTTTCATTATTATATTTAAGTCAACCATTTCCAAAATTCACCATGTCCATTTATAACACTTACACACAGACGTGAAGAGAACCTTCTACAATTAAAAAATGGTAATTATTCCAATATACCGGTTTTTTATACGTTATTTTCTAAGTATGTTCATACAAATAAAAATGGATAAGTTGAATTTTGTAAATGGATGATTCATTTAGTTTGTTTCTTTTACCAACTGGACGGACCCCGCCGTCGTAGAAGGTCAGTGATGACCATCCGTAAGATGTACTCGGTGGAGCTACAAGTCGCTAAGATGACACGAGAGGAAGCAAGAAGATTTACGAGGAATAGAGAATCTCGAAAGAATCATGTTGTTGTCATATGATCCTACAAGGGAGCAGATATGGTTGAATTAAAAAAAAATATATTGACATTTTCGTAAATTTAAAACATTGATTTATGATTATCTTTGTAAAAGCAATAGGTGTTAAAAAAAATTATCGTCATTTAAATAAATAATGAATTATTGTAATGTTTTGCTTTGATATGGTGATGTTCATAATTGTTTGAGGAACTGTGCACGTTCAACTATTTTTAAAAAGGTTTACTGTAAATAAAACTTTTTAGTTGAAATGGTATGATAGAGGGTAAATTGAAAAGGTCAATCAAAACAATATTCAATTACCTTAAACAAGTGAATAATATTGAGCTGAAGAAAGCAGTCGGTTTGTTATGGTGATTTACATTTTTTTTCTTGAAGTAGAAGCAAGATACCCGCTTGAAGTTTGAACTCGTCACAACAGCATCACATTAAAAAAAAGTAGTTGTCATTTCAAAAAGAATTTTTATATTAACAACAAAAAGTGCTTTAATAACAAAGAACGAATGAATGATTTTATAAAATAAAATATAGTAATATTTTCCATGAAGCATAAAATTTGAAACACGTAAGACTGTAAAATTAAGAAATTAAATACTATATATATTTTTTTAAATCCATGTCCTTTTTAAATTGTAAAGAAAATGGGAGAACTGCTTGTAACCCAGTTGCAAAACCTATAATTTTTCAAAGAGGGTAAGGGGTAGTGTTACAACAAGACAAATGGTTAGCTAAGCACTCTCGCTATGCTCCGTAATTTTAGGATTGCAAGGGCGGATACAACATTTTAGACATTGAAAACATATAGATCAAGAATTGAAAATCGATTGAAAAAAATGTTTTTACTGGGATTCAAACCCGTGAGATCCGTCACTGAAGCCAACGATGTTGACCAATTACTATGGCAATATCCCTTATAGTCAAATAATAATTATAGCAATACAGAATTATATGGACATAAAAATACATTTAAAAAGTTTTTAAACAAAGAATAGGTTGCGCGAGTCAACTTTTTGTTTTATGTAGGAAACTTCACCAACTATCGAATTTTCTCTTTTTTTTAAACGGAGTCTTTCATTCTTGATTAAGCTTAAAAACCGTTGTTTTTTTAAGTTATTGATTTAACCTATAGATGTGTTTTGAATTAATTTTTTGGAATTTTAATATTGAACATATTTTTTTTTAATACTCATTATGTTTTATAAAGATCCAACTGGTTTTTATTACCGTGAAAATTATCAACTGATAATATTTAAGATAATAAATTCGAATTCTAGCAACTATAGAAAGTTGAATCGAAAAAGTATTAGGTGCAAAAATAAACTATTATCGTCGGCAACAGTGTAAGTTTCATAACATTGTAGTATATTTTAGGGAGAAACAAATGCGGATGTGTAATTTCCGTTCTGTATGATATATTTTGCTCGAAATGCACCTTCTCGTATCATGCGGAGCGTTTTCCGAGACTCTATTGTGCGCAAATTCATTCGCTTTGCATCCAGTGCCGGGCAACACCATTTTTACGTAAGACGACTGTATTTTGTATAAAAACTTGTTAAACAGAATGCGAACGTTGATTAAAATCTGTCAGCATATAAGAGACAAAAATAAGAATCCCACTTACCATGATAGTGATAAACACGATGTTACTAACGATCATCTTAGAGCATGAGTTATTTTTGTAAGAACATTATAAAACTAACTCGCCAATGTTTTTCTAATTTTATTAATATTTTACGATAAGCGATATTTTAATTTTATTAAACAGTGTTCCAAAGATTTAGAATAATTTAGTGTATTTTATAGTGGGTACTGGAACACACTTCAAACTATTTTATTTTGACTTGGTAATACAGTCTTAAAAAATAAATCTATTTATTAAAACGAACGTATTCATGATTTTACAATTTTCGTGAGCGATATTAATTTAAATTTTCGTTTCATATTTTGGCGGCATTAGTGAAGTAATAAAATCAGAAATAATACAATTTTGAAATCAAAAATCTTTTTTACTGTCACCACAGAGTCTCGAATGTTAAAAAAATAACGATCAATTAATCCTGATGATTTCACTTTTTGATGAATCTTATCGTTTCATTCTCTTAATGCTCGTTTTCGATTTAAATATCTGTCTCTCTTTTTCGCAACCGACAAAGATAGAAAGATAGTATTGGGTTATGATATGACTGGTGTAAGTATATCGCTCTTTCTACGACCCGATCTAGGATTGTTGGGGTTAGAGGACATTTATACAGCACATACATTCTTTCTTGTCTTTAAACAAAAATTAATGAAAAAACAATTTTTGAAACTGTTCATGAAACAAGAGATCTTGACCACTCAGTTAAAGAATTTATCCACAAAAAAATTGTAAATTTTATAAACAAAAAGTGGGGGTTTTAATTTTTGACGTGATCTTTGGTTGTGTAAAAGTGAATTATTATACAATTTTGAGACATTCTATTATATGTTGCATAGTATAAATAATACTATTCTTATTTTTATCTGCTGACTGTAAAAATCTAAGATTTTTTTATAAAACTACGACACAATCTTACAAGTTTAATAATTGTCAATTAGTTGAAAAAATAGCCATCAACCAATAATTTACGATCGTATTTTCAAAAACTTTCGATATTATATTTACCCTCGAAGAACACGGTAAACTACTTAACAAGGGATGGTAACGGAAACCATAATATTTATGTTGATAAATCCCATTCGAGTCGATCCCCCCAAAAAAGTTTCGCCCTAGATGAACCAATCCAGTTCACATATGCCATTAAAAACTTTCAAATGTTTTCCACGAAATAATCTCAGTTCTGCTAGAGTCCACGATATGTTATTCTTCGTACAATTACACCGAGGAAATTGGTTTTCCACCTAATACTCCACATTGTTCGGTGGGAGTTCTTTGACTTACGTCGAATTAAAAGTTTTTCCATAAACTTATGCGAATTGCTACGCGAAAGTAAAATTTTCCTAATCCTACGTCGAGAAACTTTCCTAGCAATAAACAGTAGCATACGTTAAGCTCGTGTTAACTTAGGTACCGGTAAATATATTGGTTTATGTCAGAATCTATCTATATAATAATAAAACTTTTGCTTTTTTGCGTAACTAATAAATTCCTATCAACTATCTTTAACGCCACGTTAAAGATATCAAATAAAAACTTATCTAATAAACGTGAACTTTCTTTATATAATTATCTAAAGGAACTCTTCTAATACCACCATTAGAGATGCATTCAACATAACACAGGACGGCAAAGCTCATTTTCACATTTAAATTAAATGAAACTGTTATATCTGCGTACAGTAAAGCAACAATTGGGCCCATTAAAGGTGAAGTATAAAGCAAGCATACAATGCCGCCTGTGTGGTCGAGTGGTCAACGTTGTTGGCTTCGGCTACGGAGGGTCCGGGTTCAAATCCCGGTACGGACAGTTTTATAAATTGATTTTTCAATCGATTTATGAATTTCTGTTCAAAGGCATGGATGTATGTGATGTCTTGAATTCCCCCCTCTCACCCATCCTATCCTATAAACGGGGCGTATCGAGAGCGATTGCTCACCAATAATCTTTTCCTAGCCCTATCCTTCTATCCCTACTCTCTTTGGAAAAAGAGAGATTAAGCAACTGAGTAACAAGCAGTTCTCGTAGAAACACTGTTGAGATAAACTCCATTAGGAGTCCATATGCTTCACATTGGGAGCGGACATGATTAAAAAAATAAATAAAAATAAAGCAAGTGTTATTTTAGAAAAAAATAAGTTAGATGCGTTGTAATTATTCTGAATGTCTTTAAGTATTGTAAAAGTGAAGTAATCTCAGTTAATATACACTGCAATACATTTATATCCGTACAATAAAAATATGAAATCTGCCAAAACATCAAGTAAAGACGTGATAGTACTTAAAAGTCCAAGAAAATTTTTTTACCGTTTTACTAGTTGGCTCATTTCACCTCTTGAGGGCTCATATTGTGATGTTTACCAATCGTGAGCTGAGTAATACAAGTTTATAATTGTCGAAATTTGGCCAAAATAAAGTAATAATGAGGCAGTTTTAAGCGTAGCATTATCTACATGCAGTATTAATATGATGCCGAAATTTTTCTTAAATTTCCATTAAAGTCCAATACACCGTAGTTTTATGTGCGCGTCGCAAACTTTACCATTTTAATAGTTGGCTCACTTAACCTCAAATGAGCCCAATCAATCCTGTCTTGAGAAACTCTAAAACAAGAAAAATGATTGATTAGCACTGTTTTTACTTGGCAAGACTTTAAACATAACTGTTATTGCGATAAAACAATAAACACCTACAGTATTTTATTGTATGTCTTTTTTTTACGTTAAATGTACTAAAATTGCAACAGCACATAGTTTCAACTGAAAAAACACGTCAAACAAATTATTGAAGAATTCTTTTGGCTCCTTTTACCACCTTAATACAGGGTATTGTTTAGTTTAGAAGTAAATCTTTATAGATGGAAGCCGTTTTGAAATTTTAATATACAGTTCTCTAAATAACATAATTTTAATGTTAAAGGATATAATAAAATAACTGTTTTTTTTTGTATTGTGAATATTTTTTTATAATAAATAAAACACATTTTTACATAAAATAAATCAAGCTTTATTTGACATACTTACAATAAATTTGACAAATATGTTACATGATTTTGGGAGATGATTCGAAGCATAATAATTAATTGTTTTTATTTCGCCATAGCTCAAATAATGATGTTTTAATTGCAATATAAGCATATAAGATAAATATATTATGGGTGATAATATGAAAAGATATTTTTATGAATCTCACAACAAATATTTTTTTACATAATAATTTCGTATATATCTGCTGGTATTTAATATTGAATATAGCAAAAAAAATATATTTATTTTACGTTTATTTATTAGAATCAAGACTGGTTTTGCTCGTATTGAAAAAACCCGTTCTGAGCCTAATGACTGAATGTGGAATGAGTGTTATGTTTTTTTATTACAATTAATTTTCACCAAGTATTTGACAGTAAACACATTAAAAGTAATGATTAAATAAAATTTGCTTTTTTCATAATGAAAAAAATTGTATTTTAAAATAATCTCGATAACTTGATGAAAAAATCTTAAAATATATTTTTTAACGTGATAAGCAATAAAGCAATCTCCCATTATTATAAAGATTTATAATAAAGTACTTTATTCAAAAAACACCGTCCAATTCATTTTCATATTCGTTAATTGCGCTATCTATGTGTATTTTATGGAACTTCAGCTTACAAATATGTTATTATCTGTCACGATTTATATGATTAGCATTTATTAAATTTATGATATACAAGTATTTACACACATGTGATTAAAATAATAGATTAATTCCATATTTTTTTTTCATCAAACATTTCAGTCGGTACAGGTGAATCAATTTTTTAAAAAATACAATTTTAAATGAATTTCAATATTCAGAAATGATTAGATAGTGAAAAGTTAGAAAAAAACTTTGTTATTTTTTTAAATAAAATTTATGTTCCAAATTAAACATACTTAAATGTTTGATGTACATATAAGAAATGGTTTTTATTTAATTTTATAACCGCTTATATAAAAAGTTTTTTAACCTTTCTTAAGCATCTTAAAAATTGAAAGCCAATATTTTATTGATTAAAAAAATGTCAAACCTTTTATACGTAATTGAATTTAATAAATATGTGAATGTCTTTATGAAAACGAAATAAATTAAATTTTCCTTTTTAGAATATTATACAATGTCAAGCTTATTAAACAAATGTGGGCATTATTAACTTCCGGAAAAAGAGATATTTATGATTTTTTAAGGATTTAAAAAGACATCTTTTCAATTAAAAAAACTTAGTTGATTGAAAATATATAATAAACATTATATCTAGCTATATTACAATACATATTTACTTTACAGTGAAAATTCTTAAACTATTGTGTCGGTTATATATTAAAAATATGAATAATACAATTTTTCAGTTATAATTTATACAATACTGTTATCGTTACATGATTAATTATATTTTTATGGAAATTAAAAATAATATTGACAAAAAAAAACATTTTACATACTGTTTAAAAAGTATAAAATGTTTTATTTTAAAATATATAAAGTAACATCAAGCAACTCAAAAATATTATCACAAAAAGCTACCTAGGCCATTAAATATAATATCAGCAAATTGTGGAAATAGTATAAAATATAAAATGATTATGTTTGGCGAAATAAAATATAATTATATAAAATTTCTTATAAATATTATAGTATTTTCTTTATTTACAAGCGATATGCAGTCATTAACTTATGTTTATATATTTAAATGAATAAATAATTCATAAAATTTTCGTTGGGGAAACCTTTATATTTTTGATAAATTTCAAACTTCAATACGATTTTCAAAATGTCATAGATCATAAAAAACGATTGAAATGTATTACGTACGACTTCACAATTATACAATTAAATAGTTTAAAAAGCATGCTTCACTATACAATGAATATTATACTAATATCAAAAATCAATGTTCAACAATGTTAGCAGAAGTTTGATCTGAATATAAATAAATGCACAGTCAAGTTATGCTTAAAAAAAGATAAAGATTTAAAAAATGTTTTGAACGAGGCACTTGAAGATAGCAACTTATATCAAAAATGTTTTTTTATGTTTCATTTCAATTTAAATAAACATAAAAAGATTAACAAATGATTCAATAATAAAATATATTACAATTAATAATTTATTTATAACCCATGTTTTGCTGTATTTAACTTTGTCTGTATGGAAGTTATTTAATTTTTGAAATTGAATACCTTTACGTCAGGTGTTGAATTGTAATTTTATTATATTTCGGAATATTAGTAGCAACACTTATTGCAATAAGATTGGGTACAAATAATATAAATAAAATATTTTTAGCGTTTAAAATATTCAGTTTTATCGCTTCGTATTTTTCTGATTGATTGTTAAGACTGTTTAATTTCTTTGTTTATTTGTTTTCTAAACTAAAAAAAAAGATTTTACTTTTTTGTTATGCATATTTATTTTTTAAATCGAGCCAATAAACCAAAAGTTCTAATAACGATTATCATTCTTGGAAAACTGCGGGCTTAAAATACAAAATTCGTTACCGTATAAAACAAGAAAAAAGTGTAGATTTAGAAAAGAAGGGATTTCTTTAATAACGTAAATGGCTTACTTTCCAAAAAAAAATGACAATCTTATTCGACTGGATCAAGAAGAGACGTACTTGGATATGTCACCATCTTTCTATTACAAAAGCCATTAGAGCTATTACTTTTTTTTTCCGAGTTACATTGGATTACAGATACTCAATTTGAGGTCTAATTCTTTTTCGAAACCATTTTTTTGTGTGCCGTATTACTTACATATTTTTCCTTTTCAATCGTGTTGAACGATTAAAGCAATCAAAATGATAGATGGTCTTTAAGCAAAGAAGAAAAATATAAGTGTTTATAATAATGTCATACAAGACTTCGTTTACAACTTTCTCACTGTTAATTTATTCCACTGTAACATAATAATATTTACTGAGGCACTTACATTATAATGTCTCAATTTTCTTAAGTATAATAATATGTAACTTTACATTTAATAACGCATGTACAAATATTACATTTATTATTCAAAATAATATTTGGAAGCCATTAACATTTAAATTATTCACATGTATACCTAAAAATATAGCTTGGAAATAATTCTGCTTGCTTAGACCTTGTTTGAATACTATTAAAGGAATATTTTGTTCTGGAGGGCGTCCTTTATTTCATGTTCTATTTTGACGCCCAATGATTCTCATTACGTGCAGCAAGATTTTGGAGTTTCCGTTGTTCTGAAAAAAAATACATTCGTTATTTACACATTGTTATTTAAAATATTACAATCATGCAGTTTGAATTATTTTTGAATGACTTAAAAATAATTTAAAACAGTCATCTGGAAAATTTGCTCTGCTTATCAGAAGTTAGAAAGACTTTATACAGGTGTCGTCTATAAATAATATTCTATCGATGTGTATTGGGCCACAAATACTATTTGAAACAATTTTTTGATGCTTTGAAACATATCACATTACTCTTACAGTTCTGACTGAACAATCAAGGCTATATCTTTTATTTGTAATGGAATTTATATTTCATTTGTCTATATTCATTTTCTTTTTCATGTGCATTTAGATCGTATCCCCCGTTTAAAAAGCGAATTGAGTGTATAAATATTTTACTTTTAATGTGTTTACTGTAAATAAAAAGTAAAAAAACATTCTATTACAAGGATTCTCAACGAGGGTGGCCCCCCTGGAGGCCACAGCGTGCTCCAAGAGGGCCACAGAAATTGTTGTTGTTCAGAAATTGGAATGTGTAAGAAGAGCTAAAAAAAGGTGTCGCAGTGCTAATTTTGGGAAATTCGCATATTCCTGGGATTTTGGATTCAAAATTACGAGAAGAAGAAAAAAGTCCCAAAATTCTTTATAACACTTATACTTCAAAAATACAAAACAGGTATGGGGGCACAGAAAAATAGCTCACTCAAAAGGGTGAACGGGGCCAAAAAGATGAGAAATAATGCTCTATTGTACTACTCCGATATGAAATTAATATAACCAAGAAAGGTTGCGCTCATCACAGGTTTTATCAAATGATTAAATGAATTTGGAATAAGTGAGAAAATCTGTGCTTTAGATTGAATAAAAGCTAAAAATTATTCGATTGAGTAATTATTGTGACATTAATTGTGGAGGAAAATATAATATTTTATTTATATTATATTATATCAATAACTTATATATTTAAACTAAGTAGTTAAATGAATAATATATATTTTATGATAAGACAGTAAAAAATAATTATGAAACACTGCTGACCGGTTTAGACTAAGAGGGTAACAAAAATGATAAAAACGTTTATATCTTACTTGTGTTTTCCAATATTTTTCAACTAGTTTGATGATCTACCAAGCAGTGCCATTCATGAGGAAACAAATAATATATGGCCTTCCTAATTACAATATAATAAATGGCGCATATATACCTGCATTTCGATATCAGCATGTCTGGTTCACTAAACCTTGTAGATTGTTGATGAATTCGTATAATTGTTCTCAGTCGCCGCCTTGCAGATTTTACTTCTAGACTCTTTGCTGCCAATAAAATACCTGTAAAAGTAAAGAAACACATGATATCGTTAATTTGTAACAACTAACTAAAATTTCATACGGCTAAACGTCAAATAAATGTTTTCGATCAAATTAATTATTATGAAAAAAAATGAATATTATAATTAACCGTACCAATTTCCTTAAACAGAATTTTGTAAGTAAATGAAAACTATCTAGGCAAAAAGACTCAAATATATTAAAATAATAAATGTGCGATAAAACTGTTATTAAATATTTATATCCCCAAAGCTCATAAGTTTTTACGGCAAATTATTTTTTATTTAATTTAAAAAATAGTTATAATATTTGTAACGTGAGAAGAATAATAAGTAAAAAAGATTGGTTGTTAGTGAGAGTTAAAATTGACTTATTATCACTTGTTACCCAGGCCAACAAACATATTTAAAATAAAATGATAAAAATAGTGTTTGCCTCACTGACTGTATTACGTTTTTTATGATTTGTGCTCAGTTTGGTTTGCCACGTCACAATATCTATTCATAACGCTAGAATAACGCTTTCAAATTATGCCGATCAGAACGTTAAAGTAAACGGAGAGCGCTATAGATCCATGTTTACTGACATTCTGTTCACCAATTGAATGCGATTAATATGGAAGAGCTGTAACCTTAACAATACGGCGTAACATGTCACACAGAATGTGCCACAGATTGGTTGTCGCTGGTTAAAGTTCTACAAACATCTAATATTACATTCTATATAAGGCTAAGTAATTAAAAATTGTGCTTATTTATAAATTTGAGTATGTTTAACAACTACAATACAAGACAACTAACTGTGAAAGAAAATGTTTTTTTTTTCTTAATGCAATTGAAGCTTTTGGGAAGCACGTTACATTGACGCTGTTAGGGTTGTAAAGGCTCAATTTTTACGGTCACATGAAAGAAAAAGTGATTTTCGTTCATCCCAAACAATGCATTATTGTCTAATATATAAAGTGTAGTAATTTTATAAAGGGTTGTATCCTCGTGGGTAGTAAAGGATTTTATTGTGTTGGGCTATATTATTATATGCGATCTAAGCAATACGTTCCTTGTCTTTTGGGGAGCTTTTTGTACAGCGAACAGACGACAGTTAACCGTTTAACGGCCGATCATAATTTTTAAGTTAAGAGCTTTCGCAGCAGAACGGCGCCGTATAAATTTAATTGCTGGATTGGTAGTGACACGAGCGCACTTGACGACTCACTTGTTTGTTGCCGGGTGACTGGATGTTTTTGCGACAAAAAAGAATTCACGATGCCATAAACACAAACATACACGCCGGCAATAAATTATTAATGAAAAGTTACACTTTATCAACGCCACTGTTTTAACAAACTGAACATATAACATTTTTCTACTCTCTAATAAAGATAACGACTGTGTTAAAGAAATATATTTGATTTTAAGACGATCGTTAATGTAAGAACATTTTTTTTAGTATTGATAACTGTTCTGGCGTTAATTTATGAGATAGAGTAATATTAATAAAAATACAATCTTCTTTTGTACTTATATGCACTTTTATTTATAATGACTATGACCAGTTTTGCTCATGGCGAGCATTTTTAAGTGATAGAAAATAAAATTGAACAGTGTTATTTATACAAAACCAAAATATAAATAAAAAGGTGTAGTAAGCAATTGGCATTGAAAAGAATTTACAAATTACTGTACAAATTACGAATAACTGACTCTAAGCTAACACAAATCAAAATATTAGCTTAACACTCTTTTTAAGTAGTTTCACATTAATTTAATATGATTAAGACTGGTTTTGCTCATTACGAGCATATGTTGATAATGTTCATGATCTTATGAATAAATGTGAAATAAGTACAAAAGAGGATTATATTTCATACTTATACAAATGTCAATGCACCTTCAGTCGAAATTCTAAATTATTATAAAAAAATATTTATCTCATTTTTGCAGAAATCATTTTATATTCAATCTGTTTCAAAAACAGATACATATAAAAACAAAAATATACAAGATTTAATCAGTCGAATAGTGTTTGTTGTGGTATTCATCAGTTGAAAACTCTCGCGATGAGTGAAATTGGTTTTATACAAATTAAATAAATGGGCGATTTAAACAAAAATGTGATTTTTTTAAAACTTGTATTTCAATTCATTTAGACTGTAGAAAAAAAAGCTAAAATAAAAAACATTTACATGTAATAATATATTATAGCCAATCTAAAAATTCTCTCCCACCCTTCCTAACCTTCTATAATTGGGCGTAGCGAGACCGATTAGTTAACCACTAGTCCTGTTCTAGTCTTATCCTTTTATCCCAATGTAGTAAAAAAGAAAGATTAAATGAGTAACAAACAGTTCTCGTAGAAAAAAACTTCTGTTGAGAAACCTCCACGAAGAAGCTATATGCTCCACATTGAGAGCGGCATGGATAAAAAAAAATCCGTTGAGAAAATAAAAAGTGCTTTCAGTATTACAATCGCTGTTAATAATTATTAGCCTACAATCTGTCTTCCTTTGCATTGTTTTGTTTGTGAAATACGTTCGTTATCATTAATGCGTATCTACCGTTTCTTTTATTAGTAAAACTTAATTTTAAGCACACAGATTGTTATTTTATAATAGGAAACAAATTAATATTTCCCCCTTGAATCATTTTTAATTACCCCGTTATTCTTTGCGTCGTTAAAAAATCATACAGAAGTATACACTAACGTATAATTATTTATAATTTACGATAACGCCCGAGTATTTTCAGAGAACACTCGATAAAAATAAATTTTCCACATTCACATTAACACTATAATATTTCTTTAGGGGAGTAATTGAGTTCGTACTCTATGCAAATATGCATTGCTTTAAATCTTGTTTTGGAAGAAAAAAAACGTCCGTGTTGCATGCCAGACTGTTGTAAAAGTTCCTGAACGTGATATTGCGGGTGTAATTGGTGTTTTTATAAGGTGACTTGGCTTGTGTTGCATAAAAGAATCTGTTAGTTGCAATGCAATTCAGATCGTTTTCGTTATGCAACCTTTTAATAATATTGAAAGTTAGGGAGTGGCTTAGTTGACAAATCGCGTGGTGAAGTGATTTGATATGAAACACGTAGAGGCGGTAACCGTGTTTTATGAGTCATATGCAATAAAATTACACGAATAGTCGTTGACGACGGATACTTATCGCTGTGTGAATATATCATTTAAATCATATAGCAATAGGGAGTAAAAGTAAAATATATAATTGTATTTATATTATGCCTTTTTTGTTTAACATTTACTACTGAAAAATTAACTTTTTTTACTAAAAAATATAAGGTAGTTTTGTAAGATTATAAATTAAATATACCTAACATTTGAATACGTATTATTTGATATTTTTAAGCACACCATAACTCATTCACTGTATTAATATTGTATTGACTAAAACTGTTGTTAACGTTACCTTCCTATCAGTGGCGGATTAAGCATACGAGAGGCCACAGGCGCAATAAAATTTGAAGGTACTGTTTTTCTAATAAGATAAGAACGTCAAAATTTCATGTAAAATAGTAAACATATCGACTGTGGAAAGGAAAAAGGACGGAACCCACACATAGCCCACACATAAACGCGCTAAAAACGTGTTTTGATGATTTTGTGACATATGCAAATTATGAATTATACACAACCCTGAAGTGCACAGAGACTTCTAAACTAGTGTTTCATTGACATAATCTAATATTAATTAAAGAAATTGTCCAGGAAAAACCTTTATTTCAGTCTTTTTTCTTGGTTTTAATTTTTTACAAGGTCATTTTTTGAAAGTTAAAAGCTGAATTTAGATAAATTTGCAGCTCGCATCCTTTTGATAGAACGTGTATCAAGTTTGATACATTGTGATTATCGAAAAAAACCTGTTTTGAAGAAACTGTGGGTTAAATCCTTTTTCCTTTCCACGGTCGATATATTAAAATCTGAACAAAGAGTATATTGGTTTGATAATTTAAGCCATTTTTGAGGACCCTAAGATTCGGAGCCCCCAAGCTCGCGCCTCATGCGCTTATAGGATAATCCACCACTGCTTCCTATCAAAATAAACTATTTAATGATTAGATTTGCATTAACGTGCCAATTTTCCATTATATAAAGGAGAAACTTATAGTATGTATCCAATAACAAATATTAAATAAAATAATAACATATTATATTATTTAAATGCTGATGACGTATGAAATTTATTTACCCACAATAATTTTATGTAAATAGTTTCTGTTATTTACGTAATTATATTATAAATATTTTTATCTCTATCAAAAATCCATAAGGATGTTTTTTAGAGATAAAGAACTTTAAAATAATTAAAAAAAAACACACACAACAATTGTCGTAAAAAATAGTTTGGTAATCCTCATCCAGTAAAACAGACAAATATACGTAAAGAGGTGTTCACTTTATAAAACAACGACTTCCGAATGTGTTTTTTTATTAGGAAATAAATGGCTTGTGAAGTTTTCATAAATAGATTAAAAATATTATAAGATTTTAAACGATCTTGAGTAAGGTATGAATTTTCGATTTTTTTTTTCGAAGTTTTTTCTTATTATTTAATCTCACCAGTGCTGTGGAGATTTGTAAAATAAAACGACGCCATCTCCAACTCCTATTGTTTTTTTCAACCATTTATTTTTAACTTATACATATGTATACCATCAAATCATCTTTAGTCAGCTAAGAAGACAGTGGTTACAATATGGGCTCTTGTAGTTTTATTAAACTTCATTATGTTTATTTTTGTAAATGAGTGAGTTGTCAATTCTTCCCCACTCCGATAAAATGATGTTTTAAACAAACATTTTTTTCAATAAATCCATTTTATTTTTATGTAGGTATAAAGTTAAAATAAATTATAAAATCTTGTCTTTTCTCCCTCGAATCATCAGATATTTCGTCTATTATATGACGCTTTATTGTATTTTGTATATCTATCTATACTTCGTGATTTAAAATATGTGCTTAGTTTTGGGCGTACTATTTGTGTAAAGACAATAACCATTCTTCAATAAAGGGAGTCAAGGAAAGCTTTCCCAATATCGCACGACATGACAATTACCCAGTAGAGTTCTTCCGCGAGTGATCCGCTCTAAATAAAACTCGAATAATTCAAACTGTAAATCTAGCTCGAAAATTCTATTTGAAGTTCACATTCCAAATCCGGCGAGTGTAACTGAAATCCGCGCTTTGCATCTATTACCCTAAAGCCCCTCTCTTCCCTTGCTCTCCTTCCGCCTTTCCACCGACCTAACTTTAAGCTCAGTTGTTAGCGTGCAAACCTTCGCGTCACAAAGAAGCCTCTCGCCCTTTTAGTTGCAGCAATGCTCAGTAGAAATGACAGACGAAGTATTGTTACTTGGTCCATATACATATTTTTTTACTCGACGTTTGACCTGTAATCTTTTCAAAGAAATGCTAATGCACTACTGTTTGTTAACAAATGCGGATGCAGTTAGTGGAGAACGTGGTCAATTTGATTTAAAGTGTAAACAATAAGAATTAAGTTAGGTGAATTTTAATTTTGTTTGCATTTTTAGCAAAAATCCTTCGTGTCAATAGGAGTGTTATAATAACATTGGATTTGTAATCTAATTTAAGATTTCGGCTGAAAGTGTTTGTTGGAACTTCAAAATTACACATTCACACAAGTTTTGTTTTTAACGACCCGGGTTTCGCCTTTCGGCATCTTCAGGCGTTCAAGTGCACGGATCAACTTGGTCAGTTCAAGTTCAAACCCGGGTCGTTAGTGACAAAATCTGTGTAAATGTACATAACTTGAACGATTCGAATGTATCGTGTTTATATAAGAAATAAATTTATTACTAAGTTTAAGGCCATTGCTGGCGAAAACGATTAACCCATTAGAATGAATACAGATTTGAAAGGTGGGTAATTTTATCATTTAAACTATGGGCATCACTTAAAATCCATAACTCAAATTCAATATATTATATAAAATCATGGGTAATCAATTAAAATGCATAACTCAAATTCGATATATTTTTTTAAAATGTCTGCTTCTAGTGTGTACCACGTATCCTCTTAATAGATGTATCTCAACAAAAGTACTTCCACGAGAACCGCTTGTTTCTCAGTTACTTAACGTGCTTTTTTTAAGAGAGTAGGGTAAGAAAAAAATGAGCTAGGACAAGATTAGCGGCTGGTTAATCGCTCTCGCTACACCCAACTAATTGAGGATTATAATGGGTCTAGGATTTATATACTATAAATAAGAAACTTTGATTTGAGGAATGTAGTGGAAAAAAAACTATATTAGATAATCGAACATCGAACTGTACAACCCACACACAGCTTAAAACTTATTATCCAGTCAGAAAATAGTTATGTTGGGACATTATATTACTTTGGAAAGAAGTTTTTATCTTAGCTTGAGAATCCCAATATTGAACCTACACATATTCTTTCGTTATAATCAACAGCACTTCTTCCATATTACAGCAATTATAAATCCACACAATGCTCAAAATTTGAGTGTGTGAGTGGAGTATGTATTTTTTCACTTAATTGTTCATGTATTAAATCAAATGATTTAATACAGTAAGCAATATTATTTCTTTGTCGATAAATAGTTAAATCAAAATAGCACATGTTGTGGGTTATCCAGTTTTTCAACCACACTCCTTATTGCTGAAAAAATGTAATAAAATAATCTTTGATCTATGTATAAACTAAACTTTAATTATTGCGTAAAATAAAAATAAAAGTATTTGATAGCTATGTATTTTGGCGTATTCTCTGATCAGAACTGTAAAATTCTTTGATATTTTGTCACTTTATTACAATTAAGTTCTACCAAATAAATGCAAATCCAATCATTACTATGAACGTGCATTAATTTAGAGTTTTGAAAAGATACATAAGAAAACTATACGTTTATCGTTTAAAATAGTGTCTGCCAAACTGTGTGCCACAAGTAGTCTCAGGTATACCGAGAGAAGAAGAAGCCTTAATAATATTCATTTAAAATATTGCCTAATTTTAAAAATTTAAATAAATTGAACATCTAGATATTCAAATAAATATTTGTCGCGTTCTTAAAAAGGGGTCAACGCGACACATTTTCCAATTTCCTTTCCACACCTTTATTTTGTGTGCCGCAAAACAAACCCCATTCACCAGTGTGCCGTGAAGTTAAAAATTTTGTCAGACACTGGTCTAAAAGATGTATAAGTTATCCTAATATATATTTTTAGAAAAGATAATTCAAGAACAAATATTAATACAGTAAATTAGTTAATTTAACCGTTTTTTAAAGTGATGTTTACAAATTTAGAGAGGTGTCAAAATTAAGCAAAAATATCAAGTAATATCAATTGATCATTTTTATTAGTTGATTATTGCTCGCGATTAAAACATCCGGTTCTGATATTATTTAATAATGTACATACAATTAAGTGCGATTTTTAAAAAAAATATTTCATGCATTTATTGTGTATTTCATGATTGCAGTTCGCTGTAAATTCTTTTACACGCCGTAACGGTGAAACAGTGGTGTTGTTAATTGGAAAAGTATCACGTTCACTCGGGCCACACCAGCAACGCCACTGGCGCATGAAAAATGTAACAGTCACCATTAAAAAATACATCCACCAGGAAGTATATTGCTCCGAGCATGTAGATGAAAGATATGCATTGTTAATGTTCGACACTTTGAAGAGTTTCTGTTATCTGATGTTGCTGGAAAGTCCCGGGTGTTGTTTGGCGCGCCAGTTGCATGTATCTGCTTTTTAATATATGCACATAAAATTGCTAGCAATGTTTTCCGTAAAAGAAAATGTCTATATCTTATTTATACACCACAACACGAAACGTAAACGTAATATTCATCTATCGGCCTTTTTACTGTCAAATAAAGAATATTAAATAATATTTTTATACTGCGCGATTTTTTAATATATAACACCTAATTTGTGTTTATTTGCTAACTTAAGATGCTATTTTTTTTATTTATTTTTAAGTACTGATTGGAGGATTGCCATACATATCTTTTGTAAATATGACTAAAAAAAATTCAAACATAAAAAAAAACATCGATTAGGTTATTACATATGGGCCCATTAGAGGTGAAGTGATCCAAGTGGTATTTAAGAAAAAAATAAGTCGAATGCGTTTTAATTTTTCGCACATACTCAAATTTGCTCTAAAATTAGTAGCTGTCGGCTTACAAAAAATGTGACTAAAAGTTCAGTCAATTTTGGAAACCGAAATGTCCTAAAATGGGTGCCAATTGTTCACGGTACAATGGATCGTCAATGGCGAACTGTACAGGCGTCGCGTAAAGCTCCAAAGTAATTCTTTGAAATAACAAGAGTCCACTTAACCGTTTTAAGTGGGCGCCTGTGAGAAGCTTTAGTCACTTGTATAAATTTTGATACTAGACCAAACGACGGACCGTCACAAATTCAAATGCTACTTATTGTTGGAGGAGTGTAGGGAAGGTTGGGCTTATATTATGATTATATAATATAATATTAATTGGGTTAAATACGGCTTAGCTAAATGCGGCATACTTAACTCCGAGTTAAGAGTTTTTGATTGATTTTACCCATACAAACATTAAGATATCGAATGTGGAGAGGAAAAAAGAAGTAAACCACAGTTTTTTTAAGAACAGATTTTTTCGAAAATCACAAAGTATACAACTTGTTTCACGTTTTATCAAAAGGATTTAAGCTGGAAATGCTGAATAAGTATCTAAATTTAACTTTTAAGTTTGAAGGGAGTTGGGCCTGTTAAAATTGCAAACAGGAAAAAATATTTAAAAAAAGGTTATTCTAAAATAATTTATTGAATAAATATTAGATTATGTCAATAACACCAGTTTTCAAGTCTTCGTGCACTTCGACGTTTGTGTATATTTCATAATTTGACTATGGCCCAAAATCATCATAGCACGTTTTTTCTGCCTCCTGTAAAATTTGTGAGTTACGTCCTTTCTACAGTTGATTTGTTGTTTGAATTTTAACTGTTGAATTAAATAAAGAATCTACATTGAACCATCAATAATTTGGCTCACGTGTAGATAACAAAATGTACAGGCAATGTATGAAAATACGAATGACACTGTAATACGTCTTAAAACCTTATATCATCCACAAATAAAACTCTACGTTATTTTATAGAATACTTTTTGATTCAGTCCTTACTTAGTCAAAATAAAACAATAAGAATTTAATAATTTTAAAAAAAACTCGTGTATTTTTTATCCATGTCTGCTCCCAATGTAGAGCATATGACCTCTTGATGAATGTATCTCAACAGAAGTTTTCTACAAGAACTATTTGTAACTTAGTCGCTCAACCTCTTTTTTACCAAAGAAAGTAGTACTGACAGAAGGATAAGGCTATTACAGGACTAGTAATTAACTAATCTCTCTCGCTATGCCTAGTTTTTAAGGATAAAAAATGGTGGAAGGGAACTTTTCGATATAAAAAACACACATGCTTTCGAAAAACAATCAAAACATCGATCGAAAAAACCCTACTCGCTCTAAGACTCGAACCCGTGAGGTCTGGCACGGAAACCCACAACGCCACAAGTGATATTATTAAAAAAAAAATACGACATTTCCAACGTAATTAAAATATCATCAACATTAATTTATTTCAATAATTACGTTTTATTGGTGGTTAATTCATTTAAATATTGTTTAAAAATTCAAAAAATTGAACGTATGTTAATTTATCAAATAAATATAATTCTATCAAGTTAACCGAATAACAATTTAGTTGATTTGCTTTACTTCGTTGGAGAAAGCAAGGAATGTATTATTAAGATATTTAATCGAGAATAAACAACCAAACACATCAAAAATAACTCGTGTCTGTTAAGCCCCACTCCACCCTTTCAAAAGCTCGTCTCTATTTGCTCTCCTGAGTGGTCTCCCCTCTGGCGATACCAATAAGGAACTTATCTCAATTAAGGAGGGCTTAAGAGAGTATTAGGTCGGTATAAAAGTTTACACCGTGATTGGCGAGCCAGTGTCTATATATCTATAAGTAACTACTTGCCGCAGTCTGCTAGCAAAACTTTTCTCATTGTCCGTAGATTGTATGTATCCGCGCTATATCACTTTCGAAACAAAAAAGAGAATAGTTCCCCGTTAAAGTTTTCAGCGAACACCATATGGCCAATTTTACGTTGTTGTCCACGTTTTAAAGCACTGCCTACACCAGACCTAATAAAATTATTACGTGGTTAAGTTGTAAGAAAACAAATGGAATCTAGTATAAAATTTAAAGCCACTCCATTTTATGTTAATAAATTTATTTCCGTAACAAAGATTGCAAGAGATAATCAGGGGTAATTTTTGATGAATTTATTTAACTCCCCAATCACTTTAATTCAACTAAATTAAATAGAAGAACAATTGAACAGCATTCCAATTTTGAATGAGCAGGTAAATGTGCCAAATTCCCCCTTTTTATACCCTTTATGTAAGTTAATATAATCATTAAACCTTTTCCAACAAAGAAAAATAAATATAATTCTTAAAACTACACCATTCAAATCTGCAAGGTTAATCCAGGCTAATCTTTTTCGCCAGCAATGGCTTTAAACTTAATGATACATTCATTTACTAAGCGTCAGTTCAAGTTCATCAGTGGACTCGAACGCCTAAAGATGCCGACAGCAAAACCCGGGAAGTAAGTGACAAAATTTGTGTGATTTCACATAATTTGAACGATTCAAATTTAAATAGTTAAAAGTGATCGTCTCTTCTTAATTTGTCATCAATTTGACTGATATATATAAGATATTATTTATTATTTTATAGCACAAAGAAAACAATCTAGGATTTCGGATAAGTATTGTTTCGTATTGACTAATGTTATTTGTCGGGTCCTATGACGCAGCGGTTAGCGTTGTGGGATACCGTGTTAGATTACACGGATTCTAGTTCCAGTACGAACAACATTTTTTTTATTAATTTATCGATTTTGTGCGAAGGCGTGAGTATTTGTGATATCTGAAAATTCACTTCCATTCTTTCTGATCCTTTAATAACTGGACGTAGCGAAAGCGATTAGTTGACCACTATTCCTGTCCCAGTCTTATCTCCTTCTATCCCGACTACTCTTTTTGAAAAAGAGAGGTTGACGACTAAGTTACAAACAGAAATAAAAAATATATATTGTAGTAAAATGATCACTTCTTTCGAATAAATAAAAATAAATGGAAAATATTTTAATGGGAATTAAAAAATATATATATAACAATATGAACTATTGATAATTTTAATTAGATAATTTAAAGTGTGTATTTAAAAATAATCGCAGCTTGTCTTTACAATTATTTTATTAATGTATTCGTTTAAAATATGTAATATTCATATTATATATTAAAGAAAAAATGAATTTAATAAACACCTATTCATTCTTTATGCCCAACGAAAGATAAAAAACCAATTGGCTATAAAATTTAAAGTTTCCACTTTTATTATAACTGAAAGTGCTTTTAAGGATGTACCGCTCATAGAAACTTAACTTTTTGTATTTCCAATCGATAATGCAAATAGTTTTCTCTTTGCTCGATAAAGTCATTCCATTTTATTGCTTCTACACTTTTATAAGTGATATTTCAAGACGAAGAACTTGCTCCGAGGATTTCCTTAAGATAGAGTTTTTTGAAATAAGCTTTAGATTAAGTAACAATGTTTCTAAATTTTGTAAGTTGTTTTTTTGAAAGTTTTTATTAATAATAATAACTTATCATACCAATACCAATCGGTCATATTAATATCAAACATTAGTTTATTAAGACAGCTTTATAGTTTAATGAAAAAATGTTGATTAAATAATGAAATAATGAATGTTAATTTAATTTATTTTTTTAAAACTGAAATATAAAAACATCTTAAAACTGAGCTTTTAGAGTTTTATACTTCATTTTGTTCCAGCCTTGCACGTTAAAGGATTTAAAATAAGTAACAAGTTATTTTATGAGTGATAGGGTGAGTTATTAAATAAAAACGATTTATAAGTAACACTTTTTAATACATTTTTTTTGTCATATAATAGAAAAAAGACTAACAGACAATTAACTAACTAAAAATCAATTAACAGATAAAAATACTTAAATTTAGTTACGGATAATTGAAATTAGCTGCTAGTACCTATTGTATAATATTTACTTG
The DNA here is from genome assembly GCA_030503985.1 of Himalopsyche tibetana. Taxonomy (NCBI): domain Eukaryota; kingdom Metazoa; phylum Arthropoda; class Insecta; order Trichoptera; family Rhyacophilidae; genus Himalopsyche; species Himalopsyche tibetana. The sequence goes on along the minus strand of JAPJYX010000009.1, from coordinate 4,957,916 downwards.
TAATAAAAATAATAAAACATTTTTAGTACTTTTTCCACATAAAATTTATTAGATCAGGACCGGTTTCGCTCATGATGAGCATTGTCAACTGATAAGAAAAACAATAAAACAGTGATATTCATATAAAAGTTAAGTGATAAAAACAAGGTATGACAAACAATTGGTATTACAACCTAGCAAAAGAATTGAAGTAAAATACAAGGAAAATAAACTATAAATAAAATGTTGAAGACCACTTAGCAATGAAACTATTATGACAAAAAGTAATTAGGTATGAATTATCATTACCAAAGTAAAAACCAACAATTAGTGTATATAATAAATAAATCTTAATGTCTGTCAACCAAATTGAGTTTTTATTATAATGCCATTCCACCAAGTATTGACAGTGAACACCTTAAAAGTGATATTTACTTGTCTCAAGTACTTATTTCAATTAATGAAAAATTATAAATTTAAGCAAAATGTTTTAGAAAATTATACCTACCATTTTGTTTTTTGACTTCACAGTTAACCAGAGTTCCTAAATGGCATTCATTCTCTGAAATATAGTTGGATAATAGGGCCCATTTGTATTGCTTCTCTGCATGCTTCACGCGACCTCTCTGAAAAAAAAAGCAAAACAACTTTTTACAATTATGTGTTAAACACTTAATCGTTTATATATAAATTAAAAAATATATATGTATAAACTGAAAAAAGCTTTATTGAATCTCATATGACTCAAGCCAAATCGTGACAAATCGAAGATGGCGAATGAATACGTTTTGTGATGACCTGATTCCAGACGAATGCTCTTATTTGTATTTAAGGATCCGTTGTATAAGAATCCAGTGATGTTATTTTTTCCTAAGTCTTGTAACACACAACTATTATGCAATTCATAAACCAATTAATATCAAAAGAATATTGTAGAGAAACAATGTTTTACAAGTCTTAATTGATAATAAAGCAGTTACATTTAGTAACATTTTTTACAATTATTCAATTGATTTTTTTATCTGATTAATCTATAATAATATTTACGGTTATAAACGGCAATAAAATGTAAACCATAACGCATTTACACAGAATAAAAGTTTCCAATATCAGACATATTTTATAAACTATGTACATCCTTTTAATAAAAAGGCTTAACTTAGTAAAAAGCTCTTGTTGAATGATCCATCACATTAATTTATGGATACATAGGTTGCGATAATAAAAAGAAATATATCACTTTTAGGGTGTTCACTGTCAAAACTTCGTGGGAAAGCTTATAATTTAAAAAAAAACACAATATTCGTAATAATTCCAATTTTATTTAAATAGATAAGAACCGGTTTCGCTTATGACGGGCATTATTAACTAATATAAAAATAAAATTTTACAGTGTTATTTATACAAAACAAAATGTTCTAAATCTTTTTTATTTAACTTTATTTTGTATAAACAAGAGTCTAAAAATGTATTTCTTATCTGTTAATAATGCTCGTAATGAGTGAAACCGGTCCTGATCCTTTTAACTAAAAATGGAAGTAGTAAAAAAGATTATTGTGGGGTTTTTTTTAAATGTATGTAAAGATTTGAACAACTTTTTGGTCATTAAAATAAAGTTTTCCACTTCTGGATAATAGTCGTTAATTCGTGAGCGGATATATATATCTTACATAATCGTAAAATGTCTGCTTACTATTTTAACTTTTTCAAGTGTTCTGTCTTATAGACAATACGATTTTTATCATTAACATGTGTTTGCTAAAGACATTATTTTCAATTTCTTTCATCGCAGGCCACAAGGAGGTGATAAAAAGGCCCTATCTACAAATTTATCAAACGTGCTACTAGAAATAAAACCGACATTTGCAGTGTGAAGGCGCTACATAACCATTAAAGTAAAAATAAAAACGTGGATTATTATTTTTTATTGCCGCACCGTTAACACCAAATGTAGACGCCGTAAAAAAATGGATCGATTTTCTCGCTTTTATTTATTTTTCTCCCGGAACGTAAAATAAGTCCGATCCCCCAAGAGAAGATAGTGCATTAACGTGTTTTATGTTTTTTTTTATAGAGAATTTCTGTATTTTGTGCGTAGCTGTACATTTTTTGTCTAATTATTCTTTTTAGTTGATTGTCTTTTTTTCTTGTTCAGTATAATTAACAGTTTTTTAGCAAGCAACATTTTTAACCCTTTTACTGTCAAACGAACTGAAAAACTGAAAATCGTATTTTATACACTAAATCATCATATTTAAAACAACCTATGCGTAGACTTTTTCAATTGCTGATTCAACTGATTTATGTTTTTAAATTAAACCCTTAATTCAACATGTTTTATAGATATAACGGTATTTTTTTGTTAACAAATTGATTACTTATTTTATCTAGCTGATTTATAATAGAGATAAAAAAAAAATTTTAGATAAGCTTTTTTTGTCAAATACCAAAGTATTCAATACAATGAAAATGTGAATATGTGTTTCATTTATAATTTTAAAACGATTATATATTTGAACAATATGAGTTTTTTTTTCAACATTGCTTTTAGCGTTTTAACATATTCTCTAATAAATTTATTGACAGTAAAAAGGTTAATAAAATACATTTACTGCTAATCGTATAAATAAAACTAGTTTAACAAATTAAAGTTGCTTAGCCAGTCCTGGTCAATAAAATTAGGACATAATATATATTAAAATATAATTACTTGTTTATATAATAAGTCGTTTACTTTTATGGGAAAATGATTCGTTGATAACTAGAGTACAAATTGTCCCGTCATCAGTTTAAATCATAAATTTTACATGGACGATAAGAAGCAACTATCTAAAAACATGAACGTTATTTAAAAAGCATTAGCGCCTCATAAGTAAGCATTAAAAAACACTCAATCAAAAACCAAATCTATTTTCTAGAGCAATAATTCATTTACTCTATCTCGCTGACGAATCACGAAACCTTCTTCAAATACAACTACCGAGTGAAAATGTTTGTACCAAGTCTGGTTTGTATATAATTTGCTGACAGCAACGATCTCCCGATCGCAGATAAGGGAAAGAAAAATTACATACAATTTGCGTTCATTATTATAACAGCTCGTAGATAAGCATCAGCCTCACGTTGGTAAGATAAACAGTTAACTGGGACTTTTAGAAAATTACTTTTTGAATTTACATAACCATTATCATATTCAGTGTGCTCAGAAATTACAAAAAGTCGTAACTGGCTCATATAAAAACAAATAAAAGCATTGAATAGAAGGTAATTATGTAGCTATAAATACTTGTTAATGTTTGTTGAGTAATTATTAGGCCAATACATTTGACTAATTTTCATTAAAATACTATTATCTTTATCGAGTACATTATTATTATTTTTAGTGACTAAGCTAAAATAACTATTGTTTTAAACTAAAATATCAAAAAAAAGTTATGGATAAATCAATAAATGTATGGTCCACAGCACGTCGTAAGATTCCATGCCGGACCTCACTGGTTTAAATCCCACTACAAACAGCATTTTTTCAGTCTTCTGTTACACATAAACGTTTGTGATGATTAAATAATTTACCACTTCCTCTACCATTTTAATGCTAAAAAAAACAAAAAATCGTCCGATTCCAGCCCTTAATTTTCTATTCCTTACTCTCTTGAAAAAAAAAGAAGTTGTAAAACTGAGTAACAAGCAATTCTCTGAGATACTTCATTTAATAATTTCTAATTCTTCAAAATTTGTTTAGTAAAAAAATATATAATTCCTTGCTTAAAATTATTTTGTTATGAGTTACTCCCGTAAAGAAATAACTTTCTTATTTCAATAAAAATGACAAGTTTATCAGATATTTAACGTTTTTAATAACCAAATAATGTTTTAATTGAAACAGTATTATAAAAAAACAGCAAAATAGCACGAGAAAAAAATAAATATTCGTTGATTGACCAAAAAGGTATCTGTTATCATTAAAGCTCTAGTTCATTAGAATTCTTTAAACGTATCAATAGCAGTATGTAATTACTATTAACAGTAATTTTAGTAACTTAGTAATTTTTTTAAAACGAAGAAACCGTCAATTGCAGTTTCTTTTAGGAATGTTATCATTTCACTATCTTGATGCTCAAAGATCGTTTTCAAGCTTAAAGCATTTTTCTCTACTTCTTCGGGGCCGAGTTAATAATTCTGAAATTCTCATGACTATTAACTTACATGATCTCAATTTATTCTTACGTGGGGGAAACTATGACTAAAAACTTTGGTTTCTAAAAACTTGTTCCTCGCTTAGGAGGTATGAGTCGCCAGTTCCAAAGGCCGTTCGACTGATCAACTGTTTGCCTGGAGAAGTGGACATTTTCAGTGACAGTATTTGTGAACTGTTTGTAAACTTTTATTATTTTTTTTCTTGATTTTGTATGTTGATTTCGATATATTATATTATGCAGTGTTTTTCTTAATGTACGTGGCGTCAGCTGTAATGTCATGTACTGTACTTATAATTTTTAAACAATAAATAAATAAATATTTAGCTAATTTGAAATGAATGTCGTTACAATTTCCTGAAATATTTTAAGTTAGTACTTCATTTGATAATGCTTCAGACGCTCTCAGAAACTTTTCGAGATATTAAATACATACAACCGCCAGACTTTCGACATTCTTCAAGATTTAAAATTTAAATATTATACGTATAGAATTTAAAGTTTAAACAAGATGGAAGGCGAAACATCAAAAAACGCTTCAAACTTTTCTCATTTTCTTTAATTATAAAGGAGTTATGTATGAGGCAGCCTACAAAATGTATGAGATTTTCTTTCATCCGACGAGCTCCTCTCAAAAGCTACACATTACGTCCTCGGCCTAATGTACTTTTAATGAAGTCACGTTTCAGCCTGTGAATTATTTATACTTCAAAGTACACGGCCACTGAACGACGAGATTTTCTTTAAGATACAAACTTGTTTTTGTGAGATTATTTCTATCGTAAGACAAGGAGTCTATATTATTGAACATTTATACCTTTGTTTATGCGCAGTTTCAATTTCGAGTATATTTTGTTTAACAATATTCAAAACCAACAACAACCGAATTTAAATTTTCAATAAATACATTTCTTGAGCACTTAGATATTTCGTACAATTTTAAGAGACTGCTCTTGAATACACTTTCCTTCTTTCTTCGCTTGTCTTTGCAACACAGCAAGAAAGTAAAGTAAGTCAGTTTAACAGGAACATCTTATGATAAGCGATCAAAATTTTAGTAACTAAAGTGTGAATTTAAATGCTAATTTCAATAATATCTTCATTATGAAAAATTTCGACGATCTTGTATATAAATACTTTAGTTTTTCTGCAGTGAGTTGGTGATCGAATGAAATTCATTAATATTACAATACAAAATATTGAGAAGTAGAAGAAAGTACAGTTTATGATGACGTTGTATCGAATACTTTTTGCAATGCCAGGTGTAGCAGGGCTAAGGAGCGATTTATTAATTGGTTAATAGTCCGCCAAACAATGAATATTTTTTCAAATTTCTTTTATTTAAATTGTATTTTTTTATATTCGCTTTCGTATCTACACAAATAAAATGTGGATTGGTTTGCCATATACTTGTTAAAATTACACTCTAATGAAGTAAAAAATATATATAAAAGTATTTTAGTACAAATATTATTTTATATATTGTCTTATACTCTCATCAGGACTATGTTTAAGCTATTATTATTTACGTATTGTGTATCTTTTCTAAGCAAGTATAAAATGTAAGTTATTATAAGTTAAAACATAGTAATTATGATGGCATAAATCGAAACATCTAATAACCTCTTATAAAATAATATAAGTAGAACTAAAATGCTATGATACTTATTCACCTTATAATAAAGTATCTCACTATTCCCAATATTTTAGTTAGGGTATTTAACAATTAGGATGAAACAAGCAAATTGTATATTGTACTTTTCAAATACACAAATAAGATGGAAGCAAAAACATAATTTCACTGTTTGCAAAAGTGGAACATATTACAGTCGGAATAAATAATACGTTTAATTTCAATTCTATCTAAGACTCATTATAAAACTCAATATTTTGTATTAAACATGCGTTATAATGAGTAGATTTTGAAGTATTATTTAAAAAGGAAACAAATTAAATCGGCATAATTTGAATACATTTTTGGCCAAAATGAAAATATTACACGGTCAGAATGTTTTATAACTATTTTAGTTAGGTGAGGTTAGGCTTCTTGTAAATTTCATTAAAATTATGACTATTATTTACACTAACCGATATATTATGACCACTTCATATCAGTTCTGACTGGAAAATACGAGCCTTTAAAAAATTAAATAAAATTACATATTTTTCTCCTATTCATAATAAATAAAATCGATTTAAAATTTATACATAAAAGCGTGCAGGAAACTATAATCTATGGTTCAAAAACACTTAAATAAGTAACCGAGACTTTAAGTCTCAAAGCACATATATGAATATTTTAATCAAGGGCACCCGTTAAATTTAACGTATCGAAACAAGTTCTGGCCGTAATAATCAGTACGTAATTAAAACGCTTTAGTACACCTCTTCGCGGCGTCATAATGTTCATGGAATATTCTAGAACCTTGATGATCCAAGATAATTCACATCCATTCAGCTTCCAATTAAGATCTTATTATATAACATTTGCCTTGTTTGCCAACTTCAAACCGAACTGTATTATATTACATCAATTTAAAATGAGGTTGCTGCCAAATTTATTCCTTAATGCAGTAGTTCACAACAATGCGCCCTTGGTAATACGGCAATTATTTTTTAATAGACATAATTATTTCAAATTGACATTTTTTTAAATAAACACGCTCAGATAATTCTATTTAACTTTATGAACTATAAAATAGTATTCACCGAAGAATATATTCTATACAATATAACACAAAGATAAGAGAGTAAGTGTCGAGAGACAGCGGTAATCAACTGAACCAGACAGCTTTGCACGTACCGGTTGATATCTCTCTCTAATAGTCAGATATTTTTTTTAGGATTCAAAAAAATAGTAAAATAGTTTTTATTGAGAGCTGTTTTTTATTGTTAATATAAAAATATCGTATTATTAATAGGGCTCAATAAATTTATGTGTGGCCCACGAGAAACATTAATTATTTTATTTGGCCCACCAAGTGATTTAAATTGGGCATCTCTGATTTAAAACAAAGATTTTTTACGAAGATTTTCAAAGATTTCGGTATACTGACAAAGATGACTTTTGTCAGTATACCGAAAATTTGAAAGCTATACAATGTTTCTGCATTTATTGACGTTTTTGTGACAGGTAGACTCACGGATAGTTAATTGACCCTTTTACCATAAAAAGATTGGTTTCCTCTGCTTAAACGTATGTAAAATTTCAAAGTATAGCCATTTCTCCGCTATATATCGACGCCTTTCATTAAGTGAGCGCTAAGCCACAGAAACCACACGTGTATTGGATATAAAATAGCTATTCGGAAATTACATTTGCAAAGAGCACATGCGTTCCCAAAACTGTTTGTAATAATGATTTTGGCCCCATGTAGAGAGACTGCTGCCTGTGTTTAAATTTATTGGATAAACTTTATAAACATGAGACGCGTAAAGACATTACTGCCGGAAATTCACGTAGATACTTTCTTCAAAGATTTCTAGCACCAAAACAAATTACCATAATTTAATTATTATTTAAAACTTTAATTGAAAAGAAAATTAATCTTAAAATAAAGACATAGTAAAAACAGTACATGACAAGTTTTAAGAACGTAATAAAGTTTCATGTGGGACAAAAATAGTACACAGAATTTGATATTCAAACTGTTATCACTATTCACTTTTAAGGTGTTCACTGTTGGTGGAAAGGCATTATAATAAAAATAATAAAAGATTTTTAGTACTTTTCCCACATAAAATTCATTAGATCAGGACCGGTTTCGCCCATCGCGAGCATTATCAACTGATAAGAAAAATATATAAACAGTGATATTTATACAAATTTAAATTGAAAAACACCAAACCATCATTAGGATATTTACTTTAGCAATGTAGAGTTTCACTTTGTTTAAAAATTTCCCAAATTTTAATTGTGTTTATAATTGACATCGTTTGCCACTTAGATTTATTATTCTTTGATGATATTTTTTTAATTGTTATGGGTGTTAAGCATCTTAATTTTGTGTAATTACAATGTTATTTGTTAATCCTTAAAATTGTTAATAGTTGCTTACACCTTTTTATTTCCTGATCTAATCAATTTTATGTGGAAAAAGTACTAAAAATCTTTTATTATTTTTATTATTGTTATCACTATTTTCTTATTTTCCAATAGTATAATCAAGAGTCTTTCTATGTAGTCTGGTTTTTAAAATCGTACGTCACAATTCTTTTTAAAGATTGTATAGATGTAAGAAAAACCAATACTAACAGTATTTAACTGTATATAAAAAATATTCTTTTCTTTTGTCTCCATATATGATAAAAAACGAATATAAATAGCTTAATACAGGCTGTAAGGCTGTGAATTTTACAAAATGCACATATTAAATTCTTTTCAAAATTACATTCTTTATTTAGAAGAATATTAGTCACAATCTTTTGAACCACGAGAGAAATGTGTTCGATGACGTTATGAAAAAAATAATGCTACTGGCACTCCTAAGCACTCCTTATTTTGGATATATTTTACAAAAAAAATACTGATTTTAAGATACATAAACAATATGTTGATACAACGGTCTACTTTAGGATTTTTTAAGCAATACATAACTAGAAGTCATCACAATATTTTTAATTGTATTTTTAAAAAATGTACGTATTCTATGTATTACCTATCTTCTATAATAAAAAGTATAATATTTTTTTTCTTCGCACTTTCAATAAATAATAACTAATATACGAAAATCTTTCTAAAACCCACTATTTAGTCTAAAATTATGTTTAGTGTATGTTTGTTGTTAAACAAACGCCATATTCGAATTTGATAAATTTAAAGAAAAACTATAACGTAATATAACGTGAAAAACTATAACGTATAACGTAATCAGTTGAAAATACTCGCCATAATTGCCGGTCTTGACCTTTATAAATAAAGTGGAAATAAAGTGAAAAGGAATATTGTATTTTTTATTAATATAATATTATATCTTGAATATAACTATATATTTATCATACTAATAATGTTGATGTGGCAGTTTATCTATGAATAAATTGTAAGGCATATTAAATTACAAATTAAAAAAAAAATGCTCTCGACCAGAGGGTAATAATAACACTCATAGGTTAATTTTTTATATTTAGTTCTGTTGAGTAAGCTCGGTCGCTTTCAGATGTTTCAGCGGAAAGATATTTCGTGTTCAGGAAATTAAAGAGTTTGGCTGCGGCGTCGTCATTCGTATACAGTGCGGTCAAAACCGATTTAATAAAAGCTCTAAACGTTTTGTTGTGCAGAAATGCGAACTGTTATTTGATTGCTTTATGCTAATCCGTGGGACACTGCATAATGCTATATGATATAGGTTTATGCTTCGTACTGTACATAAGTTTACACATATTATATTCTATGTCCAATCAGATGTGCTTATAAAGTCAATTTAATAATAAACATAAACATTGCTTGATCAATTCAGTTTTTACACAAATTTCGAGGAAAATTTTACAAAAAATAACAATTTCCATAGTAGAAACATTACGTATAACTCACGAAGAAGTAAATTCACTGGTGTATTTTGAAATACATTTAAATTCGTTGCAATAATAATCTCATTTAAAGTAAATTTTATGTGCGTATTTAAGAATTTATAAAAAAATGAGGGTGAAAATGAGACCTAGTATATAGTTTCAAGCATACATACATTTTTAAAATTATTTTTTAGCTTCTAACACAGGTTTAAACACTGTCAATAAAAAGTGAACCTGAGGTGACATCGTGGCAGGGAACGTAATTCTTTAGGACGGCATGTTAGGGGTTTGTTCGTAATATTTTTTTTTTATGCCAAAATACATATTAAAGTATATTAGAAGAACAAAAGTTTCCAGAAGTAATTTTTCCTCTAGTTTCATTCACATTTTAATATAAATAATATATTATTGATTCGTGATTCGTATTCCAGTACAAACAGCTTCATTTGTTTATTTCCGATAAATTGGTTTTTGTTCCAATGCATGGATGTTTGCGCGGTCGTTAGCTTATCACCAATCCTGTTTCAGTTCTCTCCTTCTATCACTATTTAATTTTTTAAAAGAGAGGCTGAGCAACTGAGTGGCAAGCGAGTATCGTATAAAAAATATTTTTAGATTAACCAGTAGGAGTCAAGAAACATTGGAAACGAGACACGGTAAAAGAAATGCTTCAAAAAACTATGAATGTCAAGCAGACCTATATTCTAACTTTAGAATATAGGTCTGCTTGCGTGAGCTTATTATCCTTTTCGCCAGCAATGGCTTTGAACTCAATGATACATTTATTTCTTATATAAACACGAAACATTCATTTACTAAACGTCAGTTCAAGTTCATCCGTGCACTTGAACGCCTGAAGATGCCGAAAGGTGAAACCCGGGTCGTTAGTGACAAAATCTGTGAGAATGTACATAGTTTGAACAATTCAAATTTAATATTGAAATTCCACCAAGCACCTTCAGTCGAAATCTTGAATTACATTAAAATTATGTTTAAATTTGAAATCCCAGTTTTTTTTTTTTTAGCTCACCGAGGAATTTGAAGTCCCCGATTTGGTATACCTTTTCCCAGAATCTCACGGAAACTCGTTTTTTTTTTGCTCACCGAAGAATTTGAAGTCCCAGATTTGGTATACTTTTTCCCAGAATCTCACGGAAACTCGTTTTTTTTTTTTTTAGCTCACCGAAGAATTTGAAATCTTGAATATGCCAATTTCGTGTAAATTTTCAGGATTTGTTAAAAATTTCTCAACCCCGAAATCCCGGGATCGCGGCCATCTCAATCCAGGAATTTCGGGATCAGAAAATTGAACGGAATCCCGGGATTGGATGCCCTAGTCTGTACTAATAATTAATTGTGGATTAAGTAAAAAAGAGTGTTGCATTATATTTAAATATCCAGATAAGTATCGAAAACAGATATTTAATAAACATATTACTATTCTGCGGACTTTCCTTTTACTGTATATGTAATGGTGTCCGGTAATACAATTTAAAATTCGTCTAAAAATCACTCTATATTTTGTAATTGGTAATACATTAAAGATTAAATCACACTCGTTGTATTTGCAACAACACAGCTTTAAGTGTATGAATTATTTAATCATATCTACTGTACCACAAAATTTGATTAAAGTGTATTTCCTGGAAGCAGCAAAATCATTAGACTGAACCGATGAATAATGGATACACATCATTACAGGTATTTATCGGTAAGCGATTGTCGAAAACCGCATGCGTTAATAACTATTAAATTTTGAAATTGAATATTAATTCAAAGCAAGTGCACAGCATGGTACAAGCATTGTCATATATGTTCTAAGCAAATGAAGCAAATAGTTATTAAATTGTGTAGCAAAATTTGATATTTATAATATAGATACTAGATTCTCTAGTTAACATCGACGATTTGTACATTCAAACATATTTAAATTGCTTGAAAACCTCAAGTGGTCAAGTGGTCAGCTTAGTTTGTTTTGGTTACGGTGCTCACCAGATCGAATCCCATTATCAAGTTAAACTAGCGATAACAATGAAAATAAATTTATCAGTTTACCTTTAAAATGTTATTGTTTTCCAGTAATAATTGACAGTGAATATTTTTAAAATAAGCATAGTATTGTAACTAAAAGTTTTTTGTGGGTTTCATAAATTCAGTTTGAACAAAAAATCAATATAAATATATATATAATCAGTTTTTTGTCGGAATAGTTAAAGTTTTATGACTTTTGTTAATTATATATATTGTACAAATTAAATTTTATTTCAGCTTGTATGTTCTGTATACATTGAAAAGCCTCAAGGTTTTTGTATAATGGCCGCACGAAAGTTGGCGACAACTGTAATAATGTGACATTATCCAAAATTATTCCACTTTTAAAAGCTATTTCTGCTCGATGTAACGTGACGATTATATTTTTGAGGCTGGCTATAAACGAAATTAGGGATGTGATCAAATAAATTCAGCGACGTTAGAATGTATTGTAAATTTGTAATGGCAGAAGTTTTGTGACACGTTGTAACTGGAACCCATAAATTGTCACAACGTCTGTTATTCAACCCTAAATATTTTTTTTTGTATCCATGTCCGCTCCCAATGTTGAGCACATGGAGGTATCTTGACAGAAGTTTTTCTACGAGAACTGTATGTTTTTCAGTTGTTCAACCTCTCATTTTCAAAAATAGTAGTATGAATAGAAGGATAAGGTTTGGAAAAGCTATTCGTTTTAGCTACGCCCAGTTATTTAAGAATTGGAAAGAGCAGAAAAGAATTTATAGATATCACAATTAAATTAGTATAATTATTTTAAACCCAAGCGGTGAGACGCATCGCTGAAAGGACGTAACACTTATAAATTCTTTCCCTCTATCAAATGGTGAATGAACTTAACAAAAAGACTTACTTTCAGCTATTTGACTAGCTAATGAATAAATAAACTACTAAGAAACAAATTATTCGACAAAGACGTTTTCCAAACATTAGTTAAAAAAACCATCGTTCGTTATACATTTTTTTTAATAGAAATAATTTTTAAAATAAAAAATATTTTTTGTTCATTCTTTTTCGTCGGAAAAATTATTCTAATTAAAAAATATATATATTAACATTTAAAAAAATCCATATTTTAAGGCAATTTATTATAAAAATATGTAAATCATTATTTTATTTGTCAAAAAAAAGAAACTTATTTGAAATAAAAATGTTTTTCCTTTTTTAGAATATTTTTTAAAAGAAATCTTATTTTTACTAAAATAAAAATATTTTTTTGTCCTGATTTTTTGTGTATCTATCTATGTTCATACTCCGTGTCAAGTATATTTGAAGTACGTTAGTATGTGTAGGCTCGTTCAATTTGCAGAAATGTATGAGTGGTCGTAAAATAAAATACTTTCGTATATTTGGGTATCCAATCATACGCTTCAACTAAGGCCTTAATTACATTTGAGAGCTCAAACATACCATCTCACTCGTGACGCAGGTGTGTGAATGTATCATGGATAGGCATTATTTTACCTACATACTCGCGTACTGTGTCACGCATTGCTGGCAAATGGATATGAATCTATTGTAACATATGACAGAGATTCTCAAAATGTTGATTAAAATAGTAACTAATTATATATTTTTAATCCAGTGACTGTATTGTCAAAGTCTACGCAGTTAGTTCTTAAATTGAATACGATATTAACATGATGGCCTGGTAGAATATTTAAAATGTCATTATTAATTGTTTCAAAATGCATGAAATACACAAATTATTGAAGATATTATAGCAATAAACGCTATTTTTTATAACCAATATTATTTCTGAATGAAGAGCATTTTGGCTAATGATGGAGCTTATCTTAATATAAGTGTTTCCAGTAGAACTACTTGTTACTCGAGTCGCTAAAGCTATATTTTTATTAAAATAAAGATACAAGGATCCAGGGAATGAGTAATGGTAAAATTATCATTACCGTTACGCTCTGTTCTTCCGATCGCATAAATAGGAAGTAATTTTTTAAATCACAGGCATCCATTCTTTCGAATACAAATTCACAAATCTCTTAAAAACAATGTTTCCAAGACTGACATATTAAGACTGGAGTCTGTTAACAACATAACCTAAGCCAATTATATCAACTGTTCAGCTCAACCATTACTAGTAGTAAAAATACAGACACTTTGTATTTTTAGCAGTATTGCCACATAAACCTAATATTTTTTGACTAGTTCTGAGTTTAAAATACAACTCATCTTGCCATTTTCATATTGTACAACCTGTTGAATTACGTCTAAGGATAGTTCTGACGTCGGCGTAAAGTCGAGTGAGCTTTTGATTATTTTTTATTATTCTGTTATGTATACTCGACATCTTGTCATAGAGTACAATGTGAATACTCTATGCCATACTATAATTGTAACAATAACCTTTCAACGCCCAAAACCAATATCCTACTCTCCTTCCATTTAGTTCAATTCAAGAGTTCAAATTGACCGGTCATCGATCCAGTAAAGACGCCTTGAAACTCACGTTGTATTATTCGATTATAAGATAAACGATTTATATCAAAGTGTAAAATAATTATGTATGTGGAATAAAAATTGAACAAACAGTTTAACAGTGTTTTAGTAATAATTATCCATAACAATTCTTCTAGATCCAAGTAACTTAATTTTAACCGTGTAACAATAAAGTTATTCTGACTAATTGTCATTTAAATGAATGTATCGAACATGGCTAAAATAATAAATTCCAGCAAACTTTAACTCGTATGAATCAGAAATTCGGGCACGAAGAGAGTTTTCAGATTATTAGTAACAGTTTGATTACCTTAGCAAATTTGCCTACACTTACCAACAAAAAAAAAATACTTAATAAAGCAGATATTTTTGACATTTAGACACAAAAAAATCGAAAAAAGGATTGCATAATATGTATTTCAGTAGTTGAATAAAGCTAAAATGATAATTAAATATTATTGAAAACTAGACAGTATATTTTTGGAATGATTTTGGAGTAAGTATATTCAAGTAGTGATATCTGCTACCGTGCAATACATTCACCCAATACACCAGGCTCAGATGCTCAATGGTTAGACACAGAAAAAGGATAAGAGATAAGAAATGAGTGCTGTCTACAGTTTTGGGGTTACACGCAGTCAGATATAGTAAAACAAATACAAATATAATATTTAAAGTGAAATATTGTTTTATATAAAACAAGCATTTTTTATTACCCGTCATAGTTAACCGTATATCATGTAACCATGCCGCCTGTGTGGTCGAGTGGTCAACGGTGTTGGCTTCGGCTACAGAGGGCCCGGGTTCAAATCCCGGTACGGACAGTTTCATAAATTGATTTTTCAATCGATTTATGAATTTCTGTTCAAAGGCATGGATGTATGTGATGTCTTGAATTACCCCCTCTCACCTTTCCTATCCTATGAACGGGGCGTATCGACAGCGATTAGCTTACCACTGATCCTGTCCTAGCCCAATCCTTCTATCCCTACTCTCTTTGGAAAAAGAGAGGTTGAGCAACTGAGTAACAAGCAGTTCTCGTAGAAACACTTCTGTTGAGATAAACTCCATTAGGAGTCCATATGCTCCACATTGGGAGCGGACATGGTTTAAAAAAATAAATATCATGTAACACTCACAAAACCTCATCTATCGATTAATTTTAAATAATGTTTAAAGCCTAAAATAGCAAATTTGGCCTGCAAACGTAATGGTAGCCGAATAGGGCTTGTCGGTTTTCATAACCGGATTTTCGGCAAACTTTGCGACATTTGAAAACTGGTTTTTTTGAACTTCGTAACCGGTTTTTAATATTTAAACAAAAATGTCAATATTTTTCCTTTATGAGTGGATCTTTTATTTGATGCCTTAAAGACCATATGCCCCACATCATTCATTACCCAGCGAAAGGGTGTTTTCGATATCAAGAAATTTTGTTACAAAAATTAGATCATCACTAAGTGATCATCAGTGGACGCTTTGTGTTTTCTTAAATCATATTTTCTGAAGAGCAACACCAAATAATTTATTGTTGTGTATTATTATGTATATAAATAAACAAAATAAAAAAAGAATTTTAAGGTTTTTTTGGCTATTTTAATTAAATTATCCATATTTTGTAAATCTTCGAAAACCGCTTTAATCCGGTTTTGAAACAATATTGACAATCGAAAACTGGTTTCTTCAAAAGTCAGTTTTTGTATAAGCCCTATGGCCGAATGATATAACATGAAAATTTCACGTTGCTACTATACAACGTTTGAAAGAAATTTTCGTGACACACAGACAGGAATATAATATTTTTATTGCTTTATATCTTATGTATGTTTTATAATCAAATATTTTCCCAAAAATGTACTTTAAGTGTACAATACGTACAATTTTCGTTAAAGTTCCACCTACTAAAAAAGTCTGCTAAATAATAAAAACCATTTGAGAGGCGCTGATATAGGACACGTCACTAATAACGTCTTCTGGGATTAACCTATTTCGTTAGCGCCATCATCAGTTGAGCAATGTAGAGAGAGCTTCATAATCCTTGTACCGGATTGTTTGCTTAGTTAAGTACGACTTTGATCTCACTAAGTATTGGGTCACAAGCTTAATTTCTTGAAAATATTGGCTCGTAAAAGCTTTTGTCCTATGCTTTTGCCCAAAATTTCAGCCTACTGATTGTTTTCTTTGACAGATTTTAGTGGTTGGGAAATCAGCGTCGCTCGGATTACTGATAGATTATGTTACTAGGTTTTCAGGCGTATATAATTTTAAATATTGTAAGAGTACCAAATTAAACGAGAAGTCTTGGTGTGATTTTTTTCAATTTTATGTCGAGATAAACTTCCACAAAAAAATATATTGCACGTTTTATATTAACTTTTCCGGTTCTAAGCTCAAGAAATGCGACCCCAATACCAACATTTTCTTAAATATCTATTTTAATATGGGTGATACAATGTTTATAATTAAGGTATTCTTATACCATAGTTTTTTGGACCTTTTGTAGTTTATATAAGTATGTGATATATGTAAGTATGTGTTCAGGCGATAAACACCCGCGATAACGATCGTCCGTAAGATAGCTGAGAACACTCGTCAGTCGTCAATTCATATGTGTGCTGGGATGACGTCTTTTTTACGCGCAACTTAAAATATGATTATTTATTAAAAAACCACGAATTTTTATAAAAAAAATGTAGGAGGAATGATGCAGAGAGATATTTTAAAGCTCTTGGACTATTTTTTTTTGAAATTCATAAGAATAAGGCCAATAATGAAGAAACCACTGGGGTCAAAAAAGATCCCCATCGGCAGAGACGTATTTTTCTAGTCTCCGAGCGGCGAGAGTTAAAACCAGAAGTAAGATTTTACGTTTCACGTAGCACTTTGTCTAACACACTTTTTTGGTGGTTGAGTAAAGTTGTGGTCTTGATTATAGTAAATAGTAGCTAGTATAGAAGAAAAAAACTACTGCAATATAAATTTTAAGACAAATAAAACTTATTTATTGATTTGGCATTCATTTGGTATAACTCCATTTTAATAGGGTAAAACTGTTAGCGTAAGGCCTTACTGTACGTCTTGCGAAGACTTAATCAAAGCGACTGCAAAGCGAAAGAGTCTCCGTAGCTGTACTAAACACGTAAAAAAAAAACGCTGCGATCAGTTTGTTTAATATTTTGATTCGCTTTAAGCCGTGTTCCATTCGCGTTCGCTGTGACTTCGTCCAGGCAAGACGTAGCGTTAGAGAACTGCATTTTGCGGAACCTTGCACGTAGCGTGCATATCAAATACGTGCTCTGCGGATACAGGTGTCCTAAATGGCATGTTTAGCATGTATACTGCACGAGACGCCCTGTAAAATTCTATCCACTGGAACCTTGCACTTAGTGTTTATGATAAATCAAAAGTCCCTAAAAGGATCTAAAAATATTTTTTTCATAATTTAGAATTTAGACTGAAGGTGCTTGTTGAAAATTCAATATCAAATTTGAATTGCTTGAATTTTGTTAATGTCAATTTTAAATGAACAACTCAATCTTCCAAATTCACCATTGTTATACCCCTTTAAATAAATATCATTAATTATAAACTCAAACACTTGAAATCAATCAATTCTCTAAAAATAGGCCGGACAAAATCCACGAATTTATTTATCCACATTTACATGTTTATTATCTGGTGATTAGTATTTGGGATACTACATTAAAACTACCCGATAATTATAATCTACCCACATTATTCATTGAAACTCATTGAAAAAAATCGCCAATTCATCTAGATTACGTTAATAACAATAAAACCGAGCAATCCACTTTTTTATGTTTGGTAAATATGTATTCTTCAAATTAGAAAACAAATATTCAAACACTTATTCAAACGATTAAAGTTCTTGACTTTGTTATATTATGGTGGTCACAGGTTCGAGTTCCTAGATTTATTTGTATCATTTTTCCCATTCTTAAAACGAGGGTTAACTGTTGAGAAAAAATATTTGTCAACAGTTCATTTTCTTATTAAATTAAAAATTAAAGATTACAATCTTTAGTTTCAGTAAAAAAATCTTTATTGCGAATCAATATGCTTCAAACAAAAGCGTTTATATCATAAAATAAAATAAATAATAATTATCAGAAATTTCTACTGAAATTCTCTGTTTAATTTTGTCATTGAGTGTATGTGGTTCACAGTGACAAATTGGTGCCCAAAACAGACGCTGTTGTATAATCTAAAACGAATTGGAAAATAATTTCTTTTGGCTTCGAGCAGTAAACAAATTGACACGTTTAGCGAAAAAAGGTTTTCTTTTCAATTTCGCTCACAGCATAGCGCCTACTAAATTATAAATGAAGACATTACAAAACAATTTCGTTGCGAAACTCAATAACAACTTGGTGAAAGTGCGATCGCAAAATTATTAAAAAATCATTACATTTATTTAAAAATTGATGATTTAAATTTAGTTTTTATGTCAGCTGACAGTGTATGAAAATCTTATTAGTAAAAATCATCTAGCGTGCAAAATCTTTAGTGCTTAAAATGGCTCGAAATTAAATAAAAATGTATTAATTAAAGCACCAAGATATCTAGAATTATTTTTGACAAACACAGTACTATGACATGACGTACCCAACTACAATACAACACTTTTATTGAAGAATTAAATAGAAATCACTTAGTAAAAAAATATTTGTAAAAATATTGGTAAAATAATAAATGTAAAACAAGTGTCTAAATAAATATTTAAGAAAATCACCATTGCTTTAATATAATAAATAATGGCGAACTGATTATTTAGTTATTCAATGTGTAACTAATAAATCTATTCTATTTTACGTAGGAAAATAATGGTTAAAGACATATTTTCTTTTTGCAATCCTTTTAAGCTATAATTTTAGATCCTTTGTTGTTTTTTTTTGAATCGGTGGTCAATCAACTGTTTCAAAATATCTAATTACCTAATGTTTTAAAAATCCTTGATTTTCAATTATACGTATTTCACAGGAATATTTAATAAATATTCTTAAATGGCACGGTTTTAGAAGACATGGATCAATAATTATTAACTTTTCCGGTTCTAAGCTCAATAAATGCGACCCCAATACCAAAATTTTCTTAAATATCTATTTTAATATGGGTGATACAATGTTTATAAATAAGGTAGTCTTATATCATAGTTTTTTGGACCTTTTGTAGTTTATATAAGTATGCGATAACGTGATTACGCTATCAGGCGATAAGCGCCCACGATCGTTCGTAAGATAGCTGAGAACGCTGAGAACACTCGTCAATTGTTAATTCATATGTGTGCTGGGATGACGTATTTTTTACGCGCAACTTAAAATATGATTATTTATTTAAAAAACACGGATTTTTATAAAACAAATGTATGAGAAATGATGCAGAGAGATATTTTAAAACCCTTAGACTATTTTTTTTTGAAATTCATAAGAATAAGGCCAATCATGAGGAAACCACTGGGGTCACAAAAGAACCCCATCGGTAGAGACGTATTTTTCTAGTCTCCGTGCCGCGAGAGTTAATGATGAAATATATTTTTTTTTGATTTGATATTTGATGTCTTTTGCGTAGGAGTTTATATAAAATATATGCAAATCCAAAACTAAAGTACATATGAAAAATGACTCATGGCACCATTAAATATATAATTCACACTCATACATATACATATAATTACATGGCCCTCGATGAAACCTCCTGGTTTCCTAGTACCCTGCGGCTATACAAATACTATTTTATTATAACATTTATAAAGCAAGTCCATGTATTTAACAAGATTTAACACGAAAGCTTAATATAATAACAAATTCAATGAATTAAGCTGCTTACGGCTGGTCTCAAAGTACGAGCTGGTCCAGTAGGTGGAATGGGGTCTTCAAGAGCCGCTCGTCGATATTTTTCAGCTTCAGCCCACCTCTGTAATCTTCCAAGAGCTTCACTCATCAAAGAGTAGAGTTTCTGAAAAGGATACAAACTCTTATCCATTTTATTTTTTAGACTCGTACATAAATAAGAGCTGATTTGGGTCGATTTAAGCATCATGTAGCTAAGGATTTAATATACCATATTAAAGCTTGTTTTTTTATATTTTTTTGATAGAAAACAATCGCTAAAACCAAATATTACGTAAAAACTGTATTTTTTATTTTAAAACATGAATATATTTTATGTGCGTTGTAGAAATTCATTAAAATTCGTTTAAAAATATATTTTTAAAAAAGTGATATTTTATTGTTAATTTAATTTCAAACCTGTTCAGCATTGAAACCGTTAAAAACAAACGTATTTGGTGTATGAGAATTATTTAAGAGCCAATACATGTGATACCTGATTACTATGCATGCTTAACAGCATAGTTTCTCAACCTTTTGAGTCTCCATATTTTTCCGTGCCACCCATGCTCGTACAAATAATTTTACGAGGCTCGCGAGAACTTTTATTTAGCTGTTCCCGGAATTTCAATTTCAATAACCCAGGAATTTACGGATTTCCCAAAATGAGAAGACGCAAGATTTTCTTTATTTTGCTCTTTCCTGAATTTTCAAATTTTGTCGCTGCCTGATATAAAAAAAATGGGAGTATATGAATTTGCCCGTGGCTCCCTTAATTTTTTCTGGCCTCTTTGGAACATGTTGTAGCCTATAGAGAAGCCACTTGGCCCCCGGTTGAGAAACCATGATTTACAACCAATTCTTGGAGATAAGGCATTATTATTCCAAATTATTTATTTTAGACTGGTTACAATGGTGATCGTTATAAAATGATATTGATAGTTGATAATTAATGCCCACCATGAAATAAAACTTTATATAAAATAAATAATGTGTAATTATTATGTTAAAGTGTTTTATTTGTATTACCATGTATGCACATCTCGACCAATTATTTCATATTTTAGCGATAAAGCTAATTTCATTACCTGTGGTCGGTAGTCCGGTGGTCTCGCCTGCAATGCCTGTTGGTATGCGGCAAGAGCTCTTCTAGGCCGGCCTTGGGCAGCATGTAATGTTCCCAAGTGTTGCAAGGCGGCTGATCTTGCTGCGGCATGTGCTCGCCCGTCGCGAAGGCCAGTGCCGTCAAGACGAGAGCCTCTAGACAGCACTGATGCAGCTTCCGAACACCGCCCAACGGCTGCTAGAGACGCACCCATGTTTACGTAAGCCACTGTAAATAATAATAATACATATTTTTTAAATTTGCAATATAATAAGATAGTTTAATTATGATGGGGTACTATTAAAGGTAGGGTATATGGCTTGTTGGGTCCAATGGCGCAGCGGTTAGCGCAGTGGGATACCGTGCCGGACTTCACGAGTTCGAGTCTTAGTTCTAGCAGCATATAATCGATTTCTGTTCGAAGGCATGTGTGTTTGTGATGTCTAAAAATTTCCCTCTCACTCTTTTTGATCCTTCAAAAGCTGGGTGTAGTGAAAGCGATTAATTAAACACTAGTTCTGGCATAGCCTTATCCTTTGATTCCTACTAATTTCTTGGAATAAGAGAGGTTGCGTGACTGAGAAAAGAACAGCTCAAAATGATTATGTTGATTCTACCCCAGTGGAATTCCCTGATCAAGAACTTAGATACTTGAAAAATAGTACATTTATAAACATGAAAACATCTATTTCATGAACAAATTGTATTTAATTGTTTTTATAAGAATGTAACAAACGATCTTCTCAAAGATTTAAGCTTTCAATTGACAAGAATTTAAAAACTAATATAATTGCCAAATGGCAACAGTGACACTTAATGATATATTTTTAGTAAGAAAGATTTACAACCGATGTATAAGGAATAATCTCATAATATTCACATTGTTTAAAAATAGCATGATTTCATAAATGTCTTATTAAGGATAAAGACGTATTCATTCAATGCACATTGAAAAGTTTCTAACTCAACTGGCGTTAACGTAACAGCGTTAAAGAAAAAAATGCTATTCGGATTGAACTAAGTACTCAACTCTGATTTAGGTCATTTGAAAATATTCACTAGGAGTGAAATGGATCATGAACGTTTCATAAAATTGTAGAACTAGTACAAGAAATAATGTTTTTTCAATATTATGTTTGGTATTCAAATATTAAATTTGAATTGTTAAAATTATGTCAATTCACACAAGCTTTGTCACTAGCGACTTGGGTTTCGTCTTTTGGCATCTTCAAACTTCATTAATTGTTTTTCCAGGAAATTTTATAAATGAATAGGGCACAGTTAAATATTTTACAAATTTTGAATGAACAGGTAAATCTGCCAAATTCTCCATTCTTATATCCTAAATGTAAGTAAATATTATCATATTTTTTTGCAGCAAACAAAATAAATATAATTCTTAAAATTACGCACCATTCAAATCCATAGCTATTTATATTGTTCAATCCATTTCGCCAGCAATGGGTTTAAGCTTGTTGATACATTTATTTAATATATTAACACGATACGTTTACGATAATATTCAAATTTAATATTGAAATTCTACGAAACACCTTCAGTCAAATTCTAAAATAAATTGAAATATTAACTTAGAAAGAAAGTTTGGGATCTCTACATTTCACCAAGAGCTGAGAGAATTTTAGTATAAGGATAACCTAATTAAATATACCACGACACTTGAATAGTTATCAAATAAATGATTGAATGGAATATTGAAGATGGTTCAGAGACCAGACACACATAAATATAAATTTAAACTAATATGTTTACGACGTATGTCTGGTTTGAATTGCAATTAATACGACGATACAGTAGAAAATTAAGATTTTATGCATCGTAGCTAAGTTGTAAGAAGTGATAGTTATTATTTGTTTCTTCTTTTTAGTGAATTTTGAGTCATTAATTTTAATTCAGTTCAAACTTGTTGTAACTTTCACAGAATTATAAGAAAATATTCCGAGCTATTTTTATATGAAACTGAAAGATTGTTTTGATATCTTTATTTTCATATACAAACATCTGTTTATTTTTCTTGATGTATTCTGTCTGTATTTTTTTCTTGATGTACTTTTTTATAGCTTAATAAAAGTACTTGAATATTATGTGTAATTTACTAACGTGAAAAAATTGACTGATACAAAACAAGCTACATATTAAGTTTCAGGCAATCGATAAATATCATTATTTACATATAATATGAACGAATTACTTATAATACCCAGTTAAAATATAATGTTTAATTATTTGAAAAGTCGCGATCGTTTTTATCGATTATACAGAATGTTATTCTAGCTTTAGAGTATCTAATAACATGTTTAAATTTTAATAAATTCCGTTTTTGTAATAAAAATTATGAAGATACTTAACAGATTTCGAAAATCTTATACAATGTAATAAATGTTCTTTCAAATTTATTTTTAAGCCGAATAATATGAGAGTGGTATTGATTATATAGTATTATTATTTTATTATATATTATGGACCTTTTCATAATTATAAGAAACATAAGTAGTAGATTTCAAAAATATTTTTTTTATTCTAGAAACCTTCATATTCAAAATAACAACATTTTTCCGATAATGCCTAACTATTTTTAGAAAATTTCCTTCCCAATATTGGTTTCATAAAAAAAAATCTGAGAACTCATTCATATTAGTGTTCCTAATGCTTTAGATTTTATTTTCTGCGAAATTATTTTTTTTGCTCACAACAGCTCGGAACCATTTTTTATAAATACTGTATATACTTTCTACATCGACTTACGTGTGTTGTTTTACTTTCAAAAAGTTCTGAACGGTAAAACAGTTTTTCATTGTTTCTAAAATTTCAATGGGAAATTTACAGAGCTTTCAAATACAGAATGTTTGAAAACTTTTTTTGCGTTGTAATATTTAATCGTTAAAATATAGAACATACGTGATATAAAGGAAAGTGAGTTAATTAATGTTTTTACTCCTGTAATTCTAGAACATTTTGTTCCTTTGAATTAATATTTTATCAAATAATAAAGTGTTCATCGAAGCTCAAGAGAAGTATGTATTATATGCTTGGATATATAATACATACTTCTCATATAGAGAATAGATTGATTATTATTCTCTCAAGAATAGATTGATTTTTTTTGGAAAATACGTTCCACAACAAAAAAACGTATAAATAAAGAGATTGATTGAAAACATAGAAGAATTGAAAATTGTTTTCCTGAAATAATAAGATATGGAAAATGTGTTAAAAGGGTAATAATGAAGATACAATAAGTAAGTTACACAAAATATTATCCATAATATGTAATTGAAAAAATCAAACGATTAACCGCTGGTTAATTATGTACGGGGACTTTTATAAAGGACTGGACATAAATTGCTTTAAATGTCTGATATGTCTAATGTCTGAGGTTCTAATGAAGCCCTTTTTTTGTTTTGACTGTTTTTTGTTGTAAAATTTACTGTTATTAAAAATTCCGTTATCCGCTTCTGTGTGTCTAGGAGTCGTGTTATTTCAAAATCATGTAAAAAAGCCGTGTATTTTTTTAGGTATTTTAATTCAATTCACATTATATGAAAAAAATATGAATTTCCAAAATCTCATTTTATATAAAACGCTATGATCTAAATTTTACCTACCAACAATACCAAAGTTTCTTTTTTTTCAGCCATTATATATAAAAAAATACAGGACGTGATATTAATGTATTATATTTGACCATGTATTTGAAATAATAATAGTATATCGTTATTTCACAAGCGAGTAAAATATATTCGTATTGTTTTCACATTATTTTTAAATGAAAATATTTGATTTACTCTTTCAAACAGTTTCTGCTTTGAAACCAAAAATATGGCTAACATTTAATGTAATTTCACATCATTATCCCTGGTGCTACAATCCATTATAAATCTTGGCCGCCTCAACGAAGCGCTTCCACTCCTGTCAGCTAGATGCTATGTTTTTTCTGGTTTTCAGCCTCAATGATCCAGTGTCTTTAGAATCTTTTCTGTGATTAGGTTTTTTCAATTATTTTAACGCGGGTCGACTTGAACAATCGTCTCAATTTTATATATCGTTTAGTTGAGATTTAGTGCTGTTGGCATATCATTGTAAATTATATTTTTCTTCAATTAACTATTAACACAACATTTATTATAATTTTAACTTGTGCCCCAACTTGTTTCTTAGTATTAGAACTTCCAATTTCGGTATTACGATCTATTTGGTGATTCCAATAAATCGGTATTATGAAAAAAATCGGTATTAAGGTAAAATTTCAAGATTCACTAAAACATGTAAAAATAAAATTCCAAACATACTCCCATAATTAACAATAAAATAATTCCTCACACTGTACTTTATTTTGTTTATGTACATATTTTTGTACAGAAAGCAGGGCTATGGAGTAAGAGTCGTGGAGTTGTTTGTCCGGAGTCAGAGTCAGATATATCGGAGAAATAAATTTAAAGATATTTTAAAAAATATTAATCTATCAAAATTTTGCCTTGAACGTTAGGTGCAGTGCCAGATGCATTTGGTATTGAAATTGGGAATATAAAAAAAAAACATTAAATCATGGTAAATTATCGATCAATTCCTCTAACAACTGGGCGTAGCAAGAGCGATTAGTTAAACATTTGTCCTGTCTTAGCCTTATTCTTATATCCCTACTACTCTCTTAGGAAAAAGAAAGGTTGAGCGACTGAATAATAAGCAGTTCTCGTGGAATTTTTTTGTTGAGATACCTTCGTTAGGAGACTATATGTTCCACATCGGGAGGGGACATGGATAAAAAAAATGATCGATACCGGGATCCCGAGATTAAAATGTTGCTTATTCTGAAATTCCAAAATACCAAAAATGATCCGGCATTGCTTATCAATGCTGTCAACGTCAATTTGAAGAGTGTGTTTTATCATTTTTGTTGATTGACTGTTTAGAATAGTCTTGATCTCGATCAGCCATACTCAACATTTTTTTCCTCCGGGCCGCATTCCGATTTTTACGATAAAAATATAAAGACAAAAAATACATGAAGAATTTAAAATGAGTGAACGGTATAAATGTTATGTTTGAATATTATGACATGAAATATACCCGCCCCTGCATATACAAGGGGTGCATTGATCCAATGCCACATTGACCAGTCGCTACTGCTATACTGCACACATATGCATGTATTATGATTTCAAAATAAAACTATTTTATTTTATGTAAACATAAACATATATATAAATACATTTATGTATTTTTCATAGTAAAAAATAACAATGAACAACAAATAAAAAATATGTAAAAAGTACACAAAAATACCAATGTATCCAAAATATTAAATCATTTACTTAAACTTTTTTTCGCAAAACAATAGTTGCATGAGAGGTTTTTATTGGTGAATTTATCTTTTCCTTTGGTCTATTCCTTTTTTAATCGGGCCAATCACTTTTTGTTTCATTTCTAAGTCTTTTATTGTATAAAATAAATACTAATATCCCAACGATAGTTATCAAAATAACAAATGAATCGTGAAATGTTAAAGGATACCTTTTCAACCTTATAAAATCGAAAAAGTCAATTAAAAAAAAAAATTAAAACGTTTTATTCAAGTAATTGTCGACAAATACTTTGTACCACAGTTGAAATGTGTTTTCCTAAAGTAAATTGTTTCTAACTCAAAACGGATACACATTTAAAATGAGTCTCAGGAAATCCTACACCCTGTTAACAACAGATATTTACTTTCAAAGGTATATTTTCCTATATGAAGTCGCGCTAGAGATTAATCAACCGGATAGAGTTTGGAATTTCGGTTTATGTCGGCGTTTGCTGATATACGAGTATATTGAATTTCACTTCAAATACGATAAGAGCGAAAGCAAATCTCAGCTGAATACACGAGAAAAGTTTTTTGATGTTCGAAGTATTAATATAATTCAGAGAAATCGTGGAAACAATGGTATTAGATTCAAATTAAAGATAAGTATCATTGCTATTAAGTTTTCGTCTGCTGAGACACAAAGCGAAGTTTCTCAAAAGTAAGACTTCAAAAACAGTAAGGTTTTTTTCTAGCCTAGATTTACTTACTGAAACTATTATAATAGCTGTTTTCAGTCCAGGTAAAGTTTATTTACTAATTTTATAACTTTTAATAGTATTAATATTATTGGTTGACCGAAAAAAGTGAAATAAGAAAAACTCTTACGAATACTGATTGTCAGAGTTGAGTAAATGTAAGCTTTCATTTTTAACGACAAATTATATGTAGTGTGATTTGAAACATAAAGTTTTACGCTTTTAATCATTGCTTCGTCGGAAACAATCATTATTTCATATGAGGGGCTCAGTATCATAACCCATAATCTATATAAATTTAGATTTGACAAAATCGCAAAAAACCACAAGAGCATAATTTTTCGTAACCATCATTTTTTTTTTAAACTAACATGAATATATTAATAAAAACAATAATCCTTTGTACTTCATTCCACTTTATTTAATATGTCAGGACCGGTTTCGCTCATTGCGAGCATTGTCAACTGATGCTCGCAATGCTCGCAATGAGCGAAACCGGTCCTGACATATTAAATAAAGTGGAATGAAGTACAAAGGATTATTGTTTTTATTAATATAATGCCTTTCCACCAAGTATTGACAGTGAACACCCTAAAAGTAACATGAATATATATTGCTAGTCAAAATTAGCACTTTACTTAGATGCAAAATATAGTAGACACTGATAATATTCTTTAGCCGTAGTTTTAGCAGTGTTTAAACTAAATTTTTATACCAAACTATTTTTTGATCTATGGAGTAATGCGTTTTTATTTATTTTTGGCATACTTATCTCATAAATATAAAACAATAATATAATTCATTTTGCTACTAATTCCCTTATATATATATACTAATATAAATGTATTTTTGTTGAAAATTAAGCTTAAGATCCTGTTATCACTATAAACACTGAGTGACTTTTCTTTTTATATAGATAATTTAACATTAGAGTCCCGGCCACTTATGAGAGACAAGCGTCGCTTTTGCAAAAATACCCACTTTCCTTACAGGATTTCCCCTTATATTTTCTTTGCCATCGTACATAATCTACGGCTATATTGAACTAGAAAAACCACTCTACGGGGCTCGGCGACTTATTGACGGAGGTTGACCGGTGTTTTCTTTTAATCTCCACAAGTGAGGTCAAATCGGCGGTTGCTTTTCACAAATTGAGTTCCACATATCGAGGGCGGTCTTTCGGTCGTTCGCACACTCAATAAACGGTTACCAGAAAATATTCTGCACGAGTTCCAAATTTGAGAATATGCAGCTTCAACCAAGGTTTTATTAACAATAAGTTTTTCCTTCAAATACCTCTTTTTTATTAGTCAATTATTTCATTTAACTACTAAATAGATAGATGTTTTTTTATAATAAAATAAATGCTATATTTTGATAGAAAAAATAATTTCACTTAAGGTGTTTACTGTAAAAAATAAGTAGATAAGGATATTATTAAATAAATAAGACACTCTTTTGTATTTTTTCCACATACTTATTTTATGTGATCAGAACCATCTTAGCTGATTATGAACATTTCAACTGATACATACATATACATTAATACAGTGCTATTTATGAATACTAAGCCAAGTAAAAGTAATAAGGGTGTTGCAACAAATAATAGAATTTTTTGAGATTTTAAACATTTTAATTATATTTTCTTGAGTGTTACTTATTCATATTTTTTGCATTTATCTAATAATTTCATAAATATTTCAATTAAAAAAAATTTGTAACACTTTTGTTAGTTTTAATAGGTTAAGTATAGTAGTAATGCCATAGATTGATGTATATTCTTATCAGCTAAAAATGTTTGTGATGAGCAAAACTGGTCTTGATAATATTTAATTAATGTGTAGTAAGTACAAAAGAGTGCTATATTTTTCAAATTTAAATACTTGAAAAAGCATTTTACCCACCTTTTGGGGAGAACACAGTATTTCTTCAAAATAAAAACCTCAATTAAGGTAGTTTATTATATCATTTGAAATGAAGATGAAAACTTTATATGTTATGTGCATTTGATGTGTACAACTTTCTATTATAAATACTATGGTAAAATAAACAGTGTATAAAATATAAATTTAAGAATATTTTTTTTTTATTATTTCGGCTTCTATGTAAAATTCATTTATTAAAATATATATCCTGATAAAAAAAATCGCCCTACTTTTTATGTAGCGTATTTTTGATACGTTACATTTTTTTAAGCTAATATACTAATTTCATGTTAAAAAAGTTTGTTTACGTTGAATATATAAATCTCATTTTTCTTGTAATAAAAAAATCTCATACTCGAAACATCGCTTGTCTCACAAAAATATTTCTAAAGTAATCCACTTTTCATATATTTTTTTGTATTAAAAATCCACTTCTCGGAAATGAAACAACAAAACACTTCTCAGAACTTTAAGAGAAAATGCAACTTTACTTTCTCGTCTTAAGAAATATTTTCTTGTTTAACGCGCAAAAGTACCTGAATAAAAAGCTCTACATCCTTTTCAGAGCTTCTCCATATTTCAGTAAAATAAAACTGAGAAAAAGCTATGTTAAAAATACGTTTTTTTTGTCACCCAAAAAAGTATTACACATATTTTTGTCATTCCTATGTATTTGAAAAAATGAAACAATTTAACTTTACACGCGAAGTGTAAATTTTTGGATACTGAAAATATCTATGATTAGTTGTACAAAATGTGTTTTTCAACACTTTATTTTGAATTATGGAGATCAAAATTCAAATTTTAAATCATTATTTTTATTCCGAAATTTCTTCATTGACTGAGTTAATTTTATATAATTTCTTATGATTATATAAAAACCTTATTTCATTTACCAAAATTTAAATTATAAAAACAAGATTTTTAAAGTCTAAATCTCTCAAGAAAGTGATGGTTTCTAAGCTGTTATCATACAAAATTTACAGAAATCAACATTTTATAATGAGTTCATGTGAAAATATGGCCAGAAATATTAATCTTATGTGAGAAAGTTATTATTTCAAATGTGCAAAGTAAATGAATAGATGATAAACTGTACGACAAAATTGTGTGAAGATTATTATTAATCATGTGCAGCGCACATCGTTTTTCAAAGCAATGTACATTTTCTTGCAGTGTTGCCTATATTATTTTCATAGATATTTTATATTTTAAGCAAAATTTTCTCTTTGCAGTTCGTCGCCATTAATAAAGAATGGAAAAAGATACCTCTTTCAAAGGATGAAATGCAGTGCAAAAGAATTGCAACCGAAAAGGAATACTGTAAATATAAGTTTTTTTTCGAAGTCTTTTTCTCTCTTTGAGGAACGCCTCAATACAAATACTGATATTAGTTACTTGTTTGATAAAAGCTCTCTTTGACGAAGAACATAATTATTACTTTGCTCGGTGTTTGAATCACAGTACAAAGATATGTCACTGTTGTAAAAATGTTAAAGCTTATGAAACGTGGCATTTTTTACGTATTACTTAATAATTTAATATTTTTTTCTTTGTACTACAGACAAACTATTAGTTGGATAAAATTAATATTATTCTTTGATAGTTAATCAAAAGATATTACAAGAGTAAATTCTGAAGTAACTTGCTCATTCAAAGTTGGCAAAACATTTAACTGTGCTCTATTTATTTCAAAGATTTCTTGGTACAACAATTAATAATCACACATATTTTTATGAATGCCTTTAAATGTCTGAAGATGCCAAAATGAAAAACCTGGGTTGTAAGTGACAAAACGCACGGAAGTGTACAAAATTCAAACGCTTCAAATATGATATTGGAATTCAATCAAGCGAGTCTAGTCACAATCCTAAATTAAAAGAAAATACATGTATAGTGAACAAAAATTTAAATTCATTACTGAAAAAAAAACGTAGATTTTTGGTTTTTCGTGAGATAAAAATGTAATTGCTGCGAAGGTTTCAACACACTGTCACAGATAATTATTTTTTATCTTTTAAATAATAGTATCTTGAATGAATGCAATGCTTTCTGCAAATTATTTCAAGTAAAAATGAGAAATTATTTTTGTTCATTATGCAATAAAAATGAAAAAAGAAGGCGGCATAAGAAAGAAAAGTTTCTCTAAGAAATTAAGTCTAGGTTTCAAAAGCATATGTTAGCAACTCAATATTCAGACATTGGCAATCAAATCCAATTGATAAACGATGTGGAGAGATAATGCAATTCGCTCTTCGCTTAGTGTTCTTGATAAAATACGATAAAAATAAGTGATTAATAAAAAACCCACATGAAAGAAATCTTTTTGAATAACTTTGTTAGACACCAAACTGACTTTTAATCAGTTGTTATATGAAAATATACCACTGGTTTTATTTATGTCACTAAGGTCAAGCGCAAATGAAGTTTAATGTACACTCACAATGTGTGTCATATAAAATCCCAGTAAAAGAATATATCCATCCAATAATACAAGTTGAGATGAAAGAATAAGGATCAGATCAGTAGAGATATTAAAATACTGCAACATATTATTCTGTACAAATTTGATAACTACATCAACTAAAATAATATATATCGTAGCATACATAACAAACAAGCTTAAAATCTGAAATAAGAGTCAACGACTAATTTTATTGCTTATAACAGATATCACAATTTAAAGCTGCCCGAAATTTTTTGTTTGATACAGTCATAAAACCACATTAAAATGGCTCTGGCGTCGACCAAGATAAGTAACTTCATCATATAATCGGAAACCGTGTTAAAATCATGAGATGTAATATTATAACATCTCAATTAAGTTATTTTTGTTTTTAAAAGCTTCTTATAAAAACGTATTGATGTTGACATTGAGTTAAACTAATTATTATCAGGTTCTAAAAAGAAGATAATATCGGTTCTTGACAAATAATTTAAATAATACTTGAAATATGAATAATTGTATCTGTACACAGATAGGAATCTTATATTCGTTTATAACAAGCTGTGAGAATTCCTTTGAGAAGTTTTTTTTCCCCATTTCGAGTATCCGACACATATTCATGGCCAAGAAATAAATACTGAACGCCTACTCAAAGGGCCTGATCAATAAATTTAATACTGAAATTGTGTTATAATGATACGATGTCTAGACATCTCCGACTCTGTGATTTGATCAAGGGATGCGGGGGATGGAATAGGGTGAAGATTTTCGAGCCTCAGGATGGGGGAAGCAATATGGCGCAGCTATTCAAGGATAACATAACTTTTCGTTTAGCATTAATGTCCTCCTTCTTTGTTTTGTCTTTTTCTTGTGTTTATCTTTGTATATTTCTTATCCTGTATTAAGGTAATGGATTATCATAATGTTATTGAAATATACACTTTCAAAGTAACACGGTACACCGTTAGTTACTTAATTGTTATTAAATTCAAACATATCTATAGACCATTGAACATTTTTTTTCATTTTATCCTAACAGCATTCATTACGATTTTTTTATTTAATTAAAAGTTTACCGTTTATAAAGAATTATTTGCCTTATAAAACTGTTTTAATAAGCGTCGATTACTCAATAAACCTAAAAAAGCAATTTTTATATTCTTATATTGATAAAAAATACTATATTTAAATTGAACAACATAATATATTACATTTAAATTAAATACAACAAAAGTATTATGTAACCAAAATAGGATTTTGAATGTTTCTTAAGTTTTTTTTTATAAACTTTCAAAGTGTATAAATTTTCAAAGATTATGAAAATTCTGAAACTAGTTTTGGTTTTGATTAAGTAAAAAAGTCTTATGGTTGTTTGTAAGAATTCTGCGTCGAGACGTCCCGGGTCTGAAAGTTGTATTGTGAAGTTACGGTCATAAATTTACTCCTGACGGCGGCTTCATTGATATTTTTTCATTACATGTACCATTATCATCCCTTCTTAGTAAAAATTAACCGTTAGCATTGCACATGTTCATTACATAACAAAAATAATAATTATTAAAAATTGTATTTAAAAAAAGGCGAATTTTACTTGTGCGTACTTTTAAAAGGCGCTGAGTGTATGTAATACATAAATCAACACACATTCATGCAAATATTTCATTTTAATAAAATTATAATTTTATTGAAGGGGATATAAAAGTCTCGAGTACCGGGATGTTCCGGGACTTTGCCTTTATCACACCTCAAGTCCCGGGACTTTGAAAACCCCGAGACTTTAGAGTCCTAAGTCGTTTTTTATATTCAAATTTACTAGGTACCGATATCAACAAGAAAATTTATTCTCAGGTTATCTCGAGACAAAATATCTTGTTGTAATCCCTAGTTCAGTTTACTTATTTTAATAATACAAACGTTGCTATGAACCACTTTTTTTCTCTTGATAATAACACATCGTTGAAAAAATGTCTTGTTAATTTTATGTTGTTTTTTTCTTAGCAAAATGAAGTCTCGAAAAAGTCAAAAATTCCGCTCGTTCAAGCTCAAATAATGCGCTTGCAGTGTTGCCGCCACCCCAAAGTGAAATAAAAATTGAAACCTTTACCATGTCTTCTTCGGTTTTATCCCCGTAAAAGATAATAGACTGGGCGAGAATGAAAAACAGTCGATGTGTTGTTGTGCCCTCGTGCCCTGGAATGATGATAATAAATGGGTCTAGCGAGATCTTTCTCCAACAAATCATCGCCGCAAGAATACAGCAGTTGCCACTCTGAGATGCCTCTCAGAGAAAAAGCTGTTTGCGTTTTGTGAACTTTTTAACATAACATATGGAAAACGGGTGTCTTTTTATATCACATTCGGTAAGTAAGGCATTTGTCTATCCAAATCGAAGACAGCATAACGGTTGATGTGGATTTCTATTACAATTAAATTGCAACAGTATTTCAAATCAAAGTAGAATGAAACAATTACATCATTGTATTTTGATTACACTTGTTTATATAACATTTTTTTTATTGAGCTATAAACGAAATTGGAAGGAAATTTAGATTTAAATGACTTAATGACAATACATAAAAGTCTAAATTAAACTTTCATGAAAGAAATAATGTGAAAGGTGATAGTGATATATATATATTATTCATGTCTGCTTCCAATGTGAAGCATATCTACTACTAATGGAGGTATCTCAACAGAAGTTTTTTCTTCAAGAACTGTTTGTTACTCAGTCGCTCAACCTCACTTTTTTCAAAGTAAGTAAAGTAGAAAAAGAAGGATAATGCTAGAACAAGACAAGTGGTTGACTAATCACTATTGCTACACCCAGTTATTAAAGAATCAGAAGGATGGGAGAAGAGGAAATAATGTGAATTGACATTACAAACACTCAAGTCTTCAATCAAATCTTTGAATTGAATAATTCTCCACTTCACTGTAATCTTACCGGTAATCAAATCCGACCTGCATGGTTGGTAGAGCAAGCTTTAACCAACTGGGCCACAGCAAGTGTTATTATATAAAAGTGATAGTGATGTTAGTAAAATTCCGACTTTTTGTGACATTTGATAGATTCAGTAAAACGGTATTGTAAATTTTGCGTATTACATTATTGTGATAATATTTTTGATTAAATATAATTTTGTCACTAAATGAATTGAAACAGTGAATTTGAGGTGAATTGTTTGTGCTTATTAGCCGAAGGATTTTCCGGACACCGTAATAAATGACAAAAGCTTTGCGACTTACGCGCTAGTGATGGCCTAAAGTGTATGGCGCGTTCAAAGCTCTGGATGGCTTCCTCATACTGTCTTCTCCCCTGCAGCAAGACGCCTCTGTCAAAGAAAAAATAAACATATATTAATCATACAGCAAAACAACATACGACGTCATATAAATGTATGCGATTATCATTTTGTTTTGACAATAAATCTTTTGTAAAGAAAATTCAAGAATATTAAACATTTACATACGTGTTTTCTCAAAAACCAAACCGACACATTAGTACTTTTTGGCGGCTTAAGACCACTTTTTACTATACACCAAAGTAGTCGTATAAATGATTGTACTTATTCTAGGCTTTAACTGTAACATCAATTATAGTTTAACTAGTAAGAGGATTAAATTTACATGTATTTTAAAAAAATCAGCAACATTACATAATTATAAAATGCTAAAATATCGAATCAACAGTAAACTTGCATGTTTTCTTTCATTTAAATCAATATTTTTTTTATATTCAAATACTTTTTTTATATTATTTGAACAAGAATTCACAAAAATATGTTGAAAATATTTAACTTAAATTGATGAATGAGTGTTATTCTACAGGTTATGTAAAAAATATGATACCCGTCTCAAATAATGGTGATTTATTTGTTATTAACATTAACGAAATTAGTATCTTATCTTTTCCGTGCACCCAGTAGAGAAAGATAAAAACCTAAACCTTCATTTCTAATTTATTAATTAAGAATTAAAAATAATTTTCAGTTTATTTGTAAATCTTGTAATATTCTGTCTGACGATGTTTGTTAATGGACAAAAAACTTGTTAATTTGATTGACACTGCCTGCGAAATGTAAATTTATATTTTATATAAAAAAATAACTTCCACGTCACAAGTTACCGCCGAATACATTTTTTAAGCCAATAATGTCTTATATATTTTTTTATATACAATATACAAAACTAACTTTTTAACTATATCCACTACCTTATACTATTGAAGATTACTTTCAATTTAAAACCAATATCATAATCAATATTATAAATCAAGTTAAAACAATCTGAGAGAAGCTAAATTTTGGTAACTTACGATTTTATTGATGATTTGACGTACGTATATTATCATTTTTTAGTATCTGTCGCATCGTTCAAATAAATATTGATGTTGCTATCAAATAAACGCTTAGTTAATAATATTAATTTAGTTTCAATGTATTCTTCTCGCTGGTCTGTTCATTAACGCCGAAATGAGGAAAGAATAATGTTCCTGAATCAAAAATTCTCTCTTATTCAAATATTCATACAACATATTTCAAAACTGAAAAAAACTCTGTTCTGAAATGTAAAATTCAAACAGAACAAAAGCTCTGGCTGGCGGAAAGGATGAATAATAAATCAAACAAGAACAAATAATCAAAAATTCAAATAAACAGGAAATGCATGAGTCGACGTTTTATATTTGTGAATCACTCCACCAAAATCAAGTGATATCCTAATTGTGAATATTCTTGTTTATATCAAAATCTACGTTTCTTAAATCCATGTACATATTTTTTGCCACAAAACACTTTGAAGGTCAAAACTCATTTTAAAAATGAGAAAAAAATATAATGAAACACTTTTTAGTCGTTAATTGTGAATTAATCATATCATGTTTGGATTCTCAATTTTGATTATCAAGCAAATATATGAATTTCATAAAAAAATGAAATATAAAAGAAAAGGCTCCGTGGTCAAGTAATCAAATTTTAATGATTCACATACTAGTACAGACAGTTTTATTTCAATTGAAAACTGTTCAAAGGTATGGGTGTCTGTGAATTCTAAAGTTCCCTCACTGCCTTCTGGTTTAAAAAAAATGTGGCGTAGCAAGAGGTATTCACTAACCAATTGTCTTTTCCATGCCTTATTCTTCTATTCATACTCTCTTAGAAAAAGAGAGGTTGAGCAACTTAGTAAGAAAAAGTTCTCGTAGAAATTATAATGCTGATGTAATTTCCATATTCTTTACATTATGAGAAAACACACTAAATGAAAAAAAAAAGCAATTTCTTTCATTCGATTATTTTACAAATTGGATTTTTGGATTTATCTGATTAAATTTATGCCACCATAACTAAACCACACAAGAAATAAAGTTTCTTTTACTTATTTAAAATTATACTATAATATTATATTTGTGACGTGGGTGTGTTTGACACATTGGTTACTTACCCTTATTTGAATATTGTTCAAAAAATATATATTGAATATTTTAGTTATACTATCAGCTATATCTTTTATCAAGCAAACATGTGTAACTGAACCTGCTTTAAAGAAAACAAATATCTATGTTCTATCACTTACAGTTGACGCTCCATAGAGAATTTTTACTGTAGGTTTCTATTGAACTGTAATTCGTAATTTGTAAACATAAAAATTATCTGGTTGTTTGGGCTGTCATAGAATTATTGTATTTAGAATAAATGTATATTTATTTTATAATCGTTGATGCATAAATCCTGCAAAGCATCACTCATCTTGGGCACTCTGCGTTATGGGCAGGATTTAAGTAAAATTGTATCGAAATACATTCTGGCGTGTTTGACGTCAACGCCCACTCCGGCGATGTTTTGTTATTCATTATTCAAGGAGTAGATCCACTCATAATTGATATCCCAAAGTGGGATGTTTTGAATTTATGATTATTTCAAAATAACTTATTAATGATTAAATATAAGCGACCGATTCAAATGGTACGTACACGTCCCGATATAAAACTTTATACTTCCAACTTTGTGAGCTGTAGATGAAACAGCGAAAATTGTGTTTAAAGTAATTACAAACTTTGTGAACTGTACATGTAACTACATTTTCACTCGTGTAAATATATTTTCGATAACTAAAACAAAGACGATGGATTTAAAATTTCATTGCTCGGTATCAAAGAAAATATATCTGACTAACATTGTCTTACACAAAAGTAGAAACCTATGTCCGATTACAGAAATTAAATAATATTAATTTAATATTTTATTACATTATTATTATATGATTTCATTGATTATTTAAAGCATTAAATTTAGTTTCAATGACAGTTCTCTGGAAAAGATATTGTAGTAGTAACATTCAGTACAAATTGATTTTCTTAATAGTAGAAGTGTAATAATGATTGTAACAATGTGATTAAACTTAAAGTAAACTTGCGTTGTTACATATAAAATACGCATAATTCGAACAATATAAAGGTTCGAATGCTTTTTCACCTCTTACTCTGTTGATAACTTTTTAGCTTATAAATTTTAAAAGACGCTCAAACCTTCATTTTTTTTAACTTGCTGCAGCAAGATATAAATTATCTTCTACGCGTTACCGCTGTGTTATTATTATAAAAAGTTTTCTTTGATTTTATAATTGTAGTAGAAATGATATAAAACAAAGGAAGCGCATACTCTTACATACTTAAAAAAACGTATTTTAATAGACATAATGATATTTGTTAACTACAAAGTAATCCACCTTTAAACATTCGAATGCGTTTTATTTGTCACATCATTTGATAAAAATCATAAACTCGTTGTTGAATTTTGCCATTATTGCACGACAAAGGCCAATTTCTAAGTGGGAATAATGTTAAAAATGACCTGATAAGGTTGGCTAAATTAACATCAACTAAGAATACAACGAGAGTCTTATTATATCATTGATTGACAGAAAATTCATTTCTTCGGAAGTCAAATTGTTAAAAATATTGTTTTTTATGTTTAAAATAGCTATTTAAACATGGAACCTTCTGAATTTTACTTTTTTTACCATTTAAAAAGAACTGATAACGTGCTGATATTTTCTCTTATAAAATTTACTCTCATTTACTATATGTTATACCTTATCCCATTTCTGACAAGCTTCTTCTTTTTTTCCCCATTGCACGTCCACCGCCCGGTCTACCCATAGAAAAATATCATTGCTTTATTACGGACAACAAAAAAACTAGCCCTTAATATCGGGTAGCAAAAGCTTATGAAAGCCATTCTACCCTCTTGCAGCACGCAGCCCGCATGAAAATTGGTAAAAATACACCATACGGGAGAAATATTAGTTGAACTGTGCAATGATGGTTTTGGGGTGGACTCTACTATGGCCGGATATTGCCAAATACAAAATTACGTATAAGAGTTTGTATTTTTTTTTCAT
This sequence comes from Himalopsyche tibetana, assembly GCA_030503985.1. Lineage (NCBI taxonomy): Eukaryota > Metazoa > Arthropoda > Insecta > Trichoptera > Rhyacophilidae > Himalopsyche > Himalopsyche tibetana. The sequence continues at coordinate 4,918,947 of JAPJYX010000009.1, read as the reverse complement.
TCTTATTAAAAAAAGAAATTTTCAATTTGGATGCTAAACAGAAAGGAACGAAGGATACAACCTTTCATCCTTTTTATAATAATAATAAAGGATGATAATGTTGGGTATATAGGTAGGCAAACATACAAAAAGTATATTAGAATACAAAAAAGCGTACTACTACTTCAAAGTATATCATACATGATGGTTCAAAAAATTGATAAAATCATTTTTTTTATTTTGCAAAATTATAGTTTTGGCATCAAAAACATTGTGCTGGTTTTTAAATGACAACTTATAAAAAAAAATTGTATTGATGAACAGAATATTAGCAAACAACATATTTATTCCATTCATAAGTTAACTGAGGTAGGTGTTTTCAACTTAAGCATCATTTAAAATATAAATAATTTTTATTTTGTTTACATGAGGTACGGTTTGTGTTATAAGCTGACGTATTCCATTTCATAGTTTAAAATTGGTAATTTAGCCGCCTGTGTGGTCGAGTGGTCAACGGTGTTGGCTTCGGCTACGGAAGACCCGGGTTCAAGTCCCGGTACGGGCAGTTTTATAAATTGATTTTTCAATCGATTTATGAATTTCTGTCCAAAGGCATGGATGTATGTGATGTCTTGAATTCCCCCCTCTCACCCATCCAATTCTATGAACAGGGCGTATCGAGAGCGATTAGCTTACCACTAATCCTGTCCTAGCCCTATCCTTCTATCCCTACTATCTTTGGAAAAAGAGAGGTTGAGCAACTGAGTAACAAGCAGTTCTCGTAGAAACACTTCTGTTGAGAAAAACTCCATAAGGAGTCCATATGCTCCACATTGGGAGCAGACATGGCTTAAATAATAAAAAAAAATAGTGTTTAAAATTAGCGTGAAACGTACTCATAACGAATAAAGAATGAGTTTATATCTATTAATATAAAACTTTGCGTAGCGAAGCGTATGCTTTATAAATATACATAACTCAAAAAAATCTATACTAGAACTGCTTGTAACTTGATTTTTTAACATCATTGTTAAATGAGGGTCGAAATAGATGGATTGGTTCACATAACTTTTGGTAAGATTAGCGCTATCAGCGGTCTCAGAGTGATTATAATATATATTATAGTAAATTTATTAATCATAATTTCAAAATAATATTTCTCCTACTTACATAATTATTTTAATATTACCGGGATCAGTTTTAAAGTAATGATGAAATCATTACTGTGAAATGAATTAAAATCAAAGGTTAAATAAATGTGGAATTAGTACAAAAGGGTATTATATATTTTGAATACAGTGCCTTTATACAAAATATTGAGAATGAACACATTAAAAACGTGTTTCACATACATTATAGAATATAATATAAACCACGCATAGCTTTTGAACATAATTCGAGGAAAAAATATGATGCGCGCTTTTATACAATATTATTCGCAAAATATATCACTTTTATGGAACGGATGATTAATTAATACTGAGAGTAGAAAAAAACTCAGTCGCATATTATTCTCACGAACACCATTTTAATTCAGAATTTTTCAACATGATGTATGTACCGAATTTAAACCATGCAGACGAAGCTTAAATTTATCATTCGTCATGTGAATGATATATTGGATTTATGTATTACGGCTGCCTAGAAGCTTACCAACGTGTCTGTCATACTGGTATAAATATTTTTACTTATACCATATATTATTATTTTTCAGACTATTTTCTTGGATAATTTAAGATTTCGACTGAAGGTGCTTGGTGGAATTTCAATATTAAATTTGTCAACTCTTTTTCTAGGAAATTTTGGAAATTAATAGAGCACAATTGCATAGTCTTCCGATTTTAAATGAAATACTCAACCTACCTGAGTCTCCACTTTTGTACCCTATATAAATATTATCATAAAACCTTTGCCGACAAACAAATAAAATATAGTTCTTGTAACTACTTACTTCTCAAATCTGTGGGCATTCCCATGAGCTTATCCTTTTCGCCAGCAATGGCTTTGAACTCAATGATACATTTATTTCTTATATAAACACGGAACATTCATGTACTAAACGTCAGTTCAAGTTCATCCGTGCACTTGAACGCCTGAAGATGCCGAAAGGCGAAACCCGGGTCGTTAGTGACAAAATCTGTGAGAATGTACATAGTTGGAAGAATTCAAATTTATTTTCTTGGAAATTTGAAAATTGCAACAACCCCGTGAAATGTAGATCATACGGCCTCTTAATGGATAACATTTATTTTTCTACAAACACTGTTTGTTAATCAGTCACCCAACCTCTATTTTTCAAAGAGAGTAGTAGGTATAGAAGAATAAGGCTAGGGCAAGATTAGTGGTTAGTCAATCGCTCTCGCTGCGCCCAGTTATTAAAGAATTGGAAAGAGTGGAAGGGAATTTTCACCACACCACAAACAACCATGCATGCATTATTGAAAAAATACTGTTTGTACTGGGACTTGATCCCGTGAGATCCAGCACGGAAACCTACAATGCTAACCGCTGCGCTATAGGACCTGAAAAATTGCAAAATGTATTTTTTTTTGTTATTAATGTTATGTTGACTTTAGATAGACAAAAAGACGTAACCGGTTGCTTTTTCAGAATGGCTTTTGTTCGAAATTCATCTAAGACTATTTCTACTATTTTGTGAAAAGAAAATAAATTTATGTTATTTAGCTGCTTCTTTTTAAAAACGTGTTAATGTGTGTGTATTATTTAAATTTCGTTCATACTTGTATAATTTTAGGACATAAAAAGGACTTAATTCTTTAAAAACTATTTATTACAATGAAAAACAAAAGTTACGTTTCTCTAAAGGTAATTTGTATAAAAACCTAATCCTTATGTTTGTAAACGCGGCTATTTTCGTAAACATCCGGCAAATTTAAGCCGAAGATATAATCATATTGTATTTTATAGTTATACCTCAATTAAGCAAAGTAGAACGAAATCTTTTCATTAAAATAAAATAACCCAAAGTACACGTGTAAGTTATTTATATTGATTCATTCCTATATATTTTTACAGGTTAAATACAAATTGATATTAACAAAAAGTTACTCACTCACCAATTGTAAATTTATTTTCAAATTTTTTAAATACTGCACGGTATTGTGATATTTTGGATACTTTCTACTAAACGAAAGAAGAAAGACAGCAAAAAAATGTCTTTTAAATATTTTTTACCAACAATGATAGCCGATGATGAAATAGTTTATAAATATATCTAATACATAAAAGTGAATGTTTGTTTCTTCGTACTTTATGCGTTGCCACACCGCTCATTCGATTGCAGACAAACTTTTTGCTTGCACTTCCGGAAAGGGCATAGTAAAAATAGTTTACAGTAGGTTTTATATATAAAAATCAATATTTGTACGTCATAGAGTTCATTTTGACAACGTATGCATGTACTTTAACTTACAGTAGGTGGCGCGTGCTTCGCACTGTAGACAATCGGTAGCAAACGTCAAACAGACATGCACTTCAACACATTTAAAGCACAAACACTTTCTTGGCTAGTTGTAAATAAAAATATTTTTGAATTTTTATGTTTATATTTTATTATAATATGTTAAATCACATCTGCTGAAAATACTCGGCATAAAGAATCCATTAAAAAATATGCAGTGTTTATCCATTTCATCATCTGTATTTTAACTTTATTTTATGTTACATAAAGCTTTAATGATTTCGCGTATTCATGTTCCATTTGTAGTGTTTTTAATCCCGGTTGTTATACAAAGCTCCCGTCTCTTGAAAACCATTACAAAAACAATACGTGAGAAAATATTTTCCGATTCGATGAATTTCATGTCGTTGCTTCTGTTTTATGAACTCGAGGATTATTCAGATTTCGTGATGAATATTATTACGCATAATGATTTTATTAACTCAAATACGATTCTCTTTTTGCATGTAAATCATTGCTATTTATGTATATTGCTTGGGTGTTAAGTAAACAAAGTATTTTGTGTTAAGTAAGTACTTTCCGGTAACTTACGCATCAGGATTTTTATACAAAAAAAAGATTTATTTCCATTCCTTTAAAAATTTCATAATTTTTTCTTAAGCTTCAAAAGTTATTGACATTGTTTCATTTGAAAGTGCTCGTGATGATCCAAACCAGTCGTGAACATACTAAAATTATGTCGAATTAGTACAATATAATGTTTTATTTTTTAATGGAATGATTTTTCACCAAGTATTTATTGACATTATAAGTCATAATTTCATAAAAAAAAAGTGAAAATCAAAAGTAAGATTCACAATTTTTTATCATAAAAGAAAAAAATTGAAATATTGAAATAGAAAAAATTTGAAAAAATTATAGATATTTTTGCATCACTAGGGCACTAAAATTTTGATAAAATGTTTTGTTTTTGTAATGATTAGTTTTTTTTTTCAAGTTTTCAAGTTGACATATAATTAATTTACAATAAGTGATATTGCGAAAATAGTTTATTATGTGTTAAAACTAAATTTTTCTCATGTTTATTCCTTAGTAAACAAAACAAGATGTTTATTAACAAATGTATAAGTACGTTACTTTTCTTTTTGTTTGATTTTAAGGCGTGACACAGCAATCCGAACAATAATATATACTTTTGTTTTATCCATGTCCGCTCTCAATGTAGAGCATATGGCCTCCTAACGGAGGTATCTCAACAAAAGTTTTTTTCTACGAGAACTGCTTGTTACTCAGTCGCTCAACCTCACTTTTTCAAAGTGAGTAGTAGGGAAAGAAGGATAAGTCAAGGACAGGACTAGTGGTTAACTAATCGCTATTGCTACATTCAGTTATTAAAGGATCAGAAGAATGGGAAGAGATAAAATAATGTGAATTGATATCATAAATACCCAGTCTTCGATCACAACTCTGAATTGAATAATTCTCAAATTCACTGTGATCTTAAACTGTGAATTTGATTAAACAAATGCATTAGATAGAAGATTCTTTAACAAGTTATTGGTTATGAAAGCCACTAAATTCTATTTCTTTTCTGCATGGTATTGTACATAATGAATTTATAATTATGCATGAAGAGTTCTCGGGAATGAATATATGACACTTTGGTTGTTCGTAAAGTGTTGGTTAGCCTCGACATAGCCCTTTGACGTAGAATGTTTTATGAGTAATAAAACCATTCTAGAAATTGTTAATAACCCTGCCAATAAAATCCAAAGAGTGACTTTTAATTGAGGCGTGTTGACTTGGAAGAAGTTTCATTGAAAATGTCTAAATGCTCGAAAAGAGAGCCTCATAATAAAAGAAACCGTCCCCATTGTCTTGGACAAACATTTTGCTTTCTTCGGAACGATATCGTGTTTTGATGTCGTAAATGCCTCAAAGCCAAACAGTTTCGTTGAAATTTCTTGTGTGTGGCAACACAGTGGAAATGTCTTTTGTTAATAAATAATTGCTCAATTAATTTTACTTTTGGAAAGTTTTCAATTAAAAGTATACTTGAGTAAATGTGGAATTGATATTTAACGTCGTTTTTAATATTTATTTGCGTATTTTGATAAAACATGATAAGTTAAAAAAGCTCTTATTAAATGAAATATAAATATTTTTCAAAAAATTAAAAAAACAAAATAGTCGACAAATGTTAAAGTTATATTCATGCCAAGATTCATTTACTTAATAAAACTTTCGTATGGAAAGCTAATCTTCTTGATTTTTTTAAAATGAAAATTTTTTAAGTGTCATACTGTTTTGAAAAAAAAATCATATTCCAAAAACCCATGCGATAAATCGATTCAAGCATTCTACTCGTCGTTGGATTCGAACTCCTGAAGTTAGGCAAGATAGCCAACGATAATGACCAATGTGCCATCGATTCGACAATATAAGGCATTGAATTCCTTAAATGTGTATTAAATTATTTATGTCTAGCTTATAAACAAATTTAACTGAAAAAAATTGTCTGATTTAATTAAAGCGCACAAAAATTTGCAAGTACGCATATAGCATCAACCAGAAATTGTTGTTTGCTGGGCGAGCACAATTAAAATATTATTTAAAATTGTCAAATACTAAATTGAGTTCTATCTTTATGAAATTAACGTAATGTAGCTTTATAAGTAACGTTACACCATTGAAGAGACATAATGTTTCCGATCCATTCATATTTGTTTTCGTTTTAAACAAAAAGCTTTTCAAAACTAAAGTTAGCATAACATTGGTAGATGGATTTTTTTAAATTAATTAACCTTGTCTGCCGTAGAAAGAAGTACGTTTTTACTTAGCACACCGGATATAATTTGCAATTATTAAATGAATTAGTTATTGACGAGGTAACTCGTCTCTGGCGTGTTAAGCATGAAAAATCCGACAAAATATCTCGTCTGTGGCAGCCATCCAGTTAAAACATTTTTTATACATGCATTTAACGTAGGTACACATTTAAATAATAAGTAAAATACAATTTGATAGTGCGAGAATAGGTCAAATTAAAGTTTTCCTATCTTGTTATTTTATCATTAGGCAATTTACGAGCATTTTTATCAGCGACTGGCTTCTGAGTAATAAACAAAGTTTCAATTGGCAATTAAAACGCTATTTCAAATTAGTTTGATACTATCAAACAACTGCAATATATCTACGGAGCAATAAAGCACTAAAGCATTCAACTCATCAACGTTTTACCAAGCACTTAATCAACACTCTGAGATATCGAAATGTACAAAAGCCCTCAACACATCTTTATCAAAGTGTTATCTTAACGATTGTTTTTGAGCACGCACAAAATTTGGAACTGCCATGAACACGAATGCAATTTCGTGTTTCCATACAGTATGTATAAGCTATACACACATAGAAAAGTTGGCAAGGAAAATGTGCTTATAAATAAGTGATTATTACACAAGAATAATTTGTTTTTACTTTGCTTTACTCTTACGTTAAGAGTTGTTAACGCTTTTGGGATAAAAAATTGATGGGTCCAAATCCTTAAACAATCATTTGTATGCTTTGATGTCTCCAACGATTTATGGATGTCAGTGTAAACGTAAAATCAATCAATCAGTACTTTATTTATGAAAAAAAATACCATTGATCCACACATTAAATTATAGAAAATATTAAGTTTTTATTTATGATCAATAATGTGTCGTCATGAAGTTGAATCTAGGATATAATAAAAAAAAAGTTGGCAAATATATTATTTCTCCCATCGTTTTTTTTGGATCGGATAGGAGGGTGTGAATTTAAATACACCATTAACACTCGTGTCGTCGATCAGGAATCGATAAATCGGTTGAAATTATGAATTTTTTACTGTCCGTCACAAAAACTAAAGACGTTGATCCATAGACCACAGATCCGACATTTTTAAACTAATATATCGACTTTAGAATGGCAAAAGGATGTAACCCAAATATAAAAAAAAGGTCGAACGTTAAACCTTTTTTGATGATGTTGGATAAAAGTGAAAATAATACACAACTAGGGCATTCAATCCCGGGATCCCGTTCAATTTTCTGATCCCAAAATTCCGGGATTGAGATGGCCGCTATCCCGGAATTTCGGGATTGAGAATTTTTGAGCAAATTTTCGAAATTTACACGAAATTGGCAAATTGAAGATTTCAAATTCCTCGGTGAGCTAAAAAAAAAAACGAGTTTTCGTGAGATTCCGGGAAAAAGTATATCAAATTGAGGATTTCAAATTCCTCGGTGAGAAACTCTCAATCCCGGGATCCTGGGATTCAAAATAAATCAATCCCGAAATCCCGGGATTGGAAAAAGGCTTCGGGATTGGATACCCTATACACAACTTATATGTTCACTAAGACTATTAAACTGGTGTTTTTTTTACTCAATATAATATTAATGCAGTATGTTGTTTGCGAAAAAGCTTTTTATCCTGGTCCCAATTTTTACTACTTCAGCGTTTGCAGCTAATATCTCTTAACAAAAGCGTATTCTAAGTTGTTAGCGTTGTGACTATCAAAAAAATCTATTACAAAAAAAAAAAGATTTGTGTATTTCTTTCTAAGGTTGACAAAATTAAGTTGGTCAAATATTTTAAGAGAAAAGTTATTGGAGGATCCAAAGGGTGAGAGAGAATGTTTTTGACATCACAAACACTATAATGCCTTCGAATAAAAATCGATAAATCGACCGAAAAAATATTGTTCGTACGGGAACTTGAACCCGCGAGATCCGGCACGGAAGCCAACAACGCTAACCGCTGAACCATAATACCCGACAATTTAAGCGTAGGGAATTCAACATATGTTTTAAAATCGCCTGACAATCATATATTAATTACCTTTTAATAATAATTTTAGGTTTTGAATCAGCTGACTGAATATTATTCAATATAGTGTTTGTATATAATGTAGTCACTTCATGTTAATAACGTTGATGTTTAGTTTCTTGATTTTCCTCAATTATTATTACTTGACAATTTCAATAAGAATTGCTCAAACAAACTTTTGGCTCTCCTGAAAAATAAATTGAAACTGACCGAGCCGTGTTTGATACCAGGCGCCTCAGTTTTAAAATATTATAAAATATATGTATTTATCCCCTTCTTGAAATTTCCAGCTGCTTTTCCTTATCTGTAATAAATTATTTATTTTCATTCCTTAGGTGAAATCTTCATGAAAATTTGATTAAGCGCAGAAAGTTGCAAGAAACAATGTCAAAACTAATTTATGTTATCGTAACGGTATCCTTGAATTCGTCGCAGGTAATATTCCCAGAGAACTTATATCGATAACTACTTCGACTAAGGGTTAAGACATGAGAACATTTAACTGGTATACGTGGAGTCTTGTTCTCGATTAAGTTTGAAAGCTCAGAGCAGTATAAACTTTTCCAGTTTTGATTTATAGCTTTCTCACCAAATATCAGCAAGACGTTTTCTATCTGCTTAATAATTCGTTATTGCTTATTGCTCTTTAAACTGTTCTGCACGTAAGAAACATTTCAGACATATTTATTGCATAAGCGATATACAATCAGAAATATAATATTTCATTATTTGTTGTTTAGATTTTAGGATGTTCATTAATATTGACGGCAGATTAAATGGCATATGATAATATATAAGATTTGATAAATTTATATATAAACTTAAAGTGTGTATAATCGTAAGCAGTCGAAAAGTGAAACCTGGATCGATTAATTTTATGTGATTTAAATTTAATGTAAAAAAATCTACCAATCACCTTCAGTTGAAATTGTAACAATTTATGTTTTTTAAATGAGACAAAAAATCTTTTGTTTCCGGCTTAACATTTTTAAGAAGTTTCTCAAGTTAATTAAATAAACAAATAACTTCATTTTATATTTTACTAGAACCATCAACATTTTTCTTTGAATTGAAACCATCAGTAAGCATTATTTATTTAACAATTTTATATTAAACTAAAACAGTATTAGTGAACATTCTAATAACTGTTTATTCTTATAGGTAGTCTTTGATAAATCTAGCCTCTTTAATGTTCCATAAGTGAATACAATGTTTCCGAAAGATTTCTAAATGAATCTTGGTAGAGCGTTGTAGCTCATTTGACTCAACAGTCTGATATTAAATAAACTTCCTTACGTCAATAAAATAATACTACATGGAGTATTTATGTACAAAAAATAACTCAAATTGTAAGATAACATATTATTATCAAGATAAGCTATACGGTTAAAATTTATTTTACTTTTTAATGTCAAATAATAGTATTGATTTTTTTTTTTTTTTCAAACAATGGGGTAATTAGTGACGGCTTTTTATTAAAAATTAAATGCATGTTTAAGCAAGCACTTGGAAATACACTTATCTTTATAATATATTCCTTATTAATTAATTATATAAAAACAAAATCAGAATTAAATGAGACACAATTGTGGCGCGTTAAATTCAAGTCTTGCTTTGTGATCATTTCAGCTTTTATGTTTTTAATATTTTTTTTATTTATATATTTTTTTCAATATTTCCAATAGTGCCTAATTGACGTATCTTACAAGAGGCCGTATATGATTCCATCCCTAACTCCTGGATCCATCTTTATTCGAAATATTTATCTCACATATTTTTTTAAAGAGAAAATTAAGTCTAAAAAAACTCGATACAAAGTTAAAGATTGTACGTATTCCAGGCACATTCACACATAAGTTTCTATTGCCGTCTACCATCGAATAATTACTGCAATTACTTACGCGATAGAAAATCAGCTCGTTCCCGTATTGGCGCAGGTAATGTTGTTTCCGTTTAATCGACCAAGTTTTCGAATTAAGATGTAAGATATCCGAAGAAATATCATTGTTGTGTAGAATTTGGGAAAATTCACGGTTTTGAAAAGGTTAAGTTTTTAACAATAGTGTGTCTACAATGCAATATATGTAATACATAACGATCGACTTTTATTTCTGTAAAAAGAAATAAAGATTTTAATAAAGTTTGTTTATATTAATTATTATCATAGAAATTATTTATCGTAACCACCACTTTATAAAGACAAACATTCATGCATACATTTGACAAAAGATACATTAAAAATAATGTATATGTTCTAAAACAATCAAAAATTTCACTCTCTCGATGTTAAAATTGATCGTTTTTGATTCAGAAGCATTTTCTTCCACTCCGTCGGGGCCAAGTTAATAATTTTGACATTATCAAGAATATGAGAACTTACCTGCTCCTAATTCTCCACTATAACTATACCTGCCAAGTTCTCTACTCTTATAGCCTATATCTGAGTAAATAGAATCATAAAAATTTGTCCAACAAATTATCCACCATTCAAATCTGCAGGCATTCTCATGGGTTGATCCTTTTTGCCAGCAATGGTTTTAAACCTAGTGATACATTTATTTCTTATTTAAACACGATACAGTCATTTACAAGTTCATTCATGCAGTTGAACGCATGAAGATGCCGAAAGACGAAACCCCAGTCGTTAGTGACAAAACTTGTGTGAATGTCCATAATTTGAAAGATTAAAATTTAATATTGAAATTTTACTAAGCGCCCTCTGTCGAAATCTTAAATTTTAATTTTTACGTTTTTAAATGTTAAAATTAATGATAGATATAATTAAAAGTCTGTGGGTTTTACGTGAAACCACAGCCGTAAATAGTCGTTGCTAGACTTAAATATTGTTAAGAGTACAAGTCTTAGAGATGAGTTGAAGAGTAGTTTTCAAACTAATCAAACGTCAAGTTGTAATGATGTTTAGAGCAAGGAACAAGAAACTTTCAAATTAATTTAAAACGAGAAAGACGGTAATTCGATAAAACATTGCACATAATACATTTTAAAGTACAACTCGAATGACAAGTGAAATTAATGCTGTCAGTAAAACTCTTAGCGAACAATAAATCTATTAGAACACCGTTTTGTAATCAATGTTTGCTATGCGATAAATACACTTAATTAACGCTAGGTAAAAAATAAGGGTATATTTGCTTAACAAAATGCTACTCTTTTCTCCCTCAAAATGAACTTGATGCCGCATATAACATTGTAGCTCTGTAATAAAATTTATTAGTAAAAACAAAATGTAAAACTATGAAACACGAGAATAAGAAAAACCAATAATTTACACAAAATACGAATCTTATATAATTAAAAAAAATATAAATTGATATTTGTTTACCGTCGAATTTCAGTAAAAAAAACTGTCTGTTTTCACTTATGAATGCAGATTAAAAAGCAAAAAATATTGTCGCTGCTAAAGTTTATCATTTTTTAACTTTATTCATGGCAGATTGACTAAAACTAATCAATATTTTAATAATCTGTCTTAACTTAACATAAAATATTGAGACTAGAGGCCTTATTCTAAATGCTCAAAACTCTTTTAATTATGTCACCAACTAAGAGTTATCGATTGGTTACTAATATTCTTTTCTCTAGAGCCTACAGGCTGCATAGTGAAAATAGGTAATTATGTTTTAAAAATATTAATTTAAATTTTATTCCCGTGCATATATTTTATCAGGCATCTGTTGGCTTAAAGTTAGCTTGCTTACAGAGCATTAAAATAATGATCAATTACAACTCAACAAAACAGTTTCATAACCGTTTGTATCAAATGAAAAAATGTTGAGTATCAATCTCCTGGAAAAATAAATAATTATAATAATATAAAAAACATTTCGTTTATAAGTTGGGAAAAATAAAACATAAAAAATCTCTGTCAGAATTTTCCACGAACTGGTGCTTATAAAACAACGTTTTTTGCGTTAGGGGTTACACTTAAAAATGTTTTTCTCCGTAAAAATAATTCAAACTCTCGTACCAAACAATCAAAAATTTATCCGCTGCAACGAGACGCTTCGAGGCAGTATAAGCTCGGTTTAAATAAAAGTGCCTACAACGATACAAAAACCTCACATAAAATGTAACGTTGATTACAATTTTACTCATAGGCTACACAAGGGTTAATATTGATATCAATCAGATGCACTACTTAACGATGTTTTTATTATGATATTTAGTTTAGATTGATAACTTTTCCATTAATTAAATTTTTTCTAAGGAGAATTCCGCAAAGAAAATAATTACGAAAGAAACAATTGTAAAAAATGACCGGTTCAAATTATGTATATTCACACAAGTTTTGTCTCGAACGAATCGGGTTTCACCTTTTGGCATCTTCAGACTTTTAAATGCACGGATTAACTTAAACTGACAATTGTTAAGTTTGTACAAAGTAACTACTTTGAGTCGAAGAAGTAAAATGAACTATCTTAATTAAAAATACATTGGAGACAATACTTTAATAAATTGAATATTATTGTGGAATATATTATGTCGAATTCTAGTAAAACATTTCAATAACACGTGTCTATTGAAATAAGATAAAATAATAGTTAGTTTTTATAATATATAATTTTTAGAAAAATATGTAGATTAGAGCCCTTGACGATGCAATTGACTTAGGTGTAAGCTCAAAAGTCTTACCTGTCAACTAAAGTAACATAAAACCTTACAACGTAAATCGTAGTCACACAAAAAAGTGACCTTGTTCATGAAATTGAATTATTTAATATATATGTGTAACTTAATAAATATATTGAATTGTCCAAAATCTAAATAAGATATATTAAATTTAATCAGTTGTTTAAAAGAATGGGTATTTTTGATATCTAAAACATCCCTCCCACCCTTCCGATCATTCAATAATTGTGCGTAGAGAGAGCGATTAGTTAACCTGTCCTAGACTTATACTTCTATCCCTACTACTTTCTTTGAAAATGAGAGGTTAAGCAACTAAGTAACAAACAAGTCTGGTAGAAAACTTTATGTTGAGATAGGTCCATTATGAGGCAATATGCTCCAAATTGGAGCGGACATAAATTAAAAAATATGTTCTTACTATATGAAAAAAACATATTTTTCAATTTAAAATTTTTGTGTTACTATGTAAAGAAAAATTAATTAGTATCTTATTTTGACTATACTTGCTTGCTTGATGATAGCTTAATATTTATGATTGTGGGGTTTTTAACTTTGACGTCATAAAAAGAGTTGGATATTATTTAAACATTTGAACAATGGAAAAAATGTTTATCAAGCATTTCAAGCGAAAGTAGACATGTATTGTTTCGTGATTTAAATGTACATAAGTTATTTAATAAAAGCTTTTTCATTAATTAAGCCCATCTGTTGTTGACGTTTTTATATTTTAAAAACAAAATAAAAATTAAGTTAATTAATCCATTTAAAAAAACATTGATGTTTATTATTGTAGCGGAAAATCTGTTTATTTTATCAAATCATACTTGACATTGACTGAAGTCACGTACGATTATTTTTCTGCCTCATATAATTCATTTATAAATTTAATAATTCAAAGTGTAAAATGTTTTATGGCGCAAAAAAATCCTCGCTATGTTCAATCTGAAATCCAGTCAAATTAGGTCTGACAGAGCTATACAGCCGAGATTTTTCTCGGATACGTTTTATTACGGACGATGTTTTTTCATTGTTTGTGTAAAGACATGTAACAAAAATTTCAAATATCTGTCCTTTCAGCAACAGAAATTGCTTTTGCGAGCTTTATGCTGGCCGACAAGGGCTGAACTATGTATAGTAATTTAAATAATCAAATTATTTTGCTCAAACTTTTAATATTAAGTCAGTATTATATTTATATAGACGAAAACAAAATCAGATTATAAAAAATATCTTTTATATAAAATTATTGTTTTATATAATATGACGCAGTTAAAGTGTGACATTTTGTCAATTTTAGTTGAAGCATGCATTATAACAATTTCACATTCACTTTGTCTAGTTAAATTGTGTAAACTCATTGACAAGCGCTAGTCAAACTAAAAATAGCATTACGGGCTACGGCTAATGTTAAAGTGGCGCATTCACTTGGGAAAAAGTGTCCTGGGACATGAGCCTTTACATCAAAGTTAATGTCCCGAGACGTTTTTTTGAACACACGAGAGGATACAAAAAAGTCATACCTTAAGGTTATGTTGGTCAGTGTTGCATCTGAACAAACGTTATTTGACTTTATTGGATGCAAGCAATGCGAGTAAAGTTAATTACTAATGTTTATAATAGTTCTAAAATAAAAACACACTTATCTAAGCATCCAGGATGACAGTTATTACATTAGTGATAGTAAACTTCGTAGTCATAGAGTAATGTAATTTATGAAATGGCTTTTTTGACAGTTGTCATCATAGCGCTTTCCATGCGTCGTTTTTTTATTCTGTTTTTATTGCACCATTCAAAGAATCCCATAACTTTTGATGGTTCTGGTAGAGCTCAATAGCTTGCAGGATGGTATCATTACCCCACGTTAGAGTCATTATAACAGTTCAAATCCCATCTACATCTGCCTTTGCATTGTATGTTCAAGATATGTCCTATGTTTAATAGAACATATCTTTGGGTCACGTGAAATGTCCCACAGTGTGTCATGGACAGTGCGCAACTTTACAGCGCCAATAAATATTTTTTTATCTAGTGAATGCGCCCTTTAAGACTTATTATGTTGAATAGAATGGGGCAAGAATGACAAGACGTTGGAAATTTCTGATGATCGTAAAATACAACACATACACGCGTGGTAATTTTTAAGTTTTTAAACAATTTTACTACGTTTTTTAAGTTAATATACATTTTGATAACTTAAAATGTTAATTTGCACGAAAATTGTAACTGGTAAAATGGAAAATGCATACATTGCAAAATTAATTTATACATCAGAGACAAAAATAAAAAATGGTAGTTAAAATATGTTATTAAAAATCAAACAACAAAAAAAACTTTGTACATCGAATAATACCAAACAAATAAATATAAGAATAGATTAAGAACAGTTTACAATTCTAGAACAAAATAAAATTGAAAAAGTAGCAGAAACAAACACTTCAAGATTGTAAAGCGAAACAGTTCTTGTAGTGTATCAAAAAATTAATTGATTAAGCTACTTAAACCCTTATAAAACGTAAATTTATGTGGCAACAGAGAAGTGCTCTAATTTTTTATTATTTTTTTCCGTATTTTAACAAAAATTCTGTTTTTTAATTAATGAATTTATAATTGCAATGAAATTTATTATAGAAACAAATTGAAGGAAAAAATATCTATCCGTAAAAAATATCTAGAGTTCATTTGTTGTATTTTTTGAGCAATCATTATCAGAAACTGGCATTTAGCTTTCGAGTTATACGGAACGTGATAATGACATGTCAAACGCAAGATCCGGGGCTTGAAGCAGGGAGGGTGACGTAAAAATGGATTTATTATTTGCTTGTTTTCCTTAGCACAATAGTTTTAGCACAATATTCTTCTGCGCCAAAACTTCCCCCTTTGTTGCTCCAAACCGTAAATATCCAATGCAGATCCCAATCTTTTAAGACTTTGTGTGTACCACAAGTTATGTTTGGACCCTTTTGGAGTAAATTCTAAATTTAGTATACATCGACTTACAGTTTGTTGTTGTAAAGGGTTACGGTTATAAATAAACTTCTTTAACATTTACACATTAGAATATTGTTATATAATCAAATTTATAAATAAACAATAAGCTCTTGTTATAAATAGCAAATCAAAAGGATTTTAAATAATTATAATGTTGTTAAGGAGTTGTTATTAATTAACAGAGTTAAGTTTTTAATTTTTCAAGAATAATAAAAAAAATATTTGTTCACCTACCAAACTATTAAATTAGGTAATTGTTAAATAATCAGTCGCACAGTTGGCCGATGTAAGAAAATGAAAAAAAATGATTGAGCGACTGAGTAAAAAACAGTTCTCATAAACAAAACTTTCGTTAAAATACCTCCATTATGAAGTTTAAGAGTATTTGAAACACTTGACTCACCAAATCCTACTGTTTTATCGAGCACTGTGAAAAGTATATACTCTGTTTCGGGCAACTGTGGAAAATTATTGATTATTCTTTGAATTGTATTGTATTAATTGAAAATATTGCATTTGATTTTGTCACAAAAAAATATAAAATGTGCTTTTTATGTCGCAGATAATTGATTTCAAAAAAAAAAATTGTACAGTTGTATATAATTCTTTCAACACTCATTTAAGGAGAATAGATAGTTAGGCTGTGTTTTAATACATCTTTAATAATATTAATAAGTTGCTTATGAGACATATTTATAGTTTGAAAATGATGACTGTTTTCAAACAAATTCACGAGAAATTTTCTACCATATTAGTGAACTGAGAATACTTATATATATATTGGTTCGAACGTATACCTATGCTTTCAACGTTTTCAACTGACTTAAAGTTTGTTGCTGAACTGCTTAACATTTCATCATTCGTGCTGGCAAGTCAGAGAAAGTGTTACTTTAATGTTTCCTTGCACGGTGGTGTGTACAGGATGTATTTTAAGAACATCGGGTAGCTTAAAATCTTATAAAGCTCTTTTACCATTTTTGTTTCATGTCTGTCATTACAGCTAATTTTCAATGCATAATCACACCATAAATATTGAATCAATTTTTATAAATCATTCAATTTTAGATTAACGATAAATGTAATTGCAATCAGTTTTGTGCAAGATCTTAAACAAAACAGAAAACATATAAACTTTGATATCAACCCTGCAACGACTTAAACACAGACTAGAGCTTGTCAGTTGTCAAACGAAATTCGCGACAGAAATTTCGTACCCCGGTTTTAAATGTTGGAATTCATAATGTTTGTATTTTGACTGAGAAGTGCAATGATTATTTATAAAATGTGATAAAATATGTAGTTTATTAGTTAGTACATATCAAGGAATGCGTCGAAAATCTTATATTTAGGTTTAATTTCTTAAATATATTTAAGTTGTGAATTCGGACCTATGTAGATACTCTTTTGAGTACGCAGTTAATATAATTATTCCACCGCTGAAAAGAGAAAATTAAATAAATTATTTGTCGCAAAGTTTATATTAAATAATTGAAGTTAAATTCATTTGATGTTTTCTCACTATTTAAATAAAACTGTCTTTTTCTGAATTTTTAAAGACTTGCATAAATCGATTTATATAATAATATATTGTTATTCAAAAATCGGTTTTTCAAAAATCAGTTTTTGTATAAGTCCTAGTCCAGAGCTATCTAATCAGTAGGGAAGAGTAACTAGATTGTATTTGTGAACAATTAGAATCTTTTAAAAAATAATTATTCCACGTATTGTGTAACAAAATGTGACACGTGTTTTGCCTCTTTCAGAGGCATCTTCAGACAACTACTTTTTCAAATGCTTGATTAAGTACGTATGATTGATACGCAAGCATTTGCAAAAGTATTTGTCTGAGGATGCCTCTGTAAGATACAATACAATTTGTATATTTATTTAAACGTTAAATTTATGTATGTCCTATATTAACTGCCACCAACATTTTTCAAAAGTAATATATATATTTTAACTCACCATGTTTTCCCTTAGCAGAACTAGAACTAGAACTCCATATAACGTTTCGATAGTCTGACTTCAAAGTACAAAGAAGCATTTAAATTTCATTAAAAAACTATCGAAATCGTGTTTACTTTACTGTCATTTTTTTCATTATTTCAGTAGTTTTTTCAATCCAAAACAGCATATTGTAAATATACGGCATTAATTTGTTTTTACAAATTATAGTTAAGTAGTTTGTTAACAAAAGTTTTATCTTGAAGGTCATAGTCATTTTAGTCAGCATTTTATTTCACATATCTACTTCTACTAGTATAAAACTAATAATTCTATCCCTAAAAACACGCTGTATAAAGCTAACCATATCAATTAGATCGTAATATAATTTCCACCGTCTCTCAGGTGAAATTGAAAACCAATGGCCAGGTAACTTTACTATATTAATATGAATAATGAATATACCAATTTTAACATATAGTTCAACTCAGCGCGACATTTGCAAGTGTTATAACTTATACCTATAAAATATGATTTTAGCATTTAAATATAAATATTTTGTCACTGATAATAATTTGAAAACTCCATTTTTTTAGAATGTACTGATTTGCCGTAAATTCTTACAGACATTTATTATGTTATTATTTATATAAAACATACATGATATAATAAATAATCGATTTGAATAATAAAAAAATAGCTTCTCAATTCATCTGTCTTTTTTTCGATTATTTCGCTTTTTATTCGAGCTAAAAATATTTCAAATAGATTTTTGCAATTAAAAAAAGAAAACTCTTTCTTTATTAGACCTACATAATATTATATTTTTGACATTTTGATAATAATGATAATGTTTCTAAAAATAAATGTTTGTAAAAAAAAATCTTAAAACAAGAAAAAATATCAATATACTTTCTCGATTATTATAAAAAAACCATTCTCGTGAAAATGTGTATTGTAAGCACGAAGTAGCTGGAACTCAAACCAGTACGTGCTCTGCTCCTCTCAAATTGAGAATCGTTACTGTGACTTTAATTAAAATTGGAAGGCGGTTGTTATATGGAAGCCATCTATCGTATTAATTTATTTTCCGTTTAATTGGAACTCATAAATTCATCTCCAACCGTCTGGATGTCTCTATTGAAATATTTACGTTATTGCTTACTGACTTTTGTAATGTCAATAAGTTTAACGGTACGTCAACAATGGCTTAATTGCATTTATTCTACGTTATATATGATTTTAATTTCAAACCAATTCATTACAGAACGACGCTTTCAAAACATAATTAGATTATTAAAAACGACTAGAAAACTAACATAATTCAATAAAAATATAAGACATGAGAAACATCTTCGGTTTTTTTTTATTGTTTTTTACACACTCTAAATGGGCTGCGAAACTGACTTAAGATTTTTAACGTGTAAGAGAATTTATAAAAACTTTTTTATTATTTTAATATAACTCGTTATGGAATTATTTCAAAGAGAGATTTGTGTTTTAAAGAAAGTGATGACTGATTTACGACTAAACTAAAAAAATATAATGACAAACATTACACATGTTATTTCATGTCTAACAGATGTTTTTGCAAAAAAATGATTATTAAAAAGATAATATAAGTAAAGGTTCTTGTTCTATGTAAATAAAGTGCCACTTTAATTTCTTAAACAATTAATTTATTTTTGTTTTTATTCCTTTCTATTTCATTAAAATACCATAATATTATGCTATGTCATTATTATCTGATACAAGAAAATTTAGTTGCTTCATAGCGTGGTTATGGAAAAAAAATACATTTATTTTAAATGTGTTTTAACATAGAGAATTCAATAAAATCAACATACAAAAACGTTAACGTGCTGAAATTATTTTTCAGAAGCATTGCATAATATTTACAACTATATTTCTTTTAATGTATTCCTCAAATTACGTAAATTCGAATCGAGTAAGCAATACTTTCTCCTAAGGGAAAAGTGAAAATAATTGCTTTTCGTTACATTATAATAAATTATGGTAAAACCATCCCCAAGCACTGATTACTTTTTTTATTGTATGTATTAAAATATGTACGGACGCAACAATTTTCTATTAACAAAAAATAGAAATGTTGTCGAATAGTAATTTTATTTCGGTTGTAACCATTTATTGAATTTCAACGTTGACCTGGATACGGAAAAAAATAATTGGAAGGTTTAATACTGGCACGGTAAATATTTTTCCTTTGTTCGGTCATGTGGTTATCTGCACTGTAATTTTCCGACATTATTTTATGTTATAAAACTACCCTAAGCATTTTCGCAGTAGTAATTTTATTAATTTATGCTTTCTGCTGAGTTTCCATTACATCACAAAATGATACATCTTTATTTTTTTGATAATCAACGAAATCAACTTTAAAAAAATTAAAACATGTTTAATTTAATTAGCTTTAGTGTGTTAAAACAAATAAATTCATATAATAAATTGAATATTTTAAAAAACAAAGCCCAAAAACTTTCAGTCGTTGAAATGTATAAATAAAAACTGGTTAAATAATCTTGCCGAAAGAAATTCTTTTACGTTATTTATCATTCATAAATTAAACTTAAGTTTTATAATCATTCATAGCACTTTATCACTCCAAATTTTGTGCCATTAATACTGTTAGCCGTTTTTTAATTTAATGATACCAATATTGAGCAAAATCTACTTATAAAATATTTTATTCCATAAGGAAATGAATCTACTCTACAGCCAATAAAACATGTTATATACTTCATCAGATTGAGTTCAAATACTGCTAAAATAAACCACACATTGAAGTTTTTACTGAACCTCCCTGAAAGGACTTATGGTGAAGATATAATCATTAAGCAACATATAAATTAAGTCGTGTCTATGTCACTTGGTCAATGTCGTTACCTTATATGCCAACCCTTACCGGGCTCGAATCCCAGTCGCAACAGCATTTTTTCAATCAGTTTTTCAACAGAAAAGATTTTTGTTCGAAAGGGGTGGATGTTAGTAATGTCTGAAAAATCCCTTCCACCCTTACAACATATTCAAAGAATATAACACTCATTTGTTTTCATTAAATTGGCATTAAGTTAATAGAGCTTCATTCTAATAAAGTGAATAATTAAAGTATGTTAGTTCTAATATTATTTTTTTATTAAAAAAGGCGTATGCCTTCATAAGAACAATGTTTACTTAGCCACGTATACTGGCTTAGAAGATATACATAATATAAACTGTCATAGACATACGTAAAATTGTATTTATTTGTAAACTTAAATACTTTGCTAATTTTTCACATTAGCATCCATTTGCACTAATTCTTCTTTTATAAAAAATGATCAGTAGCGGTTTCGCTCATGATTTGTTGATAATGCTCGTCATGAAAGAAAGCGGTCCTGAGCATAGTAAATAAAAGCGGAATAAGAACAAATGAGTGTGTTATTGTTTGAATGAAATGTTTTCTAAGCTAAAATAAATAAATTTGAAATACCAACATTGATCGAAATTGAAACAATTCAAAAATTTTGCTGTTGGAATTTAATAAAGTCGTAAGAAAAAAATTCGACAAATATTTATGTTTAATTATCTTAAAAACAAGAATGTATTTTTGGTATTTTTAGACGATTTTTCAACAGTTTGGTGTTGTTTAAACGACAGATAATTTGACGTTCTTGATTTCAATTAATTATGACGTGAAAAAAGATGAAATAATTTTAATTGAGACACGTTGTGTTTCCATAGTTTTTGAAAAATTTGCGTTTCTTTTCCTACTGATTATTTTGTGAACGCGTCAGCAAAATTGACACTTAAAATAAATCATAATTTAGTTCATTTTTAGAAGATTAAATATTCATGTCACATTAAGTTGTAACTTTAAACATTTTTAAAAAATATGCTTCGACAGATTAATTATGAAAAAAATAAAACTATTCATTTTTCAACATGTGCTTGTGTGCTGACGTGCTCAGACACGGACAGCTATATGTAATTATGTCCCATGATCATATATATATCAGTACCAAACAACTTTTAGATAATTTGATGTGTTATACAAGAAAAAAAAACGATTGAAATGAACGAATCGGAGTGCCCAACTAACTCGTAATGGCCGATTTTTGTGACATATATTTTTATTAAGAAAATCAAATTTATTAATGCACGAGTGAAAATGCTCAATTTTTAGCTGAATTTAGGATAATAAAGCATTGAATTTTTCCGGCAGTGTATGGATGATATAATGGTGTGAATTCTTAATCGGCCATATCTGTAATGTCTCTTAGGCATGCCACTCTATTTAAAACAGTTTCTATTGCCAACTGCGGTGAGGTATTGCGCAGACGTTCTCAATTCCATTAATTTTATTTTTACTTATACCTTTACGCATGTTTTTAAGCATACGTTATTTTTCTTTTATATTATTTCTTAATCAATTTTATTCAAAAAATAATTTAAACAATTTTAAGTACTATAAATTCAGCGAAATTCTCCAATTGTATGCAAAAAATTGATGATGCTTACATAAATCTTCATTTAAAATGTCACAAAATTCTTATCGGTTTATATACAATCTATATATTTTATTCATTGTTATAACATTGATTGTACCTTTTTAACAATTGAATATTGTTATCAAACACGCTTAAAACATTGCTGAAACAATTAAAACAGATAAAATGTGCCATTGCTGAACGAAACTGTTGCAGATCAAACTAGTTTATAAAATTGCAAGATTCATACTAACGATTGTGATTATTTTTACCCAATAATTTTTAGTTAAATGATTAGTTAAATTCTGTCATTTGACTTCTGTTTTGACAATGATTTAATTTTCATCGAGAAATTATTCAATTATTAAATTATTGTGTTTTGTCACTTAAAACCTAGCCTCAATCTTTTAGCATTTTGTGACATTCAAACTTACAGATGATTTTGAATTGAATTGAACAAATATAATTATTATGCATAGAAGTTATTGATGTACAACTAAATAAATCGTAGGCTTAGATATGTTTGCATAATTTTGTCCAAGTATTCACAATATAATCACACTTGCAGTCAATTTATTTAATATATTAGGTACTATCTTTAAAAAGTATATGTCAGTTTTAATCAATACGCGGTTTTACATACTGCATCAGAAGTATCTAATCTAGTCTTAGAAATGAACATCTTTAATGTTTTACTGTGCTTTTTTGAGATCGGATAAATCGTGGTAAAAAAATTTATTACATACATGAATATTTAGACACTTGTTGTAATAGTATGCGGGCTGTAGTTTCTTGGAGTGGAGCAGGACTGGTGGTGACGGGGGTTGGTGGCCACTTGTTTAATGAGGTGCCGCTCCACTTCAATATTTCAGACACGTTATCCGCCGATAAATAACGGAACCCGCCGACAGTTCGACTCTCCGCTGCGGTCTGCTGGCCGCCCAAACAACCGCCCACATACCCCTCGCCCAGCCTATACTTCTATAGCCGTATTACCCGGAGACCACGCTGACTAGGGATGCCTAAGATTTTTTCTCAAAGTACACAAGCATTATTATCATTTTACTGAAAAATCTCGGATATTGTTTTTATCATATTTTAAATTCATATCGAGATTAATTCTTAAAGATTAAAAATTCTTTCAAGATTAAAACTTGTCTTTTTTTTTTAGCTCACCGAGGAATTTGAAATCTTGAATTTGCCAATTTCGTGTAAATTTTAGGAATTTCCTCAAAATTTCTCAATCCCGGAATCCCGGGATCGCGGCCATCTCAATCCTGGAATTTCGGGATCAGAAAATTGAACGGAATCCCCGGATTGGATGCCCTAGTCTAGATGTATAAGGATTGTTTCTACCAATCACGCGGGTTTTTGTTCGATTCCCCGTAAAGTCAAGGTCAACGTGAATTGGTCTGGAGTGATTTACAAAAAAAAAAAATTTATCGAGTTTATCTCGTATGATTTTTCAACTACAAAATTTTTGATGCAAGGCCTTAACTGTAATATTTAAAAAGAGGTTTAGTAAAAAAAACAGCTGACAACGCACATCATGAGCAAAACCGGTCGTGATATTAAAAAATTAAAGTGGAAATAAGTAAAAGTGAGTATTTTATTTTTTTAATGTAATGCCTATTCACCAACACAGCACAGTGAACACAATAAAAGTGATAAACAAGCTTTCTATGTTAACCATTTACGGATATTTTTTAAATCTTAAATCCATTAATTACTTAATATCAAATCAAATTTTATTACACAAGTTTAAATTGATAGTCAAGCTGGCAACCCTATTTACTACACAGTGATCCCCGCCCTCCACAGTCTTCGAACCGCCTTATTTATTATAACTACTGCCAGAAAAGAGCCTATTTTTTTCCCTTGGTCCTGTTTTCAAGCAGATATTTTTCTTTTTGTCTAATAAATTTACAAGGATCTATCTGCCTTTTAATTGGTGCTATTTCTTCTTCTTGGGATCGGTTTACGGTGTTAAAAGCTCGTTTTCCAATTCATAAATAAAAAAAGTTCGCATTGCATTCCATCTAAATGGATATAAAGGTTAATTAAATGGGTATATAGGGGCTGTTTGATTCAAATTATTTGTGTTGTATTATAATCACTTACTATAAAAATAAACTGCTTATTAAGACCATTATAAATTTGATGCAAAAGAAGATGTAAATAAAACTTTATGGTTCTAGAGTCTGTGAGTCAAAATATTTTTACTGTGATAACCA
Source organism: Himalopsyche tibetana (assembly GCA_030503985.1). NCBI lineage: Eukaryota > Metazoa > Arthropoda > Insecta > Trichoptera > Rhyacophilidae > Himalopsyche > Himalopsyche tibetana. The sequence goes on along the minus strand of JAPJYX010000009.1, from coordinate 4,894,390 downwards.
ATTTTAAATCTCCTATGAATTATCATTCTTAATTATTAATTAGAAAAATGATTTTCAATTAAATTTATTTAAGAAGCGATCATCGTAAGCACTATAGTTGAATATAAAATTGATCTTATCACTTCGTTCAAGCTTCGCAAATAATTCATGCAATTCAATCTATTAAGCCCCCTGTTTGGTCGAGTGGTAAACGTCGTTGGCTTCGGTTACGGAGGTCACGGGTTCCAACCACAAATCCTGTGCTAGCCCTATCCTTCTATTCCTACTCTTTTTGGAAACAATGAGGTTGACCAACTGAGCAATACGCAGTTTTCGAAGAAACACTTCCGTTAAGATAAACTTTATGTGCTCCACATTGGGAGCGGGAATGAATTGAAAAAAGTCCTTTGATTTTTTTTGAAGTGTTTTAATAATTGTATTTAAAAAATATCAGTTATATTTTCTATCTGAGTGCACATAATACGATCATCATATATCAGTGATCCACATTCCTGAATATCTTTCTCTCTCTCAGCAAAACGTCTCATTTTCTTACTTCCTACTGACTGGTTAGATTTAATAAAACTGCTTCTCTGGTTTTATGTTTGATAAGCCCGTATCACCCGATAAACAAAATGTTTTCACAAAATCTGTTAATCTTGTGGGCTTGGCAGCTTACCAGATTATCGGATTATATTCGCCTATCGGACAGGATGAACGAAAATATGTCACGTCTTTATTTGGTTAAATTTTCGAATTCCCTCCAATGCATTTCAATAATATGAAATAACGATTTGTCATTTTAGCAAGCAATGTTTTGATGACGATTAAAAATTTAAGTCGAATTAATTTAATGCAGTAATCGATACTTAACCATAATAATACAAGATTCGATATAAAAATAATCGATTGCTTTAGTTTAAAAATGATTGTGTTATAAAAAATCTGAATCAATACTATTTTTTATGTAAATATCAAAATTCAGCAAAAAATAAAAGGCAGATCAACCAAAATTGCATAACCTTTGGATGGTTGTCGATGATAATTTAAATACATAAAATATATGTTTTAAGGTAAAATTATCACCGATTGCTTATTATCCGTAAAATTAAAACAGATTTCTGTGATTTAATTCAGTCAAAAAGCAATCGTTCTTGTTATATACTGAAATCAAGAAAAATTTGAATAAAAAATTACATGGTAGAACTCTGTGACGATAACTTGTATTTATTTTTTTATTACATCACGACCAGTAATGTTCACTGGGGTGGCATATCCAATATGATCTTTAAAAATGTCTTACTATATGCTAAAATTTACTATTATGCTCAAGTGATTATTCGATTTACAAAACAAACAAACGGGCCATAATGAATTTAATATAATGCATTATACTTTATTCGCTATCAGAATAAATTAATGTCACAAATTTAACAAAAACATTTTGTTTATTTTATATATATGTTAAAAAAAGGTATCGATTAAAGAATAAGTATTTTAACGTTTATAACATAAGTGAATCGAAAAATATAGATTGCAGATATTGAGTAGCAAACATTCAAAAAGTGATTTGTCACACAAATACAGAGCATGAAAAATGATGATTTGAGTATTGGAGAAAACACGGTTTGCTTGAATATGTCAATTTTATGACTTCATTTTCTTTTAAAAAAACCTTTTTTTAACACTAATTGTGATTTTAATTCATAAATTTTATTATAGACTATAAGAAATGGTTGACAAATAACTTTTTGAATGTTTGCTCTTAATTATTCGTTTCAAAAACATTTTCAAAATTGTGTTTTCCACTTCACTTGTATTTTACGTATATTGTCATGCAATACTTTTAGTTTGATATAAGTTGTAAGTAAATGTGCTGTTTTTTATATATCATGAAATGTTACGTATTTTACTACTTAAGGAAAAACTTGCAGCAACAGCCAAAAGAGCAAAGTCTTGACGAGAGCGCACAATACGAAGACCCATTGCAGATATTTCTTAAGCACCTTGGCAAAGTATACAGACCGCAGAAACGAGACAAACTTTCTAGACCGGTGAGTCTAGTTTTGGAGCATAAATAATAAACCTCTCAGATTTCAAAGGAGTGAATGGCGACCCGAAGATTATTCATGGCAGTTTGCAAAGCCACAAACTAAAGTTGGCGCGAAATCTGATATGCAGACCTTGTTGCACTTTTACGAAAATCACAATGCAGGCAAAGAACTTATCTCAAAGTTCAAAAGCTCCGTAAAACATAAGCTCAGAAGGATGTATTATTATTTTAAGTCATGGTATTGCGTTAAACATAAATCTGGTATTTTTTTGTTATTAAAAAGCTATATTTGAATATTACAAGTGGTTTTCAGCGGAAACCAAGTTTTGAATAGTAAAAGTCAAAATTATGAAATATTTATAATCCACTCGGTTACTAGAGAAAACAAACATTTGTTTTAGGTCGTCCAATGATGGTTTCTACTTTATTAGAATCAAACTTTTGGCACCACTATTCGCGAGCAAACACTTTAAAAATTCAGTTTTATAATTTTATAAGGCTATAAAAATTCCTAAGACTGATAACATTTTTTTACTTGTTAACCATTGTTATCAATAATATGTAAATCGTACTCCCGTTCTTCAGCCGCATATTTCAAAAATTCAATTTGCGAGACCGGCGTCGAAATAGATTTTTCATTTTTTTCCAAAATCGTGCAGATTTTTCACGTGACATTACATTTTTTTTTTTCTTAATTTAGTGCTGTAAGCATGTTCAATAATACAAATTTATGAATAATCTTTAAACTTTACACATTACGAAATTGCATATTTTAAGAATAATAATTATTTTTGGTTTGTAAAACTTTTGTTTAAGCTAATATAAATATTAAAATTAGATACAATTAAAATTTATTCTGCTTCTTGACATACTGTTTGGATCATAATGCCAACATCAAAATAACTTTGCGCTATAAATAAATCTCCATCTAGACAAAAACACTTCGGCCTAAAACAAATGTGATTAAAATGATTCAACAATTATATACGCCAACGATTTATTGACTAATCATTTCATCCAAATACTGAAAGTCATATTACAGATATCATTGACTCACATGTTAAATTGTGTAACTAGAAGCAAACATGTTTTACAGTTACTTGTTCGTTTGCAAACAAAAGCTTAACCATGGACAACTTCCTTGTATTCATTGCAACTTGCAACGCATATATCTTAGTTTTTTTTGTCTCACACTCTCCGTTTATATTTATCACCCAAAGTGTTCATTGTACAGAGCACAAAAGCTGGTTAAGTCTCCCATGTTAATGAGTTAAACAAGAAAATCGAATCAAAGTTTTTCAGTTTTTTTGCCTTCTTATTTGTGTCGCATAATACTGTAGTATACTTAAATAGTTGAATTGCTCCAACGCACGCCACGTGGAAAAAAAACCTCTCAGGAATTTCTGTTGTCGTGCTTTGGCATCGTAAACATTACGAGTATTTTAAAAGAGTGCTTGAAACATAACTTATTTTTATAACCCTATTTTGCAAGACTATATAGGTGACTGAAGACCATTAAAAAAGAATTGATATATAATTGCAAAACTTTCTTTATTATAAAGCTCTCCCACACTATTGACAATAAAATAAGTATGGCATAAAGCTTCATGGAACTTTTATTTGCTTAATGTGTTTGCGTTTTTTTCGGGGTCTAGTAAAACAAATAATGCATCTCATAAAACATTACACGTAAACTGTTATCTTCCAAAATTTTGTATTCTTTTATCATCAAATAATCTGTCTGGCGTATTTTGGTAATTTAACGTTTTTCTGCATCTCTCTCGAGAGTTGAGATTAATTCTATCTGTTGAATGTGTAAGACTTGTTACCTTTTATTAAAATATTTCTGCTTATGAACGATCAAAATTTAGCAGTGGGGGTAGACTAATACAGTCTGATGTGTTCGTTAAATAATTTTTTAGTGTACTTTTTTGTTTCATTTTGGCCATTAAATATTAAAACTTAAAAAAGTACGCATTCTGCTGAAAACATTGCTATAAATAAATGTATAAACAAGTCAGAATCATAACATATAAAGATGAATTGAATGTGAAAAATAAAAACCATCTGGATAGTGTTTGTAGTGTGACATATGTTATACGATTGTAATGAAAAGTATTTCAAAGAACAAAATTAAATTAGAAACAAACGCAATAACAAAACTAAGCTCATAAAACTCTCGCGAGACTGTTATAGACGTTTTCTTGAAATATATTTCTTCGGACAAGAAAGAATATAACTTGGAAGTTAATATAACGAATAGTCAAAGTTGCTAATTGACAGTATGACGAGCTGTCTAGTTTCAAAAACAGCCACTATTTCAATGAAAACTTCAGTAAACAAATATATAAGAAATATAAAGTTGAACGATTTACAATTAAAATAAGAATTTGTTTACTTTTTTTACACAAATATTATTTTTAAAGCACAGGTAATACATTTTTTCCAATATCTACTAATAAAAGTTTTATAACGATGCTTTAAATCTTAAGTTATTTATTAACTTTCAAAAAGAAAAATGAATTTACGTTCGATCAAAACAATGTGTGTTGCAAATCCCAAATATGTATCAAATTAAGGGTCTGTGAAAATTGCAGTTAAGAAGAAGGACTTAAGCAAAGGTTTTTCTTTTAAAACTTATTATTATTATTAAGTTTATAAAACACGAGTTCAAAAGACATTGTGTACTTAAAAGTTATGTAGTTTTAGCTTAAAATTTATAATATTTTGATTTATGCCCGAAATCATTTTTTTGTCTCCTGTAAAATGTTGTTCATAACAGTAACGTCGTTTTGCTTTTCTTCAGTTGATATGCTAAATTTTATGACTATTTCTATTGATATATCGTTACAACAGCTTTTTAAAAGCATTAACTGCCCATTAAAAAATCTAAAAGTGTGCACTATTTAAGACAATCAGTAAAAATAAATATGTCAACGTAAACGTTAAATATTATGCATTAGTTATGATTTGTCTGTTGTATCAGATTATTGTTCATCAAATTTTGGTTAGAGTAGTTTAAATAAACAAGACGAGGCTTTTTACATATTTTTACAAAATTTAAAAGCAATTTTCAAACATAGTAAATATAATAAAACGATATTTTCACAACGAATCTTTGATAACATACTTGCCAACCTGATGAATATAGAAATATGTATTTTTTAATTTGTTGGTGTTTTTTTTTAATTGTGATGTTAGTGGTTGGCAGGAATTTAATTAATAATAAGATACTCAAGTTTGAATTCAGTCACCTCGGGATATTTGTTTGTTTACATAATGCCTACTGAAAAAGCTCGGCAACAAAAGCTTTCGCAAGTTTCCCTTTGGATCAGTCGGCCGCCGGTGTATAAGAAAGTTTCATTAAGAGATTCCAATGAGCGATAAGCCCCGGGCGTATTTTTCACGATAACTTTGCGTGTTCGTCAATGCGTGCACCCGCGATGGGGTGTTGAAATAATTACTGACGCATTACACAGGTCAGGTTACTCGGCTGTGTCACGTAAGCGCTCGACGCTCGTATCAAGTCGCAAGAAAAGAAATGTTTTCTTAATTACAGTTATTTTAAATAAATTCCGTTTTAATTTTATTAGACTAATAAAATATCAAAAGCTTTAATAGTAGTTACCAGAAATATTTAAATGATTTTTGATCAAAGGGGATAATGGTTTAATATGAAATAACTCTCATTGATTGAAAAATCACGATAAACGATATATTAATAAAATAAAAGCCTCAAATCCAAAATTAATCACAAATTCATTTTTAAAACAAAAAAGTAATTACTCTTTTAAACATTTATCAATATCACAAAATTAATTGCCTTAATAAATATTTTTTTGATTTTTATTTCAGTAGAAATGTTTTTTTTCTCACAATGTTGTTTTAATCGACATTTTTTAAGATGCAAATAAATAACGAGGTCGTATACTATCGATATTTTGATCATTATTTATATGATTTATGGAACTGGGGTTGATAATAATGATAATTACTTATCGAATTATTGTGAAGTGTTTTTTGTAGTTGTATATTATTATAATAAACAAGTCATTGGAATGAAAAGAGTCATATTTTAAACACGTAAACAGTAAAATTCTAAGATTATATCCGTTCTTGTGTACCGACTGATGAAATAGTATAAAGAAAAACTTGCAAATCAGAAAGCTGATTAATTGATATTATACTATTTGTTTTAAAGCTCGTATACAGTTTCAATTTGAATCACTTAATGATATCTTAATAAAAAATATGTTCCTTATTTTTAAAAAAAATGATTGTTTACTAATTGCTCGGGTTTTTGTTTTTTAAGAAAACTAAATAACAGGCGGTACAAGTTATAGACTATTCACTATTGTTACTCTGTTTTAAGAGTCAAATGATAACAGATATTTAAGTCATCGAATACACATGTATAAATGAATTGAAAAACTAATAAATTCTCATAATGTCCCTGACAAGGAGTCCATGAGCAACATTTATTTTACAACAAAGTTGTTTTGTGAAAATTTTACATTAATTTTTCAAATACGAAAGTGAGAACTGAACATAAACATAATATTTTTTTCAAGAATTTTACACCAACATAAAAAGTACACAACATGCTTTTTTTATTTATTTCCAAAATAATGTTAGAAAAACTTAAAATATTCACAATACCGATCGAATTATGTCTAGTAGTATGATTTTAAATTATTTAGTTTCATTTGAAGAGCAATAAAAAAGTGTTTTGCTTGTTATATATAAAAGGTACTTTTATTTAATAAATTTGTAAAAAAAATATTTGCCTCTAAATCTAAATTACACAAACTAAGCACAATTTTAAACTAGACATCAACTCGATAAAAATTAATCATACCCCATAGAATTGATCTGAAATAAAGTTTTTTTAAATTGATTTTGTCAGTACTTGAATTAAAATCTGTCTAAGTTTGAGGCTGAAGACAAAATCTTCTAAACATTTTGACTTTTAAAAATCATGATTAACAGGAATATAAACAAAATAATACATATACAACAAAACTTATAAAGATATACCTACCAGAAAAACAATTTATTAAAAACCGCCTAGTATTCTAAAAAATTAACAACTCTGTGTTGAAATTGAGTTGCGTGCAAACGAAATGGCGTCAAACTGAAAAATGTCGAATTAAAGTATACAGAAATAAAACACGAGCATATATGTTTTAACAATTCATCCCTTACCATTCATTACGTACATGATATTGCTGCTTTTGTTCATAAGACGACTAACATTTAATCCCTTGATTTAAATTAATTTTATGGCAAACACGCGAAATCACAAACGCCCTTGTAACAACTTAGAGCAGATATATTTGACTAAGGTTCGTAAACTAAAAGCGGTCTGAAAATCAATATTGTTTGAAAAAGCTTTCTGCTAATAAAATTTGATGAATTAATAAAACTTTAACTATGTGATCAACATTAAACTCTATCAACATTTTGAAGGTATAATATTAAAAGAAAGTTAAAGAGTTTTTAGTTTTTTTTTTAAAACCATGTCCGCTCCTAATATGGACTCCTAATGGAGCTTATCTCAACAGAATTGTTTCGACGAGAACTTCTTGTTACTCAGTTGCTCAACCTCTCTTTTTCCAAAGAGAGTAGGGATAGAAGGATAGGGCTTCGACAGGACTAGTGATAAGCTAATCGCTCTTGATACGCCCGTTCATAGGATAGGATGGGTGAGAGGGATGAATTCAAGACATCACATACATCTATGCCTTTGAACAGAAATTTATAAATCGATTGAAAAATCAATTTATAAAACTGTCCGTACCGGGATTTGAACCCGTGCCCTCCGTAGCCGAAGCCAACAACGTTGACCACTCGACCACACAGGCGACATTTTATTACTATTTAAAATAATTATTCGTTTCAAATACATTATTTTGAATAAATCTTCTTTTAAAATGATTATTTTTCGCTGTGGCTAAGAAATTTGATGTTGGTATTTTCAATATGAAATAAAGGTTTATTAATATCAAAAAGAACTCTTGGTTTCATTTAATCTTTCAGAATTGGTGTAAAGCCGCTGACATTTTTACGATTCGGAATAATTCTTGATCCGAAGCTCAGATACGGCTCAAAGTATTTTGTTTCAGAGAAATTAAAATATTATTCGTTTCTTTCAATGCCTTTATGTTATTATTTGTTACCGATACAATAATGTTTTCGTAAAAAGCTTTGACATTTATAAAACATACTATTATATTAATACCTCCCTTCGCAATTCAGTAAACCTTTCATTGAAATAAATATTTGATAAAGCTTTCGTTTAATATTAGTCACAATTTTCAACAGTAAAAATGTGATTTCTAATAATCGCTGTAATTTCACTCTTAAAAAACCAGAATTGAATTATTGAAAAACATTCTTTGAAAAAAAACGCTACAAAAATATTCAAGTCATTGTAAGTTAAATGTTTCGATCATAAGTCAAATTTTTAGCACATCTATAGGTAAAGAAAACAAAAGGAACAGAATACTATGTTGAAATAGTGTGTTTAGGGGTAGTTGATCGTGTCTAATCATTTGCTCATAGTATGTCTTAACTGAAAACTATGATGTCTCAAAATTGTTAGACATTTTTGTCAGCTATATATATGGATTTCCAACACACTATTACTGTAAATATGATGTATTTATGTAAAATAGGTATTTATACAAAGAAAACTTTTATCATGGCGTGCTAATTTAAGCTAATGCCATTAACTTGTTAAAACTCCATTATAATTAAGTAAAAATAACACTTTTTTAGATCCACATTCTTTTAATTGGGTTGACAGCTATTTTGAATTTACGCCCTCATCACAGAACTCGTCAGAAAAGTTTTATTTTTCAATTCATCTCCACTCTCAATATAGAGCATATTGAGGTGTTTTAACAAGAGTTTTTCTACGAGAATTCCCTTTTACTCAGTTTCGTCAACTCTCAGACTTAGTGGCTAACTTATCACTGTCTCTATGTCGCGTTATTTTGATTTTAGGAAGAATTTAGACATCACAAAAACTCATGCCTTCAAGCAGAAATCTATAAACTGATTGAAAATAAATCGTAATAAGATTGAAGCCCGTGACACTATGCAAGCCAATGACGTTGACTAATGCACCATAGACTTGACGAATACGTACAATCAAAATAGCTATCAACATAAACACAAAATTAAATCTAATATGAAGTGTTATTTTGACCATGCGGATAAGCTAAAAAAAGTCTTTAATATTATTATAATTATAAAGTTATATTATTATTACTGGTTTGCTAATTTATTTCATTGTATTTTCTTTCACTGTCATTTCAAACACAAACTTTATTCTCAAAGTCAATTGTCAAAAGTTTTCTAAGCTCTTCAAACCGAAAAATATAAGTAATGGCCCCATTTAAGTATCATAAAACCAACATAAATTTACCTGAATAGAAGTCATTACGATACATTATTATAAAGTAATCATACATCATAAGTAAAACCGCTTTCTCTGGCGAGGCTTAAGTATCGATACACGTTTGTAACGCTTCATTTAATAATCTACCTTGATTTATGACGCTATCGCACCTACGAGTCTCCCTTGGGCCTTGTTACGGCTTCTGCGAGAGCAAATCCTCTAAGAGAGGAAGCTTTCGGTATGGCGCTTTCTACACCATACCACCGTACAATAAAGCTTTAAGCTTTCACACAAAGCTTTCATGCTCATCTGAAATATAAATATAGTACAACATTTGAATCGTTAAAATTTCATTTAGTATTCTCATGCACTGTTATGATTATAATTATTTGACAAGTCTTCTGCTTTTTATTAACATATAAAAATGTATAAGTTTATCGAAGCAAAAGATAAAGATTGTTTATTAAATAATTTCAATGCTATGTATTTAAAAAATAATGCGAATATAGTTTGATCAAAAACCAATTTTATTAAAATCAATGTCAGTATCTTGTCGTTTTCTAAGATATCATATGCTAATACTAAAATAAAAATTGGTACTATTTGTAATAATATAACAACGTTAACTTTTGACTGCCGTAAAAAAGTACGTTTTTACCAAGCAAGCCGGCTATAGTTTGCAATTATTGGAATATTTCAAATCTGATTGATGCTGGTGTTTGGTAAATAACGTTTAATTTTGCTTGTATGCCTTTATTTGTTTGGTTTATTATCTTATAAACGCTGTTATTTTGTTGACTAAAAGAAAAAATAATCTTAATTGAAAAAAAATGCTTGAAACTAAAAAGTCTGCAATAAATATTGAAATTTGTATAAATCGTTTTTTGTAACTAAACGCTTCTTATAGTTTTTGAATGATATATGTACACGTAGCCGATTGCTTTTATTGAAACATTTTTTTTACTCTTAATCACTCAAAGCTTTGAAAATTATAACAAAATTACTATACTACTAATTAAAACTATTTTTCGCTTGTTACTTGAATGATTTTTTTTTAATCAGCTTGGATTTGAAAAAGGAATATGATGCTATAACTGTTGACAGAAACTAATGAAATACCTACCAAAAACGCAAAATAGCCGTTACAAATACAACTGAAATGTTATTTTATCGTTCGCTTACTCGCAATCGTAAAAAATCTGGTAAAATTCAAGCAAACCATTTCGTAAAATTTTGCCAGGCAATAAAACATTCGACAATTTCCCTCAGAACAAACCAATCCAACCGTTTACCCTGCGTGTAACCACCGTATCGAGTTTTTCATTAATTTTCAATTTTTCCGCCCCATAAGTAAAGTCACAGGCAACTTTTCTCCGAATTGATTTATCACTGGCAGAGCGAATGAAACTAGAACTCCTTCCCTTCCTCCGTGAGCCTTTCCCTTCCTCTTTCCCGCAAACAAACTTCATCCAGCATCGCGTAGCTCGCTTAACAAACGTCAAATTACCCGGCTACGACGCTACGATCCTCTACAATCCGCTACGGGCATCTACGGAGCACTGCAATTCAGCGACCGTAGAAAACATTACTGCTTACGGCGTAGGAGTACAAGTTCAATGCTCGCGTAATTGTGCAGCTACGTTTAGATAGATTTATGTGCATACCTTTCATTACACATCATAAAGTCAATACGAAGCGAAGATTTAGTAGTTATGCTGACAACTAAATTTAATTATTTACACGAAAGTCTTTAATTAAAAAATCGTTTAATTTCCTAGCGTCCATAAACAATTCTAGTAATGCCAAAAGAAAACTTTATTTAATTCCCTTATTCTTTTACGATTTTTAGTTGGTGGAATAAAGTAGAACAATAATTGACTCGATAGAACGGACACTGATTAGAAAATCGTTTTCTTTCTAAATGGAAAATTATAATTTTAAATAGGAAATCATGGAGATAAGTAGTTTTCACCCGCTGTGGTCTTATAGGTTAGAGCTTGCTCAACTGACCAGGTGGGTCTGGGCTTAATTCCCAGTAAAAAAATTCAATTACAATTTGACACCTAAGACGTGGGTGTTTGTGATGTCAATTTACATCGAGTATATATTTAGTAACACGCAATAGATTCGTATCAAATTTTGCTTGTAGGATCTTCTTATTAAAAAATAATTAGCGCATTGGCATAAGCTACCAAATATTTAAAAAAAAATAATACTCACAGCTCTTTAATGCAATGTCAGTAAAAGGTGTTACTATGCATGAAAGCAATATTTAAATGTAACTCGCTCTCCTTTTGCCCTACTATCAAAACCGGATAAGTAGGTGGTGAAAACTATACAAATTATTGTATCTTGGAGTGAGACTTAGAAAAATATTTAATTGTGTTTTATAATCAGGAACCAAAGCTTCTTGAAATTTATTTACCACCCAACTGTCAACCGACAGAAAGTTCAAACTATAAATATCCCAACTTCATAAAAATGCTTAGTATTTCAGAGTTATAAAAGTTTTTAAAAATAATCTAACTATATATTTGAAAAAAATATCAAATGTCCTCACAGGCAGAATAACTGTGGGTAAATTTTATCTCTAAAACGCTCAATTTATGTCGCGAATACACGCTCGATTTACGTTTGCCTGTGCATGACGAATAAAGTTTTAAATTGGATTCACAGAACTGACGTCGGACAAGTGTATTTTGCGTTAATCACTCTATATTGTGTGTGAACGAAATAATGTTTGCTAACCTAGTTTATATTACGTTTGGGTGTATGATTTTAATTTTACTCTGATCGTATGATCGATTTAAAATTATTTTGTCATATTACTTGTGGCCATCATAAATATATCATTGTAAGAGAAAAAACAAATGTACAAGGGTGATCAGGATTTTATAAAAAAAGCTGTTCAACAGAACTCTAATACAGAAAAAAAATTAATAACTTGAGTACTTGAGCTGTAGAAATTGTATAGTTTAAATTTATTAAGTTGGGTGCCGTTAACTAATTAATAAGTTTAATTTTATTAAGTATCTGACGTAACACATGAGGTTTTATTAAAGTTTATGATTAATGGCATTAAACAGTTTCAATCAATCATTTATATCTCGGTCAGCGTTTTCTGTAAAGAACACAATGCACGATAGGTGAAGTGAAAATTTCTGGCAAATTTCAAGTGTTCGTGAAAACCTTCTGAAACACACATAATACGTGTGGCTCCATTAATTTGAATACGAGAGCCTGTGACAGAGGATCCTCTTGGCGGCACTTGTGACCAAAACGCCAATCTATCTCTGACATCCTCATGTTCTACCCATCAACAGTATTAAATTTATTATTCACCTACTAACTCACTTCCTTTTTTTTTTTACATATTTATCGTAATATTATATATCGTCGTTGAAATGGAAACCCATCGAACCTTGTTGAATGTCCAACACAATTTTAAGCATATTATAAGCTTTATTTTACAAATAAATAACGTACATAATTTTGGTATTTTTTATACTTATCACAGCAGCTACAAAAATTTTCGTAATTTTTAAAATGTATGTTTTTCGTTGTTATTTTTCTTAATTAGAATTTTAATGTCAAAACTATGATATATAAAAATACACCATCACTAAATAGAGATTTTTCGAAAAACTGAATAGGAAATAAACAGTCAATCAAAAAGTCTAGCAGTACATATTTTAAGTCACAGAAACTTTTTGAAATAATGTGAATGAAGATTTAAAGAAGAATAAGTTTTAATAATTAAAATTTTAGAGAGGCTTTTTCATGAAAAATAGTATTCTAAATCAACAATTTAAAACTCCTATGATAACTTTAATAACTCAAAATTGATTATTTTTGTTTCATTAACAATTAAACCACCCAAAGTGTTAAGGTTTGCGTTCGCTGGGAGAATATTTTGCTTTGCAAGTAAAATAAAATATAATAGAAAATTTAAATTAACTTTGATAACTCCACGTATTGTGTTATTAACTGTGAAACGTGTTTCGCCACTTTCAGAGGAATCTTCAGACTTACTATCGCAAAGTTTGCCTAAGTAATGAAGCAAGATTGATTCTAACATTTTAAAATTATGAAATTACAAAATAGAGTTAGGGGTTTTTTCCTTTTAAGGGGAGCAAGGAGGGGGGTTTAGAATCAAAATAAAGCAAACAAATAATGATACTAATTAGTTGCAATCAATCAGATTGGAATTTTTCCTTTTTAAAGAAAGCAAGGAGGGGATTATAAAAATCGAAACAAAGCAAATAAATATAATCATACTACTAATGACGTTAAACATTAAACTATTAAACTTATGAGCTGCAATCAATCAGATAGGTTGGTGATTACTCTATTAATTGGATATAATATAATGGAATAATCAAAGTTAATTTAAATTTTCTATTAAAATGAACTTCCACAAAGTTACCGCCGAAACTATCGAAAGTATTAAAATAAAATATATTTGAGATATTAAAAATGCTCTACGTAAAACTGTATGAGAAAAACCTTTCTTTTCTAAATTTTGTAAAAAAGATTATCATGTAAATGATATGTAAGTAAAGCGAATCATTAATAAAAACATAATATACCTTTGTACTTGATTCCACTTTATTTATAAGGTCAGGGCTGGTTCCTTTAATTGCAAGCATTGTCAACTGATAAGAAAAATATATAAACAGTGCTATTAATACAAAAATAAAAAGCGAATTATGGCGAATATCAAGCTCCTTATGAAATGGTTTTATAAATAATAAACTAAATATATGTATAGAGCCTTAATCTTTCAATCAATCATATACTGCACCTTCACACAGTTCAGTTCCTTCAATATATTGAATAAAACTGCAAAATCGGCGAAGGAGATGATGAATTATTGAACCCCACGGGAGGCTAACTTGAACGCACTAACCGATGATTTATGACCGAGCGTCGACACTCGGCGTCTCTCTATCGCAAAATCTTTTAATTCCCAGTACGACGCTGTTGGCCGAAGTTTGCTATGCAAATTAGAGGACTCTGGTGCAGAGGCGACCCTCCATCGGCGACTGGCATGCACACGCCGGCCCCACGTTCGTCAATAAAGAGCCGGAGCGACTTTGTCTGAGAGAAATATTTGGATTGAAGGTATCGTATTTTACAAATTAAATGTCATATTATTAAATATTAGTAAAGTATTGGTACTCGAGATAAATTTTAAAATTGTATGATATGTTTTTCACAGAAAGAGCGTAAATAAGTTCCCTCAATAATCCTAGAACAATTGGATAGTTCCGTTTCAGTTCATGGTAAACCAAAATAAAAATATTATTTCATTATTTACAAAAACAAAAGAGCTACAGACAAGCTATTTTAAATTAGCGTAACAGTAAATATATACAATAAAACAGCAAAACAAAGATTAACTGACGTCTGATATGATAATAAATTTATGATTATGATTTTGAAGTTTATTTTATGTTAACTTAATGGAAAGTTTATGAGATTATATTTCATCTAATTTAAGGAAAAGTAAAATAAAAACCTGCATTTTCTCTTAACTAAGAATAATAATTAAGGCCGATAGTGTCTTTATAACACATTTTTTTAATGTAAAAAAAGTACTTTGCCTTTATTCATTTACACAAAATAAAGATAGAGATATAAATTTTAATTAGGGGAATAATTTGGTTTATAGTAATATATTAGAAAAGAAAAGTTCTCTTTACATGAACATACAAAGTTAATAAATTATTTAATATCACATATCTTTTTAATGGTTAATTAGTGAGTCAATAAATGAAATTAAAAATATAAATGAACCAATTCATTAATATCATAATTGTTATCGTGTCTACAAACAGATCGGTAACTGATTAAAATTGACGTAAAATTAAGTTGAATTTTAAATTTAAATTTTAAACGTCATTATATATTGGTTCCTGCCAAAGATTGACATTTAAAAATTAACTAAATTAACAGTTCGTGCTTTGACGCGATCAGGTATGTCAGTTTTAATAATTTCAATTACAATAGCAGTGGTTTATTTGAAAATGCTTTTGTTTTCAACAATGCTACATTATCTGAAATTTATTAAAATTTACTGATAGCTTGCTCTACAGCCCCATAATTTAATTTTGAGATTAGCAACGTGATATTTTATCAACGCATTAAAAAAAAATTGGAAACAATAGAGGGTAGAAAAATCTTCCAAGAAAATCATGTCACTCAATTAAAACTTGTATTGCAACCATTTATTTGACTTAATGAATTAATACTTGTATCTTTTTTACAGAAAAGGGGTGATTTTATTTAATTATTCGGTAACCGGATAAAACAGAACATGAAAAAACAGAACATCACAAAACGTACAATATATCTTTAGAAAACACTAGTTTTGATATGTTTTACAATCAATTAGTAATCTCTGTCGTATTAGATACAAGAAATAAAACAGCAATCTTGCATATCAATAACACTTTCAAACTGAAATTGTCGTAAATACACTTATATTCGACGATTATAATAGTCGCCATTGACTAATAAAGTAAAGCGCACGTTTTTACACACTGTTCTGAAATTATTACCTGTTTATCTATAATATTTTTCCAATAAATAGTTAAGAAGAAACAGTTATCATTCAACTAAAAATTGATTGTGTTGTGAACAACTGAATTGTCTATGTTCTGTTTTATCATGATCTGTTTATTCATGGAACCAATTATTCATATATATTAATCATAAAATATTCTGATGAAAAGTTTGTTCGGGGTCATTTTTATTCAACATAACAACTTAATTAAGACGTAGAATGTGATACATATGCTGTTTCTTTATGTTTTTGTATAGACAAGCTACTTTTTACGATAAGCCCAAATATCTTGATCATAACAATAGAAAAGTGATAAGACGATAAAAAAAATGTTTAAATACTTGACGTACTTTATAAAATATGAATACTAAATAAATTATTTTTACAAATTATTTCATTCAGTAAAATTAATATATAATAAAATCAAATGGCCAAATTTAGTCATTAATATAAATTTAGTGACACTCTCCGTTTCATAAGAAGCTTGAAATATAATTTATTGTGAAAATATAAAATTTAATATGATTTCTAGCGTAGATAAGTTTGAAATCCCTTCTATGGGAGATAACATCCCGACACCCACTTGGATAGAAAACAAAGTTCTAGGTACACTCACCGAGGGGCCTGAGTCGATTTACAAATTTCAATAGAAATGTGGAATTTCAATAATCGGTGGGTGGAAGCAGATCAAGGGATTAATTTAATATTCAAAGCCCCCAACAACAGGATGGGTAAAAATTATTTCCTAATGAGAAAATGTTGTGGTTTTTAAAAGCATTATTAGATATTTTTTGCTTAAATTATTAAGAAATTTTCAATAAAACTGTTGTTTTAAGATGTATCCAGTTGAATTTTTTAGTTTTCTACTTACAAACATACTATATGTATTTTTTTATTCATTATCAAGTCAATGAAATCAAACGTCAGAACGCCTAAAGATGGGTTGGCAAGTTAAAAACGTATTTGGCTTCACCAGATCACGCTTAAAAACCAGTCCATCTATGTTTGAAGTTGAAGATATTTCAAATATAAAGGAGCTAAGCATTGTTTTAAGGAATTTATAATAATGATCACTTTGCAAAATTTAGCTTTGAGTATCAAAATGTCGTAGATATTATTTTTTTACAAATAATAATTTTTATAATACAATACAACGTCTAATGATTGTGTTTTTTATGCTAAGCTTAAATTTTATTAATTTACATACTAACGATTTTTTTCTACTTTCAAAACAAAATAATATTTTCATTAATTTATGTTTTAGTTCAAATGCACTCAAAAAGCCACCGGTTAGCAAAAACACTCACCTTAGCTTATTTTAATATTTTGAATGTTGTTTGTTAAGCCTCAACTTGTTTGTCAACAGAGAGATTTTGTTTATTTTGTGCTTTTAAGGGGCTTAACGTAATTAAAATAAATATCGTCTGTCCGCCATCTTTATTCTTAACGTTAAATTAAGCCTGCCAATGTATTTTTACAAATGGGCCTTCAAATAAATTTGATTATCATATTTAATTAATTAAAGAAAGCTTATAAGTACTTTTTATTCTCAGGAAAGAATTATCTATTTAAAGCACTCAAATTTTTTCATGACGATGAAAATATATATTCTAAATTATCTTGTGTGTATAAAAAAATATTTCAAATTTTTACCTCTCGTATTATTTTGAATTTGATTAAATACACATCATTGAATTTAATGAAAAATGTTTGATACCAGTTAAAAAGGACATACGAAAAATATTATTATTACACTTTTAAGGTGTTCACTGTCAATACTTGGTGGAATGGCATTATAATAAAAATAATAAAACATTTTTAGTACTTTTTCCACATAAAATTTATTAGATCAGGACCGGTTTCGCTCAGTTGATAATGCTCGCGATGAGCGAAACCGGTCCTGATCTAATAAATTTTATGTGGAAAAAGTACTAAAAATGTTTTATTATTTTTATTATTATTACACCATAACAAAATTCACAGATGTTCGGAAATGTTTAATATACGAATATAAGAGATAGGTAATCGCATTTTTTTACCTGCATGACTTCTTCAACTGTCAAAAAAGTTAATACTGCTTCTAATATAATTATTTTAACTGTTTTTTTTGTAATTAGGTTATTTCTCAATATTTTTGATATTGCTTATTTATTGAACCGAAAAAGTGATAGTCAAAAACAATTTTTTCTTTTTGTTTTTATTGAATTAGCAGACGATCATGTTAATTTTGAATACTTGATACTTGTAAAACAGTATTCAAGACTCTAGAAAGATCCAAAATAGTGATTTATTTACAAGCTAGTCAATTTTTAGAAAATAGTGCACCACATTCATTATTTAATATATGCACATTATATTTGATAATGTCAAGTGAAAAATATTACAAAATCCAAATAATTATATTTTTTGATGCACGTCCAAATCATTATGAATTGAATGCAGTTATAAAATACTCTATAATGTTTTTGGGTAATTTTTAGTTTGAACGTTATTTTCTAATACGCGGATTTCGTTTGACCAAATCTACGGTATACGGTCTTTCAATTAAGTTACACATTGACTGGGTATTTATTTTCATATTATTTTGTAACGAGTTGCGTTACATTTTTTCCAACTAACAACTCTTTTCTTCAATCAAATTCTTTTTCCAGTTATTAGACAATTAGTGTCTGAAATACAATGAAATGTGTAAGCTAAATATATACATATACCATGTTTGTGTTTGCATGTGACGAGCTTTGTGCAATCATCGCTTGCATTCCTGGCTATTCATTAGTCGTCACACGAGAACATAGCTGCATACTATCTCACAAAACAAACGGCGCATGCTGCGATGACACTGTTCACAATGCATTTTGATATGCATTCAAACACGTACAATACATATATAGATATATGACATTTTACATGATGCATACAATCGGCTTATCATCATCCCAGTGCTTTGTTTGAGTACGAACTAACTTGTTTTAAAGTTAAATAATATGGAAATAGTTACTGATTACTAAATTGACACCGTATATTGTCTAAATAACCGTTTCATAAATTTTGTAACTCTTTATAATTGAGTTGTCTTTATTTTTTTACAGAATATCTATTTCAGCACACATTGAACACATCAATAAAGTCTTGGAAAATTGTTTCTTTACCATTTTTGTTTCGCTAAAAAAAAATCCCTCCCAATGTAGAGCATATGGCCTCCTAATGGAAGTATCTTAACAGAAGTTTTTTCTACGAGAGCTGTTTGTTACTCAGTCGCTCAACCTCAATTATTTCAAAGTGAGTAGAAGGGAACGAAGGATAAGGCTAGAACAGGACTAGTGGTTGGCTAATCGCTATTGCTACACACAGTTATTTAAGGATCAGAAGGATGGGAGGAGAAGAAATGATGTGAATTGACATACAAAACACCCAGTCTTCGATTACAACTTTAAATTGAATAATCCTCAAATTCACTGTAATCTGACCGGGAATCGAACCCAGACCTGCATGATAGGTAGAACAAGCTCTAACCAACTGTGCTACAGCAGGCGACAAACCTGGCAATTATTAAAAAAAAGTTTGACGTTTATGTAGTATGGAAGCCCTGTAAGTGTTGTATTTAGTTTTGTAGTGGAATTAGAAGTCAATTAATTATTTTAAAAAGCTAAAAATGTTAATCATTTGTACAATTTAATTTAAATTATTTAATTGGAATCTGTTTTTTAACGTGGTAAAAAAATGTTGTAATTTTATATTTTGTTATTGTTTTTTAAAATATATATGGCGTTAATAGATAAATAAATTTTAATACTTAGACAAAGTAGAGTCTTAAACAACCAATCAAAAAAACTGTAAAATCAAACAGTTAATAAATTTTCATTATATTATCACTTTTTTTAAAAGATGTTTCACAAGTCTTTTGAAAATTTATTATTCAGCAGAGCATAAGAGCTTTTTACAACGGCTTTTGTTTTTTTCCATTTTTTACTAATTATTTTTGTTTTCCAGAATCAAAAAAAGACTCAAATGGCAAAAATAAGTACAACAAATTGAGAGCACTTCCGAGAATCACTCTGCATATTAACTATTCGAACTTCAGTATTTGAGCTTTTGATAAGAATTTTTTTGCTTGAATTTTATGGTTTCGAAAAATCATAGATGACGTAGTAAACAATACAGAAAGAAATTAATATAAATCAACGAACAAAATATTAGGCTTTATACCATACTGCATAAAATCAATTTATTATACATTGTTATATTTAATATGTCTGAATTATTATTGATATTGTTCGCTGTATTAGTATTTAATGAAAGCAAACTTAATAAGATACATTTTTTCAGTATTTTAAATACAAAATATAGTATCGTAAAGTAAATATTTTTAAACGTTAATTTCGTTATTTGCCATTGATTTTTTTTATATGAATAAAACATTATTAATTCAGTTTTTTTTCCATTCGTATTCTTTCAAAATGTTTTAATGCTATTTTTATGAATAATTAATATAGACACCTACCAATTTAAATTCTTATTGTTTTAATGTGTATGTATACTTCTAACAGAGAAGAATCAAAAACAGTCGGCAGTTTAAGTTTATCAATAGATAAGTTAATTCTGATAATAAAAATAAATAAATGTATCAAACGTATGTACATAGTGTGTTTTTTCTTATTTTATTAGAACTATATTTTATATACTTATAGGTTGATCCTCTAAGATCAAAAAAAAAATAGAAACTATGGTGAAAAAATCATTATTTTTAAATAAAAACGCATTTGTTAACTTGAGCGAAATTTAAAGAAAAACACAATATTCCTTTTTACTTTCTACTATTATTTACTAAGATGAGGACCAGTTTTCTCATGACAAGACCAAAACTGGACCTGATCTTGGCAAATAAAAGTGGAAATAAGTACAAAGGAACATTGTGTTTTTCTTAATTTAATGCCTTTCCACCAATTATTGAGAGTGTACACCCTAAATATGATTACCGAAATTTGTTGAGCGATAATACAAACTATATTTTTTATACCACAGCAAATAGTTTAAACGCTGTCGTCATAGATTTTAAGATCGCTTTTTCGTCTATTCAAAAATGGGAATTGTATACAAATATTTATTTTTAGTATCTGTGTAATATTTTGTTTATTTGTGTGAATTCAAGTCATTTATAATTTTATTCTTTAAAAATTGTTATGACCGTGCAAGTTTGGTTAAACGAAATTTAAATAAAGGCACGTTGGGGTATCTGTTATGCTGGACCTTTGTTTAATTATAAAATAATTATATTATGATTCACTTACAAGTTATAATGAACGTCCGCCATGTTGGGACGGTGACGTAAGGCCTCATGAAAGGCAATCTCGGCTTCCTGATGTCGGCCTAAACTGCTCAGTACGCTTCCCAGGTTTCCGAAAGCTGAAATAAAGAGATAAACACTTTTGTTGAAAGGCTTTTCATATCTTAGTCAAACATAAATTATTACATAGATTAAAGTGGAAAATCAGACATAAACAGATATGAGCGGTTAAATAGTGCAATAAGTCTTTATGATCGAGAGACAGACAAAAATTAGGATACATAAAATGAAAATTCTAATCACTGCTGATAAATATATTTTTTGAATCATTAAACGTTTATCGCCGTAAAGAAACGTAAGCGAGATAAACGATGTAAAAAAACAATTTTTACTATAACAAAAACTGTGATTTGAAAAAAGAAACTATTATAGTAAAAAAATTAACCACATAATTAAAAATAAGACAATGATTTCAGTACAGCAAAATATAATTAAACATTTTGTTTATATAAATGTCATAAGTAGTATTTGTAAAAAATGTCGTGCGATAAAAATTGTCATTTTTAAGTTTTGAATATCGTGATATATATGAAATATTTTTTTATTTCTAGTTAAAATAGTGTCAAATAGTCAGAGCAAGATTTGAATTAATTTAATTTCACTTTAAGCTGAAGTTAAGTCGATAAAAAAATACTCTGTATTTTTAAAATTATTTTTAGGAAAATTATAACTGAAAATGTAAATAAACCATGTTTTTATATAAATTAAACAATAACTTACGCAGGCAGACTTGTTTTGTTTTTTCACATAATTTTTGAACACTTCTAATTTATTTTCTACACAATGGCGAAGACTGGCTTACAACCGTATTTTACTCTATTGCATTTACATGATGTTTATCGTAAATTTGTGAACATTTTAAATTATTGTTTTCAGTTAAAGATAAAATTAGTAACAAGCTTCCTTTTTGAATTACTTATACCCAAAAGTTTTGTAGAGAAAATTGTATAAATATATTAAACATAATTAATTTCAATGAATTTAATATGTTTTCACCAAAAATTGTTGTATTTTTTTAATGTATTCTTAGCATACATAGCAGTAATAGAATATTGCAATTTATTTACATTGTACAACTTTGAGGACGAGGGTAATTGAAAGATAGTTAAATTTGTATACATTTTTACTGATACTATCAATTCTTGTCTCTACGTATTATATTTCAATAAAACTGTGTTTTTTCATATCTGCAAAAACTAAATACGCTCGTATGCTTCTGAGCATGCGATAAGATTGTTACTAGTTTGAATTTATGTTGTTACTTTGTGATTGGATAGTTAAAAATATTATTTTTGTTAAGTAAGACGACGTTTTTAAAATGTGAAATTCTTAAAATCTTGGCATAAGCTTTATAAACATCCCGTGTATATGTACATTACATAGTTGAAGTATTTTAATACATAGAGAGCTACCCTTGTCGTGTCGTTTGTCGCAAGGGTTGACATGCTTTAGACAGGTAGGCAAAGCTTAAGTAGTTTCTAAAGTAAATTTTGCCGGGGTTATGTTTACTATATAAATCATACAGCGCTAGGTCATAAACAAAAGCTTTATGGATAAGGCTGATTACATACATTGGTACGGTATAATATGTTGCTTGCTTTGATGTTTTCAATTATTTATGAAATTACTATTCATCTAAATCGGGAATTATTTTTGCTTTGATCATACGATTTAACTGATCAATCATTCTAAACCCTATAAACCCGTTGTCCTTAATCAGGTGAGATTTTTAAGTAGTCAGAAAATTTACTGGCGTGAAAAATAAAAAGCAAACATTTGTATTGAATAAGTCAGAAAATCCAAACGTAATTATTTTTTAAATGGGTTTTTTACGAATATACCCAATTATCTAAAAGAACTAAAATACAACGGGACTGCAAAATACGCAAATAGTGGGAATTCCGGGCACGTAAAAACAGGATTTCACTGAACTGTGAATAATCAAAATTTACGTCCAAACCAAATTTAATAAGAGAAAACTTTCTGCGAAAAAAGTTAAAGCCTTGCAGTATTTATATTTTATAATTTTTAGAATAGTTCAAATGTTTCAAGTATGCTAACTAATATATTTCGGAGAAAAAGAAGAAAATCCCGGGACAGCACTGCAGTATTTGATTTTTACCATCTTTCTGGACGTCATCACAAATACTAATGAAAACCAGAAAAAGAAAAAAAAGGCGGAATCCCAGACCTACAAACATACACGCAGCCATACCTTCAGCCAACATTATCGGCTATTAATATATAGATAGTGCTGATTCAAAATGTAAATGAGCAAAGTCAGCTTTAAAAAAAAGCCAGATTATTTAATGAAAAATTTTACACATTTTTTGTTAAAGAATATTTTAATCAAAATGATTAAACTAATTATAGTGCCTCGAGTAACGTCACTCTGTTAACAAGCTCGAGTATATAAGAGGTTTTGTTACTCCTGTGAAATGATCTCTGTGTGAGTAAGCACTAAGCAGCCTTACAATTTTAACCAGCGTTATTAAAAATGATTAAAATACAAACTTCTTGAATATTCCTTTCCATAGAAATAGAAAAAGTATTGAAACTCATAGAAATGTAAATACATTAAAGCTGACAACGTCGGCAATTATAAAGAAATGAAATAAAAATTACAGTTTTAATTAAGTTTTCCATTTATTTTCTTAAAGTTTTATATGTATCACTTTTAGGTTGTTCACTGTCAATACTTGGTAAAAAGGCGTTATAATAAGAAAAACACAACATTCCTTTGTACTTTTTTCTATTTTTATTTACCAAAAACAGGACCAGTTTTGCACATGGCGAGCACTATCAGCATTATCAAAGAATATATAATTTAACTGTGTTATTTTCAATTTGTTTTTGTATAAATATTACTGATAAATTATATTTCTTATCAGTTGATAATGCTCGCCATGAGCGAAAGCGGTCATGATCTTGGTAAATAAAAGCTTAAAAATGACAAATGAGTATTGTGTTTTTCTTAATATAATTTTATATTTATGTACATATATTAAATAATCACGTTTAAATGAATGTTTTGATTTAGACAAAGAACTTTTTTTTAAACAGATTCTTCCTTGAAAGCAATAAACCTATACTATATAGGTAAAAATGAATCATTAAAGTATAATTTCAAACTGGTGTCCACCAAATATATTCCAATACATTAATTGAACGTACTTTTTTTTACCACTAATAACAATATTTTTACATACGTGTTAAGAAATAAAGACTTAGCATTAGTGAATGTTCAAAATAATCATTTTTTTTTATTTTTAGGTTAAACCATCGATAATAATGTCAATTTTTTTAAGAAAGTTTAAAAAAAATGATACTTAATTTTGTTACGACTTATGATTGCTTTCTTATCATTGCTTAAATGCACAAACAACATTTGTTTTGATTTCATTAAAGTTGTTTCTTTGAGCAAACTGCATGGCCTTTGATAAACACCATTCATTTTACATGTTGAAAAATTTACTAAGTGTATGTAATAAAATTTAAAAATGTATTAAATCGTCACTCAAGTAATTTTTTTACTTGAGATATATTATATATTCTCGCGTAGTTATGATATACTTTGATTGATTGTAAAACAACCGTGTAAGCCTCTCATGTACCAGAATTGTAACGTCACCATGAGACAACGTTATTTGCTAAGTTATGGTGATTATCAACAGCTTACATATAGACCTACCCACCATGACAAACATTCCGTTTTGGTAATCCTTGTAGATTACACAGCACTCTCAGCTAGACGCATTAATTAACTATCAATTAATAATTTAAATAATAATTCAATATTATACTCACTATATTAAAGGGAAGTATATTACTTCGTGCGTTTATTCATGGTTCACACTGTAATTATGAAGTTGTAGAGGTTGCTTTGTCATGGCTTATGCCTGACACTCAGTAAAAATAAAGTAAATAATTCTTATATAACATAAGAGCTATATAAATAACAAACCCTGATAATAGTGGAATACTTTTATCTGTTCGATCTATTAAAAGTTTGTTAAAATTTGATGACATTTTTTACATTGCTTACAATGTTTAAAAACTAGAATTTGGCAAGCTTAGCATTGACATTGAAAGCATTGATTTAGCTAGGAAACAGATGATAAATGTGTAGAAAAGAAAAGAAAATAAGTGTCTGTGTTAATTAGGAAAACATGAACATAAATCACGTAAAAATTAGAATTTTCGTAAAATTGATATTTTTTAAAACAAAAAGGACTATTTTTTCGCTTTTGACTATCGTCAAGTGGTATTTATTTATAAACTCTGTACCTTTGAAACTGTTTGAAAGTTGAATGCGAAATATTTATTATTATTATTGATAGTTTATCAACGATTTTAAAAATTGAATAAACAAAATTATTATTATTTTTTTAGCAGCTAGAATTTTTAATAAGCAACCAACTTTTTTCGGAGTTTATTTTCAACAAAGTCGTAAAAGCCAAATCAAAATAACAGCTTTCACCACTTTTAGAAACAATTTTGCAAGCCTTACACACGATAAACTAGAAGGCTTGCATTATATAAATAACCTAATACACGCTTAAGAAGTGTTTCTTAGCCGTTTAACCACAATAAAATTACACAGCTTTCCTCTTTCGTTAAAACATTTTTAAGTATTTTTTTATTATGGTGACAAAAGTTTTTATTATAGTGACATAGACAAATAAACGCACCCGTTATATAAACGTTGATAGATATTTATTCGTCAACATATTATGCAATTGTTGACTTGCCCACTTGAATACAAACAGAACCCTACTAAATTTAAAAATGTAAAAAAATATTACTAAAGAGTAACTGCTCTATATCAACGTTAACTTAATTCTTTATGTGCATTAATAATTGCATTATATTTAGGAAAAGTACTCATAAGTAGTTATGCAACTTATTTAAATCAACAGCAATAAGTTGTTACTCAGAAGTAACAAAATTTTGTCGATCTATTAACCTAACCCATTTTTTTATGTTTCTGGTTCAATGAATGCATTTGAGTTTCATTTTCTCCATACGCAACACAGCTTAGCAATGTTTATTATTTGGCTGTAAATGAAAGTGCAAAAGGTCAGCAATGGGGATTTCACTTTACCCAAGTAAGGATGGTCATAAACTAAGTTCAACAAAGCAAAGGGTGACGATAAAATCTATCCGGGGTAGGCTGCAGGCTCTGAAGCAGCAACCGTGCTCCGATAATGAGTGAATTCGGAAAGGGCAGGCCGACTTAACATCTCAAAAGACCCCTACAGCTCTGCAAATCCGGTTTACTTCCCGGCTAAATTACTCCTGGCAGCGGATAGAATGATGCAAAGATTTGGCACTTGGAAGGAATTGAAAGACCTTAGCCTTCGAGGTATATGAAACCACTATGAATTGGTGGTAATATCTCCAACGCATTAATTGATAACTAGAAAATGGTTATCGCAGAAATAAAAACAAAATTAATCACATATAATGAGTGACGAACCATAGTTTATACTTATTGATCGATAAAGAGTAAGTTTCTGAAAAAAATAGAATATAATTTTACAAAGACGTTCTTTCTGATAGAATAAATGTGGTTTATGTGATAGATATTATAACAAAACAAAAATGTCTTTACTGGTTCATAATTTTCAAGAAAAAAAAAGATTCGGTAAAGTAGATTTTTAATGTAGCATGCAAGATAATTTTCCACTTTAAAACGAAAAGAAATATGATGTTTTTATTTACTATATAACATATAAATATATTTAAGGACTGATAATTATATGATTAATAGTGAACCAATCGTTTTTCGAAGGCTATTTTTTATTATTTTTATGATCGTTAGTAAATTAAAATAAATAATAAGTGTTAGCAGTCATATGCACAACAAGTTAATATTAATCACTATTAAAATATTTATTTCATAAAAATGGAAAGATATTGGAAACCTGTACCGTTAATTAACAAAATGGACTGTTAAATTCGATGCAGATTCCTTGGAAAATTCCAATAATGTGAAAGCAGGTATTAAGTTAAGTGAATTGAATGCTTTTCCGGAATCTTAGCGGAAAATTCAATGATGAAACTTGATCAAAAGCTGAATGCAGAGTTACAGTCCGTGCGGAAGTAAAATAATGAGATTAAATTTGTAACATTAAATTGAACAGAAAAAATAGATCACTGTGTTGTTTATTAAGTAATAAATTAATGTTAACTTAATCATATTTTATTAATCCTGTGTAATGTGCTTATGTGAAGTATACTCTTTTTGTATTACTTAATCTCTATTTTTTGAAGGGACAACAAAGAAAATGATAGCACTAGAACACGGATAGTGGGCAATTGATAGCTCTCCCTGTGTCCCATTTTTAAATTGTAAGGATTTGAAGAAAATTAAAGAAACCACAAACATTCACGCCTTCAAAGAATAAACGATTTATGAAACGTTCCATACTATAATATAATTTGATCTCGTGAGCACTGTAGTAGAAACCAACGACGTTGACCATTTGACCACTACCAAAGCAAACAGTTTATGTAATTTTTAATTGACAATTTTTAAATGAAAAAAATACATTTCTATTTAATTTTAATACGTGGTACTTACACTTATATGTACTTGCCTGTATTATTGACAAACAAAAACTCACCGTGCTAGGTTGTGCCAAATTAATTTGTAATTATTTTCATTCTGTCAGCTTTTGTCATCTTTAACAGATTAATATACCTTAGTTGAAATAGTACTTTTTACAACAGTACTTACTAAGGAATTCAAATCAATCATGTAAAAAGCCCTTGATTGAGTCGAGATACTCAATTTGAATCTTATATATAAAAACGGATGTTTATTTGTTCATATTTTATGCGCTGCCACACCGCTTATCCGATTGCAATAAAACTTCGACAAATTTTTGCTTGCATTTCCGGAAAAGATATAGTCATAGTAAAATTAGCTTACAGTAGGTCTTATATATTATATAAAAATCAATTTTTGTATGTCTGCCATACGTTTCATTTTGACAACGTAAGCTTGCACTTTCGCGAAGGTCATAGCACAATTAACTTACAGTAGGTGGCACGTGTGTCGTACCATAGACAATCGCCAGCAAACGTTAAACAGACAGAAAAAGAAAACATGCGCTTCAATAAGCACAATTAAAATACAAACACTTTCTTTCTTTGAGTGGTATTGGAACCCTTGATGGGAACCGGCTAGTAACTTATAAAAAACATTTATTGAAAAATATTATTACGCTGTAAAATTTGCCGCTGGTAAAAATAAGCCGATGGTAGCTTTTTCTGTTAATTTTAATTTCAATACGGTGTTTTAAATAAACAAATTATTTTATAGCTAACGTGCAATATACTTGCGCCAAAGGCTTAGATTTAGTTTGAATAATTTGATAAAGTTTTGACGATACTATATTATATTTGAGACGATTTCCTACAGGCAAACCTGTGCAAACTCATAATACGATAAGTGAGTACTGCAAAGCGAGATATTAAAATATGCGTGACCCCGCCTGCCATTTCTAATGTAAATACGAGGCGGAAACTTACGCAAACAAATTTGATAAAGCACTATGTACTTATTCACAATTCACAACTGACTGCATGGACTTAGTCCTGAGACTTACTTGTAGGCAGAGCAGATTTAAGCTTTCAAAGCTTAAGCATTGTAAATTTTTGATAGAATAAAACATGTTAGTCAGTTTTCAATATTTTTTTTGTCAATAATTTATTTTTATTCTTAACAATACTTTAAATCTATATCTGGGTATGAAAAGCAAATAGTGGCTTTTCACTTTTATAATATAAGTCTAAAATAGTGTTTTGGTGCAAATTTTCAAATGAGACTACTATCGAGACCAGGGCTCACAAAGTGAGTCTCCCAGGCCAATTATGTCCCGGTGAGTGAAAATTTCACTTTTTTATCTAACCACATTCTGATTCTCAACTCAAATATTATTTTGTAAAAAAAAAACCTAAATCACGGCGGTCTCTTTGTTTATTCGATTCCTCGTCTACTATTTTATTTTAATTTTTTACAAAACAAATACTTTTTACATTCGTTGACTGAACAACCATTTTACGGTTCTTAAAATTTGTTTATGAATGATATTATGACAATAGAAAATTTAAATTAACTTTGATTATTCCACGTATTGTGTTATTAACTGTGACACGTGTTTTGCCTCTTTCAGAGGCATCTTATTTGTTTGCTTTATTTCAATTCTACACCCCCCTCCTTGCTCCTCTTAAAAGGAAAAAAACCCAAAATTTACATTTTGTAATTTCATTATTTTAAAATGTTAGAATCAATCTTGCTTCATTACTTAAGCAAACTTTGCGATAGTAAGTCTGAAGATGCCTCTGAAAGAGGCGAAACACGTGTCACAGTTAGTAACACAATACGTGGAATAATCAAAGTTAATTAAAATTTTCTATTAAAATGAACTTCCACAAAGCCACCGCCGAAACCATCGAAAGATATTATGACACTTAAGTGGACCCATGCTGCCTTCAGTGACAGCGTGTTTCTAAAGGTAAAATAAAATCGTCCAGAGTTATGTCTAAGTCCAGCTGTAATTGTACCAAAGATAACCTTAGTAATCACTTGAAATCCTTTTAAGTGACTGTGTTACGTGATACACCTAGTCTATTTGTTGCGGGTGTTAGCGAGTACACTGGAATGATAAAAAATCAGTGTTTATTAACAGATATCGAGATCATAGATTTAACAAGAGTGATTTCAATCTGGTGAGATAACAATAAGTACTTAAAGTAACTTAATATCAGTTGATAATGCTTGTCATGAGTGATGTCGGTCCTGATCATTTGAAATTAAAGTAGAATTAGTACAAATAAGTTTTTTTTTTTTTTGAATAATTAAAATAATTTATTTAAGCTTTAAGAGATTATCTTTTGTTTTATATATTTTAACTACAAACACATTAATTAAAATACCATTTTGGTTACATTGAATATGTAAAGGAAACGATAAATTTGCCATCAAATCCGTTGATACGTCATTATCTAGTCTACTTGCAGTACACAAATTGTGTCCCAAACCACGGTTAATTTAACTTTGAATTTCGGAGTTTCCCTAACCAGAGCATACAGCACTAGTGTTGGTTGTTAAATTATTTATTTATGAATGGGACGACCAAACGAGGGTTTTAGGAGGATTCTCTAAATTAAGGTATTGTGTTGAAAATTTGAAATTAAACTACACTTGATATGAATAGAGCTAAATAAAATATTGCGCTATGCAAACCTAAACATTGTTATATATTCCAATTAAGCATGGAATGAACTGTTTAATATGCATAACTGTAATACAACCCTCAATTTTTAAAACAGCTTTATGTACATAATGAATAGAAAGATGAAAATGTTTAAACATTAAACAGATTAAATTCTTAACCAAGTTGTTTTACAGTTAGTATACATTATTTAGTTCTTTTTAGTTCATCAAACTTTAATAAAAAAAAAAAAAATTGAGTCGTTCAAATTATTTACATTCACACGCGTTTTGTCACTAACGACCCGGGTTTCGCCTATCGGCATCTTCAGGCGTTCAAGTGCACGGATGAACTTGAGCTGACAGTTAATCGATAAAATTAATAATTTTCTCGATAGTAACAATATATTCCAACTTAAAAAAGACCATACAGTAAAATTTAGCAAAGTTGTCAAAGAAATTATTAACAGTTGTAATATATTATTTTTCTAAATTACTCACCATTAAAATCTGTAGGCATTCTTGCCAGCAATGACTTTAAACTTAGTGATACTTTTATTTCTTATATGTACACGATACATTTATTAACCGAACGTCAGTTCAAGTTCATCCGTGCACTTGAAGACCTGAAGATGTCGAAAGGTGAAACCCGGGTTGATAGTGACAAAAATTGTGTGAATGTAAATAATTTGTACGATTCAAATTTAAAAATATATATATTTAAGAAAGATTTCTGTTTCTTATATTTAAATTTCAAGAATAAGAGGGGCAATCTTTCGTAAACTACAATTACAAACAATATCCAATTCTAGCGTAAACCAAAAAGGCTACAAAGGTTTTTTTATCAGCAGTTCCTTTTATTGTTAATTTACTTTTTGAAAGTGTGAATCATCCTTTTTAACAGTGAATATGATGTTTAAAGAGTATTTTTTTTACTTGAATTTTGATGCGGTATAATCTGCGGTGAACTGACCAACGTTTTCGATCCCAGTACGAAAAGCATATTTTTCTATTTTTCTTCGAAGCTAAGGATGTTTGTGATATCTGAAAGTTTCTTCTAAGCCTTTCAAACGTAGGTAGAGCAATTAGATAACAATTGGCTCTATCACACCTATTTTCAAGAAAAAAAGCGAGGTTGAGCAAATGATTAACAAACAGTTTTTCCGAAAAACTTCTGGTGAGATACCTCCATGAGAAATTCATACGCTTAATATAGAGGTTGTTAGTATTGGAAAAGATATGGATAAAAAAACATCTATATTTCTTATCCATGTAAAAAATATAGACATCAAAAAGTAATTATGAAAAAAATATTTGAAATAAGTTTATACTTTCCCTTTAGTAAACAAAGTAAAATTAGTAAATTGAATATCTAAAATGGTACTATTATTAAAATTATTCTGGCTTACAGATAATTTGGTACAGTGGATATTTATTCTGATCGAAATTCGCCTGTTTAATTTATTAGACGATCTGATGTAGACGCCGATCAAAGTGACACCGCTTGAGTGTTTATTAAAATATCCATATTTACGAGCGCTGAGAGTTGTCAAGTTTCCCAGTAAGAGGGTAGGAGGCTACAAAAGGTTCGAGTAGCGAAGGCAACTTTAAGCACCATATGATGTGAACCTATTCTTGATTTTATCTACATTTAACCCCCATTTAAGGCAAAGTGTTCGCGTAAATAATTTATCACAATCCGAACGAGAACTGTGTTGACAGATATTTAGAATGTATATTTACCCTAATTTATCTTAGTGAATGTTTCGAAAAGGATGCCAAACCTACGTCTGCCAGGCATACATTTTTGATCATACCCCTTCCCGTATTAATGCGGAAGTATCTGCTCTGTCTTTGATTAGGTATCTGAAAATGTTTCTCGGTTTTTATCCCAAAAAGCTCCGCTTAGGTTTTTGGTTCAAAGGAAAGGTTAAGGGAAGTTTTATCTGGCAATATTTGTAATTGGCCATTAAAAATAATTACTTCCTTAATAAAGGGAGCAGATGAAGGTAAAAAAAGCTTTAATAATAATATATAAGCCGTTTTTTTTACATTCCTTTCCTACTATTTCTATAACCTACATATATGCGTTTAAATAAAACGCACAATCTTCAGATTAAAGTGGTACTTCTTAATCACTAACTTGTTAAAATAAAAAAAAACCTTATATCACATAAACATATTATTAAAAATAAATGAAGGCAGTTTTTTGAGACAACAAATCATTATAAATTTAAGAGTGGTAATAAATTGATGTCTAGATATATAATTTACTTTTTACAGTAAGTATTTTTTTTCAAGAATGATTTTTGTTTTTATCCATGTGTGCTCCAAATGTAAAGCAAATGACTTCTCAATGAAGGTATCTCATTAGAAGTTTTATGTGAGCACAGGTTCAACTTCTCTTTTTTCCAAGAAAATAAATGGATAATAAACATAGGGCTAGGACAGAGCTGATAGTGACCTTATCACTCTATTTACACTCCGTTATATGAGAATCGAAGAAGTGGGACGGAAATTTTATATCTTTACAACTCTTAATGCTTTTGAACAGAAATCGATAAATTTATTGAAAAAATTCTATTCATACTGGGACTTAAGCATGTAAGATCCGTAACGGAAGCCGACGGTGTTGACCATGACACCATGTATCTGTCATAATACTGCCAGTCTTTTGTGGATAACTAGTTTCTCATAATGTCTCTATCTTCATTTTACCAAAAAATATATAAATTAATGAAATATGAAGGAGATTTTTTTCTAAGCGATTGAACAGAAAAACAAACAGTATGGTTAAACTTAACTTAATTTAATACCGTAATTAAAGACCAATCTTATGTTTTTTTTCAAATTATGGTAATATGTTTTTAAAAACCAAATTACATGTTAAAATTCAACCAAAAAGTACGTGGCCTTAATAAGGCTAAAAATATACCTTATTGGAAATAAAGTCTAGTCAAAAATTACTCACTAATTTCATGAAAAAAGGATGCATTTAAAACGATAACTTTATGGAGTAAAAATGTTTTAAAATTAAAGTATAATATTGATATAGTTGCACTAGTCATCGATACAAACTATCATGAAATGTAAATACTATTATTAGGTATTTAAAATTACCCAAACAAATGTGTTATTTAAAAAATATTATATTTATCTTAAATGGCTGCGTGGTCAAGTGTCAACGTCTTTGATTTAGAACACGGACGTCACGAGCTTGAATCCTGGTACGAAAAGTTCTAATAAGTTGATGTTTAAATCAATTTATAGATTTTTGGCCTAAAGCATGTATGTTTGTGATGTCTTGAATTCCCTCCCATTTATCCTATCCTAAAACGGGTGTAGCGAAAGCTAACCACTAGTTTTATCCTAGTTCTATCCTTTTATTTCTACTTTCTTTAAAAATATATCTAGAACAACTAAGTATCAAACAGTTTTAGTGGAAATCAATCTCTTGAGATACCTCCATGAATTTAAAAACCTGGACTTAAAATCCTATAAAACAAATGAAAAAATATGTGAAGTAAACGCTCTATTACATTCAGTTAGTAAAATATATTTTTAGTATTCTTGATTAAAACTTTTATTAATATTGCGAACAAAAAAACGTCTTTGTTTTTTTATTTATCCTAATTGTTAAAATAAATTAAAAACATTACAACCAATTAAAGAATGAAAATAACAAAAAGTATTTTTTCATTAGTCAAAAATAAAAGAATAGCAGCACGAGAATTTAAGTGAAATTACTCAAAGAACAAAATAAGCGAACGGAGTTTTTTTTGGGCATTCATTAAAACAAACCCGAAGAGAAAAGTGACAAAAATAAAAGACGGTAAAAATACAATTAATATTCACAGAGAATAAAAAGATAATTGAAAATATTCACTTTAATGAGGTCCTCGTTATTTTTGCAGCCTTAAACATCGACATAATTTGCAGAAACAAAGTCGCTCTATAGCCTTTGTGATAGTTTCCGAAAACGAAATTTCGTTCTTCCGTTTATATTGCTGTGGCTCTATTGTTTCATAGTTTTAGACTGCACGATTCAGAAGGAAACGACGCAGTAAAAACAAAGTGATCACATTTTAGACCACACTGCATACCTTTGCCAATGCAGTATTTTTAATTACATATAGCATAACAGTAAACTACAATTTATAACGTGTAAAACTGCATTCTTTGAAATATATTAAAATACTCTTTTTATTTAAGTGCTATAGAATGGATAACTCAACCTCAAAATGCACGAAGAATAATAATTATTTTACTTAGCTTTATTTGCTAAATCTTATAGACATCATAAGTTTTTGGGAGAAGGAGAGTTTTAGCAGGCTCACCTTTTTTCAAACATAAATGCTAAATTTAAATACTTATTTGGAATTTGTAGATTGCAGCATTTAAAAAGAACGTGTATAAAGTTGTATACATTTTAATGGTAAAAGATATTTTTTGAAAGCTGTGAGCTACGTCTTATTGCCCATATAAAGTAGAATAACGGTTTAAGCTACATTTAAAATACATTTTAAAATATATAAAAACTTATATTTTCAACAGTTCAAAGTTGAAAATACTTTCGATTATTACGAAATTAAGTCTCAACGATATTATCGAATTGTTGGATACATGTTTAATATTGTGGTTTATTGAAATATTTTTTTACACATATAAATATTTTTCAGAGAACAATATTTGTACTACAATCATTTTTGTAAGTCTATATAACCGTATGGACACAAAGTTTATGTGGTTACTTCAAAGATGTTCTTCATAAGTTTCAATTCATATTAATGAATTCATGAATTATTTTCATATTCTTTTATGAATTTCTTTATAAAGTATGACTACAGTAATCAGCAATTTGTCTTGAATTATTCCCTATTCAATATTTTTACCTTACATGAAACGTGACTTAGGGAAGCTTCCCACATGAATAGAGGTGATAATTTTTCCATCCGCCAAATTATATCTTTTTCCGAATAATATAAAAATCACGACCAAATTTTTACCCAATCCTTTGCGTTCAAAGAACCTAAAATATTTTATCATAATATAATATAATAAGAAATGTTCGTCTCTTTTTTCTCGAGTATGAAAATTTATGACATGTGCTTTTTCGGTAAATAAGGTACGTTTTAAAACGTTTGAAATAACATAATTATTTATTGCTGTCAAATGCTTACATCAAATATGTATGTATATTACAATTTCAATTGCAATAATTAGCATTTTTTTAATAAATCATCAAATTTTTTTTGTTGATAAAAAGGAATTTTAAATGTATATTATCAATTAAGTGGTTATATCATTATTAAATAAGGTGACATTTTCAAAATTATATGGTGATTTTGATTGGTAAGAGAATCATTTATTTTCTGTGTTTTTTCATCATTCGATAAGCTATTTTCGAATACGGTTTGCAATATTATTCCAATATTTGCCATCAAAAACCGAATCATGCAAATCTTTTTATCATTTTTTTAGCACCGCGATCCCGATGTTTAAGACTTTTCGGCACGTTGGGCCTCAATTGCTTTCGGGGAAAAAATTGAAGAAGGCCGTGGGTAAATATAATGCCGGTTGGCGGTTAACCTTTTCGGGTATTCCCGCCCTTTTCGTGTAGCTGAGGACCTAGCGGGACTCCGCCGTAATTTCTTATAAAATCACCCAAAACTTTTTTGCCCGGATCGTTCACTTTTGGCGGCAGTTTAATTTGAAAGTTACGCGTGTAAATTGAGCGGGGGGTGTTTTTGACGTTGCCCACGACGTACGTTGCCTGCCCGGGGATGAATTACGTCATGTAAGCCTCGTGATGGACCTTTCGACGTTGACATTGTAAGCCGCACCAAATTTGTTTTTAGACTTGTTTCGCACTTTAAAATTGCAAAAAATCCTTCTAACAAAGTACATGATAAATTAAAAAAAATACACTTAAAAATTGGAGTAGGGTTTACAAAATTTAGCTCAGTGCTAAGTATTCTTCTTATTACAAACACGGTATTTTTCTGTACAATTGTTCTTAAATAGTAAGATAATAACAACATTGTGTTAGTTTCGATTTCAAAATCTACTATTTTTTTAATTTAAGATTTCAACTGAAGGTACCTGAGTAAATTTTGATATTGAATTTGAATCGTTCAAATTTTGTATTTTCCCATATTTTCGTGACTAACTAACCGAGTTTCACTTTGCGGCATCTTCAGACGTTTAAGTACACGGATGAACTTATGTTTAATAAAGTTTCACTTAGTCAAAAGCTATTAATGATATGGGTTAATTTTCTATATTGATTTCATTTTAATGACGATCGATAGTTGGGGAAATAATCAACGCAGCAAATACAAGTACTGTTGGTCTTTGAAATTAAACGTAATTATCCTTAAAATGGTATTTTATGGGAATGCCAACTGATTTGAGGAATGACTAATTTCAAGAGTTATATTTTTGTCCGCTCCCAATGTGAAGCTATGACCTCCTAATGGACGTACCTCAACAGAAGTTTTCTACGAGAAATGTTTGTTACTCAGTCGCTCAACCTCTCTTTTTTCAAAGAGAGTCGTAAGGATAGAAGAATAAGGCTAAGGTAAGACAAGTGGTGAACTAACCGCTCTCGCAACGCCCAGTTTGGAAATGGTGAGAGAACAAAAATCGAAAAAGTGATCGAAAAATCCTCTTCGTACTGGAACTCGAACCCGTGAGGTCAGAACGTTAACCACTGCGCCACAGGACCCGTCAAATATATTATTTTTATCACTGTAAAATGAATTATTATTCTAAAAAAAATGATTTACTAGCTTCGTGAAGTTCATTTTTAGTTGAAATTTAATTTGATAACCTTGTTATTCTCTTATATCATTTTTTTATTAATCAATAGAGCTTTTTATTTCACATTGATTAGATATTTAATTTTTCAAAACAAAAACCTTTGAGAAACAAAATGAGATTGTTTAACAATTATTTAGGTTCGAGAGAAAACATTTTTGATCGCATTTGGTATGAAATGCCTTCGTAGACTTAATATTGTGTTATAGTAAATGTGCCACCTTATTACTGCGAAGTCATAATTTAGTATGACGATCCACTGCCTTTCAACCCTTCGATAATATAATCTCTCATTATCCTCATTATCTTTGTGCCGGTAACAAACAAAGCTTTTCATTCTCAATGGCTTTGTTACCCAGTGAGCTTTCGAGACTTAATTCTGCTCGATAGAAAATTTGCGCTCGGAAATATGATAATACCGACGGAGCTTAAGAATCGCCCTGCGATATCTCGGAGAAGCGTGAATATTCAAGAGAACTTGCAATCCACGATTGTTTATGGGATTATCTTAAATCCTTTTCGTATAAAGGCATTTTATCCTCTCTACTGGGTGAGGCCAAGCTGAGAGTCGTGCACCACGTGTGAGCCGATTTGTTTTACGTCTGACTCAGCTATGCAACATAATTCAATGTATATTCAGTTAACAGACATACTGTTAGGTCCGCAAAAACGTCTTTACTGATGTATAAGGTGATGGTACTGAAAAATGTATATGGGGACGTTTTTTACGAAATGTTACCTCATTATTATTAGTTTATTAATTTTTACTTTTTAATCCGTGACTGCTCCTTATATAACACATATTATCTACTTCTGAAATATCGAAAAGAAAAAATCGACGAGAACTGTGGTAAGTCAGTTTACATAACCTCTATTATTTGAACAGAAATATAAGGAAATAAGGTTAGAACAGGATAAGTGGTTAGCAAATCTCTCTCTAAACGCATTTGTTTAAAAATAAGAATGATGGGAGGGTTTATTTCGATATTGAAAACATCCACGCCTTCAAACGAAATCAAAAAAATCAATTGAAAAAAATCTGTTCGTGCTGGGAATTGAACCCGTGAGATCCAGCACGGTAGCCAACTACGTTGCCGTTGAACCACGTACCCGACAATATGATTAGTATTTATTCGTTATAATATGTTTTTTCTGTAATGCGTTAAATCTACAGGAAATATTTTTTATATCGACGTTCCATAAACACAATATGAAGTAAGTTAACTTTGAAATTGACTCAGAATTACTGGTTTTCAAAACCTAAAGTAACATAATAATAATATCTTGATATAATTTTGTTTCCTTTTATTGATTCCATCGAAGAAAAAAAAATATTAAAAAATTCACCACTGTGTTCTCTAAAGTATAAATTAAAGTTCAATAATTGTATTTTTTAAAAATAAATATTGTCATAAACGACAATAAAACGTTTTTTTCTGATTAAAGTGTTAATGACGACTTGATTTCAGAATAGCAATAAACGATATTAATCAATTCGTTTAGAAGCTTCCTGAAACGAAATTTATCCTTAAATTTTAAAAATATGTTTTATAAACAGCTGAGACTCAACGCGGGATGAAATATTTGTTTTTAAGCCTAGTAAAAATTAAATTTGTTTTGAATCCCCTGGTCCACAAAGTCTTGGATGACAAAATTTCATTCGAAATCTTAAGCAAATTCCCAAAGTATTAGATTCGTTTTATTCTCAGACGTAAACTGTAGAAGGATTAAAAAGTTGCGACGGTTTACCAAGTTGATAGCGCGTCGCCTTCGACTAAACTCACTTTTATTTAATTTGTATGTATATTCTCTAGTAGTTTATTCCTCTGGATCAGTGGCGTTGGGTTATATATTCTAACGTTTTGGTTGAAAGAATGGAATAAAAAAGCAATTAACTCGTTATCACAATGATTTCGCTAATGACACTGAAAATTGGACGACGCATTATTTTATCGCCGTTTATTATAATTATAGCGTTGTTTTTTTCTTTTTTAGCTTTTTTAAGGCGAAGCTTGAATATTTAATAGAAAAGAGACACTTGGTTGTTATAATTATTAATTTATTTAATTAAAATTGCATAAGATTGACAAATTATAAATTTAAAACGTTTACATTGAAGAAAAACACATTATAAAACTTAATAAGTAAAAGCAGAAGACTTATGACTAGGAAGACATCTGGGTAAGCTACGACGAACTCTATTTTAAAACATAAAAAATAGCAGATGTTGGAATATGTCGACATCCGAAGCGATATTGTTAAACACCGAGCTTTAGCTCTCCTCAGTAGCATCCCCATTGGCAGGCTGGTTTTACACTTTGTTGGGGAATTTAAAGATATTGCATAGTCTTTAATGCTTCTTGGAGTATATAACTAATGTATTTATTTTCTATGTTTAAAATAATCTACATCACGCAACCAACTGCATGTGATATTTTTAATTATCACTGGCACAGCTAAATAGCGTATCATAAGGTTTTAAAACATCTCCAGAATGTAGAGGTCTGCGCTGGATTCATAATTTTTACTGTAATTTGTAAACTCTTTCAATACCAATTGTTTATTCCACCTTTCTATTTCAATTTGTTTTTGTATAAATAACACTGTTAAATTATATTTATTATCAGTTAATAGTGCTCGCCATGAGCAAAACCGGTCCTGTACTTGGTAAATAAATGTGGAAATAAGTACAGAGGAATATTTTGTTTTTCTTAATATAATAGTTTGCCACCGAGAATTGACAGTGAGCACGTTAAAAATACTTTCGATGGACTCGGCGGTAGCTTTCTGGAAGTTCATTTTATTATAAGATTTAAGATAACTTAGAATATTACACGTATTGTTCTTCAAACTGTGACACGTATTTTGCCTCTTTCATAGGCATCCTCAGACAATCTTACTTTCACAATGTTTGTTTTAGTGTGAAAGATTTTAATTTTACTATTCTGACATATCACTTTTAAGGTGTTCACTGTCAATACTTGGTGGAATGGCATTATAATAAAAATAATAAAACATTTTTAGTACTTTTTCCACATAAAATTTATTAGATCAGGACCGGTTTCGCTCATGATGAGCATTGTCAACTGATAAGAAAAACAATAAAACAGTAATATTTATACAAATTTTAAGTGATAAAAACAAGGTATGACAAACAATTGGTATTACAACCTAGCAAAAGAATTGAAGTAAAATACAAGGAAAATAAACTATAAATAAAAAGTTGAAGACCACTTAGAAATGAAACTATTATGACAAAAACCAATTAGGTATGAATTATCATTACCAAAGTAAAAAC
Organism: Himalopsyche tibetana; assembly: GCA_030503985.1. Taxonomy (NCBI): domain Eukaryota; kingdom Metazoa; phylum Arthropoda; class Insecta; order Trichoptera; family Rhyacophilidae; genus Himalopsyche; species Himalopsyche tibetana. Next base: position 4,853,701 of record JAPJYX010000009.1, on the reverse strand, counting down.
CAACAATTAGTGTATATAATAAATAAATCTTAATGTCTGTCATCTAAATTGAGTTTGGAAAATCCAGTAGAGTTTAATCCAGCAAAGTTGATTCCTGCGAAAAGAATAAAGGCAATATCAATTCTTACAAAATAAAATCAAACTGAGAAAATTAAAATTCTAAAGAAATAAAACAGTAAAAAAAGGAAATATAATAGGCTAGAATTATGTTAATGAAACGGATATAACAAGGGTGATGATGCAAATACAAGCTGTTCATTTAATAAATTAGAATCCGGCAAGAATTTATGTCTATTTATTTCTAAAATCTCTTGTTTATCAAGTTTTAAAGATTTATTGTTAACATGCAGGATTTTAAAGTTTTTAGAGATATCAAATGTATGCTTATTTAGGAACAAATGGTTCCCAAATGAAGATAATTCATTCCCTTTACGTGAGCAGGCTAGATGTTCTTTAAATCTGATATTAAAAGCTCTTCCCGTTTGACCAATATACCTGGCTCCACAAGAATCACAATCAATTAAATATATGCCACTTTGGTTAAGAATGTTGAGTTTATCTTTAGAATTTACTAAAATGCGTTGTAAGTTAAAAGAATTATAAAAAGTGACATTAAAAAGGTTTTTGTTGAATTTCCTTGAAATCTTTTCTGAAACACTACCCAAGTAGCTCAATTTCACCCATTGTTTCTCAACAGCTGGTGCATTAATCACCAAACTAGAGCTTACATTTAGCAAAGCTAGTTTTTTGTGTTTTTTAAATAAAAGACGATCTATTAAATCCGAATCATAACCATTATTCAACGCAATTTGTTTTATCGTATTTAACTCAAGATCATAACTAGCTTTAGTCATCGGAATCAACAAGAGACGATGAATAAAGCAATGAAAGGTTGCTAATTTATGCGAGATATGATGTCTGGAAGAATTGTTAATGATGTTATCGCTGTATGAATCTTTTCTAAATATACTGAAACAATGCCGATTATTAATAATCTCGATCGTTAAATCCAAAAAATTTATTTTATTCAACCCCAACTCCATTGTAAATTGAATATGCGGGTTAACGTTATTTATAAGTTTTAAGAATTGATTAAGTTGTCTCTCTGTACCTCCCCAAAGTACTAAGATGTCATCTACGTATCTATACCAGTAAATGACATTTCTAAAGAGATCAAAATTACTGATTTTAGATTCTAAAAAATCCATGAAAATGCGAACCTACTTTTTAAATATAAATTAAATTTCAGTCCTAAATTTAGTATTAAAAATTCGATTGATTTAGTAAATAAAATTAAAGATATCTCAGTGCCTTTAAATTCTAAGCTTGTTTCTTTTGATGTAGTAAGTTTATTTACGAGTGTCCCTATACCTGAGTTAAAGTTAGCTTTTTTAGACTTTATAGATAGTAAAAATCTTAATCCCTTGTTAGTTAATGATATTAAATCTATTGTCAATTGTTGTATTGACCAAAACTTCTTTAAATTCAATGATAAAATTTACCAACAGTTGAATGGGTTGGCAATGGGTAGCCCTTTGTCTCCTATTTTAGCTGATTTTTTCATGGATTTTTTAGAATCTAAAATCAGTAATTTTGATCTCTTTAGAAATGTCATTTACTGGTATAGATACGTAGATGACATCTTAGTACTTTGGGGAGGTACAGAGAGACAACTTAATCAATTCTTAAAACTTATAAATAACGTTAACCCGCATATTCAATTTACAATGGAGTTGGGGTTGAATAAAATAAACTTTTTGGATTTAACGATCGAGATTATTAATAATCGGCATTGTTTCAGTATATTTAGAAAAGATTCATACAGCGATAACATCATTAACAATTCTTCCAGACATCATATCTCGCATAAATTAGCAACCTTTCATTGCTTTATTCATCGTCTCTTGTTGATTCCGATGACTAAAGCTAGTTATGATCTTGAGTTAAATACGATAAAACAAATTGCGTTGAATAATGGTTATGATTCGGATTTAATAGATCGTCTTTTATTTAAAAAACACAAAAAACTAGCTTTGCTAAATGTAAGCTCTAGTTTGGTGATTAATGCACCAGCTGTTGAGAAACAATGGGTGAAATTGAGCTACTTGGGTAGTGTTTCAGAAAAGATTTCAAGGAAATTCAACAAAAACCTTTTTAATGTCACTTTTTATAATTCTTTTAACTTACAACGCATTTTAGTAAATTCTAAAGATAAACTCAACATTCTTAACCAAAGTGGCATATATTTAATTGATTGTGATTCTTGTGGAGCCAGGTATATTGGTCAAACGGGAAGAGCTTTTAATATCAGATTTAAAGAACATCTAGCCTGCTCACGTAAAGGGAATGAATTATCTTCATTTGGGAACCATTTGTTCCTAAATAAGCATACATTTGATATCTCTAAAAACTTTAAAATCCTGCATGTTAACAATAAATCTTTAAAACTTGATAAACAAGAGATTTTAGAAATAAATAGACATAAATTCTTGCCGGATTCTAATTTATTAAATGAACAGCTTGTATTTGCATCATCACCCTTGTTATATCCGTTTCATTAACATAATTCTAGCCTATTATATTTCCTTTTTTTACTGTTTTATTTCTTTAGAATTTTAATTTTCTCAGTTTGATTTTATTTTGTAAGAATTGATATTGCCTTTATTCTTTTCGCAGGAATCAACTTTGCTGGATTAAACTCTACTGGATTTTCCAAACTCAATTTAGATGACAGACATTAAGATTTATTTATTATATACACTAATTGTTGGTTTTTACTTTGGTAATGATAATTCATACCTAATTGGTTTTTGTCATAATAGTTTCATTTCTAAGTGGTCTTCAACTTTTTATTTATAGTTTATTTTCCTTGTATTTTACTTCAATTCTTTTGCTAGGTTGTAATACCAATTGTTTGTCATACCTTGTTTTTATCACTTAAAATTTGTATAAATATTACTGTTTTATTGTTTTTCTTATCAGTTGACAATGCTCATCATGAGCGAAACCGGTCCTGATCTAATAAATTTTATGTGGAAAAAGTACTAAAAATGTTTTATTATTTTTATTATAATGCCATTCCACCAAGTATTGACAGTGAACACCTTAAAAGTGATCAATGAAGCTAGTACGGCTAAACTTACTGTCTTATTTAAGAAATACAAATTAAAACAGTGTTTAGCGTCACAACATATTTGGTTCAACCGAGAGTGTTTACGGCTCAAAGTTGTTCCAAAATATGTTAATTTGAAAACGAAGTCCAGTTCTCCAGCGGCGGTTAAAGCCCTCAAGTTGGCTCAGTTAACATGGATCAAACTGGAAATGAAGAAATGGTACAACGTAAGAGATTCGGTGAGTGTTTACTTGTTCCATATTCATTCTTTATTAACCAGTAAACTCCATCCATTAGAATTTGATTATTTAGACCACAATATTAGATATGATGTTAACTTCCTTGTACATAAAACTTTTTTGAATCAGAAACAAAAATTAACTCGGTTAGTTTACGTTGAAAATTCTAAATGTGTTAAAACTACTGTTGTTGATGTTGATAAAATTACTTTTGCTAAACGCGTTGTGAACACTTCGTCTATTAATTTTGATTCTAACGAAATGAATTTATTAAATAAAGGTTTAAAATATTGTCCTAATATTAAATTAACTAGGAAAAATTTAGAAAATCTTGCGATTGATGTAGATATTGCCATTAGGTCAGATATGGCGGCCAAATATTTATGCTCAACTATTCTGAAGAAGGAAACTTGTTCTAACTTAAATAATAACTTAGTTGAAATGCGTGCACTTAAATCAATTCAATCGAAATCAAGAATTAATAATTTAGTAATTTCTAAAGCTGATAAAGGTAATACGACCGTTATTATGAATAGAAGTGATTATGTAACAAAGATGAATGATGTTTTGTCAGGCCCTTCTTTCGTTATCTTAAAACGTGATCCCACTGCATCAAGTGCTGAGAAGGTTAAAACTGTTATCGATGAGGCCAATGCGTGTTTCCCGACAGAACGAATGAAAAAAATGTACAAACTTATGAACCCCCAGTGTCCTAGACTTTATGGTTTGCCTAAAATTCACAAAATTAATACTCCCTTAAGGCCAGTAGTTTCATTCAATTCAGCACCTTCCTATAAACTAGCTAAAAATGCGAACCTACTTTTTAAATATAAATTAAATTTCAGTCCTAAATTTAGTATTAAAAATTCGATTGATTTAGTAAATAAAATTAAAGATATCTCAGTGCCTTTAAATTCTAAGCTTGTTTCTTTTGATGTAGTAAGTTTATTTACGAGTGTCCCTATACCTGAGTTAAAGTTAGCTTTTTTAGACTTTATAGATAGTAAAAATCTTAATCCCTTGTTAGTTAATGATATTAAATCTATTGTCAATTGTTGTATTGACCAAAACTTCTTTAAATTCAATGATAAAATTTACCAACAGTTGAATGGGTTGGCAATGGGTAGCCCTTTGTCTCCTATTTTAGCTGATTTTTTCATGGATTTTTTAGAATCTAAAATCAGTAATTTTGATCTCTTTAGAAATGTCATTTACTGGTATAGATACGTAGATGACATCTTAGTACTTTGGGGAGGTACAGAGAGACAACTTAATCAATTCTTAAAACTTATAAATAACGTTAACCCGCATATTCAATTTACAATGGAGTTGGGGTTGAATAAAATAAACTTTTTGGATTTAACGATCGAGATTATTAATAATCGGCATTGTTTCAGTATATTTAGAAAAGATTCATACAGCGATAACATCATTAACAATTCTTCCAGACATCATATCTCGCATAAATTAGCAACCTTTCATTGCTTTATTCATCGTCTCTTGTTGATTCCGATGACTAAAGCTAGTTATGATCTTGAGTTAAATACGATAAAACAAATTGCGTTGAATAATGGTTATGATTCGGATTTAATAGATCGTCTTTTATTTAAAAAACACAAAAAACTAGCTTTGCTAAATGTAAGCTCTAGTTTGGTGATTAATGCACCAGCTGTTGAGAAACAATGGGTGAAATTGAGCTACTTGGGTAGTGTTTCAGAAAAGATTTCAAGGAAATTCTACAAAAACCTTTTTAATGTCACTTTTTATAATTCTTTTAACTTACAACGCATTTTAGTAAATTCTAAAGATAAACTCAACATTCTTAACCAAAGTGGCATATATTTAATTGATTGTGATTCTTGTGGAGCCAGGTATATTGGTCAAACGGGAAGAGCTTTTAATATCAGATTTAAAGAACATCTAGCCTGCTCACGTAAAGGGAATGAATTATCTTCATTTGGGAACCATTTGTTCCTAAATAAGCATACATTTGATATCTCTAAAAACTTTAAAATCCTGCATGTTAACAATAAATCTTTAAAACTTGATAAACAAGAGATTTTAGAAATAAATAGACATAAATTCTTGCCGGATTCTAATTTATTAAATGAACAGCTTGTATTTGCATCATCACCCTTGTTATATCCGTTTCATTAACATAATTCTAGCCTATTATATTTCCTTTTTTTACTGTTTTATTTCTTTAGAATTTTAATTTTCTCAGTTTGATTTTATTTTGTAAGAATTGATATTGCCTTTATTCTTTTCGCAGGAATCAACTTTGCTGGATTAAACTCTACTGGATTTTCCAAACTCAATTTAGATGACAGACATTAAGATTTATTTATTATATACACTAATTGTTGGTTTTTACTTTGGTAATGATAATTCATACCTAATTGGTTTTTGTCATAATAGTTTCATTTCTAAGTGGTCTTCAACTTTTTATTTATAGTTTATTTTCCTTGTATTTTACTTCAATTCTTTTGCTAGGTTGTAATACCAATTGTTTGTCATACCTTGTTTTTATCACTTAAAATTTGTATAAATATTACTGTTTTATTGTTTTTCTTATCAGTTGACAATGCTCATCATGAGCGAAACCGGTCCTGATCTAATAAATTTTATGTGGAAAAAGTACTAAAAATGTTTTATTATTTTTATTATTCTGACATATAATAAAAATAAAAACTGCAAGCAAGTAGGGGAGGATAAAAAAAACAAACAAACAATTATGATACTACAAATGATATTTACTTTACCTTGAGTTAAACCCATTATAAATAAATTAACAGTGGCGAACAACCTGTCATGTTTAAGAAAGAGGCGAAACACGTGCTATAGTTTGTAGCAGTATATAGTCTTATGTTAAGTTGAAAGCAATTTTAGTATGTTGTTAAAAAAATACAGTTGGAGCAAATTGAAAACTATATAAGGTAAGTGAAATGAAAATATTGTTTCCTCTCTGTAACACTATGTAATATTATAATGTAATGGATGTGGCTTAGTATTTATAAATTAATGAAGACAATCAACACTTGTTTTACAATTGAATCACGTGCGTTATACAATCATTATATCTCTTGCGTCTTTCATCGTTTTCAATCGAATTCCAATTCGCTTGCGTTGCTATCTTAAAAGAATAATCTGAGAGTTCAGTGTACCTGATTGCATACTCATATGGTAGCAGTCGCAGTCGATTCTCGTAATCTTACCCCGCGGTGCCATTTTACCACCCTGAATTAACCCGCCACCCCACCACCCCTAGAAAAATTCACAGTTACTCTTTATAAAATAACAGTACCCTAAGGACTGACGCTCAGAAGTTTTTGCTTGATTAATATTTGGATAAATAAAAAACCAAGTATAAAGCACGAATAATATGCACTGTGCTAAAAATTCAAAGCGATAATCAACAAATGTATGCTAGGTCTGATCGTTGTTTTTTTTATGTTATGCGTTTCAAACTGTAAAGTTATTCAAATTTCTTTAATTTTAATTATCGTCCAAAATAAATGATCAAACCAATGGATATTTAACAATTTAATGTGGTAAAAATATCAACGTATTTAGTTCTACAGTTTTTATATTTGTTAGTTCTAACGATGGCGAAAGCAGAAATAACTATTAGCTAATAAATATAAAAACTGTAAAACTAAATACGTTGCTATAATAGAAAATTTAAATTAACTTTGATTATTCCACGTATTGTGTAACTAACTGTGACACGTGTTTCGCCTCTTTCAGAGGCATCTTCAGACTTACTATCGCAAAGTTTGCTTAAGTAATGAAGCAAGATTGATTCTAACATTTTAAAATTATAAAATTACAAAATGGATTGGGTTTTTTTTCCTTTTAAGAGGAGCAAGGAGGGGGGTGTAGAATCGAAATAAAGCAAACAGATAATGATACTAATTTTACTAATGAGTTGTAAACAATCAGAATGGGATTTTTCCTTTTTAATGGAAGCAAAGAGGGGATTATAAAATGCAAACAAATTTAATCATACTACTAATGACGTTAAACATTACAAACTATTAAAACTAATGAGCTACAATCAATCATCTAGGTTTGTGATTACTCTATTAATTGGAAACAATTTTAGTAACGGGGAACCGCCTGTGCTATTAAGAATATTATTTAATAATATTTCTTTTTTGTTAAGAGTTTTATTAATTTCTAAAAATTCTAAGCTATTCATCTTTAAACCCTTTTTATTTACTCGGTGGAGTATTTCTAAATTACAAATCTGATTAAAATTATGATTATTTTCTATTAAATGATTGGCAAACTCAGAGAAATTGTTACTTTTTAGACATCTTATATGTTCTTTAATTCTAATATTAAAGTTTCTACCTGTCTGTCCAACATAAGACGCTTGACAGTCTCCACAAGAGAGTCGATAGATACCACTCTGTGACGATGAATCTACGCGATCTTTACTGTTCAATAAAATTTTACCTAAATTATTTACTGTATAAAACGCGGGTTCTATATTGTCTGGCAAAAATTTAACTATCTTTGACGAGATGTCTCCTAAATAAATAATTCTACGCCAGTTTTTAATATTATCGTTTGCTTTCTTCTCTCCTGAAAAAATATTATTTACTATGAGTTGTTTAACTTGCTTACGTTTAAGTAAGTTAACTACTACGTCTGTGTTGTAACCATTATTTACAGCTATCTGTTTAATAATGTTTAACTCTAATTCAAAGTTGACTTTAGTGAGAGGGATGTTAACTAATCTATTAATCATTGCATGGAATGATGAGAGTTTTTGCGACCACGGGTGAATTGATTGATGGTGAATGACGACATCTGTATAAGTAGGCTTTCTGTAAATGGCAAATTCTAATCTGTTGCTATTATTTTTCTTTATTGTTATGTCAAGAAAATTTAAGGTTTTTTGTTGCTCGATTTCTAGTGTGAATTTAATATTTGTATGCAATGAATTTAAATGACGTGAAAAGGTATCTAACTGTCTATCTGTTCCTGTCCAAATGCAAAAGATATCGTCTACATAACGATACCAAGTTTTTACATTTTTAAGTAACGTGTGATTTGACTTAAAGAGATTATTCTCAAAATAATCCATAAAAATATCCGCGAGCAAAGGTGAAATAGGACCACCCATAGGTAATCCTACCGATTGTTTGTAAAAATTTTTATTAAACAAAAAATAGTTTTGTTCAATACAAATATTAAAAAGTCTAAGCATTTCTTTAACGACGTTGCTATTAATATCCGAAAAAGTTAAAATTTCGCTGACTATATTTTTGCACTCTTCCGTTGGTACGTTAGTAAATAAATTTGTTACGTCGAATGATACTAATTTACAATTACTAGTTAATTGCTATTTGCTAAATTAAATACGTTGCTATTTTCACCCTATTATAATGGAGTTCTACAAACTAAATGCCTAGTCAATCAATTTAAAAATGTACAAAAAAGTAATTATAAATAGGGCTGTGGAGTCGGAATTAGGCGATGTGGAGTTAGGTGTTTTCTCCGCAGTTGCGGTTGGAAATATCTTACGACTTCTTCTCATTTAAAAAATATATTTAACATCATCCGTGCACTTCAACGCCTGAAGATGCCGAAAGGCGAAACCCGGGTCGTTAGTGACAAAATCTGTGAGAATGTACATATTTTGAACGATTCAAATTTAATATTGAAATTCCACCAAGCACCTTCAGTCAAAATCTTAAATTAATTATGAGTATTTTAAAATGAGTCCATACTTTTTCCATTTCGTGCAAGATTGACTTGCGATGTAACGATGGTATAAATATATGTAAGTTAAATGAGCTTGATTGAAAAAATCTATATCGGGGTCGGTTTTTATTTTAAAGCTGGAGTCGATGCCGTTTTTTTATCCCGACTCCACAGCCTTGATAATAATTTGTATATTAATGAAGCAATAGAGTGTTAGTGGTAAACTTTGGTAAATCAAAAAAATAATTGGAAAGAGAATATTAGCATTCTCATGTTCATAGTGAATATCAATAAAAATTAAAATAATACTTTTTTGCTAATGTATGTAACATCCCGTTTTTATAAATATATCTTTCTGTGCGTTATTAAAAAATCCCAGTCACGTAAAAAATGTCCCGTGACGAATTATCCGTATCCCTAACATCCACCCTAAACCCCTCCGGTGCTATCAACACGTTATAAGTCCGTAAATCTCGCACCCTATCTATCTCGGTCGGTGAGTAGTTCCGTGCCTTGCCGTGAATGTGGCTCGACTTTTGCTCTGGCGAACGTTGGCAAACGCGATGCTGTTCAACGGATGTATTAGGTTAGGGATCGGAAATCCTACGTTATTACTTAACCCTTGAGCTGCTGAAAAAATAATTACACAGACTTTGCTAGGCCGGTAAATTGCGGCTAACATCCTCATGGGCTTATTTTAATGATACATCTTACTTAGAAATGTGTACTATTATTAAGACAAAACCTTTTCTGCTTTTTTTTTATCTGGGCAACTATCTTCATTCACATAAATTTTTGATTTATCACTTATCTGTTATTGTATTGTTAAAGATTTCATAATGTAAAACATTTTCTTATTAAGAAATGACGTATTTATATCAGTTGCAAATTATAACTTTCTAAGAAAAATATTTGTTTCTATCTCTCTAATCTGTAATTCTCTTTTTTTCCCATGCCCGCTCCCAATGTAGGGTATATGGCTTCCTAATAGAGGTATCTCAATAGAAGATTTTTCTACGAGAACTGTTTGTTACTCAGTCGCTCAACCCCTCTTTTTTAAGAGAGAGTAGTACGGTTAGAATGATAAGGTGATAAGAGGATTAGTGGTCAACTTACTGCTCTCGCTACGCTCAGTAATCAAAGGATCCGAAGAGTGGGAGGGTGGTAATTTTTAGACATCAAGAACACCCATGCCTTTGAAAGAAATCGAAAATCGATGTTGAAAAAAAATGCTGTTCGTACTGGGACTCGAAGTACTGCGCTATTGTATCCATCTGATGTCAAAATTTCCTGCCACCCATCTGATCCATTAAATCAGTGCTTAACGAGAGCGATAAGTTTATCACAAAGTCTATCCTTGTTCAATCTTTTTACCCATACACTCTTCAAAAAAGCGTTACAAACAGTTCTAGTTAAATAAAGTTTCTTATGAGATTAACTCAATTAGATGTCGATATGCTTTACACTGAGAAGAGATATAGTTAAAAAAAGTAATGGGATATAAACAAGTTTGAATGAAGCATATTTTAAATTATATGAGTTGAGTGAAAGAGCTTCAATGAACATTTAAAAACTGTTTTACGAAATATTGTTTTTGTTACAAAAAGAATAATATAATTACTACAATAATAAAACGAATTATTAGATAAGAGCTTTAATAGTAAACATTTTATTGTTGTGGTTCAGGTATTTGTGCATTGGTTTTAATCCTATATTAAAAATACCTGGAAAGTCATGTATCTAAAACACAGAAGATTCCGTGACCTGCATTGCTAAAATATAATGCAATTGCTGCGTTCGCCGACATTTAATGGCAAAGTCATTTCAACTGATGAGATTCAATCTCATACCTTTGTTCTTTAGAAACCGTGTGAGGGTAAAGCCATAAATTTTCGGTTTATTAAATACATGTGGCTTTGAAAATAATAAAACTCAGCAATGACCACCGCCCCAAAGACGCGATAGTGATAATTTTATAAATTTCCAGCTTGAGACATTTAACTTTGATTTATTTCGACAAAATGTATTTTTGGTTACGTTGTTGAATCTAGTTTCAACAGGTTAGCCGGTATATTTATTTGAAAAAAAAACCGAAATCAGTTGATTGGATGCCCTACTTAACGTGTCAAATGTTAATCAACTTTTTTTTAAAATTACTAACTAAACTAAACTAATATTAATAAATTAAGAAGTTCTTTTCAATTTTCAAAATATTTCTTTCATGCTTCCATTTAAATGCTTCTTTCCGTACAAAAAAGCTTTCGATCAAATAGTAGTTAACCTTGGAAACAAATTTAAAACTACTTAATTACATTTATTTTATTTAACAGTGATAATTTCGATACTTTGATAAAAACAAAATCTCAAAAAAATATATAAGGATTCCTAACTTTGTAAAAACTTCCAAAGTGGGCTAAAAACTGTTTACCTGCTATCTTTATTATTTAAGCTTAGGTAGACAAAAATAGAATATTTGTCAATTTAAATGCTCTATAACAACTTTTGGCCAACTCTACAATCCTTAAAAACATTAGTGACTGTATTTCTACTAAATTGGCTGAATTACCTAATTGTTTCAAAACATTTAAAAGTGTTGTCCATCTACGTTGTAAATAAATAACATGTATAGTAATATGCATTGCCGATTGTGTAGCCAAGTAGTGAATTCGGTTGCAATGCACAAGATCTCAAATTTCAATACGAATGATTTTTTTAGAATTATTTTCAATCGTTGTAGTCTATTATGTTTTCATTTACTTCCTATCTTCCAGATCGCTTGAAATCAATTAACTTACTCAGTCATTTCTTAACATTATCCTTATGACTTAGCTCTTTCTAAAAGTGTAAAAGGTCTTTTGAAGCCATTTTAGTTGATATAACATACATACTCTCAGCGGTGGGCTGCCAATACGATAACAAAGGGCTCGCTTAATCTCAAAGAAATTATCGGTGTTCCGAGGAAGGAGTGAATTTTTTTTATCACTCCTATGCAACGCTTAAATGAAATTGATTGTTTCTTAATACACTTATAAAATGTAACAATATGCAGTTTACTGTAAACTGATCAATGTCAATGGCTATAAATGTACTATTGGGTATACTTAAGCTGTCGTAAGTAATATATGAGTCAGAATTTACAGTTACTACTATGTACTAATTGGATCTGAGAAAATTATTTTCTCTTAACTTAACAAGGGGCTCGCTGGCCTTAGCATACATTTAACAAGGGGATCGCGCGAGCCCATCCGAGCCCCCTGCATTCTCTACATATACACTGGGAGAAACAAAGTAGATTTTTTTTGTTATCAACCAACCTTGTTTACTTATATGTATTTATTTTGAATCTTTTTTCACTGCCAATGTGGAGCATAAAGTATCTCAATGGAGGTATCTCGTTGAAAGGTTTTCTATGTGTTACTCAGATGATCAACCTCTCTTTTTCGAATAGAATAGAGATATAAAAGTAGCGGCTAAGACAAAACTAGTGATTATATAATCACAGTCACTACGCTCTATTATTTTGGATTATAAGAGTGGGAGACGATATTTAGAAATCAAAAACACCGATGCCATAAAACCAAAATCAATAAAAACGAAAAAATAATGTTCTTGCTTTATTAATCGAATCCGTGAGATCCATAACGGAAGCCAAAGATGTTGAACACTACGTCACGAATTCGACAACGTTACTCGAATCAAATTTATATATTCGGTTTCATATACAAGTATTGTGAGTTATGTTTTTTTACTATTTTTTCGTCTTAATTTATCGACACCCAACACACATTACATTTAAGCTGCCGTAAGAATACATTCACACTTCAGACCGTTAATACTGGCTGCGGAATTCCCAGGCATCCACTGCTTGTTAAATTATGCATCGTCGTGGATTTTGTATCGCTCCCGGCCTTATGTTATCGCGCGACCCTCCTGCTTATTTATGTCCGAGTGTAGGGGTTAATCTGGCGAGAAGAGTTACAGTCCCCGCCGCGACGAAAGGGTTTGATTTGATTAAAATCGAACGGGCAACCTTTTCTACTCGGCTCCAAGATTGAGATTGATGAAGTGAAGCAAGTGTTGATATACTTGTTTAATTAAATATATTATGTTCTACCACGAGAACAAACAAGAGAAGCGTTATAGTGTAAATTGATATGACGTTTTGTTAATATAAATACTGAATTCCCACGTATTCAGAAATTTAAGATCTATTTTCTAAGTTGTATTATCGATATGAGGTAATTTGTTGTACCTACTATATTTATAATAAATATAATTGAAAAAAGTTATTATGTTATCGAATTTTTACCAAGATGGTTAAACTTAATACTTTCGATGGTTTCGGCATTTTCGGAATTTTTCTGAGTTTGCCAATCATTTAATAGAAAATAATCATAATTTTAATCAGATTTGTAATTTAGAAATACTCCACCGAGTAAATAAAAAGGGTTTAAAGATGAATAGCTTAGAATTTTTAGAAATTAATAAAACTCTTAACAAAAAAGAAATATTATTAAATAATATTCTTAATAGCACAGGCGGTTCCCCGTTACTCAAATTGTTTCCAATTAATAGAGTAATCACAAACCTAGATGATTGACTGCAGCTCATTAGTTTTAATAGTTTGTAATGTTTAACGTCATTAGTAGTATGATTAAATTTGTTTGCACTGTTTCGATTTTATAATCCCCTCTTTGCTTCCATTAAAAAGGAAAAATCCCATTCTGATTGTTTACAACTCATTAGTAAAATTAGTATCATTATCTGTTTGCTTTATTTCGATTCTACACCCCCCTCCTTGCTCCTCTTAAAAGGAAAAAAAAAACCCAATCCATTTTGTAATTTTATAATGAAAGTAAAATGTTAGAATCAATCTTGCTTCATTACTTAAGCAAACTTTGCGATAGTAAGTCTGAAGATGCCTCTGAAAGAGGCGAAACACGTGTCACAGTTAGTTACACAATACGTGGAATAATCAAAGTTAATTTAAATTTTCTATTATGGTTAAACTTTTTTTGTGTACATGTCTGCTCTGAACGTAGAGCATATGGCCTCCTAATAAAAGTATCTCAACAAAACCTTTTCTAAGAGGATTGCCTGTTAATCAGTTGCTCAAAATTTTGTTTATTTTGAGAGTAGAGGCATAAGGGATAGCATTAAGACAAGCTATTGCGCAATGAAAACGATTGCTTAGCTAATCGTTTTCATTGCGCATTGTTATTTTAAGATTAAATGGGTGGTATTTTTTAGACATCACAGACATCCATGCCAACGATAAATAGATTTAAAAATGGTGTCTGTACTGGTATTTAAGCCCGTGAGATCCGTCATAGCAGACCGACAACTAGACCAGTGCTTCCCATATTGGGGGCCGCGAAATTTCTCCGGGGGCTGCCGCAAAACATGTTTTGTATTGAGTAGGGCCGCGGATTATTTTTTTCAGATTTAGGGGGCCGTGGAATGAAAAAGGTTGGGAAGCACTGAACTAGACGACCTTGCCAACTCAATCAATAGATCTACCCCAAGTGCAAATAATGATAGTGACATTTAAGGAGGTGATTACTTATAATACTCTCATTTAAGCAAGTTTCAGAGCAGAATTACATCACATCGTTTTGAGTGCAGTCATCACTTTTTTTAACACAGAGTCATCATTTCTTATATATATATTTTTTTGAAATAAAATCGTGTTAAAAAAACTACGGTGTCGTACAAAAAAGTCGCGTAAAAAAAGCACTGGGTGTATTTACAAAAAAAAATTGTCGCGAAAAGACAGTTCAAATAAAATTTCCCGAATACTGATGCTCTATCATTCATAAATAAGTTAACTGATTTCAGTATTTGTAAACTTTTCTGCCTGAAAGCTTTTTCCTGTGAATATTTGAAGATACAAAGTGTAATTCCATGTTAAGGTTGTATAATAGATGATTGATTTATTGCGAAAAAATGAAAAATATTTTTTATATGCCGATAATATCAATTCTGGTTTGTTTGTTCTTTTATATTTTACCCTTTTCTGAGAGATAAGTATGAGGAGTGAAACTGTGTATACCTTTTGTTAAGTGAATCCCACAACATATCTCGTATACCTAAAAAAGCGAATAATGCGTTTTCTTGAAGACGGCTTTGGGTTCTAAAAACGCATAATTTGTTGTTGAGCCGTTATCGACTCTGTTCTCATTCAAAGTACGCAACATTTAATAATACAATAAACATATATAATGGTAGTTATGAAAAACTCAAACTAGTAATTACTGATATAGAAGCAAACTACAAGCATGTAATAAAGTATTGAACACGTTTATTTTATGACAATATTACAAACATTAAGCCCGTGAAAAGATCTTTTTTTTCATAAATCTATATATTAATAGTCGATAATGTTCGTCCGTCCGTCCGTCTGTATGATTGTCCCCGATTTCCCCTTGTTGGTGAAAACATAGTTTCAGTATGTGTAATAAAATAACGTCAGTAAAAATCATTATATATTTTCCGAAATATATTTGTTTGCATACTTGAAACATTTGAATTATTCTAAAAATTATATTATATACAATATAAATACTGCAGGGCTGTAAATATTGGATATAGTAGCTCAGCACGGCAGCTCAATTATAATTTTTATGAATATATTTTATTATATTCGCTATTTACATATTTTGTTTTGCAGTCCCGGTGTATTTTAGTTATTCTATATAATTGGGTGTATTCTTAAAAAAATCCACTTAGACAACTAATAACGTTTAGATTTTCTGGCTTATTCAATAAAAAGGTTTGCAATTTATTTTTCACGCCACTAATTTTCTGACTATTTCAAAATGCAACGAAAATCCCCCCCGTTGAAGGCAACGGGCTTACATCTCGCATCTGTTGAATTGTCCAATGTCACGTTTTTAAAAAACCTTAATATTTTACAATATTTTTTGCCGATTGCGTTTAGTAAAAATGAAAATTGTATTTTTTTAACTGTTTTATCTATTGAAAGAAACTAAGCACAAGAATTTATTTTTATATTTACTAAATAATTTCAGCCAGTTAATAGTTAATACTATACACCAGATTCAAGTGTCACCTATCAACATTTGCTTACCAAACACAGCCAAAAAACATGCACTCACACTCTTGTTGGTTACGCATGGTAAATTGTGGTGTGTAAGCGTAGGGTTATGCTAAACGTTATTGACAGATCTATTATGAAAAAAAAACTATAATTATAATAAGCTCTTAACACTTCTCTTACGGTGCTAAAAAATACTTCCAATATATTCTGGCCCTTTAGTAACCAAGTCAAAAATATGTTTTTAAAAATATAGGTCTAGGGTTTTACTGTCCATCAAAGGGCGGTCAGTGTAAAAACATGTTTTTTCAATTAGTATTTTTTAGCACCGTAGGGGAAGTTTTAGGGGTGTCTATTGTGCAGTAGTCAACGTCGGTGCCTTTCACAACAGATCTCGCGGACTTAAATCCCAGTACGAACAGCATTTTTTAAATCGATTTATCGACTTCTGTTCAAAGAAATTGGTGTTTTTGATGTCTATACATCCCCTACCGAACAGAACCTACTGAGAGCAATAAGCTAATTATCTGTACTGTTTTAGATATATTTTTTCTATCCCTAGTTCTTAATAAAAAAGAGATTGAGCAACTGAGTAAAAGTTTGAAATTCTGGAAATAAACAGATTAAAATTCTTACCTAATTCAGATCTGTTGAATGATCAAATTATCTTTGCAAGTTCTCCTTTACTTCACCCTTTACATGAGCCTATGTCAGGGGTGGGCTGGAGGGGGCTCGGAGAGGCTCGCGTGAGCCCCTTGCTAAATTTCAGCGCGGCCGGCGAGCCCCTTGTTAAGACAGGAAAATCATCGTCTTAGGTCAAATCAGCACCTAACTTCAATTTCTGTAGATGGTTAAAGTTTATTAATGAAACAAGACTTCGTAGACCCTTCATTTTTTCATTCAGTGCTGTGGGCTTCTGTGCCGGACATCATGGGTTCGAGTAAATCACTAGTCCCGTCTTAGCCTTATCATTCTATTCCTACTACTCTCTTTGAAGAGAGAGGTTGAGCGACTAAGTAACAAACAGTTCTCGTAGAAAAAAACTTTTGTTGAGATACCTTCATTAGGAAGCCATATGCTCCACATTGGGAGAAAAATGGATAGTATTTACCGAGCCCCTTGTTAAGATATTGGCAGCCCACCGCTGGCCTATGTTAACTGCTCTTTTATATTTTATATATATTTTTTTTTTTAAATTTTATTTCTTTTGTAAGAATTGATATGGTTTTTAAAAATGTCTTTTTCAGAATCTTCGTTGCTGTTGATTTTGTCGAAGTAAACAGACTTATTACTTGGAAGCGGAAAAAACACAAAATCATCATTAAGTTATTTATTTTAGTAATGTAGAGTTTCACTTTGCTAAAATATTCCCAAATTTGAATTGGGTTTATAATTGCCATCATTCGCCACTTATAATTATTAGTCTTTGAAGATTTTTTAATTGTATGTTATAGGTGTTAAGCATTTAATTTTGTGTTAATATGATGTAATTTGTAAATCCTTTTCATTGTTAATATTTGCTTACACATTTTACTTCAATTTAAATTTTTATAAATATCACTGTTTATATATTTTTCTTATCAGTTGAAAATGCTCGCAATGAGCCAACCGGTCCTGACCTTATTAATAAAGTGGAATGAAGTACAAAGAAATATTGTGTTTTTACTAATATAATGCCTTTCTACCAAGTATTGACAGTGAACACTCTAAAAGTGATTAGTAAAATGGTGTTTTTTTGCCATAATTGGAGCAGCCATGGATTAAAATAAAATAAAAATAAGCACCATTTTATCTTTAAATTTAAAGAAATTGGACGGTAAAATTTCGGTACTCATAAACATTATACGTCGGTATAATAAAAAAATATTTTAAAATTCAACACCTGGATTCTCAAGACGTGTTGGCAAAATGCTTCCACTCTTGTTAACGGCAATATGCTTTTATTTTAGCAATACATAGCCGTGTTGAGAAAATGAATCACGCCTTGCGGACAACTTATCACGTGGAATTTAAAATTCCACAACGAAGCGCACTCTTTCTTGGAACATAACAGCGTCGCACCCGCAAGGTACGGACCGTGTGTGCTCCACAGTACACCTCTCGGGAGTCGTTTCCGAAATAGGTTTGGCTGAATCATGTTTTGAATAACATTTCACTTCATCTCTGGCATATCAGGGGGAGAAGGGCAGAGAACGCTGCACCTATAGGGAGGCTACCCCTTAACTGAAACCTTACTTTCACACACTGATTATAAAATAGCTTGACGGGATGATTTTACAGAATAATATCAGTTTCAAGCAATTCATTTTTAGATCAAACACGAATATCTTTATGCTAGCATTATAAAAACGACGTTTTAACAATTCTAAAATTAGCCGTTCTTGAGCTTTCCTATTTTTCAGAAATCCTTGAGCCCTCAAGAGTTGAAGTGAGTCAACCAGTTAAATGGTAAAACATTTGTCTTGAACTTGGTGCATAGATGAATTGCAAACTTTTATTTAACGGTGCTAACACTATTACAATGTGTTTTAACTGAGTTTACTTCACTTTTACGATACTTTAAGATGTGTAAAATATAAAAAAGCATCTAAATTATTTTTTCGAAAATACCACATGCCTCATTTCACCTCTAATGAGCCCATTTATGCTTCGTATCATTTCTATAGTACGAGTCAAGTTTATTTTTGTGTAAGCTTTTCTGTATATTTTATAATTTTGATAATGGTAATATATTGGTGATTGCTAATGTGCGTCAGCCAACTGTTCACCGAAATGACTAGCATTTAATATATTTAAATATATTACTATCCAATTTATAAATCCAATTTACTTACAAAACAGGATGATAACGTATATATTTAACGTTGATATTAATCACATACATTTTTAAACCAATTAATTAAAAGTCAAAGAAAAGCTTACAATTAGTTACTCATTTGAATTTTTATAATCCATGTCCGCTGCTAATGTAAAGCATATGAACTGTTAATGGGGGTATCTGAACAGAACTTTTTCTACGAGAACTGTTTTTTACTCAGTCGCTTAACCTTTATTTTTCCAAAAAGAGTAGAGATAGCAGTAGTAGGGATAGAAGGATAAGGTAAGGACAAAACTAGTTGTTAACGTATTGTTCTCGCTCCGCCCAGTTATTGAAGAATCGGAAAGGTAGAGGAGAATTTTAAGACATTACAAACACCCACGTCTTCGAACAAAAATTGATTTATTTATAAAGTGTTTAATTATTATATATTCGCCATAAGTCTTCTCAAGGAGGTCGTTCATTGTGTGATTTATTTTAATAATAAAACGTTCAAAAAATGTTGTTTGTACTGGAACTCGAACCCGTGAGATACGGCATGGAAGCCAACAGCGCTAACCGCAGCGGTTAGCGTTGTTGTCGGGTCTATGGCGCAGAAAATGATTTCATATTAATTTATGTCTGGTCCAACGCATACACGCCTAAGTGATTTTTTTACAGTAGGAGAACACTTAATATTTTTCAAAGTTAGACCAACATTACAAAGTTAATTAGGAGCCAACGTCTAGTATACGAGATATAAAATAATGATTCCTCTGTCAACAATTGGGGATACGATGGTTCGTCTTAGGGTTGAACCAAAACTATTAAACGGACCATGCAATGCAATCATTAACTGTTACAATATTGCCATGTTATTTTATTGTTGAAGTCTACAGTACCCCAAGAAATGTTGACTTGATTAAATAAAGTGATAGGGGTGGCAAGGAACATTAAACGTCTTACTTGAAATACAGAGTACTTGAAACTATATGTACATATTTTATGCGCCTGCATAATTTTAATAAATATGATATTATAAGATATGTTTGACGAATTGATTTTTATTTTAATATTTATCTTTAGAACGCAACGTGATGAATTTTTAGTGGAATTAAAACATTTGATAGAATTTTAACGAAATAAAACTTGTCCTGAGAGTTTCAAATATGCTTTATAGAATACTGTAAAAAATAAATTAAAATACCATATTCTCGAAGTTTAAAGTTAAAAATACTGTAGATAGTTCTACAGGCAAATTGATGTAACATTTTTACGAACCAGCATTCATTTTTTGTACAGTTATTTAAAATACCCAAAAACACCACTCTACAAAATATATTACTTTGCGACGAAAATCGATTACAATCTTCGTTTATTTTGTAATAGTTAATAAATTTTATCATTTTTTAGCAAATTAAACTATACATATACGTTTTAAGATCATATCATGATGTTAGAGGACTCTTTTTTTTTGTTCCGGTCAAACAAAGGGTAAGCTATCAACAATTATAACATGCATTATTAATTGCGTACTTTAATCAAATATTAAAAACGTCCAAGTGAAGTCTACATTTTACGAAAGGGGTTTGTTGTATTTTGATTAAAAATGGTCAAAGGTAACTACTGCTCAGTGTTGCCTGACCGTACTCAATTATTAATATTTCATTTCGCTTAATAGCCGTAACAAAGCTGTGGTTAAAATGCTTTGAGATAATTTTGAAATAAAACTTTGATGCGAGTACCGCAATTTAAACCTGATTACTAAATTATATAAAACTCTTTGAATGTTAAGCGAACAAGATAACAATTTAAATTATTTTTTTAACAAATGACTTATTGCCAACGTAAATACTGAAACACGACGAAAGGAATACTGCCCCTACAAGTAAAAAGCCAAAATCTGACGATTAAAAACTATTAAGAAATATAACAAAATTACTTTTTACATTTTAAATAATCCATATCTACTCCTAGTGTAGATAATATGGCCTTATAATCTCAACAATTTTTTTCTTGAAGAAACGATTGTAAGTTCTGCTGCTCAATCTTTTTTATCCAAAAAAGTAAGGGTAGACAGATATGGGCTGCGATAAGACTAGTGGCAACCTAATTGCTTTCGCTATTATCTGTTATTTAAGGATTGGAAGATTAAGAGAGAATCTTTTGACAATTCTTGTAGAAATGACATTATATTAAAAATATAATCAGTTTTGTTATAATTCAAAATATTTTTTTCTATAATATGACTTGTTTCGTTCAACGCGGGCATAATCAACTGATGATGATGCGTTATGACACCCTAAAAAACTGGTTTCAATCGATAATAAAAACCTAAGAATTAGTGCAAAACGTGCAAAAGCTCGTTAGCAAATAATTTAACCAAAGTTATAAAATTGCCATGATTAAGAAAGTTCTATCAATATTCCGTCCATTTTTAACTCTTAATTTATCGATATATAAAATAACGTCAAGCCAGAGGTCGCCGTCTTTCTTAGAGACATACTCGATTGATTGTAACCCCTTCAACCCTGCTGTAAAGATTTTCATCGAATGCTCTACCTTCCGGAAGAACGTAAGTGCATTTTATAATTTACTCTCAGCATTGCGCTGTTGCGAGCAATCTATTGTAGCTCTGAACGGTTGACGAACCTATATGTACGTAACAGAAGTCCAAGCACAAGATATTTAATATTTTCTGGTGACATTCATTTCTGGTTCCTGTGAATTCTTTACACACATTTAAAAGGAAAAGCTTTAATTATTGCCATTCTAAAAATATTGTAGTTTTATTATTGTTTCATATTATAAAAAGTATAACACTAGTATATTTGGGCTATTTAGACAAGAAATTCATAGTAAGAAATTATATGAATGTAAAAACGAAAAAATACTTTATCTTTCGTTGAGGCTTTTTTGAAAAGATTTTTTGCTATGTTTCATTATAATCGAAATAATAAGGTCAAATAGTATTTAAAGTCACAAAATAAGCATGAAAGAGTGATCAAAATATTGCAAAAACCATGTTTACTCATCCATTTATATTTAATTAATATATTGACACCTTTTACAATACTTTACAGTGAAGGTGATTCGAAAATATAGAAGCTTGGTGTAAATCGAGCTTTTGATAGTTTTGGACAGCATTTGAGATATTCGTTGACAATTAATTATAAATAGTATTACATGCAAAGCTTTGAAAATCTATTATCTTTAAGCCACTCTTCTGTAAGGTTCTAATTTTGAGTAGGAAGTGATGATATTTAGACGCTGGAATTAAATAAATGTTATGAACATTATTGATGACAAAGACTTGTTTACACTAATGTATAGTGTTACTTTTATGGTGTTCACTTCTCTCAATGCTTGGTGGAAAGGCATTGTAATAAAAAAACACAATATTTCTTTGTGATTATTTTTATTTTGCAAGATCATGGGCAAAACCAGTCCTGATCTTGCGAAATAAAAGTGGAAATAAGTAAAAAGAAATATTTTGTTTTTTAATGATACTAATTCTACATGCAAATAAGCAACTACTGAGTTTTCTTTTTATGCTGAGATTAGAAGATTTCAATTATATGATTCAAACATAGTCATCAAACGGCTTTGAACTATTATATTTAAGACTGAATAACATTGAAGTATTGAATAATTGAATGTTTCCTTTTACAATACCAGAAACGGTTGATTCATATCTTGCACTCCTCGCCGCTTAATTGTAACTTATTTACCATTACGAAAAAGACAGTTTTTAGAAATAAATGTAAAGAAAAACCTTAACAGAAACAATCAATCGATAATATTGAGAAAAGACTTTTTGTGCCTACAATGAAAACAATAAATGGTAATGAAATAATGAATTGATATACTTTTTAGTAAAAACGAATTTGTTTCTTAAAACTTTACTTCCTAATCTGTTTAACTGGAAGAACATTTTATCGATTGACCACTTTTTAAATAATGAACAAAAATAATAATTAAAAAAACTTCCAGACTTTTGGTTCATTTATAGATCTCGCCTGACGCCTCAGAGTAACAATGGAAGTGAGTGGGTGTCGATCCATTCCGCCGGTGGAAGTTCTAGTATGGTAGTATTAATATCTCTGAATTCCTTGTCAGTTACACTTCACGCCTAAATTAAAATGACATAATTGTTTTTTTCTCTACCAATATGTATTTTATGTATTTAGCTATTTGTTAGACGATACAGTGGTCAACCTTGTTGACTTCCGTCACGTATTTCATGGATTTTATTCCCAGTATAAACAGCATTTTGACGTGAATACGTTTTTAAAATTGCTTCCATAGGGAGACAATAAAAAAAAACGAATGATAACAAAATCGGGGGATACAGTTTGGTGTAGCAGCTTTATATTTATCATCGTTATCCAAAATAATATTACTACATTAAATTAAACCACTAGATAGCTAAAAAATTAAATAATGTATTGCGCTATGTATGGACTGTGATACATTGCGCTGGTCGGAGGGGGAAGCGCCGCCATTTTGCTGCGTATCGAGATTTCTATTTACTATAACTTTTGACTCGGAAAAGTTGCGATGTTCGTTTAAATTTCAATCGTTAGATATCAACAAAATCTATCAATTACAGATGAAACATAATTGTTATATTGCGACCGTGGCTATAATTAGGTGTTGAAATATAAAAAAATATATCAAAAATGTATTATGTCGGGCTATACGCGTCAAAAAGCCAAATCAAAATACAGAGATCGTATACGGTTGGAAAGGGCTACTAAAGAGCAATCGAATGGTACCATTTAAACACCATATGACCGATTCAAGCAGTGCCGGGAACGTAAAAATGGGGCGTAATATCACCTATTACGAGACGTATTCACGTACAACAGATGACCGTGTCCATGACACAGCCATACCCCATTTTTTTTCAATCTTTCTATTGATTTCTGTTAAGGCATGGATATTTTTTATATCTTAAAAATCCACTCCAACTTTATTTACCTTTTAATAACAACGTTGCAAGAACGATAATCTTACTATAATATTTATCCTGTCTTAGCCCATCCTTCAATCTTCACTTTATTCGGATGAGCAACTAAGTAACATTCAGTTCTCAAAGATGACCTTCTGTTGAGATACCTTCATAAATAGGCCATATCGCGACTCCAGTTCTACAAGGTTCTATGTGATTTTTTTGACTTAACAGAAGTTAAAATACGGCAGTCTTCCAAGTACCATTATTGGTATACATTACTATTTTTGTTTTGTCAAAAAATTCACATAGGACCTTGTAGTACTCAAATCATGATATTTTACAGTTTTTTTAAAATATTTTTATTAGGTGTAGTTTTTTTATCTTACTTATAACCTAATTAAGAAAGATTTTACTTTGCGTCAGAAAAAAAATGAAAAAACCCCTTAAGAATATTAGTTGTGAGTTTGCAATAAATAAAGGCATTCAAACTTTATCTGGAATGTTGTTCAAGTGTGATATTAAGCTTTTTAAGTTTACTTTAAATACCCAGTCTCAAACTTAATTTCACTCAAACATTATTTCAGAAATCCGTGTTACTATGTGTTTGCTTATCAATCGTTTACTATGTGTTTGCTTATCAAGCTTTTTAAAACCTTTTCACTAAACTTGGTTAAGTATAAATAACACTGTATTATTTGTATCAGTTGAAAATGCACGTGAAGAGCAAAACCAGTTAATTATTTTAAATAAATGTAAAGTTAGTATATAAGAGTGTTGATTTTTTGAATATAATAGTTTTTCACTACATATTGAGAGTAAACACCTTTAGAAAGAAAAGTATAAATTTTGTAAAAAAACACATATTTTGAAAATATAACTAAATTTTTGACTATAAATATTTCATGATAACATTATAAAGTGATCAATTTTAATAAAAAAAAAATGAATATTATCTAGTCGATAACTTGGGGTCATACTGTAACAGCTAACGAAAAAGCATATATAGAACGAGAAAGAGAGACTCCAATTGAATGAAGTGGGAGGGGGATAAGGAGACGTAGTGCCAAGTCAAAAGTCGCACGCCCGACTGACTGCAAAGGCTGTCTGGAACATCGCATTTCCTCAGACGGAATGTTCTCTCGGATAAGCTATCTGCTGTGTTTTTGCTGAGATTTTATTTTTTTGTAACACCCCCTTTCACTAGACAGATTGCTCGACTTGTTATTGTAATCATTTCATATTTTGAACGTCGGAATGAAAAATATTTTTGTTTTTTTTTTACAACTAATTTGAGTTTTTCGAAACAATCTGTTCATAATTAGAAAAACAGCAAATATTTGTTCGGGTACCTTCAAAAATATCGTTTTGTTTTCGTTGTTTTATTTTGACTTTAAATTTTCATAAAAACTTTGTTTATATTATAAAACAAGCTACGTATAATTTTGCTATTATAACTTTATTAAGGCTATAATTTATTTATTTTTATAGGTGAAATGTATTTTAATTATATTTTGCAAACTGTAATATACCTACATATATATATATAATAGAATCAAACTTTCTAAATAATTCAACTCTACAGTAAAAAAAAAAACAAGATTTTGGTTTGTTTTGGAGATGATCGGTTTAAATTAAATAATCAAGGTTGGGTGTATCTCATAATTTGCCTTTACCTCAAAACCCACAAAAAAACGTTTTTTGTGTCTCCTGTAAAAACAAATATACGTGGGTTATGCTATATTTCCTTTCCGCAGTAGATCATATATATTTTTTAAGAACTCCTAAATTTTATACACATTCCATAAGAAGTTTAATATTACGCCGATGACCAACAGTTTGATTCTAAAATTAAGAAAATACATCATATTAATCACTTTTAAGGTGTTTACTGTCAATACTTGGTGGAAAGGCATTATAATAAAAATAATAAAAGATTTTTAGTACTTTTTCCACATAAAATTTATTAGATCAGGACCGGTTTCGCTCATCGCGAGCATTATCAACTGATAAGAAAATTGTGTTTATAATTGATATCGTTTGCCACTTAGATTTATTATTCTTTGATGATGATTTTTTAATTGTTATGGTTGTTAAGCATTTTAATTTTGTGTAATTATAATGTAATTTGCTAATCCTTTAAATTGTTAATAGTTGCTTACACCTTTTTATTTCAATTTAAATTTGTATAAATATCTCTGTTTATATATTTTTCTTATCAGTTGATAATGCTCGCGATGAGCGAAACCGACACCATATTAAGTTGTTTTAACAAAAAAAGAAGTAATGTTAGATTGTTTTAAATAAATTAGTAATTTAAACGATTATTCTAGCTGCTTAATTTAAACTTATATAAAAAAAATATTGTCTGAAACAAAACAAAAATTCAATAGAAAACAAGAGTCACTTAACATATTTTCAGTATCAATATTGACGTTTCATCATAGAAGCCTGAAATAGCAATTCAATTTATATTTCGACCCTAGAAAGAAACCACACTCAAGTTAATATTTCAAATCGAAGGAATCGGATTCCCCCCTCAGTCTTTTTGGCGCGAACGCAAAGAAAAAAAGTAAAATAAAACAATAAATACGCGTTCAACAGGCTCGCTCTCCTTTGTTCTAATATTTTTCCCATTTGCGGATGTCATCCCCCGGCCGTGGGCAAAGAATTCCCCATAATTTGACAAGGGTTGCAGTCGAATCTGTCAATATTGAACCTCTTCATACATTTTTTACACAACAGAGGGCGGCGTCGCTCAGCATTTCTACGACAGAGAATGGTGGGAAAATTAAAATTTGACGGACCATTTTCACTTTATACAGAGTGATTGAAATATTGGAAAACACCAAAAAACAAGGATAATGGATTCTTTTGTGTTTAAAAATAAAATATCAAGCTAAAATCACAGTTCTAAACAATTTTACTATATTTTGAAATAATGAAATACTAATTTTATCAATTTTATATTAAATCTTTTAGTATTTTTCAAACTTGCAAATAAATACATCTTTCAATGGATTTAAATAATAATAAAATATTAAAAAAAACTTTATTGATTGTCGAATAAATTTCTGTGATACAATTTAAGAAGTTTAATTTAATATTAAATAAAAAGAAATAAAATCATAATTTTCTTGTCGCAAATAGTGTGTTGTCGAAAACGATGACGATGGTGAAAAATAGTTGAAATACTACGCACTTTGTTTAACGACATGTTTGTAACTAATTTTAGTAGTAATTTTACTATAAAATTCACTTATGTAAAATATTGATAGAAAATAATTATTTATTTTGAAATATTTTTTGAACACCGTGTTTATTCATATGTGTGCCATAATGCATGTTATATCTCGGAAGTGATAAAATTTAAGATCGCTCTTTTATTGTGGTATATTCGGAGCTACAATAAAAATATGTATGTTTTCTAACTCCAAACAAGGGAATCCAATTCACATTGCTGTAAGGGTCAGTCATTAAACTTCTCCAATAATTCAAATCGTAAAAATTCACAAAAGCCTCTAATAAATATTTCATAACATCTAGAGTATTATGACTTTTGTTTTATTAGAGGCCGAATCCAAAGTGCTAATAAATGTATTCTAGAAATAAGCAAATATTTTTTTTACGACACTTACCAACGTTGAAATATGTAAGGTCCGAAACTACTTGCAGCTGGTTAGAAATATGAAAAGAAAGCTAAGATTAAAGTTAACAAAAGTTTTTTTTAGTTCCATTGTGTTTTTTTTGGAAAATTTTCTCTTTTCTATCAATCTGATCTTAAAAAACGGAGTAAACAAGAGCCCTTAAATTACCATTTACATCGTCCAAGGTCTTGTAGTTAATATTTACTCTTTCCAAAAAAAAGAGATTTTCTTTAAATCAATTAACATTGAGTTACATTAAATAAAGAATACATATGTTCCATATTGGGAGTGGATCAACATGGCTTAAACTAAACTCGAAAGATTTTTTTTTCTTGACAAAGCTTAGTATCTAAGTAAAAGTATATTTCACTTGAAATTATGTGCTATCATACAAAATAAAAATTCTGCGTTACATTTCATTTTTTCCTAACACAGTTGACGAGAATGATAAAAAAAATACTCACATAGGCTATTTTTGTTTGGGGTCATTAAAAATATAGAATTTTCCGAGACTTCTTGGACACCGTCAGAGGTAATGAAGGCAAATGTGAACGAACAGTGAACGAGAGAAAACTTGAAAAAAAGTTGCTTAAAACCATGTTAACCTTAAACTCAATAAAAGATTATTTCCAATTTAATAAAGCAATCTACGCAATTATAGTTTATTCCAAAACAATTATTAATACTATTGGGCAAATTTATAAAAGATTTAGTACTTGTTAATTTTGTATCATGTTCTAGTTATTTCAGTCTAAAAAAGTGGTTTTTAGAGTCGACGTTACTGTGGTTACGGTATATGAATTTATGAGAACTTTAAATCAGATTTAAATAATAAATATTGTTGATATTATCGAGGTTGAATTTGAAAAAAAATATTTAAAATATAAGATTTTTTTTCTGCTGGTTCTGTTATTATGTTTTGCCCGTATTTGGACCAATATTATTAAATAGTTCCGAAAATGCATTTCAAAGAGGTGGCACAAATGTGCGCTACACCTAGTGACACAAACCGTAGAATAAATGACTTCATCATTTTATTTAATTATTCACCATTTTATTTATTTTTAATATACTATGAAACCCTAAAATGTTTATAAAATACACAATAAAGTAAGATTCGTTTCGGCTTATGAGGTGTACATAAAATTATATTATCTCAATAAATAGTAGAAGCAACCACCAAATTGAATAAAGCAAAACAAGCCGGGAGTCAATAAATTTATTGACAAACTCTCTAAGGAGATACAGTGTAAATATTTCATTTTGACATTTACCCAACAGTTTTACTTACCATCGAACAAACCGTTTGTCCGCAAGAATCAATCATTGGCTGACCAAAGGTCTGTCTTGGTCTATTTCGACTCGAAACAAAGCGAAATTTTCACAACAAATAACACAAACTCGGAAGGTTCGACGCTGTATACCAATGGCGTCAGACATTTGCAAATGATATTTACTCCCCTGAGTAAAGATATACACACTCCACTTGGAAACTTTAATACTTGTTCGAAGGTTTCAAAAAGTTTTTGTTTATAAACATGTATTTCTCAAGTTGAATAGACAGTCCATGTCAAGTTTTATGTGAGAAATAGAACGGGTACGTGATGTAGAAACTTATGCATGTGATTTAAATCCGGATAAATAAAGAACTTTTACACGAAGTGTGTGGAAGATATTATATTGCCATAGTGATTTAAAAGCGTAAGCAAAAGGAAGAGAGATCTCTCATCAGGTGCTTTAACTAGTGTTTTAAACCATATCGTTCACATATAGTCGGAATCACAATATTGGTTGTTCTACGACAAACAAATGTTACTGAGTCAGTCAGTCTTAAACAAGAATTGCGGTGGACTAAACCTTCTTGTTACGTACGGGATTTTATTTTTACACAAACGCATTATGCAATTAAAAAAGTCAACTGAAAGTGTCCGTACTTTGATTTGACTCCCCAAACACCGCCACTTCAGCTATCAGCAATTACTTATTACAATTGCACTATACCAATCTTTAAATTTATGTCAAACGATAGGGTTAAAAGCTCTCAAAATCATCACAAAGAAAAATGATCGTGCGTGTTTTTATTCAACTATTCAAAATAGAATAAGTTAAAAACGGTTGTCATTATTAAAAATCAGCTCGCTTCTATCATCGTTCAAGAATTAGGTTTTTAAAAACCCACTTATTAATTTACATTATTTTTTTGGCATTCAGCTCTACAAATAAACGCTGTCATTTTTAAAGAATTTAGAAAAAAGTCTGGCAAAGGATTTGGGCCTACAGTATAACTTCATAAAAAAAAATGTTTCGTGCACTTTAAAGCTACATTGCATACAATTCAACGCCAATAAATACATCGCTTATCTGGTCTAAAATCAGTACTTTTCGAACGCCTTCAATTTTAAATGTGCTTATAGCAACCAGAGCAAAAAAAGCAATTCCAATAAATATCTTTCGCTTCTGGGTAATGGCTACGGCGAGTTCAAATAGCAATGGCTCTACGATTTAGTTGTTGCAGAGGTCTACGGTAGATGCTACGCTAGCGCTGCGAGAATGCCATACCGTAAATTTTCATCTGCAGCATTTTATATTGTCACAGGCCAGCTCAACATGTTTACAATCCTTACCAGTAGAAGTAAATATAGAGCAAGTCTTAAAAGGAAATGCTTTTGTGTTAAAAACAGTTTATATCCACACACTTCTTATGCTTGCTTTATTGTAAGTTTCCCAATAGCAATTCAAATAATTACTTTTCATAACATTATAATTATATTTTTGTGATGACTTAAATAAGTTTGCTAAATTGTTCAATGAAATTATTTAAGTGTAAATAAATAAACGCGATATGAATTTATAACTTTTAGTATTTTTTTTTGCGATAACCAGTATTTAAGATAAGAAATTGGAAGAACTTTTCTTTAACCATTAATGCTCATTTTCACTTATTGTGAAAACTTGATGAAAGTTGCCACTTAACACTAATGATTTGGAAGAAAGAAGTTTGTTTCAAGCATAAGGCATATACCTTTGCCTGTTGTGGTATAGTTGGTAAGTACTTGGCTCTACTAACCTGGTAGATTTGTGTACAATTCCCGGTAAGGTCAATGTCTATCTTTTTTTTTCAATATGGGTGTTCGTAATGTTTCAATTTATCTCGAGTTGATCTTTAGTAACTTACAAAAAAACGCGTGTTCTTTATAGTTTATCCCGGAAAGATCAATGTAAGTTGCAGTAAAGAAATTTACAAATCATTTAATAAAACATCTTTTACTTATTGTACAAAATACCAACGTGCAAGATCGTCATTGAAATAATGTAGTTATGCCGGAGCGGCCGCGATTTGCAGAGCGTCGCGCTTAGCGTGCATCTTAAGCACATGCTTGGCGACATTGAAGTTGCACGCAACGCTCCACAAACGCTGTACGCTGAGGCACGAGCATAACAACTTTCTCATAAGAATAAATACAAAAGTAGTGGTGCGATGCTTTTAAATTATTTAATGAAGATATAATACATTCTGATGCATACAAAAAAATACTTTAGCTAAATATAAATTATATAATTAAAATTGTGTAATAAATCGGGTCTTATAGCGCAGCGGTAAATGTTGTGGGCTTCCGTGCCGGACTTCACGGGTTCGAGTACCAGTATGAACAGCATTTTTTCGATCGATTTATTGATTTCTGTTTGAAGGCAAAGGTGTTTGTGATGTCTAAAAATTACCTCCTACTCTTTCGGATCCTTGAATAACTGAGTGTAGTGAGAGTGATAAGTTGCTCACAAGTTATGTCATTGCCTTGTCATTTTATCTCTACTATTCTCGACTTGAGCGACTGAGTTACAAAAAGTTCTCGTTGAAACACTTCTGGTAAGATAACTCCATGAGGTTGCCATATAATCTACATTGAGAGCGGACATGGATAAAAAAATATAAAAAAACTTATTGGTTAAAAAAAATGCGAATACATCAACAAATATAAACTGACCAAAACATGTAGTTTGAGAAAAAAAATAAGACTTTAAAAATAGTGATGAGTGAAGATCAATTAATAAACATAAAAATAATCAAAAAGGAGTCACCAAAAAAGTCTTTCTTCAAAAAAAAACTAATGTGTGCAAATTAATCATATATACCAATGTGAAACAGTGTAAGATATTTGAAAAACATATCGTTTAAATCGAATAGGTACATTTATTACTGACCTGGTTGCAACAAAAATCATATCGCTTGTCATATATAATATGTATAATTATGCGTACCTATATATTTTATAATAAACCATTATATTATTATTTCATTTATTTGTTTTAACACATGTATTGACCATCAACTGCAGGTATTTGTATTGTATGCCACAGCTGGTTTCATTTAGGTAGTATTATGTAATATGTGTCAGAGTTGTTTTAAAGCAGAAAACCTCTTCCGCTTACCCCGCTCACCCTCTGCACCCCGGGGCCAAGTTTAATGCTAAATAAAATAACAAGATGGCTTGGCGTTATTTGTTTTTCTTCGCACGTTTGTTGCCTTAGCAGTTAAGATGCAGACAGATGGCGGGTGATATTAAAAACGGGCTTGAAATTCTCCGTTCGTAATAAAATTTATCGACCGACCGTAAAATGCCGGCCCGATTAAGTGCCCGCGTAAAACATCACCCTGTGTAATGGCCGCTTTCATATTTACGCTGCCTCTGAGAGGAGCTTTCAAATTTCTAACATTTAACTCTCCGTCGATAGTAAAATCTAGTTACATAAAAAACGCACTCGCAGTTACTTCAGTGCTATATCGATAAAGGAAGCCTGCCGGCGCAACGTAACGAGGTGTTGAATGTATATTGTCTGTCTGACAGAATTACTTACCATTAGATTCATTCCACAAAAACTTATTATCATTCAAAAAATATTTTTCGCCTTTTTCAATAATATTTAACACATATTTTCAGTTAATACACAATAAACTGATCAGTTGACAATGTTCGCCATGAGTGAAACTGGCCTTGACCTTTTTAAATAGAGTAGAAATAAAATACAAAAGAATATTTTATTTTTATTTTAAAAATGCCTATCCACCAAGTATTGACAGTGAACACCCTTAAAGTGACACTTTTTTAGCTTATATGAGTGCAATTATTGTGAGGTTTTATAACATATATATTTTTTTTGGATATAAAATTCATGAAGCTTTAAATCATATGATTCTTTAAGTCTCTTTCATCACTAATGTTTACCATCGCTGCTGACAAAAGGGGAATGATTGTAACAAAGGTGAGCAGTCCTCAGTGAAACCAGTTCACGTGGACACCATATGCATTCACATGCAAATCATATTATGTATACCTTCTCGTTTAGTATGCCCATACATGTACACACACATGCGCATGCATACATACACACATAAAATACAAAGGGAAGTGAATTGAAGAGAGTCATTCAAATGTTTTATTCATTTTTAGATGAAAAATCAAACCTGTGGAAGTTTGTTGAGGAGAACTGCACTCAGTTTCAAACGAGTGTGTCAATACAGTGATGAATATAATATTTTTCTACCTC
Organism: Himalopsyche tibetana; assembly: GCA_030503985.1. Lineage (NCBI taxonomy): Eukaryota > Metazoa > Arthropoda > Insecta > Trichoptera > Rhyacophilidae > Himalopsyche > Himalopsyche tibetana. The sequence continues at coordinate 4,820,636 of JAPJYX010000009.1, read as the reverse complement.
GCTGTATCTTAAATAAACTAATTGCGATAAATTTAAAATCACCGGTGTTATTTGAATTTAATTAAAATTTCGACTTTTTTAAGTTTTTTTGGTATAATAACATAACTATTTGACTGAAAACAAGATAAAGCATTTTAAATTAATAATTGAAATTGATGAATCTTCTGACCTTCATCTTTATCATTTATAATTTAAGGTTATAAGAAACCTGTATTTGTGATGCAAAGAAAAAGGATATTAAGTTGATTGACTCAAATTAAAAATAACATTACTGTATAAAATTTCAAAATTGTAAAGTTAAGCACGATGGAATATATTTTAATTACTGTAATATTTTATACTTTAACGAAACTTGACTAAAATAAAAACAACTTAATATGTTACTTTTAACTTTTTATTCAAATGGACCGTTGTGTTTAAATAGAATCCTTTGTTCAATGGTTAAAGAAACGCTACGTAATTAAATGTCATTTTGCATGGTTCTTAGAACTTTTTGCTTTCCCAGTTTTTGTCGCAGACGATCTTATTTTAGTAGCAGGACTAATGAGAACGACAAATTCAGACAAGACAATGTAGAAATAAAAGACTAGTATCACAGTAAATCTACCATGCAATTATTTCCTATTTTAAGAAAATGCAAGTAGACATTGTCCGACAAGTACTGAGTGTTAAATGGCACAAGCTACAAATAGACCGGTTCGTGAAATAGCCTTTCATAAAAATAATGTTTTTAAATTAATGTATTAATATTATTCTACATTTCAAAAAAGAACACATTTATTATTTGATTTTTCATTAATGTAAAGCGCATAAGAAAATTTAGTCCACCGACAGAAGTTACGATCGCTTTATATTCAATTAAAATATTAATACATAATCAAAGTAGAGCTTGATAAAATACCTAGCATATATTTTAATAATTCTTTGATGTTTAAAAAGTATCAATGTGATGCCAAAAAATCATAAGATATCATTAGTATATAAACAAAAAGTTTTCATACAGAAATATTAATAATTTGTTAACATCAGGAACAGCCATGCAGAGATTAAAAAGAAATAAAACATTTTTAAAAGTTATGTAATATTTTTATTTTTCTATTCCACGTGTAAAATCATTAATAAAAAAAGAAACATTTTAAATAAGGTAGGTTGATAAATATTTTTGATTTTATTTCCATTTGAATTATCCGCACATAATGAAAGTAATAAGTTTTTAATTAGTACTACCAAAGTTTGTATCTGCGTCTAGTAGAAACAGAAAAACCCCGGCTTTTTTGTAATAATTTTTAGTATATTCGTTAGCCTTGCAATTTTATTAGCATGCTTCTTAAAAAGACGAAGCATGAGTCACATTTTGTGACACAAAAAATGAAATATCAAAGTTATTAAAATTAAATTTGAATCATTCAAACTATGTACAAGTACGAGTCCAAAGCCATTGCTGACGAAAAGGATGAGCCCATGGGAATGCCAACAGATTTGAGTAGTGAGCAGTTTCAAGAATTATGTAATTTGTTTGTCGGCAAAGGTTTTATGATTATATTATTTTATGATTATAGTATAGAAGTGGAGATGTGGGAAAGTTTGATATTTCATTTAAAATCGGAAGACTTTGCAGCTGTGCTTTGTTGATTTCTAAAATTTCTTGGAAAAAGAGCTTATGACTGTCCGTATTTGGGTGTAACATTTTTATCCCTTGTTCCTGATTGAACACGTGTCCTTCCGAAATTAAGTGATTAGCAAAAGTAGACGTGTCTTTTTTCAATCTAAAGGCTGCCATAGTCATAAGCTCTTTTTCCAAGAAATTTCAGAAATCAACAAAGCACACCTGCAAAGTCTTCCGATTTTAAATGAAATATCAAACTTTCCCACATCTCCACTTCTATATCCTATATAATCATAAAATCATATAATCATAAAACCTTTGCCGACAAACAAATTACATAATTCTTGAAACTGCTCACTACTCAAATCTTTTGGCATTCCCATGGGCTCATCCTTTTCACCAGCAATGGCTTTGGACTCAGTGATGCATTTATATCTTATATAAACACGAAACTTTCATTTGCTAAGCGTCAGTTCAAGTTCATCCGTGCACTTGAATGCCTGAAGATGCCAAAAGGCGAAACCCGGGTCGTTAGTGACAAAATCTGTGAGAATGTACATAGTTTGAATGATTCAAATTTAATATTGAAATTCCAACAAGCACCTTCAGTCGAAATCTTAAATTATTAAAATTAATTTTATATTAAACATAAACGTCCACAAAATTACCACCGAATCTATCAAACAAACAAGTTCAATAGATTACTGATGATAAAACTAAAGTTGTAACATTGACTCAGTTTTTCAAATACATTTCATTCACGAAACATATTATCTCATACAAAATAATTCAGGAAATGCTTTGCCATCGTATTTTTTATTATTATTAAGAGACATTTGTGTGTCAAATTGTAAATGGTTTACTTTTGTATTTACAGTCGAAATTCATTCAATATTCATAAATCATTTGTCGTTTAAGAACCTACGTAAAGTGTTGGCAAAGAACGATAAATGAGATATCTTAAATTGTCATTTATTTAAAGTAACTTCTATCCGTTCGATCAGATCAACGGAAGAGTTTTTCAAAGACGCTTGTAAAATGCAATGTCCATTTTTACGTCTTATATGTTTCGCATCTATTCCTCAGTGTCTTTTTTCCATTTTCTTTATCCTTTATTTTCGCCCAAGCTGAGAATGAGAAACTGAATTTATATTGGGTGTAAAATATAACTAGGGGCAAAACTCTCGCGATATAAAAGCAGTGTCGTTTTATTTCCCGCATTGACTTTATAAAACAAGCTATTTAATCATACAAATAGATTGAATAGTAGAAACATGGTGCTTTGTATAATACCGTGCTTTACAAACCCTGTTTAATCGAACTATAAACATAGAGAAACGATTACAGTAAAACTCGCGTTCATTGATACATATTCTATCTTTGTTCTGGATACGATAAGATTATTGAAAAGATTCATTTATCATACGACTTGTCGTCAATCGTTTAAAATTATAATAAAGAACTATATCGAGATTAGTTTGAAGGAAAAAACATCTTGTACACATTGATATATATATTTATAAACAATATATTTTTTTAAATACTTTTAAAATTAACTTGATTCGAATAGTTTTTCTTTTAAATACATCCTTACATTTTAAACTTTCAATATTCTTGGATGATAGAAAAACTGAAAAATTTATACATGTTTTTGTAGCTGCAATAATTTCACATTTTTGCAAAATTATCATGACTGGATCGCTAGTGATGGATTGTCATAATCCAATAGAAAGGACGTGCTCGTGATCAATAAACTAATTCTAAACATAATGCTTTATTGTGGGATTGTGGAATTGTTAATAAACAATATAATTTGCTTTTTATCGGTCTTATTTATTGATCAAATCATAATTCAAATAAGAAATAGCAATGTTATTTTTTATATTTAGTTTTAATTAATTATAATTTAAGATCCATTAATAAAAATGTTTCATTTCTGGGCATAAAACCTTGGTAGAAAATTCGCGTAAGCTTATGAAACTGTACAAGGAACTTAAGACGCCAAACGGGTGTGGTGAGGAGGGTAGGAAAACCAACTTTTCTCAAAGAGTAAAACTTGGTAAAACCGTCGAGGCAGAATGCCCATAGGATTTTGTAGTTTCGAACCCAACCTAACTTCTTTCTAAATCACTTTGGAACAAAATGTACAGGAATAAAAAATCCCGAATTCAGTAATTTGCGGGACTCGTAAAAACACTTCTCATCAAACCAATGGTACTCTCAGTAAATTTTCTTACTCTTTTATTGCAAAAGTTGCTTTTATTGTGTTTTATTTTGCAAGTCCTTAAAAAAGCCAAAAAGACAGTCACTAATTAATTCAAATAAAAATGCAGTCCTTGTAAATGTATTCCTTGGAGTTTAAGACTTAGTGGCAATGAAGCGAACAATGAATGTTTTTTTTATACAAATATTTTTTTTATTCATTTTGTAAAGACGAAATATTTCACGCTGAACATTTTAGTTTATTGGTAAATTTTTATGCTTGAAGTTTGCAGCTGGAATAAAGTAAAAAAAAATATATCTTTTAATGTAAATAAAAACTGACATAAAAACAAGAACAGACATGCGTAGTGGATGGTCACAAAACAATTGAGAAAGTGGTCAACAAGTTACCTTAAAATTGTTCTCATACACGCTTTTTTGCATACAAATTTGCACATGATTCTTAAAATATAAGCAACACACGTTTTACGCTTGATTCTCTAACAATTAACGTCAACGGAGCTATTAATATCTTATTCCTTCAATATTATGTAAAAGTAAATAGTTTCTGGCTCATTTGCTTTTTGGAAAAAAACAGTTATGTACATTCTCACAGATTTTGTAACTAACGACCCGGGTTTCACCTTTCGGCGTATTCAGGCGTTCAAGTACACGGATGAACTTGAGCTGACGCTTAGCAAATGAATGTTTCGTGTTTGTATAAGAAATAAATGCATCACTGAGTTTAAAGCCATTGCAGGGGAAAAGGATAAGCCCGTGTGAATGCCCATGTGTACAATACGACCTAAGCCAAAAACGTTTTTTTATAAACCATAAAAAAATTCTACATGTAAATATTTTATTTTCCATGTAGCTTATTTTAAAACGTAAATGCCGCTATTTTTAAATTTATTCGAGGATGCGAATATTCAAATTTCTCTTATCTGCAGTCAACCACGGGGGAAAAGAACACAAATTTAATCCCAACGTAAAGTCTTACCCCGTCTGTGTCACATTCTTTGCTAAACTTACCCAATTTCAGGTCAAAACGATCTAGGATTCAGGTGTGGGTAAAAGGTCGAACAATGTTATATCCAAGCCAATCCCGATACATATGAAACAAAAAAAAAAGTCGCAACGATTCATAAAATGTTTATTCTCTCCGTGGAAGATTTTATTTTAGCTGCTATACCAAGTACAAATATTTTTTGTACGTTAATATGATTGTATTTTTCATTTTATTATTAAATATAAAACACAAAGCTATCATCACTAATTATTATAGCGAGATCGTAAAATATATATAAGAAAAACGAGGCAAACTGTATGCGAATAATTTAAAAAAGTAATCAATCTTCTCTAATTTAAGATTTCGACTGAAGGTGCTTGGCGGAATTTCAATATTAAATTTGAATCATTCAAACTATGTACATTCTCACAGATTTTGTCACTAACGATCCGGGTTTCGTCTTTCGGCATCGTCAGGCATTCAAGTGCACGGATGAACTTGAACTGACGTCAGTTTAAGTTCATCCGTGCACTTGGATGCCTGAAGATGCCGAAAAGCGAAACCCGGGTCGTTAGAAACAAAACTTGTGTTAATGTATATAGGTTGAATAATATCTTTCATATTTTGATAATTTTATTCCTTTTTTTCCTTCAATTATTTGATTTTGATCAATTATTTTTATTCTTCAACACAATGGAGCTATTTTTTACGGTTCCCGGTAAATTGCTCGAATGGAAATTGCTAGAATAACAAGATAATCAATTTGTTTCCGTTTGTTCTGTCCGTTTGTTCTGTCTAGCCCTAGTCTTCTATGTTTTCTGGAAATATATAGAAACAGTTTGAGTAACTAATTAATAAGCAGTTCTCGTAGAAACACTTCTATTGAGATAAACTACATTAAAAGATCACATATTCCGCATTTGTAGCGAACGCGGTTAAAATAAATACTTACGAAAACTATTTTTATATTTCACTCTCTAAACAAGTGTTGTACAAGATAAAAATGAAATTCGTAGAAAAAATCGTGAAAAATCGTTTAAATAACTAAGCAATTCGAATAATTTGTAATTCGAGCAATTTACTGGCTCTCATTTTTTACTATTATGATGTTTCGTATTCTTGCAGTGTGATATTATTACATTTTACAATATTAACTTAGTACATTAATGATATCAAACACAAAAAAAAACTCATTTTCCTATTTAACCTCCATTTTTTTATATATTTTTCCCAATAATAATAATCACATTAGATATCTCCCGTAGAATTCGTTTTATTTTAATATAAAAAGCGTAAGTCTGTTTTTTGAATCACCTGTGCTTTAATACAATATTACCTTATGTAAAAAATATATATAGGAACAATCTTCACTGCCATTTTTCTACTCCATCCGTATATTTAAATTAATCTTATTCTTCCTGTAAATATAAGTTGAGTGACTGTATAACAATCAATTCTTGCTTAAAACATTTTATTTTAAATGCTCTATTCGAGGTTTTTTGGGTGGATTCGAGCAAAAGGGCATGATAAGTAAAATAACCAATTTTATCATATTTATACATACAATAAATTTTATAAAATACAAAAAAATATTTTACTATATACTTGGAAGTTTTATAAGGCTTTTTTATTCTTTCTAAAATAAAGTATTTTTATCGCTTTCACAAAATCATAAGAGTAGTTTATCACATTCCAAAAAAGATGTGCTCTCAACTTACTTCAAAAGTTTTGTTTTTCCTCTTACGTGAGATGTTTGTTTGGACGGTGATAAAAAATTCATGTCAATTAAGAGCAAGCAAAACTAAATGGCGCTTGCGACGTTCTAGCGAGAGTTGGCGAAGCGCCAAAAAACAATAACAATAAATTTTAGCATCAAAACGCTTTGAAAATATACGAGACACTTTGAGAGAGAAATTGTGAGTTTCAATGATATAATATGTGACATCATTCGTTGGATTAATTCAATTAGTATGGAAACATTTCTGTTGCGGTATTTTTAATACAATTTTGGACTGTATTTATAACCGATGCATTAATGAGTAAGACCAACGTTCTTCTGCAGAAGTTCTAGTAAGTAATAGTCAATTTGTTAATATTGTGTTGGACGATAAATTATTATATCAGAGTTGTTTTATTTATATTCTGTTAAAGAGCTTTAAGCGATGAATCATCTAAAGCAACGGTCACCAAACTATTACCCGCAGGTCGGGTGCGGCATGCGAAAGATTTTCATCCAGCCCTCCAAATTTCTCGATTTTTGTATTGTATTTGACAACTATTTATTTCGATTCATCAATTGGAATAATCAAGTAGTGGATCCAAAGTGAAGGAAGTTAGTTATAACATGTATTACGTAGGAGGGGAGGCGATCAGACGTAAGATTTAAAAAAATGTCATTAGAATCTAGTGCAGCATAATAACGCATTGGTTGCTCTTTGGAAGTGACAGATTTATGTATTCTGAAATACTTTTTATGTTTAGCTCGATACTGCCCATATTGTTCTGGAACTAAAGTATCGACATATAGGTATTTCTCTTCATGGTTTTAATTATAGCTAAATATACAAAAAAATAAACTGTTTACTTGGAGTACTTTTATTATTACTTTATTTATTTTTATTATATTTAAAGTAGGCCTACTTTTAAATAGGTAACATTAGAATAAATACTTAAATTATAAGGCTCACTATTAACCTTAGTTACACAAATCCCCTATAATATTTTTGTTATTTGTTCAATAGTAAACCAAACATAAAATATTGTTTTAACACAGTTATGATTTTGATTGCGTGAATTATTCACCAATATATATAATATATATTAAAGATATAAGACTTCTATTTTTTATACTGTGTAATTGGCAGAAGTAAACAAATAAAAACAAGTGATATGGGATATTTTTGTACACATCTATATTAAAGAATCAGAAACGATACAGATAAGATTAAACAAAGTTTTATTCGCTATATTTATTATCGTTTGGCGTGACCTTATCAAACGCTCGTTATAATTTACTTCAAGATTTACGTCAGTGATAAATCATAAATCTGTCAAAACATTTTTCAAAATAAACATCCCCCGCCGACAGGATGCCAAAGCTCTCTGAAAAAGTTCCAGTGTGTGATATTAACTTCTCAGGAAATCAATTCAAATCAACTGAAATATCTCGGGATCGAAACTGTTGGAAAGAAAATTTTTCCGAAATTCACGTATGAAATATGTGTATTGAGAAAAAAGTTACTCAGGGGAGTAAAGCTTCCAGCGTAGCATTTTTCGTGATGTTCATGTAAAAATACTAAGCTCTAGACTTGTTTCCGGGACTTATTTTTTAACAAGCTGATTTTAAGGGTGGCTGAGCACTAAAGCTGGTACGACTTCGTAGAATCTAATGATAAATTAATGATTATGTTAAACATGAAATATAAATAGCACTTGATTTTTTTTTGTATTTCAAGTGGGTTGTTTCCACTCGAAAAAGAATAAAAATCAATACCTCTTTATAAATTTAGTTGATGTGAGTTATTATATACGAATAATGTATTCATTCCGTTGTCATATTGCAATTGTACTCTATTGTTTTGTTATTATTTGTAACTATTAAAATAATATAAACGGTTGCAGTTATATAATTGTATTCGAATATTAAGAGTTACAATTTTTTTTCAATTATTTTTCTTCAAACTACTTCCACTTTTATATCGATCAAATAGACCGTCTGAAAAAAATGTGTTACTTTTTATAATTTTAAATCAATCTTTTTAATTTAATTTGAAAATGAAGCTTAAAAAAGACATGTTTTACATTTTTTTATTCAAATAGCATTATTACGCCAGTACGTATTTGCACTCTACTGCTTAATAATACAAAATCAAACTGATCAAAATAAATAATCTCAAATAAAAAGAAATATTCAATGTCATAAAAGTGTTTTTATTCCGTTTCGTAAAAATAAATCATTAACACCGTTTCAAATGCTTTTATACTTCTAAGAAAATATTTCTTAGAAATCAAATAAATATCAGTCTGGCAACGAACAGTATTAATATGAAAAATATACAGCTATTTTTACCCAAAATAATGACTTGCATTTAATAACGATACCAAGAATATTGGCTTTGCTTTAAACTTGCTTATGCCATTTTGAGCCAAAATCTATTAATATTTAGATGTCTATTTACGTTTAAGGCTTTTGGTTTTAGTATGTGCATTTGTTGTGTCATTGCGCATGTCCGAGATGAAAGGAGAAATGGGAAAAAATGCGATACAGCAAATATCGCAGGGCATACATCATGTTAAGCCGTTTGAATCCCTTGAGATTTCATCATGAAGGCAAGTACATAGAAGGAAATGTCTAGAAGCTTCATCTGTAGACCATATGATTTGGGGTAGTATATAGTAAGCGCACATAATTTTTTGTAGTTGACATTTGGAAATATTTTATTATTTTTGTGATGAATTCAGATTGTTTTCTCACTCCCTCACAAACTGTGATTTTTTTTAAAAATATTCATATACTAGCCGGTTCCCGGCAAGCGTTGCAATGCTACTCGAATGAAAGTGTTTGTGTTCTAATTATTTTTATTGAAGTGATTGATTGATTGACTGATTGATGAGTGAGTGATTATTGATTTTAAGACAGCAATGGTAAACATAAAGAAGCGGCGATGGACCTGGCTTGGACATGTGCTAAAGATGCCTCAAGAGAATCTGAACCCTGCCTGTCTCTTCTACGAAACAGATGGATTCCGGTGTCGTGAAAGGCCACTGATGACTATCCACAGGATGTACTCAGCGGAACTACGGGACGCTGGAATGACCTGTGAGGAAGCAAAGAGACTGGCTGGGGATAAAGAATCTTGGAGAAACTTTGTGGTGACCATATGCTCTGTATAAGGAGCGAATATGGGAAAAAATGGTAAACATTATAATGTTTTACCAATTCGCGAAAAAAAACTAAATATCACGGATAATATAATATAAAAAGTCTCAAACGAGCGCATTAAAAAGTATCTGGGGCGACATTTTTAAAATTGGATGTTTTGCCAGGCATGCTATTTATAAATGAAACTATTTCGAGATGTCATCTAGATAGATCCCTACTAGTTGCGTCGTCTGTACACGCAGGAGGTCTTAGTGAAGATTTGAAAAGAATCCTGTATGTGATTTTCTCCGCGTTATTAAAGGGAAACATAATACATGTGCCTTCGTTTTGGACAGAAATCATAATGTAGGCCTCGCCTTGTCAGTGGAAAAGAAAATATTTTAGATGTTGAATATGGCTTTGCCAAAATTTTGACATCGCTGTAATATATTATGAAAATTGATATGAAAACAAAATTTAATATACAACGCTTTGATATACATAGTTGTAAGCAACATATTTATATCAATTTTTTTCAATATTCATTGTAAATTTCAGTTGGTGTTTGAGTTATTTGAAAACATTATACCTAAATTAATCAGCACTCGAGAGCTTCTCTCATTATTGTAAATATCAGTGAATTAATAAATTTCGCCTGATGTCGCCCAGTTGGTTAGAACTCGGTCAACCGATCACGCAGGTCTGGGTTCGATTCCCGGTAAAATCACAGTGAATTTGAGAATTATTCAATTAAAAGTTGTGATCGAAGACTGGGTGTTTGTGATGTCAATTCACATCATTTCCTCTCATCCCATCCTTCTGATCCTTTAATAACTGGGTGTAGCACTAACACTAGTCCTGTTCTAGCCTTATCCTTCTTTTCCTACTACTCACTTTGAATAAGAGAGGTTGAGCGACTGAGTAACAAACAAATAGAAAAAACTTCTGTTGAGATACCTCCATTAGGAAGCCATACGCTCCACATTGGGAGCAGACATAGATTAAAAAAAATACATAAGCTAATTACAATTTGTGTGAGTCTTGAATTAATTGTGTACTTAAAGAGAATGTTGATTGTTTAGGCATTAAAATTAAGGTGTTAGAATTTTTGTGTATTCATATTCTGAAAATCCACCTTCGTGGTAGAGCTTAATCTAATCCGCGTTGAATTCAAAGAAGAATCAAGAATACCCTGTTCCCTATATGATATTACAAATTTATCAAATGGCTTAAAGTTGGCCTTAGTTTTTATCAAGCCACCGTGACCTATTGGGCCCGCTGGAGAGCGGGCCGTTCCAAACAGCTTTGTTCGTTTGGCTTTTATCTCAAAACAATGTTAACTAATAAGATTCTTCAAATATATACAGTTTTATTTATTGTATATTTTTTTTATGCATTTAGGCTTACAATAATGAAAATTTTTGCACAGCTTATTTTAAACGATTTGTATTTAATTAATATCACCCTAAATAAATAAAGAAAATAATTTAAATTAGATTAATGTATTCTTTTGAAGAATTTTAAAGAATAAAATAACAATGATTTATCAATATTCTTCACCCCCAAAAGCGATATTTATACGAAAATTTAAATACAAAGGCGATCAAATATTTCGAGCCAAATTATTTCAGCTCTAACAGCTTTCGTCGTTAAAAAATGGTTTAAGCAAAAATGTAAATTGTTACTCCTCGAGTGTATTTATTTTAAAAAGCTGTAAAATTAATCGCGCTTTGTAAGCAAAAATAAAATAAAAATAATGACCCCCGTCCACCACTGCACAATTTACCATCTGTGCGATGTAAAAAAGTATAGAGCGAAGAAAAACGAAGCTGATTTTGATAATAAATCGTTTTATCTCAGCTGGCTGATGAAAATTTAAATTTGATTTTTTTGGCTTTAACACTAGGCGTAATGGTGGAATATAGTTTGTATACATTATAAAAATATTATCAAATAAAATGATATTTTAATTTTATTTACTTAGCTATTCAATTAATTTTACACTTTTTATTACCGTTAATAGTTTAATTGATAACTTTCAAACAAAAAACTGTTTTTTTTTTCAATGGTATTTGCTTCAAAGGCTAAGCAGAAAAGTGATGACTTTCAAAAATATATTTGGTTGTGAAATCAACTATTTTTACGTTTATTGCTCTCGCTACCCCTTGAGTTTATGATCACATGGATAAGAGAAAACATTGTCACTAAAAGTATGCGTAAATCAATTTAAATTCAAATTATAGAAGTGAAATTGAACTTCGTAGAGGTACATCACAATTGTCTATAAACGTCTAACACTGCGTCCTACGTGCAAGGCGCGAAGCGGTGCGGAACTTCGGCGACCCAATCTGTTCGTTTGACATGTTCACGTGAAATAGTCGTGGCAGTGTTTGTTAAATGTATACATGATCAAATTATCCATAAACTTGTCATTATTAACACTTATTATCAATACTTTCACTTCGTTAATAAAAGATACTTCTTTATTTTTTTTTAATATGATGTTTCCAATAATAATAAAACCATAATGAATTTTCAATACCGACTGGTAAAAGTGGAAAGCAAAGTGGGCAAGTAGCACTGTGTTGCCGCTTTCCTTATGTTGCTTCAAATCGCTTCGTAATCGCGTTAGCATCGACTTCGTACACATAAGTCCATTTACTCACACGAATCAGAATATCTCATACAGTAGAACTAAATAAAAAAAACAACCACTTTGACCCAGCGATCTACTGATCACTTACACATTTCGTTAGTTTATTAATCATAAAAAAGAGCACTAGTTTTGTAATAAAGTAATTTATTAAAAAAAGAACGCTGTATTCAAGTAAATATAAACATTGGGAAAGTTTTTGCGATTTCGCAAGCTAATATTTTATATCTATCTGTGCATAAATAAAAAAAAATTAACCCTACAACGCGTCAAGCAAAATAGTTCAAATGTCAATATTTTTAGTTAAGTATTGTTTTTGATTACCACAAATGTAATTTAAATTTGATTTAAAAAAAAAACCATTAATTTAAATGTTATACTCAACATTGCAAACAACACACGCTCTTTCGACTAAACCATTTGGTCTATGGAGCGTCCGAATTGACAAACTGCCTGGAGACAACTCTACACATTTTTATTTCACAGAGTTACCGTCCCATTATTTTGCAAACGAGATCGTAAAAAAAATCATACAATTTACCAAGACGACAAATTTCGCTCAGCTCCTGTTGCCGTCAAAGGCGAAAATTGGCCCTCTCATTATTTTTGCTTTCCTCGCTTTTATATTTGTGTCCTTTGAGCGGGCGGTAAAGGGGGTGGATTGGAGTAATGAGGAAAACGGGCGCGACAAAATAAGTGGTAGCAGAGGGTTGGGCGTTTTTTCACGCCCAGCGAAATCATCAAATATGCTCTATCTGGCTGCTTAATGATGCCGAATTGTGGAGTCCTCGTTCTAGAATTATTGGATAAAAAACGACAAGCGATTAATTGGTACTACGTTTTCACAATATTTTTATGAATAAGTCTTCAATCATTTTTATGCATATTTTTTCATCAGCGTAAGTTGAAAGTAGAATAAAACCATAATTGAAGTGACTCAAAATCTACAAAGATATGTTGATATAAGACAATATTATGGTATTTTCAATACAAGTTTTTAAGCATGTTATTTGTAAATATTTTCCTAATACTTTGTCCGATTTCATTATATATCACAAGAGTATGTATTTATTCAAGTACCAAAATATTACCGCGTACTATGCGTATGTTCATTTTACAATTAGCCAATTTATAAAAGCTTATTCAATAAACAATAAATTGAGATATGGTGAGACGCAGGGCCGGCGCCACCATACAGGCAAAATAGGCAACCACCTAGGGCGCAAACCATCAGGGGCGCATAAATGGAGTATTAAAAAAAATTGTATACACTCTTATAATAATAGTAAATTTCATTTTATTTTGATGTTTGTATTTATTGTTCGTTGTAATTATGTATCGTATTCTATATGATTCGAAAAAGGTAGGTTGAGCGACTGAGTAACAAACAGTTAACATAGAAAAGATGCAGTTGAGATACCTCCATTTGGAGGCCATATGCTCCACATAAGGAGCGGACATGGATATGTGTATGAAGAAAAATCTAATGATCCCGAATTATTTTTTTCATTATTCCGAAAAAAAATGGGGTGATATTTTTAAAAGGGGGCGCGCCAATAACCGTTGCCTAAGGCGTCAAATAACCTCGCACCGGCACTGGTGAGACGAGATGTAAGGATGTCTTATGTAAGATCTTAAATTAAACGAAATTCGTTTAATGAAAGTCAAGGAAGATGTTTAAAAAATACATGGAAAGACTAGATCCAGAAAATAAAGACGTTCATTAAAACTACGAAGCAACCATACTAAAAATTAGTTTTAATTTTTTTTTTCATGTCCGCTCCCAATGTGGAGAATATGTACTCCTAATGGAGTTTATCTCAACGGAAGTATTTCTACGAGAACTGCTTGTAACTCAGTTGCTCAATCTCTGGTTTCCCAAAGAGACTAGAAATAGAAGGAAAGGGCTAGGAAAGGATTAGTGGTTAGCTAATCGCTCTCGATACGCCCCGTACATAGGATAGGATGGGTGAGAGGGGGGAATTCAAGACATCACATACATCCATGCCTTTGAACAGAAATTCATAAATCGATTGAAAAAATCAATTTATAAAACTGGCCGTACTTGGATTCGAATCCATGACCTCAGTAGCGTTAGCCAACGACGTTGACCACTCGACCACAGAGGTGGCTTACTTAGAGATTAAAACAAACTCAAACCAGCAGTGGGTCATAAACAAGCTTTACTTTGTAAACAAATTATTGTTTTTCTGCTCAACAGTTTTTGTACATAACATTTTGATTTAAAACTTAACTACATATTATTGTCTTAAAATATGATTTTTTTCATCAAGTGTAATAACATTGTTTATCAGTGATAACTTTTGGTCTCTTAACTTTTATTATTGATATAATAATATATTAGCACAATTTCAAAAAGAACAAGAAATAGATGCATCAAATCACCTTTTTACTTTGAAAAATGTTGGCTTAGATTTTCTCAGAAATATATTACTTACTTATAAATATATATTTATTTTCTTTCCAATCAACATTTCATACCACTGATTGTCCTCTTTGACTATAAATAAAAAAATGATTTGGGTTTGATCGAATCATAATCATATTGTTGACGATAAGTTTCTCAAAGAAATACGATATTTTATTTGGCGATGTAGCATTTTTATATTAAATTTATTTGTATTGCATTTTGAATTTATTGAACATTTTTTTTTGTAAAAAGTCTAAGAAAATTTTAACCTTATGTAGGATAAGAATCGTTAGCAATAAAAAGTAGCTGTTGCCATCGAATATTTACTGAAATAGCGGCTAACTATCATTTTGAAATTTTAATACAGACACAGAACATAGACAGAAAATTCGATAAAAGTTATGAAATTATCTGTTTTTTATACTGAATAAAATTTGACATTTCAAAATATTGGATTTGACAAGAAATTTGATTATAATAAGTTGATTTATGTCAAAGTATTTATGAAATAAAAAAAATCCATTCTTCGTTTCATTTAGAGAATTTCGTAATTGAGCGGTGATCGAAAAAAAAATGGTCTGCGATCGACTTGTTGGCTGGCACTACCATAAGTTAACCTTTAATGATATTAATTAGCTTGCTTATATTAAAATAGTAATATTATGACGACGAAATACAATAATTTCGTTTAAAACATAATTTAAAAAAGCAATGTAATATTTTGTTTTTTCACAATATTTCACTCTTACGATGTTTCATAATAATACATTTTGCATTCATTTGTTTTATAAAAATTCAAATAAAATTTATAATATAAACAAGGTACAATCAAAATTTTTTTATAATCAAAAAGTTGAGAAATCCAAATGAAAATGAATACGTATGTCTTTTTACTAAACTGGCACTTCAACAGTAAAATTTTCATACTTTTGTTATATTTCTCAGTAATATTATAAATTAATAGACTTGTCTTATTACAACGTGTCATCTCAATTTGTTTTTGTTTAAATTTTTTTACCATGTCTACTCCCAATGTGGAGCGTATGGACTCTTAATGGAGTTTATCTCAACAAAAGTGTTTCTCTTGTTACTCAGTTGCTCAACCTCTCTTTTTCCAAAGAAACTACAAAGGACAGGAATAGTGGTTAGCCAATCGCTCTCGATACGCCCAGTCTATAAGATAAGATAAGTGGAAGGAGGGAATTCAAGACATCACATACATCCCCATGCCTTCAAACAGAAATTCATAAATCCGTGACCTCCTTAACTAAAGCCAACGACGTTAACTACTAAACCACACAAAATAACACCGTTTAGTTATATTTCTCATCAGTTGAAAATGCTCGCCATGAGCGAAACAGGTCATGATCTTGATAAATAAATAGAAATAAGTAAAAAGGAATATTGTGTTTTTTTTTTGTAATATAGTGCCTTTCTTAATGTAATGTGTTTTTCTCAATACTTAAGATTGGTACAAATTAAGTCAAACAGTTTGTATGCATTACAATTTTTGTAAAAAAAGGTTTTAATATAAATAAAAAGTACTTTGCTAAGTGCCTTCCTCGAAAAATTAATCCATTTGTGTATTGTAGTTGTGTATTCCCACTATGTTCAGTTGAATATGGATCTCTCATAAATGTTGATTCGTCAGTTAACGAGATATTATGGGTGTTTGAAAAGCAACTCGTCGGCTAAGTGCCACTTTTTTCTTCGGCCAAGCAACATCGTTTTCCCTCAGTTTCTTTAGCATGCCTCTTATCTTTAGCAATTGTGAGATCCCTCGTAGTGATATGCCGGAAAAAAAGGACATCGCGGCAAATGTAGACTTATCAACCAATACGAGGCAAATCTGCAGTGGCGGGACAAATATAACATTATATAATATCATTGGTATTGATTAATTACGTTTTTTAAAGTACAATAGATAATTATTCATTTAGCCCTTTAACTACCGAAGAAAAATAAGTAATTACCTAGCACGCCGGCTATAATTTTAAATTAATAATTGAATTAGTTATTGACGAGTTAACAGGTAACTGGCGTGTTGAGCAAAAAAAAATACGAGACATCTCGTCTGTGGCAGCCATCAAGTAAATACGTTCAAAGCAACAAAATATGAACACGATAGAATATTTTATTAAAATGTCCGCTCCAAATGTGTAGCATATAGATTTTTTATAGAGGTTTCTTAGCGTAAGTTTTCTACGAGAACTGTTTGTTACTCAGTCGTTCAACTTTTCCGTCTAAGAAAGTAGAGATAGAAATTAGATATAAGACAGACTACGCTTGAAATTTTATAGTTGAAAAGGTGGAAGTTATTTTTTAAATAAAAAAACATTAATTTGTACTGGGACTCAAACCCGCGAGATTCACCACGGATACCAACAACGCTGACCACTGTCTGTCTCAAAGAATAAAAAAGCGTAATTTTTAACGAAAATCGATATTTTTTTATTTTTACGCGTGACAAGTGTTTTTTGAGTATTATCAGAAACTAAAAATAAATTTCCACAGCGTAATTGACAACGCTATCAAGAAAATATAAAATTATATATATTATTCTTCAACAATGTTTGAAAAAATATTGTTAATTTATTTTTTATAATTGAAATCGTTTGTGAATTACTTATTATTTTATACATGGTGAAGTAGCATGATATTTATTTTTTGAGAGAGTTGTCGTGAGATTCATTAAACAAAATAACTACAGTTCTTAAGAGTCCATTAAATCCAGGCATCACTATTTAGCCAACTTAAAGGGGAGTCATTTTTATTCCAGTAAAAATTTAAATAAACAATACAATTTTTGAAACTTTTCTACTACGCCTCTGAAAAAAAACTCTAAAAGCTTCTCCCAAAAATACCATCTCTGTTCTTAAACACACATAATATGGGGTAGATTTTTTTTGCGTGGGATCTCTAGCAATGACGAAACAAACAAACTATCTTTTTGACCAAGTAACCTTGAATGCTTTTAAAAGAAAATAAAAAACATTATATATTAAACAAGCTAATATTTATTTTTTTAATATTGAGAATATCTATAACTCATTGGTATAGTTTTCTTGTTATTTTTTGTGATGCAAAATGCATTAATTATTTACATTTTAAATATTTACATGTTTTTATTCATTTAGCGTTTGCTTTGTTGACTTCTAGCTATATTTAAAATGTCTTTGTATTTAATTCCACATAAATAATGTTAAACTATACTCAAAACTAGTATTCACATATATATTACATAATATTTTGATGCCATTAATTTGTTTTATGTATTTGTTGTTTTTCATCTTTGATATATCCCCCGATTCAAAATGAAACAATGTAAAAGTCA
This sequence comes from Himalopsyche tibetana, assembly GCA_030503985.1. Lineage (NCBI taxonomy): Eukaryota > Metazoa > Arthropoda > Insecta > Trichoptera > Rhyacophilidae > Himalopsyche > Himalopsyche tibetana. Next base: position 4,802,540 of record JAPJYX010000009.1, on the reverse strand, counting down.
TTGTTAATTACTTTCAATGTTTAATGATTTGTTTTTACTTGAATTAAGATAAGAATACAAATGCCAATCAAGTATTATACTATAAATTAACTCCCAAAACAAAGAACATACAGTATTTCTTGAAATCAGAAGATTCACGAATATTTTTATGTTGTGAAGTGGAAAGATATTGTATATTTATTTTCCGCTTTGAGCTCACTTGTTGAGGGATGTACATAAAAACAAAAAAAAGTTTTTTACCTTTCGGTTAAAGACAGAACTGTGTGGAATTATAATATTATTTAACTTCTTTAAAAAGTACAATCATTAAACACCAAGTAATTAAAACATGACAAGCATTATTTGAAATAGAATTTTATTGAAAAGCTATATTAAGGCAAAATTTAATTTTCCAACCAGTTATTCAAGGCAGAAAAATAAACTCTTATTTCACAAAGTGGACATTATATATAATATGTGGACATAATTTTTTTGACTTTTTCGGTTTACACTATTTTGCGGATTTTTTCGTTTCTACCATTTTTTTCGCGGTGCACTTGCAATAAGCTCGCGGTGCACCGGTTAAGAACCACTGTTCTAAGAAATTAATAAAAATAAAAAGACGTCACGTTAAAGAAAAATAAACGTTTACAAACAAATTCGGAGTGAATGGATTTTATCGGCTAGTATTTTTGTATTCAAATTATTATTTCTGTATATTTTTTACTACAGCTTTTTCCGCAAAGCTGATAAGTTTTAATCTTTTTAAGCGATAATTTAGTTAATATTGTTGTATGAACCTCTAACCAAAGTGTCTAATCATCAAAAACAGATGATTAGTCACAATATGTTATTATTTTTATAGTCACCTAAGCTTTGTTTTTTATAAAAATCTTTTATCCAACGTCAAAGCATACTTAAGTATTTCAAAATCTACTTTAAAGAATCTCACTGTGGATTTTTTTCACATGAATGCTTTCGATTTTCTCAATTATATTAATATGCAATAAATTGTGAACACTTTTATTCTACTCTCATTCTACAAAATTTCATCAAATAAGTTATTAGATGAAAAAAAAACGATAAACTGCTTTTTTGAATTATTAAAATGTTTTTTTTTCTTATTATATTATAAATATACCGTTTCTATATATAATTAAAAAAACTTTCCCTTCAAAATCCAACATATTTGCATTGTTTTTTTTTTGACATTTTAAAACATCTCAACTAAGCCCCATAGCAGCTGTACGTTTTTACTTGCAACATCGACTTGTCGAGGGGGGTGCAGGTAGGGATGAAACACAAGTAACGAATATCTAGGTAACCGTATTCGAATACACTTTTATTAAATATTAGACATATTAAATTATTATAGTTAATTACATAAAATATATTTGATACAAATGGATTATAGTTAGTTCATGTTTTTATGGCATGCTGAAAAACAATTTTCAGTTGGAAATTGGATTCATTAGGAAAACAATCTTTGACTTAAATGCTGCCGAATTTTAAATATTAGATATTTACGTTTTCATTTATTCGTGCCATTATTGAATAGTTCCGAATACTACAAAACTATCTTGTAACTATTTAATTTATTAATGGCTATAAAATAATCAGAATTAATTTATCGACAAATGTTTTACCGAAATCTAATGTTCTAGAAGCATAACACCCCTCATTGGTAATATTTTATAAGTGGTAAAGAACTATAATAACAAATTCTATAGACATGTAAAAAATTATATATTTCAAAATCAAGTTTAATCAAAGTCGAAAAATCTTTTTCGTAATATTTTTAGAGTAACGCTTAAGCAACAGTGAGATATGTCGAAAATACTAGTTTCGAGATAGTCGAACTTTAAGGTTTTTGGTGTAATTTTTAAGTAACGAATTACAATTTTATTCAATTTACGTTCTATGATAAAAATATAATAGAAGATTATTTGTACATATTTATTTGTATTTAGTTATATTACTAATCCCGCTGATGCATTGAAGTCAAAAGGCAATATGAATAATTGTAAATGTAATATTTTTCTTTAAAATAGGGGCATTTTCTTTTTAAATTAAAACATGTCAGTGTTTTATTATAAATTTTTACCTTTAAGCAATCGATTGGCATTATTATCTTTAAATATACCATTTGTACTTTATCTCACTGTTGCTTTATGGTAGCGATATAATGTTTGGCATACTAACAGTAAAAAGATTGTGGGTGGTTAAAAGTTTGATTACCTGAGTATATTCGACTACATGGGTATTAAAAAGTTGCGTTGCTTGACATCCAGAAATGTGCGTTGGGAAGGAAGAAAAAATGAATACGAACGAAGTGGGTGCAGAATGAGAAATGACAGAATTAGAGGCAAAGCTGTTTTATTTATCATTCATGTACTGCTCTGGGGTATATTAACATCCCATACAGAGTGTTACGTGGTAACATTTCAATTTTATTTGAGTATTTGAAGTTAATTTTCACCGAGCACTCAAGGCTTCTTCAAGGGTTCAACGACTGATTCTTGGAAATTTTTCCATGGCGCAGCGGTAAGAATTGTTTATTGGCTTGCGTACCGGATCTCACGGGTTCGATTTTCAGTACCAACAGAATTTTTCCGATCAATTTCTGTTCGAATACGGGGGTGTTTGTGATGTCTGAAAATTCCTTCACACCCTTTCCGATCCTTCAATAACTGGGCGTAGCGAGAGCGATTAGTTAATTACTAGTCCTGTTATAGTCTTATCCTCATACACCTACTACTCTCGATGGAAGAGAGAGGTTGAGAAACTAAGTAACAAACAGTTCTCGTAGATAAAATTTATGTTGAGATGCCTCCATTGGGAGGCCATATGGTCCACATTGGGAGCGGACATGGATAAAAAGTGATAATATTAAAAAAGAACAAGTTTGTATGTTGTAAGCACATTTTTGTCGATATCTCCAGTGATGTAGTGGGGCGGAGGCGCTTGCGGTCGGCGCTCCTACACTTTTTTTATAGACTTTTGGAAATTTTTGATAAATGAGGAGCAAAAATTCGAAAAGTTATTTGTCACAAATTTTAAAAAATGCCGTTTAATATCATTTCTGAAAGTCCATAATATAATTAGTGTCTTTCCCATGCCCTGTATTTGTGTCACAAATATTTTTTTGAATGTTTGCTCCTCAAATGTATATTTTGACATAAATATAAAAACATGTATTTTGTAACTATGCATTGGAATAAACTTTGGTTGAAAACTTGTTAGTGCAAAAATTTAATCACTGCTGGGAGGAGGTGCTAAAATATCTTAATTATTCGATGCTCCCAGACTTTTTAAATTAGCACTACTCTACTGAATATTTCCCGTTTCTAAGATTTTGAAAATATAACACTGTAGAAACCCTTAACCAAATAATTTATTAAAAATCGTTTTTCTTTAACACTACTTTATGGTGTATTTTTTCATAGTTTGTGTAACAGCAGTCTTAAAACTATGGCACACTGTATTCTTGCAATCTGATATAAAGGTGATTTATTGAGTCATAATTTTGTATCACTATACAAATTTTCAACTGAAACAATTTCTGAACTCAAATGACAGTTCTCACATTGATATTTGGGTTTTAATATGTAAGTATATTTATTTTTGTATTTGTACCATAACCGGATATTTAAAACAGGGATCACATACTGTTTTTGATTTCAGTAAAATCATTCATATAAGTAAAATGTCTACGATCTGGTGTTTTGCGAAAAACGTTTGCCTACCCCTGATCTATAATATTAATTTTTCCGATAACAATATTTTCACTTAAAACATCAGAATACTCCTCGGATGTTAATTTTACACTTTTAAAAACAATAAAACATGTTCAAAGCTTTTCATAACAAAAAAGTTATTACATAATTCCAAAAAGCTCTCCGTTAATATTTGCCAAATTAATATGCGCAAAATAATATTATGTTCCCCATAAAAATAAACAAGAGCATGAATTCGTAAGTACAAAAATAAACATAGCTAATAAGTTTCACCCCATCCCAGGATGCAGATTCGCTTACATAACTCGCAGCGTTTGTGGACGCGAACTATATTGCCAAGCAAATTGGAGCGGGCTAAAAGCAAGCTTAACTCAAGTCATATCTGAGCATTTCACCAAATGAGCTATGCATAATCAAAAGTGGCAAACTTTCCGCGGACCGAATGTTGAAAATTTCATTTTTGGTTCTGCCTGTCTCAAATGTCTGCATTCCATTTATTTGCACAGTAATAATATACGACTGTGAATATTTTGAATTCGTGTTTTGTAAATGTGTTTTATTGTTTCGTTATTTGCATGGCGCGTATTAATTAATTTTAATTTTGTTTACAACCAAGACTACACGGAAGGCTTATCAGTTACTTATGTACTATACAGAAAACCATAGATTTATTGCTTTAAATGGGCATTCATTTGGAAGAAATCTCTTATGACAAGATAAAAACGTAAAAATATTGAATTACTCAGGAATGGTGTGAATTGTTTTATAGTTTTTTGGCTTAAAGCTTTTCCCAGAACTATATTTTATCTTATTAAATTAAACGATGTATTTGCACTCGCTTAAAATAGGTAGACAATATATGTGGGGTGGTTATAATGCAAAACGTACTTTTTCCAAAAATCAAACTTTTTAATAAATACGAATAACACAAACAAAATAACATTAAATTTTTTTGAATCGTTCAAACTATGTACATTCTCACAAATTTTGTCACTAACGACCCGGGTTTCGCCTGTCGGCATCTTCAGGCATTCAAGTGCACGGATAAACTTGAACTGACACTTAGCAAATGAAAGTTTCGTGCTTATATAAGACATAAATGCATCACTGAGTCCAAAGCCATTGCTGGCGAAAAGGATGAGCCCATGGGAATGCCAACAGATTTGTGTAGTGAGCAGTTTCAAGAATTATATAATTTGTTTCTCGGTAAAGGTTTTATGATTATATGATTTTATGGTTATATAGGGTATAGAAGAGGAGATGTGGGAAAGTCGAAACCCGGGTCGTTAGTGACAAAATTTGTGAGAATGTACATAGTTTGAACGATTCAAATTTAATATTGAAATTCCACCAAGCACCTTCAGTCGAAATCTTAAATTAAAAAATAACATTAGTATAAAAATATGATTTCCAATATAAAAACGACAGTGCTTTAGACATTTTATATTAAAACTTATAGGACCAGTCGATTCCTTAGGCTTGAATTACCCTATCTGCATACTAAACTCAATATCGCTCATTTTGGAAATAGTACGTTTTGTATTATAGCCACACCTATACGCTTACTAACCCTAACATCTTATTTTTTACTGACAAATACAGTATATAATGATTTTTTTCTCTAAATATTAAGAGTTAAAAATTTTAAGTGACTATGCTGCTATAAAGAATATCTCCTCGAAGGCAGCATATGTATATCAATTAAATTAAGTTTAATATAATTTTGGCGATGGCTTGAAGCCAAAACGGGTATTAACCAACTGACATTATTTTTGTACCCCTAAATCCTATGATATATTTACACTATTAACTTTGGACTTCGCTATAATCAAACAATGAAATACTAGACAAAAAATGATGGTGCTGTGTTTGCAAAACTAGGTTCAAAGCTATTTTTATCCGTGACTACATATTGATATGAAAATATTGTTTTAACAATTTTTTACCTAGTCTTCAAACCCTTAGCTCTTAAAACAAAATTTTGTAGATTTAAATCCAAAACACTCTTCATAAAATACTAACTGTCTAAAACTCCGACTTGAGTTGTCATATGAAATTTAAACACAATAAAATAAAGACATAATTTTAAAACTGTATTTTTATATATGTAAGGCGATTTAAAAAAAAGCAAATATGTCATTTATATTATAATTAAAATTACATTTTTTTTAAAATCTTTAGTGGAATGGAAAATTTATTAGTATATTGAATTTTGATATGAAAAGTATATACAAAGATGCAAAACCTATGCGCCGAAAGAATGTCCTGTTTTTTGGCTTTGATGTCAGATATCCTTATTTTATAAAATAATATATATATATACATTTAAGGATTTCTAAGGAGGTACTCTTAATATAAAAAAAATGATTTTTTTTTACAGATATCTTGTTACTAGTTCGGGCAACAACGGAATCAAGTTCGTTTATGTGCTTAAAATTATAAAGATTTTAAAAGGTGAAACTCGAGTCAATGGTAAAAAATCGTATGAAAATGTACATATTTTAAGTTATTTAAATTCCATGCAATGCAGTGTACTTAAAATATTTAGGGTGAAAATAATATTTTAAGTCTTTATTTTATATTACAAATAATAATAAGATTATTTCTCTTGTTTATAAAGTTTTTAATCTAATACTTATTATTGTTTTTTTAATTTGATAAAAAAAGTTTTAAAGTAAAAATATCATTTAAAATAAAGGCTCATTCATTGGATCTTGAAGTGTTTTAAAACGATTGAAAGTTTCTCGTAAGACCTTTCAAAGTTCTTGTCTGAAGCTCTTTTCAACATAAACTTTGCGTAAACGTAATTCTTAGAGGCGGATCAATGTTAATTAAATTTACTGAGAGAAAATCACAAACTGTTTTTAGGTAGCAAGTAGGAACCGATGACGTCCTTAACAAGATATTTAAGAAAACAAATTACAACAGATTTTGTTGATAGTGAATAAGTTATTTTAAAACAGCATAATAATTTGATAAACTATTATTTGAATTTAAGATCAACATCTCTACAAAAAATCATTTAATTAATTATTCTCCGTTTGTTTCTGAAATGTCTTCACAGGCCACACCCGAGTGATTTCGTTAACCAGTTATAGTTTCAATTAAAATAGTATTAATTAAATTAGCCTACAATCTCTTCATATGGACAAATAAAAAAAATAACCATTTTATAATTAACAATTTTAATGCTGATAAAAAAGTAATAACATACTCTTTTTCATATATAAAGTCTATTTAAAAAAATATAACGAGTTTAGTGAAAATGTTTAAAAATAATTGTTTGTATATTTGGTAAACTTTTAATTTCGAAAAACATACTAAAATACATGTTTCTGCAATAATATAAAGCAGCGATGCCCAATTGATATCAATTATTCGGTAAAATAAAATAATGCATGTCTCTGATGGGCCACGCATAAATATTTTAAACGTTAATAATAATACGATACTTTTTAACTTTTCATATTAATAATAAACAAACACCTTACCATTTTCAACGAGAACTGTTTGATACTCAGTTGCTCAACCTCTTTTTTCCAAAGAGAGACGTAGGGATAGAAGAATAAGACTAGAGTAGGAATAATGATTAACTAATCGCTCTCACTACGCCCAGTTATTGAAGGATTGTAAGACGTTTAAGGACATCACAAAAATCCATGCCGTCGATCTAAATGATCAAAAATGCTCTTCATCCTGGGACTCAAACTTATTAATTAATCAAAAAAATACCTTGGGAATCTTCAAAAATTGGCATTACTACAAATGAACGTCTGGCGATGGAATGCGTTACCCATGCAAAAATTCCAAAAATTTGTTACAAATTAAGTAGTACATTTTTTAAAATGTATTGTACCAATACAAAATGCAAAATGTATAGAAAATTGAAAACCTTGAAAAGGCCACACAAAAACTTCAATAGGGCCACATATGGCCCGCAGGCCAAGACTAAGGCATGCCTGATCTAAAGCAATATATAATTTGGACGAATTTACTGATATACCTAAGCAAACAAAGTACCCTTTCAAGCTATGTTAAATCGGTAAGATTATCTGTTTCGAACGCACCGTCAATGAATAAACCAATTATTGATTAATTCACAAAGAGATATTGATGTTTAACAAATGAAAAACTTATAAATAAATAATTGAATGCTTGTATATGTTTTTCTAAATAAATATATAAACAAATATTACAAGTACTTAGTCAGGTATTTTTAACACTTTCTTGCCGTTTACAATATTTTTAGTTGTATCGCTTGGTTTCAGTTGTATTTATATTTTGTTAAAATAACTACGATGATAAGTTTACTTTTAAAGTATGTTTTTTAAAGGCTGAGCATTAAAAAACGCCATATAGGGAATGCCGAAAGAAATATTTGCACATACTTCCAACTCAAAACTGACGTGGATTAAGAAAAGTATTTTTCATTCAAACTGTATTTCAGCTTTCGATGGTTTCGGCGGTAACTTTGTGGAAATTCATTTTAATAGAAAATCTAAATTAACTTTGATTATTCCACGTATTCACGTCCTCCTTGCTCTTCTTAAAAGGAAAAAAACCCAAACCTCCATTTTGTAATTTTATAATTTTTAAAATGTTAGAATCAATCTTGCTTCATTACTTAAGCAAACTTTGCGATAGTAAGTCTGAAGATGCCTCTGAAAGAGGCGAAACACGTGTCACAGTTAGTAACACAATACGTGGAATAATCAAAGTTAATTTAGATTTTCTATTGTATTTCAGCTGTTTTTTTTTTAATATAGAAATATATTTAAATATGAAGATACTTTTAGATACGTCGTGACAATTTCAGATTAAATTATTTTTTAAAATAAACAATTCAGTCATACATATATATATATTCGGGGATTCATAAGTATTTTCTTTTCATCGTCGCAGTATTAAATCAGATCTAATGAAACAAGAAACGACTTTTTGACTACAACATTCTTTACTTCACTGGCCAAACAAAGAGAGACATTCTTATATTTAAAAGTCAATAATATCAAAAGAAAAATCTATATTTTTAGTAACGAAAAATTATATGTTGCCATTTCGAAATAAAATAGTTGAATGATTTACTTGGCACTGTGCGTATTGATTCAATAAAAGCAAATTGTAAGATTTTCTAAGCTAAATAAACTAGTGTAACAATCTCAAAATTGATATGTTTAATGTACAGTGTAATATGATTAGATTAAAGCAGAAATTCGCTAAAGTTATGCTTGAATGTTAACGGAATCAAGTTGACTGGCAAATTGAAACAAACTAAAAGCGGGCAGAGAACTGCGCCCATTGCTTTCCCGTCTCACAACTCCCCAATGCCAAAGTTTCACTTATTCAGAACGTACATGGATAATTTATAACATAACTGCTCTGGAGTTCGGGAAATTTTTGTTACACGGGCATCAAAAAATGGCAGGAAGCATAATTGCCCTCAGGATGAATGATGTATGTTTTCCAGGAAAGAGTTTTCAGGAATACAGTCAAGAAGTAAAGAAAAGGTATACTCTTTTTCTGTATTCAACGAATAAAATGTTTTTGTGATTGTTTTTGATGATAACTGTAAAAGCTATTTTTTAATATTAAAATAAATTTGATAACTCTTATACTTCACTTGCTGTGCTACAAACTTTGACACATAATTTCCTTTCTTAAAAATCATTATTAGACAAAATTGAGATTATTCGCAAACCTTGCGATTTTTTGTCTAATAGTGCTTTTAAAAGAGGCGAAACAAATGTCAAATTTAGGTATTATGTTTTTTTAAGCAATATATTATAGCAGAAAAAACGATATTGATAAAATAAATATTATTTATTTGTGTCAAAATTCGTTTCCAGAGCAGAGCATATGGCCTCCTAATGGAAGTAGCTCAACAGAAGTTTTTCTTTGAAAACTGTTTGTTACTATGTTGTTAAATCTTTCTTTTTGAAAAAAGAAAGAATAGAATAATATAGACTAGGATAAAACAAGTGGTCAACTAATCGCCACTCTATAAGAATTTTAGAATTAAGGTACTGTTTTAGAAATCACAAACACCCACAAATACTTCTCATCCGATGGGGGTTGTTTAGTGACCCCAGTGGTTTCCTCATTATTGGCCTTATTCTTATGAATTTCAAATAAAAAAATAGTCTAAGGGCTTTAAAATATATCTCTGCATCATTCCTCATACATTTTTTTTTATAAAAATCCTTGGTTTTTTTTTTAAATAATCATATTTTTAGTTGCGCCTAAAAAAGACGTCTTCCCAGCACACATATGAAATTGCAACTGACGAGTTTAGCCCAGCTATCTTACGAAAAATCGCTTATCGCATTATCGCGTATTTATATAAACTACAAAAGGTCCAAAAAACTATGATATAACATTGTATCACCCATATTAAAATAGATTTTAAGAAAATGTGGGTATTGGGGTCGAATTTATTGAGCTTAGAACAGGAAAAGTTAAACAGAAATCAATTGAAAAATTACTTATCCTTATTATTGAAAGATAAATATAAAACAATATTGACTTATAAATATGAATACATTAATAAATAGGTCATTAGAAAAATTCTAAGAGAACAAATTTTGCATAACAAAGACTTTTTATGAATACAAATAATTTACCAAACTCTATAGTGAATTAGTTAGTAATGTATATTTGATTTTCTAAATTAGTCCGGATTTCACATAAAAATAAATGATAGCTTACTTTTATAAATTGGGTGTTAATATTATATAAACTTAACCCATCAAGGATTCACTGTTAACGTTATTGAAATACCTAGTTACTCATTTGTTCTCTCTTTGTTCTTTTATAATACAAAATAATAAGGTATATACTTTTTAGTGTGAATTTATTATAATATTGAAACGTTACTTTATTATATGCGTTTAAAATGGTGTAACAAGAACGCAACAAATTAAACAGGGTGTAAAAAAGCAATAAAAATTGAAATAAAGGTAACAGTTCCACTTATTTCTCAAAAATTTGAATAAATGAAGCGTTAAAATTACTAAAACACTATAAAATTTAATAAGCAAAATTGGGTTTCAGACAACTTTCCCACCAACTGTTTGTTTTGAGTGAAGAAATTTTCCATCAAATTGCAACACAGTGCGAAGTTGAAATTTTACGACCTTTGCAGACTTTTGCTCATTGTCTCGTTCCTACTTATCCCAGTTGACATTAGAGTGACTGAGATGGCGTAGGGAGAAAGACAAAAACAATGCCACCGAAAAGGAAAGAGAACAATTTAAAAGTTAAATTAAAAGACATCTCCGGTATACGAGCACTAGAATGCAACCACTGTATGTATTATCACGCATACTTGTATACTTTCCATTAGGGTTACCAAAATGAAATATTAAAAATGTACGTATATAGTTATATTAAAACATCTTGATAAAGTGCTCTCAAGTGTATCAAAAGTAAGTTCATATCATACACAAGTATAGATTACAGTACAAAAACAATATTACGTATGGTTCTTCATACTGAGGGCCTCGTTTGAATCAAATCCCTGGAGTAAAAAAAAATATGCACCCCTTTTATTATGTAAGATGAATTTATTATCTGCACGATTCGAGTCAGTTTAAAACTGACAAGTTAAATAAAATGTTACAAGAGAAATTTTAAAAAAGTCAATTAACTTTATTAAAAATGGTTGAACAATAGTCGTCAGATAAAGATAGTTGATGACGGAGAATTTACATTCTTTTACAATATCTTTACCGTGAATTAGGAAAAGCGAAACTAAATCTTATTCAAAATCTTCAATGGAAACATATGAATGAGAAAAAGACAGCTTTTATAAAGCTTAACATTATTTTAGTAATTTTTCATTTTCTGGGATTGTGGATAGGATCATATTTTTTGGTTGCTGTGTCTACTGTACCAAATTTCAGTGAAACTTTCAGTAATGATTATTTTTTTAATCAATTTATGTATTTTGTTGGAAGGATGGTTGTCTGTTGTGTTTAAAGTTTTCAATCACCCATCTGATCGTCTCCCGCTGTGGTATTGTTGGTAAGAGCTTGATATTTCAACCAAGTGAGGCTGGATTCAATTCCTGTCAAGGTCTAGATTTTTAAAAATTTTAATTTGAGGTTTGGTGTTGAGTTGATCTCTAGTGACTTAAAATAAATTATCATCGAATTAATCTCATATGATCTTCTTACTTCAAAATATTTGGCACATTGGCACCACGGATATTTTTTTAAATGGTATAAAAATAGTAATATTAAAGCTAGCCATCAAATTTTTGACCTTGTTCTCTTCGAAAAAAAACAGTTGCAGTGTCTACATAACAAGCAATTTTCGTAATACATTTTTTTAGTACTAATTTCCAAGTGAACATAATGAAAAAAAGATATGGTAAATTAACTAAATGCGAAAATTCATAAGGTATAAATTGATAATGCAATTATTGATTCTGAATAAAACTGTTGTAAACAGGGATTTTAATGAAAAGAAAGTAAAAATTATAATATTTAAAAAAAATTGGGATTAGTTTATGCACTTCAAAAAGTGTCAACCCTAATGGTATCTTTACAAAATGCCGAAGAAACGCAAAAGTAATAATACTACAAAACGAGTAAATTTGCCCAGCAAAATGAAAACGTCAAATTTACTTGTTGAACTCATAATCTTGTTCAAGTTTAAACAGAGATTTGTATGTTGCCAAACGCGTAATATAAGTTTTTCATTCGGATTTATTACCCCGTCCCTGGTTGGTGGACCAAAAACCAGTGGCGGGGTAGAAAATTATGTCTCCTCCATGAGCCGCTTATGAATTATTCACTACGCCAATTTTCCCACTCGGATATCCTCGTGTCGTGTAAGGTAATTTGGCATAGTGCTTCTAAACCTTTTTTGTCCAAGTGACCTGTGTTCTTCGCGCAATAACGAAAGTCATAAAGCTAACCGCTTTCAAAGCTTCCAGTACTTAGCATATCTAAATTGTATGCTAATACGACATTCCCAAATCGCAATAAAAGCCGATAATAAATATATTTTAAAATAAACAGTTTCTATAAGGGCTTATATAAAATTCCCCTTTTACCGATCTTCTTATCCTGTACCCAATGAAATAAAATGAACTTTTAGAGGAAAAAAATATCCAAGAGGTTTTTAATTTATTAAACTTTTAAAATACTAGACTAAGTTATCACCCTCAAGAGTCTACAATACGGGGGGGGGAGGGGGGTTAAGTTTTCCAGACGATAAAAATCTTAGGGAAAGGTGAGAAAGGGAAGATAATTGTAAATCCACCCCATAGTGCATTAGAGCAATCAACAGTTTTACCTTAAATCTAGACCTTGTTAACATAATAACATCATAATAATATAATAGAGAACCACATTGAATAAAAACTGTGAATTTACAGTAAGGAATCGATGTCTTTTTTATATCAAATGCGAGCCAGTAAGTCTCGGACACATGATTCAAAGAAATTTCTGGCTACACAAACTGTGTGTAATATACATAAGATTTTTATGTTTATATACATTTTTTGTATTACTGAAATCAAATACAGATGAACAAAGGCAAAAAAACTCAAAAAGCATGTAAAGTAATTTTATAGTTATGATATTCGGTAATGCACTCTTTAAATATAATGACTTTTGAACTACAAAAAAATGATGAATTTAATTTATACATTAATTTATAATAATAGTATAGATAAATTGTTATGTATACTCTAAATCAACTACTGTGAAATTTTGATTGCCCCTAATAAAAAATGGTCCTATTTGATTGCAATCTATATTGTATATAATTTCAATGCAACAATAACTTTTCAACGGACAAAAATATATATTGATTCCTTCTACGTCAGTTAAAATCAAAGTTCAAATCGAACTGTCGTCGACTCAGTAGAGACCTCTTGATACTCACGTCGTTATTATTTTAATTATAAGATAGAGTAATTTATTAAAGTGTAAAAATTATGTTATTCGAATAAAAGTTGAACAAACATTTTAAATAGTGTTTCAGTAATAATTATATCCGTAACAGTATCTTAAAAAAAAGATTTCTACTAAAACTTTTTCGAAGATAATAGGGATAAAAATTATATGGCTAAGACACGACAGTGGTTGACTAATAACTATCGTTACACCCCGTTACTTTAGAGTTGGAATGGTGGGGGGAATTTCAAGTCATCACAAATATCGATGGCCAGGGACATAAATCGATACATCGATTGAAAAAATGCTGTTCGTACTGGGATTCGAACCTGTAAGGTCTGGCATGGAAACCACTGTGCCATGGAGCCGACATTAATACGTCGAAAATTTAAGACAAAATACTCAACTAATTATTCGGCTTACTTTCAAATCAAAATAGATATTTTGGAAATCAGTCAAAAATTATTGAATACCAATATGAATCTTATGTTGTGATTTTTTGAGAAGCACAAACTGTTGGAATCCCCCCTACCTAATGCGATCAACATTGTTAATGTCAATCATTCACTCGAGCAAATTGTTATTAGGTGTCGTGGCTATTAGAGAAGCATTTTTGAATTTACGAAAAATTTATTTATGTATGCAAATCCGTTTTTCGTCAACACCCGTGGAAGTGTAAAATTGTCAAAAAGCTTTCCATGTCGTATCATATTATAATATTTTCCAAAATGGTATTTTCGACTATAATTGTATATGTTTTCAACTTCATATTTTTCATTTTGAGTAAACCATTTATTATATATCATACTTAAAAATAATTGTACAATATTTTATGGCGAGTAATTTATTTGTTTATTAGGTAAACAACACTTATTGAAAAAAATACATTTTTTGTAAAGATACTATATTCAAAAGAACCCGATTTTTGATAGAGTAATTGCAGATGGCGCAGCGGTTAGTGCTGTTGGCTTCCGTTCCGAATCTCACAGGTTCGAGTCCCAGTATGAACAACACTTTTTCTTTCATATTTGTTGTATGTTAATAATATTTTTGATGCAGTAGAAAAAAAAAGTGTTAATGATCTAAAAAAAAAATTGCATGCAAATACAAGCTTTAAGTAATAATTATCAACATTAAGACTGAACGAAAACGTTAAAAAAATAATTTGGTATTGACTTCTGAATTTTGGTGATCGAACGAGAACTGGCGTGGTATAGTTGTTAACGAAAGCATAGTTTCAGTGTGTTTAATAAAATAACATTAAATATGTATTATCAATTAAAAAAATAAATCATATATATTCCTAAAGACAAGTTATATTTAGAGAATTAGTCAAGTGTACTGATTCCGATTTATTTGATAAGTAAGTATGCATTTGATTGTTCATGTCGGTAAATTTTTGATTTTTTATAATGCGAGAAATCCTCTAGTTTGAGGCAACGGGGTAAAAGCTCGTAATTATTATTTAAATAATATATATATATAAATCATTTATTACAATTTTCACTAAAAATAGACAGGCATTATTTCTACTCTCTTTGTATTATTCAAAGAATTTGTATTTCTCTCATACAATATTGTAATTATTTGTACGTGAAAAACTATTTGCCAGTGCGTCTAAATTTCATATAGTGCCAACTCATTGAATTACACAACAAATTAGTAGCTCGGTTGCCACTCTACTGCCATTGTCTATTTGAAATGACATACACTATCTACCCAAGTAATTAACACGTTTTATTAAATATTTATTATATCGTTAGTTTACATAAAAAAATCTGTTTTATATTTTTTATTATAAACGTTTTTAATGAAGACATTGTGAACTTCTGATGTGAGATGGTTTTTTAACAGTAGAAATTAGCAACGATTTAATGTCACCATCTAGAGCAGTGATTTCCAACCTTTTTTATGCCGCGGTCCCCTAAATCTGAAAACAATAGTATGCGGACCTCCGATTTTTTTTATTTCACATGTTCGTATTTTATCACAAAGAATGTTGATAGAATGAAAATTTTCACGGACCCCCTCAAAAAACCTGTGGTCCCCAGCTTGGGAAGCACTGCTCTAGAGCAGTGCTTCTCGACCTTTTTGAGCCCGTGGCCTTTTTTGAGTGTCTTTATTTTTCCGTGGCCCTCGTACTATTGTTTTGCCTTCCCATAAAAATTCGAATTTTAAAAAAATTACAGGAATTTACGTATTTTCCCAAATAACCAGCGTGGGACCCTTTTTTTAGCTCTTAAAATAAGAATTTCAAGAAGCTGTGCTGGGGCTCCCCAAAACAAAAAAAAACCCTGCTCTAGAGCAGTGTTCCCCAGCCGGTGGTCTGCGGCCCAGTGCTGGGCCGCAGAGACTTTCCGCCAAACAGTATGCCAAATTTCAAGAAATTCGCCATGCAAAAATATTTAATATAGGATTTTTTATCGCCTGCACGTTTACTTGTATTTTTAATTGTTAAATAAGAAGACATCTATAATGCGGCTCCATATTTTTTTTCTTGACCATTTTTGTGCGGTTATATGTTATTCACAATTTCGGCTTCAAATTTGTAAAGTTTAGTTTATTACTGGTACTTGTATTATTTTTCTGTGTGCGACACGATGGCCGCTGGTTTTTTCAGAATCGACAGTCATAAATATTTGCTCTTCGATAGTGAGCCCAGATGCAAAACCCTACCTTAATATACAATTTCATAATACATAATTGTTTTCACTTTTAGGGTGTTCACTGTGAATACTCGGTGGAAAGACATTAAATAAATAAAAACACAATATTCCTTTGTACTTTATTCCATTTTATTTAAAAGGTCAGGAGCGGTTTCGCTCATTGCGAGCATTGTCAACTGAAAACAGTTGTATAGTTATGACCATTTGTAACAGTATGAGATTAAAAAAATATTACATAAAAACCATTTTTATTTTATTATTAGTGGTCCGCAAATTTATTTTCGGTTTTTTTACCGGTCTGCAGGTGTAAAAAGGTTGAGGAACACTGCTCTAGAGAGTGATAGAGTATAGAAAAAATGGTGTTGTAGAAACAAGTCGTCAAGTGTATTGTTCTCCGTGCGAAAAAAATGAATACATCACCCACGTTCATACTTTAAAAGAACCGTTCATGGATTGGAAAATATGATATTTAACAAGTAGAGTGTAAATTTAACAACCTGATAAACTCTCTTTCATCTTATTAATTTATTCAAGTTTTTATACTGTACCTATTACATTATATTTTTATGGACAATATCTTAGATCATTATATGTACCATGTCTAATCGTTTAATTATATAAAATTCACCGCACTTCGTCCACAACGTAATTCGTCAGCAGATAGATGCATTTGAAAATAACCCGCCATTTAGTGTTTATGCAATTGTGCGCTTGTGCGCATAAAGGTGAACTTTTAATTGTCTGTGTGCACACAAAATAAGTAAAAACGAAACATCATTTTTCAGACCTTCTATCCAAAAATAAATAAATATTATTAACAAACATATTATGGAATTACTTTTGAAAATATGTCGATGTTAGAAGGAACAGAATCGCACTGTTTTTACTTCTCTAGTGCGCAACGACGGTATGTATAGGTTTGGCGAAACAATATTATCCACATAATTTTTTTTAGGAAATAATCAGTATTTTTATTATTTGAAACATCAGCCGTTTGATCATTGGTGACACTCTAGCTGCAGTGCTGGTTGTACTTTTATAGTTATATTTTTATTTTCCAATCCATTTTGCATAAAAAAACATGGATATCTGAGTTTTATTCATACATCTCCACCAAATCAGAATCTGAAACTAGCACGCAATGAGGTAAATAAAATTATTCCTCACTACTAATTTCTAACATACTTTTAATTCCGTATAATCTCAGCATATTCTTCTTTTGAGAAAATGGCTTTAAGCCAGGTTTCAATAAAATCTAAAGCTTAGACACTTTAAATAAAAAAGCATGACTTTTTAATTCATTTCAAATACGACATATTTGATAGAAAATTTAAATTTACTTTGATTATTCCACGCATTGTGTGACTAACTGTTACACGTGTTTCGCCTCTTTCAGAGGCATCTTCAGACTTACTATCGCAAAGTTTGCTTAAGTAATAAAGCAAGATTGATTCTAACATTTTAAAATTATGAAATTACAAAAATGGAGTTTGGGTTTTTTTTCCTTTTAAGGGAAGCAAGGAGGGGGATGATAGAATCGAAATAAAGCAAACAAATAGTGATACTAATGAGTTGCAATCAATCAGATTGGGATTTTTTCTTTTTAAGGGAAGCAAGGAGGGGATTATATAATCGAAACAAAGCAAACAAATATAATCATACTACTAATGACGTTAAACATTACAAACTATTAAACTAATGAGCTGCAATCAATCAGATAGGTTGGTGATTACTCTATTAATTGAAAACAATGTAAGTAATGGCGGACAACCTGTCTTATTAAGAATATTATTTAATAATATTTCTTTTTTGTTAAGAGTTTTATTAATTTCTAAAAATTCTACGTGTTTCTACTCTATTCTAAAAATACGTGGAATAATCAAAGTTAATTAAAATTTTCTATTAAAATGAACTTTCACAAAGTTACCGCCGAAACCATCGAAAGTCTTATTTGATGCTTATATATTATACCATAATAAATAAAAAAAGTCACAGATTAAGAACAACAATATCTCTTCACTGGTAAAGATTTACTACGCAGACCTGATTGTAAACATATTAATAATTGATAAAATATTGTATTTTATTTCTCATAAATAATTGTATTACCTATTTTAATGTGGCAGTGAAAAGTTTAATTGTATTTTTGATTTGAACTCCGATCAAAACTTCACCATCGCAAAAGCGTCAAGCTACCCTTCTTCTTGAAAATAATTTGACGGGTCGAGTTGTTTTTGAGCAAGAAGTGTAAACAGGGTGACATTCAGGCAGGCACTGCCTAATCGAGTGAGTCAATCTCAATTTCGTTTGAATTAATATTTCATTAGTTTTGAGTTCGTCGAGATAATACGATTACCTTGGCAAAATGTAATATTTTCAATTATTCAAGGCATTGTTGTATTCCAAAAATGATCAATTAACGAAGCTTATTCAATTTTCTCGCAGAGTTTAATTATGTATTTGTTCATTTGTATTGTATCAAATTATTTAAAGTTCTCGGATTACACGTTTATTCAGAATAATGTTGCTTAAAAGCAATTTAAATATTTTACTCGCACCTGTCAAGGGTATATTAATTATTTAGTTTTGAATTTAAATCATTTTTACCGTTCTTAACAAAAAGCAGAAAAGAGGGATTAGCCGTTTCTAATTTAAATATTTAGTATTATCAATGTTTGTATCTTACCCCCTCCTTACGTTCAACAGAAAATGACGAATCCCGATTTTTATTTTTTTATATACAACTTTTTTGTAAACCAATGCTATGGCTGATATAGCTTCTAAAATAGGACAAGTGTAATAATAAATTAAATTGAGCTAAGTCAAAGTTACCACCGAATCCATAAAAATACAATTTTTAAAGTACCTACTTAAGTATTAATGCTTTGTATCATTAATAAAAAATATGTTATATATTACTTCATAAAGGCTACAAGGAAACGTTTTATGCACAAGATAAATAATTATTCTTAAAATATTATTTTACACGTTGTAGTCGTGGACAAGTCACACGCACTGTTCGTATAAGAGTCAAGTGTCAATTTCCAAGTCTCTGGTCGTCTCTTTGTCTCAATTTGATTCTAAATAAAAATATTTAAGAAATTTATCCCATTATTTTAAAAGTGTAAACCTAAACTTAACATATGTTTGTTGATTGCTTATTCATACTAATTGGCAAAAGTTTTAAAGAGAGATTTTATAAATTCATTGGTAGACATTACATCAGTTAGTTTTTTTATCGTCAAATAGAACGTAGAGTAAAAATAAATAATTTACCTTTTGGTGGGTTGACTCCAACAGCGCTCCTATAGAGACTCTCTTCGTCACGCCAATCCCTATTGCGCGAGAGAGTACGCGCACTTAGTGCTATCAATAGCGCACCAAGTGCCACCACTCTCACTCTACCACTTAACTTTGCACCAACTTTAGCGCCCCCCAATCCCACCAACAAACTAAATCCAACACTAGGCAAATAAAGCACCCTCTCAGCTACCACAAACCCAACGTAAAAAAACAAGTTAGTCGCAGGCAAAAAAGGCATTGTCAAAAACGAAGCAGCTAAAAGCATAGCCGAATGAGAGTTCCTTCGCCCGTGCGATGTCCTAACTTTTTCAACTTGGGGTCTAGTCACGCTGGCCAAGGACACGTAAGGTGGACACGTGCAAGTGGAGTGTGTTGTCATTGAGTTGTTATTGTTTACTGCTCTACAAGACGTGGAGTGGTGATCAGTCAATACTTGTCTACAGCAAGGACATGCGCACACTGTCTTTCCGTTCAGCCTCCCGGCGCTTATGAGTACTTGTCCACTTTTCATTACACTATTATAACTGCATAAGTTATTAAATTGATATATTATACCATTCCTATTAACTTTAACGCACCTGCTTCCATTTGTGCCATTTTTTGGGTATCCATAACTATGTATTTTATTATTGTTGTCTTTTCTAATATAACTGTTGTTTGTTGTCTTAGATTTATTTTTTCCTTGTTGGTAAACAGCTAAAGCACTTCTGTACAAAGTCTTTGATATAACAATATAAAATATAATTGAAAGAATGTTCCTAGGGTCTAGAATAGATGTTATTCTGGGCACGGCATCCATCGACCAGTCGAAGCTCAGAGTTGATGGACAGATGAGCAGAAAGAAGTTGAAAACTGGCAGGTAGTAGAAGGTGAATGTTCGGGTTGCCATCGATGGATCACGTGCCGTTGGGTTGTCTGCGCGAGCAAATTTTGGAGTGGCACTTAGCGGCACGCGTATCGCCAGTAGTGCAACCAGAGCAGCAAACAGCATTCCCAAACTAACGAGCCGCCTCTGAAAAAAAAAGAAATTTAAAATGTTTATTATGTATTCTCAAACTTAAGACATGATGATATTACTCACAATATTTCTATCATAAAAAGCAGAAATTGTCATTTCGTCAACTTAGCATTAAAAATTAGGCATTATTTAAAACATAACAACACTTTAAGATATTAAAGATACTACTACAACTACGTAAAATTTCATATTTGATATAACTAGTAAATTATGCTTTTATATGTATTCGTATTTATGAACACTCTTAGTTTATCCGTCAAAATAATTGTTTTTTTTTCTTATTTAAGGTTTCATTTACATACAAATTATTTTTATTTCTGTACACAAAAGTTGTTTTCTAAAATTTATTTAAAAATAATCAAACAACAAAATGCCATACAACTTGATTATACAATTCATTTTTAGAAGTCGTTATTTTTGCCATACATGAATTAATTGAGAGAATAAAAACTTCTACAACTTTTTTATATTACGCGACCAGATTCGTTTGAAAAATATTTTATTTTAAACTTCATTAAATTACAAAGGTTTCCACCTGGAAGGTTTTTTAATTGCTTCATTTAAAATTGGTTGGTACAAGTTAGATAAAAGTCGTCAGTCTTGCATCTAGAACTGCGTTTTTGTTACGTCAAATAAAATCAGAAATACTCTTTTACGGTTTAATGTTTTTTTTTAATGAACGCTGAATATAAATAACAGAATGTATTTTTTTAGTGAAAGAGGGTTCCTTTTGAAGATCTGTTGCGTATCACATTAAATATTACCAAGCTCTTCATAAATAATTCAGTACAAGCACGTTTCGATATCATGATTTGAAAGGAAATTTTCATCTTATTTTGAATTTTGACATTGAAGGTGACCTTAAGACATTTTTAAATTTCGTATGCCAAACATAAAAAAGTGTTACTTTTGAGTTTGAATATGTTTTGTAAAATATTAATGACATACTTTTTAATTTTGTAATGAAGTATTTTCTGTGAAATAAGGTAAATTATATACCGTGAAAATCTTTTCATGATTAATATGTAAATCACAAAAAATTTTTGTTTGTATTCCATCAAAAATATATTGTACATAGTGTATGTAATTTAAAAATCAAACGCTATTATTTCGGTATATTTTTCTTTATATGGGCTCAAAAGTTAAAAGATATCTTTTTTGCAAAATAAAACACGCGAAGATTCTAAATTAAACACATTAATTTTCACAATAGTTGAGTAATACTTTCAATAACATCAACCTTATGATATATTTTTTTTGTGAAATAAATACTTGACTTTATATAGGCATTCGATGTTATTGGTTTTAAAAAAGCCATAAAGTGTGAATGCCAATTTTTCCCATAGGTATAAACATTTACCAACAATGAAAACTGAATTTTTTTGTAATAAATTTTGAGCAGTGTGTTTTTTTGTGTAAAAAAAAGACGATTCCGACCGACTACGGACAAGTTTTTCAATAATTTCCCTTTAACTTGTATTTATATATTCCATCAGATCATCTTTATTCAGCCAAGCATGCAATGTCAACACTATAGAGTATTGTAATTTGAATACACATTTTTAAATATATATTTTTAAATGTTTCGTGCTGCTTGTTTTTCACTACTCTGACTTCACTGCCCTGGTTTTAAGTGGTAGATATTTGTTGGATGTTTAAAAAATAAATGTAAATAATTTTGTTTGTGAACCAAAAAAACTGTGAAACGTTAATTCAATCCTTAAGTGACGAAATAATGTCTGTAACATTTAAACAATAAACGCTGACAAATTTGGAAACAGCCGCAAGATAATTTCGTTGAAAGCAAGTCAATTTGAAAAACCAAACAAAGCGCAAAACATTTTGTGAATTGAAACACAAATGAAATGTGACACGACCGCCGTGGTTATCGCCCGGCGCCGGTTAATTAGTTCCACGAAAAAGCTTTTTTCAGAGCGAAAAGCCTTCGCGGCGATCCTGCAACTTGGAAAGCTCCAATTACGCGACGGCGGCGTGGCTTTGCACGGCAAATGCCGTTAATTGCTCGAAAAACTCCTAATCACCGTCGCCAATGATACCAACGGACAAAATGAAAACTAGGGGAATGCCCTTCGGCTTGGGGGAGCAGAGCACGTACTCGGGACACCCCCGCGATCGAATTATGCATTCCGGTCACACGTAACGCTTATTACCGTGAATACGTCATCAATGTATTACGCAACCACGTTGCGCTGTGTGAAAAAACACTTCCGAAGTATACTCAGAAATAAACTAAACATACTTACTTCTATCGAGTGTAAAATATTGGCAAATCTTAGTTTTAGATTTTTTTGACAGACATATTAAGATTTCAGTTTGCATACAGTTTTTAATGTATTTTCCCGCAATAAATTTAAGAAATAGTACTTACTATTATTTTTTGGAAGCAATAAAACACTAATTTTATTCTTTAAGTACATACCTACGCTTAGAGAAAAATAAGCCCACATCATAACATCCATTATCAAAGCGGATTGATGATCTAATCCAGCCATACTTAACCTTTTTTGTCTGAGCTACATACCAACTTTCGATACGTAAAGTGGGCATATATATTTTTTTATCCATTTCCGCTCTGGATGTAATGTAGAATATGACCTCTAAATGTAGTATTTCAACAACAACAAAAAAGAGAACTGCTTGTTACGCAGTTACTCAATCTCTCTTTTCAACAAGAAGTTGAAAAAAAATGGTGTCAAATTCAACAAATTGAAAACAGACAAAAAAATTGTGTCTAATGAATACTATCATTCATCGATTTTTTTAATCGATTTATGTATTAACCGTTGAACCGTTATCGAAAAATGTGAGATCTTTGACGGCTTATTCATATATTATTATATGTGAGAGATCCATCCTTTTTTCCGTTATTCATTATTTTTAGCGAATGTAAATTTTTCAGCTCTATCCTAAAATCCCGGAGCCAGTACGAAGACAATCCCTGGGTTATGGAATCGCAAAATCCAATTGGACGCTCTAGTTGCAAGGCATGCATAAACACATAATAAAACCTTACATCTTTAGACATACAATAATTAAGTCTTATTATTATTGTTTTTAACAATTATTGTTTCTCTTCTTTTGTTTGTGTCACGAAAAAACATTTATTTATGGTCCGTTTTTTTAATTTAAAAACCACAGTAACATAGAACGCCGTCAGGTGCCGCTTTGTCAATATCTCTTTATTCATTGGTTCGATCGAACGTGACAGTCGCAAACAGCCTGCTCTAATGTCGGTGCATGTGCACACAAAGAGTAAAGCTCTTCGTGCACGCGACTCAGTGAAAATCGCACGCGACCAAACGCGCGATTGCACTACGCAAGCGACTAACTCCGTTTAACAGGTTGGATCCCGGAGCCGTGTTTTCACGTGATAAGCTAACCGAGCGTTGAGTCCCGGAACCGTGTTTTCACGTAATGGGCTATGCTTTAAAATAGAGCTATCATTGTGCTATCAAGCAACATTTTGTATAGAAGACTCGGTAAAATCATTATAACAGATACTCAAATTATTCTCAATCAGTCTTTTAATTATTACTTTTATTATTAATAGTAACTGATTTTACCAACCAAAATTTAAGGATATCATAACGCATTTGATGCATCCATTTGTCCTTCTGAAGATTACATGATGGTACAGTCACTGAGTACATTTTCAATTTTAGCTTTAAATATTCTATAAAAAAGAATGTCATAAAGCATTTCTAAAAATATTTAGTTACTTAAACCCAATTGAACCTGCAAGGTGGGCTCCAAGCAAAAAATGGAGCACAACTCGGTACATGTGCAAACATTGTAATATGGCTTTTGGTGGGAGAAAATTCTAACAATAATACCATACGTTATTGAATAGTAATAGTCTTTTAAACAACATCAAAAAGTTTTATTTGATTTGACTCCGTGGGTTCACAGTTATAGCCTTTTTAGTAAGTCATTAAGAAAAAATGCAATTCTTCAAAAATAAGCCGGGCACACGAGACAATTTTACATGATTTGGGCCGGGGCCGAAAGTGTAAAGGGTTACTGCGTGGCATGGGCGCATTTGCTCAGGGAATAATAATTTTACGTTAATATCGTCAATTGTACAAAATATTTGCAATAACTGATACAAAAAAATCGATGAAAATTATTTTGGTTTTGCCAATATAAGCAAGGCAATATTTTCACAATTTATAGGTTTTGTACACCTAGACATAGTTCATAGACATAGTACACATAGACATAGACATTCAAGTTCATTCGTGTGTTTGAACGCCTAAATATTCCGAAAGGCGAAACCCGGGTCGTTAGTGACAAAACTTGGGTGAATGAACATAATGTGAACGATTCAAATTTCATATTTAAATTCCTACAAGCACCCTCAGTCAAAATTTAAAATTATAGCTTTTCTCTCTGTTTATTTTATTATAAAAAAACATTCATTTTAAAAATTGTTAGTATATTTGTCTGTTAAAATTATATTTAGCATTATAGCTAATAAAAATCAACTTCAAAGCTTTTTCAGTGTCAACTCTAGAAGAAAATATAGTACCATGCCCAAGATCTCAAATGCTATTCACGTGTTTGTTATTCAAACACTTGTTAAATTTGAAATGACATGTCAGCTTAGACTAGGTGAGGTTTAATAAATTTAAAAAAAGAGAGCGATAATGACAACAAAAAGTTGAAATTTTTGAGGTTATGTTGGAATATCATATAACAGTAAAATACAATAACCCTGTTATTGCGCGCGCAAAACAGTGGCAGGCAATACTACGAGTGCATGTGTGTTTTTTAGGTTTGTGAACAATCCACATATGTCTGTGTAGTTAATCTATTCATTGACCATTTAAAGTGTTCATGTGATCTCTCGTGTATACTTTTAATGGCTTAAACAGTCAATATAAACACTGAATAAATCATTTATCCATTGACTAAGTACATATGTATTTTATATATGAACAAATAAAGCACTGTATTGAAAAAAATACTTTTGATCGCGAAACTTATTCTAAGCTCTGGCTCTGAAATGAAAATAATACTTTGAGGGATTATATTATTGATTTTATTGTATTATTAGATAAAAAAAAATCGACTCTGAAAACATTTTATAAGCCCACTTTTCGGCACGTGTGATAGATCAAATATATAGACAAGAGCTTATTTTCCACTTTGAAAAAGACAAGCAAACAGATTTTGAAAATGAATATTCCAGCGTGATGCAAATAGAATTGCTTTTTCTATAAAATATTCCCTCGCATTCATGTCACGCGCAAAGTGTCTGACTAGAAATATGTATTGCCGGACTCTATCCAAACAATAGATTGTGCCAACAGCCCGGGGTGAGGGATAAAATCGAAAATCTGTTATAGGAGCCGCGGGTAAGGTAAACATAGGAATAGTTGACTTTTCGAATAACCACTCACACTAAATAAAAAAAGAAGACAAACTATCTAGAGCTACGTTGCAAATTATTATTTCAACATTTTATATTCGTTTCTTTAAGTCAGTCGGTTATGTGACCAAATGATCAATTTAGATTCGACCTCCTTTTATCCATATCGACTGTGGAAAGTAAAAAGAACGTAACCCACACACACCAAATTTTATAGGAGGTGCAAAAAACGTATTATGATGATTTTGGGGCATAGACAAATTATGCAATATACACAAACTTTAAGTTTACAAAGACTTGTAAATTGGTGTTAAATTGATATAATCTAATAATAATTTAATAAATTGTTTAAGAATTACCTTTTTTTAATTCTATTTTTCTTGGTTTCAATTTTCACAAGCCAATCTTTTTTCAAACTAAAGAGCTAAATTTAGATACTAATTCGGCTTTTTCAGTTTACGTCCTTTTGATATATCGTGTATCAATTTGTTAACATTGTGATTATCGAAAAGTTGTTTTGAAAAAACTGTGGGTTACGTATTTTTTTCTTTCCACAGTTGATATGCAAAATCACAGTTGACCGATATATAATATAAAGAGAGCTTTGCGAGGAATATGTTTTTTTTATTAAATTTGAATTTACCTTATCATGATAATAAATAAAGAAAAGAATCGGATTCTTCGTGAATATAGTTGAAAGCTTATTTGCCTTCAAGCCGTTTAGATAGTTATTCACAAAATAATCAAGGCTGTATTGTAATGATTAGATAAACACATATTTTTAAATAACCCTTTGTACTTTATTATTTCTAAGCTTTGAGAGAAAGATAAAGATAAAAAAGTAAATTTTCATAAAATTACAATAAGCCCGTTTTGTACTAATTTCAAATTTTGTAGTTAAGACTGATTTCATTTATTTACGATTATCGATGTGTTATTTTCTTCAATATAAGTCTTTTTTTTCAAGAATTGCATGTGAAAATCAAGTAATTTATTCATTTTTGGACAAACGGATTTTTGAAAAACATTTTGAGACAATGGTGCTACAGTCAAAACTTTGATTAATCTATCTTAATAGAGTTCAGGTGTTTGGCAATTAAATACACACATCAAACTATTTTTTTCATTGCAATGAAACGGTTGTTTTATTTTCTTTGATTCTACTCACTTTTAAAGATCTGTATTAGGTTTTTAGACAGAGCTCTGGAAGTTTCTTATTTGTGATCCGAAGACTCGAGCTATAATTACACTGTGAAGCTTTGCTGTAGCTACCCGATATAGAATACGCTGCAAGTAGAAATTTCATTTCCCTTGGAAAGTAATACTCTAGTCTAGATAGATATAGGGCGCACGTAGAGGCGGGTAAGTAAGGTTGAATGGGGCGTGAAACGAATCGCATCTTGGCTACCCACTAAAATATAGTGGAACTGTTTGAAATAGAGCCATTCGAAAAGTCGTGATGGAAAATATTTTATTTATTTCCACGTAATATTGGCATCGACAAATCACAAAACATAATGGTAATTTGTAAACATATACATTGTATATAATTGTAATTAAAAAATATATTCCACTGCTTGTGTTACTTACTAATCAATTATGATACATGTTTTTAGACTAACTCTATTGTGGTATAGTGACACGACAAATATAGACATGAAGGTTTTTTTATAATTACGCTCTCTAAAATTATTCAATAAAAGAAAGCGTTGCATGCTTAGATTAATATAACACATTATTTTGCTGATTTCACAATTATATATACTTTTTACAGACTAGTTTTTCCTACTGTGAGCATTTTAAAATACTAAATATGTCAGATAAAAATACATTAAAGTCAACGCTTTCAAACATATTTAAAAAAAAATAAGAATATTCTGTAGGACGTATATGTATTTATACAATAATATATTTCCACTGCATTAAAAGTAAATAGAAATTAAAACTGACATTTTTAAGTTTATGATAAATTTAAAAAAACAATTCAAATACAAGAATAAAACCGCCAATCAGGAAAAATCTATCACTTTAATAGAATGCAAAAACGTCTTGAGTTTTTAAAGATATCACATGATATTTAAATGTGAATTTTTTTGCATAGTACGCATTTGAATTTCATGGTTATTTATTTAAGTCACTATTTCGCCAAGTCAGTGATAACGCCCCATTGGGGGGCGAGACAACAATATAAGTGAATGTATATACCTCCGTTACTATTGAGGGAGGGTGAAAGCACCGAGAATGAAGATGGCATAACTTATAATATATAATAATCTTACAATTTTGTTGATAAACAAATAGTTACCATGGTGATTAACTTACACAAATAAATATATTATTGATAATTTTTCACAAGTAACAGCTGAGTGGAGAGCGTGCTGCTTGCTAATTGTCAGAAATAAAGTTCAGTATGAATCAATGGGCATATAACCTTGTGATGGTATGAGATTTTTTTATGAAAAGGTTTGGATGTCCTAATAAGATAAGGAAACACTTTTCTCGTTTATTTTAACAACCAATACTTTTTTTTTTAAAATAAAATCGCATTTTGCTGACCGTTTTTTAAGTGTTCATAAGTAAATGTTCGGATGTGTTTATACTATGAATATTTCCGACCAATGAGTAATGAGAATTGATTTTTCCACAGATAATCTGTGTGGACTTGAGTGATTTCAGAAAAAAAAACAACGACTTGTGTACTTGTCGCAATTAGAAGAAGGCTTATTTCCAAAGGGCTTAACCCTTCTTAATTGGTGCAAATCCTCAATCATTCTGTAATTTTACATGACCGAATCAATTAACGGTAAATTTTGATATGGTTTTGATATGAATAAAACATTGCAAATGTATTTTAGTTTAATCAAAACCACATTTTATATTGACTTTACTCTTTGTTGGAAACTACCGCGTAGCAAATAGCACGATACCCCGTAGCGGTGCAGAGCGTTCGATCGAAAAACTGCACCCAACAGCGTTCAATGGGATGTGCAAACTCAATTTGTCGCTGATTTGTGACCTAATACAGAGTGAAATTGTATTATTACGTCACGTTTTGTGATGTGGTTTTGTGTATGTGTGATACAAGTGCTACGTACCACAACTTTAGCCCGAAATATCGATAAAAAATACTGGAAGTATTGGGAAAATGTTTTACCTAAATTATACCAATTATGTGATTCATACACTAACTTTTAATATTGGTTGAAAAATCTCTCAGGAGTGTTACTTTAATTTCAATGAAACATCCGATAAACTCAGGCAACTTTCGCAAACTGCTCTAGTTTAAGTAGAGAATATATTTGCTTTACTAATCAGGCTGGTCTGGGATCGATTCCCGGTTTAATTTTAATGGCAAATATAGAATTATTAAATTTTATATGCAAGTCATGGGTAATTGTTTGATCAATTCTCTTTACCGTATCATTGAGGAGATATCATCTTCGGTGTGATGCAGAAAGGAAAAAAAAAGCAAGTTTATCGAATAAAAAAAAATCTCTTTGAGTTTATTTCGTATTATTTTTTAACTTCAAAATGTTTGTCGCATATTTTTTTTACAAAAATAAAATGGTACTGAGAAAATAATGTCTTTCGTAAGACATTGTTTTTTTCCGTTTTTTAAATCTAACTTTCTATAAACTATTTAAATGCACATTTTACTAGTTCTTTAAAAAAAATCATTCAGTTTTTAATCAATTGTATTATGAAACTTTTCATATTTTACCCACCTTTTGTCAGAATTCTTTTCAGCATACAATCTTTTAAAATTCACGCTTTTAAAATATTTTAAGTAAGGTAGCGTTGCTTGGAATAAAACATCATGCTCACATAACTTTTCACGGAGCTTTTTTAGAGATGTTATAATTTACCTGAAATCAAAACTTTTTAATTAAAACTATAACATTTATTTTATCGTATGAATATTATTTTGTTTGACTTCTTCAACTTTGTTTAATTACTTAAAATACTAATTGAATAAAATACTAACTCTTTGAACAAATTGGCGTTTTCTGACTGAGTTAATACGAATTTTGCTTATTAAGTAACTCAAAATTTTTATTAAATTAAATTAAATTTTTATTCTGCTTGATCTACGATATGATTACAATTGATATATTATGAAGTTCTGTCTTTTTTTAAACTCAACTTTGAATTGTTCTAGAACAAAATGAGCACAAAAAACAAGCGATTTAACAATTTAAAAAAGCTCTATTAAAATTTTAATAAAAAGATGAGCGTAGATACATGACAAAATTTAATAAAAGTTTTTATTAAAATTATAATTTGAAAATTAAAAATCAATAAAGGCTTTATTATGTCATAATATATGATCTTTTATCATTAAGATTACTTTTGATTCCTAATTTTTTGATACTCTTCTCGTTTTTTACAACCATGTATAACGAGATAATATTTTGCACCACTTAAGATCAAATAAAACTCTTTTAAACTTATTATTACGCATTAAAGGTTCAAAAAGACTTTTTAAATTTTATAGATTCATAGACTTGAAAAGAGTATCTAAACGGAATATAATTTAAATTCAATCAATGTTTTGATCAAATTTTACAACGCTTCACTAAATCGAAGTAGTTTTTAATCTCATCAATAGGCGTAAAGTAGAAAATTTAAATTTCAAAAAGGTTGCTCTGTGTTACCATTAGTGAAAATCTATCGAAGCTTAATCAAATTTAATGGAATTGTATAGTACTCTCTGTCAGAAACGTTTTTGAGTTATTTTCAATTGTTTCTGTCTCAGTAATCTTCCCAATTGCCTTTTTATTTGTTAAATTTTCAGACGTTTTAGTGTATTTTAAATTGATTTCGGTAGATGCTGCATGACTCGAATAATAAAAAGATCTGAAAATAGTGCAATGCATTACAACAAGATTCTTGAAAAATTTGTTTGTATTCAGAATATTTTTCATTGAAAAGTGTTTCTACAGATTACTACGCACTAAATTACAAAAACGTCGTACTGAAAAAAATGTATTCTCTTAAGAGACAAGTTTGTTAGTATGTTCTTACGCATAGTATTTTGTACATTATAAAATAATTTTGTCTCGTGGCATGATGATCAAAATATTACCAACGTAATGTTTTCACAGAGGAAATCTTCAAAACAATTTCTTCGTTAGTCGTTTTGTAAAATTAACATGATGTTAAGATTTGTGAACTAAAGATTTGTTTGACCTGACATATATTTGGTGAGATTTTAAAAAACGTACTAATATTAGGTAAGAAATTTTGGACTACTTAAATCTCTGGAATCTAAAATTGTGGAGAAATTACAATCTCTATTATGACTAGTGGCTTAATTATTTTCACATACTATCTAGAGCAAATAATAACAAGTAGTTCATCAACTGAAAATCAACATTATAAATTAAATATGTCACAATATTTTTATGAACCTCAGTTTAATGAAAAATTGATTTTATACTGGTTACGTTGTTCTTTTGTTAATATAATGAATAATAAAAAAAAACGGAGACTGCACGTATATATAGCAAAATTAGTATTTACCTCATTATTTTGAGCTTTATTTTATAGGACTGCTTGCGTTATTTTTGCTTCGCTTGCTATTTTCATCAAAAGCTTGCCAAATAATCATTTCTAAGCACGAAAGCAACCGCAACTATTTCTAAAATATACATCTATAGAAAACATTCAACATCTTTTTATTTTTCCATTTATTTGGTAGTTTTCAATAATATCAATCTATTTGTATTAAACCAATTATATCTACGAATATCGTTAAACTGTATTACTTTCTAAGAGATTGTGAATAAGATTTTGTGGATAGACTATGTCATTAATATAGGCTATTGATTTGTAAAATAAAATTTATTAGCTAAAAATAAACAATTTCTTAATCTTGACAAGTGTCTGAATATATGTTTTTTGGTGGATTTCTTATTATTAGTTATCAAAAATAGTACAAAAAAAACAAATCCAGCCGTTTACTGTTACCAAATTACTCAGTAATTAATTTTTCAAAAAATATGTAAACAGTTACCTTATTATTCAATTAAAATTGTTAACTTATTAATTTAGACTATATAAAAAAATGTGATACATGTTTTGCTTCTTTGAGAAATATCTTCAGATTTAAATTTTTCTTTAAGTAATGTGGTAAAATTTTGTACAATGAAAAGAAAATCTTTACATTTATTGACAAACGTATTAAATCTCCATTTTATTTAACATTATTCTAAATTACAATAAATTAACAGAAAATGATATAAAAAATTCTTAAACTAGATGAAAGAAAACAAGGATTTTTTCCATTAGTTTTTCCATTTTCCTCGGTAGTAATTTGCGAACTTTCATTCTGGAGAATTTCTCAGGTAAATCGAGTCGTTTTTTACGATTTAACAGCAGTTTCATAATGTACGCAAGTCACATGTGTTATAATTACGCACTATTTAGAAATGCAGTGTAAACACTGATTTTATATCCAGCTTTAAAATTTCAAACAGCATACTCTATGAAAGCCAAGTTGTATTTTAAAAAGATAGAAACTATTAAGAAAACTAATGAATATTTAATGATAAACAAAAATAATGTCAGTTTATAATGTAGGAAAATCATCAACGCAGACCTGACAAACCTTATATTTTTTTAGTCGTTACTAGCTGCTCCTGAAAACCTCGTGACAATCAAAAGCGCTTTAAACAGCTTTAATAATCAAAAACCGTTAGCATGATACAAATAACGTTTTTTTTTATCCAGGATAAACTAATATAAATGTTAAGAATACAACAACTGATTTATTTATTAGATTTTTTCCATTCATTCAAAGCATTTAAGCTTAGAGCAAATAATTATGCTTCAAGTGATGATACAAAACTGATCACTAGAAACCAAGACATTAATCATTTTTTATTGTAAAAGTTTTCAAAAAATCACATGCATAAAGCTTATTTTATACTTCATTTAACAATTTATCTACTCTGTAGAATGTAATCTATAAAATTAACTAAAGTCCAATTGTTTTTAACGTTGACTTTCAAATATTCATTTTTGCGGCTTTAACGAAATAATGTTACTAATTCCTACGTAATATCTTTTAGTTAAGTACACTAGCAAAGAACTTGTATTACAATAACAATAATAATCAAATTAAGTTTCATTACTTAGATACGTTGCTGCTTGAGTCTGTAATTTATTTGGTGCATTGCTTCTACAGCCTGAGATTCAAACGAGCTCACAATGTTTTGCTGAGCGCTACGATCAAAATGTGTTCACACAAAAATATCACATCATAATGTCGTGTTTTGGAAAATTTGTAGCAAAATGTTGTATTATCAAGCAATTGGGTATTTGTTGAAACACAGAAAACGCCGGGGACAACTTGTTTTAATTTAAAAAAATGCAAGATGAATTAATGAAATAAAAAAACTGAACATAAAAACTAGGTTTCCATGTAATAATAATTTATTATTATTACATTATTTTTACTGGTTCCCGGTGGTCAAAGTGGTCAAATATCAAGATAATCAATTTGTTTCCGTTTGTTCTGTCCGTTTGTCTTAGCCCTAGTCTTCTATGTTTTCTGGAAATATATAGAAACAGTTTGAGTAACTAATTAACAAGCAGTTCTCGTAGAAACACTTCTGTTGAGATAAACTCCATTAAAAGATCATATGTTCCGCATTTGGAGCGAACACTGTTCTCACGGAACACTTTCTAAACAAGTGTCGCACAAGATAAAAATGAAATTCGCAGAAAAGTCGTAAAAAATCGTTTAAATAACCAAGCAATTCGAATAATTTGTAATTCGAGCAATTTCCATTCGAGCAATTTACCGGCTCCCATTTTTACTACATAATATCAAATAAATTTGTTATACCACGCATTGTGCTAGGTACAAATTTCGACACGTGGCTTGTCTTTTTGAGAAGTATCTTCAGACTGACTTTTGTAGGAATATTTATAACAGTGTTTGGCAAAAAAATTCTGTTTGTATAATGTTTGTACTATTTCTTGGGCTATAATAATTTAATTGCAATTAATGATTGAATTTTATGAACTTGGTGAATTTAAAGTGTTCTGATACATTAATACGTTTAAATAAATTAAATGTGGTCGGCGGGATTCAAAATAATGTATTTAGTGGTCTGGAAAGTTCTATAGTTTTCCAACAGCTGATTTATAAGTAAAGTAAACATTGATTCTAGTTCAAAACTTTTTGGGGCATTTTTATTAAGAAAAGAAGAGATGAGCCTTATTCAAAGAATCTTATTTTAATCATCCAAAATCAACTAGTTATTTGGCAATTAGTAGAAGTGTTAGAAGGGGCTTAAAGAAAGCATCTTAATTTTTGGTATTTTTAAAAATGCTTTCACCTGTACGACGATCATATAAGATTATTTTAATTTATTTAAATAATAACATTTTACCGATAACTATTTACGATTTAAGCAAAGATGAATGTTATAGGAAAAAAGCCGTTTTAAATCTACAATTATGTTGTATGATTAGTGGTTTTTGATAATAAACTAATTGAATAATAATTGCACAGCTCACTACTAGTACGCTATTTTATAATTACTGCAATTTCATGCAACTTGGATGCATACATTTGCCTTAAGGGGCTGCATCACCCACTCAATGCATTTAAGAGGCATACACGATTGAATTATTTAAGGGTTGAGATACCTCTACTGGAAATTTCTAATATACTACCCAATGTAATGAAAGCATAACGTGGTTAGCAAGATTTTCATTAAATATCTTAGATAATTTTGGTTTATTTAAATATTATTAATAACGATATCTTTAAAGTTTAAATTTGATATGTGTACTATAAAAGAATACTCAATATCCAAATAATCCAGTTATTATTGAACGCAGTAATTTTTGAACATTATATAAAAAGGCTTAAACTTCTTGTTAATTCGTGTATTTTTGCGGGAGAGTTTTAAAATTATAAGGGAGGTTTTTTCAATATTTATTAAATTTTAGGGGTGCTGCTGATATTTGAGTGGGTGGTAAAAAAATGTAGCATAAAGTGATGATACACTCATTTCGTCAGTGTATTTGTGTTATTCAACGTGAAAATTAGTGTAATGTAAAATAGCTAAATTTTATGAAATAAATTACACGTAATAAGTAACGTAAAGTTGTTTTAAATTGCATCAATAGAGGCGGATGTTTTGAATTTTTATATTTCAGTAAAGAGAGTAACGGACTTAATATGTTGCAAAACACATTTAACCCTTACATGGCAATTCGCAAAAATTCAAATACTCGTCAATTTATTGTACTTAATTTTCGAAAAATTCTGATAACGCCCAACCTTGATATAGTTCCTCAATCTTTTTAAGCCCGTGACCTCTCGTATTTATTCATCGCCCCCATATCCGTTATAATTATTTTTCGAGACTCAGGACACAACTATTTCGGGATATCTTGACTGGGAAAAAAGTGAGAAATTGAAAGATTTCAAAATAGTTTTCAACTCGAACATCTTATTTTTATTATTGAGCTCAATGAATTGAAAAAGTTGGGAACCGACAGATTCTAAAATTGCTTTAAAAATTGAGACCTTTTTTTAAATTGTATGTTTGTATGAATTTAGCACGCAATTACGCAAAGTTTATTGTATTTAGGTTGTCAGTGGCCTTTCAAAACTATGCTGTGGCTCTCCTTAAATAATATTTTATCTGTGGACCCCAGTTCAGAAACCCTGATGTAGACATTTAATAAAGTTATCAAGTTTTATAACCTTGTTAGTATTTTCTTACTGAATGCAAACATATTTGAATTGATTTATTCTTTATAGCTCTCCTTTAAAACTTCTTCTTAGTAAACATTCAAAAGTTGAATACGGTAAGCGTAGTACTGAGAGGTATGCTGGAGAAAAGGGTGTGAAGCCATTTTGGTTAGTATAAGCTACAACTATGAGTTCTGCGCTGAGAACACCTAGTAGCTCTAGGCATCTTGCTGCCTCCGTTAGAGAAAACTATAAATGATTTATATCGCCTTAATACAACTAGGTTACACGAATTTGATAATTATTTGAAAAATTAAGTTTTAATTTTGTTTGATTAACATATATAAATATGTAGGTACATCAAAATTTTAATCGTTTTGAGAATATAAGTAAAAAAAATGGTGTTTTGATCAACTGGGAACAATAATTATATGCTGTTCAATTTAATGTAACATCGTATTCATAAGCTATCTAAAAAACATTGAAATTCAAATAACCTACATATAACAGTACTGGCAATATTCTTGCAACTATTATCCATAATAATAATCATTTAAATTTAAACTTATATGCATTAAACTCATAAACATATGTTACATTTACGAAAAAAGACTTTAAAGTATATTAAATATATTTAATACTTAGGTTTTTTTAGAGAATATAAGTACTACCGTAAAATATTATAAATTTGTGATTTATAAATATTGCAAATATATTTTTAATAAATGTTATATATTTATAAATTTATTATTTGTTTACTTATTCACTACACTAATCTACTCGACCAATGGGAACAAGGTCATAGTTTTAGTAGGGTAGACATGTTATAAAAGGAGCTAGCTTTTGATTTAAATTTGACGGTATTCTCGAAGAAAGTAAATAATTGAACATGTGGTATTCTTCTCGGTGGTAATTTGCAAACTTTCATTGTATATTCTGCAAGCTAGTCCATTAATTGCAAATGTCACGGAGAATTTCTCGGGTAAATCGAGATTGTCGTTTTTTACGAGTTAACAGCACTTTCATAATGTACGCGAGTCACATGTGCTATAATTACGCACTATTAAGAAATGCAGTGGAAAAACTGATTTTATATCCAGCTTTAAAATTTCAAACAGCATACTCTATGAAAGCCAAGTTGTATTTAAAAAAATAGAAACTACTAAGAAAACGAATGAATGATAAACAAAAAGAATGTCTAAATTAACTTTGATTATTCCACGTATTGTGTTACTAACTGTGACACGTGTTACGCTTCTTTCAGAGGCATCTTCACACCTACTATCACAAAGTTTGCTTAAGTAATGAAGCAAGATTGATTCTAACATTTTAAAATTATGAAATTACAAAATGGAGTTTTGGGTTTTTTTCGTTTTAAGAGGAGCAAGGAGGGGGGTGTAGAATCGAAATAAAGCAAACAAATAATGATACTTATGAGTTGCAATCAATCAGATTGGGATTTTACCTTTTTAAGGGAAGCAAATAGGGGATTATAAAATCGAAACATTACAAACTATTAAACTAATGAGATGCAATCAATCAGCTAGGTTGGTGATTACTCTATTAATTGGAAACAATTTAAGTAATGGGGGACCACCTGTGCTATTAAGAATATTATTTAATAATATTTCTTTTCTATTAAAATGAACTTCCACAAAGTTACCGCCAAAACCATCGAAAGTATAAAAAAAATGTCAGTTTATAATGTGGAAAAATCATCAACGCAGACCTGACAAACCTTATATTTTTTTAGTCGTAACTAGCTGCTCCTGAAAACCTCTTGACAATCAAAAGCGATTTAAACAGCTTTAATAATCAAAACCGTCAGCATGATAGAAATAACGTTTTTTTTTTATCCAGGATAATAGATATTAAGATAATAAGAATGATGTTATCTCAAAAGAGTTGATAAAAAAAAAAATCTATATTATAATTATTAACTATTTTAAACTGTAGTTATTATTATCTTTAATATAATAAGTATAACGTTTTAACATAATTAATAAGCAAACTAATATAAATGTTTAGAATACAACAACTGATATATTTATTATGTCTTTTTTTAATCCTGGGCGTATTTTTTATAAAATGTTTTTAACAAATATTTAATAACAGCAAAAAGTTTATCGAAATAATCGGAAAATTCAGCATTAAATATGCCAAAAGGAAAGGTTAAATATTTTATACGTTTCCAATGAAAACAAACAACGTAATATCTCAGCATGAATAAATAATTTTTGCTTTTTCATTCTCATTCCGTTGAAATTTTCCCATACATAAATACAACAGACATTCCCAAAATTTCAAATACTTTCCGGTGTGTTTTTGTTTGTATTTGGTATCAAAGCAAATGTGGAGGTCAGTTTTACTATATAATGTACAAAATACACCGCATGTAAATAAATACATATTTGGTATGCCTAAGGCTGTTTGTTAAATAAACTGTCTCATTTATTAAAAAAAATATTTCTAGAGAAAATAAACATAAAAAAAATGAAAAGTTTTCATAATGCAATACTTTTCTCCCAATGAAGAAGACAGTTAAATGTATGAGAAATTGAAGAGTAAATGTGGATGATTTTAAAAAAAATATACAAGATTATATGCTCTTTATTCTAAAATAAGACTAATCACACAAGTACATATTGCCGAATGTACGTAAATCTGAAGTGAGTAAATGTAAATCTTTTTAAACTATCGATTTTGCTTAGCAAAGACAGAAACTGTAGTTTTCTATTAAAAGCAGGCATATATAGCAACTTCGTTTTGCAGTATTGCTTGTTTACTACAAAATTAATGCATTTTTTTCAGTCATTTTTCTCGAAGTTACTGTTAGGGATTTAGTGTCAACACTTTTTGCCAGTGAGGTTCCTAGACTGTTCGAACACAACAACCCAAGACTAATTTTTATTAGAATTTTTGGTACTGAAACTTCAGAATCCCTAGTTACTGCTTTGTTTCTTTAAATGGCAGAAGAGTTAACGTTTATTTTTTTATAATGAACTTTGCACAATAAAAACTGAAATATTACGTAAAGCGTCAAAATTGTATGACATTGAGATATGTCGAAATTTTCTTTTGACAGAATTTCAAATACTTGTTATGCATTGAATCAACACTTGCTTATCAATACGTCGCGTCACCGCAAGTTTTTGAATAAAAAATATTATGTTTTTTTCAAATATAAATGTTTCAAAGTTACTTTCTTGTCTAGACTTAGAATATTTAAAAAATACTGATTTCATTAAACGAGCAAGAATTGTCAACATGTACAACAAAAAATATGTAAATATAAGTGAGAGCAAATTTGTAACTGCTATTCTCGAATCATTGTTTTATTAATCGTGACTAATAGGACTACTGGCGTAGGAGCATAGAATATTTTTAATTAAATCAAGAAAATACAAACGTTATGTTAAGAAAATATTTTTTTAATAAAATAAACATCGTTCCAAGTAATATTGTTGTGGTGAAAATATCTGATATCATTTCTTTTAATTGCTTCATATCACTCCCTTTCTTCTTACGACGCAAAGACAACACAAATATAATCATACCATTTTCTTACAAACGACCAACACCCACGTTAACCAATTTGTTTTCGAAATTACACTCCTTTGCGGAATTTTACAGCATCCGGAAAAACAAACTCACATACATTAGTTTTCTATCACAAACACCCTATCACGTCTTAACCACGAACAAACGAAGTGAAACATACTACCGTACTAGATTCAGCAAAATGTACATAAACCTAATTATTTATTTTTCAAATGAAACATGTTTACTATAGGTCTAAATGAATAATTTTAAATTATTATTTAAGGATTTATTTATATTCTACACAAGAGCATCCAATTAACCGTTCTAAACAACAAATAAATAAACCAGCTAACCAGTTTACGTTGTAGTTATTTTTAAAAACCAATTTTAGTACCACACAAATCAATATTTCAAAACAAAACAAAGATATTGGGAATTTTGTTTAGTTAAATATGGACAAATAAGGTGCATAAAAAAGCAAATTAACTTTTTTTCAACATATCCGCTCCTTATGAACAGCTTATGAAGTTTACATAAGCAATGATATTTTACAATAACTACTTATTTCTCAGATGCTCAACCTCTCTTTTTTCGATGATAGTAGCGATGTAAATATATATAAGAGTAGGAAAGAATTAATGGTCACCAAATCGCTTTTGCTACGACCCATTATTTTAGGATTTGAATAGAATTAAACACCCATACCTTTGAATGAAAAATGCTTTTCGTTCTGGACCCTTGAATCTGTAAAATTGGTCACGAAAGAAAGCCAACGTTTTTAACCACTGCTCTGCATACCCCACATATGAATAGTTGTATAAAAGTCCATTAGTCTTGAGGCGAAATGAGGTTTTCAATAAACACTTATTAAACTTGCAAAATTTCTAATCACTTCATATCTATTCATTTTTTTTAAACCAACCCATTGCAAAACCAAGTTTTTATTTTCATACAAGTCTGGTACGAAAATTTTCGACATTTGAATATAAAAAAATGAAAACCATTATTTCAACTTCAGCTCATTTTCAAAATAGAAAAACTACCAATCACCAAATTCACCTGTGTGTGCTTCCGCATTTGTGTGCGACTTTTATAAATGCGCCCTTTGACTGTGTGCGTAATGATTAAAGGGTGTGCGAGGGAGCGAGTTCCCACCGACACACGGACACAAATCAATATGCCACTTGCAGGCTGTATCTTTCCCCCTGATTGGCCATTGTTCCGGCCGCGCGGATGTAATCTTCGCGACGAGCGCTTTTCCGGAAGTGGAGGCTTCTTTTCTTGGAGTATGAGAGCTTTTTTTGGCGTTCGCTAAATGCGGCTTGTACCAAAGGCGTATCTTGGATTGAAACATAGAGAATCGTCGATGACCGCTTCCGCCCGCTGAATTTATGGTCGGTTCGATTTCAATTGAATAAGCAGAAGGAAAAAGCAAATCAATACATTGCGGCTAGATGATTTCGATAACAAAGGCCAATGTTTTTGACGTAATACAAATCTATTCGATTTATTTTCAATCAAATGATTTTTCAACCTGAGTATTATTTTCGTTCTAGAAATTAAGTGCTTACCAACATTTATATATTCAATCTTTTTATTTGTTGTATCAAGAAATTTACGCATTATTTTTTTTCACAGGAAAATTCTCAATTGTCAGTTCTAATTCATACACGCGTTTTTATCTGAGCCAAAATGACGATGCTTACGAATGTATTAATCATTATTTTTTATCGTATCAAGAATAACTTTGAAAATTTGTTTATATATACAATAAATATAGTAATTGAGATGTGTTAGACATCATACTTAAGATGATGCTTTTCAAAGAGTCAAAGTATTAAATTTGTAACAGCGTAATAAGAAAAACTTAATAAAAAAGATGCTAGTCTATGTATTCTTGGTTTTGTTTATGATTTTTTTCTGTTATGTTGCACACATACATGACATAGGTGATGCCATACCTGTCGGATCAGTGCAAATCGACATCACTTAATATCAACAGGACAAATAATCAGAACAGATAACGTGAGAGGCATTTGGTATATGTAATAAGCTAGTATCATTTACTTGTATTGGTTATTGAAGTGATGCATATTTAGTGCCAGTCTGAGATAGAAATCCATTTTAACATAATTAAACAAATTAAAAAAAACTTTTATAATCAAGAGCGGTTTTTATCAAAAATTGATAATTTATTGAATCACTTTTAAAACTGTCAATACTTGACAAAAATAACTAATATTAAAAAATAAAACACTCATTTCTGTTAATTCACATTTATTTATGAAGATTTGAACGGGCTTAGTTCTTCACCAGTGTTTTCAACTGATAACAATATATATTGGTACAGGACTATCCATACAAAGAGTATCACTTTTATTGGTATTTTGTATAAATTTGACAGGGTCGGTTTGGGTATATGGCAAAGTGATCATTGGCTACCATGCCAGTGGGCTTGAATCTCAGTGCAAACAGTATTTTTAAATTGATTTATAGATTTTCTGTTCAAATTAATGTATTTTTGTCTAAAAACTACTCTCGTCCACCATTTAAACCTAAAATAAAGAAGTTTTGCGAAAGTGATTAGCCAACCACTAGTCCTGTCCTAGCCTTTTCCTTTCTGTTCTGTGTAATATTTTCTAAAAAAGAGTAACAAGCAGTTCTCGTATATAAAAAAAACTTCTGTTGAGATAACTGAATTAGTGGGTCATATGCTTTATATTGGGAGCGGACATGTATTAAAAAATTAATATGTATAACTGTATCAATATATAGTTACAACAGTAGAGAATACTCGACAAAATAAACGTGAAATTAGTACAAAATAATGTTTTAGTTATGAGTAGGGCAATACATACAATTATTGGCCACTTAAGGATTTTTTCAACTTTGTTCTTGATTTGTGGACACGTTTCCTTAGAAAGGTGAAATAAAAAAATATCATATGTTAAATTGCCTATTTATTCATGATAATCAATTATCGAAACATGTAAAAAAATATATTTTGCACTTGAAAAAAAATTAACTAAAAAAAGGCCATCTACAATTATTGGCCACTTTTTTCAATTATCGGCCACCGAAAGATACAATTATTGGCCATACCAAAATTGCGGTAAAAAAATAATAAAAAGAAAAATAATAATTAATGATGTAATGTTATGTTCCCTCATCAATATAAAGTGTAAATTTAAGTGATTAATGCAACTTTAATATAATTTTCATGTAAGAATCATATTTTCTCATTTAATCGATCTGAATGGACATCAATTTCAAAATCGGTAACACCTATAAGAATTTATTTTTAAATCATGTCCGCTCCCAATGTGGAGTATATGGACTACTAATGGATTTTTTCTCAACAGAAGTATTTCTACGAGAACTGCATGTTACTCAGTTGCTCAACCTCTCTTTTTCCAAAGAGAATAGGAATAGAAGGATAGGGCTAGACAGGACTAGTAGTTAGCTAATCGCTCTCGGTGCGCCCCGTTCGTAAGATAGGATGGGTGAGAGGGGGGAATTCAAGACATCACACACATCCATGCCTTTGAACAGGAATTCAATTTATATAACTGTCCGTACCGGGATTTGAGCCCGGGCCCTACGTAGCCGAAGCCAACAACGTTGACCACTTGACCACACAGGTGACATCGTGTGTTTAGTATTAATTAATAAACTTAGTCGGAAAATATAAGCAGTGAAAAGAGTTTTGAATGCGGCAAAAATATTAATCGTTCAATTCGATAGGCGCCATGTTATTATCGTTGGTGTATTCGGTCAGCGAGCACACCATTTGCTCAGTAATGATAATTTCTCCATCACGATCGTTAGCTATTTCACCAATTTATTTGTATTGGCAACCAACCAAGCATTGATAATATTAATGAGCAATTTTAATCGAGAGATCGCTTTTATAGATTCGCAATATGTATTAACAATAATGACTTACTTAAAACAATTTATTAAACATATGTAATACAATATTTTGAACATTCATTTTTGTTATTTTACTGTTGGTTTCTTGAAATTAAATTATTATTGAAGTTGAGATCCTGGTGTTTATGTTGTTCTTTCAATACTTGAATAATTTGAATCGTTGAAATTGTGTACATTCACGCAAGTTTTGTCACACGATATATTCATTTATTAAGCGTCAGTCTAAGTTCATTCGTGCACTTGAACGGCTGAAGATACCGAAAGGTGAAACCCGGGTCGTTAGTGACAAAACTTTCCAATTAAATTTAATATTGAAATTCCACCAAGCACCTTCAGTCGAAATCTTTGAAAAAATCTTTAATCGTTATAAATTTGTATGAACAAAATGAGCAATGCCTGCATTTACTAGAAAAATGAACTGCTTGTTACTCAGTTGCTCAACCTCTCTTTTTCCAAAGTGAGTAAGGATAGAAGGAAAGGGCTAAGACAGGAGAAGTGGTTAGCTAATCGCTCTCGATACGCCTCGTTAATG
This sequence comes from Himalopsyche tibetana, assembly GCA_030503985.1. Classification (NCBI taxonomy): domain Eukaryota; kingdom Metazoa; phylum Arthropoda; class Insecta; order Trichoptera; family Rhyacophilidae; genus Himalopsyche; species Himalopsyche tibetana. The sequence goes on along the minus strand of JAPJYX010000009.1, from coordinate 4,758,814 downwards.
GGATAGGATGGGTTGGGAGGGAGGAATTCAAGACATCACATAAATCCATGTCTTTGAACAGAAATTCATAAATCGATTGAAAAATCAATTTATAAAACTGCTCGTACAAGGATTCAAACCCGTGACCTCCGTAGCGGTAGCCAACGACGATGACCACTCGATCACACAGCAATGAATAGAAACTATATAATACGTAATAAATGTTTGGGAAATAAAATTTTGGAAGTGAGAAAAGGGGGCCATGTTTTTCTATATAGGTTAGGTGTTTTGTGACCTACATATATTAAATTTTGACAACGTACTAGGCCGTTGATTTTATGGTAACAAACAATGTTTATTTGAGAAATTCTGAAGCTTGTATGACAAGGGGCAACGATGTCTTTGTAAATATCAAAATTATCAAAGAAAAACAGAGAAGGGCTTGTAAGGAATTGCTACAAGGATACTGTCTGCAGAAAAGGTTTTATGTTGGGCTTGAAATGGCATCTGACTTGCTGATTTTATTCGTAAACAAAATGTTATTTCGAGACCCTTCAAGTTTCTGACAGCCGGTCATTTCAGCTCGAGGGGTAAAGCATGGTCCGCCGTTGTGATGTTCATTAAGTTAGCGAAAGCTCAGGCTAACCGGGCGTGGTTGACTATATCTTCAACTTAAAAGCTCCGCCGCAATACAGAGAGTAGTGGAGAGGCTTGCCGGCAAAGTAACTTTGAAACATTTAACTAAAACATTGAAACGTGTATTTGTTTTGCTTGAACAAAGAACCAAAATGGCGCAGTTCTGTTGACTACTTTGACGCTGCGAGGAAACTTGATTTTAATCAACTGTTAAATAGGCTTTGTTTGCTGAGAAGCGAGTTCCTATTTGGTGACTATTTTTTACAGATTTATTATAATAAAACATTTGATATTTTCTATTTATTCTATTTATTTATAATATTTCGTAATATTAATATAAATCAGTAGATTTCTCGCTTTATTACATAAAGATAATTGAAATTTAAAAACATCGAGCAATATTTAAAAAAAATCCCCACTGTGGTCTAGTTGGTTAGAGGTTGCTCTACCAACCAGGTGGATCTGCGCTCGATTTCCGGTAAGGTCAAGGTCAAATTTAGATTTTTTAATTTAAATTTGAGACCTAAGACACGGACGTTTGTGATGTCAATTTACCTCGAGTTTATCTCGAGTGACTTACAATACAGTGCAATGCCACTCAAGAAGAATTGTGTTTTTTTAAAGTGCATGTTTTCTTTTTCTGTCTGTTTGACGTTTGCTGCCAATTGTATATGGTACAAAACACGCGCCACTTATTTTAAATTAATTTTACTATAACCTTCGCGCAAGTGCAAGCATACGTTGTCAAAATGAACAGCATGGCAGACATACAAATATTGATTTTTATATATAAGTCCTGCTGTAAGTTAATTTTACTATGCCTACAATCTTTTCAGAAGTGCAAGCAAAAAGTTTGTCAACGTTTTATTGCAATCGGATGAGCGGTGTGGTAACGCATAAAATACAAACAAACATTTTTTTTTATATATTAGATATATCAGATTTATTTTGTTTAGTATTTGGCATATTAACTTCTTACAATTAACATTTTGCAGAGTAACATAGCAAAAATTTGCGTGTGTTCCAGAGAAAAAAATAGCTGTGTTTGACTGGTCTAAATAAATTCAATTCTGAAAAAACAAAACACGCGTCACAACTGATAAGAAGTTATTAAGCTTATTTTGTATTTCTTGAGTCAATATTAGTACCACTTATATAAGACATAACTATTTACTATAGCCACTCAATTGTAGCTCTAATTGAATATCTTTACAAACTGTTGTTATTCATAAATCCCTCAGCTTCCTTTTTAACATGCCTCAGATTAATATTGACTATTTTTTGTCATGTCTGAGCAATAAAGTGAAAAGTTTATCTAAGTCTAAATTGTTTTGCTTTAGTACGATCGTCGTATAGAAATAATAATGTATGGAAACTTCACGATCTAACTACAGATGTTGTACACAAAAGCAAGTTTGCCGCTTTGTACTGAATAGCAGAAAATACATGCGCGATCACTATATATCCTTTAATAGGAATGGGTTACAAAAGCAATATTCGTAGGGCGGTATTTATTGCTTCACAACGTTCAGAGATGTCTTACATTTCAGTCGGTGAGACGTTGGATATTATTCTGTTTCTTTGAATTCAAGAGAAATCTTGAAGTTAATTCTTTTTAAATTGCAAAACTAATTAAACTCAGTTAATTAGTTGGTTTTAAAGATGAATATACATATAGATATTTGCATTACAATATCTTCAGCAAAACATCAACTTAACAAATAAATATTGTAAAAGGTGTTGAAATGAGAAGAAATGACATAATAATTTTGAATACTTTCTCAACTTTAATTCTGTTTCATTTTAACATCTGTCCGAGTAGTATGTCATGTTGTGAATGTGGTGGAATTATAAAGCTGGATGCTTATTAAATGCTTAGGCAATATATGAATAATGAAAGACAGCTTTGCATCGTAGTACGGAGACCAAGTAAATCTTTACTCACAGCAATATGCCTCTACTTAAGCATACTTTATTGGGAATTTACTCGTGGGGCAGCATTAGCAATCATATAAAATCGTGTAAAGCTGCAATGCAACCAAGTACACATACCTACTTACACAGCCAGATACAAAGCTGTGATCACTGTACGGGTTAAGATTAAAAAGCTTTAACTTATTTACTTTTTCCAATGTAAAATTAAAAACATTCAACAAACCAAGGTGCTTTTAATATCAGTTATCTTGTCGCATTCAATGAAAATAACACCATTACCAGTAACCAAGTATATTTAATAAGAGATAGTTTAAACTAACGAGGGTTTTTTATGTTTTAGCTATTTGTTCAATAATATGTTCAATTTAAAACTAAGGGACAAATTAAACAAAATCATTCAATATAAACTAGATGAGAATGTTTCATTGAGTCGCTTTCACTAAAATTAGGATCACGATAATTCAGATATCGTTTTAAAAAGTAAAATTTCGATACACTAGAATCAAAAATATCTCTAGCATCTTTATTTTCATTACATATCATGCAATCGAAAACTGCTTGTTACTGAGTTGTTCAACTTCTCTTTTTTGGAAAAGAGTTTGAATAAAAAAAATAGGGCTACAACATGATAAGTGGTTAGCTAATCATTTAAGCTTGACCCCATCATTCAAAAATTGGAAGTGTGAGATAGGAATATTTAAACATCATGTTGTTTGCAATGAGACTTAAACTCCTGACGTTCTATGGCACAGCGGTAAGCGTTACTGGCTTCCATGCTGGATCTCATGAGTTCAAGTCCCAGTACGAACAGAATTTTTTCGATTATTTATCGATTTCTGTTCGAAGGCATGGGTGTTTGTGATATCTTAATTTCAATCTCACCTTTCCCATTCTTCAATAACTGGGCTTAGCTAGAGCAATAAGTAAATCACTAGTCCTCTGCTAGCTTAATTTTTCTATCCCTACAATTCTCTTTGAAAAAAAAAGGTTGACCGACCTACTAACAAACAGTTACCTTCACTAGGAGGCCATATGCTACACATTAGAAGCAGGCAAGGATTCAAAAAAATGTAAAAAATATCATATTTAATTTTTGGCTTTACCAAGCTCCAAATCTCACAGCAACGATGAATGTGAAGTCACGGTTAATTAAAATATTGGAAAAAATATTTTTGGTATAGAGATATTAAAATATTTAAAAAAATCTTTTTTTTGTTAAATAAATCAATATTTCGTATTTATATAATAATACTATCAAATTTGAATTGTTTGAATTTTGTACTTTTCCATTAGTTTTGTCGCTAACGACCCGGGTTTCGCCTTTCGGCATCTTCAGGCATTCCAAGTGCACGGATGTACTTGAACTGACGCGTAGTAAACAGTTTGTATCGTTTATAAACAAAAATACAAGTAGATCACTAAGTTATAAGGCTATTAAAATGTAAATTAGCGAAAATTGAATGTATACAATTTTCAATGGATTAAGTGGGTTTGTTATAATTATGGGGATTTTTCGAAAATATTAATGACCAGATAATAACATAGGAATGTTTAAAATAAATCTAGGGTTTTATCCGACCTATTATTAATGAGTTGATTTGTTTTTAAGCCTTTGAATTAATATTTAATGATAGCAAGTGCTTGAATTATTAATAAAATGACAATTATTTAAAAGGGGTACAACAATGGAGAATTTGGTAGATAATATTGCTCGTTTAAAATTGACAAACTGTTAAGCTGAGCTCAATTAATCTCTAAGATTTCTTGGTAAAATAATTTAAGCTCGCCCCTGTTAGTATGTAACAAATCAATACCTGAGTCAAAATTAAACGTATGGTTGATATTGAAATTCCATCAAGCACCCTCAGTCGAAATACTTAATAATACTATCGTTGAACATTTATCTCAAGAGTCAATGGTAAAATTTTTTGTCTGAAATATGTTTTTTAATAAACAATATAAATATTTTTTAAATTATAAATAAAACATTCAATAACACATTATTCACTTTATGTTTCTTAAAAGCTCTTTTAAATAAAGCTCTAGACGTTTTATATTTTACTAATGACGATTATACCATTAAAAGTTCCCTCGAGAAAGTTAATCTTCATCCATAATAAAATTAATTGCCTCGAAATGTTTGTTTTTACAATCTCGTTAGACGTATCCGTTCTTCAGAAAACAAGCGCTTTTATTTACGATTCTGCTACAAAGCTTAACAATATATCGGTATCTTTCTCAGAATCACCCTTGCCTTCTCTTCCTTACGCCCCACAAACTTGCCTACCCTTACCCGCCACCCATCCTCAATATTATAATTAAATTCTCAGCTCAAAATACGTTAAGATATATGCCTATATCTGTGTTAATCATACTATACGATTTAATAGGAGCTTTCGACATGTGGAGAATCTCTATCAAATGAGGTACATAAATTTCTCGCGAGTATGCAGGCAATAATTCTTACAGTTGGATTATGCTCTCTGGTAATTGTGAGATATGAATGATATTCAATTACTCTCTAAGGCTGAGATGGAGTTGAATAATTGAAGCAAGGTTCTATATGCTAAAACACATCTTTGCTTCGCTGCACAACGAACTTTATTAGCTTTCCAGTTTCTTTATAGTACATTTACATTGCAAAATTTTTCTTATTTCAACCATTTGCTAAATGACAATATTATCAAGCTGATATTTATCGCAATCTACAAATCAATGATACATACTTCAATTGATTTCTTTGGGGTCACTTTTTACCCCGTCGTTCATCGATTTTATTTCGACGATTGACAGGGCGCTTAAACTGCAATTAAATTTATTTCGAATTACATGTTCTAGAAAGTTTGAATTTGAATTTTATTTTCAACGGTTTTTTTAACTCCCCAGGGGACTATAAGTTGCACTTATTACCACTCCCTTTGGCTTCACACTTTTCTTACAAAATGTATTCTGCAGCATCACAATGGTATTTGTGTTCAGTTTTTTTTTTCAGGAATGTCTTGATCTGAAACTTTCTTAGACTTAGTCACATGCACTTGCATGTGTGCAAAATGTTAAATAAAATAATAAAGTCAAAAAAATATAAAGCATTTATGAATTGCGTTCAATCCGCTGCCCATAGAATAGTCGGCATGACTAACAAGGCCGACAGGTCCGACTGATCGTATAGTTCACTTTTAGAGTGTTCACTGTCAATGCTTGGTGGAAAGGCTAAGAAAAAACACAATAGTCCTTTGTACTTATTTTCCACTTTTATTTATCAAGATCATGGCGAGCATTGTCAACTGATAATGATGAAATAAAATTTAACAGTTTTATTTATACAAAAACAAATTGAAATGAAAAGGTGTAATAAACAATTGGCATTGAAAAGAATTCACAGATTACACAATAAATTATCAACAAGTGACTCTAAAAAAGCACGACTTATAAAAATTAACACATCTAACATGTAATTAAATTCAATTAAATTTGTTAATGTATATAAGTTTTCATTTTAATCTGTTTTTGTATAAATAGCACTGTTAAATTTTATTTGTAACAAGTTGATAATGCTCTCCATGAGCAAAACTGGTCCTGATCTTGATAAACAAACGTGGAGGGAAAAATTATCGTATAGTGTTGAGCATTTTTTTCCGTCCGTTGTTTATATCTGATAAAATGGTCAAAACGACAAACTAACCAACAACTTGTCAACTTCTTACTTAATGTATACTTATTATTCTTACCCTCTTTGAGATAAGAAATTACGTGACTAACAATGTTAGGGTCAAAGTGTTTTTTTTTTCATAATAAAGTAACAAAAAAGAAGTTAACAACAAAAACTGCTTCTAAATCATTAATATAACATTTATTCTTAGTGAAAGTATTTTGTGAGGGAAGCACTCGTATTAAATAATAGCTGTGTCTACGTTTCGTCGGAATCAGATTTGGTGTATAGGAATGACACATATTCGTTCGATTAAAAACTTCAAATAATAAAAAGAGTCCATTCAGATGTTTCGGCCATTTACCACGCAAACTAGCTAGGAAATTCCATAACTATCAACCGTTTTAAGTACCGTGTTATGCTTTTATGCGGATATTCAAATTACGCCTTACACTTGTTGAAATTTTCTTCGTTTATAAGCGTTCGGTATTTCACCTGAAACAAAAGAAAAATAAAAATTATTAGCAATTTCACTTGAATGGCATTTACAATATTTTTAAAACATTTACATGAATGATATAATAATTAATAACGATAAAATATTTGAATATTGTAACAAAGCTTTTTAGAGCTGACGCCAATTCACCATGCATTTGACAAATATACTTAAATTAAAAATAACCGTACATAATACATCAATATATAAAAATATGTTGGGCATATAAAATCGAAAAATAAATTGTAAAATCTAATTCAAAGTTCACAAATATTGTAAATGAAAAGGTCCGCTTTTCCAAGCAATGAATTAATCATAGGTGCTTTATTAACAAATCAGGCTTTGTAAAGTTTTTCGTCTTTTATTTAGAGAATTATTTTGAAAAATAACGCTGTTAATTTTAAATTGTCGACAAAATTATAGTTAGATTGTTTTAATACTTTAAAAAAGCAACTTATTTCCACATTTAGAAAATTGGTTATGGTGGTGTGTCAGCGTTTATATTTGTATACGTAATATACAAATCTAAACGTTTGCACATTGGCACTGTCATAGTTATCACTAAAAAAGAATAGATTCTACTGGAAGGTGTCTTTTCCTAGAATTCATTCTGCAATAGAGTATGTTTATTATACTACTCATGCCCAGCGCTAGCCATAACGCAATAACTACCAACTGCGTCCACTATTTTAACTGTAAAACTCTGGCCTGACATTTTAAGAATAAGTGAGATGAGTGATTAAAAAAAATAAACAAATTAGGTAAAAAGGAATTTAATTCCATAACTGTTAGAAACCTTAATCCTTATTCATATAACAAAACATGTAATTGTTGATTACGGTTTTCTGCCTATTACACGTAGATATTCGTAACAACATTTTTTTTGCTCATTATTTAAAAGGAAAATTACGTGAGATAACTTTTCCGGTTCCAAGCTCAAGAAATGCGACCCCAATACCAAAATTATCTTAAATATCTATTTTAATATAGGTGATACAATGTTTAATATTAAGGTATTCTTATAACATAGTTTTTTGAACCTTTTGTAGTTTATATAAATACGCGATACCGCGATAACACTATTAGGCGATAAGCGCCCGCGATAACGATCGTTCGTAAGATAGCTGCGCTACACTCGTTAGTTGTAAATTTATATGTGTGCTGGGATGACGTCTTTTTTACGCGCAACTTAAAATATGGTTATTTATTAAAAAACCACGGATTTTGATAAAAAAATGTATTAGGAATGATGCAGAGAGAAATTTTAAGGCACTTAGATTAATATTTTTTTGAAATTCATAAGAGTAAGGCCAATAATGAGGAAACCACTGGGGTCACAAACGATCCCCATCGGCAGAGAAGTATTTTTCTAGTCTCCGAGCCGCGAGAGATAAATTCAATTAAAAAAATCATAAATTTTTATCTCAAATGCTTAAATAAAAAATATTTTTTATGTTAACCGTGTCGGGATATGAATACCAACAAGACAGCTTCAATCAAATAACAGAAATGAACAATTCAACATGATAGAACAGGGAAAGAAATAAGTAGTTTCCCGATACTGAATTAATATTTTTTTAATGACTAAACATAAATTTGAATGTAATCAAGCTTTGCGAGTTATGTTGCATTGGCGTAATATGCATTAAGGCAGAATGCATGCGGTTGCAATCAGAACATGATTGGAAATTGACCATGCATTGAACTGCGTTACTAGCACGGCTATTAAGGCCAATGTATGTGATCAAATTGGTAGTTGTCTGGCATTGAATTGAATATATGCATCTAAGTGAAACTGCGCAACATCAGTCAAGTCAGCCAAATCAGGTGTTACTTATTAGCTTACTGCTGGTCATTTAAAGCAGTTTTTCTCAATCTTTTGAGTGTCTTTATTTTTCTGTGGCCCCTATACCATTGTTTTTTCTTTCCATAAAAAAAATGAATTAAGAAACCTATTTTTAGCTCTTCCAAGAATATCGAATCCGAAATCACAGAAATTTACGGATTTCAGAAAAATTTTCCGTGACCACTTAAACTGTACTATGACTGAGCAAAAGTAAATCTCTGCAACCCCTGTTGAGAAACCATGATTTAATGCATGGTTAATCAACCGTGGCCCCGTTGCCTCCCTGGGATTTACAGAAAAAAAGGGTTAGGGTAATGTGGAATGGAGCATATGGCTTTCTTATTCTAAAAGTTTTTCTACGAAATCTGTTAGTTACTAAGTTGTTCAACCTTTCTTTTTCAACGAGGGTATTATGGAAAGAAAGATAAAGCTACGACAGGACTAGGGGTCAATTAATCCCTCTCGCTACATCCAGTGCGCAATAAATTGACTAACACCTGCTGATTTGAATTAATTAATAAATAAATAATACTTTTTTAATTTAAGATTCCGACTGAAGGTGCTTGGTGGAATTTCAATATTAAATTTGAATCGTTCAAACTATGTACATTCTCACAGATTTTGTCACTAACGACCCGGGTTTCGCCTTTCGGCATCTTCGGGCGTTCAAGTGCACGGGTGAACTTGAACTGACGTGCACTTTAACGCCTGATTTACGCCGAATTGAATAAAACATATGTTTTTACATGTAAAACGAATATGTGTTTATAGTGTTGTGGTGTAATCTTAAATCATAAAATGATTAAGTATATTACAATCACGGTTTCACGTTACAAAAAAGCCTAGTTCAAACTTGAACTTGAACGCTTGAAGATGCCGAAAGGCGAAATCCGGGTCGTTAGTGACAAAGTCTGTGAGAATGTACATAGTTTGAACGATTCAAAATTAAATTTTACTTATTTTACAATTGATTTAAAATTATTAGCTTATACACTTTATACCATAACCTAACCCAAAGGTAAGCAGTGATTTTAGTAATAGATAATATCATCAAAACTATGTTTAAGGCGTTAACATATGAAAGGTGTTATTTTTACGTTTTGGGTGCGTGTAAGAATTGTTATCCTTTTTATTACACACCATATCTGTTGAAATCAAACTTCGGAAAATTTAGTATGGAACCGAGTGGACAAAACTAACCAAACGTTACATACTGTTTACTACAGATTAATCAAAAACTTCAGAATATTCGAAGGTGATTTTTCTGTGATATTACAAGTATCAAAATACGAATCAATACACAAAAACTAAAGTTTATGGTTTGGCAAAAACAAATTTATAGTGTGAGAAAATGACCATTGTTAAACAGTAATACGTGCGTTATCTGTAAAACTGAGTCGAGAAATACTTCCTAAGCCATACCTTATTTCGAATTTTGATATCGGTGCCAAGACATATGACCCGAGAAATTGATTTATTATTCTGATAAAATAGCGTTTAAATATAGCAATAGGTGGCATAAATGTAAGGATTTTTACTATTGAATTTTATCAGAGTAATCTAGGTAAGTAATTGACAAAAATAATGCCACATAAGATATTATCTAAATTCTAAATATTAAGATTTTCAAAGAATAATAGTAAAGTAAAATTTAAACGAATGTTGGTTTAAAACTTCAATTTTATTTTTAACCTAAATAAAAAATCTTAAATATGTTATTACTTTGTAGTTTTATTCGGGTCCATGGTGCAGTGGTAATCGCTGTTGACTTCCATGCCGTACCTCACGGATTCAAATCCCAGTACGAACAGCAGTTTTTTCAATCGATTGAGTGATAATATCACCACAAGTCTTGTTCTAATATCCTACTCTCTTCAAAATAAAGATAACTGAGCAACTGGATAGATAACAAGCAGTTGCCGAAAAATTTGTTGAGATACCTCCATCAGGAGGCCATATGCTACACATTGAGAGTGTTCGTGGATTAAAAACAATGGTTTACTACCACGCTTTGTCTGGGATAGGTTCAAACTCATTCCTCATTTATTAAAAGTACCACTTTTATTTTCTAATATACCACAAACGTTTAACTCTTTACTTGAATACAGAAGCTTAGATATTATACACTTTAAATAAAACATGTAGATGTACTGCCCAGCATCGCTCTGGTTATACTGAACTTCCAAATGCAGACACCGGGATGTGAATATTTGGGTGTGCGTTATTATGGTGCAAACGAAAGGAAATTTAAGCTATGGTGGTAGTTAATGTTCAATGTTGAATGTTGAAAATTGAATGTTTAAAATAACACAGTAATCTTTACCTTATGGAACACACAAAATAAAGTCTTTTAATTGAAAAAGTTGAACACAGTTGGTCTAGTCAGAATAGTATACGCAAATATAACGTCGAACTGTTCACCGTTTGGAAGAAATTATTGTGACAGACATACAAACACAAGCCTTTTTTGTTTTAAAATACAGATTCACATATCAATGTCTATTGCCGTGTGTAAAAAATAAACTATTAATGGTGGTATTCAGTTATCAATTTTATCCTATTTCTGTATTGTATAGAGAGCTAAACAAAATACCTCATGTGATCAAAATACATTCGAATATTTTTTTTATTTAGAAATTCGCACAGTGTATCTCTCAACTAAATACAATAAAATTCAATTCGGTTATTCCGATCAATTTATAGTTTGTATGCAAATAAAAAGGTGTCTGTTATGTGTGTTTTCTTCCCTTCTTCCATATTTGTTCTAAAAACGCATATAGAATGAATGATAAGCTTGCTAGGTACTATATCTCTCCGTGCACCATCTTTCTTTGTTATCATATGCATCTAATCTAGCTTGGTTAAACAGGAGTTGTCTTAAAAAATAATAAATTATGATAATACAATAAGATACTCTACAAAACGTTTAAGCCTTGAACTATGTTAGATAATAATGCCTTAAAGTGGTAATGATACTTTGTGCAATGTGATAAAACCCATTTTATTCCATATTAACGATTGAAATGCTTCTTCCTTCTGTATAAGTAATTGAATTTTCGCAAAAGACTTACATAATACAGTCAGAGTATGTGAAAAACGATAGACTCCAATAGCTTTCCAGTGGCGCTCGCCTATTTTTGAACGACACGTGAATGGAAGCACATATATTACGTGAATAATCTTTTGCGACACAGTTCCTGTAACTTTTCCATGTGAAACTGAATCAAACATGTGAATTTGTTTTTGTATAGATATTGATTTAATCAATCTTTTATGATTTCTGACGTCTGGCTGTTTCACATAATTCAAATAGACTTTTTTATTATTGACTGTTAAAAAACTGTTTTATTAAGTAAGTAGTTGACGAGTGGTCAACGTCGATGGCTTCGGTTACGGAGGTCACGGGTTTGAATCCCCGTACGAACAATTTTGTAAATTGATTTATGAAATTATGTTTAAAGGCATGTGTGTATGTGATTTCTTAAATTCCCCCCTCCCAACCATCCTATCCTATGAACGAGGCGTAGCGACAGCGATTAGCTAATCACTAGTTCTGTCCTAGCCTAATCCTTCTATTCCTACTCTTTTTGTAAAAGAGAGTTTGAGCTACTGAGTAACAAGCAGTTCTCGTCGAAACACTTCTGTTGAGATGAACTTCATTAGGACTACATATGATCCATATTGGGACTATTGGGAGAGGACATGGTAAAAAAAACAGATCATATATTGAAATATTTGGATTATATTGATACTCAAGTACATATAAACTCATACTGAAATAAAGACAGAAATTATAAAAGCATTTGATTCAAAAAGAATTAAATAAAAACATCGATTGTTGTTTTATATATCGGTAGTTCTGATGTATAATAAAAAAACCGTTATCTTAATCTATATATTTTTATAATGTGCTACTATGTTTATATTATTTTTTTCAAGAATATTTTTTCAACAAATTGAACTTAAATTCATGTCAGCTCTCAATTTGAAGCTTACTTAGTTCTTATGAAGACCGTTTAGCTTAGTTATCATTTTAACTAAAAGATCGACTTATTTAGAAATAGTCAGCTGAAATTTATTTGTTTTATTTGATGAAACTATATTAATTTTCTAAATTAAAGGTGATTCATGGACATCTTTAAGCAATTTATGGTGTTTGCAATTATTCTGAATTCAGTACAATAAGCTTAACTGAAATCAAATTTCAGTTATGCAAACGTTCACAAATAACTTGAAGTTTGAGAGAGCTTTATTCTCTATCTGTAAGTGCACACCTTCGCCAAAGGCAGTGCTTTAGTTCCACCTCTTTCTCTTGCACAGAATTTACATCTACCCGATAAACATGTAAATAGACGCCGACACAATACACGACGTCTCACTACCCTACCTGGTATAGCGTCGCGGCGCCGAATAACAAAAACTTGCCAAAGAGCGTACCCACCTACTTTCTCATTTTAATTTATACATTTCAGAATTATTTCTGGAAGCTTTAGAATAACGCCAAAAGCTTCACAAAATTAAGTTTAAGAAATTGTTGGTTATAATAATTTGAACGTCAAGTTGTATAGTAGAAAAGCTTACTTATAAATGTACTGAAACTTTTCAGGTAGGTATAGTAATGGAATTTATTATTGTATTAAATAAATAATCAAATACATTGACATTTATCACTTTTAAGGTCTTCACTGTCAATACTTGGCGGAATGGCATTATAATAAAAATAATAAAACATTTTTAGTACTTTTTTCACATAAAATTTATTGGATCAGGACCGGTTTCGCTCATGGTGAGCATTGTCAACTGATGACAAGGTATGACAAACATTGTTTGTCTTACTTAGCTTTTGTATAAATATCACTGTTTCATTTTATTTCTTATCAGTTGACAATGCTCACCATGAGCGAAACCGGGTCAATAAATTTTATGTGGAAAAAGTACTAAAAATGTTTTATTATTTTTACACTGACATTTGATAGCCGTAGTGCTGAATTTAATTTCTAAAGATACATTTCCAACAACGTTTTGGCGTATAGTTATTTAAATATAAGTGTTTTTGTACGACTAAACGCGTTTTTGGAGTGTTAATTACAGTTGAAACGTATTTTACTTAGCCGAGAAAACGTCCCTTGTTTTAATCATAATAAGATTTTTTATGTCTATGTAAGCTAATGTCATATTATTTAGTGTTTAAATTAAAGAAGAATCTAATATTAAGCAGCTTAAAATCAACATATTATCATATCTAAACAATTTTGAAGTGTAAATCAATTTATCTGATGTGTTTAAACATACCGTTGTCACAGTGCAAGAAAAAATGTTTTGAAAATAAAATTAAAGTAAATGCACAATGAGATTATTTTATCAATTCATTCTCTGTTTGGTTTATCTTAGTTGGTGCTTATACTATTATAACAATATCAGTTTAACAGTTTAGTTCCACAACAAAATAATTTTATATATGTTTGATAACTATTCTGGCTTATGATTTCATAAGAACTATCAACTTTTCCGTTTCTAAGCTCAAGAAATGCGACCCCAATACCAACATTTTCGTAAATATCTATTTTAATATGGGTGAAACAATGTTTATAATTAAGGTATTCTTGTATCATAGTTTTTTGGACCTTTTGTAGTTTATATAAATACGCGATAACGCTTATCAGCTGATTAGCGCCCGCGATAACGATTGTTCGTATGATAATTTGGAACGCTGAGAACACTCTTCAGTAGTCAATTCATATGTGTGCTGACATGACGTCTTTTTTACGCGCAACTTAAAATATGATTATTTATTAAAAAACCACAGATTTTTATAAAAAAATGTATGAGGAATGATGCAAAGAGATATTTTTAAGCCCTTGGACTATTTTTTTTTTTGAAATTCATAAGAATAAGGTCAATAATGAGGAAACCACTGGGGTCAAAAAAGACCCTCATCGGCTGACAAGTATTTTTCTAGTCTCCGAGCCGCAAGAGTTAAGCTTACGTAAACTCAGCATTATATACTGGCTTAGAAGAGATACACAATAAAAAAAATATATACACACTAACAGCCTCATTTATATTGCAAATTATTGTATTATATTTAATTGATCGACTTAGTGTTTCTTGGAACGATAACAAATATGGGATATAATATGTTACTAGTTTGGTAAAATTAACAAATTAATATATTGTTCATTGTTTTTAGTGCAAATTTGAATGCAGTCAATTTTCCTTTGTCTATTGGTACCTAACCATATTTTGTTAAATCGGCACAAATACATATATCGATGACCATACGTTGACGACACGTAACTGACATTTTTTCATAAAATGAATTATGCATATCATTTTCTTTGTTTTTTCAAGCTATATTAAAATATTGACATCTCGTAATTTACAAAAAATATTTTTCATTGAAATTCTTAACAGAAAAAAAAATCCTACCAAACTGCTAGAAGAAAGAAGAAGAGCTACATCGTTTTCCTACTATTTGAAAATAGTTGAGAAAAAATTTGCACATGTTTACTGCAACATTTTGTATTGGAGAGTGGACTGGATGAAAAAAAAATATTACAATTATGTATATTTTTTTCTATTATTATAAGGATGAAGTTCAACAGATGCATTGAATTGATCAAAATACTTGGAATTGTTTCCTCGTATCATCATAAAAGAATAAACAAAATTAAATTGTTAACATTAATCAAACATTTTTGTTAATAAAAAGTTTATTTAATTAATATTAAGTCAACAGATTATTTTAAATAAACAAAATAATTATTTTACTCCAAGGAGTCTTTTATTATCATTGATTTCCCAATACTTATTTATTTATACAGTTTTTGCTCTCTCCTGTAAAATTGAACAAATGTCGGGTATGTGTTGTCAACGTATGGCCATCGATATATTTAATATAATATTTATCTTTCTAACATTAAATATCGAACCTTCAGGCATTACTCTAAAACAGTGATTCACAACCTTTACCTTCTTGCGGGCCGCATAAAACAGATTATCGTGGGTTCGGGCCGCAAAGAAAAAAAAAGTACGCTAAATCCATTTTTATACAGAACATATGTACGTTCCATGTAAAACAGCCTTAAAACCGTGTAAAAAAGATTTTGAATTTAGATAAATGAGTAATAGATTCCATTATATTATTTTGACCATGTTACTTCGAAAACGTGAACAAGTATGTAAGAATAAGCCATGCAAAAAAGGATTATGAGTAATTGCTTATTAAAAATCGTTTCAATGTCAAATATTTATGTTTCATTTATATGTAATTCATAAGTCAATGCATTCTTGGTCTTTGTTAGTTTTTAACTATTTTTTTTTAATTTGACATAATATTTGTAAGCTTGTTTTTATGAACCGATTAATTCTCCTTCATTAAAGAAAAAGCTTGCTTACATTTATTAAATATTTTTTTTACGTGAAAAAAATGTTTGGGAAAAATATTAAACGGCCGCATGCAGCCCGCGGCCCGCGGTTTGTGCACCGCTGCTCTAAAAGCTCAAATTTCGTTTGCTGCTTAAACATAACTATCAATATATATGTTATTTGAAAATTTATTTCAGTAAGGTGACGGTATTATCTGATAATAATATAAAAATAACGCCCTGGGCAAAACGGCGTTATTGATTGTTATCTGACCTATTATATTATCTTTCTGTCACATCTATTATTAACTGTTTACTCACATTACGATGTTTATCGAAAAAACGAAATTATTGTGATATCTTAATCGTTTTGGATTAATCAGGATTGAAAACAAACTAAAAACAATTTCTTGTTTTTAAATGTGAGTACTATTTTTAAGCAATAAAGCAAGTTAAAATATTTTTTTGTTAATTTATTTAAAATTGTTAGTTTTTACCAGGGGTCGGAGTCAGATGTTTTTAAAAATATTTATTGATGTGAATTCAAACTACCTGTAGTGTTGCCACTGCTTGCTAACTATAGCTTTGATATATGAGCCTTCGAGAGATGTAGTGAGTAAAATGGTAAAACTTTTTTCTTGGACTTTTAAGTACAATCACGTCAATACTTTGGTGTCTTGGTGGATTGCATATTTTTATTTTACTCCGTAACATATTAGCAAAGGTAGACGTGTCTTTTTTCAATCTAAAGGCTGCCATATGTTCTAAAACTCGGATGTTCAGTGTCCTTTCTATTTTGCCGATATAAAACTTTGTACAACAAGAGCGGAAGGACACTTGTTCAATCAGGAACAAGGGATACAAATGTTACACCCAAATACGGATAGTCATAAGTTTTTTTTCCTGGAAATTTTGGAAATTAATAGAGCACAGCTGCATAGTCTTCCGATTTTAAATGAAATATTAAACCTTCCGGGATCTCCACTTCTATACTCTATATAATCATAAAATCATATAATCATAAAACCTTTGCCGACAAACAAATAATATAATTCTTGAAACTACTTACTACACAAATCTGTTTGCAATCCCATGAGCTCATCCTTTTCGCCAGCAATGGCTTTGGACTCAGTAATGCATTTATTTCTTATATAAACAGGAAACTTTCATTTACTAAGCGTCAGTTCAAGTTCATCCGTGCACTTGAACGCCTGAAGATGCCGAAAGGCAAAACCCGGGTCGTTAGTGACAAAATCTGTGAGAATGTACATAGTTTTAACGATTCAAATTTAATATTGAAATTCCACCAAGCACCTTCAGTCGAAATCTTAAACAACTCACTCCAATCAATAAATAAATAGATAGATGCATACAAGTTTATCTTTGCAAATTTTTTTAATTGTGAAAGGCATTGTTATAGTTACATTTCAGCTGATGATAGGCAAGGCGTCGCCAGATATTACATTTTTTTAATTACATCAGATTTAAAGTCACTCAAAATTATCATAAAGAGAGACATCACCTATACCAGCGGTCGAGGAACTTTTTTAACCATTACCTCAAAATATTTTTGCTTAAGATGATGTTACCCCCTCATTTTAAAAAAGAGACAATCAATGTAACTTCAAATTAAAAAAAATTAATAAATAAAATTCTCATATTGGAACAGACAAAATTTAATTTAAAACTTACCCCCTTCAGGTTTTTAAAAATTTCCTTATTACCTAATCATATAATCAGCAATGGGTCAAAAAACCACAGCCAGCAATTCGTTTTGAAAGTGATTCAAAATATCCATTATATCCACAAAAATTATAAAATATTGCACACTAAAATACATGCAGTAAATTACATTTAAAAAACGATACTTGACGTGCTAAATATATCCGGAATATTGCAAATCAAAATAGTATTGGCATTTCGTAATCTTGGAAATAGCTTGCACAGTAATATCCCACACGAAAATGCTTTTTCATCCTGACATTTGTTAATTGTTGAGTTCTACCTGTCGACTAACTATTACACGAAGCACCAAAAATAGCCGCTCAAATTATTAACATCCGACTCTGACATAACTCACATTGTCCCGCCATTTTATCACAAGAGACTTTATTCTCTGAGCACAAGGTTCTAAAAATTTCCATAGCACTTTGAGTGCACATTTAATCTGCAGTATTGTATTCATATTAAAACAATTAAAAATGCTATCGGTTTTTAAATAAATAATTGTATTATACATGTTAACGTGAAAAATAAATCAAAGTTTCACTGTATCAAACATATTTGTGAAAAGGAGAAAAAGAAAGTGTTACAGTTTGACTTTGTTATAATCTTTTGAATCAGTCGACTTTGTGGTGCAGTGGTCAACGTCGTTGGCTCATCCCAGTATTCACTGAATTTTCACAAACGATTTATTGATATCTGTTTGAAAGTTCGGGGTTTTTTGATGTTTTAAACATAACTCCTCAACCGGGAGCAACAGAGAAAAAATATTTGTAGCAGAGTCACAACACAAATTCATAAACTCACAGTTTTTTATCGGGCAGAAAAAAAATGTTAATTGTTTGATGTCCGCGAGAGACGTCAAAAAAACGGTGCCACATTTTTGGCAATACCGGGTTTTTTTAATTGGAATTCTTCGAAGAGCTAAAACAAAAAAGGGTTTTATGTCTTTTAATTTTTGGAAATCCGTAAATTCCTGGGTTTTTGAAATTGGCCAGTGACAAAATGTCCGCGAGTCTCGAAAATCTAAAATATCTCAACTACTTTTCCAATCCTTAAATAACGGAGCGTAGAGAGAGTGATTAGCAAACAACTAGCCCAGTCTATTATATACATTTCTTCTTTAAAGAATGTTAAATTTCATGGTTATGAATAACAAACAGTTTTTGTAGAAAAACTTTTACTAAGACATCTATCTACATTAGAAGGTCATTTGTTCCACATTGAGATCAGACGTGAAATTTAAAAAAAAACGTAAAAACAATCTCTTATTTTATAATATAATGTCTTTCCACCAATCACTGACAGTGAATACCCTAAACGCAATGCATTGATATATCATAATAGCAATATTCCAAAATTGGTGAATCTTGAACCATGAACGTAATTTAGTAAATACAAATACGTTTAAAAGTATTTTTAGAAGGCAATCTCAAAAGTGGCTCGATAACATACAAAATATCATTTTAAAGTAATTTAAAACTAAAAATACTTTCAAAATGTATATTATTTTACAACTATTTTGAAATGAGCCGGGCTTGCCAGTAATAGCATTATAAAGCATTTCCGTTTATGATATTATAAATTGACTTTAAAAGACAAGGTTGAGAAACATTGTCACACAAACTAAAGTCTCGTTGAAAGCATGTCCACACACTCACTTATTATTACTCATAATTGTCACCACTGACCGTTTCAGGGAGACCGCGGAGAGCTTTAGTTTCAGCGGATGCGGATGCATTGTCAAATGACGTACGTCTGACGGAACAAAAGGTCCAGGGTCGCGACCCGGCGAAACCGCTAGCCATTGTCCGCTGGAGAGGTCTGTAAAGTTTCGCCGCATTCAACGGGGAATCAAAATTTAAGCTTTTGGCCAGAGAACTTAAATACACGTCGGAATGGACTAATGAAATTTTGAAAGTTCCTCTTGATACTGCAACATTAGTATAACATTACAGTATATTATTAACATGAATGTAATAAAGTTAACATGAAACTTAAAGTGGGAAGGTTTGATATGTAACGTGTTACGTCCATTTTGATTGAAAGTCGCATCATTGTAAATGGGCCAATTAGAGGTGAAGTGAGCCAAGTGGTATTTTAGAAAAAAAATTTAGGTGCGTTATAATATTATACATGTTTTAAAGTATTACAGTTAATCTCAGTTAAAACATATTGCAAAGATGTTATCTCCGTAAAATAATAAAAATATGCAATCCACCAAAACACCAAATAAAGACAAAATTTTTATCACTTTACTACTTGGCTCACTTCATCTCTAGAGGGTCCATTAATTACATAGAGGTACTCAAGCTTTGAAATTTTTTTTGTTTTGAAAATATAATGTGTTGCAAAAATGAAAAGTTATTTAAATTGCAATTAACATAGAATTAATTTCTTCGTTTGAGGATGTAATTTAAATCAACAAAGGTATACTATTTAAATACCTAGTAACCGCGTCCAGTCTGTCTTAAGTCCACCTTTTTTTTTATCTAATTACCTAGTCCAAAGTTTGAAAGATCCACTAAATGAATAGCATCAATTTTTTTTTAAATCATTATGACTATAGAATTTGATAATTTAAAAATATTTTATATATGGCATTTATTAATATTCCAATATGTTGTAAAACCACATTTTTTTCACACTTCATAGACTTAACGACTTTTAATATCAGTCAGAACATACGTCATACCACTCATAATCATTTAATTGATATTCATCATGACTTTAATGATGTATTTATTTAATTTTGAAATATAATCCGACTGTAAATTGCCTAATAAGAAGTGACCCTATTATTTTTTTCAGATCGATTTTTAATATAATCCCTAAGGTGTTAAATAAGAAAGGTTTAAGCTGCTAATGCCGAATATATGTCTTAAATAAGCTTTCAATTTTGAAAAAGGATGTCTGACACTTGCAACCAGAAAATAATATTTAAAACAAATAGAATGTCGAAATTGAGAAAATTAAACTTCACGACTTTAGTCGTCGTGTACTACAAGACTGTGTGTATTTATGACTTTGATTTTGGCCCAAAATCTTTCTTGTGTCTCTTGTAAAAAATGACCTGGGTGGATTACGTTATTTTGCCCTTTTACAGTCGAAGTTGAGCATTAAAAAATGTCGTTTTTTCGAGATGAATATTTTGTGGCACACTACTGGTACTATACCCACCATAATATGTTCTCTGTCAGAAAGAAAGTATCAAGGCTGTGGAGACGTGTAAAAGAAGACGACTTCGACTCTAAAGATTTTTTTCAATCATTCAATTTAATCTTATATATATGTACACCATCAGATCATCTCTAGTCAGCCTCGAATGCAGTGAAAAAACAATGGACAATTTAAATACTCATCGTTCATTTTTTTTTAAATAGATGTGAACCGTAAGATTTTTTCAACTTTGACTCCGAAAAAAACCCCTGACTCAACGATTCCTAACTTCGACTCCACAGCCCTGGAAACTATTATAAGAAATGCATGCTTCAATCGAAAAAAACGTTTTCATTTTTTTAACAAGCAATCGATTAAGAGAGGATTAGCAAAAAAACTGTTACCTCAATACAGTGATGTCACTTTCTCCAAATATGAATCATTGCGCTCATCTCAAAAGCAAACATAGTATCACGTTAAATAATCTTTAGTTTTTGATATTGCTGAACTATTGAACAGGATGCTTCAAATAACAACTGTTGTTTTCCTACAAGAAAACTATTTTTAACGTTGTTACATAAAGATTGTTTCCCAGAAAAGACAAAAGCAGGTAGGTAACGCGTGAACAAATCGCAACTAGTGCATTAAGTGTTGGAAGATGTAAATCACAGATGGCAGTAACAAATCGTGAATGGAAGCACAATAGATTCACAGTCTTTGAATATGGAACACACCTGTCAAGTTTGAAAATTAATTGTACCGTGCGTTTCTTGTTTGAAGCTATTTCCTTGCGACACGCTCTGCATTATTTATTTATAGCCATTTTATCGTCAGCCCATACCGTAATATGTCAACTATCAAAATGACAGAGTTTCGAGAAATATTCATTTATAATGCGACCATCCAAGTTTGCTGTGATGGCAGAACTCTGACCCAGTGCGTCAAAATGGTGCCACTACAAAAATATGTCGGATATTGGTATGGTTTTTACTTTTTAAGTACGCGAATGGATTTGTTGAACACTTACTGCTAATGTATTAAGAATCTCATTTAACTCCTAATTTAATAGATATTCAATGAAAAAACCTCCATTCAACTTGCTTTTTACCCAATTGGTTACAATAAAAAAAACAAATAAATCGTTTAACTTGGTTACCAATAGATGCGTAAAATATAATATTTACTGATATTAGTTGATAATGGTTGCCACGAGCGAAGCCGGTCCTGATCTTGATAAATAAAAGTGGGAAATTAGTACAAATTCTTTTCAATATAGTTTTTCTTAATACAGTGGAACCCCAATTACACTACCCCGAATTACGCGCTGGCTTGGAAAATTCGACGCAAATCCCCCAATTGCACGGTCGCATTATATTGTCGTTAATATGAGACGGTCGTCTGTGTCGGCATACAGTCAAATGTTGGCTAGCGTCTGTGTATTCAACACGTGTAGCGGCCGACTGTCTATGTGTGGGATTTTGGCGCCTTTTGCATTTTATCACTTGATAACTAAATATTACGTCAATACTGAAATAATTTTGTATAAGATTCACACCCCCAATTATACTTCCCCGAATTACACTGTCCCGACTTTATTGTAAATGGAGGTTTTACTGTATAATGACTTTCCACCAAGTATTGACAGTGAATACCCTAAAAATATTATATTTATGTTTTACATGTGACATTCCATTTTTTTAAATTTCAAATAAATAAAAAAATATCACAAAAGGAATTCAATCTATTTAGAAAATAAAACTTACTGCGCTATATAAAAAAACAGGACTGTATTACCTACAATTGTAAAAATCTTGCTGTACGAAATGTCTACAGAGAATTAAGTTATAATCTATATGCAAAACGTTTTTTCGTCCTCGGGACATTTTTCCATTACGTTATGTTCGTGGTTATTTGTATAGTTTTTTCCTGCTTGACGAATGAATGAAATAACACAAAATATGAAAGATAGTTGCAATAATAACACGTGTATTAGTATAAACAATAATTGAACCGACTTTCATAGTGTATATATGTAGATGAGAAGTAATTAACTTATTTGTTTTAGACACTCTTTACAACAAATTATTTGTGATAAAAACGCAATACAGTCGTGAAAGCCCACTTATAAATGAGCTTTTTGTAAAGTTTGAGTGTAATTTAGTTTATATGTTTAGGACAGGAAAGATCCGGTGAGCTGATCACGCTCTTAAATGACAAAAATTCTACACGGTATACGAAGAATTCAAATAAAATTTTTAGCTACTGAAGGTGGACAATATCAGACGAAATAAATAAAGACTGAGCTTGAATAATTGGAAAATAACGGCACAAGACACAGGTACGTGAGGTCGATCATGAACCGTATTGTGCCTTTCAACAAACAACATAGTTACATAATCATTGTAACAATCTATACGTTAAAAGTCAATCAATATTTGTTTTCAGAAGTTAGTAAGATATCTCTTTGTGTAAATTTACTTAACAATTACCCGTTTTTTGGATATTAAATTAACTTAGCTTTAAGTAAGAGCTAGTTTCCTTCATTGCTAATATTTTTGAATAATTGTACTCGCTTACCATCGTTGCAGACGGAAGAGCGTGATCGATACAGAGATAAGAAGTTCACGGGAACTCCATATGCATTATTTTGCAAATCACATTCTATATGCATCCTCCATACTTTATCCGTACATGTAAACACACATATGCTAAGTTCGTTCTTAAATTATAATTAACCGATATTTTACCCACCCACAAAATTAAGAAATTTGAATAACAGCAAAAATAGAATACATTATTTCAGAAAAAAACAGTTTGTTCAACAACTGCTAAAGATAAACACCCTTTTGCGTTTACGTCGGAAAATTTTAACACCTACTTAAAATTGTATGTGTATGTACACATGTTCAGACAAAAATAACAAAGCAGAAAACTAACACACGCCAAGAAAGTGTTCATACATATATTTTTTTATAACCTTTCACACTTTTCGCTTTTCACCTGAGCGTCGCCTGAAAAATGCGCATCACGTAAAAGCTCGCGAAGGCATTGCGAGGTTGTAGCGACGCCGCAAACGACATCAATGCGTGGACCGCACAAAGCAAGCCAGTTCCGCCTCTGATGCCCACCGACGTGTGACACAGTTAGAATACATCAAGGGAAATACCCACTGAAGCTTTTTCATATCTCACCCCTTTGATAGGAGCCGGTTGTAATCGGAAAAGCTCGCGTGACAGTTAATTTTAATGCAGGTCGTATGACATGGATTTCGCATCGGATAAATTTAATGACTTCCTGATTAGTATACACATAGAAGCTTTTCTAGATCCTTATATAACATAAAACACACAAGCTTATCATACTCGATTTTAATTATTGATGTTTCAACGTCAGAAACGTATGTAAAGGCAAAATGATTTACATTATTGAAAAATGAATTCATTCACAAAATGGGACAAATAACTAAAAAATATACTTACATTAAAAAACAACCATTCTCATGAGTTTGTTATTTTTTGAACGTTTATGATAATCTTTAAATAATAATTCACGATTGAAAGAACTCCAAAATAACTGTTTAATATTACATTTACAGTATGGCTGGTTTTGATTTGATTTCAACAGTTGATAGGCAATTCATAACTGACACTGAAAACGGTCACAACCTGGACTGAAGTGGTTTTGATTTTCAATCACATTAATTACTTTATGTTCTATCATCAATATTAACAAACAGAAAAAGTTTTAGGTTTATAATTTTTGTGTAAGTAATTTCTTGAGTTATTGTCGCATTGCATCAAAGAAATCTGTACAAAATAAATCATATGACTTTAAATCGTTCAAATTATGTACATTCACACAAATTTTGTCACTAACGACCCGGGTTTCGCCTTTCGACATCTTCAAGCGTTCAAGTGCACAGATGAATTTGAGCTGACCCTTAGTATAATATATGAATGTATCGTGTTTATATAAGAAATAAAGCCATTGCTGGCGAATAGGATTAACCATGGAAATGCCTACAGATGTGAATGGTGAATAGTTTTAAGAATACTATTTATTTTTGTTTGTTGGAATAGGTTTTATGATATTTACTTACGGGTATGAAAGTGGGGAATTCGGCATATTTACCTGCTCATTTAAAATCGGAAGACTGTTCAATTGTGCTTTATTTATTTATATAATTTCCTAGAAAACTAGTGTATGAGCGTCCGTATTTGGGTGCAACATTTTCATCCCTGTTCCTGATGATGCCGAAAGTCGAAACCCGGGTCGCTAGTGGCAAAAATTGTGTGAATGTACCTACATAATTTGAACGATTCAAATTTAATATTTAAATTCCACCAAGCATCTTCAGTTGAAATCTTAAATTATGATTTATTCAAGCTTTTTTGTATTCCATGCCCACTCCCGATGTGAAGTATGATGATGAATGTATGATAGTGAATGTGAGATGAATGCACTATTCACATTCTTAATTGTATTACAGAGACTTAAATACGTTTTATAATTGTCAATCTTAATGATCAAGTTTCAAGTGTTCTTTAATAAATTAATACAATTTTCATACATTCAAGCTGTGTGTATCGATTGCAAAGTTCCCTGTCTGTATCCAGTATCGCTCAGGTCGCACGAATGGACTCACATTGGCAATACGCTTGTTGTTTAATGTTTCCTGCTTTTTTGTTTTGTTTTTTTTCCTTCTTGTTTACGGCGTTACGTGTTCCCGTTACAACTCACGTGGGGCTGCAGAGATGA
This sequence comes from Himalopsyche tibetana, assembly GCA_030503985.1. Taxonomy (NCBI): domain Eukaryota; kingdom Metazoa; phylum Arthropoda; class Insecta; order Trichoptera; family Rhyacophilidae; genus Himalopsyche; species Himalopsyche tibetana. The sequence continues at coordinate 4,733,267 of JAPJYX010000009.1, read as the reverse complement.
ACAATATTTTTAAAGTTCTTTTATATTTCATCTTTAGCAAAATCACCGACATGGTCTTAAATGGCGATTCAAAATAGAATAGTATTGGAACATCCAATTCTTAAATCTAGATTTTATATTTGATTTTATGGCAAAAATCATACTTGACATTTATTTTATTTTTAGCACGTCAGAATTATATATTATGATAAAAGATTAATTGATTGACTTGGCATTTACTTGGTAGAACTCCATTATAATAGGGTAAAATTATTCAGTACACGCTCACACAAAAAAAAAACTATGTCGCAGCATCAAGTCTAAAATATAATTGTCGTCGATATAAAATTTAGAAATATTTTCAAATTCAAATAAGATTTTTATTTCATCTATTAATTTTTCACGTATTTGGAGATAACTGGCAAATACGGAAGGAAAGCCATAAATTTATAGAAATAAAGCACGAATATTTTGTATTTATTCCATAGTTTTATATAATGACCAAAAGTAGTCGAGATCATTCATTTTAACGTAAAATATTTTGCAATAAGTATAAGACGTATAACTGTGTTGTGCTTTTTAGTTTTTGAATGAAAGTGTCTGATGGTATTCCCCCATGGTTGCTCAAAGGCTGCAAATCTATTTTAAGTACACCTCTATTGTATCTTTTCAATTTAAGTTTAAGTATCTTCACTTTTCCAAAATGCTGGAGCTTGACTCGCATAAGACCAGTCCACAAAAAAGGCTCTCTTTCTGAAATCACAAATTTTCGTCCAGTAGCAATTTTATCAGCACCGGCTAAACTTTTTGAATCTATTATACATAGGTATATTTATATGCATGTTGATTGTCAATTAACTGATTCTCAACATGGTTTTAGATCAGCACGTTCAACTACAACCAATCTAATTGTGTATACTGATTATATTTCGCAATCTTTGGATTCTAACTGTCAGGTTGATGCTATTTATACGGATATTTCTAAACCATTTGACCGTGTTGACCATGATATTCTCTTGGATAAATTGAGTGCTGTAGGATGCTCAAACAGGATGATTAGTTTTTTTGTTTCCTATTTGTCAAATCGACGCCAATATGTTGATTACGCTGGGTGCATATCAAACGTCTTTCCAACATATTCCGGGGTTCCTCAAGGATCTAATCTTGGCCCAATTTTATTTCTTATTTTTATTAACGATATTATAGAATGTATACGTGGAATAAAGTATCTGCTCTTTGCTGATGATTTAAAACTGTTTTTACGTATCAGTAATGAGTCTGACTGTACTATTCTGCAACAAAATATGAATAATATTTTAAATTGGTCTATAAAAAACAAACTCGACTTCAACATTTCAAAATGTTTTTGTATTTCCTTCTCTCGCTCAAGATTACCCATCACATATAACTATGTGATATCTAATGATGCTTTAAAGCGTTTGTCTGAAGTTGTTGATCTTGGTATAAGATTTGACTCCTCTTTCACCTTTCATTCACATATAACTTCTATTGCACTGCGTGCAAGCAAACTTCTTGGGTTTATTGTTAGACAAAGCAAACCATTTGAAAACCCAACTGTGTTTCGGACGCTTTATGTTTCTTTGGTCTTAAGTAAGCTTGAATATGGATCCATCATTTGGAGCCCATATGAAAGTTCATACAAGCTGAAATTGGAGAGAATCCATAAGAAATTTCTAAGATATTATTATTTCAAAAAATTTAAATTCTTCCCCTTTGATAATTCCTTAAAGGAATACTACCCCACCAAATTTCTTTTAGGAATGTTATCATTTCACTCACTTGAAGCTCGAAGATCGTTTTCAAGCTTAAAGCATTTTTCTCTTCTTCTTCGGGGCCGAGTTAATAATCCAGAAATTCTCATGACTATAAATTTACATGCTCCCAATTTATTCTTACGTGGGCGAAACAATGAGCAAAAACTTTTATTTCTAAAAACTTATACCTCGCTTAGGAGGTATGAGTCACCAGTTCCAAGGGCCGTTCGACTAATCAACGCATTGCCTAGAGAAGTGGACATTTTTGGTGATGGTATTTGTGAACTGTTTGATAAATTTTTCTTTTTTATTTCTTGATTTTTTATGTTGAATTTGATGTACTGTGTATTTTTATTTTATGTTTTGTCTTATTATATTTTTCAAGTGCATGGCGAATTGGCGTCAGCTGTTATGTCATGTACTGTAATTTTGATTTTTAACAATAAATAAATAAATAAATAACTTTACCATTCAAGTCACGCGTAATCAATTGAAATTGATTAAAATAGTTTTGATGAAAATGTCTCCTAACGTTCCTTTTGTTGAAAGTTAGCTAAAAAAAATGTCAAACTGTTTTCATAGTGTATTTTTGATCAAAAATATAAATTGTAAACTAATAAATTCTTACGATGCGATAAAAAAAGTTGTCGTTTCATGTCACAGTTACCATATTAAAGGCATTTTACGGTATCGTAAATATTAACACAACAGAATAGCTTCATGCGACAAATTTTTATCTTTATTCCTAAGTTTTTATAAGAAACTTACCAACAAATTGTATTTTGTAACGTTAAAACTAAAACCTTTTTAAAAATTAAATTGCAAATATTTTTTAGTATACAAGTCTCAGTGAAGCTCAACATTGTTTTGGACGATTAACATAAGGGTACTTTATATTGATACAGGTAAAGTTGAATAAACATTATTTTAAAAACTTTTATTGGAACAAACAAAAAACAAGCTTGTGTTCAAGGCTTGGTTCATTTATTGATTTTGTCTCGATGTTACATACCTATGTGATAATTTAGGTTTTCGTGACATCCTTCTTCATTTAGTTCAACTCAATATGAAAACAATTTTTACATATTTTTGATGGTTTCGGCGGTTAATTTGTGAAAATTCATTTTAAATATAAAATTAAATTTGATATTTTTTTTATTTCACTTGTTGTTTAAAAAAAATGTGACACGTGTTTCACCTATTTGAGAAGATCACCAGACAGAACATCACAAGGATAACAAATAAACTAAAAAATTAAATCAATTTTAATGTTATAAATTACAAAATAATAGTCGGGTTTTGTCCTTTTCTACTGGGCAAGATAAAAGCATTAATAATACTGACTACATATTAATAACTTGCATTAGGTACGGTAAATTTTAATGGGAATAAAAACATCAATAGAGACGTCTAACCTAGTACTACAAGGTTATATGTGAATTATATTGACGAAACAGAAGTAACAATGCGGCAGTCTTCCAAGTACTATTATTGGTATACATTGTTATTTTTGTTTCGTCAAAAATATTCACATATAACCTTCGCGTCGCGTAATGTTTTTTTCTATCAATGACTATATTATTTTTCAATAACTCCACGCTATTTAACCCTCTTATTAATTGTACATTTTTAAATACAGAAACATCGAATGATTTTTTTATAAAATTGTTACTTTTAAATTTGGTTTTTAAAGTTAAATATAGTTAAAATGAAATACGCTTGAAATAATACAATTATTATACTACCTTTATAGTGATTCCACCAAAAAAATACTCAAAAAGACTTTAATAAAGGCAGTATTCCACAAAGTATAAACGAGAGTAATGTCTTTACGAAAAAGGATATTTCATTCACTTTTCATATTTTATACGAAAACAAAATTAGCTACAAAATACAAGTATGTACAGACAAGGGTTTTCGTATAAACGACTTAAGCCAAGGAATTTAATTAGCATTCTTTGCCATTTTGCCCAAACCATAATACGAAGACAGTAAATTTTAAATAAAGAACAAAGAAACTTTAAAGATACTGTACTCAGATCCAAAACGTAACAGGTGCACACATTTATGAAAAAGTATCACGTGGCAAACAGATCAAATTCGTCATTTTTATATCAAATTCTGTGTCTGTTTTGAATCAAAACGTTCTATGACACAGTTTATAATTATCTTAAATAAGTAACGAAAAAAAATTGAGTTTCAAAAAAAAATCATGAATTGAAATTGAATGGTGGATTTTTTTTTATTTTCACTATTTTACTGAAAACACAAATCAATTTTTAAAAAAAGTGCTTTTCTATTTTTTTTTTAACCCAGTACCCTTTTTGAACCGAAATTTTGGGATTCACAATATTTCAGTCCTTGGTTTGATCATTTACCACATTTTTTGTTTTTTTACCATACCACTAATTTTAATACAAAATGGCCATGACGAAATATTTCTTTTTCATAAACCACAGTTGCTTGGTATCTCATTGACGAAAAAAACAATTTCTTTAAATGTGTCCAATTGACAGATTCCATAATAATTTTAAGCTCAGAGAGCTTTATTTTAGATCCATCATTTGAAAAAGTTTTCTGTCAGTGATTAAGCGTTCCAAACCTTTTTTTAGCTCTATTTCAGTTTTCTTAGAAGTTATAGTGAGATTGGTAGTAAGACGATCCCGAGATTATGGCCAAATCAGTCGAGATTCCGGGATTTCGGGATCTCTGATCCCGATATTGGAAGCCTTAATTGCAATTGTTTAAGATAAACAATACAAAGTATGTACAGATTATACATATAAAGTTTTACAAGAGTGGCGTATACAGCTGATTATTTCTTCTTCTTTGGCCATGTTCGCTCCCTATGTGGAGCATATGGCCGCCACGCGACACCTCCATGTTTCCCTGTCTCCCGCCAATAGCTTTGCTTCCTCCCATGACATGCCAGCATCCCTCAGTTCCGCCGAGTACATCCTATAGTACCCGACGGACGTCCAGGGCGCCGGAATCCCACCGGTCGAAAGAAGAGGCAGGCAGGATTGAGGCTTTCCGGAGGCATACGCAGCACGTGACTCAGCCAGTTCCAACGTCTCTCCATAACCACTGACGTGACGGGACGCTGTCTTGTACGCTCTCTTATCTCTGAGTTCCTCACAAAATCAAACCACCTCACCCCCATTATCCGACGCAAGCATCTGTTCTCGAAGCTCTTTCTGATTCTTCGTCAGGTGCCATGATTGATTTATTTATTATTTACTTTGATCATTATTAAAACTATGTTTATGATAATCTAAAATAATTAGAGTATAATATTTACCTATCTTTGCTATAGCGTGTATTATTAGCCTGCGGTGCTATTTCTTGCACATACACCTATTTTGAACTGTCAGAAATATTCAACATAGTAATGTTTTCATTAAACAGACTATCCAATACAATCACGCGTTGATAATTTCTTACCAATGCCACCAGTAGGTAAGCATAAGGTCTTTTTAAGGAACTATTCTGATTTTGTTTGCCTAAACACTACTATAGCACTAAGCACTATTTTTTCTCTCAACTACACATATAAAACATTAATTTCAATAAGGTATTGTGTCTTTATAATTCGATGGTTTACTTGCAATAATTGTTGTGTGCATTTTAAATGATTTTTTCCGTTACTTCGTGAATAGTATTGTTTGATATGAAAATTAATTTGATTGATTTATTATTCTACTGATTATCTTTCAAATAAAATTTTGACGCGTGTTTTACATCTTTGAGAAGCATCTTCTTTTTAAATATCGTAATATTCATCGGAACTGTATATCTAACACAATTTAGCTTTAAGATCTGTCGTAAATTTTACTACAATCAGTAGAATATAAGAGTTATTAAATTTATTTTAGTACATCTACTGTAGTTATGAGATCTGACTACAAATAAACGATATGGGTTCAAAGCATCGTATACTAATATAAATGATAAAAACATTATTTTTTTCATGTTTATCACGAGAAAGACTTACATTCAAGTCTTGCACTATTAAAAAAAAAATATTCATATCAAAAAAGATTTAAAAAAACTATTATGAAGATAGAAAATCTGCTTTCTCCTGTCGTGATTTTTTCTATAAAAATGGTTCATACCGGGTTTTGAATTAGAAGGGCCGTGATACGATTATGTAAATTGAGTTCACAAAGCGAAAAATTACCCAGCCTCCGAGGATGGTTGACTGTAATATTATTATTTCAAATCCAACCCACAGATGTCGTTGGACATAGAGAACCGATATGATTTGTTTGTTTGGGATACGAAAGCCATTTGGAAACATATTCACTTTGGACTAATTTATTTGTACGGAAGCCATTCTAAGTTTTATTTGTTTCATAATAACCCTATATTTTTGTATATGTATTCTCAGATTCCCATTGGGACCTAAAAATAAACAGAAACTTTATGAGCCTGAAATTTGATAGTTTGTTCTATTTAGAAACTTATATTTTAGTATGACATACTAACATTTACACAGCTTTAAAGTATTTGTAATTGTTTCAACAATAATTGTTTGAATTTAAAAAATTAAACAAAGCGCTGCTAGTAATGCTTGTCTACTTTATGTTGTATTATAACGCTTTTACACAGGGCCGGCGTCACCATACAGGCAAAATAGGCTACCGCCTAGGGCGCAAACTATTAGGGGGCGCATAAATGGAGTATTACAATTATTTTTACATAATCTGATAATAATAAATAATAATGCGTCTTATTTTATTTTTATGTTTGTATTTGTTCGATGTATCGCATTTTATACGATTCAAAAAAAAGAGGTTAAGCAACTGAGTTCACGTAGAACAATTCTGTTGAGATACCTCCATCAGGAAGCCATATACTATAGATTAGAAGCGGAGATGGATATCTAAAATATAGATTAAAATATTCCTAATAATCCCGATATGTAAAAAATATATAAAAAACATTCCTAATAATCCCGAATTGTTTTGTTCAGTGTTTCACAAATAAAATGGGAAGATTTATTAAAAAGGGGGCGTGCAAATAACCGTAACCTAGAGCGCAAAATAAACTCGAGCCGGCACTGCTTCGACAAAAAAAAAAATATTAAATATGGACTAAAAATTGATTGTTTTGCAAAAAAAACATGTCTGCAATTTGTAATAAGTTTGGTATAATTATAATCATTTTTTTACTTTTAAATAATTTTGTCATCAAAACATTATATTTTTATTATTCTCTGTTTTGTTTCGTTGAACTAAGAAAAATTGATTCATATCATACTTCTAACAATAAAATTCTAAACTACCAAAAAATTTTTTTTTTAAAACACTTAAATTGTGTGTTTCAGTATTTTTTTGTGCTGAAAACGTTGTTACTCAATCACCCAACCTCTATTATTTAAAGAGAGTAGTAGGTATAGAAGGATAAGGCTAGGACAGGATTAGTCGTTAGCTAATCGCTCTGACTACGCCCGGTTGCTAAAGGATAGGAAATGGAGGGAAAGATATTAAAATCCCCCATAGAAAAAACGCTGTTCGTACTGGGACTTGAACCCGTGAGGTCTGACACGTAAGCCCACAACGCTAACCGCTACGCCATAGGACCCGACTATTTATTTACTATGGGTATAAATCATATCGAGAGGTATTTTTTTTTGTACTGATTCAACTAGATTAAGAAATGGTCAGAAGAGGTTTCGGCTATCCAGATCATTTTTAATCGATCAGTTTGTCGAATCAAGTTGTCAAGTTTATTTTTTATATCTGTCGATTCATGGTGGAAAGTTCTAGCGATGAGAAAAACCGGTTTTGCTCATTTCATTTATTTTCAGAATTACCACAAAACATGTTTTATAAGTCTTTATTAACATTTTTTTAATATAAAATAAAATAACTTAGATTATTCAACGTATTGTGCTACAAACTGTGTTTCGCCTCTTTCAGAGGCATCTTCAGACAGACTACTTTCATAAATGCTTGCTTAATTACGAATAATTTTAATGTTACTATTCTGATGTATTATAATAAAAATCAAAAAAAAATGGGAGGCAAGGACGGGATGATGGAAAAACAAACAAACTTTAATGTTAATACAAATGACATTTACATTAAGAAATGATTAACTAATGAGGTGCATCAATTAGGACGGTTTAAGCCGTTAGAAATTAAATTTAACAGTGGTGAACCACCTGTTTTATTCAAGATATTATTTAATAATATTTCTTTATTGTTAATACTTTTATTTATTTCTAAAAATTTCAAGCCGAATCCATCAAAAGTATCATTTTTTACATATCAAACGTTTTATTTTGCATAAATCTCAACAATTTTTAAAGCTAATATAATGTTACAAGAAGTACACTTGTCAGAGAATTCTCGACACTTACGAGAGCAGACAAAAGTTGGTTGTACAAGGCCGAGCTTGATTTTCATAAGAGTAGAAGCTTCAAAACTTTTCCGGCCGCTTATTCGCACAGTTCAGAATCTGAATAATTTTCCGCGAAGTCTTGCGTCCTCGACGTTTTCCTTCTATACGTCGCCACATTGTGGGAAGCATTTAACTCTTTACGTCCCAAATAAATGATTTTAATTAAAATTTCAACATTTAACATTCATTAAGCATGATCTTTTGTTTCGGTTTGCTGGAAAAAATCGTTTAATTTTATTATTTTATTTTTAGGCTTCAAACCAAAAGCTTTGCTTTTTCCTCTCTTATTAACGCATTCAAGTGATCAAATCTTTAAGCGTTATCTTGAAGTACATTGACAATTATTTTTTTAATATACATTTTGATTGTTAATTATCCCACTACCACCACCCGCTGTTTCTCGGCCACCTTTCATAACACAATACGGACAAGCAAAAAAACGAATTCACTTCTCATATTCTTGGCTCGATACAGAGATGCACGGGATCTATCTTTTAAATGTGCACTTTTGTGATTTTTTATATATCAAAAACATGCTTTCCATTCGACGTTCACATTTTTTGACATGTTGATCATTAATTTAAAAATATATTAATAAATTGGGCCTCTGATATAGAAAGGGTATTGACACCATATGATCGTATTATGTGAATTATAACAGATTTTTCTAAATGCAAACTGCTAGTGAAATTGATAATAAATTTTATTTCTTCTGTGAAATAGTTTATTTTTTTAGTATTTTGAAGTTAAGAGACCATACGAGATAAGCTCGATGATTTTTTTTTGTAAGTCACTCGAGATCAACTCAAGGAAGATTGACAGTAAAAACTTCCATGTTTAAGACCTCAAATTTGAAAATCTTTTAAATTTGACACGTTCTACAGGAACTGTTTGTTACTCAGCTGTATTTCTAAGATAGTAAGGATAGAAATCATATATTACAAATCGATTTGATCTATTTATTATTCATTTGTTTGTACTCTTCATATTTTTTCAATACTATTAACAAATTTCTACTGAAGTCTATCTCATCACTTATAATGGGCCGTAACGAGTTATATTAGCAAACTATTAGTCCTATCCTATTATTGTCCTTCTATGCCTACTACTATCTATACAAAAAGAGAGGTTGAGAGACTGAGTAACAAACAGATCAGTAGAAAAAGATCTGTTGAGATGTCTTCATTAAGAGGGCATATTCTCCACATTGGGAGTGTACATGGATAAAGCAAAACATTGTCTACCGCCTCCCTAGTCCCTACATTTTAATTCGCTTTGTGATACACATTGGTTACGGATGACTCGTATACGAGTCTTTTCGCCGGTCTGACTTACGCGTTGAAATATATACATCCAATGCGACAAATGTTTTAGATTCTCTATGCAGATGGCGTAACAAATGATTGATGCATCATTTAAAAAATAAAATATTAAAATATATGCACAAATATTTTTTTTATTCGGTGATTTCGGCGATGAAAAATCAGCAGACAGTTAAAATAAAACTTTAAAAAATAGGCCACCAAAATATAAGCAATTGTAGGCTTATAATAGGCTTTTATGTTTTCTAATTTTGTTTTGAAATAAAATAAACAGGAGTAAATGTTTATTTGACTTGTTATTTATTACGTTTTCGATGAAATATATAATTCTATGTCAAATACCCGATTTTCTATATTAAAAAATACAAAAGATGAGTATCGCTAACAAAAGCAGGCTAAAATATATAAAGTATTATGCAACAAAGTGTTGCACAACTGGTGTCCAAATTATTTTTTTGAATGTCAAATAGTTTTAAAGTTATACTATTTTTTCAAAAGTACCTAATTTTTTGCAAAATTTCGCAAAAATGCCCCGATGCGAATGAGTTAAAAAAAATGGTTATCTCAAAACAAGGCTTGAATCTGTTTTTGATTTCATAGAATTAATTATGTAAGTATTTTTTTTCTTTTCATTGTATTTTTGGGGTTCAAAAGACGAATATTTAAAAATTCACAGTTATTATTTCGTGGTCATTGACCGGTTAGTATAGTTAGCACAACGCTTGCGCCCCTGTCGGGCGTCGCCGTCAACTATGATCCCATATTTCAGGTTGAATTGCCCGGGATATGTAAGAACTGCGTTGTACGCCCGTCCTTGTTATAACGGCATTTCTCTCACGCTGTATAATATTTGGCAAACGTATTTTCGCTGCAATTAATTAATATTAAGGGGGATTATGCACATTAAAAATTTAAACTTGTGGTATTTATGTCAGACGAGGCGTGTTTTTGTAAGCGCCCCATCAAACTGAATAAGTATTTAAATATTTTCGATGGATTCGGCGGTAACTTTGTGAATGTTCATTTTAGATATGAAATTAAATTTAAAAACATTATTACCAAATTTAAGACGTGTTTCGATTCTTTGAGAAGCATTATCAGATATAATATTTTTTTATATCGATAACCGCACCCAATGTGAAGCGTATGGTTTCATAGTGAAAGTATCTCAGCAGTTGTTTTTCTATGAGAACTGTTTGTTAGTTAGCCGTTCAACCTTTTTTCCAAAGAGATTAGTAGTAGGGTATCCAATCCCGGAGCCTTTTTCCAATCCCAGGATTTCGGGATTGATTAATTTTCAGTACCGGGATTCCGGGATTGGTATTAGCTCACCGGGGAATTTGAAATCCTCAATTCGCTATACCATTTTCCCGGATTATCTTCAAATCTCGTTTTTTTTTTTAGCTCACCAAGGAATTTGAAATTCTCGATTTGCCAATTTCGTGTCAATTTTCGGGATTTGCTCAAAAATTCTCAATCCCGAAATCCCGGGATTTCAGGATCAGAATATTGAACGGGATCCCAGGATTGGATGCCCTGATTAATAGGGATAGGAATGTAAGGCTAGGAAATGAAACTTGAATTTCATTTTGAAAAACAATGTACATTTTAAAAGTATTTTTAGTCTTACATTACTTTAGAAGCCATGTTTGAGACTGATTTCTAAAAATACTTTCGGAAATTGTTTTTATTACATTCATGGTTCATGTTTCAACTACTTTGGAATGACCCGGCCTTGCAGATGTACGTTGTAAATTATTTTTCATATTAAATTCAAAGTTAACAAAATATTTCATCGTGTGAATTGGCTTTTGAGCTTTGCAAAAGACGTGGCGAAGAGGAAATGGAAAAAATGGCCCCGTTTTATTATTGAGACTCATCTCAGAATGTATGAAATGCTTTTGTTATAATGGGCTGTCGGTGGAATGCTTTTTTGATCATCAGCGATTTTAAATTGAACGGTTAAAGATGAAAGAGCTCACATATATTATTATAAGTTGGCGTTTTAGGTGCTAGACCACACAAAGATATCAAATTTATTTCAAATGCTAGATCTTGAAATACAAAGTGCGATATTTATTATTTCTAGTGTTATAAACGGTGAAATCGTACTTTTTTATTGAATAAATCATCCGAGTCAAAGGGACCTACAGTATTTTATATCATATGAGCCATAATAAAATGTTACTGAAACAAAGTGGTAACTTATGAAAAAATGAGTTAGATGTGTTACAATATTAAAAATGTTCTAAAATATTTTAAAAGTGAAGTGACTTTAGTAAATATACACTGCAAGCATGGTTGTGGAGTCGTGTAAAAAAAATGACTACGACTCCAAAGAAATTGTTCAAAAAATTAACTTTTATTTATTTATATGAATTCCATCAAATCATTTTTAGTCAGCCAATCATGCACTGTCAACACTATATACCAATGGTGGGGAACCTTATCTTTTCTAAAGATCGCATTCATTTTTCTGATTCGACATAATTCTGCGTAAACATTGACTCGGGAATCTTTGGCCGGAAACAATTTCATGCCAGTTTCTAGCCCAGAAGTTTGCGGATTTCCCAAAATTACCAGAGTGGAACCTTTTTTTTAGGTCTTCCATGGATATTGACATCGAAAATCTCAAGAATTTACGGAATGGCTAGAAAGCCGCAGGTTTCCCACGCCTGCTTTAGACTATTGTGGTTTGAATACAAATCATTTTTTTTTGTTTTGAGTAGCTCATTTTTCACGACTTTGACTCTGATTCCACAGTCCTGACTGCAAGAGTGTTATCTCCTTAAAATAAAAATAATTAATCTACTAAAATATGTTGATTTTAATAGAAAATTTAAATTAACTTTGATTATTTCACGTATTGTGTTACTAACTGTGACACGTGTTTCGCCTGTAAGTCTGAAGATGCCTCTGAAACACTCTGCGAAACACGTGTCACAGTTTGTAACACAATACGTGGAATAATCAAAGTTAATTTAAATTTTCTATTAAAATTAACTTCCACAAAGTTACCGCCGAAACCATCGAAAGTATGTTGATTTTACTTAAAAGATTAACCATTTTACTGCTATTCTCACTTCACTTCTTGATGACTCATGTATTTTATAAAATATTTTTTTTCTTATACTTGACCTATCATCAACGTTTTCTTGTTAATTATATGATAATAACATTGATAATTTTTGTATGATAAATGTTAAAAGTGCTAAGGTTTTGCAAGTTAATTTAAATATATGTGAAGAAAAAATACGTTTATTTTGTGTAAAGTTCAGTTTACATATAAGATACATTTGAAACTTAACTTAAATGTTAATTTAATATTTCGATGGCTTAAAAATAGATAATATACCATAATCTTTAGTGTGCAAGATAAAACATTAATGTTTATGAACATAACTGAGAAAAGTTTTCAAATACAAGTGCTGTTCAAAAATAAAGTTAATATGTCAAATTAGATGTATAGATATAAAGAATATCGCTTCTAGGCCAGTTTATATAGCTAAGCTTTTAAAAAAATTGACGATGGTGCGAAGCCGTAACAACTGTCAATTACCTGTTTTTTTTTTTTTTTTAATATTTAGTTATTTTGAACTTATTACTATGAAGCTACTTCAATTAAATTGTATTACAGTAAATACAAAAGTGGAATCCAATGTACGTCTCAAAACGTTATTTTTAGTGTATCTATCACAGTTAAAAATACTATTATGTACATTTGAAGTGTAACATAAAATAAAATCAACAGACCTTTATAATTATTTTTTTTATTTTTACAACAATTATCATCAGTGACAACATGTTTATCCACGAATGAAATATTATGTGAAACAATATATTATTCAAAGAATCGCAATAAAAATCATAATGAAAATTGCCTGAGGCTCCTTATTATAAAATAATGAATTTATTCCAATAAACATTTTTTTGTTATCTCATTCCTAATTCATATTGTATGTGAGTAATATTATTTTGGATACGTTTGCAATGCTTATATTGAATAAACTTAATCTACGTTTGTGATTTTCTCCACGTTAAAGCGATAATAAAAATAGTTTTAGTTTATTTTCTACGCAATGAACCATTCATTGATCATAGCAAAATTTCATGAAACCCACTGGAGCGAAAAACAAAATCTCGTTTCTAAGCGTTCAAGACCCTAACACTTTTCTTCTAACAGCGTTTTCCTTATTATGTTTCATGCTTAAAAGAACTAATTGCTGAAACATACCTTGCAGTTCGAGTTCACTTGCTATGCCAACCAATAGGATGCGAAAGCTCTCTAAGAATACTGTGCAGCTTTCGGTAACGTTGAATATAAGGTCGTAAAGCTTTCAGTTACACGAAGTTATACCGTGTCTGTATGGTATACGTGAATATATACATTACTATCATACTAGACTCTAGCATGCTCAAATAAGTATAAACTGACGTATCTGGAATTGAATGAAGAGATTTTTGTTTTGTGAAGAATGTTATTGAACGTTATTTGAAGATAGGCTATTATCATGCTTTTTTGGATTTTATTATTTCAAGTATGTAACAATTTGTTTTTGCTTAATTTACATTCATATGTAGCATGCTATAAAATAACTGAATTGTTAAAAAAAATACAATGATAAACGAAACATAAATTTGCGAGAAATATTTTCATTTTATCGTAAATTTATTTGAGAAAAGTTTAGACCATGGCTCAACATATTATTATTATATTATATTATTGATAATATTATTGATAATATTTTGTTCGAATTTTTAAAAATACCTATTTGAAATTAAACTCTTCATTATTGAAATGGGATTTTGTTTGTTTGAACTTTTGGCTACACATAAATAATTAATAAGAACACAACATTCCTTTGTACTTTATTCCACTTTATTTAATAGTTCAGGACCAGTTTCGCTCCGGTCCTGACCTTTCCACCAAGTATTGACAGTGGACACCCTAAAAGTGATAAATAATTACTAATATTTTTTATAAACATAACGATTCATATAAAAAATATATTAAATAAACTTTATTGTAGTAATATAAAATTAAACATAACTAAGATTATTCCACGTATTGTGCTTCTTACTGTGACACGTGTTTTGCCACTTTCAGAAGCAATCTTGTTTTCACAAAGCTTAAACAAGTGCGAATGATTTTAATTTTAATATTCTAAGATGATAATATATTATAAATATTGACATTGATGTTTTTAGGAGTGACTGTGAAAGTAAAATTGTCTGGGGATGCATCTGAAAGAAGAGAAACACGTGCCACAGTTAGTTGCACAATACATGGAATAGTCTTAGTTGTTTTTAATTTAATATTAAAATGATTTTCCACAAAGTTACCGCTAAATCCATCAAAAGTATTGATTGTAGTAAATACTCTAAATGAATGACGATTTAATATAAAATAACTTCGATTATTTCACGTATTGCAATATAAACTGTGACACGTGTTTAGCATCTTTCAGAGGTATCTTCAGACAGATTACTTTCACAAATGCTTGCTTAAGTACAATGAATGAATACAAATAAACTTCCACAAAGCTACCAACGAATCTATCGAAATAATAGTGATTTTATAACCTTTAAAAATGTCAAAATGTAAGTGACATGTAAAAAAGAATTTGAGAGCAAATAAAACAAATGGTTTATCCTTATTTTATTCAATACAAAAAAAACTATTTAAATCATCATTTCCCAATAAAAATATCGTTTCGTTTTGAAAATCAGAATTTGTGTGAATGTATTTTGAATTGGTTTGAAGCGAAAACTACAGATTCATATTACGTTCTCTTGGAATTTGCCACGAGATTTTAACAAACGTTTCCATTTCTATCAATTTAAAATACCACTTGAGCTTTTCAGAAAAAAGAGATTGTTCTGCTTACAGTTATAGCAGTAACAAAAGCTGTAAAATGGGGCTTAAAGCTCTCTCTTGGTGAAGTTGACTTTAAGCAAAGCTGAACTTTAATACATTGGAGCAGTGTATTTTTTGTTCCACGATAAATTTTCCTCAGAAATTTCAAAGGAAATAAATAATCACAGACAAAGAAAGAAATATTTTTATGACGAAAAAATAAACAGGGTGATTCATTTAATGGCAGTGCTTTGAAATAAAGAAATATCACTTCGCTCGTCGGACGAAATTAAATTTTATTTATCGAAGAAGGAAATTTAATTGCAACTCATTAAAATCAAGCCACGGAAGAGATTTTAAAGAATAATGTTTGCCTCAAAAAGCTTTCATAAAATATGATTTTGACAGGTCAAATTTGTACAAAAGTATCAAAATATATACGGTGGGAAATAAATATTTTATTCATAATAAAAATCTTTTCATTAATAAAAAGCTTACTGTTAATATGTATAATCAAAATCTCTGACTATATACTTCCTTTGACAATTGGACTGTGTTTAATATTTAATCGAATGCATTTTTTAGGCAACGTAAAAAACTATAGTTAGAATTGTATAAACCAACATTTTTAATCTCTTCTTAAATTAATAATTTATGATTTAATGCAATGACTTATTTTTTTTATTGGAATTACTTTTTTGTTTCATCGCAATTATTGTTTCATCGAATAAAATAGTTTTATCAATCAACGTGCTAGTAAAGAATATTATTCTTTAATAGCATAATCTACCATTGATGATTTTTATTTTATTACAGTTTTACACCATGTTCAAAACGCTCAAGTTTTTTAACAATATTTTGGTGATACGTGATCTAATATTTTTTTTTCTATATATACTATTTTTCATACTTATGATTGTATAAATTGTTCTCTTTTAAATTAAAAAACCATTCCATTGAATATTTTATTTAAGTATTTAATAGAGTCGAAGTCAAATGTTTTTCCGTAGTCAGAGTCAGAAAAATCATCCGTTTCGTAAAAAAATAAATTGTTACAGATTAAAAATAACAAAGTATTTTAGTTCTACAGTTTTTAATAATTTTATTCGTTGATAGATGGCGCAAGCCGAAATAGCTATCAACGAATGAAATTATTAAAAACTGTAGAACTAAAATACTTTGTTATTTTTAATCTGTTATAAATAGAGTTCTACCAAGTAAATGCTAAATCAATTAATAAATAAATTGTTATTTATGTGTACTTTTAGGGTGTTCACTGTCAATACTTGGTGGAAAGGCATTATGTTAATGAAAACACAATATTCCTTTGTACTTTATTTAATAGGTCAGAGTGCAATGAGCGAAACCGGTCCTGACCTATTAAATAAAGTGGAATAAAGTACAAACGAATATTGTGTTTTTATAAATATTGATGTGTATTCAAACCACAAAAAATCATAACGTTTTCACTGTATGCTACTAGGCTGACCAAAGATAATATAATGGTAAACGTATATGAAATTTACACGAAAATGATTGAAAAAAATAATTCAGATTTGGACTATTTTTTTACGCGACTTTACAGCTTTGGTTTTTTAAGAAAAACCTCATTAATTTTTTTTATATTATGTACATTAGGAGCAAATTTGTTTAAAAATAGTTATTGTAAATAATAAGAAAAGGATTTATGTATTCAGTTTAAGGCTCAATCATTAGACTTGGAAGACAAATGGGTGATGTCACAATTACATAGAAAATGAATGTGGTTTAGTTTATTATTTTCCATGGATTTGGTGGTAACTTTGTAAAAAATTATTATATCTGGAGACTATTCTCAACGAAGTATTTGTGACAATTATTAACAAAATCACTACAATAACAAATATATCAATCAAATATATCAGTTTTATTCAGTACAAATTATACTGAAGTTCTTCGAACATTTCAAGATTTAATAATTTGATTGGTTTGAGTGTTGATAACGACAGTTCAAGTTAATGTTTACACGGTTTTATTAATGTTAAATATTGTCAAAATAAAAAAGTTTAATAATTTAAAAATTGGTCTTAATAAAAAGAATTTTTCTGTGTAGTTGCAGTACTTAATATTGATGGATCTAACAAAGTCTTTCCATTATTTTATATTTGTTAACACTCAGTGCTCAGCAAATTTTCATCTCTATGTAAAAAGCTAAGATTGTAACGTACTCTTAATGTATAAAATTATTGTTTTCATGACATAAGAAAACGGCACTAAATAGTTATGACTAGCATTTTCACCAAATTTTATTTGGCAGTGTAGTGGAAAGTTAATTCAAATTATTGAAAAAAATATTCGCGGGTGTTGTTTTTAACTTCTGCCCTAAAAAAACTCAACCCCTCGACCTTCGTTTTGCTTACTTGAACTGATTTCATCACCACTAGCGATAAGGGTGTTTGTACAAACGACCCACCCTGCTGAGTGTAATGCCCCAAATTCATTCCGCCTAAATGTGAGCTTTCATTATTTGAATTTTTTATATGACCATTTTTAATGAACAGAATTTTTATAGGGTGAGCAGCATTATCTTTATTCAAGGTTATTCTATCCGAAATGTGATTATAGAATTTATTTGCATAAATATCATTATTTCATATAATTTAAGATTTCGACTGAAGGTGCTTGGTGGAATTTCAATATTAAATTTGAATCGTTCAAACTATGTACATTCTCACAAATTTTGTCATTAACGACCCGGGTTTCGCCTTTAGGCATCTTCAGGCATTCAAGTGCACGGATGAACTTGAACTGACGCTTAGCAAATGAAAGTTTCGTGTTATATATAAGATATAAATGCATCACTGAGTCCAAAGCCACTGCTGGCGAAAAGAATGAGCCCATGGAAATGCCAACAGATTTGACTAGTGAGCAGTTTCAAGAATTATATAATTTGTTTGTCGGTGTTGCAATGCTCTTGTTGTACAAAGTTTTATATCGGCAAAACAGAAAGAACACTGAACATACACATGTCGGATTATTCAAAGAAAAATTTGTTCTTGCTTTAAACAATAAATTTAATTAATTGAATGAAGCACTATATTTTTCAATAAAAATAAGATTTTTAAATAAGATTAGAGCAGTGCTTCTCAACCTGGGGTCCGTGAAAAATTTTCATTCCTTCAACATTCTTTGTCATAAAATATGAACATGTGAAATAAAAAAAAATCGGGGGTCCGCAGATTATTGTTTTCAGGTGTGGGGGTCCGTGCCATGAAAAAGGTTGGCAAGCACTGGATTAAAGGATGTATTGTATAGCTCTTCTACGCCAGTAATGTAACCATATTCACAGTAATGTATATAAATATATGTAGTAAAAATGAGTATTTTATTTTTTGAATATAATGATTTTCCATCAAATATTGACAGTGAACACCCTTGAGCAAAGTGATGAATGCATATTATTAGTAAAGTATTAAAAAAACATAAAGTTTAGTTAACATCAGTAAAAAAAAATTATCGTTTTGTAGAAATAACGTATTTTAATATTTGTTCACCCCTGACAATACCCTTAACTTATTGAGTATAGCTTTATATATGTATGTATAAACACATTTATTTTCAAATATTTAAGCAAACATTTTCTACATCGAGCAATTCTACCTAACCATTACTTAAAAAGAAGCATATATTCAATAGAATTACATGCACAAAAGACTCTAATTTGCATAAACGTCACTTAAAAGCGGAAACTGATCGGGCAACATTCATCCCCCAAGTGGAAGCATAAAGGCTTTTTTAAGAGAATACTCGCGGTCGGCCAAAGCTTAGGAATAAACTCAACCACTCCCTGGTAATGGCTAAGTCAACTCTCACTATCTTCAGTTAACGAGTGCCTCTCTGACTTTTGCTCTCACTCACTCATTTACTATCTCTTTTATCCCGAGTACTTTTTCATAATGCCCCCAAAAGCTAGGCATATAATAGCTTGAGCTTATATAATATTTATAAGGAACTTTAAACAATAAAAATGAGTGCTTAATTATTTTTAAATGAGTTTGTTTTCTATTAAAGCTTAAAAAACAAGGTAGTGTTTTTAAAAGTGTGACTTTTATGCATCTATACAAACTATAGTCAATTTATAAAGTAAGATAAATAGAAAATTTTAATTAACTTTAATTATTCCACGTATTGTGTTACTAACTGTGACACAGACTTACTATCGTTAGACTTACTTACTACTCCTTGCTCCTCTTAAAAGGAAAAAAAACCCAAAACTCCATTTTGTAATTTCATAATTTTAAAATGTTAGAATCAATCTTGCTTCATTACTTAAGCAAACTTTGCGATAGTAAGTCTGAAGATGCCTCTGAAAGAGGCGAAACACGTGTCACAGTTAGTAATAAAATACGTGTTATAATCAAAGTTAATTTAAATTTTCTATTAAAATGAACTTCCACAAAGTTACCGCCGAAACCATCGAAAGTAAGTAAGATAAATTTTCAAAAATAAATTAATACATGTCTGCTTTCAGTGAGAAGCGTATAACCTTCTTATGGAGATATCTCGACAGACGATTTTTTTTAAAGTCGAGTCGATTTATGAGTCTTTTTCATAGAGTTGTGATGTACAGAAAAAGCTGGGACAGGAATAGTGGAGAACTTATCATTCTTGTGCCGTCACGTTAATTAAGGATTGATCACAAACACTCAAAGTATTCAAACAGAAATTGATCAATCGATTAAAAGAAACTATTCATACTGGGAATTTGAACTTTTGAGATCATGTATGGGCTACCACCGGCCCGCCGAGCTTTTTTGTCCGGCCCTGATTCATCTCGGCGAAGTAATAGTGAAAGAAATTTAAATAGTTACAGGGAGGGATTCAATAATTGAGATGACACGGGCGCTTGCAGTGGCTCCACTCTAATAGTTCATGATCACTACCGCTTGGACGAAACCTACAGTAGGTTACGGTTCGAAAGCTTTGAGATAGAGTGCACTATCTGGCATATGCACTGATGGAGCCCTTGAAATGGTTGGTGTACGGAAGGGATCTATGGAAGAGCAGTAGAATAACAGATCCATGTAGGAAATTTAATAAATTTTCATTTCATTATCCACCAGCAAAATCTGTGTGCAAAAACGATGAAATTCAAGAATTTTATGGAAGTAGTAGAAGCCAGCATTAATGTTATTAATTCACGTGCATTTAATCACTGCCGGTTTAAGGTGTTTTTGGAAGACCTATTTTCATATTATGAAGATAGTATCATATTCAAAAACTCCACATTCGCTATATTTGCTCGTCCGATGGATGTTGATGTAAATAATGTGCCAGCAAATTTACAGATGGAACTTATTGAGCTTCAGGGGAATTTAGTGCTAAAATCACAATTTAACAACATTGCTTTGACGGATTTTTATACATTATATTTGGTGGAAGAAAAATATACAAATTTACACGCATTTGCAAGAAAAATCATTTCTTTTTGGCAGCATATATAAGTGTGAACCGTTTTTTTTTTAGGGTAAAACACACTAAATCGAAAATTCGAACGAGGATAACAGATGAAAATCTTGAAAATTCTATGCGATTATCCGTAAAAAATATCAACGCCAATATTGATAGTCTCGTCATTCAAGTTCAAAGCCAATCTTCACACTAAATTTTGTAATCAGTGTGCCGTTCATTATATACAAGAAGTAGCTACGTGTTTTATTTAATTTAATATTACTTTATTATGTTTAATAATTTGGTCCGGCCCTTGACTCGGAGACAGAGTGGAAATTTGGCCCCAGACCTAGGAAAAGTTGCCCATGCCTGCTTTAGATCCATCACAAAAGCAAACACATTTTGTAAACAAACCTTCACCGCTGACCCGACATATATCTATAAAATTAAAATGAAGCTATATATTGCACAAACAAAATAATAACAAATAGTTAGTGTCAAAAGTTGTTTTTATTCAGAGTAATTGAACAAAAATTAAACTTCCAAAAATTTAATATTGTAGTTTTCTTTGAAATTATATTGACCATTCTAGTTTTTACTACAACAATTTTTTTGAATTAAATTTAATAAATCATCACGTTTTGACTCACTTATCTAGTTAATAACTCTTATTGAATATCTCGTATTGAAGATCTTATGCCATACCTGAAACAAATATTTTTTTATTATTATTTAACAAATTTTAATAAAAGACCATTTTATAATAAATAAAATGAAATTAATTACTTCTCAATTATTTATAGCTGTAAAATTCATATCTTTCGTTAAAACACAGTCAAGTTTGTAGATTATCTACATATGAGTTGTCTGGTATCAAAAGCAGAACTGTTCCATACATGATGAATGGAACAGTTATGATTTTGATACCTAATGTCTTATATATTCATATGCAAATATAAAAAAAGATTCTCAACGTAAAAAAATAACGAACAGTGATGTTTCAAGTAACTTTCAATAATTCTGTCACTACTGCAACTGCATGTCATAAATGTCAAAAATGACTTCAATGAGTTCATATGGTAAAAACTTTTTTTTATAACAAAAAATTGCATGAATCGCCATATTTCTATCAAACGTAAAGAAACGAAACGTTGAAGTAAATTTAATTGTTAATATTTAACACGGTGAAGGATAGCAAAGTTGTAAGGTAGATTTAGAGAATTGAAGATGGAGTGTGTTGAAATATCTATCAACTTAAATTTGAACGCGTGACCGAGTAAGACAAAAGAGAATTTGATTAATGCAATTTTATTTTCTGATGAATATTTTGTTTTATATTTATCGACATAGTTTATTATAAATATCAATCAATGTAAATATCTATCAGGCAGAATATATTACAGAATAATGAATTGGAGCGTAACCAATCGGCAACGAAAAAGTCAGGTAAAAGCTATAATATGTAGTTTTAAAATATCCCGGATTTTTATCCGGGCATACTTAAAGTTGTCAAGATAACAATCGTGAATGATTTCCAACTCTACTTTTAGACGTTAGTTTTTTCAATCAGCATTCAAGATATTTGTGACTTGCGAACGAAACGATTCTATTGATAAAAAAACTTTCAATGCAAATACGAAAGATTTATAAACCTAAAAATACACAAAAAGCTCAAGAATCGCCATCGTAAAGAAAGCTCTCGCAAAGGAAGGAATGAAAATAGCTTCCAGAAAGCCACATTCTTATTGTGAGTGTACATTTTTCTATGCTTACTTGAAAAAAGTTCCATATATGGTTAAAATACCCGCAAATTTTCTTGATAAGACTGACTTCTTTACGGGAAACTCTTCGTCGAGTAAAGGTCCACATATTTCCTTTGTACATATAATGTTACATTGTGTGCTTTGAGAATTTAAATAATGCTTTCACATTAATGCCAAGTTTTCTTGTTTGTTTGTAAAATAGATTAAATATATTAAAATACCTTATAAATTTGGCAAAAGTTTTGATTGCAAGTATTAATTATATTCATTCATTATATTATAATAAGTAAAAGATTTTCTTACATACAGAAATACAATACAATTATTGTTGCACTTCTAAATAAAGATTTGTTGATTAATAGCATAGATTGGTTTACGAAAACTGTTTTTTACTTAGTCGTTCAATCTTTGTTTTTATGAGAGAGTACATTGATAGGATATGACGAGGTAACGACTAGTTGGTAACTAATTGCTACGATTACGTCCCGCTTAGAAGATCGGTTAGTTCGATTGAAAAGTCAACTTATAAAACCGGGATTTATGTTCCGTTATTAGTGATGCCTACTCAGTTACAATCTTTACGGTGTTATATAACTACTTTTTATAACACTATTGAATTGTTGCCTTTTGAAAAGTGTACATATTACATATTAATAATTATTCTTTTACTACTTATTCGTCTAAGTATTGTTTTAAAAAGCTTTTATTTTGGTATATTTTTAATGTAGAAAAATAATCGCTCTTTGTTTACTTTAGTTAGAAAATATTATTTATTATAAAGTAACTTGTAGAGGGAAGTAAGTGTAAGCGATCTTTTTCTCATTATTTATAGAGTACATTTTAGAAAAGCTGCCCGAGAGAGTTGCTCGTATCTGTTACATTTAAAAAATTGTATTGTAATAAACATAAAACTCATCTACGTTTATTTTTTGCTAAGCCATATTTCATTCTCTCAGTCTGTTGTCTAAAAAACTTTTCTCTTTTGTTTGTAAGCTTCTATACGACGTAAACAAGTTGCAAATAAAAAAAGCTGTGTTGCGCTGTTTCAAAAAACTGTTTTAAAATATTTTTGCACATAAAAATAACTTTGGAGCCAAAAAAACCCAATGAAAATTTAAAAAATTACAACTGATGCAAAGAAATAACAAACGTCACACGATTTAAAGTGGAAACTGTTGAAAGCTTTTTCCAGATAAAAAAAAATAAAGCTTTTAAAACAGTTTTAATTTTTTTTAATTTTTATTTTTACAAAAAATACCCTATTGTTTTTAATTGTTTTATAAATCATTTATTTTAACTGTGAATACATAGCTTCAATTATAAGTATTTTCGTGTGTTCAAATACATATTTGTATAAAATATATTTTTAGTCTTTCGTTTGTCTGTGTGTAATCTATTCAGTGAAAACCAGTTATCGATAAGATCATTAAATTTAATAATAAACAACAATGCGTGTAAAAATTTGGGAAAGTATAAAACGGAATGGTTTCTTTCACAGTATTTGAAAAAAGTACTGAAAACATCTATTGAATTGTTTGAAATATAAATGTTGTAGAAACTGAAACGGAAAATTTGGCTGTGACTTCTTCAATAGATTTCAAGGCGATTGATGCTCCCTTATTTCTTTTTAATTCACAACAATAAAATGGCAATCTTTGTCCTTGAAAAGTTTCATCATGAAAAGTTTGCGAAACTCCCCCGCGATGTCGCGCTTTTTCTTTTTAAGATGGCATCCGGTCTTCTTTTGTTATAAAAGTACATAAAAAGCGGTTCGAACGGAACATCCGGCGTTTTAAGCAATCAAGTAGAGCTTTTTTGCTTGAATGAGATGAGTTTTATAAGCAACTTTTAGTTATGAACATAAAAAATGATCTGAGCCCTGATTTAAGACTGGTGAGCGATGCATTGTCCAATAATTGCTTGGGATTTGCTTATTTTTTTACTATAAAAATGCTAAAAAAACTCATGTTAATCTATTGACTATTAATTTAAAAACTTATAAATATCTGTACTGTTAAAAAACGCTTACAATAAACCTAATAATTTCTACTATTTCATTTAAATGTTTAATTTCGTTGGCTACAAAAATCTATTAATGGAATACTCAGAAGTTTTGATGTTTTATAGTAAATCAGATTTATTACTTAAAGGAATAATGAAAAAATAAAAACTGCTGAAAAGACACATACATATTTATTAGATAGCCATGACTCACGCGCGTCAAACTTACCAAAAGTATTTTATAGAATATCATTTTTTATTTTAGATTTCTACAAACTAAATGCCAATTCAAACAATTGATAATAAAAGTCGAACATTACTGAGCCGAGAAAAGACAGAAATTTACGGATGATTTATCAAAATTTCTAAATCCCGAAATTTCGATACCACAAAATTGGCCAGAATCCCTAGATTTCCAGATCCGGGAAATTGAAACCTTATTGCGATAACAGATTAGATACTTTGATTGGGTTCAGTAACTGGACATTAAGGAATATTTGTGTAATGATTCAGAAAATAAGAGCATTCTGTTTAATTATTAATACGTTTATCAGCTTAAGCAATTTAAGTTTTTCACTTATTAGCTTTCTGGACTGAATAGAGCGCAAAATTTTACTTAGAACTGCATATTTAAAGCTGATTACAATGTTTTGGGTTTTTTTGACCAATTTTCTACATTTATAGTAAATGAAATATATGTTTTCCGTGTTATCAGTTTTACATTAACAAATTATTACATTTATTGTATATTTCTTGCTAGCCTCATTCTCAAAAAATATGACTGTTAGAATTATAATCATTCAAATTTATTGAAAAATCTATTTTGAATTATATTATTACAAACATATTTTTTTCAAATATCAAATCATCATGTTATCATCATAAAAAACATTTGTCAAAAATTCTACGATGGTAAAAGTCTTGTTCATTCATTGATCACTTTTAGGTTGTTTACAGTCAATACTTGGTGGAAAGGCATTTATTAAGAAAAACAAAATATTTCTTTGTACTTATTTTCAACTTTATTTACCAACATCAGGACCGGTTTTGCTAATGGCGATCAGTTGATAATGCTCGCCACAAGGTACTGATCTTGGAAAATAAAAGTGGAAATAAGTTCAAAGAAATATTGTGTTTTTTTAATACTTGTTCATTGGTTGTTACTACCATTATTAAGTTTTCAATTATACATACTTACCAAAAGCTATGTATACATTGTTTATGAAAGCAGGTGTTCAATTAATTTATACCGTAAAATTAAGCCTATGAATCTCTTGGTCAAATCATAATAAAATTTACAACGCATTATAAAAGTGTTTCAAAATTATCATTTACAAAATCTGTAGGCCCGTTTTTGACATTATTAAAATCCCCCGCATCGTTAAAGTTTAAACAACTTTTGCGTATGCCGTAAAAAACGAGACTAAAAAACTTTCGGGCCATAAATTTCTGAGCGTAGACAAAATCAGTGCAGCAATTTCTTAGGAAACGAAAACTCTCACAGCAGGCGACCAGGTGGGACCGTAAAATCTCCAGTCAGACGCCGCGACTCGTTCGCCCCGTGAGATTATGAAATATTCCCAACCCCGTGAGCCATTAGGCTTTCAGAGGGGAAGGCCGGGCGTCGTGCCCCCGCGTGCTCCCCTCGCAGCCTTTTGATTTAAGGCTCTGACGCACACTAAGTCAAACCGTTGTCCGACACACGACCGCTTCCCGACGGCTACTTGTTGTAGCGGCATGTCGTTCCTTGCCTCACTCTCGCACCAGCTCCGGCGCGGGTGGGGCCGCGCGGGCTTGCGCAGGGCCGGAAATATTATTGAATTGGAGATTTTATGAGAGTGTGTATCCTCGGAAGGTTCAGGTGAATAAAATGTTATTGCTTCTTTTGCATGAAAATATTAGAATTGAGATTATATGATGTTTTTTTATTACGTTTCAAGATAACATTCTTAGCTCTAAATACCTTTTGTGGTTAACAGACAAAAGTTCAATGAAATAAACTTTGAATGTATTTTATCGGGTTCATGGCACAACGGTCAATTTCATTGGTTTCCATGCCGGATTTCACGGTTTCAAATCCCAGTACGGACAAATTTTTGATTTTTGTTCGTAAGTATGTATGTTTGTAATGATGTCTAAAAAAATCCTTCCCCCCCCCCACACTATCCCAATCCTAAAAATAACGGGGAGAAGCGAGAGTGATTAGCCAACATCAAGTCATGTCTTGCTTTATCCTTTCTATCCCTACTACTCTCTGTGCAAGAAGAGAGGTTGAGCGGTGAGTAATAAACAATTCTCGAAAAAAAAAGGATTTTTTTAAAGCTGATTTAACCCTTAAATGCATACTGTACATTGAAAAGTACAAACTATTGTTTATTTATTTTTTTACAAAATTTTAATATAGCATAGATTTTTATAACCAATGGTAAAATACAAATTATCTTCTTCCAATATTTCTAATATATGTTGTGGTGAAAAGAAGTTAATAATTATAACCTAAAATTAAAAGGAGAGAGCCAGAGTTTTTGAAAATCTTGATTTTAGGCAATATTCAAATTCACTTTTCATCGTTAAAAAAAATTCTTTATCACCAAATGTGTTAATTAATACTGCATTTTTATTTATTATTTATGATAAAATAACTGTGAAAATAGTATTTATTAAGCAACATGTTTTAAATTAAAATTGAATTAATATAAAAAAAAACGCTATTCGTATCGATTACGTTAACAACAATTACTGAGCGCTCTTATTTTATGTTTGTATACAAACGTTGCAAACTGCTTACTGCGCGTCAGTTCAAGTAAATTCGTGTAAGAAAATGAAAACTGAAAATGTCGAAAAGCGAAACTCATGTCGTTAGCGACAAGATTAATGGAATAATACAGCATTCAGTCGAAATTCTAAATTATATCAACATGTTTAAATTTGTGTTTATTTAAAAAAAAAACCATTTTTTGTTATAAACAGTAGAAAATCATACATTTAAGTGTTAAGTGTTTATTATTTTCATTGCGAAAAAGAATCGAGTATACTTGATCAACTTAAAATTGATTGCATAGTAAAAAGCAATATCGTAGCAGTAAACTCGATATTAGTACTGCAGAACATGTTTTATATAGCTAGTAGCTATCAAAAGAAACTCTAATAATTTTTGTGAAGATTGGCCGAACGAATATGATAATGAGCGGTGTTCTGGAAGACGGAGGTGTTAGACAAAGAAGCGATAAATTATGCTTAATGGGGAAACGCTCCTAGATATTTTCACTATACGTTTTCGCTTCAAGTGTCGACACTGTTGGTTGCCAAACTTATATACCGTGTGTATTAACTACTTAAATTAACACACTCGTGAGCTTTTCTACATTTAAGCGCAATATATTAATTGTTAAATAAACAGTTATATGTATTAAATAAAATGTACATATTAAATGATTTTTCAGTGCGATAATCTATGCAATTAACAAAGTAGCATATGAGAATAGTTGTCGATCCAAATAACGGATCAGAAAGTTAAAGTTAACACGTCTTAGAAAAATTGTCGGGGCTGTGGCACAGTGGTCAACCTCGTTGACTTTTATGACGGATTTTACGGATGTGAGTCCCAGTACGAACAGAATTTGCAATTGAAGGCGTGGGTGTTTTTGATGTCTAATTATTATCTCCTAGTCTTAAATAACTATAAAAAATAAAAAAATATTAGTTGATCACTAGCTCGTCATACATACATACTCAAACTACCTTCTGATGAGCGTTGAGTAAGACTAGAAATCTGGAAAAACACAGTATTGGATATGGTGATTCCATGCAAAACTTTAGAAACTCATAGCTGTCATATGCCAATTGCGTATTGCATACGTTTTAGCGGTGCAAAAAGCATCAGGTTAACAGTATTTTGAGCTTTCTAAAACAGATGCTTGCAACAAACACTCAAGTTACAGTGGCTTGGTGTTTTCAGGGATTCCCAGATTACACAACAGAAAAGCTATCCCATTATTTATAACATGTAAAGCCAAAAACCAGTAAAGCCTTAATTTCGCCTGTCTCTTGACAGGCGAATGTAACCGAATGTATGCCGTCACTTACAAAAGCTGTTGGTTTTCAGCTATAGGATGTATATCGGTAGAGCTACAGGAGCCTTGGGTGATTTAAACGGATACAAAAGTATTGGCCGGGAACAGAATATCCTAGAAGTCTTCTACGGTGGCTTGATGTTTTGAATGAAAGAAGATATACAAAAATGTATTCCGTATTTTTTAACCTGAATAATTATTACTTTTCAAAAATCTTACGTAGTCATTTTTTTCATTTCTAATTTAAGTCTTAAATTCGGTGTACATAGACTTTCCGGTTTGATAATCAATTGAATGTTTTAACAAACGTTTATTCAACTTATGCAATAAATGATGAATCTATAAAGGAAAAGCTGACCAAAGTTTTACTCTTAGTAATAATTTCTTAAAAATATATTCTGCAATAAATTTAACGTCTGCATAGTTTTAGAAGGACTTGCCTATGTAACGGAAATAATTTCAAAAGCGATAAAAATGGAAAAATTCGCTAGATTTATTCTCCTGTTAAGCTATTATATAATGTATTGTATCAAATTTATGGGTTTAAATATGCAATGATTTACACGCGAAATTTATTGGTTTGGCGACAAGACGGTAATAAATTTGGACATCAATACCTTTTAACTGAAAGTGCGATGATTTTTTTTTATTCAATTAACATTATATATTATTATGTTACATGCTTATTTGATCTTGCTGGTGTTGAATACTTTATTAACACCAGCACAAAATGTCCTATATTAATTCATTGATATCTTTGTTTGTCTTTGTGTAATGCATAATAGAGAAAAAGCGACATAGAGAGTGTGTGTGTGTAAGCGTGAGTGTTGATTGAAGTTGACAGGCGACACTGTTGCCAGACGAATAATGTTACTATTTATTTTATTATCATTTATAATAAATTTTGTTTCATTGTTCAATTAAACGAATAAGAATATGTTCATAGCAACAAGATAACCCTATATATTTTATTTGTAGCAAAGTATAGTTTTTTTTTTAAAAAAATCAAATACTTATTTGTTTTATAACACATGAGAACTTTAGACAAATTGTAATGCAAAAAAAAATGAACATTGTGTTGTTTTTCACTTAATGAAAAACGTTAGTTACTAAATTACTGTTGGTATATTGTTAGTTTTTTAACTTAAACTTATGTTTATAATATGTAATTTCAATCTTTCGTTTCTCAACTTTTATTATGTATAATATTTATGTATCAATCAACAGTCTTTTGTAATGCGTGCAATGAATTTCGCAATATTTTTTTTAACCTTTTTTTAGCTTTTAAAACCAGAAATTATATCCGAAAAGACGTTGATAATGCATTTATTATTACAAAATTAAAAACGTTAATATTATTGTTGATATAGGGATGTTAAAAAATATTATGATTTTCTTTTTTTGATTTCTTATATTTGTCGGTTTTTTTACGCTAACCTTGTGAATTTTTTTTCATTGTTACCAGTCATTTTTTTGTTAATAATTTAATTTGAATGGTTCTCTGAACCAAACGCATTAGGTCAAAAATTGTACAGAGTGGTGCAACAGTAGCATCAGAAAAAAAAACATAGACAGTGGTAATTCAGTATCAAGTGTACGTAAGCCCCGAAACCTAACCGACAGTGTCACACTTAAAATTTATGAAAATTTATTCAACATTTTAAATCGGCCGAACAGAAAGTCCACGCTTCCATAGAATGGCACGACGTTTAGCGGTGTCGGAATCATTTGCATACTGTCCCCGCAAAATTTACATTTCACTTCTAAGACACGGCCTCTAGTCGGCGAGATATCATGGAAAACTGCGGTCGGGGAAACTCATTAACAAGTCTAATTTTTTGCACCCCCCGGTAGTCGAGTCACTAATTATTGGCAAATGAGTCGGTTTATTTTTCTAACTCACCACGTGAAAAATTGCTGTGTAGAGGTGCTTTCAACGCAAGGTGAATTTCATTTGATAGATATCACTGAAAATTAATGACTCTTTTATCACTCAACTGGTAAAATACAATTTACTATTCTAAATGAATAAAAAATGGCACATTTTATTAATTATTATTCCACAATGCATCTTGTTATTCATTATATTCACTTTGGAGCCATTATATTGCTATATAGAGCAGTATAAAGCTGATCGTAATGTACTTAAGTTTAAATATAGTTATGACAATGGTGAAAGCCGAAATAGCTATCAATTAATATTATTAAAACTGTAGAACTAAATACGTTGCTATTTTTACCATAAAAGTAAAATATATTATATAAAAAAGCGATAAAAATAAATAAAATTATTATGATTTGCAAAATTAATGGTAGACACTGTTAGTAAATAAAATGTCAATCAAGATAATTTGTATTATTTATGGTTTACCCACTTTCATTTTTGTTATAGTTTCCTCGAGATAAATATTTTTACGATCAACATAAAAGGAAAACTTGAAAATATCCTATTCCCATCACGTTTAATGTAATTTGATTTCTTCATCCAATTTTCTCGAAAAAAAGTTGTTTATGTCGACGGGAATGGCCATTAAATAAAAACTCAGCGAATGATCTCACAGCTCCTACATAAAATGGTGTTATAACAAGCTAGCTTTAGGCATATCCTACCTAAGGAAAACTTATAAGGAAAACATTCAGAATACCATTTCAAGGAAAGGTATCAAGAAAATATGAGTGTTTATTAAGGCGCGACAAATTGCGAAATATTAAAGAATATCTGTACTGAATTTTACAGCGTGTTTTTTCTTTATTTAATTCTGATTAGGTTTGCAAAGTAAAAGATATTATAAAATTGGTTGATTGCTTCATTTTAACTTTGATTTTGTTCGTAAATGAAGGCCGTTTTGGATGCGATTTATTTTGTTGGTTATGTCATTTTTTCATTAATTTACTTGTGTTAAAAAAAAATAATAAAACAATTTTACTATAGAGAGAAATTAAACTGAATTTAAACTAAATATGTATGTATGAAATAATCAAAAATTATTTATAGCATCACAAAATATCTTTTCAACCGAGCGAATAAACTGTTCAATTTTGATAATTTGTATTTTATTTTGGGCTCATAAGTGGGCCAAATGGTATTTTTTTTAAAATAAGTTAGATACGTTGTAATATTTTGCACGTCTTAAAGTATCATAAAAGTGAAGTAACCTCAGTAAGTACACATTGCAATAGTGCTGTCTCCGTAAAATAAAAATATGCGATCCACCAAAACACGAAATAAAGACGTGATTGTACACTAAGTCCAAGAAAAGGTTTTACCATTTTACTAGTTGACTCACTTCGCCTCTCAAGAATTTATTTAAAAATGTTGTATGCATGACGCCTATTTCAAAATAAATGGTATTTTTAATTTATGTAATTAAAAGTATTTTTTTATGCGAAAACTATATTACTGAAAACAATATATTAAAATTATGCCTTATAATGTATATGTTAACAAAAATGAGTATTTAAATAATCAATTTTAAGACTTCTTAATTATAAAACAATTTGGTCATATTATACTGTGTTAAGCCATTAATGAGAGGATGGCATGGATGTAAATATGTTTGCTTCTTTCCCAATTAACTATTCCACTGGTGTTTCATAACGATAGAAAGCAGTAGTGAAAGCGGAATAATAAAGTACAGTTATACATATCTTGAAAACTTGTGGCACTTATCTCGTAAAAATTCATTCATTAAGCTTTATAAATAAATTCACACTACGGTGCGTACATTCTAAATAATGGATATCTTAGAACATGTTTGGAAAAAAAATATATATTTAACGGTGCTTCAGTGGGAAATACACACTTCAAGAAAGGTTTTTAGTCGTAGCGGATGTTAGTGACTTCAACGATTAGTATCATAAATAAAAATATTTAGCCTTTCAGCTACCATCGATAATTAACAGTAATTACCTACCACGCCAGCTATAATTTGCAACTATTGATTAAATTAGCTATTGACGAGATAACTCGTCTGTGGCAGCCATAGAGTTAAAAATATTGCTCATAAAAATCTCACTTATAACCGGGCACATGGAATAAATCACAAGAAATAAAACAGCTGATAAGTTTTTTTTTATTTCAATATTTGACATTGAAGCTTATGCCAAAGTTGAAAGATCATTCGAGATATGCTCGATGAAGCTCATAAAATTTACTCAAGGATAATTTACGTCACAAGCACCATGTTTGAGATATCATATTTACAATTTATAAAAATCAATTTGACATTGACCTTACCGGGGATCGAAGCCAAACCCACCTGATCTGTAAAGTACGCTCTAACCAACTTTACCAAAGCGGGCAACATATGTACACATTTAACATAGTGTTTTATTATATTTGAGTACATTTCGTACTTTAAATATACACGTTGCCTTTATGACACAAAAAACCTTTTTGGCAGCGGCCAACGTTGCCAAACAGGGGTTGGAATAGTTGATTTTTTTTATTAAAATGACTCCACAGTCTACGCACATAATGACGCATCAAACGGAAGAGATAAGACCGCAACTCGTCGTTTTTCATCCCTGTATCAGAAACATCCACACCCGGCGCGCTTTGAATCAGGGAGCGGCCCCAACCTACGAGCCTCATTCAATTGACGTAAATTTTCAGTTATGTATTTTTAAATATTTTTTATCTCCTCCTTTACGACGGTTTTGCACTAATACTTTGTCATTTTTATGTAATTTTTATTTACTCTACGTCAAGTATCTCTCTTGCCTTTGGTGAATCTACGATATGAAATTCATTATTGAAGCAACTAACCGTTTTCTAACTATGATATTAATTGATGATATCCATTTCAAAACCTACCTAATGAATTTTTTTTATTTTTTTTTAATTTTGATGCCAACTTGTTCTCTATTTCAAAATCTACACAATCTTTTTAAGGTGTTCACTGTCAATACTTGGTAGAATGGCATTATAATAAAAATAATAAAACATTTTTAGTACTTTTTCCACATCAAATTTATTACATCAGGAACGGTTTCGCTCATGATGAGCATTGTCAACTGATAATAAAAACAATAAAACAGTGATATTTATACAAAAGTTAAGTGATAAAAACAAGGTATGACAAACAATTGGTATTACAACCTAGCAAAAGAATTGAAGCAAAATACAAGGAAAATAAACTATAAATAAAAAGTTGAAGACCACTTAGCAATGAAAACTATTACAAAAAAAACATTCAACAACATTCAACAACCAAATTTTCCAAATTTTTCCAAACTCAATTTGGTTGACAGACATTAAGATTTATTTATTATATACACTAATTGTTGGTTTTTACTTTTTTAATGATAATTCATACCTAATTGGTTTTTTAAATATTATAATATTAAAATTTTAAATATTACTCAAGATCAACTACAGTAAAAATTAACTGTCAAAATTATGACACAGTATTCAACGTCGTTGGTTTCCATGCTGGACTTTGCTGGTTCGATTCCCAGTACGAACAGCATTTTTTCAATTCTATTTGAAGGCATTAATGTTAGTGATGTCTAAAAATTCTCTCTCACCCTTCCAATCCCAGAATAACGAGGCGAAGCGAGAGCAATTATCTTACAACTAGTTATGTTTAAACTGTTCTTTCTAATACTACTATCTTCAAAAAAATAAAGTTTTAGAAACTGGTAACAATCAGTTCTTATGTTAAGAATCATTTTTTACTAATGAAACTTTATTAAAATTAAAATAACTAACGCTTATTTTTATTCTGACGGGTAGTAATAAAATAATACCACCACGGCAAAAAGCATTAAATGTCAACTTAAAGTCCCTTTTAAAAACTACGAAAGCTTGACATAGTGTCGTCGTTGATCTGACAACCATATTTATCAACAGCATTAACTTCAAATAAAATAATTCATTCATTCATTCATATATATCTGTAAATTCTATTTAATTGCCAATTTTTCGTTACACACTAATAGTCTTATTTTGTTATGTATATATAGCACTATAATATTGTATTCTTTTATGAGTTGATAATGGTTGTCATGAGAAAAACCGTTTTTGATTATATTAAATAAAAGTGGAGTAAGTACAAATACTTTTTTTAGATATAATGCTTCTCCAGAAAGTATTGACAGTGAATACCTTAAAAGACATTTTATTTTTCTAGTTATTTTAATTTATCACACTGTTTACGTGACAATCTTTTCAGTTAGTTAATTCAAAATATTTTTAACAGCATATTTTTGACGACCTATAATTTGTTTTGACTATGAAAGATGATATTACAATATCCTACTTTCTATGTGAGGGGTGTCACAAAAACGAAAGAGGGTTGCTCAGGTATTCAGGCGAAATATAATCGATACGAACACCAGTTGTTTTTGTCACACGAAACGAATACCGCCTACTTAAAAGTATACTCATAAAGAAAGGGCATGTGGTTTCAAGTATATTTCCTATCGAAGTCTGCGTAAAATATTTAAACTTATAAACTCTGCAAAGTTCATACTGGGAACGTTTGGGGAGAAAAAACTTTGAAAAGAACCTGGTCTATTGCATAAAGTAGTGTGCAAAAGCTGTTTGCGGCGGAGAAATCATTTTTTTAAAGATTGAAATGAAATATTGAAGTTTTTCAAGAAAATAACTTCATGCATATATTTTATTGATAATGTTTTCAAACATAATTTTACTTTTAAGGTGTTTACTGTCAATACTTGGTGGAAAGGCATTATAATAAAAATAATAAAAGATTTTTAGTACTTTTTCCACATAAAATTTATTAGATCAGGACCGGTTTTGCTCATCGCGAGCATTATCATCAGTTGATTTTTATCATAATTTTACATTTTAAAAGAAAGATTTATCTCATAACTGTAAATAAAAATATTGAGTGGATGAATCCAAAGCAAATAAACGTTACGTTGATAATTCTGATAAAAAATGTTGTTATGCTTTAAGAAAATGCGTTGATTTGTAGTGTGACTTACAGTAATTTTTTTAAAAAACCTATGGCTAAATTATATTGAAAGTGAAAACAGTGTTGCAAATAAATGAGGTGTCTTAAATAAAGTATATACATACAATCACTATTAAGGTGTTCACTGTCACTTGATAGAAAGCCATTATATTAAAAAATAAAATACTCTTTTGTAATAATTTTGCATTTATTTATTAAAATCAGTACTGGTGCTTCTCATCACGAGTGTTTTTAGAACCGCTTATGTTGCTACTATATTTATTTTTTTGACATTGTACATTTAATTGTAAAGATTTAATTGGATTAACTAATGCAGTTACATAATTTTTTATTGCAATTGCAAAATAAAAACAATTTTAACATTTTTAATAAAGTCAACTTAGTCAACCTTCATATTTTATATAAATTATCTTCATTCATTTATCAATTATTTGTTACACCCTTATTATTCTTCGTTAGTTTTGTATATATTGTCATGAATTATAATTTACGTTTATCTGTTAAGAAATATTGTGGTGAGAGACACTGATTCTGATTTTGATGAGAAATCTAGTAAATGAGAAATAAGTAAAAAAGATTTTTTTTCAATATAAACTATAAATTATAATTAAATTGGTATCTTTTATATTAAAATAACAAAATGATTAACAAGGATATTTAATTCATTGGTTTATCGGAAGCTGAGAAACGTTTTTATGTACTTAAACGTAATAGCTGTTTTGACGTCTAATATAAAAGTAAGATTTACGTAAATAAAGGTTATCTATTTCTATTTCTTTAACCGTGAATTCTACAAAACGCATCGAGCAAAAACAGGCTCACAAAAACAGTCTGAACGACATATCATTACATTGATGCACTCTGGGTGCATTGTAACAGCGAATTTTATAAAAATATATATATGTATAACTTTATTTACTGATATTTACCTTGTCAGGAATTATACTTTGAGCACTTTCTTTGCTTTGGCCAACTACATATTATACAATACTTACAGTTAAAAAAACTCTACTGAAAACATAATAAAACTTTGAATTTGATTTTTTTTAAATATAAAACTTCTGTATTATTTCATAGTTATTAAATAAAAATATCACTAAAACGAGGGACGTTTGTTTTATTGTTCTGTTATTTTATTTACAACAACATAATAGCAGATGGCTGTGCGTTAAGCCGAAATAATTTCAACTGTCTCCTTCGACTCATTTTAATGACGTAAATTATCAAATATTATACAAACGACCACAAATGGACCAAAAGCTGCGAATTTATGTAACAGTTATGGAAATTTGAAGAGTAAACAGGAGGTTTGTAAGAAGGTTTATGTCTTGCGACCGCTGTGGAAGTGTGCCAACAACGATTTCGTTATGTTCCAAACATGCAGCCTCCCCAAGATTCTATTAGATGTGGAGAGGCAGATAAAATTTCACGTTCTCTTCCATTCGCACGAAAATTTTC
Organism: Himalopsyche tibetana; assembly: GCA_030503985.1. Classification (NCBI taxonomy): domain Eukaryota; kingdom Metazoa; phylum Arthropoda; class Insecta; order Trichoptera; family Rhyacophilidae; genus Himalopsyche; species Himalopsyche tibetana. The sequence goes on along the minus strand of JAPJYX010000009.1, from coordinate 4,696,257 downwards.
GAATTAATTCCACGAATGATTTATGCGAGACGGTGGAAATTCTCAATACCATTGTCGATACAATGAAACGAAATGGAATTTATTAGACTTTCTATTCCGGCTGAGCAATTTGAATCAAATGAAAGGAGAATCAATGAATTCGGAAGTATCCCTTGTACAATAAAATAATTTATGTCAACGACCTTGTTTTGTAAAATTTAATCAACCAGAATAATACAATATGCGTAATACAAAGAAATGTATTTTTTAATTATTTTTTGTAAGGCATCTGTTTTTGATCTTTCTTAATAAAAGTGGACAGCATTTAAATTGACATTTTTACTGTAAGTAAAACTTCTCAATTACGGATTTAAATCCAGAATAAAAATCACTTTATCATACAATTTAAGATGTTGACAAACATCAAAATATTGTTAATTAAAATTCAATATAAACTTTTTGTAAACAATAGCAAAAAATATGGAATTATTAATGAAAAAATCTGTTCCTTATTTTCATTAAAATTACATTTTTTAAATCCATTTAACCCTCTTTTTTTCCAAAGAGAGTGGGGATAGATGGATGGGTAGAGAAAGGACAGGACTTGTGGTTCTTTGATTGCGAAATGCCACGATTGAAAAATACTGAGACTTGAATCGTGAGATCCGTCACGGAAGCCAAAGATGTTGACCAGTGCACTACAAGCTCGATTTTTTTTTATCCATACACGTCCATTCTATTAAACTCACTCTTTTTACCTTGAAAAAGCTCCATAACAAATGTTCTTACTATCTTATAATCATTTTCCTATGATGGCTTTTCAAAAAGACGTAATTTTCTAATAAACTGTATCAATTAAATAATACATTGTTTCACATTTAAAAGTAAATCTCTTTCCAGGATAAAATTGTATACAACGAATCATAAGTCAAAATAATATGTAAGCCAGTAATATTTTTCTTAGATTCCAAGAACCAGAAACGGATTTGATATTCGCGAGAATTTTATACTGATAAAAAGATTTGCAACGAACGAAACCAGTTTTGGTCATTAAATTAGATGGTAGGGTCTTAATTTTATACATATTTTCCAAGTTTTCAGTGAAAATATCTAAATTTAATATTTTGTTAGCTAAACTTAAATCTGATTAAAAAAAACCGACACCTCCAGCGTTAAATATCGTATCTTCAAAATCGTTACCTTATAGGAAAGAGACAGAAATGTGGTATTCGTCTAAATTTTGATAATTTTGCATGAAATATAATAAAAAAAAATTCAATTATAAATATAATTTGGTGCAAAACGATCAAAATATAACACTTTTCAACCCACCATATTTAAAAAATGTAAATGAAAACAAATTTAGCCAATAGAACAATAATTATTAATTGTTGCCACTCAGCCAAGTGCTATTTTTAAATGTTAAAAAAAAAATGCGTTGAAGTATGAATTTTTAATTAGTTGAATGAAATTTGAATCGTTCAAATTATGTACATTTACACAGATTTTGTCACTAACGACCCAGGTTTCACCTTTTGGCATCTTCAAGCGTTCAAGTGCACGGATGAACTTGAACTGACTCAATTGGATTGAAGTGAATGTACATAATTTGAACGATTCAAATTTAATATTGAAATTCCACCAAGCACCTTCAATCGAAATCTTAAATTAGTTGAATGAAGCAAAAAATAATTTAAAGTCGAGTTTCAATATTAAACGATTATTTCACAGTTTATTTTTTTTTTATATATATATATATATGTGTAAAAATAAATTGATAGTTGACGCACTTAGATTTCTTTCATATTTCTTATAAATTCAATATATTTTCTTTACGAGCCCGATTACTTTTTAGTATGCATCCAAAAATCAAAAAAATAGTGTTTTTGAATAGCATCCACAAAAAATAAAGAGAGCCCGATAGCGGTAAAATATGAAGTCATAAAAATGAATCTCAGGAAAAGGCAGTCAGCAAAGGGTTTCAGGTTCTCAATCATATCTCATATGGGTACCAATTCTCTGACCGCTTAAGCCTAACGTGGAGGCATTTTCACTTGCATGCATGTGACAACTCGTCTCATCGTCACATCTTTTGAGGGTCTCATATAGAGATTCTGTGTCGAGACATCCCGGAAAAAAAGTCCCGAGATTTTTCTGGTTTTTTGCTGTCTTAAGACCCGGAACTTTTTTGGAAAATGTCCCGGGAATTGTGACTGTGATTTATAGTGTGCTATTAACATATACATTTTAATTTTGAAAAAAACAATTTTTGTGGTTAAGAAACCCTCAAAAGGACTGATGTGTATTGAATGCAAGCAGGTATAAGAGAGGAGCCCTAAGAAAAACGGACACGATATGGTCGGTACGTGACACTTACCCGAGGTTTGAACAATATAGAAAAACAGATTTTCGGGGTTTATAAATTCGTAGAAGTTTCAAATACCATGTGTTTATATATTGTAATATAATTGTAGCAAAAGCAAATTACAAAATATTAAAATTGAATATTCATTCCTGATGTTGTTTTATGTACAAATGTTTTTTCATTATTTCACAAAGATACTAATGTCTCAAGAGGAAAAAAAAGGTCTTAAAGCTGTATTGTAAAGTGACGGTCGTAAATTTAATCCCGACGGCGGCGTCATTGATTACATGTACTTTTACCATCTTTTCTTAGTAAAAATTAGCCGTAAGCATTGCACACATCCATTATATAAGAAAAATATTAATTATTAAACACTGTATTAAAAGAAAGCGATTTTTACTATTCCGTACTTACTTAAAGTACTACCGTTAAAAACGATGAGAGTATGTAATACATATAATACATGCAAATATTTAATTTTATTGAAGGGGAAATATAAATCTCGGGTCCCGGGATGTTCCGGGACTTTGATTGTATCACGCCTTGAGTCCCGGGACTTTGAAAACCTCGAGACTTCAGAATCCCTAATACACACAATATTGTGCCAAAAGTTTTTCGATCATTGTCTGACAACATCTACTTATTTAATTCACTCACGATTCTTCAAAATACATTGACATCTGTAATTACTTTATAGAATAATATTAACGGTGTTGTTAATGTCATCACTAATGTAAGAAAAAATGATCGCGTTCACCACTCAGATAATCAAGATTTTAATTATCAAAGAGAGCAGCCATTTCATCATTCAATTTTGTTTTTGTTTGTCAATAAAAAATTGTCACGATTCTATACACTATCAAATATACTATCTTTAAACATTTTTGTCTTGCCCCTTGATGACACTATATATAAGGATATTTTAACCAACCAATTAACCGTTAAAGTTTATAAGTTTAATATTTAAATAACATATAATTATAAATATTTACCAAAGCCTAGGGAAAATATCGGAATGATTTTAAATTCTGACCAATTATGAAAATACGCAAGCTTAAAAAATCTAATAGTTTACTTAATATCTGAATACGTATTATGCAATGAACTTTTTGTCAATAACTTGAAAGTTAATTAGTTGCAGCAAATTCACCAAAGAAATACAAGTCTTTTTTTTCATTTCAACTAATTTATTTCAATAATACAATGTTGATTCTTGATGATACAATATCGTACAGACGTCAGCCAAATATATATAAACATCAAGTAAATGTATCAAGTTTTAGAGTGCAAACCCTAATTCCATGACGGCAGAAACTTTTGGGGGAAACTACAGATGGTACCATAAAAAACCTCCCCGAAAACTGAGAGAAACCCGCCCATGGCAAAAGTTTGATGTGAAAGCCGATTTTTTTATCATTCTGAGACTGCTATATGAACTGGGTCATCCAAATAAAACGCAAACGTATGAAGGTATCGAGATGATTTTATCCAACAAAGCCCAGTATCACTGCAGGGGAGTGTAGTGTTCAGGCAGTCGTTTTCCAAAGGACATTTTTGCGTGTGTTTTTTGGTGGTCCTTCTTGCGTTACGGGGTTGGACTGATTTAAGAAAACGACAAAATAAAAACAGGGGGCGTCCTGCCTGACGGGTGGATTGATGATGACCGGGATTTTAGGAGAAATGTATATAAGAAGTTCCATCATTTAAACAGACTATTTAAACTTTCTTCTTTGGAAGTAATTCTGAATAAAAACAGGTTATTAGAATATATCTTTATTTGGTTGGCTATAATTTTTTATAACATTTCTACTAAAGAGTTCATTTTTTCCGCTTTATAGGTTGATAATTATATATATATATATGTATATATTTATATATAGTATTCGATACTAATCAATAATATTTTAATTTGTAGAATCTACTTGATGTTATTATTTGTATGTACAATATATATTATACACTATTTAGTAAAATGTATAACATTATTTAATAAAGCAACATATTTCAAAGAAGAAGAATAGAGTAAATCATGATAATGTTTTTTGTTTAAGTTCAGAAACCTAAGAAAATTATTTTTACATTTCGCTGTTAATTTATCTATTTTTCATGTTATAATTTAGTAATATGTTTTTTTTTTAACCCTGTAATTATTATTAATGCTGGAATATAAAAACGATCTTTATATCCCAATACCCAAATAAAATATGTATTTTTGATTAATAGCCCACAACTGATGGTATTTCAGTTATGGGCTATTATTATTACTATGCAAAAAAAATACTGAGTAATATTTTTTTAATTTTGAAAGTTAAATCTAAAGTTTTGAATGAAAAACAAAAATAGTTCTGCCTTCTTGTTAATCGCGGGGGATACTTTTCTTGACACTTTCACGATAAGAACAATTAAGCAATTAACGGTGGATTGAAAAAAGTATAAGAAAAATAAAGATTGTTAATAAAAAGAACATTATTAATGAAAAATTAATGTCAAACATAACGTAAAAGTAATATTATTTTACAAACATATGATTTTCATAAACTAATTATGTCATTCTTGTGTAAAACATTTTAATGACTTCTTGCATCAAATTGACGATATCGCCTCCCTTTCATGAACTGTGATGTGGACTTCAACATGTGATCTTCAACAATTTCCTTACACAAGTTTTTTCCCAAAACCAATTGTACACGGCTGGGTGACTTTATTTTATCCTACTTCTGTGTTTCTGATTCATTTCACTATATTCAATTCTTTCCACTAACCCCGCGTGGCATTTTCATCACCTCTATCAGTTTTTTTTTGCGCATCGATTTATCTAACAAACTTGAACGCTGCTTTTGTACTTTGATTTATAAGCTTTAAGACTAAAATGATATTCAGCGATACACCACTACATCAACTAGTAAATTAGTACACAAATTCCCAAAGAATGTCCCCCCGTATTGTCCAACACTTAATGAGCTTGAGGTTATTATTGTTGAGTCGAAACAATCAGTAAATCAATTAATTTTACAAGAGCTTGAATACCACAAAGAGTTCTACATTGATAAATCAACCTTTTATCGATGTGTATTCTTTAAATACATTTCCGCAGAAAAGAAGAGTAAGACGATCCTCAGTTGCTTAAAATCCAGAAACAGTTTTCCCCTCAGAAGAAAAAATGTTTTTTTACGTTTACTTGTGAGTGAGTGAGAAAGATAGTACACGCGTGCAATAACTATAAAGGTTAGAGTAAGACAAACTGATATAACGAGGTTGAACACGCAGGAATGGCAATGGTTACCAGTAAGAGATTTTAAAAATACTACTACAAACATTTCAAAATCTCATGTAACCGATATTTTGTCTTCGAAAATTCAGTTTTTTAATAATCAAAATAAAATTATTATTTTTTTAAATTATTTGATATTCAGTTATATAAAGTTTGAATTTCGATCTCAAAAAATATAAAAGAAAGATGGTAGGGTTAATTTAGGTCAAGTGGTAAGATAATATATTTGTTAATGCATTATTTTCATTACTATGGAATAGAGAAGCTTAAAATAATATATTTAACAATTTTTAATTTTTGGATTCAATTTAAAAATCGGATTTGACAGCCAGTGTGAAAATTTACTACCATTCAGTAAATATTAAATACACATTTTACTTTTCTTTTGAAAATATTCTTGCCTTTAAGATTGCAAGAAAAGATTTACTGCAAAAAGGCTCGCATTTAGAAGCAAGCACATCAAGGTATATGCTTCGAAAAATACTAATAAAAAGTTTGCTTTCAGTGAAAATAAATTTCAAAAAAACTGTTATTTCCATAAATTTCATCATGGACGCCGATCAATGGCACCATAAATTTTTATCTTAGAAGGCATACAATATTAGGAAAGTAAAGAAAACCTTTTTTCAGGTATCTGAAGTGTTTTCTAATACTGTGATATCTTCGTTCAGTTTTTATTAACATTGTATGAAATGATTCATATCCGCAAACTGAGATGAGAAAACAATATTTTTAAGACTCAAAAAGACGAAAAAAGTATTCGTGCTAAAGATTTATAACACTGAAAACCATTTCCCCTCTCATTGTGTAGCATATGGAGAGTGTATTGAATATAAATTGATAGTCATTTGTTCATCTTCTCTACATTTGAAAAGAATAGGGATAAAATAATTTCTCGCTACGGTCTGTTTCAGGGTGGGATGATAAAACGGGAAATTGAGGCACAGAAATACATGCCTTCAAAACCAAGATGCATAAATCGATTTTAAATAATAAAAAAACAGAAATATTTGGCATTACAGCTAATGCCAATGCGCCAAATATTTAAGTTGAAAGATTTTAGGAGAAAAACTATATGAGAAATTATATTAAGTCACAAACACCCATGCTGAGGCCTCAAATTTAACTTTAAAAAACTTAATTTTACATTAAACTTACTGGGAATTGAACCCAGATTTGCCTGGTTAGTAGAGCAAGATCTAATCAATTAGACCACAGCGGGGGATTTATGAAACTGCTCGTACCGGGTTGTAAGGACATGAGCTCTGTAACCGAAATCAACCACTCGACCAATTACGACCAATTACGACCACGACGCCCTTTATCCTAATACTAAAAAAATATTGTGTAATTTATAAATTCCAGCAAAGAGTGAGTTTGAATAATTCACATCGCTTACTATCAAAAAAATAATTATAACGTTTTTTTTCATTACGCCAATTATGCCATACTCCAATTTGTATTTATCTCTAATTTTCTTTGAGTCATGCTAGTGATTAATTTATATGTCTACCTTTTATAAATACGACATCTAGATAAAATATTCTACGCAACAAGTGTATATGCTAGATTTTACACTTTTACTTAATTTTAGATGTTATCAGAGAATGAATAATTCAATCCAATGTTCTTATTCAGTTTAATCATGCTTCAAAAAAAAACATGAATTAAATGATCCTATTACGCGGTTAATATCTCCCATGATGTGCCACATACTATAAGCTGTCAAGTATCCAATAAAAGCTTTGGTCTTAAGAGGAAAACAATGCTTTTGACGGTTTATCCTTCAACATTCAGTTAAAACAATCGTACAAGTGATGTTAATTTAAAAAGAGATCTAAGAAAATTTGCAGGGCAAGAATCAATTAGTGCAATATAAAAAGCGGAGACATGGATATGAAACTTAACTGCATAGAGAATGATTAGCCATGCATATTTTAGATATACATATATATATATATATCAGATATACGGAAGAATGATTTTTTCCTGAGTTTATATTTTTCAATGCAAAAATGTACACTTTACAAAACCAAAAAGCGCCAAATATAACAAATCCGGTGTCTAAAGCTATTTAGTTGAGCAAACTTTCTTTTTTCCGTAGTAAAAGTTTTCTCGATTGAAAATAAAGCTCTTTCTTTCACAAGTATGTGGATTGAATGCCTGAAACAAAAGATTAATACGTGAGTCTTTTTTTCGTTTTTTAAGAATACGAAAAACTAAAACAGGTAAATTAATCAATTTGGAAACAACTGCTCAGCATGTAAACAAACGTTTAACTATAAGAGCACACATATTGCAAAAGCGTGACCAAGCTTTTTTTATTACAATAAGAGTAGAAAATGTTTCGATTTTTTTGTTTTTTGTATGAAATTAACTTTTAAATATTCAAACATAATTGTTAAAAAAATGAATCATCCTAATATTTGTAAATTACTATGGTCATACTTTTTAACGAATAAATAAGCATTTTTGCTACAAAATAATCGTTTAACCTCACAAAATATTTATTTCTGCTTTAAGTTACAAATTTAACACCTAATTATAAGATTTTTTTTTGTATTTTTGATTTTATAAGATTATTATCTTATTTTATAAATTATTGGAAAATATATAATTATGGTGTAATTTGAAACAGTCAGATTTTTGATTTTATAGAGCTTATTTTTGTAGAAGACAACCATTTGCTGCTAATTAAAATATTTGCAGAACGTAACACAATTCTATATAAGATAATATTTAATATTTGAAAGTCATACATGTTGTTAAACGTTAATTAAAGTTTAAATAGCGTCAATTGTTTTGTTCAGCAGTTATGAACCAGTTGATTAAATCACTTGCGAATCAATGTCATCAATGGCATTTGTGAAAATGTGCGCTTTAGCGATGAAAAAATATAACTGAAACCTTTAAGTGCCAAAATAAAGACAATTTTTAAAGATATATTGTGTAGTTAAAAAAGTACATTAACACAATAAATAAATTCAAACAGATTACAAATTAAATATTTCAATTTTCTCCATGACTATGTTTAAAATCTTGAATTAAAGTTTACTCAAAATAACAGCAGCAAATAAAACTTTATTTTTCATCTAAATTCTCCAATAAATAGTACAAATAAGGTAAAAAAATGTTTTATGTAAAGTTCTCTCTCCTTAAATTCTTATCGAATGCTTTAAATTCAGACCAAAAGGCGCACGAGAATTTACGACCAAAGGTTCGAAGGCTATATTGATATGGAGATTTAGTCAAATTCAAGAATGCATACAATGGATATATGAAAATAGCATAATGGAATAAGAGTGACATAAAATCTCTTCAGCAAATCTTCTCTCGAATAGTAGAAATACCTCATGAATGTGAATGAGACATATTTAAAAGAAAAAACATTTAACAAAAAGATTCGGGCATTATAAATATTTATGTGGGACATTATTTCATATTGAAATATTTGTTTATTGATTTTAAATTGAATACCTAAAGCTACTTATTCGTTAATTTATCATCGGTTTTGGAATTTAAACATGTCCACTTTACATGCATATAAATTCTGTTTTTTTTTTAAACGAAAGGGAAATGTTTAAGTTATCCGTTTACATTACTAAGTATAATTGCGGTATTAGAGTTTAAGTATTGCTTGCAATATTTTTATATCAAACAATAATAAAATTGATTAAATATCAATATTGTTATTAAAAACAGTCCGGTTTACACGTGGATCATTTGCACTCTAAGCAAAACTCATATTGAAAAGAATCGTTCAATAAAAACATCTTTTTGAGTCAGTTTCTCAACATTCCGTCAGAAAAAGTGAGAATATGAAGATATGACCAGTCGCCTACTTAAGGCTTTCGCTAAATTTAATTTAGTAGATCAGATAGATTAGAGAGAACTTTGAGGTTGAAGCAATGTTTTGTACACAAAATGTATTGACAAATTATTATATCGTTATAATAGTTATATTGTTGCTTTAATTATATCATTGATGCTTTGAAGTTGAAGGGGAGTTTCGATACGTATATGAGTAATATTTGGCTTTCAAGTAAGGCATGACATTTCTATTAATATCTTAGAATTTATTTATGCACGTATAGCTTTCGGTAATCAGGCATACCTGCTATTCTATAAATTATTTTTTTTATTTGATCATAGCTTTGCCTTCAATTAAAGATATCGAAATTAAAGATCATAGACACCTCAGTCGAAAGTATCAGTGTTGTTGAATTGGCTACAGATCCAGATGTATAATGAATTGTACAAAATTCGTTTAAGGAAAACCGATACAAAAATATGTTTTTATTGTGTATTTGGCTTAAGATTATTATCAGCAATAGTCAATTATTTGTTCATAACACTGTACTTTAAATCAAACCAAAAATGATTTTATAATAAGTCTACGTTTAAAATACAAAACTATTTTAGAAAAAAATAGCTGCATTTTGTATAAGTAAGGTTCATTGTTCAAACACTCATCATCATATTTTTTTGTCGCTGAAAAGTTCTTAGCTCTGTATTCCAATTAATTAAACATGCAAATCAAACAACCACACACACGCCCCTTTCTTTACATAAACACAAAAATTTCTCACTCTACCTCTACGGAAGGTCGTCCATTCGACGCCCATTAATAAACACCTTTTTTATTTCTACACTCACACGGCGGACGTTTAGCCCACGAGCTACGCACGGAACACATGCCTACGCCAGAAGTTGTCAAATTTGCTGACCATATTCGATATGACTAGATCATGTACAGATAAGTTTTTGGAAACAGAGTATTTAAATCCTTTTATTAAACTGAAAATGTGTTGGCTTTTTTTAGTGGAAAGGCTTTGTATTAATATCTAATATAAATCCAGGTTAAGTCATTTAGTTAACAGCTATTCAGTTACATTTAAATTCTGAAATTTCAATAGAAGATAATATATTTTCAATCCAAACTTAAGTTATCATAAAAAAATAATATTTACATTATTTGTATTTATAAGATAATATTAATACATAAACCCACTTTTCTACAATACAGCGATTTTTTTAGGTATTATTATTATCGCCTTATCGAAAGATAATATTTCGTAGAAGAATATAATAACTTTCTGGCCCAAATAACATGAAAAAATTGTGTTAAATAAATTGATAGTTTTTGATGAGTCAGATAACTCCAACCGACAGCACACAGCACTAATAATTCCATGAAAAAAATCTTCAGAAAACTAGGATATATTGTTTTTTTTTTTATTATTTTAATATGATACTTTTTTCTTCTTTGACATTAAAATTGTACACCAAAAGCATTTAAAACTACACATAATTTGTTAATCTTGTGTGGTGTCTTATTATCATAAGATGAATTTATAATACACATATTCTTCTAAATAGTCATATTATTAGTGATGGTATTTGTGAACTGTTTGATAAATTTTTCTATTGTATTTCTTGATTTTTTATGTTGAATTTGATGTATTGTGTATTTTTATTTTATATTTTGTCTTATTATATTTTTCAAGTGCATGGCGAATTGGCGTCAGCTGTTATGTCATGTACTGTAATTTTAATTTTTAACAATAAATAAATAAATAAATATTATACCACTAATTCTTCTAAAATGGTGTGTCAAATAGTAAAAAATGTTTATTTGCTCACAAAAACAGCGTGTATGTGAAGTTTGTTGAATAGATTTTCATAAATAAAAATTAATACATTATTAAAGGCTGAAATAATTATGTACACAGCGTTTTTCTACTATAAAAATAATACGACTAGCAATAGTACACATCTGCTGTTGTGTTATCGCGTGTTGAAGTCTGTACAATATTGTACATTCCAACATTAATAACAAACTGCTTTATATCTTTAATGGAGTTTTTATGAAGATATTCATTTTAAAAAATATATTTGCTTCTTTTAATGCACGTATGTAACAAACAAAAAATTGACAATCAATGACCTTTGCCATACAAAATGGTCAGCTCTACGGAGCAGGCTTCTCTGCCATTTTTCTTCGACCCCGTAGCGATGTAGGGTCGCTAGCCGCATTTGTCACAGCATGCCACATGCTACCTTTCGCGCCGGGGACATGGCCAATCTCAGGGTGTGTTTTTGAAAAGGGTTTATAGCAATGGATGTGACTGCATTAAACTTTTACAGCTGTGAACCTTCTCAACTAATTCTTTTGCAATGTAGGCTTCACTCCTGGATATATTTGTGACTATTTAACAATGTCAAGGGTAATAGAAGGTTCTTTTATCTTATAAACATTGGACATATATTATGGATGACTTCTCAAATGATTAGGGTTGGCTTTCTTAGAGCCATTTTATCCAAATTTTGAACATTTAAAAAATAAAAAAGACTTCAAATTCCATAACATATTTTATCACAGATTCTTTTAAATTTTTAAATAATAATTTAGAAATGTATTTAGTCTTCAAAACAAAATTCCAAGTTACGTTTTGACCTCTTGTGCGTAATTGCCAATATTTTAGTCTTTGGCAATGGTCAAAAGTGTCATACCATTTAATATTTTAAGCAAAGTTAAATGACGTTGAAGCTTGGAAAAAAGATAAAATGTTTATGGCAGAGAAACGGATTATGGTCAAAGAAGAAGACTCGTTAAAGAAATACGTCGTGAAACCATCTTTCTTTAACATGTAAAAGATATTAGAATAAGGTTTTGAGAGTAGCTGGTTTTGTATTGAAGTATGTAAACTTTTCATTTTAAGAATCATTTGAATGTTAAAAATTATTAAAAAGCCAACCAATAAAGAATTTCAGCAAATATCAAATCTGAGAATCAAAGTCTTGAAATTGATATAATTTAAGATTTCGACTAAAGACGCATGTTAAAATTTCACTATTTAAATCATCCAATTTCACATGTTTTGTTAACTTTAACACTTAGTTTAAGTTCATTTAAGCGATTGGACGCCTGAAGAAACCGAAAGGAAACCTGAAACTTTAGTGAAAAAACATATGGGAATGTTCAAAATTTGAACGATTTGTTTTCAAAAAACCTTTATTAACTACGTTGATTAATAATACATATATGCATCCTTTCAAAATAATAAATAATTTTAGAACACTGTATAATAAATTGCTATTATTTACTTCACATTTTTTCCATTTTCAATTTAAATACCTCCTTCGTGTGCCTCCCCATGAAAACACTTTCCTCCAAACAAAAAAGGCTTTAATAAAAAAAACGTTGTCTCTCTAATGCACTCCATTAACTTCCATCTACAACGCAATATAAATGCTCTGGCCATCAAAACGGCGTTGTATCGATTTTGAATGTTTACCCATATTTCTAACGATACGGAAAAAGAAATAGAGATGTTGAAATAAAGTAATACCCAGGTATTTCCCTCATTTATTTTACAATTTGATATAAAAACTTACATACATAAAGAATATTTTGTAAGTAAATAAAGACAAGGATTTGCGAAACAATAAAGTATTCAACCCAACAATAGCAAACACATCAAGTCGCGAAAATTGTACAGATGATATGAGTCCTCGATAGGCAAAGTGATCTAACTAGTTAGTAAAAATAAATCTTAGATTTTAAGTACAATCAGGTCTTTAATTGATGTTTTAAATAAGGTTACTTCACTTTAACAATACTTTCAGAATTATATAATATTACAATGCATCTATTTATTTTTCCTAAAATACTACTAGGCTCACTTCATTTCTAATGGATTCATTGGGAGATCTTTGGCGATAGTAGAGGATGAGTGTAAACAGTCCAGCGGTGCTATTCCCGCGTGTATAGAACTAATTTTAATGTTCTGAAATACCCGACACAATCACAGAATGTTGAGTATTTCAGACCGTCAATAAGAATGATATTAAATTAACCATTAAAAAATATGATTACTTAGTTATCTGTCATTCAAATAATTTAAACTAATAAAAATAAACAGTCAATGATAAAATATAACTAAATTTGAATCGTTCAAATTATGTACATTCACACAGATTTTATCACTAACGACCCGGGTTTCGCCTTTCGGCATCTTCAGGTGTTTAAGTGCATGGATGAACTTGAACTGATATTTGAACTGAAATTTAGTATTGAAGTTCCACCAGGCACCTTTAGTCGAAATCTTAAATTATAAAACATAAAGTTTCAATAGTGGTAGTTTACACAATTTCTAATAAAATCTGAATCTTTTTTGAAAAGAGTAGTAGGGATAGAGGAGTAGGGCAAGTCTAGTGTTTGCATCCTATTATTTAAGTATGGAAAGGGTGGGAGAGAATATTTCGACATCACAAACAACCATGCCCTCGAACAGAAACCGATAAATCGGTTAAAAAGTGCTGTTCGTATTGGAACTCGAGCTCGTGAGATCCGTCACGGAAGCCAACGACGTCAACCGTTAACAGTTATGTATTCGATATCCTGTCGAGTGTAACGAGTACTCGGGTGTTTGATGGTTGAGGTGACATCCCAACCCTGGTCGTAACACTTAACGGTTTCAGCACGAAGATTATTTTGTACACGCAAGGGAGCTTGGTTATCGGGGGTAGTGCATCATAACAGTATTGCTTATAGTTTGTTCCTGTTTGTAATGGTAGATTATTCCCGTTGAAATGTTTGCACGAGCTGACATTAGGTTGGTAAGTCTAATGGAGATTTTGTCATTTTAATTCGCTATCCATAGTGGCGCATTAATGGTTAAGTGACACTAAAAGAGCATAATGGATCAATTTTAAGAATGTTTTTATATTAATAATAATTTTATCATTTCGTTTTCTTTCAATTGAAATGGAATGAATTTTTCTAATGTTATACAATATTTCATTACAGTAATTACTGTATTTATTTTGCCTATTTTATGAAAGTGTGTCGAAAAACCTTATTTTTGATAAAGGATGATAAATTGGTGGTGTATACAAAAATAGCCATTAAATAACTTATACTACCTAGTAATGGGAATCATTTGTAAACCAACTAAGAGATAAAAGCAGTCATTAATATTTAACATGAATATGTCAACCATAGACGACATTATTTTTATATTAATAGGCACGAGCTTAAATGTAAATTACTACCCGGTTCCGGCAAGCGTTGCAATGCCACTCAAAGAAAGAAAGTGTTTGTGTTTTAATTGTGCTTATTGAAGTGCATATTTTCTTTTTCTGTCTGTTTTACGTTTGACGTTTGTTGCCAATTGTCTATGGTACGACACACGCGCCACCTATTGTAAGTTAATTGTAATATAACCTTCGCCCAAGACTAAGCATACGTTGTCAAAATGAACTGTATGGCAGACATACAAACATTGATTTTTCCGAAAGTGCAAGCAAAAAAAGCTTCATAAATTTGATATTAAAAAAACAAAGCAATGAATGTTGTTGAATGTTTTTGTTGTAATAGTTTTCATTGCTAAGTGGTCTTCAACTTTTTATTTATAGTTTATTTTCCTTGTATTTTGCTTCAATTCTTTTGCTAGGTCGTAATACCAATTGTTTGTCATACCTTGTTTTTATCACTTAACTTTTGTATAAATATCACTGTTTTATTGTTTTTCTTATCAGTTGACAATGCTCATCATGAGCGAAACCAGTCCTGATCTAATAAATTTTATGTGGAAAAAGTACTAAAAATGTTTTATTATTTTTATTAATATAATATATCACAATCTGCTATTAACAAAGGAAGTCAACTTTACTTCGGTCAGAAAAAAAGAGACGGTTTTGTAAATAAAAAAAGAAAAATCTTTTACTTTTACCACGGAGACATTTTTTTTTTAATTTTTCCAATAATAAATGACGACGACCCGGAAGAAAAAAACAATATACCATGTATGGGTTCTGTCGTACATTTGTCATGATCTTATAGAGTAAAGTAAACTATCAATGGAGCAGAAAATTGGTCTCCTTTTTTGATGTGTCATGGCAAAATCTTTTGTGACGGTGCAAAAATAACGTAAGTATAACAAAAAGAATTTCCTCGCATCAGATTTTCAGTCAATTGAAGTCACGCTGGAAATATTTTTCAGAAAAATAAAACCGCTTCCAGTTGTATTTTGTTTTTAAAGTATCATCATGCCATAATTAAACATTAAATGATATTGAATAATTCTTGTTGGTATTTTACCTTAATAAGTTATCATTTTAAATAACCTAGTGATAGTTGACACTGTCTTCGATATCGGTTTTTGTGGGCTACAATTCTAGTATAGAAAAAAAGAATTCTTCAAAAGATTCATGGATTCATACGCGTTCATCGATTCATCGTTCGAACGCGTAGTCTACTGCGTTGCGTTTGTTACTTTCCATTCCACCCTACCAACAATTTCATTATGGCGGAAAGAGAACGATTAGCGAACAACTAATCATATCGTAATTCTATCCTTTCTTTACCTACAAAAAATAGAATAAATCACAGATGAACTTGAACTGACACATGAGGGTACCATTTGCAAACCCGGCTCATTCCAAAATTGTTAGTAGATAAAAATATTTTTTGAAAGTATTTTTGGAAATCAGTCTCAAAAATGGCTTTATAACATACAAAATATCATTCTAAAGTAATTTATGTTCAACAAAAAATATTTTTAAAATGTAAAATGTTTTTCAAAATGAAATTCAAGTTTCATTGTTTAACCAATTTGGAATGAGTCGTGTTTACAAATAATAACCTCACTTGTAACTAACAATAAATAAATTAACAAATATTAGTTTAAGTTTATTCTTAGGATAAATAAATAATCATGTTTAACATTTTTTTTGTTCACTGTCAATACTTTTTATTAAAAAAAAAACTATTTTGTAGATATTTTACAAATATTTATTAGGATCGAGAACGGTTTTGCTCACAGTAATCATTTTCAAGTGATCATCAGTTAAACTTGTTGAACAGAAGTTGAAAATGTTCGTGATGAACGAAAAGGGTCCTGATTCCAATAAATACGTGTGGAATAATATTTTTCAAAAACTTTAATTTAAATTAAAACATTTATTTAAAAAAAACTCAAAATCCAAATAATAATCGAATATCGCGTGTTATTTTAACTTTACTTTTTTGAAATCGATCGGTTCTATAATATGTAAAGCAGAGTTTTATTTTTCAGATCATGCACTAGTTTGAATAAATTCTTAATTTATATGTTTTTGTTCTCTTTAAGTTTGCAGGGCAAATTACCCGACGTTTGGCGCCATGAGATAATTGAATCTCTCGCCTAACAATGTTCCCAAGCGTCCGGAGCAACACCAGGTATGACAAACAAAACAAACGGAAACCTATTCCATCAGAGTTTCATATTAATTCCTGCTAAAAATGCGTTTCTTAAAACATTTTGCTTTAAAACGTATGCCTCATATGTTTTCGTTCCTTTTTAATATAAACTATTATATATTAACAAGTATATTTTACTTTAGATCAGCCGTACTTTACTACATACTTACATACTTACTAACCTTTTTTTACTACGGGCCGCATTCCAATTTTTGCTTCTCTACGTGGGCCGCAAAATATTTACAGTAAACTGTAAATATAGCACATACACTGCACACATATGTTTGTATTATGTCAAAATAAAACTATTTTATTTAATTTAAATATATACATGTGTATACATTTATGTATTCATGTATTTTTCATAGTAAAAAATAACAATAAATAACAAATAAAGAATACGTAAACAGTACACAAAAATACAAATGTAACCGAAATATTAAATCGTTTACTTAAAAATTAATGTGAATTTTGATATTGAGTCAAACTTTTAACTATCTTTTAAATTTTTTTTGGTGACTATAATTATTTTGGGCCGCACATAACAGCTGACTGGGCTGCAGGTTAAGTATGGCTGCTTTAGATAGTCTTAAATTAGGGAATGCGCAACGTATTTTCCAAGTCACAAAATTCACTTGAGATTAATTCATATATTATATTCAAAGTATTTAAATGTGATATTGATCATGTTGGTACTTGGCCTCAGATACATCTGGTTGCTAAGTTTACAACTGTCTCTAATAACTTTTCCGTTTCTAAGCTCAAGAAATGCGACCCCAATACCAACATTTTCTTAAATATCTATTTTAATATGGGTGATACAATGTTTATAATTAAGGTATTCTTATATCATAGTTTTTTGGACCTTTTGTAGTTTCTATAAATACGCGATAACGCTTATCAGGTGATTAGCGCCCGCGATAACGATTGTTCGTAAGATAACTTAGAACGCTGAGAACACTCGTCAGTAGTCAATTCATATGTGTGCTGTGATGACGTCTTTTTTACGCGCAACTGAAAATATGATTATTTATTAAAAAACCACAGATTTTTATAAAAAAATGTATGAGGAATGATGCGAAGAGATATTTTTAAGCCCTTGGACTATTTTTTTTTTGAAATTCATAAGAATAAGGCCAATAATGAGGAAACCACAGGGGTCAAAAAAGACCCCCATCGGCTGACAAGTATTTTTCTAGTCTCCGAGCCGCAAGATTTAAGTAAAAAAAATGTAAAATAAATAGTAAATTTTTAAAAAATTTAAGCAATTTTTTCAATCAAAACACTTTACAAATACGAATCATTGAAAAGTGGTGTAGTTTAACTGTCAATGATAGTAGCACCAAAGCTATGGTGCTAGGTTAAAAAAATCAACTCTGACTCCGACACCGAATTGATATTTTTGACCATTTTCATTAAACCCACATAATATATGTGCACCATCAGATCATCATAGTGACTATAATAATTCTAGTGTATACCATATTGTCACCATTTCACTAACCATTATGATAAAAACTAGTATTTTTCTAAAAATGGGTTCGAGTGGTAAGATCAAAAAGCCCTTGTAAAAACTATCAATATTTTTTTTATGAATTATGCAGAATATATGCTGCCAGGTAAAATACTTTCATTCAATATACATATGTCTCTGTCTAAAGATTCTTGTTTAATTTTTCATATGTACAGTAAACAACATTATACAAGGACAAAAAATATATAACATTATTTTAAATCGTTCCACCTTTGAAGAACGATTTACAAAATTATTTGGCGCAGAGTAAAACGTTTGCAGGCGCTGTACTGGATGTTTCACGACTTGCTAATTCAATTCGCAGCAAACGCATAGATTGCAATGTCCAAACCAGTCACCGGGCATAGTTTAAATGCAATCAAATTTAATTTGACTTTTTTGTTTGTATACGAAATGTTGGTTGACCTCTGTGCGACAGAAAGTTACTTCGACAAATATTAGATATATTACACGAAAATTAAGTGAATAGTGTTTTTTACCTAAAATATAAATATGCAATCCACAAAAAACTTTCAACAAAAACGTCATTAGTAAATATTTTACTAAAAACCATTTTGCTACTTGGCTCACTTCACTTTTCAAGGGTTTAAGTGAGATAAGTTTACTCACAAAAACAATAAACCTTTCTGGATGTTCACTGTCAATACTTGGTGGAAAGGCATTATATTAAAAAAACAGTATTCTTTTGTACTCAATTTCCACTTTTTATTTATCAAAATTAGAACCGGTGTCGCTCAAAGCGATCATTGTCAACTGATAAAAAATACAATTTAACAGTACTATTTGTACGAAAACAAATTAAAATAAAAAAGTGTAAAAACCAATTGACATAGAAAATAATTTACAAATTACAATAGACTCTAACGTGTAATTAAAAAACCATCAAAGAGTAATAAATTTTAAGTGGTGACTAATGGTTATTGCATAATAATTATTTTTAAATTTTTCACAAAGTCACCTAAAACGATTCATCACTAAAATTAAAAACTTAACAAGGACTTAACTGCTTCCATGTAATTGATTATTATAACTTCTAAGTAACATATGCTTAGACTGTAACTATCCATTAGCAAAACCGGTTCTGATCTTTAAAAATAAAATGGAAATTAAGTACAAAGTAATATTGTGTTTTTTTTAACTTTTCCGGTTCTAAGCTCAAGAAATGCGACCCCAATACCCACATTTTCTTCAATATCTATTTTAATATGGGTGATACAATGTTTATAATTGAGATATTCTTATATAATAGTTTTTTGGACCTTTTGTAGATTATATAAATACGCGATAATGCGATAAGGCGATAAGCGCCCGCGATAAACGATCGTTCGTAAGATAGCTGGGCCAAACTCCACAATTGCAATTTCATATGTGTGCTGGGATGACGTCTTTTTTACGCGCAACTTAAAATATGATTATTTATTAAAAAAACCACGGATTTTTATAAAAAAATGTATGAGGAATGATGCAGAGAGATATTTTAAAGCCATTAGACTATTGTTTTTTGAAATTCATAAGAATAAGGCCAATAATGAGGAAACCACTGGGGTACCTAAGCGATCCCCATCGACAGAGAAGTATTTTTCTAGTCTCCGAGCCGCGAGAGTTAATACAATGTCTTTCCACCAAGTATTGACAATAAACACCTTTACAGTGATCTCGTTTAGTTGGTACGTTTTTATTGACGATTTTTCATCAGTATTAATATCTGCAAATACTTTGAAATATTTTTAAATGATACCACTACATATTTACAAAAAGGGTGAGTATTTGACCATACGCGTTGAATTTGTATGTATCCATCAGCTTGTAATATGGTTAGCCACATAGCACCAGAGTTGGACGTCGGCGCCACGACCGATGCAGGTCGGCTATTTTGTCGAGCGTCGCGACGCTTCGCCAGAATTAGTGGACTGCAAGCTATTTACTACAGCGGCGCTAACAATTAAAAAGTTGTGCATGCTTCCACTGAAAAGATAAACAAGAACAACTTGATGCGGTCGAAATAGTTTGTATACGGATAATTTGGTATTTATACCATACGAATATACGCCACGTAACATATATTGTAACTACATCTATGAAAGATAAATACGTACATAATCACTTAAAATTATTTATATTTTTATTTATCCAGTTATTTAAGATGATTTATATATTTGATCTAACAATAGCGTGTATCTAAAGCTGTTTTAAACTAAATCTTATAATTTCTGTAGAACTAATATACTAACCTTATTACCGAGATTTAAAAATTAAAACTGAAGGTATTCAATAGATTTTAGATATTTTACTAGAATCCATACCATGTAAAAACATATTCCAAGAGAAACAAATATTAAATTTGTTCCACTAGCTGTGTCATTAGATTTACGTACTGCGTCTTTGAAAAGCATTTTAAAAGCGATATAATATTAACTCTGTATGGAAGAACAACGTTCTTTTGTATGCAAATATTGTATAATTAAATAAAAGTAATATTTATTGGAAATAAAACTCAATAAAACGTATGCTTAACATGCAATATGCATGCGTTGAACGTTATTTTATCAAAATCATTTATTAATTTTTTTATCAAAATTACAACGCTATTTTGATCATAAAACTATTGACCATTATGCTCTTAAAAAGGAAAGAAGAATTTTCACAGTAAGTAAATTACGATAAGTAATTTAGTCATATTATTTGTTCAATGATTATACTTTATCATGAATACAAAAAAGGTCTTTGATAGATTGGGTGGTAACTTTGTGGAAGCTAATTTTTAATAAAACGATGATAATAACATAATGAAACGTGCTTCGCCGTCACGAGTTGTAGCAGAAACAGTGGAATAAAAAAGATGTAAAATTATTTTTAACAAAATAAAATTCGGTTGTCAGATAAATTCTTATTGTATTTAATATGTACAAACATGGATTTGTTTGAAAACAAATATTTTTATTTAATTTTTAGTAAAGCTTAAAACTATTCTTGATTTATATTATTAATTTTCTTGGGTATTTAACCTGTTCGGTAACAGTTCAAAAAAGCAAGCAATTTTTCAAATTTATATTTGATTCGATCAATTGATATTTATTTTTTCAATGGATATCTATGTGGTTAACATTATCTTTTGGTCATTCAATCCTTATAACGGAGCGCTTAATAGCTATCATTTAACTATCAATCATCTCTTTTTTTAATTTTAGTAACTACAGAGCAAGAAGTTATCAAAAAAAAATCTTTCGTCGAGATAATATATACAAAATAGCAACATTTTCTCCACGTTAGTGGACGTTGATGTTGACGAAGCCTCAAAATATATCAAAATTAAGACATCATGTTGTATAATCCGTTGATATATTCTCAAAATATGTTTTGCCCAAATCTTACAGCATTCATATTTGAAGTACTAACATATTAAATGTGAATCGTTCAAATTATGTACATTCACACAAGTTTTGTCTTAAACTATACTAACATATTAATACTCCAGGCAAAGAGACCTAAATTTAGCTAGTTGTTCAAATATCAAATGTCAACTTTTGTTTTTACCCGGTGAAAACATTATAATGTCTTTCAAACTAACAGCAGTAGTTAATTATTATACATTATCAATATGAATTATTTGCTATTTTTACAAAGGCTTAAATTTTTTTTAGAATCTAGCATATAATTATTTTAATTTATATTTATATTTAGGAAGCAAACCATGTAAAATAAATGAATAATTTATATGATTAAAAGTTTGAAGAATTTATTTGTAAAATTAATCACTCTTCAGAAGAATTAATAGATAGGAATTGAACTCGCTAAAAATAATACCGTTAAACGGCACTTAAAAAATATTTCAAATTTCAGGAGCGTTGACAGCACTTTGATTCTCAAGCGATGTTATGTTAAGTTCACTTTGCTCCCCGCCTGCCAAACGTCTCTTGCGAAAGTTTTCTCATTTAAAGCTCTCGACATCCTTGGCCCGGGGCCCTGGGTGGTAATGTCTCCTTTTTACTGGAATGTTGTCGACATCAGACCAGCGTCAGTCTCTGCCCCTCTTAACCGAGAGACCTTTATGTATCCCCGAAGAGACTTGGTAAATTAATATCACTAAAATTTGAGTAAAAATAACAGACTCTTTTAAATTAGAATTCTTTTATATTTTTTATTCTTCCATAAAATAACGAAATAAATTTATTTAATTACACAAGTTATAATGAAAGATACCAAATAAAAACGGCAATTATTCGTGTACAAGTGTAGTTTAGTCAATTTATTTATACGTATCGCTACCATAAAGCAATAGTGGAAAAAGTGAAAAATGTCTATTTTAAGATAAGTATGCCAATCGACTGCTGAAAAGTAAAACTTTATAATGAAACACTGATATTTTTTAATTTAAAAAAAAATGCACCACTTCAAAGACAATTTTTACATTTACAATTATTGATATTGTCTTGTAACTCCAAAGCATTAGTGAGATTAGTAAAACAACTAGATAAAGGTAATAGCATACAAAATATCTACCATTATATTGTATTATAAACCGTAAGAGAAAATAAAAAACAACATGATTCTCTATTTAAAATATCCTTGAAATTTAATAGCTTTAAAAAAAGTTGTTTTAGGGTAGCGATATATGTATATAAACCGGTTTGTATCAAAAAATATCGCCGATATTAAATATTGCACATATTTACGTTTCTTCATTTAATATTTTATTCCTAGTTACTCATTCTCTCACAAGATAAATAATAACAGTTATTTACTGATTGAATTGGCAAATAATTGTCATTTTAATAAGGTTAAAAAATAATAATAAATTGAAAAGAACTATTATTTTAATAAGGTAAAAAAATAAGTATTTTAGTTATACAAATCTTATATCAAATATGGTTTAAATAGATTTCGGTTTATGTCTTTATCATTCAATATGTTTCATTTTTGTGACATTCATATCTTTATTGAAAACAGTGACGGTAGCAAGATAATTTAAAAAATCAATTTAAAAGTCTAATATAACCCTAATAATTTTAGTGGCAAAAGAATGTTTTCAAAAAGTATGCAAATATTTACAGTAATACTTCTTTAAAATAAAATAAAAACAGCTGACATTTGTTCCTCCTTCGTCAGGATTTTTTTTGATGCTTGATAATCCCCTTCATTTCATCACAACTTAATAATCTGTCACTCCAATTTTTTTTTTGGTATTATTTTATTTCCTAATCATGCTATGCTATAATTTTCTTCAATAATTTATTAAGAATTAAAAATATTGACTCTTAATGAAGCTTATCTCACGAGAAGCTGTTCTACGAGAACTACAAGTAATTATCTTTTTTTGCATTTTTTTTCAAAGTGAGTAATGTTATACGGATGGGCACCCTAATTGAATTATCACAAAAGATTTTATCTATGACAACTGTTACTCAATTGATCAACCTTTTTTCGAAAAAAGAAAGGATAGGGCATAAACTAGATATTAGCGAATCTAAGATTAAAAGGGTGGGATGGCATTGTTTGAGAGCACAAAAGTCGATAAATCGATTAAAAAAAAACGCTGTTCCTTCTGGTACTTGAACCTGGAGATCCGTCACGGAAGGCAACGACATTGATCACGGTATCACAGACCCAACTAGTAGTTAGCCGATATTTCTGGCTACGCATCACTGCTCATTTTTTAGTATCTGATGAATTGGATAATACTCGATAAATGGAATTTATCCCCACATTTAAGCAGTATAATATTAATATAAAATAAAATATCTTAGATTATTCCACGTATTGTGAAACAAAATGTGACACGTGTTTTGCTTCTTTCAGAGACATCCTCAGACAGACTACTTTCGCAAATGCTTGCGAATGTACAAATGATTTCAATTTTACTATTCTGATATAGTTTAATAAAATCAAATACAAATGGGAGGCAAGACAAATGATAACATTAAAAACTGGCGAAAAATCATTTATTTAGGAGACACTTCATCGAAAATAGTTAAATTGTTGCC
Source organism: Himalopsyche tibetana (assembly GCA_030503985.1). Lineage (NCBI taxonomy): Eukaryota > Metazoa > Arthropoda > Insecta > Trichoptera > Rhyacophilidae > Himalopsyche > Himalopsyche tibetana. The sequence continues at coordinate 4,671,882 of JAPJYX010000009.1, read as the reverse complement.
AGAAAACATAGAAGCTGCGTTTCATACCGTTAATTATTTAGGTAACATTTTATTAAACAGTAAAGATCGCGTAGAATCATTGTCGCAGAGTGGTATCTATCGCCTCTCTTGTGGAGATTTCCAAGCTTTATATGTAGGACAGACAGGTTAAAACTTTAATATTAGAATAAAAGAACATATAAGGTGTCTAAAAAGTAACAATTTTTCAGAGTTTGCCAATCATCTAATCGAAAACGAACATAATTTTAATCATAACATTAACGTATAAATACTCCATCGAGTAAATAAAAAAGGCTTAAAAATGAATAGTTTAGAATTTATAGAAATATATAAAAGCATTAACAATAAAGAAACATTATTAAATAATCTCTTGAGAATAAAACAGGTGATTCGCCACTGTTTAATATATTTTCTAATGGTTTAACTCGTCCTAATTGATGCAACTCATTAGTTAATCATTTCCTAACGTAAATGTCATTTGTATTACCATTATCCTTTGTTTATTTTTCTATCATCCCCTCCTTGCCTCCCATTTTTATTTGATTTTTATTATAGTATATCAGAATAGAAAAACTAAAATCATTCGTACTTAAGCAAGCATTTGCGAAAATAGTTGTCTGAGGATGCCTCTGAAAGAGGCGAAACACGTGTCACAGTTTGTAACACAATACGTGGAATAATCTTAGTTATTTTATTTTATATTCAAATGAACTTCTATAAAGTTACCGCCGAATCTATCGAAAGTAGTATTCCATTAATAAAATAATTGCAGAAATTTACTGATATTAAGTGCGGAAGGTATTGTATCCGAAAACCGTCACGATAGCCACTCAGCTTAAAACCTGAATATAAAATATCAGTTGGCTGTCAAAATTCGTTAAGTGTGCACTTCACTCAGACTGAGTGAGAGAGAGCGTGCGTGTGCTTTGTTTTTTATAAATAAAAGCAGTCAATAAAAACAGATATATATTTAAACGCATAAAAACACGAACACTTATTTCATTTTATATTTTTCACATTGGCATAGTGACAAAAAAGATAAAATAAATCGCCAGATATTTATGGTAGTATAAATGAGATATAACATTATTCTATCACCCCAATTAGTATTCTTTCATTTAATCGTATTATATAATTGAACGTTTTATATAGCATAAAATATCTCAGGATCAATAAACCTTTGTTTGTTTGTGACTTTTTATCTCTCTTGAATTGAGATAAACATTGATCAATGGGACTTCGTATATTTTACGCAAGGATTACGAGAATAATATGTAAATTAAATTGCTTCCTATTATTTATGTCCTATTCATCAATTTTAATACACATAAATGCTTTCATTATTAATTTATAGCGGCCGCTTTACGAATTCTATGATTTTAAGCTTGTCGTGTGACATGTTTTTCGATAATTTATATTTTATGTAGCCGTAACTTATTTCACAAATATTCATCAGTTAAATTAATTAAAATTCTGTTTTGACTATTTAAGACCTTTTGTATTTTATTGATGTAATAAAACAATTCTATTTTTGGGGAAAATTATTGATTTAAGTTTTCGTCACCATGATTGAGGTACTAAACATTAAAGTATCATATATTTTTGTACAAAGAAAATCAGTAATATAATTAACCCGTATAATATTTATATATTTTTAATTATTGCTTATTGCTGCCTATGAAAATGTTATAAAAAAGTATCTTTACTGTATCATTGAAGAGATATAATCTGTGGTGCAGAAAAGAAAAAAACTTTTATCGAATAAAAAAAAATAAAAAAATATAAAGTTTTTACAAATTTGTTTGATTTTTTTATTAAGCAGATCATTAAAACCCTCCAGAGACGAGAGCTTTTTTCCGAGAAAAAAAATATTTTCTAAGCCATATTGAAGTCACGGATAACTTTTATTCCTATCCAAAATTTAAAAAAAAAAAAACGCAAAGTCGTTGTATAGAAACCCCGCATGACTATATGGTCATGATCATCCTTTTATTACCGTGTAATATTGAGTACGGACAGTAGTAAGGACAAAAGTGACCGTATGGGCTTGCAAACATTCGGGGTTGAAATATAGCTAAACGTGATTTTTTTAAAAATATTTACAATTTGACCTCTTTAGATCAACATAATTTCAAAACAAATATATTAGCAAAATAACTGTAAATAATTTTATGTTTTTATAAAAAAATATCTAACAGTTTCAAAAAGTAAATTAAAAAAAACGGAAATTCAAAAAATCACATGTGCTTTTGGAGACCGTTCCTGTTCCTACGGCTGATGACTTACTGTAGTCCGTACCCTTCTTAACCAAATATGAGCAAAAGCAACGATATTCAGGTAGAAAAAGTATGAATAGTGGGATCAATAGACAACGGTGTTTTGTGTGACCATATGGTGACGCTCGTCCTTGGAGGGTTAAATGAAACATAGTAAAAAGGCCAATGCTTCATATAGTTTATAACTTTGTTCATTGAAAAAAAAAATGTTTTTTTAATAATGGAAATACTGCATTCAATATTTTAATATTAATTTAATTAATTGTATAATTATTGTATAATGCCTTAAGAAAAACAAAACATTTCATAAATCAAAGACTTTTGATGGATAGTGGTGCTATTTGGATAAAAGTTACATTGCCTTCCGATACACGCGTTACAACTGCCAAACGGAATATTGATAATGTGGAAAAGAAATTAAGTATTTTTATATATTTTGATGCGTAGTTTTTGTGGAGACCGTCCGTTTCAGTTTGTCAGCTCCTAACAAAAGGTTATATCATTTGCGTGCTATAAAATTGAAAGCTTTTTGTTTTCATTTTCAGCTCCACCACGGCTGCTATCTCGTTAAATAAATAACACAATATACAAACCTTATTATTCCACGTGGCATCCTGTGCAGCGCGCACTAGGTCATAAAGTGCGCAGGCTGCGAGGGCGGTTACTCCTGTCTCCTTACTAAGGGTAGCGGCCGCAGCAAATAACACACATCCTACGAGGGCGCTATGCCTCTTCCACCCCCAACTACCACTGCCCCTACACCGCCAACACGGCTTCTGCACTAGCCCGACTTCATCACTTTGCTTTTTACACATCCCCTCACTCAATTTGGAATCATCCCCGTTACATTTCACTGACCCATTCACTACGACCCCATTGTAAGCTCCGCTGTGACAGGCGCTGCCGTTTAATAACCCTGTCCCTACAATTCCATTGGTTTTACTTTCAACGTGACAGTTGTTCTTGACGTCTCCGTTTATATTATTGTTATTGATGTTGGTACAGTTCGCTTTCTTGACTTGCCACGTGTTTATTCCACACGACAGAAAGAACTTTAACGCGCAAATAATACCACCGGCTGCGCCAAAATCTTCCACTTTTCCAAACCAATTACATTTTTTAATACTATCAATCAAATAAAATAATATATTATGATAATTCAAGCTTTCCGTTGAGTATAAAAAAGATGAGTTTCTTTGACTTATAAGATCGCTATCGCCTGAATAGCCGTTTGAGAGTACATGGCCGTTAGAAGTGCCGTTTGCAGACCGTCGCGTAGGTTTTCTGTAAGTTTTCTTAGCGGCTGTGACACCATTAATTATTCGACTGCAACGCGGAATGCAGCAAGCGCCATACGGTAAATGATTCACTGTGACATTTGGATAAGGAGTGGTGTCTCGGTACTTCACGTGAGCCACATAAACCAAAAAACTAAGGAGATAAAAATTGCAGGCTGCTAAATCTGCTCTTCCCACAACTCCGGCGACAGCTTCTGTGTGAATAGGATGGGAAGCAAACGTCAGTCCTGCAATTGCTGATCCTAGTTTTGTCTTTGCCGGTGGAAGTAAGGCTCTTGCTACTCTTACAACAAGCGCAGTGGCCAGGCAGTGTAACAGCACGTTTACCAAGTGATACCCCCACGGTTGAAAACCTCCAAGTAGATAGTTGAGGCGGAATGTGAAGACGCACAGTGGGCGGAAGGAGCCGTGCGAGCCACTGTCTGTTAATGGCGTTCCCCAGAAATCGTTTTCTAGTAGGTTCCACCATGGTGTGCTTGGCAGAAGGTCTGGATTGCTGAGTATTGCCCGCCTGCAAAAGAAAAATATTTTTAGATATACATTTTTTTTAAACTTTTAGATACTTTTGTGTTTTAGCATCTATTTTATAGAATGCTTTATCCATAAAAATCAGAAAAATAAAAATTATATTGACTTTTTCAAAAATAATCAGATTTTTCTAAATTAAAAAATTAAACACTTTTGAGCTGATGCAATACTAAGCCCATGCCATGAGCAAGACCGATCCTAATCAACAATAATTTGTTAACAAATAATAAAAATGATTAAAATTTATGGATCTTTACTGCAACAGCTGTTAATATAAGGCACATAATATACCTACTTATTTATGTTTGATCTTCATGTTTTTAAGAGATGTTAACTTTAAATATTAATCCAAATTTTAAGGTTTGCTCTAAATTTATTAAGAAACTCTCACTAGTTATTTAAGAAGTAACAACTTTGACTTTTTGTATTTTAATTTAAGTTTTTCGCCCTAAATGTACATTGCAAGTTAAGCGAGTCAACAAGCAAGCTGTTTTCCGTTTCAAAATCGCCATCATGACAGGTGGTAAAACTCCCTTATCCGCTTTCCTCCCTCTCTACTAACTTCAAGTGATATCATCGCCGCCTTCAACCCTTACTGCTGCCCTCTTGTGCATGTTGTAGGGTTATCGGATAAATTATTCTGCCTATTCGAATTATTTAAGGTGTAAATAACTTAGTTTATTTATGAATGGTTCAAGAGAAAAGCTCGGTAGCAAAGTAAAACCCTATCAAAGCTCATATAATATATAATGTAATTAGGAATTTAAATTACCATATTTTCTAAAATGTTTCTAATAACGTTTTGATTAAGCTGATTTTGAAGCGCTTTGCTTGCAATCATTTTTTTATATCAATGCTTACAAAATGATTAAATGTAATGCAAAGAAAGTTTCTGCAAAATTGATGATAATTTGTTTAGTATAAAGAATATTATTTTATTAATACAAAGATAGTTCAATATACACAAATTGAATTTTTTAATAAACGTCCATATTTAAATTTAATTAATTGACTTATTATAAGATTGAATGTATTGCTGGTTTTTTACTTATTAAAAAAATGGCTTTGGTTTGATTCATGTGTTAAGAAAATACTGACTTTTAAAACAAAATGTATAAGATACACGAAATCGACAAGAATAATGCGTCTTTATCTTTTCAAAATATTTGCAGATAATAATTGTGCATCTTTATTAATATTTAGATTGAATAAAACAGTAGCTAACAGTGAAGTTATTTGACACGTTAGATTTCATAAAGATGACAGTTGTATTTTTGTTTGACTTGTATGAATGAACGCATTTTCGTGTCAAACCGGATAAGTTGTATCGCGCTTGTTTAAATATAACTACATGCTTTTGAAAAACAGTGTTTATTTTAAGTGATGGCAATATTATGTTAAATAAACTACCCAATAAATTGAAATAGAATACAACTTTATCGTTTAAGAACCAACTGAAGAAACGTATAAATCAAATTGAAAAATTTGACCATGTCACTCAGCATTACAAAACGATGTGAAAGAATTCAATTTTTTTGAATCAAAATCTTATCGATTCCGTATTTTTTTAATAACACCATGACTAGTTTCGTTGATCACAATTATCTTTAACTGATTTCAGATAATAGTGTTGAAGAAAACATCGGTTCTGATTTTATAAAATTAAGTGGAATCAGTACAAAAGACTATTATATTTTTTGAATACATTTCCTTTCCACCAATTTTTGACAGTGAACCTTTTTTGAAGAGAATAAAGTTTTTTTTTAGATTCAGTAGGCTTCATTTTTCTTGATCCATGACGAATGCAAAAGAAAATATATTAAACAACAAAAAGGGGTTCTAAGTAAATTCTTCGAATGTAATTTCTCAAATCGCAATTTCTCGAATACAAAATGCTCGAATTACAAATTCCTCGAATGTTTTTATAAAAAAGTATAATAAAGGGCATTGACCTCGTCATTACGTCATCGACATATTTTTTTTGCAATATTAGTGAAATACTAGTCATTCATACATTTGGTTGAGTGACACTTTTATTTAAGCCTTTTTAGCTGTTAGGTGAGACATTGCTTGTTCTAAAATATTTCCTAAGGCAAATGTAATATTGCTAACCCTATTCATGTGGCAGCACGGCGATCGCCGTTCGGCTATCTTATCGGAAGGTAAAATTAACTGCTGCCCGATTAAGTTTTGCGCATGCCCGCGGGGAATTCCATCTAGGATTTTATTTTATTTCATTCTCCACTTGCCAGCGGAAAAGTGTTTGTTTTATTTGCAGCTTGGACGTATTAATAAAAAAGTAAATTCTTTGAATGTTTTTAAAATATATCTAGTTATTTTGTGATTGATTAGCCAAAGGCTGCACTAGACAATGCTTTTGAGAAAAAATCCAGAATCTACATTAAAAGAATCGTTTCCTTATATCTATGTTGATATTTTATTAACATAGAACCTCACGGTTAAACAATATTATGTACAATACCTATATTGCCAAGTTTGCACTAAAAACTCAATTAAAACTAAATAAACAGAATCATATCATTGATTTTAGATTCTACGGCGACGGTAAATATAATGCAAAGTCAAGTGATAAATAAAAATTGATGACGACGTCACATGATTTCAAGTTGATTTTAAATGCCTAATCCCTGAGATGGAATCTGAACGAGCAGAACTGTTTGCTGTGGTCTGCCCTCATACGGGCCCAATAGGCCAAGCTGACTTTATTGCAACGAAAGCAAACTTCACGGAATTTGAAAAGTTTGCTTATTTATTTGGGGATCGTCATAACCTTAATTCGTCACTTGAGTCAATATCATCTATATATAACAACGAGCTTTCAGTATACGGAATATACATATAATACTTAGTATCAACAACATTACTCAAAAGCCACCCAGTCAACACGGCTGATCGGTACAATAAATATTCTGATTTTTCTATAATATGCCTTAAAATCTTTTTAACAACAAAATAATTACTCTCAAGGCAACACCTATTCTGATGCAGTTGCAGGAAAAAAGTGTTAAGTAGACTTTTTTTAATATTAGGTCACAAGAATAACCCTTAACACAGTGTCATTTATGTGAGTAAATATTTTGATCATTGCTATATAAGTACCTCGAAAAAGCTTATTTCCATATAATAGGTACACTTAATTTTTAACGCGACTACCAAACTTGTACGCTTAATCGAGGCGTCGGGAAAAGTTTTTCCGGGAAAGGCCCGCATAAACAGCGCACCGCGCCGCTCGCTGACACATCCAAGATAACCTCCGACCGGACATCGGGCCCGAAAGGGCTCGCAGGCCACCATTATCCACCGCTGGAACGGCGATAAATGTATTTACGAAGTGATAAAAGTATTTTATTTATTCGAGAGAGAGAGGGCATTTTTTTATCTGTTGGATAAAAATACTCACGCCTCAACGGTTAGCTTACTTCCAGCGAAGTGATTTTTGATAATGTGAACTGCGGTCGTGTAGACCGGTCAACTTTTTGTATTGATTTTGCGTTATTTATACGTATTTTAACATCATGTGGTCTCTCTTATCGGCTCTCATTCGATAAATCTGTTTTCATCGTCTTATCTTGTAGCAATATTTTATGATTTTTTCTTTATCTTGAACTTCTGTTTTCTCAAAGAAAGTACTAAGTCGATAAATTTTTATATGTGCCGCCGCTAATGTTCTCCGCTTTCGTATAAAAAGATTGTACTGTGAATTTTGGTAAATGTGGAAAAAAATATCAATAATAAATACCGCAAAGAAAAATTCAAAACGATTTTAAGACAAAGTTTATCGACTTCGAAAATATAATTTCGGAATACTTTTTAGCAAGACGAAAAATTTCAATTTGAGCTTTAATTAAACCTTTGACTACTTTCCTGCGTTTTTATAATATACTTTAAAAATTCACTTTACTCACAATAAATGAACAAACGTATACAATTTATTGTGTATTTTTTTTCATATATACATTGGTGGTTAAGTGATCAAATCATCGTTATACTGGCAGAAGAAGTTTAGTCAAAAATCAGCTAGCTTAAAAAACAGTTTAACCATAATTTGTGTATTTTCACATATAATATACTCTGATAACAATTCTGATTAATGTTATTTTTAATGTAATAAATAACTTCACGCTTTGAATATCAGAAACGAATTTGTGTGAAAGTTATTAAATACAATAATAGTCATAGTGCTTAAAGTTATATTTAAAAAAATTATCATTAGCCAAAGTGACGTGTAACTCTATAAGAGGTCTTTTGTCTTATCGTATTCTACCTGTATACCGATGATTTATGTTCTAAATGCGATCAAACATATTTGTATCCTTTTAATCCTAGTTACTTAATTTTTTATCAAAAGTCAAGAAATATTTTCTATTCACTTTATTAGTTATAATGTTGTGTATAAATTAATAAAATACGGTTATATTTAATTATTTTGGAATTGAGTTTATTTTATTTTATTTGATATTTAAAAAAAAAATAAGGATTCATGTGATTTTTATCGACGGCACTCACAGTCAACAATAGTAATTTATTGTTAATACAAATTTCTCATAAATTTTACCATATCAACCAAATTTTAAAAGTTTTACCTTATCAAAGTGGGTTTTACCAATTAAATCAATCAACAAGACAATATAAAAAAGTGTCACTCATTAGAAATATTTTTTTATGTGTAGTTATTCCTATTAACATTTTAAATTTTAGTAACAAGTTTGAAAGATTTGTAGTGTTTCTTTGTTTGTATATTTTGATAATCTTTGTTTACTAAAATAAAACTTTATTTAATACTTAAATATAAACTGTTTTTTCACTATCGTTTTAAAGTAATAAGATAAGAAACTATCTTTTATTTGTTTTTTTTGTGTACGGGTCAAACAAATCTTTGACAATTAAAAACGTTACTTAAACCAGTATAGATAAAAAAATATACATAAAAACTTCAAATGGTTGAAACAAAATAATAAAACTTACTAATAATTACATGAGAAAAATCCATTGTTAAGCCCCAAAAAGTGAGATAACGCAACGATGTCCAGTCTATTCGAGGAGATAACGACCACCGTCCGTTGCGGTGGCAGTGAGATATCAGTTAGAGTGACGAAGGATATAAAACTTTAGCAAATTACCCCACTTTGTAGATAATGTTGCTTTATTGCCTGGCAGAGGCACCATTGGAGGCTCGCCCATTAGCCTTATCACGGCGCGACGTCACGGCTGCGGCGAAAGCCACGCGTAAAAATATTTTGTTGTCCTCGCACTTAAATCTGCGGATGTATAGGGAATTTAAAAGTTAAAAAGCTTCGTCGCCCAAAATTTCATTTCAAAACATATTTTCAATAACCAAATGAAAATTTGATATATCCAGTAATGAGAAAAGAGATGAGTTTACTTTTTGCTCATACGCAGTGTGCAAGTATTGTTTATTGCCTTCAAGATATCGACTGTGAAAAGGAAAAAGGACGTAAGCCACACATACAGCAGACACAAAAAACGTGTTTTGAAGATTTTAGGCCATATGCAAATTATGAAATATCCACAACCTTGAAGTGCACGTAAACTTCTAAACTGGTGTTTAATTGACATAATCTAATATTAATTAAAGAAATTGTCTAGGAAGCACCTTTTTTGCCGTCTTTTTCCTTGGTTTCAATTTTCACAAGCTCATATTTTTTCAAACTTAACGGCTAAATTTAGATACTAATTCGGCATTCGCAGCTTACATCCTTTTGATAGAACGTGTGTCAAGTTGGATACATTGTGATTATCGAAAAAAAGCTGTTTTTAAAAACTGTGGGTTACATCCTTTTTCCTTTCCACAGTCGATATGTATGTACAACTTGCTATACTATTGTTTTTGCTGTACCAGTAGCATCCTTAAAAATGACAATTCCTATCAAATAATCCTTCTTAATCAGAAATAAAGTATTGTATAATAGTAAGATAACTGTATGGAAAATCAATGTTCAAATGATCACCGTGTAATTTTCATTTTAAAATCAAAGCTCTATCAATTGAATCCATTATTAGCAATTAAATACTAAATACTACAATTTTTTTTGATATATTTTATTTGTTTTCTGATATAAACATATTTAAAATGTCTAGCTCAAGCAAAAACCTTTTTCTTTTGCAATAAATCACAGTTTTTATGCCATTTTCATAATATTGGCTGTACATTTTTTTAAAACGATTTTTATTTATTTTTTATAATATTTCTTTTAAGACAAAGCTTGCGTTTTCTTTTAGTGATATTTAAAAACGTTTGTGAAAGAAAATAGTTCGTTATTTTATTTTTATATTTAATGTTTGATCAAGCCTACATTATAACTAAAACAATATGTCTGCTAGAGTTTTTTTGAACACGTTTTTGCTTTGAGTAAGGTTCAGAAAGACTATAAATTATAATGAATTAAAGTTTTCGTTGAAGCTTTTTAAAGGAACGTGTCACTTCCTGTCAACCCTGTTAAATGAAACAGAGGGGTTTATTGCCTGATAATGAATGGTCTACGCCACGCTCGAGTCCATAAAAAAATTGTCCTTTATTTATTTTATCTTAATCGCCAAAGCAAAAGCTTTTGAAGACGGTGTTCTGAAATCACGACACACTTAAAAATAATGTGAACTTTTTACAACATGTTTTTTATAAGTGTTCAAAAATTCAGCGAAATATTTAATCCTCATTATAAAATATAAAGCAATCTACAATAACTTCCAATATAAATCTACCATTACTCTAAAGAAATGTATCTTTGATATTTTAAAAGATACCTTAAACAACAAATTTAAGTATTGTTTTTATTAATACTAGGAATTTTCAATAGTTATATGGGAAAGTATAAGCAATTATAAGACAAATCTCAATTGTATTTTTAAACAATTATTTATCGTTATTTCAATCGAAACAAAATATTTGTAAACTCAACATTTTATTTAACTCAATTCAATACTATGGCATCTTCTTATCTTAAAAAATACTTTTTTATTACAATATTAATTATATATCACGATTTGGTTGAAAAAAAATAATTTGTATTCGAGGCATGTAATTCTTAATATTAACCAAGAAAAATCCATCAACTTTCTTATTGCCAATTATACATATTTTAAATTCATATTGATATCTTTCATCTTATACCAAATTTAAGCAAACCTAAACACTCATGGGCGTTTATCTTGATCTTTTTTGTGAACTGTATTATGTTGCATATCGCCACTTTCATTGTAAAACTAAGCTATTTTGATACTTTCGATGGTTTCGGCGGTAACTTTGTGGAAGTTCATTTTAATAGAAAATTTAAATTAACTTTGATTATTCCACGTATTGTGTAACTAACTGTGACACGTGTTTCGCCTCTTTCAGAGGCATCTTCAGACTTACTATCGCAAAGTTTGCTTAAGTAATGAAGCAAGATTGATTCTAACATTTTAAAATTATAAAATTACAAAATGGATTGGGTTTTTTTTTCCTTTTAAGAGGAGCAAGGAGGGGGGTGTAGAATCGAAATAAAGCAAACAGATAATGATACTAATTTTACTAATGAGTTGTAAACAATCAGAATGGGATTTTTCCTTATTAATGGAAGCAAAGAGGGGATTATAAAATGCAAACAAATTTAATCATACTACTAATGACGTTAAACATTACAAACTATTAAAACTAATGAGCTACAATCAATCATCTAGGTTTGTGATTACTCTATTAATTGGAAACAATTTTAGTAACGGGGAACCGCCTGTGCTATTAAGAATATTATTTAATAATATTTCTTTTTTGTTAAGAGTTTTATTAATTTCTAAAAATTCTAAGCTATTCATCTTTAAACCCTTTTTATTTACTCGGTGGAGTATTTCTAAATTACAAATCTGATTAAAATTATGATTATTTTCTATTAAATGATTGGCAAACTCAGAGAAATTGTTACTTTTTAGACATCTTATATGTTCTTTAATTCTAATATTAAAGTTTCTACCTGTCTGTCCAACATAAGACGCTTGACAGTCCCCCCTCCTTGCTCCTCTTAAAAGGAAAAAAAAACCCAATCCATTTTGTAATTTTATAATTTTAAAATGTTAGAATCAATCTTGCTTCATTACTTAAGCAAACTTTGCGATAGTAAGTCTGAAGATGCCTCTGAAAGAGGCGAAACACGTGTCACAGTTAGTTACACAATACGTGGAATAATCAAAGTTAATTTAAATTTTCTATTAAGCTATTTTGATTCGATCAATGTTAGAAAATTAAATTCAAACTTTCTTTTCGTAACAAAACTGTAATTATTGTTTCAAATAATAAAGAAAAATTATGTTTTGTATAATTGGAAACAATAACATAATTTAAATTGAATTTTGTAGAATAATATGTAAGATTGATTGTTATTTTAAAAGTATTTCAAGTAAGCTGACACAGTTGTTGTATTGAGGTGGACAAACATATTTAAATAAAATTAATGAATGAAATGATACATAAAGATAACTTAAATATGTATGACTTGCTTTTATAGTAAAATTGTGAAAACATGTCTTATTTTCTACGAGGGTTGTAGGCACTCCCTTGCTACATATTGCATTTACCTAGTAGTAAACATTAAGCTCGCGTTTTGCTTTTCGCGAAATAAACATTCGTACTTTAAATTCCCTACTTCACACAATGCGGTACGCAAAATTTCTCAGCTCCTTTTTACCTTAAAACAGCAGAAAAGCACAGAACGTAAAACGATGCCTTAGGACGTGGTTACACACACAAATAAGCTTTTAAAAGCTCCTCGATTCTCTGTTATCTTTCTATTAATTGAATAAACATTTATTCGAAGCAAAATCTTGCAGCACCTAGTATCACAAACCTTTGTTTATTTTTCATTAACATTGTGACTCGTTTCTGTCAAAAACGCCATTGTTTATTTTTTCGAAAGATTTGAATAAAATTATTCGTGATTTTTTTTTTGAATATGTATTATTTTTTTTTGCCAAAACAAAACGAAAAAAAAAATCCCACTCAAATGTATTCAACAATTTTCATTTTACAAATAAACAATCAGCAATCAATAGATATTTTTTTTTACATTTCATTCGACTTGACACAAATTGCAGACATATTAAATTATTTGTCGGCTTTATAATCTATTAAATCTGTAAACCTTTTTTTTTTAATGCTTAAATTACAATAATTATAATAAAAATAATAAAACATTTTTAGTACTTTTTCCACATAAAATTTATTAGATCAGGACCGGTTTCGCTCATCGCGAGCATTATCAACTGATAAGAAAAATACATAAACAGTGATATTTATACAAATTTAAATTGAAATAAAAAGGTGTAAGCAACTATTAACAATTTAAAGGATTAACAAATTACATTATAATTACACAAGATTAAATAGATCATTGATTGGAAGCGGGAAAAACACCAAATCATCATTAGGATATTTACTTTGCTTAAATATTTCCCAAATTTTTAATTGTGTTCATAATTGACATCGTTTGCCACTTAGATTTATTATTCTTTGATGATGATTTTTTAATTGTTATGGGTGTTAAGCATTTTAATCTTGTGTAATTATAATGTAATTTGTTAATCCTTTAAATTGTTAATAGTTGCTTACACCTTTTTATTTCAATTTAAATTTGTATAAATATCACTGTTTATGTATTTTTCTTATCAGTTGATAATGCTCGCGATGAGCGAAACCGGTCCTGATCTAATAAATTTTATGTGGAAAAAGTACTAAAAATGTTTTATTATTTTTATTATAATGCCATTCCACCAAGTATTGACAGTGAACACCTTAAAAGTGTACAATAATTATCTCAAATAATATAGCCAAAACTGACCACATTGCTGTGAAATAATGTTGAATGTAATTATTGTAGTATTTCGTTTATGCTCATAATGCAAAAACCGTTCTTTTAAATAGAGAAAAAATAAAAAAATTAATCCTTTGTCCGTAAAAATTGTATCATTTTGAATAAAGTTTATATTTTATTTTGTATGATATTTAAAACTTTAATATTAGTTACAAGCCCCCTGTAAAGATTCTTTTTTTTATTTTAATATTTGAATGTAGATAAAACTACCATAAAAATAAAATATTATAAACATTGAATATTATATATTACAGTTACCGTATTAAAACATAATAAAATATTTCACACCAAAAACAAACAAAAAAGCTCAGCTTAATACGCGTTCCCTCCTGTAGAGTTTTTGGTATATAGTTCACAATAATACTCGTGTTCGTTGAATTCTAGATATGTTGAACAATATCTTGGCGGGGAAGTATGACAATTTTTTATGTTGTGTCAAGGCAAGCCACCGGTAGAAGACTCTAATGGTTTTCTTCTGTTGCTAGAAGTCATAAAATGGGGAACGTAAGAGTTTTCGCTAACCGCTAGTCCACACCACTCCACAGAAGCGTTGCCAAGCGACCGGCAAAAATATTTTTGTAATATCTTTGCTCTCGAGAAAAGTTTTGCGAGTTATACTTTCCAAGGGGTTGGAACTCGATTTGAGGCAATTATTGTGGCAGCGTACCGAAAGTAATATTTTATTGATTTTTGATAGCGTAATTTATTATATTTATACAAAAAATACATTGAACTTTCAATTTGTAATTGAATATTTATTTTTTAATACTACAATTTTTTTTAAATTAACACAAATTCTTTCAGATTTCTTGTTCGAGAAATTTGATACAATTATTAATGTATTACATTGTTTACATAAAAAATCAGGCATGTATATTTAACAAATTTGTATCAAATCAATATTTTAATAACAATAAGTTTATTTAAACTGGCGAAATTAACGGTCAATATTTGCTGAAAACAGTGTGAGTTACATGAGTTTTTCAAGATAAAAAAGCGCCGTGCTGTAAGCAAATACTGAAATATACAAAATGTGATTTGCTTATGTCTCTGCCGTTTAATGACAAAGTGATCGCTGGGTATCAATTCGAGCTGAACCAAATATCTGACACTTTGTCAATTACCAACAATGATAATCACTAGTTTTTAAGTTAAATTATTCCTTAATTATCACATTCAAATTTTTATTCCAAAAAAAACCTAAAATTTTATATTATGCTCCAAATTGGATGTTGACTTTTTTCAAATGTTAAGGTTGACGAAATGTCACAGCCGCAAAATCAAATTAACCCAAAGGTCACCCATATTTTATTCCTGAAGATATAATATTTTTTTATGATTAAATATTGAAGTTTTCTTATCATATAATTTATTTTCAAAATACAAATAATATATATCAACGAATTTTTACTCGAGTTGACTTAAATTATTTCATTTTTCAGGTGACGTAAAAATTACGAGTGTACAGATATGTACGTAGACATGCGTTGGCGAATTACAAACCCCCATCTCAGGTACTCCGCCATATAAGTCACTAACTTGACAAAGTGCCTGTGCAAAGAGAAGAAGAGGATCTAGACACACTTTTATTACTAAATGTTACCACCTTTATTTTTTATTCAGCGCAAGAAAGCTCCCAGGCTTTTTTTTATTATACAAATGACGGAACAAGGGGATTTTGCGGCTTGCCGCTATGACGGTAATAATTTTATTTTCTCAGCTATTTTCAAAAGGCTTCTGACTTTATTGTACTATTTCATTATTTTTGTTGATAAAACGTAAACAAAATATAGCCTTGAAATAACGTTATTTGCGACACAATTACAAATAAACGTAACCTTTATAAGATACATAATGTTTGAATCATAGGCACACTACAAGTCAATAATTGAGGGCATGTAAACAAATGTTCATATAATTCTAAAATGTTGGCTTATCAATAAAAAGGATTATGGATAAAATGTCTGAAAAAAGTAGTGTTAAATAGTTTTACTAGTATAATTTTATTGTTGTAATGTAATTAGAATTGTTTTGTTAAATCCGTTATTTAACTGTCGCGTTTGCTATGCAGGAATATGTAAACTATCATTTTTGTAACAAACTCAATGTTAATTAATTGTTCTAAATTGAACATTTAAGAGTTAATTTCCAAACTCTCAGCTCTTTACGATAAAATATTTAACCCATTCTTGATAAAAACACGAAGACTACCGTCATTGTTTCTACAGCTCTAAATTGTGTGTATTAGATAACACATCTGCATTAGTTTGAACATATGTTATTTTAGCTGATGATTTGACGTTTATCACATTATGTTTTTAATATGTTTAAATATACTTATTTAAACGCTTAAATAAACATATTGTACAATGAATTCCACTTTTTGAGTACGACATTTAATATTTTTAATTTAAAAACAATGCTTTTTTATGAAATAAATACAATGTTTATTAAACCTTTCATACAAACGATGTGTGTAAGTAGTTTTTCGAAAAATGTTTATGAAAGTTGAAGTGTTACCATGTTACATAATAAATGTTTTTTAAGCGACCAAAATATATGCAAATCATCAAAATAAAATAAAATGCATTGCAAAAGACATAGAAAGTGTGAAGGACATATGTACGTATATTGTTAAAAAGGCGAAGGGATATTGTACGTGAATTTATTATTGTATCCTAATTTAATATATTTGGCAAATTTGAGACCAACTGCTCAAGAAAATAAATACAAACATCTCACAGTGCTCAAAACTGTTTACTTACTTTTAAATAATTCAATTGAAAAAGCAATATATTAAATTTAAAAGGTTAGGTGGAGAGTAAAAAAAACTTACAAATGGACTTTATATTTTTGAGTGGCTAAAGTTTCATAGCTTTTCATAATACAATCAACATGACTTCTAAGTTAGACGTTGGCAAATTGATACAATTCATATGAACATGAATCGTGTAAATTCTTATAAGTAAGAACCAGCTTTACAGGAAGCTTACAATACTTTACTTAATGTGTCAAGAAATAAAATGTAACTGAAAATAACTAAAGGTTATTTTTCACTTTGAATAGTCTTGCAAGAAAGATTGTCGTTTAATTATGTGTGTAAAGAGAGCGATTTTTATACTGTTGATTGCAGAAAATGCTTTGGATTTGAATTTAAAAGGAATTTAAATGTTCTGAAAACACTACTATCTCTGCAGGATTTCTCACTAAACGCATACATTGTGTGCTCAATCTATGCTAAGTGCATTCTACCACATTGCATCGTATTGTCCGTAAAGGACACTATCGCAGCATACTACAACCCAGCTACGCCAGATGGGCGAAGTTAGCAGTGCGAATTCCGTAGCACACAGCCTTCGGATAGTTCAACCAAGTTTTCCAGCCCGTCACGTGTTTGACCAATTGTGTAATAGTTACGTAGAGAACATTTTGGTGAGATTTTGCATAGTTACTTTACAAATTTTGCACACAAAGTACAAGAGTTTCTTATTTTATTATTCAGTTGCCAGTGGTCGAGTGAAAAAGATCGTTGGTTTTGTTTTAGGAGGTTACGAGCTTGAATCTTAATACGTACACTTTTTAATCAATTATTTATCAAACTATTTATGGATTTATATTTAAAGGCACACATATATGTAATTTCTTGAAACCCTCTCACCCATTCTTACTAAAAATTGGGCGAAGCGATAGCGATAAGCTAAATGTTTGTTCTGTCTTAGCCCTAGTCTTCTATGTGTTCTGGAAAAATATAGAAACAGTTTGAGTAACTACTTAACAGGCAGTTCTCGTAGAAACACTTCTGTTGAGATAAACTCAATTAAGAGGTCATATGATCCGCATTTGGAGCAAACACGGTTAAAATAAATACTTACGAAAATTATTTTTATATTTCACACTCTAAGCAAGTGTCGCACGAGATAAAAACGAAATTCGTAGAAAAAGTCGTGAAAAATCCTAAAACAAAAAAATTTTGGAAAAAAAATTACATTTGGATGTGTGGCCGAGTGACTGATTTTTTTTTATTATGACCTTCTTTGATTTATGGTTTTTATTTCCCGACTTGCATAAATATTTTTTTAAAGAATGAGTAATTAAAATTTCGAGCAATTTGTAATTCGAGCATTTGACGTTCGTGGAATTGGTTTTTCGAGGAACTTGTTATTCGAGCAATTTCCATTCGAGGAATTGCATTCGAGCAATTTGCATTCGAGCAATTGCAGTCAAGCAATTTTCCGGCGTATCGTTTATATGTATCAAACACGTACTAGAGAATATTATTTTGTTTGTATTTTCCACACAAACACATACACACTGCCTGGAAAAACATTTCTACGAGTATCACTATCCGCTCTTTTGTGTACTCATTTTATTTCAATTCCGGAAAAGTCATAACAAATATTTAATATCATACCTTTGTTGATACAGAACAAACTGAGCTCCGTCGTAGCAGCGAGAACGATTTGAGATTTTTTGTATCGCTTTTCCTGAACGAACAGCACATCGTTGGTACATCGCATCGCGCTTGCTATAAAGAGTGTCATCCGGTAAATCTCAAGGATTTTCAGGAGTGATCGCGAGAATCCCGGCAAGTATCTTACATTAATATTTTAATTTTTGTTTACTTGAATATTAAACTTTTAACTTTTTACTTATTCTTCTTTAAAGGTTTACATCATTATATACTTTCGATAGAGTTGGCGGTAAGTAAGTTCATTTTGATATCATTTTTTTTTTAATTTACTTAAGCCCATCCCAATTGATGCAACTTATTAGTGAATCATTTTGTAACGTAAATGTCATTTAAAGTATCATTATTGTATGTTTTTTTTTCTATCCGCTTATTACTTCTTGTTTTTATTTTTATAAAATGTCAGAATAGTAAAATTAAAACCATTCGTACTTAAACAAGCATTGTGAAAGTAAGATTTTATATGCATACATTATTTTTAAATAAAACAACCAACTGCAAAAGGCAGGTTTAAAAAAATATATAATCAAGTAAATTTATATTGGATATTAATTGTTTCTGAATTACGGTCAAATAAGGAGAAAACATTTGACCTTGGTACATTTAAATAACAATTAAATAATGTAATAATAACAATTAAATAATGTAATAATTAAACAATTAAATAATGTAATAATTTGGTACATTTAAATAACAATTAAAAAAGATTAAATTTCAGCTGATTTTAACTCGGTGATAGAAATCGATTGGTGTTATATCAACACTTTCGATGGTTTCGGCGGTAACTTTGTGGAAGTTCATTTTAATAGAAAATTTAAATTAACTTTGATTATTCCACGTATTGTGTTACTAACTGTGACACGTGTTTCGCCTCTTTCAGATGCATCTTCAGACTTACTATCGTGTGTCACAGTTAGTAACACAATACGTGGAATAATCAAAGTTAATTTAAATTGATGTTATATCATTGGTGAAAATTTCAATCCGGGTATCAAATAAAGGCAAAAATGTCAGCTTAGCAAAAAAATGGTGTGCGTGTATCATATTTATATACGCTTTATTTTATTAATTTAACGATCCATTAATTGGTCAATTTTTCAGAGAAAGCAAATTTTTACTTCTTTAATATACATATATCTAACCTGGCCAATGGAGAGAGAATTTTTAAAAGAATTTATAATACAGTATTAAAGAATATTGAAAATAACTCTCCACCAATTGTTACAAAAAAAGCGTTCAAGAAGGTTTGCCGCATCTAGAAAAACAAGTAGATGTCATATTATAATGTAAAACAATCGGAAATAATTAATATTTTCAATGGATTAAGCGGTAGCTTTGTGGATTTGGTATTTGGTAATATAAAATAACCAACTTATGAAGCATTTTTGTTTAATTTTTTGCACCACAAATTATATCATTACAAATCAAGCTAACCTACAGACTATCTGATTGAATTTATATACCTGATTCCGGGAATAAACGTCATCGATAATTTTCCCGGAAGTTTTTGTATTTATAATGTGCGCTTAGCACGAACTCCCGGCGTAGCGGTCCCTTGTTTTGTGTTGTGTCTGCAACGTAGAGATAAAACGGACGAATCAAAACTTACAAGGTGTTTGGATAAACTGCTTTTCCATTGCGAAAACAACGTTATTAATGATAAACAAACTTTCTGGAAAGTTATTTATTGTTACTCTTCTGCAGTGTCCGATTTTACTTTTTGTTGTATTTCATCAAATATTAAGTTTGTGTGCCAAAATATTGTGTCTTAAAGAAATATTCTTCTTTTAGATAAATAAATGGTCTCTAATACATATTTTGTTTGTTTTATTTGAGAATTATGTTAAATTTATTTTGCAATTTCTAACATTAAAGTATTCTTATTTATCCCAGAAACAAATTGAACCTCACACAAATATGTATTATTCTTAATGTTAACATGTTCAGTTTTATTAAAGTATTTTTTTTATATTTGACACTATGTTGTTGATGAGTTGTATTGATTCCCCATTTATTTAATACCAGGATCAAATTCGTTCATAACAAAAATATTCAACTGATAACAGAATACAGAGCTTTTAATACTAAAAAAGGAAAATTTATAAGTTTGTTACAAACAATCGGTTAAAGATTTTGAAAGGAATTTACAGATAAATGTACAAAAACAATTGTAAGTGCCCCTTACAAATAAATGATATGTGTATATATGCAATGGCATCATAGAACAAAGGTATTTCTTATCTTGGGATTTTTTCAATATCATTTAAGGTACAGTAATCACATAATTAAAGTTCATAGCAATCAATCGACAAATGAACTGTTTTTTTAGCTCCATTTAAATATTTCGACTGTTATTGTATATTTTTTGAGCTAAAGTATTCGTATAACACTACATCAATGCAACTGTAGAACAATTGAAATAGAACATGTTATTATCTATGAATGCAGTTATAGAAAATTCATGCAATGGTTTGATACATTGTTATTTAAAAAAAAACGACACTAATTTCACTGTGCTGATTAAACGCTATAACTGATACAAAAACACTTGTATATTTTTCCTAGTGCAGAACAATAATATAATGTAAACGAAAATGCTTGTCGAAAATAAACAGAACTCTTTAAATGTATGTAACAAAAAAAATATTTGATTCCGCAATAAAACAAACTTTTATTATCTTGAAACTAAGATATTCAGATTGTCCTAATGTTGCATTGATATAGCGATATGGTGTATTGCAACACTTATCTGTTAAATGAAAAACATTTTGAGATATTTAATGAAGTACAATATCAGTTAGAGAAATATCTTAAATAATAACGTTTTTGAAGTAATTGTTAACACATGTTGGTCGTTTTTGAGTGAAGGTATATTTTTCGTGGTGTAAATTCCATTTAATAATAATAGATTAATAATTAAATATGCATACACATCAGCGATGAAAATCCTTAGAGTAAAACAATTCTTTACAAGTAAAATAAAGCTTTTCATTAGTTTTTTAAGTTGATGTTTTTAAATATTCATAGTTAATTTGAAAAAGAGTTTATATATTTTTAAAAAAAATGAAAAAAAAACCTTTGATGTTGAAAAGGACGTGAGTAACTTATTGATAGCTGATATTTTGAGAATTGGCTTTGTTATATAAATAGGATTCTCCGTATCACGGTGACAAAAAATAGTGGCTCCATAGTAAACTTATTACTGAAATCGCAAATAAGATAGTTTCACAAAATTAGATGCCTTATTTGATATGAAAATATTACTTGAAACTCAATGACCATTTGTTACATGACTGATTATTTGTTTTGTATCAATTTTATTGATGTCTTATCAAATATCACAGCGCCATAAAAATGAAGCAATTCAACGCGATACGTTTTGCCTTTTTTCTACTGCGTCGTTATCTATCCAAGTCTGAAGACGAAAAATCCTACGAAAATATTTTGAAAAATATTCCTTACAATAAAATGACAGTATCAGAGTTAGTGAGATGTCTACAAAGTATGAGAAAGAAGAGATGATACAGGCATATAGCTAACGGCTGCAAACTCATAAATCACGTGAACCAAATTAATATAAGAAATTCTATCCGTATAGAAGAACACGATAAACAAATGTTATAAGCCGAGTTGTTTGTACACTTTGACGTTCTTGAGGGGAGATCCCGAGTAAAAACTGCCTTAATTTTAATGTATTATAGGGAAAACCCGCATTATTTTACCTAGAAAGCGAGCAGGCCGAAAAAGTTTACACCATAAATAACATTTTTTTGAGATATTTTATTTTTTACGAAAGCTTTGAAACTGAAAAATGATTTTAATATTGCCGTACTTGTGGAGAAATATGCTTTTATTGTGTGTGAAAATTTCCGATGAATAAATGTTTTGTTTCTTGATTACGTATTGTTTTTTTTTTTACGCGAATTTTCGAAATAAATTTCGTTTTGAAATATAAAAGAAACATTAGGCCTAACACACCATATAAATGAAGACTTGACAGACTAATAAAAAATTCGACGAAAAAGTTAACTTTGGTTGATTTATTTCTTATGCCGAATATTTTACTGTAATAAAATGTTATGTATAATTTATTTGTCACTGAGAAACATTTTTTGTTTCTCTACTTATAAATTAAACAGTCTACAAAACATACTTTCAGAACGCAGAAAAGAAGATTAGAATGACATATTTAGAATTACTTTTTTAAGTTTCATGAAAAAACATTAAGTTTTTAAAACATGACGTTCAATAGTTAACAAATTTTTGAGTTCAAAGCCAACTTACATCTCAAAATAAATTAATCCTTAGAATCTTTGGTCAGCCACTTTACACCTGATGATAGAGGACTGATATTTATCGTAGCCTATGATCATGTCATTATCTTTTAATAAATATGTGACATTAGCTGTATATACTAAGGTGTCTTCAGTTATTTTCAGTTGCTCATTTTTACTTTTTTTCAATGATAATGAAAATGTAAAAGATAAGGCTTAGACAGGACTAGTACGATGTTCCGTTATTTCAGGATTGAAAGATTGGGAAGATTTTTTTTGACATCACAAGCATTTTTTTCAATTAAAAAAAAATATTCGTGATTTTTAGTGAGCAGTGAACGTTTAATAACATGCTACTTTATGATTCAAATTCAAATAATGAGAGTTCAAAAAAAAAACATGCAAATGAAAAATAAAAATGATTCAAGATTAACGTGGAGATTTGTCAAAGTGCCACAAAGCCCACACTCTCTCATAAAACAACAGTTGCCATCTCGTGTACTTAACATTATTCAGAGTCAATTTTGCGTAAGGCTTATGCAGCTACTTTTGATATTTCTTTTGTTTGGAGGTAAGAAATGTTTTGTCAAATTCTTTATAAGAAATGTACCTACGTGTTATGGAAATTGAAGGGACAATACATAATAATGTTACATATACGCACCCGTGAGGTGAAATGAGCTAAATGGCGTCTTAGAAAATTTATGTATTTCTTAATACATAAAAACCTTTTCATCAAGAATCAACAGTGAACACCCTAAAAACAACTTACACTACTTAATACTTATTTAAGCTAGTTGAAAGAAATACTTACGTCTAAAGGTTGAATATTTTAAACATTAAAATTTACATGATTGTATAATAAAAAATAGCTCTGTACAATGTTATCAATAAATTTAATATTTTCAAACGATTCATATTTATTTTTTTTTGCATATCCTTCAAACACGACGATGAATTGAATTAATAACGCTTCTATTATACTCTACACACAATGTTAAAATATTTTTCGTTTGAAATCGTATTGTACCAGAATAAACCACGTTTTATAAATATATTTTATTTCTTTTAAAAACGGCACGCACACAATATAATTAATTAAGTGTTAACAAATGTTCTCCGAGGCTTAGCCTTTTAAACAAGGTCAAAGGTAAACTTAAAGTTTCCATGCATATCAATCAAAGATCTTTGAATAAATTTACATACATTCGGTTATTCATACGAACTGATTTGAAATAAAAACATTACTTGGAACGAAACTAGTCAACGTTTAAATCATGTCACTAATAACGACATGTTTGTAAATATTATACATACACCATAAAAGATAGTATTTCAATTCATAAAATGTCATAAAACAAACACTTAGACGTAATATTATGCAATGATTTTTTGAACTTGTATGACATTTGTATGCTAATATTTACACTAACCGTGATAGAGTCTTGGTATATCCGATCTGCATATATTCATTCTCACCTCTGATACCAAAAACCTATGCATAAATTATTTTTAGTTTATATCTACAATACACACAAACGTTAATTTATTCTAACTATTAAAAAAATGGGTTGAGAAAATGAGAAGCGAAAAACAACTCTGACGTCCTCATAATGAGACTTATTGGATATATTTTAAACTAAATGTTTTTTTACTTACAAACTTAAAAGAAGATTTAGCTGAGATTTGTTGAATTTTATTTATAACAGTATTAAAAACGTGCAATGAACATGTGTTTTTTCATCATTGCGTACAAAATTTACGTCGCAAAATGGTTCAAAGTTAGTTTGTAGTAAAATTATGTCATTACATCAAATCTATAAATCTTTTTGTATATAATTAAATTTAAATATTTCAATATTAAAATAAAACAATGATGACAAAATCAGGTTGAATGTATGTTGCTTCAATTAAATTAAAGTTAGACTATAAAATATATTAAAGTCATTTTGTGGAATTAGTTAAAATGAGTAACATTTTTAAAATATATATTTATTACATTGTGTCGCCTGTGTGGTCGAGTGGTCAACGGTGTTGGTTTCGGCTACAGAGGGCCCGGGTTCAAATCCCGGTACGGAC
Organism: Himalopsyche tibetana; assembly: GCA_030503985.1. Classification (NCBI taxonomy): domain Eukaryota; kingdom Metazoa; phylum Arthropoda; class Insecta; order Trichoptera; family Rhyacophilidae; genus Himalopsyche; species Himalopsyche tibetana. The sequence continues at coordinate 4,647,081 of JAPJYX010000009.1, read as the reverse complement.
AGTTTTATAAATTGATTTTTCAATCGATTTATGAATTTCTGTTCAAAGGCATGGATGTATGTGATGTCTTGAATTCCCCCCTCTCACTTTTCCTATCCTATGAACGGAGTGTATCGACAGCGATTAGCTTACCACTAATCCTGTCCTAGCCCAATCCTTCTATCCCTACTCTCTTTGGAAAAAGAGAGGTTGAGCAACTGAGTAACAAGCAGTTCTCGTAGAAACACTTCTGTTGAGATAAACTCCATTAGGAGTCCATATGCTCCACATTGGGAGCGGACATGATTAAAAAAAAAAAAAATCTTATTTGTTAAGAATGCTTGTCACGTAGAAAACCAAACCTGAGCATGTTAAATAAAGTACAAAAGAGTGTTTTGAATAAAATATTTATTTGTCAAATAAGACAGTGAACACTATAAAATTGTTTAATATTTAATGTAAGAGTATTTTCATATCACCACATTAATTTTAATTAAAGTTTTACTTAAAATATAAAGCGGGATACGGTTATATGTAACCATAGTAGGATGTTTGACGTCAGCGTACAACATTCTTGCTAAGACAGCGAATCCAAGTCCCAGTAGAAATGAATACCTGCGCATCCCTTTTAACTTAATTTCCTTCAGGAGATGCCACCATTCATGGTTAGGGCATTGTTTCGCTCTTGCTGCAGTGAGGCAGAACATCGGATAAGTAAGCACTGCTTTCCACGCCAAAAATTTATGCCCAACTAGGGATTGCTAATACTGGACTTGTATTTGTTATTAATTCCATTTTTTTGTATGTAATGTTATATATCGTAGTTATGGATAAAAATTACTGTTAGAATCATGATAGCTACCGCACAAATAAATCTTAAACAATGTTTTAATATGCTATGCTACATTCCGGTAGGCATTAAAATTTATCGATCACAGCAAAGCTTTTAATTTCCTCCCACAGCTATGGCAAAATTAAGAGTATTAATTACTAGCCGGTTCCCGGCAAGCGTCGCAATGTCATTCAAGGAAAGAAAGTGCTTGTGTTTTAATTGTTTTTATTGAAGTGCATGTTTTATTTCTCTGTCTGTTTAACGTTTACTGCCGATTGTCTATAGTACGACACACGAGCTACCTACGGTAAGTTAATTTTACTATAACCTTCGCGCAAGTTCAAGCATAATAACTGTTTGGCAGACATACAAACATTGATTTTTATATAAGGCCTACTGTAAGTTAATTTTACTATGCCTACAACCTTCCCAAGAGTGCAAGGAAAAAGTTTTATTACAATCGGATGAGTGGTGTGGCAACGCATAAAATACGAACAAATAAACATTCATTTTTATATATTAGATCGATATTCAGCTTCTCAATGAAAAACTACAACAATGATTTTACCACATGTTTTGCAACTTGAAGCAATACGATTAATTAAAAAATATTAAATCTATGCGATGCTTGTCGTCTTGTGTTGACTATGAGCCATTGTTCTATAGTAAGCGATATATTTTTATAGTAATCATAAAAATCGTGATGTTCATACATGGATGTAGTTAATTGTTTTTTAGATTAAAATTTGATAGTTAATAAGATATTTTGTCAATGCGTGTGTCTGTAAATTTTGATCGGCCCTTTGTGCATGGCGTGATAAGTCGAAATAATGAACTCATTCAACATCTAAAATTGTTCAAAAATTCACATAAGACATAGCTATTTGCACAGATGTGCTTTATCGAGTTGTTAATATATTTACAATATACCAGAAAATATGGAAGCTTGGAAAGCATTTTTAATTTAAACTTTCATTGGATGAACATTCAATTATAATTGTGCAACGATAGAAAGTAATTTCAACGAATGTTTTCAAAATCAACAAAGATGAAGTAATGATGAAATTTCGATTTTTTATTACCGAAAAACAAGTAATGCTAAGATAATGCGGGTATAAAACCCTTGTGCGAAATGTTATTTCAACATAAATGACGCGATCTTCGTGTACAAGAAACGAACAAAACATTCAGCAAAATTTCGTCACCCTAAGTGGTGATTATGTCAATTTTGAGCCACATTTTAATTTCATTCACTTGTTTGGTATCAGCATTCTTATTCCGGTAGACAACCTTAAAATTGTACTTTTAAATAAAGATTCATTTATATTTGATAGACGGAATGAAATTTATTTATCAAAGACACCGTCAAAATATGTCAAAATGTTACTCGTTTCATCAATTATATAAATATTATTCCAGCGTTTAAAAAAACATAATTGCTCGCTGAAGTTTATTTTAAAGCTGTTGTCGATAATGAATTCAACAATGCTCATTATTCATAGCTCATTCGGTCTTTACAACATCAAAATTGACGGGGTAAAAATTACTTTTTACTTCATCAAATCATTCACTTGTATAAAATTTATATACAAACCATAAAAAACTTTCTAATTTACAAAACAAAAAATGAAATATTAATATGTATCGTTATTACTTAGTCAAATCTGTATGAAACTTCTTGTATGTTAACATATTAAAGTTCTAAAAATTGTGAATTTCATAATATAATATTATACATAGATAAGTACTAGATTATCAAAGATCATCGTGTAAAACAAAAAAAATGAAATTATGTTTTAAATGTCTATAGATTTTATGTATTGATATTTTTTTTTATTTTAGTTATAATATCGACTGTGGAAAGAAAAATTAACGTAACCCACAGTTTTTTCATGTTAGCTTTTTTCGTTAATCATAATGTATCAAACTCAATACAGGTTCTATCAAAAAGATTTAAACTGAAAATGCCAAATTATTATCTAAATTTAGCTTTTAAGTTTGAAAAAAAGATGAACTTTTAAAAATTGAAACTAAGAAAAAAGACTAAAAAAAGGTTTTTCCTATACAATTTATTTAATCAATATTAGATTATGTCAATTAAATACCAGTTAATAAGACTATGTGCATTTCAAGGTTGTGTATATTTCAAAATTTGCATATGGCCCAAAATTATAAAATCATGTTTTTTGTGCCTCCTATAAAATTTTCTATGTGTGGGTTACGTCCTTTTTCACCGTCTATATGTAAATTTGTGAATTATGTTTTAAGTATTGTCTCGAAATATATGTCAGATCGGTACTAAATTCAATATTGGAATACTTTAAATGCTAAAAAAAAGAAGCCAACCTTATAATTTACTTATAAAAAACAAATATTCCTTCAGTCAGCATTTTGAGATTGAAAACGGATTAAGCAATGAATTGGTTTAAATTAATTAATACAATTTATGGAAATCAATCGCAAATCCGATATGAAGCAGATCAAGTTGAAATAAAAATTAATCCCATCCTTTATTCATAACCAAATTAATAATCCATTTCAATTTAGCGTGCTTTGCCATTTTTTAATCGTTAGCAAAGAGCGCGCTCGTACATTATTGAGATGGGGGTACGAATTATTGCCGGTCCAACCCACCGAGCCGTTGTAATCAGTGAAATCCGAGGCGCAGGCAATTTGTTATGTATTAAATAACAGTGGCGTAATACAGAGCAGTTAGTGCGCGAAAAATATACAACGCAACGCAAACGGTCTTTTTGTTTGATTGATTAAAAAAACATTTTGTCGGGACGGCGTGCGTGGGTTGAACTCGCTCCCCCGGGAAATCACCGGATTCCTGTTACGCCCCTGTACTGTTGTTGCTTACGTAAGGATTACGCATGCCAGTTGATCGGCCGAATCAAATTCGTATAAATTCTTAGGAGACGGCCTTGTTCTCTCCGCCAGAAACACACATTTACATAATGCGTCAATGCTTACTATCTCAAAAGTTTCAGTAGAAGTTTTGAATACGTATTATAAACATCATGGTTCGTATATATATAATATTATTGTCACTGCAATAGTCCGACATCATATCAACCAGTACACGGTTTTTCAGGAGGTACCGAAAGTTGCTTTCGAGCTATTTGTGGCATACTTCATCAACCAGTGGCGCAGAATAGAATGAAAACTCTTAGGATGACTTAAACGATACAATTTACTAGTGTTCTATATCGACTGTGGAAAAGAAAAAGGATGTAACACACACATAACAAATTTTTAAGAAGTCACAAAAAACAGTCATGGATGATTTTTGATCAAAATTATCAAATATACCTAACATTGAAATGCATAGGGTCTGATAAACTGGGTTTTAATTGACTTTATCTGATATTAATTGAATATTTTTGTAAAAAAAATCCTGATTGTAATTTCCACATGACCTTCTTTTTTCAAACTAAAAAGCTTAATTAAGATACTAATTTGGCATTTTCAGCTTACTTCCTTTTGATATAACGTATGTATATCAAGTTGTATACATTGTGATTATCGAAAAAAGGTGTTTTAAAAAAACTGAGGGTTACGTCCTTTTTCCTTTCCAGAGTCGATTTGTATGATTATGCTTCATTGGCCTTAATTTTTTTTAGACGATCTTGAAACAACTGGGGGTAATAGCAGTTATGTTCTGTTATGCGTAAACACCGGCTCTGTCGAGCTGGTTGCTTGTATTATTTGGTTTGGCGAGCTGGTTCTTAAAATACGACTTTTTTTAATTATCTTAATTCCGAGATCTAGCTTTGCACGATCACAATACTTGACCCGATATGGATAAAGTAAAAGCTTGCGGCCGTTTTGTGTACTATTTTTTTGCATATAAAAATATTATTAATAAAATTGCACAAACGGAACAAAGATTTTCGATTTTTCCATGTCCACTCGCAATTTGGAGCATATTGCCTTCTAACGAAGGTATCTCAACATATATTTTTTACGAGAACTTTTTTTTAGTAAATATCTCAAACTTTCTTTTCCAGAGAGAGTAGTAGAAATAAAAGAATATTACTAGTACATGACTAGTGATAACTAATCGCTCTCACTACGCCCAGTTATTGAAGGATGGAAAAAAATATATAGAAATTAAGACATTACAAACATCCATCCCTTGACACCAAATCGATTAATCTATAGAAAAAATTATTTTCGTACTGGTCTCAAACTCGTGAGATATGGCACGAAAGACCACAACGCTAAACGCTGTGCCATATAGCCCAACTCTAGAGTTTTCGGTAATGAATACTATATGTTCAGAAAACAGGGCAAATTTAAGTATTCATCATATGTTAACGACTTAATGACCATTAATTTGATAGGTTTGCCACTGACTTCATGGGACTCTGCACCATTCGTTAAATCATAGCTCAGAAGTCACCATCACACAGCAGATGATAGACGAATAAGATCTGCCACGGATAAGGTTTCGAATGAAAATCAATACACTATTTGGAATGAATTTGTTTAATGTATAAATTATGTAATGTAAATAAATAATTTTGATGTATTATCATAAAGATATTGAACAACAACAAGTCTATTCACATTTGTTTGCTTAGCCTTGAAAGACACTTTAAAATACAAGAAACCGCACATAGTAAAAACTCAATCGACACCAATAATTTAAAAAATCTAAACTATTGTTACTAATTGGGCATATTAGATGTGAAGTGAACCAAGTGGTATATTAGAAAATTATAAATTAGATGCATTGTAATATTCTACAAGTATTAAAGTATCGTAAAAGTGAATTAAGCTCACAGCAATAGTGTTATCTCCCCAAAATAAAAATATGCAATCAACTAAAACACCAAAATAAAGTCGTGATTGTACTTAAGAGTCCAATAAAAAAGTTTTACCATTTTACTTCATAGCTCACTTCACCTCTCGAGGGCTAACTAAATCTTAAATAGTTATTAGGAAGAAGACAGATTACACTTATAACGAGCAATAATTTTAAATTGATGCTTGTTATGAGCAAAAGTGGTCCTAATAAATAATTATAGATTAAGTAAAGAGTTTTTTTATTATTTTTGATGTCTCTTTTCTATCAAACACGATTACTTCGTAAATTGTTAATCAAATACAAAAAAAAAACTGAAGAGAAAGAAATGGTTTTCATTTCTACCGAATCACGGCATGATAGCTTTATTAAATAAAAAGAAATGTTCTTTTCCAGTAGAATCTCGCTTTATTTTTTTTCCCGGTTTAGTAAATCAAATATCCCGTCTCAATTTCGCCGCCGTGTTCAAATAAACGAGAGCGCTCACCTATATTTTATCCCTTAATAAGAATATTGTCAAAAATCAGTTCCTACAATTCGGCAACAGATGTTGGCTTGCAGGGGTTGTTCCAACCCCTTTCGCGTTATGGAAGGGGATTCGGAATATAGCAATTCTACGAAGAATAAATAATTCGTATAACACACACCCTAAAGAGGGTTGTTAACTGTTTTGCTGTACTAATAGTGACTCGCATGACACACGACATGACGATAATGACATTCCTAATACAGTTATTCCGGTAATTGCAATCAGAAATGTTTCCGATTGATTTGATTTATTTCATTGTGGAATTTAATTGCACTTTTTATTTTTCCTGCAATCACGCGATGTTATATTTTTATTGTCCGATTTAAATGGTCACCTAATTCATACACTTTAACAAAACTTTACTTATTTCGTTATTTATTTTACATACTAAATTAGGCTGATAATAAATAAACATTTAAACGAAACCTATAATTAAGTCGTTCGTCCAAAATTTCAATTGTCCTTTATTTATCTTAATTTTTTAAATACAAATTATTATGACATTAAAGATGGCGTTATCACATATTAATACAGGAGATAAAACAACAATAAGTAACAAAAAAAGTGAATAAACAGAAATGTTATATGCGTCACATAGAACATTTCTGCATACCATACTTTTTGTTGTACTTGGAGCCGGTTTTATTTCCTGTTTTCATATGTATAAGTAAATCCATATCTTACATTTTTCAAAATAAAAAATGTATTTAATCTTTTTCCAAACTATTTCTAACGAACTCAGGAGCTAAAATCGGCGCAAACGATGCCTGACGCTTGTTAGTCGCTCATTGTATGGACCAATGGCTGACTAACTTACTTACAATTTCATTGTACCCCCGAAACTTTACAAACCGCCTCTTTCCCACTTTCCAGTGACGTCTTTTTTTATAAAATAAAGCACTTCGTTTTCATATAAATTGTATTCCATTAATTTGATAAAAAATAGTATGTGAGTTCATCAAATATTGCTTTTAGTTTATTTTGCACAACGTTTTGGTTATATCTATCTATCAAATCAGTAAAAAATCGTATACAAAGCGCTCATTAGGAGCGCATTGTAAGTTGAAATTACTTAAAAATGCACCTTTCATAAATATAGTTCACAAATGTATACTAATTTTAATTTGTATAGATACAATTAAATGGTCAATTTCGTTTTACAAAATGTGTTTTTTTCATACAAGACCTGTTTGTTAATCAGGTTCTGAACCATTCTTTTTCAAAGAGAGTAGTAGGGATAGAAAAACAGGGCTAATTCATGACTAGTGGTTAACTAATTGCTTTCTATGCGCCCCGTTATTGAAGGATAAGAGTGGGAGCCGGGAGGTTATATCTAAACATCATAAACACCCATTTTTTAACAGAAATTGAAACTATGAACCCACTGTGACTCAAACCCGTGAGATCCGTCACGAAAGCAAACGACGTTGAACGTTGCACTACAGACTCGGCGCTAAAAATTACGCACCAAAAATATACAGATTCAATAATGACATCACGATTGAATCATCGATAAAGTGTTTCATATTAATATTATAATCCGTCAAATTAAAATGTTCTGCTCTGTATTTATTATAGTTTAAAAAACAATATTTTATTATCAGGCTACAGAGTGAGCTGGAAACAACTTAATCGCATAAAAAAAGAATAACTAAGTGAAAACCACTTGTTTTGATAACGGCATACTTATAATTATATCCTCCCGCCTGCACTTTGAAAACAAAGAAGAAAAAAAGTGGCTACGAGCACGCAAAGATCATCTTTGTATGCTCAAAAAATGTCGAGTGTTTACCTAGTAAACGCCATTTTGAAGGGGAGACACGGAGAGTGGTAAACCAAACCGACCTATAATATTAGATGTTTGCAATAAAAAGTCAAGAGCTTTTAAGGGGTATATTTACCTTAAACGTAAAGGTTAACCATCTTGGTAAGGGTGATTAAGTTTTCCCGTTTTGATTTTTTAATTTCAATACTTTTTTCCGCCCATTTGAAGTATGGGGTTGAAAAAAAATAGAACGATAAGGCTAAACAATATCAACGTATTTAGTTCTAAATTCTTAGATGAGTTTATAACAATTTCGGCGTGCGCCATCACCAGAACTATGTTTAAACTCAGCTATATATACTGCTTTAGAAGAGATACACAATACATCTTGTTGTTTGCTCTAACTTCCTAATTTATATAAATTGCAATTATTACATTTATTAAACTTGACTTAAGTGTTTCTAAGAACGATAACAAGTATGGAGTTATTCAAGGTAAATTAGTTTAAATTAAACGGGTATTTATTATTAGTTACATTAGGGGTTTTAGTAAGGGTGATGGATTGATGATTTTTCGTTCATTTAAGATGTCGTTAAGTTGATTACGCCTGTTAATTTTTAATTGCTCGAGTGCATTAAGTTTTGGACCTTTTTTCATGCCTAATAATTCAGGGTTTCCCAAACTATGTTCCGCGGAACACTGGTGTTCCATGGGACCTTCATATGTGTTCCGCGAAATTTGGCAATGATAATCTACGCTGCAAGACATTTAAAAATCTTCTACTTCATATTCAAAATCGAGTGATGGTAAATCTCCACTGATGTTTAAAACGTCAAATATATAAGTAGAAGTGGAGATTTTGAATCACTAAGAGCTTTTTTTACTCATATCTTTATGTAAAATGTTTTAAAAACAATTAATTAATACATAAAAAGTTATATAAAAACATATATTTTATGAATTGTGTGTGCTTGAATGTATTATAAATTACCCTGACTAAAAAATTTGCTGTGTTCCGGTAGCATTTCCAGATTTGCGAAGTGTTCCATTGCACAATAAGTTTGGGAAACCCTGCGCTTATAGCATTATTACCGTTTTTTTGATTGATTAAACAGACGTTAATTTTACGTATTTTTTATTACATGTTTTGCTTTATTTAACCAGGATTATTGAACAGTAAAACGAAGTAGTAAAAAAACAAATTTTATTCTTCAAACCAAATTAATTGTTTTATTTTTCATATTTTCTCGTAGCCGTGAGCTACCTTTTGATTATAATGGTAGAAATAAAAAAAAATAAGTGCGTCAGGAAAACTCATAAGTATGTGTCTTTATAGCTTTAACAGATATGCTCAGGTATGTATTATAGTTATGCGCATAGCACATGAACTGTGACAGTGAGCTTAATGATACTGAATTTATACAATACCATGGTTTAAAAAAACGATAAAATGATTCGTTGTAAGCCAAGAAGCGAACTGGTAGCGTAGTAAAGTTACATTTAAATGAATCAGAAGGACATTCTCTGAGTAATTGTATTTGCATTATGGCTAAAAACTATTTTAGTTTTTGCTACAAATATCACAAAAAAAAACATTTTTTTATGTTTAAAATAATAATACGTCACTGGCAGTAGTTTTATGTACGTTAAATTACTAAAATTAAACTAAATAAATCATTCAAAAATTTTAAGCTTTGTTGGAATAACATACATAGTAGCGCTTTACTGGCTGATTTTAAGTGCAACTAAATAAACAATACTCTATTATTCATGACGTTAAGTATAAACAACGGATAAGGGATTGTTGTATACATTATAGAAATACGATATCAATATTAAGGGTGGCATTGAAACTTGTCATTGAGGGGAACATTAAGCCGCATGGCTTTTAATGTGTTGTATTGGTAAGATAAGTATTTTTATTTTGGTAACCGTTGTACTATTCAAAATATCGATTAACTTAATCATTAAGGAAGGTTATGAGGGGTTAATTAATTATGTATAATACAATTACATTGAGTTTAATTTAAAGCAAATTTCAGTTTTATTAGCATACTCGCTACTAAGGGTTACTCAGACCTTTTAATATTTATATTAAAAGCTAAATATTGCAACTTACAAATGATTCTCATTAAACACTGTGATTACCTTAAACCATATGTACATTAGTTCATAATAGTGCAAGTCTTTATCAATTACCCCTGAGATATTTTTTGATTTAAATTCTCTATTTGTGTGGTTTTTTAGTTAATAAATGACAATTAAAAACGTAACGTGATATATCAGAAATCTTAAACGGGGATTTAAAAGTTCAACATTTAGATCATTAATATTCGATTCGAAAAGTTCATAAAAAAGTTTAATTTATCTTTACTAACAAATTAAAATATATTTTTTCAAGACGACTGATCCAAGCTTTATACACATGCACAAAGAAAAAAAAATATATATTGTTATTATCAAACAGAAAAATATTATAGCAACTTCCTTATTGAATAATTAAAAAATATATTTTGCTGGAATAAAGATGAGATAAAGGAATTTCTATAATAAGATTTCATAGGTTAGTGAAAGCCTGGTGACATAAAACAGCCGTTAATAAATAAGAACTTTAACGGGCTCCCTTTGGTCCGAAATATTATTCAACAAAAAATAATCCAATTACAATTTTGAAAATATAAACTTAATAACGAAAGTTCTCCGAGATCGCCGCACGGGGAAAAGTAATTACATTGTCATGATCATGTATTTTGGCCATGACTTCCCTTAGCATTCCAAGGTCATTTCGCTAGAAAGGTCGCAGTACAAAGTAAGAAAGAGAGAGGTGAGATATGCAAAGTAGCTTCGAAACCAAACAAGTTTAATCGACAGACTTGCCAATGTAAATTATAATTAAGTAACGATCTAAAATGGCTCGCTATCGCGGCCTTGCTAAAGACGCAAGAAGAAGTAACATCCCAATAAAGAAAAACATACGCAAATGAATTTTGAATCTATTTTGCCATTTGCGCTCCATACCCGACGCCAAATCGCATAATGATTTGGCCGGGATATGAAGAATTAAAACATTGACAGGTACCTTACTACAATACAGCACCAATCGCTGAATATAACTTTCATAGGTGAATCGCGATACGACCACTAGGGTCTCATCGACAGAAAGCCAACATAACTTCGTGCAAATAACATCGTGACGCTATTCATATTAGCGAAAGACACCTGCCTAATTAAAAATAAAATCATGCACACGGTTCGGCTTAGGAGGCCGCGCCGATGGAAAAATTAGAATCATGAATTACCGGCGCCTCAGATAAAAATGGACGCTGTAATTTTGGCAAGTCCCTCAGGGCCATAGGTGGAAGCACCTGTGTTAATTTCATGAGAATCGGGCGAAGGAATAATTAATTATCTCACACGCGACCATCTCTCTGCGCATTCCATACAAAAATGAAGTTTCAACTTCAGTACTGGGAGAGTATATCTCCGCGGGTAGCTGTGGCTCACTCGCACCCATGGCACGCCGACCAGGAGCCTTCCCGCTCTGGCGCAGGCGCACGTCGCGACGTCGCGAGGTGCCTTCCCGCTCTGCCGCACGCATGCGTCTCTTACCGCGAGTCGCAGATTGATAAACGTAAATTAATCACATTTGCCGTTGGTTTTCTGGGATAAAAATTAGCATCAGACGAGCGGACGGCCAGTCCCGACGCTCCTGCATAAATTTCAGGCGCATCCGTTCATAGATGCGCCCTACAGAGGACATTCTGACTAGAATCGCCTCTGTAGCTCTTATGAATAATTTAATCGATCCACCTGTATTAATTCCGCGGAAAGGCGGGCATTCGCGTCGAACCTGCAATTTGAATTTTAACATCCGATGCAATTTTTCGGCAATTTCACCTGTATCTCGCGAGACACGCGAGATACCGTATAGCGGGTATGAGAAGAAATGTGCGAACGCATTATCCGCACAAGGAAAACATTTTTCCAAATTTTTCCGTGCCATAGCTGATTAATGCGAGCAATAATTCGCTCCGCAAAAATCAGCCCGAACACCAAAATTCAGTCGACGCCATTTTGTGAAAGCGGCGAAAGTAACGGTATCATCTCGGCTGGCCAGAGTATAAAGATACGTGACAAATGTCCACTCAGTCTCACACTTTCACCGAACGTTACGCTGCCCGGACCTACCCGTGCTGCTGCTTACTCTCTCCGAAATCGCCATAGTACTTTACCTTTGCAACACCTTTAAACTTGCTGGAAATCCTGAGTACGAAATTACTAAAATCATAGTAACTTTCGAAAGCCTGGAAATCCGTAGACTCAATTAAAAACTTTCACTTTTGCATCGAGAGCAGAGCCGACACCCAGCCCTCCGAGATCATCTCCAAGGTTTGTGAAAAATTAATACGTTGATTTAAATGTGTTTCTCCCTTATCTCCGAACCAGTGTTCCTAGATATTAGGGAGCAAACCAGGTCTAGATGCTTGAAAGCGGACTACGTATGTAGCCGTTTAAGTAACTCGCGAGATTTCGCGTTTTCACCTCCTTCACGCAAAAGGGCCGTATCTTTGCGGCCTTTTTGCGATAAAATCGTGCATAAATGTAATGCTTTTCAAAGCAAGATTGATAAATAATTCACATCATTTTTTTTTCAAATCACCAGTTCGTTTCAGCGGTCGGAGGAGTAGATCTGCGGCACGGGTAACGGAAGGCCTAACCAGCTCTAGTGTTACTCATATAATTTGTCCTGTGTTTATTTCTTCTTGCTATCTACTGTAATTGTTTTTATCTGTGACTATCTATATGTCGACTTTCGGGGCTGCACGGGTAGACGGAAGTCGGACTCCCCCCCCCCCGAAAGTCCAATGTAAGTGGAGTGTCTGGTTTTTACATACTGTGCGATCGAACCGCGAACGGAAACAAACTTCTTTTCGCAATCATTACGTTAGAATAATTTTCTCAATAACTAAGTGAATAATTTCTTTTTAATAACTAAACTCGGACGCTTCCTTCAGCAATAACTGAATTCAAATACGTTTCTTTTCATAGCCAAATTAGAGTGTTTAGTTTACTATCTGAATAATTTCTTTTGATAACAAAACGTGATCGCTTCTTTTCGCAATCATTACGTTAGCATAATTTTCTCAATAACTAAGTGAATAATTTCTTTTTAATAACTAAACTCGGACGCTTCCTTCAGCAATAACTGAATTCAAATACGTTTCTTTTCATAGCCAAATTAGAGTGTTTAGTTTACTATCTGAATAATTTCTTTTGATAACAAAACGTGATCGCTTCTTTTCGCAATCATTACGTTAGAATAATTTTCTCAATAACTAAGTGAATAATTTCTTTTTAATAACTAAACTCGGACGCTTCCTTCAGCAATAACTGAATTCAAATACGTTTCTTTTCATAGCCAAATTAGAGTGTTTATTTTACTATCTGAATAATTTCTTTTGATAACAAAACGTGATCACTTCTTTTCGCAATCATTACGTTAGAATAATTTTCTCAATAACTAAGTGAATAATTTCTTTTTAATAACTAAACTCGGACGCTTCCTTCAGCAATAACTGAATTCAAATACGTTTCTTTTCATAGCCAAATTAGAATGGTTTTTTTTATAACTATCTGAATATTTTCTTTTGATAACTAAACGTGAGCACCTCTGTTCGCAATCACTACATTAGCATATCTTCCACCAATAACTAAATGCGGATATTTTTCTTTCCATAGCCCAAGTAGTATTTTTTTTCTATTTTATATTTTCTTTTAATAACTAGACGTGGACACTTCTTTCCGCAGCAACTAAAGTAGAATAATTTTTTTTATTACTAACTACGAATACCTTCCTTTTTATGGCTAAATTCTAGTGTTTCTTTCTCGGTGACTAATTGAATGTTTTCTTTCGATGGTTAAGCGTGAGCACTTCTTTTCGCAAACACTACATTAGAATATCTTCCTCAACAACTAAATTCGAAACTTTTCTTTTCATAAGCGAAATCAGAATATTTCTCTCAGTAACCATTTGAAATCTTCCTTTTAATAATTAAACGTGGGCGCTTCCTGCGCGATAACCACATTCGAATACGTTTCTTTATGACTGTATTAGGATTTTTTTTTTGTTTGAATATTTTCTCTTAATAATTAACTAGAACACTCTTTCGCCGCAACTAAATGAAAAAAATCATATTGCTAACAGATTGCCGGTAGTATGACTGGACACGACACAGGTGCCTAGCTTAGGGCTGTATTGTAATGATTGTATTAAAACAGCGATCGGATTAAGGATCGTCTTGCTAGTGCTGGGCTAACATGTAATTGTTAAAATTAAGGGCGAGGCATCCGCGAGAGAACAATAACTTCAGTAAGATTGATAATAACCACCAATATGTTTGTTTAAAAGGAAAACAAGTAAATATTCTCCGGACTTGCCTACAGGGCGGAGAAAGGATCTTTGGTCTAACTAATAATTATGTATAAGCTCGGGCTGGCGGACGAAGGTACGATCCACCTCGCCGCACTAAAAACTGTCATCTCTCGCGGGTGGGCTTGCGAGGTGGAGACATCAGATTAGAAACATAATCGCCGGTCAGACAGTGGCGTAGAGAGTCGAACGTGACTGCTCAAGGTTTGGTGTCTCCATCCTAGTGTAGTCATGACGTCGATGAATAGGTGCTCCCCACCGGAGACAGGCGGATGGCACAATGCCTCGCGACTGCATGCGCGCTCGGAGGCTGAGATATGACAGACGTGTAAATTCCTCTGCGTTACGACGCCTCCCGCTGACAGACGTCATCCTGTCAGTGCGACTCTCACCGGTCAATAGACGACCGCCTTAATTAAGCAATAACCAAATCCATCGGCCAAATGGATAACGATATGGACATATCGTTCACTTCTGAGGTGGGCTGCCATATCGGAAACGGCCCTCTGGCAGAGGACCGTTTTCCACCCCGGCCATCCGTTTGTCTAGGTGACATAGAGCACGTCTCAATAGTTGTTTTCAGCAGGTCCACGATCGCGGCGTCCCGCCGAAAGGAGGTCAGGTTCGACCCCTGACCCCAATACGAAAGTATGCGCCTGACGAAAATAAGTCTGTCAGATCGGATGATCTGCGACGCCGCGGCCGGTTCCAGCAAACGCTGGACCACAGGTAGGTCTGTAAAAGCCGCCGCGTAGGTTTCAAACAAGCGGACGTCGGTCTGCGATCACCTGCTATAGCTTCCTAACTGTAAGATACGCTTAAGTGGAGGAGAAAGCGAACTCAAGTCAACGAGTGTGGCTGAAGATATTCTCATATCACTCGCGTTCGAAACCGAGAACTATGTTTCTTCATAGTAACGCCACGAAACCAGTTTAGAGAAACTGGTACTAATCTTTACGAACATGCTTTCCCAAAACTTAGGTGTAGGTAGTGATAAGAACCTAGGTTAAATAATCATTAAACCACTGTCGAAATCGTTACTTGTTCCTGTTCTGTCCTTTTTGTATTTTAAGAATACTAGTCTCGTTGCCCATATAAAGGAATAACATTACCACTCCTGAACACAATTAAAAACTATCTTAATGCTAGTCTCGAAAGAGTTTTGTTTATTTTGTCATTATTCTTAGAATTACACTTAACAGAAAAATAGAGGTAAGTGTCTCCGAATGTATCGGAATAAGGCTGATTATAGGGAACGCAGAGAACCTCACCAACCATAAGTATAATCTTACAGAAATATCCACTATTGACATGCGTTGTGTGTATCTACTTTCCAGATTGTCAGCCGACCCTTGTAGCAAAAATTAAAATAAATTGATTATGTGTATTGTAGGGTAAGAATGCAGCTCGGACGCATGCAGAAGCGTCCGAGTCGATATAAGATTTATTTGAATATATTTTTTTCTGCTAACTAAACGTATGTTATCAGCCAAAGGGAAAGTGTCACTAAGACACGATTAAAAAAAAAATTATAAAATACATGTGCTAGCCTATTCAAGGTCAAGTGGTTAGTCCGTCGCGTCACGACGCTAACAGAAATTTCTACTTCCCCTCAGGACTCAAGTACCAAGCATACTAATTAACTTCGTTTCTTCAACCTCTCTTTTTTGTTTTGTTGCGCAATGGCGCACAAATTGTTAACTTAACTAAATGTAAACTCAGCTAATCATTCGCTTGTTCTTTTTTATATAACCATGTAACATAATGAACTTTCTCTGCGAGGATCGTCGAAACCGGGTCACATGGGCACTCGTCCATGCGGCCCTATCTCTTATAGGGTCGCATGGCCGATTTTCACTGTAGTGTAATTAATCTATTTTGTTTGTTGTTTTTCTCTGTAGCATATAACTGTATGCTAGCTAGGCTCTTCCAAATTTATTGTTGTGAATTTAAATATATGTTTTGTAAAATAAATCGGTGGAACCCCACCCTTCCTTTGATTGTACCGCGTGTTTCATTAATATTGCTTTGATACCTTTTCCATGTAACTGTACCTATAACAAAGAGTCCGAATTATACCAAACCAGGTTGTTATGGGGAGAGATGGATAACTCTGTCTCTCGTCTAACGATCTGGGACGAGGGCGTCTCAACTGGCTGCCCAAAAACGTGAGGCCTTGATAGAATCATGTTTTCGACGGTTAAGATGTGAACCGATAAAGTAACTCTAGTATGCTAACTGTAAATGTAACTTCAATAGAATCACACATCAGCGGATTAACGGGCCGAGAAATCGGCTCGTTAACGAGCAAAAATTAATATCGACCAAACGCGGACCGTTTGAATTTCGCTAACCGCGCTATACGAGGGACGCTGACTGATCACCAGCGTTCCACGGAGAGTCGGTTGGAGGATAGTCGAAGTAGATTCTTGACAAAGTAAAATCAGTAAAGTAAATGAATAGAGAACGAATGAGTGATTCTTATCACGGACTCATGCCCTGATGATTAAGAATCTCATGTCTCCGACTAGCTAATCATAAAGTCCCTCTTTCAGACAAAGAGAGGAAGAATGACCGATAGAATCACGCGGTCACAATCCGTGCTCATGGACGTAATCATGAGTGGCGCCCCCTGTAACATGCGACCCGGGTTTCAGACGGCGACCTCTTCGGTAGACATGTTTGAGAACGGACAGCGCTTCCCCGACGAGGCGGAGCCAGGAACGCCGACGACGATCGCCGAAGTGCCGGAGGTGCCCCTCCGGCGCGAAGAAAAGAGCCGACACGGGCATCCGCCTGTATTTTCCGTGGCCTTCCATGGAGGGGAAGTAGCGGACACGACTCGGTTCATCGAGCGTTGTGAGCGCTACTTCACAGTAGCGGACACCGAGCCAGAAGACATGGTAACCAAGGCCGCCACCGCCTTCCAAGGGGAAGCGCTGCAGTGGTGGCAGGGCTTGGAGACCAAACCCACGACTTGGGGGGGATTATCGTACCATCTCAGACGGAGGTACGATAATATCGCAAGGAAACTCCGACTGGAGTATGAAATGAAGACGGTACTCCAGAAGGAGGATGAAAGCGCATATACGTTCCTGGAACGGAAGCGAGCAATGGCACAAGTGTGCACGACGCGAGGCGACCCTCTCGAGCTGGCCCGCGACATCCAGGGTCTGATGACTCCTCGGGATCAGGAGAGAACCGAAAGATTGAGGTGGACGACCCTGGAGGAGTTAATAGAGGCGGTCCAGACCATGGAGTTGCGCTCCCGGAGGGAGGAGACGCAGCCGCCGACGCCGGCGGCGCGCCGGACGAAAGGGCCTGGAGCGGCCGACGCCGGAGGCGCACGGACGTGCCAGCACAGGTGTCAGGAGCCGGAGTGCGCGCTCGCACCGAACGCGAACCAGTATAATGTCCCTCCACCTCCCATACCCCAGTCTCCCCGTTACCCGCAGCAGCGGCGACGCTCGCCGGAGCGCCGCCCGAACCCACACAACGGCGGCGGCAATCGCGGCAACGACCGACGGCCGCCGCCACAACAAGCGTACGGACAGCGCTCCAATAACGGCCCTCCGAGGTGTTACGCGTGCGGTGGCACTCACCGGACGGAGGAGTGCCGCCAGAGGCAGCGGCGCTACTAAAAACTAAAACTATCCGAAACGCGTTAGAGGTGAAAAATACAACGAGTGGTGCGGGCTTACGAAAAAAACATTAACTTCGACAAAAGAAATCTTAACTAACTTAGAATCGTGCAACGGAACCCAGTAAGCCCGCGATGTTATAAATAAGGGAGTGGAAAGGCGGAACAATGTTTCTATTAAATTAGTTATAAATAATAAAGTAAGGGACTCTCAGTGTAAAATACAATAATTTTTTTTTCTATGCTGGTTTCCTAATTGTGAAAAATACAACGAGTGGTGCGGGCTTACGAAAAACCATTAACTTCGACAAAAGAAATTTTAACTAACTTAGAATCGTGCAACAGAACCCAGTAAGCCCGCGATGTTATAAATACTGAAGTGCAAAGTGGAACATTGTTTTCTATTAGGTTAGTTATAAAATCAAGTGACTCTTAGTGTAAGAAACAATAAGTTTTCTCTCTTATAAATGTGACTATTTGTGCGTTATCAAAGACATCGACCTCTAGTGCCATATATTTTTTTTTGTTTTGTTATGCTCTTTCGTGAATGTGCCTATTTTTTTCGTTGCAAGGAGCAATCATGCGCTCAGCCAGACGCCCCCACCAGCCGACAGACGACGTCGTTTCCAACAGCCGCCTCTTGAGGGTGCCGGTGATCCTGGACGGCGTGGAAGCTAGCTGCCATGCCGTCATCGACAGTGGCGCAACCCACACACTGGTCGATGCGGGCCTCGTGGGACACGACTCGTACAGGACACCGGAAACCACACTGCAAGGAGTAGGTGGGCAAGCGGTACCCACTTACGGGAGGACCCTCCTAAGAGGGAAGATGCAGGATGCACCGCTCATCGCTTCCGCTCTCGTAGTCAGCGGCCTAGGAGCCGACATCCTCTTGGGGCTAGACTGGTTAGAACAGGAGGAGGCCAGTCTAGACTTCAAGAGGAGATGTCTACATTTCGGCAGGGAGGCGCGATACACGGCGCATTGCGTGACGCTCCAACGACCGACGCCGGTCGAGATACCGGAGCTGCCGACGCTCACCGACGACGTCCCCGACGACGCCAGAAGGGCGCTCGTCAGCTTGATGACGGATTTCGGGAGCCTCTTCGCTGCCTCCGGCCCACGATGCGGGTCGGCCGTGCATGAGGTCCGGCTGTCGGACCACACGCCCTTCCGAGTCGGACCTCATAGGCAATCGGACACCACGAAACAAATGATCCGGGAGGAGGTCCAGCAGATGCTGGCAGATGGAGTAGTGGAGCCAAGTCGATCTCCTTACAGCTCGCCCGTCGTCATCGTCCGGAAGAAGGACGGAAAGCCACGATTCTGCGTCGATTATCGGAAACTGAATGCCGTGACGATTGACGAGGCTACCCATCTGCCGCGCATACAAGAGACATTAAAAGAACTCGGCCCTGCCACCATCTTCAGCTCATTGGATCTGAAGGCCGGGTACTGGCAGGTGCCTCTTCACCCGGACACCAAGGCCCTGACGGCCTTTAATACACCGGATGGCGGGTGCTACCAGTTCACAGTAATGCCATTTGGACTGAAGGGTGCACCGGGAACCTTCCAGCGGCTGATGAGCCAAGAAGTACTCGTCGGACTCATCCCGCTGTGTTGCCTGGTGTACCTAGATGATATTATCATATATAGCAACACCTGGGATGATCATGTCCGCGATCTGAGGGTCGTGTTTGAGCGACTGCAGCTGCATAGCCTGAGAATCTCGGTCTCCAAATGCCAGGTTGGACGCCGGAGCGTAGAGTACCTCGGACATCAAGTAACGGCCGACGGTAACATTCCGCAGCCTGTCCACCTGAAGGGAGTCGAAGAAGCGGCCACGCCCAAGACAAGACGAGAACTCAGGGAGTTCCTAGGCCTATGCAACTGGCTCAGGGAATACGTCCCGGACTTCGCGGACATGGCAGCCCCGCTGACGGATTTACTGAAGACGACAGTAGCGTTTAAATGGAACGGAAAGGCGAACGCAGCGATGCAAGCCGTGAAAGCCGCCCTCCGGAAGCCGCTCAAATTGGCTCGGCCGGACTTCACACGGCGCTTCGTTCTACAGACCGACGCCAGCGGGAATGGCGTCGCGGCGGTGCTCTACCATGCACGGCCGGACGGCGGACGAGACGTTATTTCATACGCAAGCGCTCGGCTCTCCGAGGCCGAGAGGCGCTACCACTCGAACGAGCAAGAAGCACTCGCCGCCGTCTGGGCCATCAAGAAATATAGAGCGTATTTGGAAGACCGCCCGTTCACGCTGGTGACGGATAACCGGGCGTTGACGTGGCTGAACAGCGCTAAGGACGAGCGAGCAAAGCTCACGCGATGGGCTATAATGCTGTCCGAGCATCAGTTTGATATTCAGCATTGCGCGGGCCGCCTCAACCAACTACCGGACGTGCTCTCACGACATCCGGACGTCCAGGCGCCGCCCATCAACGACGAGGACGATAGGATGCTCGTCCCGACGCAC
Source organism: Himalopsyche tibetana (assembly GCA_030503985.1). Taxonomy (NCBI): domain Eukaryota; kingdom Metazoa; phylum Arthropoda; class Insecta; order Trichoptera; family Rhyacophilidae; genus Himalopsyche; species Himalopsyche tibetana. Next base: position 4,626,608 of record JAPJYX010000009.1, on the reverse strand, counting down.
ACCAAGCCCGTCGCGTTGCTAATCGAACTCGCAACACTGCACGACGTCGTGAAAGCCGCCCAGCGCGCCGACCCCGACACACAGGAGACGCTGCGCGCACTAGCCACTCCATCGATGGTACAACCACACCACACCAATGTGGTACATAACGGGATCCTGTGCCATCGCCTCGAGAGCGGACAGTTGCTGACCGTTGTGCCATTTCACACCAGAAAGGACGTCGTAGCCGCATACCACGACGATCCGTTGGCCGGACATCCGGGCGCCGCCGAAACAAACCGGGCCATACGCCGCTTATACTTTTGGCGAGCCCGCCGGAATGATGTCAAGGCGCATGTACGGGCGTGCAAAATCTGCGCCACTCGGAAACGAGGCGCCCTACAAAGACCGGCGCATATGACGTCGCACCGAGAGGCGACGCGGCCATTCGAAATTCTGGCGCTCGACTTCATGGGCCCCTATCCGGCCAGCCGACAGCACAATAAGTACATACTAGTAGTAATCGACTTGTTTTCCCGATGGGTGGAAGCCTTCCCCCTACGGAACTCACTGGTCGCCACATTTATGCCAGTCTTGGAACAAGAAGTGTTCCATCGCTACGGCTACCCACGCGCACTGCTCACCGATAATGCGACTCAGTTCTCGCATGCGACGTGGGTAGCCAGCCTCGACGCTTGGGGGTGCCAGCATTGGACGACGCCACCTTACCACCCACAGGCCAACCCGACGGAGCGTCGGAACCAAGAGTTAAAAAAGGCGATGCGAATACAACTCGAACCAGGCGCGCACGACAAGTGGTGCGAGACGATCCCGCGCACTCTTTTTGCAATGCGCTGCCGGCAGAACGCAGCGACCGGCCTCACACCCAGTCAAGCGGTGCTGGGGTACGAGCTGCCTCGGCCTGGCGAATGGCGGGCTCAAATCAATCCACCTGAGACCCGCACAGAGGCCCTGGAGAGGGACGAGCAGGATGCGCTCCTCTTGAGACACCAAGAGGAGTACGCAGCCCGAAATAATGGCCGCGCTGCAGTGCAGCCGCCTCCCGCCCATTTTAATGCGGGACAGCGGGTGTATCTGCGCGGCTTCACCCGACCTGGAGTGAGGACCGGAATCATCCCAAACCTGGCGCCACGATGGGAAGGCCCCTACAAGGTTATCTCGCGCATCGGCCCGAACGTCTACTGGATTGACAGACGAGGGAAGCCGACCAAGGCGCATACGAACCAGATTCGGCCGGTGCCGGCCCCCTATGTAGAGCCACCCCGCGCCGAGCAAACGCCGCCGCGGCTGCCAGAGGAGGAACCGGCGCCTTCCACGACGGACGCCGCCGACATCTCCACCAGGCCGGTGGATGAGGAAGCCCCCAGCAGCGGACCACCGCCCCTCGCGCCCGCCGATCAGTGAAATTCCAGGAAAGTACAATACAAGTGCCTCTTCAAGGAAACCAAAGTGTAGTTAATAATAAAACTGTTTTGTGTAGTGAATTTATATAATACCAAAGAGAATTTGTTTCTCTTGTCTGAAGACTAATGCTTTAACCTTAGAATCAATCATGCCAAAAGAAACGCCAAAGTCAAGGACGGACCGTCCAACACAAATCTTGTGATAAATTCGCTACCTTGTTTAATTTTATAAAAATTGTTTACTAGTGTTTAAATCTCTAATTTTGTCTATTGGAATTAGTCTCGTGCCCGCAAGACGGGTTAGGCCAGTAACGCCACATAAAACCAAATCACACTTAAACGTGTGTTACCATAACTCCGGAACCTCGGAATGTCTACGTTAAGAATAGGTATAGATCACCACTGTCACATTTTATGTTTGTTTATCCTCCCTTAGCGCCAGCACTACCCCACTGTCTTAATTATTTCATCTAATTGTTAATCATGATTGAATGCCTACAGATAAAGTAGCGCCCTGTAAACTTGTTGCCCCTGAATGGAATTTAGAAGCGATGTCGTAACTCGGTCGATTAAACATTGCACGCGGCGCCTGGCGCCGCGCTGTCTAGGATAAAGTCACGCGGTTGTTCTTTCTGCGGGGTTAACTTGGAGTTAACTCGCGGGTCCCTCTCCCTTGCTTACGATCTGCGACCCGACCAAAATTTTTTTTTCTATCAATACTAGCGATTGAAATGCTTGAGGGTAAGTCAAGCCATGGGAAGTGTTGGGGATTGTCATGATCATGTATTTTGGCCATGACTTCCCTTAGCATTCCAAGGTCATTTCGCTAGAAAGGTCGCAGTACAAAGTAAGAAAGAGAGAGGTGAGATATGCAAAGTAGCTTCGAAACCAAACAAGTTTAATCGACAGACTTGCCAATGTAAATTATAATTAAGTAACGATCTAAAATGGCTCGCTATCGCGGCCTTGCTAAAGACGCAAGAAGAAGTAACATCCCAATAAAGAAAAACATACGCAAATGAATTTTGAATCTATTTTGCCATTTGCGCTCCATACCCGACGCCAAATCGCATAATGATTTGGCCGGGATATGAAGAATTAAAACATTGACAGGTACCTTACTACAATACAGCACCAATCGCTGAATATAACTTTCATAGGTGAATCGCGATACGACCACTAGGGTCTCATCGACAGAAAGCCAACATAACTTCGTGCAAATAACATCGTGACGCTATTCATATTAGCGAAAGACACCTGCCTAATTAAAAATAAAATCATGCACACGGTTCGGCTTAGGAGGCCGCGCCGATGGAAAAATTAGAATCATGAATTACCGGCGCCTCAGATAAAAATGGACGCTGTAATTTTGGCAAGTCCCTCAGGGCCATAGGTGGAAGCACCTGTGTTAATTTCATGAGAATCGGGCGAAGGAATAATTAATTATCTCACACGCGACCATCTCTCTGCGCATTCCATACAAAAATGAAGTTTCAACTTCAGTACTGGGAGAGTATATCTCCGCGGGTAGCTGTGGCTCACTCGCACCCATGGCACGCCGACCAGGAGCCTTCCCGCTCTGGCGCAGGCGCACGTCGCGACGTCGCGAGGTGCCTTCCCGCTCTGCCGCACGCATGCGTCTCTTACCGCGAGTCGCAGATTGATAAACGTAAATTAATCACATTTGCCGTTGGTTTTCTGGGATAAAAATTAGCATCAGACGAGCGGACGGCCAGTCCCGACGCTCCTGCATAAATTTCAGGCGCATCCGTTCATAGATGCGCCCTACAGAGGACATTCTGACTAGAATCGCCTCTGTAGCTCTTATGAATAATTTAATCGATCCACCTGTATTAATTCCGCGGAAAGGCGGGCATTCGCGTCGAACCTGCAATTTGAATTTTAACATCCGATGCAATTTTTCGGCAATTTCACCTGTATCTCGCGAGACACGCGAGATACCGTATAGCGGGTATGAGAAGAAATGTGCGAACGCATTATCCGCACAAGGAAAACATTTTTCCAAATTTTTCCGTGCCATAGCTGATTAATGCGAGCAATAATTCGCTCCGCAAAAATCAGCCCGAACACCAAAATTCAGTCGACGCCATTTTGTGAAAGCGGCGAAAGTAACGGTATCATCTCGGCTGGCCAGAGTATAAAGATACGTGACAAATGTCCACTCAGTCTCACACTTTCACCGAACGTTACGCTGCCCGGACCTACCCGTGCTGCTGCTTACTCTCTCCGAAATCGCCATAGTACTTTACCTTTGCAACACCTTTAAACTTGCTGGAAATCCTGAGTACGAAATTACTAAAATCATAGTAACTTTCGAAAGCCTGGAAATCCGTAGACTCAATTAAAAACTTTCACTTTTGCATCGAGAGCAGAGCCGACACCCAGCCCTCCGAGATCATCTCCAAGGTTTGTGAAAAATTAATACGTTGATTTAAATGTGTTTCTCCCTTATCTCCGAACCAGTGTTCCTAGATATTAGGGAGCAAACCAGGTCTAGATGCTTGAAAGCGGACTACGTATGTAGCCGTTTAAGTAACTCGCGAGATTTCGCGTTTTCACCTCCTTCACGCAAAAGGGCCGTATCTTTGCGGCCTTTTTGCGATAAAATCGTGCATAAATGTAATGCTTTTCAAAGCAAGATTGATAAATAATTCACATCATTTTTTTTTCAAATCACCAGTTCGTTTCAGCGGTCGGAGGAGTAGATCTGCGGCACGGGTAACGGAAGGCCTAACCAGCTCTAGTGTTACTCATATAATTTGTCCTGTGTTTATTTCTTCTTGCTATCTACTGTAATTGTTTTTATCTGTGACTATCTATATGTCGACTTTCGGGGCTGCACGGGTAGACGGAAGTCGGACTCCCCCCCCCCCGAAAGTCCAATGTAAGTGGAGTGTCTGGTTTTTACATACTGTGCGATCGAACCGCGAACGGAAACAAACTTCTTTTCGCAATCATTACGTTAGAATAATTTTCTCAATAACTAAGTGAATAATTTCTTTTTAATAACTAAACTCGGACGCTTCCTTCAGCAATAACTGAATTCAAATACGTTTCTTTTCATAGCCAAATTAGAGTGTTTAGTTTACTATCTGAATAATTTCTTTTGATAACAAAACGTGATCGCTTCTTTTCGCAATCATTACGTTAGCATAATTTTCTCAATAACTAAGTGAATAATTTCTTTTTAATAACTAAACTCGGACGCTTCCTTCAGCAATAACTGAATTCAAATACGTTTCTTTTCATAGCCAAATTAGAGTGTTTAGTTTACTATCTGAATAATTTCTTTTGATAACAAAACGTGATCGCTTCTTTTCGCAATCATTACGTTAGAATAATTTTCTCAATAACTAAGTGAATAATTTCTTTTTAATAACTAAACTCGGACGCTTCCTTCAGCAATAACTGAATTCAAATACGTTTCTTTTCATAGCCAAATTAGAGTGTTTATTTTACTATCTGAATAATTTCTTTTGATAACAAAACGTGATCACTTCTTTTCGCAATCATTACGTTAGAATAATTTTCTCAATAACTAAGTGAATAATTTCTTTTTAATAACTAAACTCGGACGCTTCCTTCAGCAATAACTGAATTCAAATACGTTTCTTTTCATAGCCAAATTAGAATGGTTTTTTTTATAACTATCTGAATATTTTCTTTTGATAACTAAACGTGAGCACCTCTGTTCGCAATCACTACATTAGCATATCTTCCACCAATAACTAAATGCGGATATTTTTCTTTCCATAGCCCAAGTAGTATTTTTTTTCTATTTTATATTTTCTTTTAATAACTAGACGTGGACACTTCTTTCCGCAGCAACTAAAGTAGAATAATTTTTTTTATTACTAACTACGAATACCTTCCTTTTTATGGCTAAATTCTAGTGTTTCTTTCTCGGTGACTAATTGAATGTTTTCTTTCGATGGTTAAGCGTGAGCACTTCTTTTCGCAAACACTACATTAGAATATCTTCCTCAACAACTAAATTCGAAACTTTTCTTTTCATAAGCGAAATCAGAATATTTCTCTCAGTAACCATTTGAAATCTTCCTTTTAATAATTAAACGTGGGCGCTTCCTGCGCGATAACCACATTCGAATACGTTTCTTTATGACTGTATTAGGATTTTTTTTTTGTTTGAATATTTTCTCTTAATAATTAACTAGAACACTCTTTCGCCGCAACTAAATGAAAAAAATCATATTGCTAACAGATTGCCGGTAGTATGACTGGACACGACACAGGTGCCTAGCTTAGGGCTGTATTGTAATGATTGTATTAAAACAGCGATCGGATTAAGGATCGTCTTGCTAGTGCTGGGCTAACATGTAATTGTTAAAATTAAGGGCGAGGCATCCGCGAGAGAACAATAACTTCAGTAAGATTGATAATAACCACCAATATGTTTGTTTAAAAGGAAAACAAGTAAATATTCTCCGGACTTGCCTACAGGGCGGAGAAAGGATCTTTGGTCTAACTAATAATTATGTATAAGCTCGGGCTGGCGGACGAAGGTACGATCCACCTCGCCGCACTAAAAACTGTCATCTCTCGCGGGTGGGCTTGCGAGGTGGAGACATCAGATTAGAAACATAATCGCCGGTCAGACAGTGGCGTAGAGAGTCGAACGTGACTGCTCAAGGTTTGGTGTCTCCATCCTAGTGTAGTCATGACGTCGATGAATAGGTGCTCCCCACCGGAGACAGGCGGATGGCACAATGCCTCGCGACTGCATGCGCGCTCGGAGGCTGAGATATGACAGACGTGTAAATTCCTCTGCGTTACGACGCCTCCCGCTGACAGACGTCATCCTGTCAGTGCGACTCTCACCGGTCAATAGACGACCGCCTTAATTAAGCAATAACCAAATCCATCGGCCAAATGGATAACGATATGGACATATCGTTCACTTCTGAGGTGGGCTGCCATATCGGAAACGGCCCTCTGGCAGAGGACCGTTTTCCACCCCGGCCATCCGTTTGTCTAGGTGACATAGAGCACGTCTCAATAGTTGTTTTCAGCAGGTCCACGATCGCGGCGTCCCGCCGAAAGGAGGTCAGGTTCGACCCCTGACCCCAATACGAAAGTATGCGCCTGACGAAAATAAGTCTGTCAGATCGGATGATCTGCGACGCCGCGGCCGGTTCCAGCAAACGCTGGACCACAGGTAGGTCTGTAAAAGCCGCCGCGTAGGTTTCAAACAAGCGGACGTCGGTCTGCGATCACCTGCTATAGCTTCCTAACTGTAAGATACGCTTAAGTGGAGGAGAAAGCGAACTCAAGTCAACGAGTGTGGCTGAAGATATTCTCATATCACTCGCGTTCGAAACCGAGAACTATGTTTCTTCATAGTAACGCCACGAAACCAGTTTAGAGAAACTGGTACTAATCTTTACGAACATGCTTTCCCAAAACTTAGGTGTAGGTAGTGATAAGAACCTAGGTTAAATAATCATTAAACCACTGTCGAAATCGTTACTTGTTCCTGTTCTGTCCTTTTTGTATTTTAAGAATACTAGTCTCGTTGCCCATATAAAGGAATAACATTACCACTCCTGAACACAATTAAAAACTATCTTAATGCTAGTCTCGAAAGAGTTTTGTTTATTTTGTCATTATTCTTAGAATTACACTTAACAGAAAAATAGAGGTAAGTGTCTCCGAATGTATCGGAATAAGGCTGATTATAGGGAACGCAGAGAACCTCACCAACCATAAGTATAATCTTACAGAAATATCCACTATTGACATGCGTTGTGTGTATCTACTTTCCAGATTGTCAGCCGACCCTTGTAGCAAAAATTAAAATAAATTGATTATGTGTATTGTAGGGTAAGAATGCAGCTCGGACGCATGCAGAAGCGTCCGAGTCGATATAAGATTTATTTGAATATATTTTTTTCTGCTAACTAAACGTATGTTATCAGCCAAAGGGAAAGTGTCACTAAGACACGATTAAAAAAAAAATTATAAAATACATGTGCTAGCCTATTCAAGGTCAAGTGGTTAGTCCGTCGCGTCACGACGCTAACAGAAATTTCTACTTCCCCTCAGGACTCAAGTACCAAGCATACTAATTAACTTCGTTTCTTCAACCTCTCTTTTTTGTTTTGTTGCGCAATGGCGCACAAATTGTTAACTTAACTAAATGTAAACTCAGCTAATCATTCGCTTGTTCTTTTTTATATAACCATGTAACATAATGAACTTTCTCTGCGAGGATCGTCGAAACCGGGTCACATGGGCACTCGTCCATGCGGCCCTATCTCTTATAGGGTCGCATGGCCGATTTTCACTGTAGTGTAATTAATCTATTTTGTTTGTTGTTTTTCTCTGTAGCATATAACTGTATGCTAGCTAGGCTCTTCCAAATTTATTGTTGTGAATTTAAATATATGTTTTGTAAAATAAATCGGTGGAACCCCACCCTTCCTTTGATTGTACCGCGTGTTTCATTAATATTGCTTTGATACCTTTTCCATGTAACTGTACCTATAACAAAGAGTCCGAATTATACCAAACCAGGTTGTTATGGGGAGAGATGGATAACTCTGTCTCTCGTCTAACGATCTGGGACGAGGGCGTCTCAACATAGTCATAAGGAGTTGTAGAAGCAGACGAAATTATCATCCCTTCCTTTGCATACTTTCGCGAGCGAGCTTCGCAGGCAGGCTTACCAGGAGAGAGAGCTTTGAGAAGGTCCGCCGGACTCCTCGGGGATACTTAGAACCTAATTATTATGTCGGGGAGCGTCGTGTCGACGTCCCGAGACGTTAGTTAGCGTAATATCATAACGTTAAGGCGGCCTTTCTTAATTTGTTTCGACGTTATATGCATAATAACTAACTGGCTGTCGAGCTAGGCGACAGTTACAGCGGGAAGACTGACGGCGACCTGTAAACCAAACGTTTCGAACTCAAAAACAATTTCGAATGAATATTTCAAAGTTTCAAGACAAAAATAGGACGTAGAAAACGAAATTTTTTGATATTACTTAAGAGTAAAAAATATTGAGTGGTGAAGTTTTATTGAATATTATTTTTAAAACTCGTGAAGCATAGGTACTAAATATTATGCATTTTTTATTATTTACATTAAATGACACACCATAGAAATTTGAAACTATTTAAATTTTATCTGATCAGTAAATTGTATAGTGACAAATTTATTAAAATAAATCATTTATTACACTAGGCAACCAATTATGCTCCGTCACAGTATGAAAGCAGGTCTAAAAAAATATTAAATTTGCAAAATAAAGCCTTAAAACTGAGATTATTTTTTAGAGAATAAAGCATCGCTTCCTTTTAACTACAGTGATACTTAACAGATTTTATATGAAGCCCAAAAAAATCATAGTCACGAGATGTTTCTTCAAACATCTGGTATTGTTTGCAAAAATTGAGTATTTTCAATACATTTGTATTTTTGTGTATGTACTAACAATTATGTTATCTCACTATATTATGTATAGTATGTGGTACATTCACGTATTATTATTTATATGCTGCAGCCCTCTTAATTTAGTGAAAACCGTAATGCAGCGGAGACGAAAAAAAAGTTGAGTATAGCTGCTCTAGAGTTCAAATAATTGTGTGAATATTTTCTTTTTAGATACAATTACCAAATATACAAAAGTTTGCCGTAAAGGTAGAAATCGTTTACTGTATCGATATTTCTTTGCTCAAGTTCAATAATCCAACTATTTATTTATAATATTTAGTACTTTTGAATATATTAATCAAAAAATATATCGCAAAAACATTGTAGACAAGAATATTAAGTGTTTATTATTTTTTTTTGCATATTAACCATGAAATACAAAACGAAATAAGGGAGAAGTTTTATACATTGTCAACTGCATTATGTATTTTAATCTTATATTCAGTTTGTTTTCAGAATCAACTGACTGAAGTTGTTCATTAAATGTAGTTATTTATATCATATTTTTCATTTTAGAATTTTTTTATAGATATTTGGTAAAATGAAATTTAAATATTAATATAGGCGGTAAGTGGTTGCTCTATCAAAGATTAATTATATACTCAGTCTTTAGTAAGGACACAATTTAGGACTTTTATAAGATTAAATTCAGATTCCATTTGAAAAATAGTATTTTAATTATTAAATAAATGAAATACACGCTGATCGTGATCGAGAGTAAAATTATATTTTTAGATCTTAAATTAATTTACGTTGCATTCAATGTAAAAATAGTTGAAATACGTTTGAAATATGTAGTTTAGTTTGATATTGTGATTGGAATTCAATTATCTCATATCGACTGTGGAAAAGAAAAAGAACTTCACCCACACAAACAAATTTTACAGAAGACACAAAAAAACGTTTTTTGATGATTTTGGGCCAAAGGCAAATTATGCAATATACACAAACTTTTAATACATGGAGATTGATAAACTGGTTTTGAATTGGCGTTATCTGATATTTGATAGAATGTGTATTATGTTGTATAGGTTTTGATTATCGAAAAAAACTGTGGATTACGTATTTTTTCTTTTCCACATTCGATATGTATGTATATATAAATATATGTGACTAATTGAGGAGCAAACATTCAAAAAGTGTTTTGTCACACAAATACAAAGCTTGGAAAATGATGATTTAAGTGTTGCAAAAGTGACGGTTTGTATGGATGCGTCAACTTTATGATTTCATTTTAATATGAAAAAAAACCTTTTTGAACACTAATTTTGATTTCCATTCATAGGTTTTATTATGGGCTATCAGAATTGATATAAAACGCCATTTTTCAAAAGTTGTGACAAAACACTTTTTGAATGTTTGCTCCTCAATTATTGTGCTAACTTAACTTTTTATTCTACTTATGTAGTTGTGTTCTGATGAGGCATGAGACACAAAAAAGGGGTGCAGCGAGAGCGATTGTCTAAAAAATTAAATATTATTGTTTTCGTGTAATAATACATCAATATTTTTCCCATTACGCTATTAAACACAGCATTTCTGTCCAACCATGAAGCTGATGAAGGTATCGAACAAAGCTTAGTCAGACTGACGGCGGGTGGTCTCCGGATTCGAAATGAATTGACACGACCTTATCGGGGAGTCGATGACAATTTGACGTTTGTTATAACGGCGTCATCTACCTTGCAGATAATAATGTCCTTGAAGCAGACGATAGCCATGGACCTACCCTGAATTCATTTTGAAAAATCATTATCTTGGTGACACGTGGATTATTATTTATGTACTTCACGAAATCTCATACCTTAATACTTGTTTGACCGATGTTTTGTAACGAAATAACGATTATTTATTTTTATTTAAAGAACATATTTCGTATTACAGCTAATTCCAATGCGCCAAACATTTTGACGTTCAAAGATTATACGAGAAAAACTCAATGAAAATTCTTTGTAAGTCGCTCAAGTTTTACTCGAGGAGAATTGACATCACAGACATCGACGTTATAAGTCACAAATTCAAATATATTTGGATAAGGTCGACTTTACCGGGAATCAAACCAAGACTCGCCTGATTGGCAGAGTAAGCTTTAACCAACTAGACCACAGCGGTCGACAATGAAATCCATATTTAAAAAATTAAAAAGGTGATACAAAAGTCGTTTTGTATAAACATTGGATGAATGTATGTCATGTGGAAAAACAGGGGGATATATCGAATCTCATTGAGCCGGATTTTATTCTAAATTCTTTTTTGAACTGGTTTGATTCTTTCGTACGAAATGGCGCAATTTGTTTATAGTTGGTACCTTATACATATATACATAAACTCAATACATTAATGTTACTATATGAAAAACTAGCGGGGTTATTCTCAAATTAATTAGGGCCTAGGTAAACACTAACAAAGAATTAAGTGTCTCTATTACATGAATTTTTAACTACGTTTTTTACGGTTGTAACAAATATAATAATTACGGCTGTTTATAGTCTTAACGTAGTTACAAAATACAAATTTATGTATTATTCTTTTAAATTAATCTAGTCTGATTAATCATGTTTATTCTTAATACGTATTGGAGTAATAACAAGGAGATTACCATGCTTCTTGGCAAGTTTGCTTTAAATTAACAAGTATATTTTAAAATAACCTTTTGCAGTCTGATTGGGAAAAGAAATCATAAATGAAAAACTTTATAAATATTAAATAGCCTCAAATATTACATTGAAATAACACCAACCGTAAAAACTAAATGCGAAAATCATGTTGAGTATTACAGACCGCTTTGTATTAGTATGTTAATTAAAATAAATTTAAAAATAGCTCCGCAGATGGTTGCTTCATATTATCAATAAGAATACATATATTAAATCGAAATAGTATCGTAAGCTTTCAAGTGATTATACTTTCGTATAAGACATTTTTCCTTATATTTTGGGTAAATTCTTGACAATCCTTTAATATTTAATGTGACGATATCATTATTAGTTGCAGATCGTCAACAGCAAACTTATTAAAATAAACTTTTATTATATGAAAATATAGTACTATACAAAATATTAAGGTTGATATAAAAACAACACCGGCCTCGATTTATACAACTGAAAACAATGCTGTAAACGTTATTGATAGCAATTTAAAACTTACTCAATTAGTACACGTAAACGTAAGTTATTTTTTTGTTTTATACCAACAGACAAAACTTGAATTATTAGAGCGTCAAATAAAATATATAAATTATCTTGATTAAATATATAAATGGTATATTCTAACTAATTTTTAGCCATCGTCCAATTTAAAAGGTCTGTATCATATCAGTAAGAAACTAAAAATAAAAAAAAACTTAGCCATTATTTTGTTGAAAATCATTGAAGATTCACAGTGATCGATTTAGTTTTTTTTAATAAACCTAAATTAATTTTTAAAGAAATAATAAATCAGTTTTTTTTTCAATTCAACTATTTCAAACACCAATCGTTCTTATTTAAAAACTTTATTCGAAGAAGTAAACATCATCTTTATATTTACGCCGCGGAAGCTTGTAATAAATACGCCACGCCAAACTTTGTCCAAAGTATAAACCTCTCACAAAGTAAGCACTCGCCAAAGGAAAAATGCGTAACTGGATACCAGAAAATAGCTACGCTTGATTTGAATAGTTGAATAAGTCCATTCATCACTAAGGGGTTGGGACGGTACACTGTGCATTTGGCTGTTCAAGAGATTCTTTCACTCAACACATACTTGCTTTGATGTTTGGTGACTTAAATATTCAAAAGCTTGATGGATTACTTGGTCATTTATTTTTGGATAAATAAATTACTATTTTTAACAATTATCAAAAATATATTTGTTCATTTATCATTCATTACGAAAAGGTAAGATGATTGTATTAATAAATACAGAGAACGAGTCATGCCTTTGGTACCTACGGGTTAAATGGCATGAATTTGTATTTAATTTTTAAAGCTTTTTATATGTTATACAAAATTTATCGGAATTGTCGGAAAAGTTTTTATAAGACAATAATAATTATCGATTAATTGAGTTGGAAGATATTTGCAATAAATATTTAATTGTTTACTTTGAATATGATTATTTAGACCATAATTAATTATTTAAATTCTTACACTTTATTAAGAACGTAAAATATGTTTACATGTTTTTAATTTATAGAAGATTCATTAATTGTAGAATACACATGATTTTAATGACATTATTTAGAAAAGGCTTATTTAACTCTTTTTGAGTAACATTTTCATTATTTTTTTAAACAATTTTGTTGATTCAAAATAAGTTCATTTTTAGCTAAATAATTGAATTGCCAAAGCAGAAATTTTTATATTTCTGACAATAAAAAAGAAACCTTTATGGAGCGCTTAAAACTATATATTATGTTGCTCTGATAAGATTCACAAAACGATAGTTTTAATAGTCAAGCAGCCTAAATTTCATATATGATTGAATTGGTATTTACTTGGTAGAACTCCATTATAATAAAGTAAAAATAATCAATAGATTTATTTCAACAATTTAAATTGTAGAACTATAAACATTGATATTTTTACCTCAATTTTGTAAAGTAAAATAAATCATACAAACTCTTCATTATATTTATAACATTTAAAAAATCGACCGATATAAAATGAAATTCCAACCGAATTATACAAAAATAAATATAGCAGTCATAATATTTATTGTACGTACCAATTCAAAGTTGATTAATCACCTCAGAAGCCTTGGGAAGGATCACATAATACAAATGTACTGACGTGTAAACATTTCGACCGCAGCTCTATTGTGTTTATTCTTTCTCTTTCATTGCTTTTCGTTTATTATTCGTCGTAATTCTCGATATAGGAATATATTTTTTATTCGGGTCGAGTAATTTTTATTGACTCCTCATAAACGAATGTGTTTTTTTAAGGCAAGTGTGACCTAAATCTTGACCTTTCGTGTTTTAATTGGTGGCTTCGTAATTCTCTTTTCTTTTGTTAAGGGTCTTCGTTCAATTATTAATTACAGTGTAAATTTGTTTCCATTGCTCTTTTTAATAAAAAACAGTGTTCAACGTTCGTTTATTACTAATAAAAATTTACATCGTCGTGTGAAAAACAGTTGATTATATATATATCAGTTTAAGACCATGGGAACTAATCAAAGAGCACACGCAACGTTTGAAATATATTCGTTTCTTTTAACTTGTCTACAACTAAAATTGTGTCAATTTAGTTTTGGGGCACGTTTATTAATTATTATAACAGCAAGAATAGTTCTTTTGTTCACATTAAAATATAATGTTTAATGATAAAGAAGAAACGTTATATTACAATATATCAATTTCAATTTGATGTCTTTGTTATTACATTTGCTGTGCTACAACTTGTGACAAGTGTTTCGCCTCTTTGAGGAGCATCTAGATAAGCACTTAGTTTATTTGTAAACGCTGCAAAGGTCTGATGATGCTTCTCAAAAAGGCAAAACACGTGCCAAAAATTTACCGCCAAATCTGTTAATGATTTTGTGTTACGTATTTTGTTATTCGTGGTTTGGGGATAAGAAATATTCTGTAAAACAAATAAATACGAATAAAATAAAGAAAACACTTAAAATGAGAGAAGAAGAGTTATATTTGTGAAACTATTACTAAAATCTGTATGTTATCTATAATGTGAAAACCAAAATAACTGTTTTATCCATAAATTTAATCTAAGTACATTTTCTTTCTACAAAACACAAAATGTTCATGTTACTTGTTTAATCAATGTTAAACTTTTTCGTTCAAAATTTAATGCAAAACAACAGAAATCTTACAACACTCATCGATTGTTTTAAATACGTTAAAAATTTATTACAATATCGTTATTTAGTATTTATATAACAAATGAAACTCAATTAGTTTTTTGTTTAAACATATTCTTGTATCGGCTTCGGGTTGTATACGAAACCAATGAAATGATTTAATTCTTAAATTAAGGTCAAAGCAATGCACATGCACAACAAAACACGTGTACTGGTTACTGTGCAATGTGAAACTCCAAAAAGTCTTAAAAGCAATCCGTGCACGAATCGACGAGTCTGCAGAACGTGACGCATAAGGCAAGCCATTGATTCAAGAAGTATACCGAATAAGAAAATGTGGGTCATTGAAAATACTAGAATCAAACTTTTTTCAACGCCCATGCTTTTTGCTTTATAATACAAATAACAGGTGCTTAAATGTTTCAACACAATTTAAGTTTGAACTAAAAAAAAGTACGTCAACAGCATAAAATTACTAAGACTCTAGTCACCAGATCAAGTCGGAATAATTAAAAAGTAAAACACCAACAAAATTGCAATTTATTTTGCATATCAATATTTAACTTAATTTTTCACTGTAGTTAAATGCAGCCTTTTGGTAAAATAATTTCCAAATAAAAAAAACCGATGAAATGCTGAGCTCATATGTATGTGTAATTTGGTTGTTAGCTGTTGCAATATTGGCAAGCAAGTGAGTAAATAAAAAAATCCATGTAAAATAAAGTTTTATCAAAACAGAAAGGACACTGAATATCCAAGTTTAAGAACATATGGCATTTGAAAAAAGACACGTCTACTTTTGCTAATCACTTAATTTTGGAAGGACACGTGTTCAATCAGGAACAAGGGATAAAAATGTTACACCCAAATACGGACAGTCATAAGCTCTTTTTCCAGGAAATTTTAGAAATAAATAGAATTCCGATTTAAATGAAATATTAAACCTACCGGGATCTCCACTTCTATGCCCTATATAAATATAATCATAAATCCTTTGCCGACAAACAAATAAATATAATTCTTGAAACTACTTACTACTCAAATCTGTGGGCATTCCCATGAGTTTATCCTTTTCGCCAGAAATGGCTTTGGACTCGGTGATGCATTTATTTCTTATATAAACACGAAACTTTCATTTACTAAGCGTCAGTTCAAGTTCACCCGTGTACTTGAACGGCTGAAGATGCCGAAAAGCGAAACCCGGGTCGTTAGTGACAAAATCTGTGAGAATGTACAGAGTTTGAACGATTCAAATCATTTGACTTTGATTAAACTATATTTTTTTAGCCCAAGAGTCGTCAACATGATTCTTTAATATTATTTTGAATTAGTTACGAATTACAAGAAAAAAATATGGAAATTGTACACTTATAAAGTTATTTTATTATTACTTATATTTTTGTTTTCACGTTTATAACTTATTTTTAAAAATGGGACTTAGGAATAATAAAGAAGATTCTGAATATTATTCTGGTTAATCTTTATTTTAAACAACTATTTTTACTTGTATATAAATGGAGTTATTACTCATAATACTAAAAATAATGCATTATTTTGACGTTTTTATAAATTACACGCAGCGTAAAATTTGTCACCAGATATTTGAAAAATTGTAGCTCATTTTCATTCTTTACGCCACAAAAAATGTTCACACTATAAATTCCTAACACCACATTAACACCCCTTGTCTTAAGGCTGTAGGGCACGTGTACGCGTGTCGATCCACCTCCTACTCCAAAAGCTAACGTGTGCAGCCCGTAGGAGCATTTATTGCCAGCCAGTTCACCCCTATAAAGAGGACATGTCAAGTAAGGCTCGTTTCTCCTTATCTCTGAGCAGTTTTGTCTCTTTAACTTGCTATGTCCGGTTAGCCATATCCGCTTTCTCGCAGTTTGGAAGGGTTTGGCGATCGATGGAGAGCTTTTACTAATATTGTGAACACATCGTCAGTATCGTTACCAAAGCCTGTGGTATCAACGAGATAAACGCATATAAGGGAACACTCTCACCGCTTGAGAAAATTCTTTGCAATATTTCGTGTCCTTAATATTGTTAACTATCCGAAACTTTGTCAATATTAATGAATCGTAAACGACTTTCCGCACAAAAGAAAAAAGAAAAAAGCAAATACTTTCGTTACAAATATAATTTTACACGTATAATAGTTACTTCTTAAACGCCCAAATATGAACAAATTTTTAACAACGCCTGCTTTCAATATCGAACATAATAGTTAAACTTTTATTATGTCATCTTATTAAAAGTTGATTATAGAATTAAAATTCAAAGAATATACAAATATTGGAAGTTGAAAGATAGTAGTTAGGCCACCTTTATCTTTATCCTGCAATTTAAGGAATCGATGTTTAAGTAAGAAAGAATGTTTACATCATTCAAATCTGAATATAAATTGGCCACATAACTAATATTCGATCACTTGATTCGTACGTTTAGATAAATGCAAACAAAAAATTCTGCGTTAGATTTTCATGTAATCACTTAATAGTCGGAGGGATAATATCGTCCAAGAAAACCGTCCAAAAATATATATTGAATGTATTTGAAGGAACCAGTGGATGGATGCTGACATGATGTCGGCCCGATAGAGGTGAAGTTAACCATGTGGTATTTTAGAAAAAAAATATAGATGCGCTGTAATATTCTACACGTCTTGGTATCGTAAAATTTAGTATCGTAAAATTTAAGTTACCTCAGTTAGTATACATCGCAATAGTGTTATCTGAGTAAAATAAAAATATAAAATCCACCAAAACACCAAGGGCGTGATTTTACTTAAAATTCCAAGAAAATAATTTTACAATTTTACTAGTTGGCTCACTTCCCCTCTCTAATGCTCATATGTAAAATCAAAATATCAATTTTACAGGTGCCGCATATATACAGTTACTATATACTTTTCATATCAAATGGATTTTTTAAATACGAAGATCGATATTGAAGTGTCGACTTGGGTATAATTTTTAAAAAGTATGCATAGAAACTTTGCTAACATTTATTTAATATTTCAAATTAATTCGCTTCAACGAATAAATGGGTGAAAACATACTAAAGCATTTTTCTATTCGTTTTTTACTCTTTTTTACAAAGCGTGATTAGTTAACATTTGCATTTAGTTTTTTCTTGGCTTTGACTGTCGTAAATAGTGACTAAATACGCGTTTACATTAATATTGCCGTACTGAAAAAGTATTTTAATGCTTTCCTTAAATAACTAATCCATCCGTTGGTTTATGAATACGATTAACATTATACTTTTCCCGTTCACAAGTAAAAAATCAACCCCCTTTAAGTAAGAATAATAAATTATTATATTATGGCAGCATTTGTTAGGAAATATTTTTGCTTATTAATGTTTTCAAATACTGCAATAGAATGTTTGTGATTCTTTGTTTTTATTTTATCAAAAATTGGCGAAAATTGTATTAATTTTTTCTCTCAGTTAACGTATTATTTAATTTTTAAAATGGCTTGAGTTTTACTCTATTCAATGGTATATTACGCTTTAAATTAGTGAAAACGATTATGTATTGGAAAAATTTAACTTTTCTTTGCCGAGATATTTTTTGTGTATATAATAATATATATTTATTTAAACATAAAATGTACAAAAACAGAATGGATCGAACACTTATTCATTGTTATTGTAATTGAATTGTGTTATTATACTGGTTGTGTAACTAGGTATCAAAAATGAAATCAATTAATTCATTATAAAAAAAAAATGTTTTATATTAATAACGATTAACATGGCGTATTTTTGGTTGTGAGAACAATAGTCAAATTTATATTTTATAAATAAAATTGAACGTCAAAATAAAATAAAAAGGAAGTACACTTAAGAAACGATTGCTGCTTTGAAACAAATATTGAAGAATGTGTTTACTTTTTTTGCGAGTTTCGTGAAGAAATTCGTACAAAGCGAATAAATTCGAAGAGAGCAACATCTTTGTAAGTAGATTATAAGTTGAGTTCATTTTGCTATTATTGCGAAGGCAGAGTTCTCATTATTTTTAAGATCGATCCGGAATATTACAACAATACGGATGAAAAGTTTTCGTAGGCACTTTTAAGAAAGCTTCTACGCTCGATACATTTCAATATAAGTGAATCGAATGTTCTTGTCAGTACCTAATTATATTTTCGACGGAAGTTTTCAAACTTTGATATTTGAATCCTTTTCACGAAAAAGTTTCCAAAGTAAATTTCGTTAAATTGGAAGAAACTTTCACCACCCGAGGCTCTATAATCATCCGCCGAAGTTCTTCATTTTATTTTCACATTTTCCGAAAAGGAATTTATCCGAAATATTTAACGATAACAGAATTCTTAATACAAGTAATAATATATGAATAAATTCTCTTTGACTGCCATTTCATCAAAGCATTATCTCAACTCGGCAAGACAAAGGCGGAAAAGTTTTTAATAACGAGTAATAAAATTATTTTATTCATATTCTGCGTAAAATTGTACCATGGTAAGAATAAAAGATTTTTTGTATATTCATAAGATTATTAAGTATTCCCTTTTATCTATTAAACATTACATAATAAACTCAAAATGAAGATAAAATAATTTTCTTCTTTCAAATAGTGGCAGTATTATTAAGCATGTTGTATGACAAAATAACTCCGGTAAATAAACTAAAAATACTATGGTAAAATAAGCAAGCCACGTTGCAAACAAAAACACATTGCATGAGTTTTAGATACATATAAATCAGATTCCAATAATTTCTATAGTACTGTTAAGAGCCTTTTTAAAGTTAACTTTTTCATTTATAAATGCCACATTCATTTATCTGATTCAACATAAGGCCGCAGTAAAGAAAACGTTGACACCCCTCCCTTCTTTTTTCGACTGTCAGTTTCGACATATTATTTCGGTATTGTTTCCCAAGCCTTTAAACATATACGTATTCAAATAAAAACAGTGTATTCTTTATATATAGAAGCTTGTTTGACGAATAATTATATTTATTTTACAATAAAAACTGTTTTACTTTTCCGGTTCTAACCTCAAGAAATGCGACCCCAATACCCACATTTTCTTCAATATCTATTTTAATATGGGTGATACAATGTTTATAATTAAGATATTCTTATATCATAGTTTTTTGGACCTTTTTTAGTTTATATAAATTCGCGATAACGCGATAAGGCGATAAGCGCCCGCGATAACGATCGTTCGTAAGATAGCTGGGCTAAATTCGTCAGTTGTAATTTCATATGTGTGCTGGGATGACGTCTTTTTTACGCGAAACTTAAAATATGATTATTTATCAAAAAACCACGGATTTTTATAAAAAAAATGTATGAGGAATGATGCAGAGAGATATTTTAAAGCCTTTACACTATTTTTTTTTTGAAATTCATAAGAATAAATTAATTCTTAATAATAATTTGGCTTAAAATTGATTTCTAAAAATATAATCAAATAATAAATTAATAAGCTAACATTAAAGGTTTTTGGTGAATTCGTCAGTATTTATGGGGATGTTCAAATTTAATTTAAATCTTGTTTTAATAACTTTATTACGTCACTTGTTATGTAATAAACTGTACCAGGTGTTTCACCTCTTCTAAAAGGATCATCATAAATTATTAAATACATATGTATGAATCAGCGAATTTATTCATTATATTTGTCAATAAAAAAACCTTCTTCTCACAACCGGAGTAAGACATTATCTGTTCCATTTTTTTGATTGATAATAAAAATAAGTACACAAAAAAACGACGTGAAATAAAGTTCATCAAAACGGTGAGTTCTATTTTCGAAATAAACGCACTTGTTTCCAAGTTCAAACACGGACAAAAGAACATCTCGCAGCGTTCATATACTCCGGTAAAATTTACGACACAAACAAACATAAACCATGGAAAAAGCGAAATACAAGCAAAAAGATATGCACATATAATATTTTCGCTGAAATATTATCTCGAGTGAGAGGCAGGATCGCTAGCACGGGGACGTTTCATCGGTTGATATATTGCGTTACCCTCTGCGTGGCGGGGCGCCGCTGGTGCTGTGCCAGCCAGAGGCGTTCTGCCGCCGCTTTCTCCGCGGCCAATGATACAATACTGCCAAGACTCTCGCCCCATTATTGCCTCTTGTCATTCTGCATAGTGGCCCGCGAAGTTTACCGTTTCCCTTCTTGCCAGGGAATCTTGAACGCTTACTACTTTATTCAAGTACTCCATAAGATATTTTGAGTATTTTAGTACCATTGTATTTATTATTTTAAAAAGAAGAATGCAAGTAGGTACCGTTGGTAAATTTTTGAAAAACATCCATTATTTAAGTTACTTTTTTTTTAATAAAACACCTTTTTGTTATTAGTAAATACGATTTAATAATGCTCAGAAACAGTTTCGCTTAGCACAATATAATTAATTACTTATGTGGAATATTTTTTTTTAAACCATGTCCGCTCCCAATGTGGAGCATATGGACTCCTAATGGAGTTTATCTCAACAGAAGTGTTTCTACGAGAACTGCTTGTTACTCAGTTGCTCAACCTCTCATTTTCCAAAGAGAGTAGGGATAGAATGATAGGGCTAGGACAAGATTAGTGGTAAGCTAATCGCTCTCGATACGCCCTGCTCATAGGATAGGATGAGTGAAAGGGGGGAATTCAAGACATCACATACACCCATGCCTTTGAACAGAAATTCATAAATCGATTGAAAAATCAATTTATAAAAACTGTCCGTACCGGGATTTGAACCCGGGCCCTCCGTAGCCGAAGCCAACAACGTTGACCACTCGACCACACAGGCGGCGCATGGAATAAATACAAATAGTATTCCTTTCCACCAAGGGTTTAAATAAAACACCTCAAATTTGACAATTCTTTTGTTTTACTTGTTGTATTACAAATAATGACAAGCGTATCTTCTTTTTTACGAATTTTAACATTGCACTCTTCTTCCTTATGATTCAAATATCCCAGATAACTACTCAATTAAAAAACCATAAGAAACTTTGACTAATGGCATATGTGATAGTACGCCGTATTAATAGAAAACGTAGAAAATTATTTATTAGTTTCACAAGAATTATTATAACACACCGTTGATAACTATTTTAGCTTCACGGTGTCTTTTATTTTTTCCCTATACATTGATAATTTAAACATTTTTCTATAGCTATAATTTTCAAAATAATCGTCCATAAAGCAACCTTAATATAATATTATTTATGCTTACTCAAAATACAGTTGAGTTAAACGCAAGAGTAGCGTTGTCCTACGCATTTCATTGAGACACTAAAGTGCCCATTCAATGTCTATGGTCTGAGGAAATCTAGACTTTGCTCTTGCGTTTCAACACTCCAACCTATCAGCATCGATCAATCTTATATTACTCACTTACAAACATGAACAGTGTTACTAACACCTGCGCTGGACAGTCCATCATTCAAAATTTGTAATATCCTTTTTAGCTTTTACAGTGACGTTATTCGACGCTGGTATAAAACGTTATATGTTCTTTGAAGGCAAATTTTCTTCAACAAAAAGATCAAAATGTATTTAAATTTTACTCGACAACATTTTTCGTATACATGTTTTAAATTAAATTTTGCTGTGCGTTTTTTCTACTCACTTGTTGAGATTTTTTTATTAATACTACAATTTAATCCGTATAAATAAATTGGAAGCTTTTGTTAGTTTTGGTTTAGTATTTTAATAGTTTTTTTATGCTGATGAAATTTTTTAATTGACTATTGTATTATTTTTATATCCAGTTCATCAAACATTATCTACTTATTTTTTAAGTCTTATTTTTTATCACTGATTGGATATTCTATCAATCTTGGAATAAAGTAATTATAAAAATAGTTTATTCACGACAAAAAAAAACGAAGATACAACTTTTTTCTTAATATGTCATGACTAAAGTATCATAAATCAATCAATTTATTATTTAAACGTATCAAATAACTACCCTAAAAATAAAGCTTCCTAAAATGTTTGTAACAAAAAAATATTGAAAAGAAGAATTTAATTTCATTTTAATTTATGGTCACTTATGGTTGCCGAAACAAATTTGACAATGCAGAAACAAATATTGATCGATTATATTAAACAAAAAATCGTAAATAATGATTTAGTTTCACATAATTGAAAAGCTCGTTCCCCGTATCGTGATTGAAAATAATAATAATAATACGCCGAGTCTGTGAAATATTTTTATGTGATCATATAATTTATGTCATATATTGGACAAAATTTATTCATTTTGCATAAAATTATGTTAATTTGTTCCGACTGTTTTTCAGAAAATATTGATATTTTAAAGAAACTATAAAAATATTTTTGAGGGTCTCAATATTAGTGACTAATCAATGTTGTAGCGACTTTATTTAGCAACCAACTTTTTTTGGGGGCATTAGCGTCAAGGACTTTGAGTCTCCTTCATCGCTAATGTTCTGGAAAATTGTATTTCCTTACCATCAATGCTGATGGAAAAGCGTGATTGCTACAAAGGTAATAAATCTTTAGTGAAGCCAGTTCACGAGGCTCCATATGCATTCATTTTCAAACTACATTCTATATGCTTCCTTTCATACTATATCCATACATGTACACACTCATGCGCATACATGCATATACTCATACATTACACAAGGAAGTCAACCAAAGAGTCATTTTCGTGATGCTAAGTTCGTTCTTAAATAGTTTATTTATTTTTAAAGATACATAAAATCTATGGTGGGTCGTCGTGTAGAACTGTTCTTAGACATTGTATCGTAATAGTTGTGAAGATGAGAGATTGTTGGGTTATAATGTTTTCCTACCTCGCTGTAAAACTTTTGAGATATTTCACGAACAAACTCGCGGATGGTATAGATATCCAAATTTTACCGAACTTTTTCCATAATACAGCTAGCGAAACATTATACCTACATACATGGAGAATGCGGTTATTATAATCTACTGATATAGTAAGCGAGTAGCTTTTTTAGCTGAAATTTATATATATATATTCAATATTTTAAAAAATCTTACTTATTAAAGAATAGTTGTTACAGTTTTTGTATCTTTAAATGTGCTAAGAATAATATCTTTAGATATTTGTGAGCTTGAAAACTTAAATTATTTCAAGTAAAGCAGAATGTGAATTTTAAAAAAATGATTTGAGTCGTTAATTGAAACTGAGAAATCCCTCTTTTTACCTTTAACAATGATAATATAAGAAGTGAAAATCATAAATTGGTTGAAAAAGTGTAATATTATTCATTATTATGTTTAAAAAATCAGATTGATCGGAGCAGATGCCATTTAAATGCTGTAGTTTCGTGTGATTGATTGTGTGCAATCAAATTTCTACGACCAATATTCCGTAAAAATTGTATGGAATTATTTTACTATAAAAGATAATGTTCGATTTAAACAAATATGTGTTATCTTCGTATAAAATAATAATTCAAGATAATTTAAACATTTTCTGCTTAAAATTGAATCAAATGAGATACGAAGGAAACTATGGAAATTTCTCTCCTAATCCTGACAAACTTTCACAGATTTGCCCTCAAGTTATAACACTTAAGGATCTATCATTAATATTCAGCGATTATGCATGATACTTGTGAAGGGCTGTAGGGGGTAGGTGAATCTGCCACACGGAATATTGTGGTAAGGCAAAATATTATGACGATAAATAGCCTTTGATGAAGATTATATACTACATTTTGCTTAGTGAATATAATGATAGCTTTCATGAAAACTTTCTCCATTTAATATTTAAATTTTTGGTTATGCTATTTCAAGGACAAATGTTTATAATCAAAATAATTTTAATTTTATTTTTCTATTTTATGATAAAATAAAATATTTTAACATTGATCGTTTTATTAATATTTGTAGAAAATAAATAATACTTACTTGGAATAAAATTATCGACAGAAATTAATATAAATAAAAAAAGTCTGAATAAACCTAAAGATATTCTGTTAATACAGTTCAATTTAAAATAAGTGTAGTCCAGTGTAAAAACTTCATTTGGAAATCATATGATGGCGTTTATTAATATTTTTAGTAGAATTCAAGTTCTAAGAATTTGGGAAATGGATGCTCGTATATTACGCCACACTTCAGCATGTTCTTTTAAACCGCTTGATTATTTTATTCTTTTTCGTTTCATCTCAAGTTTTTTTAGAATTAAAATAGCTATCATAATATACATTACGAAAGTGATTAGTTTTAAGCATTGAAAGAAAGAAAAATCTGCCACCATGTATTTTGAAATAATTAAGAAATTCGTGAGCTTGCGTGTTATACTTATTAGGGCATCCAATCCCGGGATCCCGTTCAATTTTCTGATCCCAAAATTCCGGAATTGAGATGGCCGCGATCCCGGGATTTTGGGATTGAGAAATTTTTAGCAAATTCTCGAAATTTACACGAAATTGGTAAATTGAAGATTTCAAATTCCTCGATGAGCTAAAAAAAAAAACGAGTTTTTGTGAGATTCTGGGAAAAAGTATACCAAATCGGAGATTTCAAATTCTTCGGTGAGCTAAAAAAAAAAAACGAGTTTCCGTGAGATTCCGGGAAAAAGTATAGCAAATTGAGGATTTCAATCAATCAAATCAATCCCGAAATCCCGGGATTGAAAAAAGGCTTCGGGATTGGATACCCTAATATTTATATATGTTATTTCACGTATTTTTTCTTTCTGAGATTTTTAATGATTGATATTTTGAGTTTATGAATACAAAAATTTGAAAAAAAAAATATTCCTAGTATCTAAAACATTTTTAACTACCATAACAAGATTACAATTACTAATTTATCTGCATGTAAAAGCTCTTGCAATACGGCTATAGTAACTGAAAATAATGTTTTTCTTGGAATCTTTTTATATAGATCATATTTTAGTCACATATCAGTGGTCTTCGAATCCAGTTCCTTAGATTTATGTTTCTGGTTTAACTATGGTTATAAAAAGCTTATAAACAGTTATTTTTAAGGTCCCGTAAAATCATAAAAAAGCAATAACAGACAGCTAGTTATGTTTTAAGAGTAGAAATACAGTCACCCATGACTAATGAAGTTTTATTATATGATTACTAACAATTAAACACGAATGATATAAAATCCATTTAAAAAGTATTTTTATATTCAATTGCATGCATACGTTTGCCTTTTTCTGCTTTTCATAGTGCTAATACTCCATTTTAAATCCATAATAGCAAAATTCACACAATATAATTCAACGGTGGAATTCATAGAATATTACGAACCTGTTCATTGGAAAAATTAGTTGACACTAAAAATCTAAATTAACATTAATGGTCACACTGGCTAGAGTAATAAGATGACAATTTAATGTTACTATATATAACACACAATTTGCATACAGTTTGTCTCAAAAAAAGCACATTTTCTTGATAATTATTCCAAAACGCTTGTTCAAAAAATGTTATCTAAAATTGAGTTTATATTAAGCGAATTGACGAAAAAATAGCAAGTCAGATTGCAAGAATAAAGGATACAAGAAAATAAAAGCCTTATACAAGAAAACACGTGAAGAGTTTTGGGTTATATTAAACACATTTCCCTTTGTTTCGCTATATAGAAGGCGATCCTGGCAAGGATTGCTTTGCATACATTATCAGTTGGATCACCGTGTGAACTGCCGCCTGTTTCCGCTTTCCCTTAATGCTTTTCTCCAAACACAAAGCTCCTCAGCGATGAGTAGGCTGACATAGAGTTTTCGATACGCAGATAACACGAAACATTCGATGTTCCGGATTATTTATAGACCATCTTATACACAGGTTTCTGAATCTGATTTATTTTATGCTTTGTGATCTACGTTGGAATTAAACTCAAAACGAAAATAATCTACTTATCTTTTAGGTTTTTTTTTTAAATTAAGTTGAAAATGGGTCAGTTCGTAAACTTTGTTTTAATATTATATTATTATTGTCCCTAAAAAATAAATTCTGAGAAAAACGAATCTTCATGAGATTTTTGATTAAAATATAGCTTATGGTTTTAGAAGTAGGTTTGTGTAAAATCTTTTTTTATATTATATTACTTACAACTGATTAATCCGATATTTCACTGGCCGTATGAGAAATTTTGACACATGTTTTACCTATCTGAGATACGATAAAAAGGGTAACAGAAATACAAATTATATTTGTAAGTATATATCAAAAGATTATAAAATATGAAATGGTGGGATTTCGTAAGTGAAATTGTCAATTGAAAATTCTTTCTCAGTAAACCGAATTTTATATTGTATTTAAATAAATTAATAAAATG
Organism: Himalopsyche tibetana; assembly: GCA_030503985.1. NCBI lineage: Eukaryota > Metazoa > Arthropoda > Insecta > Trichoptera > Rhyacophilidae > Himalopsyche > Himalopsyche tibetana. Next base: position 4,599,633 of record JAPJYX010000009.1, on the reverse strand, counting down.
TTTTTTAGAAAGTATCAAGGCAGTATTCTAGTGTAGAAATTTGGAAAAGTCGATTCTTTTTTTTATATTTTTCTAAAGTTTAGACATTTGAGAGTATGTCCTCAAAGGATTTTTCAAAAATTCAATTATTTACTTAGTTACAGCGATTTTGGTGACGCAGTAACTAAGCTGGTCCGACCGGAACAGATCGAAACTCAAAACTTTAAACGCGTTTTTCTCGAAACTACTTTTTTTAAGCTGACGTACATAATATCTCAAGTTCTACCAAGCCGATTTATTTGAAATTTTGTGTGAACCTTTAATATACATTTTTCTAGAGCCCGTAGCAGATTCAAGTGAAAATTTTAATTTTTACTATTTTTGAAAAATTTGAAACTGTTGAAAAAAACGTAAGCGGCTGCCATTTTCTGAAAAAAAAATCTTTTACTTCTTCGAGGTAGGGGCTCTAGCGGCGTTTTTATTAATTAAGAATCCGTTAAAAAAAAAATCAAATGATCGCAAAGGTTGTGTACGGGAGGACCGCTCCCTTTACCAGCCGATAACTTTTCGAGTTTTGAATTTATTTATCTTTTTAAATTTTTTATATATTTTAAAAATATAAATAAACGTATGGTATAAAAATGGACAGTAAAAAAAATCATTGTTTATTTTTACAGAAGTCGAAAAAACACTCAAAATTCGTGCCTCTAGACTAGAATACCCCCTTAAAAGATATATATTTCCGTATTGTGATCCATATAAACACTATTTATTTTGTTTTGGATTTTAGTAATAATACAAATATTCCATCTAAATATTCATTTAAAATTTTTAATTATTTGTGCTTAAGAGTTTTCAAAACATGATAAATCTATTAATTATTCTGAAAGCTATATTCTGAAAACATAAGATTATCGTGTGAATTTTAATGTTAATAATATAAATATTAAATATGTTATACTATGTTCCAATTAAACTATTCAAAAGTCAAAATTGCGCTTAATTAAGAGACCAAATGCCAGAAATCAATAAACTTAGATCGATTTGTCAATACACGTCCAAGTGATTGATTAATCTGTTTAATTTACACCGTAATTAAGGCAACCCTTGTGCCAAAAGCATACATTTCCACTTGTGACTTGAATACATAGAACAAATTTATTGTAATACATACAAAGCTCAATATAAAAAAAATGATTTTATTTCATTCTTCTTTTTGAAATACATTTATTTTAACATACTGATAAAAATCATAGCTCGCTTTTTTTAGAAAATATCTCTAAAAAATGAAGTTGAAATATTTAGTTGGTCAAATCAAAAATAAAAATATATTTCTAAGTAAGACAGGACAATTAAAACAAATGGCGCTAAGTTTATAGATATAATATTGTATATCATTATGAAATATAACTATGTATACTAATAGATCAATTAACACAATTTTCTCCAAGTCAAACTAATTATGACCGATATATGTTTTTGAGTCTTTAAAAATCAATTCTTGTTAGTAACACATTTTGTATACTTATATTTATTCATTCTATTAGTAAAAAATATATTATTTTCACAATTTGTTACTGATTTCAATGTTAACGTGTACTTCATAATAAATTCATTGTAAATAAATTATATTAAAACTGAATATAGAAATCGGAAACCATTTATGATTTAAGCCAGCGATGAGCAACACGCGGCCACCAGATTGCCGTTGTGGTCTGCATGCTCTCTAAATGGGTCACGCAAGCTTATCACTTACATTGATAAGAAAAAACGTTTTTTTTAAACTAAAGTTTTCAGTTAAGTAAGTATTATTATTATATAAGGTATTTTAAGTTTCGTGAAATACACTTTTCTAAGCAAAACTTATTTCATCATATTTTGTCTGAGTCAACAAAATTCATTTATCAATGTTACAAGCACTCGCGTGTGTGGGGAGAGGAAAAAATTGAAGTTTTAAATTACCGTCATTTTTTTAGCACCTGTAGAAAAGAGACACCGATTTGTTTTAAAGATTTATCTAATATAAAAATTATATTTATTTTTTTATACATGTCCACGTCCAATTTGGAGCATGTGGCCTCCTAATTGAGGTATCATTACAGAAGTTTTTTCTACGAGAACTGTTGGTTACTCATCCACTTTTTTTCAATGTGAGTAGTAGGGAAAGAAGGATAAGGCTAGAACAGAACTAGTGGTTGACTAATCGCTATTGCTTCATCCAGTTTTTTAAGGAACGGAAAGATGGTAAGAGAGGAAATGATGTATATTGACATCACAAAAACCTAGTATTCGGTCACAAATTCGAATTGAATAATTCTCAAATTCACTGTGATCTTACCGGAAATCGAACCCAGACCTGCGTGATTGGTAGAGCAAGCTCTAACCAACTGGGCCATAGCAGGCAATAATATATATATATAAAAAATACCTTCATACCTACCCACCCTCTCCCCTTTTCACAATTATTTTAGGATTTTCATCACTAATTTAAGCAATTAAATATTCATTAGAAAAAACACAACTTTAAAAAAATCACAAAAGCATTTTAGGTCTCAATATATTCCGCAAAAGCGAACCCCAAATAAATTATTTCCAAATGAATAAACTTCGTAAAATTAATCACCTAATTGCTTTTTTAATAATACCATTCGAAGTCGGTCTTATTTTCTTCGATATTTTAACTTGCATTTTAAATATTCAGATGAATAATTTTGTTCTTGTAGCGGAAGCTTTTGTGAAATCCGCGATTAGCCTTAACTACGCATACATCGCCGGTATTAACCAAAAGCTCTCCATTTTCCACATGAGCTTGTTTTTAGGTTAATTGTATATCAGGGTTAAATGCAATTAATAAATTCCCGCATACTTTTAACCGCGATTATGCTTATTATAACAAATACTTTACATAATTTTAAATAGTTTAATCCCGTAATTGTTCATTTGATATACAGATTTCGTTTAAAGACTTTTAATAAATGTTTTTTTTGTATATATATTTATAAATCAGTTGAATAAAGTTTGTTTTCTGATTTTTAACAAATAGTCTTATTCAATCGAGACAAAGTAAGATCAAAGGAAATTGTAAAATTATTTATCTTAGGAATATAAAATGATTTTCTTTTAATATATCTATGCTCTAGTGCAGTGGATGGGAACCTGCTGCCTCTTGGCTACTGTGGTTGTGGCCTTTTGACTTGCTCAAAATATTCACTTTGATCAAAAAGTTATATGCAAGCGTTTGGAAAAAGAGCCTGATCAACCCATTACATGTTCGACAGTCGAAAAAGGGGGGGTGTCAACATATTCTTTTCTACGGCCCTATGTTGAATGAGATGAATGAATGCGGCCTTAAGAAATTAAAAGGTTCCCCACCCTTAGTCTAGTGCTATTTTCATACATGTTCATCGTCAGTTTAATAGTTTAATAAGTGGAGTTTGGGAACAAGATTTACAGTTGTTATAAAAACTTTTTTTTTCCAATTGCTATACATATTGATGTGGAAGCAATTATTTTTTTAAGCTCACGGAGAAAACATTTGCTACAAAGGTCCCTCCTTTGTAATCAATATTTTTTTTCTGTATTAAGTACTTTCTGTATATTATATTGCTGAGATTGTCGCTTTCTTTACAAATTGGAAACGTAAAACTAGCCTTACTTGACAGGCGGAAGGTTTGTAAAATCGTGCCTCGCAAAAAGGATATTTCTTTTTCATACCAGATGGTGCCGCTTATGCACGTCTTCCTATTTTAACATTTAAAATTAAATATAAAAAATAAAACTTATTTTATTCCCATAAATTGATGATTTATTTTCACACTTTACTATATAGACTGTGTATGTTTGTTAATTTCTTATTGGCCTCTCCTCTTACAATATTGCAGTTTTAAAAAATATATATTTTTACAAAAAAAAATAAGTGATCATTTTTATTCTGACAAATACGAAAAACTTACCCTATATAAAACTATTTCCCAACATACATATTTTTTCATATTACATAAAAGAAAATAAGTTTCTTGTTAATTTAAACATAAAAAAATATTATTTTATATTTTATTGAATAGTAAGTTTTCACAATAAAAATGTTTTTATACTTTGTCAGCAATACAAAAGTGGCATTATTTTATCTTTTCATGCAACCTGTTATGTTAGACAGTTTTATGCAAAGTATACTATTGATTAAATTTTAGAAAACTATGGAACAGCAAAAGAATTATTTTTTTAAGTAGTCTTACATTTTTTTTGATAAATAATATAAAAGATAACTTTAATTTGTCAATCCAGCTTAAAATATGGTTAAATTTTTGAAATAGTATCAATTAAGAAGTGATAGATATGTATATAAAAAATCCAGTTTTAACTCTCTATTTGTCTCTATTTAAAATTCTTATGGGTGTTAATTTAATGTAAACCATTATTTAAATAATAAATATTAATATTTTGTATGATATTAGATAATAACATTAACTATCTTTTGAATGTATTCGTGAAATACCGCGTTTAAATTTTCACACAAAATTAATGCAAATATTCATCCAATAAAATTCAATCGATATTAATTAAATTCGGTCCGAGCTGTAATTCACACTTCGGGCTGTACCCTTTCTATCTCGCCTTTCCCACACATATGCATATCTAAGTCGGTAAAATATATACATGTAGGGAGTAAACCTAATCTGCAATCTACGTATATGTAAATTTCAAATATATGTAGATGAGAAACTTGTTCGGATGGATAGCTCCTTGGAGTGGGCTTAAAGAGAGTATGAAAAGCATTTGGCGCCACTAAGGATTATCTTTTTGACTACTTCAAGAAAAAGACGTCATTTTGTCAAAGGATTTTATACACGTCTACTGTTTATGTAAATCTATCGAGCTGATTGATAGATATGGTATGCTAATCATTAAAATTTATGAAACTTTTTATATCAATTCAGTTGTCAGTAGGTATTTTTAAATAACTCTTTATTTATTAAAAAATATGGTTATTTTGAATGGCTTAAGGATTTTTCATGTAAACCAGATAATTCAATGCACCAAAAGGTATTTGCCTACAAACAGAATGTAAAAATGACTATCACAAGGTGATAAATTATTTTATAAGCAATGGTTAATCAATTTTATTCTTATTAATTCTTATTAAATCGAAAATTCTCATTGAGTCGTTGAGAAAAAAACACGTATTTTAATTAGATTAAATGGAAGTATTTTACAGAAAACAGTATATTATATAATATATAATAACTGAATATTAATTTATTTAACCTAACTACATTATTCAATATGACATTTAATTTAATTGTATCTGGTCAATTAAACAACTTCTAAATTTAAAAGGGCAATTGGTGATAGATATATATTTTTTTTTTGAATACCAAATATATGGAGCTTTGACGCGCTAGCGTCAAGGATCTTCTAGTCTCCTTCATCGATAAAGTTTTTGAAGAATTGTATATTGTATCCCCTTACCATCGTTTTCAGACGGAAAGGCGTGATCGCTACAGAGATAAGTAGTTCACGGGAACTCTATATGAATTATTTTGCAAATCACATTATATATGCTTCCCATACTGTATTCGTACATGTACACACACATACATGTACATACACACATACAGTACACAAAAAAGTCAAACAGAGAGAGTCATTTTCGTGATGCTAATTTCGTTCTAAAATTGGATTTGCACTACATATCTTAAATAAAAAAATGGTTTACTGAAAAAATATGTATATATTTTTAAATAGTAGCTATTGGCAGCTCTAGTAGTAATGAAAATTGGTGAAAATATTTCTCAATAAAATGTATTTATTCAAAAGTAAGCAAACTTTTTTTTCGATTAGTACTGTGATAATTTGTACAATTTTCGTTCAAGCAACACAACAGTGAAAAACATGCAGATTTTTATGATAAATAAAGAGTCATCTTCTTATAGACTATTTTTCCTTGAATAACAATTGCAAATTAAAGTGAAGATTGATGCATGTTATTGAATAAATACAATTATAAATACGCTCGAAAAATGCAAGTGATTCAGTAAAAAATGCTTTGAAATAGTTAGATAAGAGTATATCATTTTGAAGCGAAGGTAACATTATACAATTCGGTCACAATTGCTTTGTAAAACAACAGATAGCAGTAAACAAGAACGAGAAAAAATGAAAAAGGTCGCATTGGTTGAGTGTGCTTTAGAATTTATGTTTTATTTGCGATAAAAGTATTTTTATTTCCCATAAAAGAGCATTTATGAGAGTTTCGCCACATTTTACAGAACAATAAACCTTCATTAACAAAGTAAATTGTGTTACTTGTATCTCTATTATCTCAAATTACACATTCGTTCTGATTAGGATTTAGAATTCGGTATGAGATTATGAATTATTGTATAGGATGAATATGGTGATTTTAACCAAATATAATACAGTTATTTTAATATATAACGAACTTATTCTCAGATTTAAAATAATATTTATTCATTAACTTTTAATAATATTTATTTATGCATAAAATTTTGACTACATTTTAGCTTTTGTATGCGTATCATAATATTTATACGCCCATCCCTTTATGACGGTGAAAGGAGGATTTATCGCAAATAATAATCATACAAAAATCGCCTCGACAAGGGTTATCTCGAAACTTTTGCAAAAGTAAACAAAATTATCTTCATTCTGAAACTCTTGTTGATTTTTTCGTAATACACTTTCACGAAATTGAGATGTTTGTGTGATTTACAATTATTTCAAGTGAAATTGCTAAAAGGATATTAAAATAATATAGAAGAAGTGTTTTTAAAATAAATTTTAATAAAAAAAACAAAACATAATTCTAATTTTACACTAGTTATTAGATCAAAGTCAGTTTCATATTAGAGCCGGTTTTACTAAAATTTATATATTTTTTTCATATTTCTTAAAGCAATTTTTAGTCACACTTTCATTGTTTTGTAAAAAAAGCCGATAATACTTGCGACGAGAAAAACCGGTTCTTACTTAAATTAAAGAATGTGAAATACGAAGCAAAACATGTTTTTTGTTTTTACATATATTGTGCTTTTGCACCAAGAATTCGCAGTGGCCACATTATGTAAAAACCCATTATGGGAACAATAAAGCATAATAAAGATTACGTGTTTAATTATATGTGATTGATTTACTGAAATAAATATTCAATAATGACGCTATAAAATGATTTGCCTTGATACGGTGATACGGTAAAATTTGTTTCCTTATACTACAAAATAATAATATTATCGAACAAAATTCTTATGCTATCTTTAAAAAGAAATGTTACTAAAATACAGGAAAGATTGCTGAAATTTCTGAAGAGGCAAAAAAAATGATATTTTACATTAATGCCATGGTGAACTTTGAGCTTGTTTGAATTACCATTATAATGAAATAATGAGAAAATTCATAAAAAAGAAAATGATCTTTCATATCCGTCATATCAAATTTTCTCATATGGACAAAATTCTTATGAAATTGTTTTGAAACTTTTCCCTGATAAAAAAGCTTTCACAAAAGCTGTGACTCTATATAGGTTTTGCTTAAACAGAGCTTGGTTACCCATAACAACCGTCTACTGAAATCCCTTAAAAATCTTTTTGTGGTCAGATAGAATAGGTCACAACAGTCTTTTAACGAACAAAGGATAATCGATTTAAGGCTCGGTCGCTGCTCGCGTTATATGTTTCTTTTTGAAAGCTTTTCAAAATATGATTAATTGTATTTATAAAGCGATAAATAATGTTTATAGCGTATATCAGGCACACATGTCACAAGACTTACACATCTCGCGCTTTCCTACAAGGTTGTAGAATATTCACCAAAGCTTTTAAGACGTTTTTCGTAGAAAAATAATATGATAAATTATTGTGCTTGACATTCTATAAAGTTAATAAATACGTTCAACGCGTTTTATTTAAATTATTTAAAACTTTGGGAGAAGATCAAATAGTTTTAGATTCTTATTAATATTTCATTAAAAGTGTTTTTGAGTAAAATATTTTTGATTCTTTAAATGTGTTCAAATAATTTGTTTTCTTCAACATACAAAAATAACATATCAATATATAATTTCACGTTTGAAAATTTAAGCCTTGTTTCTCTTATTTTCAAACACGTATTATTAAAATAACATAAGCCCAGGTGTCTACGTACTTTCTTGTAAAATTTGATTATCTAACTAAATAAATAGTATCAATTTGAAATTTAGGACAATTTGTTAATATTGAATAGCTGTTAGTAAAGTAATCTTTTTCACATATCAAACAATTTTACATGTTAAATAATAATTTACAAATTAAGTATGAATACTGTAGACTTTATTTGATTTATATTTAGATCTACTATGTTATTGTATGAAAAACAATTTTAATGTTAAACTAAACTTAATTTTTATATTACTTGAATGACTTCTTTATTCCGTGAAAATTCTTTATAATTTAAAGTTATTTATATGAATGCAGGTTACAAGTTACAAGATATGTATATTTACTTAACTTTATGTATCTATATGTATATCAGAAACGCACAGCAAAACAAAAAAAAATGTAAGTGGTGTACGCTGCGCAGACAGAGAAGAAGTGTATGTGTGAATATTTCCTATCAAAACTACATTGGTGTACAACAGGTGAAATTCGAGGCCTTATTGTAAAAAACTGGTTATACGTTTATGATTGAAAGTAGTGTCCATCGCTGGTCACTATTTTCTCTCATCTTTCGGGCAGCGTACGAATCCCGCGTTCATCATCACCATCATGTTTTGAAGGGATACTCGAATTGATCAAATTTCTTATTTCTCCATAAGACCAGAAATGCTGGTCAGTCAGGATGTGTGGCATTGATCGAAACAAGTGATAGTCAGAGGAAGAAACGTCTTTATTTCTTTTATATTTCAAACGGTAAAAAAGTTTAGTGTTTTTACATTAATACTGTACAGAACCTATAACAGGGGAGAATTTATTTATTGTATACAAACAGAATTAACATTCCATTAATAAATTTATCTAAATTCGATAATAGGTTCCCTCGTTGTGATAGATCTTCTTTTATTTGTCTGAATGTCACTTGTAAATTCTCTCAGTATCCAGTGAAGTTAATAAAGTTAAAGGGAAACATGGAAGTCACGTGGATTAAACCAATACATTTCGACTTAAACAAACCAAACTCTACCACCCTTCAAAGCCATTTCGCACCTAATGGAAAAGTTATAATCCTTCCTGGTTTAGACGGACCCAAATCGTTTCTATAAAACAATAGGAATAGACCAAACGACTGTTAGGCAACAAATACGTAAACTGATTACGTAAATTCGAATCATTAATTACTTCTTTTGGTTGAACCAAAATATATTGATTATTTTGAACAAAGATTTATTATTTTGAGTGGTGGGTATCAAAAATTGAGTCTGTTATATACATAAGAAAATGAGAAAAGCCTATCAAATTTTAAAAGCTTTCAAAATATGCCAAGAAGGTATTAAAAATTTTCATACTTATAAGCCGTAATAAAATCATATGTTTTATCCATGACCGTTTCCAATATGGAGCAAATGACTTTCTTATAGAGGTATCTCAACAGTTTTTTTTCCAAAGAGAGTAGTAGAGATAGAAGGCTCAGGCTAAAACAGGATTAGTTGTTAACTAATTTCTCTCGCTACCTGCGTTGTTAAAGGATCAGAAATAGTGGGAGAAACATCACAAACACTCATGCCTTCGAACATAAATCAATAAATCGATTGAAAAAATTGTGTTCGTACTGGGACTCAAACCCGTGAGGTGTAGTACGGAAGTCCACAACGCTAACCGCTGCGACATACGACCTGACGAATAATATGATATATAACAATTATAATGTCTTGTATTTTCTTTTTTTATGATATCTTTCAATCAGCTGAAAACATACACGTTAGCGTTTATATTATTTAGGCATCAAAGGAATGTTATTCCATCACACATGAAAACAACAAGGAAACATATTTGTTTTCTATATACCTTGACGTGTTTACTTGTGGACATAAATATTTTTCTCTACTACATCGATAATGGTTCAATAAAAAGTTCTTCACGTGTTTAATTATGTACAAAGGACGTAATAAGCACGTGTGTTAACATAGACCATGTTTTTTCAACATTTTGAGAACAGAAACAATCAAGGCGGAATATTTACGGACATAAATTCAAGTTTTCTTACGGTAGTTGATCGTATCTGGATACGAAATTACGTAAATGATTGATACAGGAAGCAATTTTGAGAATTGAGAAATTTTTATGTGGTTATAGACAAAGCGGAGTTTTGCGTAACTTGAATATTTGACATATTAAACGTAATTACAGTCGCGTAGTAAATATAATTTTATAATTCAAAATTCATGCTAGTATTGAATTAATTTGACTCAATAGTACATATTTGTCCTTTTTCACATATTATGTTGAATCTTTTAACTGGCTTTCAACTTTAATTGTATAATTTTATAATTGGGTCTTTAAGAAATGAACTGAACCAAGAAGCAAATGATCGATCTTTTCTATTGTGTATTTAAGTACAATCACGTTTATATTTAGTATTTTTGTGGCTTGCATATTTTTATTTTAGGAAGAAAACACTGTGAAAACGCAGTGAGTATTTACTAAGTTTTCCTCCTTTTTACAGTACTTTAAGACAAGTAGAATAATAAAACGCATTGATCTCAATATTTTATAAACTACCACTTGGTTCATTTTACTTCCAAGGGGCTCAATTGTAAATAATATATATTTTCCAAGCGTTATGAACAATTAATATATAACTTCTACGCTATACACGTCTGGAAAAAAAACCCGTAAAACACCTTTGACTGTGTGTTATCAACTATTTCACACACTTTCTACGCAGTTAACTGATTTAATTTTTTTACATATTTTACACAGTTAACTACTAACTGTTACTAAATTACAAATAAAATGGCTGAGAAAAGAAAGAAATTGTCAATAGTGTTTTATTGCTTTTTAACTCTTGCGGCTCAGAGACTAGAAAAATACTTGTCAGCCGATGGGGATCTTTTTTGACCCCAGTGGTTTCCTCATTATTGGCCTTATTCTTATGAATTTCAAAAAACAAAATAGTCGAAGGGCTTTAAGATATCTCTTTGCATCATTCCTCATACATTTTTTTATAAAAATCTGTGATATTTTAATAAATAATCATATTTTAAGTTGCGCGTAAAAAAGACGTCATCCCAGCACACATGTGAATTTACTACTGACGAATGTTTTCAGCGTGCTCAGTTATCTTATTAACAATCCGTTAAATAACTGCCGCCTTTACTATACATGATCATTTAAACTGCCACTATTCAAAAATGCATATTTCAGAGCTTTATTTTAAATAAGGAATTGCCAACTCCACAGAATAAAATATCTAACGCATTTTCGACAAAACATGGAGACTTCTGCCTGTCAGAGCCCTAAAATGTATGATATTTGGTATAGATGTGTAGTTTTAGCATTTCAAGTGTAAAGAGGACATACTTAAAAATGCCAACACTCCAAGTACTTAATCTCATTTTTTAATCGAATAAATAAAAAATCAGGATTTGTTTTTATTGTGATTCTGGCCTATTTTAGGGTATCCACCAGACAAATAAATGTTCGTCTTTTCTTTAAATCATTCATTAAAATATCATTTTTTTCTTATTTATTAACATTCGTCGAGAAACAGACTACAGATAAGCACTTTATAGAGAATTTTCATAAACAAAATAATCAAATAGTGATAAATAAGAATCTCATTTATTTTCTTCATAATCCTCACTTCAAATACATTACCTTGAGTAATCTAAAGAAACTTATCTTGTGACATTATGCAGACCTTGTCAAAATACTTCGTACAATCAGAAAAGTAATTTATCATAATTTGACTTGTATTATTTGGTTAGACTGAAAACTTTCTTTGGCTTAACTTGTGTAATAACAATGCTTTCTTTAAGTCTGAAAGACAGCGTCACAATGAAAGTCATAATCTGCATTTGAATACGTAAGAGATTAATATATTTTAAGCACATTACGAAGAATCCGAAGTATTTATATATACTTTGAAGAATACCATTCTTCGCTGCAAATTTTAAATGAAATTGAAAACATACCGTTGCACATCTGTGGGAAAATTATCTACTATTGTTTTTAATAATAAATGTATTGTGGAAAATAAAATTAGCTAGCAACTAAGCTTTTTCGTTATCAATATCTCGCGTTAAATATCATTAAATTTGTGAAAATAATATTGTTTTTTGATTTTCATTAATTACCAAATGTTTTTTACAACATCGTAAAAAATAAATAATATTGAAAAACAATAATTTTATAAATATGATAACATGTTAACTCTACTAGTTGTGTTACAAATTGTGACCAGACTGTGTGGCTTCTTAAATTGATAAAACACGTGTCACAATTTGTAACATAGCCAGGGGAGTAGCAAGGTTATCAAATTTAATTTTATATAATAATGAACTCCTACAAAGTTACCGCCGAGTCCATCAAAAATATAAGAATGTCTTGTTTTTGTGTTATGTTGCTTATTATTCTTATAAAATCATATCCATAGAAAGTTACCAAATAGTTATTAAAAAGGCGAAAAACGTGTCGTGCCTAATGTAGATAATATTTTTTTATACATTAAAATTCAATTCAATAATAAATTTTTTTCACAAAAATATTATGCTTTCACAAACATAAATGTAACCGAATTACATTCTGAGATTAGGTATTAAATAATTGTTTGCGTTTTTTTATTATCTAAATATTTAATAAAAAAAAATGTTACAAGGACAAAATTAAATTACTTATAAGCACTAAATGAGTCGTCTAGTATCAAATATTGAATTCCTTGGATAAAAAATTTACATATGTAAAAAAAACCTCATAATATTAAAACCTTAGTTGGCGAATTCATGTGATCATTTAGTAAAGAATTATATTTATTAAATTCTTATAGTAAAATACATAATACAGATGAACAACTTATCAACCGTCCAATTCAATATATATTTTTTAAAAATAATGAAATTCGATCGATGAAAAACTAAAGCTAATGTTCAATCAATATGAAAACTTTGTAGAAGAATATTTATTCATAAATAATTAATCGTTAATATAAAACGTATTTAAGAACATTAGATTAAGATCAAAACTCAATTGATTGATCATGCAATAGTTGATGTTAATGTTAAATAGACAAAACCAATAATTTCAAGACACACGCTTTTTAAAAATATACTTTTCGCAAATTGTTTGAGCAGGTCCTGCCTTAAAGCTACCCTCAATCATCCCGCCAAACTAATAACCAACTATCCTTCGGATATTAGAGCTGGGAAAGTTGCGCTCTTCGAGTTTCTCAATTAATAGCAGCCGTCGCTACATCATCCATATTTCCCCTTCGTCTAATCCTCAAGACAGCGACACGTTTCTACTATGACTTTGTTACTTTGCGCTAATCTTACAAAACGTTTTCTGTATACTAGCGGGTATAGATACTTACCCCTAACTCTTACAAACGAGTGAGAACACAGAGAACTTGGCGTCATATTCCTAGATGGGAAGGCCATCTGGGTATGTCAATAAATTTCCCCTCGCTAATTTTACCCACTATATATTTACTGCAAGGCTACTGGGAATAATTCTACCATGCATAAGTATATCAGTGGACTTTGTTGTGCAATAATCATTTAAGTTGTATGGGTTGCTTTCTATTTCTAGCACAGTAAACTCAAACCTTAATTAAATAATAGTGGTTTCATTGTTTAAATAACCTTAAATCATTACAGAATATTGTGTATGGAAATGTATAGTATTATTTCTTAATGTGACAATTATGCAAAGCAACTAACATTATTTATTAAAAGGTCTTGAAAACGAACTCAAATCATCTTTAATTACAAAGTTTTGTTCTATGAAAATATTTTCTTGAGAGATTTTACTTAAAATATCACAATAAAAGCAAATATTTATAATTTGAATATATTATGTAAAATTAAAATAAATTTATATAGGTAATTATGTAAATGGAACAAAAAAAAACGCTTTGTTTATTTGTTGGATAATTTGAATAGAACGTAATTTTTCTTTTGTTTTTTTTTAAATCTGCACTTCGTATTTGTGAAACAAATGAATTCTTTAGTACTTCATATGCATCTAAATAGCAATATGTTTAGCTTGAACTGGATTTTATTCACTCATTTTACTTGTCTTCTTGGGAGAAGTAACATTTAGAAAAATGTCACATTATTGAATGTTTAATAAGTTAATTATTATAATGTGCTTGTATTAGAGAGAATTTTTTAATTGCTTCTACGAGAATTTGAACCGGTAAAAATTCAACTGTAAAGAACGATCGCTCAATAACGTCGACCACTTGTCCGGTTGTTATCCTTTTAAATCAAAACATTTTAGTTGCGATATATTTAAGCTTACGTATTTTCTACTGTCTGCTCTAGTTCGTAACGATTTTCTCGAGCTATTCGTTTCGAGCTAAAATTTCAATTTATGAGAACGTGTTCAAACACTGTAAGTGTGCAAACACTGAACAAAAAGCACTTGACTTGAATAAGCCACATGGTATGGATAGAGAAAGCTTCTACAACTACACTGCTTTACTTTAATTTTATTAGTTTACTGAATGTTCACAAAGTCATTTATATCAGATTATTACATTATTAACATAAATTAACAATGGACGTATGTAAAATGTTATAAAATACATGGCTTTATAAAATTCATACGCGTAGAAACGGAATTTATTTTTAAAATCTTAAATGATTATTATACACAAGCCTTTTGCTTTAATTAAAAATATAATTCGCAGAATTACCAACTTAAGAAACATATTTTTTACTGATGTTAAATGTATTTTAATCCCCTCAAGATATAGAAAATTTAAATTAACTTTGATTATTCCACGTATTGTGTAACTAACTGTGACACGTGTTTTCTGAGTTTGCCAATCATTTAATAGAAAATAATCATAATTTTAATCAGATTTGTAATTTAGAAATACTCCACCGAGTAAATAAAAAGGGTTTAAAGATGAATAGTTTAGAATTTTTAGAAATTAATAAAACTCTTAACAAAAAAGAAATATTATTAAATAATATTCTTAATATCACAGGCGGTTCCCCGTTACTCAAATTGTTTCCAATTAATAGAGTAATCACAAACATAGCTGATTGACTGCAGCTCATTAGTTTGTAATGTTTAACGTCATTAGTAGTATGATTAAATTTGTTTGCACTGTTTCGATTTTATAATCCCCTCTTTGCTTCCCTTAAAAAGGAAAAATCCCATTCTGATTGTTTAAAACTCATTAGTATAATTAGTATCATTATCTGTTTGCTTTATTTCGATTCTACACCCCCCTCCTTGCTCCTTTTAAAAGGAAAAAAACCCAATCCATTTTGTAATTTTATAATTTTAAAATGTTAGAATCAATCTTGCTTCATTACTTAAGCAAACTTTGCGATAGTAAGTCTGAAGATGCCTCTGAAAGAGGCGAAACACGTGTCACAGTTAGTTACACAATACGTGGAATAATCAAAGTTAATTTAAATTTTCTATTAAAATGAACTTCCACAAAGTTACCGCCGAAACCATCGAAAGTACCTCAAGATATGTTCAATATACTAACTAAGTTGTTGGTAGTTGCTAGTTTTGCTACTCAAACTAGTCGTTAATACGCTTAGCGTTTGTTTGACCACATGATACTGTTGTGTAAGCAAGACCGTTGCATTGCCACTAAATTTTAATGAAAATTAAATCAAAAATTTAGCTGTTTTCAAACAGTAAATGTCATAAGTATTTTAGGTTAACTAAATCTCTCGTCAAACATGTCATATAAAAAAATGCTTACCTATCGTCATAAACGAACCCAGCATCCAAAGTGTTGTAGTAGAGCAAAAAAGCTAGCAAGCAACAGGCCAGACTAGTCCAATCCATCTTGAGGGGGTTGCGGTGATGGATACCGCAATCGGGCCGCGGGCCTTGAGACCCTCACCCTGGACCCTGGAGCGGCCGCTCGTCAGCGCGGCCGCAGTTTAACATCACCGCAATCAATGTCTCATTTTCAAGTCACTGGATTTGCACATAGGTTTTGTATTTAAAACTGAAACAAAGAGAAATAGTAGAATGTTAATTGTGTTGTCTGATTGTTTTGCTTGAGCACCAATGAATCCTTTTTATTTAAATAAAATAAATATATTACTTGAAAATATCAAAAGTTTTATTGGATTTGTATTTATTTATAAACATGATACATTAGGTAAAAATACAATAAATAACACGCCCAATTTTTTGAAAATTTATTTATTTATTTATAAAAAAAACAATATATGGCACTATATGCAAGATAGTTATACTTTTAACATCTGAGTATGAGCAGACTTCAGCTAAATAAAATATAAATGCTACTATATATACGAATATTAAAAATGTAACTCCAATTAGAATAGCTGACATATTTTAATTAGATGGTTGACCCTAACAACTGGTAGGTATTTATTAAGCGATAACAAACTTCATTTAAGAAAGAGATGTCAGTTTTTTAAAATGATGATGAGCTTCAAATATAAAATATTTTTTTTTAATTAACTCCTTCTGAGCAGAATTGGTAAATCCACTTCAAATATAAAAAGAAAAAATATTTAAAAATTAACGAGACTTCCTTAAACCATAGTATATTGTGACATTGGTTATCATTTAAGTGAAATACAATTTAAAACAACTAATCTATGATAAACATTTCTTGTCATCTTTATATAATATTATTCAACATGCTAACTAAATGTGATCATATACATCGTCTAAGTGAGTATAATATAAGCTTATAACATAATAATATAAGCTTATAACAAACCGATTAACTTTTCTTTTACATGATGGCGTTATGCCGAAATAATAAAAATATTTGACAATCCACGAAGAATAAAGTACCTTGCTTATTTGACGACATCATAATGGATTTTTTTCGAAGTAAATTCCAATTAAATTAACAAATTTCTAATTAAAACTTATCACCTTTTTCGAAATAAACGATCATCATATTTTTAAGCAGTTTAGTATTTATTATTCAGGAGTTTTTTTTTAGCTTAATCTATTACTACGTAAAAACCGAGAACGCGTATATTTTCCACTATTATTTCTGTTCGAAAATTATTTATAAATGACACTATTTTATATGTTACAACTAAAACTTATATTGAAAAATATTCTCAACGTAAAAACCTTGATTGCTATCGACTCTTTTCCGGGTAAAAAAAATACCCGGTAATTTTCGAACGTACACGAGTTATCTGACAATTTTAATATTCCGGAAAATCCTTCGTTTTTACATTCGTGACCTATTTTTAATAAACTATCATTACAATTTTCAGGAAACTGGGTCAGGCACAATGCACGCAGTTGATTAAAAAAAGTCTCCCTTCGAGAGTAATGAAAATTCAGCAACACAAAATTACTCCACCGAGCACAGTATTAAAAGAGCTTACGAGAATAATTCTCAGGAAACAATTAAAGTAGTTTTTTTCAGAAAAGTAATTTATATTTTTCAAACATTTTTGTTTTTTATGTGAAACATTCAGTTGATTAAATTGTCGTAAGCCTTTAAATAATTCTGTTCCAATACATTTAGAATAATAATTATAAATTAAAAATCCTTTTTAACGATTAATGTTGTTTTGTTTTAACATAATCAATTTCAATACGCGATTAAACAATCACTGTATCATGTTGTTTACTATCTCAATTATAGAGAACCAGTATAAAAATAATATTTATATTTATTTAACTGTTATGAATTAACGACTGAAAAGATTCTTCCATTTACATAATGATACAAAATAAATAGCACAAAATAATAAAATATTGTGAATAATACTTCCATGACTGTGATTTTTTTATCGTCAGTCGATAAATATAACAAACTTTATTCTTGATACATGGTTTTAAAAAGTATTAAACATTTAATGAGTATTATACAAGGCTGTATGATATCTGTTAGTTAACCACTGGTGTTGTCCTACTATATCCTTGTATCTCTATTACTATCTTGAAAAAGATAGATTGACCGACTGAATAACAAACAGTTCTCGTAAGAAAACTCATATTGAGATACTTACAGAAGGAGAACATATGCTCCAAATTGGGAACGGACATAGATTTAAAATAATGTCTACAATTAAATATTATTTTGGAAAAGGCTGCAAAGAACTAAAGAACTAGAACCCCCCGTCGATGATCTCCCTTCCCCGTTCATGATAATTAAATTTAGAAATTTACGTTTTGGAAAAAGTTTATATTGTGAAAGAATAAAATCATTGAAAAATATTTGACACTGCTCTGACTGAAATCATATTATTTTACTTTTTTAAAAAAACTTTTATTTTGAGATTGATAGACAAGATTAATATAAATTTCACTCGCATCAAAACAATACTTAAAATTAAATCCGCATTTATAGAACAAACATATTTCAAGGCTTCCGCAAGGCAGACTTTGGGGTAAATAAAAGATGTCTTAATTTATTTGAGTGCTTTTGTATGGTGTATTCTTATCACAATATTGACATAATCGTATTGTTTTCGGATGAAATTTGTTTTACTTTGTTTCGTCGGCAGTACTGTGTAAAGGTAAAAATGTAAATGTATCTATCACTCAGAAAGCTACGTCTAAGCTTTATTTAATATAACTATGCCAATAAACTTTTTTACACGTCAATAAAAACATGATTTATACAAACATGATGTACAACAAGATATAAAATATGTACATATATAACAAAATACGTAATGATAAATATTCACAGTTTTGATTTTATTAAAAAAAAAAATGATGTAATATAATGTAAGTTTTCCAGTCGGCTACTATGGCGCAGCGGTTAGCGGTGTTGGCTTCCATGCCGGATCTCACGGGTTCGAGTCTCAGTACGAACGGCATTTCTTCAATTTCTG
Organism: Himalopsyche tibetana; assembly: GCA_030503985.1. Classification (NCBI taxonomy): domain Eukaryota; kingdom Metazoa; phylum Arthropoda; class Insecta; order Trichoptera; family Rhyacophilidae; genus Himalopsyche; species Himalopsyche tibetana. The sequence continues at coordinate 4,580,678 of JAPJYX010000009.1, read as the reverse complement.
TTAGATTTTGTGATGTGTCGAAATTCCCTCCTACCCTTTTCGAGTATTTAATAACTGAATGTAGTGAGAACGATTAGTTGACCACTAGTCCTGTGCTAGCCTTATTTTTCTATCCCTACCAATCTCTGCGGAAAAGAGAGGTTGAGCGACTGAATGACAAACGGTTCTCGTAGAATAACTTATGTTAAGATACCTCCACGGGATCTCACGGGTCTCAGAACGAACAGCATTTTTTCAATTCGATTTTGTGATGTCTCAAAATTCCTTCCTACCCTTTTCGATCCTTCAATAACTGTAAGAGCGATTAGTTGACAACTAGCTCTATGCTAGCCTTATCCTCCTATAACTACTCTCTTTGAAAAAGAGAGGGTGAACGACTGAGTAGCAAATGGTTCTCGTAGAATAGTTTCTGTAAAGATATCTCCATAAGAAGTTCTTATGCTCCGCATTGTGAGCGGACATAGAGATATATATATATTTTAAATAAATTATTTATTACTGTATAATATTATTATGATAAGAAATATTGTTGGTTTAAAAAATAGATACAACCAAAATGCGTAAATAAAAAAAATACATACGTAAAACGCAATAATGAACATTTTTAACTGTATGTAGTCACTTTGGGCTTAACAAGTTCACGCTAAATAGATTATCAATCAATCGTGTTTTTTTCGTCAATTTGATCAATTATTCAAGTGGTGTTATGTTGAATGAAGAAATAAAACATTTTACTACATAAAGCGACATGTAATACGGAAAGAAATTATGTTTTAGTTCACGTACGTTTTTTTGAGAATTCAATTAAGGTGGTAACAAAGAAGAGTATTAATTAATTAAAAGTTAACATTTGTAATAAAACGTTCAGTTTATATACAGTCTTATTACACGACATGTGTTTTTCTTTCTCAGAAGTAGTACAGCGACTGGTGTATTTCAAACTCAGTACAAACAGCGTTTACTGTAAAAACTTTACGGTTAACAAAAAACCTTATATTTACTGTATACGGATTGAAGGAACAAGAGCGCATTATTAATAACAATACCCGATTAGAAAATTATTTTTATTATTAAACTATGTTTAAATAAGAGTACAAAAAAAACAGACTGTTTTATTATCCACTGTTTTGTTTACTAGCTCTGTCTGACGTTGTAAATGTTGGTAACTTTACAAATATTGACAAAATATGTTTCAAAAATATTTTCTTGAAAATTTTATTAAATTTATTAATTCAAGCGACGAAAAAATAAGAATCGTTTATATTTTTATCAAAAACATTTCATAAAATTTGATTTTGTACAAACATTTAGTAGAAAAACAAACTTTTTATAACTACATCTTTTAGTTATTAATAAACAATGGTCAATCAAAGATTGTGAGGGGCTGTATCTATTTTTATAACCTTTTTTATTTGGATATTTTTTTCCCAACAAATAAGCTTATAAATGACGGACATTTATAATAAAAAACGTATATTTCGTTTTAACGATGTTTATTTTGAGTAATTTTATCCAAGCGCGAAGAAAACTTAAAAGAAAAAAGGCGTATTTGAACGAAAAACTTTGCGCTGTGCAAACGATGTAAATTCCAACGCACAGATTATTTATCAGACTCGGTTTGATGAGCCAGTTTTTACGGACCCTAAAATAAACGTTACTTATTCATTGACGGCTCCCAATACTCAACTTTCGGAAACAATCGCAGAGCAGACGAGCAGAAAAAGAAAATCCTGGTCCGTCGCGGCGGCGGGCGTCCCAGACGTCGTTGCCACGGCGACCATTTTCTTGCTCTACTGCCTGCGGAAGAGTGACAGCCGAGGCGCTCTGTATAAATGACGCGATTCGTACAATATAGTCCGCCACTTGTTTCACTCTGGGCCGTTGTGATAAGGGTTTTGTGAGGGATTTGACACTTCAAATTTACATTTTAATTAGCGTGGATACAGCGCGCGACGTCCCTCTTTTGCGTGTACCGAAATGACAAATTAAAAATTGCTAATGTGGGACTGCCAAAAAAAAACTCTCATACGTTTGCTTCTTTGTTTTGCGTCGTTTTAATTATTTTTTTTACCAGAAAATTTTGGAGCATATTTTTTAAAATGGCTTTGGATAGTTTTAATACAATATCATTCAAAAATCTCAAATTAACACTGCTATCAAATGGAAAATAAAGTGACATAAATAACTTAATGTATATAAAATAACTTGCTAAAAACTGTGACACGTGCTTCGCTTCTTTCAGAGGCATCCTCAGACAGTCTTACTTTCACAAATGCTTTTTTAAGTACTTTGAACTAAATTTTTGTTTATAAATTATGTAGTAGTGTATAAGCATTAAATTATATGAACTATGTTTATAAAATGCCACTAGCAAATAAGAATTCAATTAAAGTTTATGTTGTGTACTCTTTAATACGTTTCCAACAAAATAATCGTCTCTGTAAAATAACAAAGAATATTAAAACTGTATTCATAAAACAATGTTTATTTGTGACATCACATCAACATTCATGTCACAACAGGATGTCTATATTTTATATTACTGAAAAAATAGTAAAATATTTCAAATAAATATCGCCTAAAAGTGTGACTGTTCTTGGTATAAAACTGTGAAACTAACCGATCCTGTAGACAAAAGTGTATAAAATTCATTAATAAAAAATTTGAAATAGTACATATTTTGATTACATTTGTTTTATCGATGAACTATTTAATTTTTAAAAGAATTATAAAATAACATTATCCGTGATAAAAAAACAATAAAAGTCACTGAAACTTATATTTACCATTTATTACGATATTACGATAAAATACTGCTGTGTTGTCAGCTAAATATTATTTTGTTTTTATCGTTGTTTGTTTTATTAGTTTATGATCACATGTTTGAAATAACAATTTAATGGAATTAATCTCATCACTGTTTTTGGCAAACAAGTTCTTTGTTTCATGAAGCATTACGTAATACTGAATGTCAACAAAATGTATGATCAATTGGCGAAAGCAAACATATTCACCATACCAATTACTAAAAAACAAATTAATTTCAAAAATTTTACAAATTGAACGATTTAATTAGATAGACACTAACTAGGGCATTCAATCTCATTTGAGCAAATCCCTAAAATTGATACAAAATTGGCAAATCGAGAATTTTATATTCCTCAGTGAGCTAAAAAAAAAAACGAGGATTCGTGACAATCTGGGAAAAAAGTATACCAAATTGAGGTTATCAAATTCCTCGGTGAGCTAAAAAAAGAAAAACGAGGCTTAGAGATAATCCGGGGAAAAAGTATAGCGAATTGAGGATTTCAAATTCCTCGGTGAGAAAATCCCAATCCCGGGATCCCGGATTGAAAATGAATCAATCCCGAAATCCCGGGATTGGAAAAAGGCTTCGGGATTGAAAACCCTAACGCTTACTAAAAATTCAATGTATCTACTGCACGTGTCTCATGATTTATTCATTTTTTTTATATATTTTCTTAGACTGATTATTAGAGTGATTATTTATAAATTGCTTGGACATAAAAACTTGAATCGTTCAAAATATGTACATTCTCACAGATTTTGTCACTAACGACCCGGGTTTCGCCTTTCGGCATCTTCAGACATTCAAGTGCACGGATGAACTTGAACTGACGCTTAGCAAATGAAAGTTTCGTGTTTATATAAGATACAAATGCATCACTGAGTCTAAAGCCATTGCTGGCGAAAAGGACGAGCCCATGGGAATGCCAACAGATTTGAGCAGTGAGCAGTTTCAAGAATTATATAATTTGTTTGTCGGCAAAGGTTTTATGATTATATGATTTTATGATTATATAGGGTATAGAAGTGGAGATGTGGGAAAGTTTGATATTTCATTTAAAATCGGAAGACTTTAAGGAGTCTTGAAATAAAATTAATATATAAGATAAAAATTTAATTCTGATTTTATTTATGCTTTTAAATAATTTTCTTTTAATCTTTAATACCGTTTCTACAAAAAGATACATTTCTGAAAATTTAAATTGCTTATTCTGTACAGTTTTAGTTTTTTTAGATGGAATCTTCTTTACCCAAGGCGACGATAAATTAATTACTTAGTCTTTGCGAAAAAAAATACAACTTTAAAGCCGAAGACTGCTTAAAAATGTATAATGTACATTTGGCATGGTAATAAACGAATGTTGATATTCGCGTATAATTTTATCAAACAATTTCGATCGTACTCCGTTTATTTATTCCATCTGTTTTGTATGATGTGCAGGGGAATATGTTCATTATTATCTGAACAAATATTGATGTGCATTCATCACAAGTGTATTGTGAATATATTATTTTTCCTGCAAGCCAAAAGGCACTGAGTTAAATGTGGCTTGCGTTGGGCTCATATTCGATCATACGCAAAACAAATATTGTTTTATTCAACCTACTGAAACTTATGCACACAAAGTTGTGTGGAACGCAAAGCAAGCGAAACAGTCAATATATGAATTGCTAAAGAAAAGTTGAATTACTACTGATAGTTAATAAAATGTGTATCTTATCTTTGGTAGAAATACTAGTATTTTATTTGTGTTATTTACAAGTTGCTCTGAATCCATGGAATTGTTTGATGTACACAGTTTTCGAAAAAATTGGTTATGAATAGTGTCAGCTTTTTCCATGGACAATTTTTTTTTTTCATAATTCATCAAAATTATTATAAGTGATATAATAAGTGGATAAATATAAAAATTACATCACGTTGATAGCTTGCGAATATCATGAGCAGTTGAAATACTTGAAATTTACCATTTCACGCATTTCGCGTAGAAAATAAATAAATGTTGTGTGAAAATTATTAACTCAACATACAAGATTTAAAGTTTTTAATGTTACTCAAAGAAACATCAGAATGATATCTTTTAATCATTTTACATTCACTTGTACATCATTTAACCGTATGATATTAAATGTTATTAACTGTTTTGTCAAGGACCAGCTTAGAGATGAGATATATTTTGTATAACTGAAACCATCACCAGTGAAAGTTAAAGAGATAGCTATAGAAAAAAGGAAATTAATGTAATTAAATATGTCTTCCAAAGTATAATAACATTATTTCCTCTATAGTGGTATCTAATTATTTTTTAAAAGCCATCAATCTATAATATTACACTGTTATAAGTCAACTGTGTGTGATACAACTATATTTATCCCATGGCAATACCCCTAGTATTCACTCTTTGCGTTTTTTTCTATGAAAAAATTAAATGCGGATTCGGTACGGATGCAAAATGTTTCAAAAACAAAAATTGTTTTTACAGTGGTACTCACTTGAGCAAAGGGTAATACCACATCGAAATACGTATTTTTCAAGCACCGTTTTAATAAAAAAACGCAACCTGGTAGAACAAAGTTTTCATAGATACTAAATAAAATATTCGATTGACTTTTTTCTCGATGCAACAAACTATAATTTCAGTTTTACGTTGACAATTCTGACAATGGCGTGTCGTTATAATTTTCGTGCAACACAATTTATTTCAACTATAAAAAACACACTTAAAATAATTCATTCATTTTGATTCACGTTTCTTTATTATAAATAACGAACTTATTGAACATAGCAAATTTTTGAACTAGCAGTTTTTTTTCCGAAGGAATAATCAAAACTTGGTTGCACAACCAACATTAGAAAATTTAATTGGTAAACTTTATTTTGAAACGCTTGTTTTCTGTTAAGTTTTAATTAATATTTTTGTAACAAAAAAACTGTGAAAGAAATAACTTGTGCTGACAGTTCACACAAAGTTTAATGAAGTGCTAGTTTGTCGAATGAAATAAATGTGTATACAGCAAAAGTTTTAAACTATATATATATATATATTTATTATTTTATATGTGTAATTTTATTTATGCTTTGATATAATATAACGAAAAATTAAAATTCACAGATTGCTTCTCAATACAGAAACCAAAATCAATTAAACGTTGTAGTTTTTCAGTCAAGCGGTGACAAAAATATTTAAATTATAAATTATTTAATATATTTTTTTTTAAAAAATACTCACATTTCCATGCAAAAGATTTGCGAAATGATAAATTATTCAATAAACTCCTTAACTAATCTTCTTTTTATAATGTACATTTAAAATTTATTATAATAATCGAATAAACCATCATACCAATACAAATATAACAAAATTCTAATTAAATGGATTATCAATGAACAATCATAAACAAAAAATTTAAATATTTAATTATTAGAGCATTTATAAAGAAATCGTGTAATGGAAACTTTTTGTAGATCAGTTACTTAACACATCGTTACCACATAAAAAAAAGTGACAGGTGAATAGCTGATCACTATAGTTTTATCCCGTTTTCTGGATTGGATAAGAGAATTTGTGGAAAGGACATCCATGAAGTCAAAAACAAAAATATCGAATGAAGATTATATTTATAAAAAATCTATTTGGTGGACTTGAAGCTGTCACCTCTTTATATTATTTAACGCAAGCTCTGACCACTCGGTCACTAAAAAGGAGGTGGAGAACTTTTATATTTCTAAAAGACACATTCATTTATCTGATTCAACATACATTAGGCCGCAGTAAAGAAAGTGTTGACACCCACCCCCTTTTTTTTCGACTGTCGAGCATATAATCGGTTGATTACGCTCTTTTTCTTAGCGCTTGCGTATAATTCTTAGATCAAATTGAATATTTTGATTAAGTCAAAAGGCCACAGGTTTCCTTCCACTGCAGCATAAGTAAGTGTTCGACTTGGTGATATAATAATTAGTTGAGATATCAATTGTAATAAATCAATGAAAACAATTATATTATTTTTAAACGTGAATTCAAAGTCAAAGCAATGTGTGTAAAAAAGATAATTATTTTATCAATTTAAACTGTAAAGCCTATAAAAATGTTGATAGTATTAACAAATCGTGAAATAAATCAGTGCATAAAAAAATATCTTCTTCAATGAATAATATTTAAGAAAATACAAAATGTCAATAACACGAATAAAATACGAAATTAACGGGAAGCTTCTTCTGAGATTTTTCAATATTTCAGTATTTTTATTCCATTAGAAGTAATCTTTTTTCCTCAAAATGTTCAGTTCGGCAGATGTATACGATATGGCAGTGCCGAACAGAGTCAACGGTTCAATATCTCCCTAGCTGGCGGCTACGAATATTATTGGGCAAACAAAACGCGGTAATGGAAAAATTTGTCCCTAAGTTATTCGAGTCGTATATTTTAGCTCAATCACAAAGCGTTCATCAGTCTGTGAGTTAACGTAAAAAGTCTGTAAAGTTTACATTTCAAATATTGTTTTTTTTATTTCTTCTTCTTTTATTCTCTAGCGTTTGGTGAGGTACACTTTAATATCTATCACCCAGCGAATAGAAAGAATTCAAGCTTCTGTCAATCAAACAATAGCATTATTTTATTACTTTATCTACAAATCACTAAATTTGCGTTGTTTTAGACATTTGTTTCAATCGAAAAATATAATACAAATTGCTTACTTAACAGAATAAAAAGTACATATTTTTATGTCTTTTTAAATAAAATTATACCTTGACGACGACATTTTAAACAGAACCTGACAAAGTATTGATAAATCATATAATAATAAAATCTCACACTTCCAATAATAGCCAATAAGAAGGATAGATGAATCCGAAAATAAGGAAAAATAACAAATTTTCTACACCTACTTGACAATAAGTATTGGTGTTACACACGCTCTAAGAAAACCTTACTTTGATTATGTTTATAATTACTAAATATAACGTATTTATTCAGTTGAACTGAAAGGTACGTATTTGGCTTAAGAAGAGGCAGAGACAATTTGTAAGGCATCGTGAAAAAGCCATACAGTGGCAACATCATTTGAAATAATATTGGATTTGTTCAAAAAGAAACACAATGAATACATCGATTTATTTTTAAACATTTATTATTTACGAAGGGTATTGTTGAGAAAAAAAATACTTTAAAAAATGACAAATCCATTCCAGCCATATTCTTTATTTATTAACATGTGCGCTCCCGATCTCAACATTTTTTTTCTGCATGAACTAATTTTTATTCAGTTGTTCAACGCATTGAGGATAGAAAAAATAGAATAAGGACATAATTGGTTGTAAGCTTATCACTCTCGTTACGCCCGATCATGTTAGGATCGCAAGAGCGGCAAGGAATTTTTACACATCGCAAATATCAATGCCTTTTAACACAGGTTGAAAAAATGCTGTTCGTACTGGTATTCAAGCCCGTAAGGTCCGACATTGAAGTCATTGACGTTGACCACTGTGCCATGAGCCCGTCATTCATTTTAAACTACACACAAATTATAAACTAAATTAAAACATTAAAATAAAAAATATATTCTTTTTATTTATGTCATATTAAAGAAATCAATATATAAGTGTTTCCAAATTTCATCTACTAGATTTTTTTATACACAAAAGTTTATTCAACAGTTGTCTTAGTTTTTAACTAAATAAGATGGTTCAGTGAACAAAGTATGACTTCAATTATCAACTTTTGAAAACTGTGTATAGCAGATAAAGGAAGAAAAATACTTTATATTTATTTAATGAATGCCGAAGTCCTTTTTTATTTCAGCATTCTATAAATGGTCGTACCGCTTCTTAACTAAACACAAATGTTTGATATTTAAAAATTTAATACAAAAGGCTTAACTATCACCTCCACGCGAAAGTCCTTCAAAATGATTTAACTATGAGGTGATTTCACATTCTGAAGCATTCAACTATATCTAAGACATTATAAAATCTGTGTCTTTCTAGACTTGATCAAAATCGTTTTCCTTGCCGTCAGATTTTTTCAGGCTGTTAAATAATTGACTTTTATTGTAGTTTACCTTTCTAATAAATCATACAACAAAAAAAAAAGTTGTCTAGCCATTTCGATAAAAAAAAGTATAACTGATTTTTTAAATGAAAAGCACATCAAATTTTTGTTCAAATGTAATCTAAAATTTTAAAGTTTAGCTACTATTCATTCTCACGCACCATTAACTTTGATTCATTTTTGAATTTGAATTCATTCATTTCATTCAATAAGTATGAAAACTTTAACTGTCAAAACTATCTGGCTTAGCAGAAAAACTTTAAAAGAGAAAAAAAAATAAGTATGAGATTTTATTTCAAAATTGTTTTCCAAAATTTAATTATTTTAAAATGAATGAAATAATGTCAGAAAGTGAATCGATAAAATCTTGAATAACTTCTTCGCATTGTAAATTATAATACTTATATCATTTTATCTAAATACAAAAAGACATTTATTTTTACCAATAAGTCATATATTCTTATTTTTGTTATAAAATTAGTAAATTTGTACAGTATTTTTTTAACTTTTATAAATGCCATCAATCAAGATTAATGAAAAATGTTTTAAAATTGTGTAAACATTTAAAAATTGGGAATAAATTTTAATGAACTTTTTAAATATGCGCTTAATACATTTTTTCATGCTAAATATGTTTGAGATACACATTTGTTTGGTTTTTTATAGTCCATTTTTGTGTAGTGCATATGTATACTCAAAGTATTGTTTGTTTAAATATAACGTAGGTACGAATTTCTTTCGTGTCAAGGCCGTGATGTACGATATAATTTCTAAGATATTTGCATGTAATGTTTTTTTTTGGTTATCAAATTTATGGAGCCTTAAGTTCCAGGACACGTCAGCGTCAAAGTTTTTCGAGTGTCCTTCATCGCTAATGTTTTAAAAAGTTGTATTCCCTTAGCATCCTTGCTTATTAAAAATTAATACTAGTAAGACCAATGTAATGTGTAACCAAACCTGTCATGACTCTGATAGGACCCTTACCAGCGCGGGACAGATCATTGAGAGGGTTGACAGCTTCAGATACCTCGGCGTACATATCCCCGAAGACGGTAGTACAAAAAAAGAGCTCGCCATTTGTTTAGTAATGGCTGGAACCACATTCAACTCAATGCGGACTGTCTGAGACACACAGCTGTACTCAATTAAAACCAAATGCCACTTGTTCAACACTTGCATTCTGCCGGTAATGCTTTACGGTTGCGAATCAATATCCACAATATTCAATATCCACTTGTTGCTTTAATTCGTAAACCTTGCGACATTCTGCCCGATTCATGCTTCTTAAAGAGGCAAAAAACGTGTCATATGTTGTTACACAACAAGTGGAGTAATAAAGTTGTCAAATTGTTTTTTTTTTTAATAAATGTATTTTAAATATGTCAGCTAGCTTAAAACGATTACATTTTAAATCTATATCAGTATACAGTGTAAGTTTATTGATCCAGCTATTTTATCAACGATAAAACTTAGAGACGATCCAATAAGACAAAATATCTAACAGTGACTAACAAGCACTTAAAGTTTGAATATTTAAAACACATTTCCACAGTGAAAAATACTAATTACCTCAACTAATAACGCAAGGCAAAATAGAGTGTGGGAATGCCGTAGGTAGAAAAGTTTTCCTTTTGCTTAGGATGTGCCTACACTTCCAAAGAATTATCAATTTTATTTGACTTGCTCATAATATGGAAATATTCCTCCAATTTAATCAACATTTTTTGATTGGAAACGGCACCTAGTTGTTAAAAATTACCGCAGTAGATTAATATCGCCACGGCGAATTCTCAGTATACGGATACACAAGATACCAAATATAATTTATACTTATAATAACTGAGCGTGTCACATTTTCTTTTTTTTTCATTCTATTTTAATCTTTATTAACTTTTCCGGTTCTAAGCTCAAGAAATGCGACCCCAATACCAACATTTTCTTAAATATCTATTTTAATATGGGTGATACAATGTTAATAATTAAGGTATTCTTATATCATAGTTTTTTGGACCTTTTGTAGTTTATATAGGTATAACGCGATTACGCTATCAGGCGATAAGCACCCGCTGTCCGTAAGGTAGCTGAGAACACTCGTCAGTCGTCAATTCATGTGCTGGGATGGAGTATTTTTTACGCGCAACTTAAAATATGATTATTCATTAAAAAACCACGGATTTTTATAAAAAAAAATGTATGAGGAATGATGCAGAGAGATATTCTAAAGCCCTTAGACTATTTTTTTTTTGAAATTCATAAGAATATGGCCAATAATGAAGAAACCACTGGGGTCAAAAAAGACCCCCATCGGCAGAGACGTATTTTTCTAGTCTCCGAGCCGCGAAAGTTAAGCACAATAATAGATGGTTAAAGTATATCTCGTGCAGCTATGTATCGGGTCAATAATGATTTTCAATATCAATGCTTATTTTGTTTAATTTTATTCCGGTGTAGAAGGTGGCCGTAAAACAACGGCTGCATGCATGTAACAGGTGGTGGTGGGACAATCAACAAACAACTTATTTATATATACCTCTTACTGGAAGTATGTTAACAAAAGATTTTCTTACGAGAACTGTTGTTTTACTAAACTGCTCAATTTTTCTTCTTCAAAGAGAGTATGGATAAAACGCGCATGGATAGGACTAGAGGTTAAATAATCACTGTAACTACACCATTCATGCGCCGTACCGTACGTCCAAGCCAACAACGTTAACCACTGTGCCATGGACTTGAAAACAATACTATTTTTCACATTCTCATGATACAATTGTATTGTAAGATTCTATACACATTTAAAACAGGTAAGTGGATCACCAACACTTTCAAAGTTTACGGTTTAAATCCTTAATGATGTTAATTTCATTTCGTATTTCCAAATCTAATATTTCCGTAAAATACCGACTGTGGAAAAGAAAAAGGACGTAACCCACAGCTATTTTTTCAAAACAGACTTTTTTCGATAATCACAATGTATCCAACTTGATAACGGTTCTATCAAAAAGATGTAAGCTGCAAATTCTGAATTAGTATCTAAATTTAGCTTTTAAGTTTGAAAAAAGATGGGCCTTTGAAAATTGAAACCAAGAAAAAAGACTGAAAAATAGATTTTTCCTAGATAATTTCTTAAATTAAAATTATAATATGTCCATTAAACACCTCTTTAGAAGTCTCCGTGCACTTCAAGGCTGTATTTATTTCATAATTTGCATATGGCCGAAAATCATCAAAACACGTTTTATGTACTTCCTGTAAAATTTTATTAGTGTGAATTAAGTCTTTTTTGCCTTTCCACAGTCGATATGTATTGTGTCAAGAAGTGCATTATCACCTAGATGCAAAATATAAAATGAGTAAAATATTAAATTTTATTAGACGTTAAGAATATAGCTGGTCTCATGTTTCAGTACTAACTAAGTTGATTAGTTTCAAGACCAATATTCCCTTACCTCAAGTTTATCATTATCGGCTGATAATTAGATTGTCTGAGCAGCACGGTCTACGAGACGAGAGTGGCTACAAAGGCTCTACGCTTTAGAAGGATGTAGCTGGTCTCGAGTAATTGTACTTGGCTTTCGCCTTCTGATATAATAGTCTTGGCGTTAATAAGACGATACTGTCTTTAATGAACGATATATATTGTATCTTTAATGTAATTATTATAATTGAAAAGGAACTTTCGCAATTAATACGTATATCATTTTTTTAGTGATATGTTTATATAAATATTTACTACGTTTCATGTTCACTAGAGATAGAAAGAACTTCAACTTAAATACGCAATCATTAAGATTCACGCTAATAATGAACGATGTATATTATATTAAAAATAAACTGTTGTATTTAATAAATAAACAGAAGTTTTATAAATCAATGTTTAGCTATTTAAATATTGACTACGTTTAATATTTTAGAGATAGTCTTTACTTAATTTAATGCGCAAATTTGTATAAGGTTCACACCTTTCAAGGAAATTAACATTAACATATTAGCTGTTTTCTATTGGTATTTACTTTAAAATAACTGTGTGCAAGTCTATATTCAATGTATTTTTAAAACATCACTGTGTTACGAATTGTTACGCAATCAGGGGAATAACAAAATAATTTAATTTATTTTATACTTAAAATAACCTTTTCCAAATTTATCATCGAATGCAAAAAAATATACATGCCTCTGTTCATTAATAAACTGTTAATTAATTTGAATATGTTAATAACGTCCGACGGTCGTATTCTTCCACCAAATTCTTATGAACATGATGTTATAATAATAGTTTAAGATCCTACAAATTTTTAATGGACTATAAATACGAATTTGGCACTATAAAAAAAAATCTTAGCTGGATTTTCTAGTCTTTGAACTTCATCTTATAAATATTATTCAATAAATGCATGAGACGTTAGATAATTTTTTATTCATGGGTATTCTGTAATCTTATCAGAGGTTTATTAATGGGCTGTTTTTTGTAACATTCTTTAGCGATATTAAAAATAAAATCAAAGTCATAAATAACAACGCAATAGTTAAAAAATAAAACAAATATCAAGAAAAGTTAACCACCGTCCTGCAAAGGGTAATGCTCCACTATCCTGTGTTACTCTGACAGCCTTCTTACAACTTCCTCTCCGCAAACAGATAATACAACTTTAATTACAACTTTCAAATTCCACGACATAAATTACCTGATCTGCCAGAGAGATAAGCAGTGGAAACAAACTGAATATAACCTTTCACGCACAGTTTAAAGCTCATGCCTAGGTATAGGCGTAAAACGTAGCATTAAAAAAGCTTATTCGTTAAAAAAACACCATTCAGAAGTAGGTCAGAATTAAATCAGTAATGCATTCATACTACCGCATTAGCTAAATTATTTTGCTTATTAAAGCTTATCTACACACTAAAATAGTTGTTATCAATAAAATGATAATAAAGTAAACTATTAACACGTTTTTTCACCATCGCCCGTTGTGTATAAAAAGCCAAAGTTTTACCACATTTTATCGAAAACAAGAACCAAATCTTTACATTCATAATCCGGACGGGGCTCAAAGGAACTAATTGTAAGCATATGTGCTAAAGCTCTTAAAACCTAAAAAGAATTAGTGATCCAAAATTTTCAAAGTTTTGAAAATTAGAACAAACATATTTAAAGTCTGCTTACTAAGATAAAATATTTTCACTGTTTAAGCAATTTCATTTTGGGATGAATACAAAGTTGCCCATCGATAAACAAATAATATGTGAGGCTATTATTTGCATACCCGGCTCATTCTAAAATTTTCGAAACATTAATAATACATTTTTTAAGTATTTTAATAAATCAGTCTTAAACATGGCTTGATAACATACAAAATATCGTTCTAAAGTAATGTAAAACTATAAATACCTTTAAAATCAATAATGTTTTACAAAATGAAATTCAAATTTCATTGTTTAACCATTTTGGAATAAGCCGTGTTTGCAAATAATACCCTCATAAATAGTTTTAAATTTCTAACAATTGAAGATTCACCTTCATTTGTATATTAAAATTATCTACTAGCAAATTGTCTATTTTGTTATTTATAGAAGCAAATATTATCGCTCAATCAATACTAAAATAATTAGAGCAAAAAAAATATGTATTTAAACTATTGCAATAAAAGAATATTGTGTGAAAAATGTATCATTAAATAAATTTCTCTTTTTGGAAAGAAGGAAAATAGGATCAAATAAAAATGCCTTGTCAAATAGTAACTTTTTAATACCTCTGCCGTCCGTCATACTTTGAGGCTATAAATGTGGCAATATAAAAAGCCTTTCATAATACAGTGGACACCCAATCTTGTGGCTTCGTGCGCACACCATTGTCTCTGGTATTTCTGAACGTTTTTAATCTTGGAAAGTTGGCGGGAAATGGTCGGAAATAATGTCGCTTGACAGGGCAGTCCACGCAAAATTAGCTTAACAAAAAAAGCCATTCGGCAAGACAAAAGGTGTTGAAAGTGCGCAGTGGTCGGCCATTGTTTATGGAAGGAAAAACTGTTGTGGTGATATTATTTTATAAACAAAATATTCACAGTTCAGTGACCTTACCAAAATAACTTTCAGTAAATGTGCAAAGTTCCATTTAATGTAAAATTTGACTAAGTATATACAAAATATTAAATTAAAATCGTTCAAATTATGAACATTCTCACAAATGTTGTCATTAACGACCCGGGTTTTGCTTTTCGGCATCTTCAGGCTTTCAAGTTCAAGGGTGAACTTGAACTGACATTTTGGCGACAAAATTTGTGTGAATATACATAATTTGAACGATTCAAATTTAATATTGAAATTTTACCAAGCACCAAAAATATTTCGAAATCGATAGTCGAAATTACCTATATTATACAAAACATTTTTTTTATATTTTGTAGTCTGTTTGTATGGTTAAATGTTTATCATTTCTTTTAACAACTTTTATTATTTTTGTTACCATTTTGTCGTGACAGTGTCGAGAAAGGACGTAAACTATTCTTTTTTCAAAACAGCTTTTTAGGATAATCACAATGTATATACAGTTTGATTGATGTTCTATAAAAAGGATGTTAGCTGAAAATGCTTAATAAGTATTTTCATTTAGTTTTAAAGTTGGACAAAATAAAGGCATGCGAAAATTGCGATCACGAAAAAAGACTAATCCAGTTTGTCAGTCTCTGTGCACTTCAAGGCTATGTATATGTCAAAATTTGTCTTTAGCTCAAAATCATTAAAACACGTTTTTGGTGTCTTCTGTAAAAATTTTTATGTGTGGGTTACGTCTTTTTTCCTTTCCACAGTCAATATACATATTAATTATTTTAAAATATCTTTATGTAAAGGGAAATTTTCCTACTTCTTCTTTCCTACACTTCTTCATATAGTGTCTCATTAAGTTGGTGTATTTTTTATTAATCTTTAATCGAAATGAAGAAATTGGTTCTCGACGTTTCGTTGCATCCATCCGTTTATAATTAGCGAATTTATAAATTCAACTAGCGTTTGTTACTGTCAAATGGCATGAGAAATGACCAAATGTGCTCAAAAATGATGTAACATAGCATAGTTATGCAAAATGCAGACCGTCCACATAAACTACCAACATAAATATAAGCATTTTTGTGTTTCGTTGCACGAAACATTTCTGTAAATAAATAAATGCAGAAACAGCTCAAGTGACTGTGGCTTTCTTGTAGAGTGCGTGCTTACAATATTAGTTTAACATTCGTGATTTTAATGTGGTTTGGTTGATTTCTGAAATTCAAAGGTTACTTACTCGTCAAACTGCGAGATTTTGGTGTGTTTGGCTTCCGCGCCGGATATTACTGGCTCAAATCCCAGTATAAACAGCAATTTTTTCAGAGATTTATCGACATTTGTTCAAAGGCATGGGTTTTTGGGATGTCTCAAACAATTTCTTCCTACCTCACCGATACTTTAATAACTGGGTGTAGCGAGAGAAATTAGCTTATCCACTAATCCTGTCCTAGCCTTATCTTTCTATCCCTACTACTCTCTTTGGAAATGACAGGTTGAGTGACTGAATAATAAAAAATTTTCGTAGAAAAACTGATCTTTAGATACTTTCATTAGGAGGCCATATGCTCTAAATTTGAATCGGACATGGGTAAAAAGGTAATTTTCGTTTTGGCGACTTACTATCAGACTTACTATTAAATGTTCAGAGTAAGAAAAACTTGCACAAATGACTTTTATTCGAAAAAATGGAGATAAAAATCGGATGAACAAAACCACTCCCAATCATATTTAATTAATGTAGAATTTTTACAAAAGACTTTATTTGATTTTATGATCTTATCAAAATAAACCTCAAAAATGCTCACGAGAGATATCAATTATCAAAACAATATATTATTATTTAATTATGTCTTTTATTAGAAACAAAAGTAAAAAATAACCTTATACGTTATTATTGATATTCATGTGTACTCCTAATATATTATACAACATTACCATGTTCATCGCATTATTGAATCAAAAATTCAAAAAAATGATCATTCAGAAAGTAATGCTATCATATATTACGTTATCACTTAACACAAAAATAATATACTGACACAGTTCGATGATTTATAGAATTTCCTGTTAAAAAATAACATTAAAATGAAAGATTCCGAATAAATCTTCACATTTATAAAATATTGTATTCTCAAAAGGAGAAAGCTTTCACAAATGGGGCCCGAATAAGGTTTTCAATCATGCTATGAAAAAAGGCCTTTTTATATTTCCGCATGAAAATAAACAATTATACGGACAAATAACAATATAAAAGTGTTTTATTATTTCGAATATATTATTCCTTATTGCGCCCTTGCCTACAAAAGAATATATTTATCGATACAGAAATATTTTACTACCGGCACGGACAATCGTAAAAAGATGAAAATCGAATTATACGACGGGCCTTTATTTCCATTTGTCTGTATCAACATTTATGATAGCCATACGAAAGTTGAGATAACAGAGTCTTATAACTTGAATATATGGGAGATATTGTATAATAAATTTTCTTATACAAAATACAGTATAGTAAACTAAATATCTTCATTTAATACCTTTGAATGATATAAATAAAAGGCAAGCACATTGCCAATGTAAAGAAGAAATCGACTAAAGATCTTTTTATGTTAATTTCAGATAGCAATTAAAAATGCTTCTATATAATACAAATACTTTATTATTTCTAGCGAAGGAACAATTATAACCGTCAAAGAGCCTTATTTTAATAATTATTTACTTCTTCAATTAACGATAGAAAAAAACGTTAAGGAAAATTATACTTGCAATAATACCGACTGTGAAAATTTCGACAAGTAACAAATTTTACAGGGGGCACAAAAAACATTTTTTGATGATTTTCGGCCAAAGAAAAATGATGAAATATACACATCTTTAAAGTCCACGGAGAGTTTTAAACTGGTGTTAAATTAACATGAAATAATTTTAATTTTATACATTTTTTAAGAAAAACCATTTAAAGTCCTTTTTTTCGGTTTGAATTTTTACAGGCTTTTCTTTGTTCAAACTTAAAAGCTAAATTTGGATACTAATTTGGAATTTGCAGCTTTCTGCATCTTTTTGGTAGAACGTGCATCAAGTTGTATACATTGTGATGTGGGCTACGTCTTTTTTCCTTTCAACAGTCGATATATTAAACGTGAGCATGACTTTTTAGTAAATTAATATCATTTGTCGTTTTATTCGACTTTAATTAACAAAACAATATTAATTATATTTTATTAATATTATCACTTAAATTCATTTAAGCCAAGATACAGTCGGTGAAAAATAGTGTTGCCAAGTTATTAAATATTTGATTAAGCAAACACACACACAATCACAACAAAGAGTTAACAAACGACTATTTAGTAACGTTATTTATTTTTTTATGATTTTAGAAACCCTTAAATCTATAAAACAGTTTTTAAAACTCATTACTAAAAAAAATATAAAAATCTTTAGAGTTTCATATTTCCTAAAACCAAACTGTATTTTGCGCATCATTATATTAAATAACCATTTTTTATCAGTTATCGCTGTGTAACATTGGATACCTATCAATCTTCCTTCCTAAAGTGAGAGGCCATCATTGAACGCGACTAACTTCACTTTAATGATGGAATTTCCGGAATTCAAGGCGCTTTCGAGAACCTTCTAGAGGTAAGTATTGAGCTCCGAGAAGCAATATTATTATCACGCTGTTTCCATGATACCATTTTGAAACGCAATTTCGAAATTAAGTCAAATAGCAATACGACCCTTTCATATAAAGAACCTTTAAAAAGTTTTATCAATCGTCAAAAATATATTAGCTTTCTATTTCGAAAATCGTTTTAAATAAGTTTCTTGTTACCAAATTTCATAGCATTTTAAAAATATATTTTTTTATTCAAATTTGGGCTATTCACGCACTTTAATGTACATGTTTTAATAATATATATACATACATGAAAATGGAATGTTTTTTTCTTCAATTATCGTTGATTCCAGTTCAAATTCATACATATATGTACATTTTAATTCATCAGTTCAATTACAATTTTTGGTGTTGAAGCAGATTACAGACAATATTAATTAAATGTCATTCTGATGATGCTTGCAATGCGTGTAACCTGTCATTTAGATTTAAAATATATGTGGAAATATTAAAGCATTTTTTATTGCTATAATTTAACAAAAAAATCACAGGGTGTGGAACACAAAAATGTTATGGACAATAGTTAAAAAAAAAAAACAAAAACGCTACAAGTTAAAATAAAATTAAATAACATTAAAGTATCTTTTTCGTTCATATTATTTTTAATTAAAGCATTTTTTTTTGATAGCCGGGATGAACATATTTCCAATTATATACATTCCTATATTTCAAAGTAATAAATAACATTTTTTAAAAAGACCAAGAAAAACCCAAGCCCTTTCAATTTTAAGAAAGATATTGAGTGGCTTATTTGTTTATTTTTTGTATTACAAATATATATATATTTATTTATTTTAATGTTAAATATGTCACTTTTAAGGTGTTCACTGTCAATACTTGGTGGAATGGCATTATAATAAAAATAATAAAACATTTTTAGTACTTTTTCCACATAAAATTTATCAGTTGATAATGCTCGCGATGAGCGAAACCGGTCCTGATCTAATAAATTTTATGTGGAAAAAGTACTAAAAATGTTTTATTATTTTTATTTATGTTAAATATGTGTTGATAGGAAGAAGAAAACAAATTAATTTAAATATTTTAAATATAGCATGTCCTGAATCTGAATGGTCAGTGTCGTCATCTTAAGATTCTGTGTCCATAAGTTTTATACAATAATGTTTAAATTTTCTAATCGTTTCATGGATTCTTGATCATACGCATGACTTGGGATTTCTGTGATTTTTAAACTCTACCATTCATCCGATCTTAAAAATGAGGTGTATAGTTATTATCTTACCTTTAGTTCTATCTTAGTCCGTTGTTATATATTAACTCACAAAAAACGATTGAGAGAATCAATAACAAGAACAATCTCTTTTAATAGATAAACTTTATCTTGTATGAAATCAATTTTGATAACATTGTTACTCTATTTTTCGTATTATAAGTTGTGTTATAAAAATTACAATCTTATTATTCATTTGTTCCTTACCCGAGTTAATAGTATCTACAGCTATATTTTGAAATGTGTTTCCAAATTAAATAAGCAGCGTTTTCAAAATGTGTGAATTTTAAGAGGCGAAAAAATTGTCAAAGATCAAATAGAAACAAGTGGAGTAACAATGCCGCCTGTGTGGTCAAGTGGTCAACGTCGTTGGCTTCGGTTACGGAGGTCATGAGTTCGAATCACAGTATGGGCAGTTTTATAAATTGATTTCTCAGTAGATTTATGGATTTTTTTTCGAAGGCATGGTTGTATGTGATGCCTTGATTTCCCCCCTCCCAACCCTTCTATCATATGAACGGGGCGTATGGAGAGTAATGAGCTAACCACTAGTCTTATCTTTCTATTCCCTCTCTCTTTGGAAAATGCGAGGTTGAGCAACTGAGTAATAAGCAGTTCTCGTAAAAACACTTCTGTTGCAATAATATCCATGAGGGGTCCACACGCTTCACATTTGGAGCGGACATGGTAAAAAAAATATTGTTAACAAATTTAATTTCATATTAAAATGAACTTTCACAAAGTTACCGCCGAAGACATCGAAAATAATTTCTTATCAGTTGACAATGCTCGCAATGAGCGAAACTGGTCCTGACCTTTAAACTAAAGTGGAATAAAGAACAAAGGAACAGTGTGTTATTATTAATATAATGCCTTTTCACCAATTATTGACAGTAAACACCCTAAAAGTGATCGAAAATAAATCAGAAAAAGAAAGTCTCACACTGTGTGTATAAATTTATAACAAATATAATTTAAATTTGAATCGTTCAAGTTATAAAAAATCACACAGATTTTGTCACTTACGAGCCGGGTTTCGCCTTTCAGCATCTTCAGGCGTTCAAGTGCACGGATGAACCTGAATTGACGCTTAGTAAATGAATGTTTCGTGTTTATATAAGAAATAAATGTAGCATTGAGTTTAAAGCCATTTACTAATCGAATCAATTCAATCTCATCCGTGCACTTGAACGCATGAATATGCCGAAAGGCAAAACCCGGGTCGTAAGTGACAAAATCTGTGTGAATGTACATACTTTGAACGACTCAAATTTAATATTGTAACTCCACCAACCACCTTCAGTCGAAATCTTAAAATATAATTTATTAAAATAAATAATAAGATAATATAAAGTTATGCTCTTATATCAAATCAATAATCACTGATAAATCTATCTGGCTTGGATGGGCTACATGGAAGTTATTGGAACAAGGCGTCACATTACGCCTGGCCCAAGAACGGCGATATCCGTAACTTATTCCAATTCGATTATTTTATTTTACTTTGAGACTGCCTGATAATATAAAATGGAACGAGAGATAAAAGAGGCCGATGTGGAACGGCTAAAGGAGAAGATATTTCGTGTTCAGGTTTTGATGATCAATTAAATTTCGCGAAGTTGTATTGATTTGGCGTTGCTACCAAAAGGAGCTTTCCGATGAAAGCTCCCGTATTTTTGAAACATTTTATTATAATAAAGCTTTCTGAGAAGAATTTATCGCTGAAAGGATAAGCAAACATTTTTCGATAATATCAAATATTTACATACTAAATGATTACGTTCATTATAAATAATATAATACCGCATTATGTTTGATCATTATTTTCGAATAATTGCAATTCTACAAAATATTTATCATTTAACGCTTAAGGTACTTTATTATTTTACTATAATGAGAGAAACTTTACCTCATTTTTATATTAATTACTGTCAAAAATAATTTATTTAATATAACAACAGAGACCAAATTTTACTAATGTGTAAACAAAATTGTACGGCTACAAAATATTATAAGGTTTAAAATATCAAAGTATTTAGTTGTACATTTTTTTATAAGATTAGTTATAAGCTATTTCGGCCATCGTCTATAACTATAACTACTAGTTCTGACGATGGCATACGCCAAAATAGCTAAAAACTAACTAAATGCTTTGATTTTTAACCTTGTTTAAATGGAGTTCTACTAAGCATGTGCCAATTAAATAATACATAAAACATATTGCATTTTAATATAAGCAAAGAATGATTTTAATGTTTTTTAAAAATCTGTTTATTTACATATTATACTAGATCGACTAATAAACTTCCTTTACAACTAAAAAATAACGATATAATATAAGATTTCGACTGAATGTGCTTGGTGGAATTTCAATATTAAATTTGAATAAATGTCGGTTCAAGTTCATCCGTGCACTTGAACGCCTAAAGATACCGAAAGGCAAAACCCGGATCATTTGTTACAAAACTTGTGTAAATTTACATAATTTGAACGATTCAATTTTAAAAAAATAATGGTTTTATTGAACTGAAAACTGATTTTTATTTCATTTCTTAGAGAGTGAAGTATTAAACACTTTCTTATTTTTAATAATATTTTATTAAATATAAACAATACAATGTTTTTTTACCATATATCAGAAATTTTGTTTTAATTTTTTAAGTATTTTATGTTTTTTTTATTTTGCTTTATTTCAATATATTTAATACTGAAAACTTTGTCAGATGAAAACTACTGTTCTTGAAAATATGTTCGTATGTTATTTTAAGCATTATCAAACGATTGATTTGTTTATATATTTTTTCATATAAAATTTTTCATGGGAAAATATTTTACAAACAAAATCGACTCCCTTAAGCACGATATCGACAAAAATATTCATCATTTTATCATGAGTATTAAGTAAACAAAAGTTAAAAGAAGTCGAGTATTTTCCCTTGTCTTGAAATATCAGAATTCATAAATTACGCCAAAATATTATATTCAAGTAAAATGTTTTGTGGCAAAGGTTGTGTCAATATTTGTACAACATCAATATTCGCGAGATGAGAGACTAAAAAGTATTGTATTTATGAAAAATTATGTTATGGCAGAGGAAGCTTGATTGAAAAAAGAAATTATAATATATAATGAAAACAAAAATATTTAAATCCAGTCTTAGTTGAAAAAAAAACGATATTGAAAAATAGTATATTTTGTTTACAAAGAATATTTTTTTCTCATTATACGGTATCAATTTAAGATTTTTTCTTTAATACCAAGAAAAACGTTTTTTTATTTAATTTTCGTAATTAATAAATTGCCTTACTTAACGTTTTTTTTGCTTAATTATTTTCAATGCTTTATATAACTTTTTTGAGGTTTTTATGCAAAGCTAGTCAAATAAATAGATATTGATTTCATTAAAACCGATAATGATTAAATATCAAAGTATTCTTATATAAATATCATTTATATTAACTGAAACAATTTTTTTATATATAACATTGGTTGAGAATATTCTTTTCAATCAAGTAACTCTGATGTCATTTTTTAACATAACTGATCATAATCATTTTGCTGTGAAGCTTTTCCAGTAGTCAAACATGTCAATAAAGTAATATAGTTTTGAAAATTTAGTACATTTTGTTAAATTTTAAGGTATAAACAAAGATGGGAAAAATTCGCAGGACAATACGACATATAAGTTGAATCTGTTGACAACCCAACCCGACTTGGTGACATTTGAGGCAATTTTTAAAGCATTTAAATAAAAAAAATTCCCCATCTCATACAGAGTAAGTAGATCTTTACTAATAATAGCTTTTTTAACATCAATTTTCTTATCTTTTGTATCAATTAAAAACTTTACAAAGTTTATATGAATTTAATTAAACTTTTACACTATTTTCCTAAAATAACACTTCACATTTTTTCTGATCAATTGAATCGTTTTGTTTTCTATTCATTTGTATGTAAGTGTATCGATCGGCAAAAGCAATTAATCATCTTTGAGACGTAGGATCTCTATTTGTTTTTTTTCGTGGAATTTCTCTTTCAAACAATACAATCGGCCCGATAGAAATGAAAAAAAGGGCGAAAACCATTAATCGGTCACTCAACTTTTGTTAAGTGCTTTATTGGACGGATCAAAACGGTCCAGCAAGTATAGCGAGAGAGATGCAAGAGCCAATAAAAACGTAATTGAAACAATTATCGCGGTGTTCACTTAATTAAGAGTTGCCATATTTTTATTTTCGAGCACTATGAAACAACGAATTAGTCCGAACCTCAACCAATATTGTGCAGTGTAACTCAGTTCATATATGCCACTACAGTTAACATAATTATACACGTTTATTCTAAGTCTATTTTAGTTATTAAAGATGATTGAGATTAATGACCGGATTTGCTTATCACGAGCATTACCAAATCACAATTCATCATTGAATAAATGTTTTTCAATATTAAAAATTACAATATACTTATTTTGGTATCAGTAGTCATCATTTATTATTCTTTTTTTAAATCACTCATTATAGTGCAATTCAACTACAAGTACGCGTATCTTTTGAAAATTTAATTTCATAATATCAAATGAGTACTTTTTCAACTACATTTATAATACTTTGATACCTGACGTTAAAATTTAAATTAAGGATTATATTGATAAAAAAAAACTTAAGATATTGCTTAAGAACGTTTGTTGAACAAAACATATACATGCAGCAGAAAAAAAATATGATTTATCTCACAATTTTGAGTTGTTTGGTACTTAATTTTAGTAATTTCTTGAATCTCTTGTCACATTTCAACCGTACAGTTATTGACAAACCTTGGTATAGAATATTTGAAACAAATTCATGACACTAATTGGTATCCCTTCACTCAATTAGTTTGAATGTGATTTGGAGGAATTTGACGATGTTTCATTCATTGACGTTGTATTGCAATCATATTTAAGTAAATTAATCTCAACTGTCGAAAACATGTCAGGAAATCTTATTTGAGTGATGTATTACCACTATCACTTTGAACTTCCTAAATCGATATAACAAAATTGAAGTACTTGTTTAGTCTGATTTAATTAAAAAATTATCTCGATTTATTAAGATTAATGTCCATTGAGTTCACGTCAAGTTACAATAGTTATAAATAAAGCAATAATTGAACACATACATAGATTAAATTTATCTAATATATAAAAGTGAATGTTTGTTTGTTTATTCTTTATACGTTGCCACACCGCTTATCCAATTGCAATAAAACTTTAAGAAACTTTTTGCTTGCACTTTCGGGAAGGTGATAGGCGTACTAAAAATAGCTTACAGTAGGTCTTATATATAAAAATCAATATCTGTATGTATGTCTTACAGTTTGTTTTGACAATGTATGCTTGCACTTCTGCGAATGGTATAGTACAATTAACTTACAATAGGTGGCGTGTGTGTCGTACCATGGATAATCGGCAGCAAATGTCAAAAAAAGAAAACATCCTCTTCGATAAATACATTTAAAATACGAACAATTTTATTCTTTGAGTGGCATTGCAACTCTTGCTGGGAATCGACTAGTTTTAAATAAAATTGAATGAGTATGCACGTTACTGCTCGCTCAAAATATTGTAATAATTGTTAAAGAAGACGTTCTTTTTATTGCCATCGTTACATTTAAAACAACTATAAGCCGAATCAAAAATTCTAAGATAAATAACAAATGGTGGATTAGTATTCTATAGTAAAATTTCTCATTAAAAAGGTCTGAATCCACATAAAATAAAAAGCTGGGTAATCTACTGAAATAAGGCTTTAAGCAGTCTATAAATAATGCAAATAAAACTGAGAACAACCGTTTAAACTATGTAAATTATTATAATATGTTTATCTTGTTTTTCATTTAACGTAAATAAGAAAATATTATACATTATTTTTTTAAAAAGAGATAAAATTCGTTTATATCATCAGCAATTTTTTATTTGTATTCAGATTCAATAGAAGATATTGAATGATTACAAATCTCATCTGGAATACCATTTTATTAATAAAAACAATAATCCTTTGTACTTCATTCCACTTTATTTAATATGTCAGGACCGGTTTCGCTCATTGCGAGCATTGTCAACTGATTGTCAGTTGACAATGCTCGCAATGAGCGAAACCGGTCCTGACATATTAAATAAAGTGGAATGAAGTACAAAGGATTATTGTTTTTATTAATATAATGCCTTTCCACCAAGTATTGACAGTGAACACCCTAAAAGTGGAATACCATTAATAATATTTTTATTTTGTTTTTACCACGTCCGTTCCCAATGTAGAGCATATGGACTCCTAATGGAGTTTATCTCATCAGAAGTATGTCTACGAGAACTGCTTGTTACTCATTTGCTCAACATCTCTTTTTCCAAAGAGAGTAGGAATAGAAGAATAAGGCTAGGACAAGACTAGTGGTGAGCATATCACTCTCGATACGCTCTGTTAATATGATACGATGGGTTGGAGGAGGAAATTCAAGACATCACATACATTCATACATTCGGGCAGAAATTAATAAATCGGTTGAAAAATCAATTTATAAAACTGTCCGTACTGGGATTTGAACCCGTGACCTCCGTAACCAAAGCCATTGACGTTGACCAATCGATACACACAGGCATAATATTTGAAGTTTAATATTGTTCTTGGTTTATTTTAACAATATACTAACAAACCTTTTTTTACATATCTGAAATACAAACAAATAATCATATTTTTCTAAAAATACAGTAACAAAGTTTCAAAAATAATAAAACATTAAATTACTAAATAAGTTACTCAAAAACAGTCGTTGATTAATGGCTCTTGTAAAGTACTTAAATTAAAGCTCAGAATTTTCGCGCAATAAACAAATATCTTTATTTTTACAACGTTAGTCGTAGGTAGTAAAAACCTATACGGCTTTATTCAAATAAAAATATTTGCCAACGTTTACACTTTGACTGATTGAAACGTAACGTAAATCGACGTTTTGTACAGAATTATGCCAGGAAAATATTCAATTAGGCCCCCTTTCAAGTGATCAAGTCAGTCAATCATAATTTTCACGATGTTGCGCCTTTTTTCATGCGACTCAGCCCTCTACGCCGATTCACTGAGCAAGACGACGCCAATATAGAGCCTTTTGACGGCCGTTGAGGCACCTCTTCCGTCAACCGGGGGGTGGCTACGGTCTTTGATATTCATTACGAAATCATCGCCGCGTCAAGTGCCAACAAATACACTTTGATCGTAACACTGTGAAATGGTTCATAGTTTCAACCATGGGATGTGATGTGTACCCAAACAAATTGTATTCCTAATATTTTACATACAAGGAATAATTTTTTCTAAGTGACCTGATAGTATATTTCAAACAAATTATACGCCAGTCTAAATAACCAAAGGACTCAATATTTTGCTCATTACTTTAATATCATTAACACATTATTTTTGTGCGGTTAACCCATATTTATATTAATAAAATATACATTATAATTATTTGAGAGCAGAATTATAATCTTATATATTAAATTAGTCAATATTGACAGTATCGATGTTTTTTATAAAATATAGTTTATCAATATTGCAGTTTTCCAAAATTTCACTTTTCTCAAAAATACATACGAAAAATAACAATTTTTCCATTTTAAGAAATCCGTATGAAATTCGAACTGTGAACCAATAAAAATCTCAAATAGTCGAGCAGTAATTAGTTGTTATGATTTTATATTTTTAAATAAACATTAGCTTGGTCTCGTTTTTATAATTCAACAGACACTGCAAGCGAACACAATTTAGGCTTTTGATTTCATCACTTTCAGAAAATAACTTTGTGTATAAAATGATTCTTTATTTCAGTAATCATATTTAAATTTATTCAGGAATATTTTTTTAAAGTCTCAAAACCAAGCCATAAAGTTTTTTAATCAATTGAAAAAAGATTATAAGCCACAGAGCATTGTCGTTTTCATTTCTTTACTAAAGTCAAATTGTTTCCAATATTAAATTCATCGCTTGCAAATATAAATATACAATTTCAATAAGTATTTAACACAACTATACAGTATAGTAAAATGTTTTGTTTAAACTAATTTTATATTAGGCGTTTGTAAAAAAACATAAGGTGTTTATTTGAAAGATTTTCAATTGTCATGAAAACATGGAAAATCATTTGATTAGTGTCATTTTCCCAAAATTAAATATTTTTATTTCGTTTATTATTTATACAAAATAATAAACAACTTTCTTTCATATTTATTCATTATCTAATAGTCACCGGTATTCCCCGGCGTGACTGTGATTGCTATCAATTCTTGCGTTCTGAATATTAAATGACATTTTATACTCGTCGAGTTCACGGGAAAACGTTGCGATATTCAAATAAAACGAGAATTTTCGATATCTCTCATTTATCAGCATTAATAATTGCAAATATTTCTCTAGTATGCCATGCCACGACACGCTTCACATAACTTTTTTGACAGCCAAAGACACACTTGCGTGACAAACTGACAAATGGCATTATAAAACACATCGCTATTCTCGAGCCTGTGAAACCAACTCATCACAAATTCAGCGTTTTTGAGCACTACGGAATAAAAAAAAATGCCAGCGTTCACTGCGGAATCCCATATGATTTCCACCCTTTCTTTATGTTTATTTATTGTGAGTTGCGTCTTGTTATACATTTACACACAAAACTTTACATAATACATCTTTGACAGTTTTATACATATGATAATTCAAAACTTCGTGTTGTTGAGTTGTCTTCTATTTTAATTTATATATGTGGACCACTCATTTGGATTGATTTATCATAGGACACAGCGAATAAACAAATTATTATAATTTAAAATCGTTTGTGACGACCAATTTGCAGCGATATATTTAGTTGAAGGGATAATTATTTTTACTTTGCTCAAACACAAATTAAATGTTATGTAACAATTTAATCCTGTCAATTTTGTAAATTTTAGACTGTTTCTACATTAAGTTAAATAGTATATCAAAATGTTTTCGTCAATTATATCAATATGTCTCAATATTTTTAACATGGAAAATCCTTTCGTTAATCTTAAAAAATCAATATCACTTTGGAAGATGGAAAAACATCACGTGTTTTATCTATACAATAAATTTAAATATAATAAGTAACATTCTTAACGATTCAAATTTAATACCTGTTCATTGTTTTTTATGTGTGTAAACGTACTGTGTGTAATATTAGATTTGTTTTCTTTTTAAATGTCTTTTATTTATTTAAATATTTTAATTTTGTAAAAGAAAAGCGACTTAACGAAAGAAGCGAAAAGATGCAATCAATGCTGAAAATATATTTTTTAAATCATTTTGAGATATATCAATTTGACATACGTTTCAGCAATAAAGATTGCGAAATCAGTGTAATTTTATTAAGTAACGGATTTTTTTACCATGTCATCTTTTGATATTATCTGTTATTGAGAAAATTTATCAGTGACAATGTAAATAAATTATCTCAGCTTTGTTCAAGGTGGCAACAATCTTTTTAGTGTGATACAATCGGATGACTAATACGTCTTACTTGTTGCGGAAATACCCGGCAGCGATTTAACAGCTCTACGGGGGGTGAAACCAAAAATCAACGACCCCTCGTATTAATAGCTAAACGTCATCCTGCCGTATCGGATAAGGCAGAAATATTATCATCGAGACGGGCGTCAGAAATTTAATAACATCAGCAGGGTGTTTTTCATTACAAGGGGTAGGTACGTTAACAATATTTATTACATTTTTTACTATACAGCGCTGACAAAAAACTCAAGAAGAAATTAATTATCATTAGGAAATTCCACATAAGTGTATTTTTTACAAACAACCGTGATGATGTTTTTTTTTATATAATTACATTAAAGACTATCAAAGCTTCAATCATTTGACAATTTTAATTTATATCATTTAACACATACGACATGCAATTAGGTTTGTCTGAATATTATTCATTGACAGCTGTTAAGAAATATTCGAATCAAAACTATTCTACATTAAAACAAAACAACTTTTAAATCTAAGCTTTTATGTTATCCTCAACGTATCTATTGTTTTTGCATATTTTGTGATGAAATTAATTTAAAATATTTCTTTTCACCAAAAAATTTTCAACTATGACACACGTGAGTTTCAGTTTGTAATGATATTATGATATAGATTCCTATTAACCTGAATAAAATACTTAATAATCACATAATTTTTTTAATACCCCATATGTGCTATTATATTTCAATTATATTTAAAAATAGATAAATATAACAAATAAGGATCATCTATAATCAATTATTATTCTAAATAATAGTTGGGTATTGTAAAAAGTATTTGAATATCCGAAAATGTTAAAAAAAATATCTTTTCGTATGACATTTAAATTTTTTAAATACATACATGTTGAAAATAAGAGAAATCATTGAAAAAAGATGCGTGTTTTTATATTTGTCATCAAAAAATAAACATCATATTTGAAATTATATAATTTATCAGTGCTTTGGTGGGTATATTTTTTTTTACAAAAATCATATTTTTTTATAAAAAAAATATAAAAATTATATTATTATATTTTGACTAATAGTAGTAATGATATTTTTGCGAAATAAATAAATCATTTTTTAAAAATATCTTTTTTTTAAGGAATTAAACATGTTCCTGGTCAATTTTAGTGGTATATTATATGTTGTTTTTTGGAAAAAAACACTAAACTCCTTAATTGCATAAAAAACTTACATTTACGGTCAATCCGATTTATTTTGGAAAACTTTCCGAATCCTTAAACTCTTCGCATCCAATGCAGTGCCACCGTTGGAGAAAATTTTCCCACCCGGAACACGACAAGATTCTATTCGGAAAATTCGACTCACGACGCGAATAAAAGCACGCGGCGTCCTTTTGCCAGGACGCACCTCACCGCTCGCCGGCCGCGACGGAACTGACGCGCTCCCACAAAAGGGTTCGTATTTAAGCCGGCAGCTTCCTTGCTAATCGATTGGCCGAGCGCCGCGGGCCAGGGGAGGAACGGGAGCTTTCGGGGAAGGGTGCAAACGGACAGTGTTTTCCTCTCGTTTTTCCATATAGTGCTGGTCGTGTCGGCGCACGCATGCGTGGAAAAACGACGTAGCGCGCATTGCATTGTAGGATGCGAACGAGATACAGGTGGTTACTGGCAATACAGAAAAATTACAGCTACTAAATCCTTTTAAAGAAAAATCATACACATTTCCACTTCATAATAAATTTCAGATCCCATCTAAAGAAATCAACAATCGAAAGTATTTGAATAAGCAATACTTACTTATTTTTATTGAAAAAAGCAAACTTTCATCGTTTTTTGATAACATAGATAATTATTCGATAGTATATATATTTAAAACATAATAAAAAGTGACATATTTCAAAACACAAGTAATCAAAATATAAAACGGCTGTTGAAGGATTTTTTTATATTACTATTGTTTAATTACATGCTCCCAATATGGAGTATAAGGTTTCTTAGTAAATGTATTTTAACATACGTTTTTCTATAAGAAATGCTTGTTACTTAGTTGCTCAACCTCTTTTTTTTAGAGAGGCGGATAGAAAGGATAACGTTATAAAAATACTAGAAAGTTTATTTTAAGCATCACAAACATTCATGCTTTCGAACAGAAGTCGATAAACGGATTGTAAAAATGCTGTTCATACTGAGATTCGAACCCGTGACGTTCAGCATGGAAGCCGACGACGTTTGCCACTGTGCCATGGACCCGAGAGTTTTCAATAACCGCTCAATATGTTTTTGTTGTCAGGCATATTCAATTGAACCCTTGAAAAGTGATGCGAGATAAGAAGCGAATTGGCCAAAGTTTTCCATTGGACTTTTGAGTACAATCACGCTTTTTGTGGGTTGCATGTTTTTATTTTAGAAAGAAAACACTATCGCAGTGTGTATTTAATAAGTTTACTTCTCTTTTACGATACATTAAGATGTAACATAATATTATAAGACATATAGCTATTCATTTTCTAGAATACCATTTGGCTCACTTCATTCATCATGGGTTCAATTGAGAGTCTTAAATTCAAAACCTACTTAACTCCAAAAACCAAAATTGTTGGCAAAGTGCAAAAAACTGCTGTGGGCTTTTTGGATTTGAGTAGGTTTTGAGACTAAACACGTTTAACTTTTCCGTTTCTAAGCTCAAGAAATGCGACCCCAATACCAACATTTTCTTAAATATCTATTTTAATATGGGTGATACAATGTTTATAATTAAGGTATTCTTATATCATAGTTTTTTGGACCTTTTGTAGTTTATATAAATACGCGATAACGCTTATCAGGTGATTAGCGCCCGCGATAACGATTGTTCGTAAGATAACTTAGAACGCTGAGAACACTCGTCAGTAGTCAATTCATATGTGAGCTGGGATGACGTCTTTTTTACGCGCAACTTAAAATATGATTATTTATTAAAAAACCACAGATTTTTATAAAAAAATGTATGAGGAATGATGCAAAGAGATATTTTTAAGCCTTTGGACTATTTTTTTTTTGAAATTCATAAGAATAAGGCCAATAATGAGGAAATCACTGGGGTCAAAAAAGATCCCCATCGGCTGACAAGTATTTTTCTAGTCTCCGAGCCGCAAGAGTTATGTAAATGCGTTTTCTCTGTATCAATGAGAGTTTTTGAAGTTGGAAATTTATTGATTGTGTAGATATTGAAATAAACAACAATTTGGCATAAAAGTTTAAGAAAATCAAAAAATGGTCTTTAGTTAGGTTTTGAAATTGAGGTACTCAATTGTAATTGCAAAATCAAAAAAATAGCGATAAAAATTGAAAATCCCCACTTGAAAAAATATATAATTTTAGTTGTTTAACGTTCTTTTCAAATTCAACTAAGCTTTTATGCAAATGTAAAACATAAATTTACAAAATTCAATAAAATGGTATTTTCAAATATTCACCGACTGCTGCAATAATTATTTAATTTAATCTCGCTATCAAATAATAAATACTGCCATTATGCTGATAATATTTTCGACACACAAATATTGTAATATTTCCTATTGATAATGCTCGCGAAAATTACACGTGACGTAATCCTCACGCAGGGATTACGACGCGAATTTTATGTACAACCTAATCCAAAGAATAAATCACGAATGATTGCCTATAAATTTCAGAATCAGTAACACAAATGTGACATGCCAATTTTCGTTGAAACTGGTATCGTACATACTGTACCGAATTTCAGAAATAAATTCCAGGTTGATATCAGGACAATGTACCTAAAGACACGACACGGTGGAATATTTTTTTACTTTGCAACAAGCTAAAATGAAACATTTTTAACTATGACGAATATATGTATAATATATTTAACAAGTAAAAAATTATCTACATGTCAATTGTCAAACTATAAAAAATACCAATGATTGAAATTGATAATCAAATTATTTTTTATGTAATTATATAGAGCTGAAAGAAAATTATGTCAAATGATTATTATTTTACAAACTTAAAAGCAAATTAATTTTTTTCTGGCTTAATGCTACGCTGCTTTTTTTCT
This sequence comes from Himalopsyche tibetana, assembly GCA_030503985.1. Lineage (NCBI taxonomy): Eukaryota > Metazoa > Arthropoda > Insecta > Trichoptera > Rhyacophilidae > Himalopsyche > Himalopsyche tibetana. The sequence goes on along the minus strand of JAPJYX010000009.1, from coordinate 4,547,289 downwards.
ATTTGTTATTTTTTTAAATGACTATCATGTTTTGTTTATTTTTATGTGTAGTTTCAGCAACTGTTTTTTTTATAAATTTTTAAATTCACATATTTTCGATGGGTCATTTTACAAATCTTGTTTTAACTTTTACTCGTATAGAATTTATCTGGCGTCAGAAAAGACTCCAAAAATAAGATGTGTTAGATTTCAAATGTATAGAATACAAAAACCCTCATAAGCCGTAAATGAAACCATAAACAAATCTCTAGTTGACTATTTTAAAAATATGAAACAAAACGTGTATATTAGGGTATTTTTATGTTAATATTATTTTATAGATTAAATACTAACACAATGGCCATTTGTTTTTTAATTAATTAAAGTACTATGTAAAAAATTAGCGAAATTATTCTGGCAGTTAAGAGATATTATTTCGGTTTTCTTATTATGTTAACATATCCAAGCAGTGATGTTTTATTTTTATTACGGAAAAGCGCTTCAAATGGGCAAAATCTCAGTTCGTCAATTTTGGGTATGCATCATTTGCTCCCGAATTGATATGGAGCCATTTGGCGATGCCAGCTAATACGATGTCACTGAATACATGTAGAAGTATTTATTACCTTTTTTTTGGCCGTTCAGACGTTTCCTAATACCTCGGGATATTTTCTTCCCAGTGAAGAAAAAGACAGTCCATATTTCGCGCTGCGGAAATTCGTAGATTTTTTATTATTAATAATTCAAAGATATCCTGTGATAAAGACGGTTCATATTGTGTAGTCGATGTAATGAAAAATAACGATCACTGTTTTGATTTTTTTTTAAATCTAATGACATGGATTGATGAGGTATTCTAATTTATTGACACCGTTTTTAAAGAAGCGACAGTAAACGATAAATTAATAACAAAAAGTCTCGTATACTCATCATATTTTATCGCTGTTGTAACGAAAAATCAACAAAATTAAAAACAATTTACTAAAACTACATATATGTCACTAAAATAATGTATCACTTGTATGTTTACAATGCTATTGAGCACACATTTAGGTATCGCGGTTTTTAATTACATATTTTTTCATATACTTTGAATGCGCTTAAATTGAAACAATTGTGAGTGGCTAAATTTTATTTACCCGTATTTTGAATAACATGACGTAATATATAAAATAAATGTTTCAATATAAATTATCGACTTATAATATTTGATTAATTCAGTAACTTTCTTGTAAAATCTTTCGTACACTGTAAAGTGCTCATTTTCGTTTTTTTAACTAGCCAAATTATAACGTTGATAGACAGTCCAAAATTTGAATGTGTCTCTTTGAATCAGGATGCTGACTACGTTCTTTGGACATGCCCAGATATTAACGACAGTAAACAGGAGAGATTGCTCAATTACTCTATCGGAGTAGGGATTGTAATGCCGGATGAATATATATTATCAATACTGGGTTTTTTTTAACAAATCTTCTTCTTCTTTGGCCATGTTCGCTCCCTATGTGGAGCATATGGCTGCCACGCGGCACCTCCATGAGTCCTTGTCTCCCGCCAATAGCTTTGCTTCCTCCCATGACATGCCAGCATCCCTCAGTTCCGCCGAGAACAACCTATGGATAGTACCCGACGGACGTCCAGGACGCCGGAATCCCACCGGTCGAAAGAAGAGACAGGCAGGATTGAGGCTTTCCGGAGGCATCCGCAGCACGTGACTCAGCCAGTTCCAACGTCTCTCCATAACCACTGACGTGACGGGACGATGTCTTGTACGCTCCCTTAACTCTGAATTCCTCACAAAATCAAACCACCTCACCCCCATTATCCGACGCAAGCATCTGTTCTCGAAGCTCAGTATACCGTTTGTCTGAGTCTTCGTCAGGTGCCATGATTCGCAACCATAAAGCATTACCGACAGAATGCAAGCGTTGAACAAGTGGCATTTGGTTTTAATCGAGCTTTAATACAGCTGTGTGTCCCAGACAGTCCGCATTGAGTTGAATGTGGCTCCAGCCATTCCTAAACGAATGGCGAGCTCGTTTTTTTTAACAAATACCGGTTAATATTGCTAATATAAGTACCAGTAAAACAAAAAAAAAATATTTAAAAAAATAGGCAATAATCTCTGAGGGAATCAAGAGCGGTTTTTTGATATTTTATATAAAATGTCGTTACCATAAATAAATGGGTCGTTTATTTTAAATAATTTACTGTTTATTAAAATAGTACTGGGCTGTTAAAACGCGTTATCAACTGAAATCTGTCAGTATTGATAAAGCGCTTGGGAGCTTTAAAATATTACAATTCGTCCTGAATAATTTTATTAAATTATGTATGTGATGATTTATGTACAATCAAAATATGCTTTTTTTAATTTTAATACATAAACAACAGTATTATTATCGGAATCGCGATCCTTTTATCGGACTGACTTCATTTCATGGGCTTACAAAAAAAGAGACATTTCAAAATTTAAATCATACCATGATAAGAACGAATCTTAAACAAGCTTCTGTGAAAGTAAAATTGTCTGATGATGTCTTTGAAAGAGGCAAAACTCGTGTCACAGTTAGAAGCACAATACATGGAATAATCTGTTTTAAGTTATTTTAAATTTAACATACCATGTTACTTTTAATTAAATTTTATGAGCAAATACACTGCTCGCCAAAATTATCCTAAAATTAACTCTTTCGTTGATTCCCACACAAATTATTGTTATTTATTCGTCTGTGTGTTTGTCCTATACTTACTACAGTATCAAATAACAAATATTTATATGACATTTAACCGCACTATAATAACATATGTTTAGTAATTGTAGATTTTTTGCAATGGCCTAATAAAAGCAAAAAAGCATTCAATTGACATTCCCGAATTGGTCCATAGCTTTAATAACATCATACAAAACATCGCGTTCATAAATACGTCGGTACTTTAAAAATGTCGGCTGAGTATTGCGCTTATCATATGCTTCTCAATCTGTAGTGCAGTTAGAAATTGTATTATTAAAATCGGTAGATTATGAACAAATTTTAAAACTATACTTGTAACATAAATATTATATAAAGTTTTTATTATCTGTGATACTTTATTTTAAAAAAATATTAATTAACGATGAATACTTCAGTTGAAACATCTATTGTCTATTTTAGTGCCAATTTTTGTAATATCATTAAAACCATCTAAATATTTGAATATGTCTCAAAAGTTTTGCATACCGTATGACAATTAACATTTTTTGTTTACACAAATTTTGATGATAGTGTTTCATTATTGAAGAATTGACTCTATATAATATGTCATTAAAAGATTTTTATCATAAACAGCATTATGTTATTTATGTATCGTTTTTCAAGTAAATTTAATTTCACGTGTTATGATTTTTTTTGTTTCTGCGTGTCTTAATAAAAGAGAATTTAAATAAATTCCTTTAAATCAACTCTGAAAAATACGTTAATTTTGTATCGAACAAGGTTTAAATTTTTTTCTACAATTAAGTGCTTTGTATGTTCCTCTTAATATTTTATTAAATCATTAGAAGTATTACATTGACAATAAAAACAGAAAGTATTTAAAACCACAAATTTTAAGCGTACAAAAGGAATTATGACTCAAAATTTAAATAAAAAATCTCTAATCTATATTATAATCTGATTATAAGAAAATGTAAAGCGTATATATATTTATACTTAAATCAACGTGACTAGACGTTTTTGGACATTTTATTTGCTTGCGATTTCCTTGTGTAATAATATCATACTAATTTATATTGATTAAGAGAAAAAGTTTTTCAAGACAATTTATTCTGTAAAAAGTCTTCTCGAAGCCTGTAATTTATTAAAAAAAATGTATTATCACCTTGTTCATTAAAATAATAAAAAAAATTCAAATGCTTCGAGAAGTCTAATCTTCACTTTACAAACGGGGGCTTAGGATCACAGGGGTATATCTACAAAAACACAGCTTTAATTTTACTGAGGATTAACAGGCAACAAATATTTGTGGTTTTAACATAATTACTTCATTTTTAGATATACCAAATGGTATATTTTAAACAGTTATATGTAGAAGATATAACTATGCTTTAATCAGCTTTAAGCTTATTACTCTTTTTTTTTAATTCTTGTGATGCTAAGCCCTAGCAAACGTAAGAATACAGTTAAAAACTGTGTTTTGATGTTACATAATAACGCTCTAGTCTCTTACCCGCTGTGTTCTTGTTGCTTAGAGCTTTTTCTACCATCAGGTGGGTCTGGGTTTGATTCTCGGTAAGGTCAGTGTCAAAATTTTTGAGGGTTTTTTTTCATATAATTTAAAATTTCGACTGAAGGTGCTTGATGAAAATTTAATAATAATTTAGAATTCATTCAATTCACTAGAAGAACAACATTCTTCTAGTGAACTGAACTTCTAGTGCATTCGCGCACTGATTAGCATCGGAAGATACCGAGAGGCGAAACCCGGATCGTGTTTGACCAAAAATTTAATGGAAGTGTACAAAATAAAAATAATTCTAAAAAATGGATTTTTTTTAATTTTAATTTTAGATCCAAGATATGGGTGTTTGTTAAGTCAATTCTCCTTAGGTTAATCTCATGTGACTTTCAAAAATTGTCATCGAGTATATCTCGTATGATCTTTCAACTTCAAAATATTCGACGCATTGGCGTAAGCTGTAATGTCAAATATTTTTTGACATGACATTACAAATTGATCTTCGAAGTAATATGCCTTGATCTGATCTCAGTATGAATAAGCCTTCAAGAAGTGAAGCTGATAGTAAAATGGTAAAACATTTATATTGTTCAATCACGACTTTACCTGATATTTTAGTGGATTGCATATTTTTATTTTAAGTAGATACCACAACATATATGACTTGGATGACAAACAGAAATCGGTTGAAAAAATACGCTTTGTACTGGGATTCGAGTCCGTGAGTTCTGGCATGGAAGCTTATGACGTTGATCACTGTTCCATGTACCCGACAACTGTTAATAACCACCCAATATTTTTTTAATGTCAGGAATTTTTAATTGAGCCATTAAGAAGTGGTGTGAGCTATACAGCGAATTGGTCAAAGTTTTTCTTTGGCCAATTTGTTATAGCGTTGCATGTTTTTATTTTAGAAAAAAAACACATACAGTGTGTTTTTACTAAGCTCACTTCAGTTTTACGATACTTTAAGGCATGTGCAATAGTATACGTATTCAACTAAATTTTTCTTAAGATACCACTTGGCCCAACTCGCTTTTCATGGGTTCATATTAAATATTACAAAAGAGCCGCTCGGTCTCAGAAATATTTTCTGAAAAATGCATTTGATATACCGCATTATGCAAAACATTTGAGAATCGTCGTGATAAATAGATGGCTGCAAACGGGGTAGTGACAAGCGCAATTACCGCTGCTAAGCGTATGTCACTCACAAATGCACGAGTGAATGCCAGCGCTAATAGTTGCGGAACATTTCGGTACGACTCCACTACCAAGGACATATGAATGCTGAAGGGTAGCGGTTATTCTTTTTGTAAACCGGCTTTCTTCGCTCTCTTAGAAGTTTATGTGCGCCTGATACTTCAAATAATATTTATCGTTAAGTCTTAAATGGTAAAATTTAATGACAGATTTTTTATCACTCACTTTTATCCAGTTATATGTTTGTTCTTCTTCTAAGCTTTTTCGAGTGGCTCTTAAATCGTTGCGCATAAAAATTCTAGTGTGATCTTAATTAGCGATTTCAATGTTTTCGATGGTTTCGGCGGTAACTTTGTGGACGTTACGCACGTGTTTCGCCTCTTTCAGAGGCATCTTCAGACTTACTATCGCAAAGTTTAAATAAACTTAATTACTTAAGCAAACTTTGCGATAGTAAGTCTGAAGATGCCTCTGAAAGAGGCGAAACACATTTCACAGTTAGTAACATAATACGTGGAATAATCAAAGTTAATTTAAATTTTCTATGATTTCAATATTGTTTATCTATCTTATGACAATTTTATTTGAAAGATTAAGTTTTCATTTGTTTTTCATTGTTCGTTGGTAGAAAACTGTAAAAGTGCTATTAATGTCTGCGCAAACAATCACTTGTCGATAGTTCAAGCATTAAGGTCTTTCAAACTTACCAAGCCAGCTTATACAGATTTTGTATCCGTCTGTTAATGAATTCATCACTTTGAATACCTTTTTTTACTGTCGATTCTTATTGGAAAGGTATTATATTAAAAAAACAGCACACTTGTAAATCTATATTTATTTATAGTAAGAATATTTTCCTTAAATTTACCCTGTATCTTTTTAAATTTCATGAGTTGATAATGCTCGCCATGAGTGAAACCGAAAATGTTTGAAAATAAATACTCCAGAATAAGATAAAACTGCATGCTTTTAAATAAAATTAGATCTTAGTAAAAGCTACTGACTCTTGGGTCTTTTTATCCTCGTTTGTGAGTTAAAAATTCAACTTAGTATGTGAAATAATAATGTGACAAAAAAATCAATGTATTTTAGTTATACAACTATTGTTTCATAAATACATAAATACTTTATTAAAATAAATATAACTTAATTTTTTAAATATTTTTTTACTTTATTTAATGGAATTCTACCAAGTATATTCTAAGTTAATCAAAAATGAGTGTGTAAACATGTTTATTTATCAATTAATTAGTGAATTTATACCCAAAGGCATGAGCGTTTGTGATATTTTCATTTATTATCAATGGCTGTCTAATGATTCTGATACATGTCACAGAGAGAGAGAGAGCAGATGGATAAAATGTAATGTATTTTAAACAAAGATATGTGCAAAAAGTCAACCAAGAATAAAATTGGGAAGTGGGTAACAACATCGATAAAGAATTTTAAATAAAACAATGATCCATTCATATGAATAATATTGCTTTATTTGTTGGTCTCAATTATTAGTTTACTTGTCTCACGTGTGATGAATGATTTATTTAAAATAAATATTGTCATTTTAGTAAGTTGGCAGTAAGGTTGGCCAATGGATATTTTTTCCGAAATTTACCATGATGAGTATCAAAGTTATCCTGTAAATATGCTATTACTTTTTAATCAATTAGATTTTTTTTAGATTTTTCTATCGAAAATTTAAAAAAAAAATGGATTTTTAGACCTTGAATGAATTTATAATATTTAACCTTTATCATAAATTTTTGTCTTTAGTTTCAAAGACTTTTAAATGAAAAAAATTGTAACTTCAAAACTGAACTTACTCAACAGACGTATAAAGGTGTTCTTCGCATAAAACAAATTATTATTGCAAACCATTTGTTCACCAATGTTGCGAAAAATGTTCCTAATAAACTTTTCGCCATAAATATTACCAAGGAACGCGTCTCTGCCAAATTTATATGGAAAATCATCTTAAATGTACTGTAAATGGTAAAGAAAAATGCACGATAATGTGTTTCTAAACAGCCATTAGCATTCACCGGGAATGATGTGGCCAAATGTATGGGTATACCATCCATGGCTTTTATGGTAAAATGGTAATATCATTTGTATCCATTATGCCTTAGATGTTTGCCTACTATTACTATGTAATAAGCTGAAAAGCAACAACAGAACAAAGTTTACAAATATAAATGTCATTCGCAACTTGCATAGTCATTTCTACAAACAGTTTTAGCCGAGGAAAGACACGTCACATCATACTTAATCTTTGATATGATAAATGAGAGACTATTCGTTTTGCGTTTCAAAAACTTAAATTGAAATAAAAAAAAAGAAAAGTCATCCAATCGATTATATCCATTGTCTTTGATGAAATCAGTTTTTCAGATGCCCGTTTTTTTCTTTGTTATATAAAAAAAACAATCGAATTTTTATTTTCAGTTAGCAAAATAGCACGTGTCTTTCATAAATTAACTGATTAGCAAAAGTAGAGTGTCTTTTTTTAATCTGAAAGCTCCCATGTGTTCTGCTAATCTTATATTCAGCGTCTTTTCTGTTTTCCCGATATATTGTTGCTGTACAAATCCGTGCAGTTGAACGCATGAAAATGCCGAAATGCGAAACCCGGGTCGTTGGTGACAAAATCGGTGTGAATGTACATAATTTGAACGATTCAAATATAATATTGAAATTCCACCAAACACCTTCAGTCGAAGTCGTAAATTATTTTAAAGTTATTAATTATGAAGTACTGGTATCAAATATAAAGCTTAAGTTTATAATAATTTATATAATTATTCGAGGCAAACTTTTGTGGATGTTTTTGATAGGTGAAAGGCGTAACAAGGTAATATTTCGTGAAGAGAAAGCTTCAATGTGTCTTTAAAAACCTAGTTTGCTTCCGAAAGGAAGGAAGCATTATTAAAAACGTACTAAAATTTCGTTGTTAACTCTGTCTGAAAATTATTTTCAGCCGCTTAATGGTACTAAATCATTCTTGGCACGTCTTCATATTAATACAAAATTCATGTTTTAAAACATTGCCTTATAATTACCGGCAATTCTACATCCCCAACACAGCCTTACGTAGGTAGTTCCAGCCCCCCGTGTGTACGTTAATACAGCTAGTCAGTATACAATAAAACAAGTCGATAAACCCCATCCAACTATCAATTAGGTATAACCGAATAATACAGCCTATAAATAATCAGGCAAAAGGAGTAAAATAGACAGGCGCTTGTTGAGGACCCGCCCCCTTATTTCAGCGTCTCACGAAACCGTCTTCCGACATTCAGATCTACTTGCACGCTTATATGGAAATTCACGTGAAGGTTGAACATAATTGTACACCGGTCTATCCTATACACGAGTATGTTATTACGCTTAATGTAGTAAACACAATACATTTTCATTTAAGCAATGAACTTTCAAACTATTTTTATTTCATTTAAGATTTCGACTGAAGGTGCTTGGTGGAATTTCGATTTCGAAATTCGATTTCGAAAATCTTCCGCTTTTAAACGAAATATCAAACTTTCCCACATCTCCTCTTCTATACCCTATATAACCATAAAATCATATAATCATAAAACCTTTGCCGACAAACAAATTATATAATTCTTGAAACTGCTCACTACACAAATCTGTTGGCATTCCCATGGGCTCATCCTTTTCGCCAGCAATGGCTTTGGACTCAGTGATGCATTTATGTCTTATATAAGCACGAAACTTTCATTTGCTAAGTGTCAGTTCAAGTTCATCCGTGCACTTGAATGCATGAAGATGCCGAAAGGCGAAACCCGAGTCGTTAGTGACAAAATTTGTGAGAATGTACATAGTTTGAACGATTCAAATTTATTTTTATTTCGTCGATGACGATAATTACAAGTGTAAAAATTTAGATTGAAATGCTATTATTTATGTTTATGAATTAAATATATTGTTCATTTTTTTTCTGTCCTAAATTTGTCAATCTAATATATAAAAATGAATGTTTGTTTGTTCGTATTTCATGCGTTGCCACACCGCTCATCCGATTTCAATAAAACTTTGACAAACTTTTTGTTCGCACTTGCGGGAAGGTTATAGGCATAGTAAAATTAAATTACAGTAGGTTTTATATATAAAAATCAATTTTTGTATGTCTGCCATACAGTTCATTTTGACAACGTATGTTTGCACTTGCGCGAAGATTATAGTACAATTCATTTACAGTAAGTGGCGCGTGTGTCGTTACATAGACAATCGGCAGTTAACGTCAAACGTCAAACAGATATAAAAAGAAAACATGCACTTCAATAAACATAATTAAAACTTTCTTTCTTTAAGTGGCTTTGCAACGCTTGCCGGGCACCGGCTAGTATAATATATAATAAAATAAACGATATATGCTCCGAGATATATTTCTTTTACTAGAACTTATCAGAATTTCTGACTTATTCAATGAATAGGTTTGTAATTTATTTTTCACGCCAGTAAATTTTCTGACTACTTAAAAATACAACCAAATCCCCCCCGCTGAGGTCAACGGGCTTATAACTAGTAAACTATTATTTCACTCTACGCTTCAGAATAATTTGGTTAAAACTCAATTGAAAATTTGTTTTCTCATAACTAGCAACGGCCATGTTTTTGCTCTGCAAAAACTAATTTTTATTTCAATCTATTCAGCAAAATATAAAAATCGAATTTTGATAAGTAAGAATTAAGAAAACTGTAAAATTATTATTATGCTGAGAAAAAGGTGCCCTAGAGGCATCGTGTCCGTAATCTTACTTTAAAATATGCAGAAAATAATATAATCAAAAGCAGATCTCATTATATTAATGCACGGGTATTAAAAGCCTTTATTGAAACGCATTTAATCAAAAACAATAACAAATAATTACGATTTAAAATAAAGCAGGACGTGGTTTGCTTATAGGTGTTTTCTCTACCATACATAAATTAATATTATTTTCATTTAAACAGTAACTCTTTGTGTTTTTTTGTTACAATGAGTTGAAAAAATTAATCAAAATCTTGGTTTTAAAGTAAAACTTTACAACAGAGTAAGTAATACTCTTCTCAAAGAGTAGTAACACAAAAAGTGAAATAACAACGATACCATTTTTTGCATTGTAAATGATTTCTGCATAATTTCATTATTTGGACTTTTATTACGATATTTGGATGTTATTTAAGCGTATATTTTTTTAATAGTTAGTATTGTTTTCAATAAAATTACCATTTTATGAAATTTTTCATTTAGTGCTTTAGAGACTTACTGGGTTTTAATAGTTAATTTTACCAACAAGTTGTAACGCACACTAATGTGAACGTTATAAGTTTATGATAATATTAAAACTTTAAAATTTCTCATTAAGCTAAAGAGCTTTCAAAGACTTCTAAGCTTACAGCCGCTTACAAATGGAAAACACGCGATCAAGAGGCTTGTAACGTTTCCTTTCAATTCAATCTGCCACAAAAGATTGGCGATAGACGAGCTCTATAATCTTATAGCAAACACTGCTCATGTATTCTTCGGTCTACTTTGCCTTTAATACCCTTGCGCAACGTCTAATCACTGTGCTGGTAGAAACGACCTTTACCATAGTTTATAATAATTAACACATCCTTACACTGATGATTGAAAATAAATTTTAAAAGATAAAAGTATAAAAAATTCAAATATCAGGAGACAGAAAGTTGCTTAAATTAAGTCTCTTCTCAATTACTTTTTATTTGTCTACTGACCAAGACACACGTGAATAACAAGGAAGAAGCTTTGAAAGTAATCTTGCAAATTTATGATTTATATTGTTGTGTAATTTTTGACTTAACTTTTAATACAAGTGATATGAGCATTTCTTTTATAATTAATTGAAAATGTATCATTTCTTATAACCTTATATTCTGTCTTTCGATATATGGCTTGCGTCTGGAATAAAAAAACGTGGATTGCTTTTTTGCTGATATAAAAAACCAAACGATGTGATCAATGTAGAAAAATACAATATTTTCGTGACTGATTAAGTAAATATATAAAAAGCGCTACTAAATTTTACAAAAACCCAATATTCACGTGAATATGTTACAAACTAATTGATACAATAATACTAAAATGTCTTCAAGTCTTCCATTAAAAATGGTAGCTATGTAGACATATGACATTGACATTTGCCTTTGCTTTTTTTAAAATGTTTCACTGCGCCCCGCCACATTATAGAAAAATCATTTTTATTACATCCGTGAGACGGCAATTAATTTGATATTTATTAATAACACTGTTCTGGAAAAAGTACGTAAGTAACGTTGACAAAAAATAGGTAAGTACACTTTAAAATTCTTTATATTGATCACTAGGTTGTTCACTGTCAATACTAGGTGAAAACTGATCAGTTGACAATTCTCGCCATGAGCGAAACCGGTCCTGACCTTTATAAATAAAGTGGAAATAAAAGACAAAGGAATATTGTGTTTTTCCTTAATCTTTGTATTGAATAGCTCAGCAATTGCATTTATTAGACTTTTTTGGCAAAGAAATATACGTATGTTTTCGGTCATTATTATAAATACAGATTCAAAGAAAGGTTAATGTATCTGTTTTTTAATTATTACCTTAAATTATGTTAAATAGAAATTAATAAACTGAAATTAAAAATTTCACGTGTTTTTGCTGGTTATGTCCGTCTCCGCGACTAATAAACAGCTGGAATCAGTATCCTTTTCATCTAAAATTGAGTGAAAACAACGTTATTTAGATAGAAAAGGATGAATAGTGGGATCAATAGAGAGGGTTTACATATCCGTTTGTTATCTTTAGTAAGGTTTTGTGCATATTATGCAAATTTTCAAATTATTACTCAATTTTCGTTTGATTATTTTCAAACATTTTTATGAAAAACTTCTTTAATTAGTTTCCTAGAAAAAAGTATAATGAAAGAGCGTCCATGGGCGAACAAAAAGGGTGTACAATTTCCACTTTGATTACGTAATAACTTGCTTCTATTCCATGACTTAGCCCCTTTGATTCGTTCCGAAGAGGCATAGTAATTAGACCAAGTCGATTATATTTTACAGTGCAATTTTACGAAAAAAAAGCACACTAAAGCGGAAACGGGTTGCCATCTTTTTTTCACAAGATACTTAAAAAAGGGAAATTACTGGGTAGGAAAAACCTTTGTGCCAGTGATTTATATTCAATTTCATTTGCCTTATAATTAACGTCAGTTTTAAATGTACGAACAATAAAACATCGATCGGTGAATTTATGTACTGTGTAATTAAAATCTGTTGGGGCTTCAATGCATGGTGTATTTATTGATGATGGTAAGTTCAAAAAATCCTTTGTCATGAATCATATTTGTTTGATGTTGACGAATTTTGGACATTCAATAAAACAAAAGTTTGAGTACAGAAGGTTGTCATTCATAATATTAGAAAAGTTTATATGGTTTTAAGCAAACGATCTTTAATTATGTGCACATTTTAAAATGGAAGTTTCCAATTTTTCATTATTTAATTAATTAATCATTACTATTTCCTATTTTCAATCTAAAAGCTGAAATTAATACTACATCCGTGGATGTTTTTATATTTCCAACATCACAAGGTATACTTTGAATAAAATTTCGATCAATATTTCAAAACAAAATCTGGAAATGCTACTTAGGCACTTTTGAAAATGCCACTATTCCAATATTGAAAACTTATTGGCAACTTTTATTTAAAATACAAAATACATCCATAATTAAAATATTACATAATTAAAATATTACTGTTAAAATTATTTCTTAGAAGCTATATGTTTTTAACCTTTCTGACAGATATCTTTCCATCGCTGATACACATCGCATCGCTGATCATATCACTGATGAAAAGATTTTCACATTATAATATAATTTTGTTTTTTCAAAATATTTTTTTAAAATACGTTGTTTTCTATTTTTCAATAATATTTCAATAAGGGTATATGTATTTTAATATATAAATACAATTTATCGTTTGATTTTTTTTCAACAAAAGAAAATTGGTTCGCAAAAATAGTAAAAAAATATTTTTGAGTATGCTCGAGTAACCTGTCAATATGTAGAAAAATAATCCGTTGCAAGCAACGGTAAGTATACGATAGTACTGATTTGATATTTCAATGTCGACCTGTGTCTTGCTTGAGCTGGCGGTTATTTTTTTGCGTTTGACGTTATTTAAAAAACTTATAAATGTATAAAGAAGGGATAAATATCCAAAGGACAAGAGGGTTACATGCTTTAGTAGGGTATATTTCTTTGTTCGGGGTTTTCTAAGAAAAGCGACTCCCTCGCGAGACTTTGTGTATTGTACTACGATTTCAATAAAACGACCCTCCTTTATAAAAGTTGACATAAATCAGTAAAGGATAAAGGACACCGCTTAGAATTTAGAGGCTCACAAGATAACAAGGACAACATTACTGAAAACCATCAGGTAAATTGGAATATGCTATTTTGTATGTATGAAACGTCCGAACATGTGGGTCTCATACCGAATACCATAATTGGACCATACACTTAGAATCGTAGATATTCTTTCAACATTTTGTGAACTTATTTTCAATGACTCTAATAATGAAAAATATAACAATTAACTTATTTGACGATTATTATAACTTAAACAATAATTACTTAAATAACAACGTTTTGTATTATTATTTTAAAATCCATTACCGATGTTAGCTGAATATCTAATTCGAAAATGTCACAAAAACTCAATTATTTATTGAAGCCTAATATGATTTTTACTAAATATCAGAATTCTTGCTATGCATAAATCCCGTGCTATATTCGATTTAAAAATTGATTTTTAAATCGATTTATGAATTTCTCTTCGAAGGCATGGATGTATGTGATGTATTGAATTCCTCCCTTCCATCTATCATATCTTATAAACGGGGCGTATCGAGAGCGATTAGCTAACCATTACTCCTGTCTTAGCCCATTCCTTCTATCCCTACTCACTTTGGAAAAAGAGAGGTTAAGCAAACTGAGTAACAACCAGTTCTCGTAGAAACACTTTGAGATAAACTCTATTAGGGGTCCATATGCTCTACGTTGGGAGCGGACATGGTAAAAAAATATTCTGTATTTTTGGAAAACTGACATAACTTTTTTTAATTATTATAATTTTCTTTGTGAAGTATTTTAACAGGGTTTTAGTATTTTTTTATGATGGCTTTTCGGGGAACCAAAAAATGTGTGCTAGTGTTTGCTCAATCATTTAACACACAAATAAATCTTATGAGAATCTTAAGACAAATGATATAATTAATTATTTGTATTATATGTCAGTTTTCTTTGAAGAATATATATATGTTTAACCTATTGTAAATGATAGCAATATTTCGTAAATGTTTATTATTTATGTTGTATTTAAATTGAACTCGTATTATTTCCATTATTAAAAGTATGCAGTACCAACAAAGGATATTTGTTATTAGTCAGATATCCTCTAGTGAACATGTGAAAGAAAAAAACATTGTTTATTTATGTGTATAACATTTGATTGTGTCTATCTGATAAGCTGAGAGCCATGTGAGTAAACACGCACTAAACTAACTTTGCTCGGGTGACCAAATGAGATTAACGAAATTAAATTAAAATAAAGTTAGATAAATTTTCAATTTCATTACAATTATTTACTTGATTTATTACTTGGCTTTGCCTGTAATGGATTTTAACTCATTTTTTATTCAATACGAGTACAATCTATTTTCACTTTCTATTAAATCACAAAAATTGAACTTTATACTAGAATATGGTAGCTTACATAATACTCTGTTGTTGTATAAATATAATATGCCCGGATTTGCTCTGGTTGTATAGAACCTTTAACCGCAAACACTGAAAATAAAAATATCTGATTTTATGTCATTCTGATGACACTTATTCGGCGCTAATCATCATTTCATCCTTACGAACCACGGGGTCAAAAGTCACTTACGTTTTCAACATCCTTTAATTCACAACACCGTGTTATTTAAAAAAGAACAACTTAGTGATAAAACAGTGAAAAACCAACAAAAAAGTCTTCGAAGTATTATTCATACATATGTATTCTACTTTTAGGGTGTTCACTGTCAATACTTGGTGGAAAGGCATTATATTAATAAAAATACAATAATCCTTTGTACTTCATTCCACTTTATTTGATATGTCAGGACAGGTTTCGCTCATTGCGAGCATTGTCAACTGATAAGAAATATAATTTAACAATGCTATTTATACAAAATTTAAAAGTTATACACAACAATTGGCATTAAAAAGAAATTGCCAATTACATTAAAGTGATTCTAAAATAACACAAAATTAAAATGTTCAACACATCTAACATATCATTAAAAAGTCATCCCAGATTAATAAATTCAGAATGGTGATTGAAAGTAATTACAAACATAATTAAAATTTGGGAAATTTTTGACAAAGTGATAAAATGCTACATTAATAAAGTGAATATGCTTAATGATAGTTTTATGTTTTCCCCGCTTCCAAGTAGTTGGTGTGTTCATAACTTAAACAAAATCGACAGCCAGGAAGATTCTGAAAAATATTTTTTTCAAAGACCATATCAATTCTAACAAAAGAAATATATATATATATATATATTTAATTTATATAAAAGAATAGTTAACAAGGGCTAATGCAATGGATAAAGTAACGGGGAACTAGCAAAAAATTTTTGATCGTTCAAAAGATCTGAATCAGGTAAAAATTTGAATCTATTGATTTCTAGGATTTCTTGCTTGTCTAGTTTGACAGACTTGTTATTTAAATGTAGAACTTTAAAATTTCTACCAATATCGAAAGTGTGTTCGCAATGAGCGAAACCGGTCCTGACATATTAAATAAATTGGAATGAAGTACAAAGGATTATTGTGTGTTTATTAAAATGTATTTTACTTTAAAAAATAGTACTATTCATCGTCAACTTAATAAGATTCACGCATGTTTATGAAAAACTGGACGTAAATGGCTTTCATCGCTAGAAAATTCTTGAAACGTCTAATATGCTAGAATCTGATGAAGATTTTTTTTGTTATTATCCTCTTGTGTTGTTGAATTTCTTTTTCTTTGTTTATGTTTTGTTTCTTGGAGTCGTACTAGAACAAATCATTTTAGTAAAAATAAAGTATGCATTCTTTTTAGTGGCCCGTGCTATTTGAAAACCATGTAAAAAAGATTAAGGCATATACGACACTTATAAGATCAGTAAACCGATTTTAACGATTGGCACAGTTGTGTTTCAGGATTCATATTAAAGCAAACGTTCGATTGCAAATTTTTTTTTATTTTCATTTTTACTAATCTCAAGGTTTTCGAGATTTTACTACATACAAAGAATAATTTTAATAAACATTATCAACTTGTTATGGCTTTGAGGAGTGATTATTTATTTTATACCATTTTCAACATTAAAAGATATCAAGAGTGTGAAAAGTTTTTTTTTTATGTACGAATTAAAACGCAATCTACCGTTATAAATCAGTATTTAATTAAGGCCATATTTTATTAATTTTTCATTATAATTATTTTTCCCGTATATTTCAATAGAATATTGGTCAGCCTTAAAACCAATGACTTTTTTATTCCCTTGTATTAATATATAATTCATACACTTATACTATGTATGGTAACTTACATTCATAAACAGATATGAAGTGGTAATGACCACCCTAAAACGTGTTTATTTCATGTCAATATAAAAATAAATATTTAATGTAAAAAATGTTTATTTTATTTGAATCGCAAATAGTGTTTTAAGAGTTATTTTTCTTAAATTTATTTTTAAACAAAAAACTTCAATTATAATAAAATCTAACGTTTAAAGATAATTAATTGTCAATCTTTTTTGAAAACAAATCATAGTAAAAGTAATATACGACAAACGACGCATGAGCCCAATGCCACCAACAACTACAAAGCTTTGCGGCCTGTCGCCTTATACTTAGTTTCACATATTCTTCTATAAAAGCTAGTGATAATTTGATATAAGCACTGATGATTTGTTGATATTAAGATCAAATCATTAATTTATAAAATACATTTTGCATGAAATAAATAACTGACAAGTGATAGATACAACAATAGATAAACAAGAAATAAATATTCATGAGACTTAGAATTTAATCAAAATCTAAGCTATTCAATGCAATAAAAATTGCACGAGCACAACTCTTGCATTATTATTTTTTTAATTTTTAGGTTTTCTGTTGTTGTTAGATGCTAAAAACGTCTTGTTCCTAAAAAACATTAATTTTGGGTCTACATCAACTGTTTTTTATCGAAGATGATTTCACTAGTACCTAAGGTATGTGATCCGGGGATTTCAGAATTGACCATTTTTCCATCCCGGGATCCCAGGATTAAACACGAAATACATAAAATCGTGTATAAGTTGGGATTCGGGATTGAGAAATTTTTGGTCGGCGATTTTGAAATCATGGAATTTTTCTAACAATTTCATGTCAATTTAAAAAACCCAGAAATGTGCGAATTTCCCAAAATAGGCAGCGTGGGACCATTTGCTTTTTGCAAAAATTTACGAATTTGCCAAAACTATCAGCTGAAAAGCTTTTTTAGCTCTTCCAAAAATTTCGAATTGAAAATCCCAGGAATTTACAATACGCAAAAATAACATCGCGACAGGTTTTTTTAGCTTTTCCATGTTTCATTTTCTCAACCTTGGGATTTCGGGATAACAGAATTGAACGGAATCCTAGTACCGGATACCTTTTCTTCCATGTATTATCTATCATATTATTTACTACGTAGGCATGACATTTATAAATTTAAAAAATATTTTTTATTTCGGTTTTATGGACAATAAGTACTTTAGAATAATATGGAGTTTATTTTTGTTGTATGTATTTAATTAAAATATTCAGTGTCATTTTAGTTACGCTAGAGAGAGTATTTTAGCCAGTCTCAGTTATTCCAATTCAATTTGAACCGAGCATGGCAACGGGTACGCGGCGCGCCAAAATGTTGAGTGTTATTGTTTTTACGGACATTCTGTTGAACTTCTACCAGTGGTACGGATGCAACTTTCAGGAATTCAGTACCATTGCAAATGGTGAAGGCCCGGAAGTTTGTGGGTTCATGAGTTGGCTACGACCGCTACGATACGTCGTAGACGGTGACTTTATTTTAAGTATTGAGCGCTGGAATTACAATACTTCCACTGTCAAAGTTATATATATTTAATTTACACAGACAAATGAAAACATCACGAGTCATGTCGCAAAAGATTCTCATCTTGCATCAAAACCAGCAGCGATCAAACGTTTAGTTTTTTTATTTGTATTTATAAATCACATTTATGTTTAGACTTTCAGTAAATTCAAGAAAAGTATACTAAAGATTGCTGGACATACTTTATCCAATGAAAAATCAGTTGTGATTTGTAAAAAGTTTTTTTCTTTATCGAATTGGCATTAACTTCATTATATTATAACTTAAATTATTAAAGGTGAAGTGAGCCACGTGATAGTATGGAAAAAAATATATGCGTTGTAATATTCAACTGTCTTAAAGTATTGTAAAAATAATGTATTCTCAATTTATACACACGGCAACAGTGTTTATTTATATCCGTAAAATAAAAATATGCAATAGTAAAGACGTAATTGTACTTAAAAGTGTTAGCATTTTACTGGTTGGCTCACTTCACCTCTCGAGGGCCCATATGATTAAACTATAGCTGTAGTTATTCACTCGAGATCAACTCGAGGTAAATTGACATCGCAAACACCTATGTCTTAGGTCTTAATTTGATATTGACCATACCGGGAATCGAACCCAGACCTGCTTGGTCGGTAGACTAAGCTCTAATCAACTAAACCATAGCAGGCGAAATCAGAAGGTTTCAATCAAATTAAAAGATTTGAAAAGTACATATTATTGAGTTCCATTTAATTATATTTTTTTTTGTTACCATGTCCACTCCCAATGTGGAGCATATGGACTTCTAATGGAGTTAACCACAGAACAGAAGTGTTTCTACAAGAACTGCTTGTTACTCAGTTCCTCAACCTCTCTTTTTCCAAAGAGAGTAGGAATAGAAAGAAAGAGCTAGGACAAGACTAGTGGTTAGCTAATCGCTCTCAATACGCCCTGTTCATAGGATAGGATGGGTGGGAGGGGGGAATTAAAGACATCACCCATGCCTTCGAACAGAAATTCATAAATCGATTGAAAAATCAATTAATAAAACTGCCCGTACTGGGTTTCGTACCCGTGACCTCCGTAGCTGTAGCCAACGACGTTGACCACTTGACCACACAAGCGGCTTTTTTTTGTTTTTTTTTTAAATTATAATAGTATTCACTAAAGTTCTAGTGCATTGAAAAATGGTCGTTTCATGATTTTGAATACGTTTTTGGAACCTCAAACAAACTGCGACGATACAACAAAGTAGTGGCCAAGAATTTGGAATTTGAGACAATATTATATGGCGTGCAGGCGGGAGTTTGTGTGTGCAAGAGAATGCTAGAAGAGTCGTTCAAATAACCCGAAACGTGAAATATAAAGTTATTTTCACCGTAAAACGGCTTAAATAACTTCCTGAATTGCATTATGTATAGTTTATTTTGCATGTTATCGTGTATACTTTATCTACATTATTTGGTAGGCAGCGTTTAGTATTATAAAATAAGCGTATGCTTGTATGACTTTAAAGTTAAGATTATACAACTATAAATAATACTATTATATTTTTTTAAAAAATGTTATCCTTAACAATTTGTAAAATAAATGAGTCTTAAATTATCGTCGCCTGCTGTGGCCCAGTTAAGGTATCCAATCCCGGAGCCTTTTTCCAATCCCGGGATTGAGATTATCTCACCGAGGAATTTGAAATCCTCAATTCGCTATACTTTTTCCTTAGATTCTCACAGAACCTCGGTTTTTTTTAGCTCACCGAGGAATTTGAAATCTCCTATTTGGTATACTTTTTTCCCAGAATCTCACGGAAACTCGTTATTTTTTTTTTTAGCTCACTGAGGAATTTGACATTTTGAATTTGCAAATTTCGTGTAAATTTTTGGGATTTGCTCAAAATTTCTTAATCCCGAAATCCCGGGATCGCGGCCATCTCGATCCCGGAATTTTGGGATCAGAAAATTGAACGGGATCCCGGGATTGGATGCCCTAGGCCCAGTTGGTCAGAGCTTGCTCTACCAATCACGCAGGTCTGAGTTCGACTACCGGTAAGATCACAGTGAATTTGAGAATTATTCGAATCAAAATTGTGATCGAAGACTGGGTGTTTGTGATGTCAATTCACATTATTTCCTCTCCTCCCATCCTTCTGATCCTTTAATAACTGGGTGTAGCAATAGTGATAAGTTAACCTCTTGTCCTGTTCAAACCTTATCCTTGTTTCCCTACTACTCATTTTGAATAAAAAAAAATTGAGGTTGAGCGACTGAGTAACAGACGGTTTTCGTAGAAAAAACTTCTGTTGAGACACCTCCATTAGGAGTCCATATGTTCCACATTGGGAGCGGACATGGGTACAAAAAAATATATATTAGTATTCGAATGATTTAAGCAAAAGCTTTATTTTTGTCTTACATATATTATTCTTATATAGAAAGTGACTAGTTTTTTCACTTTTCTAGTATATTTTTTACCATGTCTGTTAGAGAATAAAGAACCGTAAAGAAGAACTGATTGTCAATAACTTGTTTTATTTCTCATAAAAAAAGAGCAAATATAGAAGTATAAAGCAAGGAGAGAACTAGTAGTTACCTTATGGTTCTCGCTACGCCTCATTTTTAGTCATCCATGATTTTAAACTGAAATTCATAAATCGATTTAAAATCCATGTTATAAATATGTGAAAAGGTCACCATATTCGACAGGAATAAGTTTGTGAATAGATTTTTTAAGTATTGCTCTCTCTTTCTACGTACTTTTTAAAGATCAGATTGAGTCGTTAAAAATAAAAAAAACATTTGACTAATTGATATTCATATGTTTAGAAGAAAATTTTTGTATTAACAATACAATATTAAGAGGATTCAATTCCTTGGCCTCATTTTTGAAGAAATCTTACTTGGTTATGATAACCAAGAGCAATATAAATATAACGTCTCAAAATCATCAGAAATTGAATGAAAATTAACTTTTTCATCAAACAAGCTTCATAAAAAAAATGAGTGGAATAAAATATATTTTATAATGGAATAAAAAAATAATACGCAAAACTTCTTGCATAAAGAACTATGTTTATAATTTTTGTCGCACTAAAATTTTGGCCCACAATATAAACAAGCCCGTTACTGAGAACGCTTTCAAGTATAGCTGCTGGCCTCAAAAGGAAATTCTGTAGTACTTTGACCGAATTATTTTTTGAAAGTAATTGTTCGTCACCCAGTTTTATTTGAATCGACAAAGTTTCGCTGTGAAGTTTCCTTCAACAAATATAATGAGAACAATAACGTGAGATTGAAAATATTAAATGTTTTTCGTAAAAAAAAAACTCGGTGACGGTTACAGGAAAACGCATTTTATTTATATTTAAAAATAAGATATTTGTTTTTTAAATAACTTTATATAATTAATAATATGAATATGATTATGATTATTTTTAGTTTTGATTATCTCATAATACATATATGTCGGGTCTGTAGTGCAATGATAGACGTCGTTTGTTTACGGGATGGATTTCACGCGTCCAAGTATAAGTATGAACTTATTTTATTCAATTAACTTATCGATATCTGTTGATAAGCATTTTTGTTTGTGATGTCAAATTTTTTTCTCGTTCTTCCAATTTAAAAAAAAACGGGGTATAGCAAGAGCGATAAAGTAATCCCTAGTCTTTATCTACTCTTATCTTTTTCATCTACACTCTCTCCAACTGAGTGATATATGGATTTTCGTTTAGAGTCTTCTGTGTTTTCGTTTTTTTTTATTATTTTAAAAATATATTTGAGATTACAGTTATGGAAATTCGCAAAATATATAAAAAAAATTATAGATTATTCGAGATAAATTTGATGAGAATTTTTTGTAAATATGTTATGGATATATTTTTACTAAAACACTAATTTAATGTTGATTCAACTTTATTCCATATATAATTTTACACTTAACAAATAAATCACTTAATCTTATTAATCAAAGTAATATCGAACTGAGTGTCGAGAAGTGTCTACTTCGTAGTAAGACGTTTTGATTTGAACTCTCGATTTGAACTGGCTAGATTTGGAGAAGGAATTGGATATCGATTATTGTTATAATTAGTTGTCATAGATAATTTAACATAACACTCTATACTATAATGTTGTATATACATAACAAATCAATTGAGACCAACTCTATGAGAATTTAAATCACAAATATCTACGTCTTAGGTCTCAAATTAAAATTTAAAAAAATATATGTTGACCTTACTGGGAATTGAACCCAGGCCTGCTTGGTAGAGTAATTCAAACCAACTAGTTCACACCGGTGATGTCTCAAATTTCGTCCAACTCATCTCGTCCCATAAAGGAGCGCAGTGAGAGTTCTATCTTATATTACCTACTTTCTTAAAACGTAGAAATTTGGTTAAATAAATAACAAGCAATTCTATTTAAAAACTTTTAGTGAAACAGCTAAATTAGGAGGCTATATGCTGCTTATTAAGATCGGACATGGATTCGAAAAATCTATACATTTATCACACGTCAAACAAGAAAAAATATTTAAAATTAAATAAAAAAATCATCACTAAGTAAATTAAACAGTTTTAATATGAATTTTTACACAGAATACAACTTTTAATAAATGAGGATTTTTTCTTACTTTTTTGTACAGCTGGCTTCATCTGTGCTCTCGCATTTTCAAAGACACAGTAAGGTTCAAGAAATAATCGGATAGTCTTCTAACAGTGAATTGACAGCTTATAAAAATATTATGTGTAGATTGCTGTGCATATATTCACTGTACTAATTTTATTTGAAAAATGCGATGAACAATGATATGCGTGAATAAAAATTATCAAAAAACCTCTTCTATTATGTCGTTGTTTAATATAGTACAATGTACTAAAAATTTGCCTCCTCTTGTGCTTTATTAAAAAAAATGCTGTATTTATTTTCATAGCAAGTTTTATAAAGCAACCCCTTGGGAGCTGGTGCTGTAAATTTTGTGCCCCAAACACAGGCTGATAGAGGGGTGCTCACACCGCATAACGAAATTACACGTTCCGCGGCCTGTTTTCCAATTTCCACTGATAAATAGCACCATAATCAAGCTACGCAATAGCAGGTAGTATAGGAGCAGTGCAAATGATCTTTGCTTTCACAAATCATGCCCATTATAGCACTGCGCGTGACGTGTCAACGTTTTGTGATAATTATTTTTGCATTAATTAACTAACAAGATGTGACTTTTTCTAAAAAAAGGATTTTTTTTCTTTTAAAGCCGTATTGACACCCAATGTGTACGTTTCAGTCTTTGAATTGGGTATTTGAAAAGAAGTTGTTTTTTACCAAGGACTTGGCAAGGTTATTGTCCATGCATGATGATAGTTTTATGAAAAAAACTAGTAGTTTCCAAATACCTTTCACTGAGCACCATTTGTGTAGATAAATATGTAACAAGGGGTTACTTAAACATCTACATAAATATCATTGAATTCAAATTGTTTTACTGATTTTAAAATCATTAGCTTGTGGAGGTTATTATGGACTTCAATTGAGATTTTCAAGAATTTCAGGATTGCAGACATTTATTATTTTGAATTAAAGTCTATAAATAATCAATTAAAAATTATTATAGCCTTAGATCGTGATTCGTTTCCAATGAAACGTCCAAAAGTGTTTACCAAACCAGACACTTAATGTCTTAGGTTTTTAGTAGTAATAAAAATGTAGAAAATAATTATGCTGACAACAAATAATTACATTGCTTAATAAAAGAAATTATCCAATCATACTTTAATATTTTTAAAACATTAATTAAATAAATATTACATTATGAAAACAAAAATGATCTTCTTAGATGAAATATTTTCTTAATTTTCTTAGAGTGTAAAATCAGTTTTAAAAAAACCGTGGTGCCAAATAGCTAAATTTAATGTTGACTTCTTTGCTTTTTTTGCTTTATTCTGAAGAATGCTTCCAAAAAATGCCAATCCAAACAATTTAAATTATAACGAGCTTCAATGTTTACATCTTAATTTCACATTAATCATTTTGCATATTGTTTTAAAAAGCATTTAAAAACTGAAGACGATTGAGCTAAGATAATACAATATTATTTTATTTTTATCTTCAGCAACAGTGTTTTCGCCTTAATAATTTTTTTCAGTACAACAAAAATAGCTTTTTTATGGTGACGGTTTAATAATTTCTTCATCAATGTTGCGAACAACTAAAACTCAATCGTTCAATAAATTCATTTTAACAGTAAACAAAGTGCTTGTTATTTGCTTATAATTATTATATCCACAATTATTTACAAAGCTTTTCAATGAGCTTTTATTTTCATCGCCTACGCAAATTTCATTTTGCAAAGCCTCATTTTCGTGAAAGCATCCCATTGCAAGGCAGATAATATGTACAGGAGCTTTTTGTTATTTTGCCTGTTTGCGTTGACGCCAAAAGCACCTTGCTTTTATTATTTGTCTTAGAAACTCAGTTACGCAGCGGTTTGGGAAGAAAATGAAACTTATAACAAAGTATAACAACGTTACGAATGAGATGGTGCTAAGAAAGCTAAAGAAATTTTATATTTTCAAAACATATATTTTTTATAAATATTTAGTTAAAGGTTTTTTATTAATGTATGTTTTGTTTGGACATTATTTTTGTTTTAGTGTTTTTTTTAAAGATTTCCGTTATATAGTTAAAAAATTTAAATTAAAGGCACTACTGCTCGTCAGTAAGATTCATTTCATGACAAATAGTTGTTTATCCACATTTAAATTCAAATACTCCATCTCGCTCACAACAGTTTTTAATTATCGATAAATAAAAACCTTATGTTTAATGAACATGATCGCATATTAGATGTAGAATTCGCTATATTAAATTAACTCTTTGCGTTAAAAAAATCTATTAATCTATCTAATTTTACAAAATTTATTTCATAATAAAAGACATTTCTTGTCTGAGTGACGATGAATATCGAGAAAACTATTTTTTACAATACGGTAACAAAAAAGCAAAAATTGAATTAATATAATTACGTAACAATGTTTGCTTTGCGTAAAACCGATATAACGTTTCTATGTTGACCTTATTTTAACGGAATTTTACCAAGAATTTTTGATTACCAGTTTATCAAGGTTCACGTACTTTTTGAAAAATTATTTTGGCAATCAATAATTTTCTGTTTGATTAATTGGTGTTTGTATTATCATGAATAAACCAAAAATAATTCTCATAAAAACAAAAAAAAACATTTTTTTTGCTAGGTTTTTTGCTAGGCATTTTTATTAGGTTTTTTCCAATAAAGGAAAAAAATCTCAACTTGCCAATGTTTGTATCGAATTTCAGTTAATGAGCGTTTTTTTTTTTGTTAGATTTCTGTCAAAATTTTAACTTAATTATTTTCGCATTTAGACCTCTCATACTATTTGAAGTTTTAATTGTTTATAGGAAATACTAACAATAAAATAATGAATAAAGCAGATTTATTTATTCATAAGCAGCAATTGTCTCATTGTAAATAAGCTTGAAAATTTGTGTTTTGGTGATTGAAAATTCAGTAATGTTTATGAATTTAATAAAAATACTTGTGAGACTGATATCTATGTAATTATGTTTCTAATTTTACTTTAAAAAATTTAATGAAATTCATTTGGAAAATTAAAATAAACTCTACATAAACACAACAATATAAAAAATTCCAGAGAGTGGAATTAACACAAACGTTTGATTTATCAAGAGCGATAAAATTTTACTTCTGCAAATTATCGTCAAAGAAACGTTATTTTGTTTCTAGTACTAATAATAAATCTATGAAAGTGATTAAAAATTCATTAGCATTTTTATCTTCGCATTTATTTATATGGCCACATTTCTAAGTTGTGTTTTAAAAGCTCAAAAGATTAATGATAATACTTGAATATTTTTTTCTGTTGTTGTTTTTTTGTCTTTATTTTAGCATTTTAAGGACACAAGCTGCAGTAATGTAATTATCGTTTGCTCTCAAATACCATTAACCACTTCGGGTTTGCTTTTAGTTCTTAAATTATTTTAAAAAAAAACAGCTTGCCTAAATAAAACAAATATTTATCATTTTAGTAAGTCTTCAAGCAATGATAAGCTTCTAATTTAGTTTCTCGTAGGTTGAGTAGTTTTTTACTGCATTATTAGTATCAAATCATTGTCAAAATTGTATTTGATACGTTAGTTATATATTTTGCCAATTTATCAAAAATACTTATATGTTACTATATTTGCCCTATTTGCGGATCATATTACCAACGGTGCCATATGTTATTTTTCGTTTTCCATTTATTACTATGTTGTTTCCCATAACATTTAATTTGTATACATCTTCGCCCCCTGTGGTCTAGTTGGCTAGAGTTTGCTCTACTGACCAGGTGGGTCTGGGTTCAATTTCCGATACGACATGGGTGTTTTTTATGTCAATTTACCTCGAGTTTATCTTTACTAAAATTACTAAAATTCTCATCGAGTTTTTTCTAGTATGATCTTTCAATTTCATAAAATATTTGACGCATCAGCATTATTTATTTATGATTGATGCCAAATATTTTTTCGTTTTTTTTTATTTTTTTAAATGTTATAGATAGTATTCTAATGCCCACCAAGATATCAAAATAACACTTCTCTTTTGATATATTTTTTTTAAAATAACATTTTTACTAAAATTATTGTGTGTTCCAGAGTTCCACGCTATTAATAAAAACAGGTTGAAGATGCTTATCGACTGCCATCCGCTTGAATAACAGATTTGTAAGACAACTATTCAAAGCAGAAAGAGGAGACGAGTTTAATTGGAGGTTACCAGTACTAGGGTATCCAATCCCGGGACTGGGATTAGCTCACCGAGGAATTTGAAATCTTCAATTCGCTATACTTTTTCGCCGGATTATCTCCAAACCTCGTTTTTTTTTTAGCTAACCGAGGAATTTGAAGTCCTCAATTTGGTATACTTTTTCCTCGGATTATCTCCATACCTCGTTTTTTTTTTAGCCCACCGAGGAATTTGAAATCCTCGATTTGGTATACTTTTTCCTCAGATTGTCACAGAAACTCGTTTTTTTTTTAGCTTACCGAGGAATTTGAAATCCTCTTTGTGCCAATTTCGTGTAAATTTTCGGGATTTGCTCAAAATTTCTCAATCCCGATATCCCGGGATTTTGGGATCGGAAAATTGAACGGGATCCCGGATCCCGGGATTGAATGCCCTAACCAGTACTTACCCCAGGTTGCCGTAAAAAAAACAGTATAAAGCAAAAATGCACTTTAAATAAAGCATGGCAAAATAACCCTCATAGGAAACACAACAATTGCACAAATTTTGATTTTGAACCATATTTTCTTGTCAATTTAAACAGTGCCTCAAACAGTTAATGGGTAAAAGCGACCACTAAAATAGAGTCACAAGGCGCAGCATACTTAGATTCTCGAGTAAAGAGAGGCGTCTCGTGATTTACCTTCGTTCGTGAGAGGGTCAAGAAATGTAATTAAACTTACAGGCTGTAGTGTTCCGGCCCATTAAGTCCTTGGCGCCCTATCCTGAAGCTCGCAACAGCCTCCGGACTAGAGATGGAAGAAATCGCGACACGGATATTTAATGACAAATAAATTATTATTTTTGTTTTATTCAAATTATTTCACTGTAGCCATAAATAAAATAATTTGAATAAATTTATTCGCGAAGCTAAAATGAAGAACAAAGGGTTGTTAGATGAATATGAGCAAAAACTATTTTTTTAAAAACTTATACCTCGCTTAGGAGATATGAGCGACCAGTTTCTAGGGCCGTTCGATTGATCAACTCATTGCTTAGATAAGTGGACATTTTTAGTGATAGTATTTGTGAACTGTTTGATAAATTTTAATATTATATTTCTTGATTTTTTGTGTTGATTTCGATGTACTGTGTAGTTTTATTATATATTTTGTCTTATTATATTTTTCAAGTACATGGCGAATTGGCGTCAGCTGTTATGTGATGTACTGGTATTTTTAACAATAAATAAATAAATATGATGTGAAGCTCCTTTTTTTTTTTTTTACCATGTCCGCTACCAATGTGGACTCCTAATGAAATTTATCTCAACAGAAGTGTTTCTACGAAAACTGCTTGTTACTCAGTTGCTCAACCTCTCTTTTTCCAAAGAGAGTAGGGAATAGAAGGAAAGGGCTAAAACAGGACTAGTGGTTAGCTAATCGCTCTCGATATGCCCGTTCATAGGATAGGATGGTTGGGAAGGGGGAATTCAAGGCATAACATACATCCATGCTTTTGAATAGAAATTCATAAATCGATTGAAAAATCAATTTATTAAACTGCCCGAACTGGGATTTAAGCCCGTGACCTCCGTAGCGGTAGCCAACGACGTTGACCACTCGACCACACAGGCGGCTCTATTACTGTCATTATATAATTCTAAAGTCAAATTCAAACTGTAAAGTCAAATTGGGTCTTTTTTAACAGCCCAAAATTTTGAATAACTTTTTTTTTATTAATGGATAATTAAATATGCTCAACTCAATAAATGTGCAAATATTAAATTTTATCATTTTGTTCGTTGGCCACGTGCACTGCTTTTTCTGAGCATGTTGACCCGTAATAGGCAGAAAATCGTAACCAAATTTTTTTTTTTTTTTTAATTATTTTAGAAAAAGGAATTCTTAAACTGCAATAGTAGTAATATATCGTCGATCCCTATTCTGGTATAATTACATATGTATCACTTTTAGGGTGTTCACTGTCAATACTTGGTGGAAAAGCATTATATTAATAAAAACACAATAATCCTTTGTACTTCATTCCACTTTATTTAATATGTCAGGACCGGTTTCGCTCATTGCGAGCATTGTCAACTGATAAGAAATATAATTTAACAATGCTATTTATGTGTTGTTGTGTATTATTTTTCAATTTTGTATAAATAGCATTGTTAAATTATATTTCTTATCAGTTGACAATGCTCGCAATGAGCGAAACCGGTCCTGACATATTAAATAAAGTGGAATGAAGTACAAAGGATTATTGTGTTTTTATTAATTACATATGTAATTGTCTGATAATTCTTAATTTTTCAGATCAGCGTTTCTTAACCGGGGTTCACGTAGAACAAACGAAAACAAGTCAAAACGTTAAAATACACAGGTCATAAAAAAATCAGGCAAATGGGATAACGCTCTATAATTTTTCTCACTGACGCCTCAGGTGATATTGTCAAATTATTGGCTTGAAACGCAATTTATCGGAAGTTCTTTTGGCGATTATGGGTCAAAATTATGGCTTCCTTTACAATTTTTCTAATAAGTCCATACGAATAAAGCAATAAAAACGTGTGATTAGATTCAAACCTACTTTCTTATCTTTGGTGGCCTAACTAAAACACAAGACGCTGACCACATTTTGGGCATGTCCTTTAATGTCACAAGAACAATCCAATTCGACCAGCTGTCGGACCCACGAGTTACGCCAACTTGGTCGAATTCAAGGAAAATATGTAGTCTTTTTTAAATTTTTGACGTCATACGGTGAGTGAACAGAACTTTATCATTTCTCAAACTAGAGGCTATCATCACACTAAAGGGTAAGCCACCAACTATTGGGTATGATTAATTGCTGCTTATATAGTTTGAGCACAAAAATTGCCACGGGAAACGACTGCTAACAGACTCGTTGCTATTTCTAGTAATTGCATGTCTTATATCTAAGTTCTGACAATATTGAACAAGTAAGATTTCTTTTGTCATTATCTCAGCTGGTTCTTTACGTATATTAGCTATATTTTTGGGTTTTCGTTATACTTGGGTACGGTGTTTACTGGTTTGAATCTTACTACGAACACGAGGATTTATGTGCCTGTGTTCAAAGACATATTTGTCTATAATGGAAAAATTTCATCTTTTTTTTGTATATCTTATACAAAAAACACCTTTTTCATATCAACATCTTATTAATATGCTCAATTGGGAGTCGCACATCTTTGAAACAGACATGGTTATCGATATATTATATATTTATGAAAGAAAATACAAAAAAGTAACTGTTTTTTGGTTACTCGGTAATCGAGTGTTCCATCTCTATTATAAACTATTCCCTAGCTGACGAAGAATCCTCTTGCGTGGGGACTTAAAACTTAATTTTAAGGTTTTAAAATTTATGTCGCTCTCCTCGGTTTGTCATTCTCTTTAACGGGTGGTCTAGAGACTGTCCGTTAATTGTCTTGTTTATAGTTTCCACTAGAGATAATGAAATTTGGTCAAGTATAATAAATTAAATAAAACATTACGCTCTAAATATGTCTCTCAGTTTTGATTATTGAAATCGTAAAATTTTAATAAAATCCAGGTAATTTTGTTTTGTTTATTTTGTAGAGGATATTATTTTAAAAATATCTATCGGAATGATTTTTGTTTTGATGAGCAATATATTTTTGATATCATCCATGTAACATATTTATGTTTGAATACAACTGCGTTCAATTATAAAATGCATACCAGCTAGGGCTGCCCAACTCGGGATCCCGTTCCAAGGATTTTTTTTTAAATCAGCCAGCTAGTTTAAAAAAATGAGTTTTTTTTTTATTTTAACACGTTTTTGATTTTTGGTTTTAACACCTTTTTTAAACCATATCCCTAAATAATTGTTAATCCCGAAATTATCCAAGAATCTCAAACAATTGTGACACGATTTTATGGTGAATGATCAATCCCGAGATTTCGGGATTGGGTGCCCTTATACCAGCTTTTTATTTTTTAGTTTTACAATTTATCAACTCACCTTCCCTTAAATATTTATTTCGATTGTTTCAAAAGATAAGGATACTTGTAACATCAAATTGTTTTTAAAAACCACTCTGTATACATAATATTACTTAATTTGTATGTTAAGAATATGCAGTTACCTAAAAACTTCTACCAAATACCAGCTCATATAATACCTTAGGTAGAGAATTCACGTTAAGAAAAAATGAGTATTCTCCATTATTCTTCACTGATGCTAGTTTTAAGTGTAAAAATTGGTTGCCTCAGTTCATTTCCTCCGCTCTTACTATTTGCAAATCTTGTGAATGTTGTGTTCTATCAACTTAAAGTCTTTTTGCAAGTTGCAGATGTGAGCTTAATTGTGAAATAATTAATAACAGTATGTGAGGAAGATTCAATTCGGACAGACATGAGTGGAGAAAGTGACATTCATAACAACAAGTTGCTACACTCCTGATTGTAATAATAACCTTTCATTATTTTATTAATTTAATTACGAATAATATGATAATTTATTTTGCTATGGACCGTGTCTTCATTAAATCTATTTGTAAATTATTAAAGGTTTATCGTAGATGCTCCCATAGATTGTTAAGCTCACAAGTATTTTCGTGTTATACATACACTTTCATGAAGTAAAATTACGCACCCTTTCCTTCTGAACAATTTATCTAACTGCCCTCGAATCACCAACCACCCCAATGATATACATACAGGCTGATTAATACGACATAATTATTTAGTATTTTTGTGCACTCTGTTCAAATTAATTATATTGATGATAAAAAGGAAACCTTAAATACGACAGTAATATCACGTTATACTCTGTAGTAGCTTGATTGATGTAACAAAATTTAATCATCAAGACGTTACGGTGTGATATTTACTTCAAATCTTTCTTCAAAATCATTATGACAAATCTTACATTGAAACCACGCTGTTATTGTCAAAATTTAAATGTTTCTTGTATATTGTTAAGAAGCATAAATTTTGCTAAAGCAAATGCTACCCTTCTTTCTACATGCAAGACGATTTTTACTATGCCAAACAAAAATAATGTTTGGTAAACCTAGTAGCAATACAAATGCCGTTTTATCAGAAAACGGAAAAAACCAAGCCATCCAATATTACTTTGTACACATTAAAAAATATATATTCAAAACATAAATCACTCTTTCGTACTAATCCTACATTTATTTAATACCATCAGGATCGCTAATCTTCATTTAAAGCATTTTCAACTGATAAAAACTTACTGATTAGCTAAGCCGTTTCTGATCATATTAATAAACATATTTTTACTCCCAAGCATTGTATGTGAATTTAAAGGTAAAACCATACTAAAGATTATCAGCATTTCTTTTACTCATGTGCGATCCCAATGTGGTGTCAATGAAGGTATCTCAACAAAAGTTTTTCTACAAGAACTGTTTGTTACTCAGTCGCTCAACTTATCTTTTCCACAGAGGTATTTTTTTTTGTTTGCACTGACTAGCAACGGAAATCGACAAATCATCCCGTTGCCTGTTTGGCACGCAATTATGAGACATGATTATGTAAAAGCCTTTTTTAATGATACTTACTTGAACTTTATAATTTAAGCAATGATAATGAAAAATCTGTCAATATTAATCAAAGTGGAATGTCTCAGAAAGGTGTTTTATATCCCAGGTTAATTTGATGTTTTTATTAAAGCGAAAGCAATACTGTTGGTTTGTTTGAGCTTATTACACAAATCATAAACGAAGTACATTTTTTTCATTTCAACATCGGATTGTTAGTAAACTTTTGAAATTATGCATATATAAAACTGTACGCGACTATTTGACATTTGAATTCCCCTTGCATTGAACACTTATATTACGGTTGAGACAAACTTCTGTTCAATAACCACTGCACAAAAATATAATCTCTTTTAATAAAAGTAATAAAAAGTCACCCTCTATGCGTCGTATACAAAGAATAAGTAACTCGGGAGTATGGGTCAGGGGCCAGGGAAAAAAACAACCGGCAGGGCCTTTTTAATATTCAGCCGCACGATCGCAGCGCCGTATAAAGTCAGCGGGTTTTAATTAAAAATTAATTTGTTTTATCGTAGGTCGGCATCGAATATAAAAAGTACCCCTGCGAGCCGCCCCTGTGCACAACCCGAATTAGTGGATTTTTAGAACAATGGCTTTTTGGGATTATTTTTGCATACATCTTAAAACGCGGTTTAATACTAAAACGTAATTTTTAATACTTTTATGACGAGCCGTGTTCTTTGTGATTATTGCTTTGTTATGGAAATTATAAAATTTTCCTCGGCTTTCGGCGAAACATCATTTTTACGGGCGCCGTTTTATATTCGGTAATTTTCATTGCTGGATGTGTCTGGCATCAGAAAATGAGTACTCGAACTTCAAAATAAATAAATAACGTTAAAATACTGCTCTGTAATGAAAAATCATTAATTGATGCCAAATTAGTAAAAAATTTCATTGCCCAGTACGGACACTTGAATGAAATTTATTTTTAACAAATTCAGTAATTTTTGTTTGAAAGCATGTACATACATATCGACTGTGGAAAGGAAAAAGGATGTAACCCACACATATCAAATTTTACAGGAGGCGCAAAATACGTGTTTTGATGATTTTGGGCCATATGCAAATTATGAATTATACACAACCTTGAAGTGCACGGAAACTTTTTAACTGGTGTTTAATTGACATAATTTAATATTAATTGTCTAGAAAAAACCTTTATTTAAGTCTTTTTTCTAGGTTTTAATTTTTTACAAAGTCATCTTTTTCAAACTTAAAAGCTAAATTTAGAATTTATGAATTCAGCATTTATTGCTTGCATCTTTTTGATAGAACGTGTTTATAGTTTGATACGTTGTGATTATCGAAAAAAACCTTTTTTTAAAAAACTGTGGATTACATAATTTTTCCTTTCCACAGTCAATATGTCTGTCTACGTTGTTTAATTAAAAAACCCTCATTTAGACGAACCGAGTATGCGGTCAAGAAACAATATTGACCGAGTAAACGTCTACACTTGTCAAACGCCTATTTAAGTACGCTGAAATTTGAGGGAATGCGTGCTACAGGTGGTGAGGGTATCTTTTCGGTCAAAGAAATATAAATTATTTTTTTGTCTTTCACTCGAATCACTCGTCAGATCTTTCAGCCAAATCGTATTCGTCACGTTAAGATTGTTTTGTGTTCGGACGAGTTCACTAGTTCGAGTAGTCGATTGCTCTGAATGAGATATAATTAATTATTTTCTATCCACACTTCAAATAAGTGCTGCAGTATCGATTAGCAAACCACTAGCTTTGACCAAACTCTATCTTTATATAATTTATCTCTCTTCGTAAGGAGAGGTAGAACGATTGAACAAAAAGCAGATATCGTAAAAAATCTGTTGTGATTACTATAATTCGCTATTTTACAGCTTACTTTGCACGTCTGATGACTCTCTTGTAATTATCATCAAGTAAATTTTGAATGACAAATATATTTAACCTTTTTCACGGTTTCAATGCAGGGGCATCTAGTAAATTTCTTTTGTCAAAGTGCTAAAGTTACAAAACAGTGCGCGCCTATTTTCATCACAAACGAAGCATTGGACAATAGCCATTGTCTATCTGCAACATTTTTCGGTAACTGCATAAATAAACTGCTTTATTTAGGTGTGAATCTCGCTTCTAGTTATAAATTCCTGTCCCCTCGTACTCAGTTTTCACCCACCTAGGGACATTTCACAAAGAATTCTCGGAATTTATGTCATTCAGCAAAAATAATGTAGAGCTACTTTTTTTTCTGCACGATTCCAGATACTTGGCATAATGTAGACTCGTCATTGTATAATAATTTTGCTGGTGCAAGCTTTATTTTAAAAATCTCTTTTTTTATTTTATTTGTTATCATTATTTTATAAAGCGGTGTATTCTTGCACTTATTTTATTACAAAAGCATAAAATGAATCGAGAAAATAGGCTTATATCAACAATTATTATCAACCTTATAAGTTATGTGATGAAAATGGGAGCCGGTAAATTGCTCGAATGGAAATTGCTCGAATTACAAATTATTCGAATTGCTTGGTTATTTAAACAATTTTTCACGACTTTTTCTACGAATTTCATTTTTATCTTGTGCGACACTTGTTTAGAGAGTGAAATATAAAAATAATTTTCGTAAGTATTTATTTTGACCGTGTTTGCTCCAAATGCGGAATATATGATATTTTAATGGAGTTTATCACAACAGAAATGTTTCTACGAGAACTGCTTATTAATTAGTTACTCAAACTGTTTCTATATATTTCCAGAAAACATAGAAGACTAGGGCTAAGACAGAACAAACGGAAACAAATTGATTATCTTGTTATTCGAGCAATTTCCATTCGAGCAATTTACCGGGAACCATTATAATTTATGTGATGGAAATAATTAAAATGATCTTTGAATTTTCTCTTCGACTAAGAACATTTTATATAGCGAGTCCAAACAACGTTACATTATATTGGGATTTAATCTATTAAATTAAAACGGTAAAATATCAAAGTGATCAATGCTGCATACTTTTTTTTCTAGTCGGTTTATTGATTACAGAAATGGCGACTTATTATTCAAATGCATATATAGTGGTGAAATTTTCATTCCTTTGACCCACCTACTGTCGGATCTTGTATACTAAACTAAATCAGCAGGAACTATATAACTACAATCACTATTCTCTGTAAATATTATTTTACACATTCCTTTCACAAAATGTACATAATAACAGTTGAATGAACCAATATAATTTGATATGCCTTGCTTTGAAAGTTAATTGTTTTTTAAAAGAATATTACTCGAAAATTTTCTATTCATATTTTTTAATAAAACTCTCGCGGCTCGGAGACTATAAAAATACTTCTCATCCGATGGGGGTCGTTTAGGAACCCCAGTGGTTTCCTCATTATTGACCTTATTCTTATGAATTTCAAAAAAAAAATAGTCAAAAGGCTTTAAAATATATCTCGTGGTTTTTTTTTAATAAATAATCATATTTTAAGTTGCGCGTAAAAAAGACGTCATCCCAGCACACATATGTAATTGCAACTGACGAGTTTATAACAGCTATCTTACGAACGATCGCTTATCGCGTTATCGTGTTATCGCGTATTTATATAAACCACAAAAGGTCCGAAAAACTATGATATACGAAAAACTTAATTATAAACATTGTATTACCCATATTAGAATAGATATTCAAGAAAATGTTGGTATTGGGGTAGCATTTCTTGAGCTTAGAACCGGAAAAGTTAATATCATTGTGTAAATACAAATTGGCAATTCATCGCTCAAATCTACAAATTTATAGCACCTGTTTTTTTTTCATTCAAATGTAAATGTATATGGTAAAGACCAACTCAAATGCTCTACCACTACGCGACATGAAAATTGTGTCATGATTTTAGTTAGTTTTTACGAAAGCAAGAAAAAGATAACATGTGTTTACTTTTTTTGTTTGTAAGACTGGTGTAATGTCTGTCATTCACACCTTAAATAAAAATATATTAATTTTACTATAATATAATATTTCACCGAGTGGTAAGCGCTTTAATCTTCGATTGCAATGTCG
Source organism: Himalopsyche tibetana (assembly GCA_030503985.1). Taxonomy (NCBI): domain Eukaryota; kingdom Metazoa; phylum Arthropoda; class Insecta; order Trichoptera; family Rhyacophilidae; genus Himalopsyche; species Himalopsyche tibetana. Next base: position 4,510,335 of record JAPJYX010000009.1, on the reverse strand, counting down.
GTGAAATTTGGTTCCAGTACGAAAACTTTCATTTTAAGCGAGATTACAGTTTGGTGTTCGAAAACACTGTGACGTCTCAATGCTAGATAGCATTTTACTTTTTTTTTAGCATGTTAACGAAAAATCATTAAAAACGGCACGTTAAAAAAAGCCATGTTTTATAAAATATTTAAACTATTACTCTACTTCAAAAGACATCATGTCCATTTTACCAATTACCATAATTTTAGTTTTATAAATTTATTATCATATTCATATGTTTTTTTTCGTCCATGTTCGCTCCCAATGAGGTATCTCAACAGTAATTTTTCTACGAGAACTGTTTGTTACTCAGTCGCTCAACCTCTCTTTTTTCAAAGAGAGTAGTACGGCTAAAAGGATAAGACTAGGACAGGACTAATGGTTTATTAATCGCTCTCGTTACGCCCATTTATTGAAAGAACGGAAAGCTGCGAGGAAATTTTTATAAATCACAAACACCCATGCCGTCGAACAGAATTTTACAAATCTATCAAGAAAACGGAGACAGAAGTCAACAACGCTAACCATTGCGCCATACGACCCGACATTGTTTAATTGAACAATTGTAAATAATATTATAAGTTAAAAGGTTAAATTTTACGCCTACCTTTTTCATGCCTAGGCCCCCCAAATCTCTAAAAAACAATAATCTGCGGACCCCTGAATAATTTTCATTTCATATTTTCATATTTTATACAAAGTTGAAAGAATGAAAATTTTCGAGGACCCCCGCGAAAAACCTGCGGACCCAGGTTGGGAAGCTTTTTTTTAATGAAAAAGATGTCTTATGCTTCTGGAGTATAGATGTATGATCAAATACTATAGGAAAAATAACGTCAATACGAAAGTTTACCTATCACAAAAAGTGATGTTCATAATACCTTTATCAGAAATTGTTGCTTGTCTGTTCTTATACCAGAGCAATATGAAAAACACTCAAGCTTAATTGCAGTACGCTTTGTTTACATAATTATGAAATATTAGTATAATCCGCACTTGAAAAATGTTTAAAGTGGAATCCGTAAAAATAAATGTCTGATAATTGTAAAAGTAGATGCACTAGCGCTTACTACGCGTCTGTTTACAGTGTGTTTACAACATTGTTTTTTTATTATTATTTTATTTTATTCTACATTGGTAACAAAACACATCATATCCATTTTCGATTTATGATAACTACGCTTAAGAATTATAAATACATCAATTTATGTATTCAAATTTACTATAAACACTGTTAAAACCACTGCCAAAGATTACTATCGGTGTTTAAGCTCACATTTTTAAGTGATTCATATAATATGATTAAAAATAACTAATCAGCGATCATAATTTTAATGCCGTAGTAGTAAGAATATTACGCATCTTAAGAAATCGCTACTTGAGATAAATAATCATGTTAATTGTTTAACATTTTTTATGATAGCAAAATAATGTGTTTCTGTAGTTTTTTTGTGATTTTCTCTCAACTCGATTTTTTAAGGATTATAATTTATTAATCCTTGCCTTTATTTGTTTGATACATTGTTATCTGTTTGACCATTTATTGCTTAAAGTTGTACAACATTAAAAATGTTTAATTTTCTTTTCAGTATCCGCATCCTTATAAAAGAGAAAAGTGCACTTCAAAACTGGCTCACCAAATGATTATTTACATAAATTGGTTATGGTCTATCAGGTGTGATTCCGTTTCTGTAGGGTCTCGACTTTTCAATAGAAAAACATGTATTGGAAATCATTTCTTTCACTTTATTGTTTCAGAAAAATGCCTTTATTTTATTTGTCTTATTATTTATATTGGCATGAATTTATTTTAATAAAAACACAATAATCCTTTGTACTTCATTCCACTTTATTTATTCATTGCGAGCATTGTCAACATCAGTTGACAATGCTCGCAATGAGCGAAACCGGTCCTGACATATTAAATAAAGTGGAATGAAGTACAAAGGATTATTGTGTTTTTATTAATATAATGCCTTTCCACCAAGTATTGACAGTGAACACCCTAAAAGTGATCAATTTATTTATATAAAAACTCATGAACACATTTTTTATATATAATATGTATGTTTCTGACAATTCAATACATGGTTTTTGAGTACTCTTTATTATTCGATGGTTCAATTTCTATACGTTTTAGTTAAGCATGTTGAAATCAAACAGATAAGAGACATATTTCAAACGACGTACATTTATGCCTTGAGTCTTAATTGTATACATCGATTGTTTGTAACTGTATGTCATACGGTAATGATTTTTTTTATTGAAAGCTTCCACTTGCTTCTCATACAAAATTTCAAGCGACAAATAAATTACATTTCTCAATATATTAATCACCAAAGCATCAAATTTTCGGCTTAAATTATGATTGGAAATATTTGATAAACTGTGTTACAAATACTTTAACAAATAATCTTATCGGTACTTATGTGCATCGAAATTTTGTAACGGCGGCAATTAATTAAAGACATAAGCTGTTATGAACGATAACTAAATCACTTTCTTAAGCTGGTTTGTTCAGGGTTATCCTGTTAAAGCTTAATACTTTGCATGTTAACTGTTAATAAGTAGATCATTAGGAAAGTAATCAAGGCTATTTGCATGCAAACAAGGGCCCTTCACAACAAACATTACACTTCCAACATCTTGACAGAAACATCGTTCCAGCCTCAATTATATAAATTCAGCTCTGGCATAAATACAAAACATTCACATTTAAAAAATATTAATGCTCAAAGTTTTCAAACTGCTGATTCTTCTTTCACATACAAACTGCTCTTAAGCTTAAGCGTTTTGTCAAACATTAAAAAACAAAAAGTTTTGAGAATATAAGTAATACCTACTGAGTAACGTTTTTATTAAAGTATTTTATATTGGTATTTTTTTGTGAATATAACGGAATAAGCTAATATTATAATAATGTCTCAATTTAATAACACTGTTGTGTCACACATTGTTACACAAAGAGTGGCTGACAAAGTTCTAAATTTTTATTAGAAATTTTCATAATTTCTTAAGTACATAGCTTGAAAGAAAATAGCTCATAGATGGAGAAGCGTCTCCAAAATAATTAATAACTTATTTGCCGTGCAAGACGAATGTTTGGTATTTTATCGACGCAGGTAAAACTACTTATAATTTAAGATTTCGACTGAAGGTGCTTGGTGGAATTTCAATATTAAATTAGAATCGTTCAAACTATGTACATTCTCACAAATTCTCACAAAAAGACTAAACGTCAGTTCATATTCATTCGTGAACTTGAGCGCCTGAAGATGCCGAAAGGCGAAACCCGGTTCGTTAGTGACAAAATTTGTGAGAATGTACATAGTTTGAACCATTCAAATTTACAACTTCTTTGTTTAAAATAACTTTTTATGAAGCGTTCAATTTTGTTGCATTCGAGCTTGCATTGAATTTCGCATAAAAATGACTTTGTGCTCATCAGCTTGCAATTTTATTTAATTTCTTATTATTTAAATAATGTATTGCTCCTTATTTTATAATGATGTTTTATTTGAATAAACATAGATTAGCTTAGTACTTGTCTTACCATAGCATTATATTTTCTACACCTAATCTCTCTTCGAAAAAAAAGAAGTTAAGGCATTAAATAATAAACATTTTTTGTAGAAAAACTTCCGTTGTGATGCTTCCATTAATTAAAAGGCAATGTTCTGCACATTAGATTAAAAAAAAACACATTAAAATATCAGTACTTCTTTTAAATTTAGGCAATAGTTTTTATTTAGTTTGGTTAGTGTTGATTGACCACATTTCTCATTCAAGTTAAAATATCTATCAATAATATCATCAATACTATCTTATTGATAAATACTGCTCAAGAGATGATTTAAATACTAACTAGATAAGTACTAGACTTTATAAAAAAATCGTTTTATGAGTTACTTAAGCGCTCTACATGTTTGTGATCTCCAGATTTCGCAACAGCAAGTATCAGACTAATCCCGTGTTAAAAATGTTGACTCACTTTTCTTGGCATTGGTTTTCATTACACTTTCATATTTTCAACGGCCAGAAACTGCGCCAAGTATGTTTATGTATATTTCTGTTTGTTGCCATTTTGTATCCTGTATATTATATACCTATAGGGCGAATTCGACGGTACTATATTAAGATATGGCAGGAAGAAAAGTAAAAGGTGAGTGACAGAGAATTCTGAGTATTACATAAGAGGTGGTATATAACATACACGACATAACAAGCGGGTAAGTTTAAAGAGAAAAGCAAATTTTAATTTTATATATTTACTATAAAGATAAGAAAGAAAAAAAAAATAGTAAGGTCTTGGTACCTAATACTGATTTTTTAGCGATATATTTTTTATTTTGATAATTTTATATTTTAAATTAACAAAACAAAAAAATTCACTCGTGATTAGTATTTACACTTGATGACTTACTAAAATCTAAGACTACAATTTTTCCTTCATTGACAATTAATACAGTATAAAATAATTTAAAGTTTCGACTGAAGGTGCTTGATGGAAAAAAAAATATATTTTAGAATTAGTTTCATTTTGGTTTTGTACACTTCCATAAAATTCTTGCGTGAATGCACTCAAACTTGATCGAGTGCATTCGCGCACTGATCAGCACCGGAAGATGCCGAGAGGCGAAACCAGGATCGTGTTCGACCAAGAATTGTATGGAAGTGTACAAAATCAAAATAATTCTAAATTACAGTATAAAATAATAATTGTTTATCTTTACTTAAAACGTCAAAATTCTTAATACTCTTTTATTATTATTATAACAAAGGTTTTGAAATTTGTATGATAAACAACTGAAATGAATAAGTTCTACGGTGGACTTGTAATTTTAACAAATTTGAAAAAAAAGCCTTTTCTTCTTACAAAACTACCACTTTATAATACCCCAAATTCTTTAACAACTCCGCAACGACGGCAATAGGACCCCCTAGATAGCACCCTAAAAGGACAAAACGCGGAAAACCCGGAGCAAAAATGAAATCATATTTTATTTTCCTTTCATTAAATGTCGAGTTTATTACGGGCCCGAGGGCTGGTGCGAAGAGGGCCCCTTTTACGCGGCCCTTGACTTGAAAACCACTCTCCCTTCGGCGATGGCGCTCAAAGCCTCAATTGCGAAAGCGTTATTTTAACAATCCACGCTTCCGCAAATCGCTCAAAGACCTTTTACATTTTGACAAACAGTGAATTTCAAATATTTCGAACCTCTTAGTAAAAATGTTTATTTAATTTTTAACAAAGAAAATACTTTGGAATCTGCAAACATTATTTAATATTCTTAACATATACGCAAAGTAAAATAGTTTAATGATCATTTTTAAACATTCATCAATATGTGAAGAACGGAAAAACCATTTTTATTTTCATAAAAACAAAAACAAATTTACAGCATTTTTTTTTCAAAATATGAATTTTTGTTTTTATGAACATTGTTGACCTGGTAAAAATTAATATATTATCAAACTTACAGCTGTCGCCATTAAATAGTAAGATACTAAACACATGATCAACTTTTCCGGTTCTAAGCTCAAGAAATGCGACCCCAATACCAACATTTTCTTAAATATCTATTTTAATATGGGTGATACAATGTTTATAATTAAGGTATTCTTATATCATAGTTTTTTGGCCTTTTTGTAGTTTATATAAATACGCGATAACGCGATAACGCTATAAGACGACAAGCGCCCGCGATAACGATCGTTCGTAAGATAGCTGCGCTACACTCGTCAGTTGTAAATTCATATGTGTGCTGGGATGACGTCTTTTTTACGCGCAACATAAAATGTGATTATTTATTAAAAAACCACGGATTTTTATAAAAAAAAATGTTATTTTAAATATTTAAAAGCCCTTGGACTATTTTTTTAAAAAAATCATAAGAATAAGGCCAATAATGAGGAAACCACTGGGGTCACAAAAGATCCCATCGGCAGAGAAGTATTTTTCTAGTCTCCGAGCCGCGAGAGTTAACTGTATTAAATCATTCATTATAGCAGTACTGTTAATATCATAGGTGTAATATCAACTAACAGTAGAAGGCACGTTGTAACCAATGAAATATTAACTGCAACTTCAACTAGTATGTGATTTTTCATTTTTGTATTGCTTGCATACGTTTATTACAGTATTGTTAACCGAAGCAACGAATAAAATAATGTAAAACAACAAAATGACTAAAGTGTGTTTATTGCTTTATATCAAACCTATGAATCATATTGATCTAACTTAAAACTCAGTAGCAACGAGAAATCTAAGCTTAAGTGGGACTTGCTTATTTGTTATAGTTTGAGATGTATATAATACAGTGGCAAATTTTGACTTGGGTGAATTAATTTAGGCACCGGAAAACCCACCAAAACTTTTCCATACATTTATTGGTTATAGTTTTTACTTCACTAAAATTGTATTAGGGTACATATGCAAGCCTAAGTTGCATTGTAAAATAAATAACCAACTCAAAAAAGAGGTAAGTCACATTATCAACACTCAAATATTTCCAAATAATGTTATCTGTTTACGTCAAAATGAAACGTAAGTAATTGGTATTAGGCTTTCCAATCCAGGGATTCCGGATTCCGTAATCCCTGAATCCCATCTAATTTTGTTATCTTGAAATCCCGAATCGCGACCGTACCAATCCCGACATTTTGGGATTGAGATTTTTTTTGCAAATTGGTAGATCGGTAAATTCCGGGGTTTTTGAAATTGGAAACGAAATCCTATGATTTCCTAATCGCAGACCAAAGGTTTTATCAATTACAAATCCCAATTTATACACGATTTCATGTTGAGTGTTCAATCCCGGGATCACAAAAAAGCTCCGGGTAGGATACCTTAATTGGTATATCATAGATTTTTTTTTTGTATTTTCGATGGAATCGGCAGTACCTTTGTGGAAGTCATTTCAAATATAAAATTCAATTTAATAACTTTGTTGCCACACTTAAGCTACCAATTTTGAGAAGCATCATCAGACAGAGCATCGTAAAACTTACGAATACACTATTATTAATATTTATTCGTAAGCCTAGCTATATTCTTTCTGATGGTCTTTCTCAAAGAAGTAAAACACGTATCACAACAAGTGGAATAGTAAATAATTTATTAAATTTATTTTCATGTTTGCTTTTTTAATTTTGCAGGTTGAGAAGCTCCATCTGACATAGTCATTTTTGCCTAGATTTTCCACCTCCTTTGCTGGGAGCCATTTTTATTTATTGCAAATAACATTTCCGTTTGTGTCTCTACTTTACAGTCACTCTTTGTTTGACACAGTTCCTTAAACGGCGTATCCGCTAATATTTCAAAATAAAGCTCAGTTAAATGAATCAAATGTAAGTAAAAGTGTCTACGAGAAATTCAATATTTAGAATTGGAATGAATAAACACAAAGCATTTTTAACATTATCAATAAAAATAATATTCTAATTGTTAAAATTAATAGAAAATTTAAATTAACTTTGATTATTCCACGTATTGTGTTACTAACTGTGACACGTGTTTCACCTTTTTTAGAGACATCTTCAGACTTACTATCGCAAATTTTGCTTAAGTAATAAAACAAGATTGATTCTAACATTTTAAAATTATGAAATTACAAAATGGAGTTTGGGTTTTTTTTCCTTTTAATGAAAGCAAGAAGGGGGGTGATAGAATCGAAATAAAGCAAACAAATAATGATAATAATGAGCTGCAATCAATCAGATTGGGATTTTTCCTTTTTAATGGAAACAAGGAGGAGATTATAGAATCGAAACAAAGCAAACAAACATAATCATACTACTAATGACGTTAAACATTACAAACTATTAAACTAATGAGCTGCAATCAATAAAATAGGTTGGCAGATAGGTGTTAGTATTAAAATTATAAAAATGATCGATATTGTCCAATTGACAAAACAATTGAGTTCCCATTTTATTATTGATCGTTTGTCGTTGTTTCCTATTGAAGGTTTCTCAAACAAATCTGTAAATATTTACTAAGCATATTTTTTTTCATAGAAGCTTACAATGTATTTTAACTAAAATGGAAAGGAAACATTTTCAAGATTTAAAATTGTCTAAAGCAAATCAAGTAAGTATGAAAATTGTATAGTTTTCTAAAATAGTCGAGCAATTAGAAATTAATAGGCATAATCAAGCTAACGACATCTTAAATGAACAGACAATCATAAATATATCACTGTCAAAAAGCTTTAATGTAATTAATAAAAAATAACCGTTTTATTTAAACTAATTTACACTGAATAACCTCGTACTTGTTGTTGTTCTTAGGCACTACAGTCATGTTTAATAAATGTTATAAGTGTAATATAAATTAGGAGGACAGAGCCAAAAAAAAAGATGTATTGTAAATCTTTTAAGGCAGTATATATAGCTGAGCTTATGCAAGTTTAAACATAGTTCTGAAGTTGGCGCACGCCGTCGTAGCTATAAACTTATCTTATAAAAAAATGTAGAACTAACTACAATGATATTTTTTTACCTTTTTACAATGGAGTTTTTCTAAATAAATGCCAATCCAATCAAACAAAAATATTGTAAAGGACTTTTAGTTAGTAAGTACATCGTTCTTTGTTTGTCACGTTTTAAAAATATAATACGGATGCTTAAAATAATGTTCATGTGTGAAATCTTACACTTTGAACCTTTACATGATTGAAAAATCAATTTAACATTTAAGTATTTGAAGCTGTGACTCAGTTGCCAAATTTTTACGTCAAAAAGTATTGGTCACTCAGCCGTAGGACTGAAAAGACTTTCCAGTCAATACAATTTTAATCAACACTAAAAAATAAACGTCTGTTTAATTTGAGAGTAATGGGAAATTGTAACATCTCTAAAGTAACGAAAAAACGCACGACAATTTTTAAAACCAAGCGTTAAAACTGAGGGTGCGAGAAGACGATACTTGTCTATTTGTTTCAACGGAAAAGGACTTTAAAGTGTGCACCGAGGAAGAAGCATGCTAATATTTATTTGGTCTGCAAATTAAGGGAAAATCCACCGGCTTTAAATTATCAGACGAATGACCCCACCACAATGAACAATGGCGCAGATTTTTTTGCCTCCGGCAGAATAAAAGCCCAGTTTATTTATTACTCCACAGGCTATTTTTAGAGAAAGGAAAGTTCTTCGAATGCAGACAGCTTTTCGCAGTAATTTTAGATTGCGTTTCAGATTTATCTTTACCATTTTTAAAACGATTTATTTTTAATTCGGTGTTACACTTTTTTGTTATGAGTAATCAACTATGATACTAAACAACTATTGACAATTTATAAATATTAATTTCAAATAAACAATATTAGTACAATCTTTTTCTATCCATTCATCGAATCCTTTAAGTATTTCTCTAGAGATTGTTTTTGCTGCAAAATGTTGGCTTATCTTTTTTTCTATTCTGGTTCTAAAGCCATTCCTGATGTTCGTTATATTCGAAACAATTGTTTTTGACCTGCTAAAACATTCAAATGTCTGTCATTATATAATATTTTCACTCACGGCAATTGGAAATATTTTTAAACAGTGAGTTATGTTGGAACTTTCTTTCGTTTACAAATGTGAATAAATAGTGCAAATCAAACATGCTTAAAACTTATTCAAATCATCCATTTATGCTTCCAAGATTTTCACACTACCCTTATATAATGTGTATATTGTAAAAATCCAAAATAATTGATATTTTTGTGTTATTCTAAGCAAGTTATATCGACTAGGGTATCCAATCCCGAAGCCTTTTTCCAATCCCGGGATTTCGGGATTGATTTATTTTGAATCCCGGGATCCCGGGATTGAGATTTTTTCACCGAGGAATTTGAAATCCCCGATTTGGTACTTTTTCCCAGAATCTCGCCGAAACTCGTTTTTTTTTTTTTAGCTCACCGAGGAATTTGAAATCCCCGATTTGGTATACTTTTTCCCAGAATCTCACGAAAGGTCGTTTTTTTTTTTTTTAGCTCACCGAGGAACTTGGAATCTCCGATTTGGTATACTTTTTCCCAGAATCTCGCCGAAACTCGTTTTTTTTTTTTTTTTTAGCTCACCGAGGAATTTGAAATCCCCGATTTGGTATACTTTTCCCCAGAATCTCACGAAAGGTCGTTTTTTTTTTTTTTAGCTCATCGAGGAATTTGAAATCTCCGATTTGCCAATTTCGTGTAAATTTCGAGAATTTACGCAAAATTTCTCGATCCCGAAATCCCGGGATCGCAGCCATCTCAATCCCGGAATTTCGGGATCAGAAAATTGAACGGGATCCCGGGATTGGATGCCCTAATATCGACCAATCAATTTTAAAGAGACATGTCATACATATGTTTCATCGTACATGCTAAAATGTACGTACAGAAAATTTACGTCACACGACAGTGTTTTGATAAACCGTTTTTATATGATATCGTGTTGAAAAGCTTTTCAAAATAAATTGAAACATGACTATAAAGATTTCAATATGAAGCAAGCAAATTTTTAACTGCTTTATTATCCTCTAGGTAAAAAAAAATGTTAAATACTTTTACAAGCCAAAATAGTGTTAATTTTTCCACTGTATTGGAATCAGTCAGATGATAATATTTCTTATATCTGTTTATCGTTATCAATAAAGTGGTAACTAATTATTACGACATTAAATTTAAGTCATCGTCCATGTTCAATCTATCGAAAATACAACATTAAAAAAAACTGAATCTATATAACTATGGTGTACCTACTTAAATATAAACATATTTCAAACATTTTTAAAATCTAATATTCATTAATATTAAACGTTATAGATTCTTAGGAATTTTACTTTGGATTTAATCCTCAATAAATGATTTTAACTCAAACCAATAGTGGTCACAAATATTTTAATATTCGTAGGAATAATTCAGCATCCACGAGTTTTGTAACCAATACGAATTTTAGTTTATATTCTGTTATTATTTTTTAATGTGAAGCATAAGGCATTTATTGTGAATTATTTTATGAAAACTGCCTGTTCTCAGTAATCATATCTCTAAAGAGAGTCATGATGATTATTGTAAATTAATCAATAAGCTAATAATTCTACCACTTTACATCGTTTTTATAATTAAAAATAAAGAAATAGGCAATTCAATATGTTCAAGCCTTTTGACATAAAGTCTTTAATCGATTATTAATTTCATTATTTGGCTTCTTTTACTGGAAATCTTTAAAATGCGTTAAATTTAACTGTATATTTATAATATTAAAATTCTATAAATAAAAAGAGTTCTTTGAAATATATGCTCACTTTGAATTTTAACAATGAAAAAAAAAGAGGAAACAACCACACAATTGATTAATTCTTCGAAACGGCTGTTACTAATATATTAACTGATGTAAATATGTATGTATTTGTCGAATTTGCAGAACTCCATTATAACAAGGTGAAAATATGAATTTCAACTTGAATGAATTATAACAGTAATCTTATAGATATTCACTGTGGAAAAAAAAATAACGTAACCCACACATAACAAATTTTACAGGAGACACAAAAACTCTTTTTGATGATTTTAGGCCAAAAGCAAATAATGAATATACGCAGTAGTCCTTGAAGTCCATGGAGACTGATAAACTCTATTTAAATTGATTTTATCTGAAATTAATTGAATTAATAGAAGTGCGGACTACGTCCTGTTTCCTTTTCATAGTCAGTATAAAATAGATAACTGCACGTCATCGTCCAAACAATCTGTTTTAAGATGCAGCTATGACGATGGCGTAAAGCCGAAAGAGCCACCAACTTTATTATTTTTGCATTTGTTTAAAAAATTGGTTAATAATAAATATGTTCGCAATTTGACATCGACAACAGATCTAGACGTAAATAAGTTTTGAGTTAATATCGTACGATCGAATAAACATAGAGATACCGTACAAAGTCATGGGGTATGTTACGTAAGGGTACATATTCTGTCTCTGCATGAAAGGTGGTTATACAGCCATGAACCCCTTATTCGTGTAAAGGTGGGTACATACCGTTCAATTAATATAACACCGGTAGGTCCCTAACTTTATCGATTAGCCCCTTGTACAACAAAAGAAAAAACACGCAAACCGCACAGATACGTAACAAGGCCCCTTATTTCGGTTCATCCGCGCCCACATCCCACCTGTTTTGTGTAATTCGTCCGAACGGAGTGTATAGAAGGATGGGTTGATACAGGAGTACGAAACAGTTTTATTTTATATCTTTATATCTTTACAAACCCGAAAAATATTTAACATCATATTATTTATGGCCTACATTTTATTTCGCCACGTTTTTTCGTATTTTTTTACGTGAAAGATACATGTTGGTTGGTGCATACTGCCACTGTTGTACGGTCACCTTCCATAAAACAATTATTATCAAGAAAAGACACATATTTACTCACCCTACCTTTTTACTATGCACTATTGTATATAAAAAAAACAAAGATAGAACAAAAATAAATAAAATATAACTTTCTCAGCCAATTTACTGAAATGATAATTTTTATCATGTGTACACCGAAAGTTCGTTATGGTGTTAGAGGAAGATTTTTTATAAATCTTCTAAAAAATGTTGGATAGTTTCTCGCATCTTGCTCTAAAATTTAGAAACCAGCCACTTTACCAAAGTGTTTAAAACGTAAAGATAGACATATTTATCGACAACGAACGTATCGTCCAAATTACTAATAGTCACCAAATTTGATGAGGTAGTTTATACTTATTAATAAAAAAAAACTACTTTCTGAACGTTTTTTTAATGCACTTCACCCTAATTGTACAAAATAATAAAATACCATCCGTGCAGCTCCGCAACGATTGCATATTGATTATATTTGTTAAACTTGTGGCTATACGCACATAACGGTTGGTAGTGGGACAACTTACACATATAAAAAAAAATTGAAACACCGCTTTAGATTGTGTAAGTTGGTATATTTGAGTGTATTAGTTGCAAACACGTCTCATTCCAAAATGATTCAAAAATGAAACTTTAATTTCATTTTGAAAAACAATGAACATTTTAAAAGTATTTTTATTTTTAAATTACTTTGGAATGATATTTTGTATGTTATCAAGCCATACTTGAAACTTACTTCTAAAAACACTTTTTTATTTATTGACTAAATTACATTCACGGTTCTTGTTTCAACAATTTTGGAATGAGCCGGGTTTGCAACTAATAGCCTCATTTATTTTTTTGTGGTACATACATAACTATTTCCAAATGGATTACTAAATATAACATTTTTGACATGGATATTAATCTTAATAATTGTAAACTTACTAATTTTACTTTTTAAAACATGTCAGCACATGAAAAAATTCCCAATAACTTAACCGTCAAGCGGAGTTAAGAAATTCCAAAATACATTTATTTACAAATAAAAGCAGCAAAGTATAACTAAGGGTAAATTTTAATTGTTAAATTCCTGTTCTAAAAAAATGTCTTTATAGAGTCAGCCGTATACTATGTGGCATGATAGCTATTGCCAATTCGCCAAATAATTTTTGATTGAAAGAAAGTTCATACGAAATTTACTCTAGGAGAATTGACATTACAAAAAAATCTAAAAACCAAACCCGCCTGGTCACTAAAGTCAAGCACCTACCAACTAGATGAAAGCGGTTTTTCAGATTAAATAGTGTGTATTTGTAATCCAATTCTTCAGTGTCGACAAGCTCGTGAGTTATTGGAAGCTTTCAAATCCTCAGCTTGGCCGCTGCTGAGCTAGCTCGATCAGGGCAGAATGGGTTGGTCCGCGCAGAGCAATTTATCTTGGGCCGGGCCTTATACCGCCGGCGTGAAAATGTCAACATTTCTCTGCCCCACACAGCTCGCCGTACTCTGTTTTAATCCAATTAACGCACTGTACGAATTCAGGTGTTGTTTGATATTAATGTGCATCATTAAAAATTTACCATTTATAATTTCATTTGGCAGTTTTTTTTCATTATTACATTCACGCCAGGGACAAAATTTGACATTGAATACAATGGCATGGAATTAGCGTGTACATTTCAAAGTGGTTACAGCAACTATTGTTAAAAAAGCCATAAAAAATAATTAGCATGCTAAAAAATTAATACCACTTTTTGCTAATAAATTTTTAAAAAAATGTTAAAAAAACAGTCACATTTTGGTAAAAAACATTTTTTTGATTATTACGTCCACTAAGCAATAATTTCAGTTATAATTTTGTTTTTTTTTAATTAATATCAATATTAAATATTTTAAACAGACTGTTAGGTATGTTTTGTAAAAGTTGATCTATAAAACAAGTAATTTTGATCAACATTTATGTCTCAATGAATGAGTGGGTTTTTTTATATTTTTTGACGGATTCGGCGAAAGCTTTGTAGAAGTTCATTTTTTACTAAAAAAATTAATTACTTATGTACTGCATTGTTGTGCTACAGATTGTGACACATATTTTTCCTCTTTACGAGGCAGCATAGTCATCATCATCATATGGAGTAACAAAGTTACCAAATGTAATTGTATATTGATTTCAAATATGTTAACAGAAAATTCAAGTAAATATAATTGCCATTAATCACGCCTCACTTGTAGAATACCTAGTGATTTTTGGATAATGTTCTATTATAAATGGTTTAAAAACCCACTTCTACAAATAGAGTTTAAAAATGATTATGTTACCAAAATGTGTTGAATGTACTAGGGCATCCAGTCTTGGGATCCCGAAATCTCAGAATCCCAAATAATTTATCGATCCCGTACTCCCAGGGTGGACTTTGTGAAACATTCAGTATGACTCAGTATGGCAGATCGCTAAAAAACATTATTAATATTTTAACTACAAGAACATATTAAAAAATAAAATTGAAAAAGACTGTTTTTTCAATGCAGAGTTATCCATAGTTTTAATAAATACATAATGTCATTTTCACGTCGAATATTATAAACCCAAAAATATAAGCTGGCGGTTATTGTAACTAAACACGTTTCACGAAAAAAAACACAACAGCCCCAGTGGAATGATTTAACCCTTTATTTATTTAACAAACCCATTACAGTGCCCATCATTAAATTTATTTAAATCTCTTCAATGCGTTATTTGACATCGGGATTTGAAAACGCCATAAAGCTTTATTTTAAAACATGAATAGGATTTTAGTAACACAACACTTCCCCCAATATTATTTGAAACTGTTATTTTTTTATGCAGTTGGCTTTTTGTAAAAATTGTACAACGCACTAGAATAATTATTACAAAAGAGTAAATGTGTCAAACATATAGTATTCATATTCAAAAAGATTTTTTTATTAGAAAAACTTCTTATTTATATTAATAAATAGGAATGATTTTTTTATACGTTGGGTCAGTTTTTTTATTCGTTTTATCTCTTACTGTGGAACATATAGAATCCTTATTGAGTATGTCAATATATTATGCAATATTAAATTAGACTATTCAACAAGGTTTTTTTAGATAAAATATGAAAACTTTATAACAGATTAGTTTAATAAATTATAACGATGACTTGATTGCACTGATTCAATTTCTAAAATGAAGTATTCCAAAGGATCTATGCGAACGTCAAAGAAATTCATATGCCATCTGCTGTGGTCTTGTTGGTAAAAACTTAGCTTTACCAATCAGGCGGGTGTGGATTCAATTCCCAGTGTATTTGATGTCAAATTTAGCTGTCGAATACTTAATTTAAAAACAAATACATGAGTGTTTGTGATGTTAATTCATCCCAGTTGATCTCGAATAACTTCGATTCTCGTCGATTTTACCCCGTACTTTCTTTTGATTTCAAAGTATTTGGTGCATTGTCACTAGTTGTAATGCCAAATATTACTGATAAAGTTGCTTTTCATTTTCAAACGATATATACTTCCAAATTTAGTCAGGATTTTTTACATTTGTCACATATCAATTTTGGGATGGAAGCCGTTGATCTAAACAACGATTTAAAAAAAATGTAATATACATATCGACTGTGGAAAGAAAAAAAGACGTTATCCACACATTTTTGGTGATTTTGGGCCAAAGTCAAATTGTGAAGTGAAGTGCACGGAGACTAATAAACTGGTTTTTATTATTGGTTTACCTAATATTGAATCATATAATATATTTTTTAAGAAAAAATAATTCGGCACTTTCAGCATACCTCCTTTTTATAGAATGTAAGTGTAATAGTGTACAACGTTGTGATTATCGAATAAAAGCTGTTTTGAAAAACCTGTGGGTTACGTCTTTTTTCTACAGTCGATATACAATAAAACCGTTTTCCAAATCGAAATGTTACATATAATTGTTCTCATTCATTTACTAAATAAAGTGCATAGTTTTTAAAAACTTTATAATATGGTCTTCTGTCTTCTTTGATTTTCAGTATCGACAAATTTATAAAAAAACTGTTTTGTATTATTTCAAAAAAAAAAAGGTTTTTTTTATGAATATAATTTAAGATTGTATTTTTTTTCTTAATAACCACGTAAGAACGCCACTTGGCAAAAATAATATTCACTTCAATATATTTTTTAATAAACCTACGTCGTGCACGATTAATCCTTCTGAATACTTTTGTCGCTCTCATATTAAATAACGCGGTATAATAAATAAAGCGTCATCCACAATAATATATTTGGCCAAGTCGATACAATAATACAAGCAGTAATATCCGTATCGACTCACTTAATGAAATCCTGCTAGCAATTCATTTGGAACAAATCTCTGAGTATTACGCCTGTGAAACTGTGGGACACATACGAACGCGTATAATTAAGTTTGATTTTCAACGGTCATAAATGATGCAGTAAATTTGTCGGGTTAGCCTTGTTGGCTTCCGTGCTGGATCTCACGGGTTCGAGTTTCAGTATGAACAGCATTTTTTATATCGATTTATCGATTTCTGTTCGAAGACATGGGTGTTTTTAATGTCTAAAATGTCTTCCCCTCCCACCTTTTCCGATCCATTAATAACTGAGAGTAGCAAGAGCGATTAGTTAACCATTAGTTCTATCCTAGCCTTATCCTTCTTTCCCTACTACTACTCTCTTTAAAACAAAAGAGAGATTGAGCGACTTACTAACAAACAGTTCTCGAAGAAAACTTCTGTAAAGACATATACACCTCCATTAGAAGGCAATATGCTCCACATTTGGAGCAGACGTGGATAAAAAAAATATATTATGGGAGAGAAATTTAGTCATTAATGTACGAAACATGGACCCGAAGAAAATATTTTTTTTTTACTAATTTTCAGTTTTTAATTTCATGAGAAATGCGGAGATTATCAAACGCGCTGGATAGCGCCCTGTTACATCGTTGGTCATGGAATGATTTGAACCTGGTTAGGACATGTGCTATCATAGAATTTAAGTCTTGTTTGCCACTTCTTCTGGCAGGTGGTATTCTGGCGTCCTGGATGACTCTCAGCTACTATATATATAATTTACTCAGCAATACTGAGAGATGCTAGTATGTCATAGGAGGAAGTAAAACAATTCACAGAAAAATAGGGAATCATGGAGCTGTTGCGTGGCAGCCAAATGCTCTTCATAATGGGCAAATATATTCAAAGAAAAAAAATTTTGCTCTTTGCATGACATGGAAAAACTGTGATTTAATTAATCTGAAATAATATTGATTCAATAATGCAACCAATGACAAAAAAATTAACGTCAAATAATCAACAACCTTTTCATATAAAAATAATATAAAACTTTGTAAAATGACCAACTTTCTTGTGAAATCAGGTTTTTAGTAACAACTTCCAACTACTACTAAAAATAAATTTATTTTGTTATTTCGTAATAAAAAAGTAAATTTAACCATTACACTAAAATTTCAATAAAACTAAAGCCAATTGCTGCATTTTCATGTTGTGCTATTTATTCTTGATAAAAAAACCTGAATATATATATGCATATATATACATATAAAGATTTTTTCAAAAAACATACATTAGTAATTATTTGCCTGAAGTTAAGTTTTTTTTGCTTTTATCCTAAATTCTTTTATTTATAAGGTCAAATGGTAATTTAATCGAAAAATGTGAAAGAAAAAATAATTATTTGCATAGTTCATGGTTCGTGCATATGTACATATTTATATTGATTTGCATAGATTTGCTTTTGATTATTCTGTAAATAGATATTTTTTGAAAGAGGAGCATTTATAAATATGATTTTGACAATCTCTGTCACAACAGATAGACGCAGAGTATCTTTCTTCTCCCCTATTCTATTTTGTTTCTGCGTGTGTTGGTGACGGTACATAAACAGCAGAATATGTTATCTACATATTATTTACGTGTGTGTACGTATACCTTTGTAGAAGAGTGGATCCAAATATTAAATGACATTTTGGTATAGTGTATGCCACAATATATGGTAAATTTAGGTAATCATCGTCAATAAATATTTAAAAGTGTATGTAATTGTAAGCAAACAGAATCTATGTGAAAAAGTCTTGTTTTTCTTCGAAGAAAAATACCACACTTAAAGCTAAGTTGTGTTATAAAAATATATTAATTTGCTTATAAAGAATTCATACTGCAGTCTAGTTTATAATATCTAGCTTAGTTCTTCTGATTTTGCGGGTCTTGGTTAAGAAGGTTAATGTCAAACTTTTCAATTTATATTTGTAATATCAGTTATATTTGATTTGATCTTGAATGACTTTATTTGACAACAATTGTTTATCCAATTAATCTCATATGGTTCAATTTCAAAATATTTACAAATTAACACACTCGCTAAATTCCATTTTTTAGAAGTAGAATTTTAAATAAATAATAAGCGTTTTTATCTTTTATCAATTCTTGTAAAATTGATTGGTTGTGTAATTTTGTTAAAAATATTTGACTATTGTTTCATTATGATAAAGCTTTTACCTATACAAAAACCAATTCTTCCCGCATGATAAATTACCAATATTAAAATAAATGAAAAATTCAAATTCTTATAGTAAGTCAAATAACCGTATATTTTGAATTAAATTAAGACTAATTGCATATTAACTAGACCTATAAAACATCTTTTTATATCAGAATTTACTTAAAAAAATATTCTATTTTGCACATTGTCACTATACAAAAGTGACGATTATTACCAACCAACAGAAAAGATTATACGTTAAAAAAAACACAATACCCAACCCTATCACATATTATGTTATGTTATAATGTTGCCTCATTTTGTCAATAATAATACACTTCTTTAATATTAATATTTATAAAGACATATTGTATTTATAAGGACTTGGCAATATTATCATATTAGTATGTCGTTGAAAGTTAATCTCTTCTCTAACGATCTAAAAATTAATGGACTGTGCGTAATAAAATTTCTTTTACGTATTTGAACATTTTTAGGATTATTTTCACCGTTTACATTCGGCAACAATGTTAAAATTTTGTCATGAGTGTAATTCTTTGAATAATAATACTCCAGCTCCATTTTCGTTTGCTACTGTGGCTTAGAGGAAATAGATTAATTAAGTTGGTACATTTCTGATTAGGAAAATTTAATAAAACGTATTTTTTATTAACTCAACATATCGACTGTGGAAAGGAAAAAGGACTTAACCCTCAATTTTCCAAAACAGCTTTTTTTCGATAATCACAATATATACAACTTGACACACATTCTATCAAAAGGATGGAAGCTGAAAATGCCGAATGAGTATCTAAATTTAGCTTTTAAGTTTGAAAAAGATAACCTTGTAAAAAATTAAAGCCAAGAAAAAAACCTGAAATAAAGATTTTTCCGAGAAAATTTCTTTAATTAATATTAGTTTACGTCAATTAAACACCAGTTTAGAAGTATCCGTGCACTTCAAGGTTGTATATAATTCATAATTTGCATATGTCACAAAATCATCAAAACACGTTTTTAGCGCCTCCTGTAAAATTTGATATGTGTGGGTTAAGTCCTTTTTCCTTTCCACAGTCGATATGTATATGTATAAGAAATAAAATATATGATTTATGTGATATCTTTTCGCGTAAGATAGTTATAGCGTAGTTTATTTCAAAACGCTAAATTTTCAAGATCAAATTTGTGTTCACTGTCAATACTTAGTGGAAAGGCATTATATTAAGAAAAGACAATATTCTTTTGTACTTTATTTCCAATTAATTTATAAAGGTCAGGACCGGTTTCACTCATGGCGAGCATTGTCAACTGATAATAAATATAATTAAACAGTGCTATTTATACAAAAACAAATTGAAATGAAAAGGTGTAAACAACAATTGACATAGAAAATAATTTACAAATTACAGTATAAGTGACTCTACAACAGTGGTTCTCATGTGCGGCCACCAACAGTTTCATAGTCAATCAAATAAAAAATGTATTTTTTCAAATTCATTTGTAAAATTATTATTTTTTTAAATTGATTGAATGCACCTGACTTATCGAGCATTTAGTCGAGTTATTTACTCCAAATGACTCACGGAGGTATCATCATTCATGAGATCATTCAGTGTAATGCACTTTATAAAAAATAAATATAGAAACCAGCTGACAGATGCAAACTTAGAAGCGGCGATGCGGCTTGCATTGGAAGAGAGAACTGTTGAACAATTTCCATTCGAATTGCTTTTAAATAAAGAAATACAAATATCTTTAAATAATGTATTTTATTGAATATAAATTAATCCTTTTAAGTAAATGCAACTGCTATTATTATCACATTTGGTGCGGCCACGAGACATTTCCATAGGACCGCCGATGCTTATAATGCGGCCACAATGAAATCTAACGTGAGAACCACTGCTCTACAATTACACAAAATTAAAATACTTTACAACTCAAACATATAATTAAAAAATCATCAGTGTCATAAAGTTAAAGTAGTGACTAATGATAATTACAAATATAATTATAGTTTCGGAAATTTTAACAAAGTGATTTAAAATGCTACATTACTAAAGTTAATAACTCAATGATAATTTTACTCGCCATGAGCTAAACCGGTTCTGACTTGTATAAATAAAGTGGAAATAAGTACAAAGGAATATTGTCTTTTCTTAATATAATGCCTTTCCACTAAGTATTGACAGTGAACATAAGTTTCATCTTGAAAATTTAGCGTTTTGTAAAAAACTACGCTTATTCACTTCGTCTTATTCACTTTACTTTTCTTATCCACTGTTTTTTAGTGGCTGAATAAACTCTTTATAAATTGACATTTTTTACCAGTATTAATTATATGGAACAAACGAAAAACAATACTATGGTGGTATTTTCGTTGGTATTAATATATCAAAACATTTAAATACAAACTCGATACCTTCTCGCGTATTATTCCAAAACGTGTCGTTAGCCCTTCTTATTATGCAGCATTAAATCATTTTTATTATGGTATTTTTAATTAAATTCATCACGCGATGCGGTTTGGAAAACCCTCGAAAAATAATTGCCAACACCCTCAACGTGCTCCAAGTGAGAGGTCAGTTAGCAAAATGAAGATGGCTAAGAGTTCATACACTTGTTTGGACTTGAGAGAGATCATTTTTATAGTACTCCAATTTTCCAAACACGGCAACAACTTCAATGCAATTATATCATTTAAAAGTTTTAATGGCGAGAATTAAAAGAGTT
Organism: Himalopsyche tibetana; assembly: GCA_030503985.1. Lineage (NCBI taxonomy): Eukaryota > Metazoa > Arthropoda > Insecta > Trichoptera > Rhyacophilidae > Himalopsyche > Himalopsyche tibetana. The sequence goes on along the minus strand of JAPJYX010000009.1, from coordinate 4,488,725 downwards.
ATTTTTTAATTCCATTTTCCCTCTTACTACATTCAAAGCAATGCTTTTTTCTGAGAAAATAAAAAATAATGTTATTTTTCACTGTATAAAAATAACTTTTTTCTGTTTTCACTTTTCAATATTTCATACATGTAGTTTGAACAATAATATGGGTTATAAAGAGGTGAAGTGAGCCAACTTACTTTTAACTACAATCACGTCTTTATTTAGTGTTTTGGTGGATTGCATATTTTTATTTTACAGAGACAACACTATTGCAACTGAAGTTGTTTCACCTTTCTACAATTATACTTTTATAGAATAATCAACGCATGTAACTTTTTTTTTAAATCCTATTTGGCTCACTTTGCCTTATATATTTATTTTATCACCACTACTGTCCGTGGAAGACGTTCACAACAAATTTATGGGTTTCTCCGTCATGGGCTGTATCCTGTATTTCCCAATCGTTCAGATCAAACCTTTTAGCATCTTTAAAGTTTAATTACCACCATTTTCCAACCTAAGAACTAACAACATTAACAAAGCTAATGTATATTGAATAAACACAATATATATTGCATATAATGAATGCACTGTTTATTTGGGAATTGACAATCATTTTAATTTGTGGAAACTTTTTCCACTTCAGCAATATTTGTGTATTACATTTTAACACAAATCAGATAAAATCAACGATTGAATTTTATTATCATAAAAGAGTTAAATATTTAAAGCTTTTCTAAATTATTATTTAAATGCAAAAAAAAAACAGTTATTAAGGTGGTACAAAATATTCAATAAAAAAAATCTTCGAATCAAATTTGCAAAATGAAATTGCGAGAGTAAAAATGAAAATCACGCGGAAAATGAATATCGTACAACTTACTCAGGTGATGCGATGCTTTTTCATGTAACTCATAAAAGTTTACAATCGTAACTTCACGTTCGACTTTCCCACTGCGAAAAACTTCATAAACACAAAAAATAAACACGCGCTTTCTATGCGACACACTTTACCGGGCCACGTGAAGCCATCTTTGTGACAAGAAAAGTTTATACCAGTGGTATACATTATCACTTTATTATTTAATGAGTAACATGTTAATGAGCAACTTAGTAGTTATTGTTCAAACTAAAAGTAATGAACCGTGCAATAAAGTTGGCACTGGAAACTAGTTTTATATAAACAATTGTATTTAAAATTTATGCATATGAAGCTCATGTAATTTTTTCGTCCTTTTTTTTGGATGTCTCATTCATGAATATTTTCAAAGAAAATATTGTAATATAAAAATAAATTTAATAACTTTTGTTTGTTACAGAATGGGACACGTGTTTCGCTTATTTGAGAGACATCATCAGACTGAATATTGCAAGACTTACGAATCAACTGAAAATGTATTTTAATTGAAATTAATAGAAAGAAAATACTACCAAATATTTTTTTTAATAAGATACGCGAATCACGATTGTTTTTTTTTCCATTTGCGTTAACCGTGCCTAATGTAAGTAATTAATTATTAATTAAGATTAATATTTATGTACCTTACCCTTTTCTCGGATCACGTAGAAAATAAAAAAAACTTATTTTCGTTTAATTTTATACATTAGGAATTAATGTTATGATTTTGTATGAGCGTTTTTTTATTAATATTTAATAATTAGTAAAGTTGTTGACGTTGTTAAAGTAGAATTACGAAAAGTATAGTAAATATTTATTGATTACCGAAAAAAACCTCAATTGATTTATTAATTGAATTCAAACATGGGGTTTGATTTGGTATTAGTTTTTTAATGAAGATGTTTGTAGATTTTTTTGTATGAAACAATTTTTCGAACGCTGATTTCCCAGCGGGCATACACTGAAGAAAAATAACGTAATGCGATAGATGTAAATGTTACATGTTTTACATGGGAAAATTACTAACGAGAAAATATACTTTAAATCGTGAATTTTTTGCAAACTATTTTTTTCCTTTTTAATTATTATTTCGATGTTTATAATTTGTAATATTTAAAAAGCGAAAACTTTTACGTGATTTATTAAAATGTAATTGAATGTCTGTATTTTATTATTCTAATTACAGTTGTATACAAGCATTTTTTTTATATAGTGAAGAGGTACACCATAATAGTGGTTTTTGAAATCGTGTGAGAATTTTGTATTGGATAATTTCTATGAATAAATTCGAACCTTTGGCTGCACGACTGAGTGGACCTGATTTATATTGTAAAAATGAATGTTTTTCTGAAAAAAAAATATGTTTAATATTTCATATTATTTGAAGTAATATCCGTTACAATCTTCTTAATATAGATTTCCATAATACGTTTAACCACAGTGTGAATTGGCGTTTGGTGTTTTACCAGATGACGCGCTACTGAAAAGCAATTTCAGCCCAAAAGTACAAAAATAAAACTTTGATTAATAAGAAAAACTTGTTTCGGAAAAACGCCCTTCATAATCCAGAATCACATTCACTTGCAAAAAGGATTTTTCTTTTGCAACTTTTGGAGTTTGACTTTCGGCGATTTATTGCGTCGGCATGAAATGTTTTTTTTTTTGCAAATTGAAAAAATTCTCAGAATGTTTTTGTGTGTGTGGCAAGCATTTAATAGATTTCGATTACTGCTAAATTTTTGAAAAAAAAACAATTTATATTACTTTTAATATAAACCAATATTTTTTTTTAGTTTTTGCACATATAATGAAGACAATTGGTTTATTATTCGTCTCAACGATAACATTAAGCTTACTTGAGTTTGAAAATTCCTCATAAAATGAAACACTTGAAAAAAATATTTATTTTTGTAGTAAACCACCTTTTGAATTATCATATAAAATAAAGGCTCGTATTTTTCCGGTCAGAATTTATATTAAATGGTCATAATACATCGGTCAGTGTAAATATTTATAATTTAAATGAAATTTTAAAACAAACCTAACCATAATGGCTATAAAATATTTTGATCGTGTAGTATTTTTATTCTGACCAAAAATTGATTTAAATTCTGACCATTTAATTTGTTCCCTAAAATAAATGTAGAATTAGTACAAAGAGTGTTTTAGTTTTTGATTATAATGCCTTTTCAATGAGTACGGACATGAGTGAGTACATTTAAAAATACTATTAATTAGTGTTTTTTTGGAGTTTACTCATTTCATTTGAAACACCATGTTTTTATTTTAAATCATTAACGTTAACAAAAATAAAATGCTTATATCGACTTTCTATTTTGCAGAAATTCATTTAAATTTTGCTACTTTTAAAATTTTAATCAAAAATGTCTTATTAAAGCATGCAAATGCAGGTCGACCTTGTGGTGTCCCATAATTTAAATTAACGATTGAAAAAGAGCCAATTGATTGATGTCATCATTGATCCTAACTAATAAAATATAATGTAGAATTTTGATGACATTTTAATATCAAATTTGAATCGTTTGAATGTTGTACTTCATTGAAACTCATTAACATAAAAAATTGTCGCTAATTTATATAGATTACGTTAGTAACAATTGTATTGAACGATCTACTTAGTTTAGTTTTGTATATAAGCGATACTTACTGTTTACTTCGTGTCAGTTCAAGTAAATTCCTTCACTTGAAAAGCCTGAAATTGTAGCTTTGAATGTGTGCTTCACTGTTTACTATTCATACTGAAAAAAGTTTTAAGCTTATTTTATTGTTCCTTAAAAAAATATTATTTCATTTTTTTTGGCAAAAATTAATATTGACAGATAAATGGTTTGTAAATGTTGAACAAACTTCTTTGTTTAATAAAAATGAAAATGGTATACTGCAATGTCACCATCCGAAAAATACCACTTTTAAAAAAGCGTTTACTTTGAAATAATGTGGTTTATCCTTTACGCGTGTTTTTTATTCCTTTTTTGGGTTTTATTTTTCCTTCTCTTTCTGATCTTAAGTTAAGACAATGGTTCGAACAAATCACTTTAAAAACGCTAGGGTGACATTCGATTAAACGTTCAAATGCTTTTTGTCAAACATACTATTTTTAAAAACATTCTATTTACTTTTTTCAATTAACCTGTCAATGAATATTAAAAAAATATATTATACACCGTGAAAAATAATACGATAAAAAATACTTTGCAATAAGAATGTGTTAAGTATTATTATTATTAGCATTAAATATTCCCTGAAAGTAATATTAGTATCAGAAACAAAAAATAGCAAAACCTCACATAATTTTAATGCATATGATCTTTTGAAAAATAAAAGTTGTTTGAACAAACATTTCAAATAAATATTAAAACCACAAGTGCATGCAAGTGTAATTTTCCAAGACTCGACAAAAAAAAATATTGGTCGTCACTCAACCTAAGCACGCCAGACATGTCATGCTATTAGTATAAAATTAAAGTTTATATATTTTCTATTCCACTGGTTGAGTGACTAATTGTAGCACGTGTTTTACCTATTTGGGAAGCACATTAAGACCAACTCTCTGCTAAATAAATAATAGTTTGATCATTTTTCTTTTATTTCTAGATAAAAAATTGTTGCATACATTTCTTTACATAATATTAACATAACACTAGATTCCGGCTCCAATTCAGGTAAATGCTTATTCAAGAAAAATTTTCTCTCGGGCTTCTTCGTTTGATATAATTAAACTGCAGTAATGATATACAATTGTCAGTATAATAAATATTCCTGAACAAAACCCATTGAATACAAAATCAATTCCGTTTGAAAATAAAATGTATATTTTAATCAAAGAAAAGCAATGTTTCCCCCACAGTTTTTCCTATCAGGTTCAAGTCGAGTGTGTCACGACAGACAATGGGACAAATTTAATTCTAAAAAATCGTCTCAATACGTCTGAATCCAATTTCGCGCCAAGTAGGGAGAACAATATGCTCCCAGCGGGATAGGAATGGGTTCCATTTGGAAGATAGTCGTAGGATAGGATATACAATACGCACCTACAACCACAAAAGGTATCAAATATCTTGATTAAACCAAAGATCGTTGTACGCTTTAAGCCAGACCATTTGCATGACAATTTCTACGCTATTTTCGCTATTTTAAAAATATTTTGTAATAGTTACACTTTTTTAAATATTTTCAGAACCAGTTTTTCTCATCACAAGCATTTTCAGCCGATAAGAATATATTAAATTATTTTGCAATAAAACAAAACATACAATATTCTTGTTGAAAATGCTCGCCATGAGCAAACCCGGTTCTGACCGTATTAAATAAATTTTAAAATTTTGTATAAAAGTGTTTTATTTTTTTTATGCAATAATTTTTTTTTTCAACCATGTCCGCTCCCAATGTGGAGCATATGGACTCCTAATGAAGTTTATCTCAACAGAAGTGTTTCTACGAGAACTGCTTGTTACTCAGTTGCTCAACCTCTCTTTTCCATAGAGAGTAGGGATAGAAAGATAGGGCTAGGACAGGATTAGTGGTAAGCTCATCGCTCTCGATACGCCCCATTCATAGGATAAGATGGGTGAGAGGGGGGAATTCAAGACATCACATACATCCATGCCTTTGAAAAGAAATTCATAAATCGATTGAACAATCAATTTATAAAACTGTCCGTACCGGGATTTGAAACCGGGCCCTCTGTAGCCGAAGCCAACAACGTTGACCACTCGACCACACAGGCGGCAATAATTTAATAACAGATAACTCATAAAAATTTAATTAATTGAGAATCAAAATCTACGTTGTCAATTGACTTGATATATAATTCTTATTTTCTTCATAATGTCTCATTCTTAAAATCTTGGCTTATTGAGTTGGTTGAATTTTCTACTTGTCCTCTTTAGGCATATTTTCTTTCAAAGGAAAAAATGAATGACTGACCAAAAATATGATTAAAAATGAGATGTTTATAACGACACAACACAATATAATTTATCTGTATATTAAAATGATAACATTATACTAAAGCTAGTTTAAAACATACTCCCAAATGTATGAATAAAATAATTCCATTTCCTTAATGCAACTTCTTTCCGTTTACAATGAGTTCTTCTGAGTGCATAAGACATGATATAGGGGGAAACGATAATATACAGTACTTATTCTCTATGCAAGAAAAATAATGCAACTTCCGTTTCGGAACGGGCTTTGAGCCGAGTGTCTCTTCTCTTTCCAGTATTTATTGGGAGGCTGCATTAAATTGTCGTAAAGCGCAACAGATGTCGCTTTGCTAAGAATTTTCCGTTTAAACCAAGGAAATATTGCACAGTAGACTTATACGAAAATATTCCATATATTATGGCAATACTTTACAAAGTGTTGCATCATTAACCGTAAGTTATTTTATAGTGTAATATATAAGCAGATAAAATAAAGTGCAGGAGTCTATCTATTTCATCAAATACTTATAGTGATTTATGAGTATATATATCTAGTACAGTATTTATAAATGTGATATGCTGTTGAAATAAAAAAATTGTCACCAAATGTTATATTAAAGCAGTTTATTGTGAATGTACCATATATTTTATAATCACTTACGTCTCAAATCACAAATATAATAATGAAAACAGTCAACAATATAATTTTGCCTAACCAAGCATCGAACAAGCTTTCTATTTGATTTTTGCTGCTTCTTTCAGCTTAACTTGCACTGCAGAGGCTGATTTCTTCATTAAAAGCGTAAATTATTAATATCAATTGGAAATATTATCTTTTTGAGTATAAGAGCACAATTTTTTCCTTAGAAAATATTGTGTTATACTTTTATAAATGCGATGTATTTTCTCTTAATTAAATATCGATTTGTATTAAATACGTTTTCAAAACCATATAATAAATACTTTTTACCTGGTATCATCTGAAAATCTCCTCGTTTTCTTCGTCAATCGACAATCAATCCAGGGGTCAACGATTCTTTCTTTTCTCTGGAAAGACCCGTATTTTTCGTTTCTAAAATAGATGTATAGGGGTCCAAACGATAGCCTGGCTCGTAAATGTGTCTGTTTTATTTATTGGTGGATCACACGTGGCGGGGTCGCCATTCGTTAGAAGTTCTTTTCCCATTTTCCACTTTTCTACTTTCTTCACCTCAGAACATTATTTGCACCACAGCCGCCTGACATCCAATCAGACTTTTGAAGATATTTGAGAGGGGGGAGGACTCAATTGCGACACGTGCTTAAAGGAGTACATATTTGATCTTTGCGTAGTCAAGGGTAACTTTTATCGAGAAGCTATTAATTAGTCGAACTTTTAATATTACGCGCTTTAAAAAGAGCTATTCATTTTTTTGGTCTGCCATCATCGTTGGTTCAGACATTGAATCGGATTTTATCGCCAATATTATTCATTAATAAAAATTAATTTGGAATGAGAAAACTTTTTACACATTAATAAGACATTCATTGCACATTTAGATTATAGCTAAATTCAATATATCAATTGTAAAACAAGGCTTTGTCTAAATGAAAAACTATAATTTTATAACACAAGAACTTCATTTTATTTGTGTTATATACAGTGCTTAAATATATGAATGCTTTTTAATTGTGTTGATTTGTTTATTTTTTGAAGAAAATACGTTTAAATTTAACTGCCTATCAACGTAACTGGTGGTTTATTTACACTATGAAGTCGGTATAATATGTACTGGCAAAATTCGTTAACTCAAAAACTGGTTGTTTTGAGTAATGAAACAAGATAGATAGGTTATAACAAGCAATATCTCTGAAAAAGCAAGTTCAACCATATAGAGTAAGTACTCTTTCCAACTAACTTTCGTACTAATAAATATTTTAATGCCTGTAAATATGTGAATCGAATTTTATTACGCTGTAGTCACGATAATTAATGGTAAAAAATTACAAATAGAAATGTTAAAATTTCACAATCATCGAAAAAAGTGATTATTTCAAAACATGGTTTTTTGACTTATTGGCTTCTGCCAGTATACCGACAGTTTTTAACGATACATTTTGCCTTATGCTACGTTTTCCCTGGGTGAAGTCACTGCGAACGTGATTGGAACACGGCTTAAAGCGAATCAAAATATTAAACAAACTGATCGCGGCGTGCGCTTTGTCACGTGGACACTCTATAGCGACGGATACCATTTGATATTTTTGTGCCGCACCGAGACTTTGATTTCGTCCACGTAAGACGTACAGTTAGTCTAGTGATCAGCAAAGTTTTCGATAAACGGGCCGGATGACTTTGTGAAAGAACTGGGGGACCTGTCGAAAAGCATTTCTGTTGGAAATATGTAAGATATATTTTTAAATAATGTTTTGAATAATTTGAGGTATTTATAAAACAAAAAATTCGGAGCCGATATGTTTTTGAAGGGATCAAATTTGACTTAATGGCCGCTATTTGGTAACCGCTGCCTTTATCAACTGACATGCTTTGATAATTATAGTACGCTATACTTAATTGGTCACGAGGTTTTTTTAATCAAATAAGACTCTTCTTAACAATTTCTTTACGGTGCTAAAAATATTTCCGATATGTTGTTGGCCCTTAAAGAATCATGTGAAAAATTAGAAGTATTTTTTAGCACCGTAGGGGATGTTAAACATAGAATAAATGTTACACTTATTAGAAAAAAATAAAATATCATCGCTTTTTATCCCGTTTTATTGTACAATATCACTTTGCTTACTCGCACATGCTTGAAAAATTACGCAAAATTTTTTGAGCACAGTTCAGTGAACTCAATTTAACTGTTTTAAACATTTTTTGAAATTTAATAAATACAAAGTTTTTTTAATTAATCTTTTCGTTATAATATGACATATCTGGTACTTAAAAAAATTTGAGCCGGCTTTTTTGTTACAAAAATAATATTCATGAAAAATTTATGACCAAGTTTGGTTCTTATCGCTTTCATAAAATAATTTTACTTTAACAAATTTCTATAATTTTTTTAAAACTGTTTACAAGTCGGAAACATATCAAAGTATTTTAGTTCAACAGACACTATTTTATGCATGGCTGATGACGGCATACGCTTTAATAGCTATCAACCGTGTATAAAATATATGTATAACATAAGTATGTTTTTCGATATTTTTTCCAAATTATTACAGTGGAGTTCTACCAAGTCAATGCCAATTCAATCAATAAAACTGTTTAACTTAAAAATATTGGACTAATTTTGGTTAACCAAGGTGCCCTTGGATCATATTTTTGTCACTGCAAAGCAGGACTTTTTTATGCTTTTCTTGTCTTGAACGAATATGTATAGACAAAAAGACGCAACGCTACACCAACTAAAACCTACTAAGCATTATTACAAATTACTTTTTTTTATCCATTTCCACTCGTTATTTTGAACATATGGCCTAATGCAGGTATCTCAACAAAAGTTTTTTTTTCTACGAGAACTGCTTGTTACTCAGTCACTCAACTTCTCTTTTTTTAATAGAGTAGTAGGGATAAAATATAAGACTAAGACAGGACTAGTAGTTAACTAATCGCCACACGAGTACTACAAAGTTATATGTAAAAAAAGTTGACCAAACAGAAATAGCAATGAAGCAGTCTTCCTAGTACCATTATTAGTATTCATTATTATATTTGTTTCGTCAAAATTTTTCACATAGTAACTTGTAGTACTCGGGTCGCGTAATCGCTCTCACTACACCTAGTTTTTGTATGATCGGAAAGGTGTGAGGGAATTTTAAGACATCACAAACACCCATCCCTTCGAACAGAAATCTATAAATCAATCGAAAAAAATCCTTGAGATCCGGCACTGAAGCCAACAGCGCTAAGCGTTGCGCCATATACTCAACAATATATTACTTAAGTTGTAAAAAAATAAAATTGTATTGAATTATTTATTTAGTTGACAGCTTTATCGATCCTTCGGCGACGGCATTCAATTCTTCAATGTAAAGAAATAAGACACAGTTTGACCGCATCACAAATTTGAACACATCAATTCACAGAGAGTTTAAATGGGGTTAAGGCTCAGCGAAAAGCCTAACGCATGGGTGTCACACTAAGAGTAATGCCAAAGTGGAGGTATCATTTAATCAAATCTAGATTTGGCACAGGATACAATTTGAATTGTATTAAGTATTCCATGTGATATAAAGATTTGTTAAAACTATATCATAGTATGCTTTATTGAAAGCATGAGAAGTTACATGATATATAATAATGAAAGCAAATGAGGTTTGACGGAGGACGGTTCAAATATATTGAAGACGATACAAGTAACAATTTTTTGGACAAAGAATAATTTGCCGAGTCATATGGCGTAGCGGTTAGCGTTGTTGGCTTTCGTGCCGGATCTCACGGGTTCAAGTCTACATTGGGAGCAGATATGGATAAAAACGTTTTCTTAAAAAATAACGGATGTTTTCAATACCAAACCATTTGATTCATGTAGCACAGACAACACCTACACTTTTTGTTAAACTTATATCTATACTGGAGAAAACTTTTTATATTAACCTTAGTGTACTATGTTCTTATAATATGTTTCTTACCTTCTTGGCATTGTAATTTACTTAAAGTATTTGGGTAAATAAAGCTACCAAACTGCAAACAGAAATGCAAAAAATCATACCACTACACTATTGTGAGAATAAATAGTTTTAGTAAAGTATCGATAAAACGATTTTTTTAATTTGACGGACAAAATTTCAAATCAAAAGTGATTTTTTGTTGTGCTTTTAATTGACACTTGATGACATAACAGTTTTAACGTGTGCTTGCTTATTATTTGATACACAATAAAATCATCATACATGATTCATATTTCTGTAAATCATGTTATGTTTAAAAGCTTTATTTGTTTTTTAATGTCAATTAATATCTTGTTTTTTTGTGTCAATTAAAATAATAATTCAAATGCATACTTATTTAAATGATTTCTAGTTATAACAGATAATCATTTTTTAATAATTAATGTTCAACTGTATATTTATTAAATGCGCCTAATGGTGCATTTTTAATCTTTTTTAAACACTACTCATTCCAGCATAAACCCGTATATTTCATTTCACAAAAATATATTGCATCCGATTTACCAGAGTTTTTTATGAATGCGAAATGTATGAATGATGAAATTTAATTACCGACACATTATAATGAATTGAATTTTTTATCTTTCAAGCCCACATAACATTTATTGGCTGCAGATTACGAGCTGACGTTCACTCCGTTGTGAAATATTATAGCTGGTTTCAAATGATATATGCGAGACCATTGTTTACCCATTTTAAAATTCGTCAGATTTGTGTAATAATACGCAGGGTTCCCTCTAAGGTACCTACATATTTTAGCAATAAATTCTTTAACCAATGCAATAATGATATATGTGATATTCCAATCATAATTATTGTCGTGACTTAGGCGAGTCTTGTAATGGAGATAATTGCTTTGACTAAATACTTTAATTCGAGAACTAAGCCTGTGTTTACTACATATGTATATCATCGAGTCTATGGCACACTAGTCATTAACGTTGGTTTCCATGCTGTACCTCACGGGCCCGAATCCCAGTAAGAAAAGCATTGTTTTCAATCGGTTTTTCGATTAATGTTTGAAGTCATGGATGTCACCATTCCAATACTGAAATAACGGGCTGGAACGAAAGTGATTAATCAACCACTAGTCTTTCCTAATCCATTATTTCCCTTCTACTCTCTTTTTGAAAAGAGGAGGTTGAATAACATAAAAATCTTGAAGAAAAACTGCTGTCAAGATACTTCCATTAATTTAAGATTTCGACTGAAGGTACTTGGTGGAATTTCAATAATAAATGTGAATCGTTCAAATTATGTACACTCATACGAATTTTGTCTCTAACGACTCGGGTTTCGCTTTTCGGCATCTTCATGCGTTCAAGTGCAAGGATGAACTTGAACCGACGCTTATTAAATGAATGTTTCGTGTTTATATAATAAATAAATGTATCATTGAGTTTAAAGCCATTGCTGGCAAACAGGATAAGCCCATGTGAATGCCCACTAAGCCCGAGTCGTTAATGACAAAATTTGTGTGAATGTACATAATTCGAACGATTCAAATTTAATACTTCTATTAGGAGGCCATATGATCCTCATTGAGAGCGGAGATGAAAGAAAACTAAATATATATTAACGGGATACTATGTACAGTAAATTCATGGTGGAAGATTAATACATACACCAAAAAATAAAACATATTTTTACTACCTATTTTTGAAATTGGACAGGACCGTTTAGGCTCATCACGAGCGTTATAAACTAATGTTTACTAACAATAATGTATAATTTGTGCAATAATTATACTTACTAGCTGTAAGCCCGTTGCCCAGCAACGTGAGATTTTTATTGCATTATAGAAAAGTCAGAAATTTACTGGCATGAACAATTGAATGCATATTTATTATTATATATGCACATAATCTAATAACACATAATTAATAAACTCCATTTTTATTTTTCCTTAGGGTACTCAAAGTTGTACCCACCACCACCCGCTACGGTTTCATACTCTTTTATAGGGTGTATTCCGTAGCGTAACAATGTTAGTCCTGTTCAAAATTTTGCCAGAAATGTCCCGAGAAGAAATTTCTCAAGAATTGGTTGCATGCACTACAGTGTGCAGAAATTAAAAGTTAATAAATAATTAAGTGCAGTTGAAAATATTAAATTTTATGCATTTAACTCAACTATTTATCCGAGAATTCTTTAAATGCCCTATAATTTGTCTTAGATGCAACCAAGTCAGCATGACCGACAGGGCCGACAGATCCATATCCAGATAGCAGAAATTTTGTAAATTATTGAATTTTTGGAATAATGTTTAAGTTTGCTAACAACCATTTTTCGTAGTAGCAGAAATTTCGTAAAATATTGAATTTTTGGAATAATGTTTAAGTTTGCTAACAACCATTTTTCGTAGTAGCAGAAATTTCGTAAAATATTGAATTTTTGGAATAATGTTCAAGTTTGCTAACAACCATTTTATGTAGTATATATATATTATTTTTCCAATACGCTAACAAATACATTTCGTAGAAGAAGAAAAAGACTCGAGGACATCAGTACGCACACATTTGTGAAAAGTGATTGTTTTATCGACTATTAATATATAGATTTTTGTTTGTGAAAATAAAAAAAGTTGAAAAAATACTTATATTTAGAATCAAAAAAATACGTTTGTAAATCACTGTAAAATGTGTTTCATTGAAGAATGTTAATACGCCTATCTTAAATACATATAAAGGTTCATATCATTCGTAATAATATTGACCATAACACAAACATGTTCAAAAAATTATAATGAGTAAATAAAAACAATAATATATATTGTGGTATAAGTGAGCTAAATAAATAATCCGTATTGATCTAGGTTTTTGCAGAGTAAAAACCAATATTACCTTTTTTTTCAAATACAATAAAACAAAGCAATAAAAATCACAAAAAAACAAAGCGTAATCAATTTGAAAGCAATAAACACTTTCATGAAAATGCTTTATTAAATTACACTGCAATCGAAAATCAAAGGAAAAAATATGAGCACGATATATTTGGATTCCAGCAAACACACGTACATATTCCAACCAACACAATCATTTTGATATCAGTTTTTGTTTTGTTTTTGCGAACAATATTTGATTTATCACAATATTCCAACAATTCATCCGACGAAACAATATGTTCTTTTTTTTAATAAAACCTTTTATGGTTGATTATCGAGTAAAGGATATTGACTCCTAGCTGAGCATCTCAACTGAAGTCAGTTATCGTTTTGCGCAACGTTAAGTGTTCAATATTTTTTTATTTTTTTATGTCAAAAAGAGGGATGACAGTAGGTACGTCCCATTGGAACTAAATCCATTAAGTGGTTCAAATATTTTATTTTTATTTGAAATCAGTTTTTTGTTTACAATGAAGCTTTTGTTCTTACTGTTGAGCGTGCAGCGTATTATATACTTGCCAAATGTAAAATATAATTACTTATAATAAAAAATTTCGTTTTTTTAAAACCATTTTTAATTTAAATTTTATTGGACGAATCTAGTGTTTTTTCTATATTTTTTATAATTCTATACTATTTAACGTTTAATTATAATCTAATTATTTAAATAAATCGCCGAGAAACTGTAATTCACCTGTATAAATTTATTGTATAGAGAAGTTTTGCCTTCAGCGAAAATCAGTGACATAATTTCATATGCGCAAATCAAACGACATAGTTCAAATTTCATTAAGCCTTGATTACATATCACGACCATTATCAGCATACCATTTATCCCTATGGAGGGTGCGTGATGCGTCCAAAACGCAAAACCAGCGTCATGTAGAACAAGTAAAATAGAATAGGGGTGAGATCTCATCCCCCGGGCGCCATTTGATGCATATAAAAGTAGGGGTTGAACAAATGACGTCCCGGCACGTGCGATTCGACCCCCTCGGGGGCTGGAGGGTGAATTTCAAACAACGGCTGTCCAGTTTATTCTATTTTGTATGCATTTTTAAATTTGCAACGCTTCGGTACAAATTAACACGCAATACCGAGGCTTTGATCATATTTGTTTCTGAATAAACGAAAAGTTTAGATAATGTTACATAAAATTAAGCTCCATGAGTGAATCAAATTTTACTTACAAATCAAACCAAACCATTGCTTATCAACATATCTACAACCGTATTTACTTAATTACAAAAACAATTGAATTATAACTATCAGCCGACAATTAATACTAATTACAAGGGTAAGAACAATTTGTTTCATTCATATTAACATTACGTTTCTTTCTTTACTTTCTTTAAAACATACATTTTTTTTAAATCACGTTCACTCCTAATAAGGAGCAAATGGCTTTTTAATAAAAGTAACTCGACAGATTTTTTCTACGACAACTGTTTGATATTCAGTTGCTCAGCTTTGCTTGAAAATATGGATTTAAGGATAGAGAAAAGACAGTACAGCATTATAGAAGGGTTGCAAAAGAATTTTAGACACCACAAACACACATGCCTTTGAACAGAAATTGATTGAAAAAATGCTGTCCGTACTGGTACTCGAACCCATGAGAAACGTAACGGAAGCTATCACGTTGACAACTACCAGATGCATGTTTTTGTTTAAAATAAGTTATAACTTCTAACATATTTAAAAGGAAATATACAAATAATTTTTCATGATTATCTTTTCACTTAAAATTCACTTATTTTCAAATTAGATTAATATTGGGATAAAAATATACATTAAAAATTACGCAGTGTGAGTGAAAAGCTTTTATCTTATAGTAAAATGACATTTTATTATTTAATTATATTTTATTATAATTGAATTTATATACAACATAAAAATCCGCTTGGAAATAAGATGTTAATAAATGTTCAGTCCATTTTACGCGATGGAGTATTTTTTGATAGCTTATTGAGCGAACCGTATGCTGATATTTTGATATTTTCGACGGCTTTCGAAATCACTCACAATTTCTAATCCATTCCGCCTTTCGATCCATCTCCAAAAGACATAAATCCATCAGCGCCCCCGCTCAGATCCTCAGACACTCTCAATTCCTCAGAGACTCCTAGCGCTCTAGCATCACTGCTAAAAAGGTGATACAGCTGTATGGATAGTGTAGGATAGTGGATAGTGGATAGAGGGCGAATCGAATGCGTTAGACGTCAATATGGTGTCAATGGTTCTGTAATGCTAGAGGCAAAGTCTACATGCTTTTGCTGGGAGCACAGATTCTCAAACCAACATAATTTACTTTTTTTTTTAAACTATCTAACAAATGAAGTCCCAGTTAGGGCCTTCAATCTCGGGATAGTGATTACTACTAATCTCAGCATTTCGGGATTGAGAAAGTTAAAAAATGTTGAGTCAGATGAAAAAAAAAAAAAAAGAAGGTTCGAAATATTTTTAGGAATTCCGTAAATTTTTGCGTTTTTCAATTCATTAATCCTGGAAGAGTTTAAAAAACTCTCAATGTAATAATATTCAACATGAAATTGTTTGGAAAATTTTGAGATTACAAAAAGGCTCCGGGATTGGATGCGCTAGTCCCGGTAAATGCAATGCTTTTTAGATGGTAGGGTGTTCATTCACAAGATTTGTTTTTAGAATTAGCAACACTCTTTATAGCGACGGCCAATTTCGCAGCTAACAATTGATTTGAGTTTAGTATAGTTTTTCATTTCAAGAATATAGACCGCTTGATCATCGCTTGTGATGTACGATTAATATTTTAGGAAAATGGGCCAAAAACAAGATTTCTACTGATACTCATTTTCACTACAATTTTTCAAAGGGATGAGGCTCATTTTTGATTTAATACCTACGCCAATAAGCAAAATTGCCACATTTGGAGAAAAAAAACTTCAAAACGTTATTGTGACGTCGTTTTATATACTAAATAATATCGTATTATATTTCTTCAAAAATGATGTCAGTCAATGTAGAGCGCTATAGATCCATGATTTCTAACATTTTTGTTTTCCAATTGAATTGCATTGATGTAAAATGCTGTGGTTTTAGCTGAACGGAACAACATGCCACGCAGCGCGCGCCACAATCGATTTATTGAAGGAAACATTTAATGAACGCAAAAGTTCGTGAAACGGATCTGGGAATTGGCTTCCAAGATCATGTGTTTCAACACCTTTGGTTTATTTTCTGAAGAGGGCTGTCATTTCAGTTTTATCGATTGATTTAAAATTTAAAAGTTATGCATCATAGAAAATAATAAATAATATGACAAGCTTTATTTTATAAAATTGTATTTTTTTGTTGTTGAATCGGAGTCGATGTCGAGCAATTTATAAATACTTTATTTGGAATCATCCCTGCTTATGAGTGTTAACGCTTGATAAATTTTAGCATCAATGTAATATTTTAGGGATACTGAACATTTAATGGAATTCAACAAAGGTGTTTCCAAATTATTTGTTGAGATAGCAATCGTAATGTTAAAATGTCTACTCAAATATAATTTGTTTGCGTACGGAAATTCCTAATTACCCTTTATTATGTGAACCATCTTAGATTGGGGATCTTTTCCAAAGAGGGTGAGATGTAACCTAAACAGCCTTCGTCCTCCCATGGGCCCCGTCTTTCTCTACATCTCTACACTACTTTAAAAACTAAATTCGCGTACTCTGCAAAACTACGCAAATACGATAAAATAGGGTCGATGTATTTTTTTTCAATTCCCCTGCCGACTCGTTTCTATGTTCTACACCAAAGTGTAAGTACATTTTTGGAATATTTTATTCCGCTGTTATGAATACTCAAAAATGATTTTTATCGTTTTAAATGAGCTGTTGCTCAACTTGAAAAAGTCTAAGAAATATATTTTTTCATAGGTTCGGTGTTTCAAAGAGTTGTCGAAATCAAAAATGTATTTAAAAAGATTAGTAAATATTCTCAACGTCACTTTTGTGCTGACACCTCTGTATTTATTAACTGATAACCATAGCTGTGGTAGTTCTTTTGAGTTTGTTGCTCAATGATTCGAATCCCGGAACAGAATCATTTAAACGTATTGTTATGCATTGACTTTCTTACAATGCATCTAAATTTAATAAATTTTTGTCATATTTAAATTAATAAAAACAATAATCCTTTGTACTTCATTCCACTTTATTTAATATGTCAGGACCGGTTTCGCTCATTGCGAGCATCAGTTGACAATGCTCGCAATGAGCGAAACCGGTCCTGACATATTAAATAAAGTGGAATGAAGTACAAAGGATTATTGTTTTTATTAATATAATGCCTTTCCACCAAGTATTGACAGTGAACACCCTAAAAGTGATCATATTTAAATGATGGACTTAAATAGAACGCAAAGATAGCAAAGAAACAAAATATTGCTTTCTTTAATCGTATTCTATTTTAGACCATTATTTGATTGATTAAGTATACACACATAAAACAATGTTTTATTATGATTATATACTTAAAATCGCAGGTTGACTTGGTCTGATTTTTTTTGTTCACGTCTTACTTATATGATAAGCAAACAATCAAAAAGTGATTTGTCACACAAATATAGAGCTTGGGAAATTATGATTTAAGTGTTGAAAAAATCACGCTTTGTATGTGTCAACTTAATGATTTTTTTTTTTTTAGGAAAAACATCTTTTTTGAACACTAATTGAGATTTTCATTTATAGATTTTATTATGGACTATCAAAACTGATATTAAACTGCGCTTTTCAAAATTTGTGAATAATCACTTTTTGAATTTTTGCTCCTCACGTATATTCTAATAAATAATTTTATTTAAAATTTTATACTAACAAATCGCCAGTTCTTTAGTTTTTTTTTTTTCAAATTTTCTGCCCGTATTTAGTGTTTTGTTGTATTTTTGGTCATCACATTTGAAGATGTTCTTTTATGTAGACATTTTATCCAAGCGCATTTTGATTCGTCAAATTCATAAATAAATATCATTTCCAAAAACCATTGTCGTCTGTGATACAATATTCAATAATTTACTCCACATATTAATATCTGAATAAGCCATCAAATGATACTCTAAAAACCACTTTCTTCTCAATTTGATCCTTGTTGATATTGACTGTCTCTGAAACAGGAAAATAATTGACTGAATAAATCCAAAATTAAATTTCTGCTGTTCGCTCACATGAATACATTTTATTCGTCATGAATATTAAAAATAGACATATTTTTAAAAAAATCGTCAAGCTTTAAATACAATCTTTAATGTGTTGCAGTAAAAATTACTTAAAATTAATTTATTATTTACATTTCCAAAACAAAGGCAGATTTTCTCACAAAATTATTGACTGTTTATTGTGTCTTGAGCAAATGAAAAACAGATTTCTTATTTTTTCACTTTAAGATAAGCAAAAAATATATTTTCAAATGGAGTTTTTTTAGGAAAACACATTAAATTTCCAGTTTATTGAATGACAATCTTGATTGGTTTTAGTGTTGTTAGTTATAGAAAATACAACACAATCTGTCATTAAACAAATATTGCTCTTTTTCTTAAATATATTTAAATACATCCAATTATATGTTACATATATGTACATAGATAGATATTATATTGTATAAGATTATGGATTATTTTTTTAATCAATCTTTTTGTGTGAAAACCATTATAAAATTAAAACAGTAATTTCCAGACATCGACTAAATCTTAGTAAAATTGGCTACATTTTTTTCATTCACTTACTAAATAATTTGTTTTTTGGAAATACATTTAAATATTGAAAGTAAATTGTTTTACCATTAAGAATATGTTTCTTATTATTCTATGTTAAGCATGTTTACATGGTTTAGTTTAACCTCTTAACCGAGTAATTTAGTTTTGCGTATCTTAAAAAGTGTGTATGTGCAACGGGTAATTAAATCTATAGGATTACGGACTATTTCGTCACGCCCATAGTAAGCATAGCAGTGACAAAATATATCGTCACGCCCATACTAAACACTTGATGAAACGTTTCATAGTTCGCCATGTGCAGAACTTTTGTCAACAAAAGAGTGAAAAAATAAAAAAAAAATCAGAGCTGAACGACGTGTAAATGTATTGTACATGTGATACCCAAACAAAATAAACGGTATATCGCCACGTCCGCTAGAGGAGAGTATTTGAAATGTCTTGACTGAATATTTTGTCATACCTACTACAGTTGCTTTTTTGGAATGACGAAATATGTCGTCATACCCGGTTAACAGGTTAAGCATGGTGGTCTTACGAATTTATCTGCCGCTGAAAAGAAAATTAGACGTAATGATTTCACATTAAAAAAAAACGCTCAAGTGATTACAAATACTTAAAACTATCAGAAATGATAAGTATTGAGTGATAATTGAGGAGCAAACATTCAAAAAGTGTTTTGTCACACAAATACAAAGCTTGGAAAATGATGATTTAAGTGTTGCAAAAGTGACAGTTTGTATGAATGTGTCAACTTTATGATTTCATTTTAATGTGAAAAAAAACCTTTTTGAACACTAATTTTGATTTCCATTCATAGGTTTTATTATGGGCTATCAGAATTAATATAAAACGCCATTTTCTAAAATTTGTGACAAAACACTTTTTGAATGTTTGCTCCTCAATTTCACATTTTTTTTAGAAAATTAAAGAGCTTACCGGTATTCTGAGACACCGGATATTATATAACACACACCCCTTAACGTCCCCCATTCCGCGAACAATGAGTTACGCCGCGGTCCTTACGGGGGGTGGCAGAGAGCCACAGCCAGCGGCGTTCTGAGATACGGGCGGTTAACTATCACCGGAGGGCCGATCGGCGAAATTGAGGAATATCGGAAAACGATTACCTTTTTATGGGGCGGCATTAACTTGTTCCATGCCACTCGTATTCAATGATCGGCGCAAACGGTTAGCGGCTGCTGGCCGACGAGATGGAGGTCCGATGATTTGACGGGAAACACACAAAGCTGTGGTGAACTACACCTATTTATCCAGAGACGTATGTCACTCACTTCTCAATCAAAAGCAAAAACAGTACTCCTTAACAAAAAACATATTTTACTATTAATACCTGTAAAACATCCTTCTACAAAATTATAAAATATAATACGATGATAAATATAAAAAAGAAAATCGGTCATATAATTTAACACCCATTTGAGGTGAAGTGAGTCAAGTGGTATTTTAGAAAAAAAAGTTTGATGCGTTGTAGTATTTAATCTACACGTCCATCAAGAATAGTAAAATTGAATAAACCTTAATTAATACACACTGTGTTATCTCCGCAAAATAAAAGTCCAAGAAAAAAGTTTTACCGTTTTACAAGTCGGCTCACTTTACCTCCCGATTACCTTATTGATCTTTTTAAAAATTGAATCTAAAAAAGATTGCTAGCATATTTTACCGTATATTAAATAAGAAGATATTTTGATTGCATTGTCATTTACTACATTGAACTTTATTGTGATAATTTGAAAAAATATCAAAGCATTTTAGTTCTACTAATATTAACTTATACATTATTGTTGATATTTAATATAAAGATATAGCAATCTTTAATATTGTTTCTCCCTATTATAGTGAGATGTGTTTGGTGAAATAAAAAAAAGATATTTTTAATTTTAGTTATATTATTAATTGTGAACGGAAATAGTTTTCAGCTTAATTTATATTTTCCCAATTTATGCCCCAATAAAATGCTAATTTGCTAATAAATTATTTGCCGTGAACTGCTGGCGGTGAATTGTGAGCGGTCAATTTTCCTAGACTCAACAGCTGTATTGTCTTTCAATACATGAATGTCAAAGTTTGAAAGAAAAATCCTTTTTCTATCCACTTCGACCATGACGTGGAGAAACTGAAATTTTTATCGAGCGTCTCAAGAAAAATAGTTTCTACGACAACTGGTTGTTATTCAGTATCTTTGCGTATGACTAGAAGAAGCGTGTTGGAAAAAAAATAATCTTGAGTTGATAGCCCTGCCCTGCCAACACCGTTTGCCTAAAATTGAATGAGTCAAGTCGAATGCAAAAATCAATTTATGAAATTGCCTGGTAGGGAATTCAAATTCCGATCAATAACACTATAAACGTATGGGTAAAAACATTATATTAAAAATAATTAGAAAATAACAAGTCCAGCCCTGTCAGGTAAAGTCGTTTCAAAAGTAATGACCTGCGGACAATGTATTCAAGTTTAGTGTAAAGTGGTCACAGCGCTATGATATATTGAATCGGCATTAACTTCGTGTTCGCCTTTTTGTATGGAATCATAGCCGTTAAAAGTCTAATACAATGTTGAAAAATCCCGATTACGGTGTTACACTATACTGAATTAAAATGTAAATATTTGAAGTGGAACGAATTTATTCAATCACCTATCATGTTGTTTTGGTATTATTGCATCGTTATCGTGTGACAAAGACGTTAAGTCAGAAATACCAGTATAAGTTCTAAATCGATAATTAAAATTTATTTTTAACTAACTGGTTCCCGGCAAGCGTTGCAATATCACTCAAAGAAAGAAAGCGTTTATGTTTTAATTGTATTTATTGAAATGAATGCTTTTTTTCAACGATTAACGTTTACTGGCGATTGTCAATGGTACGAGACACGCGCCACCTATTGTAAGTTAATTGTAAGTTAATAAGCTTCGCGATGCAAGCATACGTTGTCAAAATGAACTGTATAAACATTGATTTTTATATATAAGACCTACTGTAAGCTAATTTTGCTATGCCTAGTGTGTGTTTGATGACTTGAAGCCGAAACATTGTTATTACTAAGTAAAGATTATGCAACAAGATTTTATCAACACAGTGTTGTTCAGTTTACTCTCAGATTTCGTTTCTTGATGCAAAATATTTGCAAACATTGTTTTTTTGGAAGAAATGGATTGTTATAATATTGTTGATATACTAACAGAAATCGATTTTAATTATAAATAAAAGTCGATAGATTTAGACACACCTTATCGCCTTAAGAAATATTTTCAATCATATTATATTTATTTATGTTGTTATTTAAATAAGTTTAACGAACTAAATTAATTTTGTTTCCTTTTTTTTTACCAATTCCACTCTTAATGTGGAGCATATGGACTCTTAATGGAGTTTATCTCAACAGAAGTGTTTCTACGAGAACTGCTTGTTACTCAGTTGCTCAACCTCTCTTTTTCCAAATATTATAAATGAACCATTATATTAACACTAAAATTATCTTCGAAGAAATCTTCTTTTTATTAATAGTTTTGAAAACTTGCAATATAACTGTAAAACGGTTTATTATTTAAATTAAATTCGTTAATGATGAAATAATGAGATTGTAATAGTTGTTCTAAAGTCAAAAATTAAAGGCTTAGATCAGGGGTAGGGAACCTTTTCTTCTCTGAAGACCGCATTCATTTTTCTGATTCGACATAAGGCCGTAGTAAACATTGACTAGGGAATCTTTGGAATTTATAATTCCCAAAAATTTACGCATTTTCTAAAATTACTAAAAAAGTTTTAGAGTTTTCCAAAGTTTTGAGATCAAAAACTCAGGAATTTACGAATTTACAAAAAATTAAAGAATAACAGAATTGGTCAGAAGGCCGCACCAGAGTAGCCAAAAGGCCGCAGGTTCCCCACGCCTGGTTTAGATGTATAAATAGAGATGTTTGAATTTTATGATTTTTAAAAAAGTCGAATATCTCAAATCAATGTTTTCTGGCAGTATAACGACGATATATGCAAAAACCATTTAATGAAAATTATGTCCGTTTTTACAGAGCGACATCAACAACAATAATCAATATTTTTTTTGTATCTTATTCTGTAAAAATTCTGAAATAAAAACCTTTATAATTTAGAAAAATGCTTTGCAAAAATCGACGTAATATTTTTCAATTACCGCATTTTTGACCGCAAGCAGTGAAATAAAATGTTTTTCATGTTAATACCTACAGCGTTACACATTACAATAAATATTCATTTGTGAGAAAAATCAGCATCCCTTTTCCGTACATCTACCTTTGCTCCAATTCGATACACACTTTGCAAATAAAACTTTTCATCGAAGGGTAGACCCGGACTCGCGATTTGTGAGGCTTGACTGTTGTGGCCAAGTATTTGCAGTAATCGTCAATGTTTGATGTATTGTAATAAAAAATCTCATTAATAACATTTAAACGTTAACTTTATGACTTACACAGTGTGCTATCATGATTTAGTTTTTTAACAATAAGTAATTTCTTAATAACATGCATTATTTTGCTTTTGTATAATTTTGCACCATACCTTATGATTGTATCTTGCGATGTTGATTATCATTGCTAAAAAAAATCATTTATAAAGCTTTTTGTAATGAGGACTATATTAAAGGAAAAACGAAAATATAAGACTTTGAAAAACTTTCGTCGTTGAATATTATTAAGGTAATGCATACGAGACAAATAACTAATTTATTTAAGAAAACTCAATTGACGAATATATTCCCAGTGAACTGAGAAATCGGAAAAATGACTGAAAATTTATGTACATAATATTGTTAGTTTTAGGAAAGCTTTTTTGATAAAAAAAATGTTAACACTATTTACTATACAACGAAAACAATAAAAACTTTAAAAAAGTTTTATAATTTGATATAAAATTATAATTTATCAGTGGCGGTTCCTGAACTACAATCTTGGGTGGGCTAGAGGAAAGTTTAGCATTGTATGCTATTTACGAAATTGTGTATGTTTTCACTTCACCTTATACATTAATCTACAAGCAATCTTTGCAATCTGCAAAGCATAAATTACTATACAATAAAATCAATGATAATTTACGTAAGAAATAATAGAAAACGGGACCTTAAATTCGTCTCTTTCAAAGTTAAATAACAAGTACAAAAAGCAATACAGAGCTGTCACTGAGAGTCAATACCTGTCACTTTCATACAATACAACGATATTGGTATTTGTGTTTGAATGTATGGGAGGGCATGGTCAGATTCGATTTAGCCCCCAACGAATGACAGAAGCTTGATAATTTGAAGCACAGTCGTGTGCATTTAGATGACGTTTCCGTACATACAAATACAAAAAAAAACTAATCATGCTTGATTGCGCCCCAGTGTAAAGAAAGAACCTATATTATCTCTGGAAAGAACTCGGGCTTGAAAGATCTAGTCCCTGAGTCGTTAATACGTAGGTGTTGCCAAACTGACGTCACGTTGCTTGTTCTCTATGAAGTATTTATAGGGTTATTGTTTTTTTTATGCCGGCTCGGTTTGAAATTGTAATACAAAACACAATCGAGAATATTATTGTAGGTAGACATAGCATCGTCTTACATTGACAGAGGAAAATCAAAACAAAGATATTGTATTAATTTGAGAAAGGTTAGTTACCCTTATAAATGTATTTATTTTGTTCAGCGGCCGAATTGCTCCTCATTTTTATTCAGCCATCTAATGTTTTGGGTGAAAAATGCAGGTCGGGCTTAGCCCACCTAGCCCATTACCAAGAACCGGCACTGTAATTTATTCTCCGTTCCTCTAATCAACTTTCAAAAATGCCCACACCAGTTATGGTATGCTGTAAGGTGCAAAAAATAATTTGTAATTATTTTACATTACTTTCATAGAGCAGAGACATATACAGCATTTTTTAAATGTATTTTTTTTAAAACATAACTGCCAATATTACCGCTAATAATGTACTTTAAATAGTATTTTACAAATTATTAAAAAATATAATAACTATGAGTCCCCCAAAAACTCTGTTTATCCTTTCAAAACACACTCAGACTTTTCGTTGTTTTCCATTCTTTTGATTTTCTAAATAATACAGTGTTGTTAAAAAAAATGCGAAACCTTTTTTGAAAACCACTTCAATGCAATACACCCTCATTTATTTTAGCCACCCCACCTTTTCAGTCCAGCGAAGACAAAGTTTTTTTAAAAACAAACAAATCGTTCCGAAAGGTGCTTTTATTCAGGGTGTTAATAACGTTACGCCAGCCGGACATGAAGGCGAGCTCCGAGATTGTGTGCGTACGTGTTCTACTGCTTTTTAGTTGTTGAATGTTATTGTTTTGTTTGGAGCACGGTGTATTTCGGAATGTTTTCAAAAGATTGCTTCGTTGTTCGTTTATTAAACACACATTCTCTATTTCTCGAAATATTTGGATTCAAATATGATAAACTAATAATAAAATTGCTATTATTTACTCAATTACTTTCTTAACAATCCAATATATAAAAATAAATGTATGTTTGTTCGTACTTTATACGTTGCCACATCGCCCATCCGATTGCAATAAAACTTTGACAAACTTGTTACTTGCACTTCTGGGAAGGTTATAGGCATATCAAAATTTACTTACAGTTGGTTTTATATATAAAAATCAATGTTTTTATGTCTGCCATACAGCTACGCAAAGGTTATAGTACAATCAACTTTTAGTAAGTGGCGCGTGTGTCGTACCATAGACAATCTGCAGCAAACGTCAAATAGTTAGAAAAAGAAAACATGCACTTCAATAAGCACAATTAAAACACAAACACTTTCTTTCTTTGAGTGGCATTGCAACACTTTCCAGGAACCGGCTATCAACCCAACAAACTAAAATAATTTCTAGAGCTTAACAGCTTCTTCATAAATAATTTAGCTAAGAGAAAACATAAAAGTGCTCTGCAAAAAAAGAGAAGTTCTTATTTTATTTTAATAATGTACAGCGAATTGAAAAATCAATATACAATGGATTAAGAGTTAAATGTTGGCTCGAATATAAAAAAACTTTCTGAAAACTTTATAATATAAAAATGAAAGTTGATAACTTTGTGTAACTGGTTACAACTCGTGTTTGGCCTTTTTGATAAACATCTTCAGACTAACTTTATCGTTTACTTTTTATTTAGTTTATGATTGATTGATTCTAATCCCTAAATTTAATTCACGAAAATAGCGGCGGAATCTTTTTTAATAGTAACAATAGCTATAACAGTTTTAATAACTATATTTATATTTATTTATTTAATTAACATTGCACAAGGTTGACAAATTATAAATTTAAAACTTTTACAATAGAGAAAAAAATAGTGCAATTTAATATTAAAAGCAGTAGAAAAAAAATGGCAAGTAAGTCAACTGAGTAAGCTCCAACGAACTCTACTTTATTACATTAAAAATAGTATCCGTCGGAACTCACCCACGTCTACGTGGAATATGTCGAAATCCGAAGCAATATTGTTGAACACCGTTAAAACTCTCCCTAGTGGCATCCCCATTGGCAGGCTGGTTCTACACCTTGGAAGAACAAACAATTCATGTCCACGATTTCTCAAAAAATAATCAGGAACATTTAGATTCACATTCTCAAAAATGGTGGAATTCTCATTTTGGCCTCTTATAAGTCGACAGAAATATATGGCCAGATACATTTCTCTTCGAACGTTCAAGCTATTGAAGTATAGCATGCCTAAGAGAAAGTCAGTTAGATAAAGCCATGGGTAATATCCATACACCCTCATATATAGAAGTCTCAAAATTTTCTTTTGAATCTTCTCTAATATAAGGGTATATTTCGAGCATCTTGGGGACCAAACAATTGACCCACTCTCAAGTCTGCTTCAAACCAAAGCGTTGTGCATTAATGTTAGAAGTTTAGCTCCCGAAAAGACTCTTTTGCAAGTAATCTTAATGTGATTATTGAATGTTAGTTTGCTCTCAAATTGTACGCCAAGATCTTTGACTGATGAAATTCGCGAGAGAATTCGGCCATTCATTGACTAACGGAAAAAAAACACTCGCGACCCTCTTGTAAAGGATAAAAGATTGCATTTATCAATATTGAAATCGATTTCGTTACACCGCCCCCAATCTATTATATTATCTATATCAGACTGAAGACGGTGACAATCATCTAAGGTGACAACCTTCAAAAAAAGTTTCAAATCATCAGCGAATAACAAGCACATAGAATTATTAATAACGTTTGCTATATCATTTATGAAAATAGTGTACAGCAATGGCCCCAGGTTTGAACCCTGCGGAACACCAGAGTTCGTGCAAAAGAGTCTTTTCGGGAGCTAAAATTCTTTTAAAATTTTGTTTTCTGTTCTTAACATAACTACCAAAAAGCCTAACAAAACCATCAGACAAACCGATCAATTGGAGTTTTTCCAAAAGAATGTCATGATCGACCCTGTCAAATCCCTTCGAGAAATCATTGTAAGAACAGTCAATTTTGATTAATTTTCAATCCCGGGATCAATCATGGGATGCCCTAATTGACACGTAATCCGTAAACACCATCAAGTTTGTGTCGGTTGATCTTCCGACTCTGAAACCATGCTGCTCATTAATTATAAATGGTTCAATCCTTTTCAAAATCATATGATGCATAATCATCTCAAGAACCTTAGCTGGCGCTAAGAGAACAGCCACCGGTCTATAATTTTCCACTGATGATTCGGCGCCATTTTTTAAAATTGGTGTAATCTTAGATATTTTCCATATTTCAGGGAAAATGCCTGATTTCATAACGAGATTAAATATATAACACAAAGGACTTTTGATGAGGTCAATATATCTTTATTAATTGATTTGGCATTTACTTGGTAGAACTCCATTATAACAGATTAAAAATATCAAAGTATTTTAGTTTTACAGTTTTTAATAATTTTATGTGTTGATAGCTATTTCGGCTTACGCCATCGTCAGAACTATGTTTAAACTAATATTTTGCTCAGCTATATATACTGGCTCTGAAGAGATACACAATGCACTCTAACATCCTAATTATAATTACAATATTATACTTATCAAATGTGATTCTAGTGAATTTGAATCGTTCAAACTATGTACATTCTCACAAATTTTGTCACTAACGACCCGGGTTTCGCCTTTCGGCATCTTCAGGCATTCAAGTGCACGGATGAACTTGAACTAAAAAAGTGATTCTAGTGTTTCAAAGAACGATTAACAATCTGGGTTTATTTCTTAAAATATTAATAAGGATTAAATTAAAATGATATTTATTATTAATGACATTACATAAATTTATTGACTATGGCTTTATTGTTTCGATAAGTATAATATTGTAATTATAATTAGGATGTTAGTAAAAAATTTAAACAAATTATCCTTAACTAAAATGCCAAACATTGAAAGTATTTAAATACTTAAAATATATACACAGTTTTATATGTAAATCATTACAGCTAATTTAAGTATGATATGTCAACAAATTTCACAAAATAAAACATTCATTTTTTTAATTCCACATTTATTTAATACTGTCAAGATTGGTTTCGCTCATGACGAACATTTTCAATTTAATAAAAAAATCCATGCTATAGATATATACTAATACAACTAAGATGCGTTTTTGATAGTCCGATATTTTAAATAGAAGTATTTTTAATCAATATTTATAATAAATATTCTATTACATATATACAATTTTAATCTTGATTTACCTTCAACAAATCACGTGTTTTTATTTTTTTTTCTATCTGCACAGCATCATTTTTACAAAAATTTTCAAATAAATTGTAACAATTTGATTCGCATACATTAACAAGTTGTACGTACGTGCCTCTCGCTCATGGCGGTGCGTCGACATCCATTCACACGAACCAACGTGAAAAAAGCTCGTTTTCTGCTAAGCTTTTTTGCACTTACTCATGCACGTGAGCTTTTTTTTGAGCGGTCAAACAGACTTGTTGATAAAAACATGAATGTTGCTGAAATAATTAATTCACACAGCCGAATAAATTCTGACTTTCGCTGTGACTCAAGGTTATCTAATATATATATCGGGAAACAAAGGAATTCTTACTACTTATTAGGGTAATTCCAGCTAGATATAAATTGTAGAGAAACGCAATTTTTTTCATTCCACTTAGCAATGTGAATTATTATTTAACAGTACTTTATTATAAATGTCGTATAAAATTGAATAGAGTATTTTTGTATGAGTAATTCTACAATACATTACATTAATCTCTTTAATTAACTATTTTTTCCGATAATAATATCATCATAGTAAACTCCTTTAGGTCATCAGCTCAACTCGTTAGGAAACTATCTCTTACTTGCTAAAACTATTGAATCAACGATCGCTCTACATTCAAGCTTTATTTTAAACATTATTTACTACCAAACAGTCCTATAAAATAATGCCAATACTTTCGCCATCTCAATACACATTTAGCAGTTTTTTTGTTTTGTTTTTCAATGTAATATGCATAATTTTTTTGCGGTAGGCTTATACATAGATTGATTATAAATTTATTTTATACTATTACATTGACCAGTATAAACATCATTATTTCTGTTAAATGGCAGTTCTGTGAATAGAAACCTTTATTCAATTTATACGAAAAAAAATGTCAGTTTTTATCGATAGAGTAATATTATTTTTTTCTTGATACATGGTACGAACTAGGGCATCCAATCCCGGGATCACGATCAATTTTCTGATCCCGAAATCCCGGGACTGACATGGCTGCGATCTCGGGATTTCGGGATTGAGAAATTTTAAGCAAATCCCAATCCCGGGATTGCATACCCTAGTACAAACTAACTAAATAAAAATATAATTCTTTTTTTTGATACTATTTTTTCATCGAAAATACTTTTAAATACCTTATATTGAAAAAATAAATCATTTTTCAAAAAGTGAATTAATAAAATAAATAAAATCGGTTATATGCTATTTCATAAAAAATCAATTGAATTGAAATTACAGAAATTATAATTAAAAAATAAAACATTCTTTTGTACTGATTTCACACGTAATTAATATGATCAGAGCCTCATCACTGGCATTTTAAAATTAGATAAACGTGGTATTAGTACAAAAGAATGTTTTATTTTTTTAATATAACATAAATATTATAAAATTTTGCATATCGACTGTGGGACGTCAGGAAGGACGTAACCCACAGTTTTTTTCAAAACAGCTTTTTTTCGGTAATAACAATGTATCAAACTTGTTACACGTTCTATTCAAAGGATGCAAGCTGAAAATGCCAAATTAGTATCTAAATCTAGCTTTTAAGTTTGAAAAAGATGACCTTGTAAAAAACTAAAACCAAGAAAAAAGACTGAAATAAAGGTTTTTCCTAGACAATGTATTTAATTGATATTAGATTATGTCAATTAAACACCAGTTTAGAAGTCTCCGTGCACTTCAAGGTTGTGTATAATTTATAGAACGTATGAGTCACCAGTTCCAAGGGCCGTGTTCGTGAACTGTTAGTTAAGTTTTTCTTTTTTATTTCTTAATTTTGTTGTATTATGTAGTTTTATTTTTTGTCTCATGATATTTGTTTTGTCTCATTATATTTTTCAAGTACATGGTGAATTGGCGTCAGCTGTAATGTCATGTACTGTAATTTTGATTTTTTAAACAATAAACAATTATAATTTGCATATGGTTCAAAATAATTTAAACATGTTTTTTGCGCCTCCTGTAAAATTGGATATGTGCAGGTTACGTCCTTTTTCCTTTCCACAGTCGATATTTTTTTATATATACACTTCAATCGTAGGACATAATGCCAAGCCTAGATGAAAATTTAAATTTCGTCCCGATACAAAAGCGGTGAATTGCCGATAGGGGTCGTTCACATAACACTGGGTTGTTTATTGCAGGCCAGATCGCAATAGTGACTCCCTCAGGTGCGATGGAAAATATATTATGCTCCAATCGAGAGTTCGCTCGAAAATATCCAATGATTTATTTTATGGCGCTGGAATCATTAATAATGGACGATATATCCAAACTACCATCGTGGAATTAATATTTATGACGGTTTTCAAATACCGCTGTGACGCCATAAAGACATTATGTTCCGGCTTGGATTGCCTGTCTATTATCATTATTTTTGCTGTTGATCAGTGGCCGAACATGAAACTATTAACTAAAGGCCAATATTATAAGAGGTTAAAAATATCAAAGTATTTTAGTTCTACAGTTTTTAATTTTTTTTTGCGTTGATAGCTATTTCAGACCTATCTGACGTTCTGACGATGGCGAAATCCGAAATAGCTATCAACGCATAAAAAATCTAGAACTAAAATACTTTGATATTTTAATTTGTTATTATGGAGTTTTACCAAGTAAATGCAAAATCAATTAATAGCCAATATTATAGATTGAATAATACAGAATAACGCACATTGTTTTAACAAACTTGATTAACTTTTAGTCTTTAATTCACTGATAAGATACTTTAAAAAAGTACTGGAAAGCTCTTTATTTAATATGACAGTTCTGCAAACAAGATTTATTTTATATTTAATACATTTTCAAAAATCATCAACTTGTCGTACAGGATTCAAATAAACAATTCTACGCTGTTTGCCAATTCTTTTCAACGCATACGAAAGAGGGTATTGTTTTCTTATCTTATCGATTAAAACCAACGCTTGCATTCTACCGGTACTGCTTTACGGTTGCGAATCATAGCACCCGACGAAGACTCAGAAAAACCGTATACTGAGCTTCGAGGACAGATGCTTGCGTCGGGTAATGGGGGTGAGGTGGTTTGATTTTGTGAGGATTTCAGGGATAAGGGAGCGTACAAGGCAGCGTTCCGTCACAACAGTGGTTATGGAGAGACGTTGGAACTGGCTGGGTCACGGTGCTGCGGATGCCTCAATCCTGTCTGCCTCTTCTTTCAACCGGTGGTATTCCGGCGTCCCGGACGTCCGTCAGGTACTATCCATAGGATGTACTCGGTGGAACTGAAGGATGCTGGCATGTCATGGGAGGAAGCAAAGCAATTGGCGGGAGATGGAGAAACATGAAGGTGCCGCGTGGCGGCCATATGCTCCACATAGGGAGTGAACATGGCCAAACAAAGAAGATCTTTTTATTGTGGTTGCCATAAGTATTATTCTACTTATTTATTATAGACGTAATCTTAACTAATTTCATAAAGAGAACAAGGCATGATTGGTAAACGATAAGCTAATTGTTAAAATTGTTTTTCACTTTTAAGGTGTTCACTGTCAATACTTGGTGGAATGGCATTATAATAAAAATAATAAAACATTTTTAGTACTTTTTCCACATAAAATTTATTAGATCAGGACCGGTTTCGCTCATGATGAGCATTGTCAACTGATGACAATGCTCAGTTGACAATTCTCATCATGAGCGAAACCGGTCCTGATCTTATAAATTTTATGTGGAAAAAATACTAAAAATGTTTTATTATTTTTATTAAAATTGTTTTCCTCAATAATTTATGAATTAAAGCATCTTGAACATGACGATTTTTTCTTTATAAAGCTTTCAGTACTTTACACGTCCCTTTTGCTATCTGCAATTTTACTCAATACCAGAATATTATATTATATATATTTTTATACACGTGGCATGAATGTGATGTTTTAATTCTTTTAAATAATTTCATTTAGATTACGAGTTACGAGATAAATGACAATTCATTTAATTTGTCGTTTATTTATACTTTATAGTATCCCTACTTGCCTTTTTTCTTCTCCTTAACACATTATGCTTAAAATTTTCCTGTGAACAGACACAGTTTTAAAAAATGCATACTCGGATACTGAATAAACAAAAGTCGTCCTGTGTGTTCTAGTGGTAAAAGGTTTGTATAAACATAAACGAACAAGTTGATCTGAATGGAAGTCCCTGCACGATCGATATATATATTATTTATTTAAAATATTTATTTGAAATATTGGAAATGGGTTAGTGAATTGTTATTTATCCGTGAGTTGATATCGAGATAAAATTCTCATCAAACTTATCTTGTCAGATTTATCTTTTTGTAAATATTTGGCGCGTCAAATACTGTCAAAACTTTGTAGAATTACAGTATATAAAAAAAAATACTCTTTTGTACAAAATCCAAATTTATCTTGCCCATCACTATAAAAAGTACAAAATAGTGTTTAATTCTAATTAGCAATAATAATGTTTAAGCTACTGTGGTAAATATTTATTAAGAAATTTAAATATAATTTAAGATTTCGACTGAAGGTGGTGGAAATTCCAAATTTATTAGTAAAGATCAGAACCAGTCTTGCTCATCACTATAAAAAGAACAAAAGAGTGTTTAATTCTAATTAGCAATAATAATGTTTAAACTACTGTGGTAAACATTTATTAAGAAATTTTGACTGAAGGTGGTGGTGGAATTTCAATATTAAATTAAATTTTTCAGGTCACTTAAAGTTTATCCGTGCACTTGAACACCTGAAGATGCCGAAAGGCGAAACCCAGGTCGTAAGTGACAAAAATTGTGAGAATGTACATAGTTTGAACGATTCAAATTTAATAAATTTAAATTATCAAAATTTAATAATGTTTTTGATCTGCTTACACGACAGAAACCGATCATTTTTTAGTTCCAAAAATAAAATATATATTTGTACCAATTCCCAATTTTATTTACGAAGACCATGACCGGTTTCGCTCATGAAGAGCATTGTCAACTGATAATAGAATAAAATGTTGCTGTGCTATTTTGTCAATATAAATGAAATAGGAAACGTGTAATAAACAATTGATATTGAAAATAATTTATAATTTAAGTACAAAATATGAATAAGTGACACTTAATCTACTTTTAATGATAGTAAACATTTTAATTTTAGTCAACACCCTAAAAATTGTCATTTTTATTATCAAGGCTGAATTTAAAAATACGATATCTTAAAAAAATAAATATTTTCTTTGATAATAATCTGATATCACTTTTAAGGTGTTCACTGTCAATACTTGGTGGAATGGCATTATAATAAAAATAATAAAACATTTTTAGTACTTTTTCCACATAAAATTTATTAGATCAGGACCGGTTTCGCTCATGATGAGCATTGTCAACTGATAAGAAAAACAATAAAACAGTGATATTTATACAAAATTTAAGTGATAAAAACAAGGTATGACAAACAATTGGTATTACAACCTAGCAAAAAAATTGAAGTAAAATACAAGGAAAATAAACTATAAATTAAAAGTTGAAGACCACTTAGCAATGAAACTATTATGACAAAAACCAATTAGGTATGAATTATCATTACCAAAGTAAAAACCAACAATTAGTGTATATAATAAATAAATTTTAATGTCTGTCAACCAAATTGAGTTTGGAAAAGTGGTTTTTGTCATAATAGTTTCATTGCTAAGTGGTCTTCAACTTTTTATTTATAGTTTATTTTCCTTGTATTTTACTTCAATTCTTTTGCTAGGTTGTAATACCAATTGTTTGTCATACCTTGTTTTTATCACTTAAATTTTGTATAAATATCACTGTTTTATTGTTTTTCTTATCAGTTGACAATGCTCATCATGAGCGAAACCGGTCCTGATCTAATAAATTTTATGTGGAAAAAGTACTAAAAATGTTTTATTATTTTTTTTATAATAATCTGATAAATACACTCGAAAGCCAATCTCACACGGATAATTTCATTTAATGACTAATGATACGTTTTTTTTATATAAACAAACACTCCGATAATTCAGACAGAGATCAAACGACAATCGTCCCATCGGTGATCGATCACATATGCAGCAAGGACCAATCATCTGTCAACCTCAAACGTTCTACTGTCTGTCGCCTGATTAATTATTATTGTATCTGTGACGTGTAAAACAGGCTTCACGGAATTATTGAGAGAACGGGTGACGTATGTTTGTTAGTGGGGCAAAAAGTTTGTTACCAAAGCGCTCAATGTATGTCAACTTGACAATCCTTGATGGTATACATAATAAACTAAAGCACAGGCTTAGTAGAGTTGACGTAATTATTACAAATTGGCCAATTATTCGCAAACATTTGCAACTTGATTTATACGGCTTATTGACTATTTCGTACATATACTATTAACGTACACATATTCTTCAAAACATTTACTTTGACTTATTATAATAAACTAGCCGGTTCCCGGCAAGCATTACAATGCTACTCAAAGAAAGAAACTGTTTGTGTTTTAATTGTGTTTATTGAAGTGCATGTTTTATTTTTCTGTCTGTTTGAAGTTTTCTGCCGATTGTCTATGGTACGACACACGCGCGACCTACTGTAAGTTAATTTTACTATAACCTTCGCGCAAGTGCAAGCATACGTTATCAAAATTAACTGTGTGGCAGACATACAAACATTGATTTTTATATACAAGACCTACCGTAAGCTAATTTTACTATGTCTATAACCTTCAGGGAAGTGCAAGCAAAAAGTTTGTCAAATTTGTATTGCAATCTGATGAACGGTGTGGCAACGCATATGGTACGAACAAACAAACATTTATTTTTATGTATTAGATTACCTGCTATATTAAGCGCATGATCACAAACATTTCAAAGGGAAATATCGTCTGTTCACAACAAATCCCTTATTTCAATACACACTTGTAGGGTATTCACTGTCAATACTTAGTGCAAAGGCATTATATTAATAAAAAACAAAATATTTCTTTGTACTTTATTTCGACTTTATTTTAAAAGGTCAGGACCGGTTTCGCTCATGATGTTTTTTTAATTATATGCCAGAGGTGTTTAACATTTCAATTTTGTGTAATTATATAGTCACCTCTACTGTAATTTGTGAATTCTTTTATGTTGCTGGTCTTTAAAGAACTGAGTGAAAAAATATGTTTTTCATTTGATAGACGGTAAAAACCCAGGACTTGGTTCGTAAAGAGCCAGCAACTTATCGGAAGTGTTTTTTAGCACAGTGAGGGAAGTGTTAACCACTTATTCAAAATAAGCTCACGTCTTACGATCTACTTACTGTTGAAATTATCTCAATATATCTCATAAGTAAGTAAGACGAAAAAGTACCCGATTCGTTAAGTTTTATGGAAATTTTAATTTAGTTTTGTATTCAATGTGTTCGCTTAACAATTAAAATTATTTTTTATTCAATATAAACGATATTTTTCTGAATAAAAGTATTATTTTGCAAACAAAATATTGTTGGAAAGAATATATTATAACATTTTCAAATACTTGCCTTTCCATTATTTTCTGTACACACTTTTTCTAAAGCAATTAATAGAAAAACTTTTCCCATTCCAACTTGTATTTTCAAGTATTGTTGAATCAGAGAGTTTTGTAACCAAGGGTGGTTCAAATGGTGGAACCCGAAATTAATAACGATAAATTTTCATGAAAATTATCGGTACAAAATATCTAAATGCAAAGTTAAACCACTTTCTCATTCAAATGTAATTTTTCGAATAAACCATGAAAACTAAAAATTAAACGTGAGTTGAAGAAAACTCGCTGTTTGTAGGGCACTTTTAATTTAACTGAAATTAGAAAATAATTTTATGTATAATATATCATTTTAAGATGAATTATAGAATTAGAGGTCGGACGTCTCAAAAGATA
The DNA here is from genome assembly GCA_030503985.1 of Himalopsyche tibetana. Lineage (NCBI taxonomy): Eukaryota > Metazoa > Arthropoda > Insecta > Trichoptera > Rhyacophilidae > Himalopsyche > Himalopsyche tibetana. The sequence goes on along the minus strand of JAPJYX010000009.1, from coordinate 4,451,984 downwards.
TCTCTGAACAATAACAACCGACTCGTTAATAAACATTTTTTCAAGTGCGACAACCATAGGTTATTATGTTTTTTTCGGAGAAGAGATTCATATAGAAGTTTAAAGGTTTCCAGAGGAAGTCTGGGCAATCGAAAAATTTTAAGGTAGTTACAAGAAATAGAGACAATAGAATGTTAGATATATAACAAATAGTTGTTATTCAAATGCTCTATTAGTGGCAACTAAGGTATACAATCCCGGAGCCTTTTTCCAACCCCGAGATTTCAGGATTGATTAATTTTGAATCCCGGGATTGAGATTTTCTCACCGAGGAATCTGAAATCCTCAATTCGCTATACTTTTTCCCCGATTGTCACAGAACCTCGTTTTTTTTTAGCTCCCGGGATTGAATGCCCTAGTGGCAACATAGTAAAAGATGCATTTCTATTTCATTTTGAATAGTTTACAAACATTTTCTCTAATCATTATCTTCAAATATCTTCAAAATACATATAAAATTTAAGCACAGAATTTCAGCTCATTATTGGTTTTTTTTTCGTTTCTAATTTTAAAAAAATAGTTAGTCAAGATTGATGTAATGTCCTTAGTCAATTCTTTGCAAAACCCTACTAGAACCAAACAAATATGTTAACTTGTAACAAATTATTCACTAGAAGAATATGTTACCATGATTACGTGTATTTAATATGATTTTAATAATTCAAGTATATCGACTTACAAAGTGGCACATAAATATATATTATGGATTAATTATATTTGTTTAGCAATATTCAAATGAAAGCAATGCAATTAACCTTTGCTTTCAAATAAGAATAAAAAAGAAGCCTCAAATTGATCAGCCTCTTTTTTTTTGAAAAATAGTAAGGATAGAATGATTGGAATAAAACGAGACTAGTGGTTAGCTACTCGCTATCGCTACTCCCATTTTTTTATAATAAGTGTGGGGTAATTAGAAGACATCACATTCATCAATGCCCTTGAATAAAAATCCATAAATCAATTGAAAAATGAATCAATAAAAACTGTTCGTAGAGGGATTTAAGCCCGTGACGACCGTGTTCCAAGTCAACGACGTTGACATTCAACCACGCAGCTGGCACTTGACCATGCAGCCATCAGAAAATAAAAGTAATAAAGAAATATAAAATTGCATAAGCAATACGTTTCTTTTTTTATTATTTTCAGAGATAAGAAGAAGAGACGGAGTAAAAATATATTTTTAGAGGGATTACTTACTTATTGAATGATTGAGCATGTTTATCATATATTAAATAATTCATTTAGTTTAATATCAGATTATACTTGTTTGGCTTTTAGTGAGATCAACTTTTAACCCTCCATTGACGTTTTGCTAGCAAGCTGCCTTACCTAGGTTTTTACCTTAATTGTAGTCGGTATAATATATTGGCGTCGGGGGAATAATGCTACCCCTTCGAAAACCTATAAGTGCACTCAAGTCGATATTAAGAGTATAACAAACGAAAACTTTACCGTAAGCTCGAATTCTATGTAATTAAGGTTATATGATTTATCCTTCGATAAGAGCTTTAATACAATAATCGATTCAATGTAAAACTTTAAAAAATTAAGCTCTTTTTATAATATTATAAAACAATCTTTTTTGCTTAGCTAATACTTAGTGAAAAGGCATTATATTAAGAAAAAACACAATATTCCTTTGTATTTAATTTCCACATTTATTCATCAAAATCAGGACCGGTTGTGCTCATGTTAATTGACAATGCTCGCTCTATGGTTTATCTTTCGATAGGAACATCAATATAATAATCGATTCATTGTAAAACTTGAAAAAAAAACAACTTTTTTATAATATTATATAAGTTAGAGTGGTTGGCTAGCCACTAATCCTGTCCTAGCTATATCCTGCTTTCTTTTGCCAACAGATTTGAGTTTAACATTACTTTGAAATACCCTTTTGTATGTTAGCAAACCATGTTTGATAATGAGTTCTAAAAATACTTTTAAATTTATTTTTATCTAATTAGGTATTTCGACTGAGGGTGCTTGATGGAATTTCAATATCAAATTTGAATTGTTTGAATTTTGTATTTTTCCATGAGTTTTGTCGCTTGGAATGCCTGAAAATTCCGAAAAGCCAAACCCGGGTCGTTAGCGACAAAACTCATGGAAAAGTACAAAATTCAAATTTATTTTTATCTAATAAATGTAAATTCATGGTTCATATTTTAACCATTTTGGAATAGCCTCATGTATTCTCTAGTATCAAAATCGGTCAAATCTATATTTAGAGCTTTTTTAAACAAAATTTTCCGTGTGAACCCATGGTGTGACATTTATATAAATAATTTATAAAATTTCTGAAAGTCCAAAATTATTCACTGAAAAATTAGTGCAAAATATTTTTCACTATTAGAATTTGTCAAATCGATTATTATCAACTGAGGGACTCAAATGACAAACAGCAACAGTCCAAAATAAAAAATTTCAGTAAATTCAATTTTAATTAAGTATGTTTTACTAACTCCAATTAAGCAACATAACTTTTTCACAAAAAAAATATATGTTTATTGAAGATTTTTAATTTTCGCTCTTTCTAATTAGAAGGTGGTGTCTTTCATATTTATTTTACAAAGAGAAGAGCTTTTGCTCTATTTATCTATCTTCTTTTGCATTTTGGTGTTGATTTTGATCGTTTTATTTATTTTTTCCTCTTTTCATCAGGTTTAAGAGAAATAATAATTTATTTCTATATGCGGTATTGCCAGCTTTACATTGACATATTTAACCCGTTTTCAACAAAAGATGTATATTTCCGTCTTTGTTTCTAGAGCCTTCATAAATGTTTACCTCTTAAGTCTAAAAAGTTAGTAAACCTACTGTGATTATTCCAAATGAATCATATAATGAATAATATTTGCACGCACTTTGAAAACGAGACAGGCGGGGTAAGGCTAAACCCTTATTAATCTAACTGAATTATATGTAACGCTTATAACAAATATAACAACGTAAACGTTATACGAGGGTACTAATACCAATATAATAGTTTGAAATACATTAACTTTCCTTCAGTCTCTAATGGGGTCCGTTCCCGACAACAAGTTGCATAGAAGTGTCGTTTGACGAAACAAAGTTGTAGCACAAGTACAACTTTATATTATTACTTTTACGAGTTAGCCGACAATATTGCGCTAAAATATAACAAACTATACACATATAGTAAAGTACTTATCGTATAAACTGTCAGCTGGCGCTTTGTTACGCGATTTATTATGGCAGAATCATATATCAATCTTTATCGCAATTAGATTTATTTAAGTATGATATGTAACTTTTACGAACATTACTGTTTTAAACAGGCATGCTGAAAACAACGTAAAACTTTTATAGCTGATTGAAAATGGTAGAGTAAAAATGAAAAAAAAAATATAATAACTTATTTGATAATATCATACTAATATTTTTCTGCCAATAAAAGACATGGGCTTCAAGAGCTATCAATGTTTCATTATAACTTGATAACAAATAAATATTTCATCAATAAAAAAGCGGTTCAATATAAACCCCGAATTGGAAAATGAGCTACAAAAGAATAACCCGAGAATAGTTTACTCTTAAAAGATCTTCAGATCCAAGTTTTTTAAACACACAACCTTAGTAACGCCACTGAATCTAATTAATTCTGAATATATATTGATAAATAACATCGAAACACGTTGTGTTTGGAGCATATGGCCTCCTCGTAGAGGTATCTCAAAAGATGTTTTCTACGAGAACTGTTTGTTACTTAGCCACTCAACCACTCTTATTCAAAGAGAAGGAAAAAAAAGAAAGAAGGATAAAGAAAGAAGGATAATTCCCATGGGCTTATCCTTTTCGCCAGCAATGGCTTTAAGCTAAATGATACATTTATTTCATATATAAACACAAATCATTCATTTACTAAGCGTCAGTTCAAGTTCATTCATGCACTTGAACGTCTGAAGATGCCGAAAGGCGAAACCCGAGTGACAAAATTTGTGTGAATGTACATAATTTGAACGATTCAAATTTTAAAACTAAAAACACTTTTTAAATGTAGACTGTTTTTCAAAATAAAATTCAAGGTTCATTCTTAACCATTTTGTAATTGGCCATGTTTGCAAATAATTTTACATGTAAACTATGCATTTAGAACAATGTTCGATTTATTAAGTATACACAAATTAATTACTCTTCTAAATGCGTTTTGTCCGATTTAATCAAATGGAAAATAAAATTGTCGTTACCTAGTAATTTTTAGAGCATGAAAAGGTATGATTTTACAATCTTTACACACACCACGCCAGTCTTTGTTGATAGTAAGTAACATAGCTTTCTTAAATAGAAGTTTTAGATGTGGTATTGCAATAGTTTCTTGTTATATTATATTGTATTGGTCGCATTTCAGAATCAAAGTTTTCTCATCAAATTTCTCTGGTAGAATCTTAATACAGAAGCTTTATTATGATTGCCTAATGTCATAAGCTTCATAATCCAATCTTCTTTTATTAGTTTTCTTTCAGTCCAGAAATAAAATAAGCAAACTCTTTCATTTAAGTGTCATAGTTTATGGAAACAGAGAAAAAATATTCGTCTATTTGTAAACAGGAATTTGTGTATGAAACTTTTTAATTGTGTTTATATTTTTATTGCTACTACTCGTGACATTGAGATTTTTTATTTACCGAGACAAAAGTATATATTACACATTTCTTTGCTATTTTTAGTTATACAAAGAAATATTTTAGCATGTCTTCTACACGCTTCAAATTTGATTATTGTATGCACACAATGTTTTTTTTTCGTGGCTAATACAGGCTTTATAGGAGGGTTTTGGTAAATATAAGCTCCCTCTAGGGAAAACACAATATTTATTAGTGAATATGGCTGAGTTTAATAGCAGCTTGTACTTCTGGTGACCGTATTTTGAATATGATTTTATTTTATTTTTGTAAGGCTTATTTTATTAATGACAAAAATTTTATTACGATTTTTGTTCCTTTGAATTTGTAAACTAATTGAGAATAACATTTTGTTTTTAAAATTTATTATATTTCTTCAAAGATAATACAAACACAACTTTTGACTTAAAGCCACAAACATATCAACACAGACCCAACAATTTTCAGTATTTATTGCTTAATACTTATTTACTATATCGATCATTGTCAATACTTGTGGAAAGGCATTATATTAATAAAAAACACAATATTACTTTGTAAATGATTATATCTCTTATTAGTTGACAATGCTCGCCATGAACGAAACCGTTTCTGACCTTTTTAAATAAAGTGGAAATAAAGTACAAAGGAATATTGTGTTTTAATTAATATTACATCTATATTGTGTTAGTCTGTGCATACCGACTTTCTTTTAAAAGTGAACTGTATAGTTGTTATAATTTTTACTGAAACACTGTTTAAATGTTTGGTTCAACTTTTATTTCTATATGTCATAATTGTACACTTATATATAAATCACTAATCTTGTAATCGAATAATAACAACGTGAGTATAAAAATAGTTTCTACTGGATCGATGACCGTTCTATTTGAACTTTAATTTGTAACTGAATGGAAGGAGAGTAGAATATCGGTTTTGGGCGTTGAAAGGTTATTGTTGCAATTTTAGTATGTCTAGAGTATTAACATAGTACTTTATGACAAGATGTCGAGTATACATAACATAGTGACTTTTAGTGTCAATATTCAACCGACCAACAAAATTATTCATTCATCATAACAGTTTGCTTTTATGTTAAGCTCATATTTGATTTTTGACAATTTTCTAAAATTACACGTGTTAAATATAATATTATATTATGTACGTATCTATAAAATGAGTGCGCAGATTTTGACAAACGTACCAAGAAAAATTACGCTTTCCCATAAAATGTTCATTAGTACAACTGGATAAAAAATAATATCGACCAGTTTTGTAAGATTGAGTTGCAAAATTATTTGGTTTTATTTGGAGGCAGGCAACAAGTGTTACAAAACTCTCCGTAGAATAATAATGAATATTGAAAACTGAAATTAAAACATAAGGATTTATATAATTTATGCTATTTTTGAGGCCCCTAAAATGTGGAGCCCCCAAGCGCGCGCCTCTTGCGCTTATAGGGTAATCCGCCACTGGTCATGTTCACCAAATAAGTAATATAAATGGAACAAAATCTACTGTATGTTTATCGTTGTCTTTGCTTATAATTCTGTGATTCGTTTTACTGAAATTTGATAAATAAATAAATAAAAACTCACTTATTGGCCAGAGTCAGTGTCTCATTATAAGCATGTTATTTAACACGTGGCTACGACAGGACATTCTTAACGAATCAAACTTCATTTATCACTACTATTTTAAGCACAAATGAAGTGTTATTATATTTTTTTTTTACGTGAACCAACGTATAAACAAGTATAAACCAACGTTTTAAATATGTATATACAATAAGACATTTTGAAAAAATATTTTTTACGTTGTTTTATATTTACTATTATGACTGATTTAAGTAAGTATATTTATTATTGCCAAAACAATTTTTATTTAAATTTTATATCAAATTTGGGCTAATATTAATAACGTGCTTATTTTTAGTCGTATTCTATTTACCCCTTTTCAAAACAAACAAATTATTTAATTCAATATAATGTTAGGTAAAAAAAAATCTTTTTCTTGTAAAAAATAATTCTTGCGCAAAAGCTCGTATAATAATAAATACAATCTCGGCAGACCGTTCCGAAAATCATACGAATATATGCCCATGCATTATTAAATATAATCATCATAAAAGTGAGTCTCAGGGGAAAAAAGCTCTCTCAGGCAAAATCGGATCATTACGATTTGATTCACGTGTTGTGCGTTGGCAGTGGGGTGGGCAGAGCCATCTATGTTCCCCGTTTACTGCTAGCAAACTGTCCGTGTAGGCCTTAATGCCCCGTCCATCCCCGTCCATCCCCTCCCAACCTCCGTCGCATTTATCCGCGGGAGAAATCTCAGTTTGCATGTTTAATAATCTTGTATCTTATTATTCAAGTCAGATAACGAATTGGTTTGCGTCTCCGCTGTGGCCCGCAAGGGAGCACTGCTTTATGAGGGAGCGACATCTCTTGTCAGCGCGACGGATTAATAACGACATACAAATTGAGTTTTTATTCAAGCCTCGCTTCATATTATGTTTTTTTTTTTACAAAAAAAACGTAGCTCGCATACAAAGTTTAAAAGAATTTATATGTATTAAATTTGTTTCCTTAACATTTCATTTCTTTAAAAAGATTTTACACAATCATGTTAATGTTAAAATAAAAATATTAAAAATACAGTGTACATCTTATAACAGAGTGATAATAAACTGTTTATCGACAGACTAACTGAAAAATAAATGGCTTTTATGTTTAAGTAACTACCTATATAATATACAATAGATATCAGAAACTATTTTTTACCATGTCCGCTCCCAATATGGAGCATATGGACTCCTAACGGAGTTTATCTCAAAAGAAGTGTTTCTACGAGAACTGCTTGTTACTCAGTTGCCCAACCTCTCTTTTTCCAAAGAGAGTAGGAATAGAAGGAAAAGGCTAAGACAGGACTAGTGGTTAGCTAATCGCTCTCTATACGCCTCGTTCATGGGATAGAATGGGTGGGAGGGGGAATTCAAGACATCACATACATCCATGCCTTTGAACAGAAATTCATAAATCGATTGAAAAATCAATTTATAAAACTGCCCGTACTGGGATTCGAACCCGTGCCCTCTGTAGCGGTAGCCAACGATGTTGAACACTTGACCACACAGGCGGCTTATGCACTTAAACTACTGTAATATTATTAAAAACACAATATTCCGTTGTACTTTATTCCACTTTACTTAAAATGTCAGGACCGGTTTTGCTGTTGATGACATTGTAAATTCTTTTCAATGTGAATTGTTGTTTACACCTTTTATTTCAATTTATTTTTGTATAAATAGCACTGTTTATATATTTTTCTTATCAGTTAACAATGCTCGCAATAAGCGAAACCGGTCCTGACCTTTTAAATAAAGTGGAATAAAGTACAAAGGAATATTGTGTTTTCATTAATATAATGCCTTTCCACCAAGTATTGATTTGCTAGTATCTCTTAATATGCTAGCGTAATTTAACCAAACCAAAACCTTAGTTCAATAAATAATTGATTCTGAAATCGATTTCGAGGTAATGGATGCTTGTGATATCTTAAACAAAAAGTTAAGCCAGACCTTACCATTAAACAAGTCCTAGAGTTATCATATGCCCCCTACTTTTTTTAAAACAAGAAAGTTTGAACAGATCACAAATAATTATTGTTAAAAAACTTCCGTGAAATAATCTCCGTTACGAGTCCATATGACATATTTGATAATGAAAGTGATTAAAAAAAAACACCCTAACACACACTCAAGATACGCGGTGATAAGTATTGTAAATATGAAAAAAAATACTGAATGTGCACTTTTTTATTACTTTCAATATTTTATATAAAATAAAATCTTCATTTTCGATGTTCAAAATTTTATTATCAATATTTGTAATCTCTAGCTTTTTTTACGACAGTACAATCGAGAATATTGAAGTTACATTAATAAATTTGCTCGTGATATTTTTCTTAAATTGTACGTCACTTTTGATCCGAAAATAAGGAAACGAGCTTACCTGTTTTCATTTGTTGTGTCATTTTAAAAATTAAACCAAACCATAAGTAAATAGTTTGAAGTATAAAATTGTATGTGATATACTGCTGAAAATTTGAAATTAGATGGAGCGACAGTGAATAGATTTGTAAGTCTTTTGTGAATATGTTTTGTCATTTTTCTCCCTTCTCATGCACTGCCCTTTCAAAGAAGAAGGCAGTTACTGACTCTGAATCGTGATATGAAATGTCGTGTGTTTTCAAACATTAGTAAAACATGCATACACTTTAGATAATGCATTCGTTTCGTAGCAAACAAACAGTAACTGCAATACGCTGATGCATTGACTACCTTTCTACTGAATAAACTGCAGTTTTTATTTTTGATCTCTTTTGATGATCCTTTTAACTTAGGATTTTTTAACGTGAAAATCATGTGGCAGTGGACACTTCTTTAATAAAAACAATACTTTTTGTAAAGACCAATTAATTTATGAACCACACACTTGCTAGTATTTTTTTTAACGTGCTAACTAGGGCATCTAATCCCGGGATCCCGTTCAATTTTCTGATCCCGAAATTCCGGGACTGAGATGGCCGCGATCCCGGGATTTCGGGATTGAGAAATTTTGAGCAAATTCTCGAAATTTACACGAAATTGGCAAATTGAAGATCGGAGATTTCAAATTCTTCGGTGAGCTAAAAAAAAAACGAGTTTCCGTGAGATTCCGGGAAAAAGTATAGCAAATTGAGGATTTCAAATTCCTCGGTGAGAAAATCTCAATCCCGGGATCCAAAATAAATCAATCCCGAAATCCCGGGATTGGAAAAAGGCTTCGGGATTGGATACCCTAGTGCTAACTCGGACAAGTACGCCATCACTGATATATGGCTTTCAAAATACATTGTGACATCAGATGACATTCATATTTTCAATTTTTCAATTATTACGAGTAATTACTTTCTTGATTGTAGTACTAAGAATCAACTTCAAGAGCACCGCAACCAAAGTTAACGACTCTAATCATTTGACCGTTGGCCTGCCAAAAATTGAATATTAATTATAATACTATGTCAAAGGTATGTGTGAACTTTCCGATTTCGTACAAAACAACGCTCAATCAAGAAAGGGGTTGAATTTTATCCTTGACCGAATGTGAAGACGAGGGTGATATCGTTAATTAATATTCACAAAACAGGGTCCAACAGTCTTTATTGTATTCATATGGACATATTCTTGGGAATGTTTAAAGCAGCGTATCCACAAAAGCACGCAATAACACGCTCAGGAATATAATGGCAATATCAGAATGTGGAAGCCTACGGCCGTAGCGTGGACCCAAAACGTGACTCAAGCATAAGTATCAGTTGGTTCAGTGATTCTAAAACTGTAAAAGTTTCTTCGCTTGGAGATCTTCATACAATAAATTGAGACAGTGCGTTTCTCTCGTTCGTACAACAAAATAGATGTATTACGTCAAAAAAATACCTCTTGAGAGTAAGATCATATTATTATGTAAAAAAAGCTATTAAGCAAAAAACAATATTTTTTTGACTCGGCTTATGTTCAATATTTTTTTTTCTGATAGCATACAAAGAAAACTAAACTCTAAAAAGGAATTTTGAATGTCTTAGTTTTTGGACACAAACACAAACAGTTAATTATTCTAAATGTCTCAATATTAGAAAGAAGCCCATTTTGTATGTATTCTATTCTTACGTTATCTTAGTATTCAATTTAAATTTACAAAGATTCATTAAAGCGTAATCTTGACGGAGGCGTTTTTTGATCGATTTTCAAAATTATGTTCGAAGGCATGAATGTTTGTGATGCTTAAAAATTCTCTCCCTCCCCTCCAACAAAAAAATCCTAAAATAATTGGGTGTAGTGAGAGTGATTTTCCAACAACCACTCTTGTCCTGCCCTATCCTTTCTATCGCTACTACTCTAAGAACAATTAAGCGGCAATATACTCTACATAAGTAATGGATATGGATAGAAAAAAGAGAGTCACATTTAGTTAGAAAGGTTTGAATCTTAAATTATATTATTTCATAACGCTGTTCTTTTTATTTTTCATAGAAAACTAGAGGTACTATATGAGCCCTTTGAGAGGTAAAGTGAGCTTACTAGGAAAATGGTAAAACTTTTTAGTACAGATACGTCTTTATTTGGTGTTTTGGTGGATTGTATATTTTTACTTTAAAAAGATAACACTATGGCAATGTGTATTAATTGAGGTTACGTCACTTTTACGATACTTTAGGACAGTAGCCTTCTTTGAACCTGCGGCTTTTTAGTGACTCTGGTGCGGCCTTTTGACTTTGGAAAAAGAGCGTAATCAGCCCATTATATGTTTGGCATTAAAAAAAGGAGAGGCGGTGTCAACATTTTCTTAACTGCAGCCTTATGTTGAATCTGATAAATGAATGTGGCCTTTTTAAATTAAAAGGTTCTCCATCTTTGCTTTATGACGTGTTTTCTCTAAAATACTACTTGGCTCACTTCACATCAAATAGGCCTATATGTAAGAAGCCAAAGGCGTGTGCAATGCGCATTTTGACAACCTCCGTTGGGGAGGATATTGAGCTTGTTTTACATCCTGGTACATATTGTTCGTGCAGACCGTATGGAACGTGCCTTTACGTTTTCCATCGAATATACACATTTACTAGTTTGGAATCAGTTGTAATGGTGGTTGTGTAGCATTGCGGGAAATGTTCCTATCTTATGATCCCTTTTTAAAAACAAATCGATAAATAAACGTATCGAAAAATATAACGAAGACTTTTTTGATTAGATTGAATTTATACGGTCTCATAAGTAAACATAAGACAGAACAAAAGCTTCATTTATTTACTTACATCTGGGTCAAATAAAATTTAAGCTGGGTATATTGTAACGGAAAATACCTAACTTAATATTAACATTTTTATAATAAATAAGGAATCGAGAAAAAAAATGCAATTACTCGTGTTTTAAAATATGTCGTCTCATTTATGGGGGCTCTGCTCTGGAAAAAAAGACGGCAATCTCCATGTTTTTATTTAATTGAGTTTTATATGTCATCGCGCAGAGCTGGGGATTCTGCAGATAGTGGCAGTACCGGCGCGAGGTTATTTGGCGCCCTAGGGAATGGTTATTGGTGCGCCCCCTTTTTAAAAAATCGTGTTTTTATTTAAAAATAATGAAAACAAACAATTCAGGATCATTCTATTTTTTTTATACATATTCATGTCCGCTCCCAACGTGGAGCATATGGCCTCCTAATGAAAGTATCTCAACTGAAGTTTTTATACGTGAACGTTTTGTTACTCAGTCGCTAATCCTCTGTTTTTCGAATCATATATAATACGGTACATAATTACAACGAACAAATACAAACATTACAATTAAATAAAATTTAAATGTTGTACATAAAAATAAGTTGAATACTCTATTTATGCGCCCCCTAATGGTTTGCGCCCTAGGCGGTTGCCTATTTCGCCTGTATGGTGGCGCCGGCCCTGGATAGTGGTAGTTATTTTTTTTTTACAACCTGTAAATCTTTGAACAATATTATTAAAATCAAATTTGAAACAAATCCTGACATTTACATAATCCTGTATAGCAAATACGGCAGTTATGCATTGGGCTTAACAAAACAATGCCAATCATGCTAAAAAAACAAGATACTAATAATACTAATAAGCAGTTTTCGATCCCAATGTGGATCATATGGCTTTCTAATGGAGGTGTCTCAACAGAACTTTTCTTAGGCTTGTTAGCCAGTTGCTCAAACTTATTTTTTTAATAGAGTAAGGTTATAAATAAAAGGCAAGGACAGGACTAGTGGTGAGCTAATCGCTCTCGTTTTACCCCATTAACTTTTGGAATGGAAAGGTGAGAGAGAATTTAGATATCACAAGCACCCACAACTTTGAACTTTACTGACCTTGAACCTCTGTGTTTCGTGGAATGAGGAATATGATCCAGTTTGTATCCATTTAGTTCTTGGAGATTTATTTCATTTTTCAACAGATTCAAAGATTGATTTTACTTTGCTCATCTATATTATGCAGTTCGAATTGTTTGCTGTTATCACTTTTTTGCGAAATAATGGTTGAAAAAATATTTTTAAAAGTCTTTTTTTCTCCCTAAATACCAAAAGCTTTCGAATCAAAGTAAATATCAATGTTTGCGACTACTGATTAAAATTATTAAAATGCCGAGAAAAAAATGTGCCGAAACGACGTTCCACCGCATGCAAAGAAAAGCACTGCTAATAAGAATATTTAACGTGCCCCTCACTCCCTGTGTACAGAAGAAAAGGGCAAACCCTGGCATGTATATTGTTATTTATAAGTCTGATAATTCTTCTCGAAAGAGGCGAAACACGTATCAAATTTTATAACAACGTTATCAATTTTAATTTTATACTAAAAATTAACCTTCACAAAGTTACCGCCCAATCCATCAAAAATAATAAAATAGTTTTCTGTACTCCCAAAAGTCAGTATACGAGAAATATTAACCGTATGCTGTATAAAGTAAAAAAAATACAATATTGCGACAGAAATAAAATCGAATGTAGTTTTACTGTACACGTCAAAAAATTGATTTCCGCGCAGGACGTGGGGGCGTCGAATGATATTGTTTGCGGAATTCACGCGCCCAACTAACATATTTTTTAAAGTACAAAGGATCGGTAACTCATCGTGGGAATACAAAACGTCTCTTCGCATGTTTTCATAATAAGCGTATAAAAAAAAACAAACATAGAAGTAACAAAAAAAACACGTTTTCTAAAACGCCGAGCAAGCCCCTGGGTACTGTATGTGGATGTAACGATTTTTTTTGGCCCGAGAAAAACTGCGATGCTCTTCTTACGCCAGTGCAATAAATTGGGTAAAAAATGGTTAGAAATGAGAGTGGGGAACTTGTTGTAGTTGCAAGCCGAAGTCAATAAAAAAACAATAAGATAATTCGTCTGTGAATAGGAAAATTAACTAACCCACACATAACAAACATTACAGGGGGACACAAAACATTTTTTGATAATTTTGGGCGAAAGGTAAATTATGAAATAAACACAATTTTGAAGTGCACAGAGACTGATAAAATGGTTTTTAATTGACTTTATTTGATATTAATTCAATATTTTAAGTCTTTTTTCCTGATTCATAATTTTTACAGGCCTTTCTTTTTTCAAACTATTTAGATACTAATTCAGCTTACATCATTTTGAGTAAACGAGTATCAAGTAGTAATCATTGTGATTATCGAAATAAAGCTGTGGGTTAGGTCTTTTTTCCTTTAAAAAGTACATACATATATATACTTACTCAAAATATACTTTAATTCAATCTTCAATTATTTAATTGATAAAAATAAAAAGTACGATTTCGACTGAAGGTGCTCGGTGGAATTTCAATATTAAATTTGAATCGTTAAAGTTATCTACATTAACACTTACTGAGCACCGTGCACCAAATTCATCCGTGAACTTGAACGCCTGAAGATGCCGAAAGGCGAAACCCGGGTCGTTAGTGACAAAACTTGTGTGAATGTACATAATTTGAACGATTCAAATTTTAAAATAAAAATATATTAAATAAGGTATTTTAATATTTTCATTTAAAAAGGATCACAAAATACCGCATGTGGTTTGCTGGCGTAGGTTCCCTATTCCTGGCAAGTCGCCATTGTATACTAATATTTACTTTTGCTACGCAGATTTAAATAATACATGATTTAAGTTTTTTTTAATTTCTTTGTTCAGTTGAATACTATAATTTTCATAATTCAGTAATAATAATGCTTGCTTGTATTTTTAATATTTCTAAAGTAAAATCAATCACTGTATTGTATACTTAACGTTTTCTGTTTGAGTACTTTTAAATATTGAAGTAACTAATTAATGCCGATTCAACCAACTATCAAAAAGATGTTTCTAGATGTATAAAGCATTTATTTGCATGCATGATTCAAATATGTAGACTATTTAAACTTAAAAAGGATTTTAATAAATCGCTCTTTGATATTTTTACCCGAAATTTTAACACTTAATTTCGCAATTTAACTTCTAACATTAGCAACACCGCACGACCTTTTGCGAATTAATTTTCGGTCCCGTGCGTGTAGAGGATTTTAAAGATATTATTACTACTAAAATGATATTTTAAGTGGCAAAAGTGTTGCCACATGAATTACAACATTTAAAGATAACAATCTAAATTTAATTTCATCGAAACATTCAACGATTTATTTACAGCATCAGAAAAATCTGATTGTATTTCAATTTAAAAGCAATAATGTCTAAATTAAAATCGTTCAAATTATGTAGATTCACAGAAGCTTTGTCACTAACGTCCCGGGTTTCGCCTTTCAGCATCTTCAGGCGTTCAAATGCATGGATTAACTTGAACCGACGCATAGTAAATGAGTGTATCGTGTTTAAAAAAATAAATAAATAGTAAATGTATCACTTGGTTTAAAGCCATTGCTGGCGAAAAAGATTCACCCAATTACTAAGCGTCAGTTCAAGTTCATCCGTTCACTTGAACGACTGAAGATGCCGAAAGGCAAAACATGGGTCGTTAGTGACAAAACTTGTGAGAGTGTACATAATTTTAACGATTCAAATTTAATGTTAAAATTAAACCAAGGTCCTTCAGTCGAAGTCTTAAAATGTAGCAATGTTGTTTGTGAAAATAATTTAGAATGACTGTTTTTTTTCAAGACTGCAAGTAATTGGATGTGATTAAATATAATAAATATTTTTCACCTGTTGCCTAATTTTTACAAAGCCATATAAATGTATTTAAATAAAAAAAATGATCGCTTAAAAATATCAATTCTTAAGAGTTATTAAATATTTTGATGCTTTAAAACAAAGTGCTTAAAATGCACAATAACTGTAAATTTCTAGTATTTTTTTTGTGACTCGCGTTTCAATTTTCTCATTTATTATAAATTTTGTAATCATAATAAATAAATCTGGTTCTCTTCTGCATATGATTATAAATATGCTTATAATTTTGCAATTTTGTAATAAGGCAAATTTTGAAGCTGTCGTTAACAGGTACGCACAGTTTTGTTTTCATAATTTTAAACAAAATTCAGTTGACATCATTTGTTTTAAAAGCGACATAAGAACACATATATGTATGCTACATTTTCTATTTGAAACTGAGATTCAATAATAATAAATTTACTACTTTGGTGTTTAGCAGTTATTTCATTTTTTGTATTAAAATAAGGGAAATGTAAAAAAATGAAAATGAAAAAATATTTCAAGTGATCAATTCTGGGTTCTCGGATTGAAAGATTGTGAATTCCAAATCCCAGTATCACAAAAAGTGTCCGGGATTGGACGTTTTAGTTCTGACTTCGACGTTATGCCAAATTAGTTAATCAGGTGCAGTGCTATATAATTCTCATAGAACTTAACATGTATTATATAATATATTACCATTGTGTTATCTTATCACTATAAAAGATTCCACGTATTGTGTTCTGAATGTTTTTTTTTATTTCTTTTGACTATACAGTAAATCAAAAATCAAAAATTCCCTTACGAAGTGCCGACAGCCAAGCCGAAGCTCGTAGACGTTTGAAAAGTAGTGACGCCGCGATCGCAGCGCTTTTTTTCAAAAGGCTTCCATCAGGTTCGATTCATATGGGACCCTCTCTCTGCATTACCGCGTTGCCTTTGACACCAGCCGTTTCGCCCAACTGGGATTTGAGCTTCCGCGGCCTAAGGAATAAAGTTACCCCTGCAACTCGCTTCGAAGATAAATAAGTTACTTTAATGCAGATATTCTTGGAAACACAAGTCTCCGGAGGATACGTTTCAATAGACTCTACTTGGAGACAGTTATTTCAGCCATTTTAAATTATTAAGCGGAATAAATAGACTACAATATAATATTTATAAGAAATACGAATTTGTCACATCATAAATAAATCATTGTTATTGTGAGATTTGTTCTACTTCAAAATATTCAAGACGCCTGTAATCGTACGTGACTGGCTCATGTTTTGTAGACGTAATGCAATTTGGTCATTAACCTTTATTTGAAGAGGGTGTAAGAGAAAAAGAAGGAAAAGGCCGAATACTATAGCAATAGTTAAAAATAACTGTTTTTGAAAATTTTCAATCAACTAATCTTCAAAGCCTTATGACAATTGAAAATCATAAAAAAACAATGAATAATACAAGACTTTAAATTGGAAACATGCATTTTTTTATTGTAAAATGAAAGTTGTTTGAGAAAAATAGTTTACTAATCATCTTTTCTTCATCTTTAGGAATAACAATGAAGTACGTGATTTGTGTTGGAAAGTGTTAATAAAAAGGTTGAAACATCACAGGTTTTGATTTCTTGACGTTTATTTCTTTCATCACTAATGCTATAGGTTATTTCTACTATTATTCCATCGTTGTCAATAAAAAAGCGTGATCGCTTTAGATGTGACTAAGCCACAGTGAAGTCAATTAATATAGACATCATATACATTTAAATGCAAGTTATATTATTTACTACGCAAACAATACTCATACAAATACATACATAATTCATATAGAAGCTCATGGAGAGTCATTATCGTGCTTTTATGGATCGTGTTATCGGTTATATTAATAAAAAATCTAATTTTTAATTGATTTGGCATTTACTTGGTAGAACTCCATTATAACAGATTGAAAATATCAAAGTATTTTAGTTCTACAGTTTTTAATAATTTTATGCGTTGACTGCTATTTCGGTAGTTCTGACGATGGCGAGAGCCGAAATAGCTACCAACGCATAAAATTATTAAAAACTGTAGAACTAAAATACTTTGATATTTTTAAAAATAATCTAACCTTTGGGGGGTCGCCGAGCAAAACTGCTCTAAGCCTAAATTATTTTTTAAGCATTGTCTCATATGGAGGTAAGAGATTTCTGGGTTATAGTGTTTGCCATTGAAATATTTCACGAACGAAATCAGAAGGGCTTAAAAGCATAAATATTTTAATCATTTACTTATTTTAAAAATATAGACTATACAAACTGTAATCAATTGTAATGATGACGGTAATGTAAAACATAATATCGTTATAATAAAAATAATAAAAGATTTTTATTATAATGCCTTTCCACCAAGTATTGACAGTAAACACCTTAAAAGTAATATCGTTAAGTAAAACCTTTCTTCTTAAATAAACTTACAATAAACATACTATTTGATTACAGCATTGGGGTTAAATTTAATGAATATTATGATTTTTTTTTGTTTGTTATAATAATTAACGTTTAGTCTAAGATTGTTTACCCAACTTACTCGCTTTAACATAACTTTAAATCAGTTTTCGTATTCACTTTTTATTCATTATTGCATTCACCACACTTAAAAATTAAATATTATAGGCTTTCTTTGAGTCTTTTTAAATGTAAATATCCAATTACTAACTAAAGTTTTCAATTTGACTTTTTTACTAATTGTGACAAGAGTTTTGCTTCTTTGAGAAAAAAAAAATTTGCAGAGTTTCTGAAAATGATTCTCAAAGCGGCAAAACATCTGTCATAATATAGTAAAACAACATTTTTTTTATATAGTGTGTTTAAGTTTGGAAATATTGCTTCAATTAAAAAACAAATCCAGTAATACGTTTCTTGCTCCAATAATAAATTGAACTGAACACGAACAAATACAAATCTTTTGATTGAAATATCAAATTAATCAGGTGTGTTAAAATAGTAATATGAAAATTTAAATTTGTTTAAAAAAAAATTCTGTATCACGCCGTTTTTCCATATAAAATTCTCTAAGAGAAGCTTTGTTCTCCCAGCGGGGATGCGCCCTCTGTCAATAATATATTAGGTGTATACCACTTGTTCGCCTGCCATGAAACTTACCGCTTTGAAACGCCTCATAAAGTATAGTCTGATTACAACATAACTTCACCTTTTTAATTAACTATTTTGTTAATATATAATAACGTTTTAAAGAAAATTAAAGTAAACTTCAAATGTGCTATAAAATATTAAATTAATTGAATTGTTATTCAACTGATTTTGTAACAAACGGTGAATCTTTTCAAACAGTCAAAGCATATTTTATAATTTTTAAGACAATTGCAGTTATTAAAATTTGTTTTAAAATATTGATGATATCAATATTAATTTACGTAAACTATGTGGGTTTCAGTTTTTTGGCTATTTCTATTTCTTAAATGAGTATTAATTATCATTATTTAATTTTCTGTGTATTCAAACAGAGCATTAAGGTGATAAATATGTCAGTTCGTCGCACTGTACAAGCGGAAAGGAAGGGAAAAAAACCCATACTAATACTTAGTGTGCCAGTTCATTAAGCAAAAGTGTTCATTATTTATCAAGATTTAATCGTTATATGGTATTAAACTCGTATTCAGACAAAACAATGCATTTGATTGAATTTTACACAATAATAAGTATACATATATAATGGTTAATTTTTTTTCTATGATTTATTATTTCTATGATATTTTAAAACTTTTAATTTAACCTTTGAGTTCCTATGGGGTGCATTCACATTGCAAAATTCTTATTATTTTAACCAATAATATTTAGCTATCTATCAATAAATGCAATTCAAATATTACGCAAATTCGTCTGGGGTTATTTTGTACCCTGTCGCTTCTCTATCTTTTTTCGTTTCGTTTTAGACGTTTCGGTACTCAAATAATATATCGAAAATGCTAGACGAAATAAGAATTCGAACGTCCGACCAATAAATCTTAATTGACGATATGTGTCGTTTTTAAAGTTTTAAGTGTTAAATTTCTTAAGTCTTTATCAATATTTTCGAAACACCTGTTATTTGAAATAATATATTTCGTTTGTTTTGCCCGTGCACAAAAGTTAACGCTACCAAGCACGTTGTTTTGTATTTTGCATGCAAAGATAGTGTCGCCGAAAACGTTTCCGCCATTCCTCCGAGGGACTGGCTGAAATTAACTTTGAATGAGACCTTACGATAATGTACCATTATTTTGCAATATACGACCGAGCCGTATCGGAACGTATAAAAAAAACAACTACATGGAGAGCATGTAGGCGTGATAATAAAACGAATTCGGGATATTGTTTTTTTTACTATCAGTAAACTTGTATTGAACTTTATTTTAGTTCTATTTTACGAATTTGGTAGCCATAAATGAGAGACCTTTAAACATAAAATAGATCAAACCGTCTTATCATACACATTTTTTTTGCAATATACTCTTATAACTTTATACATATAAAAAAGATAAAAAAATACTTTCTTCTTTGTTTTTTAAATTACATTTTTTTAAGCGAAAAAATTTTCGTATCGTTTTTTATAAAATACCACTCACTTACCACTTTCATTCATAATTTATTTCTATTCTGTGTACGAAAATATTTTGTTATTTAATAATAAACAATAATTCTAATATGCGAATAAAGATGTTTTTTAATAATTATTAACAACACAATACGATTAATTGAAATGTTTTTTTGGCTATTAAAGAGCTCTTGGCAGTTGGCATTCACGACGACTGCTTTAACATTCGTTTAAAATACCAAAGTTATATTTAACGGTCATTTGGCTTTTCAATATACTCTATATTACATGATTTATATTTTGATGTAATTGTTCAGACATATTATGTATATTAAACAATAAAGTGAAAAAATATTACAATTTACAAATATTATTTCGGCTTTTGGCTTACGCCTTCACCAAAAATATTTTTGAACTTAGCTATACTGGCTTAGAAGAGATACACAAAAAATTTACTTATCAATTTTATCTTTTTAACTTATATTCATAAATATATTATGATATGAAAAATAAATGTATTAAATTTTGACTTCGTGTTTTTCGGAAAAATAACAAATATGGAATGAGAAACATATAAAGTCATCTTGAAAGTAAATTTAATGTAAGTTTAAACACTGTTCTGATGAAGGCGTAAGCTGAAATAGCTATTGAATATATAGAAAATTATATTTATAGAACTAAAAAACTTTGGTACTTTTTTACCTGATTATTAATTTTACCGAAGCAATACTAATTCAATCAACATATTTTTAACACAAAAAACGTAATAAAAAGTTATCAAACTTAATTTTATATTAAAAATGAAGTTACTGACAAATTCATTGAAAATATTTTAATCCATTAGTAGGTATGTACGATATTTTTGCTTGTTAAATTAGTTTGGAATGCTATTTCATTTCAAAAGACATTCTAAACTGATTTGATTTGCAATGATTATTTTTACTTTCTGTCATTTGACAGCGCTTCATTTATTGAAATTCAATCGCGTTTTATAAGTTTTCAATTGTTTTAATTTCACTGTCAAGTTTTCTCTAGAATATTATTAAAGAGCATCACGAGTTGCTCTCTTAGTCACTATATTCGCATTATATATTATATTTGAATACTTAGATTGTGTGTGTGTTGATTAAACATTGTCAATGCTGTCCCCAACCTAAGATTACTACAATTGGCAAATTATCCCGGATGCGTGCTCACATTCAAACACGTGTACATAGCATAGACAATCAAATGCACACATAGAGGGGTAAACTGCTGGTATCAGGTCATCCAGTGGTCTGACAGTTCGTGATGTGACACTAATAAGTTATTCAAGTCACGGACCGGCCCCACCCCTGCCAGACGTACTCGACAGGAAATGTCAATTTGTGAATTTTACTCTTTATTTTATTCGCCGGATTTATTTTACGTCCGTATTAACTGGATAAGGTTACAAGGGTGGTTGTTTGTGAAAATGATTTTGTTTGAACTGCACATGGTATACAAACACATTCCTTTATATCGATTATAACACAGTATATTTATGTTTTTTAGTTTAATGATACAGAATTATTCTATGTTTTATGTAGCATTCCATCATTATTTTATTTTATTTTGTATGTATTCGGCGGTAAAGAATTACATTTTTAAAATAAAATTAATATTGATAATCAAATTCGATAAAAAACAATAACAGAAATGAAATATTTTTAAATTATATTTCAATAGTACAGTCGGCTTACTATTGCATATTTTTTTGTAAGACTTACTCACCTACACAATTAATTAGTACTATTATTGTTAATATCTTAGCCTCAGCCTGCGTTCGGTAGAATGAAAAAAGACAATATCATCTACCTATTACGTAATTTTTGAAATTAAAAAATAGAATTAATTTTTAAGCAATATATAATATTTAGTTCCACGAGAATTACATTATTTATTTCATAGCTATTTTGGCATCGCGTTAGCTTGAGAATCATTTTTTTCCTCAAATGTATTGTCCTAATCTATCGTCATTCAAAAATTTCAAAACATATTTTTTTATACTACGGTAGTAGTGTATCTCTACTATAATTACAATGGTTGTCATGTTGCATCATTTTTTCATTGCAAACATTTCGTAGTTTTGCATTTTTTTTCATTCATTCAAATAACACAATCTTTTTAAAAATCCAGCATTAAAAAAGTAATGGCAAGAACATTGTCAATTTTATAGTTGATTTACTACATTTTATTTTAGTTCATTGCGTTATTTGAATTAAATACTGCTGCATTTTGAATGAGCTATATAAGATTGTTTTCATTCTTTTTTAAAACGTGTTGTGTATTGATTCCAAATCAAACATATTTTCAGAAGTTCAATGCGTCTTTATAGCAAAAATTTATATGCAAAAACAAAATAACATAAATAACAGCAATTTAAAGTTTCCAATTATGTTCGTCAATTTTCTGTATCCATGTTTATTTATGCTATTTAATTCTTTCTTCCACTAACATTGACTGCGATCTTTTGTCCACCATTTTGAGAAGTTTACATTGCAAATAGGCTCTTATTCCACGGGAGTCAATTTTTTAAAAATAATTTTACCAATAAATTAGATTTTAGAATGAAAGTATAATTTATCACAGTGCAAAGGCCCATTGCAATAAAATCATTGTTAAAACTGATGTATTTTTCAAACCCTTTTTATGAGAACACCTTCAGTTGTTTAACGAGAATTGTGTGCTATACGCTCGCTTAACATCGGATCACAGACTCACATAACGTGGACAGATATGTATGAATTTATTTCAATATAAAATTTATGATAAGAATCATTTTATTCGAAAACAAAAATATGTAACATCCAAAAACATTTCGTACATTTCTACTGCAGCACAAATAAGTAAATCTAATATATAAAAATGAATGTTTGTTTGTTAGTACTCTATCCGCTACCAAGCCGTTCATCCGATTGCAATAAAACTTTTTGCTTGCAATTGCGTAAAGTTTACGGGCATACTAAAATTAACTTACAGTAGATCTTATATATAAAAATCAATCTTTGTATTTTTGCCATACCGTTCATGCAACTTGCGTGAAGGTTATAGGCGTAGTATAATTAAATTACATCGTGTGTCGTACAATAGACAATCGGCAGAAAACGTCAAACATCAAACAGACAGAAAAATAAAGTGTGCAACTTCAATCAACACATTTAAAACATAAACACTTTCTTTCTTTGGGTGGCATTGCAATGCTTGCAACTTAGTTATAAATAAATATTAAAGTTCGAAAATATTGAGCAGTAGTGGGCAAGTGCACTTAAATAAATTGTAACTTTTACTCGTCAGCTTGGTTAAAAAAAACTCCGAAAAAGAAAGTACTCGACATGACGTTTTATTTATCTAGAACCAACTTGTTGACATTCTCTGTCCTGAACCAAAGAGTCCTTCCTCCGTTCAAACATACGGTCCAACTCTGGGCGGCTCACCTTACTCTCAACCTACAATATGTTTCTTCTGAATACAATTTCTATGAATGCACAGTATTTTCGTGACCAAAGTACATACTTACAGCTTTTTGGGACTTATTTTATACAAAGGACTTGAACTTTGATTTAAATGATAATGTATAATATTTTTTTAAATGATATCAAAAGCTTAACAGAACCAAACCAGCTTACAAAATGAATACGTTGTACTGGGTTTATAGCACTAGGATTTTTTAAGTTTCTAAGTATTGTGTTGTTTGTTCGAATAATCAAAGTTATTGGTTTCGGTTGTGGACTTAAACACCGATAAGAGCAGATTAAAAAATATTTGTCAATCGAAGACACTGTGTATGCACGTTACTGGTTTCCTGCTGATTCTTTTCAGTTAACTGTTAATAAAATGCATTTATTTACTAGGATGTTTTTCAAATTCTTTTCAGTCAGGTTACATTTTTTTATTCACAATTTTTCTTATTCATATACGTCGTTGTACATCTTTTCATTGACCTTTTAATGTTATTATTTAAGCAATTAAGTAATTTTATTTTTCTTGACATTTTTGATCGGCTACAAGAAAAATAATAAATATATAAGGAGCCTATTATCATAACTCGGATTCTCCAAAAATCGAGTTTTTAAAAAAATATGAAAAATACCACAAGATAACCATTTTTTGCAGTTTTATTATATTGCATACATTTTAAATGTTATAAATTACCATGAATATTTATTGCAAGTTAAAAGTAGCACTTTTTAAGATACTTCTCTCCTATTGTTTTTTTCTAACCATATTATATTATTCATCTAAAAATGTGAGCTTAGACACCGAAAGTGATTTTTGACAGTGGTTTTTAATATTGTTTGAGGTAAATTTTAATACTCAAATATTTTTTGATATATCCTGTGATGCAAATATTTTTTTTTGATCTAGATACTTATCTCAACAATTAAAAATGAGTTTTGTGTTTTGATACTAAGCTGCTCATATAAAACAATATGTTTTTACTGTAAAACTTTGAAGGATAGAAGATTATTTTAACTTACATACGATGAAGATTATTTTGTTAATAACATAGTAATTATAAAAAGTTTTCACAAACAAAGTTCCCAGTTTCTGTTTAGTCATTTTTTTTTAATTTGAACATTATAAAAAATAATTTAAACAACACTCTTGTATATTTTTTTGTGTAATTCTGTTGTAAAATATATATAATATAAATCGTATGATTGTTGTCATTCATAGAATTGATCTATTACAAAGATTGTTTTCTTAAAAAACATTGTTATTAAGTTGCCCTATTTCGTAAAAATTGATTTGAATATCCACATAAATTATTCATAAAGCATTATTCCAATCAATGCAAATTTCCTTCGTAGCGTAATCGAAACATGATCAAAATCACCTTTTGGACTCGGTTCAATAATCTTTTAGTTTTATTTTCCATACCAGTTTTCCTTTCAAACCGCTCGTCTGTGAGGAGACGTCGAAATTAAAATGTATGAAAAGACGAATCCGGGTAGAATGTCGACTCGGCGGATGAATCTCATAAGACATGAGAGACAGATGCATTAAGGGGCGTGTACGACAAACGCTGCCACTGTGGCAAACTCAACGGGGAAAAAGTATGTCAACTTTTTTCTCAAAGCGACGTAATATAATGAAGTTTTTTATGGCATGCTTTTTATTATGTTTAAACTGCTTCATCAAAATCAATTGGCTTTAATTTATCGTTCGTATATCTTCTGTTTGTGGGATCCTATAGTGCAACGGTTAGCGTTGTGGGCTTCCGTGCAGGACCTCACGGGATCAAGTCCCAGCACGAACAGCAGTTTTTCGATTGAATCGATCGATTTCTTTTCGAAAAAATGAGTGTTTGCAATGTCTTAATTTCTTTCCCATCCTTCAATAACTGGGCGTAGCGAAAGCGATTGGTTAACCATTAGTTCTCGCTTAATATTTCTATCCCTACTTCTCTCTTTGGGAAAGAGAGCTTGAGCGACTGACTAAAAAACAATTATTATGGAAAAACTCTTGAGAGACCTCCATTAGGATGCCATACGCTCCACATTGGAAGCAAAAATAGATTTAAAAAATACGTATCTTCAGTATGTCGTGATAAATTGAAATTGTATAAAAATATTAGCCAGATCTGCGGCCCAGTGGACAACGGCGTTTGTTTCTATCACAATGCTCACGAGTATGAATCCCAGTACGAGGATTTTTATTGCTGGATTGGAAAAATGGATTTCTGTTCCAATACATGGGTTTTTGATGTCTAAATTTTTTACGCACCTATCCGATCTCTATGTATTAGGCGAAGCGATATTTTTAAGCCAATTAAATATAACGTCCTATCTCTATTCTCTTCTAATGAGAGCGGTAGAGCCAAAGAGTAACAGACAGTTCTCTTTCTCGATAAATGAATGAGGTTTTCCTGCGGACCGGTAAAAAAAGGGAAAAAAATCGCGGACCACTAATGCAGAGCTGCATTATTGACGTCTACTTTTCACTAGACAGATTTCATACGAATCATAAATATTACTAATATTGGTGTTTTAGTGCGTTTTTAAATTAGCATGCGTATTTAGTTTACAATTTTACTCACAATTGGTAAGGTATATAATTATAGATATTGAAAAAAAGACATAATTGGATAAATAATATAATTTGAAATGACGTTTTCTTGACATGTGTTTAAATTCATACCATATTATTTCGCACTCGAGATCGGTTGCCAGCTTCACCACATTTGTTGAGAATTTCACTTTCCATTATTTTTAAGTTCCTTGGTGTTGGATCATCTTACCAATAGTTACTATTTAACAATAAGTCAAAATACAAGTAAACGTGCAGACAAAAAAAGATCTTATATCTATTATTTTTGCATGGCAAATTTATTGAAATTTGGCATACTGTTTGCGGCCTGGCACCGGGCCGCGGACCACAGGTTGGGGAACACTGGTCTAAAGTACAGAAATGCTAGTTATTTATATTTACTTAGCCATTCAAAAAAAAGGTATTGTATCAAGTGTTTAGCTAAACGCAGTTTGCTTAATTTTATAAATACGGGAAATTTTGTTAGCGCATTGGGAGTTGATACGTTTAAAACACATATAAAAGATCAAGCTCTTTAGACTAATTTAAAAATTCATTCAAAGGCATCGAATACAATTCATTTGTCTTGATTTATTTAAATCGAAGCTGTCAGTATGAACATAAACTTCATCTGAGAGGCATCCCTGGGACAACTTCAACTGCCTTACATCGCCTCCATTCCACCGTCCTGCACCCTTCATCCTGCTGCTGACGTTTGAAACTGTGAAAGGAAGATCGCAAGTAAGGAAATGCTTTGTTGAACGCGACTTACCAGCATTTTCCGACTGAGCGACATTTCATTCGATAGGTAGGTAGTCTTCAAGGACTTTGTTTTTATTCATTTTTAATATTATTATTCTATATCCCGTTCGGTTTTTATTCTCTTTTTATGAGTTTGCGAGACAGCACTTCATTTAGTCGTGATCATCTTTGAAGTCTCAATTATATTTTTTTATTCTGTCAACTAACTAGAAAGTTAATGCATTCTGCTATTACGAACGTGATTAATTAATTATTGGTTACCTTAAATTCATTTAATAAAACACTATTTTGCACTCACTTCACATTTACATTACTTCACCAGGATCAGTTTTGCCTCTCACGAACATTTTTATTTAATAAAATATATATTCATACTGAGTTTTTGATGCCTAATCTAGTAAAACTAATAAGGGTGTAACAATCAAATCTTAATATAAAAAAATCCAGAATATGATTAAAAGACATTTGGTAAGAAAGCTCATTAAAAAGATTCAAAGGTTGAATTAAAAATGACAATTAGGATTTTTTACAATTCAATATATATAAAGGGAAATATATTAATAGTGTGTGCATATTAAAGCGTATGGTATCTAAGTGAACTGGATTACTGTGGTTTGCTCACTTCTGCAGCTATCACGCCCTTTGCCGGTAAATATGAAAAGCAAACCACATTAACAATAATACCAGAGATCATTGATTGAATTGGCATTAACTTGGTAGAACTTAGGTCGAAGTATTTAAGTTCAATAAATATTTTTTTATATAAACTTGATAACCATTCCCGTTTATAGTTTCATCATAATTAGATGGCTATGATGAAAGCATAAGCCAAAATGGTTATCAACTAAATATAATATTATATTTGTGGAACTAAAATATTTCTTCATCTCACTTAATCAAGTAAATAACCCAAAAAAATGGCGTGGTAATTTTAAGTAATTATTTTTTAGGGAACCCAACAGCTAACAATGTTTTATTTTAATTTTAATAAGTACGATAAAAAAATCGTTTTGGCTTTACTGCATATTGAGTCTTGAAACTAATAGACAAAGTAATTTGTTTGTGTTTTCTTTGACCCTTCCCTTAGTATGCAAAAAAAGCACAAGCTCCTGAGCTGTGTATCCGTTACACGTCAGACAAACGGGAGTCAATCATGACAATTATATAACACTACTACAGCTTTACTACATATAATTGTCATAATTCACTCCCGTTTGCCTGATATGTAGCGACTTCACAGCTCAGAAGCTTGTGCTTTTTTTGCATAGTAAGGGAAGGGTTAACCAAAAAGAGGAAGAGAAGAGAACAATTGTATGACAACTTATTTATAATTAAATAACATTATAAAGGAAGCAAATAATGAAGATGTTACAAGTTATCCTAAGACATGATTTTAATTTATATGTTATGGCAATACAGTAATTTTTCGAGGCAAAATGATTCATTGGAAATCTCTCAGGACGAAATCATAATTACGGTTATTCTCATTTTTCCCTGATTGGATCGATTTTAGACCACTTAATTCTTTGTCAGATAATATAATGGTAATAATAATGGTTAAATGCTTTAAATGACAGTTTAACTATAATGAAATTCATATTAATTTTGATTACTTTTAGGGTGTTAACTGTCAATACTAAGTGGGAAGACATTATATTCATAAAAACACAATATTCTTTTGTACTTTATTTCCACTTTATTTAAAAAGCTGACTATGCTCGCCATGAGCAAAAACGGTCTTTAAAAACTTTTTAAATATAGTGAAAATAAAATACAAGATATATTGTGTTTTTATCAAGCTAATTTTGGTACTCACATTAACCCAAAAAAGTTGAAATTTAACCAAACGAAAATGTAAACTATGAATTTATATTGAATAGTAAAGTTTTTGTCACCTACATACAATATGAAAGCTACCGGATTTTTTATGTTTTTTTTTCTATAACGACACCTCTTACTTAAGCTATTGTTACTTTGAAATCTCCACTTTACATGAAAGTGGTTTAAAAAGACAAAAGCTTGGTGTAATTTGAGTTTTTGATTGTTTTGCACCGAATTCTATTCATCCCAAATTTGGTGCAAAAAGACTAAAAGCTCGACGCACATTAAGTTTTTGTCTCGTTAAACCACTCTTCTAAAAACACTTCACGCAGTAGGCATTGATAAACAATCAGGTGTATTAAAAATATTTTTTTATCTTTTAACCGTTTAGCTGCCGTAGATAAGTAATAATAATTACCTAGCACGCCAGCTATAATTTGCAACTTTTTTTTTATTATTCGATAAACTTTTTTCTTTTCTTCTCTGCATCACACCGAAGATGATATCTCCTCAATGATACAGTTAAGATACATTTTATTTATGTACAATTTGAAAGGCAACAATAAATAATAATTACAAATATATAGATATTAATAAAGGTTAACTAAATACAAAGAATTGGTATAATTACAAGTAAAAAAACAATTAAATAATAATAAGCAAAAATTATAGTTAATGGGACTAATAAACAACTTTTAATTTTGAGACAGATGTGATAAAGGATTGAATGGTGAGGGGCAGGGAAGGTAAACTTTTTCTCCAAAAGAAGTAACAAATTTCTTGAAGTGACAGAAATTTTCTGAAAACGAAACTAGATCTGGATGCCCGATAGGACCATCACGATTATTTCTACATGACAAAAACAATATACTTCTTTCTACGGACGTAATCGGACAATATGCTCTGAATATTATTTTATAATTCGCAACTATTAATTTATTAAGTTATTGACAAGATAACTCGTCTTCGGCGTGTTGAGCACAAAAAATTTTACGAGATATCTCGTCTGTGTTAATTCTTTGTCCGGCATTGTGAAGCATATGACCTCCTAACGGAAGTATTTGCAAAAACAGCTTGTTACTCAGTTTCTCAACTTATCTTTTTCGAAGAGAGTAGAGACATAAAGATAAGACATGGACAAGACTATATTTTAACTAATCGCACTTGCTACGCACCGTTACTTTTAGGTTTAGAAAGGTGGAGAGGAAATTCTTAGAGATGACAAATACCCATGCCTTCGAACAGAAATCGATACATCGATTGAAAAAATGCTGGTAGTACTGGGACTCAAGTCTGTGAGACCCTTCAGTGCAAGCTAATGACGTTGAGCACTACTCAACGAATCAGCATTTGGAGAACGTATAGGTAATAAATCGTATTTTCAACGTGCTGTTTTATCGATTGAATAGTCAGGTAGATCTCATATGGATCTATGTCGCGATTAAAAATCAAGTCATGGTAGCGTCTTCCAGAGATTAAAACACGTGTTACCATACCCAAGATCGTTGATTACTCAACCACAACTGCCGATATAATATTGATGCTATTTTACTACATGTTATAGTAAAAGAAAATATCAAACGCAATAACAATAACTTGAGATCATTAACAAACCACTTATCCGGCAAACACCCACAGTATTATTAACCCTTAAAGCCCCCAGACGACAACACTATTTCAGATTCAGCAAAATGATTCAAGTCCAAGTATAAAACATGACACCCTCGGTAGCGAGACTCACCGCGTTACACCCTGCCAGGGGTCGATAACTCGCCGCAAATTACCGACTAATTGTCTCTGCGCGGTCCATCGGCATTCTTACGAGTGCCCCCGGCACCCAAACCAGGACTCCATCTCCCACGTTAAGCCGGAGCTTAAATTTGACCCCCCCAATGCAGAACATTTCAAGTTTAGTATTTTGGCCAGTTAGAGCGTCGACAATTTTGTCTGTTGGTTTAATGAATAGCGTGTTTCTAATACTACAAAAAACACACTACTTATATATATTTTTTTTAAACAGTGTTTTTGTTATAACTACTGTTGTAATAAAGTAGTAATAGTAAAAAATGTTTTTACTCTCTTGTCTAAATCTTCAGTTTTTTTTTATAAAAGATTTTAGCAAACATGAGCACTCTTGACAGTTATAAAAAAGTTATTTGGTATTATATTAATTATATTTGCATACAAAAATATTATTGGAAATATGTATTGGAAGTCTTACTTTTTAGACTTTGAAAAAATTGGTTGATTTTTTTTATATGGTATCACTAACGATTTATTATTTAAAGATTTCGACTCTTCAGTGCTAAGTGGATTTTTAAGATTAATTTTGAATCGTTCAAATTTTATATATTCCCAATGTTTTGTCTCTAATGACACGGTTATCACTTTTCGGCATCTTGAAGATGATTAGATTCAAATTTAACTTTTTGGTCTGTAAATTTATTTTAAAAATCATAATATTAATTGAAAAATTCATGTTTTTATCGATATGAATTTAAAAAAAATACGTTTTTATTCAACGTTTTGTGTAAAAAAATGATTTTTAACATTAATACTTTTGGTTGAATTAAAAAAAGTATATCAAAAATATTATTATATTCTTATAAATTTACGAACACTTTTCCTTCATCCATTCTCAAAAAATGTAAGTTATATGTTGTTTTATAATCTCAAAAGAGCTCAACTTATTTTCTTTGGAAGAAAAAAATCACTAGGTCCAGAAGACAAATAGCTTTCTGTAGGCCGGGTAAGTCGGCAACAAAAACACAACGTCACAGGAAATCAATAAGTTTACGTTGCTGTCGCAAAATGTCAAAGTTGACAGCCTCTGTCAATCACGAGCCCCTACCGTCTCGGACTTCCCTTTCCATGGGTCTTCTTCCTCTACTCTTGAGTCGTGAACCTCATAAAGATGGCTGCAGGGGTGGTCAAAACTGTGGTTTATTTAGGGTTGTCGAGAAAGACAACAACAGTCAGTTTTCGTGATTTTATTTGTCAAAAGGGATAGCTCTCACATGATGAATATTTGTAACATTAAAAGAAACTAATCTTTATAATTAGTTGATAAACTATTTGAATAGTTAAAAAGATTTTTGACAAACATTGATTGGCACTTTCATATAATATTTGACTTTCCATGTCCATGCCCGCTCCTAATGTGGAGCATATGGCCTTCTAATGGAGGTGTCTCAACAGAAGTTTTTCTACGAGATTCACTTTCTTCAAAGTGAGTAGTAGACATAGAAGGATAAGGCTAGAACAAGACAAGTGGTTGCCTAATCGCTATTGCTACACCCAGTTATTAAAGAATCAGAAGGATGGGAGGAGAGGAAATTATACCAAATACTTATTCGGATTCTTTAACAATACATCTTACTATAAATATTTTTTCCCCAGATTATAATAACATTAAAATTTCTTTCTAGATGCCACTTTAACATAATTACTTTTTGATAAGTTTTCAAATTATTTTTAAAAGTAATATACATTTTCATTATAGGATTTACATGTTTTTCACTTGCTTCTTTAAGGGCCAGCAACATATCAAAAGCACCATAGGGAAAGTGTTAAAAATAAACGCTGGAATTAAAATGATACTTCATGATGCTCTTCGTGGATTAAAATCAGTGATCCAGTAGACGGTAGCGCAACGCCGTGGTTTGACCAACAATCCGTTCATAACTTTATCAGTTCATTCCTAAAATCAATTAAACTCATTTTTAACATAATTGAAATATTTTTGGCGTCCCTATTTCAGGGAGGTCTGTGGACAGGGGGATGAGCTTTATGGGATAGTTTCTCCGATCGCATTAAACAGCAACATGGTCTCTGTGAAGCTGGAACGTAAGTAACCGCGATGTGACTTGTTTACAAAATGAGTTTTTCGGTAATGAGTTTTCCACATTTACAAATGTATCCACATTGTCCCATAATATACCTCTCGTGTATACTTTAATAGAGAATCCACATTTGGATAGTGGTCTAGCCATCTGTGTCAAAGTGTCTTGTTTTAGTCATGTTTTAATTGGTAATTAGCCCATGCATTGTTTTATGGGGAGAAAAAAAAATTATAACACATTTGTTTCATTAAGAAAAACACAATATGTATCCCTTTATTTTTATTTTCATTTTTATTTATCGAGATGAAGACCGGTTTCTCTCATGGCGATCATTATTAACTGATGATACTGATGATAGTGCTCGCCTTCCACACAATTACCACTCATTTGTTGATTGTTTTTTTTATTTGATTACAACATTTAATTAAATATTAAATCGTTTAAATTTATTAAATTTATTATTAACTAACCGGTTCCTGGCAAGCGTTGCCACATTTTGAAAGAAAATGTTTGTGTTTTAATTGTGTTTATTGAAGCCCATGTTTTCTTTTTTATATGTTTGACGTTTGCTGCCGATTGTATATGATACGACACACGCACCATCTACTTTAATTTAATTGTACTACGCCTATAAGTTTTCCGGAAGTACAATAAAAAAGTTTGTTAAAGTTTTAATGCAATCGGATGAGCGGTTTGGCATCACATAGAGTACAAACAACCAAACATTCATTTTTGTATATTAAATTTTAAAAAACTTTGCATTCTATTGATTATGGACCTGATGTTCCTCATGATAAACTTTCACTCGTTGAACAAACCCAGTTTTGATCACATAGCAATTTTCAACACTAAAAATTATGTGAAAGTTAAAAAATAAAAATTGTACTTATTCCACAATTACACTCATTGATCAAGACTTATTTCGTTTGTTGCAAGCGTTGGCTAAAACGTTTTTAATATGGTTCTTTTACACAGACAAGAGTTTCGACTTAATTTATTTGAAATGGATTAATATATAATGCCAAATTACCATACTACACATTCAATTACAACTTGTTAGGAACTATTAGGCAAACCTTTGTTAAATTGGTTCGATTCGTTCCGCATAGTAGTTGAACTTTTGTAAGAAATTGCATATGTTCACACTTAAAACAATCTTCTGCAATACGAGCGCTGTTTCAAAAACTTATAAATGCCCCTGCTACAACTGTTCGGAACTGCGAAACACACCCAGAGTAAAACTTTTCCACACACGAAGAAAATCTTCTCTACGGTTGGACTTTTACTACTGCCTTTTACTTTGTTTCCACGAACCAGAGCGCTATACGAGAAATCGTTTGTTTTTCTCTTTGGTATTTATTTGTATCATAGCTGAAG
This sequence comes from Himalopsyche tibetana, assembly GCA_030503985.1. NCBI lineage: Eukaryota > Metazoa > Arthropoda > Insecta > Trichoptera > Rhyacophilidae > Himalopsyche > Himalopsyche tibetana. Next base: position 4,418,163 of record JAPJYX010000009.1, on the reverse strand, counting down.
ATATTAAATTCTCAAATTTAAATGTCATGTTGTATCCATCTCGCGAAAACAGTTTATTTCTCAATTGCTCAACCTTGTAATTAAAAGAGTTTTAGAGATTTTTTTTTTTATATATATTAAATTTATGGATTTTTAAGTACCAGGACACGTTAGCGTCAAAGTCCTTCGAGTCTCTTCCATCGGTAATGTTTTAAAAAGTTGTATTCCCTTACCATCGTTGCAGATGAAAGGGCGTGATCGCTACAAAGGTAAGAAGCCCCTAGTGAAGCCAGTTCACGGGGACTTTATATGAATTAATTTGCAAGAGATAGAAGCTTAACACACTATAAGCGGGCTCTGTTAATAACTAACTGGTATGTACAGCGGGCGAAAATTAGCGGCAGTTGAAAAAAAAATTAAATTTGCAATAATCGCTCTATCTTCCAAACCAGTGGTTATTTTTAAATAAAATTTTGAATGCACACTTATTACATTTAGCTGCTTACTTCTGCATTTGTTTCCTAACGAATAATTTAAAGTTTAATCTTCACCTGAATATTCAGACAAATTATCGGCGAATATTTCGTCATCACTTTCGTAATTTTTTGTAGCCAATTTTTACGGTTTAAAAATATGTAAATAAATCATAAACGAATTATAGAGATGTATTTCAAAACTAAATTTAAATCGGGGTCGTTTCAAAATTTCATAAAAAAATTGCAAGAGTATATGTGATTCACATAATATGAAGTGTTGGTACGTAAAGGAAATGAAGTATTATTATTATTTTGTTGATGTATGTGTAAGCTGTAAATGTCCTCAAGAGATTGGTATATATTAATCATATGAAATAGTCGAGTATATATACCTAATCCAGCTGTAAAGCGGAGCCGGCGCAAAGGGTAGAACTACCTTTCCCGCCGTTAAGCAGCAGTCAAGCTAGCGGGTAGAACTATCTTTCCCGCTCTTTGTGTGTTAAACTAGGAAAGGACCAGTGGTCAACAAATTATTTCTACTACATCTCTCGTCATTTAAAGATTAAAAGGGTATGAGAGAAGTTTTAGAAATCACAAACACTCATGTCTTCAATTAGAAATTGATTAAAAAAATGATGTTCATTCCGAGACTCGAACCCGTGAGATCCCAACAAATAATTTCAAATATTTATGTTATTTGTTTATACCTTTTTAACAGGATGGCTGCCACAAACGAGATATCTTGTCAATTTTGCCGTGCTCAACACAGTAGAGACGAGTTACCTCGTCAATAACTATTTAACTCATAGAGTAATATAAAATATGCTTTTAAAACTGTAACATATTAGGATCTAATTAACATTTATTTTATGATTAAAATATGTTCTAAATTGGCACTTTGATTGATTAAAATAAATTGTACTATTTTTAAATAGAGTAAATAAGGTAAGGTTTGTAGAAAAAATCTGTTTTGGATGTTTGTAACATTTTTCTTATAAAATTGCTAGTAATAAAAGTTGATCTTGACATACGTTAGATCAGCCATACTCAACCCGCATGCGGCCCAGTCAGCTCTTATGTGCGGCCCAGAATAATTAAAGTCACCAAATATTTTTAAAAGATAGTTAAAAGTTTGACTTAATATCAAAATTCACATTCATTTTTAAGTAAACGATTTCATATTTTGGATACATTGGTATGTTTGTGTACTTTTTACGTATTTTATATTTGTTCTTCATTGTTATTTTTTACTATGAAAAATACATGGATACATAAATGTATACATATGTATATATTAACATAAAATAAAATAGTTTTATTTTGACATACATATGTGTGCAGTATAGTATGTACTAGTTGTATAGTATGTGATAGTAAGCAAAAATTGGAATGCGGCCTGGAAGAAAAAAAGGTTGAGTATGGCTGCGTTAGTCACTTCTTACGTGCTTTTTTTAAGTAGAAATTTTTAAATAGTAAATCATTTTTACTCTGCAAAGATTCGTATTTAATTGTGTCGGTATTGAAATATTTTATCATAGATTAAACTAATAGTTTCAACGCTAAAAAACGATAAAATAATGGAAAGAAAGAATAGATTCCTTCTTTGAGATCCTAATTTAACTTTATCATAAATGTCATAAAGAATATTGCTGAATGGAATTCGCAGTACCCTTCTGCATAGCGTCGTAAAATATTTCACTCCTCATACTTACTTGCAAAGACGAAAGTTTAAATTTTATTACTATGTCGGACTGGTTTTAAATTTTATTGCAGACTCTTTTTCAAAGTGTTCGTGTTAGGTATCGAACTTTTTCACCATTGTTCGAAACAAGAAAGTGGAGCATACCTATAGCGAAACAGGCGAAATTTACCTTGCATATTTTATGACGCTATATGCACATTCATTCACTGATCCAATAATGCAGAGTGCCTTTCTGCATTGCCAGAAATGTTTCCAATGCATCTTAGATTGCCAGTTACGAAATTGTTTTGAAAACTTCAAGTCCTTCTGACACTGCATAATAATTTTGAAAAGCTATTACAGTTTGACCGAAATAACACCAAATCATATTTATGTCTCTTTTGCATTTGAAAACTTTAAATAATAAGAGTGAATACTAAAATTTACTTGCGAGGCTTTTGGGGAAGTAAACATAAATTACTTTTAAGGTGTTCACTGTCATACTTGGCAGAAAGGCACTATATTCAAAGAATAGAACACTTATTTGTACTACATTAACGATTATTTCTACAATATTTATGAAGCTGATGCAATTGATAAGTTTATGAAGCTCATCATAAACGCTACCAGTCCTGATTATATTAAATAAGAATGATTGTAGTACAAACTACAAATGAGTGTTTTATTATTAAAAAAAAAACAAATCAATCAACATTATATTGCATTATTGTAACAGCGTGGCCAAGTGTACCGGTCGAGAACGATCGCCTTAGTTCATTTTGAAATATAGCAAGTCGTTTTTTATAGAGCAGTGGTTCTTAACCGGTGCACCATGAACTTGTTGCAAGTGCAATAATGGTAGAAACTAAAATATCCGCAAAATTATGAAATCCGAGGAATGTTGGATTTTTGTCCAAGACGAATACTCAGGTGTCTGCATGAGGGCACTGAAAATCTTGTTACAGTTTTTAATATCATATTTATGTGAAATTAGTTTCTCAACAATAATTAAAATGAAAATTTAAAAACGAGAAACACTTATAAACAGCTATGTATATCAAATATTCGATCTAATATTTCTGAAATTTGCAGCAGCCGACAAGCTAAGATTTCACATAAAATGATTTTCACATCAAATAATCTCCATTTTAGTTCAGTTTTGCACATGTGTATATCGTTTCATTAATTATTTTTGTTATATAATCTATTAAATTTGTAATATAGTTTATGCTTGCATATTTTTCATTGTTTTCTGCCCGTTTGATTTTGGTGCACCGCCATTTTTAAGTATAACAAAGTACACCGTGACTTTGAAGAGGTTAATAACTACTGATATAGACGTTTAATTAATTCACCGTATATTAGGCGAGTGAGTAAACTTTAAAAAGGTCAACCATTTATTCAATTAACATCACATAATACACACCAAAGTGTATACAACCTAGTCTTAATTTGCCACTAAAGACTCTATATGAGCAATATTTTTTTGTTTTTGTTATACGAATAAGGTTTTCACTCTGTGGGATACACCCTTTGAAATGTATAAACAACCTTGGATACTATAGGAAATTTAAATATCAACTTCGCTTATATGGATGCAACTATTTAGAAACTAACTTGCTTAGTTTTTTAACTGCGGAATTACATCAACATGGTTGACCGAAATGTTAATATCTTTATGATTGACAGATCTGATCTGAGAATTCTTCCTTGTAAAAAAATAATAATGAAAATACGTATTTGCATTCTTCACAGAGAACCATAAGAATAAATGAAAAAATACCCACGCTACAGTATTAATATTGAATTCGAAGTAACCTAAATGCCCGATTTCCGCTATGTAAAATTGGGCGGAAATCTTACGTCGGGTTCCAGTGAAGTGTCAAATCAAACTCATTGATAAATTGGCCGGACGTTTGTGGTTTACTGCCGCCACACTGCACACGCGCGCAATCCATTTGTGATGAATTTAGTAATATAATATCGCAAACACGAGGGTTGCGTCTTATTGTGGCATAATCTCTTTAGAACATAATGCAATGCTCGTAATCCACACAATAAGATTTCAATCAAATTTCGTAAATTTGTAAATTTGACATTCGTAAAGAAGATTTTTTTTTTGACGACACATAATTGCATTTCGATTTACTTTTTTCAGCTATAATTTGCTGAAGATCATTATCATCTATTACGCTATTTTACATAGCTTGTCAAACATTTGAACAGTTGAGGCGACAGGTATAGTGTATAATTGTTTGTATCATATTCTTTAGCTATTTTCAAGTCAAATAAATTAAGCTTTAAGTTCAAGTGCGTTTAAACGTAATATTTTGTTGAGTCTTTTTCATCGCTGATGTTATTGGCTGCTTGTATTCTTTTTCTATAGCTGTCCATGAAAACCGTACTCATTTCAAATGTCAATAAATCACAGTGAAGTCAGTTCACGTATACACCATATGCATTAACTTTTTTTTCCCGATGGTTCAATATTCAAAAAAATATTTTTACCCACTAAAACTCTTTTCTTATTTTTGTTTTCTAACTTACTAACTCTATTACCAGTGTTCCAATTTAGGAATTTTTTTAAAAAAACTCGTCTAAAACAAATAAAAAGGAAAAAAATCGTCTTTTGTCATATATTATTATGTTTAACTAAAAATTTGCATGAATCGGGATAAAATGAGTTAATCTTAAATTTAATTATATTTACCTACAAATAATATACCCATACGCAGTGGTGTAGTGGGGCCAGGTCGGCGACCTGGCACCTAAAAATGAGGAAGGCGCCTTGCCACCTTTTTTATTTTTTACCTAATTTTCAAGTACATACATATATTAAAAATCGTTTTTTTTATTGATTTAATTCTTATGACTTGTGTTTTTTTTTTAACATCAGACGGATATTAAAAAAAACAAAACAAAAATAGGGAATAAATCAATGACCGACCTGGTACCTATTTATTTACCACTTCCCCACTGCCCATACGAATACATATTCATGCGTATACAAACATATGGGATCTCTAGAGGTGAAATGAGCCAGTTAGTAAAATGTTAAAACTTTTATGTGGGACTTCTAAGTACAATCACGTCTTTATTTGGTGTTTTTATTTTACGGAGATAACACTATTTCAATGTGTATTAACTGAGCTTAATACACTTTACGATACTTTAAGACGTGTAGAATATTACAACGAATCTAATTTTTTTTTCTAAAATACCACTAGACCCACTTCACCTCTAACTGACCCATATAATTGTTGTGTTTCGTCTAAAATTGATAAACTATTTAAGAAAGAAAATTACTCTCTTTGGTTGACTTCCTTGTGCACTGTTTGTATGTGTATATGTATTTATGCGCATGTGTGTGTACATGTTTCGGGGAGCCGGTAAATTGCTCGAATTACAAATTATTTGAATTGCTTGGTTATTTAAACGATTTTTCACGACTTTTTCTACGAATTTCTTTTTTTATCTTGTGCGACACTTGATTAGAGAGTGAAATATAACAATAATTTTTGTAAGTATTTATTTTAACCGTGTTCGCTCCAAATGCGGAACATATGATATTTTAATGGAGTTTATCTCAACAGAAGTGTTTCTACGAGAACTGCTTATTAATTAGTTACTCAAACTGTTTCTATATATTTTCATAAAACATAGAAGACTTGAGCTAAGACAGAACAAACGGACAGAACAAATGTAAACAAATTGATTATCTTGTTATTCGAGCAATTTACCGGGAACCCATGTTTCGATATATAATAGTACAAGATTAAGCATATGTAATGTGATTTGCAAATTAATGCATATGGAGTCCTCATGAACTGGCTTCACTAAGGATTTCTTACCTCTGTAGCGATCACGCACTTCCGTCAGCCACGATGGTAAGGGAATACAAAGTTTCAAAATATTAGCGATATTGGGGACTCAAAAAACTTGTGATATCACAAAAAAACATAAATAAGTAAATTGAAAATAGTTATTTCCACGACCGATAAAAGTCGCTTTTTTATTTAGTAGATAGATTTTTTCACTGTGTATTTTTAATCAATTTTTTGAACTTTCGAAGACTTTATAGCAACAATTACATTGTGATTGTTTACTCATGCATGGCTTTCGCAAATCTCACGGACATTGCATTACAGAAAGCATTCCAGTAGCCGGAGGTCTAATTGAGTAATTGACATATGCACACCCCGGTCACTGCAATTATTGCTCGCATCAGGCGTGATGATGACACGACATACGACACTGCTCGTGGCGCGGTGTGTGAAAACTGGCATACAGCATCATACGTACTATAGTACGGATGCATATTTAGAAATGCACTGGAGGCCATTAGCAAGATGGCATGCGCTGGTGCACTCTCACAATCCTGTTATATAATAATTAGAGTGATTATTTGGCGACCGTACCAGGGTAATCTGCCAGTTATTATTATATACCATTGATTGATTTATCAAAGATAATCATTCATTTAAGAAAATGTTTTCCGTAATAACTCTGTCGAATATTAAGGTGACAGTTTTCTAAACTCGTCTAGGAATGGCTGGAGCCACTTGACTAGTAACTCAATGTGGACTGTCTGGGACACAGAGTTGTACTATTAAAACAAAATGCCATTTTTTCATCGCTTGCACCATGGCACCTGTATATACTAGGATGTATTCTGTGGAATTGAGGGATGCTGGCTTGTCATGGGAGGAAGCAAAGCAATTGGCGAGAGACAGGAAAACAAGAAATTTTCGAAATTTATTGTTTTTTTTTTCCTATGTTTAACGTATCAGTCGCCCGCTGTGGTCTAGTTGGTTAGAGCTCGCTCTACCGATCAGGTGGGTCTGGGCTCGATTCTCGGTAAGGTCAATGTCAAATTGGATTGTTTCAATTTTTCAATCGAGATCTCACGTTTGTGACGTCAATTCTCTTTGAGTTAATCTCATGTGACTTACAAAAATTTCTCATCGAGTATATCTCGTATGATCTTTCAACTTAAAAACTTTCAAATATTTGACGCATTGGCGTAAGCTGTAGTGTCAATTTTTTTTTTAAATATAAAAAAATTAAAAAAAGTATTCAACAAAAATACTTTAAATTAGATGCATTAAAAGACTTAATATGCCATATATTTAAGTTTTTTTACAACTCACATTAATTAAAATATGTAAAATTTAAATTCACGTGCCTTTTTTGGTTTTATTTAGAAAACTAAACGTTTTCTCATTTTTTTAAAACTAGATTCTCAAAAATAATGTTTTTGGTCAAGTTATTCATTTTTTTACACAATATATCTATTGAAATGGTTTTTGACATTTTTTTAAGAATAAATTAAAAAAATGTAAATATGTTTGTAATACTACGAAACAAAATATGTTTAAATCGATCAAAACATAAGTATTGTTTATTAGTCAATTTTGGCTATTTTTACGAAAGTTTCAAGTATTACAAAATTATAACTGATATTGTCAATATAAATTGTCGGTCGGTTCAATTGTTTAATTAATATTTTTGGTACATTTTATTCTGATACCCTTTTCTCTCGAGTTAATCACAGGTGACTTTTTTATTTTGTTTCTATCCTTCATATAAATTTGGCATCGTTCATTTGTAAACAAAAGTATTTTCACTTCAAAAACTACACGAATTTTTTATGCACATTATAACGTAAAGCATAAAATCAAAAATCTTTTTTATACTTTCAATTACATGCATTCTACTAAAGCAAACTTGAAATATTTTGAATGCCAACTTTGAGGCAGGTAATATCAAAAAATTCGGTAAAATGAATCTCCGCCTTCTAATGTTATTCATGGAGGAAAATTACGCAATTTTTCGATGCGCTTTTATGTTGTGCCAACTAAGATAGTAGAATTTGTTGAAGGTGTATTCAAAGTTAACCGTTAAAGCTTACTTTAAAACTTTTGACATAAAAACAAATTAAAGCTTCCCTACAACAAATTCCAGTTAGATATAACTTGGTTTTCAACATTGTATCACGTTTCATTTGATATAATATAATATATAATACTTTCTTCTAGGTACATATTTTTATTTTTCCGTTAATTATAATGTTTTTTGTGACATAATATTAATTTTTTTACTGAAGGTTATCAAAACGTTATTGCAGCATGCTGAATTCTTTAAGACTTTTGATCAATCACAGATTTAGCAACGTTGATTTAAGTACAATATGTTTTCATAAAATAGGTATTTCGAGAAAATATACAATATAATATTATCATAAAAGATATTATAATAAACAATATAGAAATAAGTTTGATAATGAATATTACCAAATAAACTTTTAATTTGAATAATACTTTTCGTTCAACAAGACTTCACCGAAGAATAAGGTGTAATGAATTGTGGTTCCCGTCTCGTCGAATAATAATAAATATAAAAGATTATGAAAGATTTAATTTTTGTGTACTTTTATAACATGGCTGGTGACGGAAATTGGAACTTAAATAGTCATAAGACTTGTTGCTGTCAAACGTAAGCTCACAGTTGTATTGCGTCTGTTTTTGAAAATAATTAAAATCGAAAATATCATGTTTTTTACACATTTTTCATCTATACAATTTTCAATAATGTATGCATTTTTAATTAATACTCAAATTTTCTGTATAAACTTTTATTTTGTAATAAGGCAAACCGATTAAGAAATTGCCGGCTTTATTGAAGAACACTTCTAAAGCACAAGTGTCAGTTTACGATTTGCTCTAGTACCATACGATCAAAGATGCAACACGTTATGCTTAGCAACTAAACATGTACACGAGATCAATTATCAACACACTTCGCTTAGCGGCGAACACTTCACACCTTTGTTTGACTGCAAAGTACCTTATTTTTTTTACAGAAGCTTGGTTAGCGTTACAAGACAAGGTAGACTGTGGAAAAGAGCCCTAGAACAGAAGCACTACAGCACGAAGCTTTGAAAAAGCTTCTACTCAAAGAAATGTGTCATCTAATATAAGCAATACTTCAACCTATAACTTTTGCGTACTTACATGTAAACCTTACAAATTCAGAATGATAATATAAGTAGGTGTATCTTATAGAATAGAATTTTATTCAACGTAAAAACTGACCTCGATTTTTTTATTTGTGTTCGTCAATCTTTTCCATATAGTGACTCCTAACACATTTTCGTGATAAAGTAATCAGATGACAAAAACATACAAAAAAGTATTTTAAATGAAAACATTATCCTGATAAAGTGCGCTTTAATGTTAGGTGTACTTGTTAATTGATACAAAGTTAACCCCGTTTTTATTTATCATATAATAAAAAATAGTTCTTACGTATTGTAAAATAGATATTCAATTTTTATTTCATTTATGAAAAAAACCATTAGAGCCAACCATTAATACAACCATAAACCTACATTAAACTATTTATACAAAAATAAAAAGGTGTAACAATAATTGACATTGAAAAGAATATAATTTCATAATTACCATCAGTCACCACTTAAAATTTATTAATCTTTGATGACTTTTTAATTATAAATTAGAGATGTTAAACATTTTAATTTTGTGTAATTATAGAATCTCTTAATACTGTTATTTGTAAATTCTTTTCAATGTCAATTGTTGTTTACACCTTTTCATTTTAGTTTAGTTTTGTATAAATAGGACTGTTTATATTTATTTCTTATCTTTTGACAATGCTCGCAATGAGAAAAAACGGTCCTGACCTTTTAAATAAAGTGGAATAAAGTACAAAGGAATATTGTATTTTTATAAATGTAATGCCTTTACACCAAGTATTGACAGTGAACACCCCAAAAGTGAGAGAGTAAGATATTCACTTTGTTCAATCTTTCAGAACCATATGTTGTTAAAAACAATTTAAACTTAATAGACACAAATCGATTGAAATTAAAGAAAGGCAAAACCCAACCTGTTTATTAAACTGTACAAAATTTTTACTATTCAATTTTAAATGAATTTTATATTATGGTAATCGCGCTTTAAGTTGATTGTTGACTAGCATTCTGGCTTAGGAACCCGACCCACACACAAAACATAAGCTCGTACACAAAACATTCAACGACAAAAGCTCTGTTTTTATTAGACGTGTACCAGTTAAGGTGACCTAATTGTAAAAAAAATATTTTTATAAGGCACGGGTAAAAGGTACAGATATTAACTCACAATGTTAATAATTGATATAGAAAAGCTTAGCTTTAAACTATACTTTTTAAAAGCGTCTCAGTTGAATAAAGCATTCGTCATTATATTAAAGTATTTTACTCAGCTACTACTATATGGGGTGGTAAGCTATCATTGGCGTCCTTTAACAGTGATGAAATATTTGTTTACGTTAAAACTCTGTCAACAATAAAGAAACAAATCGTTTTAAGCCACGTCCTCTGTTTTTAATAAGTTTTAAAAAACTCTATTTTGTAGTTTGTTTTGTGACAATTTACCAGCTAAAAGTGGTTAATGAAAGTGTAATATAAAAAAAACAATTCAAGCAGAGACTATTTCTTCTATTTAATATTTGATTTAAATTTTTTCGATGTATCATTTTGGTTGGAATGAATTATATTGTATAGTTTCTCATTACTATATGAATGTAATTGCAGTTATTCATGCCCTTTAACACAAACCAATGTCTTGACTTATTCTTTAATTCGTACTCTCTAAAAAAAGAGAAGTTGATCTCGAAAAAATAACTATTGTTGAGATTAACCCTATAAAAAGTCCGTTTGTTCCATATTTAGATTAGAAGGAACATATTTTAAGAAAATGTAACTTGTTAAACATAATATGTAGAATAGTTTACGTTATTCATTCCTTTTCAGTAAGATGCTTCAATAAGGTGGATATATTTGTCTGTTGGAAACCAAACGACGTCCTGGTCTACTAGATATTGCTCTTATAGGTCATCCAATCCGGACCCTTTTTGTGAATCCGGGATTGAACAATCAACTTAAAATCGTGTATAAATTGGGATTCGGGAATTTTGAAAATCTGGGATTTTTCAAACAATTTCAAAAACTCAAGAATCCGCAAATTTTTTTTTGCTCTTTCAAGAATTTCGAATCCAAAAACCCAAGAATTTGGAGATTTTCCAATTTAAACCAAAAAATTTAAACTACTTTTTTTTAGCCCTCGCTCAATTTTCTTAGATTTCATCAATCTTGAAATCCCTGGATTAGTACTGTCACAATCCCGGGATTTAGGAATCTCAGAATAAGACGGGATCCCGAGATAAGAGGCCCTACTCATATGTTAATGGTTGTTAAGGTAACTGCACGATTTTTATTCTACCTGTTTAAAAAAAAATGATACTCAATCTCACGCGATGTAATAATTTCCGAATTGAATTAAATTTATCACATAAAAATACCATTTGGAATGTGGTTTGCGCGATGTTTCCACTTAGCCCGGCCGTGCATCACTGCCATCTGTCGGCGCGGCCATTAGTAACGCCATATCGCCAACGCTCAAGTGCCCTATTTATGATACTCATATCGCCCAACAGGAGCGCGACAAATAAACCAACACCATTAAACGTGCTCGCTGGTGTTTATTCGTATAGTACATACCGAAAAACTTATATAATAATTTGTATACATATTATACAACAGAGGCGAGGCACCGGCGGCTTTTGAGCCTTCATAGAAACATTTTTTTATATTGCGTATGCAATAAATTTGGGGGCCCTTTTCACTGGGCCCTCGTGTATTGCTTGACTCTGCTAAGGTGTCTACGTCACTGTTTCGTATTAACTTTTAAAGAAAAATAATATTACACACATTAATAAAGGGAACAAAATCAATGGTCAGAGTTTAAATCATTTTTTGGTCAGAATTCAAATAAACTTTCGGTCTATTTTTTTTCAGAATAAAAATATTATACGAGCAGATTTTATAACCATTTTTGTAAGGTTAGGTTTTTTTAAATTTCATTTAAATTATGACTATTTTATATAAATTCTGACCATTATTATTTATTCTGCTCTCTGTACACTAACCGATATATTATGACCATTTAATATAAACTCTGACCAATGTTATATAAATTCAGACCAATGTGATAAAAATTATGACTGAAACTGTATTAAAATTCAGAACGGTTAAATATTGATATACAAATTGATAACGTATCTATCTTCAAGAAAACATTTTTATTGAATTTCATTAATCGATGTTAACTAATTTTTTAGTATTTATCATTTTCATCTTCTATACAAATTATTTTGTGCGTTGTTTCAAAAAATCACGACGGTCATTTTTTATCAGGTTATTCAATAATATAAAACGAATAAAAATAATAAAACATTTTTAGTACTTTTTCCACATAAAATTTATTAGATTAAGACCGGTTTCGCTCATGATGAGCATTGTCAACTGATAAGAAAAACAATAAAACAGTGATATTTATACAAAATTTAAGTGATAAAAACAAGGTATGACAAACAATTGGTATTACAACCTAGCAAAAGAATTGAAGTAAAATACAAGGAAAATAAACTATAAATAAAAAGTTGAAGACCACTTAGCAATGAAACTATTATGACAAAAACCAATTAGGTATGAATTATCATTACCAAAGTAAAAACCAACAATTAGTGTATATAATAAATAAATTTTAATGTCTGTCAACCAAATTGAGTTTGGAAAATCCAGTAGAGTACAATCCAGCAAAATTGATTCCCGCGAAAAGAATAAAGGCAATATCAATTCTTACAAAATAAAAGCAAACTGAGAAAATTAAAATTCTAAAGAAATAAAACAGTACAAAAAAGGAAATATAATAGGCTAGAATTATGTTAATGAAACGGATATTACAAGGGTGATGATGCAAATACAAGCTGTTCATTTAATAAATTAGAGTCCGGCAAGAATTTATGTCTATTTATTTCTAAGATCCCTTGTTTATCAAGTTTTAAAGATTTATTGTTAACATGCAGGATTTTAAAGTTTTTAGAGATATCAAATGTATGCTTATTTAGGAACAAATGGTTCCCAAATGAAGATAATTCATTCCCTTTACGTGAGCAGGCTAGATGTTCTTTAAATCTGATATTAAAAGCTCTTCCCGTTTGACCAATATACCTGGCTCCACAAGAATCACAATCAATTAAATATATGCCACTTTGGTTAAGAATGTTGAGTTTATCTTTAGAATTTACTAAAATGCGTTGTAAGTTAAAAGAAAAATAAAAAGTGACATTAAAAAGGTTTTTGTTGAATTTCCTTGAAATCTTTTCTGAAACACTACCCAAGTAGCTCAATTTCACCCACTGTTTCTCAACAGCTGGCGCATTAATCACCAAACTAGAGCTTACATTTATCAAAGCTAGTTTTTTGTGTTTTTTTAAATAAAAGACGATCTATTAAATCCGAATCATAACCATTATTCATCGCAATTTGTTTTATCGTATTTAACTCAAGATCATAACTAGCTTTAGTCATCGGAATCAACAAGAGACGATGAATAAAGCAATAAAAGGTAGCTAATTTATGCGAGATATGATGTCCGGAAGAATTGTTAATGATGTTATCGCTGTATGAATCTTTTCTAAATATACTGAAACAATGCCGATTATTAATAATCTCGATCGTTAAATCCAAAAAGTTTATTTTATTCAACCCCAACTCCATTGTAAATTGAATATGCGGGTTAACGTTATTTATATGTTTTAAGAATTGATTAAGTTGTCTCTCTGTACCTCCCCAAAGTACTAAGATGTCATCTACGTATCTATACCAGTAAATGACATTTCTAAAGAGATCAAAATTACTGATTTTAGATTCTAAAAAATCCATGAAAAAATCAGCTAAAATAGGAGACAAAGTACTAAGAAAATTAAAGATATCTCAGTTCCTTTAAATTCTAAGCTTGTCTCTTTTGATGTAGTAAGTTTATTTACGAGTGTCCCTATACCTGAGTTAAAGTTAGCTTTTTTAGACTTTATAGATAGTAAAAATCTTAATCCCTTGTTAGTTAATGATATTAAATCTATTATCAATTGTTGTATTGACCAAAACTTCTTTAAATTCAATGATAAAATTTACCAACAGTTGAATGGGTTGGCAATGGGTAGCCCATTGTCTCCTATTTTAGCTGATTTTTTCATGGATTTTTTAGAATCTAAAATCAGTAATTTTGATCTCTTTAGAAATGTCATTTACTGGTATAGATACGTAGATGACATCTTAGTACTTTGGGGAGGTACAGAGAGACAACTTAATCAATTCTTAAAACATATAAATAACGTTAACCCGCATATTCAATTTACAATGGAGTTGGGGTTGAATAAAATAAACTTTTTGGATTTAACGATCGAGATTATTAATAATCGGCATTGTTTCAGTATATTTAGAAAAGATTCATACAGCGATAACATCATTAACAATTCTTCCGGACATCATATCTCGCATAAATTAGCTACCTTTTATTGCTTTATTCATCGTCTCTTGTTGATTCCGATGACTAAAGCTAGTTATGATCTTGAGTTAAATACGATAAAACAAATTGCAATGAATAATGGTTATGATTCGGATTTAATAGATCGTCTTTTATTTAAAAAAACACAAAAAACTAGCTTTGATAAATGTAAGCTCTAGTTTGGTGATTAATGCGCCAGCTGTTGAGAAACAGTGGGTGAAATTGAGCTACTTGGGTAGTGTTTCAGAAAAGATTTCAAGGAAATTCAACAAAAACCTTTTTAATGTCACTTTTTATTTTTCTTTTAACTTACAACGCATTTTAGTAAATTCTAAAGATAAACTCAACATTCTTAACCAAAGTGGCATATATTTAATTGATTGTGATTCTTGTGGAGCCAGGTATATTGGTCAAACGGGAAGAGCTTTTAATATCAGATTTAAAGAACATCTAGCCTGCTCACGTAAAGGGAATGAATTATCTTCATTTGGGAACCATTTGTTCCTAAATAAGCATACATTTGATATCTCTAAAAACTTTAAAATCCTGCATGTTAACAATAAATCTTTAAAACTTGATAAACAAGGGATCTTAGAAATAAATAGACATAAATTCTTGCCGGACTCTAATTTATTAAATGAACAGCTTGTATTTGCATCATCACCCTTGTAATATCCGTTTCATTAACATAATTCTAGCCTATTATATTTCCTTTTTTGTACTGTTTTATTTCTTTAGAATTTTAATTTTCTCAGTTTGCTTTTATTTTGTAAGAATTGATATTGCCTTTATTCTTTTCGCGGGAATCAATTTTGCTGGATTGTACTCTACTGGATTTTCCAAACTCAATTTGGTTGACAGACATTAAAATTTATTTATTATATACACTAATTGTTGGTTTTTACTTTGGTAATGATAATTCATACCTAATTGGTTTTTGTCATAATAGTTTCATTGCTAAGTGGTCTTCAACTTTTTATTTATAGTTTATTTTCCTTGTATTTTACTTCAATTCTTTTGCTAGGTTGTAATACCAATTGTTTGTCATACCTTGTTTTTATCACTTAAATTTTGTATAAATATCACTGTTTTATTGTTTTTCTTATCAGTTGACAATGCTCATCATGAGCGAAACCGGTCTTGATCTAATAAATTTTATGTGGAAAAAGTACAAAAAATGTTTTATTATTTTTATTATAATGCCATTCCACCAAGTATTGACAGTGAACACCTTAAAAGTGAATATAAAACGAGTTAAATTTCTCTGATAAAAAATAATTTACAACAAAGATTTCTTAAAAACAAATTGTTTTTTTAAATGAAAATCTTCAATAAACTTGTTACTTTAAATATAGTGTGCATGTTCGTACCTAATAAGAGTTTCTTTATTTTGGCCGTAATAGTTAACAGTTAATAAATTTCGGTATTCTTACATGAAAAGGTTACTAACCACCGTTTTATCTTTATAGGCCAGCGGCGAAATACTAACAGTTATAGAAGGTAAGAAAGGTAATAATTTTTTCCTTTTTTTGTAATATCACATATTTAAATTTAATTAGAGTTTTCTGCCTGACATGTTGTGTCTCAAATAAAAACAGAAGTGAATAATAAATACTTATACTTCTTGACATAAAAAAAATATGTTGGAGCAATGTCTAATATTTATTTTAAATAAAAGTTGACTTTAACTCTAGAATATTAACTTTTAACAACGGTTTTGTTACCAAAAACTATATGAAGTCATTAACAATAGAAATATTTATTTTTTACAATATCGAAAACGGTTTTTTATTTATCTTGCGTTCACAAAGAAAATGTTAACAGCATATTTCTCAGTTTTTTTTTTAATTGGTTAAATAATCTTTTATACTTTATAAAATGCTACAAAAAACATTTAAAAAATAGTTATACTACCGTCATATATAAAAATACAACTGAGGAATGAAATATGATCTGTAATTTCAACCTTGTCGACAAAGCATTTTTTTAAAAAATGTAATTAGCTTAATTATTTTTATCAGCACGAATGAAAAAAGTGAATATTTTTTTAAGCGAATTGATAATAAAGATTTTTTGTTAACATTGTAGTTAAGGGTAGTTTTTAACAACCGACAGCCCACAGACCGTTGCTGGTCTACCGATTTTTTTACTGGTATACAAAAACCTTTGCAACTGTCCACGTACGATATAATGTTGAAAAGCTCTGGTGCAGTGCTTATCCGTTAACATTGTAGTATAAAACAGTGTTTCTCAACCAATTACTTGCGGACTAGTGCTGGTCAACTATTTGTTTTTCTGTGCACAAGAAGATTTACAAACCTACTGTTTTACTAGTCCACATGTGTAAAATGGCTGGAAAGAACTGATGCAGTGAATATTTGTCCACCATACGAGAGTTTATAATCTGAAAATTGCATTATCAATATAATTATAAATGTTAAAAAAATATTTCAAAATATGTAAACTATAAGGTAAAAGAAAGGATCCTTTAATTGTTGTAGTTTTACATATTAGCGAACAATAAATCACTTTTAAGGTGTTCACTGTCGATACTTGGTGGAAAAGCATTCTATTCAAAGAATAAAACATTCAATTGTACTTATTCCAACTTTATTTAATATGATCAGAACTGGTTTTTCACATGACAAGTATAAGCAACCACTTGTAAATATTTGATATTAAAAATCAACTTTCTCAAACTAATTGAAAGTTTTAAATTTTTGCTTCCAAAGTAAAAGCAGTTGATATTTTTCAATTTTTAAAAAAACTAATATTAAGCATAGTCTCATAGTCGTATAGCGTTTATTATTCAGCGATTGTTTTTAAAATACAAAGTTTATTTGTTTTAAGCCATCCTTTGATTAAACAATAAGTAATTAGGTCCCTTAACTTTCGCGGCTCGGAGACTAGAAAAATACTTCTCTGCCGATGGGTATCGTTCAGGGACCCCAGTGGTTTCCTCATTATTGGCATTATTCTTATGAATTTCAAAAACAAAATAGTCAAAAGGCTTTAAAATATCTCTCTGCATCATCCCTCATACATTTTTAAATAAAAATCCGTGGTTTTTTAATAAATAATCATATTTTAAGTTGCGCGTAAAAAAGACGTCATCCCAGCACACATATGAAATTGCAACTGATGAGTTTAGCTCAGCTATCTTACGAACGATCGCTTATCGCGTTATCGCGTATTTATATAAACTAAAAAAGGTCCAAACAACTATGATATAAGAATACCTTAATTATAAACATTGTGTCCATATTAAAATAGATATTTAAGAAAATATGGGTATTGGGGTCGCATTTCTTGAGCTTAGAACCGGAAAAGTTAACCTCAACATTTAAATGAGGAAAAGATAAAACGATGGAATCAGTAAATTACGATAGTATAGTTAATCTGTGATAACAGAAATAAACAAATTCATAAATCGCATAAAAAAAATTATATTATGGAATCTGGACCCATAACCTTGCAACTAGAAAAGACAAACAGTCAATAGCGTTCGTTACTACTGAAAACTATTGGATTATTTGAACGTTAATAAAATATATTTAATTTTCCACGCTGAATTTCTTCACACATGACATATGAGCGTAATTAAATTAATTTGTTTTCTCTGTACATATCCAATTATTCTAAAATAACATTGTACAATTTATGCTGTGAAAGTAAAATATAACTAATTACAAAATAATTGAAAATTATAATTGAATGGACGGTACATAAAATTGATTAAAAATACTTTATCACAATGAATCAGGTTTTTAACCGTTAAGTTCGTTGTGTTAAAATTAAGAGAAATATTTTTTTATTACCTTAAACTTTAAAGCCACGTGCTCTCACAATTACAAACATAATAATTATATATAAAAACCAATCTTTACAAGACTTGTATCAAAAAAAACTAGCTGCAAGTAAGTCGCATAGAAAAGAACTAACTGTAGATAACCTGATCGACAGTGGGTTTTGAGGAATGAAAGCATCAGAAGCATCAATATATTTTTATGATGGATATGAGTTTAAAAATTAATTGAAAAACACTGTTTGAAATTCTTGGTCATAAGCCTTACATTACTGGCTAGTATTACCGAAGCCGGGATCACGGTATTCATAGTGTTTCTTTTAACACTGAAATACAGTATTAATCAATACGAAATTTTGGTAATTTTTTTTTAACAAAATCAAAATTTATTTAAGTAGTCTACATAAATAGTATGGTATTGACAAAGATAAGTTTGCACTAATGCATCAGTTTTTTTCTTCGGCTGACGCAGGCGATGCAGCGCAGGGTAGAGTAGGGCAGCACATAATTTAAATTAGATCAAGAAGGACAGACTTGCGTACACTGCAACGCAGAAACGTACAACGTTGTTGTGCCGGCACTGACTACTGCGTGACGCGTGTACATTAGACATGTTCTTTTGATT
Source organism: Himalopsyche tibetana (assembly GCA_030503985.1). Taxonomy (NCBI): domain Eukaryota; kingdom Metazoa; phylum Arthropoda; class Insecta; order Trichoptera; family Rhyacophilidae; genus Himalopsyche; species Himalopsyche tibetana. The sequence continues at coordinate 4,399,187 of JAPJYX010000009.1, read as the reverse complement.
TCGTCGCAAAAATTACCAAGAAACTAATTGAATTAATCTAAACTTAACCTTGTAGGTCATTCTGTATCACTCAATTATGTCACTTACGCATGTATCACATTTTCACTTCACATGCAAAATCTGTACTGCCCTGCGTTGCACAGCTTTCGTATCAGCAGCTGATAAGCAGGTGATACGAAAGCGCTGCGTACGTACGCTGCGACGCAAGCACACACGCAACATAGGGTGTTTTTTCGAAAAATCACTTTGCTAAATAGATTTTTACGCCATGCTAAATTGTAATTATAAAACATAGTTTTGATTATCTAGACTAAAATAATAAAATGCTATTTAAAAATAGATGCTACTTAAGTATTAGTAAAAACTAGACAGATAAGAAATGAAGGGTGTTACTATTCTAGGAATATGATATTGCATTAAGATATATTCGGTGATAATATAGTCATAAAATTGAAGTTTGCCGATAATTTATGGTCCTGCTTCAATTGGAACGATGCACGTATTTATAAGGTGGTTATTTATTGCTTTTTGAGAAAATAGCTACCACAAATATGTAGATATAAAATAAAGTTTATATACTTTGACACTTAGGTATAATATAAGTGAATTGCTGAAGTTTTAACCATGACAGCGACATATTTTTATGATAAAGTTAGGTCAATAATTGTTATTTTTTCTACTCATAATAAAAGAATCTGGCTTGGAACATCTTAGTTTTAAAAGTATCTTAGTTTTTTTTAAATACTAACGACTTGGCTTTTGAATTTATGATTTCTATTAAACAAAAAAAAATATATGTGTATTTACAAATAAGAATTCATTGAAATCAACAGTGTATTTTTGTATTATTTTATTGGATATGACTTATGCACGTAAGTCACGAAACACTTTATTCTTAAGCTTTTTGATTTCATGTATTAACGAAAAATATGTTCTTGGTTAAAATCTAATTTAGCCATGTTTTGATTATATTTTATTTTATTTAACGAAAAGAAGGATAAGCCATCCAATGAAAATTCAGAGAGAAAATATATTATAAACACTCATTTTCAAGATCTTAAACATATTTAAAAAAAAAAAAACGTTTTATATTTACCTTACAAGAACTTGAAGCCAGGCCGATATGATGGCTAGAGTAACGCTCTACCACCAAACAATAAAGGTTGAGAAAAGTTATCAATAATAAAATTGAGCCCCCGAGAGGTGAAGTGGTTGGTACCAATCAGTAAAATGGTAAAACTTGTATCTTGGACTTTTAAGTATTATCACATCTTTATTTGGTGCTTTGATGGATTGCAATTTACAGAAATAAAGCTATTGAAATGTGTATTGACTGAGGTTACTTCACTTTTAAGATACTTTATGACGTGTAGAATACAACTACGTATATAGCATATTGTTTTCTAAAACACCACTTGGTCCACTTCACTTGTAATGGGCTCAATTGATGTCTTTTCAAAACAACGAAAACTTACAGATAATCGTTTATTCTAAGATACTGTTTTAAAAGTTGTAGGTAAAGCTTTATTGTTTATAATAGCTTATTATTAAATAAACAATTACTTTACAACCACCAGAAACAGTAGTGATGTATTATTCTATAGACACAGACTTTATAAGTGCAAATACCACTCATTAGCAGGTAAAAACACCATATAAAAAAACGATTCGTGTATATTGAGACGGTGGCGATAAATTAAAGCAAACTTTGTAGGCAGTGAGGGTGCGGCAAAGCCTTTCAGAGATATTATTCATAAGCACCGTCACAAAGAAAACAGCCTGCGAGATTCAACAATGAACTTAATTAAAATCACTGCAGGCAGTCCAGGACAATACAAATATGAAATATGCAGAGAGGAGTAACCCCTGTATTTACTGGTAATATTCCTCACTAATAAACTGACGTCTTATAAATCTATTCAGTTTGAGGCGTCTAACATCAAAAAGTGATTAAAACTGGCTGAATTTTGACTATATCCTAATAATATTACGTACACGTATAAAGCTCTTTTTACACCAACCTAGCACACGTCCGTGCAAAAAAAATACTGAGAAAGAAATCGAAAACAGTTTCTATTCACTCGCTCACTTAAAATCACTCATCGAATCACTCGGCCAAATTTCGTACGTCGTATTCGGTTGGTCTAAATGAGACATAAGTAATTTAACATAATACGAAACGATAGAGTTATAACTACAAATACGGAAAAAATACCGTATGTCACGAAAATCAATGCATTCTATTTTGCTCATACTCGTCGCGATGAGCAATTGACTGAATAATAGCAATGGCAATATTGTTCCGAAATAAAATCCAACAAAAATCTAATATATAAAAGTAAATGTTTGTTTGTTTTATGCATTGCCACAGCAATCATCCGATTGTAATAAAACTTTGACAAACTTTTCGCTTGCATTTCCGGGGAGTTTACAAGTCTAGTTAAATTAATTAACTTACAGTTGGTCTTATATAAAAAAAATAATATTGTTTTTATGTCTGCCATACAGTTCATTTTGACAACGTATGCTTGAAATTGTGCGAAGGTTATAGTACAATAACTTACAGTAGGTGGCGCGTGTGTCACGTGTGTGTGCGTACCATAGAAAATCGGCAGCAAAGGTCAAACAGACAGAAAAAGAAAACATGCACTTTAATAAACACAATTAAAACACAAACACCTTCTTTCTTTGAGTGGCATTTCAACTTGTATTAAATAAATCATTAATAGAAATAATAATTTTGGCATAAAAAAACAAACTTTGTTAAAAATAAACGTGTCGGTTTTTGCTTTTAGACGCCTCATTTATACGCGATCTCTGCCAAACTATGTCTAGCCTCCTGATTGATTATATTATACATGCCATATAAATTTTGAGACTTCATATTATATAGAGCAGATGATTCATTAAATTAAGATCTAGACATACAACAATAGTAATTGTATATGATACTATACGCAACCTTTGATGCAAAACTACATATTAATATTAAATATTTTTTAAGTCATATTTCATCATCTGATATATATTTTATTTATAGTGTTATATTACATCAATATGTATATACATCCATCTTTCGTTTTACACAGTTTCGTTCAACACGGTGATCTAGCAGAACCTATCTTCCATGTTAAGCGAGGGATGGGTGTATTATGTTGAGTATGTATTTAGTCAATTTATACATCGTCTGTTTTAGCCAGTTGAAATAAACACAACAGACTCAATTTCTATTTCTTTTTTTTTTTTTGTTTAACCATGTCCGCTCCCAATGTGGAGCATATAGACTCTTAATGGAGTTTATCTCAACAGAAGTGTTTCTACGAGAACTGCTTGGTAGTCAGTTGCTCAACCTCTCTTTTTCCAAAGAGAGTAGGGATAGAAGGATAGGGCTAGGACAGGATTAATGGTAAGCTAATCGCTCTCGATACGCCCCGTTCATAGGATAGGATGGGTGAAATTGTGGAATTCAAGACATCACATACATCCATGCCTTTGAACAGAAATTCATAAATCGATTGAAAAATCAATTTATATTTTTTTTATTTATAATTATTAAATAATAAATGTGTATTGATTTAATTCGAATTTACTTGGATAAACTCCATTTTTATAAGATTAAAAATATAAAATACAAAAAATGTAGAACTATATACTTTGATATTTTTAACCTTATAATAAATGTGTTTTTAAACCTTCCTTTACTATGCAAAAAAACACAAGCTCCTGAGCTGTGTATCTGTTACACATCAGGCAAACGGGAGTGAATCATGACAATTATATAACACTACTACAGCAGTACTCCATATAATTGTCATGATTCACTCCCGTTTGCCTGATGTGTAACGACTACACAGCTTAGGAGCTTGTGCTTTCTTTTGCATAGTAAGGGAAGGGTTAATGAAAGTATTCCATTTTTAGTTCATATTGGGAGAGATCAATAAAAACATTTTTTTTTTGTTTTCGGTAGCGATGTAATAACTTATAAAGTTTTGTTTGATTGTTTAGTACTAATTCTACAATTGTATAAAATGATCAGCAACGGGTTCACTCATCATGAACAATTTTAAGCTGTCAAATGATTATGACGAGCGAATCCACTCAAAGTAGTTATATAAACATTTTTTCATTTTGATGATTTCGCAAATTCCTGGGTTTTTTAAATCGGATATCTTGGAAGGACTAAAAAACGATGGTATCGTTTTATTTTGGTAATTTCATATCGACAATTTTATTTTTTTTAAAACACTGCTTGAGTTAAAAATCTCGAGTTTTCAAAATCGTCTTGAAAAAAATTCTGAATCCTTAGAAATTTATTCACAATTTTTTGGTGAATATTAAATCTCACGATTTGAAAAATAGTCAAACCACGGGAACACAAAAGAGGTTAGGGACTGAATGCCCTAGATTCAACTACAATGATAGTTAATTATAGATATTATTAATCATAATTAAAAGGCTGCATACGTTTAACGTTTAATGATAATTTAGTCAATTTTTAACTTTTATTGAATTCATTGAAATACGTTAGTAACAATTTTAACGCACATGCATTCTACTTAATTATACATGTTGATTTAAAAAAAACACCAACTGATATGGTTTGAAGTAAAGTAAACAGGGAGGGGCATTAAACTGCCTGTGCTGATAAAAAAATCCTTTGAAAGCTCCCACACGTTTATTTTTAATTTTAAATAACGCAGAGGAATTTACAAAATTTAAAGGTATCCCGTGAAAAATTTGAGATTTTTCACACGCGAGTATAGCGGCCCCCAGCGGACATATAAAAAGGCAAAATAAGGTTAGGGCATAAAAAGCAAGAACGGATACCCCAGGGGTGATATAAAAATGAATACATAAACTATGTGAAGGTATCATACTTTTTTTTATTAAGCCCCAAAATGTCGACAGGTAAAACCACGCGTAGAAAATTAAAGTTATCGTGAATTTTAGACAAACAATGTTTTTAAACTTGAAAAGTAATTAGCTGAATATTTTTGTTTTTCTCGGCCTAATTTTTTTAGTGTTTTTAATATAACGAATGATTGAAATAAGTTCATACATTATGTTACCTATATCTACAAAAAAAAATTCAGCTTAAATTATGATTAGCTAACGTAATCTAATATATAAAAATGAATGTTTGTTTATTTGCACTTTATGCGTTGCTTCACCGCTCATCCGATTGCAATAAAATATTGACTTCCGGGAATGTTATAGACATAGTAAAATTTACTTACATTAGGTCTTATATTTAACATCAATGTTTGTATGTCTGCTATACCGTTCATGCAACTTGCGCGAAGGTTATTGGCATAGTACAATTAAATTACAGTAGGTGGCACGTGTGTCGTACCATAGACAATCGGTAGAAAACGTCAAATATCAAACAGACAGAAAAAAAAAGTATGCACTTCAATAAACACAATTAAAACACAAACACTTTTTTTATTTGAGTGGTATTGCAACGCTTGCCGGGAACCGGCTAGTATAACATAACATTTTTTTTTTAATTATATTATTTTTACGTATTTATAAGTTTTTTAATAAACACGTGTAATTTTAAAGATCTGCAATAGTTGTGATTGTCTGTGTGCCTACATACTCGATTAATTAAACGTCAATACAATCAAAACATTAGGAAAAATTATTTATATCGCAATCAATAGCTTGTAATTCAGTGATAATTTCGTATGTTTAAATCCGTGTGCTTGAATACTTGAATTTGCCAAAAGGTGAAACCTTGGTCGTTAGTGTTTTTTTTTTCTAAATTAACAATTCAAATTTAGGATAAACAACATACATGAAATCAGGGTTGATCGTCTGTTTTTTTTTTAAATTATATCATAAAAAGAAAAACAAAATGTGTCTTGTCAACTTTTTTATTTATACTTCATTCATTTATCAAGGCTATTCTCTTTTTAAACAGTTTTTTTCTAAAATCAAGCATTGTTAAAGAAAGGTTTATTGTTGTTTGTTTTTATTTATAAAAATACCACAACAAGGTCATGTAAAATAAGTCAATATGTGTTTGATAAAAAAATTACTCCACAAAATTAAATTCCACAAAGTTACCGCCGAAACCATCGAAAGTATTAATATGTGTTTGGTTTATACTAGTGTTGTTGTTCGTTTTAAAAATAGAAAAAAAATGGTTTCGTCTATTTGAAATACATTAGAATATCTCATTTGACATTTGCATTGTTATTTTTGGTAAATCTGATTTTAGCATAATAAAAACACTAAAATACATTTTTATAAATGAATTAATAATGTTAGCAATCAAAACCATTTGACACATACATGATGACATGAATAGATTGTGAGCCCATAGTTATTCTTCCAGTTTCTTTTGATTGTAACGAATATTTTTAATAACTCTTTGAACCTCTATATATAACTCTGCATAGCACTTAGAAGGTCTTGGAATTATAACAATATTATATTTTAAATATATATTTGGCGTCTTTATTTAAATTTCTTAATTCAATGCCTAACATTTGGACATATATGTTTGCAAAGTTTTTTGTACTCGAGTCAAAAACTCGAATGACGTTCTTAAATGTTTTAACGAATCGGTAATATGATGTAACTTATATCTTCGAATCAAACACCGATCTATATCACGTTTAAGGTGTTAAATGTATATTATTGTGTGCAAAAGTATTGCATTTATAAAAACTGAACACATTTTTAATTTCATTTTTTTTTTAAATAATTAATTTCCTGATAATTTAAAAAAAAATATATATACAATTTTTTAAAATATTGATTTAATATTTTAAGTTGGAAATAAAAATCACAACATAATCCCCTAAGCTAAAAGATAACTAACAGTCCAATCCATTCGGTTTTGAACCAACAATATATATTTTAGAATTTTAAAGATATCAAAATAATACATATTGTTTTATCCATGTTAGCTCCCACTGTGAAGCACATAACCTCCCAATGAAGGTATCTTAACAGAAGTTTTTCTACGCGAACTGTGTGTTACTCAATTGCTTAACCTCTTTTTTCCAAAGAGAGTAGTAGGGACAGAATGGCAAGGCTAGGACAATACTAGTGATTAACTAACCGCTCTCGCTGCACACAGTTATTGAAATATCAGAAGAATCTATCAAAAAAAGTGCTGTTCGTACTGGGACCAGAACTCATGAAGTCCGGTACGGAAGGCAACAAAGCTAACTGCTGCACTATAAGACCTGACAATTTGTCGACATATTTTTTATATAATCATTGATAATTTATGACTTAATTAAATGATAGTAACAATAAATTCTTCATGAAAAAACATCATATTCATAAAAAATTGTAGTAATTCTCTGAATTTTATTTAAAATATGACCCCAACTCAATGCCAATGAATAAACATCAAACAAATGTTTGTGTGTATCGATTTAAGCAAAATAAAATCGCACATAACACAAAAGGGTGTTTACATAGTGGAAATATAATATTAATCATAAATCCACTTGTGCAGAAACTTTTTTTAATTGCATTAAGTCTTCAAGAACACCCACATGAAAATATTCTCCTGACGAGATCCACAAGAAACACACATTATACATTAAATGCAGAATAATAAGTAGCTTTTCATAATCCAGGTAGCTTTAACATGTAAGCTCTTCAGATAAAGCTCACAGAGAGCGAAGTGACACAGAGAATGAAAGCTCTACGAGGCACTTCTAGTTTCAAAGAATCTGTCTTTATTAATAATATAAGAGAATTAGTAATAAAATTGTTTTAAAGTGCGATTTAATGCCAAGTCATTTTTACGACAAATACTTATATAATATTGAAGTATTAAAGTATTTATTTACTGTAGTTAAAATATTTAGTAGCCTTTTCCCTGTATCCTTAATCTTATTGAAAAAATGAGGTATAGCAACTGAGTAACAAACCTTTCTCATAGATACTGATACGCTAGGATTTATTGTCACCCGCTTCCACTACCACTTTTGTGATAAAAACTGGCAGGATTTAAAATGTATAGCTAAATTAATTGTGCTTAAATTTTGTTATCAGATAACTCGTAATATCAACTGTTTCATTGTTAATAGCCTTAAATGGCAACATTGTTTTTCAATACCAATGTGATTTTTGTTTCTTTCTTTCATGTTCTTTGGGACACGAACCAGACACAACGTGTGTGGGGACACTTTCCGGGCCTGGGACTTGCTCCCAGAGACCTTAAGTTGTAAATTCACTTTTAGCTTTTTTCTTTTGTGGTGTTTCGTCCGAGATGGAAGAACTGATATTTTCCCATTTCGACGTGAATTAAAAATCAGTTTTTTCTGCGCGCTGCTAAATTGATGCTAAATCTTAGCATCAATTTACTTAACTTTTATAAAATCGTGTGAGCAAGCTAGGTCTTATAATAGTTTTTGTGTGTTGTAATAATTCAAAATTTCGTTTGTTAAATATTGTATGTAGTTAATTCGGTGATTGCAAGTTCTTAAATAAACGTTTTCGTGATACTAGAGCGATTGGTTTTATTTCATTTCTACCTACCTGTTAACGCCGAGTTTATACCAACTGTATTGGTCTTAATGACTTTTATTAGTGGGGATTTATTCTTGGGGGTTACCATCGTGAACTATAGTAGAAATTTCTTACACTAAATGAAAGTCGCTCCAAATTAAATTACGATTAATGTTAATACTTTGTTGTTGAGATAAACTATATTCAAAGTCTAAATACTATACATTGGTAGCATACATGATAAAAAGGTTAACATGTTTTAGAATATTAAATTGATTTTATTAGTACGTATATTGCAATACGTACACAAATAATTTAAGTTTGTTGTACTTTAAGATTTAGACTACAAGTGCTTTGTGGAATTTCAATAGAAATCTTCATGACAACTCATGATTGTTCGTGCACTTGAACGCCTGAAAATGCCGATAAGTGAAACTCGAGTTGTTAGTGGCAAAACTTGAGTGAATGTACATAATTTGAACGATTCAAACATGCAAATATATTAAATGACACTTACATAAAATAATTTAACTTCGTATTGACTACAAGTGTGTGTATTTTTCGCGTAAAAAATCACACACAACGTATTGCGACGATTTCAATTTTAATTTTGTTTAAACTTTTTTAAAAGTGACTTTCAGTAATTGTTCAACAAATCAAATAAGCTTGAAAATACGATTAGCTTCGAAACATTTTTCTCATGAAAATACTTCAAAATAAATTCTTGTCGAATTTCTCCACCATTACGTTCGACGCAACACTGAAAATATGAAAATACCGATTTACGGCAGCCAAAACTCATTCTTCAAAACACGAAATCTGATATTAAAGTTTCAGATATGGCTGCCTGCGGAAGAACTTTCAGTCAGACTTGATCATTTGATTGCCGGCTTTGTAAAAATGTACGTGATTTACAATTCTCTTCCTGGCATACACAACGTAAAACCCGTTTTATTTCTCGATGTTTACAACCACTAGTGTTTTTTTAGGAGAATTTATTACCGATTCAAAAATATCCATTTAATTGTTTCATTTTCACGAATCAAATACTAGTTAGAAATGCTTAGATTTTTTTTAGACTGCCAGGAAACTAATTTAGTTGTTTCCTGTAAACGCCTGTTTTACAATCTATTGTAGTTACCAACAACGATACCAAAATAACATGAAGTTTTATTTATATGAACTGATTAAAAATAGCCGATGGTTGTAAAAAAAATAATCTTACGACTGTGCAATAAATTAAGTGTTTCAACTTCATAATTTAAAAAAAATAATGTACCATGTCCACTATCAATGTAGAGCAGGAGTTTTTAGCCCGCGGGCGCACATGCGCTTTGGAGTCTTTTTTGTGCGCCCGGCAAAGTATCAAATAAAATTTTATAAATCATTATATTTTTTAATAAAATTATTTTTAATAAATTTATTGAATTCACAAAAATATAACCATATCCATGTTATTTTAAAGCAGCTATGGAACAATAATAAAATTAAAACTATGTATGTAAATTTGGTTTCCTTAAAATCCAGCCTGCGCCCGCCACTTTTCTCCTAAGCCTCAAGTGTGCCCGTCACCGCAATAGGTTAAAAACCCCTGATGTAGAGCATATTTTCGTAAATTTTCAGCAACCTGGTTTTTCAAAAATTGATTTAGGGCAGTACAAATGGTTAACTAATCGCTCTTGCTACGCCCAGTTATTAAATCATCGGAAACGGTGAGAGGAAATATTTAGTCATCACATCACAAACTCGCATACCTTCAAACAGAAATCGATCGCAAAAATGCTGTTCCTATTGGAACTTAAACCGGTAAAGTCCGGCACGGAAGCCCGCAACACTAACCGCTGCGCCACAGAACGCGGCAGATATATATATATATCCATGTTCGCTCCCAATGTAGAGCATGTGGACTGCTAATGGAGTTTATCTTAACAGAAGTGTTTCTGCTTGTTACTCAGTTGTTCAACCTCTCTTTTGCCAAAGAGAGTAGGAATATAAGGATAGAGATACGACAGGACTAATGGTTAACATATTGCTCTTGCTAAGCCAAGTTATTAAAGGATCGGAAAGGGTGCGAAGAAATATTTAGACATCACAAACACCCATTCCTTCGAACAGAAATCGATCGAAAAAAAAAAATGCTGTTCGTATTGGAGCTGAAGTCCGGCACGAAAGCCCACATCACTAACCGCCGCGCTATAGCACGCGGCAGATATTATTACCCAACTAAAAAAATAAAAAAATACCAGATATTATTACCCAACTAAAAATTCGCCTCCGTGATAGCGTTGAATGCATAATTAAATTCCTAGTTTGTGTAGCCATTGTTAGACACTTTCCATGCATCAAGTTTCAAAGTGAATCTGTGTAGGTTCATCTTTGCCTATTACGACAGGCGGACGGGTAGTCCCCGTTGCCTACGGCGGGAATCTCCCGTGCCGCAACAATATAACGCCTTTGTCTGCTGTTAACGTCACACGATATTCTCTTTGTAATAATATAGTTAGGCGCGCATCAGCCTCGCACAGAATGAGCCGTTTCTGTCGGCCTCCTAATCCGTTCGCAGCGCGGCTAGAACAATCTAAAACTTGTGAGGAAATTTCTGGACTTAACGGTGACAAACGAGCCAAAGTGAGCATTTGCAATATCGTAACAGCTTATAAGTAGAATAAGCTATTATTGGATCAGTATTTTCTAAATTAAAAGTATCCAAATATTGTGATATCGCAAGTCGCTGGTGAAAAAGAAATGTGAGATACAAATAGAAAACAAAAATAACCATGACTTGCGATAGATTCGGAGGTAAAATAACTAATTTAATAAACGAGGTAATTTCACGTATTGTGCTACAAACTTTGTTTGTTTTTCTATCACTCTCTTCTTGCCTCACGTTTTTATATTATTTTTGTTTTTATAATATATCAGAATAGTAAAATTAAAATCATTTATACTTAAACAAGCATTTGTGAAAGTAAAATTGTCTAAGGATGCCTTTGAAAGAGGCGAAACACATTTGTAGCACAATACGTGTAATAATCTAAGTTATTTTATGTTTTATATTATAATCATTACTGGTTCAACCCAATTACTAAGATTAAGAATGTATTACGTATGTTAATATTACTATCGTTACATCATGGTAAGTGAAAGATTTTTCTGACAATTAAGAAAGCTTAAAACAACACTTTTTAATATCTGGTCAAAATAAAGCTGTAAAGGTACGTTGCTTTAAAATTTAATTGTTTGAATAAATTGACAATCTAAAACAATAAAAAAAAACATCATTTCAAGAACAATTATAGTGAGTAAAATACCTAAGGACTTTTGTTAAATTATATTAAAAATTACCATCTGATACTCTTATTAAAAATGAACTCGTCAAACTATAGTATTTTTACAAAAAAAGGCTTTTTAAAGATTTACGAGAAAAATACTTTTTTTCTTGGGCAATATTTACTCTTAAAGTTACTCTCCATAATGAGCATCAATATAAATTAGCTAGGTGATTACAAAAATGAAATTTTCAATAAGAAATGTGTAGATTTGTACATTTGAGATTTTTGTCACGGCTCCGAAACTGTTATAAACTTTTATGGATGGCTGCTTGTTATAATTCAAAAAAATATATATAAATGTTATGTTGGGACTTAATTTAAGACGTCTAGTTTTGTATATCTACTTTATTTATTTGCCTGAGTGAATATTTAAAAACTTTCGCGCATTGGACGGATATATTTGCGAGCAGAGGCAAAGTTTGGAAAAAAAACTTTAAATGTAGATTTAATATAATGGATGTTAATTATTCTGTAAACTTTTAATCACAAATCCAATGAAAGTTCAAGGAGACATAATGGAATATACAATTTTAGTGAGTGAAATACTTAATGATATTTTTATATAATAATAACAATTATCAATAGGTAAAAAATATCGTCGCCTGCTGTGGCCCACTTGGTTAGAGCTTGCTCTATCGATCACGCAGGTATGGGTTCGATTCCCGGTCAGATCACAGTGAATTTGATAATTATTCAATTCTAAGTTGTTATCGAAGACTGGGTGTTTGTGATGTCAATTCACATCATTTCCTCTCCTCCCATCTTTCTGATCCTTTAATAACTGGATGTAGCAATAGCGATTAGCCAACCACTAGTCCTGTTCTAGAATTATCCTTCTTTCCCTACTACTCACTTTGAAAAAAGTGAGGTTGAGCGACTGAGTAACAAACAGTTCTCGTAGAAAAAACTTCTGTTGAGATACTTCCATTAGAAGGCCATATGCTCCACATTGGGAGCGGACATGAATTTAAAAAAAAAACGTATTTAGTTTTATTATAAAATGAGTTGCTAGCTATTTTGACGTGCGCCATCGTCAGAACTATCTAATCGGAGCAGAAACTTAAGGTTTTAATAAATCATTGAAGTGTAATAAACAATCGTAGAATATTTTTAATTCGTTTTATATAACCATTGAGTGGCGGTAAAATAGGTGTACGTCAATAATAATTATCATTGTATACTATGTATTCTTAAAAATGTTCTTCCTGAACTCTTGTGTTTTGTGCTCAAGATAAAATTTGTTACATCGTGAAATTTGTCATTATTCATGATTAGGTTAAATAAATAATACATGTCTAGTAATGCTCAATTTACACTTTTATCTTTAAATATTACCAACGTAAACCAAAGTATTTGTGGATCACTAATTTCACTTTTAAGATTGCACGTACATACTTCCACTGTTTGCTCTGTGTAAGCATGTTACACCACATTAGTTTTCCGATGCAGTAACAACAAACATTCTTAAATAATGTTTTCTAATTTAAAGCATAGTAAAATCAACGGTAAAAATATATTTAGTTTTATTTAGGAGAAATTTGTTAATTAAATATTCGAGAACTTAATTAAACTATCAAAATAGTTAATTTAAAAACAGCCACATTTTCATTAATATATTTTTTACGACACTGCAACAAAAATAATTGAAATATAATTCTAAATATTGTTTATATTCCTATCAAATATCTGAACTTCATTACAAAACATTGATATAAAAAAAAAGTTGTTTTTCATCAGATGTGTGAAAATTTATTTTACACTTAATACAATAAAACTATGCGAAAATTCCAATACGGGCTCTCAGTTTCCTGGCTATTTTTTATTTTTTAGGATTGGTACAAGTTGAGTCTTCTTATCTTAATCACGTTTATGTTGTAGCTTATCAATTATTATTAGCATTTAAAATCTATTGGCAAACAAATTACTTTAGATACAGAAATCTATAGTTAAGTTAGCCTTATTAATACTGATTTAGTGAGTGTTAAATTAACAAAAGTTAAATTTGAATCGTTCAAACTATGTACATTCTCACAAATTTTGTCACTAACGACCCGGGTTTCGCCTTTCGGCATCTTCAGGCATTCAAGTGCACGGATGAACTATTTCACCAAGCACCTTCAGTCGAAATCTTAAATTATAACAAAAGTTAAGTAATGATTGTTTATTTTTGTTTATCTTGTTTTTCTCAATTAAGAAAAATCGACTACCTCGATTTTTTTATAGATTTTATTCTTGAAATAAATAAAAGTTATCATATTTTCACTGTACTGCAGAAGTTAGTATGTAAGTTATTTGATTGCAATGAGATTCTTTAATATCAATTTTCAGTAAGCGCATTTACTATAGTAGTTTGGCAAAAGCAGAAATTAACTTTATCGGTCATCGTTATGAATGATGATTTCAAGGCTGGCAATTGTTTAAGTCTATTGCTTTTGTTATTCTAATTGTCTTATGTCTAATTTTGTTATGTCTAATTGCTTTTGTTATTTGAATTAATTGGTATTAATTTATGTTTATTTTGATATTATTATTTGCATACAAATTTAATGCTAGTGGCTTTGTTAAAAAAATAACATTTTTTTCATTTGCTGTTTACTCAGAACTATCAAAGTTTCACTTACCAACTTCGGTACGTTGACAATATGTTGGATGCTATGAATAAAATAATCAATTATTTTTTAAATTCATGTCCGCTCATATAGCATATGGACTTTTAATGGAAGTATCTCAACAGAAGTTTTTCAACGAGAACTGTTTGTTACTCAGTCGCTCAACCCCTCTTTTTTAAAGAGAGAAGTAAGAATAGAAGGATATGATTAGAATAAGACTAGTGGTTGACTAATCGCTCTCGCTACGCCCAGTTCTTAAAGGATCGGAAAGGGTGGGAGGGATTTTTTTCGACATTGCTTATTAGTTATTTATAAAAAAAATATATTTTTATTTTAGATACAAGACTTAAAACAGTTTACATTTTCCAATTATTCGAACTTCAATATGCGTAACAGCAAAACTAATACATCGTTGGACTATATGAATCATAAGAATTCGATATTTCTGGTCAAAGTGCTCATTTTTTCATAAAATTTAGTAGCACTCTTACCCGATACTGCCAAGGCCATAAATTTTATATTCCCCATAGGCTGAAACTAAGAAAAATAATGTTTTATAAACTTTTAACACCTTGTCTGTGACCCAGGGGTTGTTAATTACTGCTTTTAGTATTAAGGGTGATAAATAACACCTGCAGTGGCGTAGCGAGCAACCCTTGCGCTCCCAAGGGGTTGGAGCAACTCTGATTTAGGCCAATCCACGCCGCAGCCAAACATGTTCGCAGGTCTACCTTTAAACTGAAACATTATTTCAGCCTCCATATAATATCATCATCAATAAAATTTTGTACTTTATCTTCGATTTCGCCAACCTAGCGGATGAAAAATAAAACTTACTAAAAGGGATTTAAATGAAACGCTTTTTAAAAAGCTTGATAAAAAATTACAAGAACTGTTATCACTTATCATGCTATAATACAATATTTTTAGATACTTAAAAGAACTGCTATCGGTGGTTGTAGCTTTGTAGGAAGTTATTTTTTAGTATTCACATTAATGTTGCCATATTTTGTTTTTATTCTGTTGGTTGCATTACAAGAATGATTTTTAGACAATCGTTGTCAACTTTAATTAAATATTAAACAAACATGTTCAATCAAAAATATTGTAGTTTTTTATGTATAATCTCGGGGAATAATGGTGATAAGGACAAAACTACAAAACAATGGGAACAAAATAAATGGTCAGTGCTTAAATCAATTTTTGGTTAGAATTCAAATAAACTTTCTATCTGAATAAAATTCAATTTTTGGTCAGAATAAAAATATTATACGATCAGATTTTACTATCATTTTGGTTACGTAAGGTAAGGTTTTTTTTAATTTTATTTAAACTATGACCATTATTTTTTTATTTTGCCCTCTGCACACTGACACATATGATCGAAACGTGTTCGGTAAAATGCAGTTGGGATATTGAATGTTTAAATAGTAGATGATTTTTTTTAGTATCGCCATTGTCACTCTAGGCTCTTATTTACTGTAGATATTTTTTCTTAAAACAAATTACGCAAGTAATTTTATTATTACCAATAGAAAAATTATATATTTCGTACGACAATATATTTTTTTTAAATAGCATATTATTTTTAATTTGGAAGCAAACTTTTTAATATGAAAAGTATGTTTACTTTTATATTTTAATGGGGCGACACATACGGCATGATAAAATTTACGCCAAATGCCACGTGTAAAACTTTTAATTTGAAAAGTGTGGAAAAAATATTTTTAAAACTGCAACTTTTTGTGTAAAAAAAACTTTTAGAAACGTAGACGAATGAATGGCTGAAAAAATAGTTCTGCAAAAACACGATAAAAAGTTCACACTTTATAAAATTTACAGGGTCGGCTGGAAAGTTTTGATCATGGTTGGTAAGTATTTAAACGAAATACGGTGAATTCATTTGCATATAATTCACATAAACATAAAACAAACTCTCAATACTCACTCTTGTAAATTGATAAAAGTTTTAAGCGGTACTGAATTCCCTACTCATGTTTATTTAGCTTGAACCACCATAAAACAACATTTGCAGTTTGCCATAACCATCATAAAATAAATATCTCAAAACATTCTATATTAACATACATTATTCCAACATGAAACATATGAGGCGCTCAAAAACAAAAACGGGTAAGTCCATTTTTTTTTATTTAAT
Source organism: Himalopsyche tibetana (assembly GCA_030503985.1). Classification (NCBI taxonomy): domain Eukaryota; kingdom Metazoa; phylum Arthropoda; class Insecta; order Trichoptera; family Rhyacophilidae; genus Himalopsyche; species Himalopsyche tibetana. The sequence continues at coordinate 4,382,607 of JAPJYX010000009.1, read as the reverse complement.
AATAATTCATTTCACATCATCTTTCAAAACCCCACAACACCAAACGAAATAAATGTTAAAGTTTTTTCTTATGTCATTGAAATTAGACGCAGAAACCGATAAATTCGATGTTTTTTTTGTTATTTTTTTGCTTGTATATAATTGTTTATTTAAAAAAAAAAATCAAATTTACAGTACATGACATAATAGCTGACGCCAATTCGCCATGCACTTGACAGAATGTTAATGAGACAAAACAAATATAATGAGAAAAAAAAATAAGACTACATAATACAACAAAATCAATAAATAGTTCACGAACACTATCACCAAAAATGTCCAGTTCTCTAGGCAATGAGTTGATCATCGTATATAGTAATCAGTGGTTGAGAATACAGTTAGACTGAATTGACAAAATTGTCAATGAAACTTACAATTTAAACGTGATGCACAAACATCGCTTAATGCAAATACTACAAATTGAACATATCGGTGATTGCTTTAAGACACCTTAAAATAATTGAAAATTCTCAAAATATATTTTTTTCAAATATTCTCTAAATAATTAGGCGCCGAAATACATATTTTTTTATACTTTATGCATCAGTCACCCTAACTAACTGGCTTTTACCAGATGACCTTTTATGGATGATAAAAACAATATTGTATATAATATATATGATGTTATAATCCAATTTTACTCACTTAATTTACTGAAATAGAGAGATCGGCTAGATAACTATGTACACATACTTTCCTAACACCAACCATTCTTTCATTTTTCTCACTGTAACGATAGAAATAATGCTTTCCCACAGCCATTTTAAGTTCAAAATATGTTTTTGTTGTACTCTTTTATGATTCTTTATTTTCTGTTATTGGAACAGAAACTTAATGTTTAATTAATCATCGAAGTTTAATTAACTGTTATAGAATATTTTAAATGCGTTTTATACAAGCATTGACTAAAATAGGAGTTCGTCAAGGGTGGTTAAAAGGATTAAAAATATACTTTGGAACGTTTGTAATAAATGTAATTTTTATTCATGAAGATACATTCATAAGCGGTGATAAAAATCTCACAAATTATATTTGTACTGTATTCACCGTGATTTTCAATTGCATATGTTTAACAATAACTTTACCACATCACAATAAAAAAGTTTTATTTGAACCGCATATTTATTATTCGTATAGATTTGCTAGCTAACTTCATTCACACTTAAGGCCCTCAAGTATGAACGTAAACAATGTTTTGACTTTATATTTTTTATAAATTTAATTTTAACCTGCAAATATTCAATTTTTATTCCAAAATTATGACACTAATTATTAAAGACTTTATTTGACTGTTATAAAAAAAATATTAGAAAATCAGTCGTGCGAAAAGAAATTAAATAAATGCTCATAATCACAATAAATTGTATTAATCGAAGTGAAACAATTTTTTAAAAAAGAAAAATAATATATCACCAATACGAAGCCGTGTATGTTCCATCTACGTTGGAAATAAAATGAAATCGATACAGGTGGTCTTTCGCCATAGTAAAATCCCATTTGAAAAGTAATATTACTCAATAAATCATAAAACATTATTATTGTTTATCCTTTTGTCTAGAAGACGACGGATAAGACAAATTAAATTACAAGTATCATCCTCAAGTGGATTCATATAATATATATTTGTATTACGTATGCTTTTAAGGGTAGAAACCTATTCAACTTTCTGCTGTAGGTTTACGTATCCACTTGGGACACATATGTATATATTTCTTTAAAATGGAGTTTTCTTTATTCTTGTTTGCAAAGTCACCCAATTTAATGTTTTACCTTTTCTTTGGCATCTTACAACATTCTACGAATGCTTTCTAGCAATAAAAGAGAATTCGCAAAGATGTGTAAGTTTTCTTTCCCTCCCTAAAAGTTGTTTTACTAATCCAGGTATCTATTTTATTCATCATACGGGATGTCGTAAGTTTTGAGATTCCTGTAAAGTTAGTTTAACAAGCTAATAGAAAATTTAATAACAATTGTAGAGTGATGCTTACTTTAATTTCTTGCTGAAAAGTCATAAGTTATAAATAAATTTTATAGTATGTTATAATCAAGATCAATTTCGTTTTGGCACAGAAAGTGAGTCAGTTATGAACGCTAACTTTCTCAGCAAAAGCAATCATTTATTTATTGTTTAAAAATTAAAAGTACAGTACATGACAGCCGAAGCCAATTCGCCATGCACTAATATAATGAGAAAAAATAAATTAACATGATACATCATACTACACAATACAAATCATGAGATAGAAAATTAAAACTTTAAAAACAGTTCACAAAACAATCATAGCTGTATAATAAATCACATTCAAAATAAGCTTAACATATGAAAAGTGTTTTATTTTAATACGGCATAATATCAACTAAGGTCAACTTTGATTAGTTCACAAAATCATAATATGACAAACGTGATATTCTTGATTCAACTTTAAATTCAACGCAGAGTAGATAAAACTTTACCGCCAAGACGATTCTCAATATACTCGAAATCACTTGAACGCTACTTGGCTAATCAGTTTTTTTATTATTTCTCTTTCTTCTTTTTTTTTTGGTGCATGATAAAAATATCGGCCTAGTGCAGCTTTGTATCGAGCCGTTGAGAAGTAAATTTGTTTATTTTTTTGAGAATTATTGCGTTTTGGAAGGCAGTCATAAAACAGATACTACTTACACAAAACACGTAAAACAATTTATTTATTAAAAAAATATACATAAAAAAAAATACAGGTTCACAAATAAATAATAAATTGATTCTAATTATTTTGTTATAAATCATAATCTTTTTTTCATTTTTTTTTATTTTGTTGTTTATAACTTAAGAATTAAAACCTATTAATTATTTATTTTTAAACCTTTTAATATTCTGTCTGATAATATTTTTTTAAGTGGCGAGACACGTGCTACATACAGTTGGTAACAAAATAATTAAGTGAAAATGTTATGAAATTTATATCAAAAAGTGTATGTTTTTGTACTTGACACACATATTCCGATTAAGGTTAACTAGATAATTTCAAATTAACCAAACAATAAATCATTTTAAATATAAATTTTCTTTTCACAAAGATATCGTGTGCTAGAAGGTTGAAATGTTAATTATCCTTTGTTATGAATCTGAGCCCTTAAAAATACCTTCGTTAATACTTTTTCTTGGTAAGTAATTTGGTTATTTCAAAATCCAGTGTAAGCCTTTTCTGCTAAGCTTCTAAATGAATATAAATGCGAAGCAAAAATATACATACTGGCATATACATATAAAGGAAAACTCATTAAAGCAAAAACATTAGAATTAATTATTAAGAAACACAGAGACGACTTACAAAGCGGGTAAAATCGTTTTTGCGCTGTGAGAACACTTGCAACTAGCGTTTCCCAAAAACAACTTATTTTAATAATTTATTTTTTATATAATACACAACAAATAAGACTTTTATTTCATTCATATGTTAATAATTTAATGGTGAAGTTTATCTTTATTATTTGATTCATCCTGAATTAAAAATACAGCTTTTTTATCATGCTTTCAGTCTTAAATTGCGACTTAAATTTAAATCGTTTTTAAGTAAAACCTGTACAAAATAAATACCCTCGATATAATGACCCCGATGCACAGGCAAATAAAAAGTTTGTGTATGTATCAAATGCATATCTTTACCTTTTTAGATAGACAAAGAAATCGAGACAAATACATTTATTTCCATAAGCAACTTGTTAATGAATAACTTTATACAATAAAAGCTCTCGTAAATAAAAATAACTGCACAGTCAAATTGCTTCTTATAAAATATTACGAAACTTGTTTTCTTTTCCTACGAACTTATTATATATTTAGACTATTGAATTATATTATTATATATTCTTTTTAGAATTACATAAATTTTTAGAATAGTATTGTGCAAGGATTTCTTGGAATCGTTCAGTTTGTACTTACACAATATCGTCGATAAACTCTCACAAGGCGATAATTCAGAAGACTTTGCTTTGAGACCATCGTCATTTTCGATAATCATGAAATTTCAACAACTCCATTTATGCACTATAACTATTGCTTGTTGTTTTAATCACTTCAAGAATTCTATTTGTGTTTTTTAGTAGGATTTTCGAAGCTGTTATAGACGATACAGCGTGCTAAAATATATGCATCTAAATACTCAAAACAGCTGGTGTTTGACTAATCAACGATGTTATCATACAATAAAATACATATTCTACAAAAAGCAAAAAAAAAAAAAATGGTGATAAAGAGTGATTATTATTATTTGCGTATATTTATTTATTTTTAACGATATCAATAAACGAATTTATTAAAAATGATATTGCTTAACATAAGCTGTGTAAATAAAATATTGATTTATAATTTTCCTTTTGACATCTGTATATCTGACCGGTCGAAGCTACAAACAAATTTCAAGAACTACGGTGATGCGACAAAATAAACCAACAACAGTAACAAATAAAAGCATGAGAAAGATTGAGAAGCTCACAGTAAATAAAATATAAGGGACTTAAATGACGCAGATCTTGAATAAAATATATAAATGTGTGGAACTTAAGATTGTTCGTACGTAAAGGCGTCGGGCTTAAGATAAAGTTTCTTATGTCAATTTATGCAAAGCTATCGAAGCTTACGTTCCTTCTTACACAAACTTATTTTTTTACACTCCCTCAAATCTTTTCTTTTTACTAACATGACGTGTCAACTTTACATCTGTTTGACTTTATCATTCGAACAATAATCTTTTCAAAGTCTCATAAAAATGTTAAACTTGATCTTATTTGAATTTACGAACTCTAATATGTATAATAAAACTTCTATCTGTCTCCTTACAAATAAATGTCTTATTTTTTAGCATTCGAAGAAAGTTTTGGAACAAATAAAGTGAGATATCTTTTGATTGACGTTTTCATTTCATTAAATCTATTGACAATATCATTACTGTAAAATTATTTATTATTAAAATTTTGTACTTAATTTACAAACGGCTAATATAATTTACGTTTTATTTACTGTATCAAAATAGGCGAATTAAACAAAGTATGTTTTGCTTAACATGTAATTTTTTTTTTCACTGGCTTCAATATAGTTTTTAAGTAAAAAAATACCATCCTTTCTTTAAGATATTATTTGCATATACGTACATATATATTTTAAATTTGATAAAATTTATCCGTTTGTATTTTTTTTAGAAACTGATCGAAAGAATATTTAACACGTATGAAAGAATTTTCATGCAAGTTAAAAAAAAAATAATTATGCAATTGATATGGAAAAAAACACGTTTTCTCTCCGGATTTCTCTAATAAGCTTAACGGAAACGATCGATTAATAAATACTCCATAAAGCTTTCACACTTTCTTTACGCTGCTAAAAAATACTTCCTTTATCGACTGTGGAAAGGAAAAAGGACGTAACCCTCAATTTTCCAAAACAGCTTTTTTTTCGATAATCACAATGTATACAACTTGACACACATTCTATCAAAAGGATGGAGACAGAAAATGCCGAATAAGTATCTAAATTGAGCTTTTAAGTTTGAAAAAGATGAGAAAAAATTAAAACCAAGAAAAAACATAGAAATAAAGGTTTTTCCGAGACAATTTCTTTAATTTATATTAGGTTATGTCAATTAAACACCAGTTTATAAGTATCCGTGCACTTCAAGGTTGTGTACAATTCATAATTTGCATATGACACAAAATCATCAAAACACATTTTTAGCGCCTCCTGTAAAATTTGATATGTGTGGGTTACGTCCTTTTTCCTTTCCACAGTCGATATGTTGCTGGCCCTTAAAAAACCAAGTGATAATCATTTTTTAACGCTTACCGCCCTTTGATGGTCGGTAAAAACCCATGACGTACATTTTTAAAAAGCATTTTTTTCACTTGGTTCCTAAAGGTGCAGCAACGTATCGGCAGTATTTTTAGCACCGCCGGGGAAATTTTAATATATATACTAAACATTCATAAAAAAGTTGAGTGGTAGTTGACCTTATAGGGAAAAAAAACTGAACAACTGAAATTCCATCGCATTAGCGCCGAGATGGCATTCCATCGCAGGTAAGTTCGTATCCCAAAGGGTGTGTAAATTTTTCACCGGGTGAATACAAAGTGGCCACTTAAAAGTTTACGAGTGGTCGTAGCGAAGCGTGAACCCTCGCCAATACGAGGGAATCCAACACCACCACGCTTCAAACTACAAAACTTCGAAAACAATTCAACACCTAGTTGACCAAGCGCCGAGTGCATCAAAGCAAGGCAACCAAACATCCTAGGAATCGGGATACCGGCTCAAATTTATCAAACACAAATTGATATGATTGTCAATCTTTTGCTTACTCTTTTTTTACTGTGTTTATGATTGATACTTTACTTTAAATACTTTAATTAAATAATAAAACAAACATGACAGAAATAGCCATTAACCTTTCCCTTACTATGCAAAAAAATCACAAGCTCCTGAGCTGTGTATCCGTTACACATCAGGCAAATGGGAGTGAATCATGACAATTATATAACACTACTACAGCAGTACTACATATAATTGTCATGATTCACTCCCGTTTGCCTGATGTGTAACGGATACACAGCTCAGGAGCTTGTGCTTTTTTTGCATAGTAAGGGAAGGGTTATCAACCAATGCGTGGTGCGGTTTTTTTTTTTTAAACCATGTCCGCTACCAGTGTGGCATATGGTCTCATAATGGAGTTTATCTCAACAGAAGTGTTTCTGCGAGAACTCCTTGTTACTCAATTGCTCAACCTCTCTTTTTTCAAAGAGAGTAGGGATAGAAAGATAAGGCTAGATTAGGATTATATTAGGATGTTATTAGTTAATAATTATTACTTTAAAGTCAAGACTTGTCCTCTTTTGAAACGTAAAGAAATCTTTAGGGAAAGAAATAAAAGGAATGTATTAAATTTTATAACACTTTTACTTTTTCTAATACATCAATAATATTATATATACAAAATTATTGAATTAAGTGATTTTTAAATAAAGCTAATTATAGGAATTCATTTGTTTTAAATGATTCTTGAAATAAATTTAGCTGAAATTAAAAATGAAGTTGAAAGCTATTAAAATAGAAAAGACTTACTGCATTAATAAAGATTCTGTCGGCAGAAAGCTTACAAAATGATTATTCCTTCATTGTTTTGAAATATTAATTGTATGACTCGACTTATGATTCATATTTTTTTATTTATAATAAATACAAAACAAAAACTGAAATATATTACGTTTTGATCTATTTCTTAGTCTTTTCTGAAATAACTCGATGCAATTCGAAATTATTATAATTGAGACTACCATTCTATTATAAGTATCCGGTTTCAACATTCTAGAAATGGCATCAATTTTTACTTTTAATTATAGTTAATATTTACAATGTTAAGTAACTCGTCGTAAAATAAAGTTGATAAATGTACCCGTTCTTTGAAAGTGCCCTTTTTTAAGCTACTTTCTTATTACAAGACAGGGGTATTTTAACATACTGCGATGGTCTGTAGCAGCAATGCGCTCGACAAAGAAAGACTTGCAAGGCAATGCAAACAGAATTTTAAATTTATATTCTGCGCATTGAAGGCCTGTTGAAAGCATAATAGATATGTACATATTGCATATACCGAATTCAGGATGTGCGTCAAAATTCTGTTGAACATTTCAAAAACTATTCGACGAAAATAATACAATATATTAAAAGATTTTTAAATTTACTTAAATTCAATAACTGTTAAAAAAATTAAGACCTTCTATCAAATGTGCGAACCATTTCACACAATTCATAATTGGGCCATTATAGGTGAAGTGAGCCAAGTGGCATTTTGGAACAAGTTTGTAAAATTCTACACATTTAAAGTATAGTAAAAGTGAAGGTTAAAACACTTTGCAATTGTGTTATCTACGTAAAATAAAAATATGCAATCCACCAACAACACACCAATTATAGACGTGATTGAACTTAAAAGTTCAAAAAAAATATTTTACTATTTTACTAGTTGTCTCACTTAACTTCTTAAGGGCTCAATTATTTAATCAAAACTTGCCAGATTTTGATTTTTCTATATTATACAGTAATGGTTGACAGCACTTGCTTAAAATATATCACATACCTGTTTATTTTGATAAGTCGATGTATCAATTAAAAATTCCACAACTAATTCAGATTATTTTTTGAGTCTTTAATAAAAAATTGCATTTTCTCTTGATTTATGTATATTATAACGCAAAAGTAAAGTTTTATCAAATTAAAAAAAAACAGTCTTGTACTAATTTCACCGTTTACAAAATTTTAAGTATTTATTTGTAAGATGTCTTAAACATTTTAATTGTACTCAGTTTAGTTAGCTTCATTTATTCAATTTTTACTTTATTGTTTAATAAATTCTTTTCATAATTCTTTTACAAATTGCCTGTTACAATTTATTTGTTTTACTTGGCTTAGAATAAACAGCCCTGTATTATTTATATTTTTATCAGTTGAAAATGCTCGTGATGAGCGAAACTTTTTTTTAATGATAATAACTTAATTTTAAATTAGTTTGTATCTAATATATTAATTTAATGCTTACTTAAAGAGTTCAATTATCCTTTGAGAAAGAAAATTGTACAAATAATTGATGAATTTAACAATGCGATATCTTATTTTACCAGAAAATTTACCGTGTATGGCACAGAGTTGCGTGTATGAAAGCATTGCTTGATATTTGAAGTTTAATGAATTAGAAAAAAATCGGATATTCTTCATCAAGTCAAACAAAATATATGTATAATCTGAACCCAATATTTATTTGTTTGAAAAATTTAGATAGTTTTTATTTCATTTCATTTCTTTGAACAAACACGAAATGCGCCATATTATTTTAGTTAATGAAGATGTTGAGTACTTTTTATTTTTTAAAAATACAATCTTAAAGAGGAAACAACTGCACATAAAAAAAGTTTGAAAAACACTGAATGCGGTTTCTTCGTGTTTGAATAATAATAATTTATGATGGGCAAAAAAGATTGGGAATCTTTGGGTTACATCATTAGACTTAAAGTTATGTTTCACAAAGGTGTAATCAATCAATGTTGGGTGTTCCCCAGGCTCTGCGCCAAGAACAAGACAACAACTAAGCTTCTCAAATCATTCAAAAACACCATGATTAAAATTTATATCGTCCATGAACGCCGTTATAAAATTAATTTATTACAACGAAGTTTATAATTAGTTACCTATACCACCCAAAAACGAAAACGTTTTCAAAAACAAAGAAAAAATAATATCAATATATCACTAGTCTCTTTTTTGATGGATTTGGCGGTTTTTGAGAAAGTTCGTTTTTAATATAAAATTTGATTTGATAACATTATTATTCCACTTGAATTGTTACAAAACTTGTCACGTGTTTCACCTGTTTGAGAAGCATCTTCAGACAGAACATTGCTAGGTTTATAAATGAACATCATATAGGCGACAAAAATAAAAAGAGTTGTCAAATTTATTTTGTACATTTCTTTGTTAATCAATAACACACGTGTTTTATCCCCTTTTAAATGTTTCTTATTCAAAACGAACAGTGCATGGTTAAAATATGTGTCCCGTGTAGCTCTGCATCGGGCCAATAATATGAGGAATACATTCTTTTCTTATCTTGATCGCATTGCGTTATGGAAGGCGACCGTTAAAATGCGGCTGCATACACATAACGGGTGGTGGTGGCGGGATACTCAACAAATAACTTGTACTATTCAGAATGTGTCTTATTCAATATTGCATCTTACAATTGCTGTTAAAAATTTAACCTTTGTAAAAATTCTGACGGTATAAAATAGCTAATTGTAGTCAAGTATAACCTTTCGAAGTGTACCGTATACCACATAAGAAAATTAAATAATCTTCAAGAAATACCACATAACTAAAATTGTGTCCATGATAGTAGAAAATACGATTAAAAAAATTTAGATAACGATGACTTGAGTCCATATATCATATACATAAAATAACAACTAGAAGTTTCAGTCTCTGACGGTGACACTATTAAATAAAGTACATACGGGACATAACGACCTTTTTTTGTTATCGTGTTTTAAAAAAAATTAATCCCTATTATTTTCTGAAAGGTTAAACCTTACATAAGTTTTTCTACTGGATTAGGAATGTTTCCACACATCTATTTTTTCGAAGACAGTTAAGATAGAAGTATATAGTGAGGACGTGACCCAAGTAGGGTATCTAATCCCGGAGCCTTTTTCCAATCCCGGGATTTCGGGATTGATTTATTTTGAATCCTGGGATTGAGATTTTCTCACCGAGGAATTTGAAATCCTCAATATACCTTTTCCTTGGATTCTCACAGAACTTCGTTTTTTTTTTTTTTAGCTCATCGAGGAATTTGAAATCTTGAATTTACCAATTCGTGTAAATTTACGGAATTTCCTCAAAATTTCTCAATTCCGAAATCGCGGCCATCTCAATCCCGGAATTTTGGGATCAGAAAATTGAATGGGATCCCGGGATCGGATGCCCTAGACCCAAGTACTACAAGGTTTAATGTGAAAAAGTTTGACGAAAAAAAATAACAATGTGTACCAATAATGATACTTAGAAGACTGCCGCATTATTACTTCTTATTCATCAAAATTGTTCACATAGAACCTTGTAGTACTCGGGTCGCGAGGGCATAACAAGTGGTTAGCTAGTTGTATTGGCTACACTCCGTTACTTCATGCTCAGGGGGTGGGAGGAAATTTTCCATGCCTTTAAGGCATCGAGAAAATCATTCATGCCTTAAAAGTCTCTGGTCGTACTGGAACTCGAATCCGTGAGATCCGTCAAATAAAACTGCCTCCACCCAAAGCATCCATTAAACTATATGTATTTTTTATCGGAAATAATTTGTTGAGTGGAGTTGAACGATTTTTTAAAAGATATTTTAAATAAATGAATTAGGTACATAAACTTTATTGTTTGGGTACGAGAGTTGCGCTTTTTCTTCAAACAGTTTGAGAGCTGTAGTATCTTGTCAAGTTGTAGCTGGTTTTATGAGACTTGATACGGGACGCCTCATTAAGCCATCCTTCAGGTGGCGTTAACGATCTTTATTTCAAGGGGAGGCTCTCGAATTACATACTACTACCATTTTCGATTCGTTCTTTTGCGCATTTCCTGATATAACTTGATATCTGGTAGATGCGATCATTAAATTTTTCACACGAATGAAAACAAACAACTCCAAGTAAAGAGAAAAACTTTTCACATTTCTCACACTTCAGTATTAAATAAAAGCGTCACCTTACTTTTAACAATACACGGTTTATGTTTTTTTACATATAATATTTTTCCGCTCGTATACACCAAAATGCGGTGGGCATAAATTATTTTTCCAAGAAATTTAAAAATAAATAGGGCACAATTTAACAATTTTAAATGGGCAGGTAAATTTGCCGAATTCCCCACTCTTGTGTCCAATTGTATAAATTGTATAAATTTTCCAGAAAACTAAATATTTTTTTTTTATATATCCATATTCGCTTCCAATGTGGCTCATATGGCCTCATAACGGAGGTATCTCAACAGAATTTTTTTTCTACGAGAACTGTTTGTTACTCAGTCGCTTAACCTCACTTAGTGAGTAGTAGGAAAATAAGGCTAGAACAGGACTAGTGGTTAGCAAATCGCTATTGCTACTCCCAGTTATTAAAGGATCAGATGTATGTGAGGAGAGGAAATAATGTGAACTGACATCACAAATACCCAGTCTTCGATCACAACTTTGAATTGAATAATTTTCAAATTCATTGTGGTTTTACCGAGAATCGAACCCAAACCTGTGTGATCGGAAGAGCAATATCTAACCAACTGGGCCGCAGCAAGCGAAAAAAAAAATATGTCTCTTGAAATTACTCGCCATTCAAATCTGTAGGCATCCTATGGGATGATCTATTTTGCTATCAATGGCTTCAAAGTAAGTGATACTATTTAGTGATTAATTTTATACAGTGCCATTTAATGTGAAAGAGATCTACACATTACCACCGCTTAGAAAAACATTATGCCAAAGAATTGTGTATTAATAAATCTATTAAAAAAATAATTGTTTTACACATACATACAAATTCATTGATATTACCATAAATATTATATATATTCTGATGTATATTTTCTTGTGACGCACTTGTCTTGTGAACAGGAGAACTTCTATTAGACTGTCACGTGGACCCATTACCTACAAAGAACAGAAGATTATAGACGATGGAACTTTTATGTTATTTTTTCTTTATACATAATTAAGTACACTTACAAAAAAGCAACGTTTTTGCCTATCTAAAATTTAAAAAATGGTTTTACTCATGTATTTAAATGTAGTCATGCACAACTGTTTTTTTTACATATTGGATTTGTTATTTAAAATTGAATGCATTATTTGTCTTTTCAAACAAATTCTTTAGAACTTAACATAAATATAATATATATATCGACTGACCAACTCATTGCTTAGAGAAATTGACCTTTTTAGTGACAGTATCTGTGAACTGTTTGTTAAGTAACAAAAATAATAAAATATTTTTAGTACTTTTTCCACATATTTTTTTTTAGATCAGGACCGGTTTCGCTCATTGCGATCATTATCAACTGATAAGAAGAATATATAAACAGTGCTATTTATACAAATTTAAATTGGAATAAAAGGTGTAATGTTTTATTATTTTTATTATAATGCCATTCCACCAAGTATTGACAGTGAACACCTTAAAAGTGTTTGTTAAGTTTAACTTTTTTATTTCTTGATTTTGTATGTTGATTTTGATGTATTATGTAGTTTTTTTTTATTATTTTATCTCATTATATTTGTCAAGTGCATGGCGAATCGGCGTCAGCTGTAATGTCATGTACTGTACTTTTAATTTTTAAACAAAAAATAAATATATATTTGAAGTAATTTACAACAAAAAGAAATCCATGCTTTTATGAGTTACCCTATAGGTATCTATGAATTGATTTATTCTGTTTCATCTACGAAAAATCTTTCTGATATTTGCTAAATTCAATAATTTGTTTTAAAAAATATAAACCATATTTTAATTTTAAGATGAAACATTCGAGGATAAACAGTTAATTACAATGGCTTGCGGACCGCGGGTTGTGTAACCTTGATTTAAAGGAAAAAATACGTTCATTATAAGCTTTATCATTACCACATCATTACTACAACATAACGAAGTTTTTTCATTTTTATTTTTTTTTAGATTCTTATTAAATATGATTTTACGTTTTCGTCTTGAAGAAATCAATTAAACATTATTTTTTATTTATTTCTCCATCAGACAAAAAAAATATTTAAAATTTGAATCGCTTAATAATTTCTTACCTTCCCACATGATTTGTTTTAAACGTAACCCGTACAAAACTTGAAGGATTCAAATTTAATATTGACTACATAAAGTATCTGTCAGTATCTACAAAGCACTTTTATTTAGAAAGTTATAACAATCATTAAGCTTAGATTTATGTTAATGTATTAAATAAAGTTTAAATATCATTTTCATCAATTATCAATTACCAAACCAGAGTAATGTAGTCGTAATATTGGGGTCGTAATATTGGCGTAATATTTAGCCACCTGTGTGGTCGAGTGGTCAACGGTGTTGGCTTCGGCTACAGAGGGCTCGGGTTCAAATCCCGGTACGGACAGTTTTATAAATTGATTTTTCAATCAATTTATGAATTTCTGTTCAAAGGCATGGATATATGTGATGTCTTGAATTCCCCCCTCTCACCAATCCTATCCTATGAACGGGGCGTATCGAGAGCGATTAGCTTACCACTAATCCTGTCCTAGCCCTATCCTTCTATCCCTACTCTCTTTGTAAAAAGAGAGGTTGAGCAACTGAGTAACAAACAGTTCTCGTAGAAAACACTTCTGTTGAGATAAACTCCATTAGGAGTCCATATGCTCCACATTGGGAGCGGACATGGTTAAAAAAAAAAAAATATTGGGGTGACGATTTATAATAATACATTATATATAATTGTATTACGGTACATATGTCGGCTACTTTAAACACAATTTCAAGCCTCTTGTGGGCTTCTTGATAATATCTGATCTAAGTCACTTTTTTAAAATTTAAAATTGTCGTGAAAATAATAAATCTCCTATGGTAAAATCGATATAACATTGAATATTCGATTTGAGTAGAAATTATCTCATTATATTTTTTAATCTTTGAAACATCTAATGCACAAAAACCTTGTTTTAAAACTAACAAACAAAACTCAAAACTCACCTAGCAATTCATAATATCAATTGAAAACGAAAAGCAAGCTGGCACTAGTAAACAGGAACTTTCATAATTATTTTAAAATCATCACCATGACAACAGCTTTTCCGAGAGTTTTCAACAGTACACTAGTTGCAGATAAAGTACAATGCTTTGTGTATTTTCGCATATTTCCATACTTTTAAACTTTGACAGTTTATGTGAAGGTAAACCAACACTAAGCTTAGAATAATTTTAAACTTCTGACTCATTTTACTTTAATAGAAATGAAGTAATATGCTGCAGTAACGTATGAACTACTCATTTGGATTTGTTTTTAAATCTGTATTTACGCCAGTTTACTAGTCAAGTGTTCAAAGTCGTTGGCTTTGAACGTGGAGGTCACAGCTTCAAATCCTAGTACGGTAGAATCCAAAAAAGTTACTGCTCCACAGACACGACAATTTAAATATCATAAAATGATAACATGAATTTTGTATTTTTAATTATTAAAAATACATATCCTTCAATATTTACTAATATAAAGTTTATTAGAATCTTGTTTCATAGTTGCAAGTTTGATAATCATTAGAAACTCATTAGAGACTGGTGGGTTGATTAATTAATTTTCATGACATAGTATACGCACTGTTTAAAAGCTTAATCTTTAGAAATTCAGCTTTCTATGCAAAAAGCTTTTCATTCAAGAAGTTAGTAAAAGCTTTCCTTAACCGAAAAATTTGTTGTTTGTTTGATAATAGTGATATATTTTAATTTTAAGCTATTTGAAAATGATACCATACTATCAACCACATATATGTAAAATATGATTTGTTTAACTCAACTACTTTGATATTCTGTCACAATGCATCGTTGTTTTTCTTTAAATGTTAGTAATACATAATGAGGATCGCTGAGGATATATTCTAATAAGATAAGTGATAATTTGTATTGTTAAAACAGCTGTCACATTACAAGATATTGTGTGAAAAAGCCAATTTCACTCGCTGCAACGACAATACTGTGAAATTCTCTCTGAGTTCAGCTTTTGCGCTGAGCATGGCGTGGTAAAATCCTTGGGGAGGTCTGGTGGACGCCGACGCCTGCAAACCGACGCAATATCCCTGAGGGAATGGCGCTCAGCAAGCCGCGAAGCGACCTCAACGACCATCGCGCCATCTCTTCAGGGACTACAAACCTTAAGATTGCGAGCAACGCTGATGAAATGTATTGTTGCCATTTGGACATGTGTAGAATTAATTGTGCTTTATGAGAATGAGAATTAAATTGGTTTTCTACAACAATGTTAACACTTCTCTATTCAGACTAAGTTCATAATTAAGATTGTCATTTATAATTTAAATAAATAAATAACTTAATTTAGTTTTTTATTTTTTTATGACGCAAAAATAACGTTGCATATTTTCATTCTATCATCTAGTTCACAGGAAGGCATTTTTTTCCATATCATGTTTTTATCTTTTTAGTAAACATGGGCTTTTTCATTAGAAATAGTGTAGAGAATTAAAAAAAACACCACGTAATTTTTAAATAAACGTTAAAATTGCGTAATATTTTTCGTTTGAAAAGCTCAAGGGTTGCATTTATTTCATTTGCTCAAAGTTATCCAAGCTTTGCTTTTGCGGTATAATCTGTGTCAATTTTTATTTTATATAAGTAAAAATTCCATTTCTGATTATCAACCATAAATCAATTTTAATGTGTTCACTGTTAATATTTTGAGAAAATGCATTAAACTAAAAACAACTCTCTTTTGTACTCAAATAAATGTTTATCCGTGATGAGTAAAATTTGTCTTCTTTATAATAAATAAATGTAGAACAAATACAATGTTGTTTCTATGTTATTATTTTAGTGATAAATTTAGTTCACTTTTAGGGTGTTCACTATCAACACTTGGTGAAAAGACATTTTATTCAGAAAATCACAATATCCCTTTTTTCTTATTTCTACATTTATTTACCAATATCAGAACTGGTTTCGCTCATGTCGAGCGTAACCAACTGATCAGTTGATAATGATCGCCATCAGCGAAACCGGTTCTGATAATCGTAAATAAAAGTGGAAATAAGTACAAAGGAATATTGTGTTATTTGTCTATTTTCTATTTTAAGACAATTTCAACACAACAAACTTTTGTTTATCAATTACAATATTTATTTTTGTCTCGTAAAATCGGCACAATTTAAAATGTTTTTGTATATTTCAATCAAATTTATAGCGATAACGAGTGACACGCTGTGTACATTTTTGTGTCATTTTTAGATATTAAAACAGAAATGAACATTGGCCATCAAACGCATTTGCATTGTTTAAAATTCAAGCAACGTCAATCAATCGGCAATCATTTTGACATTTAGTTTACCGTTGCGATGAATCCGAAAATCGAACGTGCATGACGCCGGCTTTGGCGCGCTCGAAAACACCGCGACGCTGTAATGACCGACGCGGCCGCCGACCGCAGCGCCCCGTCGCCACGTTTTCCCGCCGAATACCGGAGCCAGGTGTACCTATGTCGTGTTTGAAATAATTTCATACGTGTCAAATGACACGTCGCCGGGCCCTGCGTGAGCAAATCAGCGCGATGCCAATCACAGTGGACGGTACTAATTGGTGCGGTCCGCTTTCACGGTTCAGTTTAAAGCATGCAAAACTGCGAAGACTTTCCTGTTCCCAATTATATGTATCACAAAGTCATACATATTTTGACGCCTGAACTCAATATGGAAGTGGAGAGATTAGAGTATGATTCCTACTAATTGGTATCACTACATTAAATTCTAAATACTGGAACACTTTGCATCAACTAATGAGTACGAATTATATGAAATAATTATGTCATTTTCTTCTTTCTTTTTACTGACATTGTAGAAAAATAAATTGCAATGTTATATTAAGTATTTTTGATACTTCAATACTAGGTCAAATCATTTTAAAATTCTTGTCATTTCTCAATAATATTGTAATAATTGAATAAAATGTCTAATACATGGGTGGGGAACTTTTTCTTCTCGAAAGGCCGCAGTCAAGATTGACTAGGGAATCTTTTACCGGAAATCGGAATTTACGGTCAGATTATGTCAGGAATTTACGAATTTACATAAATTTACAAAATTACAGAAATGGCCAGAAGGCCGCACCAGAGTAGCCAAAAGGCTGCAGGTTCCCCGCGCCTGGTCTAAGATTTGGTTTTTTTCTCTATACTGTAAGAATTTACATTTTTGTAGTATAAAGGACTGAATTTTTTATCCATTTAATTTACTACAAAACTGCATTTCTTTCGCAACAAACTTTAAATTCGATTAAACTACCATATCATTTAGAAGAGTGCTTTCCGAAAATATTCATTCCACGGCCCCCAAAATCTGAAAAAAAATAATCCGCGGCCCCCCTCAATACAAAACATGTTCTGCGGCGACCCCCAATTTGGGAAGCAATGATTTAGATTACAGATGTGTTTTAAGCACTCGCTTCTCTTTACCGCAGTAAATTATCCAAAGCAACTATAAAAGCAATGTAATCTATAAATTTGTTAAAGAAACTGAAACTGAAAAATTGAATTAAAAAGGACAAATATTGGAAAACACGACTGATTGTACAATCAAGATATACAACATTAATCACTTTTAGGGTGTTAACTGATTATTTTATTTTGTATCTATGTCCGCTCCCAATGTAGAGCATATGGCTTACTAATGGAGGTATATCAGTAGAAGTTTTTTTCTACTAGAACTGTTTGTTACTCAGTCGCTCAACCTCACTTTTTTCAAAGTTAGTAGTAGGGAAATAAGGATAAGGCTAGAACAGGACTATTGGTTGACTAATCGTTTTTGCTACACCCAGTTATTGAAGGATCAGAAGGATGGGAGGAGAGGAAATAATTCTAAAATTCTTTCTGGTAGAAAGACATTATATTTAAAAAAAAACACAATATTCCTTTTTAGTTAGGTTTTAGGTTTAGGTTTCGCTCATGACAAGCATTATCAACTGATGATAGTTCTCATCATGAACAAAACTGGTCATATAAAAGCTAAATAAAAGTGGAAGTAGTAAAAAATAATATTGTTTATTTTTTATACATACATACAACAAAGATACTACGAACACCTGACAAATTGTATAAATGTAAAAAAAACCACCACGGTTTCCAGTTAAAAACACTTTTATATTGTAATAAGTGTCCTTCAAAAAGTGAGTTACAGTGACCTTCATAATCGTATTGTTTAATTTTCTATAAGACTTTCACAAAACGACAGACGAATATTCATAAATTCACGTTTAAATAAATTAATTATTCTGTATTACGTTTCACTAAAACTAAAAGTTATTTTACTTTGTTTACGAGATGTAAATAATTAACGTCATTATTTCTTGTCACACGATATTTTCTGTAATGTGAGTCTAATTATTTTAATGCTTCATTAGCGAAAAGTCTTTATACCAGCCACGACGAAATTTAGTTAAATAAGTATGTAACAAGATAAACAGCAGGTATTCTGTTACATACAATATTCTAGGTAGGTTGCAAAGATCTTGTATACATTAAACCAGGAGTCACGAACTTTTTGCCGACACCCAAAGCAATAACATAACACTTTCAATGTGTGTACTGTAATTCTTGATGGAAGGTATTATATTAAAAAAAAACCGTTTGTTGTGATAATACCACATTGCTTATCAACCAGACCGGTATCGCTCATCTCAAGCATTGTTTATAGATTATTGAAGATATCTACCATCCGCGAGCTTGTTTGTGAAATCTCTCATAAGTTTTACAGCGAGGTACTCAGTAATAAAACGACAATTTTGTAACCGAGTGCTCGAGGTGTCGTTTTCATGTATTTTGGATCAAATCCGTAAAAAGGAATTTTAAAGGAACTTTTGTACTAATTCAACTTTATTTTAAATAATTAGCACCGGTTTCGCTGATGACGAGCATGAGTTGTATTTGACCCACTGCCTTGAACTTTGGCTCGTTTGTGTTTGCCAGATCATGTCAACATGTTGTTTTTTAGAATAAGTGCAACAAAGTGGTTCATTTAAAAAAAAAAAATCACTCAATTTGAAATAGATATTTGATTGTTATTTCTACACCACTGTTTTTATATTAATACAACACAACTTTATAATAATAAAAAAAAACGTATAAAAAAGTGGAATTACAACCAAAAATGTGTTTACTTTATTTATTACATCGAAAATAGTGAAAAAATTTGATGGGTTTTTTTGTGACATCAAAGTCGTTTTATATTAAAACTTTTCGTCTCATGATAGAAGTACTCCTCAATATAACTTTCTTGCTTCTGGGAATCTCGTCTGTAAATAAACTAAATTCATTGAATACCTTATGCTACGTTGCACATTGTACGTTAAACATATTTTTTGTTGTCAACGTTGTCAGGAGCTTTACGTTAATTTATATAATTTGTAACAAAAGCTTTCGAAAGTCACATTGTATCAATTAATGGCATGTGTGACAAAGTCTCAATTAGTTTATAAAATTAGGAACGTTTAGCCACTTAGAAACAATGTCTTGTAAGGTTTTAATTGAATCTGAGAGCTTTTAAAATCTAATTATTACTCTATTACAGATAATCTTTTCCTGCTAGCCCTGGCGTTTTTATAGAATAGTTTTTCATATTATAAATATTCATAAAAACATAATATTCCTCTGTAATTATTCCCATTTTATTTAACAAGATCAGGAACGGTTTCGCTGATGGCGAGCATTATAAACTGAAATTGCTCGCCATGCAAACTGGTTCTGATATTAGTAAATAAAAGTGGAAATAAGTAAAAAGTAATATTGCTTTTTTCTTAATATAATACCTTTCCACCAATTATTGACAGTGAACACCCTCAAAGTTGAGGAGCAAACATTCAAAAAGTGTTTTGTCACAAATTTTGAAAAATGGCGTTTTATATCCATTCTGATAGCCCATAACAAAACCTATGAATGGAATTCAAAATAAGTGTTCAAAAAGGTTTTTTTTCATATTAAAATGAAATCATAAAGTTGACACATTCATACAAGCCGTCACTTTTGCAACACTTAAATCATCATTTTCCAAGCTTTGTATTTGTGTGACAAAACACTTTTTGAATGTTTGCTCCTCAGTTATAAATATTCATTCTTTTTAATCCGTGTCCACCGATGTGAAACCATATAGCCTCCTAATAGAGGTCTGCACGGGCCCGGGCCTGGCCCGCGGGCCGGGTTCGGGCTGGTAAGCTAAATTGAGATTCGAGCTCGGGCCGGGCCCGGGTAAGGAATTTATTCTTCATAAAAATATTTCAGACTATGTTCGTGTTATAAGTCAGCCATGATGATTTAAATTATTACTAGTTATATAGAGAATCGTAAATTGTTGTAAATTTGTAAAAAAACGGGTTTTTTTCGATCTGTTGAGTATAAATCCGGGCTTCGGGTCGGGTTCGGGTAACAATTGTGGTATTTGACTAGGGCCCGGGCCGGGTCGGGTCTGAGTCTTTCGGGCTCGGACTGGGTAATTTTGTAAAATTTCGGCCCGTGCAGACCTCTACCTCCTAATAAAGACATCTCAATATAAGTGTTTTTAACGCGAACTCCTAATTAATTATTTTCTCAACATCATTTTCTTCGAAAGTCAGAAGGAAAAACTTTTCTCAACTGTGCATTAAATGTATTCTAAGAAGATAGAAAGAGTGGATAAATCAAATATTACATCGAAATTAAAACAACCGGGTTTTCAAATGTTTTAAAAATGTGAGGGTACCCGACTCCGGTTCTATTTGTGTTGGAAGCCCTAATTTGGAGTACATATGCTCTAAATTGAGAGTAGACACGGTTCAGCAAAAAAACTTAATTATTCTGTTTTATTTGCTGTATGTATTGCGTAGCCTCTGAAAACAATACAATATATCCTGAGGCTTTAAGCAACACATTTTGAATATGGCTGAATTGGTATTTTCTCTAAAATAAACAATACACTGTAATAACGGTGAAGTTTAGTTTCAGAAAACAATGCTTTGACTGAAATACTGAAGTAAATAGTTAAGGATTAGCCGGCTTTACCGGATGGTTTTAGCGAAATTCTTGACACAAGATACAGGCCACTCTTTTGAGTGAGTACGGGTTGGAGTGGGGAGCGTCTTGTTGTAAAAGCAACCCTAATTGCAGTGCGGTGTCTTCTAGCGCCATTACGCTAATGAGAGAGTCCACTGTTGGACGTCATAGAGGCATGTTGTGACTTGCGACGCCGACTTCTATTACAAAACCAACTTTAAATTACGCCAGCAATTTGTCGAAACTCGGAATGTACATAAATAGACGGTGAGAATTTTTCGTCAAGGATTCAAAATAATAAAATCTCAGTCATACATCAAATCGTCACCATAATGGCAAATATTTGTGGGTAGCAAATTTACCTGTGTCGTACAAAACCTGTGTGATCGAGTGGTCAACGTTGTTGGCTTCGGCTACGGAGGGCCTGGGTTCAAATCCCGGTACGGACAGTTTCATAAATTGATTTTTCAATCGATTTATGAATTTCTGTTCAAAGGCATGGATGTATGTGATGTCTTGATTTCCCCCCACTCACCCATTCTATCCTATGAACGGGGTGTATCGAAAGCAATAAGCTTACCACTAATCCTGTCTTAGCCTTATCCTTCTATCCCTACTCTCTTTGGAAAAAGTGAGGTTGAGCAACTGAGTAACACGCAGTTCTCGTAAAAACACTTCTGTCGAGATAAACTTCATTAGGAGTCCATAAGCTCCAAATCGGGAGCGGACATGGTTTAAAAAAAATACAGTTTTTTTGTAAACAAAAATTTGTCGACAATACTGCGATACAACACTTATCTTGAAGTTGGGTAAATTTGACAGGGGATACAAAAAAGATATTTCTGTAAAAATAAAAATACTTTTTACTTACGCATGGTATTGTATTAATCAATGTTTGCTTTATGCGATAAAAATAAAGTGTTTTTAGTTGTAAAAAACGTATTCTTACAATATTGGTGATATAATGAAAGATTTTAGCTTATAAGTTAATCAAAATATTAATGAATTCATGTCAATCTGGTAGAAATATTTTTTTGAATAAATTAGGCAAGACTTTTAAATCTGTAGCAATAATAATTGCTTTTAAAAAAATTGCTGTTTTACCATTCTGGTTAAATAAATGAACCCACTGAGTTATTCCAGACAAATAATGGATTTCCAAACATTTTACTGGGCACTTACCTCAATTTCCAATACTCATATTCGGTTCTATTTGAGGTATTTTAGCATAAGTTGTTTTTCTTCGAAATCTTTTTGATACCCAGTCGCTCAACCTCTCTTTTTTGAAGAGAGTGGTAAGGAGAAAAGGATAGAACAGGATACGACTAGTGGTTAACTAATCGCTCTCGCTACGGCCTGTTAATTTTAAGGATTGGAAGGGTGGTAGGATTTTTTAGGCATCACAAACACTCATGTCTTCGAACAGAAATCAATAAATCGATCGTAAAAATGCTGTTCGTACTGGGACCCGAGCCCATGAAGTCTGACACGGAAGCCCACAACGCTAACCACTGCTTTATAGATCCCGACAATTAAATATGGGAAGTGAGTATTTCTCAGTATATGACCATTTTTTATTTTGTCTCTCGGGACTTGAAAGGAGCCAAGACTTGTTTGGTAGTTTTTATTGGGTAATACAATTAAATTATTTTTATGTTTTATTAAAAAAGTACAAACATAATATTATATAAATCATAGCGATGTGAAGTATGTTTGTATTTATTAGGCAACGTCCAAATACACATTATAACAAGTGATGAAAAAAAAACCATTCAAAGCCTAAGCCATTGTGATTCAAATGTACTGAAATATTTGTTTGCAATAACAATAATATTCCAGCTGTTTGCTTTTGTACAGATTTCCACTCCAACCTGCCATTATACAATTTTGATTTTCACAGAACCTCTGCGATGTTTCTATAGAAACCGTCTCTATCTGACACGCGTCAAAAATTGACAATACAGCAAGAAATAATACCCTCAAAATATACCTGTATATTAGTTTCCGTTTCCGGAAATCGCTGTTGTCCTTGATGTAATATTACACACACGCCATTTTAACATGTTATTGTCAAATTTGAGTGATTGTTCATTTTTTTTTTATGTATACTTAACTTTTTATACAAAAAAGAACAAACAAAAATATTTAAATTGTTTGAATTTTGTACTTTTCCATGAGTTTTGTCGCTAACGACCCGGGTTTCGCCTTTCAGCATCTTCAGTTTGCCAATTTTAAACGAGCAATATTATCTACCAAATTCTCCATTGTTGTTCCCCTTTTAAATAATTGTCATTTATTATTAATTCAAGCACTTGCTATCATTAAATATTTATTCAAAGGCTTAAAAACAAATCAACTCATTAATAATAGGTCGGATAAAACCCTAGATTTATTTTAAATATTCCTATGTTATTATATGGTCATTAATACTTTCAGAAAATCCCTATAATTATAAAAAACCCACTTAATTCATTGAAAATTGTATACATTCAATTTTCGCTAATTTACATTTTAATAGCCGTTTAACTTAGTGATCTACTTATATTTTTGTATATAAACGATACAAACTGTTTACTACGCGTCAGTTCAAGTACATCCGTGCACTTGGAATGCCTGAAGATGCCGAAAGGCGAAACCCGGGTCGTTAGCGACAAAACTCATGGAAAAGTACAAAATTCAAACAATTCAAATTTGATATTGAAATTCCATCAAGCACACTCAGTCGAAATACTTAATTAAAAAAAAAATTGTTCTTATACGATTCCCAGTATCAAAAAACACAGAAACGGATTATGGATTTTCTAATTTCCTAAGAATCTTAACAAAGTAAGACGGTAATAAAAAACCAAAGGCTTCAATAGATCCTAGCACATACGAGTCAGACATTTCCAGCGAATCACTTGCTACTTGATTATATACGAGAACTTTAATCGAAGATTATTATTTTTTTTCATTTAAAATACATATTATGAATAACATCTTTTATAATTACTTACTGGGTCTTTATAATAAATTATATTGCACGTTTCTCTAAGCTACAATATGTTTTTTAAATAACATGATTTTTTAAAATCAGGGGTGAATCAATCTTCAATTTTTCTATGAATTCTTTTACTTTTTTTACACAGGTTTTTATACCAAGGCTGTGGAGTCGTGTAAAAAAAAGACGACACCGACTCCAGCCTTAAAATAATTAACGACTCCTACTACAAGGAAATTTTTCAATAATTTCATTTTAACTTATAAATATGTATACCATCAGATTATCTTTAGCTAGCCATGCATGAAATGTCAACACTTTGGACTATTTTGTTTGAATACACATCATTATATATATTTTCCAAAAAAAAATCCGGCCGCTTATTTTTCACGACTCCGACTCCAACTGCGTTCAAAATACCACGATTCCGCGACTCCAACTCTGACTTCACAGCCTTGTTATATGCACTATGTTTTATTTAAACTTATCAACCATGCAAAAAAAGAGTTGAATGTTTATTTTTAAGTTATTTTTGCAAACAAGCATTTGTCACACGTACATATCGTGGACATATTTTATTGTATTTAATAAATAGAAGATTTTGAAAGCTTCTTCTCTTTTTTTATTGCCTCACACTTCTGGTACATAATCTTTCAAAGTATATAAAGACTTCCTTGATTATATTTGTTTCAATTGAAAAATAGTGCAGTATTTACAATTTTCATGTCTTAAGTTTCGGTTGTTTTATTTAAATGTTGTAGAAACCAGCTACAATATTCTCGAGTGGTCTCGATGCAGAATATCTAAGAAATACAAAGATTGTTTTTGTGACTTATTTGACTCACAAAGGTCATAGAATAATCATTTCTAGAAAATTATTGTGTCAACAAATATAACATTTGAATACGTTATTTTTTTCCGTGGATAAAAGCTTCGTAAATTATGTCTCGCAGTGGAAGATATTTACGAAAACAAGATGATACCTTGAGCTATGATAAAATAAAAACCAAGCCCCAGGGAAATAAAAACTCATTGTTATTCCAGTGTTTTTGAGTAATTGGTAATTGGATACTTTCTAGAACTAACCTTCAAGTCAGTGAAAACAGATATTTTTGTATAAAATAAACAAATAACGAACATTTTAAAAAGCGCCTTTTATCTTAAATACTTTTTTATTCTAAGTAGGTACAATGATTGTAAAACATCTAAAAATATTGCATTTATTTATTTCGTTACAATTTCTGCTGTGACTGGGTTGAGTCAACGTTAATTGTAGAGCTGTATTCATTGGTCAAGAAAAGTTAAAGAAAAAATAAAATGTGATAATTTACCAAATATTTTTATTCATAGTGTATTTAACTACTTGTAAATGCACACTTTTTTAGACATTGCTCAGTTTTAACGTTTTTTCTTTGTTTAATTGAATAATTTAGTGGCGAAAATCAATCTGATAGCTTTTACGAGTTTTGAGTAAATTACGTAATACTGCTGTTTCTATATACCTTACATAAGTATTATTTTTCGTATTTCCTGTAGGTATAATCATTTGATTTCTATGCAGATAACTTGTATAAAAAAAATGTTTTTTTTTTTAAACTCAGTTCTCAAACTGTGTTTTCTTGCAAGTGTCCCTTAGTTGCTTAGAAATGATTTCCTCAACGTATAGGATGGACTTTGAAGCTTCCATCTGCTTTACTAGATATGATATTTGCTATCCATGTCAACTCCCAATGTAGAGCATATGTCGTCCTAATGGAGGTATCTTAACAGAAGTTTTTCAACAAGAACTGTGTTACTCACTCGCTCAACCTCTCTTTTTCAAATAAAGTAGTAGGGATAGAAGGATGAGGCTAAGCCAAGACTAGTGGTTATATAATTGCTCTCGCTACGCCTAGTTAGGGTATACACTAAATTAAAATAAATGTTCATAAGTCATTTTCAACAAAAATCGTCCGGATAGTTTTTTTTAACTCAATGATTCAATTCGAGGTTTTCTGATTGTTACGTCATAAAATAATTCGCGATTTTAATATATGAGATCGAATAAATACACAGTATTATGTTATAAATAAATCATAAATATTATCAAAACACTTCTATGAATATTATTTGTTTTGAATTAATCTTCCAGAAAGCACACAAACATGAAATTGCTTTGAAATAAGCTACTTACATGAGCTGAAACAGTATCTAGTAGCTACTTATAAATTATCTATAATAAAACAAAGTTGATTCCAAGGGTGAGGTATTGATACAAGTGTTTCAATTATTAATCTCTGTCAAACTTATTATTTTACATGCTCACCATAAAGATAATAGTTGCATAAGTAAATTTAAATAACGCAACATATCATATTATATTGCCGTTAACTTAAAACACGAAGATTGCGGGCTCGAATCCCACTAAAGATAGTTTTTATAGATTTATTTTCCAATCGATTTATGGATACCTGTCTGAAGGCATGGATGTATGTGATGTCTTGAATTCCCTCCCACTCATCCTATCTTAAAACCGGAGTACTGAGAGCGATTTACTAACCATTAGTACTGTTCTTCTCCTGTCATTCTATTTCTACCCTCTTTTAAAGAGATAAGTTGATCAACTGAGTAACAAAAAAATCTGTTGTGACCAAATGCTTCACATTGGGAGGTGACATGTATAAAAAAATCTCTTTGAGGAATTATTGCAAAAATCAAGCTTATAAAGATAAAAATGATCAAAAAAATGGTAGTTTGGCCTGTGTGGTCATTTTTTATTGTAAATCCAATAGATGGCATTGATAATTTACAACATTTAACTAATCTTAGCTTTAAAACAAATATAATAGCTATGATATAAGCTCCAAACGTCATTCTATGCTCACGGGGGCTATAGCAGCCGTTCGCGCAGAAGTCTTGCCATATTATACCAGTGATGCACAAACCGCGGCCCTTTTTGAATTATTTGGCGGCCCTTAAATCTTTTTCTCGAACATATTTTTTTCACGTTTAACATTTATTTAACAAATCTAAGCAACCCTTTTTTTCAATGAAGGAGAATAAATCGGTTCATAGAAACAGGCTTACAAATATTATGTCAAATTAAAAAATAGTTAAAAATTAACAAAGACCAAGAACGCATTAACTTATGAATTGCATATAAATGAAACATAAATATTTCACAATGAAACTATTTTTAATAAGCAAGTACTCATAATCCTTTTTTTTGCATGGCTTATTTATTTTCGAAATAACACGGTCAAAATAATATAATGGAACCTATTACTCATTTATCTAAATTCACTTAATCTTTTGTACACGATTTTAAAGCTGTTTAACATGGAACGTACATATGTTCTGTACAAAAAAGGATTGAGCGTATTTTAAATCATTTTTTTCTTTGCGGCCCGAAACCACGATAAATTGTTTTATGCGGTCCGCCAATATGTAAAGTTTGTGCATCACTGTATTAGAATATGTACTATGGAAATCAGCCGCATTCTAAAGGTTAAAAATATATATTACAAAAAGGATATTTGTTTATTTCTATACATTCACCACTCATTATGTAGAAGAACCGTGCTTAAAAAACAGTTCATAAATGTTTAATTATTCAACAGATATAAATTTCAAAGCCACTATATCTATTTCTCTGTGCATGTCCAAGGTACAAGATGGTATGTGAAGGGTGTCTCCACTAGCATTGAATTGAAGATTCCCTGAAGATGATGATAAGAGAATATAATATTATCTCTTTCCAACAATGCCTTTAACAACAAACAAAATCAAGTCTCCGGTGTCTCTTAAGTGTGCCTGGACAAGTTTAATCTCGTCAAAATGAAGTTTGTGCGAGCGAGCCTAACCCGAGTTTCAAAATTAGTCAATATATTTGACACTTTAATTAAGTTCTATACCCCAAGGAGAAAAAGATACTCATCCAAAATATAATTACACCATTAAGGGCTTAACGTCAGTTGATCTACTTTGATATTCGTTAGTGAATTCTAAGGTACTCACCTGAGAATATGGTATCAAACGATTTTACTGAATACAAAATTTAAAGTCGTAAAGTAGATACTATTTTTTTTTTATTTCATTGCTTTGCGTGTAAAACTTATGGTGATTAAGAATAACATTTACAAAATATCGTAAAGATCACGGTTTCACAACAGGGGGCACAGCATTTTCTAAGGGGGTCACAGAAAAAAAAAGAATTAACTCTCAGGTTTTGAAAATTGGGTAACTTCAAATTCCGGTAAGAGCTAAGAAAAGTTTTTTGGTTTTTGAAATTGGCCATCTGAGAAAAGCTAAAAAAAGTCTCGCGTCTTTCCATTTTGGAAATTCCGTAAATTTCTGGGTCAAATTTTGAAATCTGCCAGCGAGCAGTGTTTTAAATTATACTAGAATCTTCCAATTCAAAGGGTTTTGAAAAACTTATTGTAACGGGTATGGGGGGCACAGGCCTAAAAATATTGAGAAACTATATTATAGATAACTCTCGTTTTCATAGTTTTATATAGTTTATTTTCAACAGTACCTTTAAAAAACCGAGAGTATTTTTTTTATTACATTCTGTTTTAAGACTGACTTCTGGACTCTATCAAATAGCAAGACCTATCACGGTCGTAACAATTATAAAATTGTAGTTAAATGCAGACACAGTTCAATAGAAAAGCTTCAATAAATTCAAAAAAAATAATTGTTCCTGTTGTCATTTAAGTCGCATAAAAAAACAAATTTGCATTGTTACTAAAAGACTTGCGATTTGACCACCAAAATTCGATAGAATATGATAAATCATGCCAATTTTATTAAAAAAAAAAAAAAACAACTTGATTTGCTTAGAAAACATTGCAGTATTTAAATTATGGTCTGCCATATCAATTACAAACAGATTGTATTTATATTTTGAATATATAAAACTTTTTAATCGAAAGACCTCCATAAACACACGATTTTATAATGTACCCATATCTTTTTGAATTTATCCATTTTTTTGGATATCAAATTTATGGAGCTTCAAGTACCAGGACGCGCTAACGTCAAGGTTCTTCTTGTCTCCTTCATCGATAAAGTTTTTGAAGAATTGTAAATTGCATCCCCTTACCATCGTTTGCAGACAGAAGGGCGCGATCGCTACAGAGATAAGAAGTTCACGGGAACTCCATATGCACTATTTTGCAAATCACATTCTATATGCTTCCCCATACTGCATCCGTACATGTACACACACATACGCATACATACATACACACATACATATATCACATGCATAACGATGAGTTTATGTCAAAACTTTTATCGGTATACTGTTTTAGTGTTCTGCAGTGCATTGACTATTAAGAAACATTCCTAAATGCGCCTGCTACTGTTTTAAGCACACACTCTCAGATTTTTCAGTAACATGCTTTTTTCACCTAGTCCGTTCGCCGAGAATTTATATAAAATTCTGACTTAAAAAAAAATTAAATTATAGTTGAAGTCGGCTCGTCGGCTGAAGCTTTTAAATAATACAATTTGTAAATATTTTTCTGGTAAATTATTTGTATTAAAAAATGATCTCAATACCAGGCTAGTTTACAAAAATCGGTAGTTCGATATTCCCTTTACAATAAAAATACAAAATCATACCCGGGTTATTCTCATAAAAAAAATACGGCTTCTCATAATAAAACACAATTAGAAAGGGCCATCAATTTTGTTCTAGAATCTTTGGATATTGATTTAAGCTTGTGATTCAAAATTTGGGTTGTTTAATTTTCAATACAGAAATACTGGTATTTTTATATTTTCAAAATCTGTATTTTGGTATACTGTCGGGTTTTATGGTGCAGCGAATAGCGTTGTTGGTTTCCGTGCCGGATTTCACGTATTCGAGTCTCGAGGATCGATTTATGTTCGTAGGCATGGGTGTTTTTGATGTATAACGCATTGGAAGCAGATATGGATGTTAAAAAAAAACCAGAATCCTAGTTTTCGTAATGTGTACTAGTATTAGATTTTGTTTCACAGTTCCAGCGGTGTGTGTGTTTGTTGTTGGTTTTGAAACAATATTTATTACGGCATAGTTCGATTTACTCCGATCGCATTCACGGGCAATAAATATAGTATCGGAGGGTGGCCTGTTAAAACGACAATAAAGCCAAACTTTAATGACGCAGTTTTAAAACGGCCGTTACTCAGATATACACAATCTGCGGGCCTGCTAGCCAAATATTGTGGCTCAGCGAATATTTTGGCTCCGGTGAGCGTTTTGGATTTTGATTATAAATCAGAATACGATATAGCAAACTTCAAAGGGCGTAAATCGAATTGTTACATTGCCAGTAAGTACAGATATAAATATATTTGTAAATTTATTTGAATAGAGGCAACAAAATAAATTGTCAGAGTTTAAATCATTTTTTGGTAAAAATTCAAATAAAATTCAATTTTTGGTCAGAATAAAAATATTATTCGGTCAAATTTTATAACCATTTTTAGGTTATGTTAGTTTTTTTTTTAATTTCATTTAAATTATAACGATTAATTATTTATTCTGCCCTCTGTATACGGATCGATATATTATCACCATTTAATATAAATTCTGACTAATGTAATATAAATGAAGACCAATGTGATAAAAATAAAGACCGAAACTGTATTAAAATTCCGACAAAAAATTGATTTAAGTTCTGACCATTTATGTTGTTAAAAACGAGCCTTTAATAAATACATTATTAAAAATGCACTAGTTATTGCCCGTTGTCCCCAACTGGAGGATTTTGTTCACGTTATCAAAAACAAGAAATTTTATGCTGTGAACAATTAAATGCATTACTTATCATAAACCATTTTTTATCAATGTATGCCAAAGAAACCTAAATGCATTACCAAAAAATAAGAATTAAAATTTATTTTAAACACTGTTAAAACCAAAAAAACACTATTAGTATCTAAGCTCACATTGCAAATTCATTATATGCTATGATTAACAAGAAACAATCCAAGATCAATATATTTAAAAGAGTATTTGTTGCATCTTAACACTTTCCTACAGAGCTAAAAAGTACCTCCGAAATGTTGCTTGCCCTTAAAAAACCAAGTGAAAAAACATTTTTGAACACTAACCGTCCTTTGATGGACGTTTAAAACCCAGGGAGTATATTTAAAAAAAAACATGTTTTTCATTTGGTTCCTAGAAGGCAAGCAGGCAGCAACATGTCAGAAGTATTGTTTAGCACCGTAGGGAAAGTGTTAAGTGAGTGATACTTTTCACCTGAAGTAAATATTTATGATATTTTAAACAATATATATTTAAGAAAAATTGTGCACCTGTGATTTTTGGGAGTTATAGGATACTAGGCTTCTCAAATATCTGTTGATAGTATTGCAGATAGCAGCAGTTAAACATTGGCAGCATACACAAAATATGGTGTTTGGATATCACTATAAATGTACATATCCTACGCACATTGTTCCTCAGTAATTGATCACAAAACTGTTAAAAAATAATTTGTATTTCAACGGAACAATTTATGCGTTTCATTTTGATTTATTATAAAAGTTATAGGTGATTTGAATTAAATATGAAAACTTTTTTCAATATCAAAACAACACTTCAAACTTTTAAAGTACGTTTGGTCGTGTTTGAGCCGCCGCAATAAATTAAAAACAATTAATTAGCTGAGTAGTTGATCTTTATAAATTATTCTGGTTTTTAAATATTTTAAACGTGTTTTAAAATTGACTGTCTAGTCTAGACAATGTCTATCTTTTTTTTTGTTTCAAGTTTCTGATAAATGATTGACATAAAGCCAAAATTGCGAAGGTATTTTTGTTCCAGTATTTTTTATTTTTTCTACAACGCTGTAAATAGTATTTAGTTAAGTATCTATTTAAAAATTAGTACACAAGTTTTTGATAATTCACCCTAAAAAAATAGCATAAAGAAAAATTAGTTAAATTAATAAACATTTTAATTTTGTGTAATTATAAAGTCACTTATACTGTAATTTGTAATAAATTCTTTTCATTGCCAATTGTTGTGTACACCTTTTATTTTAATTTAATTTTGTATAAATAGCACTGTTTATATATTTTCTTATCAGTTAACAATGATCGCAATGAGCGAAACTGGTCCTGACCTTTTTAATAAAGTGAAATAAAGTACAAAGGAATATTGTGTTTTATTAATATAATGCCTTTCCAGAAAGTATTGCCAGTGAACACCTTTAAAGTGAAATTTATATCCGCACCCAATGTGTACCATAAAATAAGTTTCTCTTTGAGAACTGCTTGTTACTCATTTTCTCAACCTTTCTTTTTTTGTGATGAGAGTAAGGATAGAATGGTAACGTTTTTTAAGGATTGGAAGGGTGCAACGAAACTTTAAGTCATCTTCAACATCTATGTCTTTGAACAGAAATCGGCATATTGATTGAAAAATAGTTGAGACTTGAACGAGTAAGATCCGTAACGGAAGTCAATGACGTCGACCACTGCATTTTCATTTTAATTTAAAATATTTTTTCAAACACAATCGTTAGAATTACGAAGTTTTCAAATTTCATTTTGCACTAAGCTCGCACAAAATTTACAGTTATTATTGTTGACAGAAACTTGAGTTTAAAAATCTATCAAATCTTTAAAAAAACGCATAATGCTTATGATATTTAAGCGACCATCTTATATACATGAAATAAAATATATTTTATCTTACGGAAAAAAGTATAAATCTTTATGGACACATCATTAAAAAGCTCGGTTGTAAAACTGCATACGAGAAAGCACTTAAGAGCTTTTCACTTGTAACATTTGACTGAACATCGATGCAAATGATTTACACCAGTGCAGTTCAAATAAAGGTTCAAGCGGTAGTGAATCAATGTATGCTTTCTTTGAAGATCCTTATATTTATTTAATAAAATAGATAAATAAAAAATACGTAAGTAATAAATTCTCATAATCTTAGACAGCAGGTTGTTT
The DNA here is from genome assembly GCA_030503985.1 of Himalopsyche tibetana. Taxonomy (NCBI): domain Eukaryota; kingdom Metazoa; phylum Arthropoda; class Insecta; order Trichoptera; family Rhyacophilidae; genus Himalopsyche; species Himalopsyche tibetana. Next base: position 4,349,338 of record JAPJYX010000009.1, on the reverse strand, counting down.
ACGTATGATTACATAACAAAATAATATGTTTTAATATTGTAAGATTTAAAAAAATGATTGGAATGCTTGCTTCAAGTTGAAAAAGTGATGTAACTGAAAAACTTTCTTCTGTGAAAATTATTTAAATTTTATTTTTGCGCGCTATGATAAATATAACATATTTTTAAACGTGTTTTAGTGTGGTGCATAATATGGCTTCCCAATATCTCAACAAATGTTTTTTTATGAGAACTTTTATTCACACAGTTACTCTCTTTTTGAAGAGGGTAATAAGGATTTAAAGATAGGGACTAGGCCAGGGCTAGTGGTTAGAGGTTAGCTTATCACTATCGTTATGCTAAGTTATTCTAAGATTGGAAAGGTGAGAAGTTATTTTTAGCGATCTCGCACACCTACAAATATCTTCAAACAGAAATTGATAAATCGATTGATAAAGTGACAAAGATTTGAACCATTCAGATCTGTGACAAAAGCTTACAGCGTTGATCGCTGCACCACGAAACCGACTCGACCCCACCAGATTGCAATAATAACTGATTTATATAGAAGTAGATTTTTAATCGGATGCGTTTTGCTACAAAGGTGATAATAATTAATCTTATTTTATGTTAAGCATTTGTAATGTAATATAAAATAAAATAACTTAGATTTTCCCACGTATTGTGCTACAAACTGTGACACGTGTTTCGCCTCTCATTTGCGAAAGAAGTCTGTCCGAAGATGCCTCTGAAAGAGGCGAAATTTTGTTAAAAGTAATTTTATTTTATATTAAAATTAACTTCCACAAAGTTACCGCCAAATCCATCTAAAGTATTTATTGTAATGTATACATTATATTATATATTTACAGCTAACTGGTAACTTATGAATCCAGATATAAAATGTAAATCTCAAGTATTTTTTGAATGCTGTCAAACGAGAAATATTTCTTGTCTTTTGTATTCTAAGAAACTCTCAAAAACGTACATTATTGCAATATAGAATTCTGGAGTCGTGTACAACACGGATATAATGACTATTCTTCTGACGTCACGTTTCTTTTCCAAGATGACGTGCACTTCAGAATAATTTTTCAGCTTTCAAGCTTGTAAGGCGGCCAGAACAGAAACAGGCATAAATAATGTATGGTGATCCGCCCAGAGCTTTTGTGGGCGGGCATGTTAGTGTGTAGAAATATTCACCGTCACCAAATAAAGACAGCCTTCATATTTTTTCGCGGCCTGAAATGCACAGTCGTGTAAGTTTTTGACATTCCTCCTTCTATATCATGTCGTACGATGCAACCTTTTTAAGGATTCTCACATTTTTTTTATTTATATTCTGTCATGCTGAAAATGTTGCAGAATTTTTTTATTCTGTAAGAGTTTTACAAATCTGCTGAATATGACTTAACATTTATTTTACAATTTGTACACAGATATCATCTCGTTCGTTTTTAAGCGCAGACGCCTATTACATTCTCGTTTTTTTTAAAACAAATATTTTTATCAATAATCTTTCTATATAACGGAATATGTAGGGGCAAAAATGTTTTTGACAAATACATAGCTTAATAAAATGTTTTTTATATAAAATTTTATCATTCAACAAATGTATTCTTCAATGAATCAATAAACCAGATTTTTTTTTTGTATTAGTCCAAAAATAATATGTCATACAATATTGAGAGTGATTCAGTATTTCACTACTTTTAAGTAAGCTTTTAAAAAGGTATAAACTATAAGTTTCTTGCTTTTAAAATGTGAGCATAAATTGAGAACAATTTTTCTACAACATCATAAAACCTGAAGAAAAATACTTCACTCAAGCAGAATATTCCAAAATTAAAATTAATATTGTAGTATAATTTAAAAAGGGTTATACGTCTAAGCATGTGCCAGCAAGCGTTAAAACTGATACAAGTCAATTACCATCATTTTAATCATGTGTAAGTCATTATTTGTCAGCGGTGAAGCTTGATTTTATTCAATTATAATATAAACATTAATTTTCAAATTTCACTATATATAAATAAATATGCATCCGTTATGCCTTACTTTAACTGTCTCGGCAAAGTTAATATATTTATTCTAATATGGTATAATATTTATGTCTGTCCGTTTAATTTAAATAAATAAATGTCCGTAAATTTACTATAAAAAATCACTACAAAAGATTATCCCATTATTCTTTAATACACAGTACGTTGAAGGAATCAATGTATAAACCTTAAATTAATAAATATGTACAAATGAAATAAAGTCAACCGGAATCAATAGTTAAGCTTCGGTTATGAATATTGTTTTTCATGTTGTGTCTTTATCCTTTTTTCCTAATTTATTATTGCATTTTCAAAATAAAATTCAAGAAAACTTATAAGCATTTATTTTAACCTATGTCCGCTTCTAATGTGTAACAAATCACTACATTAAATCAACATTAAGATAAAGTGAAAAAGTCGATTTTAAGATAAGTATGCTAATCGATTTCTGAAAGGTAAAAATTTATAATAGAACACTGAAATATTTTAATTTAAATCTTACATTAAAATATCTTACAATAATTAAAAGTTAAATCTTACATTTACAATTATAGATACTAGCTTTAAGCCCGTTGACCTCAACGGGGGATTTTGTTGCATTTTTGAGTAAATTGGCGTGAAAAATAAATTACAAACCTATTTATTGAATAAGCCAGAAATTCTGATAGTAAAACAAATATATCTCGGCGCATATATCGACAGCCCTGCAGTTTTTAAATTGTAAATTATTAAATTTTTGGAATAATGTTTAAGTTTGCTAACAACCATTTTTCGTAGTAGGATAAAAAGATCTCGTAAAGTTCTTTATTTTTGGAATAATGTTTAAGTTTGCTAACAATCATTTTTTGTAGTAGCAGAAATAGACCTCGTAAAATATTTAATATTTGTAATAATGTTTAAGTTTGCTAACAACCGTTTTTCGTAGTAGCAAAAATAGACCTCGTAAATTACCTAATTTTTGGAATAATGTTTAAATTTGCTAATAATCATTTTTCGTAGTAGCATAAATCGACCTCGGCGCATATATCGACAGCCCTGCAGTTTTTAAATTGTAAATTATTAAATTTTTGGAATAATGTTCAAGTTTGCTAACAATCATTTTTTGTAGTATATATATTTTATTCAACTAATTTTCAAATACGCTAACAAAAATATTTCGCAGAAGAAGAAAAAGCCCCGAGGACATCAGTACGAACACATTTGTGATTATTTGTGAATTGTGATTATTTTATCGACTATTAATATATAGATTGCCTTGTTACTTCAAAGCAACAGCGAGATTAGTAAACTATCTAGATACAGATAATAGTAAAAAAAAATACTATTATCTTTTATTATAACTCGTTAAAGAAGCTAAATAAAACTATGATTCGCTATTTAAAAAGTACAACACAAACCTTGAAAGTTCAATTATCTCGAAAGTTGTATTTTCTACTTATCCCACTGTTGCTTTAAGGTAGCGATAGGTATCTGAAAAGGCTTTTTTTAACCAAAATCTTTTTGTTGCTTAACCTCTGTGTTTTTGAAGAGAGTTAGGTATACAAAAATAAGGCTAGAACAGTACTAGTGATTAGCTATCGCTGTCGATGCAAACCGTTTTTTAGGATTGGAATAATGAGAGGATGGAATTTTTTGACACCAAAAACATCCATACATTCGAACATAAATCTATAAATCGATTGAACAAAAGGCTGATCGTACTTGGTTTCGAACACTTTAGGTCCGGCATGAAAGCCAACAACGTTAAACTCTGTGCCATGGCTCCGATATTTTCTAGTTAATTTACATAGAAAATCTATTCTTCCTTTTATTCGGATTCATTAATAATACAGAATCATAACTCATGTTACGTAAATTACTGAGAAAAATATTCATTTGAATCACGGAAGTATAATATTAGACTTTACCAACAAATCCAAGATGATTGGAAAGTAATATAAACTGAGGCAATTCATACAACGTAAGCTATTCCATGCCTTATGATAGATTTCATGCAATGATACCGCCCTTACATAGATCCCGTAGTGAATTCATAAATAGAAATAGAGCCATTATTATTTCCCAAAACGCCTCAAACTCGTTCGCGCTTCGAATTACAATTATTTCTTATCAATTCCATATTATTTATCGCTCACTTCTGTCAGCTATTTTATTAAGCACGTCCCGCGTAACGAAACAAAAACATCGCCAAAAATTATTTCAAATTCTGGTCGCCCGGTTTTAATAACCTTTTGCCCCAGTGGGGCGCGTTACTAGCGATGTTTTCAATATCTGTCCAAACTTATCAATGCCGTATTATTTATCACTCACTTTTGTTAGTAATGTAAACAGTGAGCACACTTTCTTCTTAAAATATAAATAAAATTTATTTAACACAAATGTATCAGGATAAATTTAATAACGTTGTTACGGCAACTTCTTCACTTGTTCTTTTTGAAGAGCGTTTTTGTTAATTGAAATACCGAGTTGCAAAAAGCACTCTGAAAGTTTTTTCATATTTTTATTAAATGATGAAAATTTTTTGTGTATTAATTTTTATTTTGTTTTTTATCTTTTTCTGCTCCCAATGTAGAGTATATGGCCTATGTATCTAAAAATTACTTTTTCTACGAGGTATTACGCCGCCTGTATGGTCGAGTGGTCAACGTTGTTGGCTTCGGCTACGCAGGCCTCGGGTTCAAATCCCGGTACGGACAGTTTTTATAAATTGATTTTTCAATCGATTTATGAATTTCTGTTCAAAGGCATGGGTGTATGTGATGTCTTGAATTCCCCCCTTTCACTCATCCTATCCTATGAACGGGGCGTATCGAGAGCGACTAGCTTACCACTAATCCTGTCCTAGCCCTATCCTTCTATCCCTACTCTCTTTGGAAAAAGAGAGGTTGAGCAACTGAGTAACAAACAGTTCTCGTAGAAACACTTCTGTTGAGATAAACTCCATTAGGAGTCCATATGCTCCACATTGGGAGCGGACATGGTTTAAAAAAAAAATTGTTACTTAGTTGCACAACTTCTCTCTTTCCAAAGAGAGTAGTATGAATAGAAGGATAAGACTAGGGCAGAACTAGTGGTTAACTAACGTTCTCTCTACGCCCAGATATTGAAAGATCGAAAGTGTGGGAAGAAGTTTTTAGATATTCACAAAACCCATGTCTTCCACAGAAATGCTGTTCGTACTGGTACTCGAACCCGTGAGATCCGGAACGGAAGCCAACAACTCTAAACGCTGCGCCATATGGTCTGACATTGTATACCTTGTGCATTCATACCTAACAATAAATGTATTATTTTTTTCATTGAATTTATATGTGCTTTACTGTGCCAAAATAAAATATTCATCGGTACTAATTCTACTTGTATTTAAAATGATCAAGACTGGTTAAGCTCATGACAATCATTATCAACTGATAAGAGAATATAATATTACAAAGGGCACATCATTTATTATGTCATGTATAAAAAGCACTGTAGTGATATGTTTTATATTAACATATCACGTGGAGCTATAGAACAGAGATATTCTAATATAATGAGTACTATAATTCAAAGAACTATAGAACTTCTATAGAACTAGCTAATTTAGTTATTCCTGTATAAAAAAAGCACAATGTGGTCACAGTAGTGATGCAGCATCTCGTCGCTCAGAAGTTTATTAAGCACGTTCTGCGTAACGAAACAAAAACATAGTCAAAAATTATTTCAAATTCTGGTCACCTAATTTTAATAACCTTTAGCCCCGCTGGGGCGCTACTTGCAATGTTTTTCCCGGCAGTGAAATATCTGTCTGACAGTCCAAAGGCATTTTGTATAACAAAATATCCGCCTTAGAGCATCGAAAAGATGCGGGGAATATTTATTGTTTGGGCCATTCATATTTGAGTCACGTCCCACCAGTAACTCTACCCGGCCACTTTTCAACGTTGCGATAACGTGCCAATCGGGAGGCTGGGCTAAATTGTCGAGAATTACCATAAAATTGGTAAGTTTGGGCGCTTTATTAAGTTCCGATGTGCACAACTTTTTCCATGACGAAAACAATTTGTTTACATTTGGCGCGCGGCAGTCGATCGACGGGACTTTTAATTTTTTAATGAAAAAATAAATTTTAAAAGTTGGCAGTTTACAAAATTCAAACAGTTTTTTTGTGAATTTTTTACCTACTTGTTCTATCAGTCACTAATAAAGCCGGATCACATGGCGTAGCGGTTAGCGTGCTGGGCTTCACAGGTTCGATTCCCAGTATGATCAGCATTTTTCGATCGCTTTATCGATTTCATCTCGAACACATGGGTGTTTGTGATGTCTAAAAATTTCCTCTCACCCTTTCCGACCCTTTATTAATTGGGTGTTGCGAGAGCGATTGGCTAACCACTAGTCCTGTTCTAGCCATATCCTTCATTTCCTTATACTCACTTGTGTGAAAAAAAAACCGTAGCCAAGAAAATAGTAGAAGTAGCCGTAAAAGTCCTCCGTAACCGAAGCCAACGGCGTTGACCACTTGACCACACAGGGGGCACAAAGATTTTTATATTAACTAACAATAAAAATTTTAATTCGTTTTTGATTTCTAATTTGATAAAGTATGTTTAAAATTTGAAATACCTTTACATTTCTTAATTAAATGTTTAATATATGAGTATCAGTAAGATAATAAAATCACTTTTAGGGTGTTCACTGTCAATACTTGGTGGAAAGGCATTATATTTATAAAAACAATAATCCTTTGTACTTCATTCCACTTTATTTAATATGTCAGGACCGGTTTCGCTCATTGCGAGCATTGTCAACTGATAAGAAATATAATTTAACAATGCTATTTGTACAAAATTGAAAAGTTATACACAACAGTTGGCATTGAAAAGAAATTGCCAATTACATTAAAGTGATTCTAAAATAACACAAAATTAAAATGTTCAACACATCTAACATATAATTAAAAAGTCATCCCAGATTCATAAATTCAGAATGCGATTGAAAGTAATTACAAACATAATTAAAATTTGGGAAATTTTTGACAAAGTGATAAAATGCTACATTAATAAAGTGACATTAAGCATATTCATATCATTAAGCATATTCACTTTATTAATGTAGCATTTTATCACTTTGTCAAAAATTTCCCAAATTTTAATTATGTTTGTAATTACTTTCAATCGCATTCTGAATTTATGAATCTGGATGACTTTTTAATTATATGTTAGTTGTGTTGAACATTTTAATTTTGTGTTATTTTAGAATCACTTTAATTTAATTGGCAATTTCTTTTCAATGCCAACTGTTGTGTATAACTTTTCAATTTTGTACAAATAGCATTGTTAAATTATATTTCTTATCAGTTGACAATGCTCGCAATGAGCGAAACCGGTCCTGACATATTAAATAAAGTGGAATGAAGTACAAAGGATTATTGTTTTTATTAAGATAATAAAATGATGTTTAAAGTACTGCGGATGTCAAATTGCAATTTTAAATGTGTATATGCATGGTATTTCCTTTTAATATAGTCAAAAATATCAATCCAATTATAATACAACACAATTTTCAAAATTCATAAGCCAATATACGCATAAAATTAAAAACGGCTTATATACGTGAAAATTAAATACGTTTCTTGTTTTCGTTCTGAAAAATATTTGGCATTGGCATTTGGCACGTTACAATAAAACAATGATTTTTCTATTAAAAATATTTAAATGTTCGGAGTATTCGATGTGCGAAGTATTCTATGTCAGGAAGGTTCTGTGTGCGGAAGGTTCCGAGTCCGAAAGATTCGGTGTTCGGAGAGTTCGTGTTCGGGAGAATCATGTTCGGAAGAATCACCGAACCGATCTCTTCAATTATAGTTTTAGAATTTCTGCGAAAAAATGATTAACCGTTTGCTACGTCAACTTCAAGAAAATTTCACTTTAAAAATCTGAATACTACATTATGTAAAAAACGTAATGTTACCATTCAAGTAAATGATCGAATAAAATTAATGATCCATTTTTGTTTTTAAATATTGGTCACATTCATTTCAGTTTTGAATGATCATCTCATTGGCCCTTTTTTTAAATCGATTGTATATTATTATATCCGTTTTGTGTTTTTTAAAAAGGTTGGCATTAAAATACGAATGCATTGAAATTATTATTCTGAATGTCTACTCGACGATACCCTATTGCCAAGTAACTTAGTCCATACATATACAGCAGTGGTCGGCAACCTACTACCTGCGGGGGGAGCCGATAAATTGCTCGAATTACAAATTATTCGAATTGCTTGGTTATTTAAACGATTTTTCACGACTTTTTCTACGAATTTCATTTTTATCTTGTGCGACAATTGTTTAGAGAGTGAATATAAAAATAATTTTCGTAGGTATTTATTTTTACCGTGTTCCCTCCAAATGCGGAACATATGATCTTTTAATGGAGTTTATCTCAACAGAAATTTTTCTACGAAAACTGCTTATTAATTAGTAACTCAAACTGTTTCTATATATTTCCAGAAAACATAGAAGACTAGGGCTAAGACAGAACAAACGGACAGAACAAACGTAAACTAACTGATTATCTTTTTATTCGAGCAATTTACCGGGAACCACCTGCGAGCAATTGTATTATCCACTCCAACGTTTTGAGTTACCCGCCAAAAAAATATAATACTGTTTTTTATCAAACATTTATTTTTTAAAACCAAGGAAGTCATTATTATATAATATATATTATTTTATAAAAAATAAATTTGTTTCTAACTTTCACCAATTAACCAAATATTTGTTTAAGAATTAAAATGTTTTACCCGGTCTTTTAAAAGGTTGCAAACCACTGATATATGCCCAGCTACGGTGCTTTACTGGTTGAACAACTGGCGTAGAGCACAACTTATAGAAAATGCAGATACAAACATAACATTTTGTTTTCTGATATTGCTTACATATACTGAAGCTAGTCATTACTAGACCTTTTAACCCCGAGATCCAAAATTCCTTAATCCCGAGATCGCGGCTAAATCAATGATCCTCTAATCCCGAATTTTTCCTAATACCAAGCTCGGAATTTTGGGATACAACTTAACAATAATCAATAAACAAATTACGACCTCACTCCTTTCCGTTTTTTACAGTAGTCATTGAAAGAAGTGGGTCATTTTTTCTTTTTTCGTAATTGTCTACAAAATTTAATAATATATAACCAACGAGGCTACCCTACCCTAGCATTTTCCCTAGCTTCAGTAGGCACTATGTCTGCGTTCGATAATAGTTTTTTTCTCCTTTATTTATTCTTCCCTTTAAGCGCACTTACTGCATGGGGAGGCCAGTTCTATAATTTCCTCTGGGACACGATATGTGCAGGTTAAATTGAAAAGCTATGTACTTAACACTGAGTAGGCTCAGTAAAAAAGGCTGCGCGCCTTTAACAGGAAGTGATAATGATAACAATCTAATTTTCATGTTGGAAAATTTTCAATAAGTTGTAACTTCAAGTATATAAAAAAAACTCTTCAAATTTATGACATATAAGGTTACTTTTTATAAAAAAAACACTATTTCTTCTTTGAGACGAATAACAGTTGATTGTTTCTTTATGATATTGTTTAATATTTTTACTTATTTGGCGATTAATACTATTTTAATTTTCTAGTGGACTATATGTACTGTCGTTTTTGTATGCGCCTGAATTCCGCGTGTCTCTTATACTGACCGGATGGAATCCGCAGTCGTGGAAGACCACTGATGACCATCTATAGGATGTACTCGGTGGAACTACGGGACGCTGGAATGACATAGAAGGAAGCAAGAAGACTGGTGGAGGACAGAGAATCTCGGAGGAATCATGTGGTGGCCATATGCTCCAACTAGGGAGCGGATATGGAAAAAAAATCGTATTAACCTCAACTCCGGGTATTTTTTTTACAGAAAAAAACACTTACAGCTAATCTGGCATTGTTTCCTTTGTTTGTTCAATCATAACATTTGTGAGAAGTCCAGTGATTGACGGCTAACTGAATACCCATGAACTACAATATCCAATGATTATCTGTACTCTTGAGGTTTCTTTATAAGACAACCTGGCGTACCTAATCATGACAACTTAATCGTATTGATGATGCTGGGCTTGAACAAAAACAGCTCATCTCTGTAACAGATTCCTCATCCAGGATTTTTTTTACCAGAAAAGTATTTGTTACAGAATTTTATTTTCGAAGACTTGAAATGCTTAAATGAAATGACGAGCAACCGGTTCAACGATCACATTACAATGCGACATTTCGTTGTTGTGAACTTTTGTGAAAGCTTAGAGAAAACTATTTTTTATTTCACGAAAAATCTTGCATGACGTCAGCTCAAAATAACTTATGTATCATAAAAAAAAAAAAAAATTATACTCCCATTTACTCAAAATAGTAAGCCAGACACGTACAAAATATTTAAATTCCTATATTCAATCACCTAACTCAGAGGTTGGCAAACTCATTAGTCAACTGAGCCCAAATGTCAACTGTACAACGACTAAAATTTCTTTTGAGAACCATTTTTTTTAAATTTAAACTATAAATGTAAGTACATTGTTTTTAACTTGATGAAAGTACTTCTTAGCTGTTTTTTCTTTACGAGGTCCTCAATCTTTTTAAGGAATGTTCGCTGAGAACGCACCTTCCAGCTCTCGATGTTTCAATCGAATTATATGTGGTATTTGTGGAAGAGTCACACTAAAGGGGCTAAAGAGCCGCATGTGGCTTGCGAGCTGTAGTTTATCAACCACTGGCATAAATAATACAATTAATAGTCCGTAACAAAATAAAAATAGTGAAGCTACTAAAACACACTACTTACTTTGATTAAATAATATATATAAAAAAATTGGAAATTACTATAACTATCGATGAATGTCAATTCTAGAAAATAATATTAAGCTATTCTGTTTTTTGATTGTTTTTATTTATTATTATTTGATCTCATTGTTGCGTATTTTTTTAATAATATAAAAAAAAATCTTGGAATTAAATTTTCAAGGGCTGTAAGCCCGTTGCCCCCAACTCGAGGATTATAAAAAAAACAGAAATTTACCGACATTAACAATCAAACGCATACTTACTTATCAAATTAATCAGAATAAATGAACTATACTGATTCTCCGAATGGAACTTGTTTTTAGGAATATATGAGCCTTTAAGAGGTGAAATGAGCCAAATAGTAAAATGGTGAAACTTTTCTATTTCACTATTGTTTTTTGTGCGAACTGTCATAAACTTTAAAATTTATGTGAAAGTTTATTCAATAAATTAGTATAAATAAAGTTCTTTGAAGAAAAATTTATTGTTAAAGTGTATTTTCATTGGAATAACATCAAAGCCAACGATTTAAATTATTCTATGAATTTTTTTAATTTTGTTATTTTTTCTCAACTAGTAAGAACTGTGCAATATTATTTTCCTCATTTAAATTCCACTTCTACCGTAGAGAGAGGCAGCATTTTAATTTGCTCTGTTTATAATTGTCATTTAGCATCCACCCCTGACTATTTTTTCTTCAAATGACAGATCGTGGCTGGCAAAGACATTATATTTTCATTTTGTGGAGTGCTGGCATTGCGAGTTCGTATAAAGGCACGTCTAAACAACTGAGGATCGCATCATATACAATATTTGAATACACATATTATTACATTTGTTTTTGTATATATTGTAATTGTAAAAACACTTTAATTATGCATTTTTATTTTTTTATTTTAAAGAGAAACCATTTCTTAATATAAAATTTAATGTAATAGCTTTTTTATTCAAATACGGCAAAATATATTAAAGTATTTAGTTACACATTTTTTTTATAAAATAAGTTTATATCTATTTTGGCGTGCGCCATCATCAGAACTATGTTTAAAGCTGCAATTACTCAGCTATATATACTAGCTTAGAAAAGATACACCCTTGAATAATCCCAGATTTTTTTATCGTTCTGAGAAACACTTAAGCCATGTTTAATAAATTTAATATAAATGTTGAAGTAAACAACAACATATATTTCTTTTTCTTCTTAGCCAGTATATATAGCTGATTAAATGTAGGTTTAAATATAGTTATATCATGATAGCGCACGCCGAAAAAAGCTGCAAAATAATTTTATAAAAAAATGTAAAACTAAATATTTTTATCGTATTGCAATGGAGTTCTACCAAATAAATGCCAATTCAATCAATAATTTGTTTTACACTTATTGTTATTATTCCATTGGCATTTACCGGGCATAGTGTAAGTAATTTGCTTAAAACTACTATTATCAAAGTTTGTAATTTACCCTATTCCTGGGCCTAGTAGAAAAAGGATTAATTATTTTTTATTTGTTCATTAACTTTGTGGTCCTAAGTCTGATGATGCTTCTTAAAGAGGCAAAACACGTGTCACATTTTGTAACACAACAGTTAAAATAACAAAGTTATCAAATTTTATTTGATATAAGAAATGGAGATAAACCATATTATTACATTTGAGTCCATTACAGGTGAAGTGAGCCAACGTTAGGAATAAATGAGTTAGATGCGTTAAAATATTCTGCATGTCTCAAAATATTATAAAAGTGAAGTGAGCTCATAAAATAAACATTACGATAATATTTTCCAAGTAGATTAAAAATATGCAATATATCAAAACACCAAATTAAGACATAATTTTACTTATAATTACAATAGCTAAGTTTTGCCATTTTACTACATGACTAACTTTACTTCTTGAGGGGTTCATTTGGCTTTTTCTCACATACACAAAGTGATGTTTTATTTGCTAGATTTTGCTGGATATTAATAATATAAATAAAAACTAATTATAATCTTTTCCTCAAAGCCGGCATTACCTCGTATAGAAAAAAAACAACATAAGTAGTACATATTTTTTGTTCATATTAGTTTATTTGTAATATGAATATCATTTATTTATTATCATTCAAAAATATTTGTTTACGTTAATGTGAGTATGTTTTATCAGATTAATTCAATGTTTTCTAATACTAATTTTTAAAAGACAAAATTTCCTTTAGTAAGCTGTTTTACATGCAAGTAAGTATCGAACTTTACCGAACTTTTATTTACGAATCTTTCAAATGAATCGATTATTTATTATTTTCACTACCCAAAATACTCAGCAAGTTAAACTTGTGACTTCATTGTTTAGCACTACTTCTATTTTCAGTCACATCCTTACTTATGTGTTACCACAATGAAAAAAATAATTGCTTAAAAGCTTTTGCGGTGAAAATAGGAAATGTGCTTTTTGTCTCCTTATAATTAATATTAATGAAGCCCATTCGTGGATTTTTTCATTGTTTTGCTAAAAAAAAAAAGATTTTTCGCAGACATCTGTTGGCAAAACAATAAAACAACCGACATGAAAAATATTCGCGATATAAAATTCACTTTAAAATACTACCTACCATATTTTTGTCGTACGTTAATTTTAGCACTTTTTGTGGAGCTTTCGCAATACTCACTTTTATTCGCGAAATTTCTTTTCAAAAATTAAATTTTAAAGCACTCTTGGTAATTAAAAACGCGAAATAATTAATGTGTCCTAATATTTCAAAGGTCATCGTAAATATTATTCAGTTGTTAAGTAATTTATATTAACTATATTATAAAAAAGTATTTTTCTGCCTGATTCTTGGTGTAAATATGTCATATATTAATAACGACTACTTCAGCTTCATTTGATCGTAATTAGCACAATTTCATGACATATTTTTGTACTTGCATCTTACGACAACTTAAAAATGTTCAGACGTATGCAACTCGCGGCCAAAAACATAAAATAATGTACATTGTCGTAAAAATCATTCATATCATTTATTTATTCTTCCATCTGATAATTCTAGTTGTAATTAAAGCTACTCTGTCAGTGTCGTATTTTTTATTTCATTGTTAATCGATGTAAATACGTTATTTCCACATTTTAAATGAATGTTACCCATTTTACTGGTGAGAATTTATTTTATTTAAAGTAACACAAAAAAGTAGAATTAAAACCAAAATTTGTGACGAGTTTCTCGAGAATTTTTTTATAAATGCAAGTATCAAACTAGATATCTTTTCCGGTTCTAAGCTCAAGAAATGTGACCCCAATACCAACATTTTCTTAAATATCTATTTTAATATGGGTGATACAATGTTTATAATTAAGGTATTCTTATATCATAGTTTTTTGGACCTTTTGTAGTTCATATAAATACGCGATAACGCTATAAGGCGACAAGCGCCTGCGATAACGATCGTTCGTAAGATAGCTGCGCTACACTCGTCAGTTTTAAATTCATATGTGTGCTGGGATGACGTCTTTTTTACGCGCAATTTAAAATATGATTATTTATTTAAAAACTACGGATTCTTATAAACAATGTATGAGGAATGATGCAGGGAGATATTTTAAAGCCCTTACACTATTTTTTTTTAAATTCATAAGAATAAGGCCAATAATGAGGAAACCACTGGGGTCACAAAAGACCCCCATCGGCAGAGAAGTATTTTTCTGGTCGCCGAGCCGCGAGAGATATTCACGGTCAAATATCTTATAAACTTTGTGTTACCCGATTGTGGTTTCATAAAAAATGTATGCAAGCTTTATTATTTATATCCATTATATGCGACTCAAAACATTTATTTTGGCATTATGTGGCACAAAAAGTCACAAAGTTGTACAGTCATAATCTAAGACAAAAAATTGACAATGTTTGAACAAAATGTGATTTTATATTTTATAATAAAAATAATTGTTAAGTGGTTCTTATAACTGATTGAAAAGATTTCTGTAAAACGTTATAACAGTACCAAGAGTTTTGCTTTAAGTAAAAAGCCTATTACGTTGTACAATTTTGACAAAAAATGTCATCATACTAATTGCCAAAATGTCAACAAGAATTAAACAGAATGACTTTGTGTTTACTTTTTTATCTTTCAATTAACTTCTGGCAAAATTAATTGTATACAAAAAAAATAATTTTTGGATTTAAAAATATTTTCTTTATGTGTGTAGATCATTTGAGCTCGTGAAGTTTTATTTTTTATCGTCTAGCACTGGTTATAATTCAGTCAATCAGTGTCAGAAAAAAATGAATCATTTCAAAGAAGTATATCATCGTTTTCTTTGTCCAAAGATATAAATAAAAACAGTCCCGTTTGAAGATTCAAAGTAATCAGCTTACAGCTAAAAGTGGTTGATGCTCAAGAGCAGTTACCATTTGGTTACAGCTTCAGCTCATATATCAATATAGATTCCATATCTTTATCATATATCAATACTTATTTTTGTCACTCTCCTTTTACTGTACTAAATTATGTATGTAATTAAACAAGGTTTATTGTTGAAGAGTAATGGTAAACTTATATGTCATAAAATTGCAAAACGTAATGAAAATCTGTGTGAAAGATAAGCTGGTAATATGGCCTTTTTGTTTTTTTAAGATTTCCGAAAAATATAAACATTTTAACAATAGCCATAAATGTAATATCGCGTTAAGAAATTTTTACGATGTTTTCATGTGGCAGGGGAAATATGAATGATGGAGTGTTAACGTCTCCCGTCAGAGCTTTTAAGATTAAACGACATGAGGTAACATTTTATTTTTATTTGTCAACTTGGGAGTGTGGAGTCAGAAAAAAATGATTAAGCAGAGTATATGAGGGTATGCATAATAAATGCGATGGCTTATTTTTTGACAGATTCTATGGTCTACTTATTTTGAATACAAATAAAAAAAGAAAAAGACACATTCATTTCGGCATTAGTATATGTATAAACGCCCAGTGACTGACTTAAAATAATAGTCACTACATGAAGTATTTAGAAAAATGTGTCTTGGAAAGTTTAAATAGGGTTCAAAATTTCTTTTAATCACAGAATATTGACTACTTTTTTTTCTTCTCCGATAAAATTACAATTCAATATACTTAAAATAATAAATTAAATATAAAATACAAAATATAATACATATCATTTAAAAATACATCTTTTATTTTTCACGATTTGTCAAAATCATGTCATAATTTTGTCGCCCGCTGTGCTCTTGTTCACGGTTTCCCAATCTATGTTCCGCGGGCCAAAGTGGATTTTACACAAAAATTTGGAATGGTTTTATACGCTGCAACACATTTAAACATTTTCTACTTCATATTGAAAAGCGAGTGATGGTCTATCTCCACATAAGTTATGATGTCAAATATCTAGGTAAAAGAGGAGGTTTTGATTAGAAATTGAATACGACAACAAAAATTGTGCCAAATTTCTATCGCCGAGGGTGAAAGATTATTTTATCACACCCAAAATCATCAAAGTCATTAAAGGCCAACAGTACGTTTTATGAGTTTTATTTGACCCTTCAAAATAAATATTGAAGTGGACCGAAAAAGATTTCCAAACGCAATACAGAACAAAACAAGAAAAAATGGTTAAGCATATTTCATTAGATACATAGTATTACCAAATAACAAATAAAAAAAATGGTTGTACGATCATTATATTCAATTGATTGAAAATTCTACAAGACTTTATTTCGCGATTTTATATCTGCAATCCTTTCTAAGGCATCAACTCTCAGTAAGCATACAATCAATTCTAGAACGGCCACCGTGTAAAGCAGTTTTAAATCAAATGTCAACTTTCTGCTACGCAGGCTTGAAACTATTACTATTTCCATGAAAAAATATATGGCATAGCGTAAACAATTGTGAAAATGCAATCATTAAAAAGGAGATTTAGGCAAAAGTAAATGATCGATGATATTTGCTTACAGGTGTTGAAATTGATTTTTTTCAATTTTAATTTGAGATCTAAGAAATGGTTGTGTGTGAAGTTAATTCTTCTTGAGTTGATCTCATATGACTTGATCTCATATGAAATTTGACGCATTGGCGTTAGCTATAATGTCAAATAGTTTTTCAATTTAAAAAATAGAAAAATAATGCATTCAAATAGATTGAAAAGAATTTGACTCGGTACATGCTAAATTAAAAAAAAAATGATCAATCAAAATCATTTTGTTTACTTTGGTTTTAAATCATTTTATTTTTGACATATTTATTTATCGATTCTACATTAAAAACATCATTACAAAGAATTAACATCAACAATGAAAAATTCACTTAAGTATTGAGATGAACTGTCGTATACTCATAAGTTTAATTCGATATGCAAGTCATAATAAATTCATTATTTAAATCATAACAATATGATCCCTTGGCTTTTATACATCCCGAAGCTGTTTCTGATAAAAGTGTTAATTAATTATTTCTACAATAAGACGTGTTTTTGTTTCAGTATATGATCCTAAAAGTTTTTTGGGTGAAAATCAAAAGTCATTGTGTAAAATGAACGGGAATACACCAGATAATAATTAAGGGTATGCTCTTTCTGAAGGCTAGTGAACCTAATAGGGGATGAAGTGTGCGCTGCGAGAAGTTTAAGGGTGTTTTGCATAAAATGCCATCGACAATGGCCGACTTGTGATTGATCGGTTTGTTCGGTTGTTTAATCGATGTTTGTTTTATGCTTGGCTGTATTGCATAATCAGGCTAATCCATTTCAGTTATCAATCAGACTAGAGCTTTTGTTGAATCAACTTACCCTATGAAAAAAAATGGTGAACAGAAAAAATGTAATATTGTTTCAAATATTTTGTTGACCAATCAAGTAGATTTAAATTTATTTATCGTTTTTCTAAGAGTGGTGACTGTCATGCAGCATCTGAATTTGCTATAAATATTTATTTTAAACATGAAAGCGTTATCAAACCAAATGACGTAATGGTAAAGAAATCTTCCGAAAAAAATCGTCAAAATATACTTTCAAACGCAAAAAAAACTATATTCATCTGAACTTACTTACACCCGCGCATAACATGCCATCAGGGGAAATAATATCTTTGAAACATGTTATAGTTTTCTTAGTGACATCAATATTGGCAGATTGTTTCTTTGCCCGTGTCCGTAATTCATTGAATTTTTATTTGAAACATTTAATTTTATGTACATATATTTCTTAATAGATCTCTATTTCCCAATGTTGAACATATGAGAGGTTTATTGTCGTAACTCATAATCTCCGAAAATTTAGTTTTGAGAAAAACGTAATGAAATGATGAAAAGCGAAATGGCAAATTTAATCCATTTCACCAGCAATGGCTTTTATCTTAGTGAGTTAACATTTATTTCTTTCTATAAACACGATTTTTCGCCTGCTGTGGCCCAGTTGGTTAGAGCTTGCTCTACCGATCACGCAGGTCTGGGTTCGATTCCCGGTCAGATCACACTCAATTTGAGAATTATTTAATTCAATGTTGAGATCGAAGACTGGGTGTTTGTGATGTCAATTCATATAATTTCTTCTCCTCCCATCCTTCTGATCCTTTCATAACTGTGTGTAGCAATAGCGATTAGCCAACCACTAGTCCTGTTCTAGCTTTATCCTTCTGTCTCTACTACTCACTTTGAAAAAAGTGAGGTTGAGCGACTGAGTAACAAACAGTTCTTGTAGAAAAACTTCTGTTGAGATTTTTTAAGGCGAAACCTGGTTTGTCAGTGGCAAAACTTGTGTGAGTGTACATAATTTGAACGATTCAAACATTCTTTATGTAACAAGTGTCAAACTCTTTAGTAAATCGAGATAAAAAGATGTATTTCAGATTATGTTTGTTGCATAAAAAAACTTAAAATGTTTCAATAAAAAAAATTCTTCAATAATTTTTAATACTGCATAACCTTATTTCATGCCTTGTAAACAATTTCAAAATAAATATCCCTAATAGAAAATTTAAATTAACTTTGATTATTCCACGTATTGTGTTACTACTGTGACACGTGTTTCGCCTCTTTCAGAGGCATCTTCAGACTTACTATCGCAAAGTTTGCTTAAGTAATGAAGCAAGATTGATTCTAACATTTTAAAATTATAAAATTACAAAATGGAGGTTTGGGTTTTTTTCCTTTTAAAAGGAGCAAGGAGGGGGGTGTAGAATTAAAATAAAACAAACAGATAATGATACTAATTATACTAATGAGTTGTAATCAATCAGATTGGGATTTTTCCTTTTTAAGGGAAGCAAAGAGGGGATTATAAAATCGAAACAGTGCAAACAAATTTAATCATACTAATACTACTAACGAAACACGTGTCACAGTTAGTAACACAATACGTGGAATAATCAAAGTTAATTTAAATTTTCTATTAAAATGAACTTCCACAAAGTTACCGCCGAAACCATCGAAAGTATTATAAATATCCCTCTTTAATTGACTTGCAGAAAACAGCTGATGGTAATCAATATAAAAATTTCATTAAATTTGAAAATTTCGTATCCTTTTAAATTAAACCTTCCTGCATTTATGAGATTAGTCCTTCAGGGATCATTTTCCCTGCTTCATTAACTGCCAATTTTAAAAATTCTTACTCAACGAGTTAACAAAATTCTTCGTATATAATACGATCTTTATATACCTATCTGCGAGAAAATTACCTGAATTATTTGATTAAATTTAACAAAAAAATAATGAGATCGTGAGTATGATCCAAGGATTTTTTTTATTATAAATTATTATATTTTAGTATAAATTGCATAGTTTTAAAATACTTAAAGACCTTAATTATCTCGTAAATGTGTAGGAAATGCGGAAGTCATTATTAATTTATTTTTTATTTTTTCAATAGAGAAAATAAATTTTATTCGTCTTTTTTTCTGGAGTGAATCTTGGCCGCATAAATGAGTTTCATCGACATCACTCAGCTCTCGAACTACCACCGTCAATCGCTGATCTCTGAGTCACTTGTGACACCTCACGAGAGCAACGAAGTCTTGGCTTTTCAACGCTTTGTCTCTTCAAAGAAAAAGAAAATTTGAGGCGTTTTGGAGGATTCTATTCATCTATACGGGGCATGTGTCTGGTCCAACATACACGTTGCGTTTTGGGGATGGAAAGCTTTTGCAGAATCTTTCGTTCGAACACTTATATGTATATTCTGACAGTCTTTAGAACTTACTGTCCAAACCTCTGAGCCATACGTCAGAACTAATCTTAGTATTTTTTTTACTAAAAACCCATTTTGATGTCTTTATCTTATCTGTCAATACAAATTGAGTGGCTGACTATAAAATTAATTCATGATAAATGTTTCATTGTTAATTTATAAGTGGCCGTGACTCTGAAGATAATCTTTCAATGTTAATATTATGGGCCCATTAGAGGTGAGGTGAAGTGAGCCAAGTGTTATTTTATAAAAAAGATAAGTTAGATGCGTTGTCATATTTTATACGTCTTAAAGTATCGTAAAAGTAAAGTTACGTCAGTTAATACACATGGCAGTAGTGTACTATATGTAAAATAAATAATCAATCCCCCAAAACACCATATAAAAACGTGATTTTACAATACATAAAAGTCCAAGAAAAAGTTTTACCATTTTATTAGTTGGCTCACTTCACCTTTCGAGGGCCCATTTGTACTATTGTTTTTATTCAAACTTACCCAAAATAAACTTTTACTATTTTTTTAACGGTTAAAAATTGATGTTTTTTAAGAAACCGTAGACGTGGCTTTTCTTTTTTTTGTGTAGAGTCAGTTCGCAACCTGAGTACTACAAGGCACTATGTGTAAAAAAATTGATAAAACAAAAATAGCAATGTATACCAATAATGGTACTTGGAAGACTGCCACATTGATACTTCTGTTTCGTCAAAAATTTTCACATAGAACATTGTAGTACTCATGTCGCGAGTTGACTTATGTAAAGAGATTTGAATTCGTGCTACGATATTACTTTATGAACAGTTATGAACATATGAACGCTATCTTATTATTTTGGTCAAAACGTTTTTGTCGAGCTTGTTTCACCGTTTTATTTTTTTGTTGGATGTGTAGACATTCACATTACATAAGTGCTTTAATTCTTTGGTTTATATAAATAGTTTGAAGTTATTCCATTCATACCGAAGAGCATTGTTCAAAAGAGTTCCACTGCACTCTTCAAGTCACCGTGGCCAGTAGTTTAAAAAGCTTCCGGAAGATGCGCAATCATCGTTCCACGGTAGCCAAACACCCGAGACGCGAACCCTTTTCACTCTTTTTTTTATCGACGCTCTCGACAATAATATTATCATCCCATTGTTCCCCAATGTCGTTCCGCTATTATCCCTACAAGCATTACACAGAACGAGATCGTGTAGATGGAGCCTCCAAGCTTTCAAAGATTAGGGCCGTGTCAAGTTGATACGTGAGCCAAATAGTTAGTGATACACAATTTATAGCACTTAATTACAAAGATAAAAATCTCTAAGAAAATTATGTACAATGTTTTATATTACTTTACAGTATACTTTACTCTTGCTGGAATATGCAAGTAAAGATGCTAAATTTTATTTTAAATAATATACAATCTAAATCACGGGTTCTCAACCTGGGGGTCACCAAAGTTTTTTAGATGTTAACAATATAGCAAATCGAGGATTTGAAATTCCCCGGTGAGCTAAAAAAAAAGAGCTTCGGAGACAATCCGGGCAAAAAGTAAATCGAGGACTTAAAATTCCTGGGGGGGGTCGCTAGTCACATGGCTTTTATAAAAAGGGGTCGCCACCCGAAAAAGGTTGGGAACCTGTGATCTAAATCAATACGAGGGGGAAAAAAAACATAACTAACGTAATAGACTTGACTTTTTTTTGATTACCCTGTATTTTGGAAGTGCAGCCTTTATCTTTTACCACCATTATAACCGTTATATCTCTGTTATTGCCTAGCTACTAGGGCATCCTATCCCGGACCCTTTTGTCATCCCGAGATTTCGGGATTGAGAATTTTTCCGATCCCGGGATTCAACATAAAATCGTGTATACATTGGGATTTGGGATTGAGATTTTTTTTCTCGGCGATTTTAAAATCCTGGGATTTTTCAAAGAAAGGAGAGAAACTTGTGGATATCCCAAGATGAAACGACTCGGGCCTTTTTTTTTAGCTCTTTCCAGATTTTTTAATCCAAAATTCCAGAATTTTCGTATTTCCCAAAATGAACCAAAATTTGCCCAAATGCTCAACTTTCTCTAATTTTTTCAATCCCGAATTCCCGGGATTAGTACTGTCATAATCCTGGGATTGTGGGATCGCAAAATTAGACGGGATCCCGTGATTGAAATCACGTGATATTTTTTTCGCAATCAGAACGGACTAGATATGTTATTATATTTCTCCGACTTTACCTTAATAAATATTTTAATATCTATAACATAAGTAAAAAGCTTTTCTATTTTTCTAGTAACAAAAAATAAAAATACGAAACTATTTGCTTGTCATAAATAAAATGAAAGTGTCGAACGTTAGCAACTTTTTCTATAAATTGCTTTGCTTAATATAGTTTTATAGCTATTTCCAGGTGTGGATTCATAATAAGAAAAAGTATCAAACGTCACTCGAGTCGATGGACATACCAGTCGGCAGCTTTGATTGTTTATAAATTCATAGTGTCAGATCTCATATATACAAATACAAACTGTCATTAACTACGCGCGCTTTAGTATTTTTGCATAACTGTTTCTAAAACACTAAAAGCAATCGTGTAAATGCTTTTTATCTTGGTTACGTAACAAAATATTTACAGAAAACTCTTTGAATAATATGTAGCGTTTAGTAACAGCAAAATTCGCTTCAATAATAATTGTTATTTTTAGAACAATTATTGATTAATCAACCATCGACATTGTAAAATGTAAAGTTTGGACCATTCAACGTTTATAGCTTACGACTTTCAGTTTATAGCTCCCTGGCATGTATAGTGTAAAGACATTGCCGTGTTTATACAAACCTTGTCATAAAAGCGAAATGGAATGTCTGCGACAATTGTTATTTCGCAACGGAGCTATTTTTATTTTTCCATTTTCTTCTAAGGTTCGGTTATTTGGGCACTGCCTGCGAGCTTTGCTTCAAAACGAGCTTTAAATTAAT
The DNA here is from genome assembly GCA_030503985.1 of Himalopsyche tibetana. NCBI lineage: Eukaryota > Metazoa > Arthropoda > Insecta > Trichoptera > Rhyacophilidae > Himalopsyche > Himalopsyche tibetana. The sequence goes on along the minus strand of JAPJYX010000009.1, from coordinate 4,326,373 downwards.
GTATCAGTAAAGCTTTTTTTACGCACGCTTGTTTCTTTTGACAGGCCACTTATCCTATTTTCGCAACACAAATAAAATCATTTAGATAAGTCTTCTGATTTCATTGTCAGCATTTTTTATATTCATTCATCTTTAGTCCACTAGCTTCTGATTATTTCGAAACAAAAACACAATGAGTCACTATTTTTTATTTATTTAAGCATGTGAAATTTAGTGTAATTGTATTGTGAGTAATTTAATAATAGATTACACTTCATTAAAAAGGATATAATTCATAAAATATTGTGTTTGTTTTTATTACATATTAACTGGATAACATAAAAAATGTACAGTATATATATCAACATATAATTTAGAAATGAAAAAATAAGTGAATGAGTAAGATTAAGTTACAGTAGGTTCGTCGAAATTCTTGCTCTTTCAATGTTCTTAAATACTTTTAAGTAAATATAGTCGACTTAAATTTAATGAACACGCCGCGATTAAAAAACGTCAAGCTAACGCTACAAAGGCAAGGTTGTATTTTATGCTTAACGCGAGGAGCAAACTTACTCTCAAAAGCAAGCTGCTCCTCTACACAGCAATTACTCGACCAATCATGGTGTCACTGCTCCAATATGAACGTATGCTCACCGTAAACCTATGAAGACTCTCCAGATTGTCCAAAATAAATCACTGAGACAGATATGTAACGCCCCGTGGTACGTGCGTAACACGCTGCTTCACAGAGACTTGAAAATACCTACCATCCGCGAGTTCGTTCGTGAGATATCTCAAAAGTTTCACAGCAAAGTAGGAAAACATTTTAACCCAACGATATCTAATCTCCACAACTATGACGAGACACTGCCTGAGAATCGTTTTAGACTGAGAGCAGTTCTGCTCGACGACCCTCCATAGATCTTGTGTCGTCTAAAATTGGCAATTTTAGAACGAAATTAGCATCACGAAAATGACTCTCTTTGTTTGACTTTTTTGTGTAATGTATGTGTGTGTACATTTACTTATGCAGTATGGGGAAACATATAGAATGTAATTTGCAAAATAGTGCATATGGAGTTCCCGTGAACTTTTTATCTCTGTAGTGATCACGCCTTTCCGTCTGCAAACGATGGTAAGGGGATACTACTTACAATTCTTCAAAAACTTTACCGATGAAGGAGACTAAAAAAAACCATAACGCTGGCGCGTCCTGGTACTTAGAGCTCCATAAATTTAATATCCAAAAAAAAAAAAGTAAATATAAAATTTAATTTGATTTGTTGTAACAAGTGGAGTAACAAAGTTGTCTCATTTTATATTATCATTTTATATTAAAAATGAAGTTTCACAAAGTCGTCGCCAAATCCATCAAAGATATGATAAAGTAATCACTATCAATTATTGGTAGAAAGGCATTACATGTCTGTTTATTAAAAAATTAAACACTTCTGTACACACATTTCACGTGTTTATAACTGATGTTAGTTCATCCTACTCATAGTAAGACAAAAAATTCATGATATTTATATTAAAAAAATCGATATTATTACAAAAAGATGTCCTAAAATACCTTTAAAACACTTGATTCTAGTAAAAAGCATGTGGTCGCCCTTCAAGCGCCTTTTTTTGACAGTCCGTGTTGAAAACCCATAATTGTATTGTGATAATAAAATATTCTGTGTTACATAATTTGAATGAAAACTTTTTTTTTTGAAAAGGAAGCGTAGTAACATTATGTTTGGAACCTCTGTATTACAATGAATTCTATTAATGGTAGTAGAAAGAGTGCCTCATTGCTACTTTTGTTACGCCAGCAATTTACACTGATAACCTTGTAGTTCTCGGGTTGCGCACTGAGTATAAACGGTAGGTTTATAGGCGAAAATGCTCGTCGAATAACAATTTATTTAATATTTTTTTGGGAACACGTACGGGATGAGATAATACTTAAGCGCATAAATCATACCACCCAAGCATGATCAGTATGTCGGCAACAAGAACAAAAGAAACAGATGTTATAATGAGCGATGGTATCCGGTATAGCGATGATTTCCGCCATTTCTACGGCAAGTTATTTTTCCCCCAGGCACAAACTGGAGATTCGCGGGGAATAGAAATATATTGACTGCAGTGGCGCTTTTGTCAGATACTTTATAACACATTAATATATTGTTGAAAGAATCTAATAAAGATAGGAAAGTAACGACATTTAAAAAACGAATCGAGAGAAACAAAATACTTTATGGTTATACAAATGATTCGTAAATGCGTTTAGGAAGTAATAAATAAACTAAATACAGATTTCGGGAGCTTGTGTTGAATGTGTTTTTGAAAAACATCTTCAATAATCTAACTGCAATCCTTAACATAAACGAATCATTTTTTTAAACTTTTCCGGTTCTAAGCTCAAGAATACGACCCCAATACCCACATTTTTCTTAAATATCTATTTTAATATGGGTGATACAATGTTTATAATTAAGGCATTCTTATATCATAGTTCTTTGGACCTTTTCTAGTTTATATAAATATGCGATAACGCGATAAGCGCCCGCGATAAGCGATCGTTCGTAAGATAGCTGGGCTAAACTCGTCAGTTGCAATTTCATATGTGTGATGGGATGATGTCTTTTTTACGCGCAACTTAAAATATGATTATTTATTAAAAAACCACGGATTTTTATATAAAAAAAATGTATGAGGAATGATGCAGAGAGATATTTTAAAGCACTTAGACTTTTTTTTTTGAAATTCATAAGAATAAGGCCAATAATGAGGAAACCACTGGGGTCACTAAACGACCCCCCATCGGCAGAGAAGTATTTTTCTAGCCTCCGAGCCGCGAGAGTTAATCCGTGTCTGTTAACTATATGGAGCATATGGTCTCCTAATGGAGGTATCTCAACAGATTTTTTCTACAAGAACTATTTGTTACTCAGTCGTTCAACCTCTCTTATTCAAATAGAGTAGTAAGAATAAAAGGATAAAGCTAAGATAGGACTAGTGGTAAGCTAATCGCTCTCGCTACACCCAATTATTAATTATACCGGAAAAGGTAGGAGGGAATTTTTAGACGTCACAAATGCCGTTCGTACTGGGACTCGAACCTATGAACTCCGGTACAATAGGACCCGACGCAAACCTCCGGTAAACGAATCATTACATGAAGCTTATGTAATTACACAGAATCAATTAAATCCAGGCTAGTTTGCTTTGAAGAATACCTAATTATCCTATATTTGTCACAGATTCTGATTTCTTACATTGAATTAAAAGCTCTTATGTTTCAAAATTGTTGACAGATGCATATCTTTAATAAATTGTCTGCTTTTTTATTCTTTTTTTTCTTCTCTTGGAAATTCTTCTCGAACAGACTTATGTGGTCTTAATAGCAAAGTGACGATTTATTTATTTCTAAATTTAGAATTATACATTAAATTTTGTTGGCAGCGCTACTGGTGGTCGTCTTCCTGTGATTTTTATACCCCCGGAAGTTGATAAGAGGCAGTGCGCGGCGCACCAGCGCCTCTTCTGCTTCCGGTCTGGCCGGAAACCCCTGGTCAGACTGGACATCTCACTGTAAGTTATTTGCGGCCATTTGTTTTACTTCGCTGTTTTTTTTTATTGCAACTTCTAAAAGCCACTTTGCTCATAGCATGTTTGATATATTGTGGGCTGTGATTGATTTAGAAAGAGATTTATTACTCTCGGAAAAAAACATATATACGTCTACAAATATAATATTTACATTAAAAAAACAAAGCACTCGTTTTTACTGATTCCACTTTTATTTTATATGTTCAGTACCGGTGTCGCTCATGACGAGCACTATAAACTGATGGTCAGAAATACTACTGTAAAGTAACAAGTGGAATTATAACAAATTGGTGTTTTATTTTTTTAATGTTATTACTCTTCACCAATTATTGACAGTAAACATTTAAAATATGATAATATTTACACTAAGCACTTATGTATTCTTGTCATGACAGTATAAATCAAATACACAATACTGTCAATATATTTTTTATTTAGTAACTTTACAAAACCAATTAATTCGTTTAAAACACAAGTTGGTAATTGAATTTCCTACAATTGCCCGACATATTAAGTATGCTGTTTTACGGTCGTAATAAAGATTAAAAAAGAAAAAAAATTGCTTCTCATATTATTGATCGAATGCAAAGCTGCGCGACACGTATCTTTTAACCATGCACTAATGTGTTTAAAGAAATGTGTCTTGCTTAGCCTGCCGGTAGAGTTTAATCTATTTAACAAATTCTTCGGGGGGGGGGTCGCCTATTCACATGGCTTTTATAAAAAGGGGTCGCCACCCGAAAAGGTTGGGAACCTATGATCTAATTTATAGTTCATCAATAAAATTGACTTTCAAATAGTCAAAACAAATAACAATCTCAAACTTCAATTCATCTTAACAGACAAATTTAATGACTCAAGTAAGCAGGGGTGGGCTGGAAGGAGCTCGGAAGGGCTCGCGTGAGCCCCTTGTTAACAATATTCAAATTAGTATTTAACTGCAACTACTAATTGATATATTATCTACGACAGCTTCAGTATACACAATAGTGCATTTTTTGCTATTTACACTGATAAGTTTACGGTAAATTGCATATTGTTACATATTATAAGTGTATTCAGTAACAATGATTGCTTATTTAACCCTCCAGAGACGAGAGCTTTTTTCCGATAAAAAAAATATTTTCTAAGCCATATAGAAGTCACGGATAATTTTTATTCCTATCCAAAATTAAAAAAAAAAACGCAAAGTCGTTGTATAGAAACTCCGCATGACTATACGGCCATGCTCATTCTTTTATTACCGTGTAATATTGAGTACGGACAGTAGTAAGGACAAAAGTGACCGTATGGGTTCGCAAACATTCGGGGTTGAAATATAGCTAAACGTGTTTTTTTTTTAAATATTTACAACTTGACATATTTAGATCAACATAATTTCAATACAAATATATTAGCAAAATAACTGTAAATAATTTGATGTTTTTATAAAAAAATAACTAACAGTTTCAAAAATTAAATTTAAAAAAAACGGAAATTCAAAAAATCACATGTGCTTTTGGAGGCCGTTCCAGTCCCCGCGGCTGATGACTTACTGTAGTCCGTACCCTTCTTAACCAAATATGAGCAAAAGTAACGATATTCAGGTAGAAAAAGTATGAATAGTGGGATCAATAGACAAAGATGTTTTGTGTGACCATATCGACTGTGGAAAGGAAAAAGGACTTAACCCACAGTTTCTTCAAAACTGGTTTTTTTCGATAATCACAATGTATCAAACATGATACACGTTCTATCAAAAGGATGCAAGCTGCAAATGACGAATTAGTATCTAAATTTAGCTTTTAAGTTTGAAAAAATGACCTTGTAAAAAATTAAAACCAAGAAAAAAGACTGAAATAAAGATTTTTCCTAGACAATTTCTTTAATTAATATTAGATTATGTCGATTAAACACCAGTTTAGAAGTCTCCGCGCACTTCAGGGTTGTGTATAATTCATAATTTGCATATGTCACAAAATCATCAAAACACGTTTTTAGCGCCTCCTGTAAAATTTGATATATGTGGGTTAAGTCCTTTTTCCTTTCCACAGTCGATATGGTGACGCTTGTCCTTGGAGGGTTGTATTACATATAATTGCAGAGGAGTGACAATAAAATTCACACCTTCCTCAGAACACTGATAATTGCTTCGAGATTTAGCCTACGAGGCCCCTTGTTAGCGTTTTGGCAGCCTACCGCTGTAAGTAAGTTGTCAAAGCTTTGGTGAACCTTGAATAAAATATCATTTTTTCAACTGTCGTAAAAATAGCTTTGGTAGCGTTTAAATCAACTGAAATTGTCAGACGCGTGTGTGGACAGACGAAAATTTAACTTAAAACAGTTCCATTTAGAGTGATTGACGTCCTGATGGGCCTTGGGACAAAAGTGCGAGGCGCCTATAATCTGATACTCTGTACAAGGGAAAAACATACAAACAGATAAAAAAAAAACATCTCATTGAGTTGACTTGCAGGGCCTTTTGATTCGGATCTATAAAATGTGAATTGAATCAGTTTTTCAACATAAATAATGTATCACACGGTTTTTTTTTAATTCTTCATATGCTGTGAATCAATTTTAAACATAATAGATTATTAAATTTGAATCGTTCAAACTATGTACATTCTCACAAATTTTGTCACTAACGACCCGGGATTCGCCTTTCGGCATCTTCAGGCATTCATGGGAATGCCCATGAGCTCATCCTTTTCGCCAGCAATGGCTTTGGACTCAGTGATGCATTTATACCTTATATAAACACGAAACTTTTATTTGCTAAGCGTCAGTTCAAGTTCATCCGTGCACTTGAATGCCTGAAGATGCCGAAAGGCGAAACCCGGGTCGTTAGTGACAAAATTTGTGAGAATGTACATAGTTTGAACGATTCAAATTTAATATTGAAATTCCACCAAGCACCTTCAGTCGAAATCTTAAATTATATAATAGATTATACTGCATTTTTTTTTATTTTCGAATGACTCAGCGTTTGATTTTTGGAAATCCTTAGTAATTAAAAATGTGATGTCTTCGACAGATTTGTCGGAAGCTTCATGGAAATTTGTTTTGGGCTTTTCGGAAAACAGGAATCAATTTTATATGGACTCCTAATGGAGTTTATCTCAACAGAAATGTTTGTTAATCAGTTGCTCAACCTCACTTTTTTTCAAAGTGAGTAGTAGGGAAAGAAGGATAAGGCTAGATTAGGACTAGTGGTTAGCTAATCGCTCTCGATACGCCCTGTTCATAGGATATAATGGGTGGGAGGGGGGAATTCAAGACATCACATTCATCCATGCCTTCGAACAGAAATTCATAAATCGATTGAAAAATCAATTTATAAAGCTGTCCGTACTGGGATTCGAACCCGTGACCTCCGTAACCGAAGCCAACGACGTTGACCACTCACTCGACCACACAGGCGGCTTTATTCTTATACCCAATGATAAAATATATATTTACTCTTCATATTAAATCAATAGATGGCTTGTCTACACGTGCTTAACTAATATAATCTTCATTCAAACAGAGCAAGCTAGGGTTTTGGCGGTCATTAATTTTCGACCGTTATTTAATACAATTTTCACAATAAAAAAAACATGGTTCATCATAATAGCATACAGTAGTTTAATTGTGTATTCTATAGTTGATTCTGTATCCTAAGTTTTGCCTTTTTATAAACTGGATAAAAGTCATGTTTTATGCCTCAAATGCCTATGTACTTTTTAAGAGTACAAAGTGTTTTTGAATACAAAAATTTAAAAAAACTATCGAATTTTATTAAAATTATTTTTTCTACAACCACCCGCCTATTGTATATGAAAATATATATTTTTTATTTTAAGTAGAAAATCATGCATTTAAAGGTGAATTATTTCTTTCGATTAAACTATATTAATAAAAACACAATAATCCTTTGTACTTCATTCCACTTTATTTAATATCTCGAGACCGGTTTCGCTCATTGCGATCATTGTCAACTGATGCTCGATGCTCGCAATGAGTGAAACCGGTCTTGACATATTAAATAAAGTGAAATGAAGTACAAAGGATTATTGTGTTTTTATTAATATAATGCCTTTCAACCAATTATTGACAGTGAACACCCTAAAATCGATTAAACTATACATAAAAAAGTGCTAACAAATTTTATTTTTTACTGTACTCACGTATATAATATCCACAATAAATATCTATTTTCTTCATACTTATAATTTATGGCATCAACCATAATTTTGCCGTCAACTTGCTATATATCATCGAGGAGTTCTCCCTTTTTCTTCGCGTCTCCTAATCACAGCTCTTGACTGTGACAAATAATTCTTATTTCCACTTCAGCGTATTCAGTTTAATTTTCTCTGGTTACATATTTTCATTAAGGCTGTCGCAATTCGCTTACAATACATGTACATAGCCTTACTTGTAACACTGAGTAATGTTACGATATTTATATTTTGTCATATCATTGAGCTTGTATTATAAATCAACGGTTGAACAAATTAATGAATAACATAACATGAAAACACATATGACTTTAAATAATAAATAGTATAATATAAAAAAACAAAGAGAAGGATAGACATAGTTACACATAACTGTTTTGCTACGAATAAGATATCGTTAGTTAGTTTTAGGGTGTTCACTGTCAATACTTGGTAGAAAGGCATTATATCTAATAAAAACACAATATTCCTTTGTACCTTATTTTACTTAATTTAAAAGGTCAGGACCGGTTTCGCTCATTGCGAACATTGTCAATTGATAAGAAATATAATTTAACAGTGCTATTTATACATAAATGAATTGAAATGAAAAGGTGTAAACAACAATTGACATTAAAAATAAATTACAAATTACAGTTTAAGTGATTTTATAATTACACAAAAAAGTTTTTTTTAATTTTGTGTAATTATAATGAGCGAAACCGGTCCTGACCTTTTAAATAAAGAGGAATAAAGTACAAAGGAATATTGTGTTTTTATTAAAGTATCGTTGGTTTTGTTTTTTTTTTGAGATGCGAGAGCTTAGAATCACAATGGTATATCTAAATAAACATAGTTTTACCATTAAGAATAGTAATTGTGTTGTATCGTATTTTGTTATGTCAAACAATTTACTTCTTTCAGCTAAAGTGAATATGGAAGAAGATTTCTTGGATTGGATTTAGTAGATACAGTTTTTTTTAAACTCTAACGTGATTGTAAATTTAGCCTTTACTTCATAAAGTTACGTGAAAGATAAGACAATATATATATATCAACTGTGGAAAGGAAAAAGAACGTAACCCTCAATTTTCCAAAACAGTTTTTTTTCGATAATCACAATGTATACAAATTGACACACATTCTATCAAAAGGATGGAAGCTGAAAATTCCCAATAAGTATCTAAATTTAGCTTTTAATTTTGAAAAATATGACCTTGTAAATAATTTAAATCAAGAAAAAACACTGAAATAAAGATTTTTCCGAGACAATTTCTTTAATTAATATTAGGTGTTGTCAATTAAACACCAGTTTAGAAGTATTCGTGCACTTCAAGGTTGTGTATAATTCATAATTTGCATATGTCACAAAATCATCAAAACACGTTTTTAGCGCCTCCTGTAAAATTTGATATGTGTGTGTTACGTCCTTTTTCCTTTCCAAATTCGATATAATATACTTGAATATAAAAATTTATTGGCTTCAATGTAACAAACATTTATTAAAGCTTTGGAAAGTATTATCTTAAATATTAGCATTCATACTATTATGGTTACACCTTAGCCAAGCAAATTTCTTCTTTTATTAAAATTACTCTATTCCTTTGTGGAATATGTTTAAAGTCTTATTCGGTGCCGTAGACTTTTCTAAATGCGAATATTTTCTTTCTCTGCAAAAAGATTTTGTATTCTTATGCAAAGTAGCTGTTAAAATTTTGCTTAGAAATAATAATTTTGTTTATGATTATGTGTATATTATTTTCATGCTCCAAATATGAATACTTTATACAATGAGCGGGAAAATATGATGCTTTTAAAAATATTTTACACATAAAATGTACATTTTGGGTAGAAAAATAAGTGACGAATCAATTTTTATTATATAAAATATCAATATGATTATCATGAAATAATTATTACTTATAAAAGTGATTTTAAAATGGTAATTTAATAAAGAATAATCATTTATAGTTTTTTCAGGCTTTGTTCACAGATGGTGAATATATTTTTCAATCACAAAATATTTTCCGATCAAATTTGAGCGCCTAGTTTATTTTCGCAGTACATGAAAAAAAAAAAGGGTAAATAAGTAAGCCGCCTGTGTGGTTGAGTGGTCAACGTCGTTGGCTAACGCTACAGAGGGCACGGGTTCGAATCCCAGTACGGGCAGTTTTATAAATTGATTTTTCAATCGATTTATGAATTTCCGTTCAAAGGCATGGATGTATGTGATTTCTTGAATTCCACCCTCCCACCCATCCTATCCCATGAACGAGGCGTATCGAGAGCGATTAGCTAACCACTAGTCCTGTCTAGCGCCATCCTTATATTCCTACTCTCTTTGGAAAAAGAGAGGTTGAGCAACTGAGTAACAAGCAGTTCTCGTAGAAATAATTCTGTTGAGATAAACTCCATTAGGAGTCCATATGCTCCATATTGGGAGCGGACATGGTAAAAAAAAATAAAAATAAATAAGTAACCTTTTCTTCCAGGGTACTGTTTTTAGAATTGGGTAGACTATTTGGGAAAAGAAGATGCAAAACATACATACTATACAAATCATTAAAACGATTACACAATTATTAATTTATGAAAATTACTATTCCACTCCGAGAATTGAGATATAATTAATACAATTTGTTAGGTTAGGTTAGCTTAGTTTTTAAAATCAGCGTCGAAACTGGTCGTAAAAATATTAAAACTAATCTATCATAACTTTACCTAATAATGTATTAATACTATTTTTTAAAAAAACTTAAATTAACTTCGAACAAAATATTATATATACTGTTAATTGTCCTACGCCTGGCAGCACAAAACCTGTCTCGAACATATAGATCATAGGTTCCCAAAAATTTTCGGGTGGCGACCCTTTTTTATAAAAGCCATGTGACTAGGCGATCCCCTGAGGAAATTGAAATGCTCGGTTTGCCACACTTTTTCCCCGGATTGTCTCTGAAACTTCTTTTTATTTTTAGCTCACTGAGGAATTTGAAATCCTCGATTTGCCATACTTTTTCCTCAGATTGTCTCCGAAACTCCTTTTGTTGTTCAAATCTAAAATCGAAAATCGAAAAAAGTTGGCGACCCCCCAGAAAACCCTTCGCGACCTCCAGGTTGGGAACCCGTGATCTAGATAAAAGAACGAAGCAACAGATCATTTGACACACAATGACGACTTACGTTATTTAAAATTACGTTTCTTATTTTGCATAATTTATCAGATTTCTTTAAAAAAAAATGGGACTTATTGTAAAAATCAAATCCACATTAAGCATTAAGTATTTTTTAGCGTAGAAAAATGATAGGCTTCAGATTAAGTATATTTAAGAGGATTATGTTTTTGTTTATAATTTAATATAATGCTTAACGTTTAAATCTCGCTGCTTAGAGCAAAGTCAAAAAATATTCGTGTATCATTGTTACTTCTGAACGACCGAAATTTTTCCATGTATTGTTCATCTCCTACTGTGGATGCTGACATAACAATTCTAACAAAAATTGATACACAGAAAAACGCGAATGATATAGGTGAGTTGGCAGGGTGATATTTACAGCCCCCTCCGTACACACACGACAAGCCAATAAATCTCCAAAATGGCGCGCGCGAGTCGTTTTATTCACTATTATGTAATGCCAGGCGAACAGACAATGCTTGCGGATTACGTTTTACATATCACAACCGATGTGCGCCTTGAGACAGGACCCGTTCCGCCATTTCCCGAACGCCGCGCGGCTTCGTGGTCTGATTTTATTAATACCATGCAAAAAATTGACCGACTCAGCAATTCAATTATAAACCTTAATCGGAGAACTGTCATGTACCAGTAATACTGATAGGGGCGGAATAAATCTGTTTAACCCATTGGTAAATACTCGTCATATCATTTGCAGCGGCGTAGCTATCTCATAGCAGTCATGCAATGCATGTATGCCTGGTGAAAATGGGAGCCCATTTTTGGTATCCATATTTTCTCCCAATCTGGAACATTTTTCCCTCTAACAGAGGAATCTTTTCTACGAGAACTGTTTGTTACTCAGTCGCCAACCTTTTTTTTTCCAATGCGAGTATTACGGATAGAAGGCTTTTACAGGACTAGTGGTTAACTAATCTCTCTCGCTACGACCAGTTATTGTAGGATCGGAAGGGTGAAAAGGAATCTTTAATTACCATGTCATAAACAGAAATCGATAAATAAACCCGAAAAAATCAAGATAAAAAAAACAATTTACCACAAAAAAATCATCATATCTACATTCACATATACAAAAAATATTATTTTCTACTGTACAAACCTGCAACTATGTTAAAAATTGAAATATGAATCATCTTTGAACCATTACCATTAACGACGGAACCAGAAGCAAAGCCAACTCATAGCAGTCATGCAATGGGCCCAACGAAAAGAAGTGGCTTTGCGTTACGTTTGTATGAGGGCTCCAAATTTCAATTGACGCCACTGATCATTTTTTTTCGTTGCGAAACTGGTCGTGATCTTAATAAATAAACGTGGAATGAGTACAAAAGTGTCTTTTATTTTTTTAACTAATTTATTTAACATACAAACATATCAGTTATATTGTCATAAAAATATTATGGCATACTATAAATGATCGGTAACTATTTTGACATCATGTTATCCATATATATGTGCATATACTTTTGAATTTAAGAACATTATTTTTCATTACAATTTATTTTACCCGATTATTGATAGGTACTTGACATTTTTGAGAATAAACAAAGTGAACAAATTAAATGGTAAGAATTTAAATCAATTTTTGGTCATAATAAAAATATGTTACTGTCAGAATATTTTATAATCATTTTGGTAAGGTTATGTTAGGCTAGGTTTTTTTATATTTCATTTCAATTATGACTATTAACACTGACCGATATGTTATGACCATTAAATATAAATTCTGACCGGAAAAACACGATCCATAAACAAATAAAATTTATTGAATTGGTATGGTAAACTAATGAGTACATTTAATTTCGTGTTAAATCACATTTTTAAATCTTTGAACATTGCCACAAGATATACAATTCGTAAGATATTAACACGATGCTGCCAAATTCAGAGTTGTTGTACTTTAGAACTAGGGCTGTGGAGGGAAACCTGCGGCCTCGTGGTTACTCTGATAAGGCATTTTCACTTGATCAAAATATTCACTTTGATCAAAAACCTTTACGCAAGCGTTTGAAAAAAGAGCGTAATCGACCCATTATAATATGTTTGACAGTCAAAAAAAAAAGAGGTGATCAACGTTATCTTTACTGCGACCTTATTTTGAATCAGATAAATGAATGTGGCCTTTATAAATCAAAAGGTTCCCCGCCCCTGAACTAGGGTATCGATTTATTTTTACGGACACTTATTCGGTTTTTCTTCGCAGTGTAAAGACTCCGTTTCAGTTGACTGAATAGCTTCGATTTAAAATAATAAAATGGCGTGAAGATATATCAGAAATCGTCATATAGCGCCCCTATCGGAAGGGCCATAAACTTATTTATTGTACGGTTATAAAATGGCGTTGTCTCTGGAGCCATCTAACGAATAAGTCGCTCCGCTCTCCACCCATTCTTTCCTCCCGTGGCGTAATCATCAAACTTCAGCCATGGAAATTCTCGGAATGCTACAAATGTGGGAGTAAAGTTTTTTATTCACTACTCAGACGAATAAAACAAAAACAGTGGTAAATCAAAAAGGCCTTGATAAGCTCTCCACTGTTGTCGAGTTAAATGTTACAAATTCAAAACTAGTTTCGAGTAATAAACCGTTATATGACAAGACCGGATTAGGCTCGTCCTCGCGTAGCTTTTTTGTTTTGTAAATCTCGGCAAACTTCTTCAATTATTATAATTTATTATTACACAGTGTCATAAGATAGAATAAACCACGGTCTTATTATTAATAGTGGAATAGTTATATTTATTAATGGCAAAACCAAACGCAATGGTGCTCAATTAAACAGTAAAATAAGTCTTTCATAAAAAATTACTATTCAAATTGACGGCTTATAAAAGGTTCGTATTTAACCTGTGTGAATTTTAATACAGTGTCGGTCATAATTTTTATCATATTGGTCTGAATTTATATTACATAGGTTTACAGATTTTTTATTAAATGGTCATAATATATCGATCAGTGTACAGAGGGCAGAATAAATAATCAATGGTCAGAATTTATATAAAATAGTCATAATTTAAATGAAATAAAAAAATCTAACCTAACCTAACCTAACCATAATGTTTATAAAATATGACCGTATAAAAAAAACCTAACCTTAGCTAACCTGGATGCCCTTGCCCTTAATGGATTTATTTAAGGGCATCCAGGAGACTATTGATGGGTTAGGAACTAACTCAGGTCGCATTGGTCTAAAAATTAATACTAGTAAGACCTATGTGATGTGTAACCAAACCTGTCATGACTCTGATAGGACCCTTACCAGCGCGGGATAGATCATTGAGAAGGTTGACAGCTTCAGATACCTCGGCGTACATATCCCCGAAGACGGTAGTACAAAAAACGAGCTCGCCATTCGTTTAGGAATGGCTGGAGCCACATTCAACTCAATGCGGACTGTCTGGGACTGTCAATTCGATTAAAATCAAATACCACTTATTCAACGCTTTCATTATACCGGTACTGCTTTTCGGTTGCAAATCATGGCACCTGACGAAGACTCAGAAAAACCGTATACTGAGCTTCGAGAACAGATGCTTGCGTCGGATAATGGGGGTGAAGTGGTTGGATTTTGTGAGGAATTCAGAGAAAAGGGACCGTACGAGACAGCGTCCCGTCACGTCAGTGGTTATGGAGAGACGTTGGAACTGGCTGGGTCACGTGCTGCGGATGCCTCCGGAAAGCATCAATCCTGCCTGCCTCTTCTTTCGACCGGTGGGATTCCGGCGTCTCGGACGTCCGTCGCGTGGTGGCCATATGCTCCACATAGAGAGTGAACATGGCCAAAGAAGAGAACCGAACTAAACTATTTACAGATTTCCTCCATCTATAGTTTAAATATTATGGTCACGTCCCAAATTTATCCTGATTGACCGTTTTTGTTGACATAAATAGTCTTATTTCGCATCTCGTTTCACCATTTTGTCTAACTCAGGTGGTTGTTAACGGGAGCGGCACCGTTTCTCTGGTGGGCGTTAAGAAGTCTGGGGGGAGCGTTTTTATTTTTTCAGTATTTGGGGGGCACTGCAGGATTGCGAGGGGGCGATGCGAGTGGGAAAATTCGTCGGTTAGTTAAAAAAACGAGATATTTTGGGTAAAAAGTATAGGAAATTAAAAAAATTTAATTCCTCGGTGAAAGGGAGGGGGCGTTAGATAATTTTAGATGACTTATTTCTACCAAAGGGGGCGATTCTTTCAATTTGTCTAAGAAACACTGGCCTAAATGAAATTAACTAGAAATCTAGCTAAGAAATTGAATACAATTCAAAACATTGAAAAAAAAATCCAAAAGAAAAACGCGTTTACATAGTAAAAAGAGTTCTCTTACAAAACTACGCGGAAATAAAGAGTATCTGTTAAAATTTAGGTGTTAAACTGCAAATAAGCAACTTAGTATGTATAAAGCAATTTAAAAAAATATATTTATTCTTTAAAAATAAGTCTAAAAAGATAAATAGGTTGTTTAAAAATGAAGCTTATATGTTGATATTATTTGAAGATTTTCCGCATTATCGGTTTTCCGCATTGCTTTTCACGGTCCTTTTAAAAACGTAGAATCAGGGTTTTACTGTATAAGCAAAATATAAAATGCTTCTTTTATCGCAATTTACAATAAATAACAATGATAACGACGTAAAACATATATTATATTAGAATATAAGTTATTTACGTGGATAAGGCTATACTTATTTTCACGTGAGTTGAAAATTCATGCTATCTGGCATTTTTTATTTTAAATAATCATGTCACAAAATAACAAAATGTGAAATAGCTTATGTCATGACACGAAAGTTCAGATGAAAACGCCAACTTGTTATAAATGTAAAAGCTTGACAAAGATTTATATTGGTAATAGATTATATTTATACCTTATAAGCTGTAAATTTCCACTAATGTAGTTAAATTGCTGCCTAGATTTATAAAGATAACACAGGTAATACCATAAACCAACTAGTTTCGAATTGTTTGAATAATTTCTAATCGTAAACCAAAATACATGCGATGATTAATGGGTGTGGAATTTTACCATTTCTGCGTACGCGTCTACAGTTTCGTGTGCATTAAAATGATATATCACTGGATGAGTTATTTTCAAGTGGTCTAATGAGGTATTCCCAGGAGAGAAACTCACGAGCAACTCAGAAAACGTACTAACTTTGAGCGACTAAGCAAATGTCGAAAAGAGAAACGTTTGTTTGAGTGGAACACTTCAGCGAACTGGAATATACAAATTCGATAACTATCAATTTATTATGTGTCTAAACGTGTTTTTTTTTATCTTCTGTCCTGCCATTTAGAACATTGTTTATTTAAAAGCTTTTCTATTTTTCGTTAAAAAGATAAGACAGCATGAGTGCAAAGGTATAAATACGACGTCCTTCCTTTTCGATACAAATTAATTACACATATATTAAAATGAATAAGTTAAGTTCATTTGTAAATTTGAATTTTGGAAAACAACGAAATAGAACAAACGCTATACAGCAGGGTTCCCTAACCGCTAGAAAATGTCACCCTAAATGGGAACTTTAGAGTTACAGGGGGGGGGGGAATCTTTAGATTACTAGATTCATGTTTTCAACAGAAATTTGAAATGTGCTTCAGTTATTTTAATATGTTAGTAATAACTAATAAAAAATATACCTGAATAAAATTACAACATTATGTACATTCATACATGCATAAAAATCTAGGGGGGAAATATATTTTAAAAAATAGTGAAAGAATGGAGAAAATAAGGGAGCTTCTGCTATAGAGACTTCTTGGCAACACGGCCAACATATACTTTTTAGATGTTTCTTGTGATCTTTGTCGTTCAAGTTTTTTTTATGATAATAAATAAATATGAATGTTTTCGTCTTATGACTAGTGCATCCAACTCCGGAATTTCATCCAATTTCGTGATCCCGAAATCCCGGGATTGTGACAGTACTAATCCCGAAATCACAGGAATGAGGATAAAAAGTGAAATATTCTCGTGAGTGAAATCCACCTGAGACTTAAAAAGAAAATCCGAAATCTATCATTTTGGCCTTTTGAAATTAGCCACCGACATTTTTTTTTTAAATCCCCGATAGAGCTAAAAACAAAAAGGTTACACATTTTTGTCGATTTGATAATCGACGAACAAAAATTGTAAATCCCGAATTTGTTCACGATTACAAAAATGATCCGGTATTGAATGCTCTACTTATGACGTATCAAATGACAAATTTTTAAATATCATAATGAAAAATAGCAACACAACATGATGGCTAAATACAATCTGAAAATTATCTCAAATTGTATCGCATTTTAAAACCAGCGATCATTTCAAGACACTATTTTCTTACTTGTTGATTATCTTTATTTTATATCTTAATTTGTTGCTTTATTTTTATCAAATTTAGGTAGGTTTTTCGTAAAATTTTGAAGAAACTTTGATTATCTATTTTATGGTTTTTATTCCTCGGCGCAACTATGACTTCATCTTCGTTTCAGATGCTGGTAACCGCCTCAGAGAACTGGTTATCACAATATAATTGATACTGATATTTACAGTTGTATATTGCTTCAATAAACGATACATTAAGCAAGCAAATAGTTTGCATAGTAAGATATATTACGAAACCATACTTTGAATGGAAACTAAACATCTACGTTCTATATTAACTGTAAATTGCCAAATTCTGCAATATTTCCTTTTTTTAAAAAGAAAACGGCACATTCTTTTTGGTTTCACAATGAAAGTTCCATTTTGGGAAGTTTAATCTAACAGCTGCCACCCATTCTTGGTAAAAGGGTGAGTAAACGTAAAAATCCCTTTCGGAAATAATCAAACCAACCGAACAACATAAATAAAAAATATACAAACTTGCCAAGTAAATATAAATGTGTAAAATTTGCAGAAATTTACACTGAACGTAATTCAATGTTTAGTTCCTAAAAACATAATATGCACCCTCGAGAGGTGAAGAACTAGTAAAATATTCAAAAAAATCGACTTTAATTGTTATAGCCGTTTTATTAATTTGAGTGAAGTTAATATTTTGCTCAAAGCTCTGCAAATAAGTTATGATAAATACAAACGTTGGACAAGGTATATCAGAAATATAATATTATATTTTTTAACTTTTTTGCGATACGCAAGATTAATTGATACTTTAATGATTTTCAGCCAACTAGTTAAATGGTAAAAGATTTTTTTTTGTACTTTTAAGTACAATCACTTCTTTACTTCGTGTTTTGGACGATTGAATATTTTTATTTTACGAAGATAAACACTACTACAATGTGTATTAACTGAGGTTACTTCACATTTACAATACTTTAAGATAAGCAAAATATTACAACGAATCCAACTTATTTTTTTCTTAAATACCACTTGGCTCACTCCATCTCTAATGGGCCCAATATGTCTTAAGCTTTTGACCTCAAAGTCACTCGGAAATACGTCAAAGAAAAACAAACATAGACAAGCAATACCGATTTTTTTCAATACATCGGAGATAACATTGTTTTTTGTTATAAACTAAGGTTTTGGTATATATGTATAAACATGTCACGTGAAATGTATTATGTATGAAGATGATAAATACGAATGAATAATTGCGTGAAATCGCATAGCATTTAATTGTCTGTGAAATGGAAACAGTAAGTCTAGCTAGGTTCATATTCCACGATAGATATGTCGAATGTTGTCAATGATTGATTCTTAATTGTCTCTGTTAATTTATACACATTTGTAGTAGTCAAGTAAGTTTATTGTATGAGACTTCTGTATGTTCACATGATTGTTTGACTAGAGTAAAACATAAATGACGTTATCACATCACACACAATAACTTGATATTAATTTTACAGATAATGGAAATTGAAAAAGAAATTTACTTCTCTTGGCCTTTACGAGATCAAATAAACTAAACATAAGCGGTTTTTTTCTCCCAATGTGTACAAACAATCTGCTTTTTGGTTATACCAACTGGAAAAGTTGTTTTTAATCAATTTCGTTTTGTTGCGTTAAGTTGTGAGTGAGTTGGGACTAGAGTATCCAATCCTGAACCCTTTTTGTGATCCTAGAATTTCGGGATTGAAAATTTTTCAATCCCGGGATTAAACATTCAACATAAAATCGTATATAAATTGTGATATTTTAGCTCTTCCCAGAATCTTCAAATCTTAAATCCCAGGAATTTACGGTTTTTTCCAAATGAACAGCGCGTCGCGACATCTTTCTCATTTTTTTTAACGTTTTTCAGAATTGAACGGAATCCCTGATTTGGATACCTTAGTTAGAACAAATGCCATTTTAAATGTCTAAAAGTATTTTTATTTCACACTTTGTGTTGTTACCTGTTTTTTTATATAGCTTTATTCAGACTGTACCCGCTGTTTATTTCGTGTGAACATGATTTAAAAATACACATGAAAAATTAGTGATACACATTTTTAGTGTTCATTAATAAGACACAGTTTGTAATTGTAATGACCTAATACTAAAAAGAAATACCAAATAGTAACCATGCAATTTACAAAAAAAAATCATGTCTCTCCATTGACTCTAGAGCGCTGTAAAACGTTTTCCATCAAAAGCGCTTTTCATTGCGGATGCACATCATTTCCTTGGGCTCAATAAACGCTTTTAGATTTCCATATCTATTGGAAAATTCAGAACATATTCAACCTTCCACACGATTTAAACGCGGCGTATTCAAATTTCAAAAGGGATACAAAATATCATAGTGATTTTGCGGTGTGTCAATTTTCATATAATGCATTCTCTAAAATTTTCCTGCTAATAGTTTACAACTTTATTGATTTTGCTTCAATTTTCAATCATTAAATTAGTATCTGTTAGTACAACGAAATATTTTTCAACAAAATGGCTGACATTATTTTATTGCGTCATCGAAGCAACGCATGTTATTTGACAATTAGTTTTTCGAATATAAACATATTTGATGAAAAAATACAGTGTTTGTGTATTTTTTTTAGTAATCATTTATTTACTAATATAAAAAAACTTAGATTATTCCACGTATTGTGGTACAAACTGTGACATGTGGTTCGCCTCTTACGGAGGCATCCTTAGACAATTTTATTTTTATAAATGCTTGTTTAAGTCACAATACGTGCAATAATCTAAGTTATTTCATTTTTAATATTAAAATGAACTTCCACAAAATTACCGCCAAATCCATCAAAAGTATCATTTATTAACTGTTTAATAAAACTCCAATGGTAATTTTTGCTATCACTGAATACTTCAATAATATATTAAAGCTCTTTTTGTAAAACTAAAGTTTAACGCATTCGGCAAAACCAATCTATGAGCAACCCAATTATTTTTATTGATTTTATCAAAACTTTCTCATTGGTATTATAACACTTCTCTAAAGTACCACTTATTGAAAAAAGTGAACCGGTGGTTTTCATACTTTTACACTGACTGGACATGAAACATTTTAATTTATCGTATACATTCCTCATGTTGTACTTCTTTATTTTAAAGGCGTTGTTTTTCTGTTTGTTAGTGCAAAAATAGTGCTGTAACCATCATCTCATCTCATCTCATCAAATATTCACACTATTGAAATAACGTTTCTTTGTAAAAAAACAAAAATCTTTTTTTGGTATAATTATTATCTAGAAATGTTGCAGGTGTGAATCCACTCTTTAGACGTTCATTCAATATGAAACATAAAAGCTATATTCGGTTCTTTGGGAAGTTTACAGTTCTCCTTTTTTTAGTATGTTCACTGTTGATTTGAAAACAATGTATAATATTACAAGTTTTTTACCCGATGCTCGAAAAACACGCAGCTTTCCAAAACACCACAATTATCTTATGATGTGGACTTTTGAGAAGTGAAGTGAGCCAAATAAAAAAATGGTAAAACTTTTCTCTTACATTTTTATATACTAAAAATAAAAATAATAAAACATTTTTAGTACTTTTTCCACATAAAATTTATTAGATCAGGACCGGTTTCGCCCATGATGAGCATTGTCAACTGATAAGAAAAACAATAAAACAGTGATATTTATACAAAATTTAAGTGATAAAAACAAGGTATGACAAACAATTGGTATTACAACCTAGCAAAAGAATTGAAGTAAAATACAAGGAAAACAAACTATAAATAAAAAGTTGAAGATCACATAGCAATGAAACTATTATGACAAAAACCAATAAGGTATGAATTATCATTACCAAAGTAAAAACCAACAATTAGTAAATATCACTGTTTTATTGTTTTTCTTATCAGTTGACAATGCTCATCATGAGCGAAACCGGTCCTGATCTAATAAATTTTATGTGGAAAAAGTACTAAAAATGTTTTATTATTTTTATTATAATGCCATTCCACCAAGTATTGACAGTGAACACCTTAAAAGTGATTTTTATTTACAATCACGTTTTTATTTAATCTTTTTATGGATTGTATTGCGCTGTTAATTTACTAAGCTCACTTTACTTTTACGATACTTTGTACATAAATGACATTTTAAATATTATTACACATAAAAATCATTTTTTCTTAAAATACCACATACTTGACTTACTGCACTTTTAATTGACTCAACAAATTATGAATTAAACAAATGGTTTTAATTTTGTAAATTTACTTGATTTAGTGATTTAACTAATTAAAAGCATGCTACTTTTTGTAACGGAAAAATTTACCATACACATATTGAGTATGTAATATTTAATTTGCAATATTAACAATTTTATTAAATATGTGAGCAACTAATTCATATTCCAAAAATATATGCTTTCCTTTTAATACGGGGCGTGCAACAGCGTACTGATAAAATCAGGTAAAATGACTTTCAAATCCCATACAAATACACTTCGATTCATGCCGGCCGGATAACATAATACAAGCCCGCACACTCACGGGTCATTCGTACACAGCCTTTTACAAACCCTCCGGAGCTTTTGTCGAGAGAGCTTTCATACAACGCCACCTTCAATGCGCTGGACGCCCTCCAATAACTCGGCATCAGCGCCGCTCCGAGTGAAATATGATAAATGACACGGCGTCGACTTTTTCGCGGCATATTGAATGTAATAATACGTCTTGCTGGCGATAAGACGTGGCAATCATATTTCAGTCACGTTGACTTGGAATGTCGACAGCCAAGTTTCCATGAGATACATTGCTATTCTCCTCAGGGCTTTGTGTTTACAGTGCCAGTTTGTTGGAAGATGGCTATTGTTTTGTTTCCAAAGAAACTTTGCAGCAACTAAACAGTGTTTCAAACTGTCATATTATTTATTATTAAATATTGAGCGCTCGTGTAACGTGTAAAAGTACACATATTGCATTTAGAAGTATCATTATAGTTCTAGCAAAAAAACGTTTAGTAAGAAATATTAGATTTAATTATCTCTCATATATCCGTGCTAAAATTGAGATCAAACCAAGAATCTTAATATGAACAAAGACTGCAGAACGAATTAATTTACGTTGCATTGTACGCAGTGACGTAACTAGAAAATCTGGGCTCATATACAAACGTTACCAAAGAGAGATTAGAAAAAGACAACTTTGAGTTGTAACTTCCCGCTGTCCATTTTTTTACGTGCTGGTGAAAAAGGCTCATACCAATTACTCGTTTGACAGTGAGTTTTTAAAATACTGATTTTTTAAAAAATTCAAGCATGGATATAATTTTTTACGTCATCAATAAGCAATGCACATGTTATTAGTCATAAAAAACTAACATTTATTTATTACTAAAGGGACGGTATTTAACAAAGTCATATTATTAGGATACGTTTAAAGAGATAAAACGCATGCATAAATTAATCATTTCAATCTTGACATGTCTTTTATTTTAATAAATTTCAGTAAATTTGGAAAAAGTCTTCTCAGTGTTTTATATAACAGTAGTATTCAGCATAATAGTAAATCAAGATAATTTTTATTGTGCATTGCCAGCAAAGTAAAAAAATATGACCAACCTTGAAATACTGTGTGGTGGACACTGGACGTATGCTTCACCTAGTAAGTGAATATGTTGAACGAAAAAGGTCAAAAAATTCTACACCAAAAGTAAATAATTAATAAAAAAAATTGTTTTAATGAATATAGAAATCTATTTTGTTACTAAATACTAGACAAATCTACGAAAACAAACATTTATCTGACACATTCTACATTTAAAACTATTATTTTTAACTATCTCTAGGTACTTCACTTGTGTTATTTCACCTCACTTTGTTGTATCATAGTAGACGATGATCAATAGATTCTTTTTAAAATTGAAAAACATCATTATTTTTACTAATAAGTCTATACATTGAATATGTCCAATCAAAAAACAAATATTTACGCCCAGTATTTTAAAATATGTTATTTTGTATTTTTAATAAATTCAACGGACGCTTTTAAGTAAAATAACGACTTTAAAATAATTACAAACATTGACAAAATTGATATTTTCCTTAGAAATAAACAAAACTTTTTGAAACGGTTAATTAATATTTTTAAACAATGTCAAGTTTCAAGTAAAGATTCCAAGTATACACGGGAAAGATAGTACAACAAAAATATCTTAACTATTATGACTTAAAATGTGAACACATGCGACATGCTTGTAAAGAAAACATGTCGAGCATAAATTTTCATTCAATACACTTACCGCAACGCAAAAGTTTTAAAATAAAACTTTTAATTGTAAAATAGCACAACAGTCGTGTGTGATATGAGATTTGACTAAATAATTTATTACGGTGAAATGTGTTTTTGACGTTGTTATTGAGTGTAAATTTAATTGGTATCGAAATGAACCATCCATTGAGGAAAATCTTTCCCAAAGTTCAACCAGTCTGTCTCATACTAACTTGTCAATAAGTTGCGGCTTCGTATTATTTGAAACGTAAGCAAAATTTGATAAAGTAAACATTTCCAATTTGTGCTAGCGGTTTGACTAATTTACTAAACAATCAATAATATTGTTGAACAGTAGATAATTAATACAAATATATTGGAAGTCATCTGAGTTAAAAATGATAAAGTAATAAGAAAAAAAAATATTTGTGTCAAAAAACGTAACTGTCGGGAATGATTGGCCTAGTCTCTACAGGGTCGTAGAAGAAATCAAAAATAACAACGCTGTTCCCGCAGCAGTATTCAAAGAAAAAAAAACAGGGAATCTGTTAACTGTTAACTGTGATACTTATTGCGAACTCTTCAATAAAGACATAAAGCTTATAACCTTTATTTTTAAATAATAAATAGTACAGCAAATTAATAATACATATATTATAAAAGGTCATGTGTGAAAATTTTACCAATACACTTGATGCGCATCGATACCAACAAAGTGTATGTGTGTAAGCCGATATTAAAGACACAACTATATCAAGAACACGAGCATAATATGGGTCCACTAGAGGTGAATAAGTCAATTGGTGTTTTAGAAAATAATAAGTTAGATGCGTTGTAATATTCTACACGTCTTTAAGTATCGTAAAAGTTAAGTAACCTGATGTTAATACACATTGCAATAGTGTTATATTCGTAAAATAAAAATATGCAATCCACCAAAATGCCCAGTAAAGACATTTGTTTTACCATTTTACTAGTTGGCTGAAAATCATTAAAATAACAATTTTCTCTTGCGTATCGCAAAAAAGATCACAAATTACAATATTATGTTTCTGCTATACATTGTCCAACATTTGTATCCATCATAATTTATTTGCAGAGCTTTAAGCAGAATATTATTGTAACTAAAATAAATAAAACTGCCATAACATATCATTTCAAATAATAATTGAAATAATGCATTACCCAAATATTAAAAACAGACATCGCTGTCGACCGAATTCATATGTTAATTTATTCGTATTTATAAAACAATCATCTGATTAGCCTTCTAATTGCATTTTCCACGACCATTTATTAGCTTAATTAAATTGTGGAAATCGGTTTGCATTAGTTTGATAGATTTCCAGTAAACGAACGGTAAAAGTACGGTTAAGCTTGCATAAATTATTGTGATATTCGCTAAAAGCTTTTTACTCGAATTTAATATTTTTCATTGAATGTCGTTTTTTAGATGATAAGCCGAGAACTTTCTTTCATCGTGTATTCATTATTTGTGGATATCTATGAAGTAGCGTTTGTCATTTGATTCAATAACACAATAAAATTAAAAAATGCGTTTAATAGATTTAGACATCAACAGATATTTTGAAAACAAATTTTAATTCTGCTTCTTCCTCAGTAAATAAAATAAATATATGTAATCAATTAATATTTCATCAATAAAAAACACAATATTCCTTTGTACTTAATTTCCATTTTTTATTTATCAGGACCGGTTTCGCTCATTGCAATTCATCAACTAATAAGAAATATTTTTAAAAAATCTTATCAGTTGGCAATGCTCGCCATGGGCGAAACCGGCCCTCATCTTGATAGATAAAAAGTGGAAATAGAATACAAAGGAATATTGTGTTTTTTCTTATTATTATGCCTTTCCACCAAGTATTGACAGTGAACACCATGAAAGTAATTAATATTTCCCGTTAGTTTTTAGGTTCAAAGACTGTAATAAAATCTATAAGATATTGCAAGCATATTAATATTTTTTTTCTGTTTTTCTCAATTCTGCTTGATTATTTTTTTTTCGTTTCACGTGCATGACGTATTGGCGTCAACTTAATGTATGTGACGTTTTTTACAGTATTAGTTTTGAGATAATTATGCCGAGCTTATATATATAAATAGCTTATATATATAAATAGTTACGTTAAAATGTACATACTTTAAACACTATTTAAATTACTGCCAAAGATCACCATTAGTTAATTAATTAATTGATTTGGCATTTACTTGGCAGAACTCCATTATAACAGATTAAAAATATCAAAGTATTTTAGTTCTACAGTTTTTAATATTTTTTATGCGTTGATAGCTATTTCGGGTTTCGCCATCGTCATTAGTGTCAAAACTCCATTAGTGTCAAAGCTCACACTTTGAAACAAACAATATGATTAAAAGGAATCAATCAGTATTTTGCATGGCTTAATATTATATTTCGAGTCTTTAGAAAGACTTTTTATAATAATTGGTTATCCTTTTTTGATTTCGATGTAATTGTATTATGTTCGTGCAAAACAAATCATTCTTAAAATAAATATTGCGGATTTTTGAGTAACGATTTTTTGACTACAAACATATGTTTATTAAAAAAATATTCAAGTTTACGATAAAGAAATAAGGCATGAATTTTTGTAATTTTTGACAATTGGTTTTTAATAGATAAACGTGACAGAGTAATCATTTTCCTAACAATATAGATATTTTAACAAAGCAAAAATCAGATGCACTCTATTAATGGTTAAGAGAAGTAAAAAATAAACCATAAATAATATATTTTAAACTAAATATTCATTGTCCATAACGTTCTTGACAAAAAAAATAAGTATGTAGGGGCTGTGAAAGCAGCAATGAAAGGAGTGAAAAGGAGTATAAAGGATTATGCAAAACATAATCTCGGTTTGAATACATCCTGCAGACCATTTTATTAACCCTTTGATGAAGGTTGACAAGTATGTACAATACAATAGCCGAAGTCAACTTTACTTAAATGAGCGACAGATTTGTATCGTTCATTATGGTCACATAATATGGCAACATCGTTTTCAAATATTATTACTAATAAATTCATCTTGAAATCGAAAATACTTTACATTACTGGTTCCAAATCATTTTTCAAAGATAAATTTTATAAAAGTATAATAAAAAGGAATGTTTTACTCAATCGGGATAATTTGAATTATTTTTATTCTGTACACTTCCATTAAATTTACGGAAGTGTACAGAATAAAAATAATTCAAATTTGACATTCAATTTCCATCAAGTACCTTCAGCCGAAATTCTAAATTATATCAATTGGGATATTTTGAAAATCTTATTGAACTAGATTCTATCAATTACACGAATGTTTGTCAGTATGTAAGCCATTTAATATTTTTTCTTAATTATAGGTGTCGCTGTAAACCGCTACATTCACTTTTAACGTAAATATTTATATGTATATCGAAATATTAGTTCATCGTTGTAAGTTCAATATTTTTTCCAAAGAAACATTCAATATCTGATTAAATTAATTGAGGCGTCTAAAAGCAAAAAACCAACTCACGTTGAAGAGTTAGTTGTAAATGACGTTTTTGTGTTTGACGCTATGATTCTTATTTATATTAAAAAAATATTTTTCCATGATATTGTATATCCAATAATTAAAACAATATGTCAGTTCTTTAAGTCAGTCAAGCAATTGTTGCAATATATATAAGCGAAATAAAATGTCTGTAACGTCCATGAAACGTATTTTTGTAGGGTTGCGTGAGTTTCGAAAATTATATAGTATAATTTTATCTTTAGATATGTAAAATGATGCGTAGGCTTAAAATGGTATGTACGTTTGATTTTAGACACCTCGATTCTCATTTTTTTCACTTATTCATTTATATATACATATTATTGACGTTCAGTTGAAAGCGCTCTTTAATTTAAAGGGACAACGTCCTCGTTTTAAAAAAAATCTCTCCGTCTTCAATGAACACTATAATAAATATTTGTATTTTTTTATTTTAAAATTACATTGCATTTATCAATTAAGGCTAAAATGAACTTCTAATTTGAAATCATTTTTTTTTAACTTTCGCTAGTTACTTGTGATGTCTAAAAATTCCCTCCTACCCTTTACGACCCTTCAATAATAAGGTGTAGCGAGAGCGATTAGTTAAGCACTAGTCCTGTCCTAGTCCTATCATTCTATCCCTATTACTATCTTTAAAAAAGAGAGGTTGATCAACTGACAAACAGTTCTCGTAGAAAAAACGTATGTTGAGATACCTCTATTATACAACATGCTTCACATTGGGAGCTGACATGGATAAAAATGTTACTGTTCCAGAAACGTTCTGAAAATTGTAATTATATCATTTAAATAAATATAAAATTTGCGGTGTTACTTTTAAATTAGTAATATTTACGTAGTTTAAATTAAATGCTTACTTTTTTATTTGCCTGACTCGATGGTAAAAAAAATTGTACTTTTTTAAGAAGCAATTGATTAAACAAATTCTGCGATGTTCTATTTGTTTTTAAATAAACTCAAAAATAACTGATGAGTTCAAAATAACAGTGTATTTTAATCACAAATTTTGTTTTTGTTAAGTCGATCATGCATTCGTCAAAACGATCAATCATCTAAACTTGTTATAAAAAATCAATTAAAATCAACTATATCTGTAAATGAGAAAAATAAATCAATAAAGTTTCTTCTTTGTACACTTGATTACAGTAAAAAAAGTTCAATTTGATGATTTAGTTGTAAACATATTATCATAATTACGTAAAGTATTTTTTAATAAATTACGATGGAATGCATATTTAAAACATTTCATGGGTTATTATTATGTTTAAATAAGCTTATGTGATTTGCAATATAATGATGATTAAAACTCATCATTATTTATGAGTAGGTAAGTGATGGGCTAAAAGCATAAATTGCATCGTGATTCGCAAACAGTTTAGTCACATAATTGAGAAGTTGTACTGAGTAATTTAAGTTGCTGATTTTTTTTAACATTCTCTTTAATTTGACACAAATTTCTTATAAGTAGATTGAACACAAATAGTGTAAAGTTACTGTTTGTACAAATAATTTGATTATCATTCAATAATGGTAACAAATTTAGTATGAAATTGTTACTTTACTTGTTGAGCTTGTTTTTGAATAGTAGAAAAGGACAAACTCCGATTTTTTTGTAATTTATAACATAATATTTGAATCAATTTTTAGTTTATTCGTTAAAGTTGCGTTGCTCCGATGATGCTTCTCAAAGAGGCAAAACACGTGTCAAAAGTTGTAGCACAAAAATGAAATAACAAATGTAACTTCAACAAAGCTACCGCTGAATCTTTCAAGGATATTAATTAAAAAGTTGGTCCCACCATCACCTGTTTGTAATATGTATGCAGCAGCATTTTCACGACCGCATTCCATAACGCAATGCGATCAAGAAAAGAAATTACTCATCATATTATTGACTCGATACAGAGCTGAACGGGACCTATATTTTTAACCATGCATCAAAGATGTTAATATTATAATCTTTAAATTGATCAATTCATATATTTGCATATCGACTGTGGAAAGGAAAAAGGACGAAATCCACACATATCAAATTTTACAGGAGGCACAAAAAACGTGTTTTAATGATTTTAGACCATAAGCAAATTAGGAAATACAGTAGAAGTCCCTACTGTGACGAGAAAGGGGGGTCATTATAGGGGGTTAGAATTTTCAATTGTATTTTTTCAACTTGAAGGAAATCAGTAGATTAAACGTTCCCTTTTTTGGAATTTTTTTACGATTTTTTACGTTATCCAGCTTTAAATACTTACTATTTTGAATGAGTCATCTTTCCGCAACGTGCAATAGGGAAGTTCAACACAACAGCTTTTTTATAAAATGCTTTAGCATATGATGAATAAATATAATGAAAATTTATTTCAGGAACATATTTTATTTGTCAAAAAGCTACAAAGATATATAATAATATGAAAAAATAATATATAATTAAATATAATTTATATAATTTAATCACTATCCGTATCATCATCTAATATTACGTTCCATCGAGATCTTTTTATCGGTCGCTCAATTTCTTTAATTTTTTTATTATAATTTTCATTATTTTGAATTCCAATGATTGTAGAGTGTTTAACATTGAATTCATCAGCAATTTTGTATATTTTTTCACCCAGTTTTAATTGATCCAGAATTTGGCCTTTTGTATCCAATGAGAACTGTTTCCTCTTCTGTTTATCTTTGGGTTTAATAGTCGACATGGCTTAAAAAACCAAAAAAAAACAGATTTATAAATAGGAATAGAATTAAATATCACAAAGAAAAAATAAATAAAAAATCGATGCTAACAGGATCTATCATTGTGAAATTTGATAATTATGAAATTTGAATTATTGTACATACTCATATACGTACATAGTTTTAATGAAAAAAACATGTGCGTAGATTTACTTGATCATAATACGTTTCCTTGATATGAAAGTAGAAAAAATATTATCTTACTTTATAGTTTGAATACCCCTCGTCGATGAATCACCGTCTATGAATTCCTAGATGACACGTCACATACGTCCTTCAAAACCAATGTCATTATAGAGGGTAATGTCACTATAAGAGAAAGTGTCTCAAAAATAGTACGGGGTTCTATAGTACGGGGTGTCATTATAGGGGGTTCTACTGTATGTGTATACACAAGCTTGAAGTCCACGGAATCTTGTAAGCTGGTGTTTCATTGACTTAAACTATTATAATATTAATTTTATATAAAAAAAAACGTTATTTTTCCTTTCCAAAGTTGATGTACATTAATCTTGTGTACGAATTGTATGTTATACGCGAATAACCAGCAGCCTAGAATGGCATCACCGTGTAGTGAGTGTGTACCACCCCCATTCACAGCAAAACGACTCCATAAGTGGAATCAGCCGTTGTATGAAAATAATTGCGTACTTGTACAAAATAAATCCGGATTTATTGTACCGTTTTGCAATTACTGAGCACCCAATGCAGGTTTTATTACCGTTGCGCCATTGTCGAAGGGTGCCAAGCGCACCTACACCCACTCTTCTATCACATAATGCGCGCTCGCTAATTTTGAATTAAACATTGCCGTACTTGAAAGTGTATCATCCATAGATTCGCGTACGGATATTTTAATTAATTATATGTTGTACTGTTTAATATATTTATGAGGTTTTATATTTAATTGTACTGCATGGGTGGTAATTTTTAATACTATCATGAATTAATTCAGGGCTTGAGAATAGGGCATCCAATCTGAGACTCTTTTTTGTTCTCGGGATTTCAGTATCTGACCTTTCATCATCACGTAATTGATGACTGTGAAAAAATTGATAAATTGGAAGATTTCAAAATTACTTTCAACTCGAACACATTTTTTTATTTTTTTATCTCGGTGACTTGAAAAAGTTAGGAGTTCACAAATTCGATTCTATTAAAAATTGATACTTTTTATTTTTTTATTTGGCGTGTTATACTGGATTTCTAAATACCAGGATTGGTACTAAGACGTTTTCGGAATTACAGGATTGCCAATTTGCTCAGGATTTCGGGATTTGAAGCTCTAATTGAGGACATACAGTTTTAAAACCACATTCACCTCAATACGTCAAAAAGGAGATATTTCTATAGAAATCAAAATAACAAATTAATGTATCGTTTTCAATATTTTTTCAATAGTTATATTAATATAATTTGATGTTTTTTCACTAAATAAATTAACTTTACTATTTTTCAACGTATCTGTATTTATATCATATGTTAAATGTATTTATGTGCACGTTTACTTTTCTTTATAATGTAGCCATTGAATTTGATTACCTTTGCTAAAATAGATATTTCAATTTATAAAATACCTTTATTATTTTGTTCATTTGGCTTACTTTATCCGTGTTATACTCTATAAACATGGTGTATTGGGCTACTTTTTAAAACTATATGGGTGTAGACAAATTAAGATAATAATATGCTGTACCAAAAAAATAAATATCCAGACCATAATCTTTATTTATATTAAAATTAAATGACAAACCTCAATAATCCGATTTACAGATTATATAAGCTTGTACACTTAAATATATTATACAATTTGAAATACATCCAACTGAAATGTATGAAATACGGTATTGTTAGATTACGGCAAGCAAAATGCAGCCTATAGAATAGTTTACAATGATCCCTTTCTTTTCTTCTTAGCTTGTAAGCTTAAAACTGGTCAATTGTATACAATGCTGACTATTTAATTTTAAATAAGACATAGGCAAGAAAAGAAAATAATACTTGAGTAATACTAAAATTAAGTAAAGTTCTTGTATAATATATTGAGCAAGTTTTGGGGAAAAAGATTACCGATAGACAAAACTATCAATAAAACTGACATACTATTCTAGATTTTTTTTTATTCAAGTATTGGTAGTAAATTATGGTTTGGATCAATGGAATTCTGTTCCATGGCATGTTTGTTTAAAATTCTCTCTCAACCATCCAATTCTAAAATAAAGTCGCTTTTCATTTGCTTTAATTTCGTCCACGTAAGACGTACAGTTGTATACAATTAGGAATCCAAATGCTCCACATCGGGAACGGGCACAGCAGTAAAAAAATTAACATTAATCTATTTGCTTTTTATAATTTTAAAATGTAATATAGAATAAAAGTTACAATATTCTAAGCTGTATGATAGACATTAAATTAGTCCGAATAGAGAAAAAAAGTAAAACACGTTCGCCTTTATTCAACTGTAAAAATAATATTGGAAATATTAACAATAAAAGATATTTCTTTTATGGAACTACAGATATAAAATACTGGTATAAAAAATATTTGATAAAAAGATAGTTTTTCTCATTTCTCATCGAAATGCACCAGACCGTTATATACACGATTAAAATCCAGTGCATTCATTGTTTTTTTTTTACAAATAAACGATGTCAAACCCAGAATTCATAGTGACTTTTTGATTATTTTTCAGTAGCGTTACGGAGGATTTGTTTGAAAACTTCTCATCTCCTGATTGTTATACTGGATTGAACCCGAGGAGAATAGATATTTTTTAAAACAAGTTGGTGTCGAAAAAAAATGCTTATGTTGCAAAAAACGTTTTCATATCAAAACACTTGATTCGATGTGTGATTTCTTCACAGTTTTCAGGTTAATATTAAATGTTACATTATATCTTAGACAGCTACGATCAATGTAGTATATGTATAAAAAACGTTGTTTTAAGTTCACTAATGCATAGTAGGTTACTTTTTGGTTTAAATATTATAATTTCATTAATAAAAACAAAATATTCCTTTGTACTTTATTACACTTTATTTAAAAGGTCAGCACCGGTTTCACTCATTGTGAGCATTGTCAACTGATAAAAAATATATGTCAACGGTGCAATTTTTACACAAATAAATTTAAATGAAAATTTGTATACAACGATTGACATAGAAAATAATTGACAATTTTCAATATAGTGATTCTAAAATTACAGAAAATTAAAATGTTTAACAGCTCCAACACCTCTAACTGTTGTTTACGCCTTTTCATTTTAATTTATTTATTAATAAATTTGCGACTTAATCCTACAAATACTAAGTCCAACTTCAAAGAATCAGCCTAAATTTTGAAATGATAAAGATCACATTAACCAATTTTGAATTATAAAAACAACAGTACAACAAACAAGTGAGGACTTAGAAACCGAAAAAAATGGGTTTGAACCTATTTTGTATGCAGCCTAATACAGAGAAGAGGTTGTGCATGTCTGGTTTAAGGCTTTCCGTAGCCAATTTGTGTATTTATTTATTTTTGCTATTTTTATGTTTACATATTTACATGAAACCCTAATTTAATAAGTGTCGTCTTAATCAAGAAAATGGCGTTTATCAATTATAAAACTTGTTTTAGTAAAAAAAAATGAAATAGCCATTGGCCAGGCTAAAACTTAGTTTTTAGGTCATTTAAAAACACCTTACTCTTTGCCGAATTACTTAATACTGGGAAAGAAAAAAGATTTTTAAAAAATTCAAAAAAATACATCCTATTTAAGTATATTTTGTTTAGTTGAAACAAAATGGCCAAAATGTTTCCGTCTGTTGAAATTAATTAACGAAGGTCAAGCATTTATTTTAAAATTCAACATTATTTTAAGCGAGGAGTAAATTAATTTTCCTTCGTTATTTTTTTCTCGTTCTGCGAATTTAAACAAGAGCGATTTTTAATTGTACCCCAATTCTGACAAGTTTTTTTGAGCGACCAATTACGCCTTTTGACCGAATTCAGAATTGCTTAAAGAAATAAAATACAAAATTTTTAATGACAGTCTCGCTTTGACACTGTCATTTTAAGCCTACCAAATCATTTTATAATATAGATCTAATGGGAAACAGGAACTCATTAGTAATTGAAAACAACAACGACAAAAATAAATATAAAACCCAACTTTCTTATATATTTTAATAAAACATGTCATTCACGTAAAAAAAACAACAATCAACCTTCATTCACCTGTCAACATTTTCCCTTCCGTTATAATATATAATGGTTACTGATTTAAGTACACTCATTTTTTTTACACGACAGATGCGTTCCACAAAAACCGTGTAAAAGTGAGTAAAGATTAAAAGTAAAGTAATTGATTTTTTTTTCCTTAAATTTAAAAAAAACTCTCTTATTTGAAAACAAACTTTGTTGTTGTATAGAACACCGTGTAACTCAGTGATTTCCAATCTTTACTGCGCCTTCTTTTGAAGAAAAAATATCTTCGCGCCTCCCCATTCTTTATTTTGTATAGTAATAAAAACACGGTTTAAAGGGTGAATATTTTTTTTTTTTTGGATTGTTCGCGCCTCTCTTTGCAATAGTCCGCGCCTCCCAGGTTGGAAATTGCTGGTGTAACTAGAGGTTATAATAAAGAGCTGGATTTGAGGAGAGAAAAAATAATAATTATAAAGACACAATAATTAATTTACACAAAATATTATTCATAATACCAGTGGCGGATTAAGCAGTTGAGATTATTCATTCGATATTTTATTATATAAAATTTATTTGAATGTTTTAAACCTCAAATTATAATAGTTAACACGTTTTTTATAAAGTCAATTTGAAAAATAAACAAATAGCTACGGCTTATCAGAAACAAACTAAACAACAGCGTACATTATCAAATTACACACAAAAATCTTCATTTTGTAGATACACAATATAACATAATTGATAGTTAAATGATAAATGTATTTTTTGAAATTGTTAAATATGTTTTACTATATTCTTACTACTACTATAAATCTACCCATAATAAAAGAAAAAGATTCGTTATATCACAGTTAACAATAAGACATAGTGGTCGAGAAACTTTATCCCCAGATTGACCGCTAGGATTTCTTCCATTATTTTCAATACACATAGTCTCTGGGGGGCATGTTTCTCGTCGACCTTTTTACACTGTGTTCATTATTATCTTTTTGGCTATCTAAGTTAACTTTTACTATGATTTAAAAGCGAAATTATTGTATGATTTCTTCTTATAAATCAAATATATTTTTCTATGATTTTATATTCTTATTTTAGATGTTTAAGTGACATTATTTTTGAACGACATTTAAGGTTGGTTTATCAATTGTGTTTTGAATATTAATATGAATCAAAGATTTTTCGTTCCCCACGAAATGTGCAAATATATATTATTTTAAAGTCCGTTAACTTATTTTTATCTTGTCTGTGGTGTAGTGGCTTCTGTCCCAGTACAAATAGCATTACACAAAGAGGCATGGATGTTTGTGATGTCATAAAATTTCCCTTATCTTTCTAATAATAAAATAACAAAACGTTAGATTTATATACACGTTAGATTTAAAATTAAAAAAAAACGTTAGAACGTAGCGATTAGACAATCACTAAACTAGTCCTGTTTTAGCTATTTCCTATTATTTCCTACTCTTTTCAATAATCAACGAGAGGTTAATAAACTGAGTAACAACCATTTCTCGTATAAAATATTCTCTAAATTAGAAGGATATACATTTCACAATCGAAGAGGAAATGAATTTAAAAGTATTTATTATAATATAACATTTGACTGTTAATATTTGAACATTTAAATATCTATGAATGTCAAATAAAAGCTGAAAAAAATAAAAAGCTTATGTTATTATAAATGTATTTAAACTTTTTGACATTGAATGAAATTTTGAAAAATAAATAAGTTTTTTTGTTTGAGCTTTATCAGTTTATTGTAAGATAATAAAAGACCACTGTTTAAGTACGCCATTGACTTTCTGTTTATTATTTAAAGTAAATTATTAGTGAGATAGCTTAATAAAATATATTTGTATCGATTGGGATGTTTTTAATAATTCTTTTCAACTAGATTTTATCAATTAGTCGAATGTTTGTAAATAGTTCAGTCAACATTTTTTTTTTATTTATAGATGTCTCTGTAGACCGTTGCACCCACCTTTAACTAAATATTTCATCTTGTTTTAACGTGCTTAATTAATCAACAAAATAATTGCAATTTTAATATTTGAAACCGTGTAACCAAGCTTTAAAACCCAGCTATTGGATGCCGCCATTCTTTGTAAAAAATCTCATTAGCTATGTTTAAAAAAAACATTCTTGTTCAGCCGAAATATACGTATACACATATAAAATATACAAAATATAGCATATTCTCTGATTTACTCTACTATCTGTAGCTAGGTGAATCGTTTGAATCGTAAAATAAGTCCGTAAGATTATTCAGTCGCTGACGAATTCGGTGGATTCCAATTGTAATAATTATATCATATGAAAGCTTTGAACAACCGCAGAACAAAGAAGCTCAACGCATTATGACCATGATGGAATATTTGAATAGCAGAAGTTGATTGAATATGAAACTATTACGCCGGAAGTTGCGTTATGTGTACTTTGTATGGACGATTGACGTTTTAGTAATAGTTATATCAATATATTATTGTTGTACCTACCTTGTATGTTGAAACCAAACATAAATTATTTTCTGGGACCCTAAATCGTGATGGTTTCTTTTTGAATTGTATTTTTGTAATTTTGAGCACAGTGACATATAGGGCTATTAAGTGACGACAGATTATTTTTTTACTTTATTATGAACCACTTTTAATGTGTTCTTTGTCAACATTTAATGAAAAAAACCAAAGCTGTGGAGTCGGAGTCGTGAAAAACAAGCATTAATAAAAAAAGTATGTGTATTTAAACCACAATTGTCCATAGTGTTGACATTGCATGTTTGGCTGGCTAGAGATGATCTGATGGAATTCAATTTGACTGTGGAATGGAAAAAGGACGTAGCTCACACATAGCAAATTTTTCAGGAGGCACAAAAAACAATTTTGATGATTCTGGGCCATATGCAAATTATTAAATAAACACAACCTGGATGTGCACGAAGACTTCTTAACTGGTGTTTGATTGACATAATCTACAATATTATTAATTTTAATAAATTGTCTAGCAAAAACCTTTTTTTCAGTCTTCTGTCATCTGTTTTGAAAAAACTTTGGGTTACGTCCTTTTCCTTTCCACAGTCGATATATAATATATAAGTTAAAATGAAATTATTCAAAAAAATCTTCGTAGTCGGAGTCGTTTTCTGTTGTAAAGCTGGAGTTGGAGTCGGAGTCATCTTTTTTTCACACAACTCCACAGCCCTGGAAAAAACATTAGAAACTTTTTATATCAATTTTACGCATGTTATAATAAATAAACCAAGAGTTTTGCTAATCGTGAACATAACCAGATAATAAAATTTAAAACAGTACAGGTTAGTTTATACAAAATACTTTTAGTATACTTAGTACAAATGAGTATTTTATTTTTTGTATTATATAAAATTAAATAGCATAGTTGTGACAATCAATTAATAAAAAAAGTTATAAATAAATGAATAAATTAAGTGGTTAAATTACATATAGTTAAATCTTCGAAAGGTCAAGTGAAGTTGAGAAAATAGGAAAAACTTCTCCTTTGACTTAGTACAATCACGTGTTTACTTTGTGTTTTGATTCATTGCAAATTTTAATTTTAGGGAGATAATAATATTTGCTTATCTTACTTAATTTGTACGATAATTTAGACAAACAGAATATTACAACGCTTTTCTTAAATACCACATTGATCGCATCACCTTTCAGTGGTCCAGATATCATACTACGCACGATCGACTATGGACACTATAGTTGAAAAATAATAATAATGATCTCCATTTATTCAAAATTGAAATTACATTGTAAATTCTCAAAGCTCGTACTAATTTTATTAATTTTCCGATAAATTCGGGACGCGCTGTTTTTGAATGCAGTCCCAGCGAGTAAATATTTACCAGCTGCAATAATCCATCGCATTGTGGAAATACCCATTTGCAAATATGATTCAAATATATTAATTTTTCATCGTAAATTTTTGTGATGAATGCTTTGTCTGTATTTGCATGCAAACATTCTCATGCAATACGATATTTTGTTTTTAAATACAAATGTGTCAATATAAAAAAAGCAATTAAATGCAAAACGGTAACGATAACATCGGGTTTATGGCGCAGATGTTGATGTTGTTGGCTTCTGTGCTGGATCTCACGGGTGGATTTGAGTCCCAGTACTAACAGTATTTTTTAAAATTGATTTATCGATTTCTGTTTGAAGGTATGAGTGTCTGTGATGTCTAAAAACTACCTCCCACCCTACCGATTCTTTAATAACTGGGTGTAGTGAGAACAAGTCCTATCCTAACCTTATCAATGAATCTATACCAAAGTTTCCCAAACTTATTGTATAATGGAACACTTTGCAAATCTGAAAATGTAACCCGAACACAGCTAATTTTTTAGGTCGGGTAATTCATAATAATAAAAATCTTGACAAAATATATGTCATTAAATCACTTACTATTTATTGATTAATTATTTTTAAAACATCTTTCACAAAAATATGAGTAAACAAAGCTATGAGTGATTCAATATCTCCGCCCGTGACTAGATATTTGACGTTGTAAACATCAGTGAAGATTTATCATCACTCGATTGTTAATATGAAGTAGAAGATACTTACATAATCTGCAGCGTATATTATCATTCCAAATTATTACTTATTGAGCCCCCTTTTACACCAGTGTTCCGCGGAACATAGTTTGGGAAACCTTGATCTATACTACTCTCTTTAAAAAAGAGAGGATGAGCGACTGAGTAACAAACATTTCTCACAGAAAACTACTTTTGAGACAACCAAGTTTTTAAATCAATCTGTTAGTTAGTTTATAAGATAATTTAAAGTATTTCATATTTAAATAAGTGGAATTAGCATATTTACACAAAGTTTTGATTGATTTCTTTTGAAGACTGAGGCAAGCTTTGATAACTCCGTAATTAATTGAAGAGAAGCATTGTAAAAACATGTATGTGCTCATTTTGAGCATACATAAAACTTCTTGTAGCTATTATTTTAATATACATAAGCTAAATACTAGTTTTTGCTTATTAATGTCCTGCCCAATACTTTTTTACTCGTGAAAAAAAATGGTATCAATAAACGTTGAAGTTTGAAATTATCCGCATTAAAAGCCCACTTATAAATACATACGAATTTTTTCATCCGCCGACACTTTGGATGGGATATCAGAGATGGCGCAAACACCTACAACTCATCGCGATTCCTCTCACAGGTAGGATTCCCAACTAAGTGTGATTTAATGCTACTGCTCAGCCCAGCGGGGACGCAAACCCGAGGATATAATTTCTAATTTGCGAGTTTTTTTGTAAATTACGTCTCGGTTCGCGCTAATTTAGATGCTATGTGTACTTGGAGTTTTTCAGCTCCGAGAAAATGATATAACTTATTACCTCTGGGGAGTTTTTTCACCCCCAGTTTACGGTAATTAGACTTTTACGTAAACTGGTTATATACATATACTTTGTTAATAGAATTATAGTTGTATGACATGATGAGTGATGACAGATGTAATGGCCAACTTCTACGATACAAAATGTCGTACCCAAAGTTTATGCAGTATCGATTTAATTTAGGACTTAAACTAAAAGTGCTTGATGTAATTTCAATTTAAAATATTAATCATATAACCTGGGTCGTAAGTCACAAAGCTTATGGAAATTTACAAAATGTGTAGGTGACTTTGTAGAAGTTCATTGTTAATATTACATTTAATTTTATAACTTTGTTATTCCACTTGTTGTGTTACAAAATATGACACGTTTTTCACCTGGTCGAGAACCATCGTCAGAACATCGCAAGCTTACGAATAACCCGAAAATTGATTATAATTTTTAAGTTTTAAATTACAAAATAAAAGTGTTCTGTATTTCTACTGGACGCAAGGAGAATGTTTTATACAAACGTTGATAGTACTAATTACAAATTAATTACTGACACCTAATGTAACACAACAAGCAGAATAACAAAGCTATCAAAATTATTTTTGTATTAAATATTGAATGATTTAAATTGAAAAATATCGTATGTAACGATGCCATTATTTTTTCTTGGCAACGGCAACATTTAATTATAAAACGTAGACGAGTAGCATATGTCGGTTCCGTGGCGCAGTGATCAACGCCGTTGGCTTTCATGCTGGACCTCGCGCGTTCGAATCTTCGATTTTCTGTTCGAAGGCATGGATATTTGTGATATCTTAAAATCCCCCCCACCATTTTTAACCTTAAATAACGAGGTGTAGCGAAAGTGAATAGCCAACCACTAGCCAGACTTCTTGGGATTCTTTGAACATTTTTCTCGCTGGCACATTTCAAAATTTTACTGCCTCTTGGCTATTCTGATACGGTCTTTTTAACTTGATTAAAATATTCACTTTAAACAAAAAATTATACGCAAGCGTTTGGAAAAATAGCGTAATCAACCCAAAATATGTTAGTCGAAAGCAAAGGAGGGGGGTCATAGTTTTCTTTACTGCGGCCTTATGTTGAATCAGATAAATGAATGTGGCCTTTAGAAATGAAAAGGTTCCCCACCCCTGCTCTAAATCATAGTTTCTCAACCTTTGTTGGCTCGTGACCCCTCATATACGTACAAATAAGTTTTTCGAGACATGGGGATTCTTTGAAAATTTTCAGGAATTATTTTTTCTCTGTGGCCTCTTTGGAACATGCTCTGGTTCACAGAGCCCACTTGGTTCTCATTTGAGAAACAGTGCTCTCGTTTAATATTCTAAGAGAAAAAAAAATCCATCTCAAATCGTTGGAAATCGAAATACCTAAAACGTTCAGAT
The DNA here is from genome assembly GCA_030503985.1 of Himalopsyche tibetana. NCBI lineage: Eukaryota > Metazoa > Arthropoda > Insecta > Trichoptera > Rhyacophilidae > Himalopsyche > Himalopsyche tibetana. The sequence continues at coordinate 4,285,544 of JAPJYX010000009.1, read as the reverse complement.
AACATGACCGTGCTTATTAGAGCAGTATTTATAAGCTTATAATCATACCCTCAGAGTAAAGATTTAAAGGGAATCGGAACAAACGTAATAAGACTTTAAATCATAAATTTCTTTGATGGTCTAAATTGTGAATTGAAAAATCGTTGGAGAGTGCCCTAACGTTCAACTTACTACCTATAAATTACAGATGAACAGCGTTTTAAATGGCCCACTCTGTATTATCGGGTTCTCCATTTTCATTTAACGAAATACTGAAGTGGAACAATTTAAACCACAAAAACCTACTGATGGAAACCGGGGTCCTTTTGCCCAATCGCAGTGCGGTACTGAAGCTTAAACCAACGGCTTTATTAAAAACATTCCTTGCGATAACATATGAAAAAAGTAATTAGAAATATTCTAAAAATAACAAATTGATAATCTTCTGGCACCATTTTTTATAAAACTAGCCGGTTCTTGGCAAGCGTTGCAATACCACTCAAAGACAGAAAGTGTTTTAATTGTGTTTATAGAAGTGCACGTTTACTTTTTCTGTCTGTTTGACGTTTGACGTTCGCTACCGATTGTCTATGGTAAGACACACGCACATTAAACTAATTTTTGAAAAAACAATTGACTCGTAACGTTTTCAAAATAAACGATTCAATTTAGGATTCCGTCTGAAGGTGCTGGTTGGAATTTCAATATTAAATTTGAATCGTTATAAATGTGTACACTCTCACATGTTTTAACACTAACATCTTGGGTGTCACCTTTTAGTATCTTCTGACTGACAGTACTGACTGTAAGATCAAAGCAAAACCCAGGTCGTACATGACAAAACATGCATGAGTGTACAAAATTTAATGATTCAAATGTGCACATTAGCTTTAAAAATGCCTGTGAAATTTTTGCTATTTACTTTATGTAAAATGTGATATATATTATTTAGTTATTAGTAAAAAAAAAATAAGCGTATGGTTGCGTAGAATAGTAAGAAAATCATTGTTTGTTTAAATAACTATTGCGTTACATTGAACAACGGTAGATTGACATGGTGCTATGTTTAGTTTCGATGTATTTTTTTGATTCAGAGTTTTATTTTACCCCTCATTCGTTGACTTCTCTGGTATCGCCCAGAGCTATGTAATTTAAGAACACGCTTTAGATATCCCAATTAAAATTCAATGACCATGTGCAAACATTTATTCTGAAATATTCTTTGATATGGCAACACAGGGCTTCGTGAAGAATTTCGTTTAAAGCGATGAAATAAATTCACGCTTGGTATGAATCCTTTTCAAACAGGATGTGAGGCAAACCAATCGCTCTAAAGATAACAAAAGGTAATAATATTTAACTTACAGCTTTATGACCAATATTCAATGGTTGCGAGATTTTTTTCTACCTAATCTCGTCGGTATACTAACAATGAAGAAGGCAATAAGTAAAAAACCCTACTCGTCATTTAAGATTACCATTAAATTTTGACATCTCTATGCATGCCTGTCACCTGCCCAGTTGGTTAGAGCTTGCTCTTCCGACCACGCAGGTCTGGGTTCGATTCCCGGTCAGATCACAGTGAATTTGAGAATTATTCGATTCAAAGTTGTGATCGAAGACTGGGTGTTTGTGATGTCAATTCACATTATTTTCTTTCTCCCGTCCTTCTGATCTTTTAATAACTGGGTGTAGCAATAGCGAATAGTCAACCACTAGTCCTGTTTTAGCCTTACTGTCTACATATTAAAATTTTGATAATTTTGTACAAAAATTGAGAAAAGATAATAATTTGCAGTCAGTGGTGTGAAATAAATGTGGGAAAACTATTGGATGCAAAGGATCTTTAACGACTACTATAATAAATCATCTAAAATCTCATAATATTTCTCTAAATACTATCATAGAGAATGATCGAAAAAAAACCAAAATTGAAAAACCGACAACCAGCACGCTTTTGAATTTTATGAAGAAAGAATCGTTGCTGGAAATTGTATCAAGAGTCGCTCCAGTCGATGGCATGTCTATTATTGCTATAAAAAATTCAAAAGCCATCAAGGGCTATGTGGAATCTAAAGGCTACATAATGCCCAAAAGTGCTAAGACGATAACATCAAAAATTATCCAATTTTACGAAGAAAAACGTGACAAGATGACAAACGTGACATTATCTAAAACTATCCGGATATCCGGATATATCTGGATATTTTCAGTTTTACTATTCGATATCCGTATAGAAAATAACGAATAGTTGGAATCTCTAGTACAGACACAGTATCTCGTCTCGTCGTATTTCAGTTCTTAGTTAAATCCTGTAAAATTTATTTACTCACTTTTGTATAAAATTGATGTTAAAATAAGTGTTGTGATTCAATCCTGCGTAGCACAACGGCAACACATGAAATTATCCATAAACCATGCTGATAGATACTAAAACTACAAAGCAATAAATATTAAGCTACCTTCCATTATTATATCGAAACTTTCTCAAAGTCTATAAACAAGAAATCAATTTTCCAATATTTCGCACACTGTTTATTTTGTACACTAATTTTCCTGGCTGAAAGCAGCCTAACTTTTCCGTCGCCTAGATGGCGCGGGCGTCACATTTCCTATTGAATTTTTAAAAACTTTTAAGGGGATGACAATCAATCTTTGCCGCCGGTTTAATGATTGATGAAATTATTTTTTTTTCTCCTCGTCTCCAATAACCATTTTGTCGCAAGTTTGTTATTCTAATATTTCCACATTACGAAAGTGACAAACATTTTTCTTTTTGTATTATCAATCATTTTCCTTTTTTATTTTAGTATATGGCTCACGATAAAGTTATTAGAGTTTTTCTTAAAAAAAAAACACGATTATTATTGCAATAAATCCATACCTTGTTATGGAAACTTTTTTTATTTTTATGGCAATAATATACTGATTAATATCGACATATCATATGTAAAGTACACTTAAAATTCGATAATTTACAAAAAAATTAGCTTAAAGAGACAAAAACTATTCTACAAAATCTCAAAATTGTTAAGCTAACATTTTGTAAAATATCTTCAAGTGGGCAGTTGAAGATATTCTGACGTAAAAATTGTATACACTTCATCGTTTGTAGCACCTTTGCCAACTGTCAATATGTATTATAGATGGCGTAATATGAATTTCGATATCAAAGCATTGGAGAGCTATGTGCTTTATACCAAATTGACACATACATGGCATGTTAGAAGTTTTTTTAATATTATTTTTTTTCAAAAACAGAGTAAAACTCTTACCTTCGTTTAAAATGTAGCTTTTGTTTTTTTTATCGATTTTGTAATTTGGACCGTATGACTTTATTTAAGTTCTCATTTTTATTTTTAAAAAAATATTTGGCATGACAGCTCACCCCAATGCGCCAAATATTTCAAGTTGAAAGATCATACGAGAAAAACTCGATGATAATTTATTGCTAAGTCACTCGAGGTAAATTGACATTACAAACACCATGGTATCAAATTTAAATATGCAACACATATCATACTTATATTCCAATACATATAATTTTTGTACACATTTTGCATATTTCAATACAGCGAATCTTTTCCACTTAATAAAAATCCGATATAAATTGCGTTAAATTTGAATCGTTCAAACTATGTACATTCTCACAGATTTTGTCACTAACGACCCGGGTTTCGCCTTTCGGCATCTTCAGACATTCAAGTGCACGGATGAACTTGAACTGACAGTTCAACTGTCAGTTCTGAACTGTTCAGAACTGTGTGCACTTGAATGCCTGAAGATGCCGAAAGGCGAAACCCGGGTCGTTAGTGACAAAATCTGTGAGAATGTACATAGTTTGAACGATTCAAATTTAATATTGAAATTCCACCAAGCACCTTTAGTCGAAATCTTAAATTATTAAAAAAATAAATTGCGTTAATGATTAATTGTTGAAGTACACCAAGACTCTTCTCAAACACTAAGTTTAATTCAATACATAATATTAAGCAATGCTGCACGAGCATTAATTACAATTCATACTTTTGACGGCCATGTATAAGGTGTATAGTACGTCCACTTTGAGTCGTCCCTTCTCAAATATTTAGAGTCAATACTTGAAGACGTAAACAAGTTACGTTGAAGAAGTCATATCACTGGTATCGTATTGCTTTTGCTTTAAAACCAATACTGAACGGTCTTGTTATTATTTATGACTAAGCAAAATAGATAAGCTACCATACTTCCACGATAACTACTTTTCGTTGTTGATGCACGCCATTATTGACTATCAAAACACAATATCCATCTCATTTCTGCGTAGTAGTTTTTCTCTCTCCGTTTAATATACTAACTTATTTATAAATTGGTGAAAACGTGGCACTATATACTAGCTATATTATTGTACCAACAGTAAACAATAATGACAACCCTTTACGAATACTGATCTGTGAACATTCATGCCTAATTTTTATCCGGCATTTCTGAATCGTGACTTGAATTCATTGAAAGTTTATATAAACATAATATGGGTATGACAATGTATTTTAATTGCTTGCAATTTTTTAAATCTTCCGTAAATAGCACAATGGACATGAATGATGTACTTCGAATAATTCTTGATGTTATGCTATTTAACGATGACCTTATATTAAAATAATTTTAATAAAAACACAATATTTCTTTGTACTTCATTCCACTTTATTTAATAGGTCAGGACCGGTTTCACTCATTGAGAGCATTGTCAACTGATCATCTGAACATCTGAACTGTCATGAGTTGACAATGCTCGCAATGAGCGAAACCGGTTCTGACCTATTAAATAAAGTGGAATGAAGTACAAAGGAATATTGTGTTTGCCTTTTCACCAAGTATTGACAGTGAACACCCTAAAAGTGATTAAAATAATTTGTTGATTCTAAATGGGAAATTATTCGTAAAACAAACGAATCTTTTGTTTGAATATGGTTTATTATAATATTTTTAATTCAATTTATAAATGCTTAAAAATAAAAGTAAATAAATTTGACATTACAACGAATTCAAATTCTCAAAAAAAACACTTATCTGTACTACATACTTCAGTCATCAGTTGACAACGCTCGTTATTAGCGAAACAGGCTCTCGTAATCTATATATATAAAAGAAAGTGGGGTTTGTTACACCACGTATATCTCGAGAATAACAGCTCGGATTTTAATGATCTTTGTTTTATTAAATTCGTATCCGCCTAGAATAGCAGAATAAGCATTAAAACATCGGAAAAATATCACGGCAAAGAAATTATGAAGAAAATTAATATTCTCATACAGTTTGCAAATGGCGAACACCTTGAAATAATGAAAATGTCGTTTGTATGCAGATTTCATCCGCTAGGTGGCAATTTTTCCAAAATTCATTTGTTTTTGCTTCTTTTGCATACGATTGACTTCTAAATAATTTTAAATTTAGAGTATGGATTAGAATAAAACAAATCGATGATATAAAATGAAAACGAAATAAAATCGGATAATGTTGAAATAAGGTTATGTTTTTAATTAGGTATGATAATTTTTTTGACAAAAATATTACGCTGTTTGCACGAACGTTGCTCTACTTTGAGATGCCACGTTATTACACTTGGAAAGCTACATCGAAGAAATTTTAACGTCGAAAGCAAGGCGATGCGGTTCCTGCTCATCCGAATGACTACTGATGCTCTTGGTAGCATGTACACAGTTCATCCGAAAAATGACGAATGCTTCTACTTGCATGTCAACAGCTCAATTTGCTTGAAAATGATACTCATTACAATCGCTGAAGAAATTGTTTCTGAATCTCCAAGTCAGATACGCACATTATTTTCTATCATTATTATGACATGCTTCCCATCGAATCCCCGTGAACTGTGGAACAAGTACAAGGATGACATGTCCGAATACATTTTGCATCGAATTCGTGTCAGTTTGGGGAATCCCGATCTCGAGGTGAATGAAGAGATACATAACCAGGCTTTGCTTTAGATCGAAGACATGTGTTACCTCATGTGCGGCAGTTTGGTAGTCATGTTAGGAATGCCAACGCCAGATCGTGGAATGAACGACGCTTTCAATCGAGAATTGGAACGTGAACGTGAATATGATCGAGATGCATTGAACCAATCAGTTTGAACGAATGTACCACTGTTGAACCCTCAACAGAAGGAAATTAGCGATACGTTAATGAAGGTAATTGATGATGGAAATGGTGGCTTATTTTTCCTCGATGCGCCCGGTGGAGCTGGGACGACATTCTTCATGTCATTGATTATGGCCACTGGTCATGCGAGATAAAAAAAATTCTGTAGCAGTTTCTTCTTCTGGAATAGCAGCCACGTAGATAGATCAACCGCTGCCGATGAAATAAACGCTTGCCTCAAATAATTGACAAACATGCGAGTTGCATTGCTAAACGATCCATCTGCCGAAGATTTCTCCAAGCAATTGCTGACTATCTATTTATTCATTGTTCAAAATTAAAATTACAGTACATGACATAACAGCTGACGCCAATTCGCCATGCACTTGAAAAATATAATAAGACAAAATATAAAATAAAACTACATAATATATCAGAATCAAAATCAACATAAAAAATCAAGAAATAAAATAGTGAAATTTTACAAACAGTTCACAAATACTATCACTAAAAATGCCCACTTCTCTAGGCAATGCGTTGATCAATCTAACGGCCCTTGGAACTGGTGATTTAAACCTCTTAAGCGAGGTATAAGTTTTTAGAAATAAAAGTTTTTGCTCATAGTTACGCCCACGTAAGAATAAATTGGGAGCATGTAAATTAATGGTCATGAGAATTTGAGGATTATTGACTTGGCCCCGAAGGAGAAGAGAAAAATGATTTAAGCTTGAAAACGATCTTCGACTATCGTCGGTAACGACCGTGTTCCTGTTGACAAATCGAACAGATTGATTTCGTTTCCGCCGAATTTTAACAATTTCGTCTCAACGAAGGACGGCTTCATCAAAAAAATGTTCCCAAACGTCTAATCATAAAAATCACAATTGGTTGATTGAATGAGTAATTCTTGCGGCGAAGAACAAAGATGTGGATCATTAAAACTTCACAATTCAAAATCAAATCGTTGGTTCACTACATTCCTTCAAATCTAGCGAACTTTCGCAAGGTGCGCGAAACATTCTTGCGCAGACTGTACATATAACATATTCTTTCAACCAAAAAATAATTATATCTGCTTCTCTATGATAGTGTCATCAGAAATGGTTTGTAGTATCGACCAAACTATTTTTTTTTTCGTTTATTAGAGATTCGCGCCGCAGCACACCCAGCATCGCCTCGCGGCACACCGCTTGCGGAGCACTGCTTTAAACGACTGAAAAACTGACATGCAATATTGCGAAACACTCACCAATGATCAAAGTTTTGGTAGCAAGTAAAATCATCACCTGGGATGAATGGACAATGGCGCACAAATGCGCATTGGAAGCACTCAATCAAAGTATGAAATGTCTGTGCAATTACTCAAGATGCTTTATAGGCGCAATGATTCTACTATCTGACGATTTCCGCCAAACACTACCAGTCATTCCAAGATTTACCACTTCCGATGAAATAAACGCTTACCTCAAATCACGACTCTGGCGCTATGTAAAGAATCTTCAGCTGACGACAAACATGCGAGTTGCATTGCTAAACGATCTATCTGCCGAAGCAATTGCTGACTATCGGTAACGGGGGTGTTCCTGTCGACGAATCGAACGGATTGATTTTGTTTCCGCCGAATTTTTGCAATTTCACTTCATTCAACAAAATGTTCCCGAACATCTAATCACAAAAATCACAATTGGTTGAATGAACGAGCAATTCTTGCGGCAAAGAACAAAGATGTGGATCATTTAAACTTCACAATTCAAAATCAAATCGTTGGTCCACTGCATTCCTTTAAATCTATCGACCGTGTAACAAACGAAGACGAAGCAACCAACTATCCAACTTAATTTTTAAACTTATTGGATCTGCCTGGCTTGCCACCGCGCAATTTACAACTGAAGGTTGACTCGGTAGTCATCATGCTTCAAGTTATCAAGTTAATATAACATTTATTCACTTTTAAGGTGTTCACTGTCAATACTTGGTGGAATGGCAGTATAATAAAAATAATAAAACATTTTTAGTACTTTTTCCACATAAAAATTATTTGATCAGGACCGGTTTTGCTCATCGCGAGCATTATTAACTGATGATAATGCTCAGATGATAATAACTCAGTTGATAATGCTCGCGATGAGCGAAACCGGTCCTGATCAAATAAATTTTATTTAGTGGGAAAAGTACTAAAAATGTTTTATTATTTTTATTACAACATTTATTGATTCTGAGGCGGTACGAAGTTCGTCGGGTCAGCTAGTATTAAATAAAAGTGGAAGTAGTACATGAGTATTTTATACTTTAAATATACAGTGAATGCCCTAAAAATAAATCTTATTCTTTAAATATTTTGAAATTGAAAATCGTCACTGTTAAAATCTATAAAAACATTTTTTTTAGAAGTTACATCACCAACTATCATGTCTATGATCTCGAACATTTTTTTAAATTGATATAGGGGTTAATGGGAATTGAAGCAAGACCGGCCTAATTGCTAGGGCAAAATTCTTACCAACTTTTAAGATCACAGATAGCGACTTCTTTCGAATATTGGAATGTGTAGATTAAACTCATATTTGATGTAAATAACACCAAAATTATATTTAAATATCTGTGAATCGGTAAAACTTCATATTTGTTTTTTTTTCAGTTCAAAAATAAATAATATAATACAATATTAAAATATTAATAGCAATCCTACTCAAGCCTACTTAAAATTTAACTTGAACCTCCCTGCTATAAAGTAAATGATATGGCATAACTGAACATACTTCCAACCAAAAAATGTGGGGAAAAAATTTAGATATGCGCAATGTTACCATTATGGAATTTATGAACACAAATACAATGTTCCCAGTTAGTATTGGCCATAAAAGTGAATATAACAAAGGCTCCATATTCCAAATTTTCCTCCACGAACCTTTCAGAGGCCCTCACATTCCGGTGTTGGATACATTTTCGAACACCCACATAAAAAAATAATGAACACGGACAAAAAGCGATGGCCAAACAGCGCAAACATAAATTTGATGCCTTCAATGTGACCGGGCGTAACCGCGAGCTTCACATAAAATGAGTAATACGTCAAGTAACCATAAATCCAGTTTTTTCCACAATATAAACCCTCAGTAGCATGGTTAAATCGTCATAGTGTTTTTTTTAATATATTACAAATAACAAGATACTAAAAAAAACATTTTTTGCGATAAAATATCTTTAAGCGATGCTACAATCCATACGGATCATGACTATTTAAATATTATCGTCATCTATTGACTCCGATCTGTCCATCAAGTTGGCTGTTACTTTGAGTAGATAGTAAAATACTCCGAAGACCCAAATAGGCCTGTCAAAGAAAACTTATGGTGACGTCAGATTATGTAATTTAAATTTTATTAATTGGAGTGCTTTATTAAATATGAATCAATGTTTCACATTAGTATACTTATTTGACGACGCAGCACTGGGCAGAACGGAACTGTAAGGTGCATGCAAGCGAAGTGCGACTAGCGTATGCTGTGACACCTGTGCCTTGCAAGTAACATTTATGAATGACCCATAATGATCAATCATGGCACTTTTATTGTCTTTTAACAGGAATCTAGATTCCCCTTATAAGATGTTCACTGTCAACACTTGGTAGAAAGGCATTATATTAATAAAAACACAATATTCCTCAGTACTTCATTCCACTTTATTTAATAGGTGAGGACCGGTTTTGCTCATTATCAGTTGACAATGCACGCAATGAGCGAAACCGGTCCTGACCTATTAAATAAAGTGGAATGAAGCACAAAGGAATATTGTGTTTTTATAAATAGTCTACATTCATTATTTTGTCGGTCTATTTTTGACAGAAAAATCAAAAAATAGCACGTTGAAACGTGCACGCGTCCCGCAGGAATTTGTCTTTGTATAAATAGCAGTTGATAATGCTCGCCATGAGCGAAACCAGTCCTGATCTTAATAAATTAAAGTGTAAATTAATTACAAAGGAATATTGTTTTTTTTATTAATCTACATATTCAAATAAATATTTGTCATATTTATACATATATAGTGGTCGATCGACACATTTTCCACGTTTCTTTTTTAAAGCAATTTTTTTTGGTGTGCCGCAAAGCAAATCGCATTTACCAGTTTTCCGTGAGGTAAAACAGTTTGGCAGACACTTATTTTATCTTATGCTCCATTAAGTCATATAGTTTTCTAGCATGTTACACAGTGTGGTATCGATCAGTAGAAAATATATTTGAAATACATTCTCGTAATATTTTCGTTAAACAATAGTAAAGTTTATTACCGTCGCAAAATGGTCACACTTCATGGAAATATGTCCATGTATCCATTCATTCAGGCATCTCATACCGAAGATTTTCCCGTCGTTTGTTTGTATAGGAGAGCCAATCTGCGAGGAACGCCAAAAAAATTGCTCGCAAACTGCACTTTTATGTCATCTCCGAGATTGGATTTCGAGAGATGTATGCCTTTTTGGCATGAAGGGGGCGTTTCGGCCTATATGGCGTGTCTCATATTACGTTATGATGTTGCTTATTTTGCTTTTATGGATACGACCCATCTCAAGGACAAATTGAACCGCTCTGCGGCAAATATAACATGTTTTGAATAGGTAAATTTTTAAATAAAAAAAAAAGTATTTATAAAACATATACAAACCGTAATCGTGAAAAATCGTGAAACTCTGATTCTCATGGCAATATTTATATTTTTAATTTACAATAAACTAAAATAATGTGTGTGTGTGTACTATACTAACATTTTTTTATTTGCATTTTTTCGTGCTTTGGTGGAATCTCTTACAGTTTGCTTGTCCAATTTTTTACATTATAATTGTAAAAACAATTATCTTTAAAGACAAAGTCAAAATACGACCATTGGTTATACATACATTATATTTTCAAAAATCTAAGGTATTTAGTAATATTATCAACACGTTTTTGCGGTAATCATTAGAACAAGTAGAAATGGCGCCTTTTTCTTCATAATAGATATTTTAAATATTGCCATTATATATAATATTATATAAAAATTGTTGACTTATTATGTTGATCACAAATAAAAATAATACAAAGTTCAAACAAAAGTATAGCGTGCACCTAGTACACGGTCAGGATATAATAAAACAGATGTTATTTGAATTTGAAAATAAAAAGTTTTACTGACAGGTTTATTGACATAATTTACATGACAACTGTGGTAAAAAAAATATTGTTTTCAATTTCACACATTAAATATTTAGTTTAATTTAAATTCAATGCATACAATATGATAGCGACAATATTTTTTTCGATGGTACATTTTAAATTCTTGAAAATAAGAAAAAACGCTAAGTGAAGTTATGTTGGAAGCTGTCATCTAAATATGTTTAACTGTATTTTTACCTATCGAAGGGACTCTTAAAGTTTGCTGTAAGTGACACCTTTTGGTGAACGTTGGCGGTCTGCCCTCACAGTTACACCAAATCAAAAGTTTTCTCAAGGATTAGGCTTCTCAAACTTGCCCGCAAATTGAACCTCTATCAAGGAAAACTTTATAATTTGACACATTCGAAATTCTTCAAACTTATATTGACAAAAACAGTTCGTTTATTCTGAGGTCAATAAATTCTAGCTTGATTTTAGTTATTGGATTCAAACTCATATTTTGAAATATGGTTTGCTTAACTGTAAAAATAATAAAAATATATATTTTCAGCTTGTTTTCGATTGCAGTTAATTTCGGAATGTTGACTTTATGTAGTCAATAATATGAACGACATTAGAGACATGTACCAAGCCAAATATGTATTTCACTTTATACGTGGACCAATAGCAGTTATACCTTTTTTAAGAATATCTTTCTTTGTGTAATTTTCCATGTTTCAAGTTATCGTAGATTTGAATTCTTGTCACTTCTTCTTAAGTTTGAAAAAAGCTTGTTAATTTTGATGCAATTAGAATGCATCTCAAAATTGTCTACAGGTGTTAAAATATCTCACGTGAACATGAGTGATTTTAGGCGAGTACTACTATTATTATATTAAAGTTAACTTAGTTGGAATTTAACTGCTTGACTCGTAAATTGATAATATAAAAACTGAATTTGATAACTCTGTAATTCCATTTTTTGTGTTAACAAATATTACACATTTCGTTTCGTTGAAAAGAATAACCGGATAGAACTTCCCAAGGCTCGCCGATCAACATAAAAAAATGGATTATAACTCTTATGTTATAAATTACAAAATATATATGTTTTTCCCCTTTCTACTAAAGATATATAAGGGGGGGGGGGGAATTTTCAGTTTGTTTGAAAACCTTGCAATGTTCTGTCTGATGATTTTGGTAAAAGATCCAAAATACGTCTCACATATTTTTAGGGCAACAAGTGGAATAACAATTACAAAGTTTAATGTTATATTAAAAATGAACTTCTACAAAGTTTCCATCTTAAATATAAATTGTTAAATTATGTATTATATTGTAAAAATCAGTGCTGTGAGGTCGGAGTTGGAGTCAGAGTCAGTCAGACCCATTTCTTAAAAATATATTTAATGATATGTATTCAAACCACAATAGTTCAAAGTGTTGCCACTGTATGTTAGGCTGGCTAAAGATTTTAAGTTTAAATTATTGAAAAACTTCTTTTTAGTCAGAGTCGTCTTTTTTTTACACGACTCTACAGCCCTGGTAAAAACAAAATCCTTTTTTTAAATAAAGATAAATATTTGATCATATATTATTTTTGATTCAAATAAACGTAGTGTATGACTGCGGTGACGTTCTAGCTGTTCTGAGAAAGAACCGGCTTAAGACTTTACTTTGTTTGAACTTACATTTAGTTATTTATAAAATCTATTCATTGACAACAAACAGCCTACGGTAGAGACTGAAACTATCTTTCCTTTTGAACGTTTGAGGTTTCCTCAGAAGGATAAATGTCTTTTGCCGCGCTGTGTACTTACTCACCAAGCTCAACACAGAACACCCTCTCACTCGAATCACGGACAACCGCGAAAGATTTCCCAAAGGGTTGGACATTTATTTACCAACTCCGGCGAGGTATCCCACCGCGGAAGTTTTCACGACGGCCGCTAGGTGTCGCAAATTAACTTCCGGTCGCCGGAAAAGGGTGTTTACTTTGCAACAAAGTTTGTCCGGTTTCGAACACTCTCAGTATCGGCATGCGCATTAATCTAAGGTAACCGTACTTTTTTGAGAATTTTTTGTTTTCCTTTCATTATGTTAGACTTTTTATATAATATTTTTTTAAGAATACTTAGATCGATTACATTTATTAATTAACAGAGACTGTTAAACCAAATACGCTGAACAATATTCTACTTCTTTTCTATCATAATATTTACTAAATTACAAAAAACAACAATGCAATTATCTTAGAAAGATACTTTCAAATACAAAAGAAATGGCAAAATATTATTACAAAAGCTCTTCGCCGTATTTTAAATTCCTTCTATGGCTTGTTTTGAGAAACTTTGTTAAACATAATTGATATGGTGACATATTTTGCGTAAATTATAAGTTTCCCTGATTTATATGTATGATAATTTTCCAATTTCTAATGAAGTAAATTGTGTTTGATTTGAGTATTAAGTAAATTTTCAGGTAGGTAAAAATTAACATGGTGTAATCAATATTTATCATTTTTATACTTACAAGTGGCTTATGGTATCAAGCAAATCATATATTTTAACAAAATCACAAAAAATGTAAACAATAAGTATTTTTTTAAATCAAAAAAATGATTTACAATTATCAATAATATGACGAATTAAATATGGCTCAAATAAATTCATTTATATTATTGTAAAAATAAAGCAGTGGAAAGAAATGGGAAAATTTCACGATAAAATAAACAAAGTATAACATTTTTTCTTGGAAGATTTAATTTTCACTTATCACTCGGTTATTTTCGTAATATTATTTAATCGTTGTCAACAAAGATAATGAATTACTAACAATTTTTAATTATTTTTTTATGTATTATACATACATATATCCAATAGTAACGTCTGTAAAATGAAATCATGAAATACTGAAATTAATCAAATATCTTTCAATATCAGAAATTTATTATATATTTTTTATAAACGTTTAGTTACACTACAATTACAAATTTTAGTAGGACTCAGATTTCTTATCTCAAATTTCTTTGCAAAGACTTTTGCAAAGACCGGTTGTGTGGCAAGTGAAAACAATCTGAAGACGTCAAAGTTAAAGTAAAGAATGTTGAAACTTTAACGTTTATAAATTTTATTCAAACGGGCAGTTTAATAATAGACAACGAATTTATTTTCTTACATTAAATTGGTTTCATCGCGCAGTGAAATACATATTCAGAAAATTATATAATTGGAAGGAAAACCTGTCGGGTCATATAGCGCAACGGTTAGCGTTGTTGACTTCCGTGCCGGATCTCACGAGTTCGAACCCCAGTAAGAACAGAATTAAAAGGTTTTTAATTTTAAGTTAAGCGTTTAATTTTTAAAATCGTTCAAATACTAATTAACATGAACAACGAAAAGCGCGGATATATACATAAAAATAATTGACAATAATAGCAGACCCGATCAAACATTTTTATCTTTTCTATTATTGTGTTGTTATTTATCAAATTTAAAATAGTCAGTGCTTTTTACTTTGCTTACATAAATTACTTGTCCACGCCAGAAGAAGTTCTGAACTATTTTAGATTTTCCTAATACCTTACATATTACATTCCGGAGATAATAAATCACACTAAATATATTTATATTCATGCTCAATGTTTTTTATTGAATTGGATACGTCAAGTTTTATTAAATCAAAAGTAATACGTTAAGTCGCCTGCTGTGGCCAAGTTGGTAAGAGCTTGCTCTACCGATCACGCAGGTCTTAGTTCGATTCCCGATCAAAGTGAATTTGAGAATTATTCAATTCAAAGTTGTGATCGAAGACTGGGTGTTTGTGATGTCAATTCACATTATTTCCTCTTCTCCCATCCTTTAATAACTGGGCGTAGCAATAGCGAATAGTTAACCACTATTCCTGTTCTTGCCTTATACTCACTTTGAAAAAAAGTGAGTTTGAGTGACTGAGTAACAAACAGTTCTCATAAAAAAACTTCTGTTGAGATACCTCCATAAGGAGGTCATATGCTCCACATTGGCAGCGTACATGGATAAAAAAATAAGTTTCTTTTCTGCAAAAAATATTCTGTGTATCTAACTGCCTTTGATAACAGTTCAAAAATAAGACATTTATTATGAATATGTTTATTCTTTATGAGTTACACACCACAAGACATCCACACGAAACATTTTCTACGAAGGTCACGTTTTCCGTATGGCTACGGAAGCTTTGTAAAGCATTGTAGAATATGCATAGTTTTCAGCATACATACTTATAAGCTTTGCTACGTTATTTTTTACACAATATACAAATTCACGCCAGAAAATTCTCATAGCTATTGCAGACTCGTTCGGTACATTTTCTCCCGTATCGTATTACTTGCCATTATATTCAGAATAAGCAAATTTCATAAAAATAAAACATGAAGAAAGCACGCACAAAACAAAGAGCTTTTATTCTAATTTTAAAAGGTTTTATGCTGGATTTTTTTATGTCTGACGCTAAGATAGGTACAAACTGGGCCCGAGTTTTGAGTTTATTTATTTTTTAATTTTTTTGAACTGCCACTACAGACAAACAATAGAAATAGCTGAGTGGGTTATTTTAATTG
Source organism: Himalopsyche tibetana (assembly GCA_030503985.1). Classification (NCBI taxonomy): domain Eukaryota; kingdom Metazoa; phylum Arthropoda; class Insecta; order Trichoptera; family Rhyacophilidae; genus Himalopsyche; species Himalopsyche tibetana. The sequence continues at coordinate 4,269,698 of JAPJYX010000009.1, read as the reverse complement.
GTCTAATGGATTTTTTTATAAATTTGCATTCTGTTTTTAAACAAAGAAAATGCTTCACAATCAAAATCATTCAACTTTTTTATTCTTAACTACATTTTTTTTAGTTTTGCGCAATATCAATTTCTTGTTCTTGTTTTCAAATAAAATAGTCAATTTTGACTCAATAAAAACAGTATTCAATTTAATCATACATTTTTTTGTATTTAAAAAAAAAAGATTTTTGTATTGGTAAGAAAAAATCGCTATAAAAGCAATACCAACAAAAATTTGACAACAAAAGATCAATTAACTTAATTTTATGGTTTTCTAGAAAATCATTCGAACATTTCTTATCTCTCATAATCATTTTTAAAAAAATAAAAATGTTGCCTACATTAATAACGAGTTTTACCATTTTTGTTTCCGTTTGTATTTTGTTTTTATTTAAAAAAAAATTGGTAATATTTTATCAAATATTTTACAAAAAATAAGTGGCTATCATCAATTAATATCATTAACCATTAAAGCAGAGTTCGCCGGAGCTTACTCAGTTGACTTCCTTGCCACGTTTTTTTACTGCTTTTAATATTAAATTATACTATTTTTTTTCTCCATTGTAAATTTTTTAAATTTATAATTTGTCAAGCTTGTGCAATGTTAATCAAATCAATAAATACGGTAAATATGCTTTGATTTAACAAAAATATATTTTCTATCGTATAAAGGTACATTAAATTACTGCATCTGAATGATCTTTTTTTGAGCTTTCATTTGTAGAATACTGCTAAGACATTTACCTCTTTTAGACCAACCTGCGGTCAAGTAAAAATATTGACCGAGTAAGCGTCTGCATGCATATCAGGTTCTTTTAGAGATTTATTTTTACGTGCGTTTCGTTTGATTTAACAACACTCGTCAATCGCCTGGTCTGAGACGTAAAAAACGTAAGCTATGGTGTGCTGTTACTATGGTGGTGGAACTATTCTCTTGGTCCAGGGGATAGAAACGGTTTATACTCACCCATTTACTTAAAATCACTCGTCAGATCGCTCGGCCAAATCCCGTACATTGCGTTCAGATTAATTTGTATACGGCCGAGATCACTCTCTCGGCCCCTTTACTCGGTTGATGAAAAAGAGCCTGCTCTGATTCTTACTAAATCCTTATCAGAGTAATATTAAATGTTTATCTTTACAATGTATCATTGATTTAAATGTGTACGATTTAACTCAACAACGATTATTCAGGTGATTTTGTAACTATCTTTTCCAGCAGAGTTTATCTAATGTAAATTAAAGATAGTTTATGGTCACTTTGAAGGTGCTCACTGTCAATACTTGGTGGAATGGCATTATAATAAAAATAATAAAATATTTTTAGTACTTTTTCCCACATAAAATTTATTAGATCAGGGCCGGTTTCGCACAATTGCGAGCATTATCAACCGATAAGAAAAATATGTAAACAGTGCTATTTATACAAATTTAAATTGGAATAAAAGGTGTAAGCAACTTTTAACAACGAAAAGGATTTACAAATTACATTATAATTACACAAAATTAAAATGCTTAACACCTTTAACATACAATTAAAAAATCATCAAAGACTAATAAATATAAGTGGCCAATGTTGTCAATTATAAACCCAATTAAAATTTGGGAAATTTTTAACAAAGCGAAACTCTACATTACTAAAGTAAATAATTTAATGATTATTTTGTGTTTTTCCCGCTTCCAAGTAATGAGTTTGTTTAACCCTTCCCTTACTATGCAAAAAAATTACAAGCTCCTGAGCTGTGTACTCGTTACACATCAGGCAAACGGGAGTGAATCATGACAATTATATGTAGTACTGCTGTAGTAGTGTTATATAATTGTCACGATTCACTCCCGTTTGCCTGATGTGTAACGGATACACAGCTCAGGAGCTTGTGCTTTTTTTGCATAGTAAAGGATGGGTTAATAATAATGCTCGCAATGAGTGAAACCGGTCCTGATCTAATAAATTTTATGTGGAAAAAGTACTAATTTTTTTTTATTATTTTTATTATATTTTATGGTATTTAAATACATTAATCCACTTTAAGATTATGAAAATATTTTTTTCTTCGTTCAACTAAATTTCGTGGACTTTTTTATTTTCATTATTGTAACTAAAATATTAACCTTCCTTAAATTAAGCAGAGTTGACATAAGAAGTATGCATTTGACGTTAAAAAAAATACGCATGTACAAGCCGACAAAACAATACTAGGGACATTTTCGAGAAATACAATTTCCTTTAATGCAATCTTCCCAAAGAGAGGAAAATACAAAACGAGGAGTTACCACGCAGCCCGCGAAATCTTTTTCATATAAAGTACAAAAGTTTGTTGAAGGCCTCAGGCCATGTTATTCGAATTTTCGTTTTATTTGAGACTTGCAATTGTAAGATTAAATCTGAGCAGTACAACAGACTGCAAATGTAACAAACATATTCTCCATCTCTATCTCCGGCAACGTTCGCCGATTGTATGAAACAAGCGTATTTTGAAATTATGTCACAAGCAATTTGAAAACTGCTGTTCCTAAATTTTCTTATTTTGCGACAACCATTTACCGCGTTCAACGTAAAATAGCGTAGCTAAGAAGCATTAACCTCGTTCTGGTAAAACTCGCTTAACCTCAAACGTAATTGTTGGAGTTATATTTAAAATATATATATTATATAAACGAGCAAAATATCTTTGTTAAAGACATCAAATGAATGCATAATCATTTTACTTCAGTTTAAAATAAAAATACCAGCTGTCCTATGCTCTGTTTTAGAGAGAGTTTTAAGTCGATGGTGGCCACAGACGTGATATCTCGTCAATAACTAATTGAATTAATAGTTGCAAATTATAGCCGGCGTGCTAGCAAATTACTTTTAATTATCTACGGCAAATTAAAGGTTAAGTATGAAAGTATTAAACAAAAATTGTTCAATTTAAGATTTCGACTAAAGATACTTGGTAGAATTTCAATATTTAATTTGAATCGTTCAAATTATGTACATTCACACAGATTTTGTCACTTACGACCTGGGTTTTGCCCGTGTGCAGATGATCTTGAACTGACTTGTTCTGTTCTGAACAATTGTTCAATTTTCATTTTAAAAAAACCATGCTCAATGATTTTAGTTTTATTTGACAGTACTAAAAAAATCAAAATTAATTAAAATTGCTTAGAGAACGCTATAATGAATTTAAACCAGGAAATGCGGTAGAATCAATATTTTTTAACGGATAAAATTGCTAGGACAGATAAATTACCAACGGAGCGACAAAACAAATCCAATGTAATCATTGGATCCTTATAAGCTTAGATCGAGAATATGTGAAAAACAGTGTTCCATCAAATGATTGAGAGTAAAATTAAAATTCAAGCGAAATCCATCAGGCTCGTGCAAAAAGTCGCAAACGAATGCATTTTGCAATCGACAGGGAAAGCAGCGAGTGACCCCAATAAAAGTTATTATTGTTTTATTCGTTTTTCAATGGTTTTTTTTAATATGAAATCAAAAAGTTTTAGATTTATGGGTGAATAAAATATCTGGGGGTGCTACGTCAGATTAAAAATAAAAAAAAAACATTTGTATTATATATTTTATTTATATTTTTTTGAAAAAAGTGGTCATCATTTAATGTATTCAGTAAATTCAGTCAATATCGCGAGCGTGCTTTATAGCTCACACCGTTGATTTAACCGTTTAAGCACATCAGAAAAAATATTTTTGATGGTAGCTTGACTACATTTTTGCCTGCTATACATCCTTTAGTCTCCCGCTGTGGTCTAGTTGGTTAGAGCTTGCTCTACCGATCAGGTGGGTCTGGGTTCGATTCCATACCGGTCAATGAAAAATTAGATTTTTTCAATTTTAATTTGAGATCTAAGACATGTTTGTGAAGTTAATTCTCCTTGAGTTAATCTCATGTGACTTACAAAAATTCTCATCGAGTATATCTCGTATGATTTTTCAATTTCAAAAATATTTGACGCATTGGCGTAAGCTGTAATTTCAAATATTCAAATAAATAACTGCAACAAATAACATAGTACTCAAAATATGATAATGAAACTTTTGAAAATCATAAATTTTAATCAATGAAAAAAAACTCAATGGCATTCATAAAATTCCAACACGAGATGAGAAATAAAGGTTTCGTTGTTTTTTTTAATCACGCGTATTACCAAAAAGGTAAGAATACCTTTTAACAAAACATATCTATGGAAAAAAGTATTTTTGTGCTGGTTGTAAATAAAAATATGATTATTTTTCTGTTTTTGTGAAAAATTTCAATCTTGCGTAACATCTTTGTCGTCATTTTTATCAAGGGTTTCATTCATCCGAAGTTTTCATTTAGAGCTGTATTGGAAAAGGAGCATAAATATTAAGTAGTCAGGGCCGGAGATACAGACAATCCTGATTACTTTTCCGAGACGACGGGGAAATGAGCAATATCTAAGGAAATATTATTTGCAAATACCGTATTGCGAATCGATTCCGAATCGGGTGATACAGAAATCACAGCCATTATTGCCTATTTTCTCCCCGTTATAGATTCTCGAATACGTTTTTGTTTTAATGTTATTATCGTAATATTATCAATAACAGTATCATTTATATTATTATTTGTCTCTTTTTTTGTCCAAATGTTAGAAACGTTTTTCGGAGAATGTTTCCTATCAAACATATTAGAAATATTTTTTCAATCGATTTATAGTTTTGAATTAAAAAAACATGGACGTCGGAGATAGCTAATTGCATCCAATAATTAATATTACTGAGAAAATATTGTTGTAGATCAAAAAATCATAAAATAATCGAAAATTATTTGATTTTTTTTACGGCTTATGAAAATAATGATTCAATAACTTTAAGGGTGTTCACTGTCAATACTTGGTGGAATGTTACTATATTCAATAAATAAAATAAAATAATTATGAATAAAAGTTGTTTATTACACCATTTTGATTTGTATAAATAACACTGTTATATTAGTTTATAATACTCGTCATGAATGAAACCGGCCCTGATCTTTTTAAATAAAAATAGAATTAGTAAAAAATAATATATTTTTTTTATACAATGATTCAATACAAAGAGGAAAACTATATTTCAAGGGAAACAAAACAATAGTTTTAGTATTTTCAAATACTACCTGCCATTATCTTACAAACATAACATTAGCCACAACCTACACCTATTCGAGTCTCATAAAAATACGTCGCCATGAGATATGTGCCAGAAATACTTTGTACTTCCCAACACGCGCAACATGTATATCTGGAAACGATCGCGAATCTACAAAAAGCTCTCTGTTATCAGCAAAAGCGACGGGAAATATTTACGCGAGATGTGTGACCAAGAAAAATATAGTTCTTGTTTGTCTCAACCAGAGAAAAGGCTATTTTACTACCGGAAAATGTTCTTTGTGTAAATTTGACATGGAATATATTTTCAGGGGGTGCCAATACAAGAAACACCATAAAAACTCACGCGGCCTTATTTTTGAACGAATGTTTTTATTGCATATAATAAAAATATTTAGGGTACCTTTTAGTAGTTAACATGTCTTTTTAAAGTTTGGCCACCATATTTATTTATTCTTTGAATTTTAGTTACGATATCAAATACTATTTAAAAAAAACTTAATAAATTTATTATAACTTTACATTAGATCCGAGTATGGCGATCTGTTACAATTAGATTATACGTGTTAAATAAACGTTCTGCATCTACATTTCTTTACAGGACACGAAATAGATTAAATGACAGTACTGCCGAATTCCAAAGTTTTCATTTTTGTAGCAAGTAATACCAGAAAAGTATCTGCTTTTACTTCACATTACAATTAATTTAAGATGAGATAAGAATAAAATAGAATTTAATAAGACTATGTATCTATTCCCTTATTTTGACAATTTCGCATAAATGTCGTATTTATATCAAAACGCAATAATCACGCATCTCTACTTATTGCAACACTTTAGACCTTGTCATAAATAAGATAGTTTTAAAATTTGTATCTTGGCAATGAAAGCACATCGCTTAAAACCTTAGTTTGACTCGTTGGCTGCCACATAAGAGATAATTCGTAAAATTTTCGTGCTCAATACGCTCAATATCGCGTCGATAACTTATTATTTTATTTTTTTTTAACCATGTCCGCTCCCAATGTGGAGCATATTTCCACGACTATTAATCGTAAGTGAAAAACAGCACTTTCTTAAGATGCGAAATATACTTTTATACAATGAAAAATACTTATTGCTGATTGGTTCTTTCTAACCATATCATGTTATTCATTCAAAAATGTGAGCTAAGACACCAATCTTTTTTTTTAAAACCATGTCCGCTCCCAATGTGGAGCATATGGACTCCTAATGGAGTTTATCTCAACAGAAGTGTTTCTACGAGAACCGCTTGTTACTCGGTTGTTCAACCTCTCTTTTTTCAAAGAGAGTAGGGATAGAAGGATAGGGCTAGGACAGGATTAGTGGTAAGCTAATCGCTCTCGATACGCCCCGTTCATAGAATAGGATGGGTGAGAGGGGGGAATTCAAGACATCACATAAATCCATGCCTTTGAACAGAAATTCATAAATCGATTGAAAAGTCAATTTTATAAAACTGTCCGTACCGGGATTTGAACCCGGGCCCTCCGTAGCCGAAGCCAACAACGTTGACCACTCGACCACACAGGCGACTAAAATTAAATTAATAGTTTGAAAATATAGCCGGCGTGCTAGGTAATTACTTTTAATTATCTACGTCAGCTAAAAGGTTTAATAACATTTTTAATGCATAAATCCGGCTTTTAAATTCTTTTATTTCTAAAATAGTTTTATTTTGCGGTGTTTCAAAATTTTTACAATTTTAAGATTGGCTAGTTTATTTTCTGACAGAACAAGCTATTTGTTGTGTTTATCTTTAAGCTGATATAAAGCTCGACCATACAGTCCACTATTTTATTATCAAACTGAGAAACATTTCGTGAAGACAGAGGCATCGGATACCGTATAGCACAGCGTTTCTCAATTGATGTGCATTGTAGCTTATGTGTTACCAATATTTTCAGATTAAATTTATCAATTTAATAATACATTTGAATAACAATGCAAATATTTATATTCCAATATAACAAGAGCTAAATATTTTTGCAATATGATAATGTATAATTTAAAAAATAATTCGGTATCTACAAGCTTCGACAAAACCTACTTTAAAACTTTGATAATAGTATTGTATCGTCATGAGTCAGGATTAACTTGCGTCTGCACGAAGTTTGTCGACATCTGAAGCAATTACGTGGAACAGTGCTTAAGGTTTTGCCAGTGACAGCATCATTGGCAGTATATTTTATTTTTTGACTGCACTATTACTTGATAGAAATTCATTTGTTTTTTATATGTAAGAGTTAATGTATGCACAAATTCAAAGCATTAATAACAACACAAACGTAGTTAATTCTACAAGTATTATAATAATCACGCGTGCATTCATAGTGTAGCCAACCACTCTCTACTAGGGCATCCAATCCCGGGATCCGGGATCCCGTTCAATTTTCTGATCCCGAAATGCCGGGATTGAGATGGCCGCGATCCCGGGATTTCGGTATTGAGAAATTTTGAGGAAATTCTCGAAATTTACACGAAATTGGCAAATTGGAGATTTCAAATTCCTCGGTGAGCTAAAAAAAAAAAAACGAGTTTCTATGAGATTCCGGGAAAAAGTATACCAAATCGGAGATTTCAAATTCCTCGTTGAGCTAAAGAAAAAAAACGAGTTTCTGTGAGATTCCGGGAAAAAGTATACCAAATCGGAGATTTCAAATTCCTCGGTGAGCTAAAAAAAAAAAAAACGAGTTTCCGTGAGATTCCGGGAAAAAGTATAGCAAATTGAGGATTTTAAATTCCTCGGTGAGAAAATCTCAATCCCGGGATTGGATACCCTACTCTCTACTGCTGTTTGCACGCAATAATACAGTTGTTTTGTTCAACTTTCATTTGACTTTTCACATAACCTCGAAATTTTCAACGCGTTGTTCTCATTTTCGCACTCTTTCTATTCAACATATCTAACCTTATCTAACTCAAGCCGTGGTGTATTTTACATTTTGACTAGCGTTTGGTATAATTACATAACCTACTCTGCATTTTCTACTATGTCTAGCCTTCATAATTTAGGTTGTACACTTTTCAGTAAATTCATAAATTGACTTGTCAACGTGAATTGTAATGTCGTAAGCTTCAACAAAAACTTCAGTTTATGTATACATTCACGATATAATGTGACATATATATTATATTGAGTGAGTACCATTGTAGATTACGTTTAAAATTTACTTAATAAAATATTGGGACTAGTGCAATGGTATGTTTTTACGATTCGATGATTCGTCCGTACACAATTCTTAGGTAAATAAATTATCCGCACAAGAAACCTCTGCACACTGATTATTATTATTTATATCTTTTGTGTGCTCTCTTATTTCAACAGCAAAATATATTTTTGATAATATTATATTATACTTTACGAGTAAATGTGTGAAAATAAGAGTTTTTTCAGTACCGAAGTTTTGCGAGACTGGTATATCTTATACTGTAGCATTTCTTATATAGATGTCTTAGAACCAGAATGACTTTTGACAAAGTTATTTTCAATAATTATTGTTAACTTCTTCATTTGGTATTTTTTTTAACCATTTCCGCTCCCACTGTGGAGTATGTGGACTTCTAATGGAGATTACCTCAACAGAAGTGTTTCAACGAGAACTGCTTGTTACTCAGTTGCTCAACCTTTCTTTTTCCAAAGATAGTGGAAATAGAATAATAGGGCTAGAACAGTACTAGTGGTTAGCTAATCGCTCTAAATACGCCCTGTTTAAAGGGTAAGATGGGTGAGTGGGGATAATTCAAGACATCACATACATCCATGCCTTCAAACAGAAATTCATAAATCGATTGAAAAATCAATTTAAAAAATTTCCCGTACTAGAATTTGAACCCGTGGTCTACGTAACCAAAGCCAACGACGTTGACCACTCGATCACATAGGCGGCCTCATTTGGTATTAGAAAATTATAAAAATTGCAGCATTCTTGAATTTTTTTGTAATCATCGTTTAAGCATTAAAATAATACTAGCTGTAAGCCCGTTGCCCAGCAACGTGAGATTTTTGTTGCATTGTGTTTTGTTGCATTGTATTTTATTTTATTTTACTTTATTTAATTTTATTTTATTTTATTTTATGTTATGTTATGTTGTGTTATTTTATTTTATTTTATTTTATTTTATTTTATTTTATTTTATTTTATTTTATTTTATTTTATTTTATTTTATTTTATTTTATGTTATTTTATTTTATTTTATGTTATTTTATTTTATTTTAATTTATTTTATTTTTATAGTAAGCAGAAATTTCGTAAATTATTTAATATTTGGAATAAAGTTTAAGTTTGCTAACAACCATTTTTCGTAGTAGCATAAATTTCGTAAAATAATTAATTTTTGGGATAATTTTTAAGTTTGCTAACAACCATTTTTCGTAGTAGCATAAATTTCGTAAATTATTGAACTTTTGTAATAAAGTTTAAGTTTGCTAACAACCATTTTTCGTAGTAGCATAAATTTCGTAAAATATTCAATTTTTGGAATAATGTTTAAGTTTGCTAACAACCATTTTTCGTAGTAGCATAAATTTCGTAAAATATTCAATTTTTGGAATAAAGTTTAAGTTTGCTAACAACCATTTTTCGTAGTAGCAGAAATTTCGTAAATTATTGAATTTTTGGAATAATGTTCTAGTTTGCTTACAACCATTTTTCGTAGTAGCATAAATTTCGTAAATTATTTAATATTTGGAATAGTGTTTAAGTTTGCTAACAACCATTTTTCGTAGTAGCATAAATTTCGTAAATTATTGAACTTTTGGAATAAAGTTTAAGTTTGCTAACAACCATTTTTCGTAGAAGCAGAAATTTCGTAAATTATTGAATTTTTGGAATAATGTTTAAGTTTACTAACAACCATTTTTCGTAGTAGCATAAATTTCGTAAATTATTTAATATTTGGAATAATGTTTAAGTTTGCTAACAACCATTTTTCGTAGTAGCATAAATTTCGTAAATTATTGAACTTTTGGAATAAAGTTTAAGTTTGCTAACAACCATTTTTCGTAGTAGCAGAAATTTCGTAAAATATTTAATTTTTGGAATAATGTTTAAGTTTGCTAACAACCATTTTTCGTAGTAGCATAAATTTCGTAAATTATTTAATATTTGGAATAATGTTTAAGTTTGCTAACAACCATTTTTCGTAGTAGCATAAATTTCGTAAAATATTCAATTTTTGGAATAATGTTCAAGTTTGCTAACAACCATTTTTCGTAGAAGCAGAAATTTTGTAAATTATTGAATTTTTGGAATAATGTTTAAGTTTACTAACAACCATTTTTCGTAGTAGCATAAATTTCGTAAATTATTTAATATTTGGAATAATGTTTAAGTTTGCTAACAACCATTTTTCGTAGTAGCATAAATTTCGTAAAAAATTCAACTTTTGGAATAAAGTTTAAGTTTGCTAACAACCATTTTTCGTAGTAGCATAAATTTCGTAAAATATTCAATTTTTGGAATAAAGTTTGAGTTTGCTAACAACCATTTTTCGTAGTAGCATAAATTTCGTAAATTATTTAATATTTGGAATAATGTTTAAGTTTGCTAACAACCATTTTTCGTAGTAGCATAAACTTCGTAAAATATTCAATTTTTGGAATAAAGTTTAAGTTTGCTAACAACCATTTTTCGTAGAAGCAGAAATTTCGTAAATTATTGAATTTTTGGAATAATGTTTAAGTTTGCTAACAACCATTTTTCGTAGTAGCATAAATTTCGTAAAATATTCAATTTTTGGAATAAAGTTTGAGTTTGCTAACAACCATTTTTCGTAGTAGAATAAATTTCGTAAATTATTTAATATTTGGAATAATGTTTAAGTTTGCTAACAACCATTTTTCGTAGTAGCATAAATTTCGTAAATTATTGAACTTTTGTAATAAAGTTTAAGTTTGCTAACAACCATTTTTCGTAGTAGCATAAATTTCGTAAAATATTCAATTTTTGGAATAAAGTTTAAGTTTGCTAACAACCATTTTTCGTAGTAGCATAAATTTCGTAAAATATTCAATTTTTGGAATAATGTTTAAGTTTGCTAACAACCATTTTTCGTAGTAGCATAAATTTCGTAAAATATTCAATTTTTGGAATAAAGTTTAAGTTTGCTAACAACCATTTTTCGTAGTAGCAGAAATTTCGTAAATTATTGAATTTTTGGAATAATGTTCAAGTTTGCTTACAACCATTTTTCGTAGTAGCATAAATTTCGTAAATTATTGAATTTATGGAATAATGTCCAAGTTTGCTAACAACCATTTTTCGTAGTAGCAGAAATTTCGTAAATTATTTAATTTTTGGAATAATGTTGAAGTTTGCTAACAACCATTTTTCGTAGTAGCAGAAATTTCGTAAATTATTGAATTATTGGAATAATGTTCAAGTTTGCTAACAACCATTTTTCGGATTTTAAATTATTTAACAATTATTTCCAATAAAAATCAAAAGATCAAATCCAATTTTTCAATAAAAAATCAGTTGCACATTTTGTCCAAGTGTATGAAAAAAGCAAAATATTATTCTATGATATATCCATATCATAATTTGAATATTCTTAATGTATTAAAGAATTCTAACAGATTTTCAAGGTCAGACGTGAAAAGATTCATCATTATGATTCAATTGATCAAATCCGCTCCAAAAAATATTAGTCTCACATCGACTCACACGATCAAACGATTCATTTCGATAGCCCTATAATCATAGTTTGCAATAGTCGAATTAAAGTCTTTGATTATTCGAATATTATGATGTATGGTGATACAATACTTTAGCTCTACACCAAGAAATATCAAATTTTCAAACGTGGCGATATCAGAACATTCACGCCCGGTTTAAAATAAGCCGCTCCCATTGGATAGAACAACATTTCAAAAATGTGCTGTTCAGAATAAATCGAAATCATTGGTCTGTACCTTACTGCGGACGTCCTTACAGACGGACCTTATCGGCTATTAATGTTAAGATGATCAAAATATTTTCTTTACCGTACAGATGTTTTTTTGTCAAGCTTCTGTTACATCGTTCTGGTTTTAAGGCCCAGATATATCTGAGGGCACAATAGACGATCGCGCATGTCAAGCTTATTGTAGTGGTGGCTGAGGGACAGAATGATGTGATAATTTCGACAATCGAGATAACACGGAGGCAATATCGTCGACGCACAGTGTGATATTGCCAAGCGAATTGAATGAGTCAAACTTCTTGATTATTGCACGTTTGAGAACTTTTACACCTAGAGTTCGAGAAATAATGCGCACATATGAGATAGAAGCTTCTACATTTAATGCAATGAGACTAATTGTATAGTCATATCTTACATTTTTTTAAGTCTCAATACTAAAGCAGCATTTAAAAAAACTAGAAATGTATTGTAAGCAATTGACAGCACCACTTTTCCACATTTGCTCAACAACGCTCAATACACTTGATACACAAACAATAATAGAGTATGAGTGTGTGCTGTGCTGTGCGTTACACACATATAAACAGATAAATAATTACTTTAGACTCGTATTTAACCGGTCTGGATTTTAATACAGTTTGAGTCATAATTTTTATCACATTGGTCAGAATTTATATTAAATGGTCATAATATATCGGTCAATATACATAGGCCAGAATAAATAACTAATGCTCGGAATTTATATAAATAGTCATAATTTAAATTAAATTTTAAAAAAACCTTACCTAACCTAAATATTTTTAGTCTGACCGTTCATATTTTTATTATTACCAAAAATTGAATTTTATTCAGACCGAAAGTTTATTTGAATTCTGACCAAAATTGGTTTAAACTCTGACCATATATTTTGTTCCCTTTACTTTATTGTCATTTAAAATAATATATAAATGACGACAATTAAAAATAAATAAAAATATTACACAGAATAACTTACTTTATATCATTTATTGGAACACGTATTTTTAAACCGATTCGGTCACTAGTTTCAATTGTTTGTTGTTAGCCACACATTATATTAAATTTGATACAACGAAACGGAATCTTATCTCTTCCACCCGGGCATATTATTATGTTGGTAGTCGTTCATGTGTTCTGCTTTTATCAGTCATGAAAGTTTAATAGTCATTACAGAAAAATAAATGCTACTTAAACTGTGATAATAAAACGAAATAACCTTGATAAATTAGACAAGTTTTTGTTATGCCAAAACTTTTGAAACTTGTTTTTTTTATTATTTTTCGACAGAATATCAAAACTTTCTAACTTACTTACGTAAATAGAGATGTAAAATAAAATCTTTCTTTCTTTCAATTAAACTTAATCAGGTAAAATATGTAGATAGTTCAGTTGTGTTATTCTCTTTTAACTTTAATAAGATATTGTGAGTAAAATAATATTGATACAAAATAATTCTTCCTTCTGACTTAAACTTTTTCATTCACATCGAATAAATCTTTCATATCGATAATTGGAAGTTGTTTACTCGTAACTTACATTTAAAGTACTTAACATCAAAGAATTACAACTAATAAATGAAAAGTATTAAGAATAATGCAAAAATGATTTAATTATTTGTTAGAAAATTGTTATATATGTGAACAGACACAGTATTCATTTGTACTTATTTCCACTTTTATTTAGCTAGACCTAGACCGGTTTCGCTCATGACAAACATTATCATCTGATGCTCGTCATGAGTGAAACCGTTTCTGAACTTGTTAAATAAAAGTGGATATAATATAAAACCAAATAAATATTGTGTTTTTTTTTATATTATGCCTTTCCACCAAGTAAAAACCCTAAAATTGATGTGTGAACAGCATGGCAGACGTAGATTTTTAATGTCAACTTTTAACCTTTTATATATTTAAAAAGTTATGCTACGTTATGTAGTTATACAAAAATAAGTACGTCTAATAACAACTCTGTATTGATTTATTCCAGGTCCATAGTGCAGTGGCCAACACCGTTGGTTTCCGTGACAGATGTCACGGATTCAAATCCAAATACGAATAGCATTTTTAACGATTTTCACCATTTCATTGATGTTTGTGATGCTTAAAAATTCTCTCCAACTTTTTAATTCTAAAGTAAGTAGCAAACGCGATTAGCTAACCGCTAGTCATTTCCTGGCGCTGTCTTAATATCTTCGACAATAAAAAAAGTTCAGCAACAGACTAACGGGCAGTTTTTATTTAAAAAAACTTATTTTGAGATTCATCTAATGCTCCAAATTGAAGTTATGTATATTTATATAAAAACAAATAACACTGAAGGTGTTTGGTGGAATTTAAATATTTAATTTGAATCATCAAATATAGTTCTTAAAATTACTCACTATTCAAATCTGTAGGTATTCCCATGGGTTAATCCATTTCGCCATCAAAAGCCTTAAATTTAGTGATACATTCATTTCTTATATAAGCACAATACATTTATTTACTGAACGTCAGTTCAGGTTCATCCGTGCACTTAAACGCTTCAAGAATCATAAAGGCGAAACCCGGGTCGTAAGTGACAAAATTTGTGTTAATGTACATAATTTTAACGATTCAAATTTAATATTTTTATAAGTTGACAATGTTTGCAATTAGCGAAACTAGTCGTGGTATTTAAATAAATAACGCAGAAATGGTAAAAAAAATGTTTTAATGTAATGTTTTTCCATCAATAATTGACAGTGAACAATTTAAAAGTGACAAATATACATAGTCAATTTTCCTTTCAAAGATTGACCTAATTTCATATATTTGACGGACAATCACTTTGATATAAAGATTGATGGTATTTCGAGGAAATTTCTTTCAAAAACAAAAACAAAAAAAAGACCGTTGCTGTCGCCGCATTGATCGAAAAATTATACAGCATTAATCTGATACCGCGATACAATAAAGATAAATTTATGTTTGTTTATTTTGAAAAGCATATCGATATCCATTAAGCAAAACCTTTATATGGCGCTATTAATCTTGCGCGTAAATGAATATTTATCTTGGTACGCATCGCTGACATATAAACCTAATGTAATTTATTATTTGATCTGGATAAAATAGAAGGCAGATAGAAAAACCGTTAATTCGTATTTATAAAACATGGTGCTCTTTATTACATTGAAATCAATACGATACAATGACATTACGTTGATGGAAGGTTGAAAGAAAATGCCATTAGGATAAACGTTCTCAATAAACGCCCCACATTTACAGGGCTGCCACGTATTTGTGAATAATAAATTTACCTTTATTTTTAAACAGGGATGTGACTGATTTTTTACATGTTTCTTTTTTTCTTAACAGTATTCAAAACATTCACTGACCATCTTGTCTTGTGGGCCATGCTTTGGTGTTCAATACTCAAACTAACAGCTGAAAAAATATCCACTTGTCCAGGTTTTGTCTTTCAATTGTTGGTGGAAGCGCATTTATTTTGTTAAAAATGAAAAATTAAATAACATTTACAACATATAAAACAAAGTATTTTTCAACTATTTTCTCTAGATCCTTTCATATAGTGATCGTTTCCTTGATTTCGATTTTAATATGGTTTCGAAAAATCAACATAAATATCAGCAATTTGCTTCTTAGAGATATCGTTTTTGTTGAGAATTTACTCTTGAATAAGTTTAATGGATACCCGTTAAATCTTCTTCGATAATATTCTTTTTAAACATCAAATGTGCTACATAACCATTTCTATTCTGATTTCATTAATAATTATTTCAGTGACACCGATATTAAACATTACGCAATACCTTATAAGTGTTATCTAACTAGCATTATCATTACTTGTAGATTGAAATTAAACACATTTTTTGATTTTTTATCATCTTTATATAGCATCGTTACTAATTCTTTATTACTTGGTTATTTACTTTTCTATTTAAACAGCACAGAGGGAATTTGTGCAGTATATGTTTTGATAAATATCAATGTTTCTTCCCTGAAACCCATGATGATTCATTAAAATAATATATTTTTATTCACATCCAAAATGTATTGCAAAATTCTGGTTACCTAAATCATATTCTTTTGAATACCAAACAAAAAAAACATATAAAGAAACAGTTTTCAGAATTTTTCGCTAACATATTAAATCAAATATTCCCCATCGCGTGTTTGAGAAATTATTTGTGTACACCACAAATGAACTTTGTTTTATTCTTTCATCGTTACATTGATTGATTACTATTCACTGTCCAATTACACATAGAACCACTTGTCAGCATGACTGTATTTGAGTATTTTGTAAATACTCGTTAAAATTGATTACTTTATACATACAAGCAATGTATCTCATTATATTAAATAATACTATACATATTTTTATTAGAGTATTCATTTCATAGTCTTAAGAATAATTCAAATAATGTTTTATGCATATTTCTAATGGAACATCTATTTAAGATAAAATGATAACACTTATTAAAGAATCACACATAGAAATATGGTTTCACAACGTAAAGTTACGTAAATGTTCATATATAATTAATTGTGCTTGGAAATAAAACATAATAATATGTTCACCATCTTTAATAATCGACAAAACAAATGTTTTAATTATAAATATGTATATGTTGAATGTTGAATGTTGGTGAAATACATATTTTAAATACTTCAGCTTAAGTTTTTAAACAAATTAAAATAGTTGTTTACTGTATAATATTTTGAAAAATTATATTTTTGGATTCCAAAACTAGCACTGAAACTATAATAAATTATTAAAAAAAAATCAATTCAGTTTTTTAACTATGCCAAATAAAAAAAATCTTTTATTAAACTTCAAAAATGGACGATTTAGGCATAGTTTATAGAAAAATTGCCATCAGCAAAATGAAAAAATGTAAAAATTTTGCTAACGTAAAAAGTATAATCTTCGAGTTCTTGAAGCCAGGACATGATCTTACAGGGTGGCTAGTAATCAATATAAGTGAGATTTCTTTTAAATATATTTCGATAGTAGAGGTGCTAAAAGATGTCATTTAATTTTTAAAGATACACGTTTTTACGTCTTCATTTCGTGGGTATTTTTTTTAACAAATTTAATCTCTCATAAAATCCGTAGTGCCTTTTGATAATTTTCAAAAATAATTGAACCGCCAAAAGAGTGCAGGACAAATTTAAATAAATAAATCCCATGCTAACCCTATTTACAAAGTACACACCAATAACCATTCGCTACGCTTAGCAGAGAGATTTCATTTTAGATCTGGCTACGGCGTAGCGCCTACCGGCCCTCTACAATAACATCTACGGTTATAGGCTACGACAGGAAACTTTTTACTTTGTTCTTTTATCCAGATTATAGGCGCTACTCTTAGAGTCTGCATTCTTAAATACGCGGGGCTTTCGAGATAACGGCCTCGCCTGGGTAATGATCTGAAAGAAGATTCACGAATAAATGTATTTGTAATAACATCGAATGTGATTTTTATACCTCATCGCCCTTTTGAAGATGTGAGAAAGTCTACTTGACGCAAATTTCCAATCCATTTTAGTGATAAATGACGTCATTTTTTTACATCATAACCATTTGAAAATCCATTACGTTTAGTAATATTATACTGCCAATTTCAAGTTTTATAGCATATTCAACATATTAGTATTTGAATGATCGTATGTTCTTTTATTTTATAAAAAAATATTTTAGTGTCGGTGTTTCATGTAAGCATAGACTTCAAAAAATATTTCATGGAAACGTTGCATTTATTTTTTGACGGTCGTAACAAAATATGATGACATATTCATATATCTATATTTTAAATATCTTTTGACTATATCGGCTACTTTATTAAGAGTACAGTGACGTAGTGTATTGAATATAATATAATGTAAGAATAATTTGTACAACTTTATTATCTCACTGATTCTGTTACTACTTGTAACACGTGCTATCTTATAACTGTCCGAAGTACATGTGTCACATCAAAGATATTTCTCAAAAAGGCAAACACGTTTAACTATTTATAACATAATCAATATAATAACAAGGTAATCAAATTAATAAAAACACAATATGCCTTTGTAATTTATTCCATAAATCAATAAAAGAATAAAGTACTCCGTTTTTATTATGCCTTTCTACTAAGTATTAACTGTGAACATCCTAAAAGTTATCAAATTCAACTATAAGTCTATAAAAAAATAATTTTCACAAAATTACGCTGAATCTATCGGAATTATTTTTGTATCTATATCCAATCCCAATGTGGAGAATATGACCTCTTAATGGAGGTATCTCAACAGTTTTTTCTACGAGATCTGTTTGTTGGACAGTCACTTAACCTCTCTTCTTCAAAGAGAGTAGTAGGTATATAAGAATAAGGGTAGGAGAGAACTAGTGGTTAACTAATCGCCTTTGCTACGCCCAAGTGTTACGCTACGTCTTATCTGGGCAAAGTCACTGCGAACGCGATTGGAACACGACTTTAAGCGAATCAAAATGTCAAATGTCACGTGGACACTCTATAGCGGCGGAGAACATTTGATATTTTCGCGCCGCACCGAGTCGTTTTAATTTTTTCCACGTAAAACATACAGTAAAAGTATCAGAAATGGTGGTAGGGACATAACAAACACCCATACCTTCGAACAGAAGTCAATCGAAAAAATGCTGTTCGTACTGGGACTCGATCCCGTGAGGTCTAAGGTCATAACACTAACCACTGCACCATAAGATCCAACATTCATTTATTTACAAAAAATATTATTTAGTTGCTAGTTTAAGAAAAACATCGATTCATTTATTTTGGTTGTAGTTTAATGTATTAAGAGAAACGATAGTTAATATATTATAGTAAGAATCAATAAACTGAGACACTTTTATGTTTTCTTTTATATAAGATATGAAAATAATGCAATAAAATATTGCTTTATATGTGTTGATTTGGCAGTATATGACAAATTGAAGATCGACGAAATAAAAAGCGATAAATCCGCTTCATGTGTCTATCCTTCTCATTTGGCCAAACTTAATACACTTCGAGAAGAAGTAAGTAAGATAAAACAGATCTAAGCGACATAATAAACAAGCGATTGCCAAACGAACGGGCAGCATAAAAAGGCCGATGGCTTGTATACGATCCGATTTCTAGAAATATTATGGCCGCTTTTACTCCGAAATAAGTTTTAATGTAGATTTTATCAGAAGTCTCCGACGGTCGTTCAAAGCTTATTATATAGTTAGACTCGTGCGCTGACAAATTAAATAAACCAGATAAAACTTATTCTTTTCAAACGTAAGATCAAATACATCTGGTTTGGGATTTTTTTTATCACATTCACATATTTCTAATAAAATAAAATCCATAATCAAAATAACTTGTATGTGAATAAAATGTACAAAAAAGAAACTTCAACGAGATCGAAACATCCAACATCATCTGCTTTTACATTCTTTTATAAGTTAACACTGTTGAGCTGCGTTTTTTTCTTTAAAAATAAGACCTGTATGTTGCTTTAGTTGCATTATTTTCAGGGGTAATGTCTGTTTAAAAATGGTAATAATTATACCTTATTTAAGCCACCTGTGTGGTCGAGTGGTCAACGGTGTTGGCTTCGGCTACGGAGGGCCCGGGTTCAAATCCCGGTACGAACAGTTTTATAAATTGATTTTTCAATCAATTTATGAATTTCTGTTCAAAGGCATGGATATATGTGATGTCTTGAATTCCCCCCTCTCACCCATCCTATCCTATGAACGGGGCGTATCGAGAGCGATTAGCTTACCACTAATCCTGTCCTAGCCCTATCCTTCTATCCCTACTCTCTTTGTAAAAAGAGAGGTTGAGCAACTGAGTAACAAACAGTTCTCGTAGAAAACATTTCTGTTGAGATAAACTCCATTAGGAGTCCATATGCTCCACATTGGGAGCAGACATGGTTTAAAAAAAAAATTGTAAAACATTAAAATCTTACACCTTTGTATACAAAAACATAAATAATAAAATGCCTTTGTATAAAACCGGATCCGTTTGGCTTTAGTACGGTTTCTTTAGGTACAATTTTAGGAACGGCTTGTAGCATTAAGCTAATAGAAAACAGGATGATTCTTTTTAGATATGAACCTCTTAACAATCAAAAGTGGTATAGGGAAAATGGCGAAGAGGACACGATAACCTTTAATGAATTGCAACCAGATGTACACAGAACTAAAATAAACTAAAAATTTAAAAATAAACTTAATATAATATATCTGCTTATAAAAAACAATAAAACATGATGATTACTATACCGTTGACTGACTAGATGAAGTTTAATTGAGTAAATCATAAAATAAAAATGTAGCATTATCTGTAATATCTATTATTAAATCTTTTACAATAATTATATATCAAGACAAAATGGTCTTTAGTCAAAAATAAAAATAAGCATAAATTATTTTTACTACAAAAATGAGGCAAAACAGGTTGAAATAAATCGACATTGGTTATATGAGAAAAAGACTTTTTTATATGCCACACATGCAAAACTTAATGACACCATAACATTTAAGACAGCAAAAAAACTACTGTCTTTAGCACTACTGTCTACAGAAAATAGCATCAAATATCACTACATTTCGATGGTTTCGGCGGTAACTTTGTGGAAGTTCATTTTAATAGAAAATTTAAATTAACTTTGATTATTCCACGTATTGTGTTACTGTGACACGTGTTTCCCAATCCTAATCTGGAAAAAATCTCAATCTGATAGATTGCAACTCATTAGTATCATTATTTGTTTGCTTTATTTCAATTCTACACCCCCCTCCTTGCTCCCCTTAAAAGGAAAAAAAACCCAAACTCCATTTTGTAATTTCATAATTTTAAAATGTTAGAATCAATCTTGCTTCATTACTTAAGCAAACTTTGCGATAGTAAGTCTGAAGATGCCTCTGAAAGAGACGAAACACGTGTCACAGTTAGTAACACGATACGTGGAATAATCAAAGTTAATTTAATTTTTTTATCACTACATTTGTTTTACGATACAACATTTTGAAAAAAAAACATCTACAACATTTTTCTACACAATGACAAAATTTTCCACGAACTATTTTACATTCAAAAAGATTGTTATTAAAATATTTCGAATTGATTTGTAATACATAAAAATAAATAGACTTTTTATATTTACGATTATTAAAATCTATCGACGCAGTATTTTGAAGCAGCAATACCATCACAAGCGTATCCTCTTTCTCTCTTTCCATTCCAGAACAATCCCATTCTCAGCTCCAATCAAGATATCACTCTTGACGACATTATTTTTTCCTTCTTCTGAGATGACGTTATTTATTTGCGCTTAATTCAGCCAAAGAGCCATACAAATTGCTTTCTTTTCTTGCTCGCTCTGGCTCTCGCTGCCTCCCTCTGATTTTCACATCAACGAAAAGCTCACTCGCGCACTTCGCACACTCCTTGGCGGGCTTTCAAATCGAGCTTTCGCTGTGATTGTATGTCTTAGCGGTACAATTTGAACGAAACGTCAAGATTTTATCATTTTTAATGCAAAGCCATTTCCAAAATACGTCAGATATAAAATACCGATGGCTAGATTAAAACTTTATTTCTTTATAACTTGTCACTTACAGGGTAGAGCACATAAACACCAAATAAAAATGAACTTATTTGGAGTCAGGTGATCTACTTATCTCTTCATGAAAAGTTAAAAAGGAATCGAAAAAAAGTCAAAGGTATCAACTTATTTTCTGGTCCAAAAATGGCTTCCTATCCATTGCATATTCTTAAAAAATAGGGCCTCAGTGGCTCTCCACTACCACTGCTCCCATAAATTAAAGTACAATTTAAAACAACATAGTGGACAGCAATTATTAAAAAGATAATATTCTTTACCAACATGATAGTGTGTTCAGTAATAACCACATTAATTGATTTGTATTGTAAACATTTTTGAGTGATGTTTCGAAAAATATATAATATATGAGGAGGAATATATGTACTAGTACAATAATTCATATTCTCAAAATATTGAGTTTTGAAAAAATAACAAAAAAACTAAAGGATTACAATTTTTTGTTATTTTAAAAAATAGTATAAATTTCCACGACTATTAATCGTAAGTGAAAAACAGCACTTTCTTAAGATGCGAAGTATACTTTTATACAACGAAAAAAAAAATACTTTCTAACCATATCATGTTATTCATTCAAAAATGTGAGCTTAGACACCAATCTTTTTTTTTAAAACCATGTCCGCTCCCAATGTGGAGCATATGGACTCTTAATGGAGTTTATCTCAACATAAGTGTTTCTACGAGAACTGCTTGTTACTCAGTTGCTCAACCTTTCTTTTTCCAAAGAGAGTAGGAATAGAATGATAGGGATAAGACAGGACTATTGGTTAGCTAATCGCTCTCAATACGCCCCGTTCATAGGATAGGATGGGTGGGAGGGGGGAATTCAAGACATCACATACATCCATGCCTTCGAACATAAATTCATAAATCAATTGAAAAATCAAATTATAAAACTGCCAGTACTGGGATTCGAGCCCATGATCTCCGTAACCGAAGCCAACGACGTTGACCACTCGACCACACAGACGGCATTATTAATATTAATATTTTTTTTATAATGAAGATCACATTAACTCTTGAAATTTGAATACTACATGTATAAAAAAATAACAATCCTTTTTGTTTTTGTGAATGAGTACTTTAGATTTCATTTTGCTTTCGGTCCGAACCCATTATAAGTATTTGTATGCGGCCTGCTAGAGAAAAGAGGGTGTAGGTACATACCTTATCTAGAGAGATGAAGTTGTTCAAAATCAAATAATATACACAACGTAAAAATAATTTAATCATTTAATTCTTCATTTATTATAAAATTTTCTTTATGAAAAGTTTTCATAATTTTTCGAATTTTGCGAATTTCAGACATCAAATTCGCAAATTAAAAGATGCTGTTCGTAGTGGAACTCGAACTTGTGGGATTTGCCACGGAAGCCAACGACGTTGACCGATGCGCCATGGGCTCGACACTATTTAATGTATGTAATATTATAGATAATTAGAAAAACATGTATGACACAATACTGTACTTCAAGTCTTAATTGGAAAGACAGAGCTGGTTTCACTGTGCACTTGATTATGCACTTGATTATGTAATAAATTGTAATAAAAATAATTTTACAATTTATCTATAAAATTTTTCTTATAGTCACTTGATAACCCCTGTTACGGAGTTTGGTCCAAACATTTTTTTTAAATATATCCGAAAACTGTGTGTTTGATTTAATATAATACCGTAGGAATAAATTTATCTTCTGTTCTGTATTCAAAACTCAACTTATTGATATGAGAGCAAAAGTATTTTATATTGAAAATTATACGCAAGCAATATTTATTTTAAAAAACTTATTACTGTTGAATGAAGTCCTAATATTTTTTAATATCAACTGAAAAAAATTCTCTATTCAACTAAGCGAAATTGACAAAAAGTCATCACATTATTTTGTAGTACACAAAGATATTTTTTGATGTTTATTGTTTTCTCAAAAGAACGGAAAAGGGGAAAATTCTAATTCGAACTCATTTAAAATGCTCAAAATGGTAAATAGCATTTCTAAAAATATGGCATATTACTTTTCATATTGCTGACAAACATTCAGAATTTGTTTGGTTAGGATTCTCCCGCCCTATTGCAGAGCTATCTCTCTGGAGCCAGTTCCATTGTACTGTTGGTACATACAATCTTTCAGATTTAATCTTTTAATGATATTACGTCTTTGTTATTGCTGACAAAGAGTGTACATCTCGATCTAAGTAAAATTAGTTTCACAGCAAAATATAATAAATCCATTTTACCTCTAAAAATTAAACAAATCCAACAAAACAAATTAAATTTAACGAATGGTTGAAACTTTTCATAATTTAAATTCAAGATTCTAATAAAATAGAGAGTATTTGTTTAACATTAAAACAACTTTTTTTCATCGTTTTTTTTACAACTGACCGCAAATTTTTAATTTAAATATACATTAATCGCAATTCATTCTAAGGAATAAATATTTTGAAAGTTATGTGCTAGACTTTAGAACATTCTGTAGAATCTATAAAACTTTAAATTGTATTAAGTTTAATCAGAAATAAACTTCAACTCCCAAAATTGACGAAATGAATACATTAACTGGTCACTTTTAAGGTGTTCACTGCGTAAATGATTGAAAAGCATTATATTAAAAAACAAAATATTGCAATAATTTCACATTTTATTTATAACCAAGGCTGCTTTTAGTATATCCGTTATTCAATTCTTCGTGAGAACCAAATAATTATATTTTTCTAAATATATTTGTCCTTAAATTTATTATTTTCATACGTAAAGAATAAATAATGTAGACGAAACAGGAACAGGCTTGCATTCATAAAAATAATTTGAATAAAACATTTATTCAAAACTCATTAACTCGGCACGTAATAAAAAGATATTTTAAGCCACGAAGGCATAATTTGCAAGTACCGGGGAAAAATAGTTTATTTTCATTGTAAGAAACCACAGTGGTACTAAATAAAAATTGTTTCTTCAATTCAATGAAAAATATCAAACATTACTTTTCTCATTTTAAATATTAATTCTTCAAATCGTGATTAAGGAAATAAATGTAGTAATGCTTTGAGCTACGTCTCATAGTAATTAAATGATGTTGTGGTAGATTCAAATGCTTTTGACTGAAAAACTATAAACATTAGTTATATTATGCCTGAATTTCGGTACAGAAATGTTTTTAAATTGATTTTTCAATCGATTCGTTAATTTCTGTTCGAAGGCATGGATGTATGTCTTAAATTTCACCCTTTCAACCATTCCATCATAAAAACTGGGCGTAGCGAAAACGATTCACTAACCACTAGTCAGTCTTTCTATTCCCAATCTCTTTGGAAAATAAGACAGGTTGAGCAACTAAGTAACAAACAGTTCTTCTATATGTTTTAATTGATTCGCATTTATGCGACATATTGAATCTGTAATCGTTACAAGTTCTATAATTCTTGGCCTACAGAAATTCGAATAACACAATATGTATTATTAACTTATTTAAATTTAGAAGATAGCTATCATTTTAGCCAAAAGTCATTTTACTTGTGTTTCCGAATCGTTATATGGAGAGTCGAGTTCCTAGCATATCTGTACATGCAATATTCGAGTGATATCTGATAGATACACAATGATCTTCCAAGATTCCATCGACTGTTCCAATTATTTACTCAGATTGAAGTATTTCTACAAATAGTTTTGGAGATGCTATGATGTTTCTGTGTAGCATTGAGCTTAGAGTAAGTATAGTTTAGTTAAGTAAGTTTATATTAAAGACGAATCTTGTGTTATGAATATGGATTATACTTTTATGTCAAAATGAAAATTGTCAACAACAATTTCAGTTCTAAATTTTCTTCAAAATTGCCATACTATATTAAATGGATTTATTTGACACCATAGTAATGTTTCAAAGCGGGTGCTGCTTAAAAAACATTACAACGGTTTGATACTATAATGTAAATTGATGTTAATACTTTTTTAATGAAATACTGCAGTTATCAGTATTTTATACTTTCACGAAGAGTTTGTTTAATTTGTATTCGGAATTTTATTCCGTCTATTAACAATTACAATCTTCTGTAAGATTTCTCGGTTTTTTCCTCCTCTGAAAATAAAAAAAATTATATTAGTTGTAAGTAATCAAATTGTTTTTTTTATTCATGTCCGCTCCTAATGTGGAGCATATGAACTCCTAATGGAGGTATCTCAACGGAAGTTTTTTTACGATAACTGCTTGTTACTCAGTCGCTCAACTTCTCTTTTCAAAGAGAATAGTAGGGAAATAAGGATAAGGCTAGAACAGGACTAGTGGTAAAGAAATCGCTCTCGCTACTTCAATTTATTAAAAAATCAGTAGGGTGGGAGAGGAGGATTTTTTTATACATCACAAACACAGAACAGAAATCGATAAATCGACTAGAAAAATTCTGTTCAAACTAGGACTGGAACCAGTGAGATCCGGCACGGAAGCCAACAACGCTAACCGCTCCGCCATAGGACCCGATATTAATTGATTGTTAATTTTAAACACATATTACATTAGAAGTTAGTGTATAATGTGCTTATTGCATTTTTTCTCGCTAGTCTCATATCTGATCTCAAAAATGGGGCATAGAAAGAGTCAAAACATACTAAATGTCTTAACCTCAATTCATCCTTTTTTAAACGCAAAAAAAGTCTAAAACTGGAAGAAAGTAGTTGCATATACTGAAAAAAGAATTATACGTTCATACTCTTTGTTCTACTAATAAGGAATAATGAAGTACGAAATTTGTCAATTTGATTACAAAATAAACGTCAAAACACATATTTCTTTCCTTGCAATCTGATTTCATGTCAACGTAACCGTAATAACAGCAAATACGCCTCGTTCACTTCAAATTAATGCCGAATTGAGTACGCATAAAAAATATGTTTACCACACAGGCGGCGATCCATATCTCCGGTTACGTTTCAACTCGGGGTAAACTTTCCCCTTTGCAGTCTTGTTTTTCCACTCTATTTCCAACTTTGTTCTTTTGATTGGTCATAATAAAATTGGCAATTTGCTGATAAGCCCCGCACTGCTGGCAAGTACTGGGAGTTATCGGGACATAAAACCGCAAGAGCCCCTTCTCCCTTCTGACCTCCACCCCCGCGCCAGCTTTGACCCACGCCGTCGTTTCTGCGCTCAACTCTTAAACTAGTGAGCTTTCTTAGCTGAGAGTTTGAGCTTTTTACTAGCGCCACTATTACAGCAATCAAAGCTCTCTCACTAAACTGAGTGAATTTTGTTGATTGTTGTTCTAAGTCAAGGATAAACTCTAGCTAGAAAGTTTTAGTATAAGCTTAAATACCTGCCGCATTATAACATGCTGGGAAAATAGTTTGTTATAACTCCATTGCTATTGTCTGGTAATCAGACACTTATTTTATATATTGTGAATTTCTTCTGGTTGTTAGAGTGACGTTTTATTTGTTCTGTAATATAAGACTCGCAAAGATTTATTTTCAGTGTCGAATACGCAGTAAAGATTATGTATATCGCAATGTAAAACAACTTTTATTCTGCATTGACTAGTTGTAAAAAACTTGTTTTTCAATGCGAAAAACAAGTTTTAGTTTAGTACTTAGGCTCGTGACACATTTTGATGAAATAAAGAATTTTGAGGGATATCATTTGTAGGTAAAATAAAATGTATAACAGATATCATCACGAATAAACGATTTTAGAAATTTAGACAAAAATATTTTACTTTTTAAGCCGATCTTCAGCTCGAATAGTGCAATTTGTAAACAAACCTCTAACAAATATGAAACAAGAGAAAAAAAAATACCAGAAAGGAGGTACCCTAAACTGAGGAAATGTGGTCCTTACATACATATCATTGTGAAAATACATTTTTATCCATGAAATTCATTAAATCAAAATACATATTTTTGTTGACAGATAAATCACTATTAAATTTTCTACGTTTGGCAACTACAAATATTGAAGTTGGTATTACTTATCTATTAAAGGATTCAGAGCTGCCGAAGAATTGTCATTTAAATAAATGTTATTGTTTACCCTGTATAATGCTTCAATAAAAACAATTAAATCATATGACTTTTACTTCTGGTATTTGTATAATATAAGTGCTTACCAAACTTAACCAATATTACACTTTTAAAATATTTTTTAAAAACAAACTGTACTATTTTTGGTGCGACCCGTGGATACATATTTTTTGACATGCAGCTCTCGTTAGCTGAGGTTGGACAGCAATGTTTTAGTGGATGTAATAATACAAAATAAAACATTACTAGCTATTACTTGTTAATATCTTGTATAATCAATCTATTTACAATTATTTGTTTAATGATCGATAACATATATATGTTTCATCGAAAGTGTGCTAAATTGTTAACTACATTTTCACCGACGTTTTATGGAAATCCATATCAGAGCATATTTTTGCAAAACAGTTGTGACATGACAAATGATCAAATCTGATGAAATATTCAATCACTGTGCATAGGCATCTACTGTGTGTTGGTAAGGTACTGAGTACATATACCTAATAAATGTAGTAAAATTTTAACTCTATTGCCTGATTCCAAATAAAATATTTTGCTTACGATTCATTTGAACGCCGTCTTTTCATACACCAGTTTGAATGGTTTCTTTTTGTCTACGATTTTAAAAATATAAATATATTCGTTTTGCAATTTTGAAGCTGCGTTGATACTAGGGCATCCAATCCCGGGATCCGGGATCCCGTTCAATTTTCTGATCCCAAAATTCCGGGATTGAGATGGCCACGATCCCGGGATTTCGGGATTGAGAAATTTTGAGCAAATTCTCGAAATTTACAAGAAATTGGCAAATCGGAGATTTCAAATTCCTCGGTGAGCTAAAAAAAAAAAAAAAACGAGTTTTCGTGAGATTCTGGGAAAAAGTATACCAAATCAGAGATTTCAAATTCTTCGGTGAACTAAAAAAAAAAAAAAAAACGAGTTTCCGTGAGATTTCGGGAAAAAGTATAGCATATTGAGGATTCCAAATTCCTCGGTGAGAAAATCTCAATCCCGGGATTCAAAATAAATCAATCCCGAAATCCCGGGATTGGAAAAAGGCTTCGGGATTGGATACTCTAGTTGATACGATAAAACACAAAAATTTGCCACTCTTCGTAAAATTTGATTGCATCTGTAAAGAATTCGAGGAAGTTTTAAGCTTTGTAAAACTTACATTTAAAATATCTTATGACGATAGTGTTTAGGTTTTATTAATCGCATATATTGAACAGTCAACAGAACAGTTGAAAATATATACCAAAATAAAATTATTTAAAGTCACTTGAGATAAACTCGAGGAGAAAACTTATGCCTTGGATTATGAGTGTTAAATAAAATAATACTACTTCACCACTGTGACCGACAATGTTATTTCCTTCTAACATTCAAATTGGTCTCTTCATTTAACTGACATGAGTTCTGAATTAAATAATATTCGTATGATAGAGTTGTATTATTTTGTCCAATCATCACTTAATTCGAAAATTGACAGCATTTCATTTTATCGTCATAATTTACCGCTGACAAACACAACTAACAATTATTTAAATTATAGATAATTTCCGAGGAAATTTCTTATTATACCAAGTCCTCGCTGTGGCTGTCATTAAACAGAAAATACTCAATTAGATTGACAAATAAAATATGTATTTTTAAGATAATAACGCTTATTAAATCATTACTTTAAACTACACTGAATCAACCAAATTTCGTAAGTATTAATGATCTTAATAAAAACAATAATCCTTTGTACTTCATTCCACTTTTTTTAATATGTCAGGACCGGTTTCGCTTATTGCGAGCATTGTCAACTGATAAAAAATATAATTTAACAATGCTATTTATACAAAATTGAAAAGTTATACACAACAGTTGGCATTGAAAAGAAATTGCCAATTACATTAAAGTGATTCTAAAATAACACAAAATTAAAATGTTCAACACAACTAACATATAATTAAAAAGTCATTCCAGATTCATAAATTCAGAATGCGATTGAAAGTAATTACAAACATAATTAAAATTTGGGAAATTTTTGACAAAGTGATAAAATGCTACATTAATAAAGTGAATATGCTTAATGATATGAATATGCTTAATGATAGTTT
The DNA here is from genome assembly GCA_030503985.1 of Himalopsyche tibetana. Taxonomy (NCBI): domain Eukaryota; kingdom Metazoa; phylum Arthropoda; class Insecta; order Trichoptera; family Rhyacophilidae; genus Himalopsyche; species Himalopsyche tibetana. Next base: position 4,239,871 of record JAPJYX010000009.1, on the reverse strand, counting down.
TATGTTTTCCCCGCTTCCAAGTAGTTGGTGTGTTAATTAATGATTAATGATCTATTATAATGATTAATGATCTATTAAAAAAATTACATTTCATGTTTGAAATATTGGTACACTTGTAAGTATTCAATAAATTAGATAGTCATGTCACACGTGTATGAATTGATATTAATAAAATAACAAATGGCTTCGGTATTTAGCACACAGTTATCAGTAAGGTATACCAGCAATGTAAAGGTGTCATATATAATGTTGAAAAGGTTGCATTAAGTACTAGCCTATTAGAAAGGAACCTGTGGCCTTTTGGCTTCTCTAACGCGGCTTTTTGAGTTGATCAAAATGTTCACTTTGATCAAAAAAAATTAATCACGAGCGTTTGGAGAATGATCGTAATCAACCAATTATATGCTCAACAGTCGAAAAAAAGTGGGGAGGGTGTCAAAGATTTCTTGACTGCAGCCTTATGTTAGAAATAAAAACGTTCCCCACCCATGTACTAGATATCGGGGCTAAATGTCATCGGGGCATGGATGTATGTGATGTCTTGAATTCCCTCCTCTCACCCTTCACCCATATGAACGTATCGAGAGCGATTAGCTTACCACTAATCCTGTCCTAGGCCTATCCTTTAATCCCTACTCTCTTTGAAAAAAGAGAGGTTGAGCAATTGAGTAACAAGCAATTCTCATAGAAACACTTCTGTTGAGATAAACTCCATTAGGAGTACACATGCTCCACAGTGGGAGCGGACATGGTTAAATGCAGTACTTAAATTGTAAATTATTTAATTTTTGGAACAATGTTTAAGTTTGCTTACAGTTATTTTTCGTAATAGCAGAAATAGACTTCGGGGCATATATCGACAGCCCTGCAGTATTTAAATTGTAAATTATTTAATTTTTGGAATAATGTTCAAGTTTGCTAACAATCATTTTTCGTAGTAGCAGAATGCCCCGAGATATATTTCTTTTACTTTAAGAATTTCTGGCTTATTCAATAAATAGGTTTGTAATTTATTTTTCACGCCAGTAAATTTCTGACTACTTAAAAATGCAACAAAAATTCCCCCGTTGAGGTCAACGGGCCACCAGCTAGTATATTATTATATTCAAAATAATTGACATTTAGTTTTTGACGAGAACAAACCTAACGTTACTTTATTGTGTATTTACAAACTCTTCGTTTGTCAAAACAAAATGTAAAATAATTTTATTTGAATATCGCGATGTGTGGGAAAACATAAAAATGATATTTATGATTCAGAATACCTCAGTCGACTAACTGTCAGTTTAAATAAAGTGATTAAATTTGTTCCCAAATAATATCAACTGGAAAGCGGAACAATGCAATCTTTGTTAATGGCATAACAACCAATATTAGTACATATGATAAAAGTGTTAGTTTCCAGTCGTTTATTTACAATATTTATTCTTTTAACTAATCCAATCGATCTTATTTCATACTTCATACTGCTAATATCTACCCGAAACAGAATTTGAATTCTCAATGATTTATGTCTCAGGCTTGGAAACTAGCAGCATAATTCTGAACACATTGTATCTGAAGAATTTACGTTGCTTTCTATCTACTGCAATTCTAAGAGAAATTCAACTCTTGATATCTCAAATCTGAGAGAATATATTATCTATATTCTGAATAACATCATCCAACTTGTATATTATTTGCACGGGTTGCCGTTAGAGATGAAGTTTTTATTGTTGATAACGAATTGCTTTACAGAGCTTTTGTAACACAGACATTTATTTACAGCACAATTTTAATTGAATTGAGCGTCTAAAATAATAAATTACATGCAATTAATTTATTCTTCTTGCAGCTATTAATTTAGAAATAATTGAAGATCACAAGCAAATAACATTCAAAGTCCATATTTACGAACAATTAATGTCATCTCGTCAAGGATTTCTTAATTTTTTTTATATTTATTAAAATTATAGGAAATAAAAAGTCCTTTAAAAACGAGTTTACAGTGAGAGTGCTCAAGGAAAAATATACACACAATATATTGCATGTCTTCCACGCAAAAATATTATACTAAAAAGAGATTTCTTAGGGAATATAACATAGTATTTTAAGCTATGTTTTATTACAAAAATTATTTATTTTTGTCGGGTCAGCAGGTTTTAGTGGGTAGCGTTGTTGGCTTCCAGTACGTCGTAGTACGAAGAGCATTTTTAATATTGATTTATCGATTTCTGTTTAAATGATAGGTTTTTGTGATGTCTAAAAATTCCTTTCCGATCATTTGATAATTAAGCGTATCGAGAGCGATTAGTAAACCACGTTTCCTGTCTTTGTCTTATCTTTCTATCCCTACTACTCTCTTTGAAAAAGAAAAGTTGAGTAATAAATACTTCTGTTTAACTCTCGCGGCTCGGAGACTAGAAAAATACTTCTCTGCCGATGGGGGTCGTTTAGAGGCCCCAGTGGTTTCCTCATTATTGGTCTTATTCTTATGAATTTCCAAAAAAATAGTAATAAAACGGCTTTAAAATATCTCTCTGCATCATTCCTCATACATTTTTTTTATAAAAATCCGTGGTTTTTTTAATAAATAATCATATTTTAAGTTGCGCGTAAAAAAGACGTCGTCCCAGCACACATATGAAATTGCAACTGACGAGTTTAGCCCAGCTATCTTACGAACGATCGCTTATCGCGTTATCGCGTATAAACTAAAAAAAAAAAAAGTCCAAAAAAACTATGATATAATATAAGAATACTTTAATTATAAACATTGTATCACCCATATTAAAATAGATATTTAAGAAAATTTGGGTATTGGGGTCGCATTTCTTGAGCTTAGGACCGGAAAAGTTAAATGCCTCCATTAAAAGGCCATTTAAAATACTTTCCAAAAAGTAAAAACAAAAAAATAAAAAATAATCTTTACATGTATTAAATGCTTGAAACTTTAAAAGTCGATTTATTCAAAATGACAGTGCTGTGACATATAATGATATTTGCTTGTGGTCTTCAATTATATTTAGGTTTTTGATAAAATATAATAACTTTACATATTGCATAATATTTCACATTTATTTATTTAAGCAACCGAAGCGGTTTTGTGTAAACTTTACCATGAAAATTAATTAACAAAGTTCTGTTTGCTACTTTCACAATACTCAACAATAATGTGCTGTTATATCTTACACAATATCAGCATTTCAAAATATTTGGTTATGATGATTCCACACAAAAAAACGCTTACATATTTTTTTCTATTATATTGGTTCCAAATGTGGAGCACATGGACTTGTTATGGAGTTTATTTATTACAGAATATTTGTATTATATATTTTTCTTTTACGAAAACTGCTGGTTAATCAGATGCTCAACATCTCGTTTTTAATTTTTTTTAAAGCATAGAAGGATAGGGCTAGGACAAGACTGTCCATACTAGAATAAGACCTCGTTACCTCCGCAACCAAACCCAACGACGTCCATTACTACTAGCCGACCACGTACCCAACAAACTTATTTTTTAAATAGTTTTTTTTTAAACATTGCAGGGCTTGTGAATTGGGAAACAAAACTCGTGTCCAAGTTGGCACGTTAATAAATTTATTTTTTCGGACAAAAATCTACATTTATTTAATAATTTACGTCAAAATTTCTAATAGATAAAAAATATTCAAGACTTACAATATGTAACTTATTTTAAATAATATATTATGCTAGCGAGTACCCGGCATGCGTTTCAATGCCACTCAAAGAAAGAAAGTGTTCTTGTTTTAATTGAGTTTATTGAAGTAATTTTGGATACTCAATACAGTATTGCATATAATTACATAAGAGTAATAAAAAAAACTCACTGCTTCCCCAGAACACCGACAAATCCGTTGATATAAATCGAGCTTTATTCTTAACGTATTGGCAGCCCACCGCTGGGTCTACTAATTCAAAAATCTTTGCGGGAGACTCCAAAGTTTTATCGCAATCGGATGAACGGCATAGGAACGCATACGGGACAGACAAACAAACAAACAAACATTTATATATCGACTGTGGAAAGGAAAAAGGACGTTACCCTCAGTTTTTTCATGACAGCTTTTTTGGATAATGTATACAACTTGACACACGTTCTATCAAAAGGATGGAAGCTGAAAATGCCGAATTTGTATCTAAATTTAGCTTTTTTGTTTGAAAAAAGAAAGTCTTGTGAAAATTGCAACCAGGAGAAAAGACCTAATTAGAGGATTTTCTTGAACAATTTCTTAATTAAATATTAGGTCAGTAAAAAACCAGTTTATTAGTCACCGTGCACTTCGGGGTAGTGTATATTTCATAATTAAAATCATCAAAAAACGTTATTTGTGTCTCCTGGAAAATTTGATGTGTGGGTTACGTCATTTTCCCTTTCCAAAGTCGATATATATATATAGATAAAGATTTTGAAACTGTAGTAAATTTGGTTAACTTATTTTTTGCTTGGCACGTTGAAAAGTTGGCAATTAATATTTGCGGTTTTTTTGTCACGCGCATGTAACTAGGTTCATCACCACTGAACCAGCGTATTTCTGTCAAATTTTCAGCAAATAAATTAAACAAGGACATTTATAGCTTGAATGGAGCCAAGGGTCAATCGTTGGTTGAAACATATTACATTGAAACAGCCGGACCCATTTCTCAATTTTGTTATATGACCAAGGCGTTCATATCAGTAAGCAAGTTTTCCAAATGAAGGGAGTTCATCGAATGTAGCGAGACTAATTGACAAGCAATTTGAAACTGAAAGACAAAGAATTCAATATAACAACAATTATTTTACGTTTTATTGCGTTTTTTATATAATTTATGCATATTCAGTAACGTTTGAGTGGCGTAATAATTATGGCGTATATTTACAATATATACGAGTAAAAATCCACTCTTTAACCCAGTGTCTGCCAAACTGTGTGCCACGGCACACTACTGTGCCGCAAGAAGTCCCAGGTGTGCCGCGGTGGAAAAAGCCTTAAAAATTTTAATTTTAAATAATGCCTATTCGGTACAAAATCGAGGATTTTAAATTCCTCGGTGAGCTAAAAAAAAAAAGGAGTTTTGGAGACAATCTGCGAAAAAAGTTTACCAAATCGAGGATTTCAAATTCCTCGGTGAGCTAAAAAAAAAAGGAGTTTTGGAGACAATCTGCGGAAAAAGTATACTAAATCGAGAATTTCAAATTCCTCGGTGAGCTAAAAAAAAGAGTTTCGAAGATAATCTGTGGCATCTTGGTGTGCCGCGGTACTAGTTTCATTCATCACTGTGCCGTAACGGAAAAAAATTGGCAGACACTGCCTTAGCCACTTGAATACCAACGGATACCGGTGTCGGAACACATGCAAACGAACACGGATGTCCAAGACATTTAAAAATCAAATACTTGGTATTCTAATAGAATACAAGCAATATGTTGATCAATATGTGTAGTGCTATCTATACTTAGTCAATGTAGGTTTTTAAAATATCGAATTCGAGTGTATATTAGGCAAAATTATTTTTCTCAAAAACACGCAGTATCTCTGGGGCATACTAATGATTTATTTGCGCGGTATTCAAGCGGTCAATCTGCACGTCGCGAATAGTTGAAGTTAAGCCACCCCTTGTTAACGTATTGGTAGCCCATCGCTGCACGAAAGGTGGCAATGAGAAACCAACTTGTTTTCGAAGTCGCAACTTTACCGTAACACCAAAAGACGTATAGCAATTTGATCGTCAATCATTAATAGAAAACGGAGTTTTAAAAGATGAAAAACAATATTGTTTTGTATACTCTCTGGCCGTTGATACTCTCAGACTCGATTTAGCTTAATACTTATTCTGTTGTAGGTATTCTTAAATACATCAAATTTTCTTTTTGATGTTAAAACTGTTTAATTATCATTTTTTATTAAAATAAAAACAGTTTTTACTTAATTATCTGACTGAAATAATAAAAAAGATTTCATTTGTATGCAAAGAACTTTGTTTTAATTACTTTTTAAAATCAATGTCGACAAATACAGTTTTAATTTTTCAATTTATATTCAAATTATTTAATGGACATTTTTCTGCTGACAGAAAACTTTTTAAATACCCACTGCGCCAATAATAATTTCTATATTCCCGCAATTATCTCTGCAAAACGCTCAAATTTCCACCAAACTTTCAAGTGTATTTTAATTGGCGTTTTGTGGTTATGAATTTTTGTACAATTATTATTATTCTGAAGGAACAATGGGAGAAACTTTTGCTCCAAGAAATTGAAGTCTTTAGAATGAGTAAAACTTCGTATTTTTGATATAATCTTTATATATTTGCCCTAAAGCATTTTGTGCAATAATAAGTTATTTCTCTATGATGAATATTTCCATCCTGCATTTGTATTTTGAATGTAATATTTCGTATAATTTACAGTCGGGCGAGTAACTAAAATTTTACTGGCGCAAACTTCAAACATTTTATCAAGAAGCATTTCAGCCTTAATTATTCTACTATTACGAAAAACACCAAGCGATTTAATCTGTTACTCAATACTAAAAATACCAATGGCAAAAATGGTATAATTGAAGGTTTTTTTCCGAATTATTTCGAGACAAACACTTTTGATTGATCGCTGAAGTTTTTGAACACATTAAGAAGTTTTTTTTGATGAAATAACTCAATTTGGTCATTTTAATATGGTGTTTTTGTCAAACAACGGATAAAATACTTGATACAGTTTTTTGTCATTAATTACGACTCAAAGATACTTTATTATTTGCATGCATGCATTATTATATTCTCTTGTTTAATTAAAATCAAGCTACACTTAAAGTTATATTATACATAGATTCTTTATCCTTTTACTAGTCAATCGTTATGATAAAAAAAGCTACGTTAAATAAACTGAATAAATTATTGAAATTAAAAGTTCTGAATATATCTCAAAAAATAATTTATTGCTTAATATCATCTCAAAATTTTACAATACATGTAAGCTTTAAAAGCAACTTGGTTGAAGAAAAAATGTTTTTTTTTTGACTTGTTGAAACTAAAATTTTATTTTCCGACTAAAAAATATTTTCTCTTAGAGATATATTTAATTCAAATCTATGCATAAGACCAGGGCTGGCTCTGATTTTCGCACCTGTGTGCTTTTAGTGCCTTGAAAAACTAAAACTAGATGAGTGGATACTGCTAAAATCTTAGTGTAGCGCCTGTGAACGTCACACGAGCGCCTGTGTGTGCTGTACACTTTCAACACGCCGGCCCTGCATAAGCCGCACACATTTTATACGACACATTTATTTTGACATAATACTTTTGAAAATCTATAATTTCACATCAAGACCTTGACCTAGGGTTTCTTATAAAAAATGAAATAAATTACGTATTCATTTTTAATGGTACGATTTTTCCGTAGAGTAAACCCATGTAAACCACAAAGTTTCTCGGGTTTAATGTATTGAAAAAGGTTACTCACTAATTTCGAATTATTAAACGATTTTTCAGCCGATACATTCCTATGAACACGTAAGGCAATTTTGACTTGATCCTCGCAACAAAAACTAATAAAAACTTTTTCTTATCACGCAAACCGCATTATATCGTATTTAAAAGTCGATTTTTCAAAATGCTACCCTTTTTGTGAACGTATCATTACAGTTGCGCATACGTTACCGCTTGAAATATCGAAACTTTCAAAACCTCAGAATATAGAGTGACCAAGATAAAATTCAAATTTCTTTTATTCGTTTTTACCATACTCAAACAGAATTTTTTTACAGTATCGTTTTTCATAAACAAGAGCTTTACATATTATCTTATACATTACCTCTTATTCAAATGTCAGTAGAATGAAAAAAATCTGGTAAATACTGTCGACTAGGGTATCTAATCCCGAAGCCTTTTTCCAATCCCGGGATTTCGGGATTGATTTATTTTGAATCCCGGGATCCCGGGATCCCGGGATTGAGATTTTCTCACCGAGGAATTTGAAATCCTCAATTTGCTATACTTTTTTCCGGAATCTCACGGAAACTTGTTTTTTTTTTTTTAGCTCACCGAAGAATTTGAAATCCCCGATTTGGTATACTTTTTCCCAGAATCTCACAGAAACTCCTTTTTTTTTTTTAGCTCACCGAGGAATTTGAAATCTTCAATTTGCCAATTTCGTGTAAATTTCGAGAATTTGCTAAAAATTTCTCAATCCCGAAATCCCGGGATCGCGGCCATCTCAATCCCGGAATTTCGGGATCAGAAAATTGAACGGGATCCCGGATCCCGGGATTGGATGCCCTACTGTCGACTATTCCCAAAATATTTGGTATATTTTTATCTTGCATATCATTTTTTCAATTTCTTAGGTAAATCATTTAAAGTTACTATAGTGTGAAAAAATATTGCAATACATGATTCCGTATGATATTTTCTTCATTGGTATCCAACAAAAAGATTCAATACTTAAATGATTGTCTGGCAACCAATTTTAAAGAACCAGTATCAGAATCTATGAGGATTATCTATCACTATCTAGAACTATCAAAGACTATTTTAGACTGGAGGTTATTTGAGTGATTTGGTGTTAATAAAAATCTTTTTATTTACACCATCGAGATTTATAAATTAATTATATGAATATTAATCTTTTCAATCATTTTAATTCCGCAATGTCTACGTTTCCATTTTAAGTTTTGCTGTACTTCCTGAAGAGACGCCTTATGAGAAATTATTTTCTTTCATGCGTGTTGAAAGTGCAGCAACATATATGTACAAGTAATTGGCTAAGAAATTAAAAAAAAATCACATTGAAGTGTTGAAACCATTCAAGTGGAAAACCTCTAGTAAAACTGTTCTATAGTACATCCACTTAACCTCGAAGTAATCCACGCTTGGAAAATACATTTTTCTTTTTCCACGTATATGTATTGTTAATTTTAATATTATATGTGGTTAAACCATGTCTAACGTTTCACTGGGAAAGTTAATTTGAATTCTTTGAAATCTGTATTGCACAGCAACAAGTCTTAATATTTATAGAATGAAAGGTGGCGATAAAATCTAAGAAATATCTTTTAAAATAACCAAGCGCAGCTCTTGGGTATACCATTCTCAGAAAAAACTCGAGCAATGTGTGGTCTATGAGTAAGTTTAAATTATGTTTTATTCTAAATAAACTCCCACGGTTTGGGTCACACAGTAGTGTTGATTAGTTTAAAATAGGAGAATGATTACAAACAATAAACTTACACTTGATAGAAACTTCTGGAAAGCTTCATTGAATCAAAAACTACTCACTTTCTGTAGGACACATAGACAGTACAAGCACATCAGTTCTGTCAAGCCAACGAAGACTTACTTTGTTACCTTTTTCCGGATATTTCCAAAAGATTTTACCTGTTTTTTTCAACATTACCTGACTATCATTTAGTTCGCTATTTATATTTTTATGTCCAATAAAAATATGATCACGTTGTTTCGTGAAAGTCCAAAAACGAGAAATCACATTGATTGAAATATTACTTATATTTATTTTTTCAGTATTTAAATAGTTTACTGGTTAGTACTTAATAAACAAATGGTCGGTATAAATGTAACTATTTAGACTGTAAAAATGCTATTTTTTGTCAGTATAAACATAGAACAGCAAGTCAAAAGTTGTGATTTTAAAAATGCTGTTAGGTTAGGTCAGGGATGGCGAACCAATGGCACGCGTGCCCGAAGTGGCACGTTTGAGAATTTGGATGGCACGCGAACGATTTCCAAGGTTTAAAAAAAATATTTTCAAGTTTAAAAAAATAAAATTTTGGTGAAATAATCCGTGAATTTATTCCATTTTATTAATTTTCAAATGTTTCCCATGATAAACGATCGTTTAAAAAATCAAGTTTTGTTTTTTCTATGTTGTTATAAAAAAAATACTGCTTGGGCACGCCACACAATCGAAAAATAATATTGGTGGATTTTTGGCACGCGGACCCACCCAAAAAGGTTCAATATCACTGGGTTAGGTTGTCAATATAAAACTGACTTTGAATTTAACATAGATATCAATTACACATTTTTTAACAATCTTGTTTTTATAAATAATTATCATTTATTATTAATTTAAATACTTTCCAAAAAATAATACAATATTAGTTTTATATTCAGGCATTTTTAGGTAACATTTTATAATCAGAATTGAAAATTAAAAAAAACTACTTGCACTTATTGTCACCCTTGGTAAACAAAATATGGAAAGCTTTGGATTCGACGGTCCAGGCGTTTTGGATTACTTTACACTCGCCCATCCATAAATCAAGCCATATAATGAAACCCACGAATTATTTCTCAATTACCATACATACACACACACTGTTACACATTATATATTCTTGCACACTCACACCGAGTCACGTAATGAAATTTATTTCGCCTACCATTAAAAGACGATTAGAAAGTAGAGGCGAAATATTTAATAAAAGAAATGTGTAATCGATAACCAAAAAATCAATTATAAACTGTTGCCCGTAGGATTAATGTACTTTTTCTACAGAGAATAATTTCGTACCGCTTTAACAAAAGAATCAAAATAAATACTAACTCAATTTTACTCATTTCATTACATAGGTTTTAAATGTTAGTTGTAACAGTGAGACTGTTCTTTTTTTTAATCCATGTCCGCTCACAGTGTGACGCATCTGGCCTCCTAATAGATTTTTCTTGGAGGTATGTTTGTAACTCAGTTGCTCAACTTCTCTTCTTAGTAGAGGTAGAAGGATACGACTAGGGCATGATTATTGGTTAGCTAATCGCTCTCGTTAAGCTCGTTTTAAGGATAGAATGGGTGAGCGGATATTCAAGACATCACATACATCCATGTCTTTGGGCAGAAATCCATAGAATCATTAAAAATTAAAGGGTTGTTTTTATGAATCATCTTCAGTGAAACCCCCATTTAAATTTTTAGCCTTAGGGCTGTCGTAGAAAAAAGTACGTTTTTACCTAGCCCGCCTGCTATAATTTGCAATTATTAATTTAATTAGTTATTGACGAGATTAACTCGTCTCTTGCGTGTTGAGCACGAAAAATTTGACGAGACATCTCGTCTGTGGCAGCCATCGAAGATTAAGGGATTGAAAAAAAATCTATACAGAAGAAAAACGTCAACTATGGGCATAGTTTATTTTTAAATATGACTGAATTTACCATACTACAAGTACTAAAAAAGTATTTTTTTTTCGATTCATTCATTTGAAGTATTCTAGATAAAAAAAAAGTATATTCAATGCCAACAGGAAAAGTATTATTTCAAAATTTTATTTCGGCTTTTGAACGAAAATAAATGCCCATTAATTCGTACTGCGAAATGTAATTTTTACGTTAAAGTCACGTATGACAATTTCGAAACAGTGCCGGTGAAACGGCAACTTCCCTTATCTAACATTTGATACGGAATTTCCACGCGAGAGTTTTTGTATTAAAATTAAGTTTCTGGTTATATTTATTTCATTTATTCAAAGCTGTAAATTTATGCATATTTTTAATACAATATTATTATAAAATATATAAACGGTATCGGCTGATATTATTTTTTAAATATATTTTGTCTTGTTATCTTTATAAACATTTTGGGTACCACTTTAGTATGCGGTCTATCTCAGCATGCGATCTACCTTTGAAACGCAGTCGATCATTATTTTTATTTGTATCGTAGCAACTTCATTTATCTTTTTTCGTTCTATCTTAACGCTTTCCAGCAAATAATCTAACCTAACCTAACGGGACGATACGTTTGGCAACTTTTAGAAACACATCATTGTACTTTGATGTGTTCGTAAAGGATGCCAAATGTATCGTTTCATTAGGTTAGGTTAGGTTAGGTTGTAAAGCGTTAAAATATAAATGAAAAGGTAAACAGCATATTAATTTTTTTTTTAAATGTTTATCGACAACTGAAAGACATTATTCATCATCTGTTTTTGAACATAATTAACCGGGTTTTGCTAAAAATTCTCATTAACGTTATTTAAATAAAGATTATATTAGGTATGCAAGCTAAGTAACAGGCATCAATAGTTAACAATAATGAATGTGTTGATTTCAGTTTCTATTAAATTAGTAATCATTAGTTTTATTTATAAGTAAAAATAGTGGTATAATATTTATATTAAAACATGTATCATAGTTCTATTGAGTCAAGCAATAATAGCAAAAAAAATATCTTATTATTGGTTGATTTTATTATACGATAAAAATGCTTAAGTATTTATATTTACTTACTATAAATTTTAAAAATTGTGATGAATATAACTTTTATTTTGTGTACATTATAATAATACATATATTTGAGATATTTATAATGAAGTCATAGGGCATATATTTCATAACAAAATAGATTGTTGAGGCAGGCGATATAAGTCGGTCGCTCTCGACAATAATAATTTTATGGAAAGAATACCTTATCAAAAAACTTACGAGGTATCAACTCTTACACATTCGCTTATCTTTCCAAGAAGAAAAGATGAAAGAGTACTTCTCAAAAATAATAAAACTTTACTTGCAAAAATAAATACGACTATTCAAAAAAATACCCAAGAAAATATACATCGTAAGTCAAAAAGCATCTCAGCGTTTTTTCTTTCTGACACTATATCCTCAAATGACATTTCTAAGATTCTTACTTCTCAACGAAAGAGGAAAAACAAAATTTTCGTATTGGACTGTAATTATTCTGTCATGTATATAATAAGCCCACAAACTTAAATTAAAATATATGCTTATTATTAGTTGCATATTAAATTATTATAGATTATTTTGTCGCAGTAGTTATCCAGCTCAAATCCATTATGAAAAGAGATTCGTCATATAATAGGATGAAGAAATTGAATACATAGTCCTATTCGATCCATCTTAATAGTAATGGATGAAAGAGGTAAAAGCTGGATACAAATTCGTATACTTAATGAGCATTGACGTATTGCAGTTTTACTGAAATGTAAGAAAAAGATTGTCGAAAATAATGTTATTTATTTACACATTTTGTGCGCAGTAATTCATTTTGGTGATTCCAACGAATGTATCTGTACTGAAAATTGCGTAGATAAATCAACTGGAATACAGTACTTAATTATGCATAATTTTTCTTTTCGACTATTTTATATCATTCTCAGAAGCATTTTCAATTATCACAAGCATTCAATGCATCCATCAAAAATGCCCCGATGACTGAAACCGATCGTGATTCGGAAGTTTTTTTTTATATGACCGTCTTTCAGCAAATTATTGTCAGTTAAAACATTTAAAAAGAAGAATGCGGTACCCTTACACAATGACAATGAATAAAGTTGGGTTAGGCTTGTAATTGTTAACAAGTTTTATTCAAGACTACAATTATATTGCTTGGACGGTTAAATATTGTATACATTAAGCTTTTCCATTCCCAAATAGATTTACATTTTTTAATAAATTGACATTTATATCGCGATCGCAGAAATAATATCGCGATCACTCGTGTTAGGGTAGCAAATGCTAAATTTAAATAATGTATTTTTATATTGACTTTGTCTAGTCATATAACCGGAACCATCTTGTCACGATGCGTTGTTCAAATTTCATTTGGCGAATGTGTATAATTTTCAATAAAAAACTCGTTATATACAATCTAAACAAATAAATAATGTTCTCTCAAACATTCCGTTATTGCATAAGATGCAAACATTGTCTCCTTCAAATGAGTTTTTCCGCGCTACGTGTATGTAAACTAAAAGCGCCTTCCAAATCTACGAAGATGCCAATATTTCACAAAATCTTTAATTATTCATTTTTAAGTCTGTTATCGAAATATTTTACATGCTTTTATTTATAAACATATTGCTAAGTATCACATACATAGAGAGGCTTGATTGTACTGTTATGTTTTTTTGAAATAAATAACTCCAAAGAATTCACATCAAAGTATTTAATTATATTCGGTAAGCTATGAGAAAATTGTAATGTTTCGTAAATTTTATAAAGTAGGAATCCCATGTGGAGCATCAAAGCTATTTGATATTTACTAGCAAGTTAAAGTAATTATTTATACTGCCAATTTCAGACATGATATAGCCTCAAACAAAATCAAATTTGAAAACATGCGAGGTTTTTAATTAATCTTTTTTGATATTTGGTTTATGTAGAGCTTCTGTAACAAAAAGCAAATCACTTCGCTGATGATATGGTTTCAAGTCAAACTATAAATCACGAGTATATTTTTTACAACATCTTTGTATTTAAAATGTTGCTTTAAAGCATACACATATTATATAAACAATTACACATTACTTTCGATGGATTTGGCGGTAACTTTGTGGAAGTTCATTTTAATATAAGATAGAAAGACAATCGATAAATAATATGCATGTAAAACATGATCATTCTTTCAAGAATGTTTTTCACATATTGTCGTTAATTTTATACAAGCAGGTATCTCAACTTTTGTCAGTTTATAATACTCGTTTATCATTATTCAAACAAACCAAAGATTATTGCATATATTTTTATCTAGTTTGTTATGGTTAACTATGTTGTTAAGTTTTGCAGATTAAATCTTTTTTACTTTCAAAAAAAATGAAATAAAAATAAGGGATTTTATTATTATAGAATAATAAGATACAGTTTATAGCTATTTCAAACAGTATCGAAGATGCCGTTAAGTTGAATTTACTAAAATCTTTATTTTATATTTCTCGTTTAAAGACTTTTTCCCTTTTTTGTTATTGTGATAAAATAAACATCAATTCAATCAAAAAATTATCATCAAAAAGTCGGCAAAATACATAACACAACGAGCGTCAACTATTGTATATATAATAAAATCGTATCCTGGTTTCTATTTGATTTTCTAAAAATTTCACTACTCAGCTGTAAGAAAGTCAATTCATTTCAAACAGTTTCAACATTCATAGAAAATATCGATAGAATAATGAAATATCATTCTTCTGAAGGATTCGTCAGTAAAATTTCTTCACAAAATATTACTATTTTCCAATTTTCTTTTTACATTTTTAAAGTATGTATTGAATTCTCTCTTCAAGTACAAATTGTGAATGCTTTGTGTATGCCAATCATTATAAAAGGCACGTTTGAAAAATAATATTATGTTTGTAACCAGAATTTCAAATATGCTCTATTGTTGCCGCATTAAGTACGGAATGCATCTCGGAGTCTTGAAGGGTTTCGTCTGGATCTTACAAATAAATCTGCAACTTGCAAAACGCCTGGAGTGCACTTTTGAAACGTCCAATGATTTGCTTTGAATATTCGCTCATGATACAGAGAGCCCTAACAATTCTAAATACGTCTTTGACAAGCCAAGGAAGTTAGTTCATATATTTGACGTTATAATACATTGCTCAGCTCTCGTACAGGACTATATCGTTTCCACTAAATTTGGCGTGGAATTTAAACCTGGGGTTTTTGGGTATATAGCGGTCATCCATGACGGATCTCACAGGTTCTTTTCCCAATTCGAGCAGTATTTTTTAATCGACTCCTGTTTCAAGGCATGTGTGTTTGTGATATTAAAAAATTCCTTCTAACCCTCTCTTCCAATTCTAAAATAACGAAGCGAAACGAAAGCGATTAGTTTACCGCTAGCGTAGTCTTAGCCTTATCTTTCTATCCTTAATCTCTTCGAAAAAAAATATTAAGAAATTGAGTAACAAACAGTATAAAAACAATCACATTTTTCTAATAAAATTGTACTCAAAGAATTGAAATATTTTTAATCTTTTCTGAGATTTGTATCCATATTTACAGTTGTCAGGATTGATGAGCTTTTAAAAAAGTATTACAATTATAAAAAATCGTAAGTTATTAATGAAAGTCAACCGTTAATGGTTATGCTAAATGTTTTTGTGACAGTATTTTAAATGATATGTTGAAATAATGATGTTGATATACATGCCCGGTATAAGGATCGCAATTAGCTTTTTTTTCTCGTTTAAACTCTTTTTTTTTATCCTTGTCTACTCCCAATGTGGAACATATGGCATCCTAACGGAGGTATCTCACTATAAGTTTTTTTACGAGAACTGTTTGTTACTCAGTCGTTCAACCTCACTTTTTTCAAAGTGAGTAGTAGGAAAAGAAGGGTAAGTCTAGAACAGGACTAGTTATTGATTAATCGCTATCGTTACACGAGTGGAAATAATGTAAATTAACATTAATAAAAACAATAATCCTTTGTACTTCATTCCACTTTATTTAATATGTCAGGACCGGATTCGCTCATTGCGAGCATTGTCAACTGATAAGAAAAATAATTTAACAATGCTATTTATACAAAATTGAAAAGTTATACACAACAGTTGGCATTGAAAAGAAATTGGCAATTACATTAAAGTGATTCTAAAATAACACAAAATTAAAATGTTTAACACATCTAACATATAATTAAAAAGTCATCCCAGATTCATAAATTCAGAATGCGATTGAAAGTAATTACAAACATAATTAAAATTTGGGAAATTTTTGACAAAGTGATAAAATGTTACATTAATAAAGTGAATATGCTAATGCAATGGATAAAGTAACGGGGAACTAGCAAAAATTATTTGATCGTTTAAAAGATCTGAATCAGGTAAAAATTTGAATCTATTGATTTCTAGGATTTCTTGCTTGTCTACTTTATCCATTGCATTAGCCCTTGTTAACTCTTCTTTTATATAAATTAAAAAAATAAATAAATATAGATTTCTTTTGTTAGAATTGATATGGTCTTTGAAAAATTTGTTTTTCAGAATCTTCCTGGCTGTCGATTTTGCTTAAGTGATGAATGAACACACCAACTACTTGGAAGCGGGAAAAACATAAAACTATCATTAAGCATATTCATATCATTAAGCATATTCACTTTATTAATGTAACATTTTATCACTTTGTCAAAAATTTCCCAAATTTTAATTATGTTTGTAATTACTTTCAATCGCATTCTGAATTTATGAATCTGGGATGACTTTTTAATTATATGTTAGATGTGTTGAACATTTTAATTTTGTGTTATTTTAGAATCACTTTAATGTAATTGCCAATTTCTTTTCAATGCCAACTGTTGTGTATAACTTTTCAATTTTGTATAAATAGCATTGTTAAATTATTTTTCTTATCAGTTGACAATGCTCGCAATGAGCGAAACCGGTCCTGACATATTAAATAAAGTGGAATGAAGTACAAAGGATTATTGTTTTTATTAATATAATGCCTTTCCACCAAGTATTGACAGCGAACACCCTAAAAGTGGTAAATTAACATCACAAACTAGTATTGATTAGTATTGAATAATTCGTCTCTAGAGCCAGGTGTTACAGATATAATTATAACTAAAACACTATTTAATTAAATGTTAGTTCAACTTTTATTCGAACAACATATTTTTTACACTTTAATAAATCACTTAATCTTATAATCAAAATAATAACGACGTGAGTATCAAGAAGTCTCTTCTGAGGCGACGACCTTTCGATTTGAACATTGATTTTAACTGAAGTGGATATTTGTCCGTTGAAAAGTTATTGTTGCATTGAAATTATATACAATACTGAGTGCAATCAAATAGGAAAAATTTTAATTATGTCTTTTCAGGGGCAATCAACATTTCACAGTAGTTAATTTAGCGTATACATAACACAGGTATCGACTATGTTATTTATTACTTTTTCAATCGATTTATTGGCTTGTCTCGACATTCTCTATCATTCATTTAATCCTTAAAACGGACCGAAGTGAGTACAATCATTTGAGCCATCGGAGAAAACCAGTCCTGGTTGAAACAATTTCTACCCAACTGTTTTTTAACTTAACTGAATTTTTCTGACGCCATTACACTCCCTTTAGCCATCTCCAAAATCGCATCGAGAAATCAAATAACAGTAACAATGTGAATAGAGACAAAATACAAACGCTGCATTGCAGACTCGTTTCCGATGAAGATACTTGAAAAATAATGATTTTTAGTGCCAGCCCGTGAGTGCACTTCATACCACGTTCAATTGAAAAACTTGATCGTTATCAAATATTCAACATCGACGTCATAAATTATTATTGCTTCGTTCTGCGTCGGTTCTTGGTGTCTAAAAAATGTTACGGTTTTTGTTATTAGTGAGAAAATAATTGTCACTTTAAAAAGGTTTATAATGAACTATCTGCCGTATCCATCCACTTGACGGCTGCAACTAGGGACTGCAACACCAAGCGAATATATCAATATTCAATACCGGTTTTACAAAAAAAAAGTTTTGTTAAAAATAAAGTTAATTGGGATCGCTATACCAAACGAATATTACAAAATTGATTCTTTGATATTTTATCTAAAATACTGTCATTAAAAAAATATCATTATCAGAAATTGTTTTTTTTTTTCATAAATAACTTACGGTTTCTTGGACTTTAACTTGGAATTTTTGAGAGCTTTATATTTTTTTTTATTAATTTCTAACAATTTTATTAAAATGTGCATCTACAATTCGATGTTAGAAAATTTTAATAGCAGTGTTTTCCTAATTTTTAACACCAATATATTTGTGTCGAAAAAACACCACAAATACCGGGATCCCGGCAACAGCAGTACCGGTATTGCAAACATTAACTGCAACGAGCATCACACAACAAAAAAAATATGTTTGTGCACTTCAATGTCTGAAATATTGTGTATTAATTTAATTGACATATACTCGGAAGAACTTCAGTTAATTCGTCAAACATCATTTTCATCGACAATTGTGACCACGATTTTCGTTTGTTATTCTTATTGAAAATATATTGTTTTTATTTTATTTTGACATTATTAATGTTATAATATATATATCGGTATAGCAAAATTTATAATCCAATGGTGACAGCAATTTCATTGGATTAAAAAATATAGTTTATTACTGTATCCACTCAAAATGGAGAGGATATTAACTCCTTCTAATAGGAGTATTTTAAGAAAAAATCATGACAACTGAATAAACTCAACTCAATATTTCTTTGTGGAGAGAATAATTAAAGAAAGATAGTGCTAGGATGACAAAAATAGTCGATTATTTGCTCCCAGTTTTCATCACAGAATAAGAGGTATTGTATTATAGGATCATATTGAAATATTATAGGAATCGATGCGTTCCAAACATGATATTTTATGAAAGACCAGCTGAACGAACTAACTAAATCTGACAAACACCAAATCAACAACTTGTTAAAAGCAATCAAGAAACAATCGAGCTTGTGTACCTCATAAAACTATTTTCATATTATATATGTTATGAATATTTTAAAATCACAATCACAGATATTTAAAATTAAATGAAAAAAAAAACATAAAAAGGAATTATGAATCAAATATTATATTTAAAGAGAATACGCGATCACCGTTGTTTTATATGTATGATGTATGTTTGTACCAACTAACAAAAATAGCGTTCACGAGGCGTAGATCCTGATCCATACCAAAAGAAGCTTTTCCGGTAAAAATACGGTTTCCAATATAGCTTTTAATTAGAACCTTAAGAGGAGCTCACTTCCTGTTGGTAATAACTACACGGGGCAGTTCGTATCTCGTCCGTTCGTTTCTACCGGAACTGCTCGACCGGAACTACTTGACCGGAAAACATGTCGATTGGAAATCCGGTAGGTCGAATCTTAAAAACACATTTCAGTGCACATTGGATTTTAGTATATTATTGATGAGAACTGGGCTCGTATATGTTTTATTTTCATAACCGAGAACTTTCTAGTCCAGCTTTACGTCATTGTTTTTTGAGTAAATCTTTAATCCGAAGTCGTCAAAAACTTTCCAGCATATATGTACGTAGGTTTCAGACGACTTGTTCATCAATATTTCGAAACATTTATCACAAAGAAAACAAACAATGAGAAATCATGATAGCATTTGATTTTTTTTAACTGGGAAGTTTATTCTTATGTTTAATTGAACAGGTCATTAAAATATCTTGGTATCTTATTTGTCAGTGACCTTAGTTAAGCTTTGCTAAGTGATTAGATAAGCCATTTCATTTTTAATATCATGTTTCAATTAAATATTTGAAATCTGTGATATGGATATTTGCAATTTTTTTCTCTTCGGGTTAATCTTTTGTGACTTTGCTAAAATCTTGATAGAAATAACGTCACCCCATTCGAAAAAAAAAGTTTGACACCCTTGTCGTTTACTATGAAAAAAATGTTTTATTTGAATTTTTTAAATTAAATTGTATCGGATTTTCAATATTTTTTTTCCATTAAAATTGAATTTCTTTAACAAAGTGCAATTTCGACAGAATTTTTCCATGTTTTCTCTGATATTAACTCTTTCTATTTGTTTCTATCAGATAACATTGAAAATTATTGACTTAAAATGTCAAATAATTTACGTTTACTATAATTATAATAGAAATCGTTTTTTAAAGCTGAAGTTTCTTTATGTCCCTTTTTATTACTATAAATATTTATTTTTGTTTTAATGTCATTATTAAATATATTTAAATTATAATATATATACATACATATATAAGAGGTATTGTATATGACATTTGTTGTTTTATGGAGCTATACAAATATTTGGATGTTAACGTAATAGAAAACGTATTCGCTTGATCTACAAACATTTAAAACCATTATAGCATCCATATAAGAAGATTATTATGCTTAATTAAATTGCCTATTTTTTGGATAGAAAATTTATGATTTTTTAAGTCATAGGGCGGGTTATCGTCAAAATTCTCCATGTCTTTTACATCGATAATGTGTTGGTAATTTGCATCTCCTTATTAAGGTATCCAATCACGGGATTTCGGGATTGATTAATTTTGAATCCCGGGATTGAGATTTTCTCATCCTCAATTCGCTATACTTTTTCCCCGATTGTCACAGAACCTCGTTTTTTTTTTAGCTCACTGAAGAATTTCAAATCTTGAATTTGCCAATTTCGTGTAAATTTTCGGGTTCTGCTAAAAATTTCTTAACCCCGAAATCCCGGGATCGCGGCCATCTCAATCCCGGAATTTCGGGATCAGAAAATTGAACGGGCCTTACCATCGCCGTCGACGGAAGAGCGTGATCGCTACAGAGGTGAGCAATTCCTAGTGAAACCAGTTCACGGGAATACTTTATTCATTCATATGCAACTCATATTATATACACCTCTCCAGATAATCAATCATTTTCATGATGGTCGTGCTATATGTT
Source organism: Himalopsyche tibetana (assembly GCA_030503985.1). Lineage (NCBI taxonomy): Eukaryota > Metazoa > Arthropoda > Insecta > Trichoptera > Rhyacophilidae > Himalopsyche > Himalopsyche tibetana. Next base: position 4,218,724 of record JAPJYX010000009.1, on the reverse strand, counting down.
TTATTAATTTTAAAACATATCTTCAAATTTTAAGAACTGTTTTAAATGATATGTTTATTATATCGAATTATGTTTTGATAGTTTTAGCCACAACGATATTTTTTTATTAAACAATTAAAAAGCTTACATTTCACACAACTAGAAGTAACTACGCTTTATGTTAGGCCCTCTATTTTCTATTGTTTCACAGATGAATTCTAGATAATGTAAGTTACTATCGCATTTCGGTTACGTGGATTATATTTTTTGATAAAAGGTATAAAGAGCATATAATCTAATTAAATAATCGTGTTACAAGTTTAATACAAAAGGTATCCCTTACTTTTATCCCTCGGCTCATTCGGTAAAAGGTCAAGCATTTATTAACTGCATATTACCCAATGACAAAGGTAATGTGAACCCTTGTGGCGTAAATGTAATTTGGTTCGCGGTCCGCCCGTCTCGCACCCCTGTCGGGCAACGTAGGCGTCTGTAAGGGTTGCCGTATGTTTAACATTGTATTATATCATACATATAATTAATGGAGAAATAGGTTTTAAGCCGCCGAAATATTTTACGTTTCCATAAAATACTTACTAACTGTGCATGTTATATATTATTACGTCCGTTTTTTTTTTGCTTCTGTAAATATCGGGAAAAAATATGACCAACGGTCAGAAGGCTCTTAAATTGTCACTTATCTCAAATACAATCAAAAATTTCATTTTTCACGTGTCTATTTCAGTACCCTATTAAATTAACATTCAGTATATATTAAGTATATCGAAAATATAAGAAACATGTTCGGCGAAAACCGAAATAGCTATCAACTAATAATATAAAAACTGTAAAACTAAATACGTTTCTATTTTTACCCTATTGTAATTAAGTAAATTCCAATTCAATCAATCTCTTAAAAACCTTTTTATGTATAGCTTAAATGTCAATTTTTGGTGAAAAAGTATTATATTTTAAGAAATAAATCATTTTTTATGTGCTGATTTCAAAATTTTATGAAATGATCGGGACCGTTATTGCTAGTATCACGAATCTTTAGCTAGTTTTCATAATTTTATTTTTTTAAATTTACAGATCCCATGATACAATACACAATCATTTTATCGATTTTATTCGTCGATTCGAATTAAAATTCTTCAGCGTAATAATTGGTATATTTTAAATTTAATTATAGTCTTTTCATTGGTAGCCCTGTGGGCGATATGCAATTAGCACAGTTCAGTAGTAAACATGGCGCTGGGCTATCGAGGGTGGAAGGCTGCTCCAGGCTGATACCGGATTAAAATGGAAGCTTTTACCATCGCGCGTCGATGTTGCGCCCTTGTTTGGGGATTAGTTGCACAAAAAATGCACTATTTCACGAAACGGAGGCTTTATGGCGCGTTGCAACCTGCAATGCTCACGAGGCGGATGGCGAAACAAATTTTTGCATCCGAGAGTTCTGCAAATAAAAAGCGTGCCTGAGAATTCAAAGTGTTTTATGACGCAGATGCTTTGAATATGTCCCTGGATTAAATATTCAGGCGATCTAGAGGAATTTTTACTCACTGAAAGTTAAAATGACTATAAAATAGATATTTCCTCCCAATTTACTTGACTTGAATACGTAATTGAATTGTATCGCTAAGTAACATTAAGAAAAATGACTTGTTGGTTTATACAATAAATTATTATTATTTTTAAGCACTCTTTGTTGAACTTTTTTATTATCAAAATGATTTTTTATCTATGTACGCTTTCAATGTTAGACAATTGTTCTCCTAAAGAAGGATTTCTAGACCATCGTTTCAAGTTAATTTGTCTATGATATAATTAGTTTTTATTTCATAACTCTTTTACACACTCCCGACTCTCATATTTAAATATGGTTAATAATAAAGTACTTAATCATCACAATCGTCCATGCGATGTACAATACCATACCAATTTTTTAATATATGAAATCGTTTAAGCATTCAAACCCTTCTCAGATTTTTTTTCTAAAATTTACCCAGGAGTCCAACAAGTATTTTTGAACCATTTACGCTTGCAATTTTAAAAACATGGATTCTTATAACAATATAACATCTTTATTTTTTTTAGATACCAAATTAATGGAGCTTCTTCCTGCCTCGTTCGTCGCTGTTTTAGTTATTTCCATTATTTTTCTATAGTTGTTGACTGGAAGGCGTGATCATTTCAGAGTTCACATTGAAGCTACTTCACTTAGGACACCATATGAAAATTATCTTACATATACCTCCTTTTATAATTTACCCATATATAAAAATGCCCTCGCTCATACATATATACAATTCATACAGAAGAAAACTGAAGATGGTCAATTCTTAAGAGCAAAGAGTAGTGTTTATACGCTGTATTCATTTTTAAAGAACAATCAAATCTTTATCTGTAGATCGTTAAGCAGAACTGCTTTCGGTATAAAACGATTCTTCGATTTTGTCTCGTCAGAATTATGAAGGTAAAAGATCTTTGGGATATAATTTCAATTTATCTTCAAAAACTGCAATTTTATTCTGCTGGTAAATATAGTATATACATAAATAAATAAAATGTGAAAAGATATTTAAATTCACTTTTATGATTACTTTTTATATTTTTAATAAGAATTTATTCAGAAGTAATTTAACTCGTAACAGAAACAATTAAGTACATTTATAAATTGTAACGTTTTTTGCGGCGTTTCCGCAAAGTAGTTTAAAGGACCCAGGTGAAGTTATCCACAAGACACTTCATTTGTCAGTTAATAGGATAGCTTCCTTGCAAACATATTGAGTGACATTTAATTAGCTAGACACTTCATGGAATATTTCGCAACTAAATAATGTCGTGGGACTAACTTCTATCTTAAAAAAGTGACTAGCAAAAAATACACCATTACCAAAACACAATGAAAAGAAGTGAAATGAATTTAACAAGTTCATTACTCACGTAAATGAATAACTACTTGATTATCACTTTGAAGATATTATTTTTTTATAAATATATATTCTACAATATAATGGAAAGGCCAGGACTGTTTTTTTTTCACTTAAAAATGGTAGTGAAATCAATTTTTTACATTACATAAAATTTGATGAACTATTACTAAAACGTGTATTTAAAACAACTTCATTGTCGTTTTTTAAGTTTTTTAAAGTTGAAAGTTTTCGGTAAAATTCACCATATTATTTAATATTTAAAAGATATGCAGCAATTCAACAATTAAATAAAAATTCCACGGCTAAATAAATTTGTACAAAAAGTACTTTCCTATTAAATAAAATTCTAAAATTTTCAACCGTGCAATCGTTTCATACCGAACGCTTGGTAAGAGCTTAGCTCTACTAATCAGACGGGTCGGGTTCGATTCCCGGTAAAGATAATATAAACATTTTTTTTTTAATTTGACATTTTGGATCTAAGCCGTGGTGTCTGTGATTTCAATTATCTTCCAGTTTATCTCGGTTGAATTGAAAAATGTAATCTAGGCCAGCGGTCGGCAAACTTTTTGGGCTCACGGACCACTAAATTCACAATTTTAATCCAGCGGACCACTAACTGGACTTTTGTATTAAACATTACATATTAAAATAAAAGTGATCAAATGCGTCTAAAAATGCACCAAATACATAAAATAATGTCAGATTTCTCTGTGGACCTACAAAATTATCACACTTTGCCAACCACTGATTTAGGCTATCTCGTATTACCTTTTATCTTCAGAATATTTGGTGCATTGACATAGAAATGCCAAATATTTTAAATAGCATAAAATCTTTACCGTGAAACTGCAAAGACTGCAAAATTTTCTATGACGTATTAAAATAAATAAATTTAATTTGTATATCTAAAACCTTATCCAAAATTAGTTATCGATATGTTATTTAACTAACGTAAAGTACATGTGACAACTCCATCAATTAAATACGGTACAAACCCTCAGCACTGTAACTACTAAACCAATATTGAATTATTCTGACCCGACTGTATGACAGTATCGTCCAATCAAAATGTCTCGTCTGAACAACGATACTTGAACCCATAACCTTCCCTCAAACAATTAACGCAAAGTAGACCCAGACCGTTTGCACGTGCACAATCCCCTCTCAACCATGATTGACACACGTGTCATTAACTCAGACCTACACGGAATATGAATAGACACTAGTTTTGTTCAATAAAGACATACGTCAGTTTCCGAACTGTTCCAAACGAACTGAGATATGTATATTTTCGATGTATTATTAGAAATACAATGCGTTGACTTTAATATTGGAAAGAACTCAGATTTATTTATAAACATTTAGACTGTAGTAAGTAATTTTAAATGTGTTATCAAAAGAAAATAAGTAATCAATATAGTTTAAGATTTCGACTGAATGTGCGTGGTGGAATTTCAATATTAAATTTGAATCGTTCCAGAAAATTTTAGAAATAAATAGAGCGCAATCGAACAGTCTTCCGATTTTTAATGAACAGATACATATGCCGGGTTCTCCACTTTTATACCCTATATAAATATAATAATTAAACCTATTCCTACAAACAAAAATTAATATAATTCTTTAAACTACTCACCATTCAAATCTGTGGGCATTCCCATGAGCTAATCTTTTTTGCCAGCAATGGCTTCAAACTCAATGATACATTTATTTCTTATATAATATAAGCACGAAACATTCATTTACTACGCGTTCTTGTTCATCCGTGCACTTGAACTCCTGAAGATGCCGAAAGGCGAAACCCGTGTCGTTAGTGATAAAATTTGTGTGAATGTACATAATTTGAACGAGTGAAATTTAAGTAATCAATTATTGGCGTTTTGAAGTTGAGACAGATGCGTGTTAAAGTTGAATCTATCTAAATTGAGTATCTCGTTGGAATCATGCCGTCAGAACAATATCTTGGTGATATTGAAACAGGGAAATATTATGTCTTATTCACCTACCATGTTTGATATTGAACATATTTAATACTTACACAGCTATCTTAACATACGTGTTTCTAAGAGAACAGTTCGTTATTAAATATTTCATATCATTTAATTTAAGTGAAATTAAGCATCGCGTGTATGGGATCAATAATATCCCATTGTTTTCATAATTTTACAAACAAACCGATTCGACGAAATTCAAACTGTGGTAAAACAGTGTCATGGAAGGCATTTTTATCTTTAAATAACTATCGTCTAACAAGTTTTGTGCGAATAAACGTCATTAACTTATATGTATGACTTTTTTTTTCATTCGTAGCATGTTTGCAAATCGTAGCATTCGGGGTTAAAAAGAAGGAATACTCTATTCCAGCGGTTGCCAATCGGTGGTCCGTTAGAATATTTTCACGATCCGCGGAGTTGTTTAAAAAATACATATACTTATTAAAAACACACAACTGCTAATATAATTTTTCAACGTTTGTTTTTATATAAAATCTGTTATTAATATTTCGACAAAAAAATTATGACGAAAAAATAGAGATTGAGTAACTGAGTAGCAAGCCGTTCTCGTAGAAACATTTTTGTTGAGATAATTTCATTGTGAGCCCATATTCTCTGCATTGGCAGCGAACATGTTAAAATATAACGTATACGGCGCCAACCGGACTTATGAACGTATGTTTAATGTGTCATGTGTGCGTTTTTTAAATAAAATTAATATTACATAAATTATGTAATTTACAAAAATAAAAATAGATCACTCATAGGGATTACAATATCAGTATTAGCGAAACCGGGATTCCAGTATTCTTGGTGTTTTTAAATACAAAAATACCAAATTTGAACGATTCAAATTTAATAATAAAATTCCATCAAGTACTTTCAGTCGAAATCTTAAATTATACCAAAATACCAGTTTTGAAAATCGAAAAATACCGATGATCCTGTACTAAAAATTGAAAGTAAAGAAACCATATTTTAATTGTTCACGATGAATTGAAATATTTTAAATCGGTTAAAGAGTTGTATCAATATTAAAATTCCCTAGATATTTGTTGGAATTACACATTTATGATTACGATATATTTTTTCATCCAACATTTTTTGTAATAAAATATTTTTCTTCTGCATTTTAAATATACTACGGTTTGTTGACAAATTTAAATGTTTCCAATTATTTAGATTCCAATAAAATAAAACATATAATCGTTTTCAGAACACAACAAAAACAGCTGTTATTTTATCCGATTCATTACTTACTGAAACGCATTGAAACGAAAATAATTGATAAGAAAAATGCAATGAAATGGAAACTCAAAACGATCTGTTATAACAATGCGGTGTAGTGAAAAGTGGTTATGTTGGAGAGAAAGAAAATAATGTATTTAAAAACAATTATAATATCAATATTTATCATCACTTTCTTCTTTGTAGGGCTTATGGCTCATCGGTTAACGTTGATAGCTTCCGTGTCGGATCTCACGGGCTGGAGTTCCAGTACGTACAGCATTTTTTCGATCGACTTATCAATTTCTTCTCGAAGGCATCGGTGTTTGAATTGTCTAAAAATTTCATTCTCACCCATCAAATCTTTCAATTACTGGGCTTAGTGAGAGCGATTAGTCTACCACTTGTTCTGTCCGAGACTTATCCTTCCTCCAATTTATCTTTCGCTCAACCTCTCTTTTTCCAAAAGAGCGACTGAGTAACAAACAGTTCCTATTGAAAAAGTTGTGTTGAGATATCTCCAACGCGTAAAAAAGGAACGGTGCCGTCTTAAAAAATCGAGTAAAAGCAAAATTGCGTAAAAAAAGAATGTTTGAAGAAAAAAAGCATAACCCTGAAATTTTACACAAAACACCCTTACGATGTTGAATTCATAAATATGTTATGGATTTTATTCGTACACAATTTTGAACAGATTTTTTTATTTTAATTTTATTTTCCAATTTCAAATACATATATTCATTATAATATCATGTTTCCCGTCATTCTTCTCGCATATCGGAGCAAAACCAATCACACACGATAACAGTGTTCGTGAATGCACCCTCACACATAGTGATAGTACTGATACATCGATTACAATGCAATCACGCACAGGCAAATGTCATTAGGCATCAATTTACGCCGTCGATAATTCAGACATTTGATGCAGCCAGCGTGTTCCCTTATTCAAAGGTCGAATATACCTAAATTGAATTATTTGCTATATTTGAGAAATTTTAAACTCGCTCTGCAATGTTGGCATGGTTAATCTATCACTATTATAACAAAGATACAACAGTGTTATTATATATAGCTGGCAATTTACTGTCAATATTTTCCGACACCATTTTGAATTTTAAACAAAATGGCCGCCAAATCTAACAACGCTTTACGTCTTGCTGTATTGCAATTAACAACAATCAGGTATCTAATTATTAGCGTACTAAACTTTTTTTGACTATTTACGACTATAATTAATATAAAATTATGTATACTAATACGTAAAGTAGTGGAATTTTATTGCAGATGTATAACAATAAGCTTAAGATTTAGGTTATAAATTCGTATTATAGACAATATTGCCACAAATATTTATCTAATTTATTTATAATTCTAATAAATAAAAAAAAGCATTTCGAACACAATTAAATTAATTTCTGTCTCGATTTGTTTAATAGAAATACTACAAAATCTAAAAAAAAACGTAAAATACATTTTGTTTTGTTTTTTACCATGTCCGCTCTCGATGTGGAGCATATGGACTCATGGAGTAATGGAGTTTATCTCAACAGAAGAGATTCTAAGATAACTATTTGTAACGTAGTTGCTCAACCTCTCTTAGAGAGTAGGGATAGGTTTGTAGTTAGCTAATCGCTCTCGCTAAGCCCCATTTTAAAGGATAGTATAGGTGGGAGAGAATAATAAATATGAATAATTAATATAATCTCATTGAATTTTCACAATGAAATATTATTTTATTCATGAGGTAGATTGTACTCGCAGTGGTTTGGTCAGAGAGAATTTACATATCGAACTTTTTGCTTACTCTGGCACTCAATCAAATATGAATTTCAGCAAACACTTTCAGTCAAATATGTATATCAAATAGAGGACGCCACCATGTTGACCATACGTCGACGTTCACTTGAATTGCTTCGTATTTTCAAAGGTTTCCGTTATATTATACGAACACTCAATTTTCATAGCTTCCACAGTAATATTAAAAATATCTTTTTTTTTCGTCAACGCGTCTTAATATGTTTTATATTGGCTACGAATCTTGCTTACTTCTATGCATTCCTGTCAACAACAATTAAATTTGATCAAATTATTCAAAGTTGTTGCTTCATTTTAATATATTTGGCATTAAAACTAGGTAATTTATATAAAACACCGGCATGAAACAATATATCGTAATCATAAACGGCTGATTTGGTTAAATGATTTTCTTAAGCAATACGTCATAAAGGGGCTCATACATCTAGGATCAAATGTCCCGGGACATGATCCTAGGCATATAAATATTTTCCGGAACTTGTTTTTGAACACACTAGGGGTCACATAAACGTCACCCATTGAGGTTATGTTGGTCAGTGTTGCGTCCAAACGAACGTCATTTGATTTTATTGGATGCAAGCAATGTGAGTAAAGCTAATTACTAATGTGTATAAGCTTTCTACGATGAAAACACGATTATTTTATTATCTACGATGACAGCTTGTACTATAGATAATTCCATAGAGTAATATAAATTATTATTATCTATGGTTTATTTCGACAGCTGTCACCTAATGAAGACATTTCAAAGTTGAAAATAGATCTCTAAAATGACGCCCGATGAGTTGATGTCGACGACTGCTGCCTACGTATATATTCTCGCAAGTAATATTCGGTTTTTATGATTATAATAAGATGTTTCCTACAATACGTTATAGCTTTGGTATGAAGTCATGACGAAATATACTTTGACAGTTCTTCTACAGCTGCGAATTCAACGCGCATGATCCTCGAGTTCCACGTTTGCGTTTGACCTCTTCAATCTAATTCATTATTTTTTTCTTTTGAAGAGGATGCCCCCGGTAACAGGAAAAAACGATTATTAAACGATATAATTAATAAACTGCTTTTATTTACATAACATACTCTTTTTACGACTGGTCTCACACAGAAGGTTTGCACTGGAAAATGATGCATTGTTTTATAATACACATAAAATAAAACTTTGACAACCTGCAAACCATCACGCACAGCTCCTCATTTGTTTATGTATAATTTGGAATTTTGTTTGAATAAGTGTTTATATAGACATTCCACCATCATCAAACAAAGCAATACAGGGGCTTTCAACCTAATTGCGGTAACGGGCGCATTTGAGACTCAAAATAATAGCGGCGAGCGCACCAAAACAAGATTTCAGTTGTACGTATGACAATTATTATATTATTACTCAATTACTTTTATAAATTGACCAATTATACATTTATTTACATGCATATGCTAATGGGGTTATTTATAAAATAATATGAGATAAATTACATCAAAGAGTACAAACATATCTAAAGAAAACTAACAAAGCACAATTACCGCAATATTTTTATTTCATTTATCGATTTCATCAATAAAAGATTATATGAATTGAAATATTTTTTTGTTATGAGTATCTCAGGGACGTCCCGAGAGCATAAGCGACAAGTTCGTTGCCTAGGGACGGCAAGTCCCAGGGAGCGGCAAATATTCACCGATTTTTTAAATGACTAAATATTTTTGACACGAATTTGGCTTAGAATAAATATGATGCCGCAATTTCTTTAATAAACAATATGCTAAATCAAGAATCGATACTTATTTATATATGTAAGTGTATTTTAAATTATTTTATATGATGTGTACTGTGTAGTGAAGGTAATAGTTATTTTTTCATAATTATTGAATAATAATATGAGCTTTTGGATCATATTTAATCCTGAGGATCTTTGTCCAAAAGGTACACATATATTATACATTACTTGAAAGCAAAACGGAATAATTGACAAAACATTTGTTTGAGTACGTAGGTGAGTAGAGAAGATTTCTGTATTTGTACATGTATTCCTATGAAATAAATGGACGCTATTTTAAGGCTTTGCCTAGGGGCAGCACATAGCCTAGAAACGTCACTGTAGATACTTTATAAGGGCGCAATAGTTCCGCGGACACAAGGTTTAAAAACCCTGAAACAATATAACCACCAAAACGTGCACAATATGACAATCACTTCAACGCAAGCTTAATCGATATGCTAATCATCATTGAAGCGTGATTTTAGTGGTACACACACAACTAGAGATGTCATTAAATTTGAGTCTTTGTAGAAGACATAGTATCTATTCATTAAACACAACATAATGCATTTACTGTGTACAGTAAGTAGTTGTTGGGATGTTGGATCCGTAGCGGAATGATTAACTTCGTTGGCTTCCGTGACGGATCTTACGGCATCGAATCCCAGTGCGAAAACTATTTCATCAATCTATTAATCGTTTTTTTCTAAGAAGGTGATGTCTAAAAATTTTCATCCATTGTTCCAATGCTAAAATAACATAGAGCATCGAGAGCAATTAGCTGGTCCTGTCTTAACGATATTTTTTTTAATACTTTCGATGGCTTCGGCGGTAACTTTGTGGAAGTTCATTTTAATAGAAAATTTAAAATTACAAAATGGAGGTTTGGGTTTTTTTTCCTTTTAGGAGGAGAATTTTAAAATGTTAGAATCAATCTTGCTTCATTACTTAAGCAAACTTTGCGATAGTAAGTCTGAAGATGCCTCTGAAAGAGGCGAAGCACGTGTCACAATTAGTAACACAATACGTGGAATAATCAAAGTTAATTTAGATATTTTTTTTATACATACTTTTTTCGAAAAAAAAGAGAGATTGATTGAGCACTTTTCGTACAAAAAACATCTGTTGAGATATTTCTATTAGGAGACTATATACTCCACATTAGAGGCAAACATATATTTTTTAAAAAATGTTGGGAACCTTTTCACTAATACGAAATAAAATAGATTCACAAATTATTGATTCCTTGGTGTGGCCGACGAGACATAAAATAAAATTGTCGCCTGCTGCGGTCTAGTTGGTTAGAGCTTACTCTACCGACCAGGTGGGTCTGGGTTTGATTCTCGGTAAGGTCAATATCAAATTTGAATTTGAGACATGAGACGTGGGTGTCTGTGACGTCAATTTACCTCGAGTTTGTCTCGAGTGACTTACAATGAAATCTTTCAACTTTAAAATGTTTGGCGCATTTTTATTAGCTGTAATGTCAAATATTTTGTTGAAATCTTTAAAAACATAAAAAAAAGAAAAAAAAAGTTTGACGAAGAAATTCAGTTAATAAAAAAAAGAAAAAAAAACTGTCTTAATATTTTTACTAAAACCGACAAGGGAATAAATAATATCAATTTCATTATATTTTTTAGTAAAATTTTCTTTTTATTTTTTGTACGAGACTAACTTGTTACTCTTGTTTTCCATTTATTACGATTATCAGACCTCTTTCACGTTTAAAGCGTGTATATTCCATTTTGCACAAATTTAATTTAATTATAATTCTTTGGTAGTATACGCATGTTATTTATGATTTGGTTAGGATCCCAATGTTTTTAATTTATTTTACCGATTTGCAACTTAATTAAATACGTGTTAATTGTACGTTTAGTATTTCAAATACTATTTCAGTAATCCAGATAACTTTATAGTACATTACAAATTTAGTATTCCATTAGCTCCTCCATGAATTCTAATTACCGTTGAAGTGCATCTACATAATATTGAGCTGCTTCAATCGAATTACGACAAGATAATTTAAATGGTTAATTACCTGTTAATAGTTAATTAACGTAAGTAAATCCGCTCAAGTCGTATGTGTATTTTGGTATGTAAGGATTCCGATGTGACAATCCATTAACGGTATTTGAGTACAGCGCCGATAAAGAAACAAATAATTTAGTGATTCCTGTATTTGTGTTAAAGGTAACATAACGCTTTTTCATTTTTAGTAAATTTATACTAACTATAAAGTTTTGGTTGAAATGAAACTATTCATTAAAGAAGTAAATAACGCTGTGATTAAACACGCTTTTGGTGACCTATCTGCGTTATAAAGTCACCTGATATTAAAATAGTATTTTAAAAAACGTCTTGATCGACTTAGATTATTTGTTGACTCTAGTTAGCTTAATTGTATAACCAACTAGGCAAACGTTCAAAAATTATTAAATATTGTCTCTTCTTATGGATTCAAATTGAAACTTTTTCCTTCGCCATTATGCAAACAAAACATCCTGACATAAAGACTTTTTTAAAAGATAATTAAATGTTTGCTTTAATGTAAAAAAAATCATTAAACTTTTTACAATATCTGCGGGAGAAAATTTTTTTTTTCGATCGACATTAAATCAGCGTTTTCAATGCTGACTTATTTTTTATTCTATATAAATGAGATTATAGATAAAATCAATCTAATTTTGTACACCACGATAACAAGACCAATCATGACCTATGCGGGCATGAATCGCAAACGGACACTACAGACAATATAAAACATGACACTTCGCATGATCATAGGAGCTTTATGGTTCGTGCAAAGTTCCACGTTATACAGAGACGCAAACCTCAATCAGGTCATGAAGCTGTCTTAGAAATTTTACAGCGACATATCGGATCATTTCAATCACTCAATCAAAGCCTTACTCAACGACCACGTTGAATACCCTCACACGAACTTTCCGAGGCTGCCGAGAGTCCTGCTTTCCTAGCTCCCTCCCGCTCACTTTGTTTGCCTGTCTAGTCATTGAAAGTTAAAAACAACGCTGTATCCAAAATGCCTAAGAATACCACAAAATAAAACAGAATCTCTACCGCTCACGTCCCGGTATAACCAGGATATAAAAGCGTGAAACAAAAACAATAAAAACCATAGACGAAAAGGAAATTGGAGCACGGTTCCACATCTTCGAAAAAGGATTATTGATGAGGACAAGTCAAGATTAGTTTAAATAAACTCGTGTGATATTCTATGCTTAATTGCTGCGTATAATGTAGCGCTTACACTATTACCCTGGTGTTACATTAAAATGCAGTTACACGCAGGGCTGGCGCTACCATACAGGCGAAATAGGCAACCGCCTAGGGTGCAAAACATTAGGGGCGCATAAATGGAGTATGAAAATTGTTTTTATATTCCATAATAATAATAAATAATAGCTATCAACATTTTATTTTATTTTTTGTATTTGTTCATTGTATCGTATTCTATATGATTCGAAAAAGAAAGGTTGAGTGACTGAGTAACAAACAGTTCATGTAAAAAAACTTCTGCTTAGATACTTTCATTAAGAGGTTATAAGTTCCACGCTGAGAGCGGACATGGATATATGTATTTAAAAAAATCGAATGATCCCGAATTGCTTTTTTATTATTTCGAAAAAAAATGGAACGATTTTTTAAAAAAGGTTCGCGCCAATAATCATTGCTTTGGGCGCCAAAAAACCTCGCGCAGGCACTGGTTACACGGTGCCTTGATATCATAGATAATATATACGTGCATATCGAAGTACGTACTGCAACAACAGCTCTTGCAATGTCTTCTCTATAATGCATTGCAATCTCACTGTATCATGTGCGTTGGATTCAGACAAGAGACCTGTGCCATTACTATTCGGCGGTACGTCGTATTCTGAACACTGCACACTAATTTACAAACAGATCGCCAAATGCATTCGACATGAACGTTTCATTAATTCATCTCGGTGTGTCGTTGAAATTTATAGTGCCATTTAGTGAACACATCGTATGCTTACTAACAGACGGACGTATAGAGATTTTTGCAATTGTGAGATGTTATTCTTTTACTGGAATTTACATCTTATAGGATAAGGATTTTTAAATATAAATATGTTTTTGAATTGCGATGTTCACCATTTTTATCACTTTAGAATATTCGTTAGTTGCTACAATGAAACCACAACTTTATAAGTCGAAAAAAATTAACAACAGATTAAAATAACAAAGTATTTTAGCTCTACAGTTTTTAATAATTTTATTCGTTGATAGCTATTTAGTTGATAGTTAGCTTGATAGTTAGTTCTGACGATGGCGCAAGCTGAAATAGCTATCAACGAATAAAATTATTAAAAACTGTAGAGCTAAAATACTTTGTTATTTTAATCTGTTATTAATGGAGTTCTACCAAGTAAATGCCAAATCAATTAATAAATCGAAAAAAATTGTTACACATACCAACGGAAAATCTCAAACCTTCGTGCAGTGCTACAAATTATAAAGAATGCTGACGTAAATTGAAAGGATGCAAACAAGAGTCCATAAGTCATAACTTATTTAAGAAAATATAACATTTTTAAAGTGAAACTGTTCATTCTTAGTGGAATGGCTTTATATTTTAATATATAAAACACATTTTTGTGTACTAATGCTACATTTTTTGAAGAGATTAGAACCCATTTTTTCGTCGGATTATTAATTTATCAACAAAATAAACATAATAGAATAATAACAACGATGTTTTTACGATTGAAAATCAAAAAGCTTATCATGCATACAATCCAAAAAGAATAGGTTGAGAAAAATATGTGACTGTTTGAACCGACAATAGCCTTTGGTTTTCTGTTATTGATTTTCAACTTTCTATATACATAGTTTGTTAGAGGTCTGCATGAGCCCGGGCTTGGCCCGCAGGACTTTACCTGGCCGTGAAATTACAAACTACAAATTACAATATAAAATATTTATATTTTTCACTAATTGACGCCAAGAACTGACATCAAAAATTTAGTTATTACGTTTTAGAAAACAATTTTTATGATTATTCGTTGTATATTTAAATCCCTTTCAATTTGTTGATCTACTTCTTTGCGGTTTTTTTTCAAACTACTTGCTAAAATTACAAAGTTACTTTTGTATTCATAATGTTAAACAATATTTTAGTAACAGTATGAAGCTTTGGTAATTTTATAAATTAAGCTTCATAACTTTGTTATTCCACAGGTTGTGTACAAAATTGTGAAACGTGTTTCACCTGTTTGAGATCATTTTCAGACAAACTATCGTAAGGCTATAGTAAGTCTGAAGATGCCTCTGAAAGAGGCGAAACACGTGTCACAGTTAGTTACACAATACGTGGAATAATCAAAGTTAATTTAAATTTTCTATTATCGTAAGGCTATTTACAAACTTGCTAAAAATTTATTATAACTTTTAACTAGTTGGTTTTTTCCCCTTCTACTAGACGCAAGACACGGGTAAAAAAAAACTCTTATAATTCTTATTACATTGATTTCCATTATTTTAATTAGCTTTGGTTTTATTCAAGAAACCTTACTATAAAAATAGTTGAAGAACACTGATAGCTTTCTTATTTTATAGAAACTGTAGCAAAACTTACTATGTAGCATAGAATGATTAGTACATCAAACAGTTACTTTTAACTGTTAGAAGATGCTATATGATTTTTTTCTCCCCATCCGCTGCAGCCAGTTTATTTCTACATAAAGAATTTTCGATACGTACACTTCTTATAAATAACACATCTATATATTTCTGTCAAAATTTCAAATTATCAACAAAGTGACTTTATTTCTATTCTAAACTACCTTCTTCTGTCCACAAAAAAATACTGTGTTACTATTTAAAAAAAACCTCTCAACATTAAAATAATTCATTTAAAAATAAATACTGGAGCATCAGTATTAAATCGAAAATATCTTCCAGTGTGTATGGTGTGGATAATATACAAATTTAACTTAGACTGTAATCCAAAGCTTCCGTCGACGAATTTCCTACATGCCTTGGCTGTCACGGCGAAGGTACTACATCGTCTCGTATTACTTAAACGCCTGAATCCTCATTATAATACCTGGAACCTATGTTTCCATGGTAGTTCATCACTCTCCTAGATTGTTCCTTAGGTATCTCATCTCTCTCGTATGGTATTACATCATCAGATTCGATGACTTCGATAAATATGGGTAAACTTCATTATAATATCTGTTTTCAGTTTTAGCATTGTCTTGGTGGATTAATAAACTTAACGGAGTATGAATAGCTACTTGAATAGTTTTCCATGTATGTTATATAATATGATACATCAACTAATTAATAATCTACGTATTCCACGAACGTTACATTGTTCTTAAGATAATATGTATTTTTTATTTTAATATAAATTATCATCTAAGGTATTTTAATAATAAGAAACATTGTTGGATAGTGCAAAGCATAACAATAATAATAAAACATAAAATATGTTCATGGAATTTCAATCCTTTTTTACTTATTCCACTATCATGACAAGTTTCACTTCATCTAGAGAATTTTCAGTTGGCGAGTGCTTAAAAACATGTTGAAATGACAATATTGTTATATTTTCATTGGATTTGGCGGTAATTTTTTGAAAATTCATTATTTAAGTTTAAATTTGATAACTATTATATTCCACTGATCGACAATATTTTAACCAAGCTATAAGATTACTTTTAGGGTGGAAATGCATTATATTAAGAAAGACATAATATTCTTTTGTACTTATTTTCCCTTTTATTTATTAAAATCAGGACTGGTTTCGCTCAAGGCAGGCATTAACAACTGATAAGAAATATAATTAAACAGTGCTATTTATACAAAACAAATTGAAATGAAAAGGAGTAATAAACAATTGGCATTGAAAATAATTTACAAATAATAGTATAAATTATGAATAAGTGACTATAAAATAACACAAATTAAAAGGATAATAAAATTTTACAGGTGTTAAACATTTTATGAACATAGTATCAAGTACAAAAGAATATTGTGTTTTTCTTAAGCTACAAGGTCTCTATTTAATCCTTATAAGGTTTTTGTTCGTCCAGTGCTAGTGAGGTCAATCACAATTAAGTCTATTTTACAATGTGACACCCGGAAAGTGATGTATGTCCTACTCCTTTTGACTCGAGCTGATATCTGAAAAATAAGCAATATTAAATACAAAAAAAAACAAATATGAAAATGTAACTCTTTAAAAACAATTAAAAATATGCAAAATTTATTTTATCCATTTTTATATTGAAATTTAAATGTTTGTTAAAACTAGATCATCATTGAATTTTCTACTTTTACTCTTCTCTGCTCTTGTTCTCACAATCAATACTTGCTTAAAAAATGCAATATTTTTGATGTTTTAAATTCTCTTCTTACCCTAACACTTCTGTTACTTTGGTGTAATAAATGAGAACCGCTGTAATATAACAATACGTACCCTATCAGAAAATTCCGTTTCAAATGGGGGTTATAAAAAGTTTGCCTCCCTATTAGCGAGACACTGCATTAGCATTTACTGTTTATTTTAAATTGAATATTTATCCATGTTACGATCTGGGTCGAAACTGCTAATCGAATTTTTATCGTTTGTATCAATACCCGGCGATATCGTGCAATACCTGATAGCGTGACGTCTGCGAAGGTGATCAGCTGCGATTTTAGTTAAAAGTAACTTCATCGAACTAACAAGGGTATTGTCTTATTTTTAGACATCAAATCAGGCTATTGGAATATCTGAATTTCGGTAAATAGGGTTTTTTATTCAATTGTATCAAAATATCGGTATTTTAGTATTCCAATACATATCGGTAAAATGTTGAATCAGAAGAGCTTTCTTATATTTTCATGAAAAATCAATAAAAAATGAAATAGTCCAGCACTGATAAACTATCATTAGGTATATAAAAAAATACATCAAAAATCAGTCCTTCGTGCTTAAGTTAAACACGTTTCTATTTAACAGATTCTTAATATGATATTTAGCACCGGTTTAACTGTGTTGATATTTTAAAAACTGGAATTTAGTGTGAAGCACAGAGTGAAATTCTTAATCGACACTTCAAACAATATATACGTCAGATACTGAAACCGCTCTTTTTCTGTTACACTGACATATCCATCCACTGATATACTTTCTTTACGCAGTGCTATAATCTGGTTTTTATTTTACTAAGCAGTCAAACAGTTAAGCGAACAAAATAATGAGATTTTGTTTTACCCAGGGCTCGAATTCAACCGTCGTGGTGCGCTATCTTGTAAAATCTGTTAAAAGCATCTTACCGTCACGTAAAAAAAGATTTATATTTTCTCGGAAATCACCAAAAATGCATAATTAGTACATTTATAAAATTATTGTCGATACGTATTTCATATTATCGATTTATTCAACCCTTCGATGTATTCCTTAAAGACAGCTAACTTTTTTACTCCAGTTATAAACTAAAAATTGATTCTTATTATCATGTTATAAATTTAAAAAATAAACGTAATACCGTAAACGATATTTCGTAAACATTGTAATGTATTGTATGTTGACGCATTCTTTACGGCGAAACACATATCACAATTATTAAACACAGCAAGTAAAGTAACAACGTTATCAAAGATAATTTTATATTAACAATAAACTTCCACAATGTTACCAACGAATCTCATGAAAATATTGACACCTTAGTTATCTATCACCACTCAAATATAAATGATTAAGTGTCTTATTTTTCTCTTCTGGCTTTCATAGCTTTTTATTATTTTGAAGATTAGACTTATTCATCACATACTATGACTTACGACATTCCACTTACTACCGGAAATGGTAAAAATATCGATAGCCTTGTAGACTACCGTTTGTTTGTTAGATTCTTCTTTAGTGGTCAGAGCATCATTTGGTAGATTTTCATTCCCTCCTTGAAAAATAAAGCCAAATCTTTTTTAAATACATATATACATTATGAACAAAACTTAACAATTTTTTGTTTAAAATTAACTAAATAATTTAACAGTTTATATAACAAAAAGATGTTTTCTTGGTTCATATAAAAATAAAGATTCTAGACATTACTACTTTGCAAAAAATGCAACGTTTCTCTCTTGTTTTTGTGAACTGATTTCAATTGTTAATAATGACATATTCCAAAATTTTCTGTTTGGAAATAAATTTAAACTTTTATGGACTTAATCAATTTCAATTTTAATACTCTGTTTACATTTCTAGTATATATACTTATCATAACTGTTTATGTAAATGGAAATTTACCATATTTTAAAAGCCATCCCTGATACCCCATTATTACCTGTTAGTAGAAATAAATTGATTTTAACGAAATGCGAAATTCCGATAAATACTTAATGAAGCGTATGCCTTTAATCACGAAACCATAGTATAGTTTGATCCCTGTTTGTTTGCGAATTATAAAAGCTTTATGGTAAAACAACATTAATATTTTAGGCTCATTTCTATCCATCCGATTTTATTTTAATTATCTATTTTGAAATGTGTGGGCTTATTATACGAATAAGCTTTCATTATATTCCATGATAGTAATGGCATTTCACAAAAATTTGATAAAAATAGCGATAATTTTGATTTTACGAAAACCTCTCGGTAACACAATATATTTTACATAGCATCAAGTCAGTTTGTGCATCCAAATCTGTGTTCAATAATTTTATTAAAACTACATATGTTTACACTTTTAATGTATTCAATACTTAGTTAAATGACGTTTTATTCAAAAAGTAAATCACTCTTTTGTACTTATTCCACATTTTTCAAAATAATCAGGACCGGTTTCGCTCATGACGAGCTTTTCCAACTTATATCAGATAGCGATCTCAGAAAAGATTGCTTTATTTTTTGAACATATATTTTTTTAAATAGATTAAAAATAAAATAATACAAATAATAATTAATTGCTTTAATTGGCATTTACTTGGTGAAACTCTATTAAAATAAGATCGAAATGACACTGCATTTAGTTTTTCACTTTTTTTATTCGGTTGATAGCTATTTCAGCTTTACGCTGTCATCAAAACTATGTTGAAACTTAATTTAACTTTTCTATACTATATATAATATAATGTGGATGACAAGAGAGACAGAAATACTGTTCAGAATTTGTTTGAAATTATCGACTTCTACTTCCAGTGTTAATTTAATTTTACTATTTATAGAGTTACCCTTGAGTAAAAAAATATTCAACTGTTTTTGTGACTTTCTAACAAATCAAGCATTCACTTATATAGCGATAACTAGCCGACCCGGCATGCGTTGCAATGCCACTGAAAGAAAGAAAGTGCTTGTGCTTTAATTCTGTTTATTGAAGTGCTTTTGGATATATTTTGTTTTTTTGTATGGTGCGTATATGAATAGATCTAAAAGTTTTTCAACGCGTTAGCAGGCCAGATACAGCTGTCCATGTGTGAAGCATGGATTTTTTAAATTTAGTCCACACACTTGTAGCGATTGTCCAAATGCAAGTCGCATCGGAAACTACAAACGTTTAAATTCTAATGGCCTATCTGTCGGAATTATTGGAACGCTTGGCAACAGTACGTCGTATCCTTTAAATTTTCCATTTAAAATTGTAGCTTACATGATATCGTTCATTACTTTGTCATTGAAAGCCTGGTACCGTTGCAAAGTCGTGGTGGATTTATATTTTGGAAAAAAATGATAGGTACGCCAATTTTCAGTGTTAAAACGTGCGGTGGCATGCCTGGCAAATCAAGTGAGAATTCAGTTAGATAATTGACAACTTCGTCTTGATCAATTTATAGTATCGATGAACTTCTACGTTGTTTCTTTGCCTGGTATTTCGTTTTGAATCCTGAAGTTGATGGCATTAACATCGTTGTTTTTGACTGCTAATATGACACGTTCACTGAGCCACTGATGATTTTTGTAATTCTGTGCGATATTTGGGAAAACTTTGTGAATCAATTCGCTTATGGTTTCTGTAATTTAGTCTTAGTTTATTTATTTTAGTCTTAATTTAGTCTTAGTTTAGTTTAGTTTTAGCCAGTTAGGTTTTTTTCACTAGGAAAGCATTTTTATCTTTTTAAAAACACAATTAAACATTGACTTTTGATAGCCAATACAATTGCTTTATTGCAATACAATTATTATTAAAGAATAAAACATAGTCGTAACGATTCATTAAGAAACATTCTATATAGAGTCGCTAGTCAATCAATAAAATTGTTTACAGCTTCTGAAAGCTTATATTTAAAATTAAACGATATCATGCAAATAATTGGAATACGCATTGAAAAATCTACATTTGATTACATTTATAAAATCAAATATTTTATTCAATGAGACGTGACAGAAAACTCCCATAATGCATGAACGAATTTTATTTGTAATAATATGTGATTTTGTCGTAATTAAGTTGTCATTTGTCACATCATAAAGTAATTTATTTATAATAAATTCAACATGACAAATTTTTGCTAAAGTCACATTCGAATAAATTATATGTCTTATTATGATTATGTACAAAACTTAAAATTTAATGGAAAATAATAGTCATTTATATCTACTGTCAATCACATTACAATACATATTGAAATTATATGTTACCTTTACTCTGAGTCATACTTGTTTTTCCAGCTTGAACTCTTTTTTTTATTTCTTCGTGATTATAAAAAATAGCTTTAATTATCTTTTGAACCAATAGTAAGATTTTATATTTGATGGATTCTGTCATGTCAGAGAAAATTTCCAAACAATTGAAAATAAATTAATATCGATCATGTGATTTAAAATTGTTCTATTCGATCGTAGCGCCATCATTTATCGATTTTCAGATTTACATAAAAGATGACAGACAGCTCGACAGCTTTTTGTTTGATTTTGAAATATCGACTTTTTTCACATTTCAAATCATGGCAACATCAACAGAGACGAAAATAATCAGTTAATTTCAGCAATAATTATCAAATTTATAATGAAATGTTAATTTAACTACTGTTCATTGTAAGCTTTGACGGCATGACTATTTATACAGCATAAAAAAATTGCTTTCGGATCATTAATTTATTCAAAAAATCGACTGAAATTCTTAGAAATCATTGAAATGACACTGTGTGAAAGCATGAAAATAATTATCGTTGTATCATTTCGTTTTAATATGCTTGTGAAACAGTTATATTTTAAAATTGTAAATAAAACTTTTGTGAAATTTAGTTTTAATGACATTGCTGGACGTGTAATCGACAGGTCAGACTCCTTAGCTTCGTTTGAAATATTCACGGGCTTGGATCCCAGTACGGACAATTTCAAAAAATGATTTGATGGCATCGACATAAGTGATATCTTAATTTCTTTCCACTGATCTTATTTTAAAAACAAGTCGTAGCGAGAGTGATTAGCTAATCACAAATACTGCCCTCACCCTATTCTTTCTATTCTTTCAAAAAAGACGTTTGAGAGACTGAGTAAGAAGCATCTCTCTCTTTGATATCAACTAAATTATTTCCATTTATTTTTAAAAATCGATTATTATTAAATCGTTAAAAAATACCTTCATATTTATACTGAGATGAGCTGGTAAATATATTGTGCACTGTTATTTTAAAATTATTTATAGAGGATTTTTTGACATCTTTTTAAGCAAACCTTAGGTCTCGTATAATATTCTGTGAAATAATTATTATGAATAAAGGTTGTGTCTATTGACATAATTATAATAATATTATTCATACTGCAGTGCTATAAAATTTATGTCTGTCCTGTTAGATAAAAAAACTGCTTTCACATATTTTTTATGTCAAAAAATATAAAAAGCAAATGTGAATACCAACCAGAAAATTCACAAGATCGCATTTTTTGTAGTACTTGAAACTGCGCAGTTTTTAAGTATCACAATAAAACCGAATTCTTTATTATAAATCGTGCTTGTCTCACAAACTTAACAAAAAAACTCAATTATATTTCTCGACTTCAGCATTCCATTCGTTTTCATACACAAAATTAATCTCTGCATTCGGACCAACCTAAAACTGCTGGAACTGCAAAATAAAAAAGCTCAGTCCAACGTTTATAGTCCATTTGACATAAAGAAGTATTTTTATATTAACATTTCATAAAATATTATGTTTAATGAATACATCTAAGAAGACGTTTTAATACTAAATATAATTTTGTTTAATACTTTTCATAAACACGAAAAAACAAGAAACTATTACAATATGTTTTAGTTTTGAACAAAAAAAATGAATATTTACTACTTTCGATGGTTTCGGCGGTAACTTTGTGTAAGTTCATTTTAATAATAAAAAAAAATTAACTTTGATTATTCCACGTATTGTGTTACTAACTGTGACACGTATTTCTACACCCCCCTCCTTGCTCCTCTTAAAAGTAAAAAAAAACCCAAACTCCATTTTGTAATTTCATAATTTTAAAATGTTAGAATCAATCTTGCTTAATTACTTAAGCAACCTTTGCGATAGTAGGTCTGAAGATGCTAATTTTTTTATGGATATTTACTAATTATTTAACACATTATGAAACACAACTTCAATCTCTTTCTTTCTTTCATACTAAATTATATGTAGTTTGAGGTGACACATTTTTACCTTCTTATATTGATAAATAGTTAACTATAACATAATCTATATCACTACAAATAAAAGATACAGACAAAAAAAATCAGCCATTATTGTGTAGTTTTTAATGCTCAAAACACTTTCGACTGAATTATAAGCAAAATAATTTATCTTAGAAAAATCATTCAACTTCATTTAGGATCAGAATTGTATCATATCTTCTATACCTTAAAATTAGACACAGAAAAAAATATACAAAACGTATTTTTTATAATGCAGTTTAGCTTTTTTTACCATGTCCGCTCCCAATGTAGAACATATAGACTCCTAATGGAGTGACTTCTGTGTTCTAAGCCAAATGATATTGACACTCGACCACGCATTCTATAAGGAACGTAAAAATTATCTAAAATATAATCGAGTTTACTTGTATATAGTTATGTTACTGATTAGTAATTGTATAATCATTGAAAGTAATTTGGTCGAGTAAATTAACAAAGTGAACGAAAATACCTGCAGTACAATTTTTTTTTATTAATTATCTGAAATTTATTTAAAAATTTGATGAACCGTAAAGCGTAGCTTCCCATCACATTTGTTTTCTCAATTAGCAAAAAGTATAATTATTTATATAATTTAAACCAGTGGAGGGGAACCTACTCTGATACGGCATTTTGATTTGATCAAAATGTTCACTTTGATCAACAAAAAAGATTGCGAGCGTTTGGAAAAAGAGCCTTATCAACCCATAATATGTTCGACAGTCGAAACAAAAATGGGGGGTGTCAACGTTTTCTTTACTGCGGCATTATGTTGAATCAGATAAATGAATGTGGCCTTAAGAAATTAAAAGGTTCCCCACGCCTGATATATACAGCTTCCTTTTAATAAACATTTCTTAAAACAATAAACTACTGGATACACACAAGAGGTTGTTGCGCGTAAATTTCAAAAGCTGCACGGACCGATCAAATATTAATTGAATAACTTGTCTTGTAGTGCGCGCCGACCCGGAATGAGTGCACGAAGGTTTCCCAACTGCTGCGCGACCGCGCGCGCACGCAGCTTAAAGGGAATGTTAACATGTCAAATTAAATGTCTTTATAATGTAAAATGTGTCGGTAAATAATAATCCTTATTTCCAACACCACACAATTCATTGTCATAAATAATACTTTAACAATGTCTTGGTTTAAAATTTGTGTTGTTTTTAGATATTATTTAATATTTATTACTGCTGCACTTATGGACGCAGTCTAATTTTTATTGCGAATGTACTAGATATTATGAGGCTCCGGTTTAAGCTGACACTGGCATTAGATGGACTTAAGAGAAGCGGACGGAACGTTGCGAAAATGTTATATTTATAAAATATTATTACCAGCTAAAAACCTTTGATACGTATTTACTTCCAGTGGCTTGACAGATTTGCATATGAATTTTAAATGCAGGATTATCTCTTGGATTAGTTATATTTAGCGTCGCAGTGTACAATGCGATAATGATATGAAAATAAATAAATATCCGGAATAACAGTCAGCCCATGTGCGAGATATATCTGAAATATTTAACACAAGATATTTTTAATTTTGAGATATATCCGAAGTTTTATGTAAAAAAATCTTAAAAGAAATTGTTACAGTAAATCTAATATATAAAAATGAATGTTTGTTTGTTCGTACTATATGGGCTGCCAAACCGATAATCCAATTTCAATAAAACTTCGACAAACTTTTTGCTTGCACCTGCGCAAAGTTTATAAGCATATTAAAATTAACTTACAGTAGGTCATATATAAAAAAATCAATGTTTTTATGTCTGTCATACCGTTCGTGCAACTTGCGCGAAGGTTGTTGGCGTAGTACAATTAAACTACAGTAGGTGGCGCGTGTGTTCCATTGACAATCGGCAGCAAACGTCAAACAGAAAGGAAAAGAAGACATGCACTTCAATAAACATAATTAAACCACACACACTGTCTTTCTTTGAGTGGCATTGCAACGCTTGTCGGGAACCGGCTAGTAATAAATAAAAAATTGACAATCCGAAATAAAATAATTCTGAAATCAGCGTTAGGATATTTTTACTTCTGAGACTCGTTTTTTTGCGTTTATTTTCTTCAATTTTCTCAGCAATCTTACATTACAAATAATCCCTGGAATCCATGCGGACCAGAAAATATAAAAGCCTCAAATCGGCTAGAAGGAAACGTACGGGGATTTTCCCATTTAAATCTTTTGCCATTTTTTTTTTGAAAGGTCTTACTCAAATATGATTTAAAAACTTGTCCGAAAGGAGAAGCACAAAAAGATTAGCCGGGTATCTTTTAAGGACCTTAAGAATAACCCGAGCCTCGTCATCACATTCAATGATTTTCTGCTACTATGGACAGCTTAATTGCTTTTTTAATAAGGCAAAATCTCACTAAAGCTTCTGTATTACTTATTTGAGTTTTCAAAAAACATATTTCGCTTAGTGGTTTTTTTTCGGCTTTTCCATTATTTTTGCAACTTTGTGAATGCTTAATAAGGACCATAATACATAAAAAAATATTTTAAAACGTTTTTGCTATAGTTCTTAAGCTCTTTTACAAAGTTTTTCCATTTCTATTTTTCTTTTATATATAGAGGCAATATATGAAGATATTAGGTATTATATATCTACTTTTAGGAGTCGTTAGAAAAAGATCAAGTATTTATTGGTTGATTTTTCATTCAATTTTATAAAATAAAGTTGTTATATTTTATAAAATTAGTTTTGTAACAAAAACAGTTTTAGTTTAGTTAAAAAAATCGTATTATTTTGCTTTACTAGGTCTTCAACTTTTTATTTATAGTTTATTTTTCTTGGATTGAATTTCAATTTTGTGCTTAGTTGTAATAGCAATTGTTTGTCATACCTTGTTTTTTTTACTTAACTTTTGTATAAATATTACTGTTTCATTGTATTTCTTATCAGTTGACAATGCTCACCATGAGCTAAACCGGTGTTGATTCAATAAATTTGATGTGGGTAAAGTACTAAAAATGTTTTATTATTTTTATTATAATGCCATTCCACCAAGTGTTGACAGTAAACACCTTAAAAGTGAATAGTTTTATAGTTTGCATCAAACAAAACATTAAACGTTATTTTCTCAATATATAAATTTAAACGCTGGGAGAATATTATTTTTTAATATATCATTGATGGTCAAAACATTGTTTGCAACCCTCCAAGGACGAGCGTCACCATATGGTCACACAAAACACCGTTGTCTATTGATCCCACTATTCATACTTTTTCTACCTGAATATCGTTGCTTTTGCTCATATTTGGTTAAGAAGGGTACGGACTACAGTAAGTCATCAGCCGTAGGAACAGGAACGGTCTCCAAAAGCACATGTGATTTTTTGAATTTCCGTTTTTTTTTATTTACTTTTTGAAACTGTTAGATATTTTTTTATAAAAACATAAAATTATTTACAGTTATTTTGCTAATATATTTGTTTTGAAATTATGTTGATCTAAAGAGGTCAAATTGTAAATATTTTAAAAAAAATCACGTTTAGCTATATTTCAACCCCGAATGTTTGCGAGCCCATACGGTCACTTTTGTCCTTACTACTGTCCGTACTCAATATTACACGGTAATAAAAGGATGAGCATGACCATATAGTCATGCGGGGTTTCTATACAACGACTTTGCGTTTTTTTTTTTTTAAATTTTGGATAGGAATAAAAGTTATCCGTGACTTCAATATGGCTTAGAAAATATTTTTTTTATCGGAAAAAAGCTCTCGTCTCTGGAGGGTTTTAACACAAACTCCTCTTTAGATAACATGTCTGAAAGTTTTGACCAGATTAAAATAATTATTATTTTCCATATAACACTTAGATGAAAATGTGCATTTTAACAATTTATCTATAGTATAAGTTTTCTTATAATATATTTCAATATATGTTTCTTCATACGGTTCTATTTATAATGCTACAAAAAGTTCGTCCACCAAATAGTGTTTCAAAATGTTATTTTTAATTGAGTATGAAATGAGTTTTAATTTTGCACTTGTTATGCGGTTGGTGAGCTGAAGCGGGCTAACAGGTCAAAAATAATATTGGCCTTTAAAACGGATTAATTTTTTCATCTACGAAAATAATTTTACGATATTAAACGCGGCAAGCAATTTTCTCATATAAATTAACGAAAATACTGCACCAATAGTGCACCGCTGAAATTAAGTTTAAAATGAGCGTGAAGTTGTTAAAATTTTAATCTCGTTACGAAAATGAAAATGTGTACGATCAAGTTAGAAAACGATTACTTGTTTAATAACATTAATAAACAGTTGTTTCTTGGGTTGATAATTTAGTAGAGCATAAGTTTGGTCTTAATAAAATTTTGAATACATTTAATTTTCTTTTTTTCTACGATTATTTTCCATGGAAACAAAAACCGTGTCAAAATATATATTAAAATGCGACTGCATTGAATCGTGCAATTTCTAAGTCGCGTCAAAATAGTTTGTGCAAAAGGAGGGATAAGGTAAGTCACCTATTTAATTACTGTGAGTGACTTGTCTATTGTGAGAAGTGTAAAGCTCTACTGAAAGCATTAGTTATCATAAATGGAGTTACATACTACGATATATATAGTATAATTTTCTTTAAATATATGAAATGTATGGAGCTTTAAGTACTAGGGCGCGTTAACGTCAAAGTTCTCTGAGTCTCCTTCATCGCTAATGTTTTGGTAGTTAGTATTCCCTTACCATCGTTGCTGATGGAAGGGTATGATTGCTACAGAGGTGAGAATTTTTTATTGAAGCTAGTTCACGAGGACTCAATATTTAATTATTTGCAA
Organism: Himalopsyche tibetana; assembly: GCA_030503985.1. Taxonomy (NCBI): domain Eukaryota; kingdom Metazoa; phylum Arthropoda; class Insecta; order Trichoptera; family Rhyacophilidae; genus Himalopsyche; species Himalopsyche tibetana. Next base: position 4,190,568 of record JAPJYX010000009.1, on the reverse strand, counting down.
ATCACATTATATATACCTCTCCACATACTATATTCATACATGTACACACACATACGCATACATATATATACATATATAATACACAAATAAATCAAACAATGAGAGTCATTATCGTGATGCTAAGGTTCTTTTTTAAATGTTTTATTAATTTTAGATGAAAAATAAAATCTATGGTGGGTCGTCAGTCAGAACTGCTCTCGTCCTAAAACGATAACATATGTTTGGTAAAAAATCGTAATATTAGTTCATTAAATGTATATAAACTTATCATTTTATTATATGTATGTATCATTTGGACTGGTTTTGCTAAATCAGTTGATAACGCATGCAATGAGTGAAACCAGCAGGGCTGTAGAGTCGGAGTCAGAGTCGGAAAAACCGGAAAAAAATAATTTTAAAATATTGAAAAATTATTATCTTATTCATCATATTGATTGGCGACATCTACTAGATATTTTATTAACTAGAGTCATCTGATGATTTACAGATATTTTAGTTTAACGGATATATTTTTTAAAAAATCGAATTGGAATTGTCTCTTTTTTACCTGACTTCACAGCCCTGGAAACTAGTCATAAACTTTATATAAAATGTGAAATTAGTGCAGTCCGTTAATATCTTTAATATTAAATAAGACCATCTTTGGGATTAGAACTGTTTTAAAAACGTGGCGGATGAATTATTTTAGAGTTTTGTAAGAGACCCGACGAAAAATATTCTTTTTGAATTATTTTGATAAAATATCGTTCTTTATTTTTGAATAATTTCATATTTTTTTTACTCTTACTCGAAAAAAGTGGAAAATATTTCAACTCAATATATTTAATACGGTTTTATAATAAATTTAATAGCGAATATTATTCCATTAGCCATCGTTATCCATGTGTAACTGTAAAGGGTTGCCTCCATTTTATTCAACCGCAAAGGTATTCCTAAAATACTTTCCCTTGTTACACCATGACACTTTCAGAGCTTGGCCTTTATTCAGCCGATATAAACAAAAATACTTAAATTCTTAAAAGAAAAACTGAAATAATAAAGCCACTAAAACTCATAAAGTTATTTGTAATTGTTGTATGTAAAAGAAAATGAAATACAGTATTCTATAAACATCACATTCATTCGATTTCGTGAGAGTGAATTCAAGGCATTACATACATACCATTGCCAACAAAAATCCATAAATGTATTAAAAAATCAATTTATTAAAACTGTTTTAACTAGGATTTGAACCCATGACGTCTGTAACCAAAGCTAAAGACGTTGACCACTCGACCAAGCGGTCGGCTATAATTATTGTTTAAAATAAAAACGAAAAGTGTTTGCGTGTATAATTGGGAATAACTATATAGTTTCTAGGTGAATTTTGTGAAAGGATATGTAAGATCATATTTAATAGCTATCTTAAAAAACAAAAATCAAGTTACCTAACTATAGTATTGAGGTGACTATAATCTATCTATCTATCCACGAAATCATTTAAATTTTTATTCCACTAGTTATTTAAATAATTTTGAATGTGTTCACTGTCAATTATTCTTTGTGGAAAGGCGATTTATTTCAAAATTTAAATATATATTTTTTGTACGCATTTCAAATATTTGAATGAAGATCACGACCACCATTGCTGAACGAGAACAGTACATGGGTCAGCTGGATGGGGTTCAGAGGTGCTTGTGAAATCCCCTCGTAAAACTTGATGTAAGCCAGCGACCCCTTTGCTAAATTAAAAAAAAACAATACTCTCACATCCAACCAGTATATGACGACAATTCCTGATATATATAATAGAATCATCTACGACGATTCATAATGTTTTATAATGGAATCGGAGTCAAAAGAATATTACATATTTTTGCGTTGATCTTGGAACTCTTCCTTCTTGCAGTTTGAAGTAAGTACATTTTTTAGCTATTATATTAATTATTTCGTATTGTTACATAATATTAGAATACTCAGTAATTTTGTATAAATGTATCAGAATGACACACAAGTTTTCACCTAAACACCTTACACCAAGCGATCCTTTTGCTAACGTATTGGCAGTTGATATGTTTAAATTATTACTTCTAAAGCTAAATCTTTCTAAAATATTTTACAACATCGTTTTTACAATTGCTAATCTTAAATCGACAATGAAATAGATAGTAATATTTCTATTCGACGTGTACAAACCCAAAAATCCATGTACATTTTTACATGAACAGCGCCGGTGCTGCTTGTGTTAGCTTTGAACGCCTTAACCTACGCTTCGGGCAATATCCAAACAAGGAATGTAGTCGTCGAATTCCTCTAGGGAAACTCAGTTTCGCGTACAAATTTCCACCATTGCGAATTTCCGTTTATATTCCTTGTTGCGTTAGTCAAATTTCACAGATCCAATAAAGCTATATTTGATTTCTCTAGTTTCTCGGAATTACTTCCACATATTGTGTAGGGAAATAACGTGTGAGTGTGACTGTGTGCCTCAATATATTCTTTTGTAACGGTACACTATTTTTCTTTAAAAGTGATACAACACTCAAAGAAAACTTTCAATGAACAATAACTTTAATATATAACTTATCAATTAGGGTATTACTTGCAAACACGGCTTATTCCAATATGGTTAAAAAATGAAACTTGAATTTAATTTTGAAAAGGAATGTACATTTTAAAATTGTTTATAGTCTTACATTACTTAGGAATGATATTTTGGATGTTGTCAAGCTATGTTTGAGACTGATTTCCAAAAATATTTTTATCTTCTAAATTACATTCATGGTTCATGTTTCAACAACTTTTAAATGAGCCGGGTTTGCAAGTAATACCCTCAAATATATTGTGAAGGCATGTGTATTTTTTTACTTACTTAGTATTACGACATTAAAAATTTAAGAAATATATTGCTTTTCCCGTCTTAGTTTTCGTACAAATAAGTCGTATTTTTCATCTACTCTCTTCCACGCTTAGAAAAAAAATATTATACAAGTGGTACTTATGGTTACTTACATCGCTTCATTGGGGTAAAATCCAAATTATTGGCATGTTAAATTTAAAATCACTAAACATTAATTGTTATTTAAATTTTCGTAGACGACGTAGCTAAATTATAACAGTCAATTTGCTGTGCGTGGTGCAGCGGTCAACGTTATTGACTTCCGTGACGAATCTCACGAGTTAAAGTCCCAGTGCAAACATTTTTTTTTTCAATCGATTTATCGTTTTCTGTTCAAAGGCATGGGTGTTTGTGATGTCTAAAAGTTCCGTCCTACATTTTCATAAAAGCGATTAATAAACCATTAGTCCTGTACTAGCCTTATTCTATCCGTTGGTAGAGAGACACAAATTTAAATAATATGTAAAAGGTGTATTCAAATTTTGTTTTGTGATTTTTAATTAAGCGATGTGAAGAACTGTTAGTTTTATTATCGTTATTTGATTTTGGTCCAAATAATCGGACGCCCCAACTAACGGTTGGCTTAATTTTAATGTACTAAATATCTCAATATACAACTAATTATAAATAATAAACTTTTCATAATTCATCACAAAGCCTTTTATCTATCATATTCAACGAGTAGATAATATCAACGATGTCTACTTCAGACGGTTTTTATTATAAATATATAAATTTCACTACAAATTCCATTTACATATTTACGCTTTGATAATCAAAGTTTTTACGTAAACAATGCTTCAAAACGAACGAAAAAAGTATTATCCCTTTTTGATGGGCACTCAAAAACTGAATAAATAATGCCGTATTTTAATAAATAATTACCAAAATTACCCTGTTTACAAATTATATTTGATAGAAATATTTTTTTGCGAACATTTTTTATATCTAGAGATTAAACAACAAATTGTTAAAATTCATTCAAAAATACATTCGTTTGTTCATTCGTTTGTTCTGAAAATATTCTATCATATTTTTTTACCATTCATTTCATTTGTACGTGATTTTAAAATAGTATTATAAAATATTTTTAACTTTTATACAAAATATTCCGAAAAATAATTATTGAAACCTTTGGGATACAATGGGTGCATTTGCATTGCATTTTTTTTTATTTCAATCATTTGTTAAACACCAATAATATTGACTTGATATTTATTGTAAACTACAATGATATCTACAATCATTGTAATGTAAATAGTATGCAAATTTGTCTAATGTCACTTTTTACCCTACCGCTCCTTAATTATTTTTTCGACGTTTCGGTACTCGAGTGTTTATATTATGTAATCATGTAATCGTAATTGTTTTTCAGTCTCTTGTACTTCAAAGTTATGTTTATTTCATTATTTGATTTTAGCCCAAAATCACCAAAAACAATATTTTTTGTCTCTCCTGTAAAATTTGTTATGTGTGGGTTACGTTATTTTTCCATTCCACAATCGATATGGAATTATGACAGTTCTTTCTTTTATATCAATTAATTCCTTCGTATAATAATATTCATATCTGAATTAAATTTAAATATGTACCATATTTAAATGAGACATCTTAATCTGTTTTGTTCAAACTTGCGATGGATTACCTTGCATTATCTGAAAGTACTCGTTGTGTTTCACTAGTAAAGAAAACTTTTGCTCCGGCTTAAATTTGCGAATTCCCCGGCGAGGTCTGCCAACCAGCGGCTCTTGGCTCATTCATCAGGCCATCTCTGTTCGTAGACTACATCCGAGAATAACTCTACAAAATAAAATACAAACTGCTCGGCAATTTACTTGTCGCAAGCGAGTATATACCAATCTATTCAGCTCGTAAATCTAAGACAGAAGGTTAAAACTTTTGTTAATCTGAAATTGAGGTGATTCCCTACCGAGAAGGGCTTTATTGTAATCAGTAATCAATCTCACAATGTTTAAGTAAGTTGTAAAACTGCCACAAAGAAGATCGTTTGAAACAAATGTAACTTGTACGCTATAAAAGTAAAACTATTTGTCGATTAAATAAGAATTTCCTTTATTCAACGCGACGGTTGTTAGAAAATCTAAAACTAATTCGTACATGATAGATTTCTGATTTTTGACAGTTCTTTTTTTGGGCGTTCACTGTTTCAACGGAAAAAATAGGGAAAAAGTAGTGAGTATGAAATCAAGATGAAAATACCTTATATACACGTTAAACTTATCTCAAAATTTTTAATTGAAACCATTACCAATGTAATTACTCAAGCCCGTGACCTTACCAAAGCTCCTAACGCAAGGCTTCAAAGGAAGACAAAGGTGTAAACAACAGTGCTGTGGAATCAGTGTTTTGCATTTTATTACATAATTAGAAAGACTTGAATCGGAGCTGGAGTTGCGGTTTTTTTCACGCTTTACCTTGTTAAAAAATGTATAATGGTTCTTAAATTCATTCACAATTGTTTCAACCACTTGCGCCCAAATACGGAAGGTAGGTTACGACTTTTCATGATTCATACCAGTTTTTGAAAAATTCTTATGGTGAAATTATCTCAATCGGTTAGCGGCCAAAGCGACAGATTTATTTTTTTAAGCCACAAAAGAAGAAATCACAAACACTCTTTAAAGAGTTTTCTACTCTACCACAGAAGTCGCCAAAGCAATGAATATATTAATTCATTTTTTGTCTGTTATTTACCGCAATAAGATATTCTTATATTGGGTATTCAAATGGTTATTTTTTAAGGTGTCAAGAATCAGACAACCATTTACGAAGGAGATTAAAAAATATAGAAAAAACATAAATATGCTCATAAGAATAAAAAGAATTTATTTTATGCGTAAAAGCTTCTAATTTTATAAAGTATTTAGATTTTAATTTTTAGTATTCCACGTGTTATAGTGAATTCTGAAATCCCGGGATTGGAAGCCTTAAGCTATACCACATTTCCGCTAAGTGCGCATTTTACGGAATCTTTGTTTCACATATGTATAATGTAAACCTCATATTAAAACAGCTTATTATATATTTATAAGACTCAAACAAAAGTTTTTGCAAAAGCTCCAAGTACTGACGATATAAAAGAGCATCAATATTTAATTAATATTTTACAAAGCACGCCATTGCAAGATAATTAAAAACCCGCTCCAACAATCAACAGTGGAAATACAAAGAGCAAATGTGAATTTCAATTATAAATTTAATGAATGTTCACACAGTTCAGTTGCGTGTCCTCTGATTTCAAAAGAAGGGAGAAAACAATGGTGGTGCTGGTTATTAAACAGGAATAAAAAAACGTGAAGTTTTCTTTTATTACTTACGACACTATGATATGATTAAGTAATGGTTAGCATTTGTTTTTTTAAAACCGTGTTTACTACCCAATGCGATTATTTTAATGTGAAAATGCTCATGTGTCATTGGTGATAAATATATTATATATAAATATGTTTATAAATTATTAACTAAATGACCAAACCAATATCAATGTATCATCTCATCATAAACCGTTATGTAATGTTTTTGTTATTCTTGCATGTTCAATGAATATATCTATCCATATCGATGGTTTAGTTCCAGATTGCAGCAACTAGAAATAGGTAGTGTTAAAATATAGTTAAGCAAAGTTTGAACTTAAATGTTGTTAAAAAGTGACAAATATTATTTTTTTCGTCTCTTTAGTAAATCATTTAATTATTTATCTCAACTCAAACAAATTTATCACAATTGTGACAAAACCGTAAAACGATATTTCGATTTGTGCATATGTATTTAAAACTGAAAAAAGATTGTTAATATTTCTTCATTTGCATGTGCAAACATTTGTCTACCGAGAGAAAACTAGTGTTTTTTTTAATTGTACTTTTGTAGAGCTATAGAAGAGATGTATTCAAATTTGATGTGTGATTTAACTCAAAGCATCAAATTTTCGACATATCGTTCTATGGAACTAGGGCCACCGATATGGTACGCCAAAATCATGCACAGTACTTTACATGCATCGTGCGTATTGAGTGATCAATACGAGTACACAAAAGTACAAGTAGCATGGCTATTTGGTATTTATAAAACTAATATATACCAAATAACTGATCATGTTTTGAGGAATCTTAGACTGGGATATAATTGTTTTTAATGGAGAATTTTTTTTATCTACTTAAAAAAATGTCTACCTTACTCTGTTTATAATCTTACCAATTTGCAAATGAACATTTTTTTACACTAATTAGTAAAAAAAAATAGCTTCAAGCACATTATTATTACGTAGAAAAAGACAAAGAAAAACCAACCGTTTTTTCCGGTAGATTAGATTAGTGATTGATAATCGAATATTCGATATTCGAATACTTTCATTTGTTTTTTTTTTATATTAGGATAGTCGAATATTTGTCAATTAATTGTTTCTTAATATTAATTATTGTAGTTAATAAGGAATCGCGATAAATAAAAAGTCGTTTCTCGTCGTATTATATTTTTATTTTACTATTTTGTTCATTTAGACGAGATGTTTAGTTTTATGTTGGCATCATTAGCATTTACAACTTTTGTTTAACCAAAGCAGTCTTGATCTTAATAAATGATTGTGGAATAAAGACAAAAAAGTTTTTATTATTATTTTAATATAATGTCTTTTCGCCAAATATTGAAAATTAAAACGATTAAAGTGAATATTATACATCTCGCCAGAAATATGAAAAAACAGTTAATAAACATTATAAAATACATATATTTTTCGAATAATCGAATATTAGTTTTAAATATTCTATATTCGAATATTTGTTTTCAGCCAATATTTGGAATCCCTAGTTAAGATTAATAACTTTTGTGCTCCACTGGTGAAACTAACGTCAAATGTTACACCATAAAAGACTGGACACAGTGGTTGTGGTCCGGTTGGAATATTACCGTACAACCTAATTACACAAGGGTAATGGAGTACATTAGTGTAAAAGTTTGCACTGTCCGCGACCCACGGTTTGTTCTGTTACAATGCCCCTGGGCGCTGCATACGCACTGTTGGATATGAAGTTTACAATAGTTATTATTTAGGCAACTTTACTTTCAGAGATTTGGGCGTAAAATACGTTCCCAGTGAACATTATTTCTTCCCGTTATGTCTATTTTCGCATTGAAACAAAAACATGACATTTGAGTTGATCAAAATCATACTACATCATTACAAAACGGGTAATTTTTTTCGAATAAATCCAGGTATCTTATACCACACCTGATCTCAATAAATAAATAATTATTTATCTACAAAAAACAAACTGTTTTCTAATTCTACAAGTTTTTACTAAGTTGATAGATTCTTCCTTTTTACACCCTTGTTACAGTATAGTCCCATAATTATGACAAAGACGCAGAGGCGTAATAGCTATAAAGTTAATTTTTAAAATGCGGAAGTAAAATACAGTTATTTTGACCTTATTATAATAGGTAAATTTCGATTCAATCAACTAGTGCTTTTCACAAGAGCCAGTTATAAGTAAGTCGTTCATTTTCAGACAAGGTAATTTATTATAGGGTCTTTTTTTATTGGTATATTATTAAAAGTTAATATAATTTATCGCAAAGCTGTTTCTCGTCAGAACATTTGTTACTTATCCACTTGCCATGGGCATGATGTCATTTAGTTAAAAACTTTTGGGCTAAAATAAAATCATGAAATATACACAACTTCAGAGTGCACGGAGACCGATAAATTGGTTTTTAATTTATTTATCTAATATTAATTAAATAAATTGTTAAAGAAAAACCTTTTTTCAGCTATTTTTCTTGCTCAAAATTTTCACATGCCTTTTTTTCGAAACTTAAATGCTAAATTCGGCATCTATTTGATACAAAACATTGTGATAATCGAAAAAAGCTGTTTTGAAAAAAACTGTTACGGGGTACTTCTTTATGTCTTTCCACAGTCAATATATTTGAGGCTATGCAACATTTACATGTAACCAAACCATTTTTTTTCAGGTAACTGACGTTGAACTAACTACTCTCGGCATTCTGCAATTCATCTGTTTGATTAACTGCACTATTGCATCTCGTACATATTTCTCACTTCACGACGAAAATCACTCATTTCTATTCGCGTGTGTATTCATACAAAGCGTCCAAAGCCAACAACCGATATTAACATTTAGTAATGTTAGTAGTAAACGTTTTACGCTTATTTTAAGCTTAACTGTATTTCAAATATCGTACAATATATAAAATTAAAATAACTTTGATTATTCCACGTATTGTGCTACTAACTGTGACACGAGTTTCGCCTCTTTCAGAGGCATATTCAGACTTACTATCGCAAGGTTTGCTTAAGTAATGAAGCAAGATTGATTGTAACATTTTTAAATTATAATATTACAAAATGGAGTTTGGGTTTTTTTTAAGGGAAGCAGAGAGAGGGTGATAGAATCGAAATAAATCTGATAATACTAAGATAATCTTGGTAAGACAATACGTGGAATAATCAAAGTTTTTTTTAATTTTATATTAAAATGAACTTCCACAAAGTTACCGCCGAAACCATCGAAAGTATCGTACAATATATATATTTCACTTTTTTCTCTCTAAATCAGTGATGCACAACTAGAGTATCCAATCCCGGAGCCTTTTTGTGATCCGGAATCCCGGGATTGGGCACTCATTGTAAAATCGTGTACAATTTAAGAAAAGTTTTGGTGAGTCGTTTTTTTTCTTTTTTAGCTCACCGACGAATTTGAAATCCTCAAATCCCTATACTTTTTCCCCAGAATATCTCCAAAATTTGATTTTTTTATCGTTTACCTCACCAAAGAATTTTAAATCCTCTATTCCCTATACTTTTCCCCAAAATATCTCAGAAACTCATTTAAATCCTATAATTTTTCGGCATTTGCTACAAATTTCTCAATCCCGGGATTTCGGGATCACAGAACTGGACGGGGTCCTGGGATTGGAGACCCTATGCACCACCCATCAAATTGTAAAATTTGTTGTATTTTTTTCTTTTTACAGTCGAACTGTGGAATTAGAAAAAATAGTGTTTTATATTTGAACTTAATATACCAATGTGAAACTTACTCCACATTGCACAATCATTGTGTATTTGAGTTATTTAAGTGTTACATTGATTAATCAAGATTGAATGAAACAATTGCATTACAAATGCTTTTTTCTATTTCTGGTGCATTGGCTAAGCTTCCAGGTAATTTTCAAAGACGCGCGGTTGTTCGTAAAGCGGAAAGTTTGCAGGTACTATTTGTTTCAAAGGCGAGCGGGCGTCGGGTGTTGGCGGGTACACAGAACTAGAAACAATGCTTGTTTAATGGCGGACTTGTTCAATTTGATTTATAAACCGGTGCGCACTGAAACACGGTGTAGCAAGATAAATACTGTGACCATACGATTTCGCTTATTAATAAAAATAATAAATCAAATTTATCATTAATTTTACCAACAAACACTTTTAAGGTGTATACTGTCAATTTATTTTTAGTGGAAAAGCATTTTATCAAAAAAAAAAAACAATTTTACAAAATTTTATTTTAATTTTATATACGGAATACTTTTAATTCAAGTTATCTATTCTCATTGTTATCTCATATTTTTAAAACCCCCACTTATTCATCCAGCTATGTAAGAAAGATACACATCAAATTACGTACATAATTAAAAATATTAGTAAATGTTAGTTACAGTTTACCAACCTTTACTGACTGATTTGTGTTTATCTTCTAAACGTACACTAGTTATCTGTTATCGTAAGTGTGTCTTCATTTGCGTGAAGTGTGAAAATGAAGACTCACATCAGTAAGTTGCTGAGAAACTAAAAAGCATTTTTCTGAAATGTTGTCGAAGACGTGTGTGTCGTGAAAACGTTCTTCATATTTCCATCCGATATTTTTTTACATTAAACAATGATTTTAAAATATCGTCCACCGAGAACTCAATCAATTTCATCTGTAGATCTTTAGGTCCTTTTATTATCAACTATGTGATACTGAAACGCCATTTTCAACGCTATTCACTAATTTCAAAATTAGCAAGCTTTTCATCGTATTCAACAATTAATAAGTCAATAACAGCTGCGTATTCTCCAAAAGACACATATATATTATATATTGTAGTTTTGCTCGTTAATTACTATCACTAATTGGGTGAAATATTCACTTGAAATTTCCTTTTGAAGAATAAGTGTTTTTAAAATAAAAGTTTTCTATTTAATTATTATTTAAGATTTCGACTGCAGGTGCTTGGTGGAGTTTCAATATAAAATTTGAACGATTTAAATTTTATTACTATTTATAAAAAAAAATCGGCATCAGTCACTAGAGTAACCAAAAGACTGCAGGTTCCCTTCCTCTGGTCTATACGAATCTTTTATTTACTTACTTTGTGCTTATGCTTACTTTGTTTCCTACATTTTACAGTCGGGATATAATATAATATATAGAGGAAGATTGCTGTGACTGTTCTATAATTTTTAATTCGATGGTCACTCTAACATTCATCTACCGTTGACTGCACACTGTAACGGATACTAAAACAATGGCGTCGAAATTACTTTATCAATTCATAAATTCAGGCATCAATTTTTCCATGATACGTCGCTGCGTGACTCTCATTGTTTTCACGATTTTCCTTTTTGTTCACTCTTTTGTTCGGAAGGGGGTGCGTTTTTCATTTTCCCTCTTTCATTTTTCACCGACCATTGTTTTAGTCAAAAATTATTTTGTATTTGCCCATGAACACTGCTTTTGGGAGTTTGAAATACAGGCCGCCAGGGCATAAATCATGGCGATTACTATGATACTTTTTTGCCCAAATATGTTTAATGACCCCAATTGATTTAATGCCGAAAACGTAAGTGTACTTTTTTGACAGTTTACATGGAAAGCTGTAATTATTTTTTTGCCAATGATTCGTTGTAATTATTATAATGCCATTGTTTTAAAACAAAATTACAGCGCTGTCAAAAGATCACTGTATATTTTGCGATGCCATAACGGTTTTTTATAGGTGTGGGCTAATTTTTTTAGGAGAGTAACGTCATGACTTAATGGCAGCGAATCTAATGCCATATCGACCACCTCGTGAAATAGCACGCTTTGTAAAAGTGTTGTGTTTTATTATTTTTGAACTTTTGTTTCATAGAAAAAAGGTTATATGAGCAATTTAGATTAGTATTTTAAAAAAACATCTGAAAGACAATTTTCGTAATTATTCGGTAGTACATATGCTCATGAAAATGGTAACATGGACAAGAAATATAAAGGAAACAAATTAAATGGTCATAATTTAAATCAGTTTTTGGTCAGAATAAAAATATGAACGGTCAGAATAAAAATATTATACGGTCAGAATATTAGTATATTAGTAATAGTTAGGTTAGGTTTTTTTTAATTTCATTCAAATTATGACTATTTATTCTGAACTATATATAATGACCATTAAATATAAATTCTGACCAATGTTATTCAAATTCTGACTAGAAAAATACGAGCCAAATATAAACATTCGATTCTATTTCTCTGACTTTTTCACAAACAAAAATATCCTAATTATTTTACAAAAAATATTGTTACCAAATGAAACTGTGTGTCTCCTGTCTTTTTTTTATTGTGTTAGGACTGTAATGCTGTTGTCGCCGAAATCGGGATTTCAGAGTCTACGGAATTTTTTCAATGACCGGTTTTTAAATTGCAAAAACACCGGTAAAGAAGATTTTAATAAAAAAAAATCATGATGAATAAAAGTATTTTAAGTTTACTAAGATTTGTACCAATATTGACATTGTCATAAATTGATAAGCCTTTCAATGATTTATTTAACTATTTTTTAGAGACCGTAAATTGTTTATGAATATCACCCATTTATGATAATGATATATTTTTTAATTGAATATCTAAATACTTATTTGCATGTACTTGTTCAGTATTATGATTCTTACGAACCGTTCTTATTTTGCGTATTCAAACATTTTTTTGCACCGATATTGCATTTTGAAATGCCAAAATTGAGTTTTTGATATAATTTGTTAAATCCATTGTGTTCAATGTATTCCAACTAAGTACTGTATTGACTTTTTGTCGATCAAAAGCGACCCCATAGACCTTTTACGTATTACACATTGTTAAACACTATAAATGATTTAAATCTTTTTATAAATAATTAAATAACCAAAATATATTTGCTGTCAAGCTATTGCAACTAATTTTAGCACAAAAAAGCCATTATAAATATCAAAATAATCTGAAATATATCAGTTACTAAAGCTATCAATAAAGGTCTCGCGAGACTGTCAGTTTGTTTTATTCATTAACATCTCAAAAACACAGCTGCTGGTTAGTTTGAAGATAAAGAAAGGCCAAAAAGAGGCTGTCAAATATTAAAACCGCGCAGCCTTATTTGCAGTGTTAACACACTGTACACTGGGACAATTTTGAAAATGAACGGCCAAAAATAAATACGAATAACATACACAAACCTCCGTAGAAAAGACTTCAGATATGCCGTACAAAATTTCGAGTCAACTATTTGAGTGAATGAGTGTTATCACTGAAAATAATAATCTGTATAAAATGTAAACAGCATTTTCAGAAGTGCTACACTCACAAAGTTTGCTGAAATTTGAATTGTGTCATGAGTTTGGTTGTGCCGCTCGTAATTGAATTTTTGTTCAATTAAAATTGGAGAAGTTTAAAAAATCCTAAGTGAATATAATTAAGTTGAAACAGGTCGTCAAACAAATTTTAAAGAATCATATCCAGAAACGTGTTCTATGGTAAGTTTTAATAAATATTAATCTATTTATCATCGTATTTTCAATATTGTTTTGTTTTTATAAAAATTGAGTGTAATTCAGTTATAATTATTTAAAATATCATTATATAATACATGATATCAAAATGCAATTAAATTTTTTTCACCATTCGGAGAATATGGCCTCTTAATGAAGGTACAGAACAGGTGAACAGATTTTTTTCTACGATAACTGCTTGTTATCCAGTTGGTCAACCTCTCTTCTTTTTGAAGAGTAGGGATAGAAAGGATAGGGTTGTGGTAAGCTTATCGCTCTCAGGGGGGAATCTTAACGCATGACAAAATATAAAATGATAATAATAATATAAAATGAATATCTAATGAAAATAGATGATAAAATTGGTATTTAAAATGTTAATATTGATAAAAAATAGATACTATAAATACAGGTCTGCTGAGTAATGTTTTAGAATTGTTTTCTCTAGTAGATATTGTCTCACTGTGCGCTTTACTTAATGAAATACTTCATTTACAGCGTGACATTAAAATTTTACGACCTTTCAAACGAAAGTTAAGAAGTTGCCTCGGCTTTTCTTCTTTCTCTCTTTTATTTGCTCAATATAATGACGGAAGCCATCAAAAGACTTAATTCAAATTTGAAATTTAATTGACTATTTGCGCATAATCAAAATGCGTCTATTTCCCTACAATGTCGGCTCGCTTTCACAAAAGCCAGTACAGCACTTTTACTTTGTACTCCTTTTAAAGATCCCTATAAAAAGAGATTTCATTAGGAAAAACGATTTAAAAATATGCTTACTCTGTTATAAAAAACATAATGCTGCGGTTGGTTAAACTGTAATTATAATTAACTTTATTTACAGTACTTAGTTAATGGATTTTTAACTTATTTTAATGTTTTTGATCTAAAAAGATTTCTTTTTATCGCTGGCACGTTTTAAATCATTTTTCATCAAAATAAAATTGCTCCAATACGGTCATAATTTTTAATGCTGATTTTGAACGATACTTTTACAAAAAAAAAAGTACCATTAAAATAATTGCTCATTCAATTTTAATATTTTGAGTCGTAGCATTCTGAAATTATCTTCGATTGTCAGTTAAATTCATACAGTAATGTTTACATGAAACATAATTTCTAGAAGTCTGTTACAGGACACTATAAAAAAGAGTTGGGTTATTCTTTTAATTATTGCAAAATAAATACAATTCTTGAACAACATTGTCTTTGTCACAAATTTCTCGTCATTGTTTTTGATACAAAGCTGTTAAATAAATACTTAACGCTGACCCTATGTATTACGTAAAATAAAACATGGAAATTATAGTCTTGTAGAAAGATATATCTACAAGACTCTTGCTGGTACAAACATTTGTATAGCAACTGTGCTATAAAGAAAACGACACCGGGTATTTGTGCTCAGAGAAGATGAAACATTCTATTCCAATAACAATATTCTTCTACGAGGTAAATAAACTCTTTTATAAAGTTAGATTCTTAGTTAATCGATTATTTGATTATCAATTATAATTGTTAGTAAAACTGTTAAAAGTATATTTTTACCATTATCATCGTTACAGAGCTAGAGAAAAGAGAAACAAAACTTTCTAAGTGCAACACAACTCTGACTCGACAAAAACGTGATGTTGCTTTAGATGCCACGATAAAACAATAGGTCCCAAAGAAATACACACGTTATATACATTTCTCTATATCAGAAATTCCAATTCGATGCAAGAATTTTATCATTTCCGCTGACAGCGTGTTTATAAATATACATTTTACCATAACTAATTAATCTATTTCACTGATAAATGTTGAATTTATAAGTGTCGAATGTTTAAGTATTTTCATTCTGTAACAATCCAGCCAAAATAATCATAAATAAGTCACAGTTAAGCAATAAAGCTGGCAGAAGTTATAAATATTCCTTCGAAAATAGTATATAAGTATTTAATACCACAAGAAACATGCGCTGTAGTTGATAGCTATTTCGGCATCACATCTACCTTTTGTCTGTAGTCATTTTGATGTGATAAAATTTGACTGCATTATTCACGCAAAGTTAACAATTAAAGAAACTTAACCATATTGTAATAAAAAAGAGTTCTATCAAGCTAATGCCGGCTTAGTTAACATTATTTGTATTTTACAGACAATTAGAATGGACTATTTATTAAGTTGCTCTGCTCCAGGACCAAATGCTTACTCCAGCTCTTCTCCAGGTAGTAATTATATTTAAATAAATATACTTTTACAATATTGTATATGTTACGTAATTTTCGTCATTAT
Organism: Himalopsyche tibetana; assembly: GCA_030503985.1. Classification (NCBI taxonomy): domain Eukaryota; kingdom Metazoa; phylum Arthropoda; class Insecta; order Trichoptera; family Rhyacophilidae; genus Himalopsyche; species Himalopsyche tibetana. The sequence goes on along the minus strand of JAPJYX010000009.1, from coordinate 4,174,615 downwards.
TTATATGAAACAAAATTGTATTATATGAAACAAAATCTTATTTTAAATTAGTGTTAATGCTGAAAAGAATCTCTCAAGACTTGCTTGGATAGTGGGAAAACTAGATGCAAATCGACTTCCTAACGAGTAAAAAAGTGAATAATTCTTTTGTTGCAAAGTATCGAATGCAATATTTTCTTTTTATTTAAGGGCGATAATTTAAAAATTACAAAAAAGCATTGGAGCACTACATTGTTTCAGTGCTCTGGTTCTACTCTTGCATTCGGTAAAAAAATCATTGCTCTATTCTTCTTAACTCTAACTCGAAATTGCACTTCAATACTGTGGTATTATACGTAATCCAAAATATTCACAAGCGAGTATGAAATTTCAAGATTTCACCAGCGGATATTATCAAATAAAAAAGCGTTTTAACTCACGTATTTTGGCTGTAGTGGTATAACAAATGATTGAGTTGTAATTATTCTCTACTGTATAAACAAGTCCATGCCTCTTTGTTAAGCAAATCCATTTTAAATCTCAAACACGGTTAGCCGACGAAAATCATTCCATTTGTAAATACGCTTTTAACCGTTTCACAAACACGATTACCGCCAAAACGAATTTCTTTTTACGCGGCTTTTCAACACAAGATTCCATTTAATCGAATTATCACCGCATTTAAAAATTAGGGGACGGTGTGCCCGCTTTTCAAATTGGTGAATGTGTTCCGCAGAAAGGGACGTTCGTTAGTTGATGGCAACATTGTTTTGTGTCTCCATTTAACAGTCTTCTTTTTCCACCATTCTGTCCCTTTTCAGTTTTATTAGATTGTTACCAGCGGCGAGACTATTAGCTCGTGTGCCACCCGTTCTTTACTAATGGAATTATGTTTTCTCTCAGGCAGTCGGTGTCAACAGTTTTATTTTTATTTAAAAAAAAAACTGATACATTTTTGACAGATCGTAAATCATATAACTCAGATCCGAAAAACCAATAAAAAGAAATCTATTTCGATCACTATATGATTATAACCTTATACATATGTTGATCACTGTATGGGTCATATGGCGTAGCGGTTAGAGTATGTTGGCTTCCGTGCCGATTAGATCGTAATTCATATCCGAAAAACTAATTCAAACAAAATATCGATTAGTTTGATCACTATATGTATTAGTTTGATCGCCGCCTGTGTGGTCGAGCGGTCAACGCTGTTGGCTTCGGCTACGGAAGGCCCGGGTTCAAATCCCGGTACGGACAGTTTTTATAAATTGATTTTTCAATCGATTTATTAATTTCTGTTCAAAGACATGGGTGTATGTGATGTCTTGAATTCCCCCCTCTCACCCATCCTATCCTACGAACGGGGCGTATCGAGAGCGATTAGCTTACCACTAATCCTGTCCTAGCCCCTATCCTTCTATCCCTACTCTCTTTAGAAAAAAGAGAGGTTGAGCAACTGAGTAACAAGCAGTTCTCGTAGAAACACTTATGTTGAGATAAACTCCATTAGGAGTCCATATGCTCCACATTGGGAGCGGACATGGCTTAAAAAAAATGATTATATATTTAAATTTTAATCCATGATTTATTTAGATATATTAAAAATGGATTTTTTTTACATTACATTAAAAACTACAGTTAAAAATATATAAACAACATTTTCACAAATTAATGGTACCATTAAACATACACTCAAGAATTTGGGACTCATCATTTTCATCAAATTATGATTAGTTACGGTTGGTACGGTTTATATTGAATTTAAAAATACTAGCTGTAAGCCCGTTGCCCAGCAACGTGAGATTTTTGTTGCATAGTATTAATTTTAATTTTATTTTATGTTATTTTATTTTATGGTATTTTATTTTATTTTATTTTATTTTCTTTTATTTTATTTTATTTTATTTTATTTCATTTAATTTTTATTTATTTTATTTTATTTTTATAGTTAGCAGAAATTTCGTAAATTATTTAATTTTTGGAATAATGTTTATGTTTGCTAACAACCATTTTTCGTAGTAGCAGAAATTTCGTAAAATATTTAATTTTTGGAGTAATGTTTAAGTTTGCTAACAACCATTTTTCGTAGAAGCATAAATTTCGTAAAATATTCAATTTTTGGAATAATGTTTAAGTTTGCTAACAACCATTTTTCGTAGGAGCAGAAATTTAGTAAATTATTTAATATTTGGAATAATGTTCAAGTTTGCTAACAACCATTTTTCGTATGAGTAGAAATTTTGTAAAATATTTAATATTTGAAATAATGTTTAAGTTTGCTAACAACCATTTTTCGTAGTAGCCGAAATATCGTAAATTATTGAATTTTCGGAATAAAGTTCAAGTTTGCTAACAACCATTTTTCGTAGTAGCAGAAATTTAGTAAATTATTTAATATTTGGAATAATGCTCAAGTTTGCTAACAACCATTTTTCGTAGTAGCCGAAATATCGTAAATTATTAAATTTTTGGAATAAAGTTTAAGTTTGCTAACAACCATTTGTCGTAGTAGCCGAAATATCGTAAATTATTGAATTTTTGGAATAAAGTTCAAGTTTGCTAACAACCATTTTTCGTAGGAGCAGAAATTTAGTAAATTATTTAATATTTGGAATAATGTTCAAGTTTGCTAACAACCATTTTTCGTAGTAGCAGAAATTTCGTAAATTATTGAATTTTTGGAATAATGTTCAAGTTTGCTAACAACCATTTTTCGTAGGAGCAGAAATTTCGTAAATTATTTAATATTTGGAATAATGTTCAAGTTTGCTAACAACCATTTTTCGTAGGAGTAGAAATTTTGTAAAATATTTTATATTTGAAATAAGGTTTAAGTTTGCTAACAACCATTTTTCGTAGTAGCCAAAATATCGTAAATTATTAAATTTTTGGAATAAAGTTTAAGTTTGCTAACAACCATTTGTCGTAGGAGCAGAAATTTCGTAAATTATTTAATATTTGGAATAATGTTCAAGTTTGCTAACAACCATTTTTCGTAGGAGTAGAAATTTTGTAAAATATTTTATATTTGAAATAAGGTTTAAGTTTGCTAACAACCATTTTTCGTAGTAGCCGAAATATCGTAAATTATTAAATTTTTGGAATAAAGTTTAAGTTTGCTAACAACCATTTGTCGTAGTAGCCGAAATATCGTAAATTATTGAATTTTTGGAATAAAGTTCAAGTTTGCTAACAACCATTTTTCGTAGGAGCAGAAATTTAGTAAATTATTAAATATTTGGAATAATGTTCAAGTTTGCTAACAACCATTTTTCGTAGGAGCAGAAATTTCGTAAATTATTTAATATTTGGAATAATGTTCAAGTTTGCTAACAACCATTTTTCGTAGGAGTAGAAATTTTGTAAAATATTTAATATTTGAAATAATGTTTAAGTTTGCTAACAACCATTTTTCGTAGTAGCCGAAATTTCGTAAATTATTTAATATTTAGAATAATGTTCATGTTTGCTAACAACCATTTTTCGTAAGAGTAGAAATTTCGTAAAATATTTAATATTTGAAATAATGTTTAAGTTTGCTAACAACCATTTTTCGTAGTAGCAGAAATTTCGTAAATTATTTAATATTTGGAATAATGTTTAAGTTTGCTAACAACCATTTTTCGTAGAAGCAGAAATTTCGTAAATTATTTAATATTTGAAATAATATTCAAGTTTGCTATCAATCATTTTTCGTAGTAGCAGAAATTTCGTAAATTATTTAATTTTTGGAATAATGTTTAAGTTTGCTAACAACTATTTTTCGTAGAAGCAGAAATTTCGTAAATTATTATATTTTGGAATAACTTTTAAGTTTGCTAACAACCATTTTTCGTAGTAGCAGAAATTTCATAAATTATTGAATTTTTGGAATAATGTTTAAGTTTGCTAACAACCATTTTTCGTAGTAGCAGAAATAGACGTTGTAAATTTTTTAATTGTGATTATTTTATCGAATATTAATATATAGGTATTTATTTTTTGAAAAACTTATCACGCTTATCAATCGGATTTTATTATTTTCATACGATCAAGATGTACTGTGTTAAAAAAAAAAAGTTATAAACTCAAAAAAAAACGTTTAAGGTTAGACTCGAACCACTGACCATCAGCTTACGAATCTGGCGCTCTGCCTTTTGGGTAGAGCGAAATTAAATCTACGTGCGAAAATTAGAACATATATGTTTTGCTTCAAATAAAAAACAAAAGTTTCAAAATTCGAACTTAATTCAATATATATAATGTTATTTTATCGTATCTGACAGTTGTTTGTTTACCCGAGTGGTAAAGCTCTCAACTCATAATTCAAGGACCGTGTTTCGAATCCAGACCAAGGTGCTTTTTTGTATGAGAATTCAATTTTTCAGCGATTTGATATGTTCCATCAAATAATAGTATGTAATGACGTCATCGAAAAGGTAGGAATAAAAAATGGCGATATCGTGGCTGGTGAGGGGGATGGGGAGGAGGAGAGGAAATCGAGGAAAATCATAAGTAACAGTGTATATTGGAAAAATGTGTCTTAAGTATGAATAAAAAGTGACAGCGCGGCTTGGCAGGAGGAGGGGGAGGGGCAGGGGGAGGGGAAATCGAGGACATCTTACACTCAGACAAACATACGGACATTATCGGCTATTAATATATAGATTGAAGGCAATTTTAATAAATTTAATTTATTTTTAATTAAGACATTATTATTTTACTCATTTTTGCAACAGCTTCTTGCGAGTGATTCATTTGAAACTATTTATTATGGTTTTAATATTACATAAAGCTATAATTAAATAATAAATGAAATTTCATATATATATTCAAAAACATATTGAATAATACATTTATTGTCAGAAAAACAGGATAGAAATGGCAAACAACATACAAATTATTAGAGCAAAAAAAATATATTAGAAAAGAAAAAAAAATCATAATAAAAGTGACCGAAAAAGACCATATTTTACTGGCAAGAACTATAAAGCAAATTTGATTGTGAATTCAATGAAATATTGGATTTAATTAAATATGATGAAAACACAAACCAGAGGGTCACAAAAAATGAAAATATCTATCGAGAGTGACTTGAATTCAATTGGAGTAATGCTCTTAAAATATACAGACATCTTGCTTAATCGATGCAAAGAATAAGTAAAATAATAATAGAACACTTTTAAGGTGTTTACTGTCAATACTTGGTGGAGTAGCATTATAATAAAAATAATAAAATATTTTTAGTACTTTTTCCACATAATAATGTGTGGAATCAAAATGTGTGTTTCCATGTGAGTAAAAAGTACTAAAAATGTTTTATTATTTTTATTAAAATACTAAAAGACAAATTATAACAATGAGTGGCACAAAAATAAGCATATTTTTTTAAATGTTGTGGATAGCAAATAAATTAGCACAAATTATACATCATTTCCGTCGAAAACAACACAAATGATAATTGATTGTAATATCTTCAAATCAAACACCAATCCATCTAGTTGGTGATAACTTACTGTTCAGATGAAGTGTACGTTGGTCGGCAAGAAGCACTCTACAATTACCGACACCATCTTCGCAGAACAGCAAACTGACAATGGTTATTACTGACTTCCATTCATAATCATCATCACCAACAGTCTTAGGCTTCTACTGCTGACTGTAAGGTGGCATAAAAAAATAATTCTAACCAAAAATATATTGTTCAGAAGCATATTTAAACGCGCTCGATGTAATTGTAATATTTTGCACCCTTGGGATTTTTATTTGTTTTGACTATTCAAATTTTATATCATTACACAGAAGCCTAGTAGAGTTACCAATTAACAACATTAACTGAAACAGCGTACAGTAACTGATTAATCATATATTTTTAAGTACAATCAATGGTTTTCTTATATCGGTTTTACATTTTGGGTAGAAAAACGTTTTTCTATACCCAATAGGTACCATTTATAAAAATAATTGATTTCGCATTTATAAAACGTCGCTCACTTGATATCGTTTGTAAAAGCTCTTTTCACTTAGATAAATTTAACGTAGATAGTATAGAAATATATTTACCAAAAGTCACCCTCGATAAAAGGCCAATATTAAAATATTCTGCAAACCAGGACAAATTTGAATATCTCCGTTTTTCAATCAGTTTTTTTTTTTAATAAAAAGCAAACACTTGAGTTTGTATTGAAATCGTCCCAACATTTTGAAAGGGAATTATAATACAACTTGGATTTTATTTTCTTGGTTGAATTTTCAGCTCAAAATTTTCTTTGAATACATAATTCTTTTATGCAAGAAAAATATTTTGCGATCGATCGCTTATTTAACAATATTTTTATCGATAGCGATTTATTTTTTAAATTTTATTGAACATTCCGGATTTTAAAAACATTCAACATTAGTCAGACTGCACAAACTACTTGTTTCAAATGGCATACTAATGTGCAAGGTTTTCAATGAATACTTTGAATTCACAAAGTGATTTTTCCTTACGAAATTCATCAAAAAAACCAATGTAAAAGTAACTTTAATTAAAAAACTTCATTAAGGGTGCACATAATATTTAGTTATCATTGAGAAATGTCCCGGTTAAAACACTTTTTCCCTACAATGTCTCTTCTGGAAATTGGAACAAAAGTAGAAATATGATTTTCAGATAAAGCAAAAAAATACCATTACGTTAAAAAAAATATTAGGTATTAATAATAGTAACGCTACAGAACTACTACCGCCTTACATAGTTTAACAATAAAATGCTTAAATCCGTATTTTCATAAGCTATTTTTAAATCGTTTTGTGAATTTATTTTCAAAGCCATGTACGTATATGACGTTTTTACCGTATACAATCCTCAAAGCACTACAGAGCGACTAGATAACAACCAGTTCCCCTTAAACCATTGTTTATACTTTCACTTACTAATGAACAAGCTTAATTTTAAAAAAGTTTTTATAAAACTTATTATATTAAGTTTTTTCTTTTTTGACCTCGTCCTTTCTTATTCCCAACATATGTTCAGTACATGGTACCTGCAAGTTTCTCTGTTCCCCGCTTAATTCTTTGTTCTTGAGTAAATCATACTAAAGTGTCATAGTTTTAACTTGTACATCTTATGTATGGTCATCTGCTGCATTCATGGATAGTAAAATTCAATCGACGTTTCGTTATTGACGTCATACGTGACTGCCTAGTATTATCTTTCACTACCAAATTCCTGACGAAATCAAACCAACTTACATTTGATACAAAATATATGTTATAATTTTGGAAAGGCGTAAGTACGTCACTCACACATAACAAAGGCAAAATATTTATTATACACAACCTTGAAGTGCACGATGATTAATAAAAGGGTCTTTATGTCTTTTATCCTGAACACAATTTTTACATGCCTATCGTTTTTCAAACATAAAAGCCAAACTTAGATAATAATTTGGCATTTTCTGCTTGCATACTACAATAGATTTTCAATTATCCGGAACAATTTTTTTACAAATTTGCTAATTTTCTCGTGGCGAATTGATTCCAACGTTGTTAAAATATGTGATTGGGTGCATACCATTTTGTTCGTTGTTTTGCGTTGTTGGAAATCAAATAAGTCTTCCGGTTGAATATTACCATCAGAAAAAAACCAGGATGAATGGTGAAATTTTTAAACAATGATATGAAAAACAGATTATTCCAAAAGTAAAAAAAATTAAAACTGCATAGAAACAAGAAAAGGGAAAAAAATATGACAAGATAATGCATCAACTCACCTATCAAAAGAATGTTTAAACCAGGTCGATGAAATGTTTAAGTTAAAATTTCTGAGAGTTTGAATTTCTTAGATTTGTCAACAGTGAGAAAATCATGGAACAATTTTTTGAAAAGACTATTAGAAAGTTCAAGTAACACACTAGAAATTGGTATAAGAGACATTATAGAAGCAATAGCACAAATTTAAATATGTGCTGAATGTGTCGAAGAATATGTTACCAAGTGGTTACATTTTGATGCGAACGATCTTGGATTTCAAATTTTGAATGATGTGAAAATAATTAAGGAAATATTTGTCTCAAAAAGATCAAGAAGACGAAGAAGAGATATGCAAAGAAAAAGATATTGGTCTTGCTCATTTTCAGTGCTTAGATGTCGCCATGAAGTGGTTTGGATTTAAGCAAAAACCAATAAATGAATTTCTTGATAAAAAATAATTTAATACTAAATCTTCATGTTAATCTTCACAAATAAAAAATATTTACACTGATTGTACATGTCTTTCCGTGTAAATTATGTTTTTTTTCGATTATCCGGATTTTTCCTTATCCGGACTACCTTCATTCCCAATTAGTCCGGATAATGGAGGTTCTACTGTATTGATAAAACGTGTTGTATACATTTTGATTATTTTTACGTCTTTTTGCCTTTTGACAGTGAATATAAATATTATTTTTGTAAAATATAATACTCAAGGAACTATTTTATCGATGGCGATTTTAAAATACAAAATTAATACTCTCGATATTATACAGGAATTAAAATGTCTTTCGAATTATTATTCCACCCTTCAATGTTGTCTAATAATAAAACGTCTTTCTATAGAATATAGGCTTTCTCTTTGATCAGAAATATTTAATATAACCCGCTCCGAGTATTTGAATTATAAATGAAATTACTATTCTGACATCCATAAAAGCTTTATATTATACTTATTACAAGAAACCTTTTCTCATAAAATCAGCATGAAACGTTTTTCAGTTATCAAAACAAGCGTGTATATTAATTTAGTCATAATAGAAGTGCGATTCCAAAGAAGTTCAGACGCTACTACAGTACCGAGTGACTACAAAATAACTCTACTTGAACCTCTTAACCTTTTTAGGCGTGTATGGCGCTTGCTATTTATTTTTTTCATCTTAAGTTAATTAATGTAATATTGTTATCAGTTTTTTTATTTAGAGAGAAATCTATAATAATAAAAAACATGGTGAAATTGTAATGAAAATTTTATAAAAGTATGTGGTGATGGTGGGATCTTGTGTATGCTGGGAGTCGATGCTCCCTTTTAGACGAGACGTAAGCTGTGTGAAAAATTTAAAGGCTGTGGAAAAATTTGTCGTATTTATATTTAAAAAAATGTTTTGATTTGGATAATGAATAACATTATCATTTGGTAGTTTACGAATCAGCATAATTGAACAAATAATCAGTCGCTAATGTTTTTTTTTTTTTTCAATATAAATTATTGAAGTTTTCACTAGTGAAATAATATTTCTCTTCAAACTTTCACTATTGGATTTAACAGTTGTGAATGAAATTGCCAATGAAATTGTATAATCTGAAAAAAATATTTCATCATTGTGTTTAGGTATAGGTGTCTACTGTTGGGCTAAATAAAATCAGGTTAATACTTTCGATGGTTTCGGCGGTAACTTTGTGGAAGTTCATTTTAATAGAAAATTTAAATTAACTTTGATTATTCCACGTATTGTGTAACTAACTGTGACACGTGTTTCGCCTCTTTCAGAGGCATCTTCAGACTTACTATCGCAAAGTTTGCTTAAGTAATGAAGCAAGATTGATTCTAACATTTTAAAATTATAAAATTACAAAATGGATTGGGTTTTTTTTCCTTTTAAGAGGAGCAAGGAGGGGGGTGTAGAATCGAAATAAAGCAAACAGATAATGATACTAATTTTACTAATGAGTTGTAAACAATCAGAATGGGATTTTTCCTTTTTAATGGAAGCAAAGAGGGGATTATAAAATGCAAACAAATTTAATCATACTACTAATGACGTTAAACATTACAAACTATTAAAACTAATGAGCTACAATCAATCATCTAGGTTTGTGATTACTCTATTAATTGGAAACAATTTGAGTAACGGGGAACCGCCTGTGCTATTAAGAATATTATTTAATAATATTTCTTTTTTGTTAAGAGTTTTATTAATTTCTAAAAATTCTAAGCTATTCATCTTTAAACCCTTTTTATTTACTCGGTGGAGTATTTCTAAATTACAAATCTGATTAAAATTATGATTATTTTCTATTAAATGATTGGCAAACTCAGAGAAATTGTTACTTTTTAGACATCGTATATGTTCTTTAATTCTAATATTAAAGTTTCTACCTGTCTGTCCAACATAAGACGCTTGACAGTCTCCACAAGAGAGTCGATAGATACCACTCTGTGACGATGAATCTACGCGATCTTTACTGTTCAATAAAATTTTTCCTAAATTATTTACTGTATAAAACGCGGGTTCTATATTGTCTGGCAAAAATTTAACTATCTTTGACGAGATGTCTCCTAAATAAATAATTCTACGCCAGTTTTTAATATTATCGTTTGCTTTCTTCTCTCCTGAAAAAATATTATTTACTATGAGTTGTTTAACTTGCTTACGTTTAAGTAAGTTAACTACTACGTCTGTGTTGTAACCATTATTTACAGCTATCTGTTTAATAATGTTTAACTCTAATTCAAAGTTGACTTTAGTGAGAGGGATGTTAACTAATCTATTAATCATTGCATGGAATGATGAGAGTTTTTGCGACCACGGGTGAATTGATTGATGGTGAATGACGACATCTGTATAAGTAGGCTTTCTGTAAATGGCAAATTCTAATCTGTTGCTATTATTTTTCTTTATTGTTATGTCAAGAAAATTTAAGGTTTTTTGTTGCTCGATTTCTAGTGTGAATTTAATATTTGTATGCAATGAATTTATATGACGTAAAAAGGTATCTAACTGTCTATCTGTTCCTGTCCAAATGCAAAAGATATCGTCTACATAACGATACCAAGTTTTTACATTTTTAAGTAACGTGTGATTTGACTTAAAGAGATTATTCTCAAAATAATCCATAAAAATATCCGCGAGCAAAGGTGAAATAGGACCACCCATAGGTAATCCTACCGATTGTTTGTAAAATTTTTTATTAAACAAAAAATAGTTTTGTTCAATACAAATATTAAAAAGTCTAAGCATTTCTTTAACGACGTTGCTATTAATATCCGAAAAAGTTAAAATTTCGCTGACTATATTTTTGCACTCTTCCGTTGGTACGTTAGTAAATAAATTTGTTACGTCGAATGATACTAATTTACAATTATTAGTTAATTGTATGTCTTTGATTTTTTCTGTGAAGTCTATGCTATTCTTAACTGTATACTTCGGTTTAAACACGTTGTAAGAATTAAAAACGTCATTTAATTCACGGGCGATTTTGTAAGATGGAGAACTACAAAAAGATACCACGGGACGAATCGGTATCAAGGGTTTGTGTAATTTGGGTAAGCCAAATAATCTCGGAGCTTGTGGGTTTAAATTAATAACTTTATTTTTATTTAAGTAGAAAATGATAGGGCAGTTTTTGACACACGTTTTTACCTCATCTTGAAATTTGGATGTAGGATCCTTGTTAAGTAATTGGAAATGATCTCCTTTCGACAAGAAGTCTTCCACTTTCGATGTATAATCTAATGAGTTTAAAATTACTATGGAATTGCCTTTATCTGCTTTCGTCAGAGTAAGGTTTTCTCGACGTAAAATATCTTTGATATTTTTCGCCGTCCGCATATCGGAATTCGATGATTTCAATGAGTTTAAGTCTAATTCTTTTATTTGTTGGGCACAAATATGTTTAAAAGCAACTGGTTGTTTGAATAGAGCAACATCTAAATCTACTGCTAGATTTTCAACACATTTGTCTAACATACTGTTGGAGATGTTAAATTTAAGGCCTTTTGACAAAAGGTTCATTTCTGAGACACTGAATGTATGTGATGACAGGTTCTTAACACGATCAAAGAATTTATGAGAGCTAAAATGTCCTGACGTCTGTGTAACCGAAAACGTTTGGATTTTATGGGATTCGATCAAAACATCTAGTTTTTTATTTAATGTCAGTCTCTTTGCATGTGACAATTTGCTAGCTAGTGTTCTCACACTATCATCAAATATATCCCATTCAATTGGATGTAAAACATGTACTAACTCGGAGTGTAAAAATTTCAAATTGAGCTTAATATTGACTCTAACTACAAACAATGATTTCACTTCACCCTTCAACCACTTCACTTTTGCGAATTCCAATGCACTGTTTGCCGCAAAACTCTTGCACTTTGAATTTAAATTTAAATTGATGTATTTAGGAATGACTTTATTTTTCAGACAATTCTGATTAAAAAAGATTTTTTGACAAATTATGGAGTATTTAATAAACAATTTACGATATAAAAGCGCCTTTTTTGCCGTACTGGCTATTTTAATACTTTCGATGGTTTCGGCGGTAACTTTGTGGAAGTTCATTTTAATAGAAAATTTAAATTAACTTTGATTATTCCACGTATTGTGTAACTAACTGTGACACGTGTTTCGCCTCTTTCAGAGGCATCTTCAGACTTACTATCGCAAAGTTTGCTTAAGTAATGAAGCAAGATTGATTCTAACATTTTAAAATTATAAAATTACAAAATGGATTGGGTTTTTTTTCCTTTTAAGAGGAGCAAGGAGGGGGGTGTAGAATCGAAATAAAGCAAACAGATAATGATACTAATTTTACTAATGAGTTGTAAACAATCAGAATGGGATTTTTCCTTTTTAATGGAAGCAAAGAGGGGATTATAAAATGCAAACAAATTTAATCATACTACTAATGACGTTAAACATTACAAACTATTAAAACTAATGATGTCTAAAAAGTAACAATTTCTCTGAGTTTGCCAATCATTTAATAGAAAATAATCATAATTTTAATCAGATTTGTAATTTAGAAATACTCCACCGAGTAAATAAAAAGGGTTTAAAGATGAATAGCTTAGAATTTTTAGAAATTAATAAAACTCTTAACAAAAAAGAAATATTATTAAATAATATTCTTAATAGCACAGGCGGTTCCCCGTTACTCAAATTGTTTCCAATTAATAGAGTAATCACAAACCTAGATGATTGATTGTAGCTCATTAGTTTTAATAGTTTGTAATGTTTAACGTCATTAGTAGTATGATTAAATTTGTTTGCATTTTATAATCCCCTCTTTGCTTCCATTAAAAAGGAAAAATCCCATTCTGATTGTTTACAACTCATTAGTAAAATTAGTATCATTATCTGTTTGCTTTATTTCGATTCTACACCCCCCTCCTTGCTCCTCTTAAAAGGAAAAAAAACCCAATCCATTTTGTAATTTTATAATTTTAAAATGTTAGAATCAATCTTGCTTCATTACTTAAGCAAACTTTGCGATAGTAAGTCTGAAGATGCCTCTGAAAGAGGCGAAACACGTGTCACAGTTAGTTACACAATACGTGGAATAATCAAAGTTAATTTAAATTTTCTATTAAAATCAGGTTAGGCTAGAAAGGGTACTGTACACAAGTACTTGTCAAATATAGAAGTTTTTCAATTCATTATTTGGTACATATTCACTGTCTAAGTAAGTGGAAATGTAGTTTCACTTAAAATACACTTTTACTGAAACATATTGCTCGTTATAAAACAATACCTTACACTCTATAACATTGACAAAATTGAACTTTTTTATAAATTCAGCTTCACTGTAAAAAAAAAACACTTGATCTAGCAAAATTTTGCATCACAAAAATGATTTGAGCCACTTGTTTTCCAGCTTAGAACAATCAGATTAATAAGAGGAAAAAACATTAAAGAAATTTAGTTCTACAAATATTATTGTATACATGGTTCATAGCTATTTCTATATTGCTATAAGTTAAACATAGTACTGACGAGTTCATTGGCTGGAATAGCTAGATAATATTTGTTGAACAAAAATACTTTGATACGTTTTTTACCTTAATAAAATTGAGTAAGTAAATGGCAATTCAATCAATAACACGATTAATTCAATATCTCTTGGCATACATGAACAAAGCAAATGTGACAATGTCACCCGCCGTGTTCTAGTTGGCTAGAGCTTGTTCTACCGACAAGGTGAGTTTCGGTTCGATTCCCGGTAGGGTCAATGTCGAATTTACATGTTTAAATTTAAATTTGAGACCTTAGATATGGATGTTTATGATGTAAATTTACCTCGAGTTTATCTCGAGCGACTTACAATACAAAAATTCTCATCGGGTTTTTCTCGTATGATCGATCTTTCAACTTTAAAATATTTGGCAAAATGGCATTAGCTGTAACGCCAAATATATTTTTTAATTAAAATATATCATTGCATTTAATTAATGAAAAATTTAGTTAAGTGATGAAATACGAATAAATACGAATAGTACACACTATAAAGCTTTTTTTCTTCTCCTGTAAAATTTGTGTCGAATAGACTACAAGGCACTGTTATATTGTGAGCGATATATGACAAGAATGCGTTGTTTTCTAATCACCCAGTGAAACATTTACGTGCCTTAAACAAAACGTACAAACGCTTGACTATATCCTAACATAATAGAGGATTTCAAAGGAGGGCTGCAAAATTGTTATTAAACTGCAAATAAGAGAAGAAGCGGGCCAATACTAAGGGTCGGAAGACGGGATGGGACAAAACTCAGCTAAGAGATAAGAAAAAGGAGATGGGTACATGATAAAGCTATTGTGTTTTACTAATGATGTTTGCTTAGATAAGATGGAGTAAAGCCAAAAGTAAACTGGGCGGGTGGCTCAATTAAATAAAGACATCTCCCGCCCTCGGCTTTTATATTCTTTATTAGCTCCCTGTCATCAAGTACGCCATTGTCGCTCAAGCTGGCGTTCTTCTTATTCTTCAATTTATTCCTGTGCCCTTTTTTATCACGATCAGTGCTGCTTTACTTTTTCTCAGTGACAACCATTAAAACTTATAACTCAGTAAATTTCTTTCGTGAAACGTACTACATAATCTTACCAATCACTTATAATGTATACACTGTCAATTCTTAGCGGAAAAGCATTGCGCTAAAAAATAAAACAATTGTACAAAATTCACATTATTTACTACTTATAAGACAGTACAGGTTTCCTTCGTTGCAAGCATAAGAAGCAAACTCGCTCATGATATATAATAAATAAGGTGGAGTTAGTACAAAGCTTAGTTTAATTTTGTAATGTTTCATTCCAAATTCAAGACGTGAGAGCATAAAGTTACTGTATACTCACTTATCTTTCATATGGAACTATTATATAATTCAATCGTTTGTCATTCTGGCTTTAGATAATGTGCAATATTACTCTATATTTTTTAATGAAAATGGAAGAAGGTGATAAGAGTCCATTACAATCGTCATGAATAAATAAGAAATCTGTAGGTGTTCTCAAATTAATTTATCCATTTTAATCACATCAATAATTAGCTGAAAAAACTAAGACCTTAATACACTGTTGTCTAATTCTGTATTCAATAATTATTGTTTATCTTAATAGTTTCATCATATTTATCTGAAAAAAAAAACTCGCGGCTAGACGTAACGTAATTCACAATATTTTTCCACAAATACAACGGAAGAACAAGAGAAGCTGAACGTATCATATACATATTTTTCAATTAAGAGATAAATTTACGTAAAAAAAGATTCAATAAAATACAATCACCTACTTAAACACCGTTCTGAGTATAATATAACAATATTATGCAAAGACACCCAGGCTTACTGAAAAAGAAAGGCTTAATCTTACTGACATGTTGAGTTTGAGCTTTGTATGAGAATAAAGTTTTGTTTAATCTATTTGATGGGTCGAATATGATGAAATTATCTCACATAGATGCATTTTACATGAAAAAAAAGATCTCGCAATATTTGAATTACAAATAATGATAAAATTCCATTTCACTAAGTCTAAGTATTTCACGTTTTTATTCAAAATAGTTATTCACTTGACAGACGAATCCAGTTTTTCTCCCCTGGCTGAAGTGACGCATAGGATGGGCTCGCAATTTTCACCCTGTGATTTGCTTAAACAGGTTGTATAGACTGTAAGGTAGGTTCTGCGACTGTAAATGTAGGCGTTGGTTATCTCTTAACTTTCCTTCAAAGTTCTCTGCCAAAAAATAAAGAAAAACGTTTACAAAAGAAGTAATTAACTAATGGATAAATGTAGGCAAGAGAATAAATTAATGTTCCGGCGCGTCATTATTCTTAGACAAGCTGAGTTAATCATAAATATTCTTGCAACGTCTTCTTCTTTTATTGCCTTATCCGTAACTTAACGTCTAAAAAAATATATTTTTAAATTATGCCTACCACGAATAGACAATATCATAACATAAACAGATTACTTCACAATAAATACTTTTAATAACTATTAAAAAATATTAAAACAGAAAATAAAAATCGATCGTAAATTTACTCTTATGTCTTCTCTCAATGTGGAGCATATGATTAAGTATAATTAAGTATTTCGACTGAGGGTGCTTGATAGAATTTCAATATCAAATTTGAATTGTTTGAATTTTGTACTTTTCCATGAGTTTTGTCGCTAACGACCCGGGTTTCGCCTTTCGGCATCTTCAGGCATTCCAAGTGCACGGATGTACTTGAACTGACGCGTAGTAAACAGTTTGTATCGTTTATAAACAAAAATATAAGTAGATCACTAAGTTAAAAGGTTATTAAAATGTAAATTAGCGAAAATTGAATGTATACAATTTTTAATGGATTAAGTGGGTTTGTTATAATTATGGGGATTTGGAGCATATGG
This sequence comes from Himalopsyche tibetana, assembly GCA_030503985.1. Lineage (NCBI taxonomy): Eukaryota > Metazoa > Arthropoda > Insecta > Trichoptera > Rhyacophilidae > Himalopsyche > Himalopsyche tibetana. Next base: position 4,158,020 of record JAPJYX010000009.1, on the reverse strand, counting down.
CTTAATAATTGAGATATTTCATCAGAAATCTTTCTAAAAAAACTGCTTGTTACTCAGTTGTTCAACCTTTCTCATTTTCAAAGAGAGTGGAGATATTAAGGAAAGAACTAGTGGTAAGCAAACCGCTTTCGCTACGCCCGCTATTTTAAGATTAAAAGGGTGGGAGTGAATTTTTAGACGTCACTAACAACTGTAATCGATAAATCGTTCGTAATGGGACTTGAGCCCGTGAGATCCGTCACAGATACCAGTGACGTTGACTACTGCACCACGGACCCGACATTTGTTGTTTTACCAATCAATATGGAAAATGCTTAAATTGGGAGTTGAAGTTTTTTACAATATGTGTAATTAATTTTAATTATAATTATATATTTTCAATGTATTTAAATAAATATCAGATGTTCACTGTTATTTGTAGCGATTCAGAAGCAAAATTTATTTCTACTTATTTATTTCCGCTTTCCATCTGATAACCTCTGTAATGAAAAAAGCGGTGAGACGTCAGCTGCTAAATACAGCCAGAAACTTACAATAAGGTTACTGAGGTCAAAAGCTCGATTTCAACTTTGTGAAGGGTAGATAGCGTCAAAGCCTGACCATAGCCTGAGTTTTCAGATAGGGGAGATTCAAGAAATTAAGAAAGCTTCGCGAAATCAACTAGAAATGTTTTATTTGTGGCTTTGCTACTATCGAAATCACTACCTGGAATCAAAATAGCCTCAAACGATGGCTGTATACTATTTCTTATAACAAAGTTACTCTTTGGTCGAATTGATGATCACGATAAATAAGTATAACATTTTATTAGTTTATATAATATCTCTTGGCTTACTTAGATTTATTTTAATATTTGACCTCATTTTAATATATTTATAATATCCATATCGTTGGTATACTCAAGGGTGGGCCAGAGAAGGCTCAAAGGGGCTCGCGAGAGCCCTTGTTAAATTTTACTAAGGCTGGCGAGCCCTTTGTTAATTTAAGAGAAAACAATATTCTTAGATCAAATTAGTACATAACTTATATAACAGATTTAGTATGCACAGTAGTACATTTTTAGCCATTTACATTGATAATTTTACGTTAAATTTCATATTGTTACATACCATAGGTGTATTTAGTAACACAATTGCTTATTTAAGTATTGCATATAATTGTATAGGAGTGATAAAAATTGTCTCCTTCCCAAGAACACCGAGAATTGCTTTACGATGAGTCTTTTGCTAACGTATTGGCACCCCACCGTTGGGTATACTGGCATAAGGCGTTATGCAAAAAAACCTTGTTTTGAGTTAATCATTATTTCCGATTATCAAGTTTTAACATCACTGTAAATATTACTAATCGTTCTAACCGCTTAATAAAATTTGATAATGATTAACAATTAATTCGATACATATATTCAATTGTGCACTAAGTTATTCATTTTATTTATTTATGATGAATAAACTAATAATATTTTTTATCCAGTTTTTCCGACTCCACAGCCCTTAAAAACTATAACTCTATTTCTTTATATCAATCTTATAGTTTCATAACAAATCTTAGATGAAAACGATTACGAATTATTTCTACGCATAATACTATCAATTTACATTCTTGACTTAGTTTTCCTTCGTCAAGTATCTAATACGTAATAATAATTATAATATATTCCCATCAATATGACAACAATATCAAATTGATAAGGGGTGACTTGACGAAGGACAGGGGTTTATAATATAACTGAAGCATAGTTTGTAACTGTTAACGATATCTGATGATATTCTATTGTTCTCCTAAAACACAATTCATCGCATTTGACAACAGATTTCATTTGCACACTACAAATAGGGGCTGCAATCGCAGAATCTCGTCTGTTATTCTATTTTCGAAATAACGGGATTCAAAACGTGAAATTCCGGTATTTAAATCATTACTCACAATCAAGGATATAATAAATAAAATGTATTTATTCCGCGAAAGAAAAATTAATGTATTTACAAAAGTAAGACAATTTTACAATGTATAGTTTATCTCACGTGTGACTAGGGCATCCAATCCCGGGATCCCGTTCAATTTTCTGATCCCTAAATTCCGGGATTGAGATGGCCGCGATCCCGGGATTTCGGGATTGAGAAATTCTTAGCAAATTTACACGAAATTGGCAAATTGAAGATTTCAAATTCCTCGGTGAGCTAAAAAAAAAAAAAAACGAGTTTCTGTGAGATTCTGGGAAAAAGTATACCAAATCGGAGATTTCAAATTCCTCGGTGAGCTAAAAAAAAAAAACGAGTTTCCGTGAGATTCCGGGAAAAAGTATAGCAAATTGAGGATTTCAAATTCCTCGGTGAGAAAATCTCAATCCCGGGATCCCGGGATTCAAAATAAATCAATCCCGAAATCCCGGGATTGGAAAAAGGCTTCGGGATTGGATACCCTACGTGTGACTTTATTATTTTGTAAATAACAAAAAAATAATAATACATATTGATATTTTAATTTATTACTACATAATTTTTACCATGACCGCTTTAAGTCTACAGCAAAATGTCGTTTAATGAGCATCGCAAACTTAGTTTCGTTTTTATTTGAACTGATATCTTTTCGTAGAGATTAAGGATAGAAGGCTAAGGATGTGGCTAAGAAAGAACTAGTTGTTAGCTTATTGCTTGCTCCTTTTCTCTACGTGTACAAATTTTGTCACAAATAAACAAACGTTATTAGAGTAGACCTTTTTTCTACAGTACTATCTTTTACATTCACTACGTCTAATTATACAGTTAAATAAAATTAAAGACATCGTGCCAGTTCCTAAGCAGAGACTTTACTTAAAAGAAGGGCATCTGCACACTTTTAAATTTAAATATATATTATAAGTAAATAGAAATATTCAATACAGTATGCTAGGTAGAAAGAAAATTTCTTTCCCTCTACCCTGAAAAAATCTGGGATGATTTGCGTGTACTCAATTATGATTTCGTTAATAGTAGCCTCTAAAAGATCAATTAATATAATAAACTAGCCGGTTCTAACTAAGCAGCATTGCAATGGCACTCAAAAAAAGAAATTGTTTGTGTTTTATTTGTGTTTATTGAAGTACATGTTTTCTTTTTCTGAATTGTCTGTTTGACGTTTGCTGCTGATTGTTTATGGTACGACACACGCGTCACCTACTGTAAGTTAATTTTACCATAACCTTCGCGCAAGTGCAAGCATACGTTATCAAAATGAACTGTATGGCAGACATATAAACATTGATTTTTATGTATAAGACCTAATGTAAGTTAATTTTACTATGCCTATAACCTTTGTCGCCTGTGTGGTCGAGTGGTCAATGTTGTTGGCTTCGGTTACGGAGGGCCCAGGTTCAAATCCCGGTACGGACAGTTTTATAAATTGATTTTTCAATCGATCTATGAATTTCTGTTCAAAGGCATGGATGTATGTGATGTCTTGAATTCCCCCCTCTCACCCATCCTATCCTATGAACGGGGCGTATCGAGAGCGATTAGCTTACCACTAATCCTGTCTTAGCCTTATCCTTCTATCCCTACTCTCTTTGGAAAAAGAGAGGTTGAGCAACTGAGTAACAAGCAGTTCTCGTAGAAACACTTCTGTTGAGATAAACTCCATTAGGAGTCCATATGCTCTACATTGAGAGCGGACATGGTTTAAAAAAAAAAAAAACCTTTCCGGGAGTGCAAGCAAAAATTTTTTCGAAGTTTTCTTGCAATCGATTGAGCGGTGTGGCAACGCATAAAATACGACCAAACAAACATTCATTTTTATTTATTAGATTATAATATAATACATTCAGTTCTTAGTGTTGTATTTTAAATAGCTAGAAAAGATCATAAAAAAATATTATTCAATTTTTTTGTTTTTGTTATTACTGAGAAAATTCGTTTTTTTAGCATATTTTTAATACGTTGTGTTACACCAGGGCAATGCCTTCATAATCGGAGTCTTGTAAGACAATTTCAAATTAATGTTGCGTATTTTTTACGAATCCATAGCTCTTTGATATAAATATTATTTATTTCATATCCGATGTATAATAGTATTCGTGATATTTTTGAATCCCGGTATCGAAAAAGCATAAATGGATTCCGCCCCTAACTAGAACATGAGCATAAATTTTGATTAACATCTTTCCATATAAACAAACATTTTGACATAAACTGTTGGTAAATATTCAACGTTATTGTAGCGTATCTTAAAGTCACGCTAACGAAAGCTTTAGTTCGAGACATGGGTACACAGTGACAAAAACAACAGACTTTACATAAGTATACTGAAATCTTGTAACAAATATCGTACTGTTTTTTTTATGAAAATAATGTAGTAAATGTGAAATTATTTTCTCTTTTTACACATTGTAATACGATCAAAAATCTAATTTATTTTTAGTTTAAGTTTAAGTTTAGTTTTAAAAAATCATTAAAGTGGATTTTCCATAACGGATCTTCAAATATAAAATCAACAATACCTTTTAACTTATGCGGCTTACATTTACGCGGGTTTGCGAAAAAACTTATTTTTCGCGTTATTCGGGGATGTGTAAATTTTTATTGTTTATGCAAAGTGGAGAGTATTACAATACAAAATTGACAATTTATAACATAAATGTATGAATTTTGGCCAATTTACTACTCTATACGATTATATCAGGACTGTGGTGAAGTGGTGAAAAACCGACTCCGACGAAGTCTCTCCGAAGAAGTAGTAAAATTTTAATATACATAAATACCTTTTATTTAAATTTATGTTCGCTCCCAATGTGGAGCAAATGGCCTCATAATAGAGGAATCTCAACAGAAGTTTTTTCTACGAGAACTGTTTGTTACTCAGTCGCTTAACCTCACTTTTTTGTAAAGTGAGAAGTAGGGAAAGAATGATAAGGTTAGAACTGGACTAGTGGTTGGCTAATCGGTATTGCTACACCCAGTAATTAAAGGATCAGAAGGATGGGAGGAGAGAAAATAATGTGAATTGACATTACAAACACTCAAGTCTTCGATCACAACTTTTGAATTGAATAATTCTCAAATTCACTGTGATCTGACCGGGAACCGAACCCAGGCCTGCGTGATTGGTAGAGCTAGCTCTAACCAACTGGTCCACAGCAGGCGACATAATAATATCCTTAATATCTACTAAATTTTAAACATATATTTTTTTTTTAATAAAAGAGTCGCTCGTTGTTTTACGATTTTTACTTCGATTCCACACCCCTAAATTGTATTATACTATTGAATCATGATTATTAAATTCATTAATACTACCGAAAATCATATACAGTAATAAAATAAATTAAATACTCATTTGAAATAATTAATGACTATTATATAACAGTATAACTGTATAACCAAAAGCTCAAAAAGCTCTTCGGGACTCTATGATTTCTACTTTAATTATTCCACTCTAGGGTAAAGCTTCAATCCTTTTGAAAGCCTGGCAATGTGGCTTATACAGCGGAGTGGATTTCTGCAGCCCAATCTTCAACGATTTCTCTAAAAACCTCGGCTAATGGATAAAGAGTGGCGACGAGAAAGGGGATTTGGTAAGTGTGTGGCTGCCCATTCGACAGATATCCCCATTGCGCTAATCCGCTTAAACCAGCTCCTGACTTATGCCAGAAAGAAAAGTTTGATACTTTTGTTAGCTTTATTACATGACGGATTACCGGGGAAAGTAATTAAAGAAAAAACAAAAAAGTTGAATGCGTTAATCCGTATCGATTATGTTTTTTCTTTTGTTCTTCTATATTTTTGTGTCAGACAATAATAAATGTTTCGCAGCCATAAAAGATATTAACACTTGAGCAGTGGCGGCCGGTCAATGTGGCATTCGATCAATGCACCTCTTGTATATGCAGGGGCGGTTATATTCCATGAGATAATATTCAAACATAATATTTATACCATTCACTCATTTTAAATTCTTCACGTATTTATTGTCTATAACAGGGATGGCGAACCTTTTTGGGTCCGCGTGCCAAAAATCCTCAAATATTATTTCTCAATTGTATGGCGTGCCCAAGCATTAAAAAAACAATTTACAAAATAAATTAAACGATTTTCGTTTATCGTAGAAAACATTTTAAAACTAATAAAACGGAATAAATAAATAATTCACCGATTATTTAATCGAAATTTTAATTCTGTAAACTTAAAAAATATTTTTTTTTAACTTGGAAATCGTTCGCGTGCCAAAGGTTCGCCATCCTTGGTCTATAATAAATATTTTAGAAAAAAATATTTTATTGAATTAAAAATGAGGGACGGTATAAATGTTATTTCATGAAATATAGCCGCCCCTGCATATACAAGGGGTGCATTCATCAAATACCACATTGACCGGTCGCTACTGTACTCGAGTGTATATTGGAAACATATTTAAAGCGTTACATATGAATATTTTTTTATCGTAGGTATAATATTTTTTTCTCAATAAAAGATGTTTTATTTAAATTTCTGTATGTGTATCTTTAACCAAATTTTACAGACTTATGAATTTTCAGTAAAAACTAAAATAAGGGAAGAAGTGATTTAGCTATCGTCAAGGTTACCTTGACAACAGCACGTACAGGACATGCATACGATGTCAGTTGCAATAAAAAACATCCACATTCTAAATCACGGGTTCCCAACCTGGGGGTCGCGACTCCCAAGTGGGTCGCGAGGGGTTTTCAGGGGGGTCGCCAACTTTTTTCGATTTTGGATTTGAACAATAAAATAACGAAAAAGTGTACCAAATCGAGGATTTCAAATTTCTCGGGGGGTCGCTTAGTCACATGGCTTTTAAAAAAGGGGTCGCCACCCGTTAAAGGTTGTGAACCTATGTTCTAAATGCATGTTTAATAAAAATACATTTTGTTTGACCGCGTAAAAAATACCGCCAAATTCAGGGGATTTTCGAAATTCGATTCATTTATTCTAATCTCAAAAAAAACATAGCAGATTCAATTGAGCATTGCGTGAAGGCCCAGCTAAAATGGGAGTCCGAACTTCTACACACTCAACTACATTTTACACGATTTATTTCTCTAACACGTTTCCCAGAAACGAAAAACAATGAAGAGGATAACAGATGTTCTAATAACAATAAATTCATCAACCCATGACAGTAATAAAAAACAAAAAGTTTCATTAGATCATAACACATCATACGTGTCAAGATATTTCTAGAAATGAGACCGATTTTTGTCTAGTCTGGTGGAGGGGAACGTGCGGCCTCTTGGCTACTCTGATGCGACCTTTTAACTTGATCAAAATATTCACTTTGATCAAAAAATTATTCGCGAGCGACATCAACTCATTACATGTTCGACAGTCGAAAACAAAGGGGGAGGGGATGTCAACGTTTTCTTTACTGTAGCCTTATGTTGAATCAGATAAATGAATGTGGCCTTTGAAGCGGTTCCCCACCCCTGGTCTAGTCTCTCATAAATGTTCTCGTATATAATCAAGTTGCAATGAGTAGTATTATTTTCTCGTAACTATTATAATATTTTGTCTAATTTAGTTATCGAGTCTTCACTATTACTTTTTTTTACCACAATATTGTTATTTTTTTAGATAATGTTATTTTTTAAATGCAAAGAAAAAATCTTTTTTGGAACATATCTACCGTGCTAAAAAAGAGTTAAATATACTCGATTTTTAAAAAAAAATTGCGTGATATTTGCATGAGGGCCCCAAATGTCTAGCTACGCCAGTGATTACACCTTTACAGTGTTCCTGAAATGATCAGACGACCGTTCGCTAATTTTTTTTTGCTTTTTTCCATTTTCAGTTAGCGCTAACCATTTTCGTTTTGATTTGTGTCAGAACCACTCGCGCCCTAAAAATTGCGGTTACGTCTGCTCGCGAAAAAAAATGGTTACAGATATTACACAATAATTGTAACAATCCACATCAACCATCATCCCATTCCGCTGCATAAAAGCCAGAGTCGATTTATTATTTATCAGTTATTCCAGGGAGTGCGAATTTCACAGAAAATTTACCTGGCAGGGCAATACATTATAAAGTATGACTGAGCCCTGAAATATGTATGTAATTTACGTAGTGAGGTATTTCAACGAAACTCCCCATAGTAGTTATAAACAACCAGTGCTGTATGGCTTAACAGGTTCTTCCTCGTGGTTCAAATTTCTCGGAAGCCATTTCCTTTTAGTAATTGAAAACACGAAGAGATTAATTATGTTATGTTATAATTTATGAAAAGAGTCCGCTTTTCGTAAATAAAGGTTTCATATTCCCATTATCCAGATAAATAGATAATTTATTATTCGGTTTTTAGAAGGAATTGCAGTATCGGTATTACTGTATCCGGGACTCATAGTGCTGTCATAGCCCTGGCATTAGTGCTCTTTCAATACCAAAATATTGATAATAAAAATGAAAAAATACCGATATTTTGGTATTGAAAATTAACTGAAACTTAATTTTTGATGTTGATGACCACGATATCTAATATACAAAAATGATTTTTGTTTTTTCGTACTTTATGCGTTGCCACTAGGGTATCCAATCCCGAAGCCTTTTTCCAATCCCGGGATTTCGGGATTGATTTATTTTGAATCCCGGGATTGAGATTTTCTCACCGAGGAATTCGAAATCCTCAATTTGGTATACTTTTTCCCGGAATCTCACAGAAAATCGTTTTTTTTTTTTTTTTAGCTCACCGAGGAATTTGAAATCTTCAATTTGCCAATTTCGTATAAATTTCGAGAATTTGCTCAAAATTTCTCAATCCTGAAATTCCGGGATCGCGGCCATCTCAATCCCGGAATTTCGGGATCAGAAAATTGAACGGGGTCCCGGGATTGGATGCCCTAGTTGCCACACCGCTCATCCGATTGCAATAAAATTTTGACAATTTTTTTGTTTGCACTTCCGGGAAGGTTATAGGCATAAAACATGCACTTCAATAAACAAAATTAAAACACAAACACTTTCTTTGAGTGGCATTGCAACGGGAACTGACTAGAGTTTTAATTAAATTGTTTGCGATGTATTGAAATATTTTAAGTTTGTTAAATTTATTGACAGGTTCCAGAGATGATGAACTTTTTATTTTTTAATAACAGTATTTTACAATAAATATCATACTACGATATTTTTAATATCGGTATTTAATTTGAAATATCGAAAATTCGGTATTGATATATTCATCTAGTATTGCAATTCCTACTTTGGAAGTGTTTACTGTTAATTTTTGAAAAAAAACATTTTTTTTGTAATAATTTTACATTTTTAATAAAGATCAGGGCTTGCGTCGCTCATTTAATATTATTCGTGCGAAATCAGTTCTTAAATATATATAAAAGACAATTAATTATACTGAAAAACTATTATATCTAAAATATATCGACTGTGGAAAGGAAAAATGACGTAACCCTCAATTTTCCAAAACAGTTTTTTTCGATAATCACAATGTATACGACTTGACACACATTCTATCAAAAGGATGGAAGCTGAAAATGCCGAATTAGTATCTAAATTTAGCTTTTAAGTTTAAAAAAGATGACCTTGAAAAAAATTAAAACCAAGAAAAAACACTGAAATAAAGGTTTTAACGAGACAATTTCTTTAATTAATATTATATTATGTCAATTAAACACCAGTTTAGAAGTATCCGTGCACTTCAAAGTTGTGTATAATTCATAATTTGCATATGTCACAAAGTCATCAAAACACGTTTTTAGCGCCTCCTGTACGTCCTTTTTCCTTTCCACAGTCGATATATAAAATATGTTATCGCAATATGAAACGTTGCAATTACGCACGTGATATATGAAATTCAACATGAAAAAATAAAAAGTGATAACGTGATTTACATAGAAATAAAAAAAGTTTAAGTACCTAATAAATACTTTCACATATATAGTCAAAAGATTATGTGATATAAATTTATATTCTGTTAACGTTCTCCGACGTTCTATAACAGTCTGCAAGAATAGTTATTGCACTTTCACTTATTTTCAAAACCGGTTTTGATAGTGTAAAAAATCTGATTAAAATATATTAATTTTAATACTTTCGATGGTTTCGGCGGTAACTTTTGCTCCCCTTAAAAGAAAAAAACCCAAACTCCATTTTGTAATTTCATAATTTTAAAATGTTAGAATCAATCTTGCTTCATTACTTGAGCAAACTTTGCGATAGTAAGTCTGAAGATGCCTCTGAAAGAGGCGAAACACGTGTCACAGTTAGTATCACAATACGTGGAATAATCAAAGTTAATTTAAATTTTCTATTATATTAATTTTACCTGGTTATTTGACAACTTTTTGTACAAGTTTTAATTCTAAGAAACCTTTTTCTACAGTCAAACTATTTTACACGAAGATTCGTTCAATAATCACAGAATAAACAATAATAAACAAGCCTTTATAATGTCACTTTTTCATTAATGGATTAAAAAATTTGAAGGCATTTATTGAAACCAGCCTTTAGAACGATAAACTTACTTTTTATAAAGATCTATTATATCAAATCTTCGGTGTTCATTTATTCGCCCGATGTTGTGTTCCTATTTCAACTTTTTTTTATCATTTTTTTAATATGTACCGGTTTTGATTATTACAATTTCTATACATGAAGAGTGAAAATTATTTTAGCTGCTTTATAAAATATATCCAACGGCAAAAAGAAGATTATTTTATATACAAATTTTGATAATTGAAGAGAGGCAAGGAAACACCACCGAAAAATAATGGTTTGAAATAGTACAGTTTCACAAAATAAGTGTTTTTTTTCCGTCCATATATTTTTTTATTCCATCGACTTTCGTCTCCAAAATCTTTGATAATTTTCTCACGTTTCTTCCTCAAGTATATAAGGGTAATTATTATTTTCATATCAATAATATTTCTCTGTTTAAAAAAAGGTTAACTCAAGCTGCATTCTATATAATTCTCTTTCCAGCGTGCACTGCAGTTAAAGTGAAACATGTATGGAGTATTTTTTCTGTTTATTTTTTTGAATATATTTTGTAACTATTTTTAAATTCGCAGTATATCGTAGCATTATCCGTACATAGTATGCATATATTACTTCCAGAAACAACTGAGAATATCAAAGTTCAAAATAAAATAATAAATTTCTTAAAAACATTTTTTTCTACAAAATTTTATTTTTATTATCATTTTAAAACATGTATTCAAATTATGAAATAACAAAAAAGTAAAAAAGGTGTGCGACGGCCGGGAATCGAACCCGGATCAACTGCTTGGAAGGCAACTATGCTGACCATTACACCACCATCGCCGATGAGGACAGCGATGATAATGTTTTATAATAATTTAATAGCAATAAACTTTATCAAATTAAACACATAATTTGATTTTGATGTTTGTTTTTAATAATATAGTTACCAACGCTCAAACATAATATGTATATTTTACCAAATATAAAAAATCAGATCAATCACATTTTTTTTGTGATTTTTGTGTATGTGCTTATTTTATGCTATGAATTTGGAATTTAATTGTAATTTTAATGACAAGATCATAAATTCTTTCCGTTATAATGATATATTTTTTTAAATTAACAGTGATTTCAGTGAAAGATTTCTGAGATACTGACAAAACATCAAAATCGAGTAGAAGACTCTTATTAATGATAACTCAATGGTAACAGTTAGATATATACGTTATGGTATAAAATATTTCAACAATTTAACTTCAAACATTTTTTGCGTGGACGTGAGTGAGTTCGGAAAAATATAGCATTAAAAGTTTTTGAAGTAAAAGTAGTTTAACTCTGTACATATAGATGGCGTGATTCTGGAGTTTTATGTTAATAATAATTCCAATCGAAATAAATATATGCATTATGCGTTGACATTATAGTAATAAAATTCAACCGAAAAAAATACAAATAAATCAACACAAAATAACGATTTCAAATACCATATTGACACAGAAAACCAGTTCAGGTAAAATAAATAAATAATTATATTATGATAGATATTTGTTCATTCTATCATTCATATCCCTTGTTTTCATTTTACAAACGACTTATCGTACACTTTTAATTAAAGCAGTGTTCTTCAACATATGGTCCGCGGACCGACACCGGTCCGCGAGAGTTGATTACCGGTCCGCGAAGACTTTTATGTTTCGATTTTTTTTTGACTTGTTTACCTCTTCGATGTTGATGCAAAATGGTGAATGAACTGCCTTCTGTAAGGTGTCTGTTATCCCACGTATTTTCAATTTAAGATCGGTCAAAACTATATTGTGGACTTGTTTATGTTTTCCGGAACAACTGCCGAATTTGGGCGACCAGATCGTTCAGCTTAGAAATCATGAAATGACCGTTAATGAAATGTGAACTAAACCTCAATTGTTATGAAATTTTTACAAGTAGTATTTGAAGGTTGGTACTTTCTTAAAATCATATGAATTTGTCAATAGTGGCACGATCTATATGTCATCATACGAACTTATTGAGTGATGTTGGTTGACGCCGGCCCACGAGATATTTTTACATTTTTACCGGTACGCAGATGTATAAAGGTTGAAGAACACTGCTTCAAAGCACTATTACGTAAAGTAAATAGAAGGAGCATCAATTTTGTCTTTGAATAGACTGATAAAATTCCATGGCAACGTTATCTTCTTAGTTCGCTGTATTACAAATTAAGACGAACTAAAACATATTTTTATAGAAGCCACCTATCGATAAAAGTAATAAGTAGTCATTTAAATGTATAATATTTATTATGCTCTTGAATAGTACCTAGTGCTGTCGTTGATAAAAATACACATATCTTACTGGAGTTGACAAGGTCGAAGTGAATTTAGCTGACAGATTATAAACATACTGTTTTTATTTTAGGTATTGATTATTAATAATATTTGTCCAAATCATAAATTGACAATTATTTACTCAGCTTTGCGAAAATGCAAAACCAATAATTACTACATGGTTTACAAAACTAAATATTTGTAATTTCTTTCAAACATTCGATGACATGACATCGGAGACGTCTCAGTAGGCAGTTGCTTAAAGGCGGCAAGTTCTACGGAGCGGCAAATGATCACAACATATTTTTCTTAAATGATTAAATATTTTTGACACATAAATCTGGTTAAAAATAAATATGATGCCTCAATGTCATTGACAAAAAATCGTTTTTTTTTCACTAGTAAAAATATTCTTTAAATGACTTGCAAACACGGCTTATTCCAAAATGGTTAAAAAGTGAAACATGGATTTGTATTTAAGCTTGTATTGTTTTTATAATTTAAAATTTCGACTGAAGGTGCTCGATGGAAATTTAATAATAATTTAGAATTATTTTCATTTTGATTTTGTACACTTCCATAAAATTCTTGGTCGAACACGACCCGGGTTTCACCTCTCTCATCTTCCGGTGCTGATCAGTGCGCGAATGCACTAGAACTAACAGGCAGCGGTTTGGTTGGTGTCTTACACTTGGTTGTAGGGCCTTATGGATTACTCCAATTACCCTTTCGTCTGATGTTGGGGTTTCCCCTCTTTTTAGTGTTGGTTCCTGTCTCTTTTTATTTTTTATATATTTTTTTTTATATTTTATTTTTTTGATCCCATATTATTTATTTTTTTTAAATATGAGTGAGACAGGATAGTCGTCTGTATTGTATTGTTTTTTTTTTTTTTTTTTAGTTTTTTTGGGGTACAGGTGATACAGTTTACAAAAATAATGAAGAAGAGGATAGTACAATGAGCAAAAGTAGTAATAAAAAAAAAAAAAAAAGAGAAAAAGAATACAGTGAGAAAAGAGTACAGTAAAAATAGAAAAACAAAAATATAATGATAAAAGATAAAAGAAAGAAAAGGCGTGGGGGTCGTGGTTGTTGGCAAGTCGACGTTTTGTTGACGTTGGTTGACACTGTAGGGTGATTCATTAACCTCGAGCAGCATTGTTATTTTTTTGTTTTGTTTTGTGGGGAAATGCTTGTCTGTTTAGTTTTTAAATTTAAATTTAAATTTTGGGAATTTATTTATTTTTTATAAATTCCGTGTGGTCCCTCTTTTTTTTGTTTTTTTACCCTCGAGAGGAGGTCGAGCCTACAGTGTCGGCGTGTGTCGTATGCCGAGGGTGGTTTTTGAAGACACCCCGGTGTATGCGCCCATTTTGTGGCGTACCAGCATGTGGATGAGGGGTCGGGGAAGAGCTAGGGAGGTTTGAGAAGGAGAACCTTCCTTGGCCGCGCTATGTCTGTGTGTGGGTATTTTATGTAATCGTTTAGTAGCGATTTGATAGTGTCGTTTGGGTGGTCTGCCATGTCGCTGTAAAATTTCTTCGACAGCTTCATGACGTGTTCGAGTATGGTGTCAGTTTTGGTGTCTCTGTGGAGAGTGGTATTTCGAACGAACCAGGGTGCGCCTGTTATCATTCGAAGTGATTTGTTTTGTATAGTCTGGAGCGTCTGGATGTGTTTCATGCTTGCGTATGCCCATATCGGGCATGCGTAAGTCATGATTGGACGAGTAATCGCGGTGTACAAGAGTAGTTTGCTGTTTATTGCAAGTTTACTTTTGTGCCCAATCATCGGGTAGAGTTGGCCTGTGACTTGGGATGCCTGTTTTTTTTTACAGATATATGTCTGCTGAAATTTAGTCGCGAATCAAGAGTGAGGCCGAGGTATTTTACCGTTCGTGCCCACGGGATGTCTGTATTTCGCATCCGGATGCATTTGATATTCTTACCGTGTCTATTTGGCCTGCGACTGAAGGTTATTGCAGTGCTTTTTTCTGGGTGTATTTGAATGCGCCAGTTGGCGCACCAGGCTTGGATGTCCGCACTTGCCTTTTGTACAAGTGCGGTGGCTCTATTTCTGTTTAGCGATCGTGCTAGGATCGCTGTGTCGTCTGCGTACTGCGCGACGATTGTTTCGTTTACCCCCGGTATGAAGGCGGGTAGTGGGATGTCATGAGTATAAAGATTGTACAGCAGGGGCGATAAGGCGGACCCCTGCGGCACACCGGCTGTCGGCGTACGCGTCGTCGATAGTTCGCCGTTGACTTTAGTGCGGAAAGTTCTGTTGGTCATGAATGAGTTTATGATTTTTAACATTGGACTTTCGAGGCCGGCCTCGGAGAGTTTGACTATCATACCTTCTATCCAAACCTTATCGAAGGCTTTGGCTATGTCGAGAAATAGGCCAGTGGTGAAACATCGGCGGTTGAAACCTTCGCTGATGAATTCAACAACTCTGAGTAATTGGTGGTTGGTGGAGTGTCTGTGACGGAAGCCGTGTTGCTCATCCGGGATGAGTTTTTTTTCCGTCACAAACTCTTCCAGTCGGGATTTAATTACACGTTCCAGTAGCTTTCCCATTGTCGGGAGTAGGCTAATGGGTCTGTGATTTTCTGGAATCTCGCGAGGTTTGCCCGGTTTTGGGATTAAGATGATGTCTGCGGCTTTCCAGGCGGGCGGAAAGTGTTGGACGGCTAGGCATGCGTTTATGATCGTTGTTAGTGCTTTGACACCGTTCTCGGGAAGGTGTTTCAGCGCATTGTGCTTTATTTCATCGTTGCCAGGGGCTTTACGATTGGATAAGCATTTGATTCTGCATTCGATCTCGCCCGTGGTTGCGGGTGGGATGGCAGTTGCGGTCGGAGATGTTGTGATCTCTTCAGTGATTTTAATATATTTGGCGGTTACTGATTCTATACGTGTTTTGAGCACGAGGTCGTTTTGGTTGAATTCATTCGGAGAGAATTGTTTCTCGAGTGATTCCGCGAAAGTTTCTGCTTTTTCCGCGGCTGTGAAGACCGGGCCATTCGGACCGTTAAGCGGTTGAATGGGGCATTTTTTGTGTCTGACTGCTTTGCTGAGAATCCAGAAGGGATTGCTTCCTTTGGTCATACCCTGTAGGTATTTGCCATAGGAGGAGTCTCTGTGCTCCCGAAGTTCAATTTTAATCTCCGCGGTGAGACGGTTTTTGAGCGTTCTTGCTGTGGGATTGGCGTGCCGGCGCCATTCCTTAGCCGCTCTGTTTTTTTCCCGAATTAGGTTCTTAATTCTAATTGGGATATCTGGTCTGTGGTCTTCCACGGGGACTTCGGTTGTGGCGGATTCTTTCGCGGCGCGTATGGAATCCGTCAGACCGGCAATTGCTCTGTCTATGTCTGCCGGATTGGCGGGACTAGCAGAGTTGTGGAAATTGTCTGAGAAGTGAGTGCTGAAATCTTCCCAGGAGACTTTGTCTCTGGTTTTTTTCGACACAATAGCAAGGGGGTCAAGGGGGTCAGCTAAGAATAGAAGGACCGGCCGGTGGTCTGAGTTTAGTTCGTGAACGACTCTGATATGCGGTGTGTGCGACATCGCTATTAATAGTGCGAAATCGAGCACATCTTGTGTGTTCGATGCAGGGTGGTATATGGTTGGCTCATTTGGAACGGCAATGACGGCGTTGTTATCTAGTGCAAATTTGTAGACGGCTCGGCCACGGAAGTTGGTCCGGCGGCTATTCCAGGCTGAGTGTTTTGCGTTGAAGTCCCCGGCGATAACGGTGGCGGGGATATCATTCAACAGGAGATCGTTTAAGTCTGATGCTGCCAATGTTGTTCGGTGTGTCGGAGGGCAGTATACAGATATTAACTGTATTTTGCCTGCATTTTTTGTGTTAATGCATATCGCGGTTGATTCTAAATTGCAAGAGTTTAGACGCGGTTTCTGGATAATAGCACAATGGTCTATGTGTGATTTTATTACGATGGCGGTTCCTCCGCCTTTCGCGTGCTTCCGGTCGGTCCGGTGCGTACTGTAATTCGGGAAGTTAATCGGTGTCGCGGGTTTCAAAAACGTTTCATTGACGAGTAATGCGTCAATGTCGTGTGTTCTAAGGAAATTTTGCACTTCGATTTTATCGTTGCGTAAAGTACCGTTTGCGTTCCAGAACGCTATCTGTAGTGATGTAGGTCTAGTTTTAATGTTGGCCATGGTTGGTTAAGGAGGTGGTCTGGTAATAGATGTCGCATACGCGAGCAATGGTTGCTTGGCTGCGCGCGATTGAGTCCTGAAGTTCTCTTACGAGTTCTTCCAGGGCCCTGTCACGCGCGGCTTCGCGTGGGACGGAGGGAGTAAAATGCTTGGTACTCACTTTGGGTTTTGGTGTCGGTCTCAGTTGTGTCATGTCGGCAACTTTGGCTGCCCAAGAAGTGCTTGGTCGTTGTTGTTGAGTTTCTCGTCGGGCTGAGGGGTCTTCGTATCTACACAGGCAGCGGAAAGTTTGTATTGTATATATACAAACACACAAGTACATTCTCTATATACGTATTGTTAACCTAATTGTTAGCGAGAATTTTTGATACGAATTATTGTAGTGAATTAAGTGGGTATATTATAATATTGGGCATAATGAATTGCCAGACAATAAAATAAATAAATGGCATTTATAGACTGTAGTGTAGTGACTGCCAACATTTCTACATCGGTTAGACAGCCAAACTTTAAATATAAGAGTGGCTGAACATTTGGCGGCTTTTAGACTGAATAAGGACACTTCAACTTTTGCCAATCATCTATTACTGGAGAATCACTCGTTCGATGCATATATGTAGGGGTGAAATTGTTACACAAGAACACATGTGAACATAAATTATTTTACCAGGAAATATTGGAAATAAATAGGGCTCAGCTTTCCAGTTTTCCAATCTTAAATGAACACTGCACTCAATGCGCACTGATCAGCACCGGAAGATTCCGAGAGGCGAAACCCGGGTCGTGTTCGACCAAGAATTTAATGGAAGTGTACAAAATCAAAATCAAAAAAAAAAAAAATTTAATTGTATTGTTTTCATTATTTTCCATTTACATATTCTATCCGATTCTGAAAACTGAGCTATATTTCAATCTTGGCAAACTTGACATAATTAAAAATCAACAAGTACTCGTTAAAAAACAGGGTACAGTGGAACCTCGATTCTACTTTTTTCAAGGGACCGTAATAAATAAACAAATAATGCGGGAAACTGATAATGCGGGAAATCTTAAAATAATATTTAAAAAAATTATTAAATCTTATTTATTTATGTAACTAAATGCAATGTAAAACTATTTGAGCGAAAAATAAATATTCTACAAAAACGGTCAATCGAGATAATAATTGGGACGGGACGATAATATTTAGATGATTAGAGATAAAGTGGAATTATTAAACATTGTTATGACGGGGTCTTGGTCGAGTAAAAAATAAACGATCCATGCAAAAAAACGAAGATAGTGAGAATGGTAGATCGGGTTCCACTGAAAAAACGCGAAACGAAATGCGAGACAAAATTATTTATGAAAAATATTCAACGAAAACGGACAATCGAGATAATATTTGCAACGGGACCAAAATATTTAAACGATAGATCGAGGAAAACGGTAAATCGGGGAACGATTAATGCGGGATTCTTTTACATTGTTCTTATGGGTGTTTGGCCGGGACTATGGAAAATAAACGATCCATGCGGGAAAACGAACAATGCGAGAACGGTAGATAGGGGTTCCACTGTATTTTAACAAATATGCTTTATTACCGAATGTTTGTAAAAAGACAAGAGTAAAAAAAATAAGAAAGATTTCAACGCAAAAAAATACTGTTTAAATTTACGTCTGCTAATAACTACAATCAACATCCCTTCATTGAACAATTTCCATTCAATGACTCGTATGAGTATTTCAATAGAATTAAGCTATCGCCTACATCAGCATTTGAACCAAAGGAATTTACAATCTCAGAACTACGACAATATTAATAATAGTTTGTAAAGTCTAATAACTTGAAGTCAAAATATCAGTCAGATAATCATTCTGGACTTAAATTAATTATCCAACTTACCGAAATGATTGGATGGCTAGCACAATTCCTTCCAAACATTAATTAATAGCACAATACTAAATTGTAAAATATCCAAAGTTAATCTATATACTAGGTTATTGTTACTTGTTAATTGCTCAACTCTCGAAGAGTGTGGTAGGGACATAAATATATGGCTAACACTGGACTAGAGGTTACCTAATTTCTCTTGATACGCTTAGTTATATTAGAATTGGAAAGGGTAAAGGGATTTTTTAGACTCACAACCATCTCTATACTTTCTTCAAAAAAAAGGATGTTGAGCAATAGAGTAACAAGCAGTTATCTTAGAAGAAATTTCTGGCAAGATATTTTCATAAGGATGCCATTTGCTACACATTAGAAGCGGACATGGATGAAAAGAATTAATATGATTTATTAAAAAATAAAAGAATGTTGTTCTAATTCTACATTGTTCTTAGAAAATAAATATTACAAACAACAGGATGCATTTGAAAAGAAATCGAAAAAATGCTGTTCATACTGGGACTTGATTGAACTCGTAAAATCTGTCACAGAAGCTAACTTCAAGGACCACTGCGCTACGGAGCACTTTTTTTTTTCAATTAGCAAAATCATTGATCAGTTTATTTAAACTAGAAAATATAATTATAATACACTGTATTTTATAATAATGTTATAAAATATTTAAATTATCCCTACCTTACCCAACAGTACCTAGAAAAAGATATCAAATCATTATGTTCTATTTTTAAAATCAACGGTTAAATATTTTATTTTTGTTTATGGTGTTCGAAATTTCAAATATTGTTTGGTCACGAATAAGAATTCACGAATGATTTCTTCGAAATGAGATTTTAGAAACAGTCTACTAAGGATAAAACGCAAAATATTCACTTAAAAACAAATTTAATTAGCTGTAAAAGGTATTATTGTAGCATAACAGGTAATACTGTAGCTTCCAATTAACAGAATTTCTCGTAAAATCAAAATACATCTGAAACAAGAAAATTACAAACCTGAAAATGTTATATTTAAACTGTAATCATTAAACCGTGTTGAACTGTATTCAGAACACCCGTATTGTTTTGTTTGACTCCATTACCTAGAGTAGCGATCGTAAGTCAATGGTTTACGCTACAAATTGGTTTTAAATTAACGCTTTTGTTACTCGGATACAATGAAACAAATTTGACAATATGGAATACGCCATTGTAAATTCTGTTTTGAAAAAATTATTTCCGTATTTACAAATTTAATGTCAATACCATTGTCAACGGTCATGCCGTATCAACTTATATAACATAAAAAACCTATTGTTGGACGCTTTTAAAAAGTGTAAAAATAAATCATTATCGAACAAGAACGTCGAATAATATTTACTTCGTATGAAAGAAAGCAGCATCAACAGTATTGTTATGCAGAGACGTAGCGAAGGGATAGGGTTAGGGCTTCCAAACCGGTGTAAACCGAAACCGGCTAACCGGCTTATCGCATGTTTTGAAAAAAACCGAAAACCGGTTTATTTTATCGGTTAACCGCGTTTTATCAAAAATACTCTTTTCTTATTTTTCATTTTTTCAAAATCTACAAAAAAATTTTTTTTTGCATACCCACCTAATCAAAATACGTTATATTCCGGTTTAAACCGGTTAACCGGTTTTATTCCTAGAAAAAAACCGAAAACCGGTTAGTTGAAAAGTCCGGTTAATTGGAAGCCCTAGATAGGGTGGAGGGAGGGCTATAATTTCCTGTACGGATGGTTTCATAAATTGATTTTCCATTGAGTAATGGATTTTTGTTTCATTTCAGGGGTGGGGAACCTTTTCATTTCTAAATGCCATATTCATTTATATGGTTCAGCATAAGGCCGCAGTTCAAGAAAACGTTGACACCTCCCCTTTTCTTTCGACTGTCGAACATATAATGGGTTGATAACGCTCTTTTTCCAAACGCTTGCGTATAATAACTCTTAAGCCGGCGGAGAACTGGACAACTGTTGTTCGAAAACGCCGAGTCGCCATTCGAGGAAGTATGGGTGGTCAGAAAGATGACGCTAGTTTAAAAAGCTATCATTTTTATCCATTTCACCCAGAAACCACAACCGAAGCTTTAAACAATTATCTTAACAAACTTAAACCTGCTAATTTCACAGTAGTGAAACTAAAGTCGAAGGGTGACTACGCGTCTTTTAAGGTAGGAATCCCTTCTAATATATCGGGACTTATATTAAAGGCCGAAAATTGGCCACGTCACTCATTTATTAAAGAATGGGTGACAAAAGTGGAGACACCTCGATTGCCGTCAAGTTGACGCAAATCAAGAATTAAATTATCGTTTTACTACCAGAATGTTCGCGGCTTGAAGACAAAATGCGAAGAATTTTTCGGCAACGTTTTGGTTGACGACTATGATATCATAGCGTTAACGGAAACATGGCTAAATAGCAGTGTTTTAAGCCGTGAATATTTTGGTAGTCAGTATAACATATTTAGAAGGGATCGAGACTCCGGGGCAGGCCACAGGCAGGGTGGGGGTTGTCTTTTGGGTGTTAGAAATATGGAAGGGTTGCAGGCTGAACGCTTTCATGTTTTAGAGACATCAAATGAGGATCTTTGGGTCAAACTAACGTGTGCCGGAGACACTACCTATATTTGTGTCTTATATTTTCCTCCATCAAGTACTCTGGAGGTATACAAATTATTTTTTGATATGGTTTTGGCTAATTTTGGCTTACTTAGTGGCAGAAGAATCATTGTGATGGGGGATTTTAATCTTGTTTCTGCACGCAGTGGTTACAGTGTCAGTAATGACCTAGAATTTCTGTGTTCAGTTTTCGGATTGTCTCAGCACAATGATGTATTCAACTACAACGGTGGACTATTAGACAAGATTTTTAGTAACAGTAGTTTTTTAATTTCACGGTGTATGTCCCCGCTTGTGCGGGAGGATATATATCACCCTTCTTTAGTTTTTCTATATGATGTTCATAAGGCTCACACCTCTCATAACAAATTACCCTCGCATGATACTAATCTGTGGAGGGGGTGGAATTTTGAGAACGGAGACTTTGGAAAGCTCTACTCTTTAATGAGTGAAGTGGACTGGAGTGAGCTTTATGAATATTGTGATGTGAATGAGGCGGTTAATCATTTTTACGTGTCTTTATATAATATTTTTGATATATGTTTCACAAGGAAGTCACCATGTCGTGGTATAAGGCGATATCCGAGGTGGTTTTCTGGAAAGATTATCGGGGACATTAAAATAAAGCATTTATATCATAAAGCCTGGAAGGCTTCTAAGAGTCCTCGAGACTATCAAATTTTTAGTAGTTGTCGATCTAAGCTGAGACAAAATATTCGGTTAGCCTACCGAACATATTTGAAAAGGATGGAAGATTGCATATGCAAAAATCCAATTTTTTTCTGGAATTATATCAAATCTATTAGAAACGATGGTGGATTCGCTGAGACAATGAATTGGAAGGGTCATGAAGTGGCAGGTCTAGGGGTGGCAGAAGTATTTGCTGGCCATTTCAGATCTGTATACTCAAATGATATACCACGTCTTAATATTGAATCAATTTTGAAAAGTCGTACAAATGGTGCCCAATGCATTGATGCCATGCAAATCGATGAATCAGATTTAATTTTTTTTACCAAAAAACTTAAAAATACCCGCTCGCTTGGTCCCGACAGGGTGCCTACATGTTTTTTAAAAGGATGTATTGACCTCATCAAAAGTCCTTTGTGTTATATATTTAATCTCGTTATGAAATCGGGCATTTTCCCTGAAATATGGAAAATATCTAAGATTACACCAATTTTTAAGAATGGCGCAGAATCATCAGTGGAAAATTATAGACCGGTGGCTGTTCTCTCAGCGCCAGCTAAAGTTCTTGAGATGATTATGCATCATATGATTTTAAAAAGGATTGAACCATTTGTAATTAATGAGCAGCATGGGTTCAGAGTCGGAAGATCAACCGACACAAACTTGATGGTGTTTACGGATTACGTGTCGACGGCGTTAGATAAAGGACTGCAAGTTGACTGTTCTTACAATGATTTCTCGAAGGCATTTGACAGGGTTGATCATGACATTCTTTTGGAAAAACTCCAATTGATCGGTTTGTCTGACGGTTTTGTTAGGCTTTTTGGTAGTTATTTTAGGAACAGAAAACAATACGTATCGTATGGGCTTTTCGAATCAATGCCGTTTTGCACGTACTCTGGTGTTCCGCAGGGTTCAAACCTGGGGCCATTGCTGTTCACTATTTTCATAAATGATATAGCAAACGTTATTAAAAATTCTATGTTCTTGTTATTCGCTGATGATTTGAAACTTTTTTTGAAGGTTGTCACCTTAGATGATTGTCATCGTCTTCAGTCTGATATAGATAATATAATAGATTGGGGGCGGTGTAACAAAATCGATTTCAATATTGATAAATGCAATCTTTTATCCTTTACAAGAAGGTCGCGAGTGTTATTTTTCCGTTATTCAATGAATGGCCGAATTCTCTCGCGAATTTCATCAGTCAAAGATCTTGGCGTACAATTTGAGAGCAAACTAACATTCAATAATCACATTAAGATTACTTGCAAAAAAGCATTGCAAATGTTGGGCTTTATCATCCGTACCACCAGAACCTTTTCGGGAGTTAAAATTCTAATATTAATGTACAACGTTTTGGTTCGAAGCAGACTTGAGAGTGGGTCAATTGTTTGGGCTCCAAGATGCTCGAAATATACCCTTATGGTGGAGAGGATTCAGAATAAATTTTTGAGACTTCTCTATATGAGGGTGTATGGATATTACCCATGGCTTTATCCAACTGACTTTCTCTTAGGCATGCTTAACTTTAATAGCTTGAACGTTCGAAGAGAAATATATCTGGCCATATATTTCTTTCGACTTATACGAGGCCAAAATGAGAATTCCACCATTCTTGAGAATGTGAATCTAAATGTTCCTGATTATTTTTTGAGAAATCGTGGACATGAATTGTTTGTTCTCCCAAAGTGTAGAACCAGCCTGCCAATGGGGATGCCACTGGGGAGAGCTTTAACGGTGTTCAATAATATTGCTTCGGATGTCGACATATTCCACGTAGACGTGGGTGAGTTCCGACGAATACTATTTTTTATGTATTAAAGTAGAGTTCGTCGGATCTTACTCAGTTGACTTCCTTGCCACTTTTTTTTTACTGCTTTTAATATTAAATTATACTATTTTTTTTCTCCATTGTAAAAGTTTTAAATTTATAATTTGTCAACCTTGTACAATGTTAATTGAATAAATAAATAAATAATTTTTTGATCAAAGTGAATATTTTGATCAAGACAAAAGGCCGCATCAGAGTAGCCAAGAGGCAGCAGGTTCCTCTCCACTCTCTTTGGTTATTACAGATTACTGTTTTCTCAAACTTACATGTCCTGACAATGGATTTCTTTACCGGACGGATATATTAACACCGGTAGTTTGGAATGAAATTCATATGAAATGTGTCTTTGTTCTTTACATTCAAAATTCGATTTTTATTCATTTTCAATTCGGAAATCCCGGTATACCGGTAATAAAAAAACACCATGAATACCGTGATCCCGGTCTTGGTAATACCGGTATTATAATCTTCAGTCTCGACGAGGCAAATAAGAGGGGATGATTTACCACCATTCTTCTTAAAACAACTTATATTTAAAATACATACTCCAGTAAGAGTCGATAATGCTCGGTCAACTTTGAGAGTAAACAAAAATAAACACAGTTTTTCCATTTCTCTGTAGGTGTATTGACAAAATATTTTTTTGATTATACGGATGAAATAAAAAAAAAGAGAACCGTAGGTTAACTAAAAAAAAACAAATTTGTGGTCCTACATATACCTGCTAAGTGTCTGTAGCAGTGGCGGTTTTTCTTATAAGCAAATGAAGCGCGCGTTTGAGGCCTCTGAATCTAACGGGCCTCAAAAGCACCTTACATATTATAACCTATATAATTTTTGTTCCGAGTTTTATATATTTTTTACTATTTTAGTTAGAATTTTTTGACGTTTTTATGTTATCAGAAAAACAGGGCCTCCAAATTGTATTGTGCCTGTGGTTTTCCGTGTGCTTAATCCGCCACTGGTCTATAATCAGGATTGGGCTAAAGGAAACTTGGAGGAGCTAACGCGAGCCTTTGGTTAAATTAAGAAAAAAAAATATTCTCAAATTAATGTAGTACCTAACTGCGATTTCTGTAGATGGTTAATTGTATGTATTATGAAATATAATATAAGACTTTGTTGCATTTGGAAATATCTTGTGCTTTTATTTTTTTGCATACACAGTAAAAAAGACTTATCCGTTTTGTGTATATAGTCTAACAATGGTTGAAAATTGTTGAAAATATATTGCTTCCAGATGGTTTAAGATATACAATATAATATTTTTGTGAACGAAGCTCTGAACATTATCTTTTCTTTACCCGAGAAACTTCGAGTAGCTCCAAGATTAAGCGAGCCCCTTGTTAGCATATTTGTAGCTCACCGCTGTAAAGCAGTCGCTTTTTACGCCCCCATACGAATTAACGATCAAAAAAATAAATGAATTTACTTTAAATAAAATTTGACTCGATGTGTTGGCCCTGAATATTGTGCTTAAAAAAATTTAAAAAAAAAATGATTAACAATTTTGCAGACTACGTTGTATAATGTAAGTATGATAAGCATTGGCTTTACATTAAAGTTTACCCACACCTGTCACGGAGTCAGAGTCGGCATTATGAATTCTCAAAATAAACGTCGGAGCAAAATAATTGTAGCAGGATTGTTTATCCAAGCCTTGCCGGTCTTAATTATCTATTAGGGTCTAAGGCTTTCATTTCGTCCTGGGCCTAAGAATATTATTATCAGTCACATAAAAGGCCAACATCGTATCGTGGGGTTGTACTGGGTCCCGCGGCATTATACCCTTATCTTACTTTGTTAGGAAGGGCAGGCGGGACTCTTCTAGGATGGGAACGGTATCGGGTGACCACTTTGAATAATGCGGCACTTCGAATCAGTGATTTAAATAATCTTCAACTCCGGGCGCTGGGAGAGGACAACACATAATAACAATATCACAGGAAAATTATATTTCACTTGTCAATAGTTTATTTTATCTACATGTGAGTATTGCAAATGCTGAAACACACCACATCTCAACAATAATACTACAAAGGTTTTTCCTTAATTTACGCATAACCAAATTATTGCAACAGATCAGTCAAGTTTGTTGGTAACATAACGAAGTGTTTTTTATATGTTAAATTATTCTAGATAATTTGTTTTTTAATATACATAACCATTTTTAAGCCTTGTCTGCTCTCAATATGATCGGCTTAAGCCGTCATTGGGCATCTAAAAAAGAAATGGTATTTAGTGAGAACATGTTGTGGTCGAGTTACATAACGAAAAGGGAAGTTCAAAAATCGTTTTAAAAATTATTCCATAAACCTAGCAAGGTAGAAGACACTTAGTCAATCGGACTTGTTATAACGTGTGCTATCTACGGTAAAAAATGGTATAAAAACATTTTAAATAAATGAGATAAATTAAATTGTTAATTAAACTTATTATCACTTTAAATTTGTTTACTAAAAACTTTTAGGGAAAATGGATTTACTAAAAAAATAAAACATTTTTTTTACTAATTCCACATTTTTATCAAAGATGCCGACTTATTTAGTTTATTACGAGCATTTTCAGATGGTATAAAAATATACTGCAGGTATTAATCATGGAATAACACTAGGAGTCTCCAAATTTGACAAATTATTTTTGTAGTTACTATCCCAAAGATTCTGACATACTTAGATCAAAAAAAAATTTCAACAATTTTGATATTCTTCTTTCATTGGTAGAAAAATAAAATAATCGGAAAAATTATAAAATAGTGATAATATTGCCAAATATTTTCCGCTTGTCAACAAATGAGTTAAATAAGAAATGATACAATACTAATTTAATATTTTCAATTGTAAAATCAAACGTAATTGGTTAATATATGAGTTCGTGTTTAGTTAGCAAACTTGGACACCTGAATTTGAACAAACGTGTATTTCGCAGTTATTAGTTAGCGAGACATAACTCGGCATTCGTAAGCCTGGAGCCTAAAGGTTTTCAGAAGGCACTGACTACTCACTACTGCCCATTGTTTCAACTGGTGAAACTTGCCGGAATGAGATGGCTTTTTGCTCACATATCCTTCGTGACACATAAATTATAAAATAATCAGCCTTTCTTGAAAATTTAATCTTTTCATGATATTATAAAGGTGTTAAACAACGTAGATTAATAAATATAAGTACATTTATTGTTATAATGTTTTGTATGAAACCATTGTTTGACCTGGTTCCTTAATACTTATTTTAGACTTGTCCGACATTTATAAAATTGTGTTAATATTTTAAGCGTACTTTGCTTAACCATACTTTTAATTTTTAATTAATATTATATTTCATTTGTTTTTTTTATTCCACATATTGATAAAACTACGTCTTTTGTTAGAAAAACAATATATGTTATATTTAAAATCAATTATCACAATTTAAGCGCCGAATATTTTAGTTTACCCAGTTGTGTTGTTGTTAATATTTAGTATTAAATATATAAATAAATATGTTTTACTTTGATAAGCATTTTCCAGTTGAAAAATTTCGAGAGAGTAATTGTCAAATTGAACATTGTTAAAACTCAAAAATACGTATTTTAATTCAGTGTTATCTCGTTACTTGGAATGATGGATGTTAAGATAAATATTTATATGTTAAATACATAATAGTATCAAAAATTATTAAAATGTTACCAACTCTCCAATGAGTGATATTCGTACAAATAATACAGCAATATTCAAATAATGTTCAACTAAGACTTGTTATTCTAATAAAGTTATGATGTCACTATCTTAAACACTAAACTTTTACTGTTCCTTTATTGATATATTATATATCATAATATAAGACTGTTGATTTCTGCCCTAAAGAAAGTTTTAATTATTTATATTCATACCCAGACAGGGTTACAATATCAAACAATATTTATCATGCGAGGAACTTCACAGCCAGAAAATGGAATAAAAAGAAATATTGATACATCAACTAATTATAAAAATACCTCGATATGAAATTTATTAATTTCTTAAATGTTTAATTTATTTCGAAACAAAATATTTTAGAAGATGTTAAAATGCTGTATTTTAAGCTGGCAACTTTTTGAAATGTAAATATTTTATCACATAAATGGTATCAACTTTGAATTCTTAGTAAAATAGTATTGTTAAAAGTAAGTAACACCATTAGCTTGAAATATCGTTTACTTTATACACGCCTTGATAATATGATCAGACCCAGTTTTGCTCATGAGAAGTAGTTTTTTTTCTGATATATGTATACTCTAGAACAGTGCTTCCCAACCTGGGGTCCGCAGGTTTTTCGAGGGGGTCCGCGAAAATTTTCATTCTTTCAACATTCTTTGTGATAAAGTATGAGAACAATTTTCGGGGGTCCGCAGATTATTTCTTTCAGATTTAGGGGTCCGTGGTATTAAAAAAGTTTGGGAAGCACTCCTCTAGAGCGAAGCCGAGTTGTATAGAAAGCGAATAGCCAATGCCATATTTGCTCTCAATGTGGACAAGGTGGATTAATAATTAAGATTTTCTACGATAACTGCTTGTTACTATGTTGCTTGACCTGGCTTTTTCGAAAAGAGTAAGGATGGAAGGATAAGGATAAGACAGGATTGATAGTAAACGTATCTCTCTCTTATTGCCCTGTTTTAAAAAATGGATGAGTTAGAGGGAGTTTTAGATATTACATTCATTTATACGTTAGAACTGAAAAAAACAATTTATAAAACTATCCATCCTGGTAATTGAGCCCGGAACTGCACTTGTCAATATTTTTAACAAATGCTGATTTAATGCGTTTCTCTCGTTTGATAAACATTAACCACAGGCTTGAAATGTACTAGTAAATTAAACATATTTTAAGTGTAGTGTATCAATGATCTTGTCAACGCTGATGTTGATATAACCATACATATTCCATCAATGCATGCACACAAATCATCCTGAATCGTAAATGTCAGATCCACATGTCAACACGGCAAGGACAATGGCGAGGAGCATAATGCAATCAGGATATCGTACAACCGTGCATAATCACAATCGGCATCATCTCGAGCCCACTTATCAATGTGAAACTCAATTTCCTTCGGCCATTCATTAGGTGTCAGGCTTTAGGCTACCCAGTAAGCAATTTACAGGCCGACCAAGACAACTTGACCTGTGGGATGTTTGAGCGGACCGGCTTACGGGAGAGGCTTCAAGATTCAAAATTTACGATGCGGCAATACTATTTTTGGTAATGTGAATATTCTGTAAAAAATTCTTAGTAAATAATTGTACCTCCAGGAGTTTATATATGTTTTTACAGGGCCGGCGCCACCATAAAGGCGAAAGACTCAACCACCTAGGGCGCAAACCATTAGGGGGCTCATAAATGGAGTATTAAAACTATTTTTATATACTCTAATTATAGTACATTTTAACTTACATTGATGTATGTATTTTTTCGTTGTAATTATTTATTGTATTCCAATTAAAAATAGAGGTTAAGCGACTGAGTAACAAAAAGTTCAGGTATAAATATTTCTGTTGAGATAACTGCATTAGGAGGCCATATGCTCCACATTGGCAGCGGACATGGGACAATCATGTAAAGATTCTACTATATAAAGGTAAAATGATGTAATTCACACAAAAAGCTTCTTTAATGGGTTGATTTTGGTGATTTAGTGATTTTGGTGATTTTGGTGATTTTGGTAAGGTTGTGTATATTAAATATTTTGATGATTTTGGCCCAAAGTCAAAATATTTAATACACACAACCTTGATGTGCACGAATACTAAAAAATGTTTGTTTACTTACTCAATCTGAAATTAGTTTAATAAGATGTGTAAGAAAAACATTTGTATAGGTTATTTTTTCTGGTTGACAATTTGATTTACAACTAACGTCATTTTGATAGAACGTGTATTAAGTTGTAACATTACGATTTTAACTATTTAAAAAAAACTAAAGGTCACTTTTCTATTTGGAAGGTAATCCAGTCAAAATATTATCATTAAAAAAACATTAAGAGCCACAGAAAAAACTTCAAATATGAAAATTATAAATCAATTATTGTGTCTATGTGTAAGTTAGACGACCTCTGGGTTGTGAAAAAAGGAATGATTCTTTGTGTTTATCGTAAAAAAAAATACAATAATATTTTACTTTTATTGATGAAATACTTAAGGTAGTTTATTATTTTACATTTTTACACACATAAAATGAAAAAGTTATTCAATTTTACATAGGGCAAGTAATTTTAACGAGAACAAAATAATAAAACAATTTTTGGTCAGAATTCAAATAAACTTTCGGTCTGAATAAAATTAAATTTTTGGTCAGAATAAAAATATGATACGGTCAGATTTTATAACCATTTTGGTTTGGTTACGTTAGGTTTTTTTAATTTCATTTAAATTATGACTATTTTATATAAATTTTGACTATTAATTATTTGTTCTGCCTGCTGTACACTGACCATTTAATATAAATTCTGACCAATGTAATATGAATTCAGACCAATGTGATCAAAATCATGACCGAAACTGTATTTAAATTAATACCGGTTAAATACGAGTGATTTTTAACATATAGCGGGAAGCACTTGCCAACTTTTTAGTTATTCATACAAAAAAAATGTGATCACTTGTGGTACGTCTTGAAAACAGACGACTCGGCATGGCGATAGGTAAAATAATTTTGTATTGTGTCTAGGCTTATATTGAACTGATAACTTTGAGGTATTTTCTTAGAAAATAGTACACAATTAAAATATGGATTGCCAAAGTTCTGCTCGTTACTTCGTCCTTTGAATATCCTTTGATAACAATAATTTAATGTTATTTCTATCACAATATTTACAAACCCAAATGCTCTGAACTCGAAATTCCAATTCTGGAGTAAGTACGGACTTTATTATGTTTGCAAGTATACTCAAGTAAACATTATTGTTTATTTTAATGTAGAAAAATGTGATTGCAAAAACTTTAACGGTTTTTAATAAAATTCAAGCTTAACTATATTTATTAAAATTATTTTTTAATTTATTGGAAAGGCATTGTACTAATTACATTTTTTTCTAAATATCTTTACCACTTTTAAATTTTTCACTGTCAATACTTGATGAAATGTATTATGTTCAAAAAAATAAAACATTCATCTATATATTAGTAGCCGATAATGTCCGTCCAGTTTAGTGTAAGGTGTCCTCGACCTTCCAGTCTCCACTTTTTTAAATAAAATAGAATAAAAGAATTTAAAATAACATAAAATAAAATAAAATAAAATAAAATAAAATAAAATAAAATAAAATAAAATAAAATAAAATAAAATAAAATAAAATAAAATAAAATAAAATAAAATAAAATAAAATAAAATAAAATAAAATAAAATAAAATAAAATAAAATAAAATAAAATAAAATAAAATAAAATAAAATAAAATAAAATAAAATAGAATAAAATAAAATAAAATACTATAAAATAAAATAACACAAAATAAAATAAAATTAAATTAAATATTATGCAACAAAAATCTCACGTTGCTGGGCAACGGGCTTACAGCTAGTCTGTTATAATTACACAATTACTTAATCAGATCAGGGCCGATTTCACTCACCACAAGCATTTTCATCTGACAAAAATATACATCAATACAGGGCTCTTTTATACTACAAGTAAAACGACGTCAACCACTGACCGCGGACCCGATATTTATTACCATTTTGAATACTTCGCAAATAAATCATTAATATGTCCCAGATACACCGCATTTTTTGAGGGAAATAATTTTTCCTAATATACACTCGAATTCGGTATTTTTAAAAACTATATTGACTCGGTATAGATGGCTATTCATCAAAATATTGCTTATATTCTATTGGAATAAGATTCTTTAAATTTATTGGAAACCCGTGTCCGCTTGGGATCCAAATGATTAATAAATGTTTGAAAACATACTATTACCCGTTCTGTGTTTGTTCTATAAATTATTAGCAATAATCATTATGTTACAAGTTGTTTATACTGGAAGATGCTATTGAAATTTGACGGAATAGAAAATTTCATGACAAGAGTCAAATTGTGAATTTTGTATTTCTTATTGTCCGATTCAATTAATATTGATAAGCACAGAATTTATTACCACTTTTGTTGAAATATAATAATCCAAACGAATAACTGTTTCTTTTACATATGAGCCTTCTAGACGTGAAGTCAGCCAACTAGTAAAATGGTAAAACTTTTTCTTAGATTTTAACGACAATCATGTCTTTTCTTGGTGTTTTGGTGGATTGCATATTTTTATTTTACATAGATTGCAATGTGTTTTAACTGAGGTTACTTCACTTTTACGATACTTTAATACGTGCAGAATATTACAACACATCTAACTTACTATTTTCTTATATAACACTTGGTTCACTTCATCTCTAATGGGCCTAATTAGTTACACAAGTTTTTTTTTTTTAATTGTTGGTTTTTTTTAATTGGTTTTTTTTAAATGCTGCCTCGTATATTTTTAAGTGTTTTTCAAGGCTATGCAAATGTCGTTAATAGACTTGTTGTAGTTGGATACCTTTAAGATTATTTTTTTAATTAAAAAATCAAATTTAAGTGTTAATTAAAACCAGCAGAATTATAATCGGTGATTGACCGTTGCGTTGTGTAAACATGAACTTTTTATATTGAAAATATTATACATCTTTTTATTAGTTTGAAGAGTCGCCTGTCTTGGCTGAATATTCATGAACTGCCAGTTCATTGTGTCTAGCCTGAACACACTTGTGTTGTTTACAAAAGGCAATTAAAACGTGAATAGTAATTATTTTAGAAAGCTATCGGCTTAAATTTTGATATTTTCTCATCAAACTTCGCTGTTTTATTTATATTTAAGTGTAAATACCGTCTCGCAAAATTAATAACAAGAATAATTCGGCTCGAGCACGCAAGTGGCAAATTGAAACATTCTTACATGAAAGACTTTTAAAATTTCGTACATAAACATCATAATTTAGAAGTAGAACATATTTTTTTGAACAGTGTAAAAACATCATATTATTCAAACATGTAGCTTTCAAAAAAATATTGATTGATACCGCTAGAACTTTAATGTAATATACACAAGCAGCTAAAAACCAGATTGATGACTTTGAGTTGTTTGAGCATTCTTTAATTTCGTGTAATTTATTCAACATAACACCCAATAAACTGCCAAGTGGTAATTAGAATATTTCGAGATGTCAATCAAGTTTCACTTTTTTTTTTTTATTATTCGATAAACTTTTTTCTTTTCTTTTCTGCATCACACCGAAGATGATATCTCCTCAATGATACAGTTTAGATACATTTTATTTAGGTACAATTTAAAAGGCAACAATAAATAATAATTACAAATATATAGATATTAATAAAGATTAATTAAATACAAAGAATTGGTATAATTACAAGTAAAAAAAAAACAATTAAATAATAATAAGCAAGAATGATAGTTAATGGGACTAATAAACAACTTTTAATTTTGAGACAGATGTGATTGAGGATTGAATGGTGAGGGGCAGGAAAGGTAAACTTTTTCTCCAAAAGAAGTAGCAAATTTCTTGTTCTTTCAAATTTCACTTTAGTATATTTTGTATATCACCTAAATTGCGAAATATTTTTTTTACTTTTTAACGTTGGAAATCATGCAAACAGTACTAGAAAACGTGTACATTACAATATTTTATATCGAGCTGTACACGATAAAAGTTTATATTTCATTTTGGCATTGGCATAAATAGCATTTAAGAATCATTTTTAATTATTAAAATTAATACTCTGTACTTCACACCGTTTCGGGTCTGAATACGCATGCAACATAATGAGTTTCGTTTTGATTTTCAATTTATATTAAATCAGAAATATCTTCTTACACACAAAAAAGTGTCAAGAACAAAGTCTTTATGTATGTAAGGCCTATTCGATTTTTTAACTTTTTCATAGTGAACGAAAATAAGTCCTATCCATCTAAGTAAGCACACAACAGGGCCCAAGTGCGTATAAATATTGCAGTCGATTCGAATTTGAATTTTGTAGGGCGAGCTTTTTGGAAACGTAAGCTCTGAGCTTTGTCGTCGCCTGAACCCTCGCGGAGTAAGCTTTTGGAGTGAATCGAATCGCGGGGGTTTGAAAAACCCTTCCTTTTGATCAAAGCTTTTCAACAGTATTACTTGTTTTGAAAACCGTTAAAACAATTACTAAATTATTTGTTTATTTAAATAATTAATAACAAACTTTTCTTAATAATAACCATTTTTATTAAACTCGATAAAGTAATAAATAAAGATTTCGTCTAAAGAAGCTAGGTGGAATTTCAATATTAAATTTGAATTGTTCTGATTTTATACATTTCCAAACGTTTTGCAACTTATAATTCGGGTTTCAACTTTCGGCAACTTTAAACATACATGTGCATGGTTGAACTTGAATGCCTGACGCTTAAGAGGATATAGTACCTTTACGCCTGAAAACAGAGTAAATCGATCGTTTGCCATCGACGAAATCTCGTGAACCGTTCACTTAAAAATTTTTTTTTTTCAATAATTACATTTTCCAAACGCTTTTTTACACTATTGCATTTTTTTTTTAATGAAAATAGTAAAAATGTCAAGATTACACGGTAAAACATTGACTTGGATTTTTTTCAACTACTTTACGCGAAGATCGTTTTAAGGTTTATTATAAGATACCGAAGTTTGAAGTCTTAGAAAGAAATACAGATAAAGATTGGTTTAAGAAAGTGATTTGAGCAGAATTTCTAATTTATCGAATATAATGATTATACAGCCATTTGAAATGTACCATTTTTCCCACTTTTTCTGACTGATTTTTAAAGCATAATTGTATCATATATACTTTTAAAAAAAATTGAAATAAAAAACCATTTTATTGTTTACATTTAAAAGCAAAAAAAAAATAAAATAATGATAATACCAATAAATGGTAACCATTTTTCGGAGATGCCTTTTCTTACCTACAATGCATCAGTTTGAGCTTCAGTCTGAGATCGTACGTGGTATGGAGTGGACGTATCAAATGTTTTATTAAAAAATATTAAATCACTGGTCAACGAATATTAGAGGTAATCAAAGCAATGTTTTTTTATTCTGCCAAAAAAACGCGTTGGGGTTAGGGTTGCCCAAAGCGCTGACAAATAATATTATTATTTATAATACAATAATGTATTTTTCAATAGCGACGCTTGTAAAGACCAGTATTACTTTAGCTCATGGATGTTCAACTGGTAGATCGCGATCGACCGGTCGACTCCAAAGCATAATTTGTTTGATCCCGAAAGCTTCCGTGAATTTGGAAAAAATATACAATTTAAATATAAAATATACAAAAATTGAATTATTTGTAAGCATATACCTATCTAATTGTATGTATTTCGCATTTAAAATAAACATTTCTAAGATTGAAGAAGGGAAAACCCCTACTAAATAAAAATTGTTACAAGAATCATGGTAGAAGTCGATCGCGAGAAAACTTAAGATTGAAAAGTCGATCTTAAGAAAAAAAAAAAGGTTGGACACCCTTGCTTTAATTTAATGCAGCGATTTCCAACCTTGGAAGCGTGGACTATTGTAAAAAGAAGCGCGAACAGTCCAAAATATTTATTTAACGTGTCTTTGTTACTATATGAAAATAAAGGATGGGGAGGCGCGAAGATATTTTTTTTCAAATGGAAGCGCATAACACAAAAGTTGAAAACTACTGGCTTAATGGATAAGTATTTTAAAATAATTATTTGGCAATGCTTTTAAACAGAGATTCTATCTATAGATATTTGTATCTAATAGTAATAATAGATGAATAAAAGCATTTTTACATTAGTATTTATGAATCATTTCTATGTTTCAAAAGTTTTATGTCGCTTACAGATGGGGAAGATTTTCGCTAAAAAAACAAAGTCGTTTAAACGTAAAAAAAAACATTATTATTAGAAACAAAAAAATATTGGAAAAGATGTTAATATGGCACAACCCTGCATGTCATCGAACATGCAAATTGCCAGTAAAGAAAGTTCTCAAACATTATATAAAGAAATACAAATATATCTATGCATTCAATATAAATTATTTGAATGACTACTTTTGATCTGGTCTAATATTCATTTAGTTTCTTCCTTATTGAGTTAGACTATAGAATATTGAAGTAAATCTATTTGCATTCAGTAAAATATACACCCAATACTTTTTTTACTCGATTATTTTGGATAAACCGTTACGTTTTTTCATACATTTTTGGTACTTTTTTTACACGGATTTGAAACCGATTTATCAAATTATATGAAATGAGCTTT
Organism: Himalopsyche tibetana; assembly: GCA_030503985.1. Classification (NCBI taxonomy): domain Eukaryota; kingdom Metazoa; phylum Arthropoda; class Insecta; order Trichoptera; family Rhyacophilidae; genus Himalopsyche; species Himalopsyche tibetana. Next base: position 4,121,741 of record JAPJYX010000009.1, on the reverse strand, counting down.
TTTTACGCGCCACTTTCTGGAACCAATGTGTCAACCTGAGATTTTGGATCTTAGATTCAAAAGGTCAGTAGAAATATATAATAGAATCCGCAATACATTTTAGATGCTATTAATAAAAAATGTAAAGAAGTCACTGTGCGACATGTTCAATCGATTTGTTAAGAACGATTACTTAACATACAATGATTTAAAAATATTGAAGTTTTTTGTCTCACACGATAAGACATAGTTAAGATAATTTTCGGATTAAATTCATGGTCAACTATAGCGCGAACCAGAAATAACTATCAATTGCAGCTTATAATTCTTTTAGAACTCAATACTTTTCTATTTTAATCTTGTGATGTCAATATTATTATGTTTTAAACTTTTTTATGCAACAAAATTATTTTTCAAAACTGTTTTCATCAATATCATAACAAATCATATCAAATCAATATCATAAAAAATAGGTTATAAAAAATTAAAAATAAAAACTAATTCAATATATTAGAGAAAGTTTGAGAAATTTGTATTGTATGGTTTGTTTAGCGTCTCTTGTTACCTTTGGCAAAAGCCGTCTCATGATTTAATTTATTAGTACGATAGCTTACTGTTGCTTACATGTAGCAACACCTCATATGAAGCATTTTCAAGGAATATATAATTAACGTATAGTTTCAGTTACATATAATTGTTGCAACAGATATTTGGGGAAGTAAATTAGATTGTCAGTCTTTGCTATGAAGATAAATAAATACTTATTGATTTTCGTCGATATCTAATATTAATACAAATTGTTTTATATGAAAAACCTTTATAACTGTCTAAATACCCATTCGTGTGTTAGGTGGTATTGTTATTTTTGTAATGAAATAGAAAAATGTTTTGCTTGTTTTGATACTGTAAAAATACGTATTGTGGTGGTTACTTATTTAAGTCAGTGCAATATTTATGCTGTAGGTCAAATTTAAGTTTTGCATTCCTACTGAGTCGCCTTAATAAATATCACTTTTAGGGTGTTCACTGTCTCTGTCAGTATTCATCAGTTGTTAAATTTCCTCATCAGTGAAACCGGTCTTGATGTTATTTAATAAAAGTGAGAATTAATACAGATGTATATTTTGTTTTTTGAAAACTTATTTAACATTTTTTAGCGTGTATATATAAAAATATTAATCTTAAGATAAAAAAAATATTATTTATGTCGATCTGAATGAATTTTACTAATTGACTAATATAAACCAATTGGGAAAATAATCGCTATTACATGTGATCATCGTTAAATATCAATTCGAAAGGTTTTACCATAGAAATGCTAACAGATTTTATTATTAGACACTGTAAGAGTTTTTTGAGTCTTTTTTGATTTTTGAACGATAGTTCTGCGAAAGCGAATTTCAGGCATAACTTCGAACTGAAATTTATCAATCAATTAAAAAACATATTTCTGAAAACTGTCCGTATTGGGATTCAAACCAGTGAGCATCGAAAAAGAATCCAACGACGTTGACCATTCACACCACGGACCTGCACGAAATTAATTAAAATGTAATGAACCAATTGAGTTTTTAATTAAATAAAGTCATTTATTTTCAACAAAATGCTTAAGTTAATTATAATGAAGTATGAAAATTCGTAGTGAATTCAGTATAGTATATTTTTGTTATTTTTCATTTGTATAAAACACTTTGAAATCCATTGTTCTATGATATGACTTCCATTATTGCCGGTATTATCACGAGATTACGGGCGGTTTCTTTGGATTCTGCTTCAGCTACTTTTTAAATATTTATATTACAAACTCTTTGCAGTTATACTGTATTACTGGAACACTGGGCATAAATGAGACCAAAATAATTGCGCTTTGCCTCGACCCTTTTAAGCGACATTGCAACAACTATCTATTAAAGATGGCTCGTATTTTTCTGGTCAGAATTTAAATAACGTTGGTCAAAATTTATATTGAATGGTCATAATTAGGGATTCTGTGTCGAGACGTCCCGGGACTTGTGAGGTTTTTTGCCGTCTTAAGTCCCGGGACTTTAGTGTCTATTCTTGGGATCAGTTTTTAAAAAAAGTGCATTATATTCAGACTAAAAAATTAAAACCTAGAGTTTTAAACGAAATTTATTATTCATATATAAAAGGGATCTGATAAAAAAACAGATTTTTGGGATTTATAATTTCGTAGAAGTTTCAAATACCATGTGTTTATATATTGTCATATAGCTGTAGCAAAATCAAATGTTCATACCTCATGTTGTTTTATGTACAAATGTTTTTTCACTATTATACAAAAGTACCAATGTCTCAATCGGACAAAAAATGTCTAAAAGCTGTATTGTGAATTCTTTTATATTTTTTCATGTTACATGTACCGTTATCATCCCTTCTTAGTAAAAATTAACGTAAACATTGCGCATATCCATTACATAAGAAAAATAATAATTATTAAACATTGTATTATAAAACGCGATTTTTACTAGTGTGTTCTTTCAAATGCGTATAAGGCATTTATGTATGTAATGCATACATACATAAAAATATTTAATTTGAATAAAATTATAATTTTATGGAAGCGGAAATAAAAGTCTCAAAACCCGCTATGTCCCGGGATTTTGACTTTATCACGCCTCGAGTCCCGGGACTTTGAAAACCCCGAGACTTCAGAATCCCTAGTCCATAATCCATCGGTCAGAATAAATAGTCAAAATTTATATGAAATTTAAAAAAAAACCTAACCTAACCTACTCACCAAAATTGTTATTAAATATTCCGACCGTACAATATTTTTATTCTGACCGAAAATTGATTTCAATTATGAACATTTAATTTGTTTCCATTAAATATGTCAATTTTTTTATAATATCAGAGTCATTCTTTTTTGTCAAACCAAATATAGTACTGTCCCATAATATTTTCACACGTCTTAAGTGAGGCATGTAAAATAACTCAAAAATTGTATGCGATCTTGTACATTCATTTTTTAGAAAAAGGCTTGATATAGTTTGTGGTATATAGACACAAAAATTGTATCAAAATATTCATCAGGAAATTTTGTTCAATGAACCGATTTATTCTGCTTCTGACATAGGAAAATATATTCAATAATTAAAATACTCATTTGTTATAATTCCATTTTTATTGAATGAGATCAGAACCGGTTTGCTCATGACGAACATTATCAACTGATAAGAGAATACAATTTTACATTGTTATTTATACAAAACAAAATAAAATTGACTGTGTTTAACTTAAAATAATTGATATTGAAAGTAATTCACAAATAAAGGTATAAAATATGAATAAGTGACACAAAATTGACTAAAATTAAAATTTTTATGACCTTAAAAACATAATTTCAAAACTCATTAAAGAATAATTAAGCTAAAGTGGAGAATTAATAATAATTTTCTTAATGTAACATTGTTAATTATTTGTTTCCCAGAGATATCGTTCGAATTTACCGTTAGTCTGTGTTATCTAATCATCTTTTACTATCTGACAAAAAATTAACATTTTTATGAAAACATCCATTTGTCAATTAATAGTATAGACGACTACCAATGTGTTGGATTAGAACCTTGAACTCTTTTAATTTCTTTATGTATTTAATCAATTTCACACACTTATCAAATCAATGTTTTCAGAAATATTTAATTATATCATAATAGCACAGGTGTTGGTTTGATCTTGTTTGCAGAAAGGAATATGTCCAATCATGGAATTTTTATACAAGAATTTCAACACAATATTTATATTTAAACAAATCAGTTAATTCAGGTACTCAATTTCTCATTTCACGGATTATCAGGTAAGGATACTGTATAAAAAGGAATTAGGAATATTAGTTAGCTATTTAACTATCGAAAACAATGATTATGATAATAATCAATAAAACTATGGAAAAATCAATTAAATAAAGTTTGGGTAATCGAATCTTTGAAAGCAGGCGAAAAAACAAAATTGTCTAATGCATTACCTCTAAGGCTAGCATAATCCGGTTATTTTATTTTTCTTTATTAACTTAAGTGTTATGAAATATTAATAAAAATAATAAAACATTTTTAGTACTTTTTCCACATAAAATTTATTAGATCAGGACCGGTTTCGCTCATCGCGAGCATTATCAACTGATAAGAAAAATATATAAACAGTGATATTTATACAAATTTAAATTGAAATAAAAAGGTGTAAGCAACTATTAACAATTTAAAGGATTAGCAAATTACATTATAATTACACAAAATTAAAATGCTAGTTGCTTACACCTTTTTATTTCAATTTAAATTTGTATAAATATCACTGTTTATATATTTTTCTTATCAGTTGATAACGCTCGCGATGAGCGAAACCGGTCCTGATCTAATAAATTTTATGTGGAAAAAGTACTAAAAATGTTTTATTATTTTTATTATAATGCCATTCCACCAAGTATTGACAGTGAACACCTTAAAAGTGATTTATGAAATATTGTTCAGCTTACAGATTTTTATTAAGATATATTGTTAAAGAGTTTGTTTTGTCACTGAATTCAATACTTCAAAAATATTTACCAGTTTAAAATGTCTCAGAGTTTTTAGATAGTTCAAGATTTCGTTCAAAAATATCTTGTAGAGAATTTTTAACGGAGTTTTTTTTTTAAGAAATCAACTCGTACCATATTTACATAGCGTTTAATACATTTCGAATATTTAAATAAATGATTTTTGTGTACACAAACTTCGTTTGAAATAATTCCCAGTTATCATATTACCATTCAGGGCAGATTGAAAACCAGGAGCGCAGAAAAATCAGCAAGGTAAATAATAAATTTTATCGATGGGTAAACATTTTTTGAACGATTCCGTTCGCTAATAAGCTGCCCGAAATTTAAGCCTTTACACAATGTCTACCGCATTTTACAAAAACATAAGACCTTCTAAGACCTTTGGCCGAGTTGACGCGGGCAATAATCTCCGCTGTCTGATGCGACTTTCAAAGATTTTCCCGTCAAAATTTACCACCCGACCTATATTATTATGAAAATTACACACCACTTAAAGGACCTGCTGAGAGATGCGTTTGGTATTTTTAACGGAAGTAACGATTATTTTTGAAACGTTACATCAAGACTTAAGTTATCGTCAAAAAACATAGATAACATTGATTACATTTAAATCTATACGTTACGTCAAAAATAACAAAAACATCTATAGAAAAGATTCCGTAAGTTGTTTATCACGTTATTAAAAATTTGAAGCAGAGGTTTTTGCGAAACTTACAAATAAAAATATTCATAAATAAAGTGTCGAAAATTAAATCGATAAAAATATTATATTTGTAGCAGAAGAAATTCTACTGAGCATTTCATAGAAGTATCAAATTTTAGAATGTAAATGTTCACACAAAATAATATGTCAATATAGCCGATATAAATGTTAAAATTCACTTATATTGGATGTTTGGTTTTACACCTAACAAGACGAACTAATTCTTTTTTAACTAATATTTTTAAACAATCAATTTGATGCTCCCAAGAATGGAAAAATCACTGTATTTTCAACTAAAGAAGACTCAAAATTTTCTTTCAAATTCTCGACTTCATAAAGTATATTTCAAGCATCTTGGAGCACAAGCAATCAAGTGTCTTTCAAGCATATGTCGGGCTAAAGTATTCGACATTAATATTACAATTTTAATGAAAAGCCTCGGTGGTTTGGAAATGAAAAATCTAGGCTTTTGCGATGTAAATTATCATAATGAAATAGAAATTTTATTCCAAAAAACTATAATATCATAGTTCTTATAAATCGTGGAACGCGTAGTCGGGTCTGCAGACAATTAGTCAACGTCATTGGACTCTGCTGCGGTGCTCACAGATTCGATTCCCAGTAAGGACAGTTTCATAAATATTATTTGTCAGTTGATTTCTGTTCGAACGTGTTGATATAAATGATGTCTAAAATTACCATTGACCCATTCGATTCTGAAAACGGAGCGATAAGCTAAGTACTTATCCCGATATGGATCCCTATCCTTCTAGCTAGATCTACTCTCTTAGATAAAGAGAGACTGAGCGACTGCGCAAAAAGCATTTCTCCCAAAATAACTTACATTGATTGATTTAATTGGCATTTACTTCGTAGAACTCCAATATAATAAGGTGAGGGAATATCAAAATATTTTTGTTCTATGAATATTATTTTACATGTATTTGATAGCTATTTCGGCTTACGTCCTCATTATAAACTGACACTTAACCATATAATAAAATTGGTTAGAATAGCGGTCACCAAATTACGTTCTACTTGCTGGATACGGCCCTCCGAAGGTTTCAATCCGGTCTCTGATTTTTAATATTTTACATCTACGAAATATTATTTTGGGAAAAAAACCATACGGACCGTTTCTCAAAATGTTTGGCTACATTTGGCTTTGAAGAGCATCATAATACATACATCTTCACATATATTCTAACATCCTAACTGATATTGAAAAATATTTTTTTTAAAGTAATAAATTGAATATATGTGCTTCTCGGAACGATAACAAATATGAGATTATTAACTAGTCTTCAAAGCAAGTTATAATATAATAAGAAATACTTACATAAGCTTCTTGTGTCGTTCTAAGTAATGGTGATCGATCAGTATGGGAACAAAAAAAAAATTTCGGTCAGAATTCAAATAAACTTTCGGTCTGAATAAAATTATTATACGGTCAGATTTTATAACCATTTTGGTAAGGTTAGGTTTTTTTTAATTTCATTTAAATTATGTCTTTTTTATATTAATTCTGACCATTAATTATTTATTCTGCTCTCTATATCGTCGATGCATATCAAATATGGTCTAATCTCCATTGATAGAAGTGTTATTTTCCGTTTTGTTATTTTTTTAAACAGTTTTTATCGATTATCTCGGACTGCACTTTCGTCGCATAAACCATACTTGATATGCATCGACGATATATTATGACCATTAAATATAAATTCTGACCAATGTAATATAAATTCAGACCAATGTGATAAAAACTATGACTGAAACTGTATTAAAATTCAGACCGGTTAAATACGAGCCGATCAATATTTGTTTGGTCATTAAGAATTTCTTTGAGAATGTCAACTTTCTTAGAAACACATATGATGTAAGGGGCGTACTTGATTAAAAAAAAGTAAATCGAGGAACGAATATTACCGTAACTTGGTAATCTATCCATGTAGTTGATTAATGCATCAATACTAAGGCTCGTTTTGTATTACATCCTTAGGCCCTCCTTGCCAAATCAAAAGGTCAATATCTCCACTTAAATTTACCTCTCGAAAATTATCATCCTTTGCAATTTCTCTGCGAGGGGTGGCATCTCCCTTTGCGTCTGTGATATTTTCTGCCGCTGCTTTTTTCGAGAAATTCTTTTTTTTTCCTTTCCGAAAGGTTTCCTTTTTAATCAGGTGAGTACGTAATGGGGCCTCGTAATTAAGGAGGATTTATTTTGTAAGAAAGAACTTATGGGCGTATTAATGCTTTTTTGAGAGCTTTTCAAATTAACCGTTCATTTCAAACGGTTTGTGAATTAAATTAATAAAATTAACGACATGTACAAAAATGTCTACCGGATTTTGGTAAGATTTCTTTTTCAAAGAAATTGATCGTTGAATTTTTTAATTTAAAACTGAAGTATTTATAAATATTAAATTATTTAATTTATCTTTATTAAATTGATGAAGCATTCAAAATACTTGAAATAATTTTTAAATAAAAAATATACAATATATATATGAACCTTTAATACAAAAATAGCACAATTTTACGCCATATTAGCCCCAGTTATGTGAAACAAACAAACTTTTGTATTAAAATAATATATTGTTGATATTGTGACATGATATACCAATTTAAGATTTTGACAGCAGGTACTCGGTGGGATTTCAATATGAAGTTTGAATCGTTCAAGTTTTGTTCGTGCTTGAACGCAAAACCCGGGTCTTTAGTGAAAAAACATGTGGGAATGTAAAAAAATTGACGATTCAAATGATATACTATTTATAATATTAAGAACTGGCCAAAGCACAACGGGCATATTTCGAAATAAAATTAATTTCTTACGTTCTTATGTGTATGGAAGGAAAAATGTGTATATCAATGAAACATAAATTTTACAATATTATTCTTTTGTACTATTTTTTTTATTTCAATCAAATCAGTAAACAAAAAAAATGTTTTTTTTTAATTATACTAAATTTTTAATTAGGTACTCAAAATGTATTGTTTCCCCGTAAACTGTCTTAACGCTTGACTTAAATGTAAATTTATTATGTAAACAAATTAAATGGTCAGAATTTAAATCAATTTTTGGTCAGAATAAATGTATGAACGGTCAGAATAAAAATATTATACGGTCAGAATATTTTATAGTAATTTTGATTGGAAGGTTAGGTTAGGTTAGTTTGGGTTTTTTTTTAATTCATTTAAATTATGACGATTTATTTTGACCGATATATTATGACCATTTAATACAAATTCTGACCAGAAAAATACTAGCCATTTATTATCTCTTATTTCGTTGTATGGTCTTATTTCAAAGCGTTGTGAGTAATTTTAAAGCAAAAATACAAAATAATATATTTTGAAAGTGTTGATTTTTGGGAACATTTTTGGGAATAATTTAAGTATTTAAATAAAACTTAAAACGGTCATCTAGACATTATCTATTTGTTGAATTGTTATTTACTTGGTAGAACTCCATTTTCATAAGATAAACATGGAAAATTATTTAGTTATACAATAATTATAAGATATCGTTTATACCTATTTTGGCTTCACACTTTCGCAACAGGGTATCTTTTGAATTTTTTTGTCAAACTAAATACTTTGCTTTTTTTACTTTACTGAGTTTTATTGAGTTAATGCCAATTCAATCAATTAATCAATGGCCTAGTTCTATAGAATGATAAGTCAAAAAATATGTTTTGAGTTATATTCGAATACCTCTCTTCTATAACTCCACAAAAACACAACTGAAAAAAAGTATTAGTTTTTTCTTGACAGACAGATGATTACATAATATAAATTAAAAAAAATACTTTTAATTCCTAATAAATGCAACCTGAAATATCGTTTTTCTAACGTTGCAATAAATAAAAATTAATTATATCACTAAATAATTTACTTAAAAAATAAGAAAGTAATAATAATCCCTTTTTTACAACTCAGTTCAGATGCGTCAAAATTTTGGTCAGCCATATCTCAACACTATCAATTTCTATTTGAAGCATTATGAAGCTAAACCATAGAAATTTCCAGCCTCTTGTTTGAATACGGTAACATTTAATCACGCTAAAAAAAACCCAACAATAAGCTTTCTTTTAAAATGTACGCATCGCATAAGTATATAAAATTGATTAGATTGTATTGCGCTGATCATTGCCAAATCCTTCTTGATTTTATTATTTCCGAGAGCGCAGTGTTTACACAACTTATCCGTCTTGCAGAATTTCCATTCGATCGTCAAATGCGAAAGATCATGCAGGCTCAATAAAAGGAATCACGGCCCCGCTTATTCTTAGGGACGTATAAATCGCGGCTTACTCCGCAAGGCGCCGCCATCTCGCGGGGATCCTAAACCAATCTGGGTGGCGGAGACGCCGACGCCGACGCCTCGCCGTTCGACGCCAGCCATAGTGGAAAGATCAAGAAAAAATCCTCTTTAAATTGAATTCAGAGCGACAAAGTTTTCTTCGCAAGTGATGTTACTAGCTGAAAGGGTCAATCGGTTTTGACGAGTTTTTATTTTCTAAGTAATCTTAATAACCCATAACAATATACAATGTAGAAACCAATTTTTTCTACGCGAATTAATTTATATTTTGCTTTTCAGCTATCGCATTGTCCTCTATCATGTATCATCAATAATTTAGTACTACTTTAAAAAATATAGCACTCAGTGACGTTCCTAGGCTATGTGTCGCCCCTAAGCAGAGTAGCAATAGCGCCTTTACTAGTTTTACATGTGAATCGAATAAAGCCATACAAGTATAAGTGACATGTTGTCATTATTTCCCATTGTTCTAGGAATTTATAAACAAATAAAAAATTCGAATATTTTAATCATTTACTTACTCAAAAAAAAGCTTTCATAACGACATTTCCGCTCGCCTAATAATATTTACGCCAAAACTGCCGCCATCGGTAAATATCATTACCAGTGAAAATGTGTTTATAGGCAATGTATAGAAAATATATCATATTTTTTCTAAGCCATATTCGTGTGGTGTCAAAAAATTAAGACATTTAAAAAATCTGTGATAATTTGCCACTCCGAAGGACTTGCCGAACTGCCTACTCGCTTATGCCCACGGGACGTCCCTGATAGCACTCCACTCTTTTGTTTTCCAATGGAATCAAATTAAGTAATACTATAAATGTAAACAATACAGCAATACTTGCTTGACTTAATGGTTAATACATAGTAGCTTTGAAATATGTCTTGAAAAAAGTTACGTATTTTTTTTAATTTGTTAGAACTTTTCCTTGATTTTCTTTATATATTTAGATATAAACGACCTTTCTAAAATACATTAATCCGACGGGATTTTAGAGGTACAATCATATCCTCAGGCTTGTTGACCTTTAATCTTTACTGGTCATGTAAATCGAAAAATGGATAAAAATATGTTAGCCTATTTTTTATGAAAATGAAACACAAAATAATCCTACACATTTTTTTATAAAATTACCGTTAGATTCTAACCTTTGTGACATTGGTAAAACATTCTTAACCTTTTTATGAGTATTTCCGTACCCGTACGGTGGAGTAGCTAGTTACCTATTGTCTATTGCCATTCCCATATTTGTAATTTATTCAGATATGGATACTAGACACATCCACCAGTGACTTTTAGACAACACATTATTTTTATTTTGTGCTGCAAATAAAGAAAAGGTTTTTTTAAATAAGGGTAGCATTTGTAAACAAATCGATAACCATATGATATTGAGAGTAAAATTCTATTTGGGATCGATTCCTTCCTGGAATCGACGCCTGTACAGCGTTACATGTAGACAGATGAGAGTAAAAAAGATCTTTAAAAAGATGGCAAAGCGAAGTAATAGCTTCTAGAAAAATATTCAAAAGTAATACAGAACTAGTTTACTTTAAATAATAACTAATATTCTTCCCAAAATGGTCCGTATCCAAAAAAAAGGTTTTAATATTTTTGTGTGAGGCAATACTACAAATAATCGAAATTTACCGCTCAAAGGTTTAAGAATGTTTACATCTGAAATATTATATTTGAAAAGCTATGAGATTACTTCATATTTTTAAAATAAGGAATCAGTGCGATTTTGAGAAGGCGTTACTAAATTAAATTAATTAGGTATATAACTATTAATTTTTATTTTGATCTGAACATCCTCTATTTACCCCCTATTTTTATTGGACTCCCAGGGGTTTATAGGCGGGTTGGGTGTTGGGAGGTGGGAGGTGGGAGGTGTGCGTTTATCCACGTACTCATTGTGAAATTACCGCCCGCCCGTGCAAAGTTGTATTGCGCAGTGTAGAAATAAATGGGCGAAGGAAAATGTTATTTTTACCCAGAAATAATACATACCCTTCATAGCTAGGAGTGCGTGTCCCATCGGACCTCTGTTTCTCCGGTAACAACCTTAATAGATTTGAGTGCTCCGTTCCCTTAGGGGGAGCAAGAAACTATGCTACTTAAAATGGAATACATTGTTGATAAATATTTTTCGATATTTCCATCAAAATCTTTTGAAACTGATTAGAAAACAACATTACGGTGGGTTTTCAAAGATCAGGGCCGCATTTACCTGATTTATATTTTTTTCATATATTAACGAAATACATATTAGTATAAAATTATAATATGCAATACCTTACGAAATCGCTTAAAAAAAAAATTCGCACTGCATCGTGGGCAAACGCAGTGTTTTACAGTGCATTCATTACAGACAGAAAGATAAATAAAGTCAAATTTATATCGTATTAAACTCCTATATTTTTAACGGTTTTTTCTACCGCATAAGTTGAGAGAAGATTATTCGCATTATTATTATGGAAACTTTACAATTATAGTTCAATAAATTGGCTGTATTAGAATTTTATTCATCATTTTAGTGAGCTGATATATCGACGTTATTGGACTAAAAGTTATAAAATATGTATATATTGTTATAATTTCAACAGAAAATCTACCCTAAAAACAACAATTGTTTTTGGTGATTTTATAATTGGGATATTTCAGTTAAAAATACATAATATTGTAGTCTCAAATGTCTGTAGTGGTTTACATATGATTTTGGTTAATTTTTCGAAAAGTCAACGCTTCCTCAGCTTTTTTGAAAAAAACGAAATAAAATTTACTTTAAAGCACATTTTAAATGCGCGTTTTTAAAAAATAGTAAAATGCTTTCTAATATTCTCAAATTGTATTTTTCACGTTCGTAAAAAATAATTGGTTTTTGCATTTTTCCGAGTAAGAGATTCACTAAGTGTTTTTTTTTTTCAGTTTAATATTTCATTATTTTTCTACCCTCGTCAGAATACTTAATTATTGAGATGTTTTTTTTGCAAGTGATACTGGAGCAGCTCAGGGTATTTGCATAAAAAAGAAAGCAACAATAATATAGATGAATAATAAGAGCCTTTCACAGCGGCCTCTCCAGCTATATCCTGGACATTTTTGTATTTACAATTCAATTTCAATTTACCCTAATCTACGATCCTCTCTAAAATCTCAAAACACCTCCACGAGGACTTCAGGGTGGCATTTAATATCGTTAAGCAATATTAAATTATTAATTTTTTAATTTAGTGTTTTTTTATATCAAATTTATGGAGCTTTAAGTACCAGGACGCGCTAGCGTCAAGGTTCTTCTAGTCTCCTTCATCGATAAAGTTTTTGAAGAATTGTAAATTTTATCTCCTTACCATCGTTTGCAGACGGAAGGGCGTGATCGCTACAGAGATAAGAAGTTCACGGGAACTCCAAATGCATTATTTTGCAAATCACGTTCTTTATGCTTCCCCATACTGCATCCGTACATGTACACACACATACGCATACATACATACACACATACAGTACACAAAAAAGTCAAACAAAGAGAGTCATTTTCGTGATGCTAATTTCGTTCTAAAATTGCCAGTTTTAGACGAAATAAGATCTATGGAGGGTCGTCGAGCAGAACTGTTCTCGGTCTAAAACGATTCTCAGGCAGTGTCTCGTCATAGTTGTGGAGATTAGATATCGTTGGAATAAAAACCCTTATCTGAGTAGTCAGTATTGTTCGGTTTTCATTTACACGGATTGGTTGCGGGCTCGAATCACTGAATGAAACATTTTTACAATGATACATGGATATATATTTAAAAAAAAGCATAGTTGTCTTTCCGTACTTGAAAATGGGGTATAAGGAGAAGTATTATTTTATTAATAGTATTTTCTTGGGCATTAAATTAACTAGTAAGTCATGTGATTTCATGGTGCAGTAGTCAACATCGTTGGCTTCCTTGGAAGACCTCACGGGTTCAAGTCCCAATATGAACAATATTTTTTATTTGACGGCATGGCTGTTTGTGATATCTAGAAATTTACTCCTACATTTCCAATTCTAAAATAACGAATCTTAACGAGAGCGATTATCTTACTACTACTCTTACTCTACCTCTATTCTTTCTATCTTTACTATCGTCGGGAAAAAATTGAGTGACAAACATTTCTCGTAAAAAAACTCATGTTCGTACACCTTCTTGAGAGACCATGTGCTCTTTTCTTGATATTTTGTGTTACATAGAAAGTTGTAATGTTGGGCTGCAGGGGGCTTGCGCGAGCCCCTTGCTAAATTTTACTATGACCGGCTAGCCTTATGTTAATTTAAGAGACAAATATTCGCAGATCAAATTGTTACATAACTGCAAATTCTGACTTATATATTATCTACGACAACTTCAGTATACACAGTAGTACATTTTTAACCATTTACATTAATAAGTTAACAGTAAATTGCATATAGTTACATATTATAAGTGTATTAAGTAACAATCGATTTTTTATAGAAGTATTGCAAATAATTACATAGGAGTGATAAAAAAAATTCACTCCTTCCCCAGGACACCGAGAATTGCTTTGAAGTTAAGCTAGCCCATTGTTAACGTATTGACAGCACACCTCTGCTTATATATGATTTGTCAACTTATTGTTTTCTTAAATAAAAGTTATATGTGGACAAAGGACGTGTCTAAGTGTTATGTATAAAAACTGAAGAAAAAAACAGTTTTTACAGACTAAGCAGTTAAAAAAAATCGATTCCTTCGTGTAATTGAAGATTTTTTGAAGACGCACTTCCTTCATTTTAAAAAACCTTTTATAACTGTATAAATCTTTTTTGCGACTTATTTCAGAGTAGCCGGGCTAAATTAATAATGGAACCATCTTCCAGAGGTCCGCAAAATGGAGGAAACGAAAAAGAAAACAGCGTTGAAAAAACATACCTACTTAATTCTAAGTTTGTTTCGAAGAAAGCGTGTGATCAGAGTACAAACGAGAAGTGTACGTGGTCTCTATAAAGCACTATGCCGCCATTACATAGGATGGGACGACAGAGCTGTCTAAAATATTATATAACATTACATTCAACAAAAAATAGCGTAAAGTTATATATTCTGTTTTTGCAAAAGAAGTAGAATTTTTATAAATTTATAAAGACAAAAAAATACTTACTTTATTTTCAGTGTTCCAGATATTTAGTTTGGTGTTTCAAATAATTAGATATATTCAAAAGTAAACCTCTCATTTGTACTAATTATAATTTTATTTTATGTTATCAGGACCGGTTTCGCTCATAACGTGCATTATCAACTAGGGTATCCAATCCCGGGATCCCATCCAATTTTGCGATCCCGAAATTCCGGGATTGGTATGATCGCGATCCCGGGATTACGGGATTGAGATTTTTTTAGTAAATCCCGAAAACATGTACGATTTTGGATTTGGAAGAGCTTAAACCACAAAAAAAACGAGTCACGGAGATATTTTGGGGAAAAAGTATATGGCTTTGAGATTCTAAAATCAATCCCGAAATCCCGAGATCACAAAAAGGCTCCGGGATTGGATGCCCTACAATCAACTGAGTCATTATCATATCGACTGTGGAAAGGAAAAAGGACGTAACCCTCAATTTCCCAAAACAGCTTTTTTTCGATAATCACAATGTATACAACTTGACACACGTTTTATCAAAAGGATGAAAGCTGAAAATGCCGAATAAGTATCTAAATTTAGCTTGTAAGTTTGAAAAAGATGACCAAGATGAAAAATTAAAACCAAGAAAAAACACTGAAATAAAGGTTTTTCCGAGACAATTTCTTTAATTAATATTAGGTTATGTCAATTAAACACCAGTTTAGAAGTATCCGTGCACTTCAAGGTTGTGTATAATTCATAATTTGCATATGTCACAAAATCATCAAAACACGTTTTTAGCGCCTCCTGTACAATTTGATATGTGTGGGTTACGTACTTTTTCCTTTCCACGGTCGATATATAGTCGATAATAGTTAGTCATAAGCGAAACCGGTCCTGATCATATAAAATAAAAGTGAAATTAGAACATACGCGTATTTTTTGTTGTTGAATAAAATGTCTTTCCACCGAGTATTGACACTGAACACCTTTAAAGTGAACATAATATAAGAGATAGATAAGGTTAGCTATACCACTGAATCGTTGTAAAAAATGTTAAGAAACTTCGGCGTATACGACAATTTTGCTCAAAGTACTCATATTATTTACAATGTTTTATAATACTTTCTAAAAAAAACTTTCTACTGTCATATTAACATCGATTGTGGAAAGGAAAAAGGACATAGCCCACAAAACAGCTTTTTTTGATAGTCACAATGTATCAAATTTGATACACGTTCTATCAAAAGGATGTATGCTGAAAATGTCGAATTAGTATTTAAATTTAGATTTTAAGTTTGAAAAAAGATGAGCTTGTGAAAATTAAAACCAAGAAAAAAGGCTGAAAAAAGGTTCTCCTTAGAAAATGTCTTTAATTAATATTATATTATATTAATTAAACTCAAGCTTAGAAGACTCCGTGCACTTCAAAGTTGTGTATATTTCATAATTTGCATATGGCCCAAAATCATCAAAACACTTTTTTTTGCCGCCTGTAAAGATTTCTATGTGTGGGTTACGTCCTTTTTCCATTCCACAGTCGATATTTAATAATATGTATACGTAAACTAACTATTTATTCATTTTTTTTCACTCAGACGATAAAATTTATCTCCAAAATAAGTTCCAATACAAAGTCGAGTGGAGTGCTTTTTTTAACTTGAAAAGCTCTGTTGGTACAAAGGATTTATAGAGCCAACAATTGAAAGAAATATTAGCCAGGATTAGTTTCTCATAAGCTTCCTCGGCCAAAAGTTGTAATCCTACATTTCTACCGTGTGTGTATATGTTTTCAATTATATCACTTGTGTTTCGTAATAAGCTTTTAATACGATGTTTCTTTATTTATCTAGCATTATCGCATTGTAAAGAAAACCTCTTCAAAAAATATACAGAAAATTTAACACGGTAGGTACTAAAGGCTTATTACTTTTATTTGAGGAATAGTTTTTCTTGTCGTATCCTTTACTTGATAGAACTTCGATTTTTATTTTTCTGGTGATGAAAATGATGACACAATACCAAAATCGTTATTTATATATTTTTTACGGTCGAAATAGTGTACTGCTTTTTTCTTTAACTTCAATACTTCTTTTAACTATTACTGTTAATAAATTCAAAACTTTTGCACTATGTTTTCTAGTACATAATATCTTCTGTAAATAAACGACAATATTCAAAATTTAACTTGAATTCACCGGCTCTTTTGACGTTGAAAAAATATTTTTTAAATATTAATTAATATTAATCTTATTGAAGTATATTTTGATTTATTCAGAATCATATTTTTGTTTATGTAGGTACATGTATAAATTTTACAATATTCGAATATTGCATTATTGCATCATCAAATATAGGATAAATAAGTAAATATGAAGACTGCACTAAACAGGACATATGAACTCACAAGTGCTTTGCGAAGTTAATAAAAATAATAATGTAGAAATATTATATCCGGCTGCGTGTGCGAGTGGTCAACTTCGTTGCCTACCGTTACATAAGTCACTGGTTCGAATCCCAGTACGGACAGTTTTATAAATTTATTTTCGATTGATTTATGGATTTCTGTCCAAAGGCATGGATGTATGTGATGTCTCGAATTCCCTCCAACCCATCTTATCCTAAAAAACCTGATGATAGTTAGTCTGAAGAGACAAAACGCGTGTCACAGTTTTTAACACAATCATTGGAATAACAAAGTTATCATTTTTTTCTGATGGTATAACTATTTCCAAGTATATTTAGCTTACGCAACTCCGCCCAATTGATGAAAATAATTCGAAATAAACAAAAAAAAAGTTTTTTTTAATGGTGCAGATATTATATTTGTTTCAAATAATTATTAAATATTTTTTCTATGAATATTTTATTGTGTACATACTTCATGACTTTTGTGTAAATCTTTAAAAGCTTTTTCAAAATTGTATTTTTGAAAATAGTCTTCTCGTTAATAATTCATTCATCGAAACTTCGAAGAATCGTAAAGTAAGAAAATGATGTCTTCAAAATCTGAAATAAAACAAAAATTAGTCTTTCGGAAGGTAATTATTTTGTTTTTATTTGCATACCAAATGATGAAAATTTTACCCCGATTATTCTTTAAAAAACAATATGGTCGAAGTTTTTGCAGGATGTTTTGGAAGCTGAAGAACTTGCTTCGGTTGCAAAGGTCAAAGCCTAGGTTACCACTTTCCGTTAATATTATACACCCTTCTTGTGTTACAGCAGGGGTTCCCAACCTTATTCTCCCCACTACCCCTTTCACCATTGTTCATAATATAATTCCTCCTTGCCCAAGATAGTCTAATTCAAAAGGCATAATGCACACACATAGTTTTTTAACTCTTTTATATATATATAAATAATGTAAGTTTTAACGTAATATTATAAATTTATTGATTGAGATGATTTTTTTAACTATAAAATAAGATACGATTAAATATTCTTTAATGATATGAAAACTATCAGGAACTCAGAACATTTTGCATCTTATATAATTTATAAATATCATTTTTCATAGCTTTATAATTTTCTATTTTTAGTGATTTTAGCAATGTTTGTACAAATCTTCTCTTTAGTTGCTTATTAATTAAATAAATTCTTAGAGTATATCATTTGAAATCTATAAAGGTGTATAAATCCAATCGAATATTTTCTTTCCTTGATATTCGGATAAATACAGCCCTTGTTAATATTCGGATATTCAAATATTTGTTAATATTTCCAAACATAAACTCAATCAACGAAATAAATATAATAAGATTTCAGAAGCTTTTATTTTTAAAATATGTGAGAATTTTTTCGTAAACACAGAATAATAAACTCATTTTGTTTTTTTGATTATGTTTCTTCCCAATTTAAAAATGTAAAGAATTGTTTTTGAATATTCAAATATTTCAAGGTTTTCATATTCGGTATTCAAAAAATGTAATTCCGAATATTTGAAGACCTTAATTTAATGGTTTATTCAATTATATAAATGCTTGCCATACGCTTGAAGATACTGGCAAAGAATTTTTTTTCCAGTAATTATTTTTTCAGTCTAGAAATGAAGTTTTAAAACTTTTTTTCACATTTTAATCTGTATTGTAGGCCAAAACGTCTTATGACGTGTAACTTGTTGTGAAAATCGAATCATTTGTTATATTTTTTTTAATTCTTACCGTAGACATTGTTTCTACGGTCACGCTGACGAATCCCATCGCAGAAAACTGCAAGGGAATCTGAGTCCTCATCAGTAAAAAATACAGAGTACTCTTGGTTCTTCTTGATAAGTTAGGCCACGGAGTACAGTACACTGCTTCGCGTAACTTGACGCTCTTCAATCAATTAAAACAAAAATAAGTCGTACTTCATAAATTTGTTATGTCGTAACTAGGGTATCCAATCACTTTTTCCAAAGTATTTTTTTAAATAATAATATTATGATACAACAATAAACCGTAATGAGTTTTATTTGTTGATATCTTTAATTGATTTTTATACAAGGTCACCTATCCACCATTTTTTTAATTTTACTCTTTTGACACGGTATTATGTGGAATTAGGGTATCCAATCCCGGAGCCTTTTCCCAATCCCGGGATTTCGGGATTGATTAATTTTGAATCCCGGGATTGAGATTTTCTCACCGAGGAATTTGAAATCTTGAATTTGCCAATTTCGTGTAATTTTTCGGGATTTGCTCAAAATTTCTCAATCTTTTTTTCTCAAGAATTTCGGGATCAGAAAATTGAACGAGATCCCGGGTCCCGGGATTGGATGCCCTATGTGGAACGTATCCATCGTGTAAAAAAAGCTCCATTGTATGGCTTTATATAGTACATACTTACTTGTGCAGCAAGTCTGTCGCAATAGTAACAAATTACCATTAGTTTTGCCACTGATCCCATAAAGAATAGTGTAAATCTGATCACTACATATGAGGACTAGAAAATAACACAGATCATTATAAATGTACAATTTAACAAAATATGCCGTCGTTGACCGATTTTTGACGACCCCGTTTTCAATATAAATTAAAAAATATATATATTACTTCAACTCTACAGTCTTGGTGCAGAGAATATAAACATTTCTTCTTACGTAGTAATTATTTGATAGAACAAATCTGGAGATGAAATTAGACCATCTCGGCTATTTCTACACAATATAGCAAAATATATTCGATGGACATAATCGCGCAATCCCAAAGAATGTTTTCTGAATCTTGATCATTGTCACCACAAGGACAGTTTGAGTATGGTTCTATTTTAAACATATTGTGCAACTTTGTATTAAACGCACCGTATCCGGTAATGATTTGTGAGATCAGTAATCTGGAAAGTATCAGGCTGCACTCAAACGAAAAATAATATTTGGGAAGAATAGATCAGTAATTCTCCCTCGATGAGACATTGACTATCGTATTTGCCAAGCAGTCAGAAAGTTAGTAAGCAGAGTTTTCTTTTAAAAAATATTTGTTGTCTAACGGGTGAAAAGTTGTGCACTCAATTTGCGTAGGTTTTCCTATAATAATATTAATAGATAATTGATCAATAAATTTACGTATCCTGATGAGAAATTGAATTCCGTATTACATAAGTACAAAGCGTGACCAATCAGTCATGAATCAGCGTTTTTGTCATACATTTTTTTACTTTTATTGAACATTAAAATCAATAAATTATTTAGCTAAAAATAATCGCGGTCGTCTGAGGTAGAGTTTCTTGAAAAACCTTTAATAATACGAACATGCAAGACGACCTTTTCAAATCCTCAGGGAATTATAAAGATTTAGATATTTTTAGAAAGCCCATTACAAATTTTGTCTTGAAGAATGATTTTTTTATATGTGGCTTAAGCTTTTGTTATTCCCTCCATCTTTATATAAAAAAATCATCATGTTCAAAATAACAACAAAATAATTTCGATTTTCACTGCTTAAATAGAGCTATGTAACTCTATTTTTTTACATTGAATTGTTTGCTAGAAAATTATACAACTGCACTTTTAAGAGAAACTTGGACGTTCTAGTAATAATCAATGAAAATAAATGTGTATATATTTAAATATCTACAAAAATAAATACGATTCTCTCATTAGACGTATACTAACTTTAATTTGATATTTCGTAAGAAAACTTTTTTTTGACAATGTCTTTGCAGAGGATAGGTTTGCGATAAATCAAGGGTCAAACAATAAAATGATGAAAAAATTAATATTACAATGTAAGAAAAAGGTAATGAAATATTAGTTTTTCGGAAACCGTCACCTTTTTAAACTTTTTATGAATGTAACTCAGTGAGAAATAATATAAAAATAAAAAATTACCGATGAAGTAATTTGAAGTCCAAGCAGGCAAATACAAGAAACATCATACATAAAGTTATTTAAAAACACAACTCCAAGTATATCTTGCAAGTCTTTGAAAAATCTGAAATTAAATATTTGTAACTGTACATTGTTTAAAACTATCGCTTTATATTGTAACTATATCACCAAGCATCTTCAGTCGAAATCTTAAATTATTCTACAATAGATATTATATATCAACCGTGGAAAGGAAAAAGGACGTAACCCACAGTTTTTTCAAAACAGCTTTTTTTCGATTATCACAACTTGGTGCACGTTCTATCAAAAGGATGTAAGCTGTAAATGCCGAATGAGTATCTAAATTTAGCTTTTAAGTTTGAAAAATGATGAGCTTGTGAAAATTGAAACCAAGAAAAAAGACTGAAAAAAAGGTTTTTCCTAGATAATTTCTTTAACTAATATTAGAATATTATTATTAAACACCAGTTTTGAAGTCTCCGTTCACTTCAAGGTTGTGTATATTTCATAATTTTTATATGGCACAAAATCATCAAAACACGTTTCTTGTGCCTCCTGTAAAATTTTCCATATGTGGGTTACGTCCTTTTTCCTTTCCACAGTCGATATGTATCCATACAACCAGAGCCGGCGCTAGGCATTAGGCCACCTCAGGTAAGATCGTATGTTTTGCCCTAGTTTTACCTAGCAAGCCAGCTGCGTTGTTAAGTGGTCGACGTCGTTGGCTTCGGCTACGAAAGTCACGGGTTTGAATTCCAGTACGGATAGTTTTTTTATAAATTCATTTTCAATCAATTTAAGATTTCTGTCAAACGGCATGGATGGGATTCTTACATTTCTTTCCAACCATCCAATCTTATAAATGATCGTAGCGAAAGCGATAAGCTAACTACTAGTTTTGTCATTGTTCTATTCTTCTATCACTATTCTCTTTGAAAAAAGAGAAGTTGAGCAATTGAGTAGCAAACAATTCTCGTAGAAAAACTTATGTTGAGAAAAACTCCATTAGGAGTTCATATGCTCCACATTGGGAGCAAACAATTATAACCTGCGGCGCTAGACAAAAACGCCCATAACTAACGCCCGTGATGCTGATAAACAAGTATTAGCTTTAAGCTCTGTCTTTTAGCATTGATCATATGTTACTAAGATGTTCATTTTTGAATTTCTCAGCTATTCAAATTTTATCCACCTACTCAAGACAGCTTCAAAGCTTTATGATGTTTTCCACGATGCAAAATGTTAAAATTTTCGGCAAGAATGTACGAAGAAAATTCCTCAAAACTTGATTAAATGCATAATAGTATGCCGATAGAAAACGAATTTAATTCATAAACATTAAAAGACCTTCTACGAGCTTAGATCTTTTGTATCCATGTCCGCTCTCAATGTGAAAGGTGAAGGAATGAAGGTGTGAAGGTATCTCAACCGAACTTTTTCTACTAGAATTGTTTGTTACTCAGTCGCTCAACCACTCACTCATTTTCAAAGAGAGTATTAGGGATTGAAGGGTCATATAATTCGGATACTAATAAGTTTGTGCAATTATTAATTTTACCTTAAAATCAATGCGTAGTGCAAAAGACATTCTTTGAGTTTGGCGTAAATATATTTTTCTTCGTCTTCGCTAAATTCGATCCACGTTTTTTCAATATCTCTTAAATCCGTTATTTGTTCCATGGTTTCATTTTCTTCGTCGTGTTCATCTATTGAGTCCGAAAGAATACCAAGTTGTTTGAGACGGATGATTAGTATCTTCAGGTGCCCTATCATGTGAAGTATAAAGTAGCACAGCATAATATCTTGGCAAAATACTGTTCCAAGGCATATGTATCCAAAGAAAGCTTCCAGCACGTATGTAAAGCTCCAGTTTATTTTGTTGAATTGGTTTTCATATGGCAAAGCGAGGGATAGTGGAGACAGCATTGGCACTTCTGAATCTTTCTTAAAAGACCCGTTGGAAATATTCGCGACTATCGTCAGAAGATAGAAAAGACAGAATCCCGATATGAATAGGACCGAAAATATTATCACCAAATACTTCGCTTCCCGCTCTAAGTTTTTAGCAATCTAAAACATAAAAATAACAATATTGGTTCACCCAGTCTCTTTTTACGGGATTTTTTTGGACGGTACAATTACTTGTTTACTTATTTTTTATTAAATTTGTCGAATAGAACGATTCCCGGTCATAAATTTTACCACCGAGAGTTACTTTGTCAAATAAATCCACTCTAGATGTCAAAATATTTTTAATACAAAATAATAAATACGAACCGAAGATATAAATATTATTTTTGAATGAAAAAACATTGATATGGTGATTTCTATGTATACATATTATGGATCTGTTCCCTTAAAAAGGAAAAATTCCAATCTGATTGATTACAACTCATTAGTAGCATTAGTATCATTATCTGTTTGTTTTATTTCGATTCTACACCCCCCTCCTTGCTCCTCTTAAAAGGAAAAAAACCCAAACCTCCATTTTATAATTTTAAAATGTTAGAATCAATCTTGCTTCATTACTTAAGCAAACTTTGCGATAGTAAGTCTGAAGATGCCTCTGAAAGAGGCGAAACACGTGTCACAGTTAGTAACACAATACGTGGAATAATCAAAGTTAATTTTAATTTTCTATTGATCTGTTTCTCATTGTATTTTTATAATCAATAAAGAAATTAAATTTTATATGTAAAATTAGCGCGAATTTCATGAACAAATTTGTTTTTTCATACACTGTTGATACTTTTTTACGCGAAATTTTGATTTTTGGAACCAATTTATCAAATTATATGAAACTGATGTTTTTTTACGCGCCACTTTCTAACCTATCTTTTTGGAATGTATCGCGTGAAAAAAAAGATTAAGCGTACACTATATTATTAAATTTACTTTAATATGTAACTAACCAGTAGCATCATCGAGATGAACAAAAACGATTTATTAGACGTAATCATTTGTTTTTAATTATTTAAAACTGTACGCATTGAATCATACACTCACCTTTATGGTTTTCTTCGAGTGTTTCCAATAGACTGACAAGCTTATCTCGTCCCTGAAAAACTCAATCAACATATGATAAAACTTGGCTCGGTAAAATATATTCATCAATCGTACTTGAAACGTCAATCCAGTGAAAAAAATTATAAACATTTCCCCCAAGACGTAAACATCTCCTGTATGGTTATAAATGTAAATAATTTCCAAAAATATTTTAGCTGTATAAGTGATTAAAATTATCCATGAATAAAAACGGTACACTGAATTGATTGCATTGCTTTTTATATCAAAAGGCCATGAGCCAGCAGACATTTGCTGCATTCGAAAAGCCTTCATAATGGGACTATAATCTGCCGTCATCTTCAAAAGCTAGGAATTCACTGAGTATAATGAGCTTATTTTTTTTTTTGCGCACATCCCTCAAACCTCACTATCTTTAGTTTAGTCTGGTTCCAATCGTTGCTGCATTTTTTATAAACTGCATGCTTTATTACTGAACATTTATGGTAAAGGTTTTCATTCCCATCATTTTTTATACGCATTAGAATATTAAATATTCGTGTGATATACACTATTATTATCTATATATTAATAGCCGATAAGGTATGTTTGGACGTCCATTTCACACCTTCCATTTCTCCACTTTTTTATTCATACTAAATTTATATATTAAAAGTCGATAAAATAATCACTCGCTTTTCACTTTTCACAAATGTGTGCGTACTGATGATGTCCTCGAGACATCTTCTTCTTCTACGAAATGTATTTTGTTTGCGTACATTTTCAAATTAATAGATAATGAAATGAAATAAAATATAATTCAATAATTTGCAATTTAAAAACTGCAGGGCTGTCGATATATGCGCCGTGGTCGATTTATGGTACTATGAAAAATGATTGTTAGCAAACTTGAACATTATTCTAAATATTAAATAATTTAGGAAATTTCTGCTCCTACGAAAAATGGTTGTTAGCAAACTTGAACATTATTCCAAATATTAAATAATTTACGAAATTTCTGCTCCTACGAAAAATGGTTGTTAGCAAACTTGAACATTATTCCAAAAATTCAATAATTTACGAAATTTCGGCTACTACGAAAAATGGTTGTTAGCAAACTTAAACTTTATTCCAAAAATTGAATAATTTACGAAATTTATGCTACTACGAAAAATGGTTGTTAGCAAACTTAAACATTATTCCAAATATATTAAATATTTTACGAAATTTCTGCTCCTACGAAAAATGGTTGTTAGCAAACTTGAACATTATTCCAAAAATTAAATAATTTACGAAATTTCTGCTACTACGAAAAATGGTTGTTAGCAAACTTGAACATTATTCCAAATATTAAATAATTTACGAAATTTCTGCTACTACGAAAAATGGTTGTTAGCAAACTTGGACATTATTCCAAATATTAAATAATTTACGAAATTTCTGCTCCTACGAAAAATGGTTGTTAGTAAACTTGAACATTATTCCAAATATTAAATAATTTACGAAATTTCTGCTCCTACGAAAAATGGTTGTTAGCAAACTTGAACATTATTCCAAAAATTCAATAATTTACGAAATTTCTGCTCCTACGAAAAATGGTTGTTAGCAAACTTGAACATTATTCCAAAAATTAAATAATTTACGAAATTTCTGCTACTACGAAAAATGGTTGTTAGCAAACTTGAACATTATTCCAAATATTAAATAATTTACGAAATTTCTGCTACTACGAAAAATGGTTGTTAGCAAACTTGGACATTATTCCAAATATTAAATAATTTACGAAATTTCTGCTACTACGAAAAATGGTTGTTAGCAAACTTGGACATTATTCCAAATATTAAATAATTTACGAAATTTCTGCTCCTACGAAAAATGGTTGTTAGTAAACTTGAACATTATTCCAAATATTAAATAATTTACGAAATTTCTGCTCCTACGAAAAATGGTTGTTAGCAAACTTGAACATTATTCCAAAAATTCAATAATTTACGAAATTTCGGCTACTACGAAAAATGGTTGTTAGCAAACTTAAACTTTATTCCAAAAATTGAATATTTTACGAAATTTATGCTACTACGAAAAATGGTTGTTAGCAAACTTGAACATTATTCCAAATATTAAATAATTTACGAAATTTCTGCTCCTACGAAAAATGGTTGTAAGCAAACTTGAACATTATTCCAAAAATTCAATAATTTACGAAATTTCTGCTACTACGAAAAATGGTTGTCAGCAAACTTGAACATTATTTCAAATATTAAATAATTTACGAAATTTCTGCTCCTACGAAAAATGGTTGTTAGCAAACTTGGACATTATTCCAAAAATTCAATAATTTACGAAATTTCTGCTCCTACGAAAAATGGTTGTTAGCAAACTTGAACATTATTCCAAAAATTCAATAATTTACTAAATTTCTGCTACTACGAAAAATGGTTGTTAGCAAACTTCAACATTATTCCAAAAATTAAATAATTTACGAAATTTCTGCTCCTACGAAAAATGGTTGTTAGCAAACTTGGACATTATTCCAAATATTAAATAATTTACGAAATTTCTGCTCCTACGAAAAATGGTTGTTAGCAAACTTGGACATTATTCCAAAAATTCAATAATTTACGAAATTTCTGCTCCTACGAAAAATGGTTGTTAGCAAACTTGAACATTATTCCAAAAATTCAATAATTTACGAAATTTCTGCTGCTACGAAAAATGGTTGTTAGCAAACTCAAACTTTATTCAAAAAATTGAATATGTTACGAAATTTATGCTACTACGAAAAATGGTTGTTAGCAAACTTAAACATTATTCCAAATATTAAATAATTTACGAAATTTCTGCTACTACGAAAAATGGTTGTTAGCAAACTTAAACTTTATTCCAAAAGTTCAATAATTTACGAAATTTATGCTACTACGAAAAATGGTTGTTAGCAAACTTAAACATTATTCCAAATATTAAATAATTTACGAAATTTATGCTACTACGAAAAATGGTTGTAAGCAAACTTGAACATTATTCCAAAAATTCAATAATTTACGAAATTTCTGCTACTACGAAAAATGGTTGTTAGCAAACTTAAACTTTATTCCAAAAATTGAATATTTTACGAAATTTATGCTACTACGAAAAATGGTTGTTAGCAAACTTAAACATTATTCCAAAAATTGAATATTTTACGAAATTTATGCTACTACGAAAAATGGTTGTTAGCAAACTTAAACTTTATTCCAAAAATTGAATATTTTACGAAATTTATGCTACTACGAAAAATGGTTGTTAGCAAACTTAAACTTTATTCCAAAAGTTCAATAATTTACGAAATTTATGCTACTACGAAAAATGGTTGTTAGCAAACTTAAACATTATTCCAAATATTAAATAATTTACGAAATTTATTCTACTACGAAAAATGGTTGTTAGCAAACTCAAACTTTATTCAAAAAATTGAATATGTTACGAAATTTATGCTACTACGAAAAATGGTTGTTAGCAAACTTAAACATTATTCCAAATATTAAATAATTTACGAAATTTATGCTACTACGAAAAATGGTTGTTAGCAAACTTGAACATTATTCCAAAAATTCAATAATTTACGAAATTTCTGCTACTACGAAAAATGGTTGTTAGCAAACTTAAACATTATTCCAAATATTAAATAATTTACGAAATTTATTCTACTACGAAAAATGGTTGTTAGCAAACTCAAACTTTATTCCAAAAGTTGAATTTTTTACGAAATTTATGCTACTACGAAAAATGGTTGTTAGCAAACTTAAACATTATTCCAAATATTAAATAATTTACGAAATTTATGCTACTACGAAAAATTGTTGTTAGCAAACTTAAACTTTATTCCAAAAATTGAATATTTTACGAAATTTATGCTACTACGAAAAATGGTTGTTAGCAAACTTGAACATTATTCTAAATATTAAATAATTTACGAAATTTCTGCTCCTACGAAAAATGGTTGGAAGCAAACTTGAACATTATTCCAAAAATTCAATAATTTACGAAATTTCTGCTACTACGAAAAATGGTTGTTAGCAAACTTGAACATTATTCAAAATATTAAATAATTTACGAAATTTCTGCTCCTACGAAAAATGGTTGTTAGCAAACTTGAACATTATTCCAAAAATTCAATAATTTACGAAATTTCTGCTACTACGAAAAATGGTTGTTAGCAAACTTAAACTTTATTCCAAAAATTGAATATTTTACGAAATTTATGCTACTACGAAAAATGGTTGTTAGCAAACTTAAACATTATTCCAAAAATTGAATATTTTACGAAATTTATGCTACTACGAAAAATGGTTGTTAGCAAACTTAAACTTTATTCCAAAAATTGAATATTTTATGAAATTTATGCTACTACGAAAAATGGTTGTTAGCAAACTTAAACTTTATTCCAAAAGTTCAATAATTTACGAAATTTATGCTACTACGAAAAATGGTTGTTTGCAAACTTAAACATTATTCCAAATATTAAATAATTTACGAAATTTATTCTACTACGAAAAATGGTTGTTAGCAAACTCAAACTTTATTCAAAAAATTGAATATGTTACGAAATTTATGCTACTACGAAAAATGGTTGTTAGCAAACTTAAACTTTATTCCAAAAGTTGAATTTTTTACGAAATTTATGCTACTACGAAAAATGGTTGTTAGCAAACTTAAACATTATTCCAAATATTAAATAATTTACGAAATTTATGCTACTACGAAAAATGGTTGTTAGCAAACTTAAACATTATTCCAAAAATTAAATATTTTACGAAATTTCTGCTACTACGAAAAATGGTTGTTAGAAAACTTGAACATTATTCCAAATATTAAATAATTTACGAAATTTCTGCTCCTACGAAAAATGGTTGTCAGCAAACTTGAACATTATTTCAAATATTAAATAATTTACGAAATTTCTGCTCCTACGAAAAATGGTTGTTAGCAAACTTGAACATTATTCCAAAAATTCAATAATTTACTAAATTTCTGCTACTACGAAAAATGGTTGTTAGCAAACTTCAACATTATTCCAAAAATTAAATAATTTACGAAATTTATGCTACTACGAAAAATGGTTGTTAGCAAACTTAAACTTTATTCCAAAAATTGAATATTTTACGAAATTTATGCTACTACGAAAAATGGTTGTTAGCAAACTTGAACATTATTCCAAATATTAAATAATTTACGAAATTTCTGCTCCTACGAAAAATGGTTGGAAGCAAACTTGAACATTATTCCAAAAATTCAATAATTTACGAAATTTCTGCTACTACGAAAAATGGTTGTTAGCAAACTTGAACATTATTCAAAATATTAAATAATTTACGAAATTTCTGCTCCTACGAAAAATGGTTGTTAGCAAACTTGAACATTATTCCAAAAATTCAATAATTTACGAAATTTCTGCTAATACGAAAAATGGTTGTTAGCAAACTTAAACTTTATTCCAAAAGTTGAATTTTTTACGAAATTTATGCTACTACGAAAAATGGTTGTAAGCAAACTTAAACATTATTCCAAATATTAAATAATTTACGAAATTTATGCTACTACGAAAAATGGTTGTTAGCAAACTTAAACTTTATTCCAAAAATTGAATATTTTACGAAATTTATGCTACTACGAAAAATGGTTGTTAGCAAACTTAAACTTTATTCCAAATATTAAATAATTTACGAAATTTCTGCTTACTATAAAAATAAAATAAATTAAAATAAAATAAAATAACATAAAATAAAATAAAATAACATAAAATAAAATAATATAAAATAAAATAAAATAAAATAAAATATCATAAAATAAAATAAAATAGAATAAAATTAAATAAAATAAAATAAAATTAAATAAAATAAAATAAAATAAAATAAAATAAAATAAAATAAAATAAAATAAAATAAAATAACACAACATAACATAACATAAAATAAAATAAAATAAAATAAAATAAAGTAAAATAAAATAAAATACAATGCAACAAAACACAATGCAACAAAAATCTCACGTTGCTGGGCAACGGGCTTACAGCTAGTATTGTTATTATTACAGTATTCTCAAATTGAGATTCGCGAGAAAAAAAAAATACTTGATATTCTTTTTAATTTATTCCCATAAGTGACAGGTGACAAATTTGAGTGTTTTTAATGTGCAACATTCTTCAAAAAAACCATATTAAAATAATTAATATAACATTAAATTGAATAGCTTTTTTATTCCACAAGTAGAATAAAAAAGGTATCAAATATAATTTTATATTAAAATTGAGCTTCCACAAAGTAACCTGATTTTACATAATTTTAAAGATATTTTATGTTTATTTTCGGGCACATCGATTTTGCGAGACCAAATTACTTTAAACATTTACCAATCTCGTTGTGGTGCATTAAGCATTATGTAAACAAGAAATAGTAAATTGTAACGTCAAATTACTCGAAAATATTTTTTCCGGAATTTTTGTATCTAAAAAGTTTAAGAAACCTTTCACTTTTGTAGTTTTTTTTTTATTTTAATATCACTTGAAGAATACATGATAAAAAAATACAATAATATATCTTTTTAAACGCTTAATAAAGTGGGTAGAGAATTCTTTTGTCATATTTTACCCGAACATCTAATTATTGCAAACTAATGTGACCATATTTTCGATTGATTCAACGGTAACTTTGTGGAAGTTCATTATTATTCCACTTGTTGAGTCACAAAATGTGACACATGTTTGGCTTCTTTGAAAAGCATCATCAGGCAGAATAGCAGTATTTCGTAGCCTATGAATAACAATTTAAAATATGGGGTTTTTACATATTCTGGTCGTCGAATGATTCACAAAACATTTTCCTTGCAGTAATAATATTACTTCACCTGTGTTTATTCTTTTACGAGATTGTAAATTTTCTAATGTTGGGGATTCGGGTGATTAATGTAATTTACATATTTATGAGAGAAAAAAATACATATTGCAAAATCTTGTATCTTTGAAGAGAATATCGACAAATCAATTAGTGGACTCCGGTAACCTGGTTATCAAGTTCTTAACTTAATAAAATCAAAAATAATTTGTAAGTTGTAAGTTTAACTTTTCCGGTTCTCAGCTCAAGAAATGCGACCCCAATACCAAAATTTTCTTAAATATCTATTTTAATTTGGGTGATACAATGTTTATAATTAAGGTATTTTTATATAATAGTTTTTTGGACCTTTTGTAGTTTATATAAATACGCAATAACGCTATAAGGCGATAAGCGCCCGCGATAACGATCGTTCGTAAGATAGCTGCGCTACACTCGTCAGTTGTAAATTCATGTGTGCTGGGATGGCGTCTTTTTTACGCGCAACTTAAACCACGGATTTTTATAAAAAAATGTATAAGAAATGATGCAGAGAGATATTTTAAAGCCCTTAGACTTTTTTTTTGAAATTCATAAGAATAAGGCCAATAATGAGAAAACCACTGGGGTCACAAAATACCCCCATCGGCAGAGAAGTATTTTTCTAGTCTTCGAGCCGCGAGAGTTAATAAGTGTAAATATCATTATTGGCATGTACACAAGTGGCCCGCATGATTTAAACTTGTAATGGTTTCGTACGGTCCGAAATGTCGGTGACCACTGTCTCAGACACCACTTCTACCTTCCGGTTGGTAACCCCTGGCTTAAGAACCCTTTTCATTTTCTGTTTTGACTTGAATCAGTGACG
Organism: Himalopsyche tibetana; assembly: GCA_030503985.1. NCBI lineage: Eukaryota > Metazoa > Arthropoda > Insecta > Trichoptera > Rhyacophilidae > Himalopsyche > Himalopsyche tibetana. The sequence goes on along the minus strand of JAPJYX010000009.1, from coordinate 4,090,044 downwards.
TTAGTAGGGTTTCATAGGCCTGCTATAATACGTGAGGGACTCAGAAGTCTTGATTGAGCTTATGATAATATATAGCACATAGAAGTTACGTAATTTTGTAATACCAATTAGAAAACTTTAAAGGATGAATTTACATTGTTTTGAAATCATTAACTAGATTGTATATCGACGTTCGAGTATAAAATTACGTAATAAAACAAACACGTAATTTAATAAAAACAAAGCAGTATTCATATTTAATTGCGATCATCGTGTTCCAAAATCAAAAAGTTATTATTAGTACGCTTCAAAAACTTCATGATGAAGTTGCTTTGATGGAACGGATTTATTCGAAGGAATTTGATAAAAATCAAAAACCCTCTGGATTAATATGGTTACAAAAAAATGCAATTTGGTTACACGAAAGCCAATTTCCAAATTGCGTCACCCTTTGAAAATAAAACTGTATCAAACGCCAAGCGATTGTCAAACGTAATTGACAAATTTGAAAGTAGATTCCGCCCTTTGCGCGACTCTAGTGATTTACTCATTCATTAGGCTTTTTTTTCATATTCGACTTTAAAAGAATCTACCATTAGGCCTGGCTTCGTTCGTAACGGAATCGTCAATAATAATAGATAGCTTTTCACATCAAACGCCGCGAAATTAATGGCTTCTTTAGTACGGCGCATAGATATTTTTCACCAAATTTTCTTCCCTTTTATTATATAACTCGGAAACGTTTCGATAATTATTTTTTCTTTTTAATGAAAAGGGAAATGCTTCTATGACAGTGACGTCTGAATAAAATTTCGAATATGGATTTCAACAAAATAACGTTAAATTGATCAAATCAAACGCGCTAGATTTTCAAAAGTATCAGTTAACTCAAATAAATTGGTAACACCAAAATCATTTTCAATACTGCTAGTAGTTTAGTTTTAAAAACAAGTACATTTTGTTCGGTAATAAATGTCACTGTCACATGAATTTCTATTCCCATTAAAAAGGATTATTCATTCCTCATTTAACCCATAGCTGCTCTCGATATGGACCATATGAGGGGTGTATTTCCAAAGTTAACTTATTCCACTTAATTAAGCAAATTGTTGGGAAATGTCAAAAAACTGTTTACGGTGTTGATGTAAAATATTATTTTGTAATTTCTGTTTCAAATAATTGTAATTAAAGCCAACAAGCTGTCTGAACTTAATTGACTTTTTAAATGACAGCGTGCCATTGTAAATGCGTTTTTCCCATTGGTCGATTTGGAACAAAAGAAATTGTAATTAAAACTGATTTTGAAATTGATTTTTCTATTGAATTACATGCTGACGTTCTCGAATAAGCACTAGTTAAAAATTTTCTTCTTTAAAATTTGACATTTATAATTCATTGTCGTCAAATAGTGGAATAAGTTCACTTTGGATATACTTACCCCCTTCATACTTTCTCTTTTAGAATAACTTTTTGTAAGTAAAAACATTCAACCGTCAGACAGGAACAGTATAATTCAGGAGCATAGATAATAGATCAGGATTGACTTAGTTTTTTTTCGTTTCTTATTTATTATATCAATAATTATTATTATCAAAAAGTGAAAAATACATATGCACTTATTCTGCAAATTGTTCACAGCGAAATAATTACAATCCTCAGTCACCGAGACGAATTCTAATAATAATTATCAATTTCAAAATTAAAAAAATAGCTCACAAAACAAAAACGCTTTTTGTCCTCTGCTTATATCTGCAACTTATTTAGGACTGTATTATGTTTCCAGAAAAATCCATCCATATATGTACATAAACTTGAAACTTATTTTGTTTCTCAGAAAAATACTGCAAAAATCATTATTGATTTTGCAGACATGAATTGTTTTATTTTATTATAATTATATATTCTGGTAACCCGGATGTTCTTTGATAAATTTGAAAAATAAATTGCATATCTAGCAGTACTCAGCATTTCTCGACAGAACCCTGACCAACGCAGATTAGATCATCAGGAAGGTTAACATTTTCAGATACCCCAGGGATACATATCTCGAAAGATTGTAGCATAAAGAAAATGGTCACTATTTGTTGATAGATAAAAACCTCAGTGGTCACAGAGATGTTATAACTAGCTGCTCCATATACTGTGGATTCCTCTGGAGAGCCTCAACCCTACTTACCTCCTCCAATCGATAAGATTCCGGTGCTCTGGACAACTATCGGGTACTATCCATATTGTAATCAGAAAAACTTAAAGAGGGCTGATATATAATTAGACAAAGCTAAGGAATTGGCGGATGGCAGGGAAAATCGCGGTGCGGTCGCTATATGCTCCACATATGTTGGCGAAATGCTCAAAGAATGAAATAAGAATTAATATTTGTCTGACAAAAAAAAATGCCAGAAGATTCGGAAATACTGGTATAAATTAAATGATTTCGGTTATTCAAAAATTACCTACCCATCAAACTCTAACGTCAGAGTGATTCTATGATGCTGCCAATTATTTTTCTCCTAAATTTTTTTTGAGGTTTATGGAAGAAATATTATGTGTTTTGTTAATGCGGAAACTTAACCAGAAAGCATCGATAATATGTTATAATTTCTTTATTGCGGTGTTAAATACTATATAGCATAAAAAGCAATTGTGACAAACAGGTACAAAAACAAAAATCACATAGCACATTGTGTATAAATATAAATCTAGACAATCATTTCAAGTTCGCTAGCGTAAGAGATTGTTTGTTCGGCCAACTCCAATGCAGGGAAGGGTGATTTTACTTCTTCTTTTTCCGAATCGAAATGATAGAAGCTGTCATTGTTGAGAGTCCAGTTTTTCTGTAAAATTCAGTTAACAAAGATTATTTTATCGGTTAGAATGATTGCATTAGACAAATATTTTGTTTTTAACATACTTTCGTTCGAAGAGAACTATCTGTACCAGCAGTAGGAGAAAGCATGTCATTGGCTTATTTGACAAACATGTTAAGAAGCCAAATTCATAAACTGATAGCTGCACATTCAATTGAATTACTTATTGATAGTTTCAATTCTGGCAACTCTGTGGAACTATAATTTTATATTTAAACAGTTTAGATTTTTCACGTTTCATAGATTTTCTTATTCATGAACAGAAACTGACAGCCAACAAACAATTAAGAATGCTCGAATACATGGACTAGCTCCCTGGTTTTCAGAACATATTTGAATCATGTAATCGATATTCATTTGTCTTAAAAATTTGAAAAATTTCTTAATACATTCAACTTTCCCACTATTTAAGGGCCACTAGTCGGCTTTTTTCTCTACCATAATTGCTTCTAATTATTCTATGCTGTTTGGTTCAAAAGATAGTGAGAATTTTTTTTTGCGAAACTTAGGGTTTTTTTAAAATTTATAAAATATCACAACCAAGAGACTCAACCCGAAAAAGGTGTGACATTAAATATAACAAAAAAGAATTAATACTGTTGGTGAAAATATTCACCTTGATTATTACCGATATATCATTGAATTCAGTGTTCTCAACTCAGATTGGAGTGTTTTCTAGGGGTTCACATACTTCCAAATAGTTAACCCAAAAACATATTGACTGTGTTATAAAATTATTATTTCAATAGCCAATTTATTTTGAATTTGTCTTGAAATAGTCGAAAGATTAAAAAGGATTACATTTTGAAATCTATTATGTAATAATAAATATGGCACAATTGACTTTTAAGCTATTCTAATATCACAAACCTTGTCGCAGAACGATGTCAGTGATTGTTGAGAATTGATATTCAGTCTTCTGGCGGCTTGTACTAGTGACATTTTGTTGTATGCTTTTTCCAAGCATGCTCCGATTTCATCTCTTACTGTATTCAGAAGAATATCCATGAAGAAATTGTAGCATTCAGCGGGTACGTTGCCCTGTTGAGACAAAAATAGAGAGATATAATGAAATATTTTCAATTTTATGAGATAAAATGTATACATATATCGATGTCCTAGTTCCATAGATAAGTCAAGAATTTTATGTTTTGAGTTATATTACCAATAATATTCAAATATAGCTCCACAAAAGTACTAAAAGAAAAAATGACTAGTTTTCTCTCGGTAGACAGTTGTTTGCATATGGAAATAAAGAAATATAAACAATCTCTCAGTTCGATATAACAAGAACTCGAAATATCATTTTATGGTTTTATCAAAGTTGCAATACATTCAAATTGAATTGAGATGAATGACTAAATGATTGGCTAAAAAGATGAGACAAATAATAATTGTCAATTTTTTTTAACTCAGTTTAGATGTGTCAAGGTTTGTGCAAAAACGTGCAAGTGGTTCGAGAAGAACAGGTCGGTCGGTGAGTCGCTCAACCTCTCATTTTGAAGAATAAAAATAGATGGATGGAGCCAGGATATGAGGAAGAGCATATCACTCTCACTGCACCCCGTTTTTTTAAGATTTGATCAGTGGAATGGAATTGAAGATATCACATAGATTCCTACACCTTCAAACGGGAATCCATGAAACAATTGAAAAATAAATTTATTGACGGGATGGACTGGGATTCCAGTAAGCTACCACCGCAACCGAAGAGCATACCGTTGACCACTTGTCTAGAGACCCGGTAATATAAAATAAGTACACTAAAAAATTACTTCCATCATAAAATACGAATAAACAAGATTATTTCCAAAAAAAAAATGCAAGTTTCCTTCGCAATTAACACATGATTTGCATACAGTGCTACACTTTAAATTGAGTCATATTTCATCGAAAATCGTTCTTACTACCATACAATATTACGGCTTATATCCACTCGGCCCTTTCACATGAGATTTTTTAGTTTTAATTTTATATTTCAAGAGATTTTCACAGATTTTTGCTGCTATTTTATCAATTGCGATTGTATCATGTTATCATATTTGCTTTTTTTCATATAATATAATTCATTATTATACAAATGCAGAGAGTATTATATTATAACATTGATATGTTTATTGAATAAAAAACTATCCAAGCGATTTCTCGTGTTGAAGACTACATATTTTTGATGGCTTGTTATTGCAATATATTTGTGAATTGCTCTTACTTTGGCTATGAATATCTTATTGTAGCTGCCTTCCATGAGGTATTGTTCTAAAGCCAGAGGATGGCGAATATACGGATCAGATTGGATACTTTCAGGCGGCAGAAGCTCTAATTCGGTGTGGAACTCTGCAACTCGATTTTGAGACAGAAGGAATAATAAATTAAGCCCCAAAAGCTGGAATGTGTAAGATGACTCAGGTATTTGATTCCTAAAAAATAAGAAAATGTATTTATTGATGGTCAGATGCAATTTTTACCAATTTTGGAATCTTAGAATTCGGATTGCATCTTATAATCGATGACGTCTTACAATCGTTATCAAAAGCTAAAAGAAAATGTTTTCTTGTAGCTTAAAGATGCACTTGTTTATTTTAAATAGGCAAACTACTTAGCTGTGCAACATTCATTAATTTGAAAAAAGTGACACTGAAAAATCAATATTGGCAGTAGAGGTCTTTAATATATTTCAACTATTAGTATGTTTAATTTTAAGAATGAAGTAAGTTAAAATGAAATATACTTTACTTGTAATCATAGTAATAACACTTCAATTGTGCCATATATCTTTCGTACACGCCAATGTCTTTGACAGCAACTGCCCATAATGTACCAATCTCTAAAACATCTCTTGCGATTAATAACTCCTGGGGAGAAGCATCACTGCTGCTCATCGGCAGGAAAGATATTTCAATCAAGGCCAACTGCAAACATATGTTAAATACTAAATTAATAAATAAGATAAAAGGCATTCGCAAGCGGACAAATCTAAATGACCCTTTGTGGTGAAATTAATGAAATCATCGCAAATGACTTGCTTTGTTAACAGCTGGCAGACGGAGAATTCAAATACTTGAGATTAGAGCGGAATGAGTAGGGACATGACTCGCGGAGAATCGGAAACCAATCGTTCGATAGTGCCTAAGCGACTCACTAGTACATCGTTCACGAAATGGCAGAAGACGAATATGATTATTAAGCAATCGAAACATACAATAGTCACTAAATATATTGGTAAAAGTAGAGTATAGCTCGTCATGGATTATTACGGCGAAAAACTTCACAAACTAAGCTAAAAACAACGCCACGATTTAAAATTATTTTTTGAGAGCTTGATAATCGCGTTAAAACCACACATTATTACGAAGAACACTGAAAAATATTTCGTATTTCGCATAATTTATCAGTGTTCTTCGTAATAATGTCTGGTTTTAACGCGATTATCAAGCTCTCTAAAAATAATTTTAAATCGTGGCGTTGATTTTAGCTTAGTTTGTGAAGTTTTTCGCTGTAATAATCCATGACGAGCTATACTCTACTTTTACCAATATATTATTCAATATACAAAATATTAATCATAAAAACTAGATTTAAAATTGTAAATAATTAAAAACAAAATAAAGTAAATTTGAACTGTCAGAATGAGTGCGCATTATTAAAGTATTCAATGAAAAGTTAACAGAGTCTGAGGAATTTATTTATTCAATATTTTACCTCTAGTTTCTGAAGAATTTCACCACATTTATCTAGCTTAATATTTCGCTTATCCCATTCATTTTTCAATGATTTGTAAAGCGCGACAATTTTGTCCAACGCCGCCATAGTTGACTTCGATTATCTTCAATTTGAAAATAAGAACATGACAGTCATTCCTGAGCTTGCAAGACTACTGATTTTTATTTCCTTACATTATTTTATAGTAAAATAAATTATTTGATACTTAATAAATTTAAGCTTAACATAATCATTTTTTTTCAGTATTTATTTATTTTCAACTTTAATAAAAGGAAAATGATTGATATCAAATATTATCGAGAAATATATGTCGTTTGTGGCAAACCTAAAATATCTTTTCTAGCTGTCATCTCAAAAATTAGATAAAAAGTTACTATTTTAAATAAAAAATGCTGTTGCGATCATGTTTAATACGATTAAAACACTCAAAACTGCACGCAGGTTACAGAGGTTAGCTAATTCTTTAATATTACCATCTTTCTTTTTCGAAAAAAATACAATACATTAATTAACCTAAAAATATATTTTATCAATTATAATTATTACTATTTCAGGTGTATCTTCTGAAACACCGAAGTGGGATATCGTAGCCGCGGTATGCTTAGAAAGACTTCCGTTAGTCACTCCAAAACTTACTGCCATTCAAGAAAAGTACAAAAATCTTTTAGCAACAATTGAAATCGAAAATAGTATGAAATCAGATCACGAAATCAAATACGAAAATGATTTGTAAGTATTGTAACGGTAACTATGTGATAAAACATGCTGTATATTTCTCGGCGAAAAAATTCACAATGTAGCTAAAAACAACGCCATGATTCTAAATCATTTGTTGCTGTCTTGATTTTCGCATGCTACTCTTTTTATACCTAAAAAATAATGAAATGTCGCTAATTAACGCAGCTCTGTAGCAAATTTAAGCGACTATATCTCTGTCACATATAATTGATTTTTTCAGAATGAAGTTAAAGAAACGATTCCACAACCCTGGTACAAGTTACATAAAAAATATCCGGTTATCTTAAAGAATAGCATCGTGAAGCATTTGACGTTAAATCTAAATTGCCGCCAACACAGAAATCGTTCGTGAATTATTTGATTTAATTAATTATACAAATCTAAGCAGCGTTATGATCTTTGATTACTGTCAGAATAAATGAAAAAAATAAATGTATATTCAATCGTACCGATTTCGCCGCGAAATCGTTAATATTGGAAGCTATGTGTAACTACTTAAACATCTTAGTTAAGATACGATTGAATATACATTAATTTTTTTTATTTATTCTGACAGTAATCAAAGATCATAACACTTCTTAGATTTGTATAATTAATTAAAACAAATAATTCACAAACGAATTCTGTGTTGGCGGCAATTTCGATTAAACGTCAAATGCTTCACAACGCTATTCTTTAAGATAGCCAAATATCCTTTATATTCAATATCTCTTTTTAGAATAACAATGCAATTGCTGAAGGAAGAATCGAAAGATGTCGACTTGGATGCTATCAGTAAAATTACAGCTCAAGATTTCGAAGACGCTTGCGCAGAGGAATTTGAAAACTTCAAACCAGCCCTTCTTGAAACAGGTAATCTGATAACTCACTCTAAACTGCTGCATAATGAAAATACATATTTTAAATTAACATCTTAGCATTTATAGATAATATGTCATGTAGTGCTTTGTTCAACGGACAAAATTATATCATTAATTCGAGAATATTGATTTTGTTTGTAATGTGTTGCAGAAGCTGACAAAAAAAATGATCAAAAATCTTTAAATAGAAATTTACAATCACATCTGGTTCTATTGACTGAAACCCAAGTCGGAAATGGTCAAAAAATGGCATTTCCTCAAGGGAAACACAGCGATGGTGAAACACTGCGACAGGTAATGATTTGTTATATATTAGCACAAAATTTCACGACTTCATATTTCCTCTTGTAATATTTTAATTGGCCAGTCTATTTAAAAATGTTTTCATCCGTCATCAATGTATTGCAATAATGCATTAATTTCTGCCAAACTTCCAAAACCGCCATGTAGATTTATTCTGAACTTATTAGTGTCAAAATTTTATGCCTTTTAGTAGACATTAAAACCTCTTCATACCAATTGAAATGATGAGTTTGTGGTGGCGTTACTTTTTATACTAAAAATTATGAATTGCTTTTATATTTCAGACAGCAGAAAGGGTCCTCAAAGAAAATTGTGGTGATAATATAGTTGCAAAATTTTTTGGAAATGCTCCTTGCGGATATTATAAGCAAAAATATCCAGGAAAAAGTGAATCTGGATCGACTGGAGCCAAGGTAAACAATTTATGTAACTATGAAAAACCTATCGTGTAATATATAACCTTTGATTATTATCAACATACATGTATAGTAAAGTATTTTGTTATCTTCAAAAAATAAATCACTTTAATACTAATTTCACATTTATTTCATTTTGTCAGGACCATTTGAAGAAATTGTGGAATTAGTAAATTTGAGAATTGAGGCGCACGCTTGGGGCCTTGGCTTATATTATATAATCCATATATACTTTTTGTTCAGATTTTTATTATTTTATCTGAAATTTGTTGACTCTCTTATGTTATCTGAAAAACGGCCTCCAAATTTCATTGCACCTGGGGCCACTCTTGGCTTAGCCCCCCATTGCATACTGACATTGATGTTATTTTAAAGTTAACTTTTTACGAATAAATATATTTTTTTATTCAAATGTATTGATTCAACAAAATAAGAAAGTAACATTGTAACTAAATGGACACTATAAAATATTATAGTAACTATATTTTTTTTTATCATAATATAATTCAATACTGACATCTTTCAACAATAACCATTACTAAAATGACCTTACCTTTTGAACTTTTAAAAACCCACATGAGATATGTTGCACATTAAAAATAAAGTGATTTTACAGTCTATAAAATATTACCTCTGGTCGGTTCTGTTCAGCAATGAACTGAAGTCTCTAACCTAACCTTTTTCTTGGGCCTCTTTTCCGGGGTGGCGGGTCTGCCTTTGGGCTTGTAAAATTGAACCCCCGGACCAATTATGTATCTTTAATACAACCTCACATTCTGAGACTAATACTAAACAGAATTCATATCAATATGATCCTCTCTCTACTTATGTTATGCAGTACAAATAGTCCTCGACTTACGATTGAGATACATTCTTGAACTTTGGTCGTAAGTTGTACTTCATAAAAAATATAATCAGTAATTTTCAACAAATGGTATCTCAAAAATTGCAAGTTTCCAGGATAATTTAGAGGTATTTTATTGAAATAAGAGTTAGTTAACACTTCTTAGTCGGGCGCTTCAAAAAATAGACTCAAGCCTGTAGCGGGCGTTTTTTAGTGATTAGCGCACAAATATATTACATTCTTAAAATCAACACAACTTCTAAGCCAAACGATATTTTCGATTGAAATTTAAAAACAAATCATACGTGACATCTAATCATTAAAAATAAAATTAGAACATTTCGATATCATCATAATTTCACTATGTTTCAAAGCTGAATATAAAACCTGTTATCAATTTAGTAGATAGCACTCCGCATGTTATAAATATTAAATATTCAAAACATTCTATAAAACAAAATAGCATATTTATCAATATTTTATAATTATATGAATAATTATAATATATAATCGCCATTCCTACAACTTGACTACCACTGGAAGTGTAAAATCTAATGCCGTAAAAATTACAGCGTAATTACACCCTTATAATCTAGCAAAGAATTAGGACTAATGTTAATTAGTTGCGGCATTTTATTTAACGCCGACAAACAAACCCGTGATATTATGTGTCCCGCAAACAAGCAACGATATAAAAAAAACATATTATGCCGTGATCCGCATTCTACCGACAATACGCTAAAAACGACTTTTGCCGTGATCCGCATTCTACGTACAATCAGCTAAAAACGACTTTGGTCGTGGCCCGCCTAAGAAGTGTTAACAGTTTTTTCAATTTTATTAAAAATTTTAAGTTACAAGAAGAAAATGAGTGCAATATTTCACAAATGATCTTAATCTGTGTCTACATCCGGGGTGAGGAACCTTTTCATTTCTTAATGCCACATTCATTTAACTGATTCAACATAAGGCTGCAGTAAAAAAAACGTTGACACCCTCCCCTTTTTTTTCGACTGTCGGACATATAATAGATTGATGATGCTCTTTTTCCAAATGCTAGAGTATAATTTTTTGATCTAGTCAAATGGCCACAGGTTCCCCTCCACTTCCATCTTCCAGAATGTTGATACTTCTGAAGAATTCCAATCTGGATAATAAAGGTTTTAAAACTCTTTAGTACATCCAATCCTTTTTTAACGCGAGTTTTTTGGATGGCACCTCAACATTTTTCTTATACACTTTTTATGCGAATTTGGTACCAATTTATCAAATTATATGAAAATAAGTTTTTTTTTACGCGCCACTTTCTAGAATGAATGTGTCGCGTAAAAAAGGATTAGGTGTTGTTAATAGATTGGTATACTGTATTGTTAATCTTTCCTAACAGTCTTACTTCAACTTTCGTATTAAACAATACTCATCTAAAAATGCATCCATTCCCATTCTGGAAAAAATCATTTTACTGAAAAAGGTATATTATTGATCACTCTTGGTGGTGTTCACTGTCAATACTTGGTGAAAATTCATTATATTAATAAAAACACAGTATTCCATTGTACTATATTCCACTTTATTTCAAAAGGTCAGGACCGGTGTCGCTCAATGCGAACATTGTCAACTGATAAGAAATATATCAGTTGACAATGCTCGCAATGAGCGAAAGCGGTCCTGACCTTTTGAAATAAAGTACAAAGGAATATTGTGTTTTTATCAATATATTATAGAGTTATTTTTACAAAAAGGCTTTCTTTCGAACTAGATAGATACCTATCATCTCACAAAATGCACAAAATCAATGAAATCACACTTACATCAAAAATACTACTATTGAACTAGAAGAGATTTACAAAATATGCATTCATTGGAAAACAATTATATATACACAATAAATTGTTTAATTGCTAGTTATTTGACAGCAATCTAAACTACTTAACATAAGAATTGTGACCATAAAACAAACCACTTAAATGGAAACAATTAGGGCAAAGCAGAAATAATTATTTAATTAACAGTAATTCATGTTATTTTTTCGGAACAATATTAAGTGAAAAAAACTGCTCGTTATATCAATTTTCTTTTCTTTAGGTATTTTTCTACTACGCTCGGCATCTATCAGGACAAGTGAAGAATGACACCCAGTACAAATGGCTTAACAGAAAGGAATTGATGACAACATTACCGAGCGCCTATCATTCTTCAATAACAGATTTCCTCATCGAGGAGTCCTCATAGTATTTTAAGTTTAAATAACATTATTGTGATGTTGACACTTCAAATTTCATTCAATTGTTTTAATTAATTAAAACAGGGTTGTGCTTCAAGTGTTTCTAGAATGTTTAAGAATGCTAGTCCCTTGTGTTCCTACATTCTAAAAAGTGAAAGCCGATGTAAGAACCATTTTATAAATTTCCATATTTTACAATGCAAGGTGTCTGGTCTGCATGCTTACACTTCTGGTTTTCAATACCATCTGGAACATTTACCAACCTTGGCTTCTCTTTAAATTTAAAAAGCATGGGATATTGAAATGTCTAATAATAATCTAAAATGGTAGATAACAATTGGATGAAACCCTATACATTCTATCAAAAATAATAAGTATTAAAAAAATCGAGAATAATAAAAAGACGGGTTACCATGATTAGAAGGAAACGGACAATACTAAGTAGTGTCAGAACAAAATACTTTTTACTGAAAAGGGAGGGAAACCCATTCAACCCTTTCGATTGAAATCTCCAGTGTCAATATTATATTGCAGGAATAGTGTGAAATAGATGAAATAAAAAAAACTTTTGTATTGGCTTTCATAGCATTTTTATTTGCTTTTTCCTTAACAGTTTTATAAATATGAGAGTTGACAACACAACAGTGTTTTAATTTAATTAATTGTCAAAACATTTAGCAATCTCAGTTATCATTATTTTTTATTGCAATTAAAACAGCACGATGACAATGGGAAGGCATTTCTCATAATATGTTAATATATATATTTATATATACGGAACTAATATAGATAAATTGTCAGAATGCTTCCTAAAATATGTTAAAAGTTAAAACATTTTTAAATTTTCATAGATCAGACGATACAATTTATCAAGAGAAGGCTGAGCCACCGAACGTCTGTCTGTCGCTAGTAACGCGGACATATATGTAATACTGAGCAGCTATCGTGCCTTTCTTTCTGGGAGAAAAACTAGGGCGACGTTTACTGGTGGCAGAGCCCTTCCTTTGTCGTAGAGCTAAAAGGGCGAGAGGGTCGTGTCTAAAGATGACAATAATGAAATATCTTCAATTTATATAATATAGCATATTTACTCGCATATAAGTCCCAGGCAAAAATTGAACACTTCAATCTTCCAAGGAATACAAAAATAAAACGCCTGAAATCGAACGGTGGTACTAAATTATTATTCACAACTGTGACAAACATTTGAGAGTGCATTTTTATATTCATAATTTCACTATTAACACTTAAAATAATAAATTGTTTTAATATATTACACTATCGGTATGCCAAAACATAAGTCGAATCAAATGATGGCATCTCAATGTCTGTATTAACACTAAAATTGTATACTCGTGGGGAGGGGACCTACAAAAAAAAATTAGTCAGAATTACACAGAATTATCCATTTATTTTTATTCGCGTAACTCTTCAATCGTTAACTGTTAAAAAATCTACCCTAGTGTCTGAAAATCGAGAGTAATATACTTGGACAACGTTCAGGAAGCAAAATTGAAAAAGCCTTAAAACCTCATATTAAATATGAACGAATCTGTATGGATGTACGTTTAAGATTCTACAAAATTGGTGTGTTCTCACACTCAAAGACGTTGAGGGATTATTATTATCTTAAACATTCTAAAGAATTTCAACACCTACATCTACTGAGAATTTTTTTAATAGTGTCACTTCTCCGTTTTAAGACTTCAGAGGAGAAATTTATTAAGTACAAAGTTTACCAAAATGCCATATAGGAGAGATATGTGTGGTTAAATTATTTTTAATATAAATTACTTACAATTTGATAATATCAGTATCGATTTTATACAATAAATACAAACCCTACGTCGTAATAATTTCAAACAACAAAAATATTCACTCCGCGCCCGGGCGGCCGTCGTTAAAATTTGAACGCTCGCTAAAAAAATAAATAACATCACTAAAACGAGGTCGATCGCTCCGTCATCGCGCGGGTGGACCGAAACGATCGGCAAAAACTTAAAAGAAAATAATTATAAACCGATATCTTCTGTACAACACGGTGCACTGAAAACAACAAATATACCATTTTCCAATAATACCGTGCGATCGTGCAAATAAGTTTGAAGCCGTTACAATCTAACAGTATTATAATAAAACGCATGAGCACAGTCAGTCCGATATCGATTTGAAAACATTATATGCGAGTAAACATGGGCAGAATTTGCTTAACGTTACGTTCTAGGTAAGACTCAATGCGATAACAATGTGTCGGTACGATATTTACAATCAAAACGGGAGACTTGAACAGTCGACGGTGACCGAAGGAGGGGGAGCGGGGTGCACGGAGAAGATTATCGAGGTTGAAAAGCTCTAAATACAAATGGCAACACGTCCAATCGGATTGTCGACGGTACAACGTAAGTCGCTCGACCGCTAAGTATCGAACACCTAAAGAATTATCTCGACGTCACTTCGATGAGAATCACGACGGCGTCTCGTATAACATCACAAACTTAACATTCGTTTCAAATGTCAACGATTTCAAGACTAAACTTACGACGACAGTTTATCTTACACTGATAAAATTACAATAATCACACTAAACTAAACCTTTCTACACCAAGTGTTCGTATAAAAAAATATTCATCGTCAAACGGTGCCGAAAAACAAAGCACTAATATTTCAATAGCCGTCTATAATATAGAATCATCAATTTAAAGATTCTATCTAGCTTCGTAACATTATAATTATACAACATATTATGTCAGGATATTTTCCGGTTAGATTGAGCATCGTCATGGACATTGAAAAGTTGATATCTATTCAGCGACTCGGTCAAAAGGTCTAGTGAGTTACAGATCTCTTTTGAGAGCATAAAATTCTTCAATTTATATACACAAAGCGGTTTCATCGGAAGTCTCTTTTTATCAAATATATCATTACAACAGTGGCAGTTTGCAATATGCTATTGTTGAGAAGCTGAACGCGTACAATGTTGCCAGATGCAGATGGGGCTGGGACTGGCGCACGGATGCCCGGGCGGGGGGAGGGGGGCAGTGAAAAGTAGAGTGAGGTGTCATGTGTGGGCGTGAATGTGAGATTCAATGATGTTGATGATGTTTGAAAAGTTGAGTGGGATGTCGGGGTGGACCGAGGTGTGACGGGATGGGCAGGGTCCACGACGGGCGGGGTCACAGCGGTTCGCGTTGTGGAACCCAAATGCTGGGACCGCTCTCCGAAGCGATGACTTCTTTCACTTTGCCGTATATATCTTCCGGAGTGTCGCCTGTCACCACAGCTGAAATCGAAATAATGCAGTTGTTAATATTGCCTGAGCGGTGTTACTAAAAGTAGAACTTGGCAGTAAATGTTATATCCGTCTGTTATGTAAAATCATGAAATATATAAGAAGCGTTGTATATGGTTGCTTTAATCAGTTTTCATTTTCTTCGGTATTAGAATCTATTTCATTTTTATCATATCGACTGTGGAAAGGAAAAAGGACGTAACCTACACATTTTACAGGAGGCGCAAAAATGTGTTTTGATGATTTTGGACCATATGCAAATTATGAATTGTACACAATCTTGAAGTCCACGGAGACTTCTAAACTGGTGTTTAATTGACATAATCTAATATTAATTAAAGACATTTTCTAAGGAAAACCTTTTTTCAGCCTTTTTTCTTGGTTTTAATTTTTTACAAGGTCATCTTTTTAAACTTAAAAGCTAAATTTACATATTAATTCGGCATTTGCAGCTTGCATCCTTTTTATAGAACGTGTATCAAGTTTGATACATTGTGATTATCGAAAAAAAGCTGTTTTGAAAAAACTGTGGGTTACGTCCTTTTTCCTTTTCAGTCGATATGGTATAATGGTTTTTTTTATGACTTCATTTAATCTTTTAATCTTTAGATGATGAGTAAATAGATCTATACTGACTTTACTTTACATTACTGGCTTTTTTTCACATGACAATTGTGTGACCAACGAATATATTATGTAATTAATACTTAAAGCATAGCAGACAGACACTCCTGTGTCGAGTTAAAAGTATGTCCATACTCATTTACAGAATAATGGCATTAACGTACATGTACATCCATACTCTTCTAAAGGTTAATGTGATAAGGATAGAAACCAATTCTTCAGAAAGTTGTTGGAAGAAAATTTTATAAATGAGGAGCAAACATTCAAAAAGTGTTTTGTCACAAATTTTGAAAAATGGCGTTTTATATCAATTCTGATAGCCCATAATAAAACCTATGAATGGAAATCAAAATCAGTGTTCAAAAAGGTTTTTTTTCATATTGAAATGAAATCATAAAGTTGACACATTCATACAAACCGTCACTTTTGCAACACTTAAATCATCATTTTCCAAGCTTTGTATTTGTGTGACAAAACACTTTTTGAATGTTTGCTCCTCAAATTGTTTAACATAAGCAAATTTAATGTAAAACGAGTCATTATTTATTATAATGATTTGATGAAAATATTACATTCATTATTTTTATGCGATTATTATTTTTCTCAATAGATGTGCCCGCTTGCACCGTATAATGAATAACGTATTCCTTTGCCGGTCATCGGTGACACCCCGTGGAGATCCAAGTTTTAACTAAAATGTCGTTTCTTTTTAACCATGTCCGCTTCGAACATTGAGCACATGAACTCCTAATGGAGATCATTTTTTAATAAATTGTTTCTTTGCAAGAAAAATCTTTCGATTAGTCAATTACAGCCAAGAACATCATCATAAAATTGATCCAAAAGTATACACACCTGTAAAATATTCTGCGAATTCTTGTTCCATCTTTATAGCGCGTTCATATGTCTTGCGAGCTTGTTCTTCCGTCATACGTTTATTCATTTCCCTGAAAATTTGTAACATGGAAAAAGTTAATTAACGCCCGTAAACTCAGGTATTGAATGTCTTCAAAAACGTACACAGCGAGATAACTCAGGCATCTTCATTTATAAAAAAAAACAATGAATTCTTTCATTAACCCTTTGACCGCGGTTGACTGCTATAGCAGCCCAATCTGAACCGATTTGGATCCGAGCCGCGGTCAAAAGGTTAAATATGAATGTTTTATAAATATAACACATATGTTTGGTGTTCGAGCATAATATTCTTCGCTCATAACCAGTGGCGGCTCGTGAATAGTATCACATAGATCAGGAATGGCGAACAAGGGACCCGCGTGAAAAATTATCTAATCAACTTGAACTTTTAGAAATGACATAGACTGTAAATAATAATTATCGGCATATTTGATGCAAGTCTTCTGTTTTTTATATGAAATTGTTCCGTTTCTATTTTTTGTGGATATTGTATGTTCGCAGTTCCTATGGATGAGAGCCACCACTGCTTATAATCAACACAAAACAACCATAAATAATCATAAAAACGTCATATGTATTCATAAACACTGGGCTTAAAATCAGACCTTCCCTTTGAAATACTTTTTTTGTCAAATACATTGTTTTTTTTTTGATTTCGTCACAAATAATAAATTAAAAATATGTGATCTTTTTGGAACATTAGTTTAAATCAATTGGACTGGGAAGTGGTTGACGGAGAATGAATATGTAGTCATCAATTAAAATTTCAGTAGAAAGATGTACACGTACATGACCGACTCCACACTCTTTGGTTTGAGGAATATGGCGATCGGATACAACTGAGCGACCTGAAGCCGCTTGATGGCATTGCCGCTAACATCCAGAATGCAATGTTTGCCCTGGAATACAAGAAATATATATTACAATTTGATTCTGTATAGATATCCTCCAACAACTCGCATGCCAACGACTCGCGGTATCGTCAAACGCTTACTGACTCCATATGCCAACGACACGCCTGTGCGTCAATATGTTTTCTCATAGAAAATAAATATTTTTTCAATATCTAAAAATTATTGAGCTAGTGACATCTATTAATGAAACCCAATAATGGCTAAAATTTTTAAATTATCTTAGTTTATCCATATTGTTTTTAAATAAATTCAACAGATGTTGCAAGGGCTACCTACCGATATTTGTATACGGCATACGAGAATCGCATATAGAGGTATTTTTTACAATGCCTTGAAAAAAAACTGAAGCTAAAATTTATAATTGAATTTTATCAACAGCTTCAGGGTTATCAAATGGATCCATATATATTTTAATTTCCAAAATCTAGTAATAATAAATATATACATTGGGACGACCTTGAACAAACAATTGATGGTTAAAACTTTAAATTAATGTTCATTGTGTGTTGAAACAGCAAATTTTTTTTACGTCAAATCACTTTTTATTTCACACATCACAATTTCAAATGGTTTCAAAAAATGTCTGGCGTAGAGGGCAAGATCGAATATTTCGGTTGGCAGGTAAGTGGTTAATCAGAAACTAAGTATAGAAAAAAAATGAACTAATATTTAGGTTCATTTCGCCCTTCAGGCACATATACCTGAAATAGATTTTGAATAGCAGCTCATTCTATGCAATAAATAGCAAAATGATGAGATATTCACCTTTTCTGCAACTTGTTTGACGGATGCTACAGAAGTGCCGTAAAGGTTTTCATTGTACTGTCCGGCCTCAATGAAGAGGTGATTCTGTATATCTCGTTCCATCTGTTCTCTGCTACTAACAAAATGATAATCTCTTCCGTCGACTTCATATTCCC
Source organism: Himalopsyche tibetana (assembly GCA_030503985.1). NCBI lineage: Eukaryota > Metazoa > Arthropoda > Insecta > Trichoptera > Rhyacophilidae > Himalopsyche > Himalopsyche tibetana. The sequence goes on along the minus strand of JAPJYX010000009.1, from coordinate 4,071,428 downwards.
GTTTGGGTCTCGTCGTATCTAGAAAAGAAACACAAATTAAATTTAGTCTAATTTAAATCATGTTCTAATCACATACGATAGATTGAATAAGCATTTATTTGGTTAAATTTATTTTATTGATTGATTGGTGTTTCAGTATCTGACGCTGGCTGAAATAATGCGTTAATTCTCGATCACAGCTAAAATTGAATGATAAAAAAACTATCATCTGAAATGTAACATGTTAAACTTACGTGGCACGCAGCTTCCAAATTTGTCAGGGAACTCCGATATCAAGTCATCGTTTACTCTGTCTTTTAAAGGTCCGAGTATAATAACAGGTCGAGTATAACTAATTGTCAATTGCTGAACAGATTCGTACGATAACACGGCTTCTTCTTGACCTGCAAAGATTATTAACATGGCATCACGGATTATAAAAAGAAAATATGCGTTAAAATCGAGGTATGAAATTTAATTTACTTTCATTATATGTATTATCTAATAGTTATAATAATAACTTACTTAGTGGCTTTAAATATCACCTATTGTGTCTGAAATAATTGTGAGATTTATTGAGAAGAATGTGTATATTTATATAGAATATTATGTGTACATTAAAAAGTAATAAATTTAGATATGTTTTTAATTTTGCTTTCATCAAAACGAATACTCGTCACTGTCAAGAATTTAAATACAATAATATTGAATCGTGTGATGGCTAGGTATATAAAAACTGAGAAAACTTAAGTGAGTAAATGCACGTTTTGTTTCAAGCATTGAAATTATTATAAAACCAGGGTTACGGTTTGTTATAGAGTTGATTTTGTTAAAGTCGATAATCCCGTGACTTTTCAGCGGTTAATATTTTACAATGAAAAGAAACCGGCGTTGATTAATTTCAAAACTTGAACTCGCTGTGAGATACCGAAATAAAACTTGCGGGTTTTATCGCGGCACTCGACCGGCGGACATTCGAATCGCACTTATACTTTGACAGAGAACTAATGAAGACAGAAAAATTGCAAAGGTGTCAGAATAATCATCAATCGATGTATCGGTGTGAGATAAAATTTGTCAGGTAAATATACATATTTTTCCTTTACTAAACTTAAAACATAAAGACACTTAAAGCTGAGAACTACAAAAAAAAGCCTCCTGATGAGTAAACTTCTACATTTTATGAAACTGACTCGAGAGAAAAAATCGAATGGATAAAAAATGAGAAAAACGTGAATGATATCCGACAACATAACTGTCTTTGCGAGCATGCACCAAAATCGATGATTAAAAATATAGATCGAATAAAAGTAACTAACTGCTAAGAGTGCGGAAAAGTTAATCTTCCGAACGAATAAAGGTATAGATCGAATCAAAGCGGTTGCGGTTGCAAAATAATCATCGAATGTTGAACTCGTTTGAAAGTTGCAGTGCTCTTTTTGTCCAACGTGCTGTGCTATTTGTCGCATGCACATCTGACATGCAAAATGAATGATTCATCAAAATAAACCACAAAAGTCACGATGGCAAGTATGAAAACTAAATAAAAATAATAAAGTCGCCTTACAGTGCTTCCAGTGGCCCTCGGTACATTGGTATTGGTTAAAATTATTGCGAAACAGTGACAGGAATCTCATTATTTTTTTGAGTTTGATATTAGGTTATGAGAAAATCATGAATAAAATCAGTAACATGTTGATAACAAAAATCACATCAATTTGTAAAAAGGTTATATGAAGAGAGCGTAAAAAGTTGTTATTGAGAGTATGCATGTACAAGAGACTCGAAGTCACGAGTCGACCGTTGAGCGAAGAGGGGAGCCAACAGTCGGGAGACGACTGGAATGCGAGAGTTAACTACGCTCGGAGAGGTGAGTGGTAAAGAACGACAGCGGTCGAATTTCCGACGGCCGTATGGCAGCCTCGGATGGATGGTCCGCTTTCGGAGCGAGACACCGGAGGGCCGACGCCCCGCGGAATGAATTATCGATCGTTCGTCTCTCCGACTGTTATTCGATGAGCATCTACTTTATCTAATAATAATGACAGGACATGATAACAATGCGGGAGTCCAAGGTGATTCTACGGCACGCGCAAACTACGCCTTACTCCCTTGCGGACTCTCGACGCTCGGCACTTACTGTCGTCTTCTAGATATATGAGCGTTATCTCCTCCATCAACGGAAGTTCCACTCGATACAAGATTTCCCCTACGTACAAACAACACAGTTAACTTAAAAAACTTGCAACACTCCGTCCGAGAGACAAGAGACAGAGACAACTACAGGCAACTAGAAGCACTGGACCGTACGGCACACTACTAGACAGTACGACACTGCACGCTGCGCTCGAGCGCGGTCTCGCTTTGCTCCGCCCCCGACCGTCTGTCGCGATCGCCGGCCGGGCCTCTACTCTTGTATTGCCTTTCGCCATTCCTTAGCTCTGCATTATATTACTCAACGGAAGCTACATTGCGACACTGTTCCGACGGCTAGTTAATCAACCGAGTGTTTGTGAATTCGCTGTCGGGTGTCGCGTTCGTCGGTCTGAATATGTACCGACCGAACGTTTCGACTGAACGTCTTTCGAACAAAATTAATTCTCATCGGCTAGAGGGCCTCAGCTCTTAGAAACCGCCGTCAATCGCTATTGCCGGACGTCCTCTTTAATTTAAAACAATTTGCAAACAGATAACCATCGTCCGCAGGAATATTAGAAAACCAGATTCAACATTTTCCTTCCCCGTTCAATGTCATCACGGAATGCAAAACAAAAATGATCATTAAAAAATTTGCAAATCCTGAACGATAGAATTCGTTTGCAAAAATGATAAAAAGCGAAAAGCCTGCAACAAATTCATAAAATAAGCTGATATGAGGTGTTTAATGACAACCAGAATATGAATCAACCAACGGAAAGATGTTTCTAATAATTTTCTATAGAAAAACAATGCTGAGGGGCGGATTTATCCGTCGCAGAGGCAAAAGTCGAGTTTACAACAATGCAGAGTCGACATCCAAATGCCGATAAGTATTTCACCGGTCGCGTTTACGGAAATATTACATATTGAACATCAATGTATCAGTGTCACTAAAAATCACATATGTTTCATAGCTTACAAATAATGTTCAGAGTTATTTCAGAAGAGTCTATGAATAGTTCTAAAAGGTCTACCTGCTAGTTGAGATTTTTAAAAACATTTAACATTATCTAAATAGTACAATCGGTAAATGATTTCAATTATACGTCCGATTTGTATAACAATAATCACTAAGATTAAAATACATAAATTCAATGTGTGTGCATGTATCATATTGTGTATGGAACCTTTGATGTTAATTTTACTCGTTACACAGAGTTAATCATACAAATACTTCTATCGCTACCTAAATATAAAACCAAAAATTGGGCGAGGCATATATATATATATACTTTAAAATTCAAATACGGCACACTTTTTTGGACCACTCAATTTATACCACAAATTTCAGAACACGTGTGCCTCGCTATTCAAAAGAATTAAATACCATCGGGGAAGTCATCGCAATTTATAAGCCAATTATTCCAAATTCAGTTTCCAAGTGGGTAAGTGATGTTGAAATCATCACGACCGCTAATACTTGTAGATAGAAATTCATTTGAATTTTAATTTAAAACCTTATAACATCAATTGACATAGAAATCCATCCTGAACTGAATTGAATGAATTTTTCATATTTCTCAAAACAGACTGGCAGTTAAGTACTGCAATATATATTTATATATAGGTACAGTAAATTATTTTGAAATAACAGAAGAAAAGTTATACGAAGAAGATAATTTCTCATTTCTGCCAAATGTTTGGAATTGTTAATCGGCTCAAAATAAGTGTAAGGGAAAGTATTTTGTGTTTTCTAAATATAAAACAAGACGAAGAAGATATATTTATGTAAAGGTACATACCTTCGGCGTTGGCATCATCCTGGGTATAGCAAAGCATGAAAGCTGTAAAGAAATTCATACATATTTATTTTAAACATCGCAATATTTTCATAGGGAATTGCCAACTGTGCTGTGTCATCAACGACAAGAAACACCTTATTGCCGCGGAATTGTTTTCGTAATTAATTTAATGGTTGGTATTTCAACATATTGGTGGTCTGAGAGTAAAAGGGTTAATTAGCTAAATGAAAGAATTAAAGAAAACACTTGGCATTGAGCCTTTATGTTTAATTTGGTTTAAAAAAATAGCAATATTACTGTTTAACCGCTGATTTATTAGCCGCACTGAAACAGTAGTAAGTAACACTCGTAGAGCCAATTCATAGATGCAAACTTTTATATAGAGAATAAACTCAATTTCTCAGTAAAATCAAAATTTGCATTAATAAATCAGCTACGACACTTCTTTACACAGATTCAGTTCGTTGACGATAGACCAGTACTCAAGAGGCAAAAGGTTAACCATGTTACTGGTGCCCTATTTGCTCTGTATTAGATACGATTAGTAGAATAGGAATACATCAATCATCCGGAGTGTTATCGTTTAACAATTTTTCTCATTAATGTATACTAGAGCTCAACTGACACTCGAGATTTACTCGAGGAGAAAAGACATCATAAACACCCATGCCCGAATTACCAATCCGAATTCGATATTGACTTTGCTGGTACTTAAACCCAGACACTTCTGATTGCTGGGATAAAGCCCTTATCACTATAACACAGAGGTCACCAAAAGAATAGACGAAAATGTCTGAGAATGTCAAGTGTTTTATTCACCCTCGCAGAAGCATGTTGCCACCATTAAACATATCTGTTGTGCGTGTTAAGAACCGGTAAATATGTTTGTATCCGGGTTGATTCTGTATTAATACAGACATGTATAAGATGTAAAACTTCTTGAAATCAAACAGCTCGGCATCATATTGAGAATAATATTTCTTAGACTAAAATCGACTTCATATAATGTAGAAATGTAGACTAACGTTCTTGGTCAGAGCCGTCTTCTGATTTAGCGTCGTCTCGACTTTTCATAAACGGGAATCGTCTGCTGAAAGATAACGTTTTCTTTTTCCGTTCTAACGTTGATTGTTGCTGGAAACAAAACAAACATATATTAAAGTGATTTCCAAGCGAGGCGAATCTTCAATGCAGAAAAAAATATATACAGAATAGAATTGTGTTTGATATGGACACATTAACAAATAAATCCATAAAACTCATTTGTAAACAATATTGTTTATTACAGAATATTCAACCGGATAAAAATAAGTCCTATTAAAACATGAAAAGAAACTCCGTGGAAGGTGAGACTAAACAGTCCATCCTTATTTAATATTTATTTCTATTGAGCCTTATACTGCCCTTTAACTAGCTTCGACAAAGTTTCGATAAAAATGACAATGTGTATTTCCAAATTCTAGTCAATTTCACTTAAAAATAAAAAAAAAGCATAGTAGATTTAAGCTTGAAATCAGGGCTGTGGAGTCGTGAAAAATGAGCGGCTCGATTTTTTTTTTAAATGTATTTAATGATGTGTATTTCAACAAAATAGTCAAAAGTGTTAACATTTCATGCTTGGCTGACTAAAGATGATCTGATGGTATACATATATATAAGTTAAAATGAAATTATTGAAAAATTTCCTCAAAGTCGGAGTCATCAATTATTTTAAAGCTGGAGTCGCAGTCATCTTTTTTTCACGCGACTCCACAGCCCTGCTTGAAATATTAAAAAGTTGTCTTCTGCCTTTAAATTCTGCAGTAATTTATAGTCGAGATGTTTCAGTAACATAACAGTTTTCATCTTCGGTACCTGCTTTCAGGGTGATTTTATTTTGTTCATGCACTGCCTTTTTGCCAAGAAAATGACAGTTACTGCCTTCATGTAAAAAATTGATAAAAAAAATCCAATGTCCAATTATTAGAAATTGACAATGTTGAGTTCACTACTTTACTAGAGCACTAAATTATCTCACAGTTGCCCTTCTTACAAGAGTGGCAGTATATAAAAAAAATTCAGTGAGTATTTTCAAAAAGTCAGCATGCCAATGCGTCGAATATAAAATCAAATCAGCGATTATATAACACATATTGTTAAAATTCAAATATAATCATTTAAAATCTCGACAAACATCAAATGAGACGAAAACTGTATATTTACCACTACTTTAACAAAAGATCAGCGATACTTACAGTCGCAGGCTGTCCTTGGAATTTGACTTGACGGTCTCGCGCCCGTTGTTTTCTTTCCCAGCGTCTCTTCGATGGAACAATACCAATCACTTCCGTTTCGGTGGAACCGTCGACAGCTATGCGTCTGAAATGCCAATAAAAATTGATTCCTCCGATAATAAAAATGTCATCTGGTCTACGAACGACATCAGCGCAACAAAATACAATCCATCGCAAACATCTTTTAATAACGTAGGGTAATTTTAAATAACTTATTTATTTTATATTTCAGTAGATGATTTTAATTCAGCAATAGTCACAAACACCAAAACAATACGCTTTTACTAAACATCTTCTATCTGAGTGATTGTCAATTAAAAAAATATCTGTTATAGAAAACGAAATGCACACTTCAATGACATGGTTATCTACAGAAACAAATTGATAAGACTTAGATTAGGATTAAAATAAAAAAAGTTATCAATTGGCTTTCATTTGTTCAAAACAAAACATATGATCTTATAATAACTCTTTAATGACGGCTATATTGTTGGTTAGTTAGCTAGTCATAGGCATGGAAATAATTCAGAAGAGAAACGAATTGAATGAAATTTATTGCAAAAGATACATTCTTAATAGAAAATTTAAATTAACTTTGATTATTCCACGTATTGTGTAACTAACTGTGACACGTGTTTCGCCTCTTTCAGAGGCATCTTCAGACTTACTATCGCAAAGTTTGCTTAAGTAATGAAGCAAGATTGATTCTAACATTTTAAAATTATAAAATTACAAAATGGATTGGGTTTTTTTTCCTTTTAAGAGGAGCAAGGAGGGGGGTGTAGAATCGAAATAAAGCAAACAGATAATGATACTAATTTTACTAATGAGTTGTAAACAATCAGAATGGGATTTTTCCTTTTTAATGGAAGCAAAGAGGGGATTATAAAATGCAAACAAATTTAATCATACTACTAATGACGTTAAACATTACAAACTATTAAAACTAATGAGCTACAATCAATCATCTAGGTTTGTGATTACTCTATTAATTGGAAACAATTTTAGTAACGGGGAACCGCCTTTGCTATTAAGAATATTATTTAATAATATTTCTTTTTTGTTAAGAGTTTTATTAATTTCTAAAAATTCTAAGCTATTCATCTTTAAACCCTTTTTATTTACTCGGTGGAGTATTTCTAAATTACAAATCTGATTAAAATTATGATTATTTTCTATTAAATGATTGGCAAACTCAGAGAAATTGTTACTTTTTAGACATCTTATATGTTCTTTAATTCTAATATTAAAGTTTCTACCTGTCTGTCCAACATAAGACGCTTGACAGTCTCCACAAGAGAGTCGATAGATACCACTCTGTGACGATGAATCTACGCGATCTTTACTGTTCAATAAAATTTTACCTAAATTATTTACTGTATAAAACGCGGGTTCTATATTGTCTGGCAAAAATTTAACTATCTTTGACGAGATGTCTCCTAAATAAATAATTCTACGCCAGTTTTTAATATTATCGTTTGCTTTCTTCTCTCCTGAAAAAAATATTATTTACTATGAGTTGTTTAACTTGCTTACGTTTAAGTAAGTTAACTACTACGTCTGTGTTGTAACCATTATTTACAGCTATCTGTTTAATAATGTTTAACTCTAATTCAAAGTTGACTTTAGTGAGAGGGATGTTAACTAATCTATTAATCATTGCATGGAATGATGAGAGTTTTTGCGACCACGGGTGAATTGATTGATGGTGAATGACGACATCTGTATAAGTAGGCTTTCTGTAAATGGCAAATTCTAATCTGTTGCTATTATTTTTCTTTATTGTTATGTCAAGAAAATTTAAGGTTTTTTGTTGCTCGATTTCTAGTGTGAATTTAATATTTGTATGCAATGAATTTATATGACGTAAAAAGGTATCTAACTGTCTATCTGTTCCTGTCCAAATGCAAAAGATATCGTCTACATAACGATACCAAGTTTTTACATTTTTAAGTAACGTGTGATTTGACTTAAAGAGATTATTCTCAAAATAATCCATAAAAATATCCGCGAGCAAAGGTGAAATAGGACCACCCATAGGTAATCCTACCGATTGTTTGTAAAAATTTTTATTAAACAAAAAATAGTTTTGTTCAATACAAATATTAAAAAGTCTAAGCATTTCTTTAACGACGTTGCTATTAATATCCGAAAAAGTTAAAATTTCGCTGACTATATTTTTGCACTCTTCCGTTGGTACGTTAGTAAATAAATTTGTTACGTCGAATGATACTAATTTACAATTACTAGTTAATTGTATGTCTTTGATTTTTTCTGTGAAGTCTATGCTATTCTTAACTGTATACTTCGGTTTAAACACGTTGTAAGAATTAAAAACGTCATTTAATTCACGGGCGATTTTGTAAGATGGAGAACTACAAAAAGATACCACGGGACGAATCGGTATCAAGGGTTTGTGTAATTTGGGTAAGCCAAATAATCTCGGAGCTTGTGGGTTTAAATTAATAACTTTATTTTTATTTAAGTAGAAAATGATAGGGCAGTTTTTGACACACGTTTTTACCTCATCTTGAAATTTGGATGTAGGATCCTTGTTAAGTAATTGGAAATGATCTCCTTTCGACAAGAAGTCTTCTACTTTCGATGTATAATCTAATGAGTTTAAAATTACTATGGAATTGCCTTTATCTGCTTTCGTCAGAGTAAGGTTTTCTCGACGTAAAATATCTTTGATATTTTTCGCCGTCCGCATATCGGAATTCGATGATTTCAATGAGTTTAAGTCTAATTCTTTTATTTGTTGGGCACAAATATGTTTAAAAGCAACTGGTTGTTTGAATAGAGCAACATCTAAATCTACTGCTAGATTTTCAACACATTTGTCTAACATACTGTTGGAGATGTTAAATTTAAGGCCTTTTGACAAAAGGTTCATTTCTGAGACACTGAATGTATGTGATGACAGGTTCTTAACACGATCAAAGAATTTATGAGAGCTAAAATGTCCTGACGTCTGTGTAACCGAAAACGTTTGGATTTTATGGGATTCGATCAAAACATCTAGTTTTTTATTTAATGTCAGTCTCTTTGCATGTGACAATTTGCTAGCTAGTGTTCTCACACTATCATCAAATATATCCCATTCAATTGGATGTAAAACATGTACTAACTCGGAGTGTAAAAATTTCAAATTGAGCTTAATATTGTCTCTCACTACAAACAATGATTTCACTTCACCCTTCAACCACTTCACTTTTGCGAATTCCAATGCACTGTTTGCCGCAAAACTCTTGCACTTTGAATTTAAATTTAAATTGATGTATTTAGGAATGACTTTATTTTTCAGACAATTCTGATTAAAAAAGATTTTTTGACAAATTATGGAGTATTTAATAAACAATTTACGATATAAAAGCGCCTTTTTTGCCGTACTGGCTAATTTAATACTTTCGATGGTTTCGGCGGTAACTTTGTGGAAGTTCATTTTAATAGAAAATTTAAATTAACTTTGATTATTCCACGTATTGTGTAACTAACTGTGACACGTGTTTCGCCTCTTTCAGAGGCATCTTCAGACTTACTATCGCAAAGTTTGCTTAAGTAATGAAGCAAGATTGATTCTAACATTTTAAAATTATAAAATTACAAAATGGATTGGGTTTTTTTTCCTTTTAAGAGGAGCAAGGAGGGGGGTGTAGAATCGAAATAAAGCAAACAGATAATGATACTAATTTTACTAATGAGTTGTAAACAATCAGAATGGGATTTTTCCTTTTTAATGGAAGCAAAGAGGGGATTATAAAATGCAAACAAATTTAATCATACTACTAATGACGTTAAACATTACAAACTATTAAAACTAATGAGCTACAATCAATCATCTAGGTTTGTGATTACTCTATTAATTGGAAACAATTTTAGTAACGGGGAACCGCCTTTGCTATTAAGAATATTATTTAATAATATTTCTTTTTTGTTAAGAGTTTTATTAATTTCTAAAAATTCTAAGCTATTCATCTTTAACCCTTTGACCGCGGTTGACTGCTATAGCAGCCCAATCTGAACCGATTTGGATCCCAGCCGCGGTCAAAAGGTTAAACCCTTTTTATTTACTCGGTGGAGTATTTCTAAATTACAAATCTGATTAAAATTATGATTAGATTCTACACCCCCCTCCTTGCTCCTCTTAAAAGGAAAAAAAACCCAATCCATTTTGTAATTTTATAATTTTAAAATGTTAGAATCAATCTTGCTTCATTACTTAAGCAAACTTTGCGATAGTAAGTCTGAAGATGCCTCTGAAAGAGGCGAAACACGTGTCACAGTTAGTTACACAATACGTGGAATAATCAAAGTTAATTTAAATTTTCTATTAAAATGAACTTCCACAAAGTTACCGCCGAAACCATCGAAAGTAGATACATTCTTACTAAGAAATTAGAAGAATGAATTATGCTCATCCCTCAATTTTTTTGTGTATTATTTATTATATCGGTGAATATTTCCTACGTTAAGGCCCATAAAAAAAGCATTATTATAAGATGAAATTACCTCGCTTGCCACCATTCGTCATCAGAAGCATTTGTGACGTGCAATATATCTCCGTATCTGAAAGGTAGTCCTCGAGATGGCAATCCGTCGTCTCTTATGGGATCATAGTCAAATAGTGCCCTGTAATCGATACCGAAAATGAGAAATCAAACACTTTTTAGATCTTCTAATACCGTAGAATAGTTTTCTTTCTCTTACTATAAGCCCTAGAAGTTTGCTTACTCATAAAGTAGATCAACAGTGATTACATCAGAAGACAATGGTAAAACAATTATTTAAGAGCAGCCGGAGGCACGGGTTGCAAATGGTGATAAGTAAATAAAAAATTCAGTTCAAAAGTCATCAGAGCAATCAGTGTAAAAACAAAATTTTCTACCAACAAACAGCACGAGTCAACTCATCCTTGGCCCACACTGGCAACACCCACCCTGCGAATGATCAATTAAAACCAGGTTTTAATGGAACAAGTCGATGTTTATATAAATGTACATATTGTATAATTCTGATTCACTCCCGGCTAGTTACCAGGGGCTAAAATAAGAAACCCGATCGCAGGTGAAGGTTTAAAGTCCTGATTTTTTTTTAAAAAAGTCCGTTCTTGTCAAAATTAATTTGAATAGCTTTAAGTTAGTTAAATTAACACTTATATTTTTGGCCTGCTTCAACTGTTTTCAGCTGGAAGCTCGAGTGCAGGCGTGTGGCAAGACACATAGCTTTCCCGAGTTTGAGTGAATTATAATATTTTATTGCGTGGCACGACAAAAATCTGTTCTCGTATGAAGTCCGGGTGGAGTACAGTCAGGATAACCCTACTCCCGGTGAACAGTTCTTATTTGTTGGTACACCAGTCTCATAAAAAATGGTAAGATCAAAACTATGTATCTTGAGATATTGAGTGTTACAATCTTACCTAACGTATAGCGTTTTCTTTTGAGACGTCCTAAGTAGGGTGTGGTGCTGCTTTAATTCATTTATGCGAGCTTCGAATCGATTATAATCTTGAGGCTTGTAAATAACTGTCAATGTGACATGCTGTCCGGTACTCTGAAACAATTTATGAAACAAGATTAGTATAATAATATGTTAGTTTTAGTATGCATCACAGCCGAACCTCGATTTATGAATAAACTTTATTATTCATCAAAATGAAGAATATCAATTCTAAAGAAACGAGTTGCCTCTTGACTCACGACATGTTGTGTAAAGAATTTTTTCAAACTGGAAGTAGACTCCTTGCAAAACTTTTCTATAGATATGAGAAATTCTTCTCGACTCTTCTTACCATCAATCGACTTCAGAGTTGATAGTGCTGGTCCCAAACAATTCGCAATGTCTTAGCTAGAGACTCAACTTTCTTCATAAGAAGTCTTTTAGTTGAAAGTCTTATTCACAATGCGAAATGAACACTGAGCAAATCAGTGAGACGACCGAACAGACTGTACATATGCTCTTAGTAAGCGAGTCAACAGTGGAAACATTATACCAACAAAAGAATGCTTTTAGACTTGCAGTTTAGGTCTTACAGCAGGATGAAAAATGTTCAACAAAATACATAAACTTAGTGATGAGACAGCAACAGCGCCTGAATGAAATCGTATGTGTGTAAAAATGATCAATCAGGTCAATATTTGTTATGAGACTACATATAATATTTTGTCGATACATTGAGGAATTATAAATTGTGGAACGATGAATTCAGGATTATTTAACATTCTCATATGGTAGAATGTAAAACTCGAACAAAACATGCGAGAAAAAAATAGATCGGAATTTCAGTGTCCGAAAAATCTTTGCTAATTTAAAACGAGTGCTAAAGGTTTACAACACGATTTTTTGTGATTCACAACAGTTAGTTATCAGTAATCGTAACATTTTGACAACTAACCTTGAGGGCTTGAGCTGCCTGTTCGTGGGTAGCCCCCGCGAGATCCGTAGTGTTAACTCTCAACAATCGATCGCCTCTTCTCAAATTCCCGCTTCTCTCGGCGGGTCCTCCGGAGAGCAAAAAGGAAACAAAGATTCCTTCGCCGTCCTCTCCTCCGACAATGTTGAATCCCAATCCATTAGGGCCTTTCTCCAGTTCCACCGTACGGACAGGTTCGTCGGCTATTCCGTCAGGGGCACCGGCCATGTGCAGAGCCAGTGACGAAGCTCTAGCTGAATCTAAAGTAAACATTCAAATTCAATAAACATTAAAGGAATTATGATGCATTTCTGATTAGAATAGAACAGTAATTAGACTTGGTATTATTATAGGTAATAAATACACTTACGTGAGGGTGAATGAGTCGCCGACGAGGGTGCCACTCCTGTCGGGAGAACGACAAGAAGAACTCGCTCTCGAGTCGCCTTCAAAGCACTCACTGCATCCTCGTGCGTTACATTTTCCAGAATTATATCGCCATTCTATAACACAAAGTAATATGATTTTAGAATATGTACACACCTAAACCATTTTAACTCGAACGGAATGTATTATATGCTAGGGAAACTCAGTTAATTTATTGCACTGCAGCAACTACGTGTAATATGGTGAATGGATTACAGTAATAACTAAAAGATATTCGCTGTAACAAATACATAAGTTCCTCATTATCCCCGGGGGTAATGTAACGTGAACACGTTGCAAATAAAAGACAAGGCATCCATACAAAAACACAGGTTTGATGCATATACGGTCCTGACAATAAACTGCAAATTTTAATAGCATAACTTAAAGTCATTTATCAATATATAAATAAAAGAATTCATTTATATACTTATTTTATTTAACTCTTTGAGAGGTCAGTTTATTTATATGTTTATTAACCCTTCAAGATCGTATGTACACAGAACACGAAAAAAATCATAAAAAACTTGACATCCACGGGTGTCAAAATATCTGCCCAGAATGTTTTTCAAAACAAAATTTTTATTCTTATTTATTTCTCATTATTTACTCTTATTTTCAAAATATTTATTCCTTTGTAATAATAAATAATAATATTTATTTAATGTGACTCCCAAACATTACTGATGGAAGATATGATTTTTTTTCAATAAATGGCCCCAGCCAAAGATGCAGCAAAACTGCTCAAAGGATTTTAGGCGTTGGTTTACAATAAACATCAGCTGCGTACAACATTACTTGATGCCTGCAAGCAGGTGTCGCCGCCATGCGGCATCGTTTTTATAATCATTCTTGGGCGCATCAGTCTTTTACATACACTACGGTTAACGTACTGACAGTATATAATTCAATTCAAATACTTCTTCTCCTAGAAGAGGAGAAAGAGGAGACTTATCTCAATATACAAATTTCATTTTGAAAAATTAAATGAAAGTGGAGGTACGACATAATTGTAACAGGAGATTGAAGGTTGTTTAAATATATTATTTAAAAAAAGTAGTTTTGACTCCCAAAGGCTCAGTTTATAACTGTTTTGACTATACTATCGACATCATTATAAAACTGCCATCAAAAATAGCTTTGGGCATCACCACTCGACCATGGCAATTGTAACAGTTTAAATAATTCCTAGAAAGAACAAGGACTCACCACTGTATTTTTAACGGCAAGGAGTTTATCCCCGACACGCAACCGTCCATCCTGGTGCGCAGCTCCTCCGGCCATGATCTTGGTGACGTAGATCCCATTGTCTCCGGGGATGTGTTGATTGCCAACGCCGCCGGCTATGCTGAAGCCGAGCCCGGCTCCGCCCTTCAGCAGTTGGTACTCGATTCCTGTGAGGGGACCTCCGGTTCCAAGATGCGCCCCCTCTCCGCCCCCGTCCCCATTATCTGCACCCATCCGCCGGCAGACTTTCTGTACATCATCAAACAACGATTAGAATTTTGCATAACATTTGCTTCAGTTATCTCTTTTATAATATTATCGTTCAATTACAAAAATCAAATAATATATGACATTCACAAATTGCAAGACTTCCTTTACTTTCAATGTATTGAAACACTGACGAAACGACACTGAATCAATTTTCTCAAGGAGTAGGTAGAAATGTCAATATGAGATTGGTTTATATTTCTTCTCAAAAAACATTATAAATACAGGCATCCTGATAATAAGATTAATAGGCATTGAAGCTAAGCTTTTTTAAAACTAACAATATTTGACTGTCAATTTTTTTTTGATTATTTAATGCCTATAAGCAAAAATCTTTTCAGCCTATTTAACACAATTGCCTTGATAATTGTTTTTAGATTTAAAATTTCATGAAGACTTGGTCTTGACCAATCTTACTTTTGTAGGAACATTATAAGATACTGACCAACTTTTAATGCAAATATGAATCTTTTGATAGTCTCACATAATCGTGATCCCAATGTATGATATTATGTCATAAGTTGTGAATATATTGCATAATAATCAACTGTTCATAGCGATCGCTCGATCCATAAATAGCATGAAATTAATTCAGAGAGTATCATAAATTTGTATTTTTGTTTATATGGTTTCAATCATTTTTGTTAAAAAGAGGAAGCTGTATATATTTAATTACAGTTTTACACTTGGAAGGGAATATCAATATAGAGTCTAGAATCTATTCTCTGCAATATTATATCTATATGTTCTTTTCAATACCTCGAAAAAGCGGGGATTCTAATCCACAGTATGTCAATCAAGCTGTAAATATTTGTATTTGATTTGACATCTTGGCATAAGTTGGTTTTAACAGTTGATTACTCCACCTGCGCTGCTTTGTTGTATGACGCTTCTAATGTAAAATGTACCAACGGCAAGCGAATGGATTAATTCTAATAATGTGTACAGCTAATGGTTGACTCTTTATGTACATTATTATCATGGTGATTTTCGATAATGTTAATATATCGTATGCATTACAATCGTAAAATAATAACAATTCGACGCAAAGTCGGCTACTGTTTCAAATGTGAATAATATATAACTTAGGGAGCAATGAAAACCATATTAGATGTAATCTAATATAATAACATACATTTCAGCAAGATGCGATGAATAATATTTAATCATTCAATAGAAGAAATAGTATACCGTTATTTTGTAGTACTATTTGAAAGGAAAAGGCGATGTGAACATAATTACAAAGCTACAACTGAGAGATTAGGATGTCATTGTTATTATTATAACTATTAGGTATCTGGCAGAAGATCAATTTTGCATTACTAAGAAATGTGTAAATACAAGGAAGCGAGAAACTATCGAAGCGGAGTTTATTTACTGTCGATAAATAACAGATGTTCTGCGAGCAAATATTTTTATTTGCCCAGTTGGATTTTCAGAAGCAGAAACACCTACAATTTATGCGTATATAAAAATAGCTTACGCACAGGAAGAAAATTAAATCTTCCGTATCGGAATTTCGCAGTGAATTCTTCAATGATTTCGATAATACGCATTGTTTCCTTATTAAATACATATTCGAAATAGATTATTTTAACCTAGATATTTAAAGATCGCTTTTGGGCAGGGTGCCAAATTATCTGTGATGTAAAAACAGACGCATAGATATCAAATAGATTTTAACTATGTGAAATTTTACAATTCGGCCGTATTAAAAAATAATCAAAATTATTTGAATACCAAACGGTAATTTATACTGAAAAAATTAATCATCTACATAAATAAATCAAGCTGATAAATTAATCCCGGTTTCATCGATCAAACAGTCAATGGCTACAAATAAGGTTAGAAGACAGAAGAAGTTATAAGAAGGTATCTTTGAAAGGAGAATTAATACTAAATCGATATCTGAATCCAGACAATGAAAGTGATAGATTATACTGTGACACCCGTTACTTATCTTTCTATTTGAAATAATTCACAACAAATTACTGATTAAATTGTTTCTCAGGAAAGCGAGGAGTACTTACATGCTTACACTGTGACTCGACAATACATCGAGAAAAGATTGATTGTTGTCATCTCTCGATGACAATGAAAACCGATTTAAACATTGATAAAAATATCCCATTCTTACAAATATTAATACCTAGTATAGACACTTAATGTTTAAAATTATCTACGACAAAAGGGGTTTAACTATTTCAATAAAACAAAACAATTCAAAACCGTCATAGATAAGATACATTATGTGGAAAACACAAACAATAAAAATTAACTAATATCACACAAAAAAAATCTTTCAACGTAAACTATCAACGTATCAACAACTAACTACAAGCAGTGCTCACCTCCCAAATATACATATATATACATATACAAATTGTGCAGTGTATAGGTGAGTATTAAAATAATATATACAAATATTCAAAATACAAAGCGATAAGTGTTAGCGACATGCGTAAACCCAAATCCCCGGCCGAACGAACCTCGGCAACCGGCCGCATGCGACGGACAGGACTTCGAAACAATCCTGCGCCGATAATAGAATACAGTATGCAAAAAATGAGGATGGAATAAAATGGAATAAGCATCATGAAAGCCGTATCAGAGTCGCCATCCACTAAAAATCCAGGAATATAAAATATTTATATCGACAAAAAAATTAGTACACAGTCCACTAATCGAGAGAAATATACAACACCTAGATAGTCAATACACATTACGTACAGATTTCTTTCCAAAAGTTAATCTACAGCTCCGAATGGAGCGGGTTAAACGTAACAAACTTTTTGAAATAAATCTTTTCATTTGAATCAGACCAGAGAACTCCGTTTTCATATCATAATATTTAGTGCCTTTATAAATACTGCATAAATATTTACTACTGAATATTATATATTTATACACAAATTGAAGAGTTAACGAACATAGGGTCGAAACAACAAAAACACAAATTGAGACATTTATATCATTGCAGACATTAAATTATCAATATTTATTCAGACATGCTGTATCACTTTATCGTGATAATCCAGACAAAACAATAATATTAGTCATATTACAATCTTAGCCCCATTCAATGTATGCTGACAACGGACTTGAAAGCGTTTGAACTCGCTTTGTAATGTAGGTATGTTTAGAAATGTTAATTTCAGTCACAGACGAATTTCTCTGGTCGCTCATTGACGTACAAAATAAATCAGTACATCATGACGAGGAGCCGGCGTAAATAAATAATATGTAATAACACGCCCTACGGTACACAACTACTGGCCGAAAGGTGACGGCGGACCAACCAATTTGACGGTGGCTCCGGCCCGTTTCAGGGCGTCGACAGCCTCGGCGTGCGTGACGCCGACCACCTGCGACTCGTTGACGGCGAGAATGACATCGTTGACTTGCAGGGAGCTGGTCGCGGCGGCTCCCCCCGGGATCAGTTTCGTGACGTACACCCTCGAGTCGCCGGCCACGTGCGGATTGTCTGTCCCGCCAGCGATGCTGAAGCCCAGCCCCGATCCGCCGGCGCGACTCAGCACGAGAGTCTCCCTCCTCCATCCTGGTACGTCGTCTTCCGCCTCGTCGGTGACATCGGTCCCCCCGTTCACCTGCTTCGCCGACGTGAGCAGGTACCAATGATAACATGTTGTGATAATATTTTCAATGAAGACATTAATGAATGGGTGAATTTGAAATTTTCATCTATCCCGATTGCAATTTTACAGGAGCATGAACGTAAGAACATCATTATGAAACTTTTAATGCAAAAATAAAAAGGTTTTAGTAAATTTTGTGTTTGTAATAAAAAAATATTGCATATATCTTTTTAGTAATATTTTTTTGTGAATCTGAGAGCGAATGAGAAATAATAATGTTTTTATATGTTAAGATTTATCTTAAGCCCTAGCCTATATATTAGTGGAATTATGTTTGTATAAAATACCATGTCGATGAATATTATTCAGTTGCGATAGGAATATAAATATGTATATACAGTAGAATCACGCTGTGCAAATCATCGGACGCAAATTAACAGAGATGTCCAAAAAAAAATAACAATGACTGGGTCGCAACACATCAATAACATTGCAATGTGCCATATGAGGCAGAAGTAGTGCTTCAGCACACGGAAAGAGAAAGTAAACAATTGTGATTTATTATTGCATTTCTTTTAAACAGCTCGCAAGGAGAAACAAAGCACTATCAGATATTCAAAAACATCGATGAAAATCTTGATTTGAAATGGTTTTGTTGGTAAGCGACACATTGCAGAAGATGGTGCTGGTATATAATTAATGTTTTCTGATTAGATGTATATTTATTGCTGTCCGATAATAAAAATGTAAAAGGAAATATTTTTTAATGTAATATTTATACAAACGAAACAAATATTTCCAATTCAAATAACTTGTAATTATGTGAAACTTACCATTCAACATTTCAAGGCATTTTCAAGACCTCGATTGAAATGGTGATATAACATGTCACAGATTACAGTGAACACGAAAATTGTTATTCATATTAAATTATAGATCATTCTGTTAGTATGGTTGGATAAGTCGGAAAATCAATTCACCAGTATTTTAATTTTCATCTCTTTTAATATTGCACGAGTCTACTGTATAAAATCCGAGACATAAAACTTATTTCGGTAAACATAATGAAAGGTTATCAAGTTATGATTCGGCTTCAAAGCTTTACTTATAATATTAACCAAACTATGAATTAATCAGTTAATTAGCATCTTGACCTGTGTATGTGGTACTGCAATTTAAACATTGCATAGTATACTATACTTTAGTAATACGATCTGCTAGGAACGTGTAAATTTAAATATATATTATAAATCAGTTTCTGATCAAAATAACTTGATTGAATATCGTCTAATAAAATCTCTTTAAATCTAAATCTCCCACCATTTCCGATACTTAAACAACTGGGCGTAGCGAGAGCGATTAGTTTACCACTAGTCTTGTCTTAGCCTTATCCTTTTATTCCTACTATTCGCTTTGAAAAAAGAGAGGTTGAACGACTAAGTCACAAACAGTTCTCGTATAAAAACTTTTGTTGATATACTTCCATTAGGAGGTCATATGTTCCACATTGGGAGTGGACATGGATAAAAAAAACCTATAAGGCGGTTAGTTTTTTAATTCAACTGACACGATGCGACTTAATAATATAAGTGCATCATAAAACAATTGTATTCTCTTAAACTCCAGACATTATTTTTTTTTTACCAATAAACTGACATCAGATTCAGACAAAGTGAGGATTTTCTCAATAGAATAATTCCATTCTATAAATTTAGGAACAAAAAAGAAAATTCTCACAAAAGATGTAATGAAACTTCAGGCCTAAATAAAGTGATCATAGGCGAGTTAAAAGATTACAACTGACGAATGTAATGAAAACCTTATTTAGTTTCGTCTAAAAATTAGTAGTTATTTTTGCAATATCTAATTATTTACTCATCATTTATTATTGAAATGAATAAAAATATGATAAGATGAGTAGTCACTGGTGTTATTATTTTAAATATTACAGTCAATGCAAGTCCTCTAATCTAATATGCACATCTGCACAAAACTAATTATTTTCAAAGTGCCAGCATGATTTGTCAAAATTAATGACTTCTTTAATGAGAACTTCCACCACTACTACTGTCATATAACAATTCAATAAAGATTCAACCTAAATATTTGTATATCATTAAATGTGATGTAAAAAAAAAATACCTAAAGCACAAGTGTAATCAGAAAGAATTTAATGGGTGGAATTTCCATTATCAGTATTCCGTTAACATATTACATATTGAAAAATGTGTATTACTAAAAAGATAAAAAAATCTATTTTTTTTATGGCAAAGTTCACTCCTAGTGAAGCTTATTTCAACATAAGTTGTTCTACGAGAACTTCCTGTGGTTCAGTCACTCAACATCTTTTTCAAAGAAAGTAGGAGTAAATATGCTTTAACCGATGTTGTGTTTTTATTGTGAAAATATTTCCTATTTCACATTATTTATCAGTTTCTTTACAAAAATGTGTGATTTATTGCAAAAAATAAATTCGCAATAAAAGTTTTTAAACCATTAAATGCATGATATTTTTCAGATTTTTTGATGTATAGCAGTGGTTGCCGATCAATGTGGCATTGGATCAATGCACCGTTTATGCAGGGACGGTTATATTTCCTGAAATAATATTCAAACATAACATTTATTCACTCATTTAAATTCTTCATGTATTTATTGTCTATAATAAATATTTTTAAAATTGCGTGTTAATTAGTAAGTGATTTCTACTTTCCTTTATTTCATATAGTAATAAAGACACGTTTTAAAGGGTAAATAAATATTTTGGACTGTTCGCGCCTCCATTTGCAATAAAACCAACATTTAAACCAACTCCTAGTCAATCTTTCTTTATAATTTTAATGTAAAAAGATGAAAATACTGTGGGATCTTCGTCACATGGTCATCAGATTTTTAAAGAAATTCATCATCCCTTATAAGATCTTGAAGAATGGTGTAGAGACAGTAATTACGCAACAACTTACATTTTTCTAGCTCCACCTTTCTTTTCATTTCTTCTCCAAAAAAACCCTTTCAAACCAAAACATATATTCGCTATTTTATAACGTAATGAGGTATTACTTTTAAAAAAAAAGTCCGTGCTCAACATCATGGATTACAGTTGTGGAGCTCACCGGTTCAAATCCTAGTATGGACAGTTTCATAAATTGATTTATGGATTACTTTTTGAAGGCTGACGTTTGTGATATCTAAAACAATCTCTTGTCCCTCATATTCTTATAATGAGACGTAGCGAGATTAATTTGCTAACCACTAGTCCTGTCCTAGCCACATCCTTATATCCCTACTCGTTTACAAGCATGTCTGTTGAGATAAACTCCATTGTGAGTTGGGACAAATTGGGAGCAAAAAATAAATGAAAAAAAATACAAATTTATATGGATATAAAAAGATAGAAATTTTAAGATGAATCTAGCATTCTTAAATTAGAAATAAATATAACGTAGTATAGCTGACAAGGTAAAAGATAGGTTTTTGAACTGTATAGAAATAAACAAAATCTGCACTCAAATTACCATAGGATTTGCATAAATACCTCCGAATGTGTGTGCTTGAATTTCGTTTACGCAAAACCAGTTAAATATGACTAGCGTTTGTAACTCTATACCTAATAAGGCCATGGTCAGTTGCAGCTGTACGACAATGAATGCAGCCTATTTATTAATAATAAACATAATATTTACAAATTAGTTAATAGCAACTTGCAGTATTTGAATTTCTATTATATTTGAATATGTTGTATATTGGAATATTGTCGAACAATTGCAAACTCAAAACAGTTTGTAACATTGGAACGTGTAGCTTGAATGCAAGAATGCTTTGGTATTATTTCACAATGATTTTGTACGAATTACATCTTCAATCAAATGGCAATTGTGAACGCTAACAGTCCAAGATTCGGATGGGTATTATGAAAATAAATATTATGTACGTAAAAATCTGGGGTCGTTAATATATTTTTAGAATTCGAGGGGTTCTGCTGGAATCTAGGAGGGCAATTAAATCATTGCAATATTTAATGACACTATCAGATGTCACTGTCAATCCTCAACACGGCCAAGATATTTTTTGTTTATCTAAGTTCTTCTGAACTAACATCACATTAATATAAATTAGGCCATATTTTTTTACTATATGCTATTCATAATTTTATTCTTACCTCATGAGGGGCGGGGTGAAAAAACACTACTCTACTTAATTCCGTGAAAATGCAACACAAAACCATTGGCTTACAAATACTCTGTTTACCCCAGTCTGAATAGATTTTAAAATAAAATTTAATAAAATATCAAAATAAAAAGTGTACTTCTATGTTTTTATAAATTTAAAAACTAAGATGTAGATAAAATTTGTATTTTTTTATAAAATCAAAAACAAGGCCAGGTCGACTATAATAATAATTGATGTAAATCTTAACTCTTCATTGATAAGCAAGAAGAAATCGTTATACACTCTCGAAAAAATATCTAATGGTAAAATACTAAATTTAGACGTATATTAATTCGCGATGAGCGAAACCGGTCCTGATCTAATAAATTTTATTTGGAAAAAGTACTAAAAATCTTTTATTATTTTTATTTTCATATTCTTTAACTATACAGGTGAAAAATCACTATATGTATAGGATTTTCATCCAATAAACAACTCTAGGAAATTTATGGAAATAAATTTTGTGACATATGACGCATAGGCTTTCTTTTGTTGATTGACTTTGACACAGCATTACGTTCGGAATTTATAAACAACTAATTATTCAAAATATCTATAGTATTTAATTGGTACTAAATTTCAAGAGAAAATTGCTCAGTTTGACAAAATAGGTTTATTTTGATTGGAAGCTAACGAGGGGGAAATTTAGTGATTATGCATCGACTAAGTTAATGATGTTATGCAACGGACACATCAAATCGTTTACTGTAAAGGCAACCGTAACAAATTTACATCATATAACATATTGGCCGCAGTGGATGAATTTTCATCATTCACCGAATATAAACGATGCAATCTATAAATGTTGCATGGCTTTGTACATGTGTACAAAACACATAACACAATTCGTAGAATGGACAGTAAAAACTGTTGAAATCAAAATTCTCCCAAAACAATATATCTTTGGAACATATCGACAGTCAAAAATACATATATTTATTCTTCAAAATCGTCAAATCGTTGACTTCCGTGACGGATTTCACGAGTTCGAATCCTAGTATGAATAGAAATTTTTTCAATAGATTTCTGTTTGATTGCATAGATGTATGTAATATCTAAAAATACTCTACAACTCTTCCAATTCTAAAATAACCAAGGCTTTGGAGTCGGTATGTTTTAACTGGAATCTTTCTAAAAAAAATGTGTATCCAAATAGCTAGGGTCAAAAGTGGCACCAGTGCACTAAAAAAATAATTGAAGTCGTATTTTAAGCTATGGTAGGAGTTGTCATATTTCTTCACGACTCAGCTCTGAAAATAGCAGGGTGTAGCGAGAGCGATTAGTTAACCACTAGTCCTCTCCTAGCTCCTGTCCTTCCTTCTATCCTTACTGAAGCTTGAGAAGTTGAGCAACTGAGTAACAAGGAGTTCTCGTAGAAAAACTTCTGTTAGGATACATTGGGAGCGGACAGGAATTTTTAAAAAAAATCTTCAATATTGTGGAAAAGTTAATCAAAGCAAACATTAGTCCGAAAGAGAGGTTGAGCAAATGAATCGAAAATTGTTCTCTAGGCTTCTTCAATAGGAGTTCATATGCTTCACATTGGGAGTGGACACAATTTAAAAGACACACTTACTAAAACATCTATTTTTAATTAATATTAACCACACCTCAATTACAAATTGGTTAACACATCATTTGCTGAAGTGTTAAGCAATTTGTATTTGAGGTGTGTTTTTTCCAGTTTAATTAATAAATTGTGTAAAAAACCAAATTACTGGTAAACAGTCAACAACAAAAAAGGCCCAGACAAAGAATTTAAAGAGAAAACTCAATTATAGTAGGTATATTAAAAAATTTGAGAACTCTATTAAGATCTTGATAACGTTAACTAGACCAGATTTTTCTACACTGGAAATAGATTACAACATAAGATAAATATTTGACACGGTATGTTTGTTTCATACAACGTGAAGAGTCAATATAAATAAGGTGTATATTTATCAACTTTAAAACTGATTCAGGTGGCTGTGATCAAGTAAAAAATAGTCAGAAACAAAATGAAAAATTCAACAAAATCTACGATAAAAATTAAATTTGATAACTATGTTTATCCACTTCTTGCATTGCAAAATGTAACACATGTTTCGCCTCTTTGAGGGAATTAATAAATTCATTAATAGAAAGGAAACATTAGCAAATAAAATAGGTGAATTCACCATTGTTGAATTCATTTCCATTGGGATTTATCACACCTAATGTGAGTTTATAATCAGTACTATCAAAGTTCACATTTCTTTGATGCGTCAAGTTGAAAAAGACAACCCCAGACTTTTCTTTTGTAATTTATAACATAAAAATTAGAACCAATTTTAGTTTATTCGTAAGCCTTGCGATATTACGTCTGATAATGCTTCACAAAGAGACGGCACATGCGTTAAATTTTGTAACACAAGTGGAATAACAAAGTTATTAAATTTAATTTTATAATTATTAATCAATAGTAAAATTCATCGAAGATATTAAAATCTGATACCTGTAACTTTTCTTGTCGTTATAAAAGAGAAAATTAACTGGCTAACATTCTCAAAAAATGGGTTGGGGAATACCAAATAATTCATTTCAATGTAAAAAATCAATTTTATAAATATTTTACTGTTGATTATATATAAAATAACGTTTTAAAAAAAAGCTGTATGTTCAAAACTATACTGAACGGTTTGTGCTCTATGGCAGCTTTTCCGATATGGGGTTCCGAGAAGAATTTTAAAATGATTAAAATAATATTGTAGGTGTGGTTATATTATATTTGGAGATAAGAGTGTAAAACATGCTTATGAAAACAGCATTTTTGCATTCAGGTAAATCCAATGGATATTATAATGAGGTAAAGTTATTCTTTGAATGTGAATTCCGACAGGATTTCTTGACATATTTTCTGGGTCATAAATTGCAATCGTAATGATTAACAAAGAAATCAATTCTGTAATTAATTTTGCATTCCGCAACTGTATATATGACTGTTTTATACGTTATAATACGACTCTCAAAACCAATGTATACTTATTGTACTTAACAGACGTAAAAAAAACTTTTCGCTTACGTAGGAATCAAATATCCCTTGATATCGTTGACTTTTGATTCACTTAAATCTAACCAAAATATAATATGTGTGTAAATGTTAAAGTGTACCTATTATTATGAATTAAAAGTTCATAGAGTTAGCAATATAATACCAATATAGTTATATTAGTAGTCAAGTTGATTATTATCATTAAAAATATTATGTTATGTTTATAATATACAGGTTAACAGCTTTCTTCCGGAAAAAGATTGTAAGCCGTCACAATAGTTAAAACAAACATTCAACCCCTCATGTTGCATTGATACAATGCAAAAAGTAACGCAGTTTGTATCACCGCCACCTCAAGTATATTACAAGTAAGGAGTCATCCAGACATGCGATAGAAAAATTACCACTGGCGCTTTTTCAAAGCTCATCTGAACGGCCCCTTATAGTTTATTTTCTCATACCGATATTAATTTCAAAATAACAGTGAATGAAAAAAGATGTCTGATATTTTTATTTATTTGGCGTCAAAATAAAACTTTTGCTATCTCCGTTCGTATGATATTAATACACCTATCTATTGGAAGTTTTCAGGTTACAATCTTTTACCGAAACATAGCTAATAAGCTAATGAATATTCAAAAAATGTATTAACCGCACCTGTTTCATCTCCCCAGCAGGAGCGAGGTGTGCCTGAAATTCAATCCATCATTTACAATTTGACAAAATTGTTCATAAAATTATCTCAGCAAAATGTAGTCAGATTAAGGCCTTAATCTGACTTTCTTGTAATGAGTATAGTTTCTATGAAAACATAATCCGGAAACTTATTATTCTCAAAAATTTCTGATTGCAATCAACATTACACTTCCAAGAAATTGTTACATCCAACAGAAAAGTTATTCTAAGGTAAGTTTATACTATTATACTCAATATAATTCTGAAAGAAAAATACTAGGGGCGAATTCATTTTACTTTTAAATGCTTTCCTATATTAGGTTCTTGATGAAAAAATCAGGGTTAAAATAAAATATACATTTGTTACATCAAATGCCAATACAATATTGTGTCTTTATCATTTATGTAGAAGTCACTATTTTATTTTTTTAATAGAATTATAAGTTTCTGTAATCATGATAATCACAGACATGCTAAATAAACCAAATCTTATAATGGATATTATGGAGATCATAGGCATCAAGTATTAGATATATTACTTAAAGATTATCTTGTGGTAGATGGCTTGCATATCTGTACTTGCAGATTAAAGTATACTTAAAAAAATGGTTGGTTTTTATATAAGAATCCAAGAATCCCATTATTAAATTTGGCTCAATTAAAATGTCTTCTAGTTTTATAATTAGTTTTGCATACTCTTCACAAATTGCAATGTTAGATTAAGTTTATGAGATAAGATCAATTTTACATGAATTTTTACTACGGTGGTTTTAGTATGTTTATTGCTGTCAAATATTTCAATACTGCTCATATTGGTAGCATTTATGGCCATTGAGAGCATATGCGTAAGTAAGTTGCAAAGAAGAAAAGTGTTGCTGTAAAACAATTATTCAGGTAAATAATTAGTGAGTTTCACAAGTGCTATGTAAATTTAACCCATTGCCTAATAATACTATGCGGATTAATTTATTAGTGCAATAAATATTTAAGCAAAAACTTTAATTTGAAACCCTTCAATTCAAAGACCTCTATTCCATAGAGATGGTGGGAATATTTGGATTATTATTTAACTGCATTGTTGATATTTATTAATTTAGGGTTTGCCAGCGAAATGTTTTTTTTTTTTACACAGAAACAGCTTGCCAAGACGCAAGATATTTACAAATCACTTAAGATATACATAGATTTGTGATCAACGTAAGGACTTATGTCCAAATCTGAAACATTGAATTGAAAAAATGAACATATTATACAGACTATGTCAGGAATGAACCGGAACTTCTTGATCGTTAAGCAGACCTTTTGCCGTTGGGCTACAACAGTGAATGTGAAAACAATTATAGACGGAGAGTTATTGAGGAAGATATACTACCAAGTGTCTGATAATGTCTGAAAATTCTACCAAGAACGGAAATCATAAGAATGATATTCTATTTGTGACAATGAAATCTTCATACTACTGAAGAAATAAGTTTAAAACAAAAAATTCTGTTGATTGATAAGTGAGTTGTTTAAAGGATTATGATATGAAACAAAGAAATATAGGATTTGGCAGTCACTTGGCATTTATACTTCAAAATACATAATAAACATCCAGCAACTTATTTAAAGACAAAATTAAGGAACGTCTTTAGAGATATCTGTAAAGAAACAAAACGTGGAAGGTCTAGAAATATCGTGGCAGTCAAATATATGAATTGCGCATCAACCATCCTAATATGGAAGTCCAATGTGATGATAGTCAGTAAATACTTACTGCATTATTACTACAGAAAACCTAAGTAAAATACAGGTAGTCTTTCTACCAGTAGTGATTTTCTGGCAAACCCAAAAATATATAAACATAACTGATTTATAAATTAGAGATCATCTTCATTAACTAGTTTCAATTAAATTCTCATAAAACTTTTCAGTAGGCAATAATTCATTGAATCATATCTGATAGTTCAAAACATTAATTATAAAACTGATGAATGAATGATTCGTATATGCATATCTTATAAATTTGATCAAAATAACATCACAGGTACCGTACATTGTTGAAATATTTGATCCATTACTATGTATGGTCTAGGAAACCATAATTATGTGAGAGGAATAATAAATTTCATAATGCAAGTACGCAATATGAAAATAATTGTACGTATAAAATTTTACATTCCAATTATTGAAGTATGACTTTTAATTATGGCCTGTAGGTATTATTTAACCGTTCAGGTTTATATGTGAAATCTATTGTTGACTTTTGACTATTTGCGGTGAAAACTGATAACTCAATTGTGAAATATCAAATTTATCTATATAATATTAACATTATGTTGTCAAAACTTGAAAAATTTTACTGATAATTATCACTGTTTAGATAAGTAATGCACTGGATTACAGTGTTACATGTTATTATCACAGTACATTTTGATCTAGCACAGATGTTATCACAAAGATAATTGCATAATACATGTTTTAGGTAAGGAATGAATGAATGAACAGGTTGCTTGCTATATTTTACTAAATCAAAAAAAAAAGGAGAAAATTTAAAAAAAACTTTATAAACTTGAATAAACTATTTTTTTTTGGGTTGCAATCGAAACACCTCAATTCATGTATTTCCGATTAACAGATAAGAATTCGTTAATCGGAAAATGATAAAAATAAATTTTAAAATTCGGGAATGCAGTTGGAAAATCAAGCAAATTTTATTGTGGAATTATTTTTTCATTCTTGACCTGAAAAGGTGGACAAATATCAAATTTAGAATATGTATGTATGTACCATAAAACACTAACGTTCACTTGTTGTTAACCCATTGATAACAATTGATCAGTATGAACATGATTTTGTGAGAGTATTTGAAATGAGTTAAAATAAAAGATCAAGAAAATAATAATGAAGATGTACAGATACTTCTAAAGCAGTCATTTCAGTTTCTCTTCTGATCTCCTTTAAATTTTTTGTTGACATGTTTGTTATTTTCAGACCTCATCAATCCATGATCATATAGATTAAATTAAAGCACAAAATTAATTGAATGAAAGAAAAATTGTTATATTAATGAAAGCTGTAATTAATTTTACAAGGCGTTCTCACAACTGAAGGATGGAGAGACGGAATCATCGTAATGAACATTTAAACTGACAACATAGTGTCTTATACAAAGCAAGTTTTCATCGCAACTCAACGCTACATTGGAGCATCTACTCGTTAGTTCAATAAGGGCCGGAACTGAAATGACTCTTTGAAGCACTGTAACAGTTTAATTTTTTCACTGCAGATAGTCAAAAGAATATAGAAGACCAAGACAATTAGATCGGCAGATTCAATTTTATCACTCACCGAGTCTAAGTTAAACAACGAGGACACCTTCCTAAGAAACCCATTGTGGGCGGTCTTCTTTTTCCGTCTCTCGGTCATGGCGGCGTCGGAAACCAGATATATTACATAACCCACGATAAATCGAGCGATCTAACTTCTCCGCCGGGTAGGGAGGCCACTACGGCGTAATGACAGCATGCGGTTAGTGACAACTCACATTTCTGTGGCACCTTTTGCAGTTCTCAACACATGCGGTATACCAGAACCTTCACAAGTCACCTGATGAACTTTTCCATAACTAGAATTAATTTTCGTTATTCATCACCACTATTCCAACAACGGTACCTCAAACCATGATCGGTGCACTTATTGACGACTGTAAGATGACACAGGATGAAATAATGAAGAAGATGTTTGTGAAATGACTTTCAGGGTAGGTATGCCTGTCATGCAATCAATAAGAAGTATTATTTTTTAATGAAAAGATGTAATTTATTAATAAACCAGAAAAACCTCTACGTAGTAAGTATACGCTCATGCAATGTTGATAACAATTCTTTTACTTTCCGTTCTCAATTCGAAACACTCAACACTTTACAGACTAACTGATGGCACTCGACTGTGCATGCTTTAAAATATTTTAGATTAGAAGTTGAACAAATAAGTTATTTTCACCCAGACAAGCCCATTGATAGTAATTAACGTGGGTAATAGGTAGATAACGGCTATACCTGATAAGGCCTTAATATATTTCAGATAAAGGTTCTAAAAGAAATAGTCGAGACCTTTTGAGTGCGCGAAATATTCATAATATGAGGAAATTGCCGCGAATATTTTTCGCAGTTTATAAAGAATGGATAACTTCATTACATGAAATGCATGATTCTAAAACGATTGAAAATACGCGCACAATTTCGGCAGAAGTGGGAATAGATTTTTTGCAAGTTCATGCAGTGTGTCAAAAATGTTTTCTCACGGTCAACATATTGTTTATAAAGTGGAGTAGACGTTTACTTTTGAAATACATTGAAGAAGCAGAGAATGGCTAAAAATAAAATCTATCGAGAGATATGACACAATACATAGCCGGTTGGCGTATATATAAAACAATATATCAAAAACAGAAATATCAAACTATTTCACCCGGTCGAGGAAAACTTTTAAACACCTCAAAACGGTTTCAAAAATGTTTGGAATTTATGGAATCTAAGGTGTACAATTAAAAACAAAAATAGAAGACCGACGCCGAACGTTAATGTAACTTTAGCCTTTATGTCAGTCCTTGAAGCGGTTGATCATGAATCATCCATAAAAATCAAGTTATTATTTATTATAAGTTGAATACTAAGCGTCGATAAATACAGAGAAATGAGCGGCCTACAATAAGAAACAGAAGCTTCAGTGTGCAACTATCGATCTAATACATGATTCCAAAAATAAAACTATTTAATTCAGGAGTGGAACATCAAACGTCAAACATGAAAGTATTCGTTAAAAATTTAGTATTGACAAACATACCTACCGATCAGCTTATATTATTTACCTACTAATTTACTGTCTCGTAAGCCGGTAAATAAATTTTATAAATTCTCGCACGGAAAACGATCTCACTCCACACTGGACTAACAATTTTAACGTACACATTGCCCGAACTTCATCATATATTTTAGGTTATAAATAGGCTACCCTGACGCGGAGGAACGGCCATCCGCCATTACAAACCACTTGTGGCGTTCACGTCATCAAAACTCCAAACAGATGGCACGCTAATATTTTCTAAACATATTTATATAATAGTATACACTCTTTTTCAATAGATGGCACGAATCCACTGTTTCAAAAGAAGCGTTAAAATTTTTAAAAATATTTTATTTATTTCAAAAGTTATTCATTCGAATAGAATCAATACATTTTATCTGATCACTTAAAAGATAAATTGTAGACAGTAATCTTATTTTTATTTGTAAATTCGGATAGGGCAATAACGTAATGATAAATGATATCAAAAATAAATAAAAATAATTTTGCCTGAAAGGGAAAACAGAAAAAAACACATTATTTTGAAATATGAAAATCCCTGCAACAACATCAAGATTCAAGATTATGAATGTTACAATATGGTATATGACGTTGAAAGCTCTGCTTCTTCTGAAAATCATTGTAAAATCAACACATGTAGGTACATAAATACATTTAAAAAAATATGCGGCTTTAGTTAATATAAATGTGAAAATTAGTGAAAATGTGGGGTGTCATAATTAATAAAAAACAGTGTTACAAGAATTGTTTTTGACAGTTTGATGCGACAGTCAGCTGGGTCTGTCCCCAAAAGTCCCCCAAAGAAGCGAGATAAAAATTGGCCGGGGGCCCACAAGTGCCCGCTTGACCGTGACCTGTGATTCGTGAACACACTGCTACCAAGTACAAGTGCAAGAAATATTTACGCTTGCATTGTCACATTATCACCATTCCTCCTCTCCCATCGACTTGTGTCCAGTGCATGGATAATATTAAAAATGACATCACAGTGCCAAAGATTCGCTGAAATAACCGCAGCTTAGCAAAAGACATTTCGGGTTAAATTCAATTATTTTTCAAAAACCTCAAAGCCTATTTCCGAACAATTAATATCTAATATCATGTGTGGTCAATGTTTTGACTTTTTAGTGCAACATTGATCGACGTGTTATTTATTTTTTTGGACCACATACAAAATATTCAATACAGAGAATGAATATAAATAATAAAATTTAAAACGGGTAGCAAAAAAGATTGGAATATTTGACCCGCAAAAGCTGGACCCGCCTGACTTAAAAAAATTGACTATTATTTATAAGATTAAATAATCAGTGGCGGATTTTCCTATAAGAAAATAAGGCGCGCGCTTGGGGGCTCCGAATTTTGGGGGCCTCAAAAGTAGCTTATATGCATAACCCATATAGTTTTGGTTAAGATTTTTATATATTTTAGTTGGAATTTTCTGACGTTTTTATGTTATCCGCAAAACAGGATGTCCAAATTTTATTGCGCCTGGGCCCCCCATGTGCTTTATCCGCCACTGTGGAGAACAGTCATTAAAAATAAATCATCACTATTTGTATAATTGCAAAATATACGGTTTTATACTTATATCACTATTCATCACTTTTAAGGTGTTCACTGTCAATACTTGGTGGAATGGCATTATAATAAAAATAATAAAACATTTTTAGTACTTTTTCCACATAAAATTTATTAGATCAGGACCGGTTTCGCTCATGATGAGCATTGTCAACTGATAAGAAAAACAATAAAACAGTGATATTTATACAAATTTTAAGTGATAAAAACAAGGTATGACAAACAATTGGTATTACAACCTAGCAAAAGAATTGAAGTAAAATACAAGGAAAATAAACTATAAATAAAAAGTTGAAGACCACTTAGAAATGAAACTATTATGACAAAAACCAATTAGGTATGAATTATCATTACCAAAGTAAAAACCAACAATTAGTGTATATAATAAATAAATCTTAATGTCTGTCATCTAAATTGAGAATTGCGAAATTCGCAGGAATCAACTTTACTGGATTAAACTCTACTGGATTTTCCAAACTCAATTTAGATGACAGACATTAAGATTTATTTATTATATACACTAATTGTTGGTTTTTACTTTGGTAATGATAATTCATACCTAATTGGTTTTTGTCATAATAGTTTCATTTCTAAGTGGTCTTCAACTTTTTATTTATAGTTTATTTTCCTTGTATTTTACTTCAATTCTTTTGCTAGGTTGTAATACCAATTGTTTGTCATACCTTGTTTTTATCACTTAAAATTTGTATAAATATCACTGTTTTATTGTTTTTCTTATCAGTTGACAATGCTCATCATGAGCGAAACCGGTCCTGATCTAATAAATTTTATGTGGAAAAAGTACTAAAAATGTTTTATTATTTTTATTATATCACTATTCTATAACTCAATCATTGTTTTTGTTATTGCTTATTGCTTTTATACCGTTAAAAAAACTGATTAATAATAAATAGTATATACTATGTTTTATTTATTTTTGAAATATAAACTTTATCACAATATTTATTTTTTTACATTACCTACTAGTCAATAAAAAAAGATACGAAGAGTGACAGTCATCCAATCTTTCGCCCAATTCAAAATTGTATGAAGAAAGTAAAAACAAATTCTGACTACTTTTCATCGGCTTCATCCTGGCCCCAAACTGCATTGCGGGTGGATTCATCCAACAGTTACGTAATTAGTATGCCAATGCATTTAGTTATCAAGTCTTCTAACCCAGTGTTTCTGTTTGCGAATTGCGAAATGTTAGCCATTTAAATAAAACATAAAATACAATACCATTTTTACTAAAATAACATAACAATATTATATCAAATATAATGAATATAACATATTGAAATATGTTATGTATGCTGTAGTGTCAATGGATGCATTGAATATGTATATGGATGATGATAATGATAATACTTAGGCAATAACAAAAGCTCTGCCTTCATATTTCGATAAAACCACAAAGCTTTCACAACACAATATCACTAACGAAAAGAAGCTCACTAAACGTTAAAAGCCTCTGCAAAATGTCTTCCCCGAGTCAGGCTGCCTTTCTAAAAGCTTAAAATGAATAATAAAACACGATCAGACTTTAAAAAAACCTTTACGATCACGTTAACGTTTATGGCCACAAAATTACATAAAATTTTACATTCCACCCAGCGCACTGATGATCTAATAAAAATCTAAATGGCTACATTTCTATATGAACGTATTAAAAAAAACGTATTTTTTTAAGAACAATCATTCACACACGGAATACGAAATGGAATCAGTTTGTCAGAAAATGCTACCATAATTAGGTATTTAAAATTTGCAAAATATATTTTGCTTTATTTTTAGAAAATGAGAGATCAACGACCCATTTTTCTAAATACAACATTTATATGGATACTACATGGCTACTCAAAAAACATAATTCTCGCAATTTAAGGGCAGATTTCAAATATCCACCCCAAATAATATTACATTTTACAATCTTTCACGGATATTATTTTCAAGTTGTCAAAATCTTCTGTAACGTTAATAATTGAAGGCGTCATTTGGGGGGAGGCAAGGGATAGTCAAAAAAAATGTATTACATGCTCAATACATAGTAGCATTTCAAAATGTCTCGTAAATAAATAATATTGATTTTTAAATTGTAGGTGAAAATGAATCTTCACAAAGTCTCTATCGACAAAACCACTCAATTTTTTACTGAGTTTTGTTTATTTTTTCATTTATTTTATCGGAATGTAATAAATATATCTTTTAGCTAATAATTGTTGTTGTTTTGCCTATTGAGAATAATAAAAAATAATCCAAAAAGTCTTTTGTTTTGCTGCTTTTTAAAATATCTGTAAAAGCTTCATTTTGCGTTTTATTATACAAAATTAATAACAGTGTCACAAATATAACATACAATGATTAAGCGTGTACACCCACAATAATAATAAATATATAATAATTTAACATAACTACGTTCACACCAAATATATAAGTCACCCATCAAAAATATGTTTGTCAAACGTTTTCAAAGCTAACGTGCATGCGAATAAGTGTAACCCTCGGAGCGTAATTTATTATGGCTGTAATAATTTACCTCGTGTACAAAAATAAAAGCGGTAAAACATTATTCTATAACAAGATGGCGCACTCACCGTTGTCGTTGTCCGGTCTTCGGCAACTTCCGGTTCCTGTGCCGGCGAGAGGCGCTGGCTGGAAACATTGTTTTGCTGAAACATCAATATTTAATGTAATTAATTCACTTTTGGCCCCTTCTTACAATTATTAAATTTTACCTAAAGAGCTCTAAGTGGTTTGATACCATACTTTAATTAACAGTGCGCGATTTTACAGTATAATCACATATTTTAGAGAGGAATACAATTTCAATAATAAACTTATTTTTGATATTTTGTAATGAGCAATGCATTGTCTGTTATTATCTTTAGTAACTATTTATTTTCGAAAGACCCCACAGCTTTTTTAAATATTTTTACAATTCAAATTCATTGACAATTTTAAACACGAAGCATTTAAAAAAAATGCTTTGAGCCAATCTTATTTTGATGTAAGATAAAATTTAATTGAAAGTCTAAATTTCCTCTTTTCGATACGTTGATGTGGTGTGGAAAGCTTAAAATATTAGAGACTAAAAAAACCTTTTAAATCAAAAACATGTAGATTATATAATATTGAAATATGTCTTGAAACCAAAATTAAGCTTTGAACGTCACTCACTAGAAAACCGTTCATAAAATGTTTTTCTTTTTTTATATTTTATTTTTTAAAAAAGCTATGAATGCTCTTATAGTAATTTTCTCAATTGTAATATTTTTAAATTTGAATCGTTCAAACTGTGTACATTCTCACAGATTTTGTCACTAACGACCCAGTTCTCAACTCAGAACTCAGTTCAAGTTCATCCGTGCACTTGAAGGCCTGAAGATGCCGAAAGGCGAAACCCGGGTCGTTAGTGACAAAATCTGTGAGAATGTACATAGTTTGAACGATTCAAATTTAATATTGAAATTCCACCAAGCACCTTCAGTCGAAATCTTAAAAAGTAATATTTTTAATCAGACAACTTTTATTTCAATAAGAAAAATCAGTGTTCATATTTGACTTAAATTATTTTCTAATGCATTGAAAATTATTTTTTTAAACGATATTTCACAAATTCAGAGAAAACTAATGCATACATATAACGAAGAAGAAGACAAGAAAGAATCGAAAATAAAATAAAAACCCATACACAAGCTGGCGTAAAACATGACAGATGACACAATAGTCATAAACAAACAGAAAAAGCTTAATAATCAACATTATACTTGATTCATAAGCAAATTCTTCCAAATTCAAATAACAATAAAATAATGTGCAAACAAAACTAACTTGCTGATCATACTCGGAATTGTCGCATCGCTCATTCTGAAAGTTGTTGATAATGGTCTGTGCCAGTGGCATAAAAGACTCTTCCGGGAATGCCTGCAAACAAAAAGCGCTGCAGATACACGTAATGTGCGACATGGCTACGAAGCTTCCTCAAACAACCACAAGGCATGAAATATGTTGAGACTATTATAGCCAACAAAAGTTAAGCAAGTTTTCAGACACGCCATGTCATTCGTTCTTAGCGATGGTTTTAAGTGTATGTACTCTTTCGTAAAATGTTTTCCACTCGTTTCAAATTTAACATACCTACTGTTACGTAAAGAAAAATATATTGATTATTTTACTCTTTCTTACGAAACTAATCGCATATCTAGAATAGCTTAGTGTATTTTTCATTATATGGATCCATAATTAGTACAGTGTAACCCTTAACAAGGTCGCATTAAACTAAAAGTAATAAAGTTATTAAGTAAAGATTTGTATTTCACAAAGGGTTAGACGCATAACATAGAACAAGTTTTCGATAAATTGTATATTTTTTTAAACGAATCAATTGAAACTATTTTTAGTTTTATAACCACTAATCTGATGAAATCAACCAAAATTCGCGTAGGAATAATATATGATTGCAAAAATAATTAACGCCATATTACAAGATTCAAAATCACTTCCGAATCCGGTAAGTTCCAGCGGCATAGCCACCTCATAGCAGATGTATGCAATGCACGAGGGCCCAGCGAAAAGAGCTGCATAAATATTTATATCAGAACTGTGGAGTCGCTGTGTTGTTTCCGAAGTCGGAGTCGTGAAAAACGAGCGATTCAGACCAATTAAAAAAAATATATATTTAATGATGTGTATTCAAACCACAATAGTCCATAGTTTTGACATTGCATGCTTGGATGATTAACATGACCTGATGGCAGTGCCGGCGCGAAGCTATTTGGCGCCCTAGACAACGGTTAATGGCGCGCCCCCTTTTTAACAAAAAGTCCCATTTTTTAAATAATGAAGAAAATACATTTCGGAATCATTAGATTTTTTCATGTCCACTCCTAATGTGGAGCATATGACATCCTAATGGAAGTATCTCAACATAAGTTTTTCTACGTGAACTGTTTGTCACTCAGTCCCCCAACCTCTCTTTTTCGAATCATATAGAAAAAGATACATAATTACAACAAACAAATACAAAAATGAAGATTAAATTAAATATACTAATATGTATATCAGAGTATATAAAAATAATTTTAATACTCTACTTATGCGCCCCCTAATGGTTTGCGCCCTAGGCGGTTGCATATGTCGCCTGTATGGTGGCGCTGGCCCTGCCTGATGGAATACATATATGTATATAAGTTATAATGAAATTATTCAAAAGTTTCTTCGGAGCCGGAGTCGTTTTTATTATAAAGCTGGAGTCGTAGTCAAAGACGTCTTTTTTAACACGAATCCACAGCCCTGATTTATACATATTGAATATAATTAATTTCCTTGGGGGGGGGGCTTGCGTAAAGGCCTTAAATTTCTAGCTACGCTACATGTAAGTTCCCGATAGAATAACGACTCACAACAAGCTAATGCACTACTTGTGAATACGTGCACAGAGTAGTCGCCAACTACTAATATATCAATATAAAAGTGACAACGGAAAACAATTTGATTTGTTAATTCAATATTATAATAAACGTATCAACTGAAAAAAATGTGCTATGTGTGCACATTTGCCGTAATTCTTGTCAACTGGACATTTTTCAAGAGTTGAAGTAAGTACCTGCACTTAGGACTGTAAAGGTTTAAAAGAGCACGACACCTTAAGAACAAGTGGTTGAACGGACAACATGGCCTGCCTTACCTTCTTTGCTAAACGAGCAGCTATTTTTCTTAATTTTGGTGACACTAACAGCGTTTTCACATTTTATTTATTAATGATTTAGAGCCGCTTTTTTTTATAACTCCAGAACTGTTCTTGTTTTTATCTTCCAGGTACGAAAAAACTCGTCGTCTTTTTGGGTGATGATGCCTGATTGTGTTTGAATGTACATCAAAATAAGCAGGCACAAGAAAAGCATTACTGTATATTGTAATAAGTTAAATAAGAAACATTTATAAATAGCATATATAAAACATAATATTTCAAGAAATGGTGCATAATTTTATAAAATTAATAATGTGTTTATATTAGCAGAGTTTATCAGTATGAATACAAAATTGTTCAAACTATATGTTAGTAAAAGCGAATGCAAAATTATAATCATTTCCATTAAAATTGATTAGAGCAATAACATATTTTATGTCATTTATTGATAATGCTTTATTGAATGTTAAATTTAA
This sequence comes from Himalopsyche tibetana, assembly GCA_030503985.1. Lineage (NCBI taxonomy): Eukaryota > Metazoa > Arthropoda > Insecta > Trichoptera > Rhyacophilidae > Himalopsyche > Himalopsyche tibetana. The sequence goes on along the minus strand of JAPJYX010000009.1, from coordinate 4,032,810 downwards.
TATTTCAACACATTTTTTGATAGATTCACGATAAAAAATAAAATCATCCTATATATTATAGTCGTGGCAGAAAAAGAAAAGAATAATTAGAAGAAAGATGGTTAAGAAAACTTTTTCACAAATGTCGAAAGTAGCTAATTTCGTATAAACGTTTTCCTTTATAAAAAGATATGCATATAGTTAGAAGTTTTGTAATTGGGATCACAATATGAGAGCTCTTTTCTAAAATGTTTTATTTTAAAGCTTCATTCTAGTAATTAAATGTCTAAATGTATTTTAATAAATGTATCAATATTGATATTTTGTATTCAAACAAAAAATATTCATTGATAATTTTCAAAACATATAATAGTGCTAATAAATTGCTATATAAACTATTCACATATCGTATTTTTGCTCGTATATATTGTAAACATGAATGCAACTTATTTGGTCAGTAATAAAATGCACAAAAAGTCAGTAGGTTACAAAATAAATGATAAGTAACTATTAATAAAAGCATATTTTTTTGTATCTTGGTCAGTAGAGGCAAAATATTTTGTATAAATACTAGCTGAGAGCTAATTTTGTTAACTAAACACAAACATACTAACCATTTATAATACTTACTAGCCATTTTGACATCTTATCAACAGCTTTTTCAACTGTCCGATTGAACAATTTAACCAAAAAAATGCAGGCCCAATTTAAATTTGATGAAGGAAATATTTTTTAATCGGAAACAATTTCAAAAGATCTTCGACATTTGTGAAATTATGCAAAAAGGAAATATTGGACATGATCCAAAATAGTTGTGGGCAAATAATAAGAACAGCGAAGAGAAAGATGTCAAACGAAACATAATCTTTATGTTTATCTACGTGTTTTAACGGTTTGATTTTCAAATAGCAAGTATGAGTCGAATTTCTTTTTAAGTTACTTTCTGGGATTAGTGAGGTCATTTATTAGTATTGTGACAGCTATTCTAAAATGCTTGTTCACACATAATAAAGGTATATTGTATTTTTACTCTGTCAACACTCACCGGATATATGTCATCATATTCCAGTAATTCACTTATCTACAATCAATATGAAGTCGATGGATCAATAATTATCATAATATGTATACTATTTAAATTAAGAATAATATCTATAAAATGACATAGACAATCGAAATCACATGTGGCAACACTACTTCATCTGAAATAATTCTATTATACCATGTGTCGAGAATCATTTGGTTACCTTATTGGATTGCAAAATATTTTTTTTATATATTATCCGTATAAATCCGTTGTGTTAAATTATTAATGTTCAAAATTGTTATAATTTAGAATAATAGCTTAGAATTTAATAATTTAGAAGCAATTTGTGTTATCAAACGTCAAAATTAATCAAAAATTCCAATGAAAGACACAACATAGTAGATTGAAAGAACATTGAACAAAAATGCCAAAGTTTTTTTTTAGAGCAACTTACTTCTTTGAGCGCTGCAGCCTCTGCGCTCACTTCCCATTTATTCGCGATCCGGATTGTCTCAGCAGTCTTCTGTTGCGTCGATTTTGAATCATCGAGTAGGGTTAATTCGTAGAATTCTTGTATATCTGAAAGGAAGAGAAAACCCAATAAAAGAGTGCTTCGTTGCTTGTAAATATAGTGTTCTACACGCAAATTACAATGCTCATAAAAAACCAAAAGTAAATAATATACGTTACACATCACACCCTGTCAATCTTATTTGGATTAGCGCCTCTTTTAACGACTTGCCGGTCCAATTGATTTTAACAGATGTTATAAAAAGGATCATATATTTCTTATTATGCTTAACACTAAACACATGTGTTATATTTATAAAACATGCATATTTAGTGAAAGAATTCATTGTTTTTTTTTGTGGAATTTGTTTTCTTGTGTTGTACATTTTGACGACTTTCAATACCCGAGTGTACTCGGGCGTGACCGGGAAGAGGCTAATAACTAATATAAAGTATTTGAAAATACTTTTAAGATAGTGAATTTTTTGATTTTATTCTATTCTTTCGATGGGGTTTACAGTGGTGATTAAATCTGGGATCTAGATTTTTCTTTTGACACATATTTTCATAATTTTATCCGGTTTATTTTATCCAACCAGCCAATCTATGACGCACTATTGACTTTGGCTTCAGTATTTCGAAATTATGTGATTTTAAGTGTCCCAACATCTGTAATTTTAAAAAATAAATGTAGAAACAGTATTAGAAAGAATAAGCATCTTTTGATAATTACAGTAGACTCCTGATGGAAAAAAATTGAAAGTATTATAATATTAGATAATTTTAGTGACCATGGCTATAAATCAGGGGTCGGGTATCTTTTGCTGTCGAAAGGCCACACATATTATACGTAGCCGTTGTCTTACAAGAAAATTTAACTATTTTGAAATACAAATTTATTATTTTTGGACGAAACGAAAACAATCAATTTTGATTAGATAAATCAAAAAGCTGCACTTGAGAACCTAAAATGCTGAATGTTATTCACGTCTGGTACAAACCATTTCGTGGTAAATATTGAAATTGTAAAAAAAGCACATCACCGATTTCAAGGAGTGACTGGTTAATGTGTCAAGTTGAGTTGAGTGATTAAGAATAAATACATAGGATTTCTCATAATAATTATACAATCATTTATTTTGTTAAATCTTGACTGGTGATATAAAATATGAAATTGAAAGTTACTTGCTAAAGGTTTCAAAAACAATTTCATGATGAATTAAATTAAATAATTTGGTATTATGCAACGTAATCTAAAAATACGCTATATCGGTTTAGTGAACTGTTTTTTATACAAATGTCATAATATAATATGCATTAACAAATCCAATCCATCGTTTCACGTGTAACACAAAAACCGTATGCATCAGTAGCGCAGAATAAAACTGTGGGTGACAGGGGCGTTCACAATTTTCGCATTTCAATAGAGAAGCTCTCGACAGCGATAGAGTGGCCGGCGTTCAATACCGCCGAGTCCCGGCCTTGCCCCATTTTCTAAATATACCCGAGCCTATGGTTAGGTTTAGTACGGTGAAGTCGGCTCGATTGGACCGCGGCCCCCCTTCGCCGCGCGTTTGGGATGACTGCCTTTGCGTTGTTCAGTCTAGGGACGTCACATGGCCAGATCGCTCCGCGCTTCGAGTGGAAGGAAAAGTCAATCGGAGGGCCGGGCGATTCGAGCTTCACCGCGTTATGGTATTGTTTCATGTCTTTCTGCCTGTGGTGAACGACTGACATTTTCGTTGTTTTATTAAATTTCTGTTGAAATAAAGTTCTAAAAGTAAATCTAACTGTATTTTTTTGTTATCAATATCACTCAAACTACTACTCTGATATTTCACTTCCGAAATTGACCCTTGTAACAAATAAGTAACGTAATTATAAAACACTACTTAATAGCTTTTGCTAAAATCAGTGCACCACACTTAGTGTGACCAGACGTCTCTTTTTTCAGGCGGCATGTCCCGGCATTCCCGAACACAGCATCAATGTTCCGTTTTCGAAAAGAGAAAAACTCACAGTAACAATTTAAAAAAAACGCGCAAAATCAAAATCCTGGCGGTAGAATCTAGACTAGTAAATGAAGGCGTGGGCGTGCGTGCGCAGTAAATAATACATTTCAATATAATACAATTTCATATAATATATCTAATATCACATGAATAATCATTACTATGTAGTAAATTGTATTGTATTGTATGAAAGTGCGAGACGCTTAAAACGGCGCCAAAATGTACCAATTTGTTTAGGTGTCTCGGTTTGGGGATAAAAATAAATAGTTACGTTAATCATACTATAAAATTATCACGCACGCGCAATAGCTTTAATGTGTGAAAAAATATTTAAACCAAGACGATAGCGCATAATATGGATTTCAAATGGTTCCTATGAACCTTGTATGTACATAACTAGCTCGAGGCTTGTATTTATGTGGCCAGTTTAATTGAATACTAGATATTCTGTATTTATAAAAAATAGTGAGTATTTATATAATTCTGTATTTTAACCTCCATTTTTGACATGCTTATGTTGACAACCAAATCGAACCTAACTTACCCAAATCACATTTTTATCATCAGGGCTATTGGACAAATTCAAAGGAAATTCTGAACTTTCTATATTAAGTGCTAAAATATTGAAAGTAACCAAATACTTTTTTAATAAAATACTAAAAAGAATTATTTACATACTGACCAATTAAGTCTTACCTAGAGAGCTTTGCTGGGAAGATGAAAAATATACTGGGAAAAGGACAAAGCTTGAGACTGAGCTTTCTAGCCAATAAGTAAGAAAATGCAACTGAAATGATTTCTAAATGGATAATGTTTAAATTTGTATACATTCATTACTTTATATTATAATTGTCGTGATTTATCTGTTTATCTGTCAATCTTTAACGCAACACATACACAGTGACGGCGCGAGGCTATTTGGCGTTCCTAGGGCGTTCAATCCCGGACCATTTTTGTAATCTGGGGATTTCACGGTTAGCAAATTTTTCCAATCCCAGGGTTTCGGGATTGAACATTCACCATAAAATAGTGTAGAATTTCGGGATTGAGAAATTTTTTCTCGGCGATTTCGAATTCCCAGGAATTCACAGATTTCTTTAGTTGAAAACATGTGAGACCATTTTTTTAGCATTCCCAGAATTTCCAATTTCTAAATCCCAGGAATTTGCGGAATTCTCAAAATGAAAAAAAATGGGACCTTTTTTTTTAGCTCGCTCAATATTTTGTTGCTGTACTTTTAATGATGGCGAAGTTTTTGAGCTACTACTTGAAGCTCATTGCACAGATATTTAACATTATTTAAGTTTAAAAAATATTTTACTCCTCCATTTATGCGCCCTAGGCGGTTGCCTAATTCGCCTTTATGGCCACCAGCCCTACACATACATACCCTTTTTTTGTCTGCGCATGCACAGCAAGAGAGAGTATTTTTTTTATATATTTGGCATTGGGAGTTTTTAGCGCACAACACACACATAAGCTCTTCTGTTTATCTCTGTCTGTACATTATTTTCATCAAAAAAAATGGGCGAATGCTGAAACAGAACATTGCCATGTGATAATCATGTATAGTTTTTAAAGAAAATCATACCTACCACCAGATAAAAATAATATAAGACTATTTCTGGCATATTATCGTCAAAATAAAAATAAAAAATACATTTTTATTGCTAATTTTATTAGTTATAGTATGCATTTATCTTTTCTGAAATGGTAAAAACATACTTCTGATTCTGTTGATTCCACTTTTCTCAATAAATCTCTTTTAATGTGTTCACTGTCAAATCTTGGTGGAAAGGTATCAAATTGAAAAGCTTTGTACGAATTACGCATCATTTGGAAACATTGTGGTACTAGTACAAAAATGTTTTATTTTGTTTCACTTTAATCTAATCGATCAATTGAGCACCTTAACAGAAGTTGTTATAAAAGAACTCATTTGTTTTAGTAACTAAATCTCTATTTTCGGATTGAGTAAGGATAGGAGGGTCGGACTATAACTGGATTAGTATTTTGCTAATCGATTTTAATACGCTCCACTATTTTGATAAGATAAATGAGATGTTATGTAAACATCACAATAATTCATGCCTTATCAAAATGCCATAAATCGTTCAAAAAATCAAGTGATGGAATTTTCCGTATGGGAAATCGAGCTAGTAGATATCTCCGTCGAATAGGATGAAAGTCCAAGAACGTTGAACACTCGGCTGCAGAATTGTCTTTTTTAGAGAAGTATAAAAAAGATCAATATGCGAAACATCATTTTTTTTAATGTCGTTTAATGTTCATTTGCTGTCGAATTATATTACGATTTGGTTCAAGCCGAAAGCCCACTGACGCTTTGAAATATAACTACAGTGAAGTTGTGGGTTTACGCAAACATACATTTACCATATTTTACCCTTGCCAGCGTGGTTAAACCTTAATAGCGAAGGCACAATATAACGGCCAGATTAATGTATTCTGGGTAACTACCCTTACATGTACTTAAAGCTTTGTTGAAGTGTAGTCTCATACAAATTGATGTTTGCCAAGTGCAATCAGATAATGGTATATATTAGATATAATAAAAGGTCTTGGATAGTCTTCTTGATTAAGACTACATGAATAACAAGCGTGTCTAAGGAGGGCTGGCAGTATCGTGTTGTACCAATTGGTTTTCGGACGAATAGACATTGCCAGTGACAGTAAAGAAACTTGATTAACAAGCTATATTTTTCGAGTAAATATAAGAGTAAAAATATTTTGAATACGTTTAAAAGTTGTTAGTGGTGATCTGGATTAATTTTACAAATGTTGATATGATTTTTAATCAATTGAGATTAATAGAGTAGTTCCAAAAACAACAGCAATTTCTGTATTTGAAATTAATACATGTGATTACTAGATTCGATTCTTAAAAAGCAATTCTAAATGTCATAACAAAAGAAAATACAATTATTTTAAAAGGGAGGGTATTATCAGACGTCGTATTATTTTAAAAAGAAGATTTTTAAATTAATTCCCTCTTTTTATATTCATTACATAAAAGTTGATATTATAAGGTACCTATCGAAGAATTATAATAAATTGATCCAGCAATCAAAACGATCGGCCATTTTAGTATTAATATTTGTATTATTATACATTGCTACACGTCAGTCCAAGATCTTTTTTTGCACTTGAATGTCTGAAAATACCGAAAACCGAAACCCGGATTTTAAGAGACAAAACGTCTGGAAATATACAACATTTTAACGATCCAAATTTGGTGTTGAAATTCCATCAAGCACGTTAAGTTAAAATCCTAAATTATAGTTAGTTTAACTTCAGTTGAACATTTTCTTTTTCAAAGTGATACTTCCCAATAGGTTTCTAGTTACTAAAGTATTTTTTTGAGTATTACTTTCTTACGATTGACAACTTTATAGACAGATGTATACACGAGAAAGTATTCCCCAGAGTGTATAATAGATACGCCATTGGCAGTGGCTAGGAATCCATTTGAATGTTTTTTTACCCACTTTTCTAAGCATCATTGTTTTATTAATAGCTTTTACACATGTCTCATGCTTGTAAAAGCTCTTGGCAGTTTGAACTTTGATGTTATTCTGTGACAAACATTTTATGTAGCAGGTTCACAGTAAAAAAATAATAATAATATAGTACATATATTATTTTATTATAACACTATAACTACCTACGGTTGTATACCAACTTGTCAATTGAAAGAAAGTAAACAATTGTCATAAATACCATCCAAAAGAGTACCCCACATTATAGCACTGTCTCACGCGTCTCGCCTAGGTGCGACGAGGCAAAAAACTAATATGAAAATAAATAATAGCTGATCGTACCAGTGAGTAGTAGGGGACTGAAATCCCGGAAGCACTCAAATTATTATTATTCGGGATTTTCAAAAGCCGAGCTTCGGAACGTAAAATTGTAACACTTAAAGCAAAAAGATAACTGCACGAAAAGATACAATAGCCAATGCAAAACATTGTAATTAATTAAATATTGTTATACATTCACATACCAGGTACAACAACATCATAAGTGCTAATTCCTTTTTTTCAGAAGATGCACTTACAGATTTAAAACTTCATATAATCACATGGGGATTCAAGATTTTACAATTTCAATTTCAATAACTATAATTGTGACATTGACACACTAATTGCGGAGACCTATTCATTTTTTATTCTTTAGGAGCCATGACATTGTTGTACACAATTGTTACAAATGTTACATGTTCCTGAATCTTCCACCAAAACAACTACATCAACTCGAAGTTGGTTTCCATCTAAATTGTCCAAGGTAACATCATCTTCTTCCCCAGAATCTTCATCGGTAATACAGTCATTCGCATTCTCTGGTGGCAAAATGAAAATTTCATCAGGAACCTCCAACTGATCATTTGTCTCCAATTCTTCCAATAACATAAATAATTTGGTCTGCCCTGTTCCAATGCTAAAAAATAAAATCAAATTGGATTCACACAGTACATAGTCCTACTGATCTTTATAAGGAACAGTTAATATATACTTCAATACATTGATAAAACTCCGGAATATATATGTTAAAAGTTATGTCTGAAGAAGTTTATATATCCCATAATAAAATTACATCAAAAAATTTTCATAATGATAACTAATAAAATAAAAAAAAATACCTTGACTTATCCATAGTGGAGTATTGTTGTAATAAAGATATGAACAAACTTTAAAACGTTCGATCAGGACAAAAGCCCAACAACAACTGACAAAAAAATATGCATTGTCATTGTCATACCATCTAGTGTTGCCATAAACAAAAATTTTATCAAAACTAATGTTTTCATATGAAAAATATTTAAATTTGTAACATGATAAAGAGTGTTCCTTTAAAGGAACGGTAGGTCTATCTGGGTTAATGTAGGAATTTATTGTTAAAATAATTGATACCAATAAAGTTTTCTTTACTGCGGCCTTCGAATAAGATAAACGATTGTGGCCTTTTGAAGTTAAAAGATTCTCCACCGATTGTTTACCTTATAAAAATACCAGCAGGGAAGAATATGGTTATTTTTTTATTTTTTTTAACATGCCCGCTCCCAATGTGGAGCATATGGACTCCTAATAGAGTTTACCTCAACAGAAGTGTTTCTACGAGAGATGCTTGTTACTCAGTTGCTCAACCTCTCTTTTTCCGAAGAGAGTAGGAATAGATGAATAGGGCTAGACAGGATTAGTGGGTAGATAATCAGTTTCAATACTCCCCGTTCATAGGATAGGATGGGTGGGAGGGGGAAATTCAAGACATCGCATACATCCATGCCATTGAACAGAAATTCATAAATCGATCGAAAAATTAATTTATTAAACTGTCCGTACTGGAATTCGAACCCGTAACCTCCGTAGCCGAAGAAGACGACTTTGATATTGACCACTTGGCCACACAGGCGGTATTGTTATTATTATTAAAGTGTTTGTAATACTGTTTCATTCACCTTATATATTTTAATCCCGGTTTTGCTTTTGTGGAATCGGGATGTGAGAAACGCACCGGGATTTGAAATCCCTAGTACGTAAGTAGCGATCGTAACTCTAGTTCGGGGACACCAGATTAAAAACATAAAGGAACGCTTTTGGCGATGCGCCAGCCGTTAATAAATGTCACGGATAGACCTCCCGAGCTTTCCGCGTTATTTTCTTCGTTCTTTTTTATAGTATAACTTTAATTTGAATTGCCTTTAGTTCTCAATCGTGTTATTAAATTGAAATAGCTCGGGCCGGGGATAAACTGATTATTCACGGAGCCATATTAAACAAAATTCTAAAAAATTTAGATTGCTTACACAAATAAAATTAAAATAAATTTTACATTTGTTAAATTCATTGTTCGTGTATTCTGTCATAGTTCCAGTGGCGGATTATCCTATAAGCGCATGAGGCGCTCGCTTGGGGCCTCTGAATCTTGGGGCCCTCAAAAATGGTTTATATTGAATAACCAGTATACATTTTGTTCAGAATTTATTTATATTTCACATGAAATTTGTTGGCGTTTTTTTGTGATTCGAAAAACGGGGCCTCTTAATTGTATTGCGCTTGTGGCCTCTTGTGTGCTTAATCTGCCACTGCATAGTTCAGTAGCTGTATGAACATTTAAATTAAAGCAATTGTGATATTTCTATCAAAATGTGTTTGGAAATCCAGCTTCGACTATAAAATATAATATTTAACTCGTTTTCGACTGCATGAAGCACATAATTGACTGAAAATATTTCAAACTTTAAAAACTTTTTTTTTGAGATAAACTTTATTTGGGGTCCATATTTTTTTATCTTGGGAGCAGACATGTTTAAAATATCAATCAAACAAAAAAATGGTATGTGGTTTTAGTCAAGATTTTATTATTTTTAACATACATTTTTTTTCCATATCCGGATTCTGGATTTTTTAAACAGCAAATTAGCCGGTTAGCCTGTTTTGGTTCAAGCCGGGTCGGATGCTCTACTTTGGACTCACCTCATTGGAAAACAGGATCTTATGACATATTATAAAAAAAATACTTATTCACAATCCATTGCGTCGACCTGAAACTCCGAGACGCCCATTTTATATCCCATCCTGTTTCATTTTATATCCCGTATATTTCATCCCGTTTCCATAACGACATGCATGCTAAGCGGTTATGTCAATCAAAGGTATTTTTTTAGACAGCTTCCGACAGCCGACACTTGTTTTTAAAACCGTATCATTTTTGAGGAAAATCTTAAATCTTAGCCATTTCTAAATTCAAATGGCAAAAAAAGTTATTCTCCAACAAAAATATAAAATAAATTGTATTCATGATAATTATCGACTTTGGAAAGGAAAACGGACGTAACCCACAGTTTTTTCAAATCAGCTTTTTTCGATAATCACAATCTATACAACTTAATACACATTATATCAAAAGGATGTATGTTGAAAATGCCGAATTATTATCTATATTTAGCTTTTAGGTTTAAGAAAGAAGGGCATGTTGAAATTGCGATCAATAAAAGGTTTTTTTGAAAAAAAATATTTAATTAATATCAGATAAAGTCAATTAAAAAACAGTTTATCAGTCTCAATGCAATAAAAGTTTGTGTATATTGCACAATTTTCTTTTGGCCCAAAATCATAAAAAAACGTTTTGTGTGTCTCCTGTAAAAAAATGTATGTGTGGGTTGGTTTTTTTCCTTTCCACAGTCGTTATGCTTTTTAATTTCAACCAACCATATTTAATATGAAATCCACGTTATTTAAAAATGGTTAAAATGAAGTCAATTATAATATTATTATATCCACGACAGATTCGAGCTCATTGCCGTTAAGCAGCATGATAGCTAGCAATGCATTTCTTTATATGGCTGACCAATCGGTTGCTAAGGGATGACTGTTTGTTGTGTTTGCATCCGACACTTGACCTGCCAACCCTCATGCCTCCTCGATTCACTCCCTTCAAAACCCGACATTATTTCACACAACAATGACTGGCCGTATTCTAATGTTTGTTTATTTTTACTTGTATCACCATATTAGCACAAATGTGTCACGAGACAGGGCTATTTTTTTAGAAGGGTTATAAAACGTAATAAAATGTATATTCGTTTGAATACGGTTCTATTTTTCGTCACTGCGTAAATATTTTATTCCATTTGAAATACAGTTTATTCCGAGATAATTTAACAAAACCACTCTAATAAATAAAGAATATTTCGAAAAATAACACAAACATCGCGGGCCGGAAAACATCGTATCGTTGGAAACTGACAATATTTAGTGGAAAGGCATTATATTTAAAAATAGGTAACAAATTAAATGATCAGAATTTAAATCAATTTTTGGTCAGAATAAAAATATGAACGGTCATAATAGAAATATTATACGGTCAGAATATTTTATGACCATTTTGGTTATGTTATGTTAGGTTTTTTTTTAATTTTATTTAAATTATGATTTGATATTTTTTAATTTTATTTATTCTGACCTCTTAAAATAAATTCTGACCGGAAAAATAAGAGCCTTAAAAATATACCATTTTTTTGCTCTGATTTAACACATAGTTATGTATTTATATCAAGACCGATTTCACTCATCACGAACATTTTCAACTGATAAAAATATATAGGGTTATGTATTTGTATCCGTTTAAATTGATCGAGGTAAACGAAGCCGGTGTTGATCTGAAAAATAAATAGACGTGGAAATAGTGCGAAACAGTCATTTATTTTGAATGTAATGACTTTCCACCAAATATTTACAGTGAACACTTAGTGTTTTCTTTACAAATTCCACACATTTTAAAAAAGATCCGTGACAATTTTTCTCTTCACATTATTACCATGTGATGAAAGATAAACGTAAGCAAGGTTATTTGTCCCTTAACAGTTGATAGTTCTCGTGATGAAAGCGAAATGGTGTTGATGTTTTTGAAATATGTGGAGTTATTCCAAAAATTTTATGTAAAAAAGTTAGGAGGTAACATGAATTGACTTAATGAATTTCGTTAAATTTAACAATTGACTAGATATCAAAATTAATAAGTTTTTTATTATTATAGAGATCGATGAATTACATATACCAAATATAGTCGATTTCTCTCTTGAATAAGTTTTCAAACAAAGCGAGTTCTCAAGGAAAGACTACGATACAGAATTAACAATTCTGTAGTTAAAAAACAAGGCAAGTTACACTGCATTGAGGTTATCAAAGTAAGTGAAATTCATTAAAATTGATATAATTTTACCTGCGTATGTTTGTCACCTTATAATATATGGTGGCTATAAATCACAATGAATGTTTTGTAAAATATGCATTCAGTAGACGTAGCCGACTCGCTGTTAATTGTATAAAAGGTTATCACTTTTTAGAACTTCATATAATTACGAGCAACATTTTAACAAAATGCGTTTTAATTTTACCACCGAAAAATGTGTCCAGCTATTTTCTCTAATGAAGTCATATAGTAATAATCAAAATTTCTACTATCATATAATACCGAACGACAGACTTAGAATGTTTAATTCCACTGACATAATTAATAATGTAAATACATTTTAAGCTCAGCAGCTTCGACACTCAAAGACGCCAGTGAAAACGCTGTCATAAAAAAAAACTTTATGAATATTCCAGTGTGCTATTTAATGCTATTTTCTTTTGACAGCCGGAAATTAATGTTAACAATGAAGGGATGCGGAAATAACTACTACAAATCGGATATTGTTTCAGAAAACACCCGAGAATAAGATTGATGAATACAAAAACGGCATATCACTCTATGACTTCGCTTAAAGAAAACTATTCTTTAATTAACGATAATATCAACAAGATTTTGGTTGATAAACTGATGAACTTTCTTTACTTGGCCGATCTAATCATATCATTGTAAAACAATATTACTACACTAGATTAATTTGGTTAGATAATATAGATTTTATATGTTTCCATCTAAGATAAGTCACACTCACAAGTGTGGTAACATCAAAAGACGAATTTACTCAGGTTAGTAGAATAATATTAATGTAAGCCCGTTGCCCTCAACGGGGGGGGATTTTTGTTGCATTTTTAAATAGTCAGAAAATTTACTGGCGTGAAAAATAAATTGCAAACCTATTTAATGAATAAGCCAGAAAATCTTAACGTAATTAATTCTCTAAAAGGATTTTTAGGAAGACATCCCATTCTCTAAAACAGGGTTTCCTAAACTATGTTCCGCGGAAAACAGGTGTTCCGCAGAGCCAGACTAGGTGTTCCGAAAAAAAATGGAATGGTTTTATACGCTGCAACACAGTTTTAAATTTTTTTTAAAAATTCAGCTAAGTGTTCCGTTATATTTTCTGGACTCGCGAAGTGTTCCATTCCAGAAAATGTTTGAGAAACCCTGCTCTAAAAGAACTAAAATACACCGGGACTGCAAAACAAAATATGCAAATAATAAAATACATATTCATAAAAATAATAAAAATCATAATTAAGCTGCCCTGCTGAGCTGCTATATCCAATATCGACAGCTCTGCAGTATTAATATTTTATAATTTTTGGAATACTTCAAATGTTTCAAGTATGTAAACAAATGAATTTTGGAGAAGAAGAAGAAGAAGACCCCGGGACATATATCGACAGCCCTGCAGTATTTATATTTAAATATTTTATAGAATAATTCAAATTTTTCAAGTATGCAAACAAATATAAATTTCCGAGAAGAAGAAGAAGACCCCACACATTATGAAAACAAACATATGTGTGATTATTATATCGACTGTGGAAAGGAAAAAGGACGTAACCCTCAATTTTCCAAAACAGCTTTTTTTCGATAATCACAATGTATACAACTTGACACACATTCTATCAAAAGGATGGAAGCTGAAAATGCCGAATTAGTACCTAAATTTAGCTTTTAAGTTTGAAAAAGATGACCTTGTAAAAAATTAAAATCAAGAAAAAACACTGAAATAACGGTTTTTCCGAGACAATTTCTTTAACTATTATTAGATTATGTCAATTAAACATCAACTTGGAAGTATCCGTGCACTTTAAGGTTGTGTATAATTCATAATTTGCATATGTCACAAAATCATCAAAACACGTTTTTAGCGCCTCCTGTATAATTTGATATGTGTGGGTTACGTCCTTTTTCCTTTCCACAGTCGATATAGATTGCGAGACCTATTACGCAGCACTTTTTTAAAAAATACTCTTCTACCTATACTACAATTTTTTAATGTCAAAATACACGCATTTCCATTTCTTATATAAAAATGTCTAAACGATATATTTGTATTAGAATTAAGACTCTTATCTAAACAAAAAAATGATCGTATAACGTAGACTTTCTGCGGCTAAGTTGAATAAAATATTTTCAGGGAGATAAGTGAACCCGGAAAAACACACGGCAGGGTTACGTTTATCCTCAAGGATACAGAGCATAGACGTTAAACCGTCACTTGGAAACTTCCTTCGTGTGAATCATTAAGAAGCCACGACTCTTCTTGCTGCATTTCATGCGACCTTTTGAATTAATAATCTCTCAATGTCGTGCAATATTAGGGTGTATTTATTTAATTTAATAAAAACAATATTTGTAACAGTGTTTATATCGAATATTACATTAATATACATTTAAAACATCGGAAATGTATTTTATAAAAATACTTCATTTTCACTGCATATTTTCACCGATACACATATATATTTCTTCTATTAAAAATATGTTTTCACTGACAAGTCACTAGTGAAATAAATATGTTTAATTTTAAGGAAATAATTTATTCAATTTCAGTTATTTAATCGCTGTGTTCATGCATATTCTTGTATTCTTGGGTTAGGTGAAATGTTGTGTACACGTACCTGTTATACATGATGTCACTGATAATAAGCAGTGAATTAGTAAAACCATTGTATGATACATTTCTAGTAATAGCGTTAGCGAAAATATAATCACTCTAAAGACAATTTAGTTTTACTGAAAAAATACTTTCGCTGTAGCATATGCATGTTATATACAATTAATTTTTGTCTTGACAAAGATAACCAACATTTTAAATGTGGCAATAATGTATCGTAAATTTGAAAATGAGTTATTCTAATCTACTCCGTGGATAGATTTGAAAACAAATCTCAGAAAACAAAATTCAGTCGAAATCTTAAATCTATTCGGTTTATAAAAATTACTTAAAATACTTGAATAGTAATCAAGCCGGCCGTAATTGCTTCGGAGACACTTCTGGCAATCATTTTAAAACGCCTCATACCGCTGAGTTGCTGAATATAACTAATTGTAAGCTACTATTGGTACACTGTTCGAAGGTTTTTTAAAAATATACATTTGAAAGCTATTAATAAATTATGTGAGAATTTGTAAATTATTTTACAAAAGTATTTTTTTAATTGTTAAGACACTGCGTCGTTTTATTTTCTTAGTTCACATGCAATATTTTTATTGTACGTTATAAAAGAACAACGGTTGTGTCACAATTCCCTGAGCCCTTAAAAAGGTTTCCATTCTCTGTAAAAGATTGGCTTGAATGAGTACCGATCCCACTGAAAATTTCTTGCATTTAATAATGTATGTAGGTTTTCTTGGGCACACGAAATCCCTGTTGTATTATATAAAACAGGAAGAAATTCAGGTTATGGTTTGCAAAGACATATTACTATTCTTACATATTTATTCGAGTTCATATTAGAAAATCCAATTTACACTACGATCATCATTATTTTATAAGAAGGATATTTATATTATGGTGAAAAAAAAATCGAAACATTATAGTTTTACAAACATTATTTTATTATATAATATATGGAGGTATACAATACATCCTGCCATCCACTCTTACATTCTAATTTATATTACAAATTATAGTTTTATGTTTAATAACTTGAATTTAGTGTTTCTTGGAGCGGTAACAAATATGGGATTATTCAAAGCAAATTAGTTTAAAATCGAAGTGATTATTTTCTATAAGATACATTAGCGTCTTGTAGGGGCTTTACAATGGTGATTGATTAATATTTGTTTTCCCATTAAGCATGCCATTAGCTTGATTATGCTTATTAATTTTTCTGCTTATTAGTTTTTCAAGTGTATTTAGCTTACAGCCTTTACTACATCGGTGTAAACTGATTAAAAAACATGTTTTGAGATTCTTCTACGAGACGGTTTTCAAATTGAGTTTGTTTTTTTGGGGTTTTGGAGTATATTGAGAATATTTATATTTGCGTCTTTGATGTTATATAGTTATTCATGAGAGAATTTTAAACGTAAATACAATATCTCATAACACGAATTATCATTTTTCTTATAATTACTGATTACTTAATTGACAACGTATTATATAATAATCTACATTGGAATTTGGGATTTTTCCTTTTTAAGGGAAGCAAGGAGGGGATTATAAAAATCGAAACAAATCAAATAAATATAATTAAAATGAACTTCCACAAATTTACCGTCGAAACCATCGAAAAAAATATCAATAACGTTTTTTGTGCCTCCTATAAAATGTATTGTTTGTGGGTTACCTCCGTTTCCATTCCACTGTCAATATAAATATAAGACAGCGAATTAAAGCCCCTTAATTAAATTACTTCGTCATCACTTTGGGCGTTATCTTGAATCGCTTTGTTTATACGTCGAAACACGACAATATATTTCGAATGACAATATTTTTGTAAATTATAAATGGATGAAATGCTATGAAATGGCGCGGTGGACTTGTTTTGTATTTTGTCACAACATCCGCCCCGCCAACTTCTCAAATTATACGCCATTATTAAATTTTAATGGTGCATCGATAATGAATCTCTACCACGCCCGCTCCGAAACGAATTTCTGAAAATACGGCTATATGAAAGTACGCTTCTCAATTTTATATTTACTTGAATAATATTAATACCATATTTTCCAACTTCTTAATTCTATATGAAAGCTTCTCAATGATCGTTCTCTGATATGTTCTTCCAGTGTTCACCCCAAGGTACATACATACATACAATACGACCGTTCTGGACGATTGCGTTATAGAAAAAAATAAATGTCAACTACTTCATGAATGAAAACAACCAGACTAAGACTCTGCAATGATCGCGTACCGTAAAAAATCAGCTTTAATGTGTAACTACATAAAAAATGAATTCAAACCATTGTCTTGAGAGTATGATTGTCGCAATATTTAGTGTTTCTCTGGGCTATATTATACATTGTTTATTTTACCTCTACAAGCACTATTTGCCACAGATGCTAAATTCAACAACTCATTATTCACTAAATATTTTGTCTTAACCTGGCGGTATCTATTTATCCAGTTTATGAATATATTCCAAAGGGCTTTCGTCCCACATTTTGACAACATATTGAAAAGCAGTTGCATAGAATCTTGAAGGTTTCTCATAAAACCCGACTTCAAGTACAGCATACTTCAAATTTTGTTTGATATTTGACGAAATGACAAAGATCTTCGTTGACATTCCGCGATGTCTCGACTTGAACTTTCGAATTCTTTCTTTATTTGGAATTTGGCCACTCGATTCGGTTCGGGGTACTCGCAAAATTTACGTTTATCGTGCTTACTCTGTTGTCGCACTTGGATTTTTTTATTTCACGTATTTGCTATCGGAAATCATCATTATTATTGTGGTAAATATAAAGTTTCAATTTGTAATATTTCGTAGGAATTCAGTTAACACAGCCAATGTATTATTTACTGCTTTGCTTAACCCATTTTCCCAGTGTTCCAATGTTGGAAAATTTTGTTTTTTATCCCCACTACAATATGCACTATCCATCATGCTTGATAAGGTGTATGAAGCGCCTGGTGCAGTAATTTTTCATGGTTTGAACCTTTCAGAATGAGCAGTGGTTTGGTATAAGTATCATTTGTGTTTAACAAGAAATGTAATATGACAAGTAATTGGAGTCATCTTTACGCTACATTTTAATTAAATTTTGATTATATTTCATATTGTTTTTGATTCATTCTAGATAGAAACTTATTTTGTTCCATTTGTTCCAAAATTGGAACACTGTGAAAATAACTTACTTTTTTTATGCTGCTTCCCGAATGGTAGTGAGATTTATAATGCTTGGTAATTTTTACTTGAATTTAAAAATAACATTATATTGTATAGTTCTACACATAAAAAGTGTACATTTCATAGCGGGACAAAGAAGAAAAAAAATATTCAAAAATAACATCTAGCAGAATGCCTAACATAATTCAATATGACGAACTAGATCATTTGATGATTCCAGCTGATAAACAAATTTATCTATCTGTACTTGTGTAAAAATGCCATAAAATAGGGTGTTCATTTGGATGAAAGATGTTTAAAACTCTTCTTCGTTTATTAATTCATGTCAATATATTATTTCCTTCTACTATTTTATTTAATGTTAACATTTATGTGTATAAGTCAGGTTTTCTGTAAACAAAACGTGAAAGTTTTTCTATGAAAACTTACATTTGTATTCGCTAGACCTCAACTTAAAAAATAATAGTAAATTTTATATTGGAGTAGATACATATTAACGTTAATTAGATTATCATCTTTTTCATGGTCATTTCTTAGAGAAAAGGAATTATTTCAAAAAACACTTTCGATTACGATTTAAAAAATTTAAATGTGTAATTAGTACAAAATACGTCTTTATTTTTGTTGTACTTGGGTAATTAAAATGTATTCTTTAGTATTTAATAGATAAAATATTAATGTAAATTTTATATTGACCGTGGCGCACCCAACTTGCACTCATATTCACCCGAGAGCTAGAGTAAAGCTTTTTCTACTGGACCACAAGGCCGACATTTAATACTTTCAACCGATGACTCTTGGTGGCTTTTCAACTACGATTTCCATCTGTTTAAATAAATTGATATAATTAAAGCAAGGCTTACTGAATAATCTTAGGAATCTGGAAAATCACCCAATAACGGGAAAAGCAGTTAATCCGAATAATTGTTATCGGGCCAACTGGGACTATACTGTAATTATAGCGAACTACAAATCAGGAAAGACGGGAAAGGGATCTCAATATGTTTACTCAACAAAATGGCCGTGATAAAATTCTCGTTATTTTTAATTTCATTTATTTTATTCTTCGTCTTAAGTTCTAAATGATATTCTTTTTGAAACACAATAATTAATTACGTGTATTTTTTGTTGTCTGCCACATTCTAATTATTTAATAATAATAATACCATCTCTAAATCCAATTACTTCAGAAATATTAAAAATACTATCATTTGCTTGTATCATTGTAACTCATTAAAAAAGACTTCAGTAAAAAATATTTAAACTAATATTGTTTGCTTGTACGTTTATTAAAAATAATAATTACTTTTAAGGTGTCCACTGTCAATACCTAGCGGAAAGGCATTATATTTAAAAATAAAAATAAAAACATTTTGTACTAATTCTACTTTTATTTTTTATGATCAACACAGGGCTATTTATACTGTCAAGGAAGTACTAAATATTTTAAAATTTCGACTGAAGGTGCTTGATGGAAATTCAACGTTAATTTAGAATTATTTTCATTATGTACACTTCCACAAAAATCTTGGTCGAACACAACCCGGGTTTCGCCTCTCGGCATCTTCCGGTACTACTCAGTTCGTCAATTCGCGCACTGAGTAGTACCGGAAGATGCCGAGAGGCGAAACCCGGGTCGTGTTCAACCAAGATTTTTGCGGAAGTGTACATACTGAAAATAATTCTAAATTTAGTAAGTATTTTTTTTAATATTTAATTTATATCTAATATGTGATTTGAATGGATTTATATTTTTTAAAAATACCCATCTTAACATTAATAGCCGATAAGGTCCGTCTGTAAGGACGTCCGCAGTAAGGTACAGACCAATGATTTCGATTTATTCTGAACAGCACATTTTTGAAATGTTGTTCTATCCAATGGGAGCGGCTTATTTTAAGCCGGGCGTGAATGTTCTGATATCGCCACGTTTGAAAATTTGATATTTCTTGGTGTAGAGCTAAAGTATTGTATCACCATACATCATAATATTCGAATAATCAAAGACTTTAATTCGACTATTGCAAACTATGATTATAGGGCTATCGAAATGAATCGTCTGATCGTGTGAGTCGATGTGAGACTAATATTTTTTGGAGCGGATTTGATCAATTGAATCATAATGATGAATCTTTTCACGTCTGACCTTGAAAATCTGTTAGAATTCTTTAATACATTAAGAATATTCAAATTATGATATGGATATATCATAGAATAATATTTTGCTTTTTTCATACACTTGGACAAAATGTGCAACTGATTTTTTATTGAAAAATTGGATTTGATCTTTTGATTTTTATTGGAAATAATTGTTAAATAATTTAAAATCCGAAAAATAATTGTTGGCAAACTTAAACATTATTCCAAAAATTAAGTAATTTACAAAATTTCTGCTACTACGAAAGATGATTGTTAGCAAACTTTAACATTATTCCAAAAATTAAATATTTTACGAAATTTATGCTACTACGAAAAATGGTTGTTAGCAAACTTAAACATTATTCCACATATTAAATAATTTACGAAATTTATGCTACTACGAAAAATGGTTGTTAGCAAACTTAAACATTATTCTAAAAATTAAATAATTTACGAAATTTCTGCTACTACGAAAAATGGTTGTTAGCAAACTTGGACATTATTCCAAAAATTCAATAATTTACGAAATTTCTGCTCCTACTAAAAATGGTTGTTAGCAAACTTGGACATTATTCCAAAAATTCAATAATTTACGAAATTTCTGCTCCTACGAAAAATGGTTGTTAGCAAACTTGAACATTATTCCAAAAATTCAATAATTTACGAAATTTCTGCTACTACGAAAAATGGTTGTTAGCAAACTTAAACTTTATTCCAAAAATTGAATATTTTACGAAATTTATGCTACTACGAAAAATGGTTGTTAGCAAACTTAAAAATTATTCCAAAAATTAAATATTTTATGAAATTTCTGCTCCTACGAAAAATGGTTGTTAGCAAACTTGAACATTATTCCAAAAATTCAATAATTTACGAAATTCCTGCTACTACGAAAAATGGTTGTTAGCAAACTTGAACATTATTCCAAAAATTCAATAATTTACGAAATTTCTGCTACTACGAAAAATGGTTGTTAGCAAACTTAAACTTTATTCCAAAAATTGAATATTTTACGAAATTTATGCTACTACGAAAAATGGTTGTTAGCAAACTTAAACATTATTCCACATATTAAATAATTTACGAAATTTATGCTACTACGAAAAATGGTTGTTAGCAAACTTGAACATTATTCCAAAAATTCAATAATTTACGAAATTTCTGCTCCTACGAAAAATGGTTGTTAGCAAACTTAAACTTTATTCCAAAAATTCAATAATTTACGAAATTTCGGCTACTATGAAAAATGGTTGTTAGTAAACTTAAACTTTATTCCAAAAATTGAATATTTTACGAAATTTATGCTACTACGAAAAATGGTTGTTAGCAAACTTAAAAATTATTCCAAAAATTAAATATTTTATGAAATTTCTGCTCCTACGAAAAATGGTTGTTAGCAAACTTGAACATTATTCCAAAAATTCAATAATTTACGAAATTTCTGCTACTACGAAAAATGGTTGTTAGCAAACTTAAACTTTATTCCAAAAATTCAATAATTTACGAAATTTCGGCTACTACGAAAAATGGTTGTTAGCAAACTTAAATTTTATTCCAAAAATTGAATATTTTACGAAATTTATGCTACTACGAAAAATGGTTGTTAGCAAACTTGAACATTATTCCAAATATTAAATAATTTACGAAATTTCTGCTCCTACGAAAAATGGTTGTTAGCAAACTTGAACATTATTCCAAAAATTCAATAATTTACGAAATTTCTGCTACTACGAAAAATGGTTGTTAGCAAACTTAAACTTTATTCCAAAAATTGAATATTTTACGAAATTTATGCTACTACGAAAAATGGTTGTTAGCAAACTTGAACATTATTCCAAATATTACATAATTTACGAAATTTCTGCTCCTACGAAAAATGGTTGTTAGCAAACTTGAACATTATTCCAAAAATTCAATAATTTACGAAATTTCTGCTACTACGAAAAATGGTTGTTATCAAACTTAAACTTTATTCCAAAAAATCAATAATTTACGAAATTTCGGCTACTACGAAAAATGGTTGTTAGCAAACTTTTTTTTTATTCCAAAAATTCAATAATTCACGAAATTTCTGCTCCTACGAAATATGGTTGTTAGCAAACTTGAACATTATTCGAAAAATTAAATATTTTACGAAATTTATGCTTCTACGAAAAATGGTTGTTAGCAAACTTGAACATTATTCCAAATATTACATAATTTACGAAATTTCTGCTCCTACGAAAAATGGTTGTTAGCAAACTTGAACATTATTCCAAAAATTCAATAATTTACGAAATTTCTGCTACTACGAAAAATGGTTGTTAGCAAACTTAAACTTTATTCCAAAAAATCAATAATTTACGAAATTTCTGCTACTACGAAAAATAGTTGTCAGCAATCTTGATTATTCTAAAAATTAAGTAATTTCCGAAGTTTCTGCTACTACGAAAAATTGTTGTTAGCAAACTTAAACATTATTCCAAATATTAAATAATTTACGAAATTTCTGCTAACTATAAAAATAAAATAAATTAAAATAAAATAAAATAAAATAAAATAAAATAAAATAAAATAACATAGAATAACATAGAATAAAATAAAATTAAATTAAATTAAATTAAATAAAATAAAATTAAATTAAATACCATAAAATAAAATAACATTAAATTAAATACTATGCAACAAAAATCTCACGTTGCTGGGCAACGGGCTTACAGCTAGTTTGTTCTTAATTTGTTCTTAATCCACTTTTATTTTATAAGTTCAGGACCAGTATCGCTCATGACAAGCATTATCTACTAATAAGAAAGTACAATGTTACAGTGTTATTAATAAATAAAAAACTAAATAAAATTGATAGGGTGTAACAAAAAAAAATTTTCTAGGTAAAAGTGGAATTAGTAGAAATGAGTATTTTATTTTTTGAATATAATGTATTGACACCTTTCCACCAAGTATTGATAGCGAGCATCCTACAAGTTACAAATGTATACAAAACTTAATATAAATAGCCTTACATTAATATATATTCGTATCAGTTAAAAATGCTCGTGGTGAAGAAACCGGTTATGATCCTAATGAAAAAATTTAGAATTTGTAGGAAAGAGTCCTCTGTTCTTTAATAAAATTATTACGTATTATTTTTCATCACTAAAATTTCCCATCCATTGTATCTTTTGACACTGTTGAAAAACGTGACACCTGGACATCATTGTATTTTAACAATAATAAAGAAATATGTCTTATTTTTTTAAACAGGTGTTTGGTGACATTGAAAAAACAGTTGAAGCTTCATTCTTGTTCATCACACATCTCGGTCAGTTACCAAAAGTGATCAACTTCCTTGCAGTCAGTAAACGTATCAAAAACCTTTTGGACCGCTTACGTGGTAAATAGTTTTAATAAATAATAAGATTTTTTAATCTTCATATTAATAGTCGATAAAATAATCACTCACTTTTCACAAATGTGTCCGCACTGATGTCCACTTCGCCCAATGATAGCGGTTTATATTGAACAGCACATTTTTTGACCAATGCTAACGTTTTATTTTGAATCGCATATTTCGTTCGTCCAATTGGAATGGACGTCTTTTTATATTCAAAATTCAAACTTCCTGGCTTAGAACTGAAGCATCGTAATAATATTGAGAGAACTTTATTTGAAAGTTTGCATGACTACGAAGTTTTTTAAGTAATCAAATGTACTGATTCGATTTTTTGAAGCTATAGTTATAGGGCTGGGAGCTGATTTGACAGATTTTGTTCAATGTCATTGATTCGATTATTGGAAGGTATGGTTATATTTTGCATCCGGCCTTGAAAATCTTTTTAATTTGTTACATGCATTAGGAATATTCTAATGACTGTATGGATATTTTATAGAAATATATTTCGACTTTAATTTTAACAACTTCTACTGCGAGAAAAAATAGTTGTTGGCAAACTTAAACATTATTCTAAAAATTAATTAATTTACGAAATTTCTGCTACTACGAAAAATGGTTGTTAGCAAACTTAAACATTATTCCAAAAATTAAGTAATTTACGAAATTTCTGCTACTACGAAAAATTGTTGTTAGCAAACTTAAACAATATTCCAAATATATATATTTAATTTTTCAAAATTAAAAAAAAAAATATTTTTTATATATGTAAAGCAAATATAAAATACGATATTTTTCATACATTTTGGACAAAATATTGAATGTTTTTTTGGAATTTTTCATACTTTGGCAATGTCTTGGGTCGAATAGTTTTTATTATTTTAAATACATTACGAATATTCTAATTATGATATGGATATTTTATAGAATTAAATTTTGTCTTTTTTTCATACATTTTGATAAAATATGCAATTAATTAAAAAAAAAAGATTTTTTATTTATGTAAAGCAAACATTACTTTTTTATTTATACAAAAACTACAAACAAATTAATAACATCTTTATTACAATTGATCGAATTCTTTTTTAACCTTTTGAGCAGAAATTTTTATCTTATTAAATTTGGTTTGGACGTAATTTTTGATTATTTACAGTTCAGTAAAATTCTGTTTTCACGTCTCCGGAATTTTCCGCTATTTGCATATTTTGTTTTGCAATCCCGGTGTATTGTAGTTCTTTTAGATAGTTGTGTGTATTTCTTTAACAATCCATGTAGAGAATTGATTACGCTTAGATTTTCTGGCTTATTCAATAAATAGGTTTGCAATTTATTTTTCACGCCAGTAAATTTTCTGACTATTTAAAAATGCAACAAAAATCCACTCCTTTGAGGGCAACGGGCTTACAGCTAACGTTAACAACACGACTAACGTTGTTACGCTACGGAATACACCCTATAAAAGAGTGTGAAGCCGTAGCGGGTGGTGGTGGGTACAACGTTGAGTACCCTAGGGAAAAAACGGAGTTTATTAAATGTGTTATTAGATTATATACATATATATAATAATAAATATGCATTCAATTGTTCGTGCCAGTAAATTTATGACTTTTCTATAATGCAACAAAAATCTCACGTTGCTGGGCAACGGGCTGACAGCTAGTAACCTTTTATTTCGCATGCCTCAAATACGTTTAATAACTTATAGTATGTTAAACAAAAATAGTCAATAAATTTCATAAATAATTTTTTTTCAAATTTTCATGCCTTCTTGTTTCTGCAAAGGGAAATTACAAACGAAAATAATTTCCATAAAAATGGTGAACTAATAACCAGTTAAAAAATGAATACTTTTCTCTAGATATTATATGGTTGATTAATCTATAATTCACATTTATTCTGCTAATTTATTAATTAAATTTAAGCACTTCACTTTTTCATATTGAATTAATTGCACATAAATTATTGTTGACAATTTATAACAGCGCAAAAAATAGCCTCGCTAATTTGCAAAAGGAATTTCACGTATATTTTCTTAATTCAAAAATTATTATCATTACAAAAACCACTATCAAACTATAATTAACGAATGAAATTGAATGGCTATGTATTAGGGTTAACAAGAAGTATCGAAAAATTCTGTAGCTATTTCGACAACGCGCCATCGTCAGAATAAAAAAATAAATCAACGAATACTAATACAGTAGTTTCTCAATATAACGGACTGCAGATAAAATGTACAAAATATCTGGTAAAGTGTAAAATTATTTAAAAACATTATGTACATATTACACGTATTTAAATCTAAGTGTCACCGCTTGTTTAAAATCTCCTAGGCATTATCATATTTCTAATCATATCATATTTCTAGTTTATACACATTAGTTAATCATGTCATATTTCTCGCAATCAACTTCGAATAATAATGCCGACCTCCTTGTAGACTGAACGTAGCACTGACGTTTACAACGCTGGCGGCTGATGGGAACTACACTGGTCTCAGCGGCGTAGCCACCTCATAGCATAGTCATGCAATGTTTAAGGGCCCAGTAAAAAGGCAGCCTGTGTGGTCGAGTGGTCAACGCTATTGGCTTCGGCTACAGAGGGCCCGGGTTCAAATCCCGGTACGGACAGTTTTATAAATTGATTTTTCAATCGATTCATGAATTTCTGTTCAAAGGCATGGATGTATGTGATGTCTTGAATTCCCCCCTCTCACCCATTCTATCCTATGAATGGGGCGTATCGAGAGCGATTAGCTTACCACTAATCCTGTCCTAGCCCTATCCTTCTATCCCTGCTCTCTTTGGAAAAAGAGAGGTTGAGCAACTGAGTAACAAGCAGTTCTCGTAGAAACACTTCTGTTGAGATAAACTCCATTAGGAGTCCATATGCTCCACATTGGGAGCGGACATGGTTTAAAAAAAAAAGGGGGCTTAAATTTTTACATACTTAATACAACAAATTGCGCGAGGGTTTTTGCATAAGGTTCCCAAATTTCTATCTACGCCATTGACTGGCCATGGATTGTGCTGTTTATTTTCTTAAATGAGAAACGGATTCGGAAAACATACATTAATGTATTAGACTAACGGTTTTAACAGTCACCCCTTCATTCATCACACTGCTATATCAAATTTCTACTGTACTACTAAAATTCTAAGTAGGTTTCTATTAGAAAAATAGTTAATATTGCATCCGTACAAAGTGTAGTTATTATTAAAAGTTAATTAATTCTGCAATTAGAATAATAATAGTTGAATTAGTTTTATTTAGATTAAGAATTTACTAAATTAAATACACTCACAGATTTCATAACAAGCCTATGTTTAAAAACAGTTGAGTCGATGAAGCGAAAATAGCTCAAAATACAAACGTTTGAACTACAATACTATCATAAAGTTTCTCGGAATTTTCGAAGGATATTTTAAACTAGAAATCACAGCTATTTTATACAGCCGGCGAATTGATTAAAACGAATCAATATAAAATACAATAAATATTTATGAAATAATTCTTATATGTTTTGCGTTAAGTATTTTTGTTATACAAGTATTATATTATACATACTTGATAGTTATTAGTAAATGATCATTACATCATTAAATTGAAAGTAGCCGATATGGTTATTTAGGCTATTCTTTTTAGAGCAGCGATTTCCAACCTGGGAGACGTGAACAGCCCAAAATATTTATTTACCCTTTAAAACATGTCTTTATAACTATATGAAATAAAGGATGGGGAGGCGCGAAGATATTTTTCTCTTCAAAGGGAAGCGCAGTAGCATACAGGTTGGAAACCACTGGCTTAGAGAAACATTTTTGATGAGGGTTTAAGCCGTAATAGTTATAGAGGTTAAATATTTTGCTATTATTTCATATTATTATAATAGAGTTGTGCCAATTAAATGACAATTCAATCAATAAATTGATTTTTGAATGATATTCGTGAATGCTATATCATCTCCAACTCTATTTTTAATTAAAAAATAATTACATTAACACAAGAATATTAGCATAAATTTAACAAATAAAATATTGTTAATGTCAGAGACTGAAATTACTATTGTATAAAAATTATAATACATTGCAGTAAGATTAAGCAGAGGAAAAAATTCGATCTACCTTTCAGTTTTTTTTAAATGCAAGTGGAAGTGTAAGGTTGAGTTGAAATTGTTGCTTAATTGAAGGACTCAATTTTAATCAATTTATTTCTTTTTGTAACGATAACTTGTTTTGATTTTCATTAATTATTGTAACACTATCATAATACCATCACATTTGTATTGAAACCCGCTCGTCGTGACACTAATTGGCAACTGACGAATCAATTCGCACAGAATGTACCAAAAAAACACAAATTGGAATATTTACTCATTACATTTTTATTGTATTTTATCTTCACAGATCCAATATTCAACCAAGGAGTACCTGAGCATGCGCCGTTGATCGAAAAATCCACCCAAATAGCAAGACGTGACACTCGTTTGTTCCTGTTCATGTCGTCTTCGACTGTCATTTTGTGGGCGATTTTTCCCATTCTCGACCATAGTTCGACTAATTGGAACTTACCTCTCAAAGCATGGTATCCTTTCGATGAAATGAAACCAATAGCGTAAGTAAATTGTATTTACTGTTTCAATGCTCTTGTATTTCACGATATTCGTTACGTTTCAACAATATGTATAACATATAGCACATACTCCAAGTAAAACATAACAAAGATTTAGTAATTGTGATTTGTGTATTAGGCAATCTTAATAGTTAATTGATGCAGGGATTTCAATCTCATACCGCTTTTCGAAGCGGTAATTATGCGTTTTTTCTTTAATGAAGTTTGATGTAACTAACAAGTGATAGACATTCACTTTCACCAATATTTATTACTTTTGTTCACTGTAAATACTTGGTGGAAAGGCATTACATTACAAAAATAATATATTCATTTGTACTAATATCACTTATGATCAGTGCTGGTGTCGCTCATGACGAGCATTATCAACTGATGATAGATGATAAGTTGATACCAGGGCATCCAGTCTCGGACTCTTTTTGTGACCCCGGAATTTCGGGATTGGCAAGTTTTCCAATCCCGGGATTGAACATTCCACACAAAATCGTGTATAAATTGAGATTCGGGATTAAAAAACGACGTGAGAACTTTTTTTTAAAAAGGTCTCACGTCGGAAAAAGAGGCTTAAGTACGTGTAATCGTTTTCTTGTGTTCAATTTAATGTTTTGGTTCTTTTGTTTGCTTAGTATAGAGCAAAAAAAAGATATCAATTATTAATCTTACTATTTTTCTAATTAAATACTGAGTTCAAAACTAAGCCTATCGATATTTTTTGTTTTTAACTATACTAAAGCTCGTAGTAACATGGTATTCATGAGCATGGTATTATCCAGGTAGTTGCCTTCATCTCTTACACATTCATATTTAAAAAAAAAAACATATTGCACATCATATTAGGTGATGACAGTTGGGCTTTTTGGTTCAACTATCCCTTGTGCACGGTTGTCTTGTTTTACTTATACATAATAAACCTGCGGGTTTTTGCCGTAGACAGCTTCGCACGTTCTTTCCGTGGCAACACTGAAATTCACATTTTCTCGACTCGGAAATGACTCACTGCCGGAAAAGCATCACTCACTTTTTGTAAGTTGTTAAATTGGTACATTTGTATTTAAGTAGCAGTTTGGTTAAAATAACAATGATTTTCCAGAAACAACAAATGGAAACAATTCTCAAATAAAACATAAGACTTTTACTCTAGAAAATTAGTTATTATCATCGATGGTATAATTAAATCACTTAGCCATGATTTTTTAACATATATTGAATCTATATATTAATAGTCGATAAGGTACGTTTGTTTGTTTGTATGTTCGCGATTTCGCCTTTTCGATGACGTCAAGAAAGATGGTACTATATATAAATAAAGTAAGCCAAATAGTTTGATAGATTGGGGTCAACAAGACTAAAATACGGTAAAGTGAGCCATGTTAGGATGATGGGAAAAGGTGAACTGAACCTACCCTTTTTATTACATTAATATTACGAAAATACATTATTTATACTTTTGATGGATTCGTCGGTAACTTTGTGGAAGTTCATTTTAAATACAAAACAAATTAGATTATTCCACGTATTGTGCTACAAACTGTGACACGTGTTTTGCCTCATTCAGATGCATCCTCAGACAGACTTAGTTTTACTTACTTACTGAAAGTAAATAAGTAAATAAGTATTACTTTATTTATTTAATAAACTTTCACATAAAATAAAAGTTGATGACAGTTCGTACAAAAAAATAGTTGAAAACGTAATTGTACTTAAAAGTCAAATGGATGAGTTTCACCATTTTTCTATTTGTTTCACTTCAACTCTTAAAGACTCATATATTCCTAAAAGCAAGCTCCGTTTGGCGAATTAGTAAATTTTATTTATTCTGATTAATTTGATAAGTAAGTATGTATTTGATTGTTAAAGGTCGGAAAATTTCATTTTTTTATAAGGCGAAAAAATTCTCCAGTTGAGGCCAACGGGCTTACAGCTAGTCATTACAAGAAGATAAACGTAGAATACAGGGCTTCCAAGCCGGTTTATCGCATGTTTTGAAAAAAACCGAAAACCGGTTTATTTCACTCGGTTAACCGCGTTTTATCAAAAATACTCTTTTCTTATTTTTCATTTTTTTTTTCAAAACAAAATATCTTTTACAATGAATTTACTGCGTAGAAGCGGAAACAATGTACATAACATGCATATGAATCTTATAAAAAAATCTACTTGCATCAAAGTTGTTCATGTTGTGAACAGAATTGACTTTTTCAAATAATTTAATATTTTTATAGTATATAAAAATAATTATTGTAGTGCTTGTTATTCTCAATTATGAGTTTTATTATCAAGCTCTATTTTTTTTATTTGACATTTTACCATAAAATAATTTTCCACATTTGATTGTCATTGCTGTATATATATATATTATGCCTTCTATATTCCATCTATAAGATAAATATCGATTTTACATTAAAATTGGAGCATTTATGACAAATATTTTTAAAAATCTACAAAAAAAATTTTTTTTTGAATACCTACCTAATCAAATCACGTTATATTTCGATTTAAACCGGTTAACCGGTTTTATTTCCAGAAAAAAACCGAAAACCGGTTAGATGAAAAGTCCGGTTTATTGAAAGCCCTAGTAGAATAGGAGCATTTATTTTAAATCAATATTCATATGTAATTTAATATAATGAATACTTTGAATATATAAATGAATATAATATATATGTCAGTTTGAGTGCATTCGCGCACTGAGTAGTACCGGAAGATGCCGAGAGGCGAAACCCGGGTCGTGTTCGACCAAGATTTTTGTGGAAGTGTACAAAATGAAAATAATTCTAAATTAATGAATATATATGTGTTTTATTATTATTATTACAATACCTTTTCACCAAGTAAGTATTGACAGTCAACATCTTAAAAGTGATCAATATTCAAAAATAAATAGCTTGCGTTTCAATAATTGGTTTAGGTTAGTCTGAAAACGTTCGGGAACAGATATCAACGTAAGAAAATTAAAACCTTGAATGAAAAAACAATGTGTGTTATAACAACCATAAAATTACTCCGGTGATAACGAAAAAGAAACTTTTTAAATAGTCTTGAAATTTACCTATTACGTTTAATATAAATTGACTTATAGTTTTTGAGACACCAGTCTGTAGTTTGTGAAAAAAAAATATTGCTGGTGGTAAATTGCTGACGGAAAATCACGAACGGGAAATTTTTTTAGGATTTTTAAATACATCTTATCAAACGTAAAATAATCTGAAGGTTAGCAATCATCAAAGCTTTAATTCAAAATATAAGGTTCTATAAATACTTAAAAGCCTATACATTTTGTATGGATTAATGCTTATTGTCTTCATAACTTCGATAAGGATAACACTCTTCAATTTGGAGCCGGAAATCATAAAATCAATCGATTTTCAATATAATATACATGGGCAAAGCTAGCCCGAGTTGGTTTTAACGATACCGTCCGCCATAATGGATTATTTTATGGGGTTCTTTCACCTGTATATGTACATAATATATGGCTATTCACAAAATATATTTTCGAGGGAAATTCATATGCTTTATTTATATTTGAGGTAATAAGTGAGCTTCCTGATTAACGAAAAAGCTTATATCGTAGATTGTTTTGTAAAATATCGTCAGAATATAGTGTAGGCTTTATATATTCCAAAGCAAGAATTAAAATCCTTAGATTTTTTGTAATAAATCATTTTCATCATTTTAAAACTAGGAAGAACGAAACATTTTAAAGTTTAAAATCTTACATTAAAAGACAGCTAATGGCAAAACACATTTTCTGTGTAACGAAACTTCAAATTTGACCTGAGTGTCCTTGCGTAAATATAGATAATTTACAAATGATTTTATCAATGCATCATCAAGTTGGTAAAAAAATATTTACAATACTTTTACAGACCAAAACATAAAATGTTCGGTTAGGTTTACTATTGCTAATAACATCAAAATTTATATCCTGAAGTGGATAATGTTCATTTAATTTATAGTTTGGGATTCAATTAGTTATTAAAAACACACCAAAACGCATATTTATTAAATTATAAACATATGAATTATACAGGAAAAGCAATATCATATTTATTATTTCTGAAACCGTTTGTTGATTATAATGAAAACGAAATAAATTCTTAGCATTTATAAGCGGTGCAATTTCATTACTTAGAGTTTTTTTTATTTTAAGTGGAGATAATGATCAAGATTTCTAGGCATTATAAGAATTTTAATAGCACGCGATCAACCAGATTTAGTTTGGTACAACATTTGTGTACAAACCTTTTAATCGATGTGTGTAAAATATTATAAGGAAATTAAACTATTTGAACGTACAATCAAGTATGAAATGAGAAAGCTCCAAAAAGTTACCGTTTGTCTATAAAATTGTTGCGGAGGGCTCAAAATACTTTTGTATAATTTTTCAATCAAATGCTGATATGGTTAATATTCACGATTTTTTCTTGTAAAATTATATGTTTCCAAATAACACTCGATGAATTATTTTTTGTGAAAAAAAATCACCCTTAAAATTCGTTTCGATAATTTTTAAGTAAAGAATTAAAAAACTTATAAACTCATAAATCCCATGCAGTGTTGCATAACCTTGACTGTTAAGGTTTTGTTTCTGACATAAATATTAATATAACGCGGGATTTCACGTTAACTCGTAGACAAGAAAACTTTGACGTGCTACGATTTTACTCGGTGAGTCTACGATTTTGGCGTAGCGCCACGGCCGTAGAAGCCTCAGCGACGAGTGAGTAAGCGGCGATGTCAAAAGCTGGCGTTGGTTGTTTTCTATTAACAACAAACTTTGCAGTTAATTTTCGTATTGATTTAATTAATAACTGAAACTGAAATCGTCATCATTTAATGCATATCTTTTGGGAAAGAATAATCTATCGCTTGAATTTGAATCTTTCAAATTTAGTATTGAAATTCCACCATGCACATTCAGTCGAAATTATTAATAATCAATTGTTATTATACTATAAATCATACATTAAATTGTATGATTAAGTATGATAAATTACTTCATGGCTTAGTTATTGTCTTTTTTTATTATTTAAAACTATTATTAAAGTATTCAAAAACCCAACTCTTACTCATAATTATCAATTGTTTTTTTATTTCCCGTATCATTATCAGTAATTAGCTTGTTCATATAGATTTCAACTGACATACTTCTATCAGATCGGCAGTGTTCTAATTGACGCTGTTTGCAACGTCAGCATGGACACCGTAGCTTCAGGAATGATGGCCTTGACTGGTGGCCAGCTCGATGTTCTGCACCATGACTTGACCAATATATGGCCAGCGAAATCCTCTCCAGATACACAGCGTAAGAATGCTTAACGATACAATTATTCAATAAATGGCTAGAAGATGCATTATTGATCTCTTCTAAGCCAATATAAATAGCTAAGCTACAGTTAAAACATTGTTCTGATGACGGCTTGAAGTCGAAATAGCCATCAATTTAATAATCGATAAAAGACATTGTTAAATTTTACTGATTAAATTGGCATTTATTCGGTAGAACTTCATCGTATTAAGGTGAAATAATATATAGTTCTTACATGCAGTGGCGTAGCTACAATTTTGGAGGGCTCATGCAAACGTCACGCAAGTAAATGATGTAGCTCAGCGCCCGTCATATCATCGACTGAAACGCGTTAAAACTGCTACAAATTTGCTACTGTGTGTTCATTATGAGCTGAACATTATTGACAGGAGATTTTCAACAACTTTCCAGGGCTGGGGAACAGTGACGTAGCTAGAAATTGAGTACCCTCATGCAAACATCGCATTTTTTAAATATTGATTATGTATAAATTTAGGGGGCCCTTTTTGCTGGGCCTCCATGCATTGCTATGAGGCTGCAGCTAGGTTTAAAATAATATTAATAGAACTAACATACTTTCATCTTATGTTACTTTTACATTATTACAGTGAAATTCTATCAAGTAAATGCTGATTCAATAAATACACTACATTTTTTTTTAATATTCTGAAATGTGATTAACATTTTTAAACACTCATCGCAACTTTTTTTTAGAATCTGAGTTAAAATCAAAACACATTAATGATGACGAAAGTGAATCGAAGATGACAAGGGAATTAATGAAATGCATATACCACCATCAAGCTATAATAAGGTAGCAGTATGCCATTAAATAAGACATCCAGTATCAAGCACGGCCAGGTCATTTTTCTGCCGATTTACACTTTTTTTTAATAATTCCGGTAGGAAATGGCGACAGCGGGCCTGGGGAAGAGGAGGGGGAGGGGAAATCGGGGACATCCTTCATACATACAAACAAACGGACATTATCGACTATTAATATATAGATTATTCATTATATTTTTATGTTTCAAAATCATACTACAAGTGTTTGAATATCAACTTTAAATACTAATTATACCATTTGGCCAAGTCAAAGGCATGTTGCTACACAGGTCAATTCATTGAGAGTCAATCAGATAGCTGGGTTTGGATCATTTGACTGATTTTCATTCCGTATTTTGAATGGAATGTAAACGTAGAATGTAATGTATTCAGGTGAATGCGACACCTTTACCACCAGCTCCTCTCTTTGTCTATGGACATGAATTCATGTCCATAGACATCGATTCAAACGCTGAACAAAAGCTTGCCAATGAAGATCACTTTTAATGTATTCGCTGTCAATACTTGGTGGGAAATGCATTATATTAAAAAAAAAATAAACACTCTTTTGTAATAATTCCACATTTATTTAATATTACCAGGATCAGTTTCGCTCATGAGAACCAATTGTCAATTGATAAGAATATACATTAATACAGTGCTATTTATACTAAAGCATGTAAAACTATCAAGTGGCTTAACGTTTAGTGTGTAGGCGTTTTGTAAGTATTAAAGTCAACTCGCATTGAAATATCGTTAAAAATTATTCAAAAAACTTTCGACTTAACTGAAAAATTAAGTAAAACTGACTTGGCCGTGTTTGTTACTGTCCACCTCAAATATACAATTACGATATAATATATGTATGTCAATTTATTTATCAGTTACACATTATTTTATTCTTTTAGTATAAAACCGTAAATTTTTGTTTTTTTTTTATAATATCTGAGTTATTTTGCAGTTACTTTACTTTTTTTTATCCATGTCCGTGTCCATATGGCCTCCTATGGACGCATCTTAACAGAAGTTTTTTTTTACGTGAACTGTTTGTTACTCACTGAACCTCACTTTTTTCAAAGTGAGTAGTAGGGAAAGAATGATAAGGCTAAAACAGGACTAATGGTTGACTGATCGCTATTGCTTTGCCCAGTTATTAAAGGATTAGAAGGATGGGAGGAGATAAAATAATGTGAATTGAAATCACAAACACCCAGTCTTCGATCACAACTTTGAATTGAATAATTCTCAAATTCACTATGATCTGACCGGGAATCAAACCCAGACCTGCGTGATCGGTGAGCTAGCTCTAACCAACTGGGCCACAGCAGGCGACTTTACTTATACAATTTTATATTTCTACAGAAGTTTTAGCTAAAGAACACATGTTCTTTACATTACTAAAAATAATAAATATAGTAGTTATTAGAAAACCGTGCAAAATTAAAATCTTTTTGAAACTAATGAAATCATTTTTAGATAACTGCTTTTAAGGTTAACAGTAAATTCTTGGTGGGAAAACAATATATTTAAAAAAAAAACACTTTCTTTTTTTAAGTGAATAATGATCCGAACTGGTTTCGATCGTCACGATCGTGTTCAACTATTCAATTGGGCTTTTTCAGGTGGAAAACTTCAGATTAACAATTTTACTTTATTTATTTGCGTAACAAAACTCTTTCCAATATATATATATATATTTAACGACCAAAGTTCACAGTTTAAAATGTTATATATTAACATACTTATGAATCGTTTTTTTTCCAAACCCATTATTCATGATCTTCTCTGTTGAAAACGTTTTACCTGTATTTTCTTTACTTGTACGTTTTTACAGTTTTTTTGTTTGGGTCACGAACTTTTTTTATATTGCTTAAAACGTGTTATAAAAGTTTGTATTACAGACGTTTTCACTATAGTTGAAATGAAATATGAACAGACCACAGCAGATTTTAATTTTAAAATTGAATATAAAATTAAAAAGGTCGTAAAGATTGACGTAAATTTTAATTGCTCATTAAAAACTTTCAATTATAAACGATACTAAAACTGGTAGGTGCTTAACAAAACGATGCAGGCCGAAGCGTAACACCGCGGCAGAAAGGCCTGTGGTCATAAATATTCGATTGAAAACATCAAAGACTTCGAAATGGAAACAAGTCAGGTTTATAATAATAGTTCTGGAACACACAATCCTGATAATTTACCGTAAACAATAGAGATCATCAAAAAGAAGCTAAAATTATCTTTGGAAATATTCGTGAAGACTGCAAATGAATAGTCCAAACAAACAAAAATCGATGACGAAGTTCTTGCGTAAAAAGTTACATCGTTTCAATTTACTAAAATCAGCACAAATTCAACGAATCTCTAATCTTATCGAGTTTGATCACTTTTTTACCACAAATCACATAAGTAAAAAATCAATGTTGTCTCTTCTCTTGTAAAATAGTAAAGGTTTTTATCTACATCATTGACATTATATTATATCGACTGTAGAATGGAAAAAGGTCGTAACCTTCATATAACAAATTTTCCAGGAGACACAAATAACGTTTTTTTGATAATTTTGAGTCAAAATTATGATATATATATGCACAACCTTAAAGTACATAAAGTATGATAAACTGGTTTTTAATTGTAATTTAAATACAAAGCTAATTTTTATGCTTAATTTTGTAATCACTACATTTTAATATTATGTCGTTCATAAAACATACATTTAATTTAATGTCCTCTCCTGGTGTGGAGAATTTGGAATCTATGGCGCTCATCTCAACAACAGTTTTCTTAATTCAGTTGGCGACTCACTTGCTTAACAAGTTTACTTTGAAGATAGTAAAAATAGAAAAGTATGGTTAGCCATACCCAAGGACAAGACGAGTAGTTAGTTGACTGCTCTCGTTACGATTCGTTTTAAGATCTGATTGGAATAACAGAATTCCAAACTGGAACACAAATCGAGAAAAAAATCATTGCTAACAACTCTCCGTGCAGGGATTCAAGCAATACAACAGAAACCAGCCATACCACCCACAATCTGTTATTATTTCAGTTTGTCTAGCCTTCAACTCGAATACAAAATAATAAATATTTTCTCTATAACTTTCAAGCGTTACCCATGACTGGCTTAATGGGTCTTTGTGCGGACTAAGTCCGGGCAGGTAATGACTATTGAGATTTGGGCCTGGATAAGGAATTTATTTTTTATAAAAATATTTCACATTATTCTCAAGTCATTAGGCAAGAGCGGTTTAATATTTTTTATTCGCAAACGAATAAATAATACCCATTCTCTGTTTTATATTTGACGTTAGTGGTCGATATTTTTGTAAGTTATTGAAATATTTTTTCGAATTATCCGTAATATACTTTGGAACATATTCAGACTTCTTTTTTTGCAACCATGCTTGCAACCAATGTGGAGCT
Source organism: Himalopsyche tibetana (assembly GCA_030503985.1). NCBI lineage: Eukaryota > Metazoa > Arthropoda > Insecta > Trichoptera > Rhyacophilidae > Himalopsyche > Himalopsyche tibetana. The sequence continues at coordinate 3,995,063 of JAPJYX010000009.1, read as the reverse complement.
TATGGACTTAATGTAGCTTTTCTCGACAGAAGCTATTTTTGAGAGAACTGTGTGTTACTCAGTCACTCAACCCTTTTTTATCAAAGAGAATAGGGATATAAGAATGGAAGTTTTTTTTGTCATTCATGTTAATTTTTCAATTTTAAATATAATCTTATAAAAAAAATGTGTTATCAGGTTAGTTTATCCTGTAGTTTTATTTATTAACACACTCTTACTAAATTTTTCGTATAAATATTTATTATTCCAAGTCCCTAATAGACGATAAATACTCACAACTCGCTGCTGCATTAACTTGCAAGGAAACTAACCCAAAAGAGGTAATTAAATCATAACAGTTATAATATAATTAAAATTGATAATTTTGTTATCCCACAAACAAACTGAAAGCATGTTCGTAAAGTTATTCACGAAAAAAATAAAAATGTATTCGAATCCAGCGAAATAATAACAAAGTCATGAATTTAAGCCACTTCGGTATCAGCATATTAATTTAACGGTCGATAAAAAAATAGTTTGTTAAGCCATCTTGAATGACAATGAAACTTGGGAAAATTCAACACCAACTTGTAATACGCGATCATAGCTTTATTATTATTATTAACCTTGATTGTAGTTGCTTTTTTTACACTGACATATTCATCTTTAACAAAGATTTGTTTTATAAAAATATGATCATGTAATATGCCGCGAAGATATGACACTTTTTATGATTGATTTCAGATTCATAGTCGAACAAGAAAAGCTTTTCGCCTACGGAGTTACGTCACAGTTTGTAGCGGGCGTAATCGTCATATGCATCACAGCATTCCAGCTCACTCTGGTAATGAAGAAAGCACTTCATTTTAATATGTGTATCACATAATATTCGCTTTACTGCCTTGGAAAATTTACGTTGAGAATGACACTTAACTATTCAATCTATTTTACAGCTATGTTCATATTGAATACGCAGTTTTATCGCCGACATCAATTTTATGTTCAGAACCAATGTTCATAAAGGTATTATTCTAACAAAATTGACAAAATTATATAATATTATCGACAACGAAATGTTGTTTGGTATGTTGTTCAACTAATTCAGAGAACTAATAAAACATTCAGTAATTTTAAGTGTTAATCTTTAGAGGAAAAGCATTTAAAGACAATATAATAAAACACTTTTAATGGTGTACAAAGACTTTTTAAAAAACTTTCATAATTCAATACTACAAACCACAAAATAATATTTGAATGTCTAATCTTATTTTTTTACCCCATCCTACTTTTGATATGGGAAATGGGCATGTCTTACACATTTATTTTTAAAATTGTGTTAATTACATTGCCAATAGAGTTGGAAATTTCAACAACGAACTTCGAGTATTTATTTCGAGATTTTTATTTTATTTGAGTATATATGCAAATATCATTTTTGACTTTCATTCTATCGATTATAAGATATTTTTTTTTAATTTTTAATTTTTGCTAGTAATTATATATGTGTACAAACGTACAAGGTGTACAAACGGCATTAAGTCAGTAGTACCTTGAAAACGATTATAGGACCACTCAGATCGACTTTGGAAAGGAAAAAGGACGTAACCCTCAGATTTTCCAAAACAGCTTTTTTTCGATAATCACAATGTATACAAACAACTTGATACACGTTCTATCAAAAGGATGCAAGCGGCAAATTCCGAATAAGTATCTAAATGTAGCTTTTACGTTTGAAAAATATGACCTTGTAAAAAATGAAAACCAAGAAAAAAGACTGAAATAAAGGTTTTTCCCAGACAATTAATTCAATTAATATAAAATCATGTCAATTAAACACGAGTTTAGAAGTCTCCGTGCATTTAAAGGTTGTGTATAATTCATAATTTGCGTATGGCCCAAAATCATCAAAACACGTTTTTTGCGCCTCCTGTAAAATGTGATATGTGGGGGCTATGTCCTTTTTCCATTCCACAGTCAATATGTAGATAATTAATCTAATAATTAATATCTCAAAATGGTTATTCTTTATTATTTACAAAATATTCTTTTAACCATTAACAATCGTGATTGGGAGAGTATTTAAAAAAAAAATTACCAAAGTTTAAAAATTGACTATTTTAGAACATGTTTTTATGAGCACACCTTGATATTATGGTATGTATTGCTTTCATTATATTTTTCAAGCGCATGTAGCTTATGAGTTTGCTGAAATGAAATATATTGTAATTTTCATTTTACAATAAACAATACTAAACAAACCATAGATAACATTATCGAAAATCCTAATTATAAATCCAAAAAAAAGTAACATTGATTAATCAAGTAAGTAAATTAAATGTTATTTGAGTCCCTCGGGCTCATCATATAAAGACATTTGGAACGGTTCATTGCAAGTGGAAACAATATAATATGAAATATATGATTAAAATATTCAGGAAATAATTGAGTCCAACTTCGTCAAATTAATCTATGATGTAAATGGGTCAACGCCCTCTCTCTCTAGAGACGGCCGCTTGCATTATAATAGATTTGCAAAACATCCTGTCTGGCTGTAGAGCTATTCGACTAGAATATAAGCTCGAAGCTCTTTTGCAAAGTGCGAGATGTCTCTGGGAGGTAGACGCCGGCGTCGGAACGTTGGCCGCATGTCTGAAGCGGTGACGCGGCGCCGCTCTATGGCACAATATCATAGTTTTTAAAACAATCATACAAATTTCAAACATTTCGTTAAGAAATAAAAAAAGACCATCTTAACACATACATAACACATACTTACTTATAAATATACCGCAGGCTGTAATCAAGATATAAACAACATAAAACCTAATTTGAGTATCAAAAATATGACTTTTAAAAGTAATTCTTGAATATTCAATAACAAAATTGACAAAATAAAATGACGCAATGTATTTATTTATCCAAGAAATTTATTTTACCAATTGTATGCTAATATTTTTAGAATCTGAAATCATTATGGTGTGATATTCTTTCGGTGTAGTATTTCTTCTTTGTGTATTTTCTGCAGTGTAATTATATGGCGTGTTATTTCTGTAATATTTAATTATATTACCATCTTTGAAATATCATGTAAAATAAATAAATATATTTATTATTAATTGATACGATTCGTCATCTTTTAAACAGTTTTATAAATCCGGTAAAAAACAGTTTAAATTATTACAAACACATGGGTTTGTTCCAGGACATACACGAAGCAAACACTATTTGAAATCGTTCAGTATATTTTTTCTGCGTATATTTATAATTTGCTTGTATGAATGTTTGCATTATATTTTACAACTTTCCACCAAAGTGACAGCAAACAATATTATGTTTATCAAAACAACATACTAGAACAGGCATGGGCAACCTTTCCTAGATCTGGGGCCAAATTATCATTCAGACTCCGAGTCAAGGGCCGGACCAAATTATTAAACATAATAAAGTAATATTAAATTAAATAAAACACGTTGCTACTTGTTATTTATTTTTTTATTTATATAATGAACGTGTCATCTCCATTATTTAATCCCTTCCTGGAACTATTAATTTATTTATCTATTACTTCGCCGAGATGAATCATGGAAAATAGCTCGGCGGGCCGGTGGTTGCCCATATATGTACTAGAACAACGCTTTTTAATGAGCCAAGCCAAAATTTTGTAATATTTAAAAATTGAATTTCATTAACATATATTAAGTCACTCATCTGACACACCAACGGCAAGACAAGTGCTTTACAAGTTTGTGCCGTCACCTTTTCAAAATTGATTATCAATAAATTTGAATAATTATTTAAAAGCTGTTTCACATTGAAAATACTAGAAGCATATTTTTTTTTAAGTGAACATAGACATAAGTGAATTCGTCTGACAGTGATTTGGTTCGAAACTACCGGATTCTTCACAATGTACGTCGACAGCGTGACGCTGGCGGTTCTTCCGAGCGACATAACGCCGTCGGAATCAGAACGGATATTGGCGAATGCCACAGCAGAGTTCCCGCGACATTCCGCCATCCATTTACAACTCTCAGCGGAAACTAATTTTATCTACTCGCTCCTCGTCGAGTGCCGGCGTAAAGCTAGCCTATCCCGGGAGCTAGCAAGGCGGCTGTTGGCTACGATGGAGACTCCCTCTTAAATGTTACGGAAAAGGATGTTCGTTACTTACGGCAATTTACCAATGTCCGCATTAAGAATCTTCATTTTTTAATGTTCATATTTAAATAATTAAAAATCAATAAATTTTGTTTGTTTCAGGTACCATGGTCGATTTTATATTTTTCCATGGTCCTCTACCAAATGTGTATGCTGATCGAAATTCTGCTTTACTGTTACCATGGCAACGAGATAATTGTTAAGGTTACTCAAAGTTTTTATATAATACTACTCATATCAAAGTATAGTATGTTTCTGTTGTCTAGTGGTAATATGGGTCTGGGTTTCCAGTCCAGTCAAGGTCAATATAAAATTCATTTATTTTTTAAATTGAATATTTGATATCTTGGACATGGATGTTTATGGAAGATTTTCACTTTGAGCTGATTGGGTGTTATTCCAAATATGTTTTCATGATTCCGCGACCGGACATTTTTGTACTGAGATCCGATCAAGATTCACAAATTTTAGCACGGATGAACCGAAAGACTTTTAATTCAAATAAAAGTGTGGAATTTAAATTTTGTGAATTGTGAAAATTTTATGTTAATCAAATACATATATCAAATTTTAATTTTGTACTTTTCCATGAGTTTTGTCGCTAACGACCCGGGTTTCGACTTTCGGCATCTTCAGGCATTCCAAGTCCACGGATGTACTTGAACTGAGCTGAACGTTCAGTTCAAGAACGGGTCGTTAGCGACAAAACTCATGGAAAAGTACAAAATTCAAACAATTCAAATTTGATATTGAAACTCCATCAAGCACCCTCAGTCGAAATACTTAATTATAAATACATATATGTTTTTGTATTACTGGTGTTCAATATGAATCATTCGTCTACTATTTTAATCCCGTTTGGTTGATTTTGTTTAAATGTATTTTTTTTGTAATACCAGTTATTGCTATTAATTTTAAAAACCAATAAAACGTTATGTTATTTTTGTCCGATATTAAAATGTGTAATGTTTTCATAATCATTTCAAGTATAATTTACACAACAGAGAAAAAATCAAAATAAAGAAAATTTGTCTATTCGTGATTCTATCGTACGACAAGATTCAAAGAAAATTGCAAATGAATTTATTAGTAAAAAAAATGGAAACCTATCGAACTATTTTCCAATATGTTATACCAAAAATTACCCTCACGTGTATTATAATGTTTACAAAATAAATTGTATGAAAGGTTTAACGACATCCCCACAACACGGCAACTCATAATAATTTCTGAAAAGCATATGAATTTTAATGGTGCTCTTATATTTAAGGTCAACGATGTATAAATCAACAAGACCGTAAATGCCAAATAATGGCAATAATAGTACTACCTACGTCTTGGTAACAATGTTAAACATGTACATTGTCTAGTATGCGAAAGTAGTGATTTTCAACTTTTTATCTTTATAATAGCAACACTTTAATTATGTCAGTAAATCTCTACTTTACCGATTCGACAGTTTTTTTATTGTAATACCACAAAATGGCGGCATTGATAATATTTTATGAAACGTCAAAATTTCAAATTTCATGATTAAAATGCGAATACCTATTCATAGTAATGGCACAACATTAATAAAAAATAAGACTTCCATGATGGTGGCACTAGGCATAGTCTTCGGCATATTTCTGATCTTCCTAAACCTCACTGGTATTATATCTGATGCTCCAAAAAAAATCGGTCGAATGACAAACAATGACTCGCATCTTCATTAAATTTGTTATTAATAAGCTTCACAATATCCTTCTCTTTTTCTAGCTGAAATTGAAATAAATGCGGCTAATTACAAATACGAAAAAGGCAAATTATCATACACAGGAATCAAGTAAACCGATTTTTTACGCGAAATACAAATAAGCAGTATGAAAATTCATCATAACATGTAAAATGGAACTTTTAAGAACAAACTGTAGGGCAAATTTGAAATATGGTCAACGAATTTTTGTAAAAATATTTCGTAATTTGCATGAATTATCGGTTTCCTTGATTCCAACGTTGGGTTTTTTTTTATTTTTTTCGTATCCGCAATCAAGCTTTCCAGAGAATCACATTGTTTTTGCGTGATTTCCATAAATTGAAAATGTAATATTTGCTATTATTGTGATTCATTTTTGATTTAAACAGATTATTTACACAGAAAAATGACATGATTTTAAAATCAAGAATTGCTAGAGTATCTTTTTGATTTATTACCAATGATTTTATCAAAAAAAATCTTTATCTTCAAGTTATCTGAATTATATAGTCATTATTTGTATCCGAAACCAATCAAAAGCAAAACTTATTAATTCTTTCAAATTGAGTTTTATAATATTCATTATAAATTTCTACAATATTAATTATTTTGTCGTCTACTTGTTTTGCTGTAGAAGGTTTGTGGGTGAAGCACTCTTGTGCAATATCACGCGCCGTTTGGCACTCGATTTATTCCAACAATGGCGACGAGACGGGTTGATGACCCTCTGCAAACATTTGGGAAAACGCGAAGGGGTTGTTTCCAGCTCAGCATGTAAATAAGAATAAATTTCTGCCAAATAGTTTCCGTAACACCGTATGAAGATTGTATTTATATTTAAAATATCGTTTTATGTACATATCACAGCTAAACTACATTTCACCGTTAATAATTTGTAGAACCGTTTAAACAATTTAATGCATTATATCTAAATATATAATTGTATTCACATTATAGGATTTGGTTGAAAATTTACGCTTCAATAAAAATAGTTCATATAAAATAATTTATAAATGTATATTCAAAACATGTTTCTATAAATTTAATAATATTCAGATCTATTTATTGTGCATTGAAAATGGCTAAGGATCACTTCTTTGGGCAACATAATTGTACAAATTTAAGTATATAGAAAATGCGACATGTTTTAATGAAAAAAAATGTTGAATATTTTTTGACAAACAATGGATAAAATCTAATTCACTACCATTTTTAAACGTCTCAGATGTCATTTTTATTCCTTCTCATGCTATTCTGTCAATCTAATACTTAGGAACTCGTTTTTTAGCAGTTTGCTAGTTTTTGCTGATCGAAAAATATACGAATATATGCTAAAATCAATAATTAATGTAAAATTATTTATTTTTGTTAAGAAAAGTAACTATCATACAAATACATTTTGTATACGGTTATTTTCTACAGAGCAGTGTACTTATTTATTATGCTGAAATCCGAATTGTTTTATGAGTCTGACTGTACCGCTCTTAAATCAAAATGGTGTCAGGTTAAAAGTGTAAACATTATTTAATTGTGACAGATTGTCGCAATATTATCATAAAACCATTTGAACAAAACATGCTCTACGCTTAATTTTAATATTTATTTAGTTTTTTTTTTTAGAATTGAAAAATCAACAAAAATATTTGACATTACAGCTTACGCAAATGCGTCAAATATTGTTTGAAGTTGAAAGATCATACGAGATATACTCGATGAGAATTTTTGGAAATCACATGAGATTAACTCAAGGAGAATTGACTTCACAAACACCCATGTCTTAGATCTCAATTAAAATTGGAAAAAATCCAATTTAACATTGACCTTACCGGGAATCGAACCCAGACCCACCTGATCGGTAGAGCAAGCTCTAACAAACTAGACCACAGCGGGCGACGTTATATTCAGAGGTGGGCTGGAGGGGGCTTGGAGGGGCTCGCGCGAGCCCCTTGTTAAATTTTATAAAGGCCGGAGAGCTCCTTGTTAATTTAAGAGGAAACAATATTTTCAGATCACATTAGTATATAACTGCAATTTCTGTCTTATATATTATCTAAGACAGCTTCAGTATACACAATAGTACATTTTTAGCAATTTACATTGATAAGTTTACAGTAAATTGCATATTGTTACATTGTTTAAGTGTATTAAGTAACAATCGATTGCTCATTTAAGTATTGCATATAATTGCATAGGAGTGAAAAAAAACACACTTTCTCAGAACATCGAGAATTGCTTTAAGATTAAGCGAACCTATTGTTAACGTATTGGCAGCCCACCGCTGGTTATATTCTATGTATTTATTTTTATATTCCAATTGATAAAAATATATGCTAAAAGTGTGCATCTTTCTTAACTAGGGTTTGTCGGTTTTTAGGGTAAATTATTGACATTCAAAAAACCTGTTACTTCAACATGGTAACCCGATTTGTAATATTTATTTTGTTACTTAATAAAAAGCGTTAATATTTTTACTTGGTCCACTATTGACTTGGTAACAAATTAAACAAGATGAAATATGTAGTTTAATAATAGTATACATCAATGACTGCGATGAAAATGTTATTATGTAGGATGTATTACTGTGTTTAAGCATATTTTGAAGATATCTTTGGTGTGAATTTCGACTCTGATACACTCTATCAGGGAAATATTGGTATTCGTATTATAATATATGCATTAAGTATTATAAGCCTTCGTCTATACTAATACTTAATGCATATATTATAATATAAATGTATGGCATTTGCCATCACTCTATTTATCATACTATCTCTCATATTCCATTGTGTACATAATAATCAATGAACATTTTCCCCGAAGAGTTGTGTTATTATTTTCTCATTTTTATAGTCAGAGAAACAAAAACCGCCAGTTCATATATGATATTTACAATGCTAGACATCTAGTCTGCTCTAGTCGAATTTCTGCATGTTCGTTGAAATTTAAAACCGTAGTTTTCTATTGTCTGTGTAAGTCTGTGACAAAAAGCAAGAACAAATAATGTTTGTCAGGGCACCAAAAATTGTTTGCAAATATACATTTCGTTTTGATTGCGTCTAGCTAAGCAATCGAGAATTTAAACAGGTTTTTTTTTCAGAATTTGCATGTAGACGAATATTGTATACAAATTTGAAATCGTGGACTTTTACCTTCTATTCAGCAACATAAATTTAAATACGTGATGCCATTAGCTAATTAATTATGGGAACAAAATAAATGGTCAAAGTTTAAATCAATTTTTGGTCAGAATTCAAATAAACTTTTGGTCTGAATAAAATTCAATTTTTGGTCAAAATAAAAATAATATACGGTCAGATTTTTATAACCATTTTGATTAGGTTAAGTAAGGCTTGGTTTTTTTAAAAAATAATTTCATTTAAATTATGCCTATTTTATGTTAATTCTAACCATTAGTTATTTATTCTGCCCTCTGTAAATCTGACCGATACATTATGACCATTTAATATAAATTCTGACCAATGTATTAAAAATTATGACAGAAACAGAATTAAAATTATGACCGGTTAAATATGAGCCATTTATTATTGCATAACTAATATTATTAAACGTTTCCAGATAATAAAATAGCATTACATACTTCTTTGAATCAAGATTTCGTTTTAAAATATTAATTTTGTTGAATGAACACAAAAATTACTGTTTCTTTTGACTGACTCGTTTGTCATTTCATTTGACCTAATCGTTAGAAATTCGCTAATAGTCGGAAATGGAAAAATAGCCACAAAATATTTTAGATCAGTACCCACATTTCCAAGTATCTCCTGAAGAAAATTAAACTAAAAATACGCTATAAAAGCCGTCCTGTTTTACAACTTTGGGAATGAATGCATCTTTTAATTCTAAAATAAATATAAACTAAAAATTTTGAAATCATAAAACGCAATCTTGAATTTCAGAGTGCCTTGATCATGGATGCAGCCTATCACAGCAGCTGGTACGAACGAAGTCCTGACTTCAGAAAATTGCTCTTCACGTTGATGACGAGATGCAACATACCTCTGAAAGTGAACGCTGTCAAAATATTCTCCCTCTCGTTGAAGTCATTCGTGTCGGCAAGTTTGTCGTTTCTTTTCTCCATACCTACCCCGAAACCCCATACTAATTATTATTCATCACTTAAAAACTTTGCACCATTCAATTCAAACATCGACCGTGTAAATAAAACATATGATTTAGAAAAGGCCTTAAAGCATTTTCAATTCATCTGCTTCATTTTTTTTAATTTGTAACCAAATCGCCGGAAGGATTTATTTTAAGAGAGAAAATGATTCGGTTTGCTTATGATTCCAAATTTGAAATATATGAATTGACTTGATCATCTTTGTAATAAATTAATTACGTCCGAAGTGTTCCAAATTTAAACGCTGTAATATTTGCATAAATTATTTATCAATCTAAAAATCAATGTTGAATTTTTATTTTCGAATGTCTTTCATTTAAATTTGATCGAGATATCAACATTTCATATGCACTGAATTCATAGTTATTGTTGTTTGTAACTTGACAACATATTATAATAAATGTATTATTTTTACAAGTAGATTTTTTCAATGCTTATAATATACTAACATTGAATAAAATATGTCTAATATTTCAAAAAAATAATAATACTAAATGTAAACTACAAGACTGCACAACTCTGTTTTACAATACAAAAGTGAACAATGCTCGCCGGATGTTTTATGTTTGGAAGCAACAGTGTTACATTTTCATAAAATATTTTTTTACGTTCAAGCAGGGCTGCCAAAAATAACATGTTTTTATATTGCAGTCTCGTATAAATACTCTTCATACTGCTAGTGATCAAATAATGTAAAAATTGAGTAGAATCGTTTAAAAAGCCGATAGTATATTATTATAATGAAAATCTAATAATAATACAATTCAATTTTCTTTTATATTCTGCCCATTTTCGAGTTATTTTAATTCTACTCAATTCATACCGGCCACGCCTAGATAGTTATTTTACAGTTAACACTTCAAGCATACGTGTATCCAATATCTTTAGAAGAGAAAAGCTAAGTTCTAAGTCTACCTAAAACACAACGCTTGTAATGGCTGCATCTTTTTTTAATTGTTGTCTTGTATCATAATTTTATTTCACCATATCCTCTACAAGCATGTTCCATGTGAGTATTATGTATATTCAACATCTACCTCTATTTAATGTTAAATTATCTATGACAACTTATTGTAACAATAAACCTATATCGATATCCAATTTCTTCTCGAAATCTAGCCAGTTCAAATCGAGAGTTTTAATCGAAAGGTCCATAGCCAAGTAGAGACGCCTTGATACTCATATCGTATCATTAGATTAATTATATTAAGTGATGTATTTTAAAGTGTAAAATTATGTATGGAATAAAGTTGAACCAGCATTGAATAGTGTTTCAGTAAAAATATATCCATAACATAGGTTACACTTATGGAGTATTTTATTAGAATATATTTAATGTAGTAAAGCTTGTTAACCGATTGATCAAACTCTATTTCTTTGAACGGAAAATGTTATAAGATGACTTATTCATCAATTTGTCTATGTCTTACTACTTAGTAAATGCGTCGAGACGTAAGATATGAAAACAACATTCAAATTAACGAAACGAAAAATATTATCAATTCTTGAACTAAATATTTTTAATACTTTCGACGGATTCGGCGGTAGCTTTGTGGAAGTTCATATTAATATAAAATAACTTTGATTATTCTCGTATTGGGATTCGTGCCCGTGAGCTACGCAATCGAAGCCAGCGACGTTAACCATTCGGCCACAGACCCGACAATTATTACTATTGATTTCTAAGCTCTTTATGACTTCAGCTTAACACCGAAAAAATAACAAACCATTGTTGGGTTCAAATATTGGCAACCTTAATTTTGGCCCGTGTATTAAATTATTGTATAACCGGCCCTTTCGTTTCATATGAAACATACCAGACCTTAGAGATTAGTATTTTTATTCAGTGTATAGTAAAAAAAAACATACACATATCTATATTGAAGGTCTCTGTATATTGTGACATTGAACAAACCATAGAGAATTTAATACTACGACAGCTGAGTCAAGTCATGTGACTCATAATACCATTTATTGTGCTCTATTTTTGCGCTCTTGCATTATTGTATTTTATAAAAAGAAGATCACAATATGAAATTAATTTAGAGATGAAAACGCGGTTCTTTTGTTCACTGTTTAAATTAAAACAATTGAAAGTCATTTGACATTATATTGAATCATCGAAGAGAATTACTACATAATAGAGTAAGAAATGTTTTCATATCGACTATGGAAAGAAAAAAGGACGTAACCCACAATTTTCAAAACAGCTTTTTTTCGATAATCACTATGTATCAAACTTGATACACGTTCTATCAAAAGAATTTAAGCTGCAAATGCCGAATTAGTATCTAAAGTTAGCTTTTAAGTTTGAAAAAAGATGAGATTATAAAAATTAAAACCGTGACAAAAGACTGAAAAAAAGTTTTTCTTAGAAAATTGGTTTAATTAATATTAGATTAATAGAAAATTTAAATTAACTTTGATTATTCCACGTATTGTGTAACTAACTGTGACACGTGTTTCGCCTCTTTCAGAGGCATCTTCAGACTTATTATCGCAAAGTTTGCTTAAGTAATGAAGCAAGATTGATTCTAACATTTTAAAATTATAAAATTACAAAATGGATTGGGTTTTTTTTCCTTTTAAGAGGAGCATGGAGGGGGGTGTAGAATCGAAATAAAGCAAACAGATAATGATACTAATTTTACTAATGAGTTGTAAGCAATCAGAATGGGATTTTTCCTTTTTAATGGAAGCAAAGAGGGGATTATAAAATGCAAACAAATTTAATCATACTACTAATGACGTTAAACATTACAAACTATTAAAACTAATGAGCTACAATCAATCATCTAGGTTTGTGATTACTCTATTAATTGGAAACAATTTGAGTAACGGGGAACCGCATCAGTATCATTATCTGTTTGCTTTATTTCGATTCTACACCCCCCTCCATGCTCCTCTTAAAAGGAAAAAAAACCCAATCCATTTTGTAATTTTATAATTTTAAAATGTTAGAATCAATCTTGCTTCATTACTTAAGCAAACTTTGCGATAGTAAGTCTGAAGATGCCTCTGAAAGAGGCGAAACACGTGTCACAGTTAGTTACACAATACGTGGAATAATCGAAGTTAATTTAAATTTTCTATTAAAATGAACTTCCACAAAGTTACCGCCGAAACCATCGAAAGTAATATTAGATTATGTCAATTAAACACCAGCTTATAAGTCTACGTGCACTGCAAGGTTGTGTATATTTCATAATTTGCATATGGCCCAAAATCATAAAAACACGTATTTGTGCCTCCTGTAAAATTTGCTATTTGTGGGTTACGTCATTTTTCTTTTCCACAGTCGATATGATAGTATGGATACATATAAATACAAGCCAAGAGACACTGTTATCTTCATTTAAAAACAAAAGTTACTGCATATCACTCAAAAACTCCCAAGTGTCATTCATGGCTTCAATTTTCATCAGAGTCGTTTTTTATTTTAAAGCTGGTGTCGGAGTCGTTTTTTTTATACGACTCCACAGCCTTGATCTAAGCCACGGGTTCCCAACTTATAGACGGGTTTTCTAGGGGTCGCCACTTTTTTCGAATTTTGGATTTGAACAACAAAACTAAAACTACAGGCAACTAAAATTACCTTATTGAAAAAAATGCCTTTTTCAATTGCATCGAGGCAGTGGGTCAGATGGCTTTTATAAAAAGGGGTCGCCACCCGAATGGGGTTGGGAACCTATGATCTAAACAATTGCTTTTCTAATGTCAATGTATAATATAAAATAATATTTGTAGAATTAAAAATATTTTTTCACCTTATTTCAGTATTAAAGCATACATTTTTCCACCGCGTACCTATTCTTGTTTTCAATAACATACGTGGGCACTGTATAATATTATAATAGCGATGAAGGTTTTTATCTTTCTCCTATAACAATGATAAGTGAAAATGTATCACGCACTTAATATGAACATTCTCGTTACGATGGGGTGAATTCCAACTCCGCCTATCGCGTGTTACACCGCTTTAGATATCGCGCCAGCCTCTTATGTATGAATTACTGTGATCCTCCAGTTTGGGGCGTTTTCGGGAAATTGCTATTGAGAAAGCCAGTGGCAACTCGCGTTTCTTTTACCCCCTATAAAAAAGGCATTAACTTATCGCCAATTTGTATTCTACACATGCCATGGGCGTATAATATTTTGCATGCCTATTCTGCAACTGGAGCATGTGGATAACTGATGAAGTAATTCAACTGTAGATATTTAAACAGTTACAAACATAGACCACGTCAGACATTTCTAATTGGTTGAATCTAAACAAATTACAAGGCAGTAAAAAACTCACAGCGAACGAGCAATTCTGCCAGTATCTACAGCCTCTATTATTTTATATGTACATTATGTTTATTATTATTATTATTTTTTAATTTAAAGATTGAAAATATTTGGCATTACATTTAATGCCAATGCGTCAAATAGTTTGAAGTTGAAATATCATGCGAGAAAAACTCGATGAGAACATAATGTGAGTCACTCGAGATCAACTCGAGGTAAATTGACATCACCAAAGCCATGTCTTAGGTAATTTGACATTAACCTTACTGGAAATCGTACCTAAACCCATCTGCTCGGTAAAACAAGTTCTAGAACGATTATTAATAAATACAATTGAAGATTTTTTAATGGGAAATTCCCAGTGACAATTTTTTTAAATGTAAACGTTTTTAACAGCTTAAGCCATAGGTTCCCAACCTTTAACGGGTGGCGACCCCTTTTTTAAAAGCCATGTGACTAAGCGACCCCCCGAGGAATTTGAAATCCTCGATTTGGTACACTTTTTCGTTGTTTTGTTGTTCAAATCCAAAATCGTAAAAAGTTGGCGACCCACTTGGGGGTCGCGACCCCCAGGTTGGGAACCCGTGGCTTAAGCCGTAGTTGGTATAACTTAAAAAATATTGTTTTTAATATAATCATAAATACTATTTATTAAACAAATTATTATTCGTCACCAACACTCCTGTAAATCATTTTAATTATTTCTGACCATTACTGCACGAAGGAATGGTAGGTGGGTTCGAGATCACAAGATAAGTGCCAAATTTATACTGTATATTACATACTACATATTTTTAATTCAATTTAGGTGACTTCATTTAAATAACGGTACGCCATTGGGATTTTTTTGTAAATTGCCATCATCCAAAATTTGCGCGAAACTTTTAACATGTTGAAATATATAAACGACTTTTTGCCGTGGAAAGTGGGAAGTTTTTTTTTATCGGGAAGTGTAAACGATTCAATGTACTTGAGCATTTTTTTTAACCAAGTGGCAAAATATTCTGGTATATAAACATTAGATTTAATAATTGAAAATGTTAATCATACTTGTTAACCTAATACATCATATTATATATTTATTATAAAGGTATTATTAATAGTTAGTCATCATTGAGTTGACATACGATAAATAGTATTTGAACTCTATTTTTATTTATGGCAAGAATAGAACATTTTTTGAATTATTTATTTTGCGACATGCTTACAAAATGTCGGGGTCCAATTTTAAAAGTGGAACAACAGATCGCATGCTAGAACTGTCACATGTTCAATGATTTAGTATTCTTCGAATAATTTCTCTTAGTGATTTTTTTACTAAATTTGACGTTTTTGTATAGACAAGTTTAAGTCGGATTCTAATATTAAGATGCATATTATCTCGGGTCTATGGCATAGTGGTCAACGATGTTGGCTTCCATTCCGAACCTCACTGGTTCGAATTCCAGTACGAACAACATTTGTCCAATCGATTTTTCGATTTCTGTTCGAAGGCAGGAATGTTTGCGACAATGATTAGCGAACTATTAGTTCTCTCTTCTCTAATCCTTTCCATCCCTACTACTTTATTCGAAAAAACAGAGGTGGAGCGACTGAATAACAAATAGTTCTCGTAGGAAAAACATATATTGAGATACCTCATTAAAGTGAATAATGTTTAATGACTTCGTCCTACTCGGTTGTGGTGTCCACGGGTTCGTGTCCCAGTGCGGTCACTTTCATACATTTCCTCCCTTCCACCCGATCTTTGAAAAACTTGTACAATGAGAGCAATTAGATAACTAGTAATTATTTCTTAGACTTGTCCTAATTCTCATAAAAAATAAATTCCATTGAGATGCTACATTCATGGACTTCATGTGTTGTGCATTGCGAGCAGACATGATTCAAATTAACAATTCATATATTTACGACAAATCATCATCAAATATTCTAATCATTATTATATAAAAGGTTTGGTTGTATCTGACAAGGGCACAATTTTTGATTGAAGGGTCACATGAACGGCTGGTTTTAATATTGTACAGTTTTTACTATCGTGAGAAATTAATTTCGGCATGAAAAAAAAACAAGTATGTAATGTTCTTTAAAAACACACAGTCTACTAGATCGCATAAACACACGGTACAAAAATATGACTCGTGTCGTAGCTTTATTATGCAAAAATAAGATCACACTCCTTAAAGTATCATTTATGACAGTACTTTCCAACTTTTTTGATACCAAGGAGCCCTAAATCTGAAAACAATAATCTGCGGACTCCTGAAAAAAAAATATTTCACACGTTCATATGTTTTATATTTTATCACAAAGAATGTTGAAAGAATGAAAATTTTCGCGGACCCTAGGTTGGTAAGCACTGATTAAGGACATCTGATCTTCCATATGATGCAAAAAAAAAACCGAAACATTTATAAACAATATATAGCAGTCTTTCCCGACCAATGGTCCGCGGATCGGTGCCGATCCAACGAAATTTACTGCCAGTTTACAAAAACATTAGAAATCCTGTTGTATTTGTGTCCGGTTCCGCAGATGAAAAAAGGTTTCGAAAAAGTATGTATACTTTATTACATCAGAATAAGATTCACAGAAAATAACTAAATTCTTACACACCATTGTATTGACCGATTTCAAGAATTAGTTTTCTGGTTAGGGTTGATAACCTCACGGGCAGACTTGGCCTTCGATATTAATTTTATTTATCAATTGATACAAATCCAGCAGCTCTATTAGGCGTCGGTGATCTTCGTGTGAGGAGAGAAGAGTAAAGAAGAATACAGGAAAAGGCAGATAAGAACTTTTTTAAGAGTTATTTATGAAAAATCAATACCCTCTTAGAAAGAACTTAAGAAGAAAGGCTCAATTTTAACTTAATTTACTCTTTCTTCTCTCATACAAAAAACACTCTCAACACACAAATCGACTGATTTCCTTTTGCAATGTATTATAGAATCGAAATATTGCTTTTTTGGATTATTTAATACTGAGGAATATTTTACGAAGCCTGAAGCTTAAATAGTTAAATACATTTTTTTAAACTCTGTTATTCCACTTATAGTGCTCTTCTTCACTTCTTTAAGAATCATCATCAGACAGAATATCGCATGGCTAATGATTATAATATAAATAGATTCGAATTCTTATTTTATTAGGTAACCTCCCGATATTCTGTATTGTCTGTGCTTCAGAAGCGAAACTTGTAACACAAAAGTTGAGTAACGAAGGTGTATTTTTTTTATATATAAAGCCAATTTATTTGAGCAGCATTATCAATTTTTCAAAGAAACAATACACTTTTATATAGGTAAATAACTTGTATATTATCGTTTAAGAAACCGATATAATGTGTAAAACATTGCAATTAATTAAGATTTAAAACAGTTATCAAATAGCTATTAACAATAGACAGTCTTCAATATGAGTAATAGGCAAACAGTTGTATTATGGCAGCATATTATTTACGTTGATAGAAATCAGTCTTAATCATTGCATAACGTTGATGAAAAATGTCTCTTATATATAATACCTTTCCACCAAGAATTGATAGTTAAATCGTAAGTAATTTATTGACAAACAATTTAACAGTCCAGTTGTTGGCTTCCGTGCCTATCTTACGGGTTTGAGTCCCAGTGCGAGCAGCATTTTTTCGATTTCCGTTAAAAATATATGGGTGTTTGTGATGTCTAAAAATTCCTTCCCACCTTTCCGATCTTTCAATAACTGAGCGTAACGAGAGCGATTAGTTAATCACTAGTCCTTTTCTAGCTTTATTCTTCTTTCACTACTACTCTCTTTGGAAAAGTAGTAGACACGTGTATTACTTAAGAGACCAAAAACATGTGCTTATAATTAAATTATAGCTTGCATCTATTGAAAATTGTAGGTATGGTTTTGTAAATCATTTATTAATGCTTGTGTTCCGAAATTTAGCTAGTAACGAAGCGCTCTTTCAATCATCACGCTAGTTCAAGAACATTAATTACAAATTTTATTATTTTTCTTTACAACTGGAACGCTTTGGAAAACGGAAGTGCCAAGAGAAATTCCGTAAAATTTAATTCATACTTCGTATCTGATTAATTTCCTACCGGGTTAAATGCCGGCTTACACGCACGCATTGCTTTTTATTGTAGCCCAAAATAGTTGCATGTAGAATAAGAAACTAAGCTCTGAATTTTAGAAAGATTATCTCACACTACAAAAAGTCTAAAACATGCAAGGCTAAACTATTCATAAACAAACCAATGTATGTACAATTAGTTACACTCCGTGGTAAACAAACGTATTCAATATTGTTTAATGGTCATCGATTCCAATAGTTGAAGTTTATTCTTGATATTAATATATTATGTATTAAGGTGATTGTGTTCCAGCTTTATTAAGGTGAAACAAACATAGCTATCACACATTTCAAAGACAAATAATATATCATTATAATCACTACATCACTATGTGAAGTTTGAGGTTGTTAGATTGTTGCGCTCGTAATTTAAGATATGTACTTTGATTGTGAAACCGATGTTTTGTCGTTATTTAATTATTTTAATATTTCTTGCATTCCTAACAACATTGATAAGTAATGAGGTAAAAATATGTAAGTGGCTATTTATAAAAAAAATGTTTATATCGGTTTATAGCTATTTCCGTTGCACGCCCTCCGGATAAATATGTTTTAACTGATTTTAGTTTATTGACTTTCTTTAGTGTATTATATAATTGAAAACTTTGACTGAAGGTGCTTGATGGAACTTCAATATCAAATTTGAATTATTTTGATTATGTACTTTTCCATAAGTTTTGTCAAAAATAATTCAAATTTCGTGTATTATATAGAGAAATCTTTTCTCAATCACTCAACTCTTTAGATTTATAATGCATATCAATTGTTAAAAAACATCCGAAGTGAATAGCCATATAACTGATTACTTTTATATCAACCAACAAATAATTATTTCAGTATACTAATTCTTTATTTCTCATTTTTTTTAAAATTAGAAAGACATTTTTGACGTTCAACTAATTTATAAAGACTGGTAACACTCAAATAAAATTAATTATCATTTCGTGTTTGGAACATGATAGTCTTACTACATTTTGACGTATTCGGGCATATTCAATAACATTGTATGTATCATTATTATCAAATATTATATTTTCTCATCGTGTTTTTTAACATTACAAAATGTATGCGATAATTCAGTTTCTATTGCCTTATTTAGGTCAAATATTTGACTTGTGAAGTTGCTTCGGCGTTTTCACTGCTTTACGTTTTACGTGAGCATTTTTGTCAGATTTTTATCGGCAGCACGTAAAGAAAATAATATTATGTGAAAAACAACACAAGGTCGTATTTGAAATCGATTACAAAAACAAACAGTGAAAATTGAGTCAGACGTTGATTTATCTACTACGTAAACGAAATTATTTACATTCAATATAATTAAATGTTGTTTATGACATTTGTTGTTTGACAATCTACCATGAAACGTCGGACATCGATATTCGATATTGAAAAGATAAAAAAACACGTTTACAACAAAAAATATAGTATTGTTTTACCGTTTATAGATCAATGATTTGAACACATTGTTAATTAGATATAAATATTTAAAAAATAGATGAATTACAAAAATAGTCATACAATATCTCATTGTATTGTAAACCTTCATGTTTTTATTTTTTAACCAATTTATGAACTTGTTAACAATGGCATAGATAACTGTATTATTTTTCACTATTTCCACCCACCCTGACAATGGTATCTAGAGAGAGCTATCAGCAAACTACTAGTCTTCTCTTAGCCCCGTCATTATTTCAATCCTCCTCCTCTTTAAGACTATAGACTATGCGAAAACCAGCATGGTAGAGATCCTCCACAACGAGTCAATATGTTCTACATTGGTAGAGGAACTGGCAGAATATATTGTACGTTTAAATAATAATAAAAAATAAAACACTCATTTGCACAAATTTTTCATTTATTTATTTAGCTCAAGAACGGTTTCGCACATCTCGAGCATTTTCAACGGGTAATATATATATATATATTGATATTTTTTTATTTATATTTATACAAAACCAAGCAATACTAATAAATGTATAACAAACAATTGGTAATAGAAATATGAAAATAATCTTTAGATAATGATATAAAATAATATTAATAAAAATCACTAAAATACTTATAATAAAAATGTTTAAGAACACTTTTCAAAATTGCTATCAATTTGCAATCGCATTAAAAATTATAGCTAACAATAAATTCAAATCAAAATTCAAAAATTGATTTTTTTACAACACACTTTATAATTTAGAACGTCGATTGAATTGCTAGATGGAACTTAAATATCAAACTTGAATTATTTTTATTCTGTACTCATCCATAAGTTTTGTCGATAACGACCCGGGTTTCGCCTTTCGGCATCTTATATATATATAATATACTATAACAATAATTTTACTGTGCGATTCACTTGGGCGTTTGTATGATGCAAACCGTTTGCTGCACGTCAGTTCAAGTGCATTCGTGCACTTGATAAAACTTGAAGATGCCGGAAGGCGAAAGCCGGGTCGTTATCGACAAAACTTATGGAAGAGTTAAGAATCAAAATAATTTAAACAATTTATAATATCAAAAACAATTAGTAAAATAACTACATAAGCGATCCTAAACAGCTTTCAGGTAAAGTGGGGATGAATACTTTTTCTAGTCCAATGGCCAAGAGGTATCTGAAATTATTCATCGATGCCTTTCCACCAAGAATTGACAGTAAATAGCTTAAAAGCGGATTGTATTGTAAAGTATATATACAAAATTTCAAGTTTCTACGTAATGAGCTAGCTACTTATGACACCGATAATTGTAGTGACTTATAATCTAACCCCACGGTATATTTTTTTGTAATATTCAGTTTTAGTTTTAGATACATTTTCACTCCAATAATTGATTAGCCAAGTGTAATAAAAAAAAACAGTTAATTGTAATCCAGTGTATCGATTGCTTGCTAAGTATGCCTCAAGAACTTTTTTATTTGAGTTCTTTTCGATCTCATGACAATCGGCCATTAATTTCATAAAACATAAAATTAATTTCAGTGGCGTACTTACTATACAGGGCCTTTCAAACAATGGCGTATTTGGCACGCACCCTATATTAATAACTCTTCGGTTTTTTTATTAAATGTGACTCGCTTATCATTTTTATGATTTGTTGTGACGAATTTCGTGTGCAATTTAACCATTTTTTTACATTCTTATTTACCTACAAGAATAATCATAACAATTAGTATATCTAAATTGCATACTTTAAAAAATAATATATCATAGATTCTTGATTGAATGGTGCCATAATAATAAGATGTTTTTATTTGAATAAATACATAGTGTGTTTCTATTATACATTAAATTAATTTATTGATATCAACATGGTTGAAATTCGGGCAAGGGCTGCATATTTATTATCCTAATCCTAAATAAATGTTTAGCGGACAGACATGTTTTGTGACCGTGAAGAGTTTTAACGTGTTCTCTATTTTAAAAATCGAACGATATTGAATAATTATTTGTTGTCAAATTTTGAAATTTCGTAAATTGTGCTATTTTTATGGGATATTGTCTTAAAACAAAATAAATCTAAACCAATAGAGAAAAAAGCTCTAATGGTGTTTTTTCCGTGCTACTTTTATATTATTATTTAATGACAACACAAAACAAAAACACAACCGCAAAATATAAGTTATATTTGTTATACCGCAGGCTGTGTTAAAAATTACAACACGTGTTTCGCCTCTTTGAGAAGAGTCTTCAGGCAAACTATCGTTAGTTTAGTTACTACCAATCCCCAAACCTCCATTTTGTAATTTTATAATTTTAAAATGTTAGAATCAATCTTGCTTCATTACTTAAGCAAACTTTGCGATAGTAAGTCTGAAGATGCCTCTGAAAGAGGCGAAACACGTGTCACAGTTAGTAACACAATACGTGGAATAATCAAAGTTAATTTAAATTTTCTATTACTACCAATCAGTTTAGTCGTAAACACACAATTTGTTACACAACCTGCGGAATAATAAAGCTATCAAATTTATTTTACTGAATTAATCGAAAACATATAACTGACTAAGTAGCATTTAACTGAAATTTAAAAACCTATACTATGTAAAATATTTACCATGGAACAGTTTGCGCCTTACAATATAATCTCTCGTTTAGGCCACTGGGTTCGTCGAACAAAGAAATGAATCTGAACTAACCCTGCCATAATCTCATTATAAAACACGCAAGTCTCGTGGAAAGCGAATATCAATAGAACAGAATAGGCGGACGCCACTGAATCACTTTAATGACGTGACAGTTGGCATAAATAATTGAATGCTTAATCACGCAGGAAATTTCCACAAAACGAACGAAGTTGCTATTACTTCGTATACTGTTGTTCGATCAGGGCGATTATGATTGATGTGGGCAACGCTATGGAACCCTTTTAACGTGGATACTCAATACTTTCAGGTAAAAACATAATAAAATACATTGTATATTCCACACGTGCAAAGGGACTAATACGAAATTACAGGACTGGTCAATTCATATCGGGGTATGATGGTTTTACTGCCAAAAACCTTAGGCTTGACCGGAGAGTGGATGGGGATTTAAAAATGTTGACTACATCATCTGGGACTGTTCTTTATTTTCATATAAGCGGGAAAGTTACATCAGTTGGTCCAACTAACTGTCAGGTACATGTGTCAGGCCGATTTGGTGGATAAGAAGGAAAGATATTTGCAAATTTGCAGCGTCAAACGGATAGCGCTTAAACTTATACAAATGAGAACTCAGTGGTCCGTCATGACCTTGGAAATTGTTGACCACTGAGCCTTGAGTAACTTCTTTCAAAACAATCTCAGCACTAAAATCTGAACATACTTATAACGCTACGGGAAACGTCTGCCAGTAACAAGGGTACGTACGGTCTTGGTGGCTGGTGATGGAAATCGAAGTATTTATGTTACAGTTATTAAACTGTTAAATATCTTAAATAAATGCATTCGCTGCACAGTGTATACATTTCTAAATTGATGTTAAAGCTTACAATATGACATTATACATTTCACTGCCTATAAATTGACTATTAATTGTATCAAGTCACGAACAAGGGTTAGTAAAATCTTACGAGTGAAATTTGAGCCGAGCGATTTTAACAGCTACTCAGCAGCAGTTCACACAATTCAAAAGATCAAAGCTACTTCCTTTTAAGTTAGGTTAGGTGAATACCTTAAACTTGCCGTTGATTAATACGTTGATCGTCTGTACGGTTAGCAAATATGTGTTTTCATCCTCCCGTGTAGACAATGTAGTCACATAACTAACAAATACATCATAGACCATGTTTAAACAGTAATAGAATAGTTGTCCTATTAAATTATAATGATCTGCCAGTTGTACGGATAGCAATATTCTGGTCTGTCAATAAATCATTTGCTTTGGAAATATGTTATAAACCGTTTTCATTTGACTATCAAGAAACGTTTACTTATAACTTGACCAGTATAATAAGAATATATAAAAACACTTATATCCTAGTCCGAACGTTGATTATTTGATTCATTAACCTTGTCATCCATTAATATCCCCGATAGGTAAATTAAATAGAGCGGTCATGTACACAGCTTCATTTTTCCCCAAATTTAAGTAATTTAATATAAAAAGATTTATGTTTCGTACGCTTTTTTCACTCAATAAACTTTCCTCTGTTCCTGGGGGATTCCTATTTTCCCATTTTTTGCATACGCTTTCACGGTACATTCTAAGATTTATCAATTTCCCAAATAAATGCGTAAAGGTTTAATAATTTTTATTTTTATTTTCAGATATTACGGTCATCTTACTCATACTTCGCTGTACTTCAGCACATTAATAGCAAATAAAAGAAGAGGAAGAATTTTAACACTGAAAACATAGTATATATTGCATTATACAAGTGGTTCCCAACCTTATTGTCTCTATTCCTCATTTTCACCATTGTTCAGAATATAATTCCTCCCCTACACAAGATAGACTAACTCAAAAGGTATATTTGAAATAATATACATAAATAGTGTTGAAATTGTTTTTTAATAATATAATAAATTTATTGAGATGTCATCTATATGCATGTGAAATGTTTTTATGAAAATATTTTTTTAACATGTCGTGTTGTATTTAAAATAATACTTTAAAGTAAAAAAAAAAAACCGGTAATTCAACGATTCCTTCCCCCCAGACATGAATTCCTCGCAAATTGAGAACCCCTGCATTATACAATATACTACTTTTTCTAGTTAATAAATCTGCTAGGCAATCATTTTAATAATTATTTTTTGTCTGTAATTATTATATTATTGCATATTGAATTGTTATTTTTAACCGTATATCTTTGGATGAAACATTTTTTATAATAAACGTTTGTTAAATTAGGGTAGCAAAGCAAAGATAATATTTTTTTTAATTGACAAAAAAATGTGTTTTACGTGACAGTATAAGATGTTAAGTGGACTAAGAGCATGGTTGTCTCCATTTCATAGTATGAATTGTAAAGTTTTATCACTAAATTATTCTAATTATTTATGTAGTATCTTATTCTCACTAGCTGAGTGAAACTAGTACTGATGTATAACAGATTTTGCACGCATCAAAGCTTTTTTTAAATATATTTTATCTCTTGTCTAAAATAAAATGGTTTTCTTCATAAGATTATCTTTTCTTCTCATATACATATTCGTAATGAAAAAATAAGAACTTACACGAGGTGTACTATCCTTCTGATTTCCAATTCTCTCTTTTTTGGCAGCGATATTTCAGCGGTAATTCGTTTCTTTTGTTTTAATCACTTTAGTTTCTAGTCAAAACAATAATCCGAAAATAGAAACCTCCATGAATATTGTTATATTTCTTTGTTACTTAAATAAGCTTGACCTTTCACATTTTTATATTCACCAAGTATTTATAGTACTTTATTATTTTTGGTAATTTGTTTGTTTTTGATTGAAAGAATAGGGTTATATGTTTATAACAATTGAATTTTGTACGACGCAATTTTTTTTTATTTTTTCGATAATATATGGATAATAGATTCTACTTATTGTAAAAAAATAGCTGTTTAGATTGAATATAAGTACCTAGTGCAATAGCGATTAGTCCAAACTACTAGTTTTGTACTAATTTACTCTCTCTTTCCTTACTGCCTCCAAAAAAGAATGATTAATTGAAGTCATGTCAAGTTATTCTCATAAAACAACTTTGGTTGAAATTCGTAATGACAAATTTACAAATTTGACTTAAATTAATGTGTAAACATCTTTCAAAAGAAAAAAAATATACGGTATTGCCATTCGAATACAACGTTTAAAAAAAAGATTTACGGATATATATTTACCATTCTATGAAACCAATTTTTATTTAAATGGAATTACAAAATACATCGGTGACGTCATCAACGACTAAATTTATTTCAACTCTACCGCAAACGGTACTAATAAAAAAGTCCCAGATGCAGAAGAAAGCGCTCATGGCTAAAAGTTTTAAGGGTCCAATTTGAATGAAAGTAACTCAGCCGACTTTTTCCGCCTCGTAGATGTGGCGTAGCTACTAGCTACGCCACTACAAGAGTAAGCAGACGCGAAATTACTAAAGAATTGAACTAATTTAAAAAAGCTTTTTGAGTAAAATGCATATTTATAAATCGGGTAAAATAAAATTCTTACGTATTTTTGCGACCGTTAATTTATTTTGGTCGTAGCTGATATTTTTGCTCTATTATCATATACAAATAAAAAAATGTAACCTTAAGTCCTGTTCTCTTTAAAAAAATACTCAATCATTTTAAAATATTACCGATAGCTATGTATTTTGACATCAATACGTGCTGAGATTATTAAACGAATATTTGATCGTAAATCCACCAAAAATTGATACCAGTCACAGATAATGTCATTAAATGATACATTAAAAAATGTCGTTCGTGAGTCAATTACAGCACGGCGCTAAATGAAATCATTGTTTTATTAATTGATTTGGCATTTACTTGGTAGAACTCCATTTATAACAGATTAAAATAACAAAGTATTTTAGGTCTACAGTTTTTAATAATTTTATTCGTTGATAGCTATTTCGGCTTGCGCCATCGTCAGAACTATGTTTAAACTAATCTTTTGCTCAGCTATATATACTGGCTCTGAAGAGATACACAATGCATCAAGTTATTCACACTAACATCCTAATTATAATTACAATATTACACTTATCAAATGTGATTCTAGTTTTTCTAGTTCGAAACAATAAAGCCATAGTTAATAAATTGTATGTAATGTCATTAATAATAAATATCATTTTAATTTTATCCTAATTAATGTTTTAAGAAATAAACCCAGATTGTTAATCGTTCTTTGAAAAACTAGAATCACATTTGATAAGTGTAATATTGTAATTATAATTAGGATGTTAGAGTGAATAACTTGATGCATTGCGTATCTCTTCAGAGCCAGTATATATAGCTGAGCAAAAGATTAGTTTAAACATAGTTCTGACGATGGCGCAAGCCGAAATAGCTATCAACGAATAAAATTATTAAAAACTGTAGAGCTAAAATACTTTGTTATTTTAATCTGTTATCATTGTTTTATAATTCTAGTTATGATCAATCGCTAAAACTCTGATTTTGGCCTATTCTATCCCTGATACAAGCATTTCTCTGGACATTAGCGTTTCCCCGCTGCTTAATGAGTTTTGACTTCTTTACTGACAAAATGTTACGATCTGGGTATTACTACCTTATTGCTGATTAATATTTCATCAGTGATACAAAATAAGAAATCGGTTTATATTCAAGAAATAGAGAGACATTTTTCTTTTCCAACTAATATTGCTGCGATAATAACTGCTGAGTTAGGATAGACCAAATAAATAATGTAGAATCGTTAAAATAGCGAATAATAAAAGGAGATTTATGGCGTGGAAGTTTGTAAAAAATATATCACAACACACAAATATGAGGCGGCGCGATTTTTACAAAAACAAATTTAAGTTAGGCTGAAAAATTGGGTCAAAGCTTTATAAATCTATGCTGAGAGACATTTTCACACGAAGGGGGAAGAAACAGAACACGGGCGTACAATAAAAACGTTCTTAAAACATAGATAACAGGCGTACGCCGCTTATCTGTCTGCCTATATTGCAATGGCTGCCATGAGGATACAGAACGCATCAGAAAAACTTTACTTCCGCCGCTTAGTATTATTGTGATCTAAAAAATGCTTCAATAACTTTGTGGTTACATTATCATTCATTTTATAGGAAATTCTATAGTTGTTTTGTCAGGGTAAAACCAAGGGTGATTTTAGCTGTTTTAAAGTTACCAATGAGTTTTCATATTGACATAGGTACTTAAATCAATATATGTCTAGGTAGGACTTGTTATGTTGTTTGAATCAGTTCATTTTACTTTGACACAATTAGGATCAAACAAAAGGAAATAATACCATCAAGCACTGCTCAAGGCGTAATACCTAACTATTTACATATTAAAATTTGTTCAACATTTAAGTTTCCAGAAACCATTTTCCCTCATCGGTGAAAAAGTTTGGCAGAGCAAACGATATATTTTATTCATCACAAAGTTAATTTGATGTTTAATTATCGGTTTGTGATAATGATCTTCTGAAGAAATCAGCAACGTTTTTTATTAAGCCGAGACCCCTAATCGCTTACTTAACATATAACAAATGGCACTGTATCTGCTTTCGCTCGGCGAGTAAAAAAGTGGATTACATTGTACGTATATCATCAAACTTGACTACTGAGCAGTGCATACCATAAAAGCTGATAAGTTATTTAAAGCGCCCTTTTGTCGTGGCATTTCGTTTGAAACATAAATCAAATATCTTAAAGAAGTTTTAGTGAAATCTATAAGCATCATATGATTGATATTGCGTTATATTGCACAATTCATGGTGGTAAAATTAACAACAAACTTGATATGAATAAAGGATAAACGCCTCGAGATTATTTTTAACGAGCACCATTTTTTGAGTGACACTGTGCAGTTAAGTCGGGGAGGTAATGATTTAAACCTACCTGGCAACACACCCCTGGCTTCTTTAGTTTCATTTATTTATGAAAACACAAAAAATAATCAGCGAGAGTGCAGTCATTTCTGGAGAAGCAGATAAACTTTACGATTGTACCACACCGACTTCAAAACTAATAGAAAGCGATAACTTGGAATAATTTATACCGGTGTTTTTAAGTCTGAAACATTATTTATTTAAAGAAACAAAAAAGTTTCCAGCCGCCATGAAAGATATCACGTAAAAGTTTTTTTAAGTGGTATCACTCATTTTAAATAAAGAACTCAAGACTAATGCCATGTCTCCAATGTACTGCTGAAAAATGAGGACAGTGAGCTAGCAGATTGAAAAACTCTCAATGGGTAGTCAAAGTCATATTAGTATTTTATCAGAATGGTCCGAAACAGCGATTCCGTCATAAAAACTCTAAAAAAAACAATTTCTTAAAGAGGATCTTGCAAAAACACAATAGACAGACGAGAAAATATAATTATATATCTCTTTCTAGGACAAAAAAAAATGTTCGGCAGATTAAAAGGGGAAGTTGATAAAGAATTTACCCATTAACAAAAGCTTTATTCAAACGCTATTATTTCTATCTTGAACATGTTAATTACATAAATCCGGTTATCAGAGACAAAACGGATTTCCTTACCAAAAGCTTCTTGCGACGGTTTAATAAACTTTTATTGTAAATCAATTTTCTAAATTAGTGATGGACTTTCAAATTATTTGTTTAATAAGAGTTTTCCCAAATACTTGATTGCGTAAATATATTTTAAATATTATTCGAAAAGTAGAATTGAAGTAAATATATTGAAATATAATATAAAGAAATACTGTGATGATTTTTTTAAATTTATTCTGGGATATGTTATGTTTTTTATTTTGATCCATTCCAATCAAAAACTTTTTTTTTTATGTTAAAAACCTTCCGTATAAAAAGAGCAACATTATTTCTGTATTTTTCTTAACGACAGGAATCTATTTTAAATAAACTACACATACACGTGCATTTAAATTGCTTTTAAAAATTAAGAAAATCTATAATTTATTAAAAAATTAGTAATAATTCCCGCCTTTAATAGTACTGTATAGCGTAAAATATACATCATTTAATTAAGTCCTACTAAATATTTTGAAAATTCTGTACATATTGTCAGAAAAACCATCAACAGAGTAATACTGAAACAAAACACTCTCTAATAATGAATTTCAAATTACGAACGAACCAAACAATATAATATTCAAGGCATGCTTATATGGCAACACTGTAGATCAGCCACATCTAAAAACTTTTTTTTAAATGGCTGTTCGCCGCAAAATTTTCACGCCTGAATATTAGTACCACCATAACAAAAACAAGGCGCCTGAGCGTCTTATACGTTGGTAGGTTTATATTATAATGGGTTTATTGGAAACTTCAACATAATTGTTTGACGAATATCTTGTGTGTTATTAGCATGCTTCAACGAAGCTTTGATTAATTGCCCTTCGTAAGTCAGCTAGAAATTTATTGTGTTTTTATTACTATTACTTTTCTTTGCGTATTTTATTAGTAGTTTTTATTAACCAATACTTATCAAACTAAATAATATACAGTGAATTTGTTAATTTTCGTACAATTTTATGTCAATTTCAAAAACCCAGAAATTTCCATCGCAGGAAATTCTCGTATCCAAAATCACAGGAATTAACGGGTCTGATTCGTCTCATCATCACAGGGATGGCGAACCTTTTTGGGTCCGCGTGCCAAAAACTTTCAAATATTATTTTTTGATTGTGTGGCGTGCCCATGTAGTAAAAAAAATAACAAAAAAAGTTTTTTTTCTGAATTTTATTTACAAGCTTAAAAATTACAATTACAACAACAACAACATTTGAAAATTAATAAAACTTAATAAATTAATAATTCAAAGATTATTTATTATTATAAATTTTAATTTTAATTTATTTAAAATTATTTTTATTTAACTTGGAAATCGTTCGCGTGCCATCCAAATTCTCAAACGTGCCACCTCAGCACGCGTGCCATAGGTTCGCCATCCCTGGTCTATCATTTACTGTCATCGATTTATAACATGATTTAAAAAATAGTAAATTATTTTCGAATTTTAGGAACCGGCTCAGTAGAGCCGGTGCGAACCCATAGCAGCACACCACTGCAGTAAGTACAAACCTAACACGAAAAAGATTTGTCAAAAAACTAAAATTTTGGGTAAATTCAAGAAATTGTATGCCTTCCGGTAATATTAACAAAGGGATTAAACTTTTCTTGTTTATTTTGAAATATATAATTAATATGTTCCTATGAATATGGTTTTAAAAAAACCATATTAGTCGAGTGGTCAGCGTCACTTGCTGGCACTAGTATTATGTTGGTCGTATCCTTCTTTCTTTATTCTCTTCGAAAAAGAGAGTTTAAGCAACTGAGTAACAAGCTGTACCCGTAAATAATGATTGTGAATGCTTTTTTTTTTTAAATCGTGGCACTGAAATGCTAAAAATGCTTAAACTTCGCTAAATATTGTTGATATGCAAATTTTATTTGTTATTTATAGATTCACATGTTTTCCTTTCTTTTTGCTCACGTTAATTGCTGGGTTAAGTTTATCCCTACAAAAAAAATAAATCGAAAAAATGTAGTTCACACTACGCGAAAATATAGTGCAAGTAAATTGGATAAAAATAGACTTTAAAGTAATGTACATTGAAAATTCCATTCAAATCATAATATGACGGACTGTAATAAGTCTGAATCCGAAATGAGTCAGTACTCAAGGTCTCTTCAAAATGATTTATGATTGTGTCACACAAGTGATTGATCACACAACAAAACTTGCCTTCAATTTTACATATTCTGAATTTTATCATTAAAAACCGCCTAAAAACTGTAAAATGTTAAAACCGTAGCTAGAAATAGTAATTTAAGTACACATACAGTAAATAACGTCGATACAAAAATAAAACGCCTATGCCATGTAAATATTTATTTAAGTTGTGTCATTGCGTTAGATAGTCAAATTATTGTTTCTTTGTTATAAATCTACGAAGCGAAGACGTATGAGAAAATGTAGAAAAATAGTGAAAAACACAGTGTCCACTTAAAACTAAAATGCTAATATCAAGCGATCGAATGTAAAACACACAAGTGCATGTTAGTAAAACTGCAATCGAGACAATTTTCATGTTCTTTATCCTCAGCCATTAGATGTATGTGTTCTTATACGTAAATATGTATACTTATTTGCATTAGCGTATCAAAATGTTTTCAGTTTTGAGTTACGTTTAAAACGTGAATTATTGTTTTAAATATGTCTAGCCTATTTACATGATGATATTTTACCACGAAAGCTTGCTTAGTTTTTGTAAATTTCTATAATACACACATATCGTAAAATAGAAAAACTTTCTATCACATGAATATATTATCCGATTCCGGGTACCATATTAATAATATTCACTGTTTTTTGATCATCATTGTTTAGTTATTAAATTTTAATTAAAAAGTATCATATTGTAGTAGAGGGAACTGTTTTTCCGATAAAAATCTGAACGTCATTTTTCTTAATTGAACCAAGTAGCTGTCAAAATGATTCGAGATTCAAATAGAGAGAAGAGAATAGATTCATTATTTGTTGAATTCACTCATTATCAAAAATATTATCTATGGAATAGGATACCTACAATAAGCATTTATGTTTTGAAATCATATTTCAGTACACTGCATTGAAGTTATGTAGTGAAATGAGATAGTACCTCCACGGTAGGCCGGTATTTATCTATTATATTTGCTGCGAAATTTATCCGTTATATGGAGCAAACACACAGTTGAACAGGAAAATCTGACAGTTTTGATTTTCCGTTTGAAACAAAGAGCTCTGGCATCAAGTCGCTGCGTCTGGCTTAGAATCGAACAGGACTGACAAAGAAACATAATGTAAAACAAAACATTTCAATACAATAATAAAATCTCAACCTGAAAGTTCTGAAAAAAAACATTACTGAAAAATACAATCCATTGGCGAGTCACAAGAAATAATGATGGTATAGCGTAGCGTGCATTTATTTTCAAAACTTGCCTGGCCGTTATAAATCCTGAAACTCTTCACCATAGACAAAATTATGTGGAAAGGTGTTTTCTTTTCTTTTCATTATACTAATAAGTATTTCCACATTAGATAAAATTGACATTTTTATATTTTAGTTTGTCGCCCTGATCACCGATCTAACGATCAGTGGCTAGTTTTTATTGACCTATTCGACAAAATTCAGGTAAAATGTAAATCTTCAAAACATATTGATTATAAACACACAAATAAATATACAGGTAGAGAAGCATTAAAAATACCTTTAAATCGAGAGGTAGCAATTACTGAATATTCTCCTCTTCAGAATTTTTTACTTGGTTAACTCTTTTACTTCGCAAATAGTTCATGCGCAGGTATATAACTAAAGTTAGTGGGGAGGCAATCAAATCGTCGAGAACGTTCACACGTGGACACCCTTCTTGTTGGGATGGACACGAGGGTGGCTCTCCATTCACCACCAGCTTTAGCGCCGTCCGCCGGGCCTTTGATAATCTAATTAAAAATAGGAAAGTAAAGGGTCGATAACGGGAAAGGGGCCGATAGTCTGTAACTCCAGGGGTGATACGTTGTGTTTATATTGTCTCATAAACTGCAAACATGCCACAAAACAATGGAATTACGAAAAGGTATTTCTATAAAGCTGTTATTTAATTTAAGTTTTACTGTGTATAAGCTATCTTAAAACATACAAACTTACTTATAAATAAGATTTTAAAAACATCTTACTTAATATAAAATAAAATAACTTAGATTATTCCAAGTATTGTGTAACAAAATGTGACACGTGTTTCGCCTCTTTCAGAGGCATCCTCAGACAACTACTTTCGCAAATACTTGCTTGATTACGAATGATTTCAATTTTATTATTCGGATATACTATAATAAAAATGGGAGGCAAGGAGGGAATGATAGAAAAACAAACAAACTATAATGGTAATACAAATGTCATTTACATTAAGAGATGATGATAAAGAATCATTTCTTAATGAAAATGTCAATACGTGGAATAATCTAAGTTATTTAATTTTATATTAAAATGAGCTTCTACAAAGTTACCGCCGAATCCATCGAAAACATCTTACTTGATTGAAGCATTTCTGATTGTTATATTTCATAGCGACATTTTTTTTCGACATTAACAGCTTAAGTAATTTAATATTTGACTCTTAATTAGCCATACATGTTTTATAAATTTTATTATTGTTTATTATATATTTTGTTTAAATAAATATGGTGTTTTCATTGACATGAATCAATTTATTGTAATAAAATAAGAAGCCGGCGCGGTGCTACTTGCTCCTTGTTCCATACATATATTGCAAACTGTTGGTGGGAATTGTAAATAGTATATTCAGAAATACCTTTATCAACTGGATGTTTTTAAAGTTCTATTCATCCAGATTTTATCAATAACACGAAGGTTTGTAAATAAATCCTTTTTTTTTTTAATCCTTTTAATCAGGGATGGGCTGGAGGATGCTCGGGGGGGGGGCTCGCGCGAGCCCCTTGTCAAGATAAAAAAATCATTCGTCTTAGATCAAATCATCACATTACTGCAATTTATGGAGATGGCTAAATTTGAAAATTAGTTGTCCCTTAATTTTTTCATTCAGTGTTGTAGATTTCCGGGTCGAACCTCACGGTTCGAGCCCCAGTACAAAACAGCATTTTTTCGATCGATATATATATATTCTGTTCGAAGGCATGGGTGTTTTTGATGTCTTAAGATTACCTCCCACGCTACTATTAGTTAATCACTAGTCTTGTTTTATCCTTATCATTCTATCCTTACTACTCTATTTGGAAAAGAGAGGTTGAGCGACTAAGTAACAAGCAGTTCTCGTAGAAAAAACTTTTACTGAGATACCTTCATTCGGAGACCATATGCTCGACATTGCGACAGCGGACATGAATAAAAAAAAATGATAACATTTACCGAGCCCCTTGTTAAGATATTGGCAGCCCACCGCAGCTTTTAATTCTTGTTATATAAATGGATGCCTCTGTATACAGTTTCGCCCACCCCTAATAACTATCTATTGAAGCATCACGCCACCTTAAGAACTTCAATAAAAACAGATTTTCGTTCACTTGTATATGCTTACATAAAACAAATAGATCGTTAGATAAATACAAACTATATATGTTAGAGTAGGTAAAATGATATTATATAATATCTTAATAAGGTTTTTTGCCTGTTAGCAAAAATTTCTATCGTGGATCATATTATTTAACATAATATTTTTTTTTTAATAAAATAAATAACTTATTAAATATTTAAAATAATTGAGTTCTGTCAAACGTATGCTTAGTAAATCAACCAATTCATTTGGATTAACTAATAAAAAATACAGATAAGGTATCTCATAATTGAGTCCTCAAGAAGTCGTGTAGTAAAATGGTAAAACTTTTCTATTTGAATTTAAGTACAGTCACAGTGTGTTTGTGGATTGCATATTTTAATTTTAGAAAAATAATACTGTGTATTTAATTCACTTTTAATAATTCAGTGTGTGAGGTTAATTCACTTTTACGATATTTCAAGACATGTAGAATATTATAACGCAACTAACTCATTATTTACTAAAATACCACTTGGCTCACTTCAACTCTCGGGGGCTCATTTGATGTTTAGTTATCGTATTAAAAGAACACGACAAAACCTGACATAACTTTTCGATGTATTATGTAATGAATCGCTGTATGCCAAAAAAATGCAGGAAAAAAGTTCCAATAGTGTCGCAGTGGCCATAGATTGAGTTTGTTACCCTATTCGTGCAAATAAAGTGCTCATCGTCATCGATTATGGAACAGTGAACACATGAGCTGATAACATACATAGGATACATGACGCTCCTCTGCAATATGACTCAACCAGAAAGCACGAATACTAACTGCTGACGGAACACTTTTTAATTACGTGTCACACTGTAATAGAATATAAGTTAGTCAGATAGAGCTAGCTGCAAGGGATTTTCATTTCTGAAAATGCATAACCATTCAGACATTTTCTTGCTCGTTATATCACGTACATATTGTACTACATGAGCCACGTTCATACGTCATAACTATCTGACGTTTATGGCATTTTGAAATTCGAATGAACGATGCTCAAACTTAATTTAATACAGTTATAGTCCTGCTTGTCTGGGCTAATGATGGGAAGGGGTGGCACGGATAACCGAAAAACTCGAACAATCCGAACTGTAGTATACATTTTTAAGCATACAATTTATTTTAACATGTTTAAAACTCATTATTTAATTAAACAATCTCGATTTTCTAGTCTCCTTCATCGATAAAGTTTTTGAAGAATTGTAAATTGTATCTCCTTACCATCGTTTGCAGACGGAAGGGCGTGATCGCTACAGAGATAAGAAGTTCACTGGAACTCCATATGCATTATTTTGCAAATCACATTCTATATGCTTCCCCATACTGTATACGTACATGTACACACACATACGCATACATACATAAACACATACAGTACACAAAAAAGTCAAACAAAGAGAGTCATTTTCGTGATGCTAATTTCTTTCTAAAATTGCCAATTTTAACGACATAAGATCTATGGAGGGTCGTCGAGCAAAAATGCTCACGGTCTAAAACGATTATCACGCAGTGTCTCGACATAGTTATGGAGATTAGATATCGTTGGGTTAAAATGTTTTCCTACTTCGCTGTGAAACTTTTGAGATATCTCACGAACGAACTCGCGGATGGTAGGTATTTTCAAGGGTCTGTGAAGCAGCGTATTACGCACGTAGCACGGGGCGTTACATATCTGTCTCAGTGATTTATTTTGGACAATCTGGAAAGTCTTCATATGTTAACGGTGAGCATACGTCCAGCGTACACCATGATTGGTTGAGTAATTGCTGTGAAGAGGAGCAGCTTGTTTTTGAGAGTAAGTTTGCTCCTCGCGTTAAACATAAAATACAACCTTGCGATGTACTCCAATAAAGTTACAACAGAAGTCAGTGCTGTCTTGTAACTAATGCGATTTGTATCTTCTTCTTCCTCACTTTCAGCCTCATTCTCTTCTGGTTGAATGAGACTGAAAATAGTATCCGTATACTCATATTACATGAATCATATTGTAACCAATCCTCAATATTTTCTGATGATTTATGACCAAGAGAGGATGATTCTTTACACGAAGCATGTGTCTTTATAGGCAACCACTTCCAATATAAGCATGTCTCATCGGCAGTATATATTTGATTGAGTTGCAAATATGCTTCAAATTAAATGAGAAAAATATTAGCGGCTTCAACATCGCGTCGTTCCCATGGTTTGCAAGTTTCTGAATACCTTGTAGTTCATTCAATCTGATTGGCCGTTCAGATGAGGCGTAGAAGTCCCTTTTTAAACCAAATGAATATTTCAAACATTTGTACTATTTAAAATATGTAATAATCGAGAGAACCGTACTTTGGTACTCGCACGTTTTCGAAAGAACCGAAAACCGGGTAATATTTAACGGGTACCCAGTCATTTTAATTTCATTATAATATTTGATTTCTCCATATTATGTAAATACAGGTGCCAAATTCTCTGGATATACTTATATTTTGCAATTTTCAAATTTATAATTTAATGTTAAACAAAGTTCTATGTTAGAAAATCTTTTTCATTGCTTTCTATATATTCACTATGTTTATCTATGAAAATTATAATTTTATAAGATGAAATATTAATCACTCGGTGCATTGATATTTTTGAAATATTTCGTTTAAAATGTCGAACGTATGCAGCAAAATATAAATGTATAATTTGCTTGTTTTCTAGATCAATCAAAATCTTTATTATCTGTTTATTTGAAGGAAATGAGCGTAAATCAATATTTAAAGTTTAAAAAAGTATTAACAAATAAATATTCAAATATGTTTGTATTGCTAATAATTAAATTGTATGTTTGGCTATATTATACATGTAATCGGTACTTTATAAATATGAACTCTGGGTCAGTATATGAAAGTTGACAAAAATTACCCGGGCCTAATCGAGTACCCGGTTAGTTGATGAAAAATATACCCCAGAACCGGTTAATGCATTTGGGCGAGTATTTGGATGCCCTAGTACTAACACCTCAACAATAACAAAAAGTTAATCAATATTGGATATTCCGCAGGAGGCGAAAATTACATTTCTTTTATAACTTAATCAAGTTCTATGAATTTTCAACAGCTTATTTCGAATTTACATTGATTACAGCTTGTATAGCAAAGCTCGGTCATTTTGCAAAGAAACTAACCTCTGCATAATGACCAATAGTGGTTGTTCATTGGAAGTGTCAAAATAATACTATTATATATTATCTATGGCAGATATGACAGATTTTATTGCCAGTGTATTTTGGATAAATTACTAGACGAAAATAATATGTTCGGTGCCGTGTTTCCAGGCATTCATTAATTAAATAAAGACCTCAATTATTTAGATTGATAAAAACCGATATACGCACCACTGTTGTTAAAAGCTTTCATTAGCAAACTTCGTAAAACAGAATCTAAATTTGTTTCGACATGCGCTTAACAAATTTAGATGTCACTTGAAATATGTATAGGTAGACCAACATCTATTTCGGGAACGTCGTTTTCTAACCAACGAAACGTTCTGCTCCGAAAATAAATATTAACAGTTCCCTTTTCCATTATTTTTACGTGAAATATAAACTCGACGTGTATTATTTCTTTATTGTCTATGACTAAATGTTAGAAATAGTTTGTGGTTTATATTGATGCATACAATAGTTTAAATTTCGAACTCTCTCACAATCATTGCCGTTCTTTTATTAAACCGTACTACACCATCAAATGTTTATTTTCAAAAATTAAAATTGTTCTGACATATAACAAAAATAATATCAATTTATAATATCTAAATCTTTGCTGTTAACTAATTTACCACATTGTAGGGCACATATCCACAGCCTGGAGTGCAAAACTTTACTTGAAAGCATTAAAACGAGTTTACGTACAGTTGACAGTAAATTTAATCTTTAGATTTATCAAAAATAAACAAATAAGCCCTGCTACTGAATAATAAAAATGCCAAGCGGATTTTATTATTATAATACCAAGGTTAATGAGGTATATAATAAACAATATATGAGTACCCTCGCTAAGCCAGGGAGTAAAAGGTTCTTTTATTCGCATGAATTCCTTCGTGTATGTGAGATTCTTTTTATAGCCAGTCCACAGAGGCTTTTAAAAGTTCGAGGAAGGCCAAAGGTGATTTTATCAAATAACACTATGATAATATGACCAAGTCAATAAGCTTCCGTGACAAAGTTCTGAAGTATTATAATATGATTGGGTTAAAACTGTCTTAATTTGCATATTATTATAGTAAATGTGTCAAGTGGCTCGAGCACATTCACACTTCTTTCAGATCTGCATATTGACGGGAATTGTGAGTGAATTCACGAGAAACCCAAACTGAATCAGCTTATCATTTATATGTACACTCTTCTTTTGTAATATTCCTATTGTATTGTTTATATTCATAAATATCCATTAAATCTTTATACCTATGTATTATAATATACACCTACATATATTAATATATTGAACGTGAAATTGGTGGCTTGAAACCAGCCCGGGAATAATAAAACGTCAAAAAGATGGCGGATGGCATGATACTGACTGACACTTACTATGGAATACTTAACGACTCGGAGGGCGATGAAAATTCAATAAGCACAACATCGCAAGTCTCCAAAAATTATTTCGTACGATGTCGTTTGAAGCATATTTTTTTTTGTTTGATTCCATTTGGTATGCAGTATGCACTGCTTATTAATTGTCGCATAAAATACCTGGGAATTATCATCGCCATTTTGCCTGAAATTCTGTAAGGTGAAAATTTATAAAATAAACTATTTTTTCTTATAATAGTACTTTAGGGTGTTCTCTATCAATACCTATAATACTAACTTACCGAGTAGTGCTTGAAACAGTCTTGATTTAAATATCCTGATGACACGTTCAATGGCAATCCGTAGCTGCCTGTCCTGGGATTTTACCAACTTGGAGTGGTAATCCTCCAAGAGTTCCAAGGCACGATGTGCCTCTGTAATAAAGAAATCAAATATTATAACGTCGTTTATAACCAACTCACTCAAAAAACAATTTATTGCCTACAGGTACATTGTTTGTAATAATTAGGTTTGTTGGTTAAATTAATATCACAAAAAAGAACAATCTCTTTAGAAATTTGCCAAGTATATTATTACTTTAAATATTTTTCAGTAAAATCATGATACAATTAAATTTAACATAGAGGATTTTAAAATTTCAAATAACAGTAACGTCATAATTATTATTTTTTAATTTAAGCAGGCCATAGTGCCACCTGTCATAATTTTCTCTAAATACTTAATGCAATAGATATACATCAGAAAGATATGTATCTGTGTACTGCGTGCTAAAAAATTCAACAATTGTTACTTTCACACACACAATCTCTCTCTTTGCATACATTGGCAGAGAATATGCGCGTGTGTGTGCTGTGTTACCGATTGCCATTTAAATCAAGGCAAATATGTATGACAATATGTTCAAATAAACACTTAAAAATAAATCAAATTCAATCTATATACTCCATTTATATAAACATCAACACAAAACTTTTACTCATAAAATTTAAGCAATCAAAAAAATCACCATATTAATACTACTCTACGAAGAAAGCTCTACAAATACTGCGTAACAATATGTTAAATAAGAACATGTCTTTAAAATACCACACTACAAATAAATGGAATATTTGAGCAAATAAATGTATTTAAATTAAAATGAAAAAAAAAACAATCAAATATAAAACAAGTATCGAAAATACATTGGCAAAAGAAAAATATAGTACATGAGACACATAAAATTACATACACTACAAAAGATATTAGTGGATAACGCTGGGTTTCACACGTGCAATGATTTAGTGTTAAGTAGTTAATCTGTTTTTGTTTACAATTTCAACTGTTCATATTAACCCTTATCCTGTGGATGACCGCTTTTATATTATATACATAAGTCATGAACACGGAATGGAGATTTGAGCGTCCTATTGTAGCTATTTTCTATAGCGAAATCTAGTGACACAGGAATTATTATTATTAAAAATATGTTCATAGTGTCAACTGGCTTTTCGAGTCCCTAACATAGCAACGAATCTGTCAAAAATCCAGCATTTTTCTTTATAATTTTAAGCCCGGGAAGCGGGTGAATTTCATCTCGTGCGGTTAATTTTTCCGCATTCCCGCATGAAAGATGACATTGACCAAGTGGTAGGTGAATGTAAATTTCATATTTTATTATTTGAATATGTTATTCAATCAATTGCCAGTTACAGTTAAGAATCGTTGTGGTTAGAGATTTCAAATATTCGTTTAAAGCAAAAATCCCAATATTTGAATAAAATATATTATTATCATCGTGTAGATTCATTGTTTTTGTTACTTCTGGCGAGATGTATTAAATCTAGTTTTCTACATGTGCTATTAGTGAATATTATAGTGTTAAAATAAACGAAATATGTATGATCATGTCTCTATGAAACAAGATGCTTTACACGTCACATGTGAGTGTTATTGAATGCACGAAGAAATGTAAGAGCTGCTCAAGTAGATCAAACAAACCCGGACAGTCTAGCAAACTATATAACTTTCTGTAAATGTGTGGCGTCATACGGCGAGTATACAAATCTATCATATCTTAAGCTAGGGACTTTCAGCACACTTAAGAGGAAGCCATTGAGCCTTGTGTAGCTGCTTCAATGACAATCTCAACACAAAAACAGAACAAACTAATAACGTCGTTACGCATCGGAAAACTGCTGGTAGCACCAGATGAATGGCTGTGGCAGGTAGTTGTTGGTAATTTCATGTAACTTCCATTGGACAGATCGGTCACGCCTAGGGCATCCAATCCCGGGATCCGGGATCCCGTTCAATTTTCTGATCCCGAAATTCCGGGATTGAGATGGCCGCGATCCCGGGATTTTGGGATTGAGAAATTTTGAGCAAATTCTCGAAATTTATACGAAATTGGCAAATTGAAGATTTCAAATTCCTCGGTGAGCTAAAAAAAAAAAGAGATTCCGGGAAAAAGTATACCGAATTGAGGATTTCGAATTCCTCGGTGAGAAAATCTCAATCCCGGGATTCAAAATAAATCAATCCCGAAATCCCGGGATTGGATACTCTAGTCACGCCGACTTATAAGGCAAATAACGAGGCTTTTCATATATTTTCAATTAATAAAATGTCGTTCATTTAAATTTTTGCAGAAAGTCTATGCTACTAAGTGTTGAGCAGTTGCTCCTGTGACACTTTTAGCTTAGGAAAAAAGCTGGAGACACAAGTATCAACTGGGAGTGTCACGCAGAAAGATTTTTTTTCTCAGTGGCTTAGTATACAATAATAAATACTATGAAAGAATCCGCCTGTGTGGTCGAGCGGTCAACGGTGTTGGCTTCGGCTACGGAGGGCCCGGGTTCAAATCTCGGTACGGACATTTTTATAAATTGATTTTTCAATCGATTTGTGAATTTCTGTTCAAAGGCATGGATGTATGTGATTTCTTGAATTCCTTCATCTCACCCATCCTATCCTATGAACGGGGCGTATCGAGAGCGATTAGCTTACCACTAATCCTGTCCTAGGCCTATCCTTCTATCCCTACTCTCTTTAGAAAAGGAGAGGTTGAGCAACTGAGTAACAAGCAGTTCTCGTAGAAACACTTCTGTTGAGATAAACTCCATTTGGAGTCCATATGCTTCCACATTGGGAGCGGACATGGTTTAAAAAAAATTAAAGAATAATATTTTAATAATTTATCAAATATTCGAATATTTGACTAAATTCGAATATTTAATTGGACAGCTGTGATGTCCGGTGGTTAAAGAAATGGCTTGTTTACATTTTCATAAAATTTCTTAGAAATAAAAAAACAGCGAAAAGACGATATAAGAAGCAATGGTGAAATTTAAATAATGTTTTACAACAGGCATACATATTGCATCTTTATAGCGTTGGGTTGAGCGTAATACTAATATTAAAAAAGTGATAAATTGCCCGCCGTGTCACGCGTGGTAGGTATATAAAATGAAAAACTGGAAAATAAATTGTCTATGGATATGAAGAAAGACATGCCTAATCTGCTGTCAAAAAGGGTTTAAAAGGGATTTCGTTATAATAGTATACAGTAACTAAGTACGCGTGTATATACATAGTAATTAATATTTCACCTTACTGCTTTAGATAATTAAGGCAAAGTTAATTTATCACTTAGACGTTCATAAAAAACGAACGTTAAAATTTAATTGAGATTACAAGTTTTCTTCGTGCCTTAAAATATAAAATATGGTGAGTAAAATAAATAATAGACAAGTTTTCATTT
The DNA here is from genome assembly GCA_030503985.1 of Himalopsyche tibetana. Taxonomy (NCBI): domain Eukaryota; kingdom Metazoa; phylum Arthropoda; class Insecta; order Trichoptera; family Rhyacophilidae; genus Himalopsyche; species Himalopsyche tibetana. The sequence goes on along the minus strand of JAPJYX010000009.1, from coordinate 3,952,161 downwards.
TATCAAATTAATAACTGATTAACAAACGAATATATTCATTACTGATTTCTTACTAACTGTAGTTTATAAAATACTTTTGATAAAAATTATCTCATATAACGCTTTTTTTAATATTTTCCGTATTTAAATTTGAATCGTTCAAATTATGTACATTCACACAAATTTTGTCAATTACGACCCGGGTTTCGCTTTTCGGCATCTTCAGGCGTTCAAGTGCACGGATGAACTTGAACTGACGCTTAGTAAATAAATGTATCGTGTTTATATAAGAAATAAATGTATCATTAAGCCTAAAGCCATTGCTGGCGAAAAGGATTAACCCATGGGAATGCCTACAGATTTGAATGGTGAGTAGTTTTAAGAATTATATTTATTTTTCTTTGTTGGAAAAGGTTTTATGAATATATTTACTTACATAAAGGGTATAAAATCGGAAGGCTGTTCAATTGTGCTCTGTTTATTTCTAAAATTTCCTGGAAAAATAGTTTATGAGCGTCCGTATTTGGGTGCAACATTTTTATCCCGTGTTCCTGATTAAACACTTGTCTTTCTGAAATTAAGTGATTAGCAAAAGCAGATGTGTCTTTTCCAATCTAAAGGCTGCCCAAATTTTCCCTTATATTTCACCTTCAGTAGAAATCTTAAATTTGCGTTTTTAGTGTTTGAAGCACCTCCATGATAAAATATTTAATACTTTATTTATGATAAATTCCAAACGTTTCGTTATGTATTTTTCTGTGTTATGGAAATGTGTTTTTTTATTTGAATGTAGAATGAGCAATTGAAATTTATATGAACCCACATTTTAGTTTTCGTGCCATACAATAATTTATTATGACAGTTGATATCCATGACAACGCTCTGTAATGGTTGACACATGAATAATAAATTTAAAAACGACTTGAAATGAAAACTAGTCCCCTGTGAATAAATTTCTGATGCTGAATCACGTCGTATTTAGGTAGCCATTATCTGTCGATGAAAATCAAAATGGCGGCGATCCGCTAGTCATCTCAATCACTTAGCAACCAATTATCCCTCTTTGCACTTAGCGATCTAGCTATTACAGTCCCCTGGGAGCCTCGGATGGAAGTAAATACATCGATAAATATAAGTCTTTCGTTCTATCATTTTTTCTTTCGATGTTCTTTCACCCTGAAAAGAATTTTTTACATTACTCAATTCATATTATATATCATAGAGTGTAGATATTAAATAAGTGGTGAATCGTTATTCTCTTCACACCCAATAAATGGTATATCAGGGGTAGGCATGAGGTCAATGTAAGCCACATTCTGCGTGTTCATATATATATAAAGAGGCTCACCAAAGTCACAATCTCACGTAGTATTGAATACACAAATTCGAATTTAATTACATTTCTACACAAATATTAATAAATTTGGGTCGTGTATGTTTCGGGTCATATGGCGCAGCGGATAGTGTTGTGGGCTTCCGTGTCGGATTTCACGGGTTCGAGTCCCAGTGTGAACAGCATTTTTTTTTATTTATTTATCGATTTCTGCTCGAAGGTATGGGTGTTTGTGATGTAAGTAACACACAGTTCTCGTAGAAACAAAATATGTTGAGATACCTCCGTTAGGAGGCCATATGCTCCAGATTAGGAGCGGATTTGGATAAAAAAAAATATGCAGCCAACGTTAAATGGCCGCCTTCCACAGCGATATCGAATTTTTATATAGAGTATAAAAAATATGTTTTTCAAGAGATATTGGGAGTCTCACTTAACTTAATGAAGAGCAGCATGTATTATATATATATTAGTTTCTGGTATGTTCAGTAACAGATTTAAGGATTTCAACTAGGGTATCCAATCCCGGAGCCTTTTTCCAATCCCGGGATTGGGATTTGCTCACCGAGGTATTTAAAATCCTCAATTCGCTATACTTTTTCCCGGACTATCTCCAAGCCTCGTTTTTTTTTAGCTCACTGAGGAATCTGAAATCTTCGATTTGCCAATTTCGTGTCAATTTTCGGGATTTGCTCAAAATTCCTCAATCAGAAAATTGAACGGGATCCCGGGATTACGGGATTGGATGCCCTAATTTCAACCAACGCATGCAATGTTAATATGGTTACGATACAGACAGTCCGAAGATGTATTTTAAAGTTACAAAACACCAGCCATGCATAGTTAGTTACACGAACAATTGAACTCCAAAGATAGCAATGTTATATTAAAATAGTATTTTCACAAATTACCACTGAGTCGGTTCTTTTTATATATTTTTTCGTATATAAAAACAAATGAGAAAGTTTAAATCATATCAGATGGGTGGATAAGAAATCATTTTAAATTCAATAAAATCAAATTTAAAGATGAAAATTCGATCCTCAGATGACAATTCGTAGACCACCGACCGGCAAACGATCAAATTATCTCATAGTTTTCAATTATAATTCATTCTTTACTGTGACAATATAGTATAAAAAAAAATTGTTCTGTTACGAATTTCGTATTTGGCAAGGACTTATAGGAAAATATATTATAATATGATAATTATAACACAGAAACTTCTCTTCAGAGAAAATTCTAGTTTTATCGACAGCATTGAAAAAGATGGCCCAAGGTTGAAAAGTCCATAAAAATTAAGATGTTTTGATGGTCATTTAAAACTGAAAGACTTTTTACAAATAATTATTGTAAATGAAAAACTTAACGTATCAATCTATGTGGCCAAATGAAAACCTCTCTTAATATTATAATATTAGATTTACATGAGCTGAAAAAATAAGGAATTCGAACTAAGAAACTACCGCCTTGTAGAATAGTCGGTTAGCAAAAATATACCAATATAGTAGACCAATAATATATTAAAGAGAAAAGTGGTATAGCTCGTTAGTGTTATCTATTATTGAGGCTGGGTGTACTCCAAATCTTATTTCAGTTCGCAGGGTAGCATAAAAGTAGGCAGAATTAGTAAATAAGTTACCGAGACTTCACAAAAACCTTTAGTGCCTTACACACATTTTCCAATTTGCTAGTTATTCAATCGACAAGGTATTAAATTATGTGTTTTGATTTATAAGTTTTTTAGTGTTTTATATAGCTGCGTAACAGTGGCGTAGCAAAGGAGCGCGGAAGGGGTAGACCGCCCCGGGCGGCGTTTACAAAAATAAATAAAATATTTCTCGAGAAATTATATTTATACATAAAAAAGATAAAAAAAATAGTAGAAGTGATTTAAAAACAAAATAAGATTAAATTTGTCGGGTGGCAAATTCAAGGACCGCCCTAGGTGGCAGGACCCCTTCTTACACCACTGCTCCGTAAAGATGTAGTGCTGGCATTTTAACTTCATGACAGCACTGTCCAAATTGATTTTAAATCGTTATTTCTGTGACAGGATATAAAATAGATGACCAATCTGAACTACATATGAAAAGTGTACCAAGGTTTTAGGTCCGCGCGATCATGACTCTGTAAACAATACAAAAGAGATTAATGTCGTCTCATTGATTGGAATATCGAAACGATCTCGTTGTTCAATGTTCATGATCATGGCATTGACGTACTTGGCACGTTGTTGCTATTAGGCAAGGTGTGAAATAACGCATTCTTTTTCGAGTTTAATTGCTTTTAAACTATCTCATTTCTCATTCAAGAAAAGAAACAATTAGTTGTAAAGGTATTTGTAAGACCTCTGAAAAAATAAACAGAGTTATCATTGGATTAATCAAAACAAATCATTTTCTTTTATCAATAAAACAGTTGTCGCTTTGAAATCATTTTTTAAAACTTTACAGACATACGATATTTAAAATAAGAATTTTAAAACAAAACAACGGAAAAGAAGTTCAACAATGTTTGTATTTGTTTTGTTGACAGTAAAAAATAATAATACTGGAATGATGGAAGATGAATAATTTGATCATAACTAATGTATAATGTTGTAAGTTTTTTTTTTTGAAAGCAATTGTTTGATATTTCAGTTTATATAAAGCTAAAAATACTCTTCTTTAGAAACCGTGAGCGATATAATTTAGATCAGTGGTTGAAGCCCTGTAATCTATCAAAACAAGAAGGAAAACAAGAATGTTTTCCGGAATACATATATAGTTTTTATAGTATACAAACATCGATATCTTCAAACTGGATACATTTTTATATTTATTCTAAAAACATTTTTTAGTCCATGCCTTTTTCCTCACTCTTTCGATGAATTGCTTTTCATTAAAGTTTTCAAATCATATCGGCGGTGTAAGATACAATTTAATATAATGGAAACCGCGAGTATAAATATAATTTCTAAAAAACAGTTTACTTTACAATTTCTAAACTTTACTACAATTCATTTTTTAAGCTTTTTAATATATATTAAGCTTATATCGCGCAGTAATGCGGATTTTATTTTTCCGATTTCGATAAAATATTTTCTTTATCCCATTCGATCTCGCCAATTTTTCTAAAATCTCTCCGCAAAAACAATGGAACAGTTGTCTATGATTTATGATATACATATTCTTGCTCATCGCTAACACGTCAATCCGATTATTATTTATTTCAAAACACACATTCTTTTATCGTTAATAATAGCTATTTTGGGTTTAGTTGTTGTATTCGCAGTATACGCTATCTTAAATCTTCTAGCTCGGCTGGCGATCTGTCAATATCAGCGAAGTTTCAAAATTTTGATGGACTTCAGTAAACACAATATTGATGCATCGGTAGCCATTAACTTTGACCTTAATACAACGTTTAACCCTAATTCATTTTCAAAATAAAAATACTTCCTGCCATAACGTATAAACTATTTCAAAACATTTCGTTTTTCCAAATATCTTTCCAAATAGTACGAAGGCACAATGTTATGTACAGACATTAATTTAATGACGATGTTTAATCAATTATATATATCAGATTCATAATTCATTTATTTTGATATAATGTTTTCTTCCTCATAGTTCAGAAAAATATTAAGTGGGGTCTCAAATGTGGTACGAACCTCACATTAACTCTGAGAGATTCTGTGTATATAAATATTAAATTGGTAAGTTACGCCGAAATTTTGCCGAATACGTGAAATAGGCAAGCCCGTTGTCTATTTCACGCATTCGGTAAAATTTCTGCTGACTGCGTGAATTTGACAGGGTGTATAATTATTGTCTATGGTCAGTATATAAATTGTATCTGTCAACATGACATGACAATGCCTGTTGATCAAAATGTGATCAATAAATGATATCAAAATGGTTAATAACTATTTTCTCAACAGATTTAGTCAACTCTATATCCCTTAATATTTGACATAAAATGTTCTCACTATTTATTTTTATCTATAAGAGAGACGCGACAAAAAAATTAGGGACCACTCTGCAATCAGTACTATTTTAAGCCCCGATCTCCACAGGTCCAACGGTAAATCCCTAGTAATGAAAATGACAACCAAGGCAATTAATTCCACTATTTAGCAATCAGCACAGCTGTTGCGGGTAACAGGAAACAAACAAAAGCTAGCGTAACGTAGGAATCCGATTTTTCTAAAAATATTTATTTTGAACGGATTGCAAGTCTGAAAGAAATAGTGCTAAAATAAATAGCGCTTTTTATGAGCTTTTTAATCTGGCTTTTAATGCTTTAATGTTCAGAGCTTTAACCCATTACACTGAATTATTATCAGCAATAAAAACCGAAAGTTACTTGAATCTGTTTTGATACACACGGCAACAAAATATGGAATTGTTTTTTAATGCTCTGTAGTTGGGTACTTTTGAATAAAATCAAATTTATCGTCAGCCAACACAACCAGAAGAGCTTTATTTAATCTACAATTAAATTCTCTGCTTTATTGCTAAATACACCGTTATAGTCTTAATCTAAACGAGGCAAAACAAATCAACGTGACACTAAAAATAGTGTCAAACTTTAGCTATCTGAGCATGTTCTTCTGCGTACGTCTGGCGGCTGGGCGATTTGTGGAATATTCTGCTATATTCAAGCGACTTATATTGACAATTCTTTGTGATGATACTGTTATATATCTATAGAATGTACTCGGCGGATAGTAATAATTCGATCATGTCATTGAAGAAAGCAAAGGGATTAACGAGTGATAGGGGATCACGGAGACGTCACTTTGTGACCATATGTTTCACATAGGAAGCGAATATAGTCAAAGAAGAATCATATCTCCAGTGAGTAAACAAAAATAGACGCATTTTCGCCACGATTCTAACCTCTGATTTTAACAAAGTATACAGTCTTGGGCAAGCTCAGTTTCTTCTTCTGTTAGAAAAACGAAAAAAAAAAAAAACTTTTTGCAAAGCTTTTAAACAAGATTTCATCTTGCTATCCGCTTATTCTCGTGGAATTCCAGAATAATTATTATACTATATTTAAATATTTATTGATAAAACGTTATTAAATAATAAACAGCTTTATTGGAACTATTATTCATTCCAAATAAAATTAAATTTGTTAACTTTGTTACTCCACGTATTGTGCTACAAAATGTAATACACGTTTAACCTCTTTGAGCAACATCATCAGACGTAACATCTAAGTTTACGAATAAACTAAAGATTGATTATAATTCTTATGTTATAATTTATAAAATAAATATCGGGATTTTTTCAATTTCTATTGGACGCAGGGAGTGGGTAAAATACAAACATTAATAGTTCTAATTACTAATTAATAACTTAAATTAAATACGGTATATCCCAATGGAAATAAATTTAACAATGGTTATCCGCTTATCTTATTTAAAACGTTACATTATTGGAATTTTGGATATATTATTAATTTCGGAAAAAGCCTCACCTTATCCATAATTGGTTTGTAGTTTATTACACGTCTTGTTTCCACTAGTATCAATTGTGAGAACCATTTGACATTAATTAATATGTTGTTCCGTCTTTCGTCCTACATCCCAAACGCTCAATTTGATAGTTAGTATTTTCATTGAAAGGGTGTATTTCTTCGTTTAAAAATGTTTTAATTAAAAACCGGTTGATTTTCGTTCTAGGTATATTGATCATTCGGAGAGTGTTTTAATATTGGGATACGTGAAATTTTGAAATAGAAAATAGTACGTGTCTTAAATATGCCGACGACACCGCCCACACATTATATAAAACGATATAATTATATTTAAAACTAGCATCTACTATCTATCCATGTACTTAGTATTTTCCATCGTTACTCGCTTCGATATCGTGGTATACTTTGACTGTAGTGTGTTGATTATTATTTTATAAAATATTTAACATAACATCTAATCCAAATACGTATAATATCTTTAAAAGTATAAAATCACTCGCTTTTAGGGCATATTTAATGGAATCCCGGAATTGATCATTTACCGAAACTTCATGTTTTCAGTTTTTTCATACCACTTTTTTTAAAACAATAAATAGTTTAAATAACAGTTCACGGCATCTTTTTTTCATAAGCCGCAGTTTCCTGAGATAAATTTGAGTAGGCGAGAAATCACAAACATACGAGTGTTTTTGACTTTGATTATGTAATAATGAGTAATAAAATCTCAATAATTGTAAGGTTATTTCAGGTAAGTATTTTGCTAATAAGTTTACTTTCAGGATTCGACTTGAAAAAAACCTAGTTTCAAGTGAGCCCGCTACGTTTTTTAGTCAATTACAAGTGTTTCCATCAACAATGTAAACATACCACTTTCTTCGCAGTATTTAACTCGTTAATTCAATATAACAGTTTTTTTTAACTTTTTTTTAACAGTAATTAAATTAAACTTGAAAAAAATATATTATTCATTGCTGATAATATATGGGCTAAGTTGCCGGCCAAACAATTAATTGCTTTATTTTTTGACTACATTTTTTTTCGACCCGTGTTTAAATACTATGTTTATGGAATTTATTTTAAGCTTAATTCAACCTAATTCATATATTAGTTATAAATTATAAAAATCAATCACAAAGTAGATCACTAAATTTGTATTCTTTTCATCTGCCCTGAGGCATCTTAAGTTCACAAGACCATCGGGAGATTGAATAAATATAACAATATAGCGTTCAAGAGCTGAACATTTTCCTACAATAATATTGTTTCTACATAACTTTTGTAAGTTTGCAATAAAATCGTTGTTTTTCCGAATATATTTTTTACGGCTCTGTATCATATTTTATGATCATTAATAATGTAAAAGTATTTGGCAGTACTGCTAAATTTTAGTGCGCCAGATATTTAGATTTTTTTCAATTGATATAATATAAATTCGGTGACATTTCGTTTAAGTCAATCGTGATCAGAAACTCGATGACAAAAACATCTCAAACACTAATGCGCAAAATCTTAAACGTATGTAATCTTTATTTGATATCTCCGTAACTTGAATTCGAAGCCATCTTATCGCTGGCGAAAAGCTCTTACTATCTGATAGACTTCGTTTAAACACTTCATATGAACTGCTTAAGCCCAGTTACACTTGGCGGATGGTGGCGGGATATACGCAAAAATACTTGGCAGTGAATATTCAAACGTTTGACGTATAAAAAATATTTTTTCCCTGAGAACTGATTACAGTTTTGCATAATGTTTACGTTATAATGATAATAATGGCTATTCAGTGGAAAAAAATATTCAAACTTTGTGTAAGCACACCATTTGGGATGAATAATGCATGTCGCAATCCCCTGTAAAAAATCTCATTGATCCAAATATTATCTGGGGACCTCTTATCAAGTGACGAGCCAAATGATGATATTAAAATAAAAAAAATAATACGTTTGAATGTCGTATTCTGGTACGAATTATATAACACGAGTAATATGTCACATGTGAAAAAAAGCTTCGTTGTCAGGGACTTGCAACTATTTCCAACATGCACGCAAGTATTTTAATCATAAAAACTAAATTTCAATCATTGATCTTTGTCTATTCTTATATTGTAATGAATTAAAATGTTTATTATTTAATTCAATTATGTTGCCAATTAATCCTGAATTCAACAACCTTGAATAAACACGCGTTATTGTCATAAATAATTTTGACAATTAAGTGAAAAACGAAACTCGTGATAGAATTATTCACAAGTGTACAGAAAATAATATTAGAAATTAAACTAAATAATTATATCAAGGCGTAAAAAATACTCATCACATAATCCTTTCTCCGGGATATGGATTGTTAATAATTTAATATACCTAGTACTATCGAGTAGGTACGTTAGTAATATAAACAAGGTAGCACTTACCACCCTGCGGTGAAATTTATCCCTATTTTGACAGCTGTCAACATTTTTCAATTTTAGAAAAAGTACATAGGGAATTTTCGTTATCATTTCAATTCTTTTAGACTTTTCAATGATTCATTTTGTTTTTCTATGTGATTTTAGCACAATCATCATTTTTAAGCTCGTCAGTTGTAAAATAAAGTAGCTTTGTTATGAATTGTAACTTTGTATCCATTTTCCAATGTAAGATGTGTAGAATATAATACCCATTTTCTATAAAAGGCTATAATAATTCTTATACGTTTCTGAGTTGTTAGATTAAAATGGAAAATTGCGCCAGGTTACTAATAATAGGTCAACATAATTATTCTACAATACCAGAGTTCAGTGGTAAAATTGTATATAAAATCCTTCAGCACTAAATATAATACAAATCGCTCTTTAATTCGGTGTATCGTAAACATTTTCAAAGTGTGGTTTGTTTTATTACAAAAGTTCTACTATTTACATAACGAATAGTATTCTGATGTGTTTATATAATTATTTCTGAAAATACTTCTTAATTTTTATCCTGAGAGTTGACCGTATACTAAGGCATGTATTATAGATTTTCGTTCAGGATGTTTTATATTGATAAATTACTGTAACGATCGCAAAATCTTCGTATATATTTAAGAAATGAAATATTTAATGCAATTACTAAATAATAATGTTTCAAAAGCTGTTGTATTCAACATACAATTTACAGAACAGAACAAACACCACAAATGATTCATAAGAATGTCCATAATACACAATTATGTAATATTACAATACACTTTGTCTTTTATGTTACCATCTGTATATTTTTAACTGCATCATATTCATAGTTATGTAGTATTCAAATTGTTCGTTCAAAGTTATAATAAATGTTCCACAATTCACGTATATTAAAATCACGTATTTCGCTTAAACTTATCAACGAACGTAGATTTTAAATTGGATATGATATAAAAGCAGTATTTTTTTAATCAATGATTACTATTTTACTGATTGAATATCAGGAAAAATGCAGTCAATAACGATTTGATTATGCATAACATTTTGATTAATTTATTACATATTCTTTATGAACAAAGTTAATATAAACTATCTAGTATTTCCATTCCTTTCTTGAAATGGTTAATATTATAATATTTTAAATTGATTTATAGAAAACACATTTTATTCAGTGGAGATCAAACATGATAGTTTTCATTGAATGTATGTCGGAGATCCTTAGGAATAAAAAAAAACATTTGAATTACAATACTCGTAGAGTGTAGAAATATTTGAACCATGTCGATTTTGAACGAACCGATGTTATTTGACTCTGTGTATGCTTAATGTATAATAGGTTGTAAGTTGTACGTTGGGTTGGCACTGTAAAATTATGATGAAAAATTTACAAAAAAATAATGTTGGAATTAGTGACGAATTCAATGATTTTTCTGAGTCACATCGATTGCTACCGTAGCCATGCGGTAAAGAGGGTTGAGATTGTATACCTTCGTTTTCGGGGCTGGTTCACTGGTTAGAGTCCCGGAACAGATACTTATAAACATTGATTAATATTTAAATTCGTTTCCAAATGCATGAACTTCTATAATGCTTAGCTCCATACCCAATAGTTTGTCAAAAATTAAAGCATTTAACAACAAGTCTTTTTATAACTCCACCCTTTACTCCGCAGCTCATATAAAAATAAATATCACTGTTTTCATTCTTCTTGACATGACCACGATTGCTTTGCACCGACTCAATTATAATTAAATGAAAACCAAATAAGTTGGCAAACGTTACCTCGAACAATTGCGTTTCGTTATTATTTATTTTTTTACTTCATCTTAAATATCATTGTTTTCTGCCAATAATGATCATATATCTTTATATTGTTACAATTCATATAACATATAGTTGGCCTATTTGAAAAAGTGTCGAAATATACGAAGAACACTTTTCTTCTTTCTCTGATTGATCTAATATTGTTTAACGTAGAACAGTGTTGTCGGGGAATTCCTGAGTGCTTAAAATAAGGCAGACATAATATTTTTGCAATTAAATCAAATGCTCAAAAGAGCTTTTTTCAGAAAAGATAAGCACTCAAACAACGGCTTAATTAATTAATATATCTTTTGAACGGCTAACAACATAACCGACAAATATCGATAATGCGGTAAAAACCGTTTATCTACATTTTTTCTTAACAAATACTTACCGTAGATTATTTTTTGGAGGTTCAAGTTTTTCTACACAACATTAAAATATACATAATATCAAATTTATATATATTTTTTTAATAGTTCATTGTAAGCATATTTTCATTTCGATAATATAATACTACAATGCTGGTTGTCTTACGTATCTTTAAGTCAAGTAGTTTTATTATTTTTTTTTGTTGTTCATAGATATTTAATCTATTTCTATTATTAATAAGCAATCATTAAATATCGAAGTAATTTTTCAATGCAATTCATTAGCATTGTATTTTAAAATTATAACTCTTTTATAATTAAATAACAGCTTCTTTTTACTGTATTTACAAGATTCGTTCAATTAAAATAGAGTATTTAATAATGCTTCTGCGAACTATGACGTCTTATATTCCACAATCCTTAAAGAAATTGTTGTATTTTTTTATCTTTGTATCTTTAGTCAGGTTATTAAAAGTAATGATTCGTATTATCATCTCATTTCTACCGTTTACCAGTTTACCGGTTTACCAATATTGCAAACCGTACCACATACCATGAACACAATTTTTCATTTATCGAAAAAAGGCAATTATTACCCAATTGTATTTAAAAAACGAATAAAATATTAAAAAAAAAAATATAGTATAAAAATATATGATTGCCGTTTGTGTTTGTATTATAAGATAATAGAAATGAAAAATTGATCACAAATGTTAATTTATTTTGGAAGTAGCAAACATCTGCTCCAAAAATAAACCGAATTTTAATAACACTAAAATAGTTTTCCCCTTCAGTTTTAGCCTTGAACTGATGACCTTGAGATAATATGATTTGTATACAAAAAAATATTGTTTTCAATCCGCTTATTGTGTCGAATAATAAATAAAAACATTTACGCTTTGTTGAATTACCATTGTATACATCAAAGCAAACTTTGTGGAAGAGCATTGATATAAATTTATCTCTACATTAATCAATTAAATATTTTGCGGGCCTTTGAAAATGCAGCTCTGCGTAGACGGAAACTTCGCCAAGATCATTTTTAGAGCACGATCTTTGCGGCGTTAATTCAAGTATACAACATCCAGGCGAAGACACTCGCACACAATGGGCGAAATATTATTTTACTTAACACCATCAACAAACGTAAATGCTGCAATAATACTATTTGGTAGTCGTATTTATATTCATTCATTTTTAGCCATAAATTATCTTGATGAACTAACTGCTCACGGAAAATTTAAATCTCTAAGCTAGCGAATAGTAAGGTAAAAATAAAATTGGCGCATAGGAGATGTGTAGTTTTACTACAGAATTTTTATTACAGCCACTGCGCAAACTCTAGAAATAATCTGATAAAACAAGTCAGATGTCGATGATAAAAATTAAACGAAATCAAAATTGTATTATGAATTACGTATTCTTTTTTATGAATGTTTTCTCTTGGAAAATACTCTTGGCGTTACGTCATATTATCAATTAGTACAGTATGTTAGATTTGCTTAATTCATATTTCATTGGAAAGATCGATTGAAACATTACGATATGTATTATATGGAAATTAGTGAACATGTGATGTGAATTATTAGGTATAATGATTTTATAATCACACTCTGGCAACACTCTTTTTATTGATAGGCTCAATACGACGGTAAAGCACCCCTACGTAGTACAAATACATGCGTGCGTAAGTGTGTACCTATAGGTACACATATTTGCAACCCTTGACAGGTGACGTAAATGAACACACGATAAAAATGCAGATAGCTGAATAAAAATCTACAAAGCGGTGTAATCTATAACATCTTACCACCTTGCTTTCGAACTGGCATCCCGATATATCTTCTTTAACAATTTTTTCTAATTATTATTTTTGCTTTCACGAAAATCATAAAATAAAACAACACATTCGCTTGCACTGAACGCGCTAGGCGTTCGCACTTCTTTTTAACGTTTAACTGATTGTCATTATTTTTAAATTAGATTAATATTTACAGAGGGAACACAAAAATAATAAAAACCGATTTACTCCGAAATGTGTAACAACGAGCGAACGTACGTTTCGCGCACGAGCAAAATTCACTGGGAACACGCAGGAACTGACAAGATTGGTCGATCGCCAAGACTGCTCTACCTACGGGGTTGTTCTTCTATAGCTATAAAATATGCCAAGGAAATCACGTACTTGTGTGCGAAGCTTTTCTTTTCCATTTTCCGACCAATGTTGACGCGTATGTTAATTTAGAATCTCTCAAATATAAACTCATACTATAAATGTTATTAAATAGATATCGAAGAAAATGATGTTTATTTTAAGCCTTCTGACTAAAATATTGTTAATACAACTTTTACTTTTAGAAAAAAAACAATTTGACATCTGATTTATCATCATTTGAACTATAATTTTAATTTGCAGATGTGTTTTTTTAAACTTAAACGAATAAATGCGAATAAGATATAATAATGCAATTTATGTATAATTTCTTTAATTAATGTAATCAGTGATTGGAATTTATTATAATCATTGTAGGTATTTATTCAATAAACTAGCTTTTCAAGAAAATTTAAATTGAAGTACCTAGTACGTCATCAAATTTATTTTGTATAAAATATAAGAGCTTTTCATAAAAACACTCAATTTATTAATTGCAATACCAAGTGCTTACTTACTGCTGAAAAAAATATAAATCATATTAGGTATTGCGTATATCAACATATTTTTGTAATTTTAATACTTTTCTAAATAAGTTTTACATACTTATTGATTACTAGTATAAAAAATATATTTAAATCATAACTTTTCAAAACCACCGTAATCAGACTTCGGCATTCAGTAGATATGCAGTTCAAAAAGGCGCGAAAAACAACATTTTATTTCTATTCGATTTTTTATATTTAACTCAAGTAACCCTTTTTGTAGTATATTAAAAAGTTAGTTCAATGAATTTGTGTTCTGTTTTAGTCGTTAAGAATAATCAATAATTTTAATGATACGATCTCCGAAATTAGTGGCTTTTTTTTATTATACACTATTAACAATTACATTACATATTATGTAATTTTATAATATTTAAAACGTCACGTATCCCTTATAAAAATAAATATTCTAATGTCTTATTCTGGCAACTATTTCTAGTTCTTGGCGCGTGAAGTGAACCGGCTTCAATAAAGTTGTTGACATTTAATCTTGTCAAAATATTGTGAACCCAACGTTTTCGTACAGCAAAACTGTGTCGATACGAATTGTTATAAATGGCTGGTGTAAGAAAGCTCGGTATCCGCGGCATCAGAAGCTTTGGACCTGATGATAGTGATGGACAATTTATAGTGTTCGACAAACCTTTGACATTGATACTAGGAGAGAACGGTTGTGGGAAAACCACCATAATCGAATCTTTAAAATATGCACTCTGCGGAGAGCTGCCTCCAAATTCGAATAGTGGACAAAGCTTTGTACATGATCCCAAAGTCAATAAAAGTCGTGAAGTATTAGGACAGATCAGATTGCAGGTGACAAATGGCAAACTATTGTCCACTCAATTTAGTAGCCCAGTATTCAATTGTATCTTCTCATAGTTATTTTAGTATAATAAAAAAGGATTAGGTTTTTTACAATTATTCAAAAGAGACTAGACGTATTGAAAGCACGACATGCCACAATAGAATTGAGGATTCAAGAAATAAATAGAATCGTTAACAATATAGCAAGAAGTGTAATATTATTTTCTTTTCAATTTTAATGAAATTGGATCGAAAATAATTAAAATTTTCACATAATATTCAATAATTTAATGTTAAAGAACAGGCCTGGTTCTGCTAAATGAGTAAAAACGTTTTGCTTGCAATTCATTCAAGGCTATCACTTATCAGTTTTTACTGTCTATTCTGTTATTGATTTCAGTTTACTGATTCGAAGAATGATCGATACTGGGTAGTCCGTTCGATGCAAGCACAAGTTAAGCAGGTTGCCGGTGTCAAAAAAATGCAATTCAAAACTTTGGACACGTCAATCACAATGCAAGTTCCTTCTGGTAAACCTCTTGAGATCAGCGGAAGATGTGGCGATACAGATGAAACAGTAGCTAGTATATTAGGTACTACCTGCATCATTTTACTATTGCACAAATAATAATTGATTTTTGTTAATACTATAAAAATACACATCAACAGGTAAAGCTAAAACTAATGCGGCTTTTTTTAACACAAGAGATATTTGATCAAAAAATCATACAAATATTATTCAGCGAGATAATCTCCATAATTTTTAATAAGATTTATGCACAGATTGGGCAATTTTTCCTATTCCAAGTGGAGTTTCTGTGATTTTTCAGTGAAAAATTATCTAGGTGATTTCTAACTTATTTACCTAAAATAAATTTTAAAAAAGTACGAAACAATTAAAGAAATAAATAATCAGTCAAACATATTTTATGAACACATTAAAAATTTTACAGTTTTTCACGTCATTCCTTACAACTAATCCTAATAGTATATACATACTCTGTTTTGATCAATTTCTCGATCTGATAGTAGATAAGAGTTTACGATAATTTGTATTGATATATTTGGCACCGCTAATATTCATTTTTTTTTTTTATAATGCTACAATTTATTTTTGTTTTATCTTGTAACAGGTGTATCAAAAGCCATTCTTAACAATGTCATATTCTGTCATCAAGAGGACTCAAATTGGCCATTGGATGAAGGAAAAAAATTAAAAGAGCGATTTGATGCCATATTTGATGCTACAAAATATAATAAATGTTTCGAATCCATCAGGAAGATGACGAAGAAGTTCTCAGGGGACATCAAGTTATTAGGTATGTATGGTATTTTTAACCTACAACAGATGTTATATTTTTTCTTGATTGCAAGACGAGCGCCTTATTTTTAAATACAAATAATAACAACACAAAAACTTTACCATTACAATTAAAGTAGGTATATTATGAATCTAAGTAATACAGTAATACCCCGCTTTACGCGAGGGATACGTTCCGAAAAAAATCGCGTTAACTGAAATTCGCGTATATCGAGGTTTATGATTAACCTTTTGACCGCGGCTCGGATCCAGATCGGTTCAGATTGGGCTGCTATAGCAGTCAACCGCGGTCTAAGGGTTAAACATAGTCAAAATTTAATACAAAAAAATACAAATCATTTTAATCAATCACTTTAATTCTAAGAACACTTTATGCAATACATACTCTTATTTTTTACGGAAAAATACATCTATTTTCTTTTGGGTAGCGTTTTGTTTACGTTCTTGTAAAATACGTTCATAACACCCAACACTGTTTTTAATTGTTTGACACACGGTCAAGACACGGTCATCATTATTGTCTATACTCTGCAATATGTCCAAACCTGAATAAATTTTTGAAAGTGCATTTTGTATTTCCCCTGAAGATAAAACATTCTCTTCTACCTGTTCTTCCTCATCGTAGATAGGATTATTCTGTAACTCGATCAAATCTTCATTGCTGATAGGATCGTCGTGCGTTGCTACAAGTTCTACGAGATCTTCTACCGTGACATCTTCAAGTTCAGACCCCTCAATCATTGCAGCAATGTCTTCAAGCACTTGTCTCTGCATCTGGACAATTCTTCTAGGTGCTTCCACTACATCTGGCCAAAGATTACGCCACACCCTATTCATACAACTCATTTTAACTTCGTTCCAAGCCTCTTCTATGTTGTGAATAGACTTCATAATTACGGAACAAATGAATACACGAAATGAACGAGGAAATCCCCATAGAACAATGTCTAAGGACGGGGAATTCCCAATTCTTCAAAGAGAATATTCAGAGAAAGCGGGGATCCCGCGACCATAGAGAAGTTAATGACTAAATATGTTTATACGCACTCTTTCGCGTAATGCGAGGCATTTGAGCGCGAAATTTGAAAT
The DNA here is from genome assembly GCA_030503985.1 of Himalopsyche tibetana. Taxonomy (NCBI): domain Eukaryota; kingdom Metazoa; phylum Arthropoda; class Insecta; order Trichoptera; family Rhyacophilidae; genus Himalopsyche; species Himalopsyche tibetana. The sequence continues at coordinate 3,934,864 of JAPJYX010000009.1, read as the reverse complement.
TTGCGTTATAGTGAAACCGCGCTTAACGGGGTCGCGCTAAGCGGGGTATTACTGTATCACATCCAAAACTATTCAACCCTTCAGGCACGTATATTTGAAATAGATTTTGGACAGTGACCCGTTTTTAAGGAAGGATGGGTGGGAGAGGGGAATTCAGAACATTCCATACTTAAATATAATGAAAAACTGCAACAATTCTGAAAAAAGTTTTTATATACTTGATTTTCTGTATTACAGATCAAGAAGTGCATTTCCTCACTGAAAAGAAATCGGAGTACAGTTTGAAGAAGAAAAAAATTGCTTCAGACGAAGAGAAAATCACAAATGCTAAAACTAAGTTGACTGAACTCGAAGTTAAATTATTGCCAATTCAGAAACGTTTAGCTATTATTAATAAAGTAGAAACCAATCTGGTTCAGTACAGATCAGAAAGAGAAATGACCAAAGCAAGGTTAGTAATGTTTGCTTAACAAAACTGTCACAATTAAGGAATTGCTGATTAATTACCTCTTGAATCTAAACATGTGGTGGGGCTTTTTTAGTAAAATGATAAAAACCACAGTTTTTTTTTAATTACATATAAAAATTTTATTGATCAAATTGACATTTACTATATATAGCCATTTCATCAATATTGTCATTGTTTTCCTGAATATTTTCGACATTTAACAATAACTAGCTGTAAGCCCGTTGCCCAGCAACGTGAGATTTTTGTTGCATAGTTTTTAATTTTATTTTATTTTATGGTATTTTGTTATATTTTATTTTATGTTATTTTATTTTATTATATTTTTATAGTTAGCAGAAATTTAGTAAAATATTTAATTTTTGGAATAATGTTAAAGTTTGCTAATAACCATTTTTCGTAGTAGCAGAAATTTCGTAAATTATTTAATTTTTGGAATAAAGTTTAAGTTTGCTAACAACCAATTTTCGTAGTAGCCGAAATTTCGTAAATTATTTAATTTTTGGAATTATGTTCAAGTTTGCTAACAACCATTTTTCGTAGTAGCAGAAATTTAGTAAATTATTGAATTTTTGGAATAAAGTTTATGTTTGCTAACAACCATTTTTCGTAGTAGCAGAAATTTAGTAAGTTTAAGTAGAATTTCATTTTAATTAGGTAAAAGTATCAAAGTATTTAGTCCAACAAGAATTGAAGGATATAATTGATATCTGTTTCGACATTGTTGAACTATCTTTAACCTCATTTTCGTTGAAAGGTCTTGTCTGAAAATCTCGATATTTAATTTGTTATAACTCTGCATGAGTTAGTTAATTTGAAAGATTAAAATATCTTGCGCAACTGGCAAAAATATTTTCATGAAATACACACATTTCTTTGCCATTTCATAAAAGTACTATTCATAATATAATGATTTTTTTCTCCTGATCTTTTATCACCATTAACCTTTCCCTCCTTGCAATATGTATTTACTACAATTCGACTCAAATAATGTCAATATCGATAAGAAATAAAATAGATACGGTGCTCATAATTTATGTATTCCTTCCGTAATATAATTATGAATTATATCAAAATTTTGCTATGTATAATTGGAGTGATTGTATAAATTGCATCAGGAGTGAAGAAATAAATAATTTGTCGACATATCGGGGATAGACTCACCAATACAGAGATGTTTGCCGGTGCACCACGCTGGGTGTGTACTGTATGCACGTGCTTGACCTCGTCTGGTATGAAACGTTGTCACGGCTGGCATTTGATTTAGTAGTTGTAGTAAATACATATCACCGGAGCGCGCGGGATTTTTATCACCGTAAGGTAAAGGTTAATATTATTAATTTTTTTATTGAAAGCTTTCTGCAATTAATATGAATATTTTTTTGTTTGTAGAATGGAAAACTCCACTCAACAACAAAAGGAGCTGAAGAAAATCATTAAAATTCTATACGAAGGCAGTGATGAGGAATTAAAAAATGATATAGGTAAAATAAATTTCAATTGTACACAGTATTAATCAATAATGCATTCACCATCGGGATACTATAAAAGTATGTGACTGAGATAGAGGTACCAATAAATAAAATTACAATAATTATCAGCTAGATATTTTTGATATTTAGCAAATGGTTGAAATAAGAAGAATTTTGCAATGCGAATGTACTCCATAGGTACCCGAAGGTTAAGGGACGCCTCAAACTAGAATGATGAACGGTGGAAAGTCTCTCGTAAACCCATAAATTCATTTAATAAAAATTTTAATATTTAATCATTAATATTTTTTCATTGGATCCATCGATAGGTATATTGGCAGTTCCTGCCTGCTGTTACCACGTGATGGAATTTGATAGAGCTTGTTGAAACTAGACTCCTTACCGTATCTTCTTTTCTTAGTGTTAGTACAATTAAATCACAGATCTCTTTCTTCTTACTAACAATTAAGTTAAAAGTTGATGGTGCTAGTCCCAATTTTTGCTGTGACAATGTTTATTTTTCTTGAAAGATTGAAAGAAAAAAAGGAAGTGTGACTTGCTCAGCCATTTAGTTCAAATATCCTGTGTATCTATATACTGAGAATCCGCCGTGGAGGAATAGTTTAATCTACTCTGCGTTGAATCTAAAGAGGAATCAAGAATACTTTCGATGGTTTCGGCGGTAACTTTGTGGAAGTTCATTTTAATAGAAAATTTAAATTAACTTTGATTATTCCACGTATTGTGTTACTAACTGTGACACGTGTTTCGCCTCTTTCAGAGGCATCTTCAGACCTACTATCGCAAAGTTTGCTTAAGTAATGAAGCAAGATTGATTCTAACATTTTAAAATTATGAAATTACAAAATGGAGTTTGGGTTTTTTTCCTTTTAAGCGGAGCAAGGAGGGGGGTGTAGAATCGAAATAAAGCAAACAAATAAATAATGATACTAATGAGTTGCAATCAATCAGATTGGGATTTTTCCTTTTTAAGGGAAGCAAGGAGGGGATTATAAAATCGAAACAAAGCAAATAAATATAATCATACTACTAATGACGTTAAACATTACAAACTGTTAAACTATTGAGCTGCAATCAATCAGATAGGTTGGTGATTACTCTATTAATTGGAAACAATGTGAGTAGTGGTGAACCACCTGTCCTCTTAACTCTTAACTAAAACTCTGAACAAAAAAGAAATATTATTAAATAATATTCTTAATAGGACAGGTGGTTCGCCACTACTCAATATTGACTTTGTTGAGATCATTTCAGTGTGGCCTATTAGACCCATATGAGGGCGGACCGCAACAAACAGCTCTGCTCGTTCTTTTGACTTCTTGAAATGTTTTCACGCTTTCAGCTAGAGGCATAACTTTCTTTGTGAGGCATTTTTGTATATTTTGATATTTAAACCAATTCACGATGTGGCCAGTCAGCTATATATTCAATGAGTCAATAATGGAAAAATTCTGGCATCATAATAAAATAGTGTTATATTGTGCTTGCACATGTTTCTGAGATGGGTGAAAAATATTCGACTAAATTGATGAATTTAAATAAAATTTATGACTGGTCATGATATTACAATGATGGATAGAGGACGGATGAATACGGAATAATTTAACTCCGTTCTTGTCGGTGTTTAGCCGAGACCTATAATAGGGACAAATCCAAGAACGATAGATCAGATTTCTACCATATATTACTGTGTTGTTTTAACACTCAAGACCCCGGCCCCGCACTAACGCGGAAATGGTTGTTATCTGTTAAACCCCAGCCCCGCGCTAGCGCGGGTTTACACACGTGGGCGTGTAATCAGTATCCGTTAAGGCACAACTAATTTATTTCGGGTTTTTGTTTTTTTATACTACTCAAGATTGTTTGCTGCGTATGTGTATTTTTTTGTGTAGATTTATCTTATTATTTATGGGTGAAAATGACTTTTGAAACAACATAAAAAAAAGTACATATAATACGTCAACGCAAACAAATATTACACAGTTTGAGATTTTCTGGATGCCGTAAAAATTAAACAATTAAGAGTCATAATTTATTGCTTCACATGTTTATGGGCATCTACTTTAATTACGCGTGTCAAATTTTTATTATTTTCGGTTCTTTTCAATGATGTCAACATCAGTGAAATTATGCATTTTTATCGCGTCACATACTCGTTCACAAGACCATTCATTGTTTATTTTCATAGGTACGTCTCTTTGCTTCCGAGCCCTTTTTGTTTTAAATAAATGTGTCGATTAAATAAAAAGATATGAATTTTTAAAGAAAAAACACGCGAATCCGACTGCATGTGCGAAATTTGCAGGTTTAAGCGTAACTTTGTCGCGAAACTGCCGGTTGCTTGAGTGTTAATATAGTGTTACTATTTGTCATCCTGTGAATTTTATTTATTATGTGAAACTGGTTTATCGTTGAAAATTTCCACAGACAATGATGTTTTATCTATATAATTTTAGTGTCTTTTGAGAGTAATCTTCGTTCAAAAACAAGGCTCTTAGAAGACTCCGGAAAGAATCTGATCAGTATTCAACGGATGGAGGGTGACGTTTCTAAACAGATATCGTTGAACGAAATGAAGAAGAGTGAATTATTTACGTTGGAGGGACAACATCAAGATAAAATATCACTGAGAAACGATCAGCTTATGAAAGCTGCGGAATTCGGAGGTAAGATTATTATTTAACTATTTTGTTTTTTTGTCAATAATTTTTGTTTCCAATATGAAGTATATAGACCAGGCGTGGGGAACCTGTGGCCTTAAGTCGCATGCGACCTTTGCATGGCTACTCTGGTGCGGCCTTCTTGCCAATTCTGTTATTCTGTAAATTTATGTAAATTCCTGACATTCTGACCGTCCTGTTTCCGGCCAAAGATTCAATAGTCAATGTTTACTGCGGCCTTATGTCGAATCAGAAAAATGAATGCGGCCTTTAGAGAAGAAAAGGTTCCCCACCCCTGGTATAGACTCTTAAAAAAGCTTATCTCAAAAAGAGTTGTTCTACAATAACTGGTTGTCTCTCAAACCACGTTCTCTCTTATTTTTATATTGTGTTTGCGGACCATCAACTTCTTTGTGCAGTTAATCAGCAAAAACAAAAATGTGCGTGAGCATGAAGGTAGGTAGTCACTGACCTACCCACTGACGCTTGGTGAATCAATTCATCATATCAGGCTGTTAAAAAAAACTCTAGGAATCAATGAAGTTCATGAAAATTGTACAATATTTTAACCCGATAGCTTGGTGCTTTATCTCATTCCAGTCCAGTCAGTCAACCCATTATTTGCATATTTCTTTAAAACACAACACTTAACCTAATATTCATTTGTCTTGGCAACAAATGGATAATTTAAAATTTAGTAAAACTTTCGTAAATCAAATATCTTTTTACAATATTTGTGTGCGACCACATTTTTGGAAGTGTGCGTGCGCACACCTTAGCGGGGACTTTGCTCTGAACGTAGTAAGGATAGTACTACAAATTTAGTTCCCACCACCAAGCATTGTGTTTATACAGCCAATGTTTTATGACCGCCTTCCACAGCGCTATCGAGAGAAAAATAGAAGTCTGCCCCTAAGATTTATGACCTGAGCAGAGTTGCAGGACTTATTTTGAGCCATGCACTAGTGCTTAACACATTAATCGCCAAACAATATAAAATGATTCTATGTTTTTAAGTATTAATTATTTTATGAAAATATATTAATTACTTTATTTTAATGCTTTTTATGCGATTATTTTTTCTTTTCGATCACCTCATATAACCCATTCACAGTACGATTGCGCTGTATAAGGAATAACAACTCAAGGATAGGTCTTTCTTGACAGTCACCGGTGACCCCCATCCGGTAGCTATCAGTGTTGAAAAAAAAGAATAAATAATAATTGAAAAAAGTTTGACTAGGAGAGCCAGTAATGATAGGAAGAGTGGCTAGTTAATCACTCTCACTAAACAGTCAACGAGTTAAATTCATTCGGCTTATTTTCATTTTAGGTCTTACAACTCCAGATAGTATAGAAACTGATGCAGACGCAACAATGTTACTAAACCTCATTTCTAAAAAGCTCAAGTCTATGAGTAATGAGCTGAAGGAATCAAAGATTAATGCTGACAGTGAAGAAAGGCAGCTACAAACTAATGTCGACAGTTGTAGGGATTCAATGGTAATTCTCATTTATCAAGTGACTCGAAAATGTCAAATGTGAAAATCTTATTCTCAGATCAAAATATTCCAACCTCTATTCAAATTGTGATGCTATTTTATCTATTTAAATTTAAGTGAAATAAAAAAATCTTTATCTTTTTAGTGCTTATATATTAAACTTTCGGCAATAGGTGGGTAAGTGAGTATTTTATATTAATGTGTTTTGTTTTAGGCTCGCCACAAACAAAAGATATCTAGCACGAAACAAGAATGTGACAAATTGAACAAACAAAAGATTAAATTGACCGCCGAAATATCAGAGGCTACGGAATCTAAAGGTAAATTGGAATCTATCAAGGAAAAAATGGAAGCATCTAACAGGTTTGTAACATACAACTTACCATTATGTCTTTTACATAAATTCCCTGTTGAAAGTTAACTGTGTTGAAATCTTTAAAGTTATAAATATTAAAAGAAAAATTGCCAAATTATTACAAAAACAAGCAGCAAAATACCTTTAAAAGAAGTATGGAAAAAATACAACTATTATGTTTCTTTCAGTTTAATAGTTTGAATATCGTTAAGCAAAAAGACGTAGTTTAGAATGTATCAGTACGCAATTGGATAACAAATGAAACTTGAAGACATAATGATCTTTTAAGCACGGTGTATTAGTAAGGATTAATTGCTGATCGTCACAAAAATGAACCACAATGTAAATATTTTAATTTTGAAATCCCTTTCCAGGAAATTTCAAGAAACATCCCAAGAATGTGACGTGACAGCGTGCCAAAACATGATAAATAATGATGAAGCAACTGTTACCACACATGAAAAGGAATTGGAGACACTCAATGATATCGTAAGGAAATCTTGTTTTTTACTTAGAAATCGGTAAGGTTTCTTTTGTTTTCGATTGTTTCGAAGTAATCCACAAGTTTTAGGGATGATTTATGTATTCAATAAATAGTTAATCACTACAAGACTGCCATTTTTAGTGTTACTGAATAATTTTCACAGCAAACTTTTAGATAAATATTTTTACTTGCAGATTGACAGTATGCAGAAGCAACAATCAAAATTAGCTGAAATAAATATTTTGAAGGATACGCTAACGAATAAGCAAAAAAGTGCATTGCGCTTGAAAAATAAACACAAAGACTCAATGTACGAACTGATCGGAAAAGACATTCCAGAAAAGAATTTTAGATCAACATTCCATACTTGCGAAGTGAACATCAAGAAAGAAGTAGAAACCCTCAACAAGTCATTGAAAACTAAGCAAAAAGAAGTAAGTGATTCACGGTGCCACTTTATTTACAATACTAAGTATAGGCTGCTTCGCATACAACCAATTATAATTTATCCAATTAGAGATTGCAGTACGGGTACTGCTGATAATGAAAATGCAAAATATTTATGCAAAAAAAAGTTATTTCAATATCACAATCGTTAATGCAAATCACCTATTCTCTCACATAACAAAATATCCAATAACATTACACAATAATTGCCGCCTGTGTGGTCGAGTGGTCAACGTTGTTGGCTTCGACTACGCAGGGCCCGGGTTCAAATCCCGGTACGGACAGTTTTTATAAATTGATTTTTCAATCGATTTATGAATTTCTGTTCAAAGGCATGGGTGTATGTGATGTCTTGAATTCCCCCCTTTCACTCATCCTATCCTATGAACGGGGCGTATCGAGAGCGACTAGCTTACCACTAATCCTGTCCTAGCCCTATCCTTCTATCCCTACTCTCTTTGGAAAAAGAGAGGTTGAGCAACTGAGTAACAAACAGTTCTCGTAGAAACACTTCTGTTGAGATAAACTCCATTAGGAGTCCATATGCTCCACATTGGGAGCGGACATGGTTTAAAAAAAAAAAAATGGGAGGAAGCAAAACGCTTTCCCAGTGACAGGAAATCCTTGAGGCGTAGCATAGTTGTCGTATACTCCACATAGAGAGCTGATGTGCTACAGCAATATTGATTGATGGAGTTCTACCTTGTTAACACCAATTCAACCCATCAAAGTTTTTAGTTCTACAAGAATTATAATATGATGGCGCATGAACATAGTTCTGACTGTGGCGTATCACGCAAATAGCTATGGACTATATTTTATAGCTCTAGGAAAACTAAATACTTAAATATATATTTACTGATTAATAATATTGATACTGTCATATCTTTTATTTGTAGATAATCTTCCTTGAAACAAATCTGAACCATCAAAAGGAACAAATTGAAGTGAAGAAAAAAGAACTGACATCAGCTGAAGAAAAACTTTACAAATATTGTAGAAAGCAGAGCCTCGAAAGTGTTTTGCAGAAACTTATAGGGGAAATAAACAAATTGCAGGTGGGCAGAATTATGCTGCGTTATTTTGTTTTAGTCTAACGTTTGTAACAAATTCCAATGGGGTGATTCTAAATCTTTATAGAACAGTGTTTTTAGAAATTTTTTCCATTGAGGGCATCCAGGAGACTATTGATGGGTTAGGAACTAACTCAGGTCGCATTGGTCTAAAAATTAAAACTAGTAAGATCAATGTGATGTGTAACCAAACCTGTCATGACTCTGATAGGACCCTTACCAGCGCGGGACAGATCATCGAGAGGGTTGACAGCTTCAGATACCGCGGCGTACATATCCTCGAAGACGGTAGTACAAAAAACGAGCTCGCCATTTGTTTAGGAATGGCTGGAGCCACATTCAACTCAATGCAGACTGTCTAGGACACACAGCTGTACTCGATGAAAACCAAATGCCACTTGATCAACGCTTGCATTCTGCCGGTAATGCTTTACGGTTGCGAATCATGGCACCTGACGAAGACTCAGAAAAACCGTATACTGAGCTTCGAGAACAGATGCTTGCGTCGGATAATGGGGGTGAGATGGTTTGATTTTGTGAGGAATTCAGAGATAAGGGAGCGTACAAGACAGCGTCCCGTCACGTCACGTCACGTCAGTGGTTATGGAGAGACTTTGGAACTGGCTGGGTCACGTGCTGCGGATGCCTCCGGAAAGCCTCAATCTTGCCTGCCTCTTCTTTCGACCGGTGGGATTCCGGCGTCCCGGACATCGTCGGGTTCTATCCATAGGATGTACTCGGCGGAACTGAGGGATGCTAGCATGTCATGGGAGGAAGCAAAGCTATTGACGGGAGACAGGGAAACATGGAGGTGCCGCGTGGCGGCCATATGCTCCACATAGGGAGCGAACATGGCCAAAGAAGAAGAAGCTTTAAGAAAATCTCATTATACCAATATGGCTTACTTGTAAATAGCTGTGGTTGTTTTTTTTAAAGGCATATTCCTGGACTTTTTGTAATTGTTTTATTGTGTATACATTCCTGCTGAAAATCCAAGTGAGCGACTCAATGAGTTACATTAGTGACTTCAATTTTAATACCTGAAGTGTTTTTTTGAACCAGAAAACGCAATAAATGATTTGATTGTATTTCAATTTGTTTTGTATAAATAACACTATTAAATTCTATTTCTTATCAGTTGATAATGATCGCCATGAGCGAAATCAGTCCTGATCTTGGTAAAAAAGAGTGGAAATAAGTACAAAGGAATATTGTGTTTTCTTAATCACATCTATGTATCTTTTGAATTAAGTTGCCATGCCTAACAATCTATTTTATATCTTACAGGATAAAAAGAGTGACCTTTCGTCTTCAGAGCACGTCATAAAGAGATTTGTTGACAAATTGGAAGACGATAAACCATGCTGCCCTCTCTGCCATAGAGGCTTTGAAAGTCAGCAAGAAGTGAGGAATATTTTCGATAATAAATTTTCTTTATACGCATCTATTACATTTTTTAATCTTGTTGAATCATTGAAAAAAAAATACTTAGTTTTTATGAATTATATTGTAAAACTAGGCTTGTGTTAACACAATTAATTCTGATAACTTCTAAATCTATTACATTAAAAGATCATAATTTTTTAAATATATTTGGAGTTGGTTTTACGGTTTGTATCGACGATTTATTATTTGTTTTTTTAATAATCTTACACATCTATTGAAATTAAATTGATACACAGTGGGTCCTCTTCTTACGCGGTTGACGCGTTCCGAAGGATTCAGCGCATATCAAGTTATGCTTAAATTTTGGTATATATTTTATAATATTCAAAGTTTCATATCATGGGATATAAGATCATGTTAAAGAAAATAAGAATAAGTTTATAATCGCCTGTGCGGTCAAGTGGTCAACGTCGTTGGCTTCAGTTACGGAGGGCCCGGGTTCAAATCCCGGTACGGACAGTTTTATAAATTGATTTTTAAATCGATTTATGAATTTCTGTTTAAAAGCATGGATGTATGTGATGTCTTGAATTCTCCCCTCTCACCCATCCTATCCTATGAACGGGGCGTATCAAGAGCGATTAGCTTACCACTAATCCTGTCCTAGCCCTATCCTTCTATCCCTACTCTCTTTGGAAAAAGAGAGGTTTAGCAACTGAGTAACAAGCAGTTCTCGTAGAAACACTTCTGTTGAGATAAACTCCATTAGGAGTCCATATGCTCCAAATTGGAAGCGGACATGATTTAAAAAAAAAAACATGGTTTATAATATCGCCCTTGAAGTATATTTTATTTAGAAGTTTTTCAGAGTACACATTTTCCTACGTAACTCTTTTTCAATAAATATAAAAACATAATGAAGACAACAGTGAACATAACTAACTCTATGTACGTCAGTAAATACTATTCCACTATAATATCCTCAGGCTCTAGGGATATTATAATTTGGGCCATATGCTAATTATTTTTATTTATTTAATTAACATTGTACAAGGTTGACAAATTATATATTAAAAGCAGTAAAAAAAAAAAGTGGCAAGGAAGTCAACTGAGTAAGCTCCGACAAACTCTACTTTAATACATAAAAAATAGTATTCATCGGAACTATATATGTGTCATTTATATTTAATTTATATACAATACATCATCAACATAAACCATTATATATGCTATGTTGAGATTTGGCTGAATTAATCTAACAATGAACATTTGTTTGATGAACTTGGTGAGATACTCTTAAGATTAAAATAATGATTATTTACGATACATGATCATTAACTGGTGTCTCGAAAAGTGCATAACAAAAAATTATACATAACTTTATCAATTTTAATTGCAGGTATCAGAATTGGTTACCGAATTGAAAGAAAAAATTTTCAACGTACCTAAAGATTTGGAGTCAGTTATTGATTCACTTTCCAAAAAGGAAGAACTACGAGACCAACTTAACGGCATGAAGCCGCTCGATGAAAAGATCAATCTTTTGAAAACAAAAGAAATTCCAGACCTGGAAAGGAAATTGGACGAAACTGAGAAGGTTTGACATTATTCATTGATGTATGTTTTTATCTTCCTTGTGTATTTACTAATTTAGAGTAGCCCTGGGCAAAGCCCGGCTTCATATTTATATGCAGTTCTTAAAATAAAAGTTAAATCTAAAATTCACCTTTTCCATTTTCTTTTTTTTTAAGATTCTTACTAAAAAACGTGTGGAACCTCTGCATTGTAAAAATAACCATAGTTTTTCAGTTTGATTCAAAAAGACGTGGTTATTTTTTCTTTTTCAAACTTTTTCTTGTTAATATTCAAATATTTAAACTTATTTCAAATCCTTTCAAGCAGACCTTCAGCCGAATACTTTTCCGGGCGAATTGTGAAATGCTTCTTATCATCCGTTTTATGTTACAGACATTGCAAGAAACCCGAGATGATGTTGAAAGCCTGTCGATGGCCATATCTGAACCGGAACGGAAACTTTCTACACTCTCATCTATGTTACCTGACATGCCATTGCTGGATCTAGCGCTGCAAGAGATTACCAATGCTACGTCTGACGTATGTGACAATTTACATTCTATGTAATAAATATGAAAGGGTATCCAAAAGTTCCTTTAATCAATTATGGACTACTCAAAAAAGTACTTTGAAATGTCATATCATTGCCAATATTGTAAGAACACACAACTCTTTTAAATCTCATGTAAATTTTTTTGATTGAAGTCCTTATTTGTTGCGATCTCTTAGTACATTTTTGTATTTACACAACGCGGGACGCATTAATTAATTATTGTATACCAAACATAGGTATAAAGTTTTTTATTTTCACAGTAATATCGTTCTTTGTATATGCTGTCAAATTTACCCAAATTCAAGATGTTCTTGCAGTATTGGCGAAGATATATTCAATAAAACATTTTCATTATCTACAACTCTCAAGTTACATTATTTTCTTAAGTTTCTTATGTCCTTTTCTGTTTTACCTCGTCCACGTCACCAAAAGAATCCTTAGGTTTCTTTTCATTAAAAGGAACAGAATAAGGCTCATGGAGATAAGTGAATAGAAAGGGTGAAATACAACAGCACACATGCTCAGTGCAGATAGTTAAATAAATGAATTTTTCATTAGATTTATAAATTAGTGTTTGACTTAGTGTAATCCCTCCCACCCACACAATACTTAAATTGGAATTTGGTGAGAACGATAAGCTAACAATTCATCCTATCCTAGCCATATCATTCTATCCTTACTCTACATAAAACAGAGGTTCAATCACTTAAAAAACGAGCAATTTTCGTAGAACAACTTCTATTTAAATAAGCTCCATTTGGAATCCATACGCCTCTCATCAGGAGAAGACATGGCTGCAAAAATATTATCGTTCTATTCCATATGAAAGCAGGGGTATTAAAAAATGGTGCAATCATAATTATAGCCATCACTGGGTATACGATTAGACATAAGATGTTCATTCTGACTTACGTAAGGTATTATCTAATATGGATTCCGTGAAAAAGATATTATTGTAATGAATTGATCAATGTATTTTAGATATCTAAACTTGAGTCGCAAATTGTTACTCGAGACGATGGTTTGACACTCGACGCAGCTGTGATGAAACAAGGTGAAGTCCGACAAGAGACTAACAAGTTGAGGGCCACAATCAAAACCAATCAAACCAAATTGAACAGGCATAATGCCAAACTGCAAGCTGCCCGGGAAGAAAAAAACAAACTGCAGGAGCAACTTCTAAAAGCCCAAGAAAAGGTAATATGATAAGTTTTATTGAGTGTGCATCTAAAATCTCTGTCAGTGCTCCATATTGTTTATTTTTTTTATTTATTTACAGATACAAGAACTGTGCTCCCTGCAGACCCAGTATGATACCATTGTAGAAGCCATTGAAAGGGCAGAGGTTCAGCTAATTTCATTTGCCGAATCGTCTGATATTTTAAAATTGGAATTGGACAAGGCAGAAAAGAGCAAAAAAAACACCATCGCACGACTCAGGTTCATAACTTTGCCTTAATTTTAATATTCCACCGCACAGTAAGCAGTGAAAGTTTGTTTCTTATAGTTCACATTCATTTTTCTGGTTTGAGAAACGCAGTTGTATATAATAAATAAACTCTTAGGGTCTGCCAAACTATGTGCCGCCAGAAGTCTCAAAAATTTTCATTTTAAATAATGCCTATTCATTTAAATTTTCTTAAATGAATAGGCATAAATAATTATCTTAGTCCGCTCCCAACACGAAGCATATGAGCTAAAACAAGACTGGTGGTAAACTAAATCACTCTCTGTGCACTTTTAGAATCGGATTGATGGGAAGGAATTTCGATCATCACAGACATACATGCCTCCGAACAGAAATCAATTTAAAAATTAATGTATAAAATTTACCACGAACTGAAGTCTTACTTTGATATAATTTATTTCAAACAATATTTTGACTATTCTGTTTGAAGGGAAGAGATTGAAGTTCACCGAAAAAAACACATGGAATTCGACAAATTGAATAATAGCATCTGTACATTGAACAATGACATCGATAGCCACAAATCGAAGAACGTCCACGGCCAGCTGGAAACGTTAAAAATTACTCTGGCACAACTACACTCAAAGAAAGATGACCTCGCTGTAAAGGTTATCGCTCAAATGGCCAATATCGACAAAATCAAAGATGAAATATCTAATCAGCAGGTATTACTATCTTTTATAAACTTGCATTGTGCCCATGTTGGAATTCATACTCCATATTGCACCGTAACTGGATTTCTTTCATAAAACTTTTCATTGTTTGTATAAGGTTGAAAAATTTAAAAGAACTAATGTTTATTTTAACGCAAAACAGACTAAAACAATTGTCGTCACCAAATACTGAAAGAGTACTAAAATCGTTCAAATTTTCTAAGAGTGCATATTGCTTGTGTATTAAAAATATATAACTTACGAGACAAACTATTAGTAGTCCGTTTTGCCATTTAATGTAATTTAAATCCGATTCCCAATATCAGTTCCTGTGGAGTGACTGAGAAAAAATTATCTTATCGTGTTTGTCTCGTATGATCTTTTAATTTAGAAATATTCATCACATTGACATAATAAGCTTTTATGGTTTTTTTTTAAACTTTAAAATAAATAATGACTATAATTACGGCTAGTTGTGATTTCAATTTTGGACAAATAAATTAATATTGTTATATCAATAATTCACATTTATTACTGCCATGATAAAAATATCTACAGTATAAAAACTCTTATTTTATTATAAAGTTAAAAAGCTGGTTCACCAATGTTGGAATCTCAATCGGATCTTTGAACAAATAAGACCAACAGTAGCTAATTTCTCTTATATTAAATGTAATTTTATCATATTAACCTTTTCACCGCATATGACCGCTATGCATGTCCTATCGAACATGCCCTCACCGCGCGTGACACGTATAGATGTCATGGAAATTTCAAACCCTATATAAGAGCTATCTATTGTGTTAAAATTGTATAACATGGTTGAAAATATTACTAAATGTATATTTTACCAAATTCAATAGATGGCATTAGTCAAAAAAGATTCAATATAATTTGTTTCTGGAACACGCCGTGAACATACGTCACCAATGCAAGATGGCCGCCGTTGATTCATGGTGTTTCTCGTAAGAACTGTGCGCCACGTATTTACAAAATATGCATATATCATTATATTATTTGGGATAATGTAAATAATCGATCGAGTGCGGCTGAAATTGAAATTGTTCCGAGAATTTAATATTATAAGCATGGTATGGTTGTGGCGCAGAGTTCTCGGTCACGCGTGGCGGTATTTTGCAATATGGCGACGTCACGCCGAAATTTGCATGAAGAATGATTATTGTTGAATTAAACCGAAAATACAAGAAATATATTAAATTTGAATCGTTCAAACTATGTACATTCTCACAAATTTTGTCACTAACGACCCGGGTTTCGCCTTTCGGCATCTTCAGGCATTCCCGGGTCGTTAGTGACAAAATTTGTGAGAATTTACATAGTTTGAACGATTCAAATTTAATATTGAAATTCCACCAAGCACCTTCAGTCGAAATCTTAAATTAAGAAATATATTGTATTTTATTATTGAAAAAATTACTTTGGGTGGCAATTAACATGTTTGATTAGTTAAAAAAATATTACAACCTATATTTATAGTCGAAAACACGATAACAAAATCCGCAAAAAAGCAGCCGCGTACAGGGCATGTTCGCTAAATTTGGTGACGCGGGCAAAGAGTTAACAATTTTTATTGTAATACTTACTGAAATATTAGTATTTTCCATTTTCGAAACTGGTATTTTCATATTAAAATAACTGCTGAAATACTGGGATCCCAGAATTGCAATCCCTAGACTCCTGATAAGTTATTGCTTTGTGGTATTTCACACCTTTGCATCCATCCATATTTGTATGTCTCCCACAATCAATCGACAGTTAAAAACAAAACATATTTTTACATGTCCCACACACTCCTCATAATGAGAATAAACTTTTGTTTGTCTGTTTTATATTTGTTAAACTGACAATCTTTTCTGTACTCATTGTATAGATCAATAAGCGGGAGCTGGATGACAATTTGAAATTGAGGATATGCGAAAGTGAGCAAAGTGAACTGCAAGATGCTATTTCCAAGATTGATGAAAAAATTGGAGAATTAAATCACGCCACTTTGTCCAGAGAGAAAAAATCTCTCATTGAAAATGAAAATAGCGCTATACTAGATAAAGCTCGCACTGAAGGTGAAATAAAACAGCTACAGGTAAAACACGGTTTATGAAATACTTTTTCATATCTTATAAATATTGCTGTTTTTCTATTAATCACATGAAGTGAAAAATGTCAGTCAGATATATAGAAATCCTGGATTTTGCATTTGTATTCTTCTTGTGGATATATAAGTGAGGCTGTCTGATGAAGATAAAAATACATCGACCACATGCTGATGATATCGACTGTGGAAAGGAAAAAGGACGTAACCCACACATATCAAATTTTACATGAGGCGCTAAAAACGTGTTTTGATGATTTTGTGAAATATGCAAATTATGAATTATACACAACCTTGAAGTGCACGGATACTTCTAAACTGGTGTTAAATTGACATAACCTAATATTAATTAAAGAAATTGTCTCGGAAAAACCTTTATTACATTGTTTTTTCTTGGTTTTATTTTTTTACAAGGTCATCTTTTTCAAACTTAAAAGCTAAATTAAGATACTTATTAGGCATTTTCAGCTTCCATCCTTTTGATAGAATGTGTATCAAGTTGTATACATTGTGGTTATCGAAAAAAAGCTGTTTTGAAAACTTGAGGGTTACGTCCTTTTTCCTTTCCACAGTCGATATATAATATGTATGTCATTAATTTTTTAACTGCACAAAAAAGAAAAGTTTAACTGGAAAGTCAGATTACAAGAGTGTATTGAGGGTTTCACCTTAATAGTAAAACTAAAAACAAAATTTATCTATGATGCAAAAAATCCACATGAAACATTTTAAAGAATTTTTAACTAGATTCACATGCATCAATTGGTCAATAATGTATTGTTTAATTGTTTTTGATTTCGAATCACAAATGAACATCATAACTTAAACTCCAAGGTAAAATCTATTTCCTTTGGGATTTACCTTCCTCATATTCCTTCCTCAAGTAATTAATTTGTAGTTAGTGCTGTTTATATCTTATCGCCTTCCTTGCATCCTGTACAAAGGAAATACTCCATCTTTCATTTTGTAATCTATATGTTAGTAGTAAGAATCAATTTTTAGTTTGTAAATAATCTTACAATAGTGTGTCTGAAGATACTTCTCAAAGAGGCAAAACATGTGTCACAATTTTTTAAACTACCTGTGAAATAACATAGTCATGAAATTTAATTTATATTCACTTTAAAATTCAACATGGTTATTCCACCAAAAAACCTCAATAATCATTGTTCAATTAATGTGAGACTGTTTTTTCTAGGAATCTGTTAGGCATGGAAATGTTGAACTCAAACAACCTATGTATAAAAATGTAGAAAACAAATATAGAGAGAAGTTTTATGAACTAGAATTACTAAAAGTGGCCAATCGTGATATAAAAGAATACGCTGTGGCCATGGACGTCTGCCTTATGGAGTTTCACAAAAAGAAAATGGAGAAAATTAACTTTATCATCAGGTTTGAAAAAACTTCAACATATTCGAGCTATGTGCTATTTATTTGGTGCCCAAAAGGCAATAATTTACTTTAATTTTAATTAAGTTATTTTTATATTGCCATCAATATATATATATATATATTAAAATCAAATTCCCAGTCCCAATTGAGTCGTCTGGTATCAAAAGCAGAACTGTTCCATACATGATGTATCGAACAGTTCTTCTTTTGATACCAGACGACTCAATTTATTCAAGTCCAAGCCATTGCGATCCATCAATTTTTGATAGGTGGAATCCATAATTTCTTTTTAATTTCAGGGATATGTGGAGAAACATCTATAGAGGCAATGATATTGACTATATAGAAATCAAAACTGATGAAGATACGGCTGCTACCACTACTGGAAATAAAAAAGTTTACAAATATAGGTAAGTCAGGCAGAACTGAAAAATCAGTCAACATTTAAATGCAACAAATTCTGTAATTTACTTTGTGAAACTGATGTTTTTTTTTCTTTTCAGGGTGGTCCAAAGAAGAAACGATGTGGAAATAGATATGAGAGGCCGATGCAGTGCCGGACAGAAAGTTCTCGCTTGTTTGATCATTCGGATGGCTTTAGCAGAAACCTTCAGCAACAGGTGATTAACGATAGAACCAGCTTTTTTCTTATAAAAGAATACTAGTATAGTTGATTTATAATTAGTCAACTTGGATTAGGTAGAAATTAAGGCCCGCCGGACATTCTGACTCGATTGTAAGTAGAGCAAATTCCAAAAAAAAATTCAAGGTATTCATTGGAGAGCCAGTTGATCTCAATTCACTTACACTCTTTCATTTTCCACATTTTCTTTTAGTTTGAGTCCATTGAAGTGAAAAGGTAACTTTTTTCTTCAATCTCATTTTTGTCGATCATTAGTTTACGTATGCTAGTATAGTTTACCAAAAAAACATTGCAGTCCACAGAATTAAAAATAATGAGTTGAGTGGTCTGTGAGGTCCAAAAAATTCAAAACCGCTCTTCTAAACTTTTTTTTTAATCCATGTCCTCTACCAATATATGGCCATCAAAAAACACCCATGCCTTCGAACAGAAATTGATAAATCGATTGAAAAAATGCAGTTCGTACTGGGACTCAAACCTGTGAGATCCCGATCCCGTTGACCCGACAAACTATTATTAATTATTTATTTTCAGATTCGGTGTAATGGCTATGGATGAACCTACAACAAATCTAGACAGAGAAAACATCACGAGTCTGTGCAGTGCATTGGGAGACATGGTCTTGACCAGAATGAAACAAAACAACTTCATGTTCATCATCATCACTCACGATGAAGAATTTCTGACGTCCTTGGGTAGAGTCGACAAACTGACTCATTTCTACGAAGTGGCGCGAAATCAAGACGGCAGATCAAGGATCACCAAGAAACCAATGCTTTAAATGACTTAACTTCTTGACTGTTTTCTTATTGAAATACTTTTCCTCGTGTGATAAAAAGTTATATTGCTTCTCATAAAATTATTATGTAGTCATATTAAGATGTTATGTACAGCACATCATAACTCTTTTAAATTTTAACCCTTTGATTAGTATTGCCTTACCGGTACGGCTAAGTATTTTGTCACTTTTTATCTGTTGCTGTCTTCATACATTTCATTGAATTATTATTTTTTCTCGGATATAGATACTACTCATTGATTTTTGTGCATTGACATTATTTTTACATTATTAACACTATGACCCACTGACACCTTTTGGCATAAATTTCTCCTTAACCATAGACGCCTTTTGGTGTACAGAGCATACGCCAATTTTGTCATATCTGAAAATTTCACATACATGTATGTATACACACACATATAGATAAAAAATATATGTAGATTATTCAAAAGGATGCAAATATTTTGCACAAAAATGTATAGTAAATAAAGTGTTAATTGCAAATGAACATAACTCTATATTTGTAAACAAATCAGTAGCCATATAATATTGAATACAAAAATATCGTAAAATTCTGTGTTGGGTTGATCCCTGCCCTTTAATCAATGTCAGTAAAGCACCGCGTGCCAACAGATGAAAGCAAAAAAAAACCTAAGCCCAATTTGAAAATGATAGCTTATCAATTCGTTTATTTGCACTTAAAGATTAAACTATTTGTTTTAAAACTCTAAGAAAATGTTTACTATTACTTATTGAAATAATAAGTAATATTCTTCCCAGATTAACCTTGAACCATTAAAAATGTTTTTATATTTTTGTCTGTGGCAATGGTCAAAATAATTAAAATATACGAAAAAACCTAATTTAATAAAAAATAACTCACTACCCAAAGGTTAAAATAAAAATTTCTTCAGTTTTCTTTAACTCTGCTTATTTTCTTGTATTCATGGATTGTGCTCATGGATTTATATTACAAACTGTAATGATTTTTGAGAATAAGAAAAATTATTGTTCAATACACGTAAAAACAAATCAAAAATTTGTTACCTGAATACGGTAACGTCGCATTGTCTATTATCTATTGATTTATATTTTTTTCATTTTTATTTTTTAAATGTATTGGATACTTCAAATATTAGTAATTTTTGTGAGTCATGTTATTTTTGAGTCGAGGGTTAATATTTGAAAACAAATAATATTGAATGTAAAAATCCATTATTTTCCAGTACCCTGGGATGAATGTCAATAGAGAACCACGTGTCCCCAGATAAGCTCAATAAAGATGTAAATTATTTTTATAAAATTAAAAATATCTCTATTTTCAAAACTGAAATTCACTATTTAGCAAGACGTGGTCCTATTTCATAAAAAATATTTTACATCTATAAACTGTAAAAAACTTAATACTTAATATATAAAATTGTACAACATTGAAAAATTTACTGTTACTACTATTATCAAAATAGTATTAAATGTTAAAAAATAAAAAAAATCATGCACCTTCATGTGTCTGAACACTCATTCAGTGTGTCATTCACAGGCTTATTTAAGTGCGACACTCTTGTGTAATGATTTTAATATTTTTTTTTTATGTTTGAGATATTTCCCTTATGTTATTCATGGAAGTATTGTCAGTTGTTACATAGCATGTTAATTACAGATCTGAATTAATAAATAAATTCTAAGAACACAGTTAACCTTTTGACCGCGGCTCGGATCCAAATTGGTTCAGATTGGGCTGCTATAGCAGTCAACCGCGGTCAAAGGGTTAAATAACTGTTAAATAAGCGTTGAATTACATGCTTTAAGGTGAAATTTAATTATTTTTGGCCTTTTATTTAATTGTAAGATTAGCATTGTTAAGTGTTGTTAGCTCTCGCGGCTCAGAGACTAGAAAAATACTTCTCTGCCGATGGGGGTCGTTTAGGGACCCCAGTGGTTTCCTCATTTTTGGCCTTATTCTTCTGAATTTCAAAAAAAAAATAGTCTAAGGGCTGTAAAATATCTCTCTGCATCATTCCTCATACATTTTTTTACAAAAATCTGTGGTTTTTTAATAAATAATCATATTTTAAGTTGCGCCTAAAAAAGACGTCATCCCAGCACACATATCGACTGTGGAAAGGAAAAAGGACTTAACCCACAACTTCTTCAAAACAGGTTTTTTTTGATAATCACAATGTATCAAACTTGATACACGTTCTATCAAAAGGATGCAAGCTGCAAATGCCGAATTAGTATCTAAATTTAGCTTTTAACTTTCAAAAAATGACCTTGTAAAAAATTAAAACCAAGAAAAAAGACTGAAATAAAGGTTTTTCCTAGACAATTTCTTTAATTAATATTAGATTATGTCAATTAAACACTAGTTTAGAAGTCTCCGTGCACTTCAGGGTTGTGTATAATTCATAATTTGCATATGTCACAAAATCATCAAAACACGTTTTTAGCGCCTCCTGTAAAATTTGACATGTGTGGGTTACGTCCTTTTTCCTTTCCACAGTCGATATGAAACTGCAACTGAAGAGTTTAGCCAACTATCTTACGAACGATCGCTAATCGCGGGCGCTTATCGTGTTATCGCGTATTTATATAAACTACAAAAGGTCCAAAAACCTATGATATAAGAATACCTTAATTATAAACATTGTATCACTCATATTAAAATAGATATTTAAGAAAATGTGGATATTGGGGTCGCATTTCTTGAGCTTAGAACCGGAAAAGTTAGAAAGGCAACAAAATTTAATTTCTCATACTAAAAATTTTGAAATCAAGTCCATCCACATTTATTTTTGTAATGTTAAAGACTGTCATTCTGTGGCCACTTACAAAGAGCCCTAGGCCAGTTTGCATCTTCTTCTGACCGGTGGGATCCCTGCATCCTGGATGACTGCCGGGTATCGTTCATAGGATGTAAACGCCGGAACTAAAGAATGTCATGAAAGGAAGTGACGCTGGCTGGTGGTGAGGAATCCTAGAAGCATTGCTTTGTAACTATATTCTCATTGTCTAGTGATGTTATATGGTGTGATATCCACAGTTAAAGGAAAAAAGATTGTCAAGAAAGGAGGAACACTTGAAAAATATACTTATTATTTTACATATTTTGGAATATTTTATTTTAATCACTTCATCAACGATAACACATCAGTCACAGCTGAGCGAATCTTATCACTCTCCATGTTTAACAGGTTTTCTTCTTGGATCGACGCCAACGATATACCTAGTTGTTCAGCCAACGCGGCTGGTGAGAACACTTGATAAATACACTTTTGAATGTACGGAATCAACTCGTCAGTGAAATAACCGCAACACACAATAAAAACTTCTTTTTCTTCCGGCGAAAATGTTTGCTGTTCTCTGTGATAATACACCGACAGCACTTTGGCTATGTAGGTCAACGATTGTGACATATCTTTGAGAACCTGACGAGCCAAACAAAGAGGAGCAGCCACCCGCAGAGTATTCAGAGCGCTCAACAAGCCGTTGCAATATTCTGCCAGCGGATAAAAATCCAAAAGATTCTCCGGGGGGGAGTTCTGATTCTGTTCTTTGTCAGGCAAAGCTTTCCGCGTAACCTTCCTGTTGTTTAACTTGTAATGCTTCATGTCCGATTCGAATTGATTGTCAGCTTTGCGAAGGGCTTTCGAAAAATCATTGGCTATGATATTTTTGAATAGCGGCGCCATTACTGCTCTCATATCGGCACCCACTCGACCAAACGACAGGCATAAATACATGCACTGATTGATTAAGGATTCTAATGACGATTCATCTTCTTGCGATGCGTATTGCTGCAAGATAGCTATCAATCTGTTCACCTGAAATTTAAAAAAATTAAAAGTCAATAAAATAGAACAACGTGAAAAGAAGACATACATCAAATTTTATGCTGTTAGGAATCGATAGATAAAATTGTTCTTATCTGATACGACTGCTGAATGTGCTGGGGTAAAATTAAACCTACAATCTTAAATACCCAAACGTACATTTTCCTTCAACCAACAAGAAAGTGCAGCAGCTCCATTTAATTCGTCCGTTTTTGTTTTCCCTCCTTGCGACTCTGACAAAAATATGGCTTTGTGCTGCGTCAAAATATTGAATAAATGTATCCTGTGCAACTCAACAATTTTTCTTAGGTGTTTTTCATCTGAAAAATAAAAAAAAAAAAATAACGCACTAGGAAGCACTTCACCCACCAAGGCTTAAAATTTATTTGTAAAGAATAATTACTTTCTTCATTGGTAGCTTCAGACAAAGCTGTATCAAACCATGCACCCCTGGCTTTCAAAAAGTGCAGCTGCAATCCGTCACCCACATTTCTCATTTTGTTTATTTTATTCGAGACACCGGAATCAATACTTAAATTGTTTGTGTCATCAATGGCAGATTCGTACACAGCATTTGCTCTTCTCAGATAACCGAGGACCTATTGGTAAAAAAAAATAATTCAATTTAAACATATCAACTCAATCCCTGCTCAGCTGCCAAAAACGACTTATCCTCTCACACCCAAGATGTCAAGAATTATTTAGGCAGTTATTTTACAGTGATAGTGAATATCCGTTTATACATATGCCGAATATTGGGATATGCGTATATATACGGGATTGCTGTCCGGGGTCAAACTCTTGATCTTGTATATTGTCGTTGTGCTTTCAAAATCCACTATTTTTCAAAACATTTATGTAGTCTCAAAACATCTTAAAATACAGTACGAATTACAATGACTGTCCTTGGCAAAATCAACATAATTGTAAAGCAATTCTAGAACGCCGCATATCATAATTGTTTGTTTTTGCAGATGCGGTGATTTATTATAATTTTTTTAATGCAACAATTCGATTTCTTAGATTATAACTTATTATTTCAAGAAGTAAATAATTTTATAGCTATTACTTCAAAATTCGGGACTAGATCTTTAGCTGTTTTCATTTGTGGGCTTGTAGCTCTCTACTAACGTCGATTCCAGGAAAAGAATCCACTCAAAATAAAATTTAACGCTCAATATTATATGGCTACTAATTTCTTTACAAAAATGAACCTTTTTAAAATATCTTTTGATTATTTGCAACAAATAATAAAAAATATGTGACTACCAAAAATCACTGATAGATGTGCATATTATCAATATATATAAAGAAAAAATAATAATTTCATAAAATATATGAAAATGGCAATAAATAATAGATGACAAAAAAGTTCGCCGTACCGGTACAGTTATACTCTTCAAAGGGTTAATACCGAGTTTAGTCTTTTTGACTCCTTAACTACAAGACTTCAGATTCAAATCATAATTGAACTATTCGAATAATATATTGATTTTTCAATGACTATCCAAGAGTTTCGAATACATTTTATTAGAATTTATGATAATTAAGGTAAAAACTGCAGTCCAATAATCAAAGAAGATTTAAAGATACACCTCAAATGACAACAGGTGTTAAAAAAAACAACATTTTAGGCGGTTGACGATTACCTGTAGACACTGAGGTAATGGCAGATCGTATCTTAGCTGGTTGAAAAGATGATGAAGTGTTTCAAACCACAAACGAGTTACTTCAGATGTTATGTTCTACAAAAAAATTAAAAAATTATTAGCATATTGACTTCACGTTAGTAAGAACATTCATTAAAATATCTTTATTACACAACTTAACGTACTTGAATGGCAGGCAAATCATTGTACTTTCTAGAAAGGTTTCTTATGTAAGTAAATAGATCTAGTGCACCCTCATAGTCACCCTGATTCAAAGCTGCCTGCATCAAGATAGGCAATTCCAATATACCCAATAGCTGATCGCTCTGATATTGAATTTGATCATTGAACCTAAAATTTATATATGAATAAAGAAGATTATACTTGAAACATGGCTTATTTTGAGTTGTCATGATAAAGTAATATATTTTTTTTTTACAATAGATGAGTTCTGAACACCAGTTGAATGAAGAATTATGTGATTGCTTCGAGACAAAAAAAATCTTACCCTCTTTCTTTTATGATGTTTTTTGAAACAGAGGCAAAGTTTTCACATTCTGATATTAAAACCGGCATCTTTTCTATCAATTCATCAAGATGTGTTTTAGATTCATTGAAATCTTTCAATATTTTGTTTGAGCAGTCAGCTGTCTCCACAAACGTTCGGTAATTTGTCAGTGCCAGTTCTTGGGTTTGTTCTGTTAATGTTTTTGTTTCATCCCTCAAACGTAGCGGCTCCGACAGAATTTGGTCGAATGTGCACTTTCCCAATTTCGATAAGTATTCAGTAGTAGACTCGGAATCTAAATAATCTAAAAAAATGCATATATATAATATGTTATTACATACGAAATACAAGTATATCGATGTGCATATTATATTTATGTACCCAATAGACTATAATTTAAAATTATGAGTTACCATTTTCCGTATCATGAAGAATCATATTAAGAACATCTTTAGAGACAGGTTCCATAATTATAAAATAATATTAACGATTTTATAATATAAAAATATACTTCATCTGTCAACGCTTTTGACAGATGTCATATTATCTATGCAAATGTCACTTCACTATTTACCATAAGCTATGTGCAACGTCAGTAGAGGCCTATACATTTTTTTGTGCAATTTTTATTCTTCTAAAAAATATATTTTAGGCATTATGTATGATTTTTTTACTGTTAAGCAATTGTCGTGTTTTTTTGATCCACTATATCAGTTTCAGTAAACATTCTATTATATAATAACATTATTGTCTATTAGCAAAATATAACCTAAACAATTTGACGTCTGATAATTACGTGCGGCATAAATCGAATTCGTTTTAGTAAAAGGTAATGAATTAAAGTAGATCACTCTGACAATTAATTACAACTATATATCAATGAAAATATTAACTGAATGTAAATCGCAAATAAATACGGTCCGTCAACCCGATTTATAATAGTAGATTCATTTTAAATTAAAACAATTGTCTTGTTTATGTATAGAAATGTGAGACTATATACTAGATCAGGCATGGGCAACCTTTCCTAGGTCTGGGGCCAAATTATCATTCTATCTCCGAGTCAAGGGCCGGACCAAATTATATTATAATAAACAAAATAAAATAATATTTAATTAAATAAAACACGTTGCTATTTCTTATATGGTGGTGATCATAAACTAGTAGAGTGGAGCCACTGTAAGCGCCCGTGTCACCTCCATTATTGAATCCCTCACTGGACCTATTAATTTCTTTCTCTATTACTTCGCCGAGATGAATCAGATTAACCTCTTAGAGGGAGCTTTGCTCAGGACTAACGGTTAGCTAATCACTCGCTACATCAAGTTTTTTTTAGAACTGGGTGGGGAGGACATCCATGCTGAAAAAAGTGGTGATTGAACGATAGGGCTAAGACAAGACTAGTGATTGCTCTCGCTATGCCGTTTTTAGAGATTGTATAGGTGGAAGGGATTTTTAGTCACCACTAACATCCATGCCTCCATACAGAAATCCATCGATCAATTGTGAATGAAACTGACCATACTGGATGTTAACCAACTGACTAAAGATGTTAACCACTCGAACACAGACCCTGCTGACAATAACGTATCAACAGTCTCTCCTGCCCCCTTTTTCTCTGATGGTGTCTGCCATTGGCGGATCCAGAAATTGTTCAAGGAGGTGGCCATTCAATTCTAAAATAAACATCATACACAAATAATACATTAAAAAATAGATGATTTATAAATAATATATCTATATAAAAGCAGTCAATACATAATTAAGTATGTATTCTATAAAACGTGGTAAACTAAACAATTAAAAATCCCATTTCACTATAAAGTTTAAATAAAGTAGAAAAATGAAGAAAAAAAATCTCCTCAGGGGGGACCATGCCCCCCCCCCCCCTTGGATCTGCCAATAATGTCTGCTCACCATTATTAGATTCATGGTTTTTTTCTGTACTTTAGAAACATAAATCGAGATGGAGATATCAAAGGCAGGCGATGAAAATGCCGTCATGATGACCTATAATGAGGCCAGTAATTTTCAATGGGACCTTGTAAAAGAATGGAAACCGTACACAGATGTGTAAGTATCCGTCACCTTCTGCAACATCCTTACCAAAATGACTGAATGACGAAATGAATGTTATTTTTCCTTCGAATCAAACAACTGTCAAGAATGATTTTCTTTTTTAAATTTAATGATTGTAACCATGGGTTATAAATGAAATAACTGTGTATACTTTATAAGCATGTTAAGCTCTTGCGTAAATGACTGAAATAATAAAATTATTATTAATTCTTATGAGTGCAGATAACCCGGATATTTCTTTTGAACTAGCTTATCAATATTTGCATTATTTTTTTTCACTGATGTCTGCGTGAATGTCCAGTAAATAGTTAATTCTCAGAAATTGATAATAAAAGCAATCTGAATGCATCCAATTCTACTTTGATCCATACTTTTCTCGCATTGACATATATGTCAATAACTATTTAAAAATACACAAAATTTTCCACAGTTACAGATAATATACAATTTTTATGTATATATATACAATAGTTGAAATCTGCTTATTCGAATGAATCAACCCAAAGGTATTAATAAAAATCCAGAAAACAAGTCTCTTTTTTTCTAGATAATCCCCTGATTAATAATAATATGAATTCTTATTTTAATATGTAACAATCTAGGAAAGTGATTCCAAATATACGTTACATAACAATCTGGGTTGAAGATGCTTATTGTGACATTTCAATTATATTTTTTTTATAACTACGTACATTTAAATTAACAGATGGGCATTCAAAGCTGGCACATGGGTTCTCGGCGGAGCAAGCGGTATCTGTGGATTTATTATCAATATGCACTATCGTAACAAACTGAAACTGGGAAAATATGGACATTTTTCTACTTATATGCCACTAACGATCTTGCCAACAATCTTTGGTTCATTTTATCATCGAATGGTAACTATTCTTAATAATGGCTATAATAATTTAAGATTTCGACTGAAGGTGCTTGGTGGAATTTCAATACTAAATTTAAATCATTCAAATTTTACGGTTATAATAATTTTTAATTTCTACCAAAAATATGGAATTACGAAATTTTCTAAATGAGGCAACATCTACACGGGACAGAGTTTATATTTTCGTTAGATACTTCATGAAAATCCATTTTCAATACAACAATTTTATTGAGAACTATGTCTATCTACAAATAATTACAAACCTAAGGAGCGAGCCCCACTACCCCACTAAAAGATTTGAATGAATACCTACTACAGTAGAACAATGATTCATTTTTTTAGTATTTTACTAGCTAATGGAGTGTGTATAGTCTTGTTTTTTGGGATTCCTAACTTCACTGCGATTATTTTGTTTAATAACTATTTTAAGATGCGTCCGTACCATATATAGTGAGACCGTCTCTAAAGAAACACTGTCCGTACTACCTATGTATGGGATTAGCAAATAATGTGTTAAACACTCTTCGTATGTATGATAAGTTGGGGCTGTAGAGTAAATTTTAAAAAATCATAAATGTGGGAAAACAAACAAATGCTACTAGAATGATAGATTGTATGATTGTACATACCTAATTCACAAAAGGTTGAATCAGCGAAGTGATTCAAATTTATATTGAATCTGTTGATTCTTTCTTTATTAACAGCTTAACGACCGCACGTTTTTTTAATAAAATTTCACCTGGCGAAATAAAATTTTGCGAAAAATTCGCAAAAATTATAATTTTACTAAATTCACTATAATTTGTAAGCAAATTGAAATATCTTTACAAAATTTAATTTTCTTAGCTTCCAGATACTTCGCCTATACGCATATATGTGTCCGCCGGCCAGCAACCTTTGTTTTTCAAAGACTCAAATACGCGTCCACGGTCGTTAAGCTGTTAACTATTATTTCAAGCCTTGAGAATGTATCATCAAATAAACTCACAATGACGCAAAACAAAAGAAGACTTTTACTATGCCGCTAACTAAAATTACGTTTTTAATTTATAGGTAATATCCACAAACATATTGGTAGAGAAAGACATCTGTCCAGTCTGCATAGAAACTAGAGGCGTGGTTATTCAAAACATGTGTGGTGTGGTTTATCCATTCATTTTAGCGCCCATCGCTAATTACATGGTGAGTCAGATTTAAACCCCAATGCAGCGACACCGATAGAGATTTTACTGCTTCTTTCAATATATATGTAATATACAAGTAATTTTCAATTACAAAGTCTTCGAATTTTGTCTTTTGCTGTTGGTATAGATTGCAATACCAACATACTGATGTCGAAAATACTTATCAAAATATTGCTTAACTGTTCGCCAACAAACTTTAAATATGAATGCTTTACAGAAGGCATGGGCAACCTTTCCTAGGTTTGGGGCCTTATCACTGTCTCTGAGTCAAGGGCCGGACCAAATTAAATTATAATAAACATAATAAAGTAATATTTAATTAAATTACTTAGCCGATATGAATCAGGGCCAGACAAAATGGCTCGGAGGGCCGAATTCGGCCCACGGGCCAGTGGTTGCCCATATATGCTTTAGACTTGTAGATTTAAAGATTTCAGGATTGATGAACTAGCCTTTTTCATAACCTCAGTTATATTTCAATCAATGAAACAGTAAATTGTATTTTTTTATTTGGATTTGTATAAGGTATTTTTTATACATTCATTGATTTATTTTTATAATACCGTCAATTGATATGTATTGCAACCCCCAACTGTTGATATATTCATTTCTTCAGTGTGTATTCAACTATAAACAATTTCAATTATCTTCCTTTAACAGTTGGCCAATATGTACAGCACCGTAAGGATTCCTGTAATGCATATGGAAACTAAGAAACTGTGGGAGTTTCATAAGACTGTATCCAAAGGTCTATACAAAAAGCTGCCTTACATGATAATAGGAAACACCATACTGGCAACGTTCATCATCCACTGCGAATTTCGTAATTTCGCACACATTAATGAAGAAATTCGTAAAATAGAAATGAAAATGAAAAGAAGAGATGTCACGAAAGAGCAAGATATAATTTAGTTTTATCAAAATTTTCAAAAAAATCAATTGGAAGTAAATACGAGACTATTCAATTAATAATACCTGACTCAAAAGATACTATTCTTGTATAAAAAAAATGAAATACTCATTTGTACTAATTTCATTTTTATTTTAAATGATCAGGATTCGCTCATGACGAATATTATCAACTAAGGGAATACAATATTACAGTGCTATACAGAAAAAATTAAATTATTTGAGTGAAGCCAACAATTGGTAGTGAAAATAATTTACTGATACTTAAGATACAAAATATAAATCAGTAGTACTAAATTGACTAAAATTAAATAATTTGAAAACTCATCAAAGAACAGTTAAGTTAAAGTGGCAACTAATGGTACATTCAAATTTTATTAAAATCTAGGATTTTTTTACAAAATAATTTATCATGTAGAATAAAATTAATAACTGGACAATAATTAAACTGTTTCTAGATAACGCAGGACAGTAGTAGATTATTTCAAAATCAACAGCCGGAATAATTTAATTTTATACTGTAATATCAGTTATTAATGCTCGTCATGAGCGAAACCAGTCCTGATCATTTAAAATTAAAGTAGAATTAGAATTTACCTGGCTCTACATTGAGGTCAAAAGTATTTAAATTTGAATGCTTACGGGATTGACTTAACTGGTATATAGTTCTACAAGAATTATATTACAGCGAAACCTGATTCTAAACTCGTTTGTCTCAAAGATTTTTTCAACGCTTTTCAGTTTCTCAGCTAGGGTTATAGTATTTTTCATTTTGGCATTTTAGTTTTGACTTTTAAGTTAGAAAAATTCGCACAACCAGTATGCGATGTAAGAAAATTTATGAGTGAAAAAAGAAATATACATAAAAAACGGTCAATCTGAATAGTAATTGGGACAAGACGATAATATTTAGATGATAGATCGAGGAAATCGGTAAATCGGGGAATGATTAATATAGAATTATTAAACATTTTTATTACGGGATCTTGGTTGAGTAAAAAATAAACGATGCAATGAAAAAGAGGAAGATAGCGAGAACGGAAGATCTGGGTACTGATAAAATTGACTCCACAACCTTTGTTGAGATTTCTTCTGACACCAAATAGTTTTAAATAATAGTGTACATGCTCTAATAACTATTTTGAACCAAACAGCTTGGACAAAGGCTACTGTTAATTTTTCTGGGTGAGGTAGTTGGGCGAGTCATAAAATCAAAACACTTATTTAATTGAAGCACATTCAAATCGATTGGGAGTGCATTTATGTACTGCCATGAGTCACCATGCACTGCAACAAAGAAAATACCAATATCACCATCTATGTTTTCTATAGCCGTAGCTGTGCATTGGATTATTTTTTTAAATAACTAAAATAGATGTTGCACGATTCTGAAACGCTAAAAAACTTAAAAGCCAGGCTACTTACATAGAATTGCCTGCCAACCCTGGGCTATTGATGACCGACTTTGTCAATAGTTTTTTTAAACTAAGTCAATCAGTCGGAGGGATAAGTCTTATAATTGTTATCGATGAATTTAAATGAATAAAACCCAGTTTCAATTGATTAAAGTAGAATATAGTGGACGCATTTAGGAACATGCATTTTTATAGTGAAACTTGTAATTTATTTATTGAAATATATAAAAAAATCTTTTGTTAAAAACCGTCTTTTATTCCACTGAGAAGAGTATCGACTACACTTTTTTCTTCACAGAAAAGGCAAATCAATGTATCACAACAAAAATACTACTTACAAAGTTATACTTAAAAACTCATTTCTTTAAAAAAAATACTCAGTGGTGGCTCGTTGGTATGATATTTGGGGGATATTTTATTTAAAATATCAAAAATAATAACAATTAAAAGAAAAAGCTATTTACAAATAAAGTCCATTCCTCTATTTTTATTATTGACAAATTTTTCTATAACTTTTTCGTTAAAGTTTGATATTTTTCCAATCGTATCTTAGCATTGATAAAGCTGTCAATCTTTCTTGACTAGTTGTGTTCCTAAGGTAAGTTTTAATTCTTTTTAATGTAGAAAAGCAACCCTCAGGTTCTGCAGTTGTCATTGGAGCAAAATTTTTAAAAGCTTCGTCAGTTCTCCGAGAACATCGCATAAGTTATTAGCATGGATAATTTTCAATAATGATGTTATATTTAAAAAAGAAGCTTGGCATGCAAACTAAGGGCGTAAAACACTTACAAAGAGTTGTTAAGAGTATGTAAAAATGCAAAGTGATCACGATTGCGTGGGCACAAATTCGCTAAATCAGCCAATTCACCCAACGACACTGCTCCGAGCTGCACCGCGACACTGACTAAACAGCGAGACCCTCCCTCCAGTCTATACATTTCACGCCATACAGTGACACACCAAATTCTAGGAGCAATGACGCTGCGCAGCGCTCGCGTCACTCCTTCGATGTATAATACATCATGTATTATTGTACACTCTGTCAGCACAATATACAGTAATGCATCTGAGGAACGATCGGCGCCCGCTCAGCAAATACGTGCCACACTTTTAAATAGTTATTTGTATAATATTATAGATAAAATAAAAGTAAATAAAATTACATTTCTATCAAATTTTCTTGGGGGTGCTGCAGCTAGTGTATATGAACGAGCCACAACTGAATATACTACAAATGTACAGTTTTTATGATTTGTAATAAAAAATGATATTAATAACATATATTTGTATTTAAAAAAAAAACTTTTCTTATCTTATTCCAATATTTAATTAAACCTTTGAAGAGTATGGCTGCATATGTGCAGCCAAAGGTTGTGTTATCTAATACAGTGGAACCTTGATTCTACGTTTGTCATGGGACCGTAATAAATGAACGAATGTGGGAAATTTTCAAATACCCAAAAAAATGTCTAATTTTCAAAAAACTTTTTTTTTTTTTATTTAAGAATAAATTAATATATTTTTAAATTGCTTAAAACAAAGTAATTAGCCTATTTGCAGTTTGGCACTCAAATTTTAACAAAGACCCTTCAAAATCGCATACATTTCTGAGTCGACTTTTTTTTCTTGAATTTTTTCCGTCTTGAATTGTTTTCAGTTTCTCAGCTAGAGTTCTAGTTTTCCTCATTTAGGCATTTTATTTTAGACTTTTGAGTTAGAAAAAAACACACAACAAGATGCGAGGTAAGACTATTTTTATGAGTGAAATGAAAAATATTCAACGAAAACGGTCAATTGGGGTAATATTTGTGACGGGACCATAATATTTAGACAATAGATTGAGGAAACCGATAAATCGGGGAACGATTAATGCGGGATTATTTAACATTGATCTTATGGGTGTTTGGCCGGGACTATGAAAAGTAAACAATCCATGTGGGAAACAAACAATGCGAGAACTGTAGATCGGCTTCCACTGTATTAATTGTCATTCTCATGCGTTTAATTGAATTGTCATGATTTTTTCACAAATCAATAAAAATCATATATTTGTGATTTTTGGCAGTCACGTTATTTTTTTTATTTGTTTCAAATAAACAAAAAAAAATAGTTCATTACTCAAAGGATTAACCACTTGAATGCCGTGCGATCACCGGTGCACAATTTTTTATACATTCCACGTAGGTTGCGCGAGCACTGGCGCTGGATACAACAGGCTTGACAATGTTTATATTTTAAGTAAGATTTACGCATATTATGAAGGTATTATATTTGTTTATACCTTTGCAAAATTCAAACATAATTGTATCAGTATGTAGAAGCAAACATAATCGCTCGGTGTAATATGAACGGCACCTAAGCTTCAGTAAGCGGCAGCTAAGATTCAGACCAGTTTCACTCATGATGCTTGAGGTAAGTGAACCCGATTCTTACTTTTAATAAAAGATGTGGAATTAGTACTAATAGGTGTTTTATTCTTTTAATACAATGCTTTTCATCCAAGAATCAACAGTAAGCACCTTTAAAATATGCCATTTATGTCAAACATCTGCACCTATGTCACAAAAAAGATAAAAGACAGCATAAAATAGCTTATTTCCAGAATTAACTGTTAAAATTTATTTGTCATTTTTTTACATTTAAATACACAAATTAACAATAATAATTTTATTGGAAAAGCTGATATAATAAACAAAATCAAAAGCTGTAAGGTTTTTTAAATGAACATATTAGTAAACTCGATATATCAACGAGATATAAATAATTTGCATGTTCAATATTACGCCTGATAATAAAGAACATTACGACTTTTCATCACCTGGATGACATAATAAATATGGAGTTTAATATTAGGCATTCTCGGTGTACATTGAAACAGTTGAGCGTCTTTCGTCAAAAAACAAATCTGGAAGTTTTGAAAATGGTATTAACTTTTTAAATTCAAGAAGTACAAATGCACATTTTTAAACATTATATACGAGAGATCACATTGAATTATGAACGTGTCCGATAAGATTATCGCCATGCATGCCGTGCACAAAAAAGCTCTCATTTCTTATTTATTTAAAGTGTGTCAGCACGCGACGATCATCCGCGACTGCCTTCCCTTTTCACACTAGCAATGCTTGAAACGGAAATGAACACAAGACCGGCACTTAACATTAGAGATATTTGCACTTAAAGTAATTTTACATACACATTCGGATCCGGCATTCTATTAGAGAAGTTCTACTTTGCCAGTTCGCAGATGAGAGCGTTAGCGATGAACGGTCGCATCGTTTCACTGATTCATCCATTCGTAAGCGTCGATGATTATTTCACTCATTACTTTTTACATCGACTACGATCGCAGATTCAAATATTCGTATAAGATCGATTCTTCTGCGGGTACGATCACACTATAATTCTATAAAATTTAATTCTTTTAAATTGATTCAAGTCTTTTAAAATATCTTATCTAATAGGTCTAACAATTTGAAAGGTGGATACCCTAATTAATTCATAGCACGAGGTACAACATTCAATACGAGAGTATATCCTCAGATTCAGTCAACGTAATGTCCCACAAAATATAAAAGGGAATGATTAGCTGAAATTATGAGTTGTTTTTAAATTTTTAATGTGACAAATTATTTACTGTTTGCGTTTTAATTTTGAAAAAACCGCGTGGAAAATCTCCGAGTTGAGAAATCACTTCACCGTGCCCGGTCGATTAAACATTACCAGGGATTGCTGCTTCGAGAATAAGACCACGGAGGATTCACCAATCGATTGGGCGAGCCGGTTCCTTTTTCTCGCGAAGTCTTCACGGGAGAGTTGAGGTCTGACGACCTGTGGCCGCCGTACCGGTTGCACGGCAGCGACATCAAAAAAAGAGAATCATCCGAGGTTCTGTATACCGGAAAACTCGAAGAATCCAACAGTTTCTTATCTAGGTTGACCCTGCCGCGCTGATAGCTGTCCTGGGAATTAATTTTGTGCGCGGCGGGCGGACGAGTGAGGTGATTGCGGGCCGCCGAACCGTCTCGAAATTCGGCACTTCGGTGTGCAATTTTTTCATGCGGAGAATTGCACCCGTAACCGCTGCGGGAGTGACAGACTCTGGTCGGATTGTGAAGACGTTTAGTAATCTCCGATTGAGAATTACTGCGAGATTTGTTTGAGCGGAGGGCGTCAGACTGATCGTTGGCTGTTTGCCGAGGCCAGGCGTGGCGCTAGCAGCGCTGGTCCATATACTCTTGGTAAGAGGCCGTCACCTCTTCTGACTGGTAACGGGTGAGCTTGATGCTGCGTCTCATCTCTGACGTTATGTTCGCCTTGTAGCCCCCCTTGCGTAACAGAGAGTCTATCGTTTGCACTTGGTCCCAGCCTGAAAATAATTTCTTATTAATTTCATAACGTTGTGACTAACATGAATAGTTAATATTTAATAACGTGCTAAGAAATTAAAAAAAAAGTGGTCAGGATATTCATGAATATTTTTATATAAAGTTGTCTGAAACAATGAAAAATGAAACTTGTTGACGTAGTTTGAACACGTAATGAAGAAAACATTACTACAGGTTCAATTGATTATTGAATCAAGGCTTTTGTTACTTATATATTTTTAAAAAAATATTATATACGCTCGAAACTCTTATATGGAAAAACTTTATGGCATAAATATGTACTCATAACCAACGTTCCCTCTAAGCTGCGCGCGTGCGTGGCCGCGCAGCAGTTGGGAAGCCCCCGCGCACACATTCCGGGTTGGCGCGCACTACAATACAGTTGCTCAATTAATATTTGATCGTTCCGCGCAGCCTTTGAAATTTCCGCGCAGCTAACCCTTCGGCTTAGAGGGAACGTTGCTCATAACCCCGCGATAATTATTTTTTCATCCATTATCTAATGCTGTAATTATTCTTCATTGAATTATTTTTATTTCTTCAGATATGAATAATCCATCAGTGATTTTTGACAGTCACATTATTTTATAGGCTTAATATTCATAAACAAATCTGTAACCATATAATATTGAACGTAAAATTCCATTTCAGTTTGATTCTTTTCCAGGAATCAATATGAGCAGCGCACATCTCAGCCCGAATAGAGAGTAATAGCTTCTAGATAATTATTTAAAAGTAATAACGCTTCATTCACTTAAACTTTTAA
Organism: Himalopsyche tibetana; assembly: GCA_030503985.1. Taxonomy (NCBI): domain Eukaryota; kingdom Metazoa; phylum Arthropoda; class Insecta; order Trichoptera; family Rhyacophilidae; genus Himalopsyche; species Himalopsyche tibetana. The sequence continues at coordinate 3,898,209 of JAPJYX010000009.1, read as the reverse complement.
ATATTGGTTTAAAACTTAAAAAAAAATTGATACTTCAATTAATCAGTAATATTCTTCCCAGATTGACCGATAGCCAAAAAAATGCTTGCACATATATATCGACTGTGGAAAGGAAAAAGGACTTAACCCTCAATTTTCCAAAACAGCTTTTTCTCGATAATCACAATGTATAATACTTGACACACATTCTATCAAAAGGATGGAAGCTGAAAATGCCTAATTAGTATCTAAATTTAGCTTTTAAGTTTGAAAAAGATGACCTTGTAAAAAATTAAAACCAAGAAAAAACACTGAAATAAAGGTTTTTCCGAGACAATTTCTTTAATTAATATTAGATTATGTCAATTTAACACCAGTTTAGAAATATCCGTGCTCTTCAAGGATGTATATGATTCATAATTTGCATATGTCACAAAATCATCAAAACACGTTTTTAACGCCTCCTGTAAAATTTGATATGTGTGGGTTACGTCCTTTTTCCTTTCCACAGTCGATATGGTAACATATGGTTTATATCAATAGCAAAAATAATCAAAACATAATTTAGACAAAACAACTCACTCCTCAAAGGAGTCAATGAGAGAACCGTGTTCCTCGGAAGTACATGTCGACATCAGAATCGAAGATGGCATGTTGAAATAAAATAATGTCTTACCCTGTTCAGTGGCAACTTGAGGTAGATATGTCGCAGTACGGCGACTTCCCTTCTCACTCAAAAATTCAATGCGGATGCCATGGACACCTAGTTCCCAATCCAAATAATGGTCGGCCTCTTCGAACTTTTGAAGAATCGAGACTGACACAATAAGGCGTGGAACTTCGTCCCGTGTTATAGGAGGAAACCTTGAGTCTCTTAATGCACTAGTTATAGCGTACTCGCGTAGCCCTGAAAAGGAATATAATTTATAATCAATTGGACAAATCAACAAGGGAATCCCTATCATACCAGGACTACTCAGTATTATACCCATCACTACCCAGCGTGACTTCACACCCACTTTAAGCGTTGATTTTTTTAAATCGGCAACATTATAAATTTATACTATACAATAAATATAAGTAAAAATCCTATTTGATTCTCTTCTCGGAATCAATGAACTCACATATGAACTCAATAAGGAGTAAGTAAGATTTTCTCAAGATAAATATTTGTAAATAACTGAATTTAGCTTACATCCCTGGGCTTACATACTAGGATTTAGATTACAATATAATATCCAAAACACTACTTCATATAAGTACAATATTATTCTCGTTAGATTGTTACATGAGAACATAAAACATGTGTTCATATTAACAGTAAAAATTTTCAATACCGTTGGTAAAAGAAGTTACTTGTCTACCTTACATGTTTTATATATATTAATGATAAAATATGTTCTCAAATACTCTTAGAATGTACAATAATTTTACAGCATTAGGATATCATGCAGACAAACATTATGTACATGTTAACTCAATTTTGACAAAAACTAGACATATAATTTTTAATATTACTTTTTTTGCGCCGCATAAGTAATCAATCAGTTATTGATAATGACTGACGAATAAATAAGTGGCGCCCTCAAATTCAAGGGGTTTAAAAATGAAAATCATTGCCATCACATTCAAGTGGAAAGTGTTAATAAACCAAATGTCCTAGACCGGGGATCAGCAGACTTGACGTAAAGTGAGAAGAAGTAAGTTGTCAAGGAAACAGGACGTCATCAAAGCCATAATTATACAATATATATACATGGATTTTAGGGTAAAAACTGTGATAATTTCACGAGTAAATATGTCTGAAAATATGTAAAGAGCCTCGGTCTGCCGACCCCTGTTTTAGACTCATAAATTTGTAAGCTAAAACTAAACTTAAAATAGTGAAAAATATTTTTTAGGATTAAATTGAAAAAATGTTTACATGGAAGAAAAAAGTAATGTCCTTTATAATCTTCTTACATTTTTTAAAGGCTCGATTAAGCAAAATACTTTCACATCTATCCCAGTCAATCGTAATTCTTTAATACTTACAGAATGAGTGGAAAAAAATTGCTGCCGTGGTTTTAAAATTTCAGAACATCACACATGAGGCAGACGCTTACATAAGTCAATACCAAAACAGGTAAATATGCTTCACAACATGCTACTCTTTTTCTTTCCGAAAATTCACTAAATCAATCTAAAAACAATGAAATTCACTGGGAAGCTTGATTGCGGATACAAAAATATCAACAAAATAAACCCAATATTGGCATTGAGGAAACAGACAATTCATGAAATATTTTTACAAAAATTCAACACCATTTGCTTTATGGTTGGTTTTAAGAAGTTCCATTTGAGATGAGTTGACTTTTTCATACTGATATTGTAATTGTATAAATTATGTTTACCTGATTCCCATAATCATAAAGCTAATTTGTCGATTGCCTATTTGTGATTGAATTTCCTGAGCTGCATTTTTATTAGCAGGTATAAAAAGAGTAGCATGTTGTATAGCATATTTATCCAAAATCAAGTGAGTAGTCAGCACACAGGGTAAATGAAAGGATAAAAACATTAAATGATTAGTTAAATTTATTTGAAGTATTAAAAATAGCTGAAAATTTTCGTTGTAAATTTAAATAATATGTTGTCATTTCTTTAATATTGATTACCTGAATGAAGATGCATTGCGTTGAATGTTCCAATACACCCACGTAGTCTGTGTTCTTTACCAATTTTCCATGTTACAAAGAGAGGGCTACAAAAACAAAAGAATTAAAACTCAAACTATATCTTTCGAAACATTCCCTTTAGAGTGGATTAACAATTTTTGTAGACATCTAAAAAAATTGTGTAGCCCAAACAATAACACTAGGTATCTGAAACGAAAAAACAAATAAACCACTTCAGTTTAAACTGCTATGTTCGTTACATTAAAGTGAATGCACTTGTCAAAGTTGAATCGAGTTCTACTCAACCTACATTAATATATGAGGTTTGACGCAATTTAAGAAAAACACTAATAGCTGAGATTAATTTTCGGGTCACAGCCCGACTGACACATATATCATTGAAACATAACAAAGGATTTTGCTCACTATGCATCGTTCGTAAAGTTTGGTGTCTGAGGAGGGTCCATACTGTGAAGTTGAGAATAAAGAACGTCAAAACAAAAATAGCACATGTCCGAAAGTGCAACCGATTCATGTTGAAAGCCGTTCATTTCTTTTTCGATACCGTTGCTCAAACAATTGACGTTATTTAATTTTTGTTTCTTTGTTCCGCAACAACTGGATGCCATGGCTAATTTCTTTCACAATTCCAAAACGGCACCACAACGATACCAAACTTACGGCCAGTAAAGCCAGAGATAATATACTAGACAGCTGCCAACAGGGCCAACAGCTAAGCAGAAAAACAGACAATAGACAATATTTTAAAGTAGAAAATCTTATTGCCATAAGCATTACCGCCTCCATCCAAAGCCGCGTAGAAATAGCATCACGCAATTTACGTGCGGGCCGGCTTCAGTCTGTTGTCGTCTAGCGATTTACATAGAGTTTGTATGGAAACCCAGTGATTGATTATATGTGTCTCCGCTATTAAAAGTTTGTTTCCGTTGAATTTAATGTATTTGAGTTGAAGATTTTTTAACAGTGTATTCTGTGACTACTTAGGCATCATTCTACAGTTAAAAGTTCTTCGAAAACCACCCTACACTTACAAAGTGTAATGATTTATATAGACGTATAATTTCTGTTACATAACTGTGCATAACATGGCCACCATTTTGATTTTTGTGAACTGTGTTTTGTGCCAATGCCATATAATTAATTAAATCGCGATATATTGTACATTAAACTTGAATTTTAAACCATTCAAGGTTGCTCAGTGATTATAATCTTCCACCAATGTAAGGATTCATAAAAAACACCCGTTAAAAGTAAGTAAATATCGATATTAAGTTGAAGTTACATCCACGCCTGGCAAAGATTGTCATAAATTATAAATTCATAATTTATTTCATCAGTTCATTAAATTACAGCTTAATGAATAAGCACTTAATTGTCAAATATTTAGTACCATTGGTATTTATCAAGATTTATCGTAATTAATGTTAAAAAAATGTACAAATTTAATATATTATACGTCCATATTATAGGTTAGAATTTGACATTTGATGTGAAAATCATACATTGAATTCAATTTAAATGCTATTATTTGTAACTGAAGACGTGTGAATGTGCTTTGCGAGTCGTATCAATGATATAATTTGCATTAATATAGGGATTATATTAAAATTTCATTAACCTTAAGTTGAAAAATAATGTTGGAATATACTAAGTACTGGCATTCTAAATTGAAAACAGAGTATGTATTCAATTAAACTTATATTGAAAATTAATATTTCATGAAGTAGTTGGCATGGCTTATTACATGCAATTAGAATTATTTACCGAAGATATAGATATGTACAATTGTAAAATTATTGTTGCTTAACATATAGTTGCTGCATTTCATGACGACCAATAGTAGCTTATGAATAGAAATTGTTTTTTTAACCTAATGTAATTTTCTACGTGATGTTTTCAGATGCCTAGACGGTACTGTGTTCCAGGATGCGATTCAAACTTCAGCTCATCCTTGCTAGTAACAGTGCAGTCTCAACATTTGCTTTTTCCGATGGCTGATGTATAATAAAAAGAAAATGGCTTAGAGCAATTTCACATCAAAATTTGCCCACTACAGTCAATACGGTAGTATGTATCAAACATTTTCATGACAGTTAGGTAACTAGCACATTTGTACTAAAGTGTATCAAATAACAAGCTAGCAATAATTTCGACGAACTAGCAAGTATTCATAGTTTCACGATAGCGTCTGTTTTTGGGAACTAAAATAAATAGTTATATAAATTCTAGTTTGTACTATAACGGAGAATCTTTAAAACAAACAACTGTTGAAGTTTCATTTAGCATTGTTTTTATTAAATCGATCAACATTGTTGACAAAAAGGAACATGTTGGCATAGTTAAGGGTTAATGTTTGATAAGCAATGATTTTTTTAACGGGTGTATAAAAGAAACACGAGACAACAAACTAGATTTCAGAATTCCAGTTCATTACTATGGACAAGACCTCATCAGTGGGTAAATGGAAAAAAACCTGTATCAAGATGTAGACAAAGATGAAAAAAATACATTATAAGCTCGACATGCTTGGCTAAATACATATAATCTTAAGCCGAACAAAATTAGTGTCATTCATTATTATGAAGCATCTTCGTAAAATTTTGTTGATAAACTGTTGAAAATAATTAATGCATTTGTCATTGTATTGCGGAAAAATCTCATAATAAAATGAAGTTTAATAAAAAAGTGCCACCTATTTTTCCTTCCCACTCCCTCGTTTTTATTTTTAAATATATACAGATTCAATTTGGTTTAATTTAACATTGTTAAAATAAATCGTAAGTTGATTTGACATATGTCAAAGGGTAAGTATATATTGTCTATGGTATGATGAGCGGTCTTAATACATTGTTGCCAAGTCGTGCAACATGGCTTGATAAGTGTAAGGGGCTATGCCATAAGCTATAGTCCACGCAGCATGAATGAAGGTGTAATGCATAAGCTCAAGTTTGGGTCTGGTGGTTTGGCTGCTCGCGTGCAAAATGATCTATATATTAATAGCCGATAATGTCTGTTTGTTGTGTGAGTGCGTGAGTGTGAGGTGTCCCCGATTTCCCACCTTCCAATCTCCACTTTTTTATTCATACTAAATCTATATATTAATAGCCGATAATGTCTGTTTGTTGTGTGAGTGGGTGAGTGTAAGGTGTCCCCGATTTCCCACCTTCCAATCTCCACTTTTTTATTCATACTAAATTTATATATTAATAGTCGATAAAATAATCACTCGCTTTTCACTTTTCACAAATGTGTGCGTACTGATGTCCTCAAGACTTCTTCTTCTTCTACGAAATGTATTCTGTTTGCGTAAATTTTCAAATTAATAGTTAATGAAATGAAATAAAATTAAATTAAATTAAATTAAACTAAATAAAATTAAACACAATGCAACAAAAATCCCACGTTGCTGGGCAACAGGCTTACAGCTAGTATTACTTATAACACTATTGATAAGTATAAAAATAATACTCGTCATCAGTGCTTTTTTTTGAAAAAAAAATGTCTTGAAACTCAATTCTTGTCAATCTTAATTTTTGTTAATTCATGTCCGTTCTCAATTTAGAGATATGGCTTCCAAATATCTAGAGGTATCTCTACAGTTTTTTTTACGCGAACTGCTTGTTAGTCAGTTGCTCAACCTCACTTTTTTAAAGTGAGTAAGGATAGAAAGATAAGGCTAGTACAAGACTAGTGACTAATTAATCTTAATTTTAGGACTGGAAGAGTGGGAGAGATACATTTCACAAATACCAATACTTTCCACTAGTTCTGATAATTCTTTTTTCATTACTTTTCCTGGTGATCATGATTTCAACAATATTTTCGAACGTCTTTTGGCATGAAAATACAAAAGTTTTCAAAGGAAAAAAAAGTAACATTTTTTGAATATTGATTTTACACATTAAAAATGTCGACAAAAAATGTGCTGTAACGCCGTATCACCGCGTTACATGGAAAAAAGCACTGCATATCATTATTTTTCCAGGGTAAGAATGCTACGTCAAATCGCTACAAAAATTTATCCTGTAAAAAACAAGATAAAAAATATATCATAAAACAAAAATAAAAAGTTTCTCAAAAATCTTTTGTATTGGTTTAATTAGATTATTTTATTAACAATGATTATTTATAATATATAACAAGAGCACAAAACTGATATTCTAAAAACTTGAATAAGGTAGCATATTATTAGTCTATGAATTTGACCGGTGACATCTAGGCATAGACAAGTATACAATTGGGCCCCGTATAACACGGTTTTATACAACACGGTTTATGAATTGTGGCATATTTTTGTACAACACGTTTTACATAACACAGTTTCAAAAAAAAGTTGTACCACCGATTGAAGATGAATGCTAAAAGACAATTAATATCTGTCGTGGTATTGGTGAAGAAGGATTTGATGATTTTGATATTCAAGAAGAATTAGTCGAAATGTTGGATGAACCTACCATAATTAATGACTCAGAAAGCTGTTGCAGAGAAGTTTTTCTAGCTGCATATTTCACATTAACCCTTTGCCCGCGTCACCAAATTTAGCGAACATGCCCTGTACTCGGCTGCTTTTATTATCGCGTTTTCGACTATAAATATAGGTTGTAATTTTTTTTAACTAATCAAATATGTTAATTGCCACCCAAAGTAATTTTTTCAATAATAAAATACAATATATTTCTTGTATTTTCGGTTTAATTCAACAATAATCATTCTTCATACAATTGAGGCGTGACGTCGCCAAATTGCAAAATACCGCCACGCGCGACCGAGAACACTGCGCCACCACCATACCATGCTTATAATATTAAATTCTCGGAACAATTTCAATTTCAGCCGCACTCGATCGCTTATTTACATTATCCTTTGGGATAATGTAAATAATTAATTATTTGTAATATATGCATATTTTGTAAATACGTGGCGCACAGTTCTTACAAGATACGCCATGAATCAACGGCGGCCATCTTGCATTGGTGACATATGATCACGGCGTGTTCCAGAAATAAATTATTTTTGCCTATTTTGAATCTTTTTTGACTAATGTCATCTATTGAATTTGGTAAAATATACATTTAATAATATTTTTAACCATGTTATACAATTTTAACACAATAGATTTTAACACAATTTCCATGACATCTATACGTGTCACGCGCGCTGAGGGCATGTTCGCTAGAACATGCATAGCAGTCATACGCGGTGGAAAGGTTAAAAACAATAGATGACGGCTTTGGATTGGTTGATAAATTAGAACATTTTTTAATCGAAAATGATCCTAGTCAATAATGGAAAAAAGTTTGAAGTAAAAGAGGGACTTACAAAATATTTTGGCCCTTCAAGATTTATATGCTAAAAGCAGACAATCATTGAATTTACACAATTACAGAATTTTTAAAGGCTAAATCCATAAATACACCCGAGTCCTCCGATGATGAAAACTTACAACCAATCTCAAAAAAGAATCGAATATAAAGAATTGTAAGTGATAGTGATGATGAATGAATGAATCTTTTATACTAATATATGTTATTAAAGTTTTTTTCAATAAATACGAAATTGTATATTTTGTCGATTGTTTAATAAAAAAAATAAAGGATATTTTAACAAACATTGATATTTTTTTGAAAAGCCGACTATTTTTGTATGAACTTCAAACCTCGTACAACATGGATTTGTATTACACAATGTTTTTGTGGAACCATATGACAGTGTTATACGAGGCCCAAGTGTTCTCCATCTAGGTTTACTTTAATTCGAAACAAAATATTTTGAAACAGTAATGTTTTTATGATACTGGGCGAAACGTACGTGTTTATGGACAACAGTATAATGAAAATATCATATAAGCAAATTATTCCTTATTTCGGGTTTTTTTCCCAATTTTCCGGATTTATTCTCAAAATTCCTAGGTTTTTTGCATCTTTACACCCGACATATTTAAGTCTTTAAATGATAAACACTATTCTCTTTCTAATACTAATTGTCGTCTTCACCGGACAAATAGTTGAAAACGATCATTATTGCATATCACACTCATGAGTAAATCAAGATCAAAGATCTTTATTCTTTAGCTTATATTAATATTAATACTTACTGATAAATATATTAGAATAATTTACTAGATAATAGTTAGATAATTTGTCTATGGATTTACAAATGTGATCATCTCAATATACATAGTATGTCTTTTGCCTAATCTTAACAATATTTTTACCACACCTGCTCTCGATGTGGAATATATGGTCACCACTAGACACCTACATAATTACCTTTAAACTGGCAGTTTCTCTGCTTCTTCCATGTCTTCCCAGAATCATTTTAATTTCAAAGACTAGATGGAAAATTTTACCTTTAAATTTATACAATTTATAGTCGACATAAGAGTGTACACTCGACAGTAAAGTTATAGAAAAAATATGAATTCAAGTCGAGGAAGGCTGGTAACACAACTATTGCGGGAATAGTGGACATGCATAGTAATTGAAAAATGGTGAAATTATACGTTATTTATTTGAAATCGGCAAATATGCCAAGTCTGTATAAGATACAATCCATAATAATACAATTTTTTTATTGTAAATGTTAATATTAATATAATTTATATAAGATTCTATATAAATATCTATAAAGTAAAGTAGCTCCTAGAGTTTTGGACGCGCAGGATCACCGTGTGCGCGTCTATTATGTATACTGCACGAGGGCAACGCCCAAAGGCGGTCTTGCCGACGACTACTAGAAAAATATAAATACACTTTCGCCTCGTTAAGTATCAATGTCGTCTCCATGCTGACTGGAAAAGTAGCTAACCAAGCCGCCAAACTCTCCCACTTCCTCGTCCCCTCCTCCTGAGGGACCATGATGCTGCAGCGCCCCAGGATGACCGTGGCCATGGGGATGGGGATGCAAATGAGGATGAGGATTCCCCTGGTGGTGTGGTGGCATAAGGTGCGGAGGGAGATGACGCGTGTGGTGTTCAAGGCGAGGCGGGGGATATCCAGGAGAAGGACGCGGGGGCATGTGGTGAGGTGGAGGAGGATGAGGGGGAGGCTGTCGAAGAGGTATGTGAGAAGGCATCATCGGAGAGCGGGGAACGGGGGAAAGGTGAGGAGAGAGTTGATGAGGAGATGGCGGATGTGGCGGGAGAGGCGAGGAATGGTGTGAAGGATGCAGATGCGGAGGCGGGTGATGTAAGCCGGGAGGTCCACCCGGGGGGCCACCGGGTGGAGGGCCCGGTCCGTAAGGTCCTTCAGAACCCCCAGGAGGATATGGAGCATAAGGACCATACTGGGGGGCGTACGGTCCCTGCGGGTAACGAGTCGCTGTAGTGACAGCAATTCTCCCTCGTCCGCCACGATCACTTTTGCCTTCGGTACGTTTGAGCTGCGGATGACGCGGATGGGGCGGCGAAGAGGGTGGGGCTTCAATCTCTTCAGTTTCATCAGCCTTTTCCTCGTTTGATGGGGAAGGGGAGCGGTCAGCAGACCCAGTAGCCGTTGGTTCACTCTTGATTTCCGGTTTAGGAGAATCCGTTTCATCTAGTACTGGCTTTTTGGTTTCTTCCTCTGATTCTTCCGAGTCTTTCCGCTGGCGCTGGGAAGGGGGAGGTGGAGTTGGGGGATGCGGCGGTCCGTGCAGAGGGAAACGTGGCGGGTAGGCAAGGCGAGGGTGGGCATTTCCCGGGGGCGGGTAGTACGGGTTCGGCTGGTAGGGTGAAAACGGTTGCGGTTGAGAAAGTGGGCTTGCTCTACCGGGAGACCCGACAGAGATGGGTCCTCCGCCAGACGGTGAGGGGTCAAGGGGGTGAGGGGGATGAGCCCGATACATTCCTGCAGGTGGCAAGTGCGGTGGGGGACCTCTGGGAGGTCCATAAAGGGGACCACCTCCGGCATACATCGATGAGGCCCTGAAAACAAATAAGAGATGTGTTTGAATTTTTTTTCACTTATAGATAGGTTATTTACTTTAACTCACTTTTTATTGTATCGTGAATTGACAGTTCACAGAGATGTTTTGTGCACAAATGAAAAAAACTAATAGACCTAATCTTCATAGTGAATGACGAAAGTCACCAATCTATTAGATTCAAATGACTCGTAACCTTACTCCAAAAAATATACATTATATAGCCCACACAAAAACACATTTTTGATAATGATCGTGATGAGTGAAACCGGAATTAGTAAATAAAAATTGCATTTTTAATTAACACATTGCCATTGGGGCCCTTGGAATACGCGTCATTTGATATAGTTTATGTAAATAGCTCATAACTCTTTGAAAATATTTTTTTGACACTTATTGTTAGCAAGCCATTCGCCAATATAATGCTAATTTGTTTATCCTTGGAAATGTCGGTATTTATGAACTAAAGCCATTTAATTTATGGGATATAACAAAACACCACAATGGTGTGTTTTTATCAATAAAAATAGAGCACTCCTTCCGGGCGAATAAATCAAAGCTCTTAAGCATTTGGAATTTGATTGAAAATAATAAAAATACAACTACCAAAGTCAAACATAGTATAGCACAACTGTTGAACATTCATTAAAGCATTCCAAGACTTGATGGGTGGCCATAGTTGAATTAATAATATTATTGAAAAATTTGATCATTTTATTACCCAAACGCCCAAACATCCAAACTTGTATTTTATTATTTTTGAAAATCAATCCCTAAATAAGGCTGAGATTACTCAGCGAGTTATTTAACTATGACCGTATTTATAACTTTATTCGTAGGACTAACCTCTGTTTGCAAAACAAGATTCAGCATCAATGTCTGCCGATACGTAAATACGCTGTTTTTGCACATTAAAGTGATTTTTTTAAAAAAAAAATCTGAAATCTTAATCTGAAAAAATCCGTTGCCAATGTGTTAATGCAAAAATGATTTGGTCAAAAGGTTGAGAAAGCTCTATAATATTAATGCGAAGTGAATCAAATCAATGGATCAGTAGTAACGTAATATGAAGTGAAATTGACTTGCAATCTTCTATTTTTTTGTTCATTTATATCTCACCATGGATCACAACCGAGAAATTAACCTTTTCCTGAATTCTTATGGCTGAGTTCAATATAAATTGTGTTAAATAAAAGTTGAGGGCATTTTTTAAAAATTATACATTTTACTTAAAAATTAATAATATGTTGTCATAATAAATTGATTAAATACCTGTACGGTGGCGGCATCATATGTGGCATTCGAGTAATAACGCTAGGTGCGTCGGCCGTAGGTCGGAAGGGTTGTGGAGCACCCGCAACTGCCAGAGTTCCTGAAAAAAACCAGTGTTTAATTTAGCAAATATATTTCTATATATTTAACCCTTCCGATTTTTAGTCTCAGGGATGGATCAATTTTTTAATGGGAAAAGCAGTAAAATTTATGTTAATATTAGATAATAGGTTTAATATATTTTTTTATTCAATCAACACTCAAGGATAAAAATTGAATGTCCTCTCAGTTACAATGAATAATTAGCCTTCCTTGAATACTTTAAAAAATTAATAATTTTTTTATTTAAAAAAAAAATTCTGGTTGTCACCAGTTTTTTATCTTAATTATTACTCTCAGACTGGCGCTTTATCAACAGTGGCCAAGAAGTCGACCGCGTAGCAATAGTGGCTTTATTATCTATGATTTTTGTTTCCTTTTCACACAAACTAGTTTGTGTATTGAATTACTACTATTCTTATGACAATTTAGCACATACGGTGTAAGTAGACCGCTACCACTGATTTTAGTATTAGATTGCCCCCGCTCGATGGTAACACTAAAAAGCACCGACCATTGTATGAAATGAAACATGCACATAAATACCACATAGCCATTTATATTAAAATGCATCTTCTGGCGAGTTGAGTTGACATGCACATATCCGGTTTTGAAGAACGGTGCAGTGAATTATTATAAATTTTTTGATACAGAAAAATCAGAATTCATAAAAAATATGCATAGCCGATTTTGAAGGCGCAGCGACGATATGGAAGAATGGGTCAGAAAAGCACTAGTGAAATTCTTATAACTCTACACCCAATTTTCAAGATGTGATGCAGTATGGAAACATCACAGGTATGCATGCTTTTGGATTTTTCGACATGTGTTCTAGTCAATTATATAAGTATATAGAGAAAGATGAATTTTGATTAATATAAAAGCTGAAAATCATAGGCCCATTAGTTTGCTATTTCTAAAAGTTATGCTCACACAAACATTTTCGCGACTTAAATATGATTTCTTTGAGTAAGTCTAATATCTTATGATGCGCAGATGTAGAGTACTAACTCACCTTCAGGTATGGAAGAACTGGAACTGGTGGGACTCTGCGAATTGTCGGTAACGTTTAATCCGCCACCCGAAGGATTCGCCGCCGCCTGCCTAGCCAAAGTTTTTTTGCCTGGCCCCCGCCCTCTCCTCTTTGCTCCGGGCGGTCTTTGTGCCCCTCCTCCTGCCCCGGCCATCATCATTCCACTTTCAGGGGTCATTCTTTCACCGGGTAAACATCTTCCCATCATCATCATTTGATATTCTGGGCCTTCTCTCATATCTCTGGGGCGGGATTGTGGATCTCCACCCGGTTCAGAGTGGTTATTAAGGGGAACAGGGTGAAGACGTTCGTCAGAGGGTCCGGACGGGGGAAGATGCCCGTCTTCTGAAGGCGGTCTGGGTCTCATCCCGGGCATTGCGCGGCCGTCAAGAGGGTATCCAGAAGGCATAGGACCTGCATAATTTTCTGGGAAAGTTGGAGGACCGCGAGGTCCCATGAAAGACATGGGATGACCTCCTCTCCCTTCCATAGATGAGAACGGGTGCCCCCTGGGATCCGAAGGAGGAGGAAACCCTCTCCGGTCACCTAACGGGGTGAGCGTTCTTCCGTCATCCATTTCTCGGGGCTCACCGTGTGGAGGCATAGGTTGCATGTTTTCCGGCCGTCGATAATTAAACATATGGTCACTTGGCATGGGCGGAGTGCGGCCATCTGGCCGATAGCCATGTGGACCAGGGGGATAATTGGGATGTTCCATTTTTATCGGCGACATGCCGGGAGGTCCTAAGTTGTGCGGCGGCGGACCTCTCATATAATCCATTCCGTGCGGCCGAAGCATCTGACCCAGATGCCCTTGAGGACCCATCCCTCTCGGATGCATTCCCGGAGGCATAGGAACTCCTCGAGGTCCAGGAGAATTGAAATTCATCATCGGTCCTCCTGAAAAATCTACAAACACAATATAATTAGCACTACACGATTTAGCGATAGCTTTCTTTTAAAATTCTTTTTGATTATCACAATAAATTGGCATGCATGACATCCAACAAATTTAGCTGTCCAGAAGTATTTTAAAGATGTTTTCAGACTCCAAATCTGGCATGATCTCAATGGATTGATAAAATAAGAGGTTTTGTGGATGTATGCAATGATACACTTCCGAACCTTTGGAAACGATGGAAAAAGGCTAAAAATGAAGTGTCGATTCATAGGTACTACAGCAATGAAAAAATATCCTGTTCAAAAGATTACCTGGAGGCTTTGGTTTACGGACTTTCTTGGTCTGTTCTTTGTTTGCCATTTTGGCCATTTTCTTTTCTTCTCTCTCTTTTGCCCTTTGTTCTTTGAGCTGTATTTTTTCTTCTTTCTTCTTTAACCTCTCTTCTTTACGCTTCTCCTTTTCAACCATCTTTTCCTCTTTCTCTTTTCTTCTTCTCTCCCTTTCAATCTGCAATTCAAAGGTATTGGATAATATGAATTATAAACACACAAATATAGTGCCTATATTGATGTGTTTATAATATCAATGTTATTGCAAAATGTTGATAAACAACAATTTAACCTTGAATAGTGAATAATGAGTAACCATTTGAGCGGTATGACCCTGTACATACACTATCAAGCATTGTCGTATATTGAAAACAGTGCATTAGTTTACAGCATTTTAATTGTTACCATTAGATAAACTCATTAAGGGTTCATCTGCTACGCCCTGATTGAAAAATGGAAATCAATCATTTGGATGTCCTGATTAAAAAAATCCTACTGTTGAGGATACTCTAATTAAGGAGAAAAAATATGTACCTACTAAACAGAGGTCGTTCAAATGGCCAAATTTTCGTAGTGAACGAGTCACTCATTCATCACCATGAAAATATTAGAATCGGCAGAAATCACTTGCTTTCTCACTCTAAAACTGCTTTGAAAAATCAGGCCGAGTGAGAAAATAAGTGACTGATGGAGAATCTAATTACAATTGAATTGCGAGACATTTATTTTCACTGTGCACAGACAGTACAGATCGAATGAACAAATGTGAGAGAGCAATCAACTTAAAGTGTTTGATTCGTGCCCAAGAAAATCATCATCCATCTTTAGTATAGCTACTAATATGTATAATCAATAAAGCAGACACTTTAATTATATTTTAAAAAAATGTGAAGAAGCTGCTACATATATTACCTGGAACGGTGTTGGGGGTGCCGACTTCATTTGCATTGCTGTTAGCTCTGCCAACTCTTCGTCATTATCCAAATCACTCATCTGAGACAAAAATATGAAATTTATGTCATACATTAAATGCAGTCATATTACTGTAAGTGCTTAACATTGAAATTTGACTAGCAGATTTTTACAAATGACTTTACAGAGCAAGAATAAAGTTGGTGCTAACATGAGTGTTCACACTTAGACACCGGCCACGGAAAATTCCGTTGATTGCCAAGGAATACAAAAGGAGACAAAATTTAAATTGAGTAAGTGATCTATTTAGAAATGTGCACATTTAATTTATGTGTAAAAAAAACAATTAAATTTCATGTGCCTGGTAAATATTTAAGAAAATTTTTCCAACCTTAGATTATAATGTACAATTTAGTTCTACGTGTCGGAGTAAACTGTAATTTTGAAGACACTACTGTCTATTCATTTACAATTGCAGCCCGGTGTAAGGTTGAGATGCTATTAAAACTTTGGTCCGACAATATAAAATTTACGGGCACAATACAAGTAATCTCGAATTGCATGCATGTCTGGACGAGTCATTGTATTCAAATTACAACTGATATGTTCTTTTTGCAAGGTTTAGAAAATGTATTTTTTTTATTTATCTATGTTTGCTCCATTTTCTTTAACACAGCTGTTTTACATGGAACATATCCCCTGTGTAAAAAGAGGAGTGAGTGTACTAATACTGTCAAATGACATATAATGTTGAGATATCAATTTAACGAATTAATCCCAAGCAGAATAATATATTTATGAATATAGAAATAATCTACTTTCGTAGTCTAAAGGCGCTGACCGCAAATGAAAATTACTTCACACAAGCAATGTCTGTGTGCAAACTTTTCTTGCAGGTACGAATTTTACTTACATTTTCCAGTTCCGAAAGGCTATCGGAGAAGTCTCCAATTTTCATATCATTTGGTAAATCATCTAAATTGTCTCCTTCTGAAAAAATAGAAAATATTTATTAGTAAAAATATTAGTAGAATTTAAAAAGAGGTTGTGGCCTAACAAAGAAATAAATGGTTATTCATTTTGCATGGTCCTTTGAGGTATGTAATGCTTTTGTTTTGTGTCAATTTTTTTCTGTAAAATTATATACTGTAATTCAAATATTTAATTTTATTTTATTTAGGAAAATTATGTTTAATCAATCTATTTAAATCGAGTAGCAGTAAAAATCCTTTCATGGCACTCGAAAATATTACCTTTCACTTTTAGTCTAAAAGTTTGATTGGGGTTGGCAGACCTCATGCGGCTCCCTAAGTAGACGTTTGTCAATCATTAGACATCAACTCTTGAAATTATCATGTTTTTTATCCTAAATATCCATACATACATTCCATATTTATGGCTCTCTGATGCCTTTGCTATCTTTTTTTTCGTGACGATATAACTCTTCACGCTTGAAAACTGCCGATCTCTGACTTAGACCCAATTTGAAAAATCAATTCGAGGAATTGTTTTTTATTATTTGCAGCTGATGTGATGTTACAATTAAATATATGACATGAGAACTGGTTGTCATACCTTTCAGTCCGGGAATAGAAGTAGGCGTGACATTGAGCTTGGGTTTTGGTGTTCTGTTCATTTTAGGCGGAGTAGTTTCGTTCGGATTAGAAATAGGTGAAGACCTGACCAGAGACCCTCCTCTCCCTCCGCGACTGCCTCTGCCCCCTCGAGTTCCAGATGTATTTAGACCTCTTCCCCTGAAGCCGCCCCTAGACATGAATAAAATTTAATAAATCTTTTTTAATATTGCCATTATTCTTAGTTTAAAACTATAGTCTAGGTTAATAAAAACAATAATCCTTTGTACTTCATTCCACTTTATTTAACATGTCAGGACCGGTTTCGCTCATTGCGAGCATTGTCAACTGATCAGTTGACAATGCTCGCAATGAGCGAAACCAGTCCTGACATATTAAATAAAGTGGAATGAAGTACAAAGGATTATTGTTTTTATTAATATAATGCCTTTCCACCAAGTATTGACAGTGAGCACCCTAAAAGTGATATAGTCTAGGTATCTCAACAGAAGTTTTTCAGTTTTTCAACGAGAACTTTTTGTTAGTTAGTTGCGCAACTTTTCTTTTTTTAAGAGAACAAGGATAGAATAGGACTATGCAACTCCCTCCACCACCCACCACGGCCATACATCTGTGTCTAAGAGACGTTTCTCGTGGCGTAACAAACGTTATGTGTAGTTCAGTTTTGTGCTAGGATTGTCTTGGGAACAATTGACCAAGACTTGACGGCTTGTACTTAGGTGTGTGAAAAATTCCTATAAAAATGTCCGGAGGTACTATGAGTGTAAATCTAATCTTTCTCTGTGCCGATGATGCCGCAAATTTACTAAATGCTAAATAGTTTGCTTTCGTAGATACCAAGACGGCTCGGCCGGTGGGTCTGACAGCTGCTCGGACCGACTTGATTAATTGCTCCCGTTCATGAGATGACAATCCCAGAGGGTGTGATCAGTATCCTGCATCACGCCACATGCGCATGTCCCTGTGTCTATTGCTTGAAGAACTTGGCAGCAAAACTGCCGTGTCCTGAAATGAAATGGCTAGTCCAATAGTTGGGAGTAAGTCCCCTCGTTATCTCCATTCGCCACTTGATAGAGGGAAAGAATTTATAATTATGACGGCCTTTCGCCCATCCCATAACATCCCATCGCCTCTGACAGGTGTCTATCGCTGCGTTTATTGCGCATTTGCGTGCCACAGAGCAACGGCAGTGCCGCGGCATGAAGTCCATACCCGGAGGGGTGACACCGACTTGCCACCCATCTTCACACACTCCCCCCAAGTAACAGCACCGTCGCACCTGGATATGCAAGTCAATCTGCAGGACGCCCGCCATTACCGGCAGCGTGTCTTAACTTGTACATCTATAGGCTTTGATTATGGCAATCAGTGATGAATAAGAATAGAAATAGAAGCAACGGACTGGTGGTTAGCTAATGCTCTCGCTACGCCTCTTTATTTTAGGAATGGAAAGGTAGGAGGAATGTTTAGACATCACAAACAGCCTTCGAACAGAAATTGATAATCGATTGAAAAAATGCTGTTCGTACTGGGACTTAAGCCCGTGAGATTCGTCACGGAAGCCATGAACGTTGTCCGATGTGCCACGGACCTGACATATTTTTAAATGGGAATTTTAGATATATCAAGGCGAGTCCATCTGTCATGTTTTCTTTTCCAAAATATAATGAATACAAAACATTTAATTACCTGCTTCCGCGTCCCCCACGACTTCCTCTTCCCCTCAAAGGGAGAGGAGAAGGCAAAGGCAAAGACGGATTCAAAGGCACTTCAGTCGTTAAGGCTCCTTCTATCGTGGCTGCAAAAGAATATGACCGTTGGGTTAATGCCGAGTCTGTCACTACCTGTCTTAATATAGAAAAAAATAACTCACAAAATAGACACATCTGACATGTTCCTAATTTTATTTTCAAAAAACTGCTTTAGGTTTTTGCGTCACCGTCATTGTGTCATCATTAATAAAGCAGAATTTGTATTTTCATCTGCCAATTTTAGCGAGATAGTAGCATTTGACAAAATGCATCAATAAGCAGTTCAATGGATCAACTTTTTGTAAAATGTAACCACAGGGATACAGCTGTCTATCCAATGACAAAGGAAGCAAATAAGTATTCACATTACAATCTCTTGTTTCCTGTCAATATGGCTTTAGTACGTTTTTCAATTCAGTCATTGGTTTAATTCAGATTTATTAATTATACACAATATCTTAGACCACGTGTTCCCAACTTATGGGTCGCGACGGGTTTTCTGGGGGTCGTCAACTTTTTTTGATTTTGGATTTGAACAACAAAACTAAAACCATTCAACTAAAATTACCTTATTGAAAAAAAAAGCCTTTTTCAATTGCATCGGGGCCGCGGGTCACATGGCTTTTATAAAAAGAGGGTCGCCACCCGGAAAAGGTTGGGAACCTATGTCTTAGACAGTAGTAACAAAATATTGAGCAACCTTATTTGTTAGGATGTCAGCGACATTACTCGTTTAATTTTTTTAATGCCGGACGCTTTTGCTATGCATACGCTAAAATTGCCAAGCATTTTTTATAGAAAAAATCGTCTTTTACAATTTTTCAAAAAAAGTATTGAAAAGCATTTTTTAGGAACTTAAAAAAAATACTTGTATTCTCTATGATCTATGGAAATAATATTTGAAGATTTTATCTGCATTTTACAAACATGGAACAACAATAAAAAATATTAACATTGATTAAAGAAAATTTAAAACAAATAAAACAGTTTAAAACATATTAATTTCGAAACACTTTTTATGTCATTATGTAGTAAAATTTATTAGTAGTCATTGAATGAAAAAAAATGGATATATTTTATTATTTTACAAAGCACCAATTATTTACGCATATTTGCACGCAAGTGAAAAAAGTGAGTTTATCTATAATGTCACGTTACATTGCGAAAAGATTGATATGGGCCGATGGGATAGATTGATAACATCAATCACAGATGATTACTCAACACAAATAGACTGGAGAGATATGCAAGAGATAGGCTACTCTTATACTGAGACGTAGGTGATGCAGCACATAATTGGCAGGTGCTGGCAGAAGTAGACATGTGCGACATAGTATGACCTACAAACACTCAATCAAAGACTTTTTGGAGAAGTATCACATAAACAAAATTCAGTTAGCACTAATTCAATTAATCTGTCATTTTTGCGGCAAAATCAAAATGAAACGTCCAAACGTGCATGCGTCACGCAGAAATCTGTGCCGGCACTACAGCAGAGCACAGCGCAAGGCAGACGCGTGTATTCTTCTTTGTGCAATACAAAGTAAGGGATGCCATGCGCTGTTTCTCGGCGTTAAGCTAAGCTCAATTTTGCAGATTAGACTGCTTATGTGGCAGCGCTTCGGCATGAGATACATTCACTTGGTTATTGATCTCGCTTTGCTAGTCGCAAAGAAATAAACAGATGAAAGACAACGATCATGGATGTGCGTAGGTAACTCAATGTAAATAAACAACAAATGTAAAATAAGCAATATTTTTATTTAACATTATATATATTACTATCGATTGTCAAAATTAAACAAACATTTTTGTGAAAACTAAGATGATATCATTTAATTAACAAAATAATTAATTAGTATAATATTTCAGAATTGGTAATATATATTTATAGTGTTTAATAAACTATATTTCCTTAGCACTATTTAACACTCGACTACCGAAACGTCAAAAATAGGATCGAGGACCGGTGTGGTACAAAGTGACCCCAGACAAATTTGCGTAATATTTATATTCCATTGTAGATTACAATAAATATCAACTAGATATTATTTGTATTTAGCAAAAGGTTGAAATAAGAAAAACTTTGCACTGCAAATGCACCCCATAGGTACCCAAAGGTTAATAGGTAAACAAATGAATACCTTTACACCATTTCAAATTACTATACCTCAAAGAATTTGTCATGTAGACCAAGATAATTTTAAAACTAACTAAAAATAAACTAACGTATTTTCTTGTTTTTACCGATTTTAGAATCTCTATAATTGAAGGTGTATTACAATTGCTGCCAAAAATTAAAAAGAAGATATTTTGTAGAGACTCGGAAATCTATGATTCAGAAAAATCAGACGCTGAATCCGATGACATTTCAGACGGATGGAGAGAAAGCACTCTTACGATATACTTAATTTAAAATGTCATTAAATGGCTTCCTTGTTAAAACAACATTTTTGTGATGTTTCTATTATTTGCATTAAAAAGTAAGAGTATGTACGTCGAGGAAGTACGGTATTAAAAATGAAACCTATAAAGCCCCGTGATTTCAACATGTATCAAAACAATGTTTGGTCCAAAGTAATTTAAAGTCTGCAAATCATGCTGACAATTTTATCCACGCTAAGAATGTTACACACGCAAAGTGGGCGTGGGCGAGTTGTCCTGTTGTAACAATCGATTGCCTTTTGGCCACAATACAGAAAATGTCAACAACTTGAAAGCCTGGGTGAAGAACTTCACGTGTCATGATTTCTCACAAGCCTGATATTGTCTTTATTCAGGGTCCTTTTCTAACCGGCTTTTTGAAGCGCGACACTAGGCTCATTGCGCTAGATGCTCGTGTTAACAATTGTCACAGGCCTTGCGTGACCAGCTGATAAAGAAAGGTTAAAACCAGTCCGGCTTGAGGATTCTCTCGGGTACCCTCTTGAAAATTTCTTGTTATTTTTCCAACGTAGAAAGCTTTGCTATTCGAAGCGTCAAGTTAGAGCTGCACGGGACGAATTTGTTCAATGGATTGCTGCCATCTTACTCTACACTTCGAGATTCTGCAACGATTTAACATAACACCGACATGAAAAGTAAAGTGAAATACATGAACTATGACAAATTCAAGGATTAGAAGATTTTGATTAGTGATAATATTAAAAATTCCAATTGGTACGTTCGGTCCATCATCGTTATACCTGCATCATCTACAGTTTAGCAAATTGTTATTTTTTACCGAAATATAATGAAAGTCTACCAAGTAAGTGCCAACTCAATCAATAATAGTGTAATGTATTGACTCACCTATGAAACGATAAACAGACTCCTTTTTTTGCAGTCCGGCAACCACACTTATGCGCAGCGTCAACCATATTCACTATGTCACAATTATTTTATTTTTACACTGAAAACAATGTTCTAGCTGGAACACGATAACCAAAGGCTTAGGAAAAACGGTATTATTTGTAAGAGCAAGCTATACGCGTGCCTGTGTTTTAGTTTGACCGATGCCGTTTCGTCAGGACGTTAATTTTATTTACGTATCTTCAAAATAAATACACTGAGAATCATTTTACCTAAAGTAACCACGTGACGATATACATAGAGTATTTTAAAGTGAAGATTCAATCAGAAAAGGTATTAAATACAATGTCTATATTACTATGAACGATGTATATTCTTTTCAACTTTATAATATTTCACATACAGAAGTATCCTGGCAAAATTTGCTTAACTGAACCATCGGTAAATTCACTTCTTTCTTACCGAGTCTGTTCAGCTACAGCAAACCAAAATTTGTTTTCGAACGATGTGGACAATGTTCACCAGAAGACTATTTCAGATTGGCAAGTAAGTCTGTAAGCAAGGAAGTCTAAGTGCTTGTGAATATATTTTTTAACATGGTTCCAATGCATATACAGTGATGAGCTGTGAAATATTGCATATTATCTTGTGGCTTTTTTTATTTTTAAAATAAAAAAAAAACTAAGAAAATCTGTTTAATGAGGTTACACAGGTATTAATACGACAATCTTATTCACGCTATGCCAAACGCATGCAGGAACAATGAAATACTTACTTGTGATAAAAAGACAATTGAAAAGTCACTTGAGATAGATAATTACAATTGCCTTATTGATGGTTACATTTTCTTCTTCCACGCTAATAGAGCTTAACATGTCAAAGCTCACCCCTGATTATGCGTTTATTAAACCTTCAATAAGTTACCTGGTATCGGTGTAGTGGGAGATCCTGACGGAGGAGGTTCAACAGAATCGACTTTTATCGGCGAGATATTAGAAAGCTTAACAACGGGCTGCATGTCAACTTTCAGCAAGTCTGCATCCGAGCGCACCGTTATGCCTTCAAAGGGGACTTTCTCAGGAGTATTTAACAGATTGAGTGCCGGGAGAGGTACTTCTAACTCCGGATTAGGTTTCCCTTTTCCTTTCCACGAACACGAGTCTGAATTGGAGTCCGATTCACCTTTGTATTCATCGGAGCTGTCCATGTGTTTTCCGCTAGGTTTGTGTGCTTCCTTTAATAAAAAATAATCAAATTATATGGTAACCGTTATCAAGATGGTTTGTGAAACTGTATATAGAAAAAAGAATGTAATATATAGCGTACAGTTTTGCTTACTTCTTCTGAGTCAGTATTGGGAAGTTCGAGATAGTTAACTCTTCGCTGCCTGGTTCGGTGAGCCGGTGACCAATCACGTGATTCTCTCGACCCATCTGATAGCCCTCCGTATTTTACCTGTAAAGATTATCCACGAATTAGTATTACTCGAATTAAAATGAAATTTACAAACCTTCTAAGTAAAAAAAAAACATTACTTTAAGAATTTAAGATTTCGACTGAAGGTGCTTGGTGGAATTTCAATATTAAATTTGAATTGTTCAAACTATGTACATTCTCACAGATTTTGTCACTAACGACCCGGGTTTCGCCTTTCGGCATCTTCGGGCATTCAAGTGCACGGATGAACTTGAACTGACGTTTAGTAAATGAATTTCTTATATAAAGACGAAACTTTCATACAATTAGATTATTTTCTAGCTTCACTGCGTGCGAGTAACTTGCATCCTTGCTGCCAACTGCTGTTTTGCTACATATCGAGTTCAAGTCAATGGATGGAATGTGGAATGGAAAATGTTCATATATTATTTGTTGTTGGAGATAAACCTTGAAACGCCCAGCGGTTTCGTATGAGACCGCGGATTTGGGTCGTTCAGTGCCTAGCCGTTTCGTACGAGACCAGTGATCACGGCGCACTTTGCTATCAGATTACACTGGTTTATAATAATATTATGGAAAATATGAATAATAGCTAACATGAATAAGGACTTCAAGATATCGAATCATAATTTAAAAAACGTTTTTTGAAAAATATTTTACCCAGAATGAGTATGCAACCCGTATGCAATTATTTACGTTTGAAATATTACCGCATTGTGTTTTTTCTCGGACGGACTGCAATAAATTAGTTTTTATCACCGCCATTCATATATATGTCAATCGGAATACAGATCTTTTTCTACCTAGAAAGTAATTAGCCCCCAAGGGCAAAAAAAAATCTATTGAACGGGTCCGGGCTTCGGTATTATATAATCTTTTATTTGTTGATAGTATATAAAATATGTAAAAAAATCTTATTAAAAATGTTGTAAATTTAGAATAAACCTTTTATTTGAGAACCCTTATTTTATCCAAAATAGTTCACTAGTTTTGGAGATACTGATTTTTTTAGACATCTCAACAGCGCGCAAAAAAATGCTCGGGCAACTAGCGACGCCTATTGCGCACGGTGCACGGGCGTTTAAAGGTTAAAGTAAATAACACAATAAAAAAGATATTACAACTCCGCTTCACATGACTTACTCTGGATTTTGTAGGTCTATCCCCCCTTTCTTCGTCATGTTTTTTACTTTTCTTTTTTCTCTTTTTACTTCTTTTCTCTGGCGATCTTGAGTGAAATTTTTTCGATGATGATTTTGATTTCCTAAATATAAAATAAAATTAAATAAATAACAGCTTTTCAATGACGGTAGTCGATTGTAATATTTTCTATTTTTTTAATATCTCACTTTAATTTAGAAGAAGACCAATCCCTAGCGCCGCTGGATTCAGAAGACGTACCGTCGTCAAACATTTTTTTTCGTTTCTTAGTACGTTCGGGGGATTCGATACATTTCTTTCTACCTGAAAAATAAAATACAAAACCCAATTATCGACCGATACGATTTGTTATAATTGTATACAATACGGTTTATTGTCTCTCGTTACTCACTCGAATCCTTTAAAAAAATTGACTATCATTCGAGATACAACTCAAGTAGAAAATTCACCGCTCGTGTCAACGATACTAAGTCGCAAATGTAAGAGTAATACAGTGAAACCCCGATTCTACGTTTTCCAAGGGCCCGGAAAAAATCAACGAATAATGCGGGAAATCTTCAAATAATACCAACAAATGTTTAATTTTCACTTTTGAAGAATATATAAATTTATTCTTTAATTGCTTAATTAATACATACTAAGTTGTCTATTCGTAGTTGGGTACTTACATTTTGGCAGACACCCACCCTTCAAACGCGCGTACTTTTCTAAGTTAACTTTTTTTGCTATATGATTTTTTTCAACGCCTTTAGTTTCTCAGCTAGAGTTCTAGTTTTTTTTTACTTAGGCATTTTAGTTTTGACTTTTGAGTTGGAAAAATTCTCGCAACCAGATGCGATGTAAGGCTATTAAATTTATTACAATGTATTAGTCAACTAAACAATAAACGATCCATGCAAAAAAAACGAAGATAGCGAGAACGGAAGATCGGGGTTCCACCGAAAAAAACGCAAAACGAAATACGATGCAAGACTATTTATGAGAAATATTCAACGAAAACGGTCAATCGGGATAATATTTGTGGCAGGAACAAAATATTTTAACGATAGATCGAGGAAAACGGTGAAATGGGGAACGATTAATGCGGGATCATTTAACATTGTTCTTATGGGTGTTTGGCCGGGACTATGAAAAATAAACGATTCATGCGGGAAAACGAACAATGCGAGAACGGTAGATCGGAGTTCCACTGTATTTAATACGCGACCTAGTCAGGACTTACACCTAGAATCTTCTGACCGCTGAGAAGAGTATTTATCACTAGACTAACTATTCCAAATGTCAAATTTACGAATCATGAACATTGTTATATATTTCAAAGGCGATAGTTAAAACTGTTCGTTAATCATTTGAGA
The DNA here is from genome assembly GCA_030503985.1 of Himalopsyche tibetana. Classification (NCBI taxonomy): domain Eukaryota; kingdom Metazoa; phylum Arthropoda; class Insecta; order Trichoptera; family Rhyacophilidae; genus Himalopsyche; species Himalopsyche tibetana. The sequence goes on along the minus strand of JAPJYX010000009.1, from coordinate 3,872,514 downwards.
TAGAAGCCACTAAGGACTTAAGTTTTTCACATATAAACTAATTTTGACTAATTATGGAGAAGGCACTTTTGATAAAGTTAAAGAAGTGCTTATAGCATGAAGAAATATTAGATGGAATCAAAAAGCTTATCAGATAAACATTTTTGAATGTACCTTTTGATGATTTGTGCATCCTCTGTGATCTTCGGATGGGCAGTGAGTCTGAGGAGTGATGTGAACCGGTTTTTTCAGAATCTGAAGCCGAATTGGAGCTGGAAGCGGACCTGCAAAGTGTTCACAAATTATAGTCTTGAAATTTTATATAAAAAAGAAATAAGGTTGTTTCTTTTCACACTTTCAAAATGTATTATGTAATTCAAAGTTATTGCGCTACAAGCTAATTTTTTTGACAAACTTCCTTGAGACGTAAGATAAAGTTTAAATTTTAATTTCATCACTTTGTTATTTATTCCACTGATAAAGTGGAATAACAGAAGTTATCAAACCTAAATTTATGTTAAAAATTAATAGAGTTATTAACCCAATGAGGTATTTTTATGCTATTATAACAGAGCTTCAATTAAAACAATAAATATCTGCCATTTTTCACCGAGAAACACAATTGAAATACGAATATAACGTCACTAACCCAGTCTCTTTGAAGTCTTCATCGGAGTTATCTTCACCATCCTCAGAGACGACTTCCAAGCTGTTGAGTTTACGGGGCCGTCTCCGTGATTTTGCCAGAATCTTTCTTCTTTCTCTCTGCAATGCGGCTGCCTCTGAACCTTCTTCTACATCCGACGCGCTACCTTGGATTTGCTACAAATAAAATAAAAATATTAAAACAACTTTCATTCTCCAAGCGGTATCAGTAAATGATAGTTTTTTTGTGTTGATTGTGTCCGCTATTAAGTTGTTCTGCAAGGATTGCTTGTAATTCAATAATTTTATTCAACCTCTCTTTTTTGAAGAAAGTGATGATAAAAGGACACGACTGGGAGATGAATATTTTCCCTTACATCAGATGGGTGTTAGAAAATTTTAGACTCGGATCTTTGAATACAATTTGAAATAACTTACTTATTTGAAATAAAAAATCAAATTTCTCAAATAGAAGTTGTTCATAATTTATATTCAATATTCAAAATACTGGATGTAACAGCTGGACCAGGGAATATTATAAAATTTTTGAAATGCAGCGTACCTGTAGAGTGGCCTCATAAATGGCCTTTTTCTCCTCCTTATCAGCCTCCATGATGGTGGAGATGTCTTTACCTCTTCCCATATTTCCAGCTTTCGTATCAACCTCTTTGTACTCCTCCTGAGTAAAACAAAAATCAAAATTAGTTTGAATAACCACAATGCACTATAAACTATTACTTATCATTTTAACAAATTAAAAATATCAAAGTATTTTAGTTCTACAGTTTTTAATAATTTTTATGCGTTGATAGCTATTTCGGCTTTCGCCATGACGCCGATGATATTTTTAATCTGTTATAATGGAGTTCTACCAAGTAAATGCGAAATCAATTAATACTTATCATTTTAACTTGGTAAAAAATCATTAATGATTTAAGAATTTTATCCAAATATTAAAAAGCATTATAATGTTATTTATAGTATTTAGCAATGAATAAATAACTTTGAACGGAATTGATTTGATGCACTCTATTTATTTAAATTACGTAAATATACATAGAATATGACTGCATGCATTTTATTTTTATTAGATAGAGCGAGTTGAAATCTATCTATCCGTATTCATAATTCAAAAACAACGATTTTATCAAAGAGATAAATAATCAGACTTGGTTTTATGCAGTTAGCAATGGCAGGTGATTCATGTCAACGCAATATTTTTTGCCACTTAATTAAAATAATTTCAGTCGATTATGTCCAATATGGGTCACTGAAACATTATATGGCGTGAATTTCATTAGAACTTGCGCCTTATTTTTGTTATAAATTTACCTTAATTGCTGAACTGATGAGTTGGTCATACTCCTTAAAGTGATAACTGACGGGCAATTGTCTTCTTTCACGCAGACGGTAAATTTTCTCATCATCGGAGTCCGTAGAACTACTACTGTCGCTACCGCTGTCGCTGTCCTCTAAAAATATAAATTAAGCATTAACAGAGTGGCTCAATTACATAAGAAATGAAAAAACTAGGGGTGTCTGTAATCAAATGTTTCAGTTGGTAAAATGGAGGTTGAATGACTGAAATGAATAAAATATTTAAATATGATTAAATTTGAATCGTTGAAATTATGTACATTCACACAGATTTTGTCACTAACGACCCAGGTTTCGCCTTTAGGCATCTTCAGGCGTTCAAGTGCACGGATGAACTTGAATTGACGCTTAGTAAATGAATGTTTCGTGTTTATATAAGAAATAAATGTATCATCGAGTTTAAAGCCATTTATTGCTGGCAAAAAAGATTAGCCCATAGGAATGCCCACAAATTTGAATGGTGAGTAGTTTTAAGAATTATATATATTTTTGTTTGTCGGAAAAGGTTTTATGATTATATTTATATAGGGTATAAAAGCGACGAGCCAGGCATGTGCAGCTGATCATTTAAAATCGGAAGACTGTTCAATTGCGCTCTGTTTATTTCTAATATTTCCTGGATAAAGGAGCTTACGAGCTGTATTTGGGTGCAATATTTTTATCTCTAGTGAAAAATCTGTGTGAATGTACATAATTTGAATGATTCAAATTTAATATTTAAATTCCACCAAGCACCTTCAGTCGAAATCTTAAATTATATATAAAAGGAATTTTTTTAATTACCAGTATCACTACCGGATGACTCGGATTTCTGCGCTTTATCGATGGCTAGGTTATTTATACATTCCCTCGACTTGAACTCGTCCTCAATCTTGACAGCCTTTTTGTTCGCAATACATTCTTCCAGTCTTATTTGTAAGGCGACAACCAATTTTTTCTGAAATGACATCACAAATAGCATAAAAACAGTTTTTAGATCGAACTAATATCGTCCAGTAATCATTTGGTTTTAATTTGAAACAAAAAGTGGCATATATTTTTTTTAAAATATAGTAAATGAATTTGTATTCAATTGGGTAATCTCATATTTGTGTCATTATCAACATTAGTCTCTGTGGTGTATATAGCAGTATGAACTTCAGATTAGTGATCAAATTTTGATTCTTTCAATCAGTGGCGGCCGGTCAATGTGGCATTGGATCAATGAACCCCTTGTATATGCAGGGGCGGTTATATTTCATGAAATAATATTCAAACATAACAGTTATACCATTCGCTCATTTTAAATTCTTCATTTATTTATTGTTCATAAATAAATATTTAATAAGATTTTATTTTATTTAGCCACTGCTTTCAATTTAATATTAAAGATAACGGAATATCCATAGGTGATATGAAATATTCTCGTTGAGATTATTGATTGTGATTGAAATTTCCAAATATCTAGTGCATTGACAGTAATATCAAATATCTTATTATAAATTTCCATCTCTCTAACCCTTTCCGAGCGGTAAATTGTAAATAGTATAGAATTTGCACATGTTCAAATGTATATCGCTGCGAGAGGATTGATTATATTTCATATTTTACTTTAAATAACACTTTCTTTTAATATTTTATTAATGATCCAACAAAATGTTAATACACTCCGAATTTGGAGTCGGTAGACGAGTTCTCCTTTATGTATCCTTTCAGTCAATGTTAACTTTGATAGTTCAGGATTATGAAATATAAATAACTCACGTGATTACAAGGAGGACAGAGCCACTCTCCTTCAGGTATGAGAAACAAAATGGGCTTAAGGCAAGATGCGTGCCATCCCGCATCACAGGAATCGCAGAGTAGAATCCATTCCGGATGGTCAGTTCGTCCACAATTTGAGCAACCTCCTTCGACTGACACTTTCCCATCTAAAGAAATATATATTCAAACAATTATTTACCACTCGGATAGTAATTTTTAATCCGTTGAGCGGCATCACTATACGGTTGCAGTGTTTTTACTATTGTTATTATTTGTTTCAAATGAACAAAGAATTTTTGGAAAAAGGTTAATATTTAGAAAACAAATCTTCGGCCATATAATATTTAATTTTTATTCAATTCGTTAACTACAATCAATATCAATAGAAAACTTAATGTCCACAGATGAAAGTAAAAGCTTTTCGATAAGTCTTAAAAAATTGACAATAAAATTTAATTAGAATATTTTTTATCATACATTCTATATTTACTTAGTAATTGCAACATTTCCCATATTAACTTTTTTTTTGAAAATGAAGATTTTGTAAAAATTTCAAAACTACAACTACCTACCTACTTAATATTGGCTAAATGCAGAATAATATTTATTTTTTATTATTATCTGTTCATTTTCCATTTACAGACAGCTAAATAGATGAATCTCATTTATCACTTTAGTTGTAAGCACAAAAATAAGTGCTGATGATATCACATTGATGCTTGAATATGATTTCTGAAAAATGTTATTTTTATGCTCTTTTCCATTTCTATTCGCGATATCTTACTAACCTTTGATCAATGTTCGTGCGTGTCGTGTCGGTACAATTTCTTCTCCTTCAACTTCTGACTCGGGAGAAAATTCGTGATCCGATTTAAGAACCACCATCTCCTCTTCTATAATGAGAAATACACAAGTGAGTGAATATGATTTAAATTAAAATTGATTTCAATTTTATGGCATAATCGTAGATAACCTGGTACACACAATACTCTCTAAATAGTAAATAAAATCTCCATCATAAGCCAAAATCAGAATTATTAGAGATGAACGAGTTTAATTTTTGGATTTATAGGAAATCAAATCCTTCTTCGGATTTGACTTCCTATAAATACAAAAATCCGTAAAAGGCATTAGGGCTAATAATAGCCAGGGTGACTGATATATTTAAGTTAAGAATTTTTAATAACACTCGAGATAAATTCAATGAAAAACAACAATTAATAAAATAATATTACTACCGTGGTCTCTCTCGTCTTCGATTTCTTCTTCGGGTTCTGAATCCGAATCACTGGGACCACTGGAAGGATACCACCCGGAAGGCTTCTTTTGCCATTTTCCTTTCAGTTTAATCTTCTTCACTTTGCCTTTTAACTTCACTTTTCCTTTCACCAGAGGCCCGTCTGAACTGCTCTCTGACGAACTGCGATCCCATTCTACGTCTTTCACTTTCACATCCTAAAAAAGGTCATAAAACTGTTTTAATATATATATTTTTAATTTTCCACATTAATATCAACTTAATATATCAAGCGTGAACTACGCTAGTCTGTGAAATATTTCTGGACTGAAGTGCGAATTTTGTTAACCTTATGATCGTGTTTAAGAATATAGAGAACATACGCCACACTTTTATGGCAAATTTCTTACAACCAAACAGCATCTGTTAGAAATTATTATAATTAACAACGCGATAGGCTTTTTATTTACCGTCAACTATGTTTTTTCAAACATATATTAGAATTTTGTCATGAATAAAACTATTGGCGCACGAATAAAATTTGTTGAAACATTTGATAGGGTTCCATTAATTAGTTTTTAGCCAGTATTGTTATTTTATATTAGCTCTGTTCTTCTGTGTACTTCTGATGGTTTGCTGACGGTTTGCAAACTGTTATCGAATTAGAATCTAATTTAAAGCTTTGATCACATGGTTTGGATTGTGATTTAACAGTTGTTTCTGTTCTTTTGCGTCAAAACCACATTCCAACCGTTTGCAAACCGTCAGCAACGGTTCATGCTCTAAATCGATGATAGTTTTGGCGTACCAACCTCCAACCTCAGAAAGGCGAATTTTGTTACAAACGACAACTTACCCGACTAAATACCAAATGTCAAACTGACAGTTATACGTCACTGATGTATATTATATAAAAGTTGTATAAGTCAAATATTTAACATGATGGTAAATTGTCAAAATATTTGGCTTAAAAAAATTGTTTTGTTTGATGAAAAGCATGGGGCATTTTAAAACGAAATTATAGGAAACATTTGTACATGACATCGCACAAAACCGATATTCGAGCGAAAATTTGACAATGAATGACAAGGTTTTATACTCTTAATCTATACTTTAAAATTTAGAGTATGGATTAGAATAAAAGAATCGATTTATTATTAACAACTAGCTGTAAGCCCGTTGCCCAGCAACGTGAGATTTTTGTTGCAAAGTATTTAATTTTATTTTATTTTATGGTATTTTATTTAATTTAATTTAATTTAATTTTATTTAATTTAATTTAATTTTATTTTATTTTATTTTTATTTATTTTATTTTTATAGTTAGCAGAAATTTCGTAAATTATTTAATTTTTAGAATAATGTTTAAGTTTGCTAACAACCATTTTTCGTTGTAGTCGAAATGTCGTAAATTATTTAATTTTTGGAATAATGTTAAAGTTTGCTAACAACCATTTTTCGTAGTAGCAGAAATTTCGTAAATTAATGAATATTTAGATTAATGTTCAAGTATGCTAACAACCATTTTTCGTTGTAGCAGAAATTTCGTAAATTATTTAATTTTTGGAATAATGTTCAAGTTTGCTAACAACCATTTTTCGTGGTGCAGAAATTTCGTAAATTATGTAATATTTAGAATAATGTTCAAGTTTGCTAACAACCATTTTTTGTAGTAGCCGAAATTTCGTTTATATTTAATTTTTGGAATAATGTTCAAGTTTGCTAACAACCATTTTTCGTAGTAGCAGAAATTTCGTAAAATATTTAATTTTTGGAATAATGTTTAAGTTTGCTAACAACCATTTTTCGTAGTGGCAGAAATTTCGTAAAATATTTTATTTTTGAAATAATGTTTAAGTTTGCTAACAACCATTTTTCGTAGTAGCAGAAATTTCGTAAAATATTTTATTTTTGAAATAATGTTTAAGTTTGCTAACAACCATTTTTCTTAGGAGCAGAAATTTCGTAAATTATTTAATATTTGGAATAATGTTCAAGTTTGCTTACAACCATTTTTCGTAGGAGCAGAAATTTCGTAAATTATTTAATATTTAGAATAATGTTCAAGTTTGCTAACAACCATTTTTCGTAGTAGCCGAAATTTCGTTTATATTTAATTTTTGGTATAATGTTCAAGTTTGCTAACAACCATTTTTTGTAGTAGCAGAAATTTCGTGAAATATTTTATTTTTGAAATAATGTTTAAGTTTGCTGACAACCATTTTTCGTAGTAGCAGAAATTTCGTAAATTATTTAATATTTGGAATAATGTTCAAGTTTGCTAACAACCATTTTTCGTAGGAGCAGAAATTGCGTAAATTATTTTATATTTGGAATAATGTTCAAGTTTGCTAACAAATATATTTCGAAAAAAATGATGACTCTGGGACCATATATCGACAGCCCTGCTAATGTTTCAAGTATCCAAACAAATATATTTCGTAGAAAAGGAAAAATATCTCATAAGTATTTGACATATTCTATTTTCAATTATTCAAATTCGTTTAGTGCAATCTTTCACTAACAGATGTCGTAAGGTCACTAAGAAATAACATATTTCTATTGGTTTGAAATTTTTAAAATAAGTAGACGTTCCACCTCACTAAATTTAATCGCTTTGTGGAACAATGGATATTTGTTCAAACGATTAGAATGAAAAAGGGACATGGGTTCGATCCCCAGCTTGACAGAATATTTTTGGTCAGTACGAAAATTAATTGTTTTGTCATGACTAATAGACGTCAGAGAAAAATGAACGGATGGCGATAGCGGGCAGAGGGGTGGGGGGAGGGGACCGTCTTCAGGAGGAGGGGAAATCAGTGACAATCATGCAATCAAAACGGACATTATCGACTACTAATAAATAGAAGATGACACCGAACAAAATCACTGTCAAATCAGTTCCTAGCCCTATAATTATAGCTTCAAAAAATCGAATCAGTACATTTGATTATTTAAAAAACTTTGTAGCCATGCAAACTTTCAAATAAAGTTCTCTCAATATAATTACGATGCTTTAGTTCTAAGCCAGGAAATTTGAATTTTGAATATAAAAAGACGTCCATTCCAATTGGCCGAAAAAGTGTGGTGTTCAAAATAAAGCGCTATCATTGGGCGAAGTGGACATCAGTACGCACACATTTGTGAAAAGTGAAAACTTATTTTATCGGCTATTAATATATAGATAAAAAACATTGTGTTATCTTTGAGTGTGTATTCGCTGAAATAAGATGAAATGAAAACAAAAGAAAATCGGATAATATTGAAATAAGGTTATGTTTATAATTAGGTATGATTAATTTGTTTGACAACAATATTACGCGGTTTCAATATAACAAGATACTTTTAAAACTTTAGTACGTATTTGTCGCACAGTTTAACCTAAAATGGTTCACATAAATATAATTTTCAAACCAATTAAGTGTATTTCTCATTGACGTATTTCATCAAATACGATTATGTTTGAAATGGCGATACGGTTTTAATAGCACGAAAAAAAATAAAACAATAAGTTGTTTATGAACAATCAAACATTTTCCACAGTCTTATAAAGGCGTATTCGCTGAACTAAGAATAATTGAACGTCGATAGTTAATTATTTTGATTTTGCCGCTTGTAAAAATCTGGCTACAGACCTAGAAATTGCTTCTATGAAAAAAACAATATATAATTATTTAATGTACTGGCAACACAACAAAAAATTTCATGTTCTTCTGCGCCACTTGCAAACTGGGTTAGGCGGAATTCGTTGGAATGCGGTTGGAATGTTGGTTTTGACGTTTGTGCACAAGAACAGAGCTATTGTAAATTTATTATATGGCATTGCTAATATACTATATTCAGTATCATATTCAAGTTATTCGAGCTCTAAAACGGATAAAATAGCCGTGATATAAAGCTCACAACTCCGTACAATGGTCACGGGTGGTAAAACAGCCATTCGCGCAAGAGTCATGTCAGATTGGACTGCTATAGCAGTCAGCTGCGGTCTAAAGGTCAATTCCAAAATATTGAAAATACAATTGAATGCATATTTGATCTGTATTTTGTGAAGTGGAAGGTATACGTTATAGAACGACGACATGATCTATTATTCATCACTATTCTATCCTTCAGAGATCTGACGATGAAACCTGTAATGGTGTCATTGCAATATAGACGATCTTTCACTTGCACCACTACATACAGTTAAAGTCTTTAGATTCTAACCTTGGTATGCTTTGCCTTGAGCTCCCTCAGCGCGACTTCTTCCATATGTCTCCTTTGAGCCTCCTCTCTTATCTTGAGTTGAGCAATTCTTCTGGACTGTCGCACCGGAGTATCGTCGTCGTCATCGTCCTCATTCAAACTCGATTTTGTTTTCACTTTCTCGTCTTCCGCTCCCTTTGATTTTGACTTCTTCCCACCTGAAAACCATTGACATTTGATTGACAAATGATAGATAAACATTTTTATAATGATTATTTAAGGAAACATGTACAGTTTTTCTGTAAACTGTTCACGGCCCAGAGAGGAATTGTGGATTCATTTTATTTTTTCATTGTTTGATTGAAGCCCGTGAGAATTAATCATGTTTCCAATTTTAATAATAACTTTACAAACAAAAACTGTCAAAGCCTGAAAACTAAAAATGACAGATTAAAAAAAAAAATTGGTGGTTTGTTGGTTTTAAAATTATGAAGTCGGTGACATCAGAAAGGTGCTGACCACGAATGCAGCATAAAAATGTATGTTCTGTGTTTTTCGCCCCACCTTTTGATTTTTTTGAAGTTTTTGGTGTCTCTTTGTCTTTATCTTTCAGTTTTGATGACTTAGCATCGGCTTTAAAATCTTTCTTCTTCGATTTACCTATAATATTAACAATTCATTAAATAATAGAAAAGTTGAGTATACAAATAATGTTGTGCCTCATGCATAGACAATGAATACCTTTACGAGTCGGTGGTTCGGGTTCGTCTTCGCTACTCGAATCTGGAATCTGTTTCTTTTCTTCAACCTTTTTCCTACAATAAAATAAGTATTATATATTATATTTAATATTATTATTATGCATAGCGTAAAATTTAAAATAAACAATTTAAAATCATCAAAAAAATTTACCTTTGAGATGCATTCACTTTTTTGGGTTTCATCTTTTGCTTCTTAATCTTTTGCGTGTCTAAATAATCGTCTTCTGACGGTGAATCTGTCTCTTCGTGAGCTCTTTTTCGACTGACATTTTTACCACCTTTCTTAGTTTCATTACTAGTTTTTTCAACAGAGACATTTTTCACGGCGAGCACGCCTCGTGTCCGTCCGCGAGTCACCAATTCCTTAGAGGCAGTTTTAGATTTTTTCATTTTGATATCCAATGGATCCTCAACTGACCCGGGTGATTCCAATTTGCGCCCTTTCTTGCCTTTACTTCGAGGAGTCTCCGTAAGCTCGACTTTTGTTGGCTCGTCGGATTCGTTCGAGTCTGTGGTCGGTTTGTGGTTTACGGGTGTCTTGACTTTTGTTTCTCTCGGTTCTTGTAGTTTTCTGATATCGACTGCAAATATTTTCGGTTTGACGATGGTTTTTGATTTCAAGGCTATTTTATCTTTTTTAGATTCTAAGTCGTCTTCGTTCAAAGTAACTCTCGCTTCGGAGATTGATTTTTTTGATTCCTTAATCTTTTTTGATTTATCTGGGTCTGCTTGTTTGACATCTTCATCAACTTTGGGTTTTTTAAGCTTGATACCTGGATCAGAGTTGACTTCTTTATTCTTTTTATCAATGTGCAATCTGTTGGAAATCGCATCAATAGATTTCGCTAAACTTTTCAAAGATTTTTTCGAAGATTTGACAACATCGACTTTCTTTAGAGAACTATCTTCGTTAGTAGTAACCAACGTTTCGTCAGTTTTTGAACTATCTTTTTCGTCAACGTTGTCACTCATGTTGTCTACACCTAATTTAGGCTTCTTCACTACTGTAATTTCAGGGGATTCCAATGATTCTTTATTGTTACAAATTTTTAAGCTCTTAGTATCATCTTCGACAACTTTGTGCTTACCGTGCGACTTGACATCAGTGATATCTTTATTTTTAATTTTTTTCAAGTCTTCTTTATCAGAGGCAACGAGAGGGTAACTTTTTTCTTCGTCTACTATTTTTGTGTCAATTTCGCTGGTAATTTCTTGTTTCACTTCATTCTCAACATTCTTATCGACATGTGCGGTCTCGACTTCCGAACTCGCAGTGCCAATTTTGGATTTACCGTCTGATGTTTTGGGTTTACTTTCTGACTTTAATTTCTTATCATTATTTTTTGAGGAAGCGGTCTCAGGTTTTGGTATCTCGGTGTTGTGTTTGACTTTGTTTTTTTCTTCTTCGTGTTTGGCAGTGAGTTTCAAGATCTTACTTTCAATCTTGGATCCTGATTTTTGATTTTCAATTTTTCGTTTGGTTTCAACGCTCACACTCTCAATATGTTCCTTTTTACCTTTTGAAGCTTCAATTTCACTCTCCGCGTTACCTTTCGAGCTTGGCAATTCAGGTTTATTTTGAGCTTTTGCGTTGTCGTCATTAGGTTTGATTTCGATTTTCGATTCTTCTGCGTCAGGTTTAAATTCATTTTTTAAACTATCGTCATTTAATTTTTCAATATCGTTTGGAGTATTGACATCTTCAATACTTGGCGTACCAGTGATAGGTTCTTTTTCTATATCTTTTGAAGATTCTGAAGATTTCATTACATCCTTAGTTTGTTTAGTAGACAAATCACAAATAGTTTCTAATTTATGACCCTCGTCACAAGGGGTTATATTTTTTTCACTTACAGTAGATTCACACACAACAGTACTCTGCGGTGGAGGGGAATCTTTTGATAGACTGTCATCTTCTTTTTTATCTATTTCACTGGGAATAATTTGACGAGCCTTTTTTACAAGTATTTCTTTTAATTTTGACGTACATTCTTTCGGCTTCACATCAGTTATATTAGTTGCTTGCGAATCAATTTTATTATTTACATCTATCGCATCATCTTTCTTTTCACATGAATTCATATTTTGTGACAGATTGGATAATTCATTTGTTTTATTAGTATCTATTTGCTCGTCACAATTTGTATCTTTTACGAGCTCATTTGTTTGTTTACTATCAGCGATCGGCGACTTTTCTTTATCGAGATGAGTCACTCGATTAGTTAAAGCAGCTTCTACGCGTGAGAACTCTGGTAATAAATCTCTTTTCTTTGGCGAAACCGAGAGGTCTTCAGGTTGATTATTTTGTGAAGATTTTTCTAAACTTGTACTATTTTCAGAGGGCGCTGCGGCAGGAAGGGACGTATTGATTTTCGGAGACAATTTTAAGCAACCGGGTCTCCCGAAAAAGAATTTCATCGGGGAGACTTCCTGCGTTTCCGAGGCAGAATCGGCACTCTTTGTGACCTTTAAATTCTGCTGATTATCAATACTATGCGATTTATCACTAATTGACCCAACTGATTCCGGAGGGGGCTGACTGATGTCAGTTTTTTCACTACTGTTTATGTTTTCACAATTGCTACCATCAGAAGGATTTTTTACAATATTACTTGCGTTATTTTCACTAATTACACTATCTTCACTTTTTAATACTGAGTCAACTGCGACCAGAGCGCTGCTATTGTCGGCAAGATAAGAGACGGGAGATTCAGCCGAAGACGCTTTGCCGCACAGAGAATCCACACTCCACAGTTTCACTTTGTTCGTCGGAATATCGCCGTCTGAATTTGTGCTAGTGTTTGGTTTGGGGATATTCTGAAGAAATCTCTTCGTCACCGGGAGGGGGGCGGAGGGAAAGGTTTTACCGGAGGCAGCATCTGCATCGCTGACATTGCCGTCTTTAGAGACATCATCTGATGCATTTTTAGCTTCGGAAGGTTCTCCGTCATCTGGCAGTTTATCTACATCTAAATTTAAATTATTCTCAGCACCATTGACAGTTTTAGAAGAACCAGAGGAATCCGCATCGGAGCAGAGATTTGATTTGCTGGAAGTTACGCTCTGCTCGGTGGCTTCTCTGGTTGAATCCGTCTCTACGCTATTGTTAGATTCGCATGTTTGATTTTCTTGCTTTTCTGGAGGAACGGTGGCGGCAGACGCGGCTCCGGGATTTCCGGTGCAGCATTCGCTTCCCGAACCTTCTCCGGTCACATACATTACGTCTTCGCAGATCTCTTCGCTAAAAAACTCGAAAGGCATAGAATCGCATGGCGCACCTTCACCCTCACCAGTAATAACCATAACCTTTTCTTCTATGACATCGTCATCCTTGGGATCTAGACTTTCTTCTGCAATTTCATTAGATTCGCCTTTAGACTCAGATTCGCTACTTGATTTTTCAGCACTTTTAAAACGTTTTGAGGGCGGAGAATCAACAGGACAATCAGCATCATTATCTTCAATGGAATCCTTTAAATCGACTTGCTTTTCGATAGATGTAGATGCACATTCATCATCAACAGGTGTGGTCGGAGTTACGCTCGATTGTTCTGTTTTTGATTCATCTTCAATTTTTTCAACAGCAGTAGGTGAGGTGCACGTTGCAGATTTTTCAGATTCATCTTTTGAATTACCAATCGATTCATTTGATTTTTCTAATTCAGTCTCATTGGAACTTTCCGGATCATTTTCAGCATTGATAGATTTAATTACAGTTTCATTACAAGTAGGAGTTCTAACTGCATCACATTTTAAATCTTTTGCTTGTGTGGTGTCAGACTCGGAGAATGATTCGTCAGTGTTCGATTGATGGGGTATACTGCCGTTGGCCTAAAAAAAGTAAATTTATTATAATAAAGGTAATAAATAAACATGAAAAACTTGATGAGAATTTATTCAAGTCACTCGAGATCAACTCGAGGTAAATTGACATCACAAACACCCACGTCTTACCTATCAAATTTAAATATCTAAATTTGACCTTACCGGGAATCGAACCTAGACCCACCTGGTCGGTAGAGCAAGCTCTAACTAACTAGATCACAGCGGGCAGACTTCGAAATTCAACAAGGATGGATGGTTATTGATTTCCCAGTCAATGATTGTTCAACAAACAAAATTCAAGTATGTCTTTTTCAAAGAAAAGAGTTTTACAGATGCCCTTAATGACACAAATATTTCTTAAAACATATGAAATGAACTTTTCATTATAGTATTTTTTTTAAAACTTATACAGACATTTTAAATAACTCTTAATAAATCAGAAATTTATATTTCTAACTACCGTTTTGGTAACATTACAAGACTACGATAAATTCGTTATGGGTTGAACATATTTTTTTACATAGAAATGTGCAACAAAAAAAATCGCAGCATTATTTCAACCTATACATAAATAATCAGCGCGTTGTAAGAAACTGGAGATAAAATAACAAGGATAAACGATAGTGTCGTTCTTGAGACCTTATCACATTTAACAGAATAATGTGGTTGTGTCTGTAATTGGAATTCTGTTCTTAGGTTTGCTTTATTAAAACAAAGTCTGTTATAACATTATTAGAAGTGTTGATAACTTAGCTTGCTTCTATTAGTTATTTTTATTCAAACATTCCCACTCAAATGTTGTAGCTTGTGGACTATTAATGTAACATCGGACATGAGATACAAGGTAAAATATTTGTTTGAGAATGAAATGAAACCTTTGAGGGGGTATCGGTGTCATCCTTAGCCTCATTTGGTAGAAGTGCATTAGGGCTGCCACTGTTTGAGTCTTCATTTAAAGGAGGTTCCGGGATTGAGTCAACAGGGTTGCCGCCTGCTTTCAAAGTCTCGATTACGTTAGCCAAAGTTGAATGGTCACTATGGAAAATGGAAATAGAACATAAACTTTAAGCATAAATATTTTTCAGGGCTGTGGAGTCGGATAAAAAAATAACGCATTTCGGCTTTAAATTAAAAACTGACTCCGACTATAAATTGATTTTTTCAATCATTTCCGTTTAACTTACATATTTATACCGTCGGATCATTCTAGTGCATATATATCTTCTAGACTTCACCAATCAATACGGTGAATAGACTAATATATTTTTTTAAATAGGTCGGAATTGTAAGATTTTTCCCACTCTGACTCCAGAAGAAATACCCAACTTTACGACTCAAACTCCACAGTCCGGGTATTTAATAGCAAAATCTTTTTCTATCAGAATGCATCCTGATTCTCTCCAGATAACTGAATCTCTCAATTTATCAGCGGACAGTGTTTAATACCAAGTTACTCGAGTTAAAAATTAAACCTGACCCGAATTGTTCGCGATGGTAATCAAGATTCGGAGCATATTCTTTGGGATTGTCCGATAATGTCCAGTGAATGAGATTTTTTTTTCATACTGTAGAAAAAATTGCGATGGTCTTATCAGACATCCAGATCTAGTATAAAATGAAGCTTGATAACATTGTTACTCCACTTGTTGAGTTACAAATTGTGACACGTGTTTCACCTGTTTAAGAAGCATCATAAGCATCCAGAATAAGTTTCGCCTCCAGAAAATTTCAATCAATTCCTCAAAGTTTCAAAAGTTTACCTCCTCTGCCCCTCAACATTGAATCCATTATTAAGTTTATTATTGAAAGAAATTCTGTTACCGCCATTTGATTCATTTCTTATTATTGACGACTTTATTTTATTCTAATACTCATTATGGTTGCAGTATAAATGTACCTCAAACGTATCATTCGGTATAAAAAAAAGTTTATCGAATAAAAAAAAACAAAATATTTTTAATGAAACGTACAGCTTTCTTACTTTTCTCCGATATAAAATCATTAAATAAAACAGTGTTTCTGAACCTAGGGTGTGAGAAAGCATTAATTACCAGGGGTGCGGGAGAAGTTTTTATTTTGACATATTTTTTAAAAAAAATCGGGTGTAAATTTTATTTCAGAAATTAAAACATCTTATCACCTGGCAATCAGTTTCCACGTCTCCTCATCTTGGTCTTCCATATAAAGTCTGACATCAGCTCTGTGGTCCGAGTGCAGCCAATAACACCGCCCCTTCTCATCTCTTCCAATGGGATTTATTCGTAGATCGTTGCTTTCAATTTTGTTAACAATGTTTTTAAACTTAATATTGCAAGTGAATTGGTACTCTAGTAAATTCTGAAAAAGAAATAAAAACCAATATACACGGTGTTTTGTATATTTATACAGAAAACCAACCACCAGAAAAGGGTTAAGCTAGGTCAATATAATAAATGAGGCTATTATTTGCAAACCCGGCTTGTTCCAAAATTGGTGGTTATTTAATTAATTACATTCACGGTTCATTTTTCAACCATCTTCAAACAAACCGGGTTTGCAAATAATAGCCTCAAATATAGTATGAATCATGAATATCACAGCATAATTATGTATTTGTCAATGCCAGTAAATAAATCGCTTTTTTATATATGTAATCTTATATATATAAGTATCGCATGTTCTAATAAACAAAGTTTCAGTTAGTATTGTCACCACGTTGACTTAAGTAAGTGTATATGTCCCAGTTCAAATGTGAAATCTAGACAATGTATACATTAACTAGGAGTTTTAATTCAAGCTCACATCATTACAATTCATTTTGACTAATCAACCATCAGTGTATAAACTCACTAACGAGCGTTAAACAGAGTAGAAATGACATTTCAGTTAAGGTTAGATATGTTGAATAGAAAAAGGGTAAGAAAGACAACGAGACATTTAAATTTTTAACGTCAGATGACAGTAAAACACATCAACTGCGTGATTACACATGCACAACAATTGAGTGTGGCTGCCAACACTATTGAATGCATGTGTGATTGTTTTTAAATTGGTTAAAAATTCAACTACATCTGTGTCGTTAATCTACACATTGACTGGTAACGTGTTCATTCATTTTTTTGTGTATACTGTAACGGGCTAAAATGAACAAATGTACATTAACTAAGAGCATACTTTAACTGTAACATATATTAAAATGGATACTGGAAATTGAGATCTATTCATTAGTAAAGCAAAAAAAAGACGCTTTAAATATAGATCCTTAGACACATTAAATGTAACCATAGTAAACTGCATGTGTGCGCTCTTCAGTTTCATGTATGCCATGTGAAAAAAAATACTGTTGTTGTTTTTTGATGATAACAACATCTATGATTTAATCATCTTGTTATAAACCAATATCTATTAGAAACAAACAATTTTTAAAAAAAAACTATTAGTAACACAGTATTAAGTGATATAGGTCAGTGCTTCCTAACCTGGAGTCTGCAGGTTTTTCGCAGGGGTCCGTAAAAAGTTTCATTCTTTCAACATTCTCTGTGATAAAATATGAACATTTTTTTTGGTGCAGATTATTGTTTTTAAATTTAGGTGGTCCGTGGCATGAAAAAGGTTGGGAAGCACTGATATAGGTGACATAATTAATTTCAATATGAGCTCAATGCGACGAAGAAGATGACACAGAGTGATCAAATTATGATGCAAACGATCTTGGATTCCATATTTCCAATAATGAGGAAATCATTAAAGACATATCTGCCTCAGTGGAACGAGATCAAGAAGATTGGTGGTAAGTATTCTGTAACTAATCACTGTTTAGATGTCGCCACTGAGTGGTTTGAGAAAAAAGAAAAATTTCATTCTTTCTGTATTGTAAAACAACTTATGTGTCTTTTTATTTGCAATTTGGCAGTTTCAAAAAGAATAGTTAGCTATATGAAAAAATCAATAATAATTAATAAACTTCTTAATAAAGTATTCAAACTGAATGAACTTGTCAATTTAAATCTATGTTCAATTATCCAGATTTCTCTTTATCCAAATTCATTCATCACCAATTAGTCTGGTTAATCGAGTTTCTACTGCACATGTCAAGTCATTGAGAACAATTCAACCAGTTGTATTGTATTACTATCTTAACCTAACCTTACCAAACAATCAATCAATTTACATACCAACTTCTTATTCACAACCAAGATCTGTCTATTAAAAGATTCTAATAATATATTGAAAATAGCTCAACTCTCATAATATTGCTAAACTATACTGTTGTTTTTTTATTATTATTGAAGAACCACAGGTATTACATGAACAAACTAGATTTGAAGTGATTGTACTAGGAAAGGAAAAATAATACTCTAATGTTTACATTCATCAAAATGAGTGTTTATTTTGATTTTTTGAATATGGAAACAATTACAAAATGTAGGACAGTATAAATATAATCTTACCTTAAGAACTCTAAGTTTTACGTGGCTGCTAGCTTTTTTGTAACCAAATCTTTCCAATTCCCATGCATCTTGGAGATGGCCACAAGTATGACAGAACTTTATTAGACACTTTTCCCATCTGTCGGCATGAAAACTCCTGACAGCTCGTCTTAATAGTGTTACATGTAAATCTTTGAGTGGACCTACAACTGTTTTTAAAACATTTGTGAGAAAGCATTCATTGCTTACAACTTAAACATAAAAATGTAAATGTAATTCAGCTTATTACATCAATCACAGAGACATATACTACGACTATGTATTTGAATATTTATATAAAAACTATCTATGCAACATAATTCATTTGACTAGTATATCACATATAGTATACCTTCTTGAGTGTTTTCTACCATTTCGACGAGCTTGCTCATACCTGGTGGTTCTAGCGCACATAATTTACCAAATATTTCAAGGAAAGAACAAATAACAGCGAAATTAGGGTCACAACTAGTCGAAACTTCACAGTCCGACGCCATATTCACAGACTCAGATAATCATCGGTCTGAATACTTAACTAAATACAAATTATTTTTACATTATAAATATATTTTAATTTAACTATTATACACCATGATTGACGTGAATATTAAATACTAATATTATACAAAGTACAAAATATTTGTTAGGATCGTCTACAACACAAAATGACAACCAAACACGAAGCCATCACCAATCACTTCACTTCATTTCGGCTTTTTGGTAGTGCCAGCGCGAAAAAGTACCTAGTTGGTATTATTTTATTTGACCTAAAAATATATAGTGTTTACTTTCGGCTAAGTCAAAACTATCTAATTTTAGCAGATTTACTTTTTTTTTTATTCTTTAGATACAAAAAGTATATCAACCATGAACGCCTTGCTTTTTGATTACTTATTTGTAATCGTTTTTGATGTCCAGATGATGCATTACATCTTACATCACACATGGAACTATTATAATTATGTACAGTGTGTAATGAGTAATTTTATTCTAAAAGTAATATTTTATTAAATCTAATTAATTTTGCGTAGTACTTAAGCAATGTTTACTGTATGATTAATAAAAAAAGTTATAAACAACAATAATGGTGGAAATAATTTTTCTTCCAATATATATTACATTATTACGTTTAACCAGCTAAGAACATTTTTAGAAACAGTTTGACTTTTGAAAACGTCTTTTTTAGTTCGTCGTCATTTTGTAAATGCTGATGAATGCAAAGCTGGCTAAATGTACTATGTCATTACCGCCTCTGTCGGTATATAAGGGGCTATGACTATGTACAATGCTGTACAATCGGTTTTAACTAAAATTCAGGCAATAAGTAAACGTATAGCTTATTAGTAATAAGTTATTACCATTGTAATAACAGTAATATTACTGCTCGGTCGAAAATGCTCGGCAGCGTACTTATTTGTTATAATTAATACAGCGTATTCATTTCATTCGTTGGTTCACGAGTATTGTACACCACGTTCAGATTGTTTACTTAGTATTCGGCCGAGTTCACTCTCTCAGAAGCGCACTCGGAAGGTGTAAAAGAGGCATAAGAATTAAATTCTAAAACTGGTAACTCCAATTAAAAGACGTCTGCTCTACTTGAAAACTGACCGCTTATCTCAATTTTAGTGGAAATAATTAAAATATGTATTACTTGTTTCTGTGTGGTCATGATGCTAGAGATAAGAAGATTTAAATAAATTTGAAAACTCGAAGTGAGATGTCAGCAATGTCAGTAGATACATAAATATTATTGTTCTGTAAATACTTAGATTAGTCGCGCGCTGCGGCACTAAAACGTCAAGTTGAATAATAATAATATGACTTAATAAGAAGATAATTTCAAATATATAATGGATGATTCAACAAATGCACACTGCAAACCACCCAAATACGGACTTAAAATAAGACTAGATCACGAGTATCCTGAGAAAAAAGTTCCCAATAAACCAACGAAATGGCGACAAGTGTTGCCTTTGGTTCCACTGAGTATGAGGTTAGAAGACTTATTCATTATTAATTCTGCTCTGTAAATTATTAATTTAAGTATACGAATTATTACTTCTGTAAAGTTACAAAATTTTCTCAATTGAACAGTAGGGTATTGTTTGTATATAAATATATGTCGAAATCCAATTAGATGTTGACATTGGTAGAATTATTTCAATAATGCAGGGTGGGGTATATTATAAGATATGCTCTCATCAATAGTAAAGTCATATTTTTTAAAAATCTTGTTTTTATTTTACAAGTGAAGCAATAATTTATTAAATTTCATCACAAATTCACAAACCATTCAGGTTTTAAACACAATCTAATGCCATCACCAATAGCAGGCTGGTTTTGCATCTTGGGAGAAAAAATAATTTGATATCATTACAACCCATTTTTTTTTTTAAATAAACTTAACAGCAGGGCTGTGGAGTCTGTCTTTATTAGAGTCGAAAATAAACTAACGGCTCTGGCTGATTTTTTAATTTGTTGTGTATACTGTGTACTTAGTAGCCTATAAAATATTAGAGGTTTGAACATATTTAAAAAAAATAAACTATTTAATAAATAAATAGTATTTTGTAAGATTACAAAAAACCAATGAAAAATGTCTCCATTACTTATCGAGATAATGAGATAAGATACAGATTTAAGAAACTCCCACCCCTGCTCGCTCAGGAACTTGTAATATGTAAGAACGTACAATATTAGTTTTTAACCAAATATATTTAAATAATAACCTATTCATCATATTGATTGGTGAAAATATAATGTCTGTATGTACTAGAAAGAAGGGAAATGATTGAAAAAATTTAAAACAATGTCAAGGGAGGAAAATGTCATGTTTTACTTTAAAATTGGAGTCTTTTTTTTAACGGCTCCACAGTCCTGCGGTCAAGTGAACTTGATTATGTTAAAAAATTCTGCAGAAGAACAGCATGTTTAAAATACAATACAATTTAACATTCACCATTGAGTAAGTAACTAAGGATTGTTTTCATCTTATATGTTCTTTCAGATACCTATCTTATTATTGCAAGACTGCCATGAATGGACGTAAACCAATTATGGACATGATTAAATTGGAATCCGCCAAACCAATATACGGTGAGTAGGAGTGGAGTAACATTCTTCATGAAAATTTTGATGTATATTTTTAAAATCCAAGTAAATTCAGTTATGAAAATGTCATCATTATAAATAGTTGAAATCTTGAGAATTCTCAACCAAAATATAAAATGCCACAGCGCACATCCCAATATAATTATTATTGTTAATTTGTGTATTTAAATCTAAAAAAAGTAGTCGCCTGCTGTGGCCCAGATGGTTAGAGCTTGCTCTACCGATCACGCAGGTCTGGGTTCGATTCCCGTGATGATTGTGATCGAAGACTAGGTGTTTGTGATGTCAATTCACATTATTTCCTCACCTCCCATCCTTCTGATCCTATAATAACTGGGTGTAGCAATAGCGATTCGTCAACCACTAATCCTGTTCTAGCCTTATCATTCTTTCACTATTACTCACTTTGAAAAAAGTGAGGTCGAGCGACCGAGTTACAAACAGTTCTCGTAGAAAAAACTTCTGTTGAGATACCTCCATTATGCTTTCTTTTAACTTTTTTGTGACCAAGGTATTTATGGCTACGAAGTGCCACTAATGGCACATTTTTCTAGTGTTTACTGTAATTTTTTTGTGATACTGATTGTTACATACATGTGGAATTAGTACAAAAAAGTGTTTTAAAAAAAGAGGCCTTTTGACTTGTGCCAATTTTTTTTTTAATACACAATTTTGTAATGCAATATATTCACTTTAATCAAAAAAATTGTCAAAAGGTTTCAACTTTTTCTCTACTGCGGTCTTATGTTGAATCAGATAAATGAATGTGGCGTTTAGAAATAAAAAGGTTCCCCACCTCTGCACTAGAACATAGTTTCTTAGCCCTTTTGGGCCCATGGCCCCTTTTGAGTGTGATATTTTTTTCAGTGGCCCCATACCTGTTTTGTAATATTGAAGTATAAGTTTTATAAGGAATTTACGGATTTCTCAAAATGAATGCCGTGAGACTTTTTTTTTAAGCTGTTTCTAGAACTTCGAATCCAAAAAACCAGGAATATACAGATTTACAAATTTTGAAAAATTTGCCCGTGGCCCCCCATAACTGTACTGTGGCTCCCTTAACAAAAAAATCTCTGTGGCCCCCTTGGAACACACTGTAGCCCCCCCACCCCCTCCCGTTGATAAGCACTGCATATATTCTGATATAGCAGTTGCAGTAAACCTTTTCTTAGTATTGTGCTTATCAATGACAACCCTAAACAAAAAAATCCGAATAAAACCTACCCGAAATCAAACTTCATTCGACTTCAAAAATATTTTAGTTAAGTCAATCAATAAAAAATTTGCTGCTTGAATGTTTTGCAACATTCGATACTGGGTTTCGAATCCATTAGTACTGTGATCGAAGTCAATGACGTTGATTGCTGGCCTACGGACCCAACATTAATACCAAAAGATATGAACCGCTGCGTTAAATAAAGTACATTTTCGTGTGTGGTTGAAATAACGATTCAATAAAGCTGAAAATAAACATACTAAGCCAACTTCTTATCAAGCAATGTTACAAAACAAGTAGGTTGGCTGTGAGAATGTTGTTAAAAAACAAATATTTACATAGGTTTCTTATCAGTCATCATAATAATTGTAATATTGCCTACTTCAATTTGCAAAAAATATATATACCGTAGTGCTCTAACGCCTTTATGTTTATGAGTTTATAATTTATTATAAAATACCAGAGCTGTGGACTTGTGAAGAAAACCAAGATTAATCTCTCTGATACACATGGTCCGACTCTGATTTTAAAAAGATATTAATTTTTATTAGATGGTTTGAGTATATTTTAACCCTTTGCTTACCAAGCGGTGATTTAGGACTCACGTTGATGCGGTATAAAATTACCTACGGAAAGATATCAAACTAGTAAATGTTTAATATGACAGTCAACACTCGTATGTTAATAATTTTATTATTGTTGAAACATTAATATAAACACTATATTTATTTAGGGATTAATCACTGCAACTCCGAATCCACAGTCCTGGTAGATTTACTCTTACCTATTTTTTGTTTATATGTTTATAATTTATTATAAAATACTCTTATAAAACTGAAATTAGAATTTTTTTAAAATCAGTAATGACACCATGTCCGTTCTCAATGTGTGCATATAAAGTCCTAATACAGCATCTTGACAGAAGTTTCTTTTTTACGAGAACTGGTTCAAAGTCAGTCGCTCAACCTATCTTTTTAGATAGGGTCAGTATAGATGGGTGGGTTTAGTATTTTATTAATAGATTAGTAGGTGGGAAGGAATGTCAACATTACAGGTATTGGATAAAAATCCATAAATGAATTGTAAAATGTGACCGTTCGTAAAATCTGTAAAAATGTATCTGTATTTCACAATCATTATTCTGGTAAAAATTGACTACCGAGGGTGCAATGAACTGTTCGCGTAAATGCAGATTGTCTCTCGCACTCTCTGCGTTTCATTGATCTTTTTATTGTCAAAGTTCGTGAATGTCTGAGGATGCTTCGCAACGATACGAAACACACGTCACTCGTTATAACTGCATCAATGGAAAAACAATGTTAAAAATATTAATTATCTATTAAAGATGAATGGGCACAGACATATACGCTGAATCCATCGAAAATATTGAAACTTACTGTTCTTGAAAGACTTACTATTATATTTTAATCTTTTGATTCTCCTTTTTTAATACTAGGATTATTGATTGTGCGGTTACATTTGCTTAACGAACTCTGCATTGATAGACCCTGGTCTCAAGCATCTGATTGAAGGTCTACCAAATGAACTGTATAGTGGCTTTATTCATCTGAATCCTCTGTGCTTTCTGTCGAGATAGGCTCCTTTCAGAGTCTGTGGTTGCAAAAATTGGATACATAATGAAATTGTTTCAGGGTGTCCGCTGGGAGGAATCGGAGCCGGCACCATCGGCAGGGGCTTCAAGGGAGAATTCTGCCGTTACCAATTGTGCCCCGGAATGTATGAATACATTACAGTACCTGAAAATCAATTCATAGTTAACATAAGAGATGCAAATAATGTCACAATATATCAAAGCGTTTTATCAACTTATGAGTAAGTACAATAACGTATTCGTATTGTTATTATTGTGGATTGTTCTTTCATCCAGGTACTTAAAATTTACATGCTTATGAAGAGTTTTAATGTTATTTCTGTGGTTTATTACATTCACAAAGTTTTACACGTTTCAATGTACAAATTTATTGTGACATACTCATTTGTATGAAATATCTGCGGCAATGAAATAGTTTTAAATTGAACATTGTTGCGGTGTATTTAATTTTATTACTAACCATATAAAATTAAAATTTATCACTTTGTTTACTAGGTGCGATACTGGTTTATCTTTACCTTTTTTCTCTGAATTCATGTTGAACAATTTCCAGTTAATTCAAATCGATTGTATTAATTTCCATCCCTTCATTGTTGTTTCAGCAAACCAAAGAAATCACCACTTAATTGGGAATGGAATCTGAAAGGATCTGATTGCGAATATACCGCCTTATATCCGAGGGCTTGGACGCATTATGATTTAAGTAAATACGGCGTCAAACTTGTTTGCAGACAGATATCTCCCGTCATACCACAAAACTATAAGGTTATTTACTATCTTTTATTCCGTTTGCAACACTTACGTGTCATCAGGCGACAATACTTCTGATAATCGTGTGAGAGCGTCTTGTCATCTCCTAAAATAAATAAATAAATAAAAAGGGTTATATTGATATCGTCAAGTTTGTATCGATAACATATGGTCAGGAATTTTCCACAACCTGGTATCTCAAAAAGTAGACACGTATCGCTTTCTATCGTTATAAAATACCACTGGAAAGGTTTCGTCCTCGATATCTATGAAGAAGTTAATAAGGAAGGAAGCAAAGACATTTCCATCCATGCCACCCTAGCCTTCATGCCAAACATAGCACATGTCCGTATTACTTGCCAAGGTTTTTTATTAGATGAAATAATGGAATATGCATGTATTGAAATTCTGAATGTTGCATTGCGTAAGGCGACCACAGAATGCTATTTTCCAGTGGAATAAGCTCACTTTGTTGCCAGCTTATAGCCATAATGCTATGTTTTGTTCTGTTTTCCCAACGAATGAACATTAAAGGTGTTAAAAATCACAATCCAATAAAACAAAATGAAGTCGAACGAGATCAGTCGAATGTAAAAAAATCACATGATTAATATATTATTAAGCTAATGTGATAACTAATACCTTTTGTATGTATTTCATTCTAGGATAGTAGCTTACCGTGTGCTGTGTTTGTTTGGGATGTAAAAAATGTTTGCGACGAGCGGCGATCAGTTAGCATCACTTTCACATTCAAGGATACTTGCGAAGGCAAAAGCAAAACCTCGCCCAATGGTAAAAGTGGTCAATTTATTGTCACATAAACTTGTGATCCTCTTGTATACCTCATTGCACGATGAAGAACAGGGGATTAAAACTGATATTAAACCGTCACTAGTAGTTGGCTCATATGTGTTACGAACTTTATTATACGAGTCTATAGTCGCCATATATGTTAAAGTTGCCAGTCCACAAAATAATAAAGCTGAGAAATTGGCGTGCAAAGATCTTGTATGATAAAGAGTAACATTTTTGTTATTATAAATTTTTTAAAATTATTAATCAAAATTAAATAATTCAAATTTCAATTACAAATGTAAGAGAATAGATAGTCAAGTCCCTCCCCCATCTGTCATTTCCTTTACATTCAATAATTAATGGATTGGAATCGATACCCACAATACAGATATTTTGTCTAAGAATTTTTTAAAAGAAAGGAGGCTAATCATCATTATATTATTACCCGATAATGTTGGTTTGTTAGTTTGATATGTCGCGTAATGTTGTCAATTCAAAGGAACCATCAATCAAAAATACATTATTTTCTCAATTTTTAGTCGATTCCGTCAACTTTGAACGTTACTGTGATAATTATTCATGTGGTGTGTCGTTGGAACAGTGCGTCTCTGATATGACGTGCACATTCACTATTTCCAAACGAAAGCAGTCCCAAGACTCGATAACGGACGGCTTCTGTAGATTCAATACCAAAAAAACAGCCAAAGATGTGTGGAACTGTATTCATTCGAAAGGAAGACTTATCCCTGGCGAAGTTCCGAGTGTCAATTATCCAGGTAAATCCATTATTTATATTGGTGAGTTTCTATCACACGGAGATAGGTGCGATGTTATGGAAGTTTAGTGGTCCGTATGAAATTTCAGGTTGGACTTTTTTCACTTTTTATTCTAATTAAAATGTGTTATTGACTTTTCGATGTTTCTAATTTATAGTTCATAAAATTATTGTCGTTTGCAAAATTGATAGTCTTCTCCATATATAAGCGACTCTCCTATATAGTTGTGAGAGTTACTTCAAAAGCACTTTTTTTAATTTACAAAACTTGGCAAAACACCGTGACTGTGGTTATAGTTTTTCTTTTATATTATATCTTCTGGATGGATTCTGTTGGTTTGAAAAATCGTTGGTGACTATTTATTGGATAAGTGGAGGAAGAGAATCCAATGGCATATTACTTGTAGGAACCAGGTTAGAGAGAGAGTGAAATAATGATGATAATCACTTAAGATTAATCGAAAGAAACATATTCAATGTCATCATTAGTATAATCGTTTTCAGTTTTACCGATATCTAACTGTCGTTAACCAGGATTTGACAGAAATTAAGATGGAAATAAATGTTATTTATTTATTTTTCAGCAAATGCAATGGGTTTATCTAGTCAGACTACTTTAGAATCGGGCGGAACTGGAAATCTTGAATTTTGCTTAGTTTGGGACATGCCAGTTGTACATTTTACTAATAGAGGATATAATCATAACAGGTGACAAAAATGATAACTTTTAAATGTACCACAACTAGGTGAATGTACAAGTATTCAAAATGAACTTGATGCTTACACAATATTATAATTATGTTATCAGTTATAAAAATTTCACCAAGCACCTTCAGTCGAAATCTTAAATTATGTTATCAATGTACATATTTTCAGAAGAAACACTGAATCCTTGTAAATATATATATATTATTCTATTTGAATTGATAAAAGCAATAAAAACTAATTAATTAGTGTACTATTTAAAGACTTTTTTGTTGTCCTGTGTTCTTATAACATAATTCACATATAAAAGAGAATCAAATATGTGAATAAATGTTCTATTTTATTTTGAAGGTATTACACGAGATTTTTCGGAAACGAGGGTATCGCTGGACCCAGCATAGCAACCTACGCTCTTTTAACATATAAAAAATGGGAAGAAGATATTTACGATTGGCAAAATCCTATTCTGGAAGATGAGTAAGCCCTCCTTTGTGTATACATATTAATATTTAGAAAGAATCATAACTTAAGGATTGGCATTAAGTTATTTCTGCTGATGGGTGATAAGATACCTTTGGGTCGCTGTAGAAATAAAAAATCTGTACAGCTAATAACCGTTACGTTAATCACAAGGTTTTTCGAGTAATAACTTCCAACGAAATTGACTTAGTTCTATTACTTCTTTGATTATCGAAATAAATAAATGTAATATGAGTGAGCTTGTATTTTAAGACAATATTATATACAAACCATGTTTCAGGTCGCTTCCAGATTGGTACAAGGGTGCACTTTTCAATGAACTGTATTTTATAACCGACGGTGGAACCGTATGGTTTGATGTTTCCGATCGATATCCTCGAGAAGACCCCAGGTAAATTCGTCATTTTGGATTTTGAAATTGATTAGAATTTGAGCGATATTCAATGACAAATTGCATTTTCATATTTTTATGATATGTGTCTTTGACGAAGGTAAATGTTATTGTGTAATGGATAAAATAATCATATTTGACAATGTATTTTTTGGCAAGTTAAATAACGATTATTTTCCTCGGTGATGGTAACTAAAAAATACTAATTATATGCATGTGTATATGAGGAGCTTGGTATCAAATATGACCAAATTCACTTTTTCCTGAACAGAGAAAAACACAATTTTCCTTTAAACACAGTTTTGATTATTACCAGAGCTGTGCAGCCACAGATGGGAAGTCAGACTGTTTTAACTGCAGTCGGACTCAAAAAAAAAATAATAACTTCTAAACTAAATGTGTATTCCAATTGCTAGGGTCAAAAGTGGTGTCTTTTAGTGGCTTTTTAGTGGAAAAAGATTTTTAGTGAAGTTGAAAATAAAATTTTGTTCTTTTGAAAAAGTATTCCAATATTACAGTGATATCTCATTTTCCTTGACTGGATTTGGACGTGTTGGATCCCAAGCTCTTCATATGCATTTTGGGGATGAGCTTAATATGATTTATCAATCATCGGTTTAATTATAAAATGTCAGCACAGAATACCAACAATAATAAATTGGGTGTCCCATCACCACCAGTTATGTGTATGCGGCTGCTGAAATTTCAACAAAGCAATTTTTATTTTTAGTCGGTGTAAACTTAATCACTGTCACTCGAACAGTTTCATCTAGAACAAGTTCAATCAATTTTGCATTTTATGTGTCTAGGGCAAGGGGCGCACATGCGCACGCCTTTTTTGTGCACCCGGCAAAGTATCAAATATTTTTATTAAAAATCATTATATATTTGAATAAAATTATTTTTTACAGATTTATTGAATTCGCAAAAATATAACTATATCCATGTTATTTAAAGCGGCTAAGGGAACAATAATAAATTTAATACAAAAACATTATACTACTTTTTAATACTATGTATGTAAATCTGGTTTTTTAAAAATCCGGCCTGCGCCCGCCACTTTTCTCCTAAATCTCAAGTGCGCCCGTCACCGCAATATGTTAAGAACCCCATATCTAGGGAATGACAAGAAGCAACTTGTCAGCTACACTTGACACAAGCAATTTGTTTGGCCAACAATTTTTGTGTACGGCCCAAGCCTTAGTTGTAATTGAATTTTGATTGAATCGATTATATTTTTAAAACCGTGTGCTCCCAGCGTAGAGCATACGGACTCCATTAAATATAGTGTGATATAAAAAACGTATTTGTGTTTTCACATCAGGTGGTCTTACGGTGTATTTGGATATTTGGAAGGACACGAATACCGGATGTATAATACGTACGATGTTCATTTTTATGCATCATTTGCTCTAGCCCAATTATGGCCTCGTTTGCAGGTAAAATTTCTTCATAATTTTCCATTGTAAACAGTCGACAAATTTTCGTTTCTTTTCTGTCACGCTTTGTTCGCCCCGCCTCAACATTTCCTGAATCATGTGCACATCCTCCAGCATTTTAAGTATGTATGTTAGCGAACACTTGAATTATACTTTTTAGCGGAATCTCAAATTATCTTCAGCGTTTAACCTTAAACATCATGGTCAAAATATATTTACCTGATGATTCTATTTTACATAAAAAGACCTTACTAAGTATGCTATGAAAGAAATCATTCAAAGTGACATCAGTTATTATAATTATCCAAATGAATACAAATTTTGACGATCAGAGATTGATGTTACGGAAGACATTTATTTCAAATTAAAATTGAAATTTTCGTTTGTTTTCAGGCAAATTAAGATTACCACGTTGCACAATCATGCAGTACTTACTATACTATCTATCATCGATTATTTTGACTCAATACAGTTTGCGTATAGCCTGAGTCTTAGACGTCTATATTGAAAATAAATTTAATTGTCAAGCCCACTAAGAATACTCACTGACTTCAATTCACACATTTTCAGATAGTTGTCATTTATTCAATTTTCATGGTACTTACATAACTTCAAAGCCCGAAAGAAATTATTTATTGATATATTATCTGTCTTGTAGTACGTTGCTGCTTCTTTGTAATTACTAATAGGTTGTTGTAAAAATTCTTCTGCTATAGATCGAGGTTCCACTCTATTTTCTGCGGTTCTGTACGTTTGTAGAATATTTATCATAGACAGTTTTTATTACAGATTTCTTTGCAATATCAATTCAAAGAAACGGTGCCGAGAGAGATAAACATCAGAAGAAAGCTACTGTACTGCGGGACTAAAAAGGATCGTAAGGTTGTCAATAGTATACCTCACGATCTCGGCGATCCAGGTATACAATTTAATACTTTGTTCGTCGTAAATGTTTATTTGACATATTCTTTTCACTGTCCCATAAGTCATGTGATTTCTGTATTTATTTATTATATCTGACTAGAATTTTTTTAACATATACCTAAATGCTAACTGTGGGGAAAATATTAGTGCGTTCTTCCGACTGTTCCACCAATCAAGAAATGTGTAGTAATCTGTATCTCACGAAATAATTACTGAATAACACGATTGAACTTTCTCGAAGCATGTGCATCAGCGCTCGAGCGCTGAACATTACATTTTATTTATTTACTAACAACACAGGCTAACAATGAATCATCAGAGAAAAAGTGAAACTTGTGGGAGAAAAAATATGACATAAATTATAAAATAGATACCCATATAATTGAATTTAAAACAGTAATAATTATAGATTATAAGTATCGAGTGAGCCATTTGAGAAGTCGCTGTGCTCTCTTGTTTTGATATTTTGACATCTCGGATATAAGACTTACGTTAAGTTTCCTTTCTCAGATGAGGAGCCTTTCGATCTGATCAACTCTTACAATATCCACGACGTCAGCGAGTGGAGAGACCTCAATCTCAAATTTATCCTCCAAGTGTTCAGAGACGTCACCCTAATGAGGGCGGAGAAAATCCGCCAGGCGGCTATTGATAAGTATGAATCTTTAGAATTTATCGATGACATTGCCAATCTTGATGACGACCTATACGTACGTTCCACGTGTCAAATTTCGAATAACACTGTTTTCGATCCTAGATTGAGTAACAATACCCCGTTACATCAGAATGAGAAGCCCGTTAAGCATAAACAGATGAACGGTTTTTGTAGACACGCGGGAAGCGAAAACAAGTTGAACAATATCGGCGGCCGAGAGAAGCACGTCAGCGTAAGCAGCAACGACGGTCTCGAAGACGACCACACCCATGCTAAGCACCATAACAGGATCAGGCATAATTCGTCAGGGAAACCGTACCACTCGCAAGTGTCTCAGTGCAGCGAGAGTATGGTGGAAGCCGTATTGATCGACGACGTCGTGGACGCCGACCGTTACTTGCGAGACATGTATCCGACGTGTAGAAAACTCGTCGATACCGTGATGCTGTGGGACACGGACGGCGACGGCTTGATTGAGAACCTCGGATGTCCTGATCAAACTTTCGACGCTTGGATAATGACAGGCCCCAGGTAAGTTCTGACAAATTTGAGCTATTCCAAAACACCCACTGACCTTTAATTAGTTGTATTGGATGTTTTCTGTTTTTAATCCTTGTTCATTATATAAAGTTGGTTGTTGAGTATCCCACCACCATCCGTTATGTGTATGCAGCTGCATTTTTATGGCCGCCTTCCATAACGCAATGCGATCAAGAAAAGAAAAGAATTTATTCCTCATATTATTGGCCCGATACAGAGCTGCACGGGACCTATCTTTTAACCATGCACTGTTGTGCTTAAAAGATAAAGATAGAAAGAAAAAAGAGAATGTGACCTTGTTCATTATATAATATCTGCTGAGCTATATGAGTAACTATATATTTTCTACAGAGATTTAACATTACAAAAAAATGTATCTTAATTAATCATTGGGCTAATCTACCTGGTTTTTATAAAATGATGTTCCTTCAGTTTTTAAGTTGCTGATTGTTATGGGAATTATTTCAGTATTGTGAAAAATTTTATGGTTTTTGTTAGGTCGAAAAACTAGGTTTGTTAAGATTATTCGTATCTTTAATTTGCATATTAATTTTAAATAACTGCAATTGTAAATCGCTATAAAAAACACATTTTCTCAGAAGACCTTTATTGTTTTTATTGCATTGAGAAATTCTTCGACCAACCGTTTTGATTATGATTGCTAATTTTTAAATCGCATAAATTAATTGACCAAAATATCATTTATTTCGGTATAACTCTATTGTAAAAAGATTAAAATATAAATGTATGGAATTCTACAAGAATTATAAGATATATTTGATAGCTATTTTGGCATCACACCATTCTTTGAACTATTCTATTATATATATCGAAACTGACATTATTTTCGCAGAACTATTTAGTATTTACATACTTGATATAAAAACCTTAGTGAATAAGTTGAATTGAATAAAAGTGAATTGTGATTTTTATCAATAAAATTGATTTTCATTGTTCCAGCGCTTACTGCAGCGGGCTATGGCTAGCAGTCTTGCAGTGCATGCATACGATGGCGTGCTTTCTAGGTTTGCAAGACGATATGAAAATTTTCCACAACACTCTAGCGAAAGGCAAAGAATCTTTCGAGAAGACACTTTGGAACGGTAGTTTCTACCGTTTCGATCAAAACAACAATGTCATAATGGCCGACCAGCTTTGCGGCCATTGGTACTTGCGAGCTTGCGGCTTTCAGTATCCAGTTTTCCCTAGAGACAACGTTCGTTCGGCTCTGAAAAGCATTTACGAAAACAACGTGCTCAAATTCGGCGGCGGGAAATTAGGAGCGGTGAACGGTTACGTTCCGAGCGTCGGAGATAAACCCGGCCACGTAGATTATTCGTCAGTTCAAAGCGAAGAATCTTGGACGGGAGTGACGTACGGTCTCGCAGCCTTACTCTTGCACGAAGGGATGACCGAAGAGGCGTTCCATACCGCCGGCGGTATGCATAACAGTTTGACTTATCGGTTCGGAATGAGTTTTCAGACTCCCGAAGCGATATACGAGAGTGGTAATTATAGATCTATCGGCTACATGAGGCCTCTGTCTATTTGGGCCATGCAGCATGCCGTCAATGCGAAGCCGCTGCATGTTCAACATTGACGAATAATATAATAACGGCACGGCGTTGATTTTAGTGCCTTAATTAGGCTGCTAAGAGCATTCTATGTCCTAGTCTAATTTCTAGTGAAATATATTATTATACTAACCAAAGAGTATCGATGTGATATTTTACAAAACTCCGTAGGAATCGGTCTGACCTTGTGTAATTTAAAAATTAAATCTAACCATTCAACAATTATTATATATTTCATTCACACAGAATACAAACTTTTTCTTTTATTTAAATTATCGTACTAATTCATATATTTTTCTAATCTCATTGTTTCGGAATACTCGTTTTTAATCAATAATTACAAATAATAGGAGTGAATCACTTCATAGTAAATTCACTGATAAATTTATTGGCCAACCTAAAACAATGGACACAGAAAAACAATAGTATCTTCAATTTTTGCATAATAAAATATTTTATGCATTTTTTTTATTTTATCACTGAAATATCGTAATAAAGTAACCCTCGCCCGTAAAGTGTATTACTTAACAAGCTTAGCTTTTTTGCACTGTTTTTATTGTGCGTTTAGCTCACTGACAAATGGCTGTTAACCAAAAAAATATTTTTAATCAGTTATATGCTGCGATACTTATTTAAAAATCATTCCTTTTATTCAAGATTACTAATATATAAAAAATCTTTTTTTTATACATTGTAGAAACTGTCGTGCTGTTAATTATACAAAATTATTTGTATATTTTTTTAGTTCCTTATTGTTACATTTTTTGAAAAAATGTTGAATAATATATCGTACGATATAAACAAAACATGTATCCTACCATGAAAAATCAATGAAGATTGATTATGTATGATAGACGACGCCGCTTGGTTTGTGTCTTAATTTATTAATAAGTTAACCGCCCTACCTGCAGGTAACTGTCCGAGAAGTAAGACCGAAAATAATCACTCTTTCTTTGGTCAAGATTATGAACACAATGTTAGTCATACTCATACGTATGAGAATTACGAAATGTCAAAGAACCGACCGCAAACTTCGCTTGCCCTTGAAAAACTACTTGTGTAGACTTGTAGTCGCATGTTTTTATGACACTTGCGTGTTCATTACGGTTTGTAGTTTTGAGATATATATTTTTTTCTCAAGCGCGTACGTGATAGAGCAGAATGGTACAGTCAAATGTAACATAACCTTTCTTTCATTTATATATTCTATATTTAGCTAACGTTTCTTTGCATGGCTGCTTTACGTGAAACGTACCACCCGCTAGAAGAAAAAAGTTGTGCATGCCTGATCTAAGCTAAAATCATTGTTTAAAATAGAGATAAAAAATTAAAATACAGATTAACTCAAGGAAAATCATCAAAAACACCTAGTAGATCTTAAATTTAAAATGAAAAAAAATATATATATATTTACTTCACTGGGAATCTAACCCTGATCCATAGAGCCAAGCTCTTATCAATCAGACCACAGTGGACGATTTGTATAACTAGGAACTATTAATTAATGTCCAATTAAATTTTTAAGAAAGAAATGGGATATATTCAATAGCTATTCCTAAAATATTGAAAATCAAGTTACCTAATTGTAGTATTGAGGTGGTGATAAGTAAGGTCAAATATGCCACCATTAAAACCAGCTTGATTCCAAAATAACTTTCAACTTAATAATATAATTGTTGTAGAACTAATTATGTCAAACTTCCGTGTAATTAAAAATGTAAATAACGTTTCTGAACAATATTTACTCTTAAAAATAAAATCATTTTCAATAAAACAATTAACATACAAAAATAAGCATAAATTTGATCCAGAATCGATCGTAGCTCCTAATATTTTTTAAATTTCGTTAAATCAAAAATCCAATGTAATTCATTATGGAATTATGTTTGTAAATAATTACATACAAAGTTGTGAATTTTCAGACAAATTAGAAAAAAATATACGAAATCAAATACATGGTAAAATCTGTAAAAAAATAAATGAATATAATATGTACATTGATTGATGATGATTACTAAAATGTTAATTTATTTATATTTATTGTTTTATTGAAAAATATTTCAACTAACGGTGGGCAAAAAAATGCTTTTATCTCACAACACCACCAAATGATGATAAAAATTTCCTACTTTGTTTTTTTATAATTTATATTGACCAAAAAATCTTGTTTTACTTGTGTTTTTGTTTTTGTTTTTATGAATATTTATGTATATACTAACTGCATTTCTGAAATTATAATGTTCAATTTAAAATTATCTAAGAAACCTGGTGGCAATACGGTGCATTATAGCTGTGAAGCTTGTTTATAAAAGGTCAGTTAAGCTGTTTGGAATTGTTTGATAACCTGTATTAAATAACATTCCTTTTTAAACCTTTGTTTTTTTTGATCAAATGTTTTGTGTTCGTAAATCTAGTGTTTTTGTCGTAAATGTCTACTTAAATTAAACAATGAAAATATGTATACAATAATGTATTGTCAGACTAATTTTTTTTAACCTTTTTGACAGTTTATTGCCACACTTTCAGTCAATGAAAAACTTACGAGTATTTAGATATTATACAATCTTCCAATTGTTTCTAACAGCCTCAACGTACATGGATACGTTTTTGTAAAATTTTGTAAAAGGTTTGCATTTACTATGGAAGCATGTGCATGGATGACATTTTTTTAATGCCTGAAACGTGATAATCTCAACTGAAAAGGTTTGCAAAATATGTTGAAAATGTATTTTCTTGGTGCCATACAGCTTTATATTGGCTTTACAATGCTTGTAAAAAGTGTAAATCCTATGTTAGTAAATTTTGTACCTATTCTATGAAATGTAGAAATAAAATTTAAAATACTTAGCGAAAATACTTTATAGCGTTTTTTTATATCCTATTTTTCGTTTAAAATTTTTGTGTTTCGTTTAAATATACACAATCTTGAAGAGCACGAAGACGTCTAAACTGGTGTTTAATTGACATAATCTAATATTCACTAAAGAAATTTTCTAGGAAAAACCTTTTTTTCAGTCTTTTTTCTTAGTTTAAATTTTGACAAGTTAATCTTTTTTCAAATTTAAAAGCTAAATTTAGATACTAATTCGGCATTTGCAGCTTACATCCTTTTGATAGAACGTGTATCAAGTTTGATACATTGTGATTATCGAAAAAAAGTTGTTTTGAAAAAACTGTGGGTTACGTCCTTTTTCCTTTCCACAGTCGATATGTGCTGCCAGGAAAACTTTAAATCTTTTAGTCTTTTATATATCAACATCAAAAATGTCAATCAAAGAATTTCAGATCAACAGATATTGACTGTTGCGGTCTCACTGTCTGCTGTGTGCGTAGTATTTATGAAGTCAAAATAAAATACAAAACACTTGACCGACCTATGTCTGTTTGAGCCCTGATAATAGCATTATCGATTGATTTAACTAATAAAAAAGTTATATAAAAAAAGTCGACAAATAAAGTTTAAAAAATTATATTTCAAATTACATTCACAATATTTATACATTCATTTGTTACAATGTTGTTTTTAATTCTAAATATAAAATATTAAAATACGCATACATTGATTTGCCACTTGTGGCGATATTATTGATTATTTTTTTCAGAATAGTTCAATACTCATCCATTATTTTTTTACAAAATAAATATTAATTATAATCAAATGTTAAGGGTACATATTATCTTAATTTCGGTAAATTTACATAAGTGAGATGTGAATTATATATGTCATGATAGGATGTAAAAAAATAAATATACATTACATTAAACATATCTTTAATGATTGATCTACTCTACTCGATCGTAAGAAAAAAAATATTTACAACAATAATCAACATTTAAAAAAATTCGTTGGTTTGACTTAGAAAGCTCTCAAAAACATTCTTGATGGACACCATATTGAATTGTTCTTTTTAAGCTAATTTATAGCTATGTTAAATTGAAATCTTAATAGAAATATCTCTTAAAATATGATAATTCATTTATTTGGTTTTGTTTTTCAGTAATTTAAATGGAACTCCCAGTCACAGACATAGTATACCACATACCAACACAATGAAATAATTTCAAATTGATGAGTATTCCCATTTGACAGATATGAATTTCAGTTGTGTTCACAAATTGCACTTAATTGCAAATTTGGTAATTGGGTATGAAAACCTTGCGAAAAAAAAAATTCAACTTTCAGGAAGAGTCATTTCTATAATATATAAACTGTCACGTTTTTCAGGTGTCTTAATATTTGGTGCAACTACAATAATAATAATAATAATAATAAAATAGTGTGGAATACATATAAACTTATTATAAATAACTTTTCTTATACTATGGATATATTTGTACTCTAAAACAAAAACAAAAAAATCATCAGTCTATAGTTGATTAGTATCAAAAAGATTTTAAATCTGCGAAAGGATTCTATCCGTGTTGAATTAAACACTTGTGCATATTATAATGGATAACTTGGGTTACTTGAAATGATCATGATTTCTACATAATATTAAAAATAATAAAACTCCATTGATTTCATATTTGCTTCTACATGTCGATGAAGATTTAAAAAATGAAAAAATATTTTTAATCTCAAGTTGACGGTGTAAAGATTCGTTAATAAATCGATATTGTAAATAGTTTTATATTGAAATTTAATATGGTAAAAACATATTTTACCTGTAAATATCCACTGTACAATTTTCTACAGCATTAATGATTAGATTAAGCTTAAATTCACATTGAAATTCAGTTCATTCACATTCATTTGTTTTACCACAGGGTTCCAAAATTAAATATTTTCCTCTGTGTCACCAAAAACTCTCCGCATCTGATAGGTTTGCCATCCTTGGTCTATACATCGTCAAACACGTCACATTGGGTCCACTATTAACACTTCACATACTCATATTCCAAAATGTAAGGAAACAAAAAAAACTAATATTGGTTTCATGTCAAAAGAAAAAATATACGTGAAATTACATAACAGCTTGTCAGGATCAGAATTGATGTTTAATGTGAATAATAATATTACTATTCATATTGAACTTGTTCGTGTTGAAAGATTTCTAGTATATATACGATACATATATGATTTCAAGTGATGACAGCTCATCTATTCATAACCATGCCACCTCCCAATTAGGAGATAATAGTAGATTTATACAATTAAAAATACAATAATGTAAAACAAAGTTAACCATAATTTTATTTTAAACACATTTATTTACTTTACAAAATGTATATCTACACGCTTTTTGTCTTCTAGTATATCTATTTATGTTCCCATTTTATTATTAATTGACAAAATGATTCTTATTACATATTTATGCAAGAAATGTAATTGTAAGAGAAAAGAATTCAAAGAATTACAATTTTTTTTTGATTAACTTTAATTGTTAGAATGAATCAATTTCTTAAAAATTATATACATCAATTATTTTACATAAAAAGATTTATCAAAATTGAAGGGGGATTTACAATAGTCGCAACAAATTTAAAGAGATGTCACTGGAAACCGTCACACCTTAGCAAACATTCGGTAATGTTGAATTTTCAAGATGCAAGCATTACGCTTTGCCTCTTCTTCTGACCGGTGGGATTTCGGCATCCTGAACAACTGTCGGGTACTATCTATAGGGCGCACTCGACAGAACTGAATGATGCTTGAATGTCATGGGAAGAAGCAAAGTGGTAGGCGAGTAAATCCCGGAGACGCTGCTCGTTGGCCATACTCTTCATAGATTGTGAATATGGACCGCATTCATGAACGCTTCCTTACACAGATTATAAACATTTTTAAATTGCCAGTTATCAATGCGACTAATTTACGTCATTATAATGAATTTGTACTCTATGTGGATATTTAATTTATCCAAAAATCAATAGCTTCAGTCTAAATTCAGCAGTTTATATGTTGGGTAATAGTATAAAATACTTAATAAATATATTTAAGGGTAAATTTTTATTATCAAGCCGGCGACATATTCATGTATTGATGATCCGAGACATCGTTGGATATTTTGAATCTGTTGTTGTTGACGTTTTGCGAATGAGAACAATGCGATCCGTCGGATGACGCCTCTTGGAAGTGTGCAGGTATTTGATTTTCGGTGATCGTATCCATAGGAGGTGGCGTTTTGATCATGTACTCCTGTTTGGTGTGGCACATGCCAGGGATACAGGGCAGAGGCTGATTCTTTCCAGTGAACATCGCTTGGTTCGAAATGTAAGGTCTCGGCGGAGGAGGTATTAAGTAGTCGTCGAACGCTGAGCTCTCCGTCGATCGTTCGCTAGTAGGTGTCGCTTTTTGTATATTTTTCATTTCCATAAACATCTGCAATTTAAATAAAATTAATAACATTTTCGATAATTTTCATATTAAATTATAAAACACAATAGACCCTCAACTGAGAAGATTCTAAATAAAAGATTTTAATATGTTAGCAATACATACTTATTACAAGATTTGACGACATAATATGCAGATTGTAAAAATATAAATAATTATTTAACATTTTCATATCACAAACCTTGATATCTTCATTATCTGACTGTGTTCCACTATCACCGAGGCTTCCGCCGCTGGCGGTACTCAGTCGTCCTGATGATGAGCCTATTAGAGAAAACAATTATTCGTAAAAAGATTTTTCTAAGGTGAGTTATTTATCATTAAAAATTAACTGTCAGATGCAAATGTGCGATTCTCTTTTTTAAAATCATAAATTATTTATATTCATAGTATGTAACTAAATTTTAAAAATATTTAAAGCTTTATCTTACTTGAAACACTGTGAATGCTCAGTCCGCTGTTCGGCCTAGGTCCACTCGGTTTTGAATCAGTGGTCCCATTTTTACCATCTGTAACATTTTCAAAGCATTATTAATATAAAAAATCATTCATACAATAATGACAAAAATTAAAGTTTTTTACAGCTAGAAATCATTTTAAAGTAACCTTTTAATGCAGATAACCCAACCACGATGATTACAACATCTGTGCATCAATTTGATTGCAGACAATTTATTGTATGCGTAATTGAAGTATTACAAAGCAGAACAAACTTTTTAAATTCCACCAAATTATCTACACTAAAATATTGTTATTTTGCCCCAGTGTTATGCTTAAAATATGTTAAATGGTGTCATGAAAAAAAGCTCTACATTACCATACATTAAAAAAATTAAATGGTAATAGGTATAGGTATAACATGTGAAAGATTTTGATAGATAAAAAAATAAGATACTGAAAATCAAAGGGAATAAATGAAAATAAAATTACTCTAAAATGCAATAAGATCGTGCTGTTGATTAGTGATTATTGTGCTTTAACCCTTTGAGGAGTATCGCCGCATACGTGCGGCGGAATGTTGTGTTGTCTCATATTCATTGCCATTCTCATGCTTTTAATTGAATTATCATTATTTCTTCACATGTGTATAAAAAAATATATATATTTATGATTTTTGGCAGTCGCATTATTTTTATTATTGGTTGCAAATGAACAAAATCTTTTGTAAAAAAGTAAATATTTGTCCACAAATAGGTAGCCGTACAAAATTGAGCGTAAAATTACATTTCGGCGCGGTTCCCTTCCAGGAATCAATGTCAGTAGAGCGGGATATGTTTACAGAAAAAAGCAAAAAAATATCTAGGCCCAAATTGGAAGTAATAGCTTCTTGAAAATTATTGAAAAGTAAAAATTAGTTAGTAAATTTATATTTCTAATTATGAGTTGTAAAATTATACAAAAATATTTAACACCTAAAATATTATTCAATATTCTTCCCAGACTGACCAATAAACAAAAAAAAGTGTTTTTATATGTTTGTGTGTATCGATTGTAAAACTAATCAAAATATACAAAAAAGCCTAATTTAGTAAAAATTAACTCACTACTCAAAGGGTTAACTCCATAGCACCGGGAGACGTTGGCAATGTCGGCAATTACGAACTAATACGATATTTTATTGCTTATTCCAACTAGTGATTAAACCAAAGCTCTTAAACATTTTGAATTTGCTTGAAATTAATAAAATACAAAGTTGAGTCCATGGCACTGTAGTCAACGCCGTTGGCTTCCATCCCAGACCTCACGGGTTCGAATCCCAGTATGAACAGCAATTTTTAGTTGATTTATCGATTTCTGCTCGAAGGCATGTCTGATGTCGTGTCGTGATGTCTAAAAATTCCCCTAAAAATTAAAAGGGAGGGTGGAATTCAAGACACCACATATATAAATGCCTTTGAACAGAAACTCATAAAATGATTGAAAAATCAATTTATAAAACTGTCCATACTGAGACTCGAACCCATGATCTCCGTAACAGAAGCCAATGAAGTTGACCACTCGACCACGCAGGCGGCAAAAATACATATAACCAATCAAATTACAGTATACGCAACAGCTACACATAACTGAAGATAAACGATTTTTCTAACTTACTTTTTGATTTTCCTTTAGAGAATATCTTTCTAACTCTTTCAAAGGGAGTGGGTCTTTTCATGTCGTCCTTAATTCGTCGCTGAAGCTTGTCATACTCCTCTCTCATCTTGTTGAGCTGTTCTTGTTTTTCTTTCAACGATTGCTGAGTCTCATTACGGTTTCGCCAATCCATGACGAGTTTTTCGACTTCAGAAATCGTGAACACGTTCTTTTTAAAATCGTTGATAATCTCGGCCAGTTCATCTTGACCAGTCGGAGTGGTCACTTGATGGTCGTGGGAGCTTTTGGAACTTACCGATAGCGATGAGCTCAATTTGCTTTTAGGCGCGGAGCAACCCATGAAGCTCGATTTCATTTCGAAGAATTCAGGCGGCAAAGTAAACGGAGGTAGCTTTTCTACGGTTGGAGAATTAATGGTGACAGCCTGCTTATTATGTAGATTGAGCTCAATTTTTTGCGGTCTACAAGGCGGTG
Organism: Himalopsyche tibetana; assembly: GCA_030503985.1. Taxonomy (NCBI): domain Eukaryota; kingdom Metazoa; phylum Arthropoda; class Insecta; order Trichoptera; family Rhyacophilidae; genus Himalopsyche; species Himalopsyche tibetana. The sequence goes on along the minus strand of JAPJYX010000009.1, from coordinate 3,830,437 downwards.
GAGCTTCAATGAAGTTTTCCACTTTTCTGTTAGACGGCTGAATGAGGTAGTCGTGTTCTATGGCTTTTTGCACGCTCGTTTGCGATGAGAAAGAGGTATTCATGGGATGGATGTCGTTTTCGTAAAGCCATTCTCCAGAAGGGTTCTTCGGCGAGTTGGGAACTCGGGGGCTCTCCGGAGGTTTGATCATTCTATGGGAATGTTTGGCTTCGAGATTCTGAAGACACTCTTCACTGAAAGGATCCGATCGATTGCTATCGGGGGTGTTGAGTGGAGTAGTCTTCAAGTTGTTGCTGTTGAATTTCTCCCAGGACGTTCGAGTGGGGTCCGTGTTGAGAATTTTAGCTTGGGCCCCTTGAGGAGGCGACTCTGCAGGTTCTTCGCTCATATTTTTCAAGTAGTAATACATGTTCGAAAACTCACTCATTTGCTGAAACAATAATATATTAAATGAAAAATCTTGTAAAACTTTTAGCATTCTGCTTGCCTGAAGTTTTATAAAAGAACCAATGCTTGCAATTAATTTGTTAACTGAACTAGTTCCAAATATCATAAATTGAACAAAGCCTAAAAATTAAAGAAAAATTATTAATTTACACTAAAATTTGATACAGGTAACATGTTATTTGCCGAAACCAGACTGGGGGTTGAGCCAGTCTGAGCGATCATTTTCAATATAATTTAAGGGTAGAGAAATTATCAAATGTTTTTATTGTGAAACATTTAAGTAAATATGTTGTCCCTATTTATAATTCAAAAGTTAATGCGATCTTTGTCTTTCTAAATTTTAAGTTAATTGTTATGAATTTGACTTAATATTTGTAGTATTAAATCGCAAAATCGTATCCAAATTTTTATCAGTAAGCTAGTAAGAAGTATTCTGCTTTATCAACGAAAAACCTTACTCACGTTAGATGCTAAATTCAATGATTTACATAAAATGAAATATGTTCTATATTTTAATTTTATGAAGAAATATTCGAGGGACACAAATCAAAATCGGCACGGGTTGTGCATCCTGACTTAGACATACACCTTATAAGCAATGTTCCTGCTAAGTTGTGCGCGTATGGCGCCCACACATTTTTCCATCCCCGCACAGGCCGCACACAGAAATATTGTAAAAAGAAGTTTGTTTCACCAAATTTTATTTTTGCTTAAATACTTTTACTAAGCTCACTAAATCTTCCACATCTAGCGTCAGTGAGTAGGTAACTGAGTACATTCCTACATAACTGCGCACATTTTTTATTTTGCTGAAAATTTGCTGCTCGCAGAAGTGAATGGTCCGCACACACACAATAGAAAAATTAGAGGGAACGTTGCTTATAATCATTGATTTTATTTGAAGCTCAATCACTTACGTAAATATATTTTATTTTGAAATAGTGCTAGAATATGTGAAATTATACTAAACAATTAAAATTTTAAGACTGCTTACCACAAAACCTCGCAGGACAGTAGCCAAATCAGGGAATCCATGAGCCTGTGCGAGATCAGCCGGAGTGAGATGCCTCACGTTACGAGCATCACATGCCGCCTCTCCGCCGGGGCATTCTAGCAACTGCCAACAGAGCCGCTCCAAGCCAAAGCGAGCAGCAAAGTGAAGCAGAGATGGGTATTCGTCCACACCTTTAAATAAACAATTATTTTTATTACTCAAAAACCTTTCATATAGGCTAAGCGATATTATGACACATATTATATTGCTTGGAAAGTTTTCAACATTTGTCGGGTCGTGTGATCCTTTGAAACATATTTATGATATGATATGTCTTTTATACATATATAAATAATAAATTTTGCATAAGCAATGAATGCATTTAATTATAGTTATAAGATTTCGATAAAAACATATTTTTTTTTAAAGATGAAGCTTGAAAAAACAAAAACAATGTTTTAAATAACTCAAACATGACATTCAAGATTAACGTTTTTTTTGATAACTTACTTGGACTATTTGTTTTCATATTAGCTTGAATTGGCGTAGACAACAGATTGAAATGAGGTGGAATATTTCTTTGAAAGGCTGTCAGCATCCAATTGTCGAGTTGGTCTCGATCTGTGATCTTGAAGCCCAGTGTCTGTAATAATACAGAAACATGAATTGATTTTCGGTCGTTGAATATTGATGTAGCAATTCTTTTCAGAAATTTAATATAGGTATGTCAATAAGAGCAAGCCGGTACACGTACCTGACACATGAACTCCAAGGGATTCTCACTGGCACGGAGGATCTGATCCAATTCCCGCAGACGACTTTCACACTTTATCTGACGGCTTCCGCAGGGCACGCCGTTCTTTTCTATTTTTATCCAAACCAGCATGGAAACTTCCAAGCAACAATCTGCAAAAACAATATTTTCTTACAGAATTCTGTTTTATAGTAGAACATTATTTCAAGAGAAAAGTTTTATTTTGAAAACGGATGTTTTAACAGGAAAGCCACCGATAACTATGTATAGTAGCGGTCGGCAAACTTTAAAACCTCACGGACCACTGAATACATCGTTTTTAATCCCGTGAACCACTTTTTAGATTTTGTAAACTGTTAAATATATTTGTAAAATTGGTTATATGGCTTTAAGATTAAGATAATTTCATGCATCTTGCATTGTTATTAGTTTGCTGTAGATTACATTTTTTTTAAACATTTCTCTGCGGACCACCGAAATTCTGTAAAATTCTGCTGTACACTGATTCATAGGATGTACTCAGCAGAGTTAGGATGATTTGGGATGAAGCGAGAGGCTGGCAAAGGACACAGAATCTTGGAGGCATAGTGTGGTGGTCAAATACCTCGGTTAGTCAAAGGAAATGCTTAAAAAAATAATAATAACAGTCTGCTGAGTTAAAATTGATTGATTTGATTTAAATAAATGATGACTACGCACCTGGTACATCGAATTGAAGGGTATAGGGGTTTCTCTTCTTGAATGAGTTGATGTCGAGCACTTCTCCTTTCTTATCAACACGCACTGTGATCACATCTTCATTGGTAATTGGCTCGTTTAGAAGTGCGATGACCCTATTCTGGCCCTAGAAAATAAAAACAGATTCGTCAGAGTCATTGACTAGTTCGAAATTTGGGGGTACCCTGTTGTTTATAAACACAAACAGCATGTTCACACAAACAACATACTAAATAAATGTTTTGTTTTTAATTTTCATAAACAAAGAATTAATTAGCTTTCGATATGTATTTATTCTAGATTTTAAAAAAAGTAAATAACTTACAGGTTTGATTTTCTTTGGTATGATTGAGAAACTAGCTTTCTCGGTGGGTGTGCGCTGCCTTTTACTCAAAATGTCAACAGCTGTTACAAGAAAGCTGTCCACAAATGAACTGTCATCTGCTTTCACTGTCATTCTCTGCCATTGTTCGTAGGATGGGAAAGCTGTAAATTAAAAAAACACGATTTTATTATTATGAGAAACAGGTTTTATAATCGAATTTCTTCAGTTATGAAATGCCTGCTATTTCCTATTTCAGTTTCCCTGAATTTAGGTTGCAATCGCTACCAAAAAAAATAGATAATATATGAATTCATTTGCTTCAAGTGTTTATGATATTTCTATTAGTCGTAATTAAAATTATAAGTGCGTCTTATTATCGATGGCGCCTTATAATCAAGAAACAATGGTTATTTATGGATCCTTGATAATATTATATTGATTGAATTAAAATAAATGTTGTCAATAATATATATTCTACTTGACAGCCATATTACTTCTTGGTAGGTTTGAGATATAATTAGCCCTATATAATGCTTTATCTACATAGGTTCACTGTCCATACCTAAGTGCCGTTACATGAATTTTAATGTTGATAAACAAGTCAGGGAATGCAAAAACCTTTACTCACTGAGAAAGTCAATCAAATTCTTGGATTGATCGTAATATTAAATACCAAATATATTTACTCTCTTAAATGTAAAAAACTGTTTAACATTTGCTAGAGTGCTAAAACGTTTAAAATAGGACTGAGGAGCGACAGGATACAAAGTAACCCCAGGAAAATTTGCATAATATATGCATTGCATTTATTGAGGTTTCATTAAAGATTACAATAAATATCAGCTAGATATTATTTGTATTTAGCGAATGGTTAAAATAAGAAGAATTTTGCAATGTGAATGTACCCCGCTAGGAACTGGAAAGTTAAATATACGATGGGTTTGTTTGTTACAGTCTCGTTTGTATAACACCAATAGCTTTCTTCTATTAATCAAACTGTCGTGTACTTTGAATATTTAAAAAAAAAACCTAGTCTATAGATTTTTTTGCATCAAGCTATCATCACAACTGGATGAATTTCTTTTGTATTGAATAATGTCAATTGTATTTTATTTGAGACACAATTTGCTTAACGAATCCAATGGTTAAAATGAAAAATTTGGGTAAATCAATACGATTCATTCCTTAGAACTGGTCATATATTAAAATAAACAAATCGTTGTAAATAAATTGGAATAAGTACAAAAGAGTGTTATATTTTAATATAATGATTTTCCACCAAGTATTGACAGTGAACCCTTTAAAAGTGATCTAAAAATTATATTAGTAACATTTTTGCAGTCCCCTGTTAAGAAACAATTATTATAAAGTTTTATTTATTTCTAGTTTATGATTACAGAGTTTCAATCTCTTTGAAAACGAGGGAATCAAAAATCATTCTTATGCAGTTGATTTGGCAAAAATCCAATTTTTGCCTATCCTTAAGTTAACGCATTTTGAATTGAACCTGGAATTCCAAGTCCTTGCTAAAAGATTATATCTTACCTTTTTGGTGTATGTCCATGATTGATTCGTCAGTTACGCCAAGAAGCATTGTAAGAACTTTATCTGTTTGGAATATTTTCAAGATATCTAAGGAAGCGTCCTCTAACTCAGCGACATGTTGCAAAAGTCTCGGACACATTATCAATAATTGCAATTTTGCAGTGGATACGTGTTTGACTTTTGGATTGTCCTCCATTAGCACTGTTATGCTCTCAATACTCATCGACATAACTCTGAAAAGAGAAAATATCACACACCAATTTCATTTAAGATTTTTATTCAATTATTAATGTCTTAATCTTAAGGAAGTGAGAAACCTGTGCAGTTTTGTTTGAATCTGTTTTTTTATTTATTAAATAATTTCAATATAAGTTAAATATACCTATCTTATTGAATTGTTCCTTGAACGCTGTCTTATTAAATTACAGACTAAATAAATGAATACAGCCTTCCAGTATGAAAAGGTCTTTATCTAAGGTCAAGATCACCGGTTCCCATCTTTGAGCCTACTTTATAAAAGCAAAGTGACGAGGGGCCCTATACTTTTTAAAGTTGATTAAAATAATTATATATTTTAGTTTACTGTTCCAGCTAGGTGAGCCCACAGATAACCCTTTGCGAGCCTGTAGCTTAGGTCATACATGCCACAGCCTTAATCAAATCAAGCAGAAAACATGAATTATTCTAATCTCATTTAATAATTTTAATTTACTTTTTCTGCCTGCTGTAAAATTTCTTAAGAAAAATCTCTCCAATGTCTTTCATTTTGTTTATATCTATTACGGTTATGCGCAATGGTGGATTAACATTTCCCCTACGGTACTAAAAAATACTTCCGATATGTTGCTGGCCCTTTAGGAACAAAAAAAAAAAAAAAAACGTCCTGAATTTTACCGTCCATCAAAGAGCGGTAAGTGTCAAAACATGTTTTTTTGCTTGGTTCTTTAAGGGTCCTTTAACCTTTACTTTGGGTAACCTTTCAAATCCAACTCTATTACATTACTATATAATTCATCTGTCAAGAATATACATAGTATGTAGGTACATATATTTTTAACATGTGTGTAATGCGAATAAATCATTCTTATCCGATGAATTGAAATTTAAATGTTCCAATTTCAAATTTGCACAGATGCCAGATGGCCTCATTGCTGTAGAGCCAATGTTAACCTTTTGGCAACAGTGAAACCGATTTTTTTAAAATTGACTCCTAAGCATGAAGGCATAAATGTTAATAAATAATTAATATAGTGGTAATAAGAGAATATTTTTTTTTGTCACAAACTGAACTATACATACTGAACTGGATTGTCGAACTGAAGGATTCGCGGAAATGTTCGTTTACCTACAATCATTTTTATTAAAATTACATTTTATCGTGTTTAAAACCCTTGAAATTATAGACATAAATTTAAATTATTATTTGCTAGAATATAAATTGAAAAATTATTCTCTATGTGTGTTACAAACATAATATGTATGTTAGTAAATATAACGGAATTTCACAGCTTCTATTAATGTGTATAAATCTATAATCAGATTATCGATTGCGGACTGGTTTACGATATTCTTTTAGACCAGGCTTATTTGTTTAATATAACATCTCTCAAAATATATTATTAAGTAGCCATGCGTGCAAATATGTTATTATTCTTTTTATATGTATGTTGAAATATTTGAAGCTGCCATAACATTGTTAAGTTAAAACAGCAAAAATTTTCGTCATTAAACCGTAAAATATTTCAATATTAAAAAATCCGATTTTTTATGCTTTTATTTTTTAAATCTTAAAATGAGCGTATTTGTCTGTGTAAATTCTGTAAGAACAACTGGCGTTAAACTGGTACTCGGTTTTTCATACTTTTGGTATTTTTTTAAAATGCTCCAAAGACCAAAAATTAAACAAAAAAAATAACCTGTTTAAGTTTTTTTGGAAGATATCTTTATTGGTTTTTTAAAATTACATTTGCCTGCAACAAAGAAATTTTCCATTTCCTTGATATTTTTAATAATTAAACTTATACTTAACCCGTTCTCAACTATATCAGTGATTTATCCATGAGTTATTAGTTAATATAATAATATAAGGACAAAATAGCATAGCTAAGAATCTTTTATAGCTAGTGGGTTAAGACTGCACACGCATGTTCGAAAAGTAAAAAATCAATTAGGTTCGATGACTCTTATCGTCTTTGAGTGTTAGCACTTATCAAGCGGCGATAGTCATAGACAATAATGCATCTCCTTTAATAGTAAATGGCTATATACGTACTTGTAATGCTGCCGGGCTTTCTGGGACATTATTTTATTGAAGCAGGATATGAGATAATCGGCCCACAGCTCTGCCTCTGGAGACTCCTTGCACGACACCACGACGATTCGTTCCATTTCTAAAACAATGAGACACCAACTTCAGAAATATAAAAAAGAAAATGGCGTTCACAATGCTATTACATATCATAGGAAAAACAATCAAACATTTTCATTATATTTTGAGATTTCATAATTTTCCTATTTGTTACGTCTCATTTGTTATGTCCGTTCGATATGTGAATGTATAAAGATTTTACAAAAATCATACAATCGTTTCGTGAATACTTAAGTCTTAAATAGTCAAACTTGGTAGCTGACTATTTAATATTTTAATACCATTTACAAGCTCTCCTATCGCCTTTTTAAATGGTATCCATTATTTTGTAATTATTTATATTTTGTCATCAACAATCAATACAGTTAGTATTTTGGATTTTACCTCCTAAAACTTTCGTATTACATCAATATTGTATCAATGTTACGCATAAGCGTAAAGTTACTGCCTTTCGTGGCAAATATAAAAAAAAAAGGATCAATGATAATCCTCGTGGTTTTAATTTGGTAAATACGAATGATTACAACTAGTTTCAGTCAGTTTCATACAGTTCATTCAGTCAGTTTCACGGGAAAACAAAATATTGTCCGGGTGGTAAATAGTCTGACTTCGGCCCTGACTATACAAATTAAATACAAATAAAAATAGCAGGTTATATATTAAATTTATTACGCCGATACTTTTATAATTGATATCTAATTTGATGATTAATAAAAAAGCTATTTTCCGGAATATAAACTTTTAAAAGTATTTTAAGATGATTATACTTCGCGATACATTGTTATCGTGTATAAGTGGGCCGTAAAAAATACGACAAATTATATAAACAAAACATTCATTAATTATTATGCATTATTAATTATAATAAAGCTTATTATCTCATTCCGTCACGATATGACATTTCGATAACATTATCATATTATTTACATTCTTGTAAAGATTGCCGACACGAGGTGGCCGTATCAATCGCCAGAGTTAAATGAACTTATATATTGTACAATTTAACCATGATAAGTATAGTGAGCCATGTAGGAAAATGGTTAAACTTTTCTATTAGGCTTTCGTCTTTACTTAGTGTTTTGGGGGATTGCATATTTTTATTTTAAGGAGATAACACTATTGCAGTGTGTATTTACTGAGGTCACTTCACTTTTATGATACTTTAAGCCTTCAAGATATATCGATTTTTATCAGGGCTTTGAACCAGAACGGAACCGAAAACCGTTATTTTTGCCGGAACGAAAACCGGAAACGAACCGAAAAAAATATCATTTTTTTTTCGGTTCACGCTAGTACAGTAAAACCCCCATTTACACTATGGTCGGGACCGTGTAATTGGGGGTGTAAATCTCATACAAAATTAGGGATTTGGTTTTTTCCCGCGGAAAACGCAAAACTAAGATTTCCCTTAGTTTTGCAAAAAAAAAAAATATGTACGAAATATTTAATTTTTGTAGTAGTAAATGTCCACCACACAGACAGACGCCCAGCTATGCGTGTATAGCCTGGCACGTGTTGAACACACAGACGCTAGCCAAAATTTTACTGTATGCGCGGCACAGACGATCGTCTCTTATTAACGACAATGGAATGCGACCGTGCAATTGGGGGATTTGCGGTGAATATTTCAAGTCAGCGCGTAATTCAGGGTAGTGCTATTGGGGGTTCCACAATATAGGGTTTTGAGATTTTTAAATTCCTCGGTGAGCTAAAAAAAAAACAAGTCACGGAGATATTTTGGGCAAATCGGTAAATTCCTGGGCTTTTGGATTCGAGCTGAACTGAAAACCGTTAAAAACCGTTATTTTTGCCGGAACGAAAAAAATAGCGGTTCGAAGCCCTGATTTTTATAACGCATGTAACTATTTTTTTACTAAAATACCACCTGGCTCACTTCACCTCTTAGGGACTTAATTAAAAATGATAACTTGTGTCATTAATTCGTTTCGTTTCTTTAAAAATAATCTTTAGACTACTTACACGTGTCGTAAAAAATATATTATAAAGTGTAGATATTAATTTTAGACATTTTACTCTATCTACATCCTAACAGAAATAACTTCTCAGTTGATAATGTTTTTAAGATGTGTACTTCCTACTCTAAAAATTGGTAGCCGTAAGAAGTGGCGGCCGGTCAATGTGGCATTGGATCAATGCACCCCTTGTGCAGGGGCGGTTATATTTCATGAAATAATATTCAAACATAACATTTCTACCATTCACTCATTTTAAATTCTTCATGTATTTATTGTCTATAATAAATATCTGATTATCGATTTCTAAAACTCAACCGTTCAATGATACATACACTATCAATTTTCCCATTTAGTTACAAAGCCAGTATAATAAGAAAGTCACTTAAAAAATTGAAATAATTTTCTGTACGTTATTATTATTGTACATAGTTTGGTAAAATAAGTACAAACAATGCACTCATAAATAATATAATAGAGCTGTCATAAAATATCATAAAAAAAATATGTCTGACAATAGATGCGGCTCTTGAACTATCTAAGGTTGGACAAACATGCTGTATAAAGCGTTTTCAGTCAACCATTGATCTTACCGCTCGGTTTGATTTTGTTGCCTTTATTGTTAAAAAATAAGATCGTTTTAATAGATCAAGAAATAACTGTGACATGCCATAAATGGTATAAACGACATTATGCCGATGCAGATTTTGCCGGCCACATTGCTATATTTGCATGCAATTGCCGACTAAATTTGTTATTAATAAAATGGGATAAGAATGTGTGTTCAATTAATCCGAAAAAAAACTTTTAACTGACTTGCTGATGTCAATAACAGTGTTATAATATAAATGTGTATGCCATGTTCAGTAAATCAATATTTGATACATTCATGTATAGAAGAAAAAAACAAATGAAAAATACTGTATATTATTATAGAAACATAACGATATAGCATTAATACAAAAAAACTGCTCATTTCATTAATTATAACTATCATAGAACACCGAACACTGGACTAGACTAATAAAGACTTATTGTCCGACGTCGTATACACCTTTTTTTATTTGACTGAATTTTCGAGTCACACTTTAAAAAAAATGTCAATAATTCATCATTTGCAGCTTATACCTATTTGATAAATGGATATCGTGAATGGCCATATTAATTAAAGCTTTGGATTACGCACTTATCCCTTTTCAGCGAGGAAATGTGATTTTTTATAACCATATTATCCATTCCCTACTCGGAGCAAATAGTCACAAACAATACAGTGCTTCCAAGATTATCTGCCATTCGAAAGTCTCTGCTTCCTCCCTAGTCATTCTAGCGTCCTGTAGCTACGCCAAGTACAACCTATGGATGGTTGTTAGTAGCCTTTCACGTCGACGGGATCCATCCGGTTCTTAGAAAATACAGACGGGATTCAGAATCTAAGCAAGTTCCTGCCATGTTTTTATTTTGATGTCCAAAATGGGGGATTGGCTAGTTCACTCTCGTATTTATGTATTATTCACAAAGCTAAATTGAGGAGCAAACATTCAAAAAGTGTTTTGTCACACAAATACAAAGCTTGGAAAATGATGATTTAAGTGTTGCAAAAGTGACGGTTTGTATGAATGTGTCAACTTTATGATTTCATTTTAATATGAAAAAAAACCTTTTTGAACACTAATTTTGATTTCCATTCATATGTTTTATTATGGGCTATCAGAATTGATATAAAACGCCATTTTTCAAAATTTGTGACAAAACACTTTTTGAATGTTTGCTCCTCAATTATCGTACCCCTAGTATTCGCCGCATGTATCTATTATCAAAGCAAAATATACGGTTACTCTATGTTTTCGTAAAGTGCAATGACTCGTAACCATAAAGCAGTACTGTCACGATACATACGTTGAAGAAGAGACACTTGGATTCGACCGAGTACAGCCGTGAATATTTTTAGTAGATTTAATAATGTGATTGATAATTTTTAATTTTTTGTTTGCTATGAAACGAAATTTACCATGCAATAGATTTAACACTTTCTGATATTATAGTTAACTACTTCATTAGCAATTAATATACACATTTAATAATTTATGTGTCCAAAGCCCTTCACAAAGGTTGTTTCAGTTGGTATTATATTTATTTTGAAGATTTATTTTTTATGTTGGCAAGAACCGCTCATTAATAACTAAATTTAATCTATTTAATAGTGGATATATCATACTGTGTATCTATTTAGTGGTTATTATTAAATTTAATCGTCTTGTTTTACGCACTAGGGCACCGTGCCAAATTACTCTGCTGGGTCTTTTTGATTTTCATTGATATGTCAACGATGGCTGGAACATCAGATTGTCCAACATATTTTTTTTGTACAAAGTTCTTTTTGACATTTAAATAGGCGGGAGTTTTCGCATGTTCATAAACTTAAAAACACGCAGGTATCTAACTATATATACTAAGAAAATCTTCTATTTGTATATGTTTAATTGTAAAAACACACAATTATAAGATTGCCGTACATACAAAACCCATTCAAAAGTCTCTAACGTGATTATGTTCAAGTCGTAACTCATAGCTTTATATATTTTTCCAGTTTTAATTACAATATTTATGAATAATAATTGTTACACCTTATTATGATCTTGATTTTTTTTAAATAAGCACATAATTATAGATATTATATTAATATTATGATATCTTTATATTAATATATTAAACTAATATATTAAAATGAACTTCCACAAAGTTACCGCCGAATCCATCGAAAGTATTATGATACCTGTTTATCTCTATGATCAACAATACAAATAAGCACAATAAATAAGAAGTTTATTTGTACTATTAGATAATTAAATGGTAATATAGAAAAACTATGTTCATTAAAAAAATGGAATTTCAATAAAAATGTATTCACCTGTGAATTTATAATCCTTCATTTGTCCGAAGTCCGTTAAAATTTCACTCACTAGTAGAACAATATTTTGAAATTCGAAAACAATACCAATTTAATTTACACTGCACATGTTCCGATATGCAATGCTAAATTCCGTAGGTATATAAATATTGCGGAATATAGCTTATCACGTTAATTCGGGAAATGTCCGGATACTGAAGCGATAAAAGAAAATGTACTGCTGCATAAAGTGTTGCTATTTGTATGATATCCGTTTCAAAGCAGCCAGTAACCGTCAAGATTTACCTCGAATCAGTAGCGGAGCGCGCCAAGGATTCAGAAACAGAAATGTATTCATTCTAAATTTAAAACAATGCTAGATATTGTCTCATAGTACATCAGATCTATGAGATGACAAACAAAAACGTCACGAGTATTCTGTTCGAAATTTAAATTATATTAATGATGCGTGCAATTAGTCGTTATGCGTATAGTCGTTATAAATAAATGATAGAAAATATACTTAATATTATTTGAAACAAATTCATAATTAATATGAAAGAGTTATTTTAAAGTTCGTTTCTAGAAAGACAAAATTGTATGGTGAGTAAGAATGTATTAATCGAATAAACGATTCAATCCCAAAATCACAAAAATGGTAGTCAAGTAAATTAGATTAATATTGTATGCACAATCTTACATCTTACTTAATCAATGTAAAAAGAAATATTAAGGTATACCGATTTTTTTCAAAAAATTTCGGTGGATTCGGCGGTAACATTCATTTTTAATATAAGTTTAAATTTGATAACTTTTTTATTCCACTCGTGTTACAAAATGTGACTTATTATTTTGGAATCAATTTTTTCGTAAACCTTACGATTTTCAGTCTGGTGATGTTTCTCAAAGAGGTGATACAAGTGTCTCATTTAGTAATACGACAAGTGGAATAACAAAGTTATTAAATTAAATTGTATATTTTTTCATTTCGATTGTGTAAATATCGTTGTATTCTTTTCGTTGCGATTTAGATGGAAAAATATTTTAAGCTGATTCAAAAAGATATTCTAGATTATATTAATGATTCCGTTGAATCTTGCTTTACAGGACGGCACTGTCTAGCGGTAAGTAATACATAGTGTTTGGTAGGTACGCCAATTGAAATTTCCCTGATGCCGTTCATTCACATCTGGCTTTTGAGTTAAAATTATACTGCTCAGGATTCCGACGCGAAATGTGAATCAAATTCATGTGCGAGGATTTTTACACGTGTGCCAGTCCAAAGCACGTGCGCCGCTTTAAGAAAATGTAGTGTTGTAAACAATCCCGATCGTTTACAGAGAAATAACTCAACACGGTCATAGGGTGGCCCGCATCACGGCTGGAAAATTCGGCACTGTGAGTCATAGTCTAGACTAGACTTGTAATAAATATAGTCTATGAATCATATAAAATATGTTACTCTTTCGAACATGGTCGCATTTCCTTGTTTCCTAGGAAAACTCACAGAAAATAACGCAGTGCCGGGAATGAGCTAACATAAAGCTAGAAGTACTTATTTTGAATTTGGAACGCGACCATAGTGAAGATATTTTAAGCTACAAAAAATATATATATATAATGGGATAGCCGGTCAGCACTAACATGATCACTCCATGATGTCATTTTTAGAGTTTTTATTGCTTAGTACACGGTTTATCAACCGGTGGCCACAGCATGTTCCAATAGGGCCACAGAGAAAAAATAATTTTAGTTGAGCCACAGCACAGTTTAAGAGGGGGTAAAAGAAAGGTCCCAAATTTTTGGCAATTCCTTGTTTTCGAAATTGGAATTCCTGTAACAGCTAAAAAAAGGCTACCGTCTTTTCATTTTGGGAACTCGCTAATTCCTGGGTAAAATTTTGATATCTGTCAGCGAGCAAAATTTTCAAAGAATTGAATTTGTTTTTGGAATCATTCAATATCTCACTTTTTTTCCAGTCATCAATCCCGAAATAATTGTGTCCCCGAGTCTCGACAAACTTATATGCTTATATAAAAAAACGGTTATGGGGGACACGGAAACAATATGAGACACAAAAGGGGTCACGGCCCCAAAAAGGTTAAGAAACTATGATTTAGATAATACAGTTTATCTAGTTGAACGCGTATAAACCAAAAACAAATGCAATTTAAAGTTTATATAGATTTTGGTATAATTAGGCTATGTCCCATAATAGTTTAAGAATATTTGATTTTTTATTGTTTATTTTTCATTTTAAACTGAAAACAATGCTCTTTTTTACATATTTCAAAGCAATATGGTCACTGTCATAAGTGAATGCCTTAGATTGTTATGGTTTGAAACAAACTAACACAAATATCCGTAGATTATAGGTAGTTAAGTGTATTATTAGATTGATATCAACATCAACTTTACAGTTCATAGGTAAGCTTCCTGGTTAATGTCATGTCGAACGCATGTTTATTGGGTGGCGAGAAGAAGGGAAAGTTTGTTTATAAGCGCGGCGAAATTTATTTTTGGAAAATATCTTCATAATTGACGAACTCCATCCGGCTCCCCGATAATAACTAAACATCGCTATCTTTACAATAACAACGCCCATGACAGACTTATTATACACCTTCTGTAACAACAATATCGCGAACGCCCAATTGTTATGTTTAGTATGTTTTAGTTATAAGGTAGAAATGAAATCCATTTCATAAGAGAGCTTGATTAGGTGTACCTTAGGGCATCTAAATACCCGTCCAAATGCATTACCCGGTTCTCGGGTATTTTTTTCATAAACTAACCGGGTAACCGGTTCGGTTCCGGGTAATTTTGATAAAATATTATATACCGACCTAGAGATAAAATGTTTAATATATGATGCAATATTTGATTACAGTATTTTGCCTTAATATTATTTAATTTGAGTAGTGATTTATCATTGATTAATGCAACAATGTTTGACTGAAAAAAAATAACAGATGTATAATTGATATTATTTGATTCAATCGAAATGTTCATGTACACACATATCGCCAAATAAACAAAAAATAATGATACTGATAGATGTAGATGCAGAAAACAAGAGCATTCTAAATTTATATTTTACTTCATACAAACGACCATAAGAATATAAAAATAATATTTTGTTTTTTTATCGATCTTATCAAAAAATTAGCACTTCTTCTGAAGTTATTGTATTTGTATACGCTTTACTTAATTATTTTATGCCAAGCACATGCATCTTGAAAAAAACATGTATTTAATATAGATAAATCAAATATTATTTTGGAATTAAATAACCGGATACCCATTAAAGGCAACCCGGTTATCGGTTTTTGTAAAACGAGCGGGTACCCGATTCCGGTTCTACCCTGCTCGGAAGCCCTGATGTAGCTGCTAAAAATAAATATCCAAGTTAGGGGAAAACGGTGCTCACTAATATGATTTTTTTGAAGTATCATATCTTCCCAAATATACGTATGTTTGTTACCCCGATATGACATCGTATGAAGTATCGTAGGTATACAAAACAGCTATCGAAATTGTCAGTATCTACTTGGGTCAAAAAATATTATCTGACACACATAGTAAGCTAACAAAATGGCAACGGTGAATTTTATTGTTATTAAACGTTGCTACAAATTATTAAATTTAAGCAATCGTGCGCGGATATGTATGTAAGTTATATTAAATCGAAGATAGGGACTGTAATATTGACCGGTATTAAAGACACCGGGGTCCGGGTGTTTCGGTATTATGAAGCTTTTCCTTTAAAATGATTAATACTTAAGATGGAGAAATGAAAAAAATGCCTCGTTCTAATTTTGGTTTCTTTATTTCATTGCAAAATAAAATGCTGAAAACAATAGGGCTTCCGATAATAATGAGAGTAAGAAAAATAGTTCACAATTAATAAACATAATATGTTGAACATTCATTAAAAATAATTACAATAATTTAGCCTTTAAGCTGCCGTAGATAATTGATAGTCATTACCTAGTACGCAGGCTATAATTTGCTATTATTAAATTAATTAGTTATTGACGAGATAACTTGTCTCTAGCGTGTTGAGCACGAACAATTTTACGAGATATCTCGTCTGTGGCAGCCATTGAGTTAACGACTGTTCTTCCGAGGACTTTTTACACAGCTGTTAATTGGAAAAAAAATCGATCAAGATTGACCGATTCTAACATTGATAGCAGGGACGCAATTCCCGTTTTTTTATGGGGGAGGACAAAAGATGCCAACTTATTATTTTTCGTTATCGCACTTCTACATAGGCATGCCAGTGCAGCAAAGGATAAATGTATATCAAACATCAGGAGCGGGAGGGGGGATCATTTGTAATAATGACGTCATTGATTGATTCCCACGACATTTCAGTCACCAGCTGTGGGCTAGTTGGTTAGAGCTTGCTCTGCCGATAAGGCGGGTCTGATTTTTAATCCAGGTAAGGTCAATGTCAAATTTAGATTTTTTTTTAAATTTAAAATTGAGACCTATGACGTGGTTGTTTGTGAATGACTTACAAAAAAAATATCATTGATTTCGCATGATCCATTAACTTCAAAATATTCGACGCATCAGCTGTACTTAATGCCAAAGAAAATATCCAATTTTATACATCAATTGAACGAAGCAAAACATTCAATATGAAAACTTGTTTGCTTTTAAAATATGGTACTGGTTTTTAATATGAAATATCGAAATACTGGTATTTCAATTGGTTGTCTATTTTTTCAGTACCGGTATTGATATTTGGTAGTATATTTATCTGGTTTTGCGATCCCTAATCGAAGGGGACGACTTGCTTTCTTAAATGGCTGCCATTCCTTTTTAATATCTTGTTTCCTGTTGGTTATATTCGAGTCAGTGTTGACTGTCGATGCGTACTTCTTACTTCCATTTGATGGAAGCCATCAACCGTTAACAATAATAATTGGCATGAATATTAAAAAATCTTCACGTAATTCGACAGACTCGTTTTATAATAGTGGTTACCCACCATATTGAATATTTTTTTTAAATAATCGAGCTGTGAATACGTAATAAATCTTCACTTTCAATAATTTAGCGGAGATAATTTCAAATTAAAAAATCATATTATAATCATCTCTGTATACATTTTAGCTGTAGATATTTGAGTAAAAAAACATTAATCTTAAACAATGTTAGAAATTGTTTTTTTATCGATTCACGTCTTAATTTGATTGTAGTAAATTTTGTAACGGTAAATAAGAATGATTTCAAAGACCTGCGGTGTTTATTTTTGATTTAAAACCCTCCAGAGACGAGAGCTTTTTTCCGATAAAAAAAATATTTTCTAAGCCATATTGAAGTCACGGATAACTTTTATTCCTATCCAAAATTTAAAAAAAAAAAAACGCAAAGTCGTTGTATAGAAACTCCGCATGACTATATGGTCATGCTCATCCTTTTATTACCGTGTAATATTGAGTACGGACAGTAGTAAGGACAAAAGTGACCGTATGGGCTTGCAAACATTCGGGGTTGAAATATAGCTAAACGTGATTTTTTTTTAAATATTTACAATTTGACCTCTTTAGATCAACATAATTTCAAAACAAATATATTAGCAAAATAACTGTAAATAATTTTATGTTTTTATAAAAAAATATCTAACAGTTTCAAAAAGTAAATTAAAAAAAACGGAAATTCAAAAAATCACATGTGCTTTTAGAGACCGTTCCTGTTCCCACGGCTGATGACTAACTGTAGTCCGTACCCTTCTTAACCAAATATGAGCGAAAGCAACGATATTCAGGTAGAAAAAGTATGAATAGTGGGATCAATAGACAACGGTGTTTTGTGTGACCATATGGTGACGCTAGTCCTTGGAGGGTTAAGTATCACCAAAATTTATAAAAAAGAAACAGCGGATTCACCAAATTTGGACGATATTATTCTAAGTTTGTACAGTTGTGTTATTAGTATGAATTACGACATTCATAATATTATTAAATCGTTTATACATGTCCAAAAGTAACGAAAAAGTTAAGTTACAAGTAATATACTTAATTATTGAGCAAAATGGTCTTATTTATGGTCAAATTCTCGTTATATTCAGCGGTTAATTCGTGATAATTCTTTTATAATACAAATTTTAATTTGATAATTTTGTTCTTACACTGACTGTGTTACAAATTGTGACGTGTGTTTCTCTTATTTAAGAAGTATCTTAAGAACTTACTATTATAAGATTATTTATTGATCAAACGTTGGCATTGTATTAACAGCTTAACGACCGCGGACGCGTATTTGAGTCTTTGAAAAACAAAGGTTGCTGGCCGGCGGACTCATATATACGTATTGGCGAAATATCTGGAAGCTAAGAAAATTATTTTTTGGAAAGATATCTCGATTTGCTTACAAATTATAGTGAATTTAGTAAAATTACAATTTTTGCGAATTTTTCGCAAAATTTTATTTCACCAGGTGAAATTTGAAAAAAAACGTGCGGTCGTTAAGCTGTTAATACTTTCGATGGTTTCGGCGGTAACTTTGTGGAAGTTCATTTTAATAGAAAATTTAAATTAACTTTGATTATTCCACGTATTGTGTTACTAACTGTGTTCATTACTTAAGCAAACTTTGCGATAGTAAGTCTGAAGATGCCTCTGAAAGAGGCGAAACACGTGTCACAGTTAGCAACACAATACGTGGAATAATCAAAGTTAATTTAAATTTTCTGTAGAAATATATTACACTACCTGTAGAATAACGAATGCTAAGCCTTTATCGTTATACAATTGAATGAATTGTTAATAATTGCTCAAAATGTATGTAATATATATATATATATAGTATAATACACTTATTTAACCGTTAACCTATTTAAACAAAATAGTGTGTAGTTCTGACGACGGCGAAAGCCGAAATCGCTATCAACGCATAAAAATTATTAAAAACTGTACAACTAAAATACGTTGATATTTTTACACTATCATAATGGAGTTCTACCAAGTAAATGACAAATCAATTAATAAATTGTAAAACTAGTGTCCACAATCAAAGTAAATCGTGTGAAATACACAGTAACACAAAAAAAATGATGATTATAATAATTACTTTGTTTAGAAACCTGTTGGAAAATTTGAAATTAAATCATCATCTCTGATATAAATACAACACAAGAAAACATAAATCAATATTCTGCTGGCAGAAAATTAAAAAAATATTCCCCCAGGCTGAACAATGGGCAGTCAAAAGAGGGATATCGCCCACACAAATCCACCCCGGGCGAAAGTCAACAGCTTAGGTTGCGGTTTGCTATATTGATATTGTAGTTATCATTTATACATTTATTACTTTTAGACCTTGTATCACAAAATTTGATTTTAATAATCTGAAATCTACGAAAATGACATTTTTTTGCCAAATCCGAGACCAATTTTTAGTCTACTCCTTTTATGTGTGACGTGAAAAAACTTTGCGACAATAACTCGGAATTATTAAGCTTTTCTTTTCAAAGACTGGCCAATTGCTGTCTCACAAAATAAATACGATATTAGACATCTTTTATTATATACGCGATACCAGGTGGACATCGGAAAATTGGCTCTTAAAATACAGCTTTGTATTTGACATTATTTGGTACGAAAAATATCGTTAAACCTACCACCCTCTTTTTATTTCCGGATTAACAACGGGTAGCTTGTGTTGTATAATTATTTACGTATACTATAGATTCAACGATTTAGTCGATTTGAAGATATGTATTTTTACTGGGAAAATCAAGGTCCCACTCGTCAACCAAAAAATTATCTTGAGCAGTGGTATTGAGTTGGAAAAAAACTTTTTTTATGTGACCGGGAGTCCTAAATCAAATTTATAAACTTTAACTTTTAAATCAATCTTTAGAAATAAAAATTACATTTATTAACATAATATGTCATATCGACTGTGGAAAGGAAAAAGGACGTAACCTACAGTTTTTTCAAAACAGCTTTTTTTCGATAAGCACAATGTATCAAACATGATAAAAGTTCTACCAAAAGGATACAAACTGCCTTGTCAAATTAGTATGTAAATTTATCTTTTAAGTTGGAAAAAGATGGCCTTGTAAAAAATTAAAACCAAGAAAAAAGACTGAAATAAAGGTTTTTTTTTTAGACAATTTCTTTAATTAATATTAGATTATGTCAATTAAACACTAGTTTAGAAGTCTTCGTGCACTCCAAGGTTGTGTATAATTTAAATTTGCATATGGCCCAAAATCATCTAAACACGTTTTTTGCGCCTCCTGTAAAATTTGATGTGTGTGGGTTGCGTCCTTTTTCCTTTCCACAGTCGATATATTTATGGACAGAGATAAGTATTAATTTGATTGACGCATATATACTTACAAAACATCTGATAATATCTTTACTATGATAATCTAAACATCGCTTGGTTATGGCAGAATATTAATTAAAAAATGAGCTACGTTAATATTTGACATCTACAATTTTTTTATTGCTAGCAGCATACAACAATGCACGCTTAGCAGTTACCGAGAGCTAATCTTTAATTGATATCAAATAGATCCAATTATCATTAAATTTGATAGATCTAATTGATTTTCTTGGCCATAAGAGAATATCATGAATATTCATTGAAGTGATAATTAGTTAACAGACGCACATTGCCAAAAAATGTTCCTTCTAAGAGTATTCTGATTTAATATTCAATATGCAGTTGGAATGCACTATGCAGCTAGTTTTTGTACATACGTATGCACTATGCACCTTGTCATCCATATATTCCAGCAAGACACTGACTAGCCTGCGCCCATCTATCGTCATCTATCGGGGCCCTGTGGCCAGGGAAATAGATGAATAAACTTTTACCCACTAAACGAACAATAAATATGTATTGCGAAACTTTACATTACATTTATGTAATTTAAGATTTCGACTGAAGGTGCTTGGTGGAATTTCAATATCAAATTTGAATCGTTCAAACTATGTACATTCTCACAGATTTTGTCACTAACGATCCGGGCTTCGCCTTTCGGCATCTTCAGGCGTTCAAGTGTATGTACATAGTTTGAACGATTCAAATTTACATTTATGTGTTGGGTTAAAATAAATAATTTGTTTTGAATTGGATTGAAAAACCAAACATGTAGGATGGAGTGTAAGAAGTACAGTGAATTTTTTAGAAATATTAAAATTACAGTTAATAATTTATAATGCTCTAAATATGTTGATTTTTTTAATAACTCGAGATTGACACGATGAGAAATAACATCACGAACACCCACGTCCACGACCTTATGTTAAATTTAGATAGAAAAAATATTATTTGATATTGACCTCGCCAGGGCTTGGCGATAAAGCTTTACCATTGAACAATATTACACTACAAGGACTGAATTTTAACCACGACAGAGACAAGTGATAGTTTATAGAAACGCGACACATTTTGCTTGCACATGTGTGTATTTAACGTTACTCGAATAAATACGAGAATCTCCAATAAAGTGCTATTAAATAAATAAATAATACAATGAAAGAAAATTACATATATCGAAAACAGGACTGGATTTGCTCACTTAGTAATTTATATTTTCAATGAAGAGCAGATGGACTCTTAATATAGCTATCGAAAAGAACTGGTTGTAGATTCGTTGGTCAAACTCTCTCGGAAGAAGTAGGAGGATTAAGATGGACTTAATAAAGAATTCGATGGGGTGGTATTTAAAAAAATCGCAAACATCCGTGTCTTTGAATACAGATACATAAATCTATTGAAGAATCAATTCATGAAAATTACTTTTCTGGGATTTAAACAACGTTGGCCACTCGCCTGAATGACCGATAAATGGTTCAGAATTGAAAAGCTGTACGAAGAAAGTATCGATAGAGCAAGCAATATAAAAATATTTATCCCTGTGCAATTAATAATTCGATAAAAGCAATCACAGACCAAATTAAATATTTACAATCACTTTGCGTAAATAAACTCAGTAATAAAATATCTTATATTATCATATAATGAATTCGAACAAGAGGCTAATCATTTAATGAATTGGCAATAAAGCCACTGTAAATAATTGCAATAGATCATATAAAATAATTACCATATCGTTTAGATTAAATTATCTTATTATCTTAGTTTATAAATAAAATAAGAAAGAAACTTTGAATATTTAAAAATAAAATTAGACATCTATGATGTCATCATTTGTTTATTTCAAATTTTTCTTACTGGTAATACCTAATTAGAATTTGAAATTTAAAATAGGAACGCTGCACCGGTAAGACAATCTAATAAAATGGTGTCGTCAAATATTGTATCGATCTGTCACCTGTCACAATTAAAATACTTGTTTTTCGCTCGTTTTCAGCC
This sequence comes from Himalopsyche tibetana, assembly GCA_030503985.1. Classification (NCBI taxonomy): domain Eukaryota; kingdom Metazoa; phylum Arthropoda; class Insecta; order Trichoptera; family Rhyacophilidae; genus Himalopsyche; species Himalopsyche tibetana. The sequence continues at coordinate 3,808,077 of JAPJYX010000009.1, read as the reverse complement.
AGTAATTTTTGGCTTTAGAAAAAGAACTTTACTCAATAAGCGGATTTATGATTGTAGATTATAATAATAATAATTATGTATTCATTTTATTTTTCTATATTGAAGTACGAGTGTATAATAACTACCTTTATACATATTATATGGTATGCATATTAATCAGATGAAATAGGCAGACATTACTCTAGCCTTGGATGGGGGTGTTCACAGTGGCTACTTGTGTAAATAAATTACCGATAGTATGTATTTTTATCACTGTATGTAATTTATTTTAGAAACGTGATATAAAAAGATTGAAATAACAATCGCAAAGTACGTATATTGTGATTCTTATTTAACCTTTCCCAGAATTCAGACGTACATAATATCGTTCACGTTCTGGCGAAAACAAAATATTCAAAACGTAATCTCTTTCATGTTGGTATCACACGTGGAAAAACATTCAAAGCATACAATTTTTGAGTGTTTTTTTTATTTTAACAATGTTTATTTTTAATATAAAATATGAACTAGATAATGATTACTTACATGTAATTGGTATACAAATAGTCAATATTTATAGATGACACAAAACTATAATAGTATTTTGAGCTTTTTCGGACATTGCCCAACAGCGTATTTTTTTATGAAATGGCTGCCAATGCGTTAACAAGGGGCTCACTGAATGTAATATGCAATACTTAAATAATAAATCGATTGTTAAAATACACATAATATTAATAATAACTTAATTTAAATGGCTAAAAATGTACTACTGTGTATACTGATGCTGTCGTAGATTATGTACAAGTCAAACATTGCAGATATATACTAGTTTGATCTGAGATTTTTTTTTCTCTCTTAGATTAACAAGGGGCTCGCCGGGCTTAGTAAAATTTAACAAAGGGGGTCGCTCGAGCCCCTCCAAACCCCTTCCAGCCCCACCCCTGATTATTGGAAATTATTATTGCCCCAATTATTGGAAAAAATATCACTGAATTCACAAGGAATTCAATATAGTAATCACGCTGCAGTAAAAGTAAAGAAACTGTCTTAAATTTGAAAGCAAGCATTACATCATTACTCAGTTGTCGAAATAAAAAATATTTTTAATACCCCTGTGGATATACCATTAAAAAAAATACTGGCGTGCTTCATTTTAATATTTAAAATTATTTCTTTGTGTAAAACAATGGCGGGCGAACGGACGTTGTCTCATCATAATATTAAATGAATCACACTACAGATATCTACATACTGACAACATATTCATGGCGCCATTTTTTTTTTCATTTCAAGAACCTACAAGAGGAGTATTGTTTTCAAATATAGAATTAAATCAGTTGTAGATATCCATTTGACATTTATTTAATTGCTAGGATTGGTTTCACCAAGCATGTAACGCATTTTTTTATTGAAAATAACCAGATAAAAATTGAAGAATTTTTTTTTTTTTTATATACACTCCTAGTATTAAGATAATAGATTTACGACTCGATTTCGCTATATATTGTAAATACTCGAAATAAAAATACTTAGCGAACGAAATCTGTCCTGATAATATTTAAAAAAAAAAACTATTTATGTAATGTCTTCCAGCTTGAATTACTATATGCGTATGGTAAACTAAATACGATTCAGGTCGCAAACAAATTCCCACAATTATTTATTTTTTAATCGAAATTTTCTCATGCAATTAATCGCGATAAACCATTCGTGTATACATACTGTCATAGTAAGCAATATGGGTAGCTTGTATGTATATTTATTTATTTTTTTATTATGAGAAAAGATAAAAAATAATTTGTCTGACATACAAAAAGATGTTGACAATATAAAAGAACGCATTTTTCAAGCATCGATCTTTCATTATTATTACGCTGCTAACAATAATAAATAGTATGACGTATTTCTTATATTACTAGAAATTATATTTATCACGATTTATTTAATAAACACTAGGGCTTAAGAGTAATCTATGAATTTTGTAATACTTCATAAATTTAATGTACCAAATCTTACGGATAGAATTTTACTATAAATTAAATATGTATCCATTATATAAGAATGGTTTCGACAAAAAGAAAATCTGTTACAGCTAGTTGTAATTGAAATGTTTTTTTGCCATTCAAATAACATATTACAACGATTTTTAATAATTTAAGATTTCGACTGAAGGTGCTTGGTGGGTTAAATTTGAATCGTTCAAATTATGTACATTCACACAGATTTTGTCACTAACGACCCGGGTTTCACCTTTCGATATCTTCAGGCGCTCAAGCGCACGAATGAACATAATTTGAACGATTCAAATTTGATTTTTAATAAATTAAATATGTGGTACAGAGCCGTTATATATGTAATATGCTATTTTTTCAAATTGATTTATGTATAAATTATGCCCTAACATTGAAGTAGTATCGATTTTACATGGAAGAATTTATTGTGATGATGCCTTTTATGAAGAAGAAACATGTATAATTAATTACTTTGGCTTTGTATTCAGGGTCATAATTTTTAAACATAAATACTGTTTTATCAAAAGTACAAATAATTTCCCATGTTTTGTAGACTTGTATTTTTTAATGTTATTGAGAAATAAATAATACAAAATATAGTTTTGAATTAACTTAAAATATTCGACGATAAATTGCTTTTCAGGGTAGGTTGTGTTTTTCTAGCATCTTTCAGACGAACCTAAAACTTTTGAAATTGTGATAGTTGTTTTATGTACATACAAATTTAGTAGCTTATTTATCTAATGTATATCGTAAAATTAATTGAAGTTGTACAAATAAACTATTTCCAACATATTGCAAATGTCTAAAGCAGTAAAATTATGTTTGACTATAGCTTAACATGTTAATAATGTAATATACAGTATTAAATAACAAATAAAAGAGTCTAAACTTGTAATTGAAACACACAACTTATATTCTTTGATTAAATTCTGGGCATAAAAATACTCAGCTGAAAGTTATTTATAGTCATATTTAGTAAAAGCTGTAGATATTTATCGCTACAAAGTTAAAATTAAGTACACAAAAACAAATCCACCGCTTTACCAAAGTGACAGGAAAATAATTCGAATTTGGAATATTTATCTGTTGTAAAATTGCAGAATTATTATTTAAATGTGACCAAATGACACAATATAAGTGGTAAATAAAAACACTTTTAATACCTTTTGGTTCCATTTTCACTGAATAGATAGTTTTACACTTTAAAAAGAACTTGGTTCAACGCGAAATATTGTGTTATAAGACATCAATTAAAAATTCGCGATTTCACACACTCGCGCAGCGAACATTTTGGTTGCACATTGTATACAAAATATAAATCCGGCAACGATTCTGAAACACTCTTCATACAAAACTAGCGGCAAAAACTTTCCTGGCGGTGCTGCCAGTGGAGGCAAACAAAAAGCTCGCGTCAGAATATCGAATTATTTTTAATTTGTGCGTCATGTGATATTATCATTATTAGCAAGCCGCGGAACGCTGACATGTTTATTAAAATGTGCGTTTTTTCAGCGTTAAGAGTCATAAGTAATACTCATCTTTGCGTATTTCTTTGAAAAAATATTTTTTTTTGTCATAAATGATGTTTTTAAGTAGCATCATCACATTTTCCTTTGTGTTTTAAATTCACCTTTACAGTTTGTGAATATATACGTCTAAGTGAATGTGTATTTTAAGTGAAAACACATTTTCACGTGTGTGTGCATTTCAAGCCAGGCAATGAAAATTTACCAAACAATAAATTTATAATTTCATTGCTCAGTATTTAGTTACACGTACGCAGTACCCAACCCAACCTTACTTAGTACAGCAGTAGGTTTCTATGTCTGCACACAGGAATCAAATAACTGGAAATTAATATTGCATCTACATACATCATAATTTCATTAGTCATTTCACAACCGCCAAATTTCGTTCCAATAAAAATTTATAGAATAACAAAATTTCACTAGTGAATCATTGAAAATCTATTTTCAATAGTTTAAATATATACTAAAATATGATACTCCATATATATAAAATATATATTCCCTTTCGTTGGAATATATATAACATACGTTTCTATAAAATTACTTTATCGTAATCATATTTATATTGCAAAATATTCATGTATACATAATTACCTAGAATCTTAATCTGTCTAAAACACATTTGTAGACGAATTAAATAGATTGCTTTTTTTAATTTTAATAAAACTCATCGGCTAAATTCGATAAGTAAATTTTAATCTACCAGGAATATTAAAAGCGTAGACTTGTTGCCTATTTATATCGGGTAAAAAAAGTTAGGCGCAAGAATTGGATTCAAGTTTTAATCTAAAACGGCTACACTAATATATTTAAAAGAATAGATATGGTATCGAAGGACGAAATTTTATGATTGATTAGAAAACTAAATGATGTCAATTTCTGATAACTTGATAAGGAGGCATCCTTATCATATATTCCTTTACGAAATCACATCCAAATTATGAGGGTTATTTTTACATTATCCTAGTTTTCCCAATATTGTTTAAAATAGTTATTACAAACTTTGTAAGGCGCATGAAAATAGCTCCGCGGGCGCAGGATTAAGAAACCTTAGTTTACATGATTCCGTCCGACAATTTCATTTGAAAATAGGTATTGCCATAGCAGTTGGTATAGGTCACTATAGGTCATAGGTATAGGTCACTATAGGGGGCTTTGGTATTGCGCAACTGAAAAACTGCACGTGTTCATTCATGTTTACATGCTGATGTAATAGTCCTTACTGGATGTGAAAATCTTGAAAAAAAATACTGGTAATTAATTGAATAATTGAACAGAAAGAGACAAAAGCAATACATATTTAAATATTAAGACTTTTGTCATATTTGTATTTATTACTAAAGAAATATAAATTAATTACCATGTTTACGACCTCTGTAATTTACCAGACCTCTCGATTCTTTCCTTCTACGAAGAGCACACAGGCGTTACGAAAGGAGGGTGAGGGAAGGGGGTCTCAGACAGATAAGGACCGAGACGTCCCGGGCTTGATCCCTAGGCAGCGGTATTGGACTTTGGGACTATCAAATAGGTATTGTTACAGATATTATTATTTTATCACAATAATAGAATTTAAAGATAACAATTCTTTGTGCAAGTATAAATGCAGATGCAAGCATGGATCAAATTTCCGCGTTCAAAGTTCATTATATTAAAATCTACTTAACTCAAATTAAGTAAATATAAAAAATAAAATGAGGAAATACATTTTCTTCCGTTCTTTAAAAGAAATAACGAATAATCATGTCGTCGTATTAAAAAAAAAACTAAATACATAGGGCTTATGGATTCGTAAATGAGTATCGTAATATAAATTGCTGAAAGATAGATGGTTGTTATAATGACCTCCAATCCCGGAATCCCGTCCAATTTTGTGATCCTGAAATCCCGGGATTGAAAACTTTTTGAAATTTGGGAATTCCCAGTATTTCAAAACCGCCAAGCAAAAATGTCTCAATCCCGAATTTCTTCACGATTCTTTGGTCAATGTTCCGGGATTACAAATACGGTCCGGGATTGGATGTCCAAGCCATAATTCAATCAGTCAGTATATCTTTGGAGAAGGGGAATAACGAAGAAGTCACCAATAAACTAGGTAGTAATTAGATAAAAGATTTCCATTAAAAAGAAGATTTTTTTTTAAAATCTACCCACTTTTCCATGATATTATTTTTGAGAACAACATTTGGAAAAAAGAATTAGGTAATATATTAAAACATAAACACGTCTCACTACGTGATCAAATATATTAATATTAAAAAAACCATCGCTAATGTAAATATAAAAAAACAAATACTTCTATATTCAAGAGGTGTTCTCCAGAATCTTGAACCCGTGACTTGTGATCACCCTAAGACGTAATAGGAATTAAATTATTTCTTCTCGATCGTGTTCATAATTTTATTGAGTTATTATTTTTATGGCTATCCGTAATGCGCGAGGTGCGATTCGGCAGTGTCACGTTTCCCGCGGATTTTTTAACCTCCCGATTACGGATTTCCGGCCGCGCGTTCGCGAATGCAACGTGGGACGTGAAAAGCTCCTAAAAGCACCGCCTACGTGTTGAACTCGGAAAAACTTCAGACTGTAAATATTTTCATAATGTAAACACAGTGGTCGAAATATTTAGGTATTTATGCGTGAGGCTAATACATTTTCTTTCTGAGAAAAGTTTGCGTCAACATTTTCGTTTGTAACACTTAAGCCAAATCAATCAATCGCGATCGGCACAGGTATTACGCTACAAGCTTAAATGATTATGAACTTATAATGAAGAAGTATTTTCTTACGAGGACTGTCATATTTTCAACATGACATTTCAGGTAAATATAACAAAATTGTATTTAATCTAGTTGTCAGCCAATCTATCAATATCCCATGTTATGTGGTTACGGTAGAGACAAATGATCGCAAATACAAACTCATCAATTTATAAAAAAATTATTGCCATATGAATTTTTAAATTTTAGATTCGAGCCTTGGAAGGTAGTGTAATAGCTTAAGCCACTAGACAACGGTAGTTGAAAATAGTAAAATATATATAATAAATCATTTTTATTGATTATAATTACGCCAGCTTGGTTCACAAAATTTCTTGACGTAAGGTACAAAAAAAAAATCGTCAGACTATTTGAAATAATTTTATAAATAAGCATACAATAATAAAATTTGCTTCATTCAAGTACATTGAAAATCTAATGAAATTCAATTTAAATTTTGATATTTTTATAATGTGTTATAATTTATTATTGTTTGTGCTAATGCAGTCACAAAATAAACAACGATATTTTTGTATATATATATATGCAGGTGTTTAAGTCACCTTCACTTTATATATTAACAAATTCCAATAATATTAGTAAATATAAAACGTTTTTAAGTATGTACGTGTTTTTACCCGAATATTGTTCTGCAGCCATAATAAAATGAAAAAAAAAAAGCGAGACGATTCGAATTTTAAATTTATTCAAATGGCGGATATCCGGCCGCGTATTCGCGAATGCACTCGCGGGCATAGAAAAGCTACACTGTCAAAGAAAGACGAACGATATTACTTTATTGTATCGGCCCGTAAAGACTTTGTTCGCGAATGACTGACATTTTATTATTATGTATGGCCGATGAGCTGCCATAAGTTTTGCATTCTGGACGAAAGGGGGAACTGCTACTGGGCTCGGTGAATAACAACGAATTGCAGGCATTGTCAATCAAAAGATTATCTAATCTCAATATGAAAAGTAAAGTCGTAAAAGTATGCGAATTTTTATGTGCAGTGGCACAACAACATTATGATAGCAGACTATATTTCTAGATTAAAATTAAAGATATTCATTCACCATTTGATATAAACAATTTAAAAATTACAAAAGACTTAACTTATTTTTTTATTAATACCGATTGTTATTTAAAATATTTTATTTCATCGCAAACAGTTTTCAAACCCGGCATTTCAGTATTAAAGTAACACCATGAATACCGGGTTTACTGTTTCGGTAATATCGGTATCTAAATCCATTTATTTATTACTGAAATTGGAATCCCGGCATTTCTACCATTTTTCCAATACTAATATAGTGCTTTTAAAAAGACAAATTACCAACATTTAAAGATTGTAAAAAATGGACATGTTTATCTAATTGATTTTTGATTTAATATGAAACTTGAGAAGCAAATGTGTAATGATATTCAGCTTTCAGTCGCGCGATGGTCTTGGAACAATTGTATCCATTATCGAATCTACGATGACAATAATTGTATCACACTTTGATTATTTACTAAATTTGATATGTGACAGTAATCTTACTGTTAATTTGGCGGAGGCTTTTCTTATAGACTGTAGTTATAACCATTATTTTAATCATGTTTTATTAATCGTAATATTGATTCAATCCATCAACACTAGTATTTAATATTTAATGCTGGAATTCATATATTCGCTCGTAATCTAAATACCTATTACCTCCACGAAAGCCATGATGTATGTTGAGAAAATGTTTTTATTTTATCATCGTAGAATACCCCTGGAAAGATGTTTTAGTCGGCAACAGAGACTGTCATCGCCTGTGTGCAGTGTCGGCGTCAGCGCGGCGAGCTGCCCATAGTGATTTGACGCTAACAAGTACAGTACTTGCAACTGTCTTTACGCAGGCCTAATAAATTATTATTAATTGGTTAACTGTTTTTATGATAAAGAATCAACAGAAAAATCATTTAAAAATAACCTTCGGTGTACGGGTGAATGAAAACCTTCAGATTCTATTCTAAGACAGTGAGAATGATTGTCTGATGATGCTTTCTACATAAATATTCGTGTTTTTAATCAAAGCTGTTAGAATGTTATAAATTTCTTAGTAAAATAATATAAACCTTATATATTTAACCTGCACATTATCTGTCAGCGCATGCACATAGAGAGTGAGGTTAGGAGTAAAATTTAAAGGCTTTGAGTTCTTGGAAATTTATACGAATCTTAATAGTTGTTAATGACTATTAGTACATACTAGGGATTCTGAAGTCTCGGGTCCTTCAAATTCCCGGGACTCGAGCGTGATAAAGTCAAAGTCCCGAGACATCCCGGGACTCGAGATTTTTATTTCCCCTTCAATAAAATTATAATTTTACTAAAATTAAATATTTGCATGTATGTATGTATTTATGTATTAAAAACACTCGGCGCCTTTTGAAAGTACCCACTAATAAAAATCGCGTTTTTTTTAATACAATGTTTCATAATTATTATTTTTCTTATGTAATGGATGTGTGCAATGCTTCTTTTTACTAAGAAGGGATGATAACGGTACATGTAATGAAAAAATATCAAAGAATTTGGCCGCCGTCAGGAGTAAATTTATGACCGTCACTTCACAATACAGCTTTTAGACCTTTTTTGTCCTATTGAGACATTGGTACATTTGTGAAATATTGAAAAAACATTTTTACATAAAACAACATCAGGTATGAACATTTAATTTTAATATTTTGTAATTTGCTTTTGTTACAGTTATATTACAATACATATATAAACACATGTTATTTGAAACTTCTGCGAAATTATAAATCCCAAACATCTGTTTTTGCACCAGATCCCTTTAATACACGGGTTCCCAACCTAGGGGTCGCCAAGGGTTTTCTGTGGGGTCGCCAACTTTCCCCGGTGAGCTAAAAAAAGAGGAGTTTCTGGGACAATCCGGGGAAAAAGTATAGCAAATCGAGGATTTCAAATTCCTCGGGGGTTCGCCTAGTCACGGCTTTTATAAAAAGAGGTCGCCACCCGAAAAAGGTTGGGAACTTATGCTTTAATATATGCATACTTAATTTTGTTAAAACCTCGGGTAAGTGTCACGTCCCGACCATGTCGTGTTCTTTTTTCTTGGGGATCCCCTCTTATATCTGTATCATTCAATACACATCAGTCCTTTTGAGGGTTTCTTAACCACAAGAATTGTTTTTTCGAAATTAAAATGTACATGTTATTAGCACATTATAAATCACAGTCACAATTTCCGGGACAATTTCCAAAAAAAGTCCCGGGACTTAAGACAGCAAAAAACTCGACAAGTCCCGAGACGTCTCGACACAGAATCCCTAGTACATACCATTTTAAAAAGACCGAGATGCTCTTCGGTATTAAATGTGCTTTTCATGGGTTTTTCCCCTTCAAAAACTAGTAATGAATATTGTACTAAGTACTGTTAGTATCTGTCTCTAATCTTATAGCAAGAAAATGTTTCACATATATTTATTTATGTTAAAAGTAAAGAATATGTCTTCGTTATAAATAAAAATCTTGCCACAAAATTAGTCTATGGATATTTCTGAATGGGGCTTAATACTCGACACACCTTATAACTGAAACACCGGAATAACAATGTAATGATTTTTCACAAGTTACACTTAAAATTCTCAAGTTTTCAAGTTAATACGTTGATTATATACCACAAAAATATAATTTAATATTTGTGAGTGCGAGCCGCTGTGTTCAGAAGTTGAATATCCCAATATTGGTTTTAAGTTGAGATATCCGAAGGCCTCTTAGGAAAGCTTTAGGCGCCACCTAAATGAGCTGCCCTGAATGCAAAATCAGGCTCTACCTACGATATAAAAGTTTGTGAAAATAATGATCAACAGAGTGATAAATTTAACTACTGCACGATGGAACATTTCCATTCGAGACCCATTCTTTATAAAATATATTTTTTGCTATATCTTTGTTCTACCGATATGATAAAAAAAATATACATTTCTGGGGATAAGTCACTAATTGAGCAGACTGGTATCAATGTATGTATTATCTTTTCTAACATCATTATGGAAGGTGACTTAATTATACTGTATTTAACTTTAAACAAGAGTAGCATGAACTAAAACTTTAGAGGCATCACATCGAATGAAATGTGTCTTAATAACAGAATAACTAAGTTAATTAATATAGTATCTTTGTCGATGGTTACAGCTGTTCGATGGTTTGCTATCGAAATAGCAAGCACAAGCATACTAAAACTAAATACATTGCTGTTTTTTACCCTATGATAATGAAGTATTTTTAATTTCAATCAACTCATATTCATTCATGATCGCATTCTAAGAACCTTTTACTGAGTCTATATCTTAAGCGTTTTTAATTAAATATAATAATTATAAAATAGACGATTAATATTGGGACTTTCAAAAATCTATTTTTTGTTCTAATCTACGTACCTTACATAAATTAATAATAACATTTATCAAGCGAATCGATGTTGATTCAGCTCAAATCCATATTACATTATAAAATAGCATGCAGAGTGATTATTCATTAATATTTTTTTCTAAGTAAAAGATACAATAAATAATAAAAAAAACTTTGCGGAACTCTTATAAACAAAATCTTTGAACTGAATAACAGCATTATTCTTTGATGATGTGAAAAAATGATCAATTGAATTAAATGACTTCCACAAGAAATAAAAGACATCCGCGACTCGGTAATCAATTTAAAAGACGCAATTCGTTTATGCCCTAAATTCTAAGAATAAAGAATATATTTGAAGCCCATAATCGTGAACATGTATTTTTTTTAGATTATCTTAAAACAGCTTAACGACCGCACGTTTTTTTTTTATAAAATTTCACTTGGCGAAATAAAATTATTAAAATTATTATAAAATTATATAAAATTATATTAAATTTTACTAAATTCATTATAATTTGTAAGCAAATTGAGATATCTTTACAAAATTCAATTTTCTTAGCTTCCAGATACTTCACCTATATGCATATATGTGTCCGCCGGCCAGCAACCTTTGTTTTTCAAAGACTCAAATACGCGTCCACGGTCGTTAAGCTGTTAAGCCAAGATACAAATTAACGCATTATATAATATCTAGATTTTTCTAATCATGTCTTCTCCCAATGTAGAGCATGCGAAGTCCTAATGGAATTTATACAAACAGAATAGTTTCTATGCAAACTGCTCGTTATCCAGTTGCTTAACCTCTCTAGAGAGTAGGTATAGAAGAATTAGGTTAGGACAGGACTAGTTGGTAGCCAATCGGTTTTGCTACGTCCCGTTTTCAGCCAACAACGTTGCCACTCGACCACGCAGCTGACTATAATAATATATGACCTACGTTTACACTTAAATAACAAGTTGATTAGTAAACGTATTTGGCGCTTGTTTTAGTCAGTTTTGATGTCGACGAGCTCCAATCCTTTAGCGCAGTGCTTCCCAACCTTTTTCGTTCCACGGCCCCCTAAATCTAAAAAAATAATCCGCGGCCCTCCTCAATTGTCTCTATAACGTTTTTTTTAGCTCACCGTAACTCGTTTTTATTTTTAGTTCATTGAGAAATTTTAAATCTGTGATTTGGTATACTTTTTCCTCAGATTGTTACAGAAACTCGTTTTTTTTTTAAGCTAACCGAGGAATTTGAAATCTTCGATTTGGTACTATTCCCCTAGAATCCAATTTATATCCAATCCAATCCGGCGGCCCCCTTAAGAAATTCCGCGGCCCCCAATATGGTAAACACCTATTTGATAGACTTAAATATAATATATAGATTTTTGTACTTTCTACTGAATTTCGCGGCCCACAGGTTGGGAAGCACTGCTTTAGCGGACAGTTTCACAAATTTATATTTTAGTCGATTTATGGATTTGTGTTATTAAAAAAGGCAAAGATGTCGGTGATGTTCAAATTTTCTTCTAAGTTATTCGATCGAAGCGAATCGAAACGCACTACGTAGACCACTAGGCTACAAGCTCGGACATGTTCGGAAAACTAGTGAAGGTCACGAAAAGAGACAAAATAAACAGATTAATAATAAAAAATATTTATTTTGTATCGGTTAAATCGTGAAACATATTTTATCATTAACTCAATTTAATATTAATTGTAGTGTATGTTTTAAAAATTAAATAATTATGAAATAAAATCAGAGCTTAAGCGAGACAGTGTAAGTCGATGGTATTAACAAGATTTTTTTGTTTTGTCTCACCAACCAAAAAAGGAATAGTAAAATAAGATTGACGAAGAAATTTAAGTTAAAATCTTATAATTCAATTCAATTATACGATAAACATTCAAAAGAATCAACAACGAAAAGTGAGATAAATCAATTTTTAACATTTAGGGTGTAATAAATACTAAAAGAGCCATTAAAATAAAAATCACGTAGACAGAATGGTGAATAAATCACATACATTTGTTAAAAGATGCGTCCGTGCCCGCAGGAATGACAAAACACAGATTATCATCTGTGGATTTTTGTGGAAATATTATTATGTGCAGAGAGATAGGAGAACGAATCAAGGAAAGGTTCGAGGAAATTATGAGTAAAGATGCCTCGAGATGAAGCGTCTATAAATATCTAAAACGAAAATATTGCAGCGGCCAGCAGTTTGTTTTGTTTTGTTTATATCAAGTTTTTTGACTTGAACGTTCGAGTTATGACGGATTATAAAGGTGAATATCGAGTTTAAATCTGACATCTGTTGGTGATTTATTATAATAGAAAACTGAAGGTAAAAATAAAAGATTAGTTGAAACAGTCAATGAATTCGGTGACAGTTAGTTTGATCTGAACATAATGATAAATTTCGTAATATACTGCACATTTGTCTGTCTTTTATTTAATTAAACTGTGAGATATTTGCTAACTTAATTCATTTGAAATTGCTAGTAGTATATACACAAAACAACGTTATCATACTAAAACAAAAACAATGTTAAATTTAAATCGATTGATTGAAATAATTCGTCAGTGAAATTAACGGTATAATATACGGTATTTACAACTGTATATTAACCAAAATTGTTGAAATTCATTTTGGTTCCTATACTGTTTTCACATCTTCATCAACAATTATCAAAATAATATACTCAGCTGTATTCAAGCATTTTAATCAATATTTAGATGTAACCCACAGAATAATAGCGAAAGAATTGTGTAGGCTAGTCAATTTTAAAAACTGTGTCGCGGGATATTCTGAAAAAAACACTATTTTACTAAAAAGTCAATATTTTAGTGTGAAAGCATATCAAATCACACACATTATGGTATGTAAATAAAGCAAGTATTTTCAATCGTACCTTTCATACTCTGCCCTCTGGGCCTCTTCTTTCGTTGCGATGATGTTGATCCTGCCCCATTTATTGTGCTGATAGGAAGTGGTGGTTCCGTAACATGAAGCGTGGTCACAGGATTACATTTCTCAGGTCCAGGAGATACACTTGTCATAAACACTGCTGATCCATCCGTGGTAACTTTAGGCGCAACCATTTTCGGAACTTGACTAGGCACGGACGTAACTTTTATCAATCCCTTTCCAGCTATTTTGTCTCTGGTTAAATATGCTCCAATGGAATGTCTTCGTTTACCTGATAAGGGCATTGTGTGGAACGATTCATCGCGTGTATTAAATTCAAGATTTCTTCTTCTCATGGCATTGTGTTGTAGCTCCAAAGTTTTGATTTCGGCACTGGATTTTAAAGACGTATTTCTGCTATGGGTTGGTCTTCTATTTAAACGAGCACTGAAGTGAGCAGAGTGATTTGGAGGAGCGATATCAGTCGGTCGTGGTTCGCCTAATATAATAGACTGAGTATCTTGAGAATATGCAGCGTTTGCAGAAAACGATCTGAGAAGCGATCTAAAACTTCGTTTATTTGGATCGGATCTTGGCGAAACTCCGCCATTCGGTACTAAATACTCATTTAAAGGTAGGGTATTTGGTCGAACGTTTGGTTCTCGTTTTTCTGTTTTTGGAGATTGATTCCTGCTCGGTGAATTGTGCGGCGATGAGTTTATGCTCGAGATTGAAGATGAAAAGACACTGTCGCTAGAGCTCTTCGATCGCATTTTTTCGACACGCCGATTGTTGAACACGTTTGAACAGTTGTGGTGGAAAAGCTCGCCTTTCGGCACGGTGAAGTACGAAGGGTTATCTGAAAAAAAAAGAAAAATGTATCAATATTTGCAAGCATGTCATCTAAATTATGCTATACATAGGCATACATGAATTTTAATATTGCTGTAATTTTGAAAATGTGCGAAGATTGTTTTCAGACAAACTATTATATTTTCAAGGCTTAGGTCAACTCGTTTAATAGTATTTTGTTGTTTGATGAGCATTGTTATTTTAATTCCAGTTTTTACTGACAGTTCTTTAAGACTTTTATCAATGATTGACAGCATGTAACAACATCAACACGAGCAGTATTCATTACCTATATTTTTTACGAAGCGTTCCAGTTCGTTGATCTTCTTAAAAGAGAATTGATAGGCAATTAATATCGAGCAATTCGTAACACATGCTGACATTTCGATGCGTAAACTTTACTACTTAATGCGTACAATCATACTGTTTAAAAAAAGCAGCAATCGCCATGACAATGAATCAAATTTTAAGCATGTAAAAGAAAAGTTAACATGCGTTTCTGTTGCCGACACGTTCGGTGATTTGAAGTCAAATTTTGGTCAATAGAGCGCGCAATGCATACGAAATAGTGTCAATGTGTTATGTACATACACGGTAATAAACGCGGAACAATAAAACAAGATAATGAAATAAATGTTATTGGCAGGGCACGAATATAATTATTTAAATTAATTATTAGAATTATATGGAAAACCATTGCAGACAAAATCTCTACAGTTTAGTAAGGCATTATGATTTTTATCTGCCTTAGCCTTCAGAGGAGTGAATAGATCTATACTGACCTTAGTTTACATTACTGGCTTTTTTTACATGACAATTGTGTGACTTTTTCCCAATAAATATATGTAACTCATACTTGAAGCATATATATGCTCACTGACAAGATACTTCTGTGTTTAGTTAAAAGCACCTCCGTATTATTACAGAAAAATGGCGCCCACGTACATGTACGTCCATACTCCTCTAAATGTTAGTATTCGATCAGATTCTATAACAGGCTCTCCCTAGTTTACGAGTCATTATACCACGGGCTCCCAACCTGGGGGTCGCCAACTTTTTTCGATTTTGGATTTGAACAACAAAATAACGAAAAAGTATAGCAAATCGAGGATTTCAAATTTCTCGCAGGGTCGCCTAATCACATGGTTTTTATAAAAAGGGGTCGCCACCCAAAAAAGGTTGGGAACCTATGCACTATACACTCAAGATTCGTATAACACGGTAGTTCTACAACTCAGTTGATGAATTGTGACATATTTTTTTATAACACGGTTTTGTAAACAAAATTCAAATGAAAATATTATATAATATGTACGACTTGAGCATCCTTCTAGATCAGGTCATTAATTTGACAATGAAATATGTACAAATTTACACTCCCTAAGTAGCCAATCCCTTTTTTATATATTTTTAAATGTTATTAATGCGTCCATGGCATAACATAAATATGTAATCTGGGCCTGTATTCATTATATGTATTCAAGAGCATGGGTGTCTGTGATATCTTCATCTTATCCATTTAATTTTTAAAACAAGTCAAAACGAAAGCAGTAACTATTGGTTCCGTTCTATCCATAATCATCCTGCTAATTCTCCAAAGACTAGAGCTTGAGCGATTGATAAAATATGCTCAACAAGTGCTCTAAAGTGGGTCAACAAGTTAAAATGCTCATATTGAAGATAAAAATAAAATTCATCTCATTTTCTATCTTAAGTCTTCGAGACATAAAAATACAATAAGAATTTAAAAACTGTCATGGCTTAAAATAAAATATATTGTTGTTCTTTTCTATTCGAGCACTGCCTCCAGGAGTCCAGGACTGTATTGAGCTTTTACTGTAACCAAAGAAAATTGACTTGTTATAAATTGTGGATAGAATTTTTTTCTTGGCGGGCAAAATTCTTTTTGCAACTGTCATTTAAAAAATTATTGATTCCAATTTTATTCAGTAAGTGAACATTTTAAGCTTATGAAAAAAACCGGATACTAATAACAAAAAGTAAGTACAATTAAAAGGTTCAACACATTTGACGTGTCAGACATTTCTAACTATTAAAGCGATTTATGTCCAGTCTGTCACAAAAGTCTTATATATATTTTTATCAGGTAGTGATGATTGACGAACAATGTTCCCGCTAAGGCGTGCGCGTGTGCGCGCGCACACCTCCGAAAATGTACCCGCACACATTTTTCCAAGCTGCACATAGAAATATTGTAAAAATAAGTTTTTTTCACCAAATTTTTACATTTGCGCACATTTTTTATTTTGCGAAAATTTACTACTCACAGAAGTTGATGGTCCGCACACACAATAGAAAAATTGAGGGAACGTTGTTGATGAATAGCATTATTTTTTTCTTACTTAAAATAAAATTCTTATTAAAAATATTTTGTGGAATTTGCTTATTTTTTTTCAAATAACACAGGTCCAATCAGTTTTTTTGTGGAATGTATCTTTTGTGTAAAAAAAGAGTTGAGTGCGTACGCAATAAGCAAGCGCATTTATCGCCCATATCTAACTACAGTACTGGATTCATGTAGATGTACTTAATTTATTCTAAACTAAACGGTCGATAGGAATGTAAAATGTGTTGATAAGTTAGTACTACTCTTCGGAGACACTGACATTGTACTGTCAGAACAATAATGCCATCAATTAAAAAACATTTAAGTATGTATGGACTAAGGTTGTAAACCTGATTTCCGATCCCGGGATTTCACTAATTCAATACCGGGATTGTGGGCTTAGAAAATACCGTTACCCGCAAGATTACTGATAATTCAGTGACGTTAATAGTAAGCACTGGATAGTAGTAAGATAATATTAAAAGTGCCTAATGGAATTACAAGATCAAGCTTAAATCGCACGTTTTCTAAATATTTGCATGCATTTTGTCAATAATGACCAGGATTTCACTTTCCTTCATCTGCAGACTTATAAGTTCACAGATGAATTTGAATTAACGCTTAGTAAATTGTTTGTATAAAGTAAAAAGTTCAAGTCAAAGACATCCTGAAATTTTTATTGATCATGCGATTGCTTTCTCAATTGATGAACATCATCAATATTAAACCATTAGTAAAATTAATAAAAACTGCCATAAAATAACATTAAAATTTAATGATTATATTTTTATTCTTATACATAATAATATCGACTTTGAAAAGGAATAAGGACGTAATCCACATAAAACAAACTTTACAAGAGACACAAAAAATGTTTTTTGGTGATTTTAGGCTAACGGTAAATAATGAAATATACACAACCTTGAAGTGCACGGAGACTCATTTTTAATTTTCTTAATCTAATATAAATTAAATATATTGTTATATATTATAATATAAAAAAAACTTTTTTTAAATCTTTTTTCCCGATCGGAATTTTCATGGACTAATTCGGCATTTGCAGCTTACATCCTCGTGATAGATTTTCTCATTTACATATTGTGTAAATGAGAAGTTCCTGTTTTTATTCAATATTCCTTGTCCCATGCATTTTATATCAATATTTAAGATTTTACTTCTTATAAACGTATAATAAAAAATTCCAAAGGTTTATCAATATGAGCATATTTACAAAAATCCCGGAATTGGCAGGAAAATTGCCGGGACCTGGAGCTGACTTCCCTAGTAGGAGCATTCAGTTGTTCAATTTGTGACAAACAAGATTTTAATGCTGCCGCTCTTTTTTATAGAAGTTTATTATGATTTATCGAACATAGCATCTCGAATCAGAGCCCAGTTCTAATAATTACCTGCACAGAACTGCTCATTTCTAGGAATTCGAAACCAATAAACAATTTGGAATGACATGGTACTGGAGAATGGTACTTGTATTTTTATAAAAATGGTATACAATGATAAACATCTGAAAAATATATATTTGCTGAGTTTTTAATTATTCGCGAGACCCATCTAGGAAGCCATCGACGTACACCACTGCACTACGGATTCGATATGTGTTTTAATTTTAGTCATTTATGATAATATTTTATTTTGTTATATGCATCTTGCCACAGAAAATCGACATAAAAATTTTCTTAGCTGTGATAATTTGCCTGTTTTATCTATTAACTAAAAACTATATTCAATATATTTTGTATCAATACGAAAATGAAAGTAAACTCGCTGCACTGCCTTGCTTTTAGCATTTTACATTTGTTGTAATTTCTACAATGAGACAGTCTAAATACGTCCACATTTAGCAGCAGGTGTTTTACGTTGGGACGTCACTATTGAAGGTGAAATCGGAGACTTTTAACATACGAATGCTATATTTGTAATCCACATACATATTGTATTGAGGGTTAAATGAAAAACAGATCATTGTTTACATAATTGTCACAATATCTTCAAGTGTACACTTAATTTGGTTTGATTTCGAGAGGAATCCGGAGATTAGGAAACGTAAAAGACCCCGCCCAATCACGTCGGTGGTTATGGATAGACGTTGGAACTGGCTGGGACATGTGCTGCGGATGCCTTCAGAAAGCCTTAATCCTGCATACTTTTTCTTCCTGCCCGTAGGATTTCGGCGTTCTGGACGACCATTAGATCATCATAGATGTACTCGGAAGAATTAAGGGATGCTGGAATATCATGGGAGGAAGTAAAGCAATTGGTGAAATATGGAGGTGTCGCGTGGTAGTCCATATGGTCCACACATGGAGCGAATATGGTCAAATAAGTACATTTAAACTTCTAAAATCTATAATGATTTTAGTCGGGAGAAAGTAATAAGTAGAAAATAAAATTTCATTAACATATTTCTGTAGCCGTATGGATTTGGTTGCCGACGAAGACGATTACGATATACGTAAAAAATATCGATTGTTTAAAAAGGACGTAATCCATATAGAAAATAAATACCCTAGAGCAGTGGTTTCCAACCTTTATGTTACTACGCCTCCCTTTGAAGAAAAAAATATCTTCACGCCTCCCCATCCTTTATTTTATATATTAACAAAGACACGTTTTAAAGAGTAAATAAATATTTTGGAATGTTCGCGCCTCCTTTTGGGATAGTCCATGCCTCCCAGGTTGGAAATCCCTGCCGTAAAGCCAAAAAACATTTTTTGATGATTTTTGGCTAAAGACAAAATATCAAATATACAAAACGTGCACATAAAGTGCACGAAGACTAATCAGCTGTTGTTTTATTTAATCAATCTAATATTAATAAAAATAATAAAACATTTTTAGTACTTTTTACACATAAAATTTATTAGATCAGGACCGGTTTCGCTCATGATGAGCATTGTCAACTGATAAGAAAAACAATTAAACAGTGATATTTATACAAAAGATATGTGATAAAAACAAGGTATGACAAACAATTGGTATTACAACCTAGCAAAAGAATTGAAGCAAAATACAAGGAAAATAAACTATAAATAAAAAGTTGAAGACCACTTAGCAATGAAAACTATTACAACAAAAACCAATTAGGTATGAATTATCATTTACAAAGTAAAAACCAACAGTTAGTGTATATAATAAATAAATTTTAATGTCTGTCAACCAAATTGAGTTTGGAAAATCCAGTAGAGTTCAATCCAACAAATTGCTTCAATTCTTTTGGTAGGTTGTAATACCAATTGTTTGTCATACCTTGTTTTTATCACTTAACTTTTGTATAAATATCACTGTTTTATTGTTTTTCTTATCAGTTGACAATGCTCATCATGAGCGAAACCGGTCCTGATCTAATAAATTTTATGTGGAAAAAGTACTAAAAATGTTTTATTATTTTTATTATAATGCCATTCCACCAAGTATTGATAGTGAACACCTTAAAAGTGATCAATCTAATATTAATTTAATAAAAACATTTGTGTTAGTTCTTTTTCATGGTCGCAATTTTCACATGCCCTCTATCTATTCAAGCTTAAAAGCTAAATTTAGATACTAATTTGGTGTTTGCAGCTTTCGTCATTTTGAAAGAAGTACAGACACGTCAAATGTGCTAGGATCTTATGAAGCCTTTTGTTTGTAATTCCTGTTTTGTTTTGCTGGATTTCTTGTTATTAGGGAATTCGTTATCCACCTATGTATTTTTTTGGTTCTAGTAATCGTGTTAGAAAAAATAATTCGTGTAAAGATAGTATTCGATAATTTTACTAGACCGCGTAAAAATGGTATACTGTATTTTAAAAAAGTAGGTTCCTATATGAGATAATAATTTTAATTGTTATATAAAATAATAGATCAATCACAAACTCAATTGTTTCTCAGCACAATAGATCATTAGAATATTGAAATATCAACACCACGTAATGACAAATTAGTATGTACGATTGAAACATTCGTTATATAACATTATAATGTTCGATAAAAAAAAAACAAATAAAGCTTCAATGCAAACACACTATAACATTAGTATAGACCTAGGTAATAAATTAACTGATTTCCTGCGTTAATCAAGAATGACTATTGTAGAATAGTTTTTTTCATAACCTTTTCACCGCGTATGACCACTATGCATGTCCTAGCGAACATGCCCTCAGCGCGCGTGACACGTATAGGTGTCATGGAAATTTCAAACCCTATATAAGAGCTATCTATTGTGCTAGAATTTTATAACTTGGTTGAACATATTACTTAATGTATATTTTACCAAATTCAATACTGACATTAGTCAAAAAAGATTCAATATAGGCTAAAATAATTTATTTCTGTAAAACGCCATGAACGTACGTCACCAATGCAAGATGGCCGCAGTTGATTCATGGCGTTTCTCGTAAGAACTGTGCGCCAAGTATTTACAAAATATGCATATATCATTTTATTATTTGGAAAAATGTAAATAAGCGATCGAGTGCGGGTAAAATTTAAATTATTCTGATAATTTAATATTATAAGCATGGTATGGTGATGGCGCAGTGTTCTCGGTCGCGCGTGGCGGTATTTTACAAAATGGCGACGTCACGCCGCAATTGTATGAAGAATGATTATTGTTGAATTAAACCGAAAATACAAGAAATATATTGTATTTTATTATTGAAAAAGTTACTTTGTTTTAAGTTTTAAAAAAATATTACAACCTATATTTATAGTCAAAAACGCGATAACAAAATCCGCAAAAAAGCAGCCGCGTACAAGGAATGTTCGCTAAATTTGGTGACGTGGGCAAAGGGTTAATAAGTCTCTTTCTGCAACATGGTAGTTTTATTTAGATCGTAAGTTTTGATTTGGTTGTGATAAAAATTAAACAGTTATTTTCCCTGACAATTTGTCACTTACCAGGTGCTATTTTAAAGACGACTGTTGTAATGTTCCAATGAATGATTTGACGAAAGCCGCGTTTGTAGCAGCGTATGATTTATGACAATAAAGTAGCAACAACCACTTTGTTCAATAATAACTAATTCACAAGTCACGTCGACGGACGACTAATAGAAATAGATTCGTACAAATTTAAGGAGCAGATGATAGATACACGAGCTTTGTCAGCATTGAGAGTATCTTCAGATTTATCTGATCAAAAATAATTTTTCCAATTGAAAATACATTACATTAAAAGCAGCTTTAAGACTTTTTTAATATTCATACCATAACATATTTCTCGAAGAATCTGATGAAACAATAAATAACGTTTTTTTCACTAATATACCCATTCTGTAATGTCGTAAAATATTTTACCACCTTGATTAATATTATCGACTGCATTTAATAAAAAAACTCGTATTGTATTATATAATTCTCAGAGGATAAAAATAAATGTGTTTTTATGCTTTTGTGCGATTAAGATGCCTTATTGAATTAATTACGCTTACATATCGACTGTGGAAAGGAAAAAGGACGTAACCCACACATATCAAATTTTACAGGAGGCGCTAAAAACGTGTTTTGATGATTTTGTGGCATATGCAAATTATGAATTATACACAACTTGAAGTGCACGGATATTTCTAAACTGGTGTTTAATTGACATAACCTAATATTTATTAAAGAAATTGTCTCGGAAAAACCTTTATTTCAGTGTTTTTTCTTGGTTTTAATTTTATACAAGGTCATCTTTTTCAAACTTAAAAGCTAAATTTAGATACTAATTCGGCATTTTCAGCTTCCATCCTTTTGATAGAATGTGTGTCAAGTTATTATATATAATACATTGTGATTATCGAATAAAAGCTGTTTTGGAAAATTGAGGGTTACATCCTTTTTCCTTTCCACAGTCGATATTACATATATATTTTTAAATAGTTTTCCCCATGTCCGCTAGTAGTGCTTTTTAAAGATTTTATTTTACGAGAACTGTTTTTTTAAATAAAGCTGGACTATTAGTTATCTAATCGCTCTCGCTAAGACTCTTTTTTAGGATCAGATGCATGAAAGAGACGGCCTTTCAACATAAATCCATAAATCGGTTAAAAATAATTTATGAAAATGTTCGTATTGGGATTCGAACACATTTACACAGCAACCGAAAAGGCCAACGCTGACCACTCACCTACAGGAGTTATGAGATCTTAAATATGGTCTGATAGAGCAGTGGTAATGAAACTATATCAGATACTGATGTACGAAGGATTTCTACTCTTTTTTCAAGTGACACCACTGAGTTAAATAGAATAAAAAAATAATGAACTAAATTTGACCCACTTCTCAAAAGGGTTCGCCATTACTGATATATACAAATAGTACTTTAATTCAACAAAAGGTTAAGGTCAACAAAAACGAGGGTTAATTAGACTCGGTCGCAAATTTTTCACAGCGTGTAAATATGTAGAATTGTTTATGAAATACATATAATACAATTTTGTCACTTATTTATTACAGAAATATTCTACATGTTTAAAAAAGCGTAGGGGTGATCATGCTCACAACATGATTATATTATAGATGCGGGGTTACTTGAACATCTTTCAATAGGCCTTCCCGTTTCCTGCGAGAGTTTATAGCCAAAATGCACGTGTTCCACTTCCCTTCTAATCCTGAGCTGTGTTTCCACTCAAAGAAACAGGGTTACCAACGGCTACAATAAAATTAGGACACTTGAAAGTAATTAAATTTAGCTGTTCTTTGTCGGGCACGTCGGTTTATGTAATTCGATCACACGTATGTATAATGGCATCTTTCTTTAAACAGTCGACCTTTGCCAACGGAATATGGAACGCAAATATTTTAATACTTTCGACGGTTTCGGCGGTATCTTTTGGAAGTTCATTTTAATAGAAAATTTAAATTAACTTTGATTATTCCACGTATTGTGTTACTAACTGTGACACGTGTTTCGCCTCTTTCAGAGGCATCTTCAGACTTACTATCGCAAAGTTTGCTTAAGTAACGAAGCAAGATTGATTCTAACATTTTAAAATTATGAAATTACAAAATGGAGTTTGGGTTTTTTTCCTTTTAAGGGGAGCAATGAGGGGGGCGTAGAATCGAAATAAAGCAAACAAATAAATAATGATACTAATGAGTTGCAATCAATCAGATTGGAATTTTTCCCCTTTAAGGGAGGCAAGGAGGGGATTATAAAATCGAAACAAAGCAAATAAATATAATCAAACTACTAACCACGTTAAACATTACAAAATATTAAACTAATGAGCTGCAATCAATCAGATAGGTTGGTGATTACCATATTAATTGGAAACAATTTAAGTAATGGCGAACCACCTGTCCTTTTAAGAATATTATTTAATAATATTTCTTTTTTGTTGTTATGTAAATATTTTATTTTGCCGGGTCCGTAGTCAACTTATGTCAAAATTGTTGCTTATTTTGTGTACTCGTGGACTCATATCTCATAACGGACAATTTCGTTAATTGATTTTGTGCTAGAAGGTATGAGTGTCCGTGAAATCTAAAACTCTTTCTCGATTGTCCGATTCTTACGAAACTGTCGTAGCCGGAGTTCTAAGTAAGCTACTGGTCTTGTTCTACATCTTGTTCTAGTTTTGTTCAAAATCCTTACTCTCTTAAAAAAAGATAAGTTAAGCAACGAATAGTTTTTGTAGAACAATTTCTGTTGAGATAAGCTCCCTTGAGAGTCCACATGCTCTACATTGAAAACGGACGTGATGTATATGTATATTTTAATTTTACAACGCATAATTAGAAATATAAATTTAAAAACTGATTTTTACTTTTAAATAATTTTTAAGAAGCTATTACTTCCAAGTTGGGTCTAGATCTTTTTTTGCTTTTTTCTGTAAATATATCCCGCTCTACTGACATTGGTTCCAGGAAGGGAATCGCGCCGAAATGTAATTTTACGCTCAATTTTGTACGGCTACTGATTTGTGTACAAATGTTCACTTTTTTACAAATTTGTTTTGTTCATTTGCAACCAATTATAAAAATAATGCAACTGCCAAAAATCTTAGATATATATATGTTTTTTATCCATATGTGAAGAAATAATGATAATTCAATTAAAAGCATGAGAATGGCAATGAATATTACACAACACAACGTTCTGCCACACGTATGCGGCGATACTTTAAATACTTTATCGTAAAAAAAAATCATGGATTAATCGTGAGGTTTTGAATTCTTTTAATAAGCTAGAATCATTTTCTTAGAGCGATATCTATAGCTTCACTTGTCAAGACTGTCAAGCTGATTATGTAGGCGGACAAGTAGAAACATAAAAGTTAGAATTAAAGAACACGTAAGATGTCTAAAAAGCAATAAGTCATTAATAGAGAGAAGACATTAGTAGATAAAATTTTAAATAAAACGGATCACCATTGTTGAATTTATTTCCATTGGAATTTACCGTACCATATGTAAGTAATTATTTTTTTAATTAATATTATCAATGTTTGTATTTTACCCCATCTTTGCGTCCAGTAGAAAATGAGATAACCCCGACTTTTATTTTGAAAATTTATAACTTGACAATTAGAATATTTTTTTTAGTCTATTCGTAAACTTTGCGATTTTATGTCTGATGATGCTTTTACCTAAGTCACATTTTGTTAAACAACATGTAGACTAACATAGTTATAAATTTAATTTTGTATTAGTCAATATTCATTTATACTAGTACAAGTGGCAACCCTGCAGTACCAGAGTCATAAAACAGGATGCACATATTCATAAACAAAGACGATGGAACATTATTACAGCATTATAGCAATTGCATTTTGTAAAATGGAAACATACTTTCCGAATCAAATTAACAGTAAAGTCGCCTCAATCCTTGGCAAAACAATTATCGTAGGATGTGGAAACAGTGCCGTAAAAACAGTTCGTGTGGTCCCAGTTTGTATGGCCAATAATAGAAACAAAAATAGCTAGGCCAGCACCTGAATCCAGGGGTACACTAGAGAGGGTTTGAGCAATCCCCTTGCTAAATTTAACGTAGACCAGCGAGCCCCTTGTTGAATTAAGAAAAAATGGTCAACTGCAATTTCTGTAGATGGTTTAAATAAAAGTTTTCAAATAAAAGATTTTCTTGCCATAAAAAAAATATCATACAATACATTTACTTTTAGTGCATAATAAAATAAGCTTAGACGTTTTTTTAATGTGACATTAATTAATTTACGAGTAACATTCGAATGTTTGAATATTTTTTGCAAGAAATTCAATTTTCCCCCGGAATAACGTGAATTACCCCTTAGATTCATGGAACCCTTTGATAATTTCCAACTGACAGCTCACCGATCGATAGAAAATCAATTTCTCCGTACAGTTACAGTATCAAAACCTTTTTTTTTCGCCAGGGGTTGAGATGTCTTTGGATATTACTCAAAGACATAATATCTACAATTTGTTTGGAATTATTACCCCTTAACTTGTTATATAAGTAAGATTCCGTTTTTAAATTTTGATGTATGTAGATTCATGTCAATATTTATAAAAAAATGCCTCTCCACCAAATATTGACAGATTCTTAAAAACATTCTTAAAGTTTTTTATAAATCGATATAACCAGACATACAATATTATAAGGATATTAATATTAAAACATGTTATCTTGGTCAAAGTAGTATTTTATATGTTATAAAATAAGCAATATTTTTCATTAAAGTGGCATTAAAAATCGAGGACAAATGCACACAGTGATTTGAATTGTTTGAATTTTGTACTTTCCATTAGCTTTGTCGCTAACGACCCGGGTTTCGCCTTTCGGCATCTTCATGCATTCCAAGTGCACGGATGTACTTGAACTGGCGCGTAGTAAACGAAAGGCGAATCCCGGGTCGTTAGCGACAAAACTCATGGAAAAGTACAAAATTCAAACAATTCAAATTTGATATTGAAATTCCATCAAGCACCCTCAGTCGAAATACTTAATTATATGCACACAGTGATATTTGAGCTAATATATATATCGACTGTGGAAAGGAAAAAGGACTTAACCCACAGTTTCTTCAAAACAGGTTTTTTTCGATAATCACAATGTATCAAACTTGATCCACGTTCTCTCAAAAGGATGCAAGCTGCAAATACCGAATTAGTATCTAAATTTAGCTTTTAAGTTTGAAAAAATGACCTTGTAAAAAACTAAAACCAAGAAAAAAGACTGAAATAAAACTTTTTCCTAGAGAATTTCTTTATTTAATATTAGATTATGTCAATTAAACACCAGTTTAGAAGTCTCCATGCACTTCAGGGTTGTGTATAATTCATAATTTGCATATGTCACAAAATCATCGAAACACGTTTTTAGCGCCTCCTGTAAAATTTGATATGTGTGGGTTAAGTCCTTTTTCCTTTCCACAGTCGATATGTACACATATATGGGCACATACAATAAAGCACCAAATAATTAAGATATATTAAAAACTGAATTGAATTGGCATTTAATTAGAATAACTCAATAAAATAAGGGTAGAATAGCGGTATATCTTAGTTCGACTTTTTTTTATTGGAGAAATCGTTTGACTTTGTGCTTAACTTTATTTTTCAATATAAGTTAGGTGTTAGAATAGATAAGAATATGTATTGTGTATCTCTTCAAAGCCAGTATAATGACTTTATTCAGGCAAAAGGAAGTAACACTCAGTATTTTAAAATAGCTTTAGATAATCACATCGTATAAAACTTAATACACGTATGCTGCAAATGCCGAATTAGCATCTAATTTTATCTTTTTAAAAGTTCACGGAGAAAGTTATTTCATAAATAATTTATTATAGTAAAATAGTTGAGTATTTAGAACAACAATTTATAAGTCTTCATGCACTTCAAGGTGGGTATATTTAATATTTAGACATTGGCCGAAAATCATTAAAAACGTTTTTTGTCTCTCCTGTAAAATTTGTTTTGTGTGGGCTACGTCCTATTGCCTTTCCACAGTCGAATTATATAGCGAAGCTTATTAAAGTTTAAACATAAGTTTGAAGAGGTCGTAATACTGAAATAGCAATCAACATAATACAAAAATAATAAAACTAAACCCCATTACTATTTTTGGTCATATTTAAAAAAAATATATAAAAGCACATACTTTCTAAATCCAACTGCTATTGATATTATTCGTGTTAGCTGCCAATTCTTCATAGAATGGTATAATATTTAAAGATGTTAGTTGAATAAATTATTTATCTTGGATGTAATATAATATATAGTAATATGTATATAAAAGTATGCAATCATCCCTGTGCGTATATGTTTTTGTACTTTCAATTTCTCGTGAAAACAGCTTTACAGCGGTACACAAACAAGTAACTGTTTTTATGTTGGGCATTCGTTTGGAAAATTTAATTTCGTCCTGGGTATAATCGCCCAGATATTAAAATACCACAATTTAACAAAAGGTTCGCCCGATCAATACAATGTTATAAAGAACTTCAGTTACTTGGCAACCATTGAGACTCGATTCAGAGAATTTATATTACAAGCCGAAATCTGGTGGGTGTATATAGTTGAGGGGTAGCAGTTTATAGTAACTGTTGATATTTAAGTTTTTACTATGTGACTGTATGGGTAAACAATTTCCAATTATTATATTTTGACATTATTCAATCTTAACACTGGTAGATAAGACAACGTGGCACTATGAAACAGTATGCTGAACACATCAGATGGGAGTGTTATTTAATGCACGAGAAGGTTAGAAATGCGTAAATCGATCCAACCACCTATTGGACCGATCGGCCACGCCGAATTAGAGACAAACAGAGTAAATAACCAGGCTTTTACGAAATCTGGTTTTACATATGGAGAGCGAGTAGAGCTATACTAATATAAGTATTTATCTTATTTATACCAGTGGTGGTCAGGGACGTCCCGTGGGCATAGGCGAGTAGGCAGTTGCCCAGGGGCAGCAAGTCCTAGGGATTTACAAATTATCATTTGTTTTAAATGACATTTTTTTTTGATACATGAATTTGGCTCAGAATAAATATGATGCCTCAATGTGTTTGATAAAAAATGCCTAAAAATACATTTTCACTGTTAATAATATCGGTAATGGCGTCATGAAAGCGTTGTTTTTTTGAGTAAGTAGATAAATAAAATATTCGAATTTCTGAATTTGTTTATATATTCCTAGACTAATGAGAAATAATGACAAAATGTCACTTATACTTGTATGGCTTTATTCGATTCACACGTAAAACTAGTAAAGGCGCTATTTTAATCTTTGCCTAGGAGCGGCACATAGCCTATGAACGTCTCTGGTGGTGATCAACCTTTCATCTTGAATAGGAAAAAAATACATATTTTACTACAGCTTAATAGTAAGTATACAAGCAACATCATTTAATAGTCCTGAATTGTTTTTACCGTGAAGAAATTTAGCTATTTATTTATTGAGTAGTTGTAGAAAATCCTTCATTATAAAAGATATTTTTTTCTGCCAAACATTAAGATTGTAAATCACTTAGGTGTCGGCGAAATGTTTGAACGTGCCAACTCTTGGCCAAGGCTTGATTTTCTACACACCCACCAAGTTTTAGGCAGTGGGTAAAAACATTGTTGATACTTTTAACGTGTGCCACGCCACTGGATATTGTCGTAAGACAGTTTGCAAACCCTCAATATAACTCCGAGTATTTGTAGAATTACCCAATTTGTTCCCATGTTTCTTCCATATTCATTATTTTCTTACTGCCGTTAGTCTTTCAATAAGTCATGTTTACTTCTGGCTGAGTATTTTTTTAAGTATGTACATGTAGGGATCGCAAAAGCGGTATTAACGAACTCGGGATTCCGGTATTCATGGTGTTTCTTCAATTCCGAAACACCGGTTTTAAAAATACCTGTTTTTTGGTATTGAAAATTAACGGAAACCGAATTTAGATTTTGATAGTTGAGAAGAGTTGTATTATTAATAGGTTCCAGTACTGATGACCAACGTTCCCCCTAAGCTGCGCGCGTGCGCGGCCGCGCACTGCAAGACAGTTGTTCAATTAATATTTGATCGCTCCGCGCAGCCTTTAAAATTTCCGCGCAGCTAACCCTTCGGCTTCGAGGGAACGTTGCTGATGACCCCTTTTAATGGTGTATTATTATTTTAAGAAGCCATAAGCTATGTATAAAAATCACCCGTTTATGATTATGAATATTTTTCAACGAAAATATATTATAGGGGTGTTGAGTCGAGTAAAAAAAAAAAGACAACTCCGACTCCGAATTGATTTTTTTAAACTTTTCCGTTTTTCTGAAATATCTGTATACCATCAGATCATTCTAGTTATCAGAGTAATTCTAACAGATTTCACCAATCAATATAATTAATAGACTAATAATTTTTCGATATTAATTAACAGCTTAACGACCGTGGACGCGTATTTGAGTCTTTGAAAAACAAAAGTTGCTGGCCGGCGAACTCATATATGCGTATAGGCGAAGTATCTGGAAGCTAAGAAAATTATTTTTTTTAAAGATATCTCAATTTGTTTACAAATTATAGTGAATTTAATAAAATTACAACTTTATTTCGCCAGGTGAAATTTTATAAAAAAAACGTGCGGTCGTTAAACTGTTAAAAAATATATCCGGTATTTCAGACTCCACATCTAGAAAAACACGACTCCACGACTACCGACTCTACAGTCCACGGCCCTGGTATTTTATATGAAATAGCGATTTTGATTTACTCGTTCGTATTTTGATCTCAGTTGGTTGTAGTTTTCTTTTTTGCTTGATATGAAAAAATGAAATACCTGTTTTGAGTTTTGCAAAATACCGATATTTAAAATATAAAATATCGGTATAATTATATTCATACGGTATTGCAGCCCCTATGTACATGTATTTTTGTAATATGCGCGCTTCGTAATAACACAGATGTCGCCAGGCCAATTAAATCACATAATTAAGCTAAAAATGGTATAAATATGATAATATAGATGAAAGACAAAACAAAAGGCAAAGGTAGGTACTCTTTTTTCCCTTGTCCGCTAGCAATGTGGATAAGGATATTTAAGCTAAGTGATGGATTAAAGACTCGAGCGACTCAGGCGCAATACAGTTTAGGGGCCCTATGGATAACAAAAAAGCGTCAACAAATTTATTGTGCATTTTTAATCTATTTGTCATCTCATCTCATTTTTATGATTATATAAGCTATTTTTGAGCGTTAGCGTCGTGTAGTGCAGTGCTTCCCAACCTGGGTTCGCGAAATTTTTCATTATTTCAACATTCATCACTTTTAAGGTGTTCACTGTCAATACTTGGTGGAATGGCATTATAATAAAAATAATAAAACATACCTAATTGGTTTTTGTCATAATAGTTTCATTGCTAAGTGGTCTTCAACTTTTTATTTATAGTTTATTTTCCTTGTATTTTACTTCAATTCTTTTGCTAGGTTGTAATACCAATTGTTTGTCATACCTTGTTTTTTTTTTATCACTTAAATTTTGTATAAATATCACTGTTTTATTGTTTTTCTTATCAGTTGACAATGCTCATCATGAGCGAAACCGGTCCTGATCTAATAAATTTTATGTGGAAAAAGTACTAAAAAAATGTTTTATTATTTTTATTATTTCAACATTCTTTGTGATAAAATATGAACATGTGAAATAAAAAAAATTCGAGGGTCCGTTGATTATTGTTTTCAGATAAAGGGGTCCGTGGCATGAACAAGGTTGGGAAGCACTGGTGTAGTGTATAATATTTTTGTTGTGCATTTAGACTCGTATATAGTTCACGAGTACATCGAACTTAAAAACAATGAAGGCCGAATTTCACATATGAATGCAGGAAATAAAATAGGAACTAAGTACCAAAAAAAATAATGAATAAAATGTTGTATGTGACACATAGTACATTTCTGGATACTAACTTTTTCATGATTTTTTTGGTACTTGGTGCCAATTTTATATTCCGTATCTATGTGTGAAATTCGGCCTTCATTGTTTTTAAGTTTGATTTACTCATGAACTGTATACGAGTCTAAAGGAATAACAAACATAGTTTTGAAATAAGCATAAATATAGGCCTACACTAGAATTTTGAACTATGTAGGTTGACATCTTAACTGTTAACAAGTGTTGCACAAATAAAGGAAGAAACTGGCATGGAGAATAAAGAGTTGACTCGCACGCCGAGTTCGTCAATAATAATGCAATGTCAATTTATTGTCTATGGCTAGAATAAAACACAGATGCTATAATCCATTACAGGAGACATTAATAATTTTATTAGCGCAGCATTCTATCGTCAAGCCGTATCGGATGCACCCGGTGTTTACTTCTTCTGACGTCAATCAATATTGTGAAACGGGATTCATCGTTTAGTTTAGTATTGCACATTTGCATCGACGTTTGACTGCAATTTACTTTTGCATGCCGCCATTTCGCACTTCGCTAATGATGTCCCCCGGAGGATCACTGCGACGGACCGAACCGGTAGATAAAATATTCAAACCGCGTGATAGTACCGCGTCGCAAGGGGGTCTATAGCACTTAAATAGTTACGTGACATAAAACAATGATATATTGTATTTATTTGAGGAAAAACACACGGAAAGTTTTCATTGAATTTGTCGTAGATAATTTCACTAATACAATACAACACAATTATTGACGTTTAAAAGTGAAAGAACACTACAAATAATATTGCAAATTATGGTGTATTCTTTTAGTTAAGTTGAAAATATGTTAGAGAAAACTTCTTAATGGAGGTCTTGTTATAAGTTTCTAATGTTCATAATATAAAGCATATGTTGAAGATTAATTAAAAGCTTAAGTTGATTTTTTTTGTCTATCATAGATATCATTTTGCATGAATAATACGTAAGCAATTTTTAATGAATGTAACTGAAAGATAGCTTATAAAACTTTATGCATTCATTATTATGGTAAGGAGGTTCAAATAAATTCTAAGTGGCAATCTATGATAAGATGCTCCGTAAAATAAAAATATGCAATCCACCAAAATACCAAATAAATACGTGATTGTACTTAAAAGTCAAACAAGGTTTTACCATTTCACTAGTTGGCTTACTTCACCTCTCGATGGCTTATATAAAGCTAGGATATTAGGATGCCACTTAATCTACAAATTTTAAGTGAGGTCTCTTTTGACAGGAAAACGTTCGGTTACATTCTCTATCTATACTTTAAAACAGTCATACTCAACCTGCGGCCCATTCAGCTCTTATGTGCAGCCTAAAATAATTACAATCAAATATTTTACACGTAAAAACCGCAGTACTGGCGTGACTAGTGACTGTATTTCAGTCAAATCAGTCGCTAGTCGCGACGCCATTGTGCATCATACATACATACATATGTATGCAGTATAGCATAGTTTCTCAACCTTTTTTAGCCCGTGGCCCCTTTTTGAGTCTCATATTTTTCTGTGGCCCCCCTACCAATAAAATTCTCGGGACTCGGAAAAATGAAAAAAAAAATAGATACACTAATTTTAAAAAAATACAATACAATAAAATTGTCTGTTAAAAAAAAATATGTTTACAAAATAATTTATAATATTTTTTTTTTGAAAAGCCCTAGGGTACCCAACGTTTCACCCATCACAGCCCGCTGTGGTTCACACTATTCTTACGGGGGCGTATTCTGCAGCGTTATTCGTGTTCATTTTTTATCCATAAATTTCTTAAAACTATTTTGCATGCACCGCAGGGTGCAGAATGTGAAATAAAATAAAATAACGTTATCAAAAGATCGTTTTTCATAAGACGCCGTGAACTCTTTGAATGCTTTGTAATTTTTCCTAGATGCAACTAAGTCGGCAAGATCAACAGGACCACCAGATGCGACTGTGGTTGTATAATCTTGAGCAGTTCTTCCTGTTCGTTGTTCATTTTTGAACATTCTCAAAAAATGCGATCAGCATCCTGAAGCTTTTAATTGATTTGGCATTTACTTGGTAGAACTCCATTTATAACAGATTCAAAATAACAAAGTATTTAAGTTCTACAGCTATTTCGGCTTGCGCCATCATAGTTCTGACGATGGGGCAAGCCGAAATAGCTATCAACGAATAAAATTATTAAAAACTGTAGAACTTAAATACTTTGTTATTTTGAATCTGTTATCCTGAAGCTACTTACTAATCACCCGACCTGGAAGAGCTTGGCAATGAAGTGATCATGGCTAGTTATAAATTGGCCTATCCGAAAATTTGGAGTCGAAGCATTGGGCTCCATTAGCATTTTTAAATTTTGAAAGAATTTATAAGATTGCCTGTCCTTAGAATAATTTCCCATCAATTTTACCAAATTCGCATAGCAGCGTCTGTAGCAATACTGTGCACCACAGTTCTATGGGCCTTAAGAATGAAGGGTCTGGTCGAGAAGAAGGTAGTCAACGAATTCTCCTCACCTGAGACTTTACACCCATTATGTAGGCATTGCTGTTGCGCCTTGAACTTTAATGTAAAGATAATCAATGCACTTTATTATTCGGTAAGAAAAATTTTCTGTAAGAGAATAAGGTTACAAACCTTGTATCACGTACTTTACCAGCCACTCCCATGGATTGGGTGTTAGGCTTTAATTACTTAATACCTTCTACGCAAGAAATTTTGGCATGATATGCAGTGGTGTAGGAAGGGGTCCTGCCGCATGAGGCGGTACTTGAATTTGCAGCCCCATGGAGGGTCCTGAGGACACTAGCCACTAAGCGAAGGGACAAAGCTTTGCCAATAATTAGTTTTGGTCTTTAGTATTGGCGTTTTGGTATTTGCATCAAGCTGATTAAAAAAAATAATCGAAAAAGACATTCTTGAAGTTAAAGGGATTTTATGAAATTTACTGTTTATCACAATATTAATTGTTGACGATGAATCGCGCAGGGAATTAAAAAAAAATAGTACATGATTATTTATCAAATTAAAACTTCAATACTTTCAAAAATTGAAGCGTTATATCTTTTATTCATAAAAAATCTTGATTCCTTGTTCAATTGTTACACCTTTAGTGTCTTAAGATTTTTGGCATCGAGCATTATTAAATTATCTTAACTAATTTTGTCGTCATCAAAAATCTTACACATCGTTTTAGGTTAGTCAATTTGCAAGGCAAAATGTTCAATTAGTTGTTTTTTCACCATCTGCTATCTCATATATACGTCTCGATACTGAACGGAATTGCTCAAAGGAATCACCTAAATAATTGCATTTTCACTCTGATTACTCTTGAAATTGCAAAATCAAAGATTTGGAAATATAATACTTTTTTCTAGCTTTTGCAATTAATTTGGAAATTTCGTAAGAAACTATTAATTTAACCAGTGTCTAATTTTTCACTGAATACTATAAATCTTATTTTTTTGCTGCGGAAACTTCTTAAAGCTTTTTGAATTATTAAAATGGCTTTTCTTTCATGTCTATGTGTTTTGTATAAAATGGATAGTAGCATTAGTGAAGCAAAACATATTTAACGCACACGAGTTTCATAATATCATGGGGTGATGAAAGAAATCCGTGGACAAGAGTCCACGAGTCCACGTGGAGAGTAGTCAATACAATATTGTCGACACTAACTTTTGGATGCAGTTATTATGGTATCCTTAAATATCATTGGAAAAATTGTAAAGAGTATGTTTAATAAATACATTATTTCTGTTGCAATGTATTATTGTCCTACTGTATTATATATGATTTTAATATAAATTTTAGTTCATTATATTTTGAGTGGCCGTGGCCCCCCTTAAGTCTGCTGTGGCTCCCCAAAACTGATATTTTCTTCTGTGGCCCCCTTGGAGTATGCTGTGGCCCCCAAGGGGGCCACATGGCCCCCGGTTGAGAAACGCTGCAGTATAGTATGTGTTATATTTACATTTTACTATAAATATGTTGCGGCCCGGAGGAAAAAAAGGTTGAGTATGGCTGCTTTAAAACATCATTCGATAAAAAAATGTCACGAGAACGTGGATTGGTCTTATTACTCTTATTCAAGCAGTCTGTCAAAAAAGGATGGACGTTCACAATTTAAGCAAGAGAGAGTTTACCTGCAGGTGGACAAAACAATTGAAAAGATTTCCGATACGTTCTTATAAATTAATATAAAATGTATTAAATGTTTATTTATTAATAATTTCTTTCGACGAAGATTTTGTTTAACAATATTAAATGTCAGCTTGTTTCAGCGAGCCCCTTGATAGTTATTTGTGAGCATCACTCACCAGTGCCGTCGCCGTCGCCACAAATGGTCCCTTCCATAAATACTTTCCCATCAAATGACAAACGATCAAAGTAGGAAACAATGGTGCATGGCTTCCATAAACGAGCTGTTATAGCTCTGTACACACAGTTTTTATATGATTATGGCAGCTCAGTTACGACTGAAAAAATGCGGGCCGTAAAACTGTTGTAGTGGTATGTATTGTATTTTTATAAGCAGAGATTTTATGACATTGTTATTCAATTTGTATCTTTTTTGTTAGTAATTTCCTTTTAGATACAATCAATGAAAACTAGTTCGACTCCCAGCCAAAGCACTTTATTTGATAATTAATATGAACAGTAGAAAATAGATTTGGTTCAAAAAAAATATCTTTCGAAAAGAAACATATTAATATTATAAGTATATTTTTTAAAAAAGTTTCCGATAATGGGAATCGAACCAAGCTTAATTGGGTTCTCTCAAACTAACAAACCTTATCCGCTATTAATATAATGATAGTTTGAATAAGTATATCGACTGTGGAAAGGAAAAAGAACGTAACCCACACATATAAAATTTTACAGGAGGCGCTAAAAACGTGTTTTGATGATTTTGTGACATATGCAAATTATGAATTATACACAACCCTGAAGTGGACGGAGACTTCTAAACTGGTGTTTAATTGACATAATCTAATATTAATTAAAGAAATTGTCTAGGAAAAACCTTTATTTTAGTCTTTTTTCTTGGTTTTAATTTTTTACAAGGTCATCTTTTTCAAACTTAAAAGCTAAATTTAGATACTACTTCGGCATTTGCAGCTTGCATCCTTTTGATAGAATGTGTATCAAGTTTGATACATTGTGATTATCGAAAAAAACCTGTTTTGAAGAAACTGTGGGTTAAGTCCTTTTTCCTTTCCACAGTCGATATGATTCATATTTCAATATCTCCATATATTGCGACATTTGCGAGGTTAGCAGTGACAATTTTTTTCTGACCTAAACGGTTTTTTTAATAGACAATAGTACATTTTTTTTTAAGAAACTTTTATTGAAATGCTCCATTAAAAGCAGTGATTCCCAAACTTTTTAATGCCACGGACCCCAAATCTAAAAAAAATAATCTGTGGACCCCGAAAATTGTTTTCATACTTTATCACAAAGAATGTTGAACCACCGCGAAAAACCTGCAGACCCCAGGTTGGGAAGCACTGATTTCTCTCATTTTATTCAGTGATGATTAAGTAAGAAGGGCTGAAAACATCATACACACACATGAATAAATATAGATATCTGCTAATTATTATAATAGGAACAATGCAACTGTTCATTTGGAAACTCAAAAACAGGATCATTTCTACGTAGGAAGCAAACAACGTACAGAAAATTCTAAACAACAAAGCAGAGACTGTGATTTTTACTAGAGAAATATTTTTTCAACAAATAGTGATGGTCGCTTGGGTTGGTGATATTGTCATTTGTCACGAAGCGATCAATCAATAATATATACAGAAAAAGTTTTTTTATATAAGAAATAACAGTTGATGAATCGTGTTGTGTCTTTTATATGTCTTTTTATCAATTTTTCCACATAAGAAAACTGTGTACACCGATTCTTCCCAAAAAGTACTTGCACACACGGAAAATTCCGTTCATAGAAAACTCTGGACACAGAATGTTACGTACACTTTAATATTTTTGTCTCATTCAATATTTAATGTATTATGTTAAGGGTGCTAGATGTTTTTCAGGTTGGAAACAAGCAAAAGTTTTATTAACTCTTTTAATGCCGGACGATATTGATATGCATATGCTAAAATTGCCAAGCGTTTTTTAAAGAAAAAATCGTCTTTTACAATTTTTCAAAAAAAGTATTGAAAAGTTTTTTTTGGGAACTTAAAAAAAATACTTGTATTCTCTATGATCTATGGAAATAATATTCGGAGATATTATCTGCATTTTACAAACATGATACAACAATAAAAAATATTAACGTTGATTAAAGAAAATTTAAAACATACAAAACTAAGTTCCCCTTAAAAAAAACAGTTTGAAATATATCAATTTTGAAACACTTTTTATGTCATTATGTAGTAAAATCTATTAGTAGTCATTGAATGCAAAAAAAATGGTATATTTAATTATTTTACAAAGCACCATTTTTTCGCATATTTGCACGCAAGTGAAAAAAGTGAGTTTATCTATAATGTCACGTTACATTGCGAAAATATTGATATGGGCCGATGGGATCGATTGATATGCCAGACTGAAAAATCGGCCGGGCGCATTTTACGCATGTGTTGAATAACTCACATAATACAAATAAAAATTGAATAGGTATAAATTTGGTATCTGAAGCGCCGGGCCGATTTTTCGCATAGCTAGGGTGTAGGGCATCCAATCCCGGGATCCCATTCAACTTTCTGATCCCGAAATCCCGGGATTGATACGGCTGCGATCCCGGGATTTCGGGATTGAGAAATTTTGAGCAAATCCCGAAAATTGACACGAAATTGGCAAATCGAGGATTTCAGATTCCTCGGTGAGCTAAAAAAAAAAAACGAGGTTCTCTAACAATCTAGGAAAAAGTATACCAAATCGAGGATTTCAAATTCCTCGGTGAGCTAAAAAAAAAACAAGGTTCTGTGACAATCTGGGAAAAAAATTTGCGAATTGAGGTTTTCAAATTCCTCGGTGAGTAAATCCCAATCCCGAAATCCCGGGATTGGAAAAAGGCTCCAGAATTGGATACCCTAGTATGGAGGGCCGATTTTTCGACCCTCCGGCATTTAAAGGTTTATATATTATATATTGACATGAGTAATCTATTAAATTTGAATCGTTCAAACTATGTACATTCTCACAAATTTTGTCACTAACGACCCGGGTTTCGCCTTTCGGCATCTTCAGGCATTCAAGTGCACGGATGAACTTGAACTGACGCTTAGCAAATAAAAGTTTCGTGCTTATATAAGATACAAATGCATCACTGAGTCCAAAGCCATTGCTGGCGAAAAGGATGAGCTCATGGGAATGCCAACAGATTTGTGTAGTAAGCAGTTTCAAGAATTATATAATCTGTTTGTCGGCAAAGGTTTTATGATTATATGATTTTATGGTTATATAGGGTATAGAAGAGGAGATGTGGGAAAATTTGTTATTTCGTTTAAAATCGGAAGACTTTGCAACTGTGCTTTATTGATTTCTAAAATTTCTTGGAAAAAGAGCTTATGACTGTCCGTATTTGGGTGTAACATTTTTATCCCTTGTTCCTGATTGAACACGTGTCCTTCCGAAATTAAGTGATTAGCAAAAGTAGACGTGTCTTTTTTCAATCTAAAGGCTGCCATATGTTCTAAAACTCGGATGTTCAATGTTCTTTCTGTTTTGCCGATATAAAACTTTGTACAACAAGAGCATTGCAATCTATAAATCCCGGATTTATTTAAGTAATGTATTTTATCTTTATTATTAATTAATAATTTGCCTAAAGAGTTTTTACAGTAAAAAGCAGGTCTAACACTATCAGCTAGCTGTTTTTTAATTTTGAGACTTGTATTTCCTAAAAAAATGATTCTACGCCAATACCTAGTATGATCTATGTCCTTTGACACTATACCTTTAAATAACATTTTTTCTGCAAGTTTAGCTTGTTTTTTTGATAAAAGATTGTCTATAAGAGACATATCGTATCCATTGTTTATGGCGATTTGTTTGATGATTTTCAATTCAATATTAAAGTTTATTTCGTTTAAAGGAACACTCACAAGTCTATGTATTTCTGAATGAAAAGCGGCTAGTTTATAAGAAAATGGGTGCATTGAATTTTTATGGATTACAGTGTCAGAGAATGTTGGCTTCCGAAATATTTTAAACTCGTGAGAATGATTTTCAATGTTAATATTTAAGTCAAGAAAGTTAATATTTTTGCCTCCGACTTCTAGAGTAAATTTAATATTTTTATCTAATGAATTTATAAAGTTATGAAAGTGAGTTATTTGTCTATCTGTTCCATTAAACAGGCAAAGAATATCGTCTACATATCGGAACCAATAGACTATAGGTTTGGCTTCTGTTTTGTTTCTAAAAATTGTATCTTCTAAATAGTTCATATAAAACTCAGCTAACAACGGTGATAGGCAGTTTCCCATTGCAAGGCCTTCTGTTTGTTTATAAATTGTATTGTTAAATTGGAAATAGTTCTGGTCAACGCAAACGTCTAATATATTTAATAACTCTTTTGTTACTATTGGGTTTACTCTACGTGCATTTAAGGTATCTTCGATAATCCTTTTGCATTTGTTGACTGGTACATTAGTAATCTATGATTCGATGACGCATAATAGTTGTTATTAAGTTTACAGCGATAATTTTTTGATATTATTTCCGGACAATACGGTGGCTAAACCTTAAATGTACACCCAATGATTATTGATTAGTTATATTATATAATGCTTAGCAAATAATTTCGCTACTATTATGCAATGGTAAAATGATTAGGGCGTGACAAAATTAGGATTGCGATCGGCACACAGGTCCGGATGTCGCCGGTTCGATTCTCGCTCCCACATACAAAAAAAGAATACTACAAAATCTATTCCGGATGTATACGACCCCATGAAAAGGTGTTCGATAACATAGGTTTGCGTCTCAGTCAACGAAGGTCATTACACCTATCACTTCAGAACTATTTTAGCAGTTACACGTTATATGTGAACTGATTTTTAACTATGTAATTACGAAAAAGAAGCGAGCAAACTGATTGTTATTTAGTGAGTTAGGAATTCTATTCTGCTATTGAATCACATACGATTTTAAGGAAACGAAATTCCCGGAAACAATTAAATGAAAACAAATATGTTTTTTTTTTGTTCTGCCTTGATTTTTCTCAACCTTCAAAAACCGAACACCCCGCATTCACATTGAAAAATTATTCGCACTTAAGCCATTCTCTAAATACCAAATAATAAAATGATATCAAGCAAACATTCAAAAAGTGATTTGGCACACAAATGCAGAGCTTGGAAATTGATGATTTGAGTGTTGGAGAAATCAAGGTTTGCTTGAATGTGTTAACTTTATGATTTAATTTGGATAGGAAAAAACCTGTTTTGAACACCAATTGCTATTTTCATTCATAGATTTTATTATGGACATCAAAACTGGTATTAAACGGCATTTTTAGAAATTTGTGACAGATCACTTTTTGAATGTTTGATTCCTCAATAAATGCAGTGCAAATATTACTCACATTTGCCTGGGGTCACTTTGTACCCCCATGGCTCCTCGGTCTTATTTTCGACGTTTCGGTATTTAAGTGATAAGGAATCGGAAAATTACTGTACATCTCGGGTTGATAATTATTTAAATTTAAATTTAAATGAATACTGTATTTTTTGTGGGAATGACATCTATGGATGAGCTGATTAAGTATTCATTTTTATTAACATAATTATTCGTGTAATTCACAAACTCCTTTTACCTTATATTAATTAGAAGACAAAAAAAACAGCAGCTTTAATCGTGTTCCTATTTTAAATTTCACGAAGCTCTCTAAAAAATTATAATGCTTAGAATTCCTAATGAAGTAAATAAACTATCTTACGCTATGTTTATTTCTAGCCAACATTAAAATTCTAGCGAGCTTGATTCTGTTGATTACACAAATACTTTTTATTTTTAAATTTGAATTATTTATTTTTCTGATTGATAGATGTCACTGTCCTAAGCATTGTTCTTTCTCTTTATAACATTCAGAGAATTAAGATTTTTATGAATAAAAACGAAACCAAAATTCTCCATGTGAATAAAAACGTTACAAATGGCTTCCAGTGAATGCCTATGAGAATTTTTAGTTGTAAGGTTTCAGTCAACGTTCCCTATAAGCTGTTGCGAAGTCCCCGCGCACTCATTCCGGGTTGGCGCGCACTACAAGACAGTTATTCAATTCATATTTGATCGGTCCACGCAGCCTTAGAAATTTCCGCACAGCTAACCTCTTGCATTGGTTGCAGTATCAAAAGATACACAGATAAACACATTTCGCACGTATTGACTGATAACGTTCATTAAAATAATGTATGTATTTTATATAATATTAAATGTACATACTTTAATAACATAACTGTAATGTAAGTTGTACTGGAGGATTTGCAGCCCCGTAGCTGTTATGAATTATCAACCAATACTTGCCTAGGTATATTAAGATTTTTTTCAACATGTCGTTTGTAGAAAACCCTAAAGAAATCCAATATTCTATTTACAGCTGCTAAAAAGCACAAGACGACAAAATCAAAGACAGCTGAGATTGCCATATCCTGTCGCCAATTTGCCACCCTAAGAAATGACATAACCTGCTTGACATCACTAACTGTTATGCCTAAATGAACTGCTCACCAAATTAGGCAACGGAATTTAAGGCAGGCCTTTATTTTGGCAACGGATGTTTTAAATTGCGAGAAAAGTTCAATCAGAGGAAAACAGACACTAATCAGGAATACTGCTATACGTATACTTGTAGCACTATTTGGAAATTATCAAGGATTTATTAAGCTTAATGTTTATTTATAGCATTTGGCATTCAAGTAATGTACACAATATAATATTTTTGCGAAGTAATACAACAGTCTACGTCAGTGGTGGGCTAAACTTGCACTTGATTGTGTTCTGAAAGCCCATGACAAGAGTTCCTATCAATTCAGGAGCTGCATTCAAATCAAATGCAGTCGTAAGATCAACCTATGCAAGTATCTGATGGAAGCGACGATAATACACATAGACTGTGGAAAGGAAAAAGGACGTTACCCACAGCTTTTCAAAACAGGTTTTTTTCGATAATCACAATGTATACTTGATACACGTTCTATCAAAAGGATGCAAGCTGCAAATACCGAATAATTATATAAATTTAGCTTTTATGTTTGAAAAAGATGACCTTGTAGACAATTAATACCAAGAAAAAAGAGTGAAATAAAGATTTTTCCTAGACAATTTAGATTATGTCAATTAAACACCAGTTTAGAAGTCTCCGTGCAATTCAAGGTTGTGTATAATTCATAATATGCATATGGCCCAAAATCAACAAAACACGTTTTTTGCGCCTCCTATAAAATTTGATGTGTGGGTTACGTCCTTTTTCCTTTCCACAGTGGATATAGACACTTACCTCATGGTTATTTGTGTGTATTTGAGTATGTACGCTGAATACGTGAGTACGCAGGGTGAACTTTTTAATCTTGAGAGTTACCAGGAAAAAAGATCTCAAGTATTTTACCGCTAAGCCATCTTGATACGCCAATGCACTGTTAAGAAGTTTATTTAGGGTAAGAAAATAGTAGGTTTCTGTAAAATAAGGCAGAGCTGATCAACCAGTGACTTGACAAATGCTTTTATAAATCTCAATTAATTCATACTGTATTTTCGAAGCAAACCCGGTCTTTCCAGCAAGTATTAATATTTTTGTTTTCTGATGTACTTATGCATATTAAAAATATGCAGGTATGTAACGTCATTAAAACTATAAGATTCGAAGCTCAACTTTCAAAATAGCAAACATGTAATTAAGGGTGAGTGTAGCGATCTACAGCGACATCTATAAATAAGACAAATTATTAAGTGACTTATTTACAAACATTTGTGTAATTGATAAAATTTGGCTTTATATGATTCTTAAAACGTTCCAATTGAAAGCGTTTCATATTACTATATTAAAAAAATAAACAGGATCCATTGGCGTATTTAAGTAGTGATCTCCTATTTTTTCCAATAAAATGTCTCGTCTCAACTAAAACATATTTTTTATTTTTCATTTATTAAACGCTAACAAAAACAAACTTGTTAGTGGTCGAATCTAATGGTAAGATAAAAAATCATTTGATATTCTTCTCACTTTTAAGGTATTCACTGTCAATACTTGGTGGAAAGGCATTACAATAAAAATAATAAAAGATTTTTAGTACTTTTTCCACATAAAATTTATTACATCAGGACCGGAAGGCTTCGAAGCGGGAAAACACCAAATCATCATTAGGATATTTACTTTAGTAATGTAGAGTTTCACTTTGTTTAAAAATTTCACAAATTTTAATTGTGTTTATAATTGACATCGTTTGCCACTTAGATTTATTATTCTTTGATGATGATTTTTTAATTGTTATGGGTGTTAAGCATTTTAATTTTGTGTAATTATAATGTAATTTGTTAATCCTTTAAATTGTTAATAGTTCCTTACACCTTTTTATTTCAATATAAATTTGTATAAATATCACTGTTTATATATTTTTCTTATCAGTTGATAATGCTCGCGATGAGCGAAACCGGTCCTGATCAAATAAATTTTATGTGGAAAAAGTACTAAAAATCTTTTATAATTTTTATTTTATGATATTCTTCTGTTACGTCGAATATTATCACCCTGTGGTCCAGCTTTACACAATTACAAAATCCATTTAGAAACACCACGAAAAAGGTATCCCATCGCTGGTGTGTTTACACAAATTGAATGCAACTTGATTATTAATATTTGAATAGGTGTA
The DNA here is from genome assembly GCA_030503985.1 of Himalopsyche tibetana. Taxonomy (NCBI): domain Eukaryota; kingdom Metazoa; phylum Arthropoda; class Insecta; order Trichoptera; family Rhyacophilidae; genus Himalopsyche; species Himalopsyche tibetana. The sequence continues at coordinate 3,763,604 of JAPJYX010000009.1, read as the reverse complement.
CATTTGTATGATTCCCCATAATTGGGTAAACATATTTCCGTCTAAAGCTTCCGTGAGTGGTGGAATAACAAAAAAATACTTTACATAGACGTTTGTACAGCGCTGTTTATAGTTTTCTATTTATAATCTTGACCACTAAATAGGTGGGTAACATCGGAGTAAATATTTCAGTAAAGAATATATACCAATTCCAGCTTACCCACTAAAAGCTCGGCATAGCTACTAAATATAGCCGATGGAGATTTATGATGCAGAAAACATGAGATTGATGAAGTCACCGCGGTTTTATGAAGAAAGCTATTCTCAGTAAAGAAAACTTTTACGAAATGATATTGCCAGAAGAAAATAATATTTCGATCTCACAATCAAATAATAAATCCACGATGACCACACATTCGTTGAATTTCCTAAAGTCAAATGGAAATATTATATGATTTAGTTTTCAGAGAATAGTGATGCATTGCGGTTACTAATTTTCACAATGTGTATTTTTATAGTTTTATCAGCTGGTTTCCGACAAGCGTTGCAATGCCACTCAAAGAAAGAAAGTGTTTGTGTTTTAATTGTGTTTATTGAAGTGCATGTTTTCTTTTTCTGTCTGTTTGACGTTTGCTGCCGATTGTCTATAGTACGACACACGCGCCACCTACCGTGTAAGTTAATTGTATTATAACCTCCGCGCAAGTGCAAGCATACGTTGTCAAAATGAACTGTATGGCAGACATACAAACATTGATTTTTATATATAAGACCTAATGTAAGTTAATTTTACTATGCCTATAACCTTTTCAGAAGTGCAAGCAAAAAGTTTGTCAATCGGATGAACGGTGTGGCAACGCATAAAGTGCGAACAAACATACATTCATGTTTACATATTAGAAGATTTCCCGGAAATAAATAGGATAATATTGAATTTTATAATCAATGCAATACAAAGGTTTTTCCAATTGCACAAGTGCAATATCGCTGAAAATTTTTTCATATGTACCAAACATAGAAGATTGTCTTCCATCACCCATCCAACTCCAGGAATCTTGTTTAAAGTAGTACAGACTAAAGGATCTGGCGCAACCTTCTGCTTTCTGTATGCTCAACATATTGGTAAGGAAGAACATATTAATTAAAATTCACTGTCTTTCTTAGTGATTTGTCTTATTTTGATGTGATAATACAATTTTCTGTCATATAAAATTCAAAAGCTGCACTCAATCGATCTCGTATATAAAATTTCCGTAGAACGTAAATGTTCTCGGCGGTGTGCCAAATGAAAAAGGCAGATACGAAGACTCGACGAAGAGGAGCGACCAGGTGATAGTTATCACTGGAAAACAATGACACTCACCTCAACTATGACAGAAGATGGAGATTGCAACTCAGAGTAATCACGCAATGTCCTCATGCATGTGAAGACAGCATTCACTGTAAAGGCAAATCATTTACGCTATTCCTGATGAAGATTTTTGTGGTTGGATCATAGATATTTTGTCTATCCCTCGAGAAATGTTTGAAGAATCATGAATAATGGAGCTGCAATATATTCTCATTTTTCTGACCAATGGCAAGGCATTGATGACAGTTCTACCATTTTTTTTAATATGTCATCAGTAACATTTAAATAAAATGCGCCAGTCTGTCAAGCGTACTACATTATTTTTAAAAACTGCATGCTGAAAGTTAATTATTACAGTTATCTTACTATAATACTTTACTTTAGTTACACACAATACTTACAATATGCCCAAATTCTGATATAAGTATGGCCGACACCATTTTGGAATTCCACCCTTTTTCACTTGTAGTTTTTATAAATCGTTAGCAGTCATGAGTAGATTATTAGAACATCTGTAAATTCAACTGACGCAAGTCAAAAGAATTCTCTCTAGATTTGGCAGACGAAAATTCCGACAACTTTCTATTGTTCGAGTGTAGGTACGATAATCTTATTATTGTATTGAAGAGCTTAATGCGTAGAATTAAAATAATGTATATTCATAACCAGATAATTTTTGGAGCGTTTATTTTAAATCGTTGAATGCTGATCATATACAATAATGTTTGTACTCAAGGTTAAAGTGCATTTGTATTCTTTGGGGCTCAAGTCGTCAGAAGAGTCGGATTTAAGAAAGCATATCGTCCCGATCTTGCCATACTTACGACTGTCCTTTTTTGCCTAATTTGACAGAAGTGACACCGACTCTAAAAATGGGCGAATTTATAACCTTCAGTCTTATGGCTTTGTCAAAATGGATTTTGGTCGACTTCTAACCTGTCTATGCACTATGATTAAGGCCTATACAAAAACCGGTTCATATGTTTCCTAAAAGTCGACTTAAACCGATTTTCGAAGTTTCGCAAAAAGAGTAATTTAATAATTAGCTTGAAAAGCGGATTTTAAAAACCGACAAACTCTGACTATGATACACTCAAGTCAGGATAGCCAAATAACATTTTTCACGTTTTGGTCGATTTGATAAATTAATGTATTCAGCAAAATAATTACATCGGTAAAAAGTTAGAGTTCTAGAGGTTCTGTGTTCGGAAGAATCACCGAACCATTTCATACACATACCGGAATAAAATACATCATTAACAAGTTTAAGTCATTCTTACGAAATGCATTTTAGTAACTTTTTGCATCAAGCAGACGATACGTCGTACATTTCAATAGAATTTTCTAGAATGTGGCCTACTAGGTTAGAGGTAAATAAATGCGACTTTCTGACATGAAAAATATATCCAGTTGAATCTTCGAAATAATTACGTCACAAACAAAATTATTTTTTTTCTTATTCAAAGATGTAATGGTGGCATTGATAATATTGACTGAGAAACATGGTGGATTTTGTTATTTATCTGGGAAAATATCATACAATCTTCCAAAAAAACTCATAACATCAAAATACAGAAATATCCCGAAAGTGTCCCACGCGTTATGCGAAAAGCGATTCAGAAAGTAAGTTATTATTTTCTTTAGTCACGAGAATTCGGTTATTTTTTTAGAAGTAAATAATTTTATGGCGAACTCATCGTTTTGCAAAATCAGTGAATAAAACACTAAAAATACAATTATACGAAAAATACATTTTGTATATATGATAAAACCTTCTGTAAAAACAACAAATCAGCATATTAACTGGACACAAGATATTTTAAAAAACATCACATATTAGTTTTCTATTCTTATACATAAAATGGGCATAATATATTTAGAGATTTGAATACAATATTTAACAGTAATACGTAGAAACGTTGTCGTCAACCTTCAAATATTTCTGAAGTATAAAATGTATGTATGTACATAATATTATGTCGACATGACATGTTTTCAACATACATATTGACACGGTAGGGCTTATTGTCACCCGCTCCCACTACCACTTTTGTGATGAAAACTGGCAGGATTTTAAAATGTGTAGCTAAATTAATTGTGTTTAAATTTTGTTATCAGGTAACCCATAATATCAATTGTTAATGGCCTTAAATAGCAACATTGTTTTTCGATACCGATGTGACTTTTGTTTCTTTCTTTCTTGCTCTTTGGGACACGAACCAGACACAACGTGTGTGCGGGGACATTTCCCGGTCCTGGGACTTGCTCCCAGAGACCTTTAGTTGTAAATTCACTTTTAGTTTTTTTCATTTGTGGTGTTTCGTCCGCGATGGAAGAACTGATATTTTTCCATTTCGACGAGAATTAAAATTCAGTTTGTTCTGCGCGCAGATTTACTATCAATTTTCTTAACTTTTATAAAATCGTGTGAGCAAGCTAGGTCTTATAATAGTTATTGTGTATTGTAATAATTCAAAATTTTGTTTATTAAATATTGTATGTAACTAATTCGGTGATTACAAGTTCTTAAATAAACGTTTTCGTGATAGTAGAGCGATTGGTTTTATTTCATGTCTACCTACCTGTTAACGCCGAGTTTATACCAACGGTACTGTCCTTAATGACTTTTATTAGTGGGGATTTATTTTTGGGGCTTAAAATCGTGAAAAATAGTAGAAATTTCTAACAATAATTGAAACTCGCTCTAAAATAAATTACGAGTTATGTTAATATCGACTGTGGAAAGGAATAAGGACGTAGCCCACACATTAAATTTTACAGGAGGCACAAAAAACGTGGCCATATGCAAGTGCACGGAGACTTCTAAACTGGTGTTTAATTGATATCATCTAATATAAATTGTCTAGGAAAAACCGTTAATTATTTTTTCTAGGTTTAAATTTTCACAGGCTCATCTTTTTTCAAACTTTAAAGCTAAATTTAGATAGTAATTCGGCATTTGCAGCTTTCATCCTTTCAATAAAACGTGTATCAAGTTTGATACATTGTGATAATCGAAATAAACTATGGGTTACGTCCTTTTTCCTTTCCAAAGTCGATATGTAGGTCAACATTGGTGTTAAGTTAGTATGATTCATAATGTATCACATTCGTTTTGTTAGCAGTTGACTTAGGAAGTATTTCTCTACTTTATCATATCATATTTTACACGTTTAAAACAAATTATTGTAGTTCAGATTGACAATGAATTGAAAGCCCCTACATTATAGCGTTACAATTCACCTACACATGAAAAATGTTGTGAACATCTTTCCAATTATCTTTTTAATTAAAAAAAGTTCTAAGCGGACGTAACATTAGTTGTTTAATCATTTCCTTTAGTAACGGAAGCGGAAGAATAATTTAACAGACAATTATCCAAATAATCAATTAAATATTGATTAACTGTAAGAAGATAATTGAAAATAATATTATACATAGATTTAATTGTTGTAATAAATATTTTTAAAATAAGCTGCACTCAACCTTTTACACTTCCTAGTGCACATATTATGTATGTCATTATTGCGTATGTAAGTACTAAGCTAATGTATTCGAGAAAGAGAGGTATCCACCAACCTCCGATTGTCAACTGCTGGTGCAGTCGCTTTTAATGTCATATCATAAATAAATAAACATAATTTGCATAAAAACATTCATGCAAATTTCAATGCGACATCGATAAAATTCGTATAACGTAACACACAGTATAAACAATACGATTTTTATTTAAATGCAATGTAATGTAAACAATGCATTCCAAAGAGAAAAAAATAAAATCATTTAAGTATCTTCTTAACCTGGTTTTACAATATTATTTTTGTATCACCACCCGACAGCAACAGTGAGATAAATCGAAAATACTAGTTACAGACTAGAGTAATTGGTACTTCTAAAATAGTTGATACTTATTAATATAATTTAAAATAGTTAGTGTATTGTTTAGTTAGTTTTGCGGTTTATATTAGAAGATAATGGGTAGTTTTTTTAAAGGCAAAATATGATAGAAGTGGCCGGAAAATTTACATTTTTAGTTTTTTATTAGAAAAATTTATTTGTTAGGCCAGGTTAGGTAGTTTAGACACTCGTATGAGTTTCGTCCACCGATGAGTCCTATGACGCAGCGGTTAGCGTGTGGGCCTCCGTGGCGGACTTCACGGGTTTGAGTCCCAGTACGAAAAGCATTTTTCGATCGATTTCTGTTTGAATGAATGGGTGTTTGTGATGTCTAAATATTCCCTTCCCCCCATTCCGATTCATTAATAATTGGGTGTAGCAAGAGCGATTAACTAACCACTCTAGTCCTGTCCAAGCCTTATCCTTCTATCCACACTACTGTCTTTGAATAAGAGAGGTTGAGCGACTGAGTAACGAACGGTTCTGGTATAAAAAAATCTGTTGAGATACCTCCATTAGGATGACATATGCTCCACATTGGGAGCGGACATGGATAAAAAAAATAGTGGCAATTTATTATTGATCGTTAATTCAAATGCCCTTTCAAGTGATGACAGGAAGGTACCATATTTTAAAACATAGTTGAAAGTGGTTGTGATAAGCGAAACCGGCTCTGATATTTATTATAAATGTAAAATTAGTGAATACGGATGACTTGAAATAGGTCAGTTCATGTTCATCCGTGCACTTGAACGCACGAAGATGCCGAAAGGCGAAACCTGGATCGTTAGTGACAAAACTTGTAATAATGTACAATATTTTAACGATTCAAATCTAATAAAATAATACAATAGTTTTTAACAAATCCAGGACGTTGACGGTTATAACATATTATACAAAATATTGTTATTTCATAAAATGTCATACAAATAGTAAGCCAGTACAACTCTTCGATCACAGACTGTTGTCAAAAATACGATAGTTTTTATTGGTTCAACTCTACATAACATATCTGCTTTTGATATGGTTACCATGGACACCCAATGAAATATCTCAACAGAATTAATTCAGAATTAGTCAACTTCTTTCTTCATAATGAGGGAGAAATGAGTAATTCATTTCAGATATGACATTAAAAAAATAAAGTATATTTTTGTATTGATATCAATATTCTTTTAAATAAAGATCAGGACCGATTTCGTTCATATGGAGCATTATCACATGACCCTGATCAGCGGTAGGCTGCCAATACGGTAACACGAGGCTCGCTCTATATCAAAGCAATTCTCGGTGTTCTGGGAAGCAGTGAGTTTTTTTAATCACTCCGATGGATATGCAATACTTAAATAAGCAATCGATTGTTTCTTGATGCACTTATAATATGTAACAATATGAAATTTACCGTAAACTTATCAATGTAAATGGAATGTTGTCCAAAAATGTACTACTGTGCATTCTGAAGCTTTCTTAGATAATATACAAGTCAAAAATTGCAGTTATGTACTCGTTTGATCTGAGAATATTGTTTTCTCTAAAATTAACAAGGGGCTCGCCAGCCTTGGTAAAATTTAACAAGGGGCTTGCGCGAGCCTATCCTAGCCCCCTACAGCGCACACCTGGTCGTGATAAGCAAAACCATTCCTGATATTATGCGGTGCGTGGGCATTGGGGAGCTATGAAAATACCACAGACATTTATGTCTTTGTACACAAATTCATCGATCGACAGAAATTTATATGAACAAAGCTAAACACAGACATTTTTCTATAAGAAGTTGTAGTGAAACATTTGGAATCAAAATTAGCATTAATGAATAAATATTAATTGTAAGAATATAACAGTTATGAATATACGAGAAAAACAATCATACCTTATCAGCCGTTTCTCGTAGAAGCGTAAGAAGCAATGTAGACACTTCTTAATTTAAATATTTTTTATGTTCCTTACTATATATTTTAGAATAGGAACGCTGCATTTTAAAGTAATATAAAAAAATGTCTGGGAGATGCAACCAAACTAAGACTACCGTCAAGTCATTCCTAATCAAATATTAATAAAAAGGTGATTCAAAACCATTGACTCACGAGCCAAAATGCTATATTTAGTATGTGTAAAATAGACAAATTTTTAATATTTTATTCTTGAAAAGTTATTGAACTATTCATGATAGTTTTTCTTACAAAAATATATATTAAATTTCAAACATTTTAAAATTATTCAAAAAAGAAAAAACCGTTACATCAACATAAGAACTGAATATAATACTTCCTTGCGGATGAGAACATGTAAATATAAAGTTGTTTTTAGAACCCATAGAGTGTATTTTTTTTCTAAAATATTCTGTTTTCCGATGCTGATTTGAAATTATCCATACTATCCAAAGAAATATTTCAGCTTTCGTGTAGGAAAAGTTTAATCGAAATTTGGGGTCAACGTGAAGTTAGTAACAGTTAACTGAATTGATCACTTTTAAGGTGTTCACTGTCAATACTTGGTGGAATGGCATTATAATAAAAATAATAAAACATTTTTAGTACTTATTCCACATAAAATTTATTAGATCAGGACCGGTTTCGCTCATCGCGAGCATTATCAACTGATAAGAAAAATACATAAACAGTGATATTTATACAAATTTAAATTGAAATAAAAAGGTGTAAGCAACTATTAACAATTTAAAGGATTAACAAATTACATTATAATTACACAAGATTAAAATGCTTAACACCCATAACAATTAAAAAATCATCATCAAAGAATAATAAATCTAAGTGGCAAACGATGTCAATTATGAACACAATTAAAATTTGGGAAATATTTAAGCAAAGTAAATATCCTAATGATGATTTGGTGTTTTTCCCGCTTCCAATCAATGATGTACAAGCAACAAAATCAGCAGTAATGAAGATTCAAAATTGAGTTTGGAAATTTTAATCTTGTGTAATTATAATGTAATTTGTTAATCCTTTAAATTGTTAATAGTTGCTTACACCTTTTTATTTCAATTTAAATTTGTATAAATATCACTGTTTATGTATTTTTCTTATCAGTTGATAATGCTCGCGATGAGCGAAACCGGTCCTGATCTAATAAATTTTATGTGGAAAAAGTACTAAAAATGTTTTATTATTTTTATTGTTAACTGAATTGATAATATTAATATATGTATACTGTCACAGCTTTTTTATTGGTGTTCAACAAATGTTACCAACATTACGTTAATATCGCAGAAAGTCGGTAATTAACAAAGACGAAATAATTAAATAGTGAGATTCTAATCACTCTCTCTCTTCGAAAGAGAGACCAATTTTAGAAAAACCGTTATTTATTGTATCGATTTGTACAATAATGCAGATTTTTTGGCAGGACATCTTCCCTCAATAGATTTGCGTCAAATCGATGTAAATCCATCTATATTTGGTACAATATTTATCTATGTTACATATTTCGAGGCTAGAGGCTTTATTTTATTTTCTTTTTATTTAGAACAATCAATTTGTTAAATAAAAACATCTGTAGGTACGGTACCGATATATCGTATAATTGTAAATGGTATGAGATCCTGATATGACAGCACGCCGACCAATGGTTGCCGCCATTCTAATGTTTTACCGGCGTGTTTTTAATATGCCGAAAGGCGTCTCGACTTACCCATAGCCATCGTAACATCCGCTCCTCGACGCCTGCTTCCGCTACCCAAAGTTGGCTGCAGCAAAGATACCTATTTTGCTACGTGACGGGCGTGTGGTATTTTCGTTTTGTCCCTAACTTATTTTATGAAGCACGTGTAAAATGTCTGTCTACGCACACCGCCGTACATCATTAAAATTGTAAACAAAACGTTTCGTGTTCACTGTTCTCTGCGACCAACAATGTATTTACCTCTGCGTTCAAAATAAAACGTAGATATTATTTTTATAATACGATGTTAAATATTGCACTGCTTTTATTTAATTATAATGACAGATTCTGTTTATGACACTGTAATTAATATTATTTATGGAATGTTATAATATAAGTCACGGCAACACTTTAATCTTTGAGATTTTGAAAAAATGTTCGAATTTATATTCTTATAAATAGTCCGATTATACTTGTTTATTTAACTCCGTAAACATAGAAAACTACTATTATTGTCACTTTTGTATTATTGGCATCTTTGAGTATGTAACTGTTTATATTGTATTGAAGAGAGTTTTTATATGAAGACGTTTTAATTGAATGCTGCAAATGGGTGAATTTCAAATGTTATTGGATTTGCAAATAAACGCGCGCACATCTGTCAAAATACGAGATTCAAATTTCGAATTCCGCGAATCGCTGGGCACGTTCCGAATTGCGCGGTGTTCGCGATCGCTCGCTGGTAAGGCCGCGAAAAAAAGAAGGCGAGCGATTTTGTCGGAATAGTACACAGAAGTTTGAGGTCGGATGTCGCGCGAGGTGCGAGCTGCGACCGGCCGAGAGTTTGGCAGATACTGCGGAGCGGAACAAGACGCCCGCCCTCGTAAACTGAACGATCAACACATGTGCTATGGGCAGGGGCGCCACGTCAAAGCTCGGGCTCGCCTAGGAAAACTTTGCAGCCCCCCAAACGTTTATGATTTTTTAAATTCAAAATAAATAATACTCATTTTTCTGCACCATTAAAACTTTCAACTATGGTAATATTTTCACATGTTTATCTGTGAGTATATATTATTCAGTCACATAAATTCATGTAATCAATTCATATGATTAATAATAAATAGTAAAATATTTGACATTGTAGGTTTAAGACAAACCCAAGAAAAGCGTGAAATAAAACCGAAGAGAAAAAATAAGTTTAAATAACATATGCCCAAAATCTCAAATCTGAAATTAAAAATATATTGACATTAATATTGTGAGGATGTTTCCATGTATTGTAAGGTTAAATAAGCAAGTTTATACTAAATCTTCCCGTATTTAAAAGAGTACCTCAGATATTGTTCATATGCTAATTTAATACATACAACATAATAATCTCATACATATAACTAATCTAATCTAAATTCTTATACACATAACTTTTATTAAAGACCATTATATGCTTATTTGGATAAATTAGAAGACAGCACTAATATTATAAATACCATAATTTAGCAGTAGGTTCCCAGCCAGTAATCTTTTGACTATTTTATTTTTGACAAGATTTTCCTAATTGAAATAATCTCGCAACACTTTATTGATGTTTATCATATCAGTGTGCTGTTAGCTAGTTTAAATTTAGAATAGGTAAATAATAAAAACATGATTACGTTTCTGGCTGTAAACAATACTGCTGTCAGCCATTTTCGTTTCGACCGCCATTCTTTTAATAAAACCTATGGTTGTCACAGAGGTATCTGATGCTTTGCATAACTACAAATAATCTATAAATAAACGCAACATTAATAAATCTTTAAAAATGTGTTCATAGCGGAAATACTGTGAGTCATAAAAGCAAATATGTAAATATTTCTGGAAGCTTGGAATAATTGTGTTTAGAGAATCTGACAAATAGATAATTGAAAAATGACTATCTAATATAAAAATAGCATTATAGCAAATGAAAAGCTCAATATTGCATTCGAGCATTCATACAGAAGATGTATTTTTACAAAATTAATCAAATGTCTTACCAACCTAGCTTCAATTTAAATGTTTTTCAACAATTTCGTTTTATGACTTTTTAACTGTAAAATTAAACTAAAAAATCAACAGATACCTACAATCAAATCTTTCTTTTTTTATTTATATATTTACATACCGTGTGTTTCAACAAGCTAATATTTTATTTATTAAACTAGGGTTCTATGTATATTATAATGAACTTTCGGAACATTGATTTGATTTTTAGGCTCATCAATTAGTATTTTCCCCTTGAGTGTTTCCAAATTATGCAGCAAGAGACTTAGTATTTACACCCTTTTGAATAATTTTAACTACTTAGCTATACAATTTGCATCGTTCAAATTAGTTCAGTCAGTTCAAGTTCATCCGTGCACTTGAACGCCTGAAGATGCCGAAAGGCGAAACCCGGGTCGTTAGTGACAAAATCGGTGTGAATGTACATAATTTGAACGATTCAAATGTAATATTGAAATTCCACCAAGCACCTTCAGTCGAAATCTTAAATTATACTTAGTTATACTTTTTATATTTAAAAAAATGAGAAATCTTCGTGTTGTTAATCCGAACTTGAATTATTCCTTTTTCTATTATTTTTTAATTACTGATCATAAGTTGAAAAAATCGAAGCAGAAAAATTAAACAAATTTCAGTATATTAACTGCACATTTTCTACTGTTATTATATACCTATTATGAATGCATAATATTGTAATCTTTGTGTCAAAGAAAAACATCAATGATATTTTAAATTTGAATGCTTCGTCAATGATTTTTGTGATTTTATCTCAATTTTTATTGCCTTGGTCGAGTGTAGCATTCGGTTATAATATACAAATATTATTTTATTGCTTTTCTGACACGAAACATGCATTATTTCATCAATTGGAATGCCAGACCGGAATTAGATTTTACGCGTTGGATGGGGAATTCGAAATCCGTACGCCTCTGTATCTATGCATCTTTCATTGAAACAACAGTTAAGCTACCTAGCATAGAAAGTTCAGGGTAATAAAAAACACGACCCCTAACGAACCCCTACGAACATGTCCACGAGCATGTGCATCGGATGTACTTACATTGTTAGCAAAGCTTTATTGCTTACATCCACAGCCAACCTATAATAAAAAAAATTAAAGACTTGACATCGACAGATGTATCTTAAGTCTTTACCAGGGCGTTCAATCCGGGATCCCGTCTAATTTGTGATCCCGAAATCCCGGTATTGTATCAGTACTAAAAATAAGAAGTGAAAATTTCTCGATAATTTTAGAAATCCGCGTCCGATTTTTTTGTCATTTTAGGAAATCCGCAAATTCCTAGCATTTTGAAATTGACATGCAAATTTTTTGAAAAATCTCCGAAAGAGCTAAAAAAAGGTTCCTCATTTTTTTATTTTCTGAATTTCGCAAATCCTTGAGCTTTTGAAATCGGTTTTTTTCAAAATTTGTTGATCCGTAAATTCCTATTTGAAAATTGACGACAGAAAATGTAAGAAATCCCAAATTTGTCCACGATTTCATGCGGAATGTTCAATCTCGGGATTGAAAAAATTTGAATCTCAATAAACCGGAATTACAAAAGGGGTCCAAGATTGGATGCCCTAGTCTTTACGTAACTACCGATTATCGAATAGGGAAATTATGAGATATACACAAACTTGAAATGCACATAAACTGGTGTTTTATTGACTTCATCTAATATTAATTGAATGAATTGCTTTGAGATTAAGCGAGTCCCATTGTTAACGTATTGGCAGCCCCCCGCTAAGTGCACCAGATATTTTGAAAGATTTAAATGACGTAAAATAAGCTCAAGCACTTTTATTTTTAGTGAATCGAGGAAAGATACCTCGAATCCTATGCCCTAGTTGTCGAATATATAATTGAAAAGGAAGCACCATTGATGAATTTATTTCCATTGGGATTTTCCGTACCTAACATATCGACTGTAGAAAGGGAAAGGACGCAACCCACACATATAAAATTTTACAGGAGGCGCAAAAAACGTGTTTTGATGATTTTGGGCCATATGCAAATTATGAATTATACACAACCTTGAAGTGCACGGAGACTTCTAAACTGGTGTTTAATTGACATAATCTAATATTAATTAAAGAAATTGTCTAGGAAAAACCTTTATTTCAGTCTTTTTTCTTGGTTTTAATTGTCGACAAGGTCATCTTTTTCAAACTTAAAAGCTAAATTTAGATACTAATTCGGCATTTGCAGCTTGCATCCCTTGATAGAACGTGTATCAAGTTTGATACATTGTGATTATCGAAAAAAACCTGTTTTGAAAAAACTGTGGGTTACGTCCTTTTTCCTTTCCACAGTCGATATGTGATTAATTTGTAATTAGTATCTACTATCAATGTTTGTAACTTACCCCACCTTGCGACCAGTAGAAAGGGGCAAAACCCTGACTTTAATTTTGCAAGTAAGAACTATAATCAATTTTAAGCTTATTCGTTAACCTTGCAATGTTCTTAATGAAACGAACCACGTGTCACATTTTGTAACATAAGTGGAATAACAAAAACCTCCACAAATTTACCACCAAATACATCTAAAATAAACTTTTTAACTCTCAATGTTCACTTTTAAGGTGTTCACTGTCAATACTTGGTGGAATGGCATTATAATAAAAATAATAAAACATTTTTAGTACTTTTTCCACATAAAATTTATTAGATCAGGACCGGTTTCGCTCATCGCGAGCATTATCAACTGATAAGAAGAATACATAAACAGTGATATTTATACAAAGTTAAATTGAAATAAAAAGGTGTAAGCAACTATTAACAATTTAAAGGATTAACAAATTACATTATAATTACACAAGATTAAAATGCTTAACACCCATAACAATTAAAAAATCATCATCAAAGAATAATAAATCTAAGTGGCAAACGATGTCAATTATGAACACAATTAAAATTTGGGAAATATTTAAGCAAAGTAAATATCCTAATGATGAACAGGTTTGATTCAATTCAGCACCTTCCTATAAACTAGCTAAAAATGCGAACCTACTTTTTAAATATAAATTAAATTTCAGTCCTAAATTTAGTATTAAAAATTCGATTGAGTTAGTAAATAAAATTAAAGATATCTCAGTTCCTTTAAATTCTAAGCTTGTTTCTTTTGATGTAGTAAGTTTATTTACGAGTGTCCCTATACCTGAGTTAAAGTTAGCTTTTTTAGACTTTATAGATAGTAAAAATCTTAATCCCTTGTTAGTTAATGATATTAAATCTATTGTCAATTGTTGTATTGACCAAAACTTCTTTAAATTCAATGATAAAATTTACCAACAGTTGAATGGGTTGGCAATGGGTAGCCCTTTGTCTCCTATTTTAGCTGATTTTTTCATGGATTTTTTAGAATCTAAAATCAGTAATTTTGATCTCTTTAGAAATGTCATTTACTGGTATAGATACGTAGATGACATCTTAGTACTTTGGGGAGGTACAGAGAGACAACTTAACCAATTCTTAAAACTTATAAATAACGTTAACCCGCATATTCAATTTACAATGGAGTTGGGGTTGAATAAAATAAACTTTTTGGATTTAACGATCGAGATTATTAATAATCGGCATTGTTTCAGTATATTTAGAAAAGATTCATACAGCGATAACATCATTAACAATTCTTCCAGACATCATATCTCGCATAAATTAGCAACCTTTCATTGCTTTATTCATCGTCTCTTGTTGATTCCGATGACTAAAGCTAGTTATGATCTTGAGTTAAATACGATAAAACAAATTGCAATGAATAATGGTTATGATTCGGATTTAATAGATCGTCTTTTATTTAAAAAACACAAAAAACTAGCTTTGATAAATGTAAGCTCTAGTTTGGTGACTAATGCACCAGTTGTTGAGAAACAATGGGTGAAATTGAGCTACTTGGGTAGTGTTTCAGAAAAGATTTCAAGGAAATTCAACAAAAACCTTTTTAATGTCACTTTTTATAATTCTTTTAACTTACAACGCATTTTAGTAAATTCTAAAGATAAACTCAACATTCTTAACCAAAGTGGCATATATTTAATTGATTGTGATTCTTGTGGAGCCAGGTATATTGGTCAAACGGGAAGAGCTTTTAATATCAGATTTAAAGAACATTTAGCCTGCTCACGTAAAGGGAATGAATTATCTTCATTTGGGAACCATTTGTTCCTAAATAAGCATACATTTGATATCTCTAAAAACTTTAAAATCCTGCATGTTAACAATAAATCTTTAAAACTTGATAAACAAGAGATCTTAGAAATCAATAGACATAAATTCTTGCCGAACTCTAATTTATTAAACGAACAGCTTGTATTTGCATCATCACCTTTGTTATATCCGTTTCATTAACCTAATTCTAGCCTATTATATTTCCATTTTTGTACTGTTTTATTTCTTTAGAATTTTAATTTTCTTAGTTTGTTTTTATTTTGTAAGAATTGATATTGCCTTTATTCTTTTCGCAGGATTCAATTTTGCTGGATTTAGCTCTACTGGTTTTTCCAAACTCAATTTTGAATCTTCATTACTGCTGATTTTGTTGCTTGTACATCATTGATTGGAAGCGGGAAAAACACCAAATCATCATTAGGATATTTACTTTGCTTAAATATTTCCCAAATTTTAATTGTGTTCATAATTGACATCGTTTGCCACTTAGATTTATTATTCTTTGATGATGATTTTTTAATTGTTATGGGTGTTAAGCATTTTAATCTTGTGTAATTATAATGTAATTTGTTAATCCTTTAAATTGTTAATAGTTGCTTACACCTTTTTATTTCAATTTAACTTTGTATAAATATCACTGTTTATGTATTTTTCTTATCAGTTGATAATGCTCGCGATGAGCGAAACCGGTCCTGATCTAATAAATTTTATGTGGAAAAAGTACTAAAAATGTTTTATTATTTTTATTAACTCTCAATGTGTTATATCTTCGCAACTGTAAGCGCTGGGTATATGACGCTACTGTTAGCGTTGTTGGCTTCAGTACCGGATCTCACGGGTTCGAGTACCAAAACGAAAAGCATTCTTTCGGTCGATTTATCGCTTTATGTTTGGAGGCACGAGTGTTTGCGGAGTCTAAGGATTCTCTCCCTTCCTAACGAATCCTTTTATAACTGGGCGTAGCGAGAGCGATTAGTTCACCACTAGTCCTGCCCTAGCCTTATCTTTCTATCCTTACTAGAGAGTAGAAACAGAGTTGAGATACCTTCATTAGCAGGCCATATGCTCCACATAGGAAGCGAACATGGATAAAAATAGTGTTGGATAAGTATAGCAAAACAAATACAATTTTTAAGGAAAAATGATTTTTCTAAGGAAATCTCTTCTAAGTAAAATGCATTTATATTTAATTATTAAGTTTCAAATATTTTTATTGTCAGAAAGTAGTGTCTTTGCATACACCAGACATCCACAAACTGTACGTTAAATCCTCTTTCACACGGGGGATACGTTCCATGTATAACAGCCGTGTAAAAGGTGAAGTGAATTTAGATGAATGAATGAAAGGTGCATTACATTATTTTGACCGTGTTATTTCTAAAACGTTCGAATAAATAAAACTTACAAAAAGAGGATTATGAGTACTTGTTTATTAAAAATGTTTTTAATGTGAAATATTTAGATATATACGTTTTATTTATATGTAATTCAAAAGTTAATGCGAACTTGATCTTTGTTAAATTTAAACTAATTCTTTATAATTTGACTTAATATTTGTAGTATTAAGCCGACCAATCAAATCCAAATATTTAGTAAGCTTGTTCTATGAAACTATTTATTCTCCTTCATTATCGAGGAAAAGAAATTTTTCAATGTGAATTTTTTTTTTTATTATGTTTAATTTTGAAAAAAAATATTTGATACCGCCACAAACATCAAAAAGGGCCGCACGTTCGTTGTGCGTCACTGGCATACATGAATATTCACTAAGCGGCAGACCGCTCCAGAAAAGCTTCCAAATATTTCACTTCTGGACAATATTTCTTCAATAAAATGTCAATATAACTCATTATAATATTTTACCCGAACGATGCTGTATTTCCATAATGGTGGCCTGATATATTCTTTAATTTGTTTTTAGTTGTACAAAAAATAGAGTGAGCTTTCGTTCTGCCCGATTGCGCGTGAAAAGGTCAAATCCCCGAATATGCGATATTGATATTCCGAATTCAAATGAGTGAGTCAGACAAATATTGCTTTTTTAGTAGACTTAGTCGAAACTTTTTCATCAAATTTCTTTGCCAATTTTTATTTGTACGTACGTTTATTTTTTGTATATGTACTAACAAATTCAATTAAAATTTGAATGCCAATACAAGGATGTCTTTAATGTTTTTATTCCTTTCTAAAAAGAGGATAAGCAACTAACTGACCTGACTAACTGACGACCAATTCGTTAATAAAATCGTTTCGTTGAAATGCTTCATTTTGAGCCAAGATTACATGTACATAGTTCTGATTGGGTTAAGGCCAGCGTTTAGCTCGCAATACTTAAAAAAGGGGCTCGCTTAATCTCAAAGCGTTACGTCTCTCTACATTATAAAACGCATAGATCTGGGAATATTGGTTTTCCTCATTTAACAAGAGGCTCGCGCGAGCCCTTGCGAGCACCACCAATACATCCCTGGTTTGAGCATTGATTTAAAAAATGCAGTTTTTTCTACGTCTCAAATTTTTAGCCATTACGTGTAAATTTATTACCTAGGTATATACATGTACAGCACTATGGAAATACACATAATTAGACTGTGGTAAGGAAATGGACGTAACCCACACATAACAAATTTTACATAAGCCAGAAAAAACTTTTTTTGATGATTTTAGGCCAAAGGCAAATTATTAAATATACACAACCTTAAAGTGCTATATATAATAAACTGGTTTTCAATTGACTTTCTTCTTCTCTTCTTTGGCCATGTTCGCTCCCTATGTGGAGCATATGGCCGCCACGCGGCACCTCCATATTTCCCTGTCTCCCGCCAATAGCTTTGCTTCCTCCCATGACATGCCAGCATCCCTCAGTTCCGCCGAGTACATCCTATGGATAGTACCCGACGGACGTCCAGGACGCCGGAATCCCACCGGTCGAAAGAAGAGGCAGGCAGGATTGAGGCTTTCCGGAGGCATCCGCAGCACGTGACCCAGCCAGTTCCAACGTCTCTCCATAACCACTGACGTGACGGGACGCTGTCTTGTACGCTCCCTTATCTCTGAATTCCTCACAAAATCAAACCACCTCACCCCCATTATCCGACGCAAGCATCTGTTCTCGAAGCTCAGAAAAACCGTATACTGAGCTTCGAGAACAGATGCTTCAATTGACTTTATCTAATATTAATTAAAACTTTTTTAGAATTTTTTGATAATCGCAATTTTCGCAGGCCCTAATTTTTTCAAAATTAAAAGCTAAAGAATTACATTTATTCTGCATTTTCAGCCAACTTTTGGTAGAACGTGTATCAAGTTGTATACATTGTGATTATCAAAAATAGCTGTTTGAAAAAACTGTGGGTTACTTCCTTATGCATGACAAATCGGACCAATTTAGCCGCGGTTGAGTAGTCAATTTCGTTGACTACGATTGCGGTACACACAGGATCGAATCCCAGTACACTTTAAAAAAATGTGTTTCTATAGATTAATGTATTACTCCTCAATGAAAGGTTTATTGTAATGTCTTAAATGCTTTTCCACACGTCGATCATAAAAACGGGGTGTAACGAGAACGAATAGTTAGCCACTAATACTGTTCTAGGTATGTATATCCTTCTATCCCTACTCACTTTGAAAAAGAGAAGTTGGGCTTCTAAATAACAGCACGTTCTTGTAAACAAACTATTGTTGGAATGCTCCATTAAAGATAATATACTATACTTCTGGATAAGATTGTGTGAACCAAAAGTTTATTAAATAAATACAAAAAGGGTGGGGGGTTAAAAGTGTGATGATATTTAGGCGTGTAAAAGATTTTGTGGCGAAATCCAGAAGTGGAGAGTCAAAAATATTAAAAATCGCACACTTTCAGAGCTCATTAAAAACCATATGTTGAGATAAACTCCAATGCAGTCCACATGCTTCACATGGGGAGCAGACATGGTTAAAAAGTCGGACCCATTTAAAAATGATCGCCGGAAAACAGTTTCGCTCGTTCGGGCTTCATCTTAGGACAGTCTCGTGTGCAGTCTCTAGTTTCGCCACACAAAATACAAACATTTACAAATGAATCCAACGCAAAAATCGATCAAGCTTATTTAATTCAGGTTGGATGATAAAATAACTATTTCAACACCGTTTCCGGTTGAAAAATCTAAAAATATGGTGTAATTTATTTTTATTTTTTCATTGATGAAAGTTTTAAATTAGAAATTGTGAAAAACTTTCTGCTATAATAAAAGAACATCAAAAGAAGAGTTAAAAATATCTACGCATAGGAAAATTGTAGGTGAACCACAAGAGACATGAGCGACAATTTTGTGTTGTTTAATGCACTGATTCGATATTATGATGAGTTCAATAAAATAGGTTTCTATACTGTCACCGGTTTGACAATAATTCAGTTCATAAAAAAATCTTCCATCAATAATTCAACACTTTTTCAACAGTGGCCCTATTTTTGAGATTGAAGGTTGTGCATAGTTGCATACGAGAATTTTGCTTCTACCGGATACGTCGTATTTTTGGATCAGAGGATCAGTTGTCAAGCTACATGGATAACGTCCTCCCTGGTTATGAGCTATAGAGTTTTAATGTCCGAATACGACACTTTCAGTTGTTAAAACAGGTGTGGGCTATATAGCCACATATGTGGCTCGAAATGCCTTTTTTAATTTGACTTAGCACTACGAGCCCCTTGTAATTTTTTCAAAAAAATATATACCAATCAATCAGCGCCCGCTATGGTCTAGTTGGTTAGAGCTTTCTTTACCAACCAGGTGGGTCTGGGTTCGATTCCCGGTAAGGTCAATGTCAAAATTGGATTTTTTCAATTTTAATTTGAGATTTAAGACATGGGTGTTTGTGAAGTCAATTCTCCTTGAGTTTATCTCAGGTGACTTTCAACTTAAAAATATTTGACGCATTGGCGTAAGCTGTAATGTCATTTTTTTTTAAATGTATAAAAAAAAATCTAAAATGTAAAATATTTCTATATATTAAAAATTGGGGGGCGGATAAAATCTTCGGAGGGCCAGATCCAGAGCGCGGGCCGTAGTTTTGTCACCGCTACTTTAAGACAATAGATAGGTGTCTTAAAACGTATGTAAGAGCAGTGTCGAATTAATCATATGGGATACCCCATGCACAGTGAAATTATTAAGACTAAATTAAAAATGTTATATGGCCTTTATAAAGAGTTCACCAAATTGAAGTCACAGAAAGACCAAGCTCTTGTGAATGACGAGAAATTTACTGCCTTGGGTTTTTTCCGTAGACTCTGTACAATACTAAACAATTTACAACAAATTTGACAAATGTCACTTTAATAGCATGGCTGCTATAACCTTGTTAAACAAATTTCGAGCGTCTCTATTGAAAGACCCTATTTAATAAATGCTAGTTTTGAAGCCCAAAGATTCAGAGACCCCAAACGCGCGCCTTCTGCGCTTATGGGCTAATCCGCCACTCTATATGAATCCTTTCTCGTTTTACAAAACAAAAACTACCCAATGTTAATTATAATTAAGTATTTCGACTGAGTGTGCTTGATGGAATTTCAATATCAAATTTGAATTGTTTGAATTTTGTACTTTTCCATGAGTTTTGTTGCTAACGACCCGGGTTTCGCCTTTCGGCATCTTCAGGCATTCCAAGTGCACGGATGTACTTGAACTGACGCGTAGTAAACAGTTTGTATCGTTTATAAACAAAAATATAAGTAGATCACTAAGTTAAAAGGCTATTAAAATGTAAATTAGCGAAAATTGAATGTATACAATTTTCAATGGATTAAGTGGGTTTGTTATAATTATGGGGATTTTTTGAAAATATTAATGACCAGATAATAACATAGAAATGTTTAAAATAAACTACCCAATGTACTGTAAGACGAGAAAAAAATATTGGCACGCTTCGTTTGCACAGTATTTTCTCTCGTTTGAAAGCGTTCGTTTTACTCAAACGCAAGTGAAAGCACCTTAATGTAAAGCTGGCTTTTATGTATTCTTACAACATCATTTAAAAAAAACTAATCAGTCAACTTTCTCAAATTAGTATACAGTTCTCAGTTTTCAATGGACAACATCTATTTTTAGTAGGGTTTCAAACAATCTGAAAGGTTTGCAAGCACCGGTGTTGAAGGAGAAATGTACCAGGTGTAATGAAAATACACGTACATCAGTTATTCATCAATTTATTGAAACGTGAGAACTAGCGATTGCAAATATAAAGATATTTAAGTGTTACAAAAAAAATATATTAAAAAGATATTAATTAGCAATACCGTTCGAATAAGCTATAAAAATAGTTGTTTTTTTTTCTTCGTATATAATATAATCAAAATAATATTACAACTGTTATCGCGAAATCAATAATACGTGAGAAGTAAATTTAGCAAAATTAACACATGACCGAACGAACGGCATAAAACATGTTGCTTTTTTTAAACGTTTTAAATTTATAAAGTTAAAGAATATCAAATATTCTTTATCTTACAAATATTATTTAATACATGGATGATAGCTGTTACGGCCAGTGGTGGAGTGGGGCCAGGTCGGCGACCTGGCACCTTAAAATGAGCCAGGGCGCCGCGCCGCCCTGCCACTTTTTTGACTTGTAACTTAATTTTCAAGTACATGCATATATTCAAAATACTGTGCAAAATAAAATTTAAGTGCATTATATCAAAATTGACCTATCCGACGTGTTTTACAAAAAAAACAGGGAAGAAATCGATGACCGACCTGGTACGTATGTATTTACCACTACACCACTAGTTACGGCATACACCCTTATCAGAACCATGTTCATCGGTTTTAAGTTCAACCAAAACCAGTGGCGGTTCCTGACCTGAAATCTTGGGTGGGCTAGAGAAAAGCATAGCATTGTATACTATTTACAAAATTTTGCATGCTTCCACTTCATCTTATACATTAATCTACAAGCAAATTAACAAATACTACGACACTACTGCAAAGCATAAATTACTATATAATAAAATCAATGCTAATGTAAGTAAGAAATAATAAAATAATAACCTTAAATTTGTCTTTCAAAGTGAAATAACAAGTACAAAAAGCAATATAGAGCTGTCACAGAGAGCTGTCACTTTTATACAATACATCGTTTTTTATACAATACAGCGGCCGAATTGCTGTTCATTTTTATTCAGCCATTTTTGGGTGAAAAATGCAGGTCGGGCTTAGCCCACCTAGCCCAGTACCTAGAACCGCCACTGACCAAAACCCATTTAAATAAGCATTTACTGTTATTTTGCATTATCAAACCGGTATTTCGATATTGAAAAAAGTTTCGTTTTCGTTAATACCCATATTGCAAACCATCACTAATAATGGCTTGTCTCATAAGGAAGTCGAGTATTTTCAACTAGGAATATTCCCGTTATGATGGGGTTACGTTATCAGCCAGGTCACGGCAATTGTGTTACAGTTAAAGTATTCAGTAACCAGTTCATCCATTGAATAGGTGAATGGGCATCCAGCTGATTGGGAGTAATGATCCATTAGCCACTCGTCTCGACGAGAGCGTCTGAAGCTGGTCTTCGTCTTCCAGGGGCGGATTCTGAGAATCGTATAATTCACAGTGCATTATTGAGAAATCGATAATATTTTTTTTTAATCCATGTCCGCTGCTAATGTAGATTATATTTACTCCTAATGGAGGTATCTCAACAGTTTTTTTTCGACGAGAAATGTTTGTTACTCAGTCGCTCAAGCACTTTTTTCGGGTCGCGGAAAATAAAGTTTGGGAAACGCTGAGGCAGAGAATTAAGAATTGTTATTATAAAAAAACCCACTTTTAATTACTCTCTAATGACAGTTGTCACTTACAGAGTTCGGAAGGCCTAATGGACTTAATGCCGCCTGTGTGGTCGAGTGGTCAACGTTGTTGGCTTCAGCTACGGAGGGCCCGGGTTCAAATCCCGGTACGGACAGTTTTACAAATTGATTTTTCAATCAATTTATGAATTTCTGTTCAAAGGCATGGATGTATGTGATGTCTTGAATTCCCCCCTCTCACCCATCCTATCCTATGAACGGGGCGTATCGAGAGCGATTAGCTTACCACTAATCCTGTCCTAGCCCTATCCTTCTATCCCTACTCTCTTTGGAAAAAGAGAGGTTGAGCAACTGAGTAACAAGCAGTTCTCGTAGAAACACTTCTGTTGAGATAAACTTCATTAGGAGTCCATATGCTCCACATTGGGAGCGGACATGGTTTAAAAAAAAATGGACGTAAATTATATACCAGTTATTTTGAGATAAACTCCATTTGGTGTCCATATGCTCCATATTGGGAGCATATCGACTGTGGAAAGGAAAAAGGACGTAACCCACAGTTTTTACAAAATAGGTTTTTTTCGATTATCACAATGTATCAAACTTGATACACGTTCTATCAAAAGGATGCAAGCTGCAAATGCCGAATTAATATCTAAATTTAGCTTTTAAGTTTGAAAAAGGTGACCTTGTAAAATAATAAAACCAAGAAAAAGGTCTGAAATAAAGGTTTTTCCTGAATTATTTCTTTAATTAATATTAAGTTATGTCAATTAAACACAAGTTTAGAAGTCTCCGTGCACTTATACGTTGTGTATAATTCATAATTTGCATATGTCACAAAATCATCAAAACACGTTTTTTGCGCCTCCTGTAAAATTTGATAAGTGTGGGTTACGTCCTTCTTCCTTTCCACAGTCGATATGGACTCCTAATGAAGTTTATCTAAACAGAAGTGTTATGGCAATATTTGGAGCTCGGGTATGAGTTCAACACTGTTATCAGAGATAGGTGATTTGAAGGATCCACAAACCATGCGCAGGGATTAAATTTCTTTGACGAGATCATCTCAGTCTATCGTGTAACACAATTGGTACACTACAGTAATAATAGAATAAAATATCGTGGCACGATTGTTACAAAACATACAGAAGTTGATAATTCCTTTCGTGCTTTTTAAACAGAGACCATACGTCATTCTTTCACTGATCTGTTTAGATTTATTTATAATATTAACAAATCTCCTTTGTCTTCTATTTTCTAGACGGAAATATTATATTGGTAATTGGCGACAAATGTGTATATTTTTAAAAAACGCCCGCTAACTGCACGGCGCCGGTGCTGCCAATATGCGTGGTTAAATATTATATAGCAGGGATGGCGAACCTAGGCCACGCGTGCCCATGATACCACGCGAACGATTCAGTTCATTAAGTTCAAAAGTGTAAGACCTGCTTTTTACTGTAAAAACTCTTTAGGCAAATTATTAGTTAATAATAAAGATAAAATACATTACTTAAATAAATCCGGGATTTATAGATTGCAATGCTCTTGTTGTACAAAGTTTTATATCGGCAAAACAGAAAGAACACTGAACATCCGGGTTTTAGAACATATGGCAGCCTTTAGATTGAAAAAAGACACGTCTACTTTTGCTAATCACTTAATATCGGAAGGACACGTGTTCAATCAGGAACAAGGGATAAAAATGTTACACCCAAATACGGACAGTCATAAGCTCTTTTTCCAAGAAATGTTAGAAATCAACAAAGCACAGCTGCAAAATCTTCCGATTTTAAACAAAATATATAATTTTCCCACATCTCCTCTTCTATACCCTATATAACCATAAAATCATATAATCATAAAACCTTTGCCGACAAACAAATTATATAATTCTTGAAACTGCTCACTAGTCAAATCTGTTGGCATTCCCATGGGCTTATCCTTTTTGCCAGCAGTGGCTTTGGACTCAGTGATGCATTTATATCTTATATAAACACGAAACTTTCATTTACTAAGCGTCAGTTCAAGTTCATCCGTGCACTTGAATGCCTGAAGATGCCGAAAGGCGAAACCCGGGTCGTTAATGACAAAATTTGTGAGAATGTACATAGTTTGAACGATTCAAATTTAAGTTCAAAAGACTTAATTTTTGCAAAAATTTGCAAAAATCTCATTCATAAATAGCTGATGTGTATTCTTATTGATTATGACTTTATTTTTAAAAATCTCTCTTGTAATTTTTAAGCTTGTGAATAAAATTCATAAAAAAAACTTTATTTTTTCTTTATTATTATTTCTAATTTACTTTTTTATTTTTTTTACTGCTTGGGCACGCCACACAATCGAGAAATAATATTTGAGGATTTTTGGCACGCGGACCTAAAAACGTTCGCCATCCCTGTTACATGTATATGTAGAATGGAAATGGAATCACTTTATCTTTGTCCTGAATAGTTATTGTTTATAAGTTTTTTGCCGCATTGTTCGGAAATTACCATATATCGATCTGAATTTACATTTTTTGATGATTTATCCCAATCGTGCGTTTATAAGTTGAATATCGAGTCGTTGAAACTTGAAAACTAATAATATCTGACCCTCATAAAGGTTGCCTTAATTCAATTACTTCTGAAGAGGCGATGCTGAAATTAATGCTTCATTGATTTGCCTTTCGGCTGAATAATTCTTAAGTACACCAGTAAGCAATTTAGAAAAAATAGCGTTTATTTAAATACAATTAATATTAGATCGGAGAAGTCTATAATAATATTATTTTAGGTCGATACGGCGAGTTAAATTGTGTAAATTCAGTATCAATATAGAATGTACTACTTGTTTATAATTTCACATGTATTGCAATGATGACGTGCGCGTGATTGTTTGTTTGAAAAGTATATTTTTGTACAATATCAATCTATTCTCAATTCACCTACAATTTTTCATTTAATTACAACAATAACACATCAGGGAATCCCAGGAAAAATAATTAAAATGACGTTAATTAACATTTAATTAGTTTCCATGAATTCGAATCAATTAAATTGCTTACCGAAAAATATTTACTCGAATCAGTAACTAATTCTACAGTATTATTTGCATCAGAATCATGGATACATCATCTATCTATTAAATAGTTTCTGAACGTTACGCTGATATGTGTGTATTGGTATAGACCAGCGGTCGGCAAAGTGTGGTCCGCAGAGAAATCTGACATTAGTTTATGAACTTGGTGCATCTTTAGACGCATTTGATCACATTGTTATGAATATGTAATACTTAACACAAAAGTCCAGTAAGTGGTCCGCTGGATTAATTGTGAATTTAGTGGTTCGTGAGCCCAAAACGTTTGCCGACCGCTGCTATAGACTGCATGCACGTCATACTTGAAATTTTAGATCAGCGATTACCAACCTAGGAGGCGCGAAGAGTCCAAAATATTTATTTACTCTTTAAGAGGTGTCTTTATTACTATATGAAATAAAGGATGGGGAGGCGCGAAGATATTTTTTCTTCAAAGGGAGGCGAGTAGCATAAAGGTTGGAAACCACTGGTCTAGATGAAAAGCTTAACAATAAAAAAATTAATAGTTGTTGTACATATAACAACGACTAGATGTAAGCCCGTTGCCCCAACGGGGCGATATTTTTGCATTTTTGATAAATCAGATATTTACTGGCGTGGAAAATCAAATGCACTTATTTATTGAATAAGCCAGAAGGTAATTAACTAATTCTCTAGTTTTTTTTAAATACACCCAGTCTTCTTTAAGAATTAAAATAAAACGGGATTGTAAAAAACACGCAAATATCGAAAAAATGTGAATTCTGGGCAAGTTTAAGCAGCATATCACTGTAAATAATCAAAATTTACGTATGACCTAAATTTAAATGAAGTAAAAAGAATTCTACCCATAGTAGAAGTAACCGTGTAACACATAGGATGAAAAAAATCATCAAGACAGGTGGGGGGGGGGGGGAGGGTGTTGACTCTAAAAGTGTTGATCACATTTAGGATAATCGAAATTAATTGCAATATTTTTTTCGACAGCAATCAGATTTTTTGTGACACATATTTGGGATGCGATCAATTTTCTCCGAGATAAGTGACAAAATATTTTTTGCGAGACAAACTTGGAATGCAATATTTTTTTCGACAGCCATACATTTAGTAATAGTTGTGGTACATATAATAACAATTTATTTTTATATTTTTAATTGCATGTAGTATTTATCTGTAAGAACGATTTTATATAAAGACAATTTCATTTGGTGTCATTCATTTATTATTTGTATCATTATTTATAAATTTTTTTACCAACCTTTGTCACACATTGTTATTGGCCTTACTATTTTTTATAGAAACAAAAGCTTTGGTAACGTTTTACGTTTAACCAGTTTGATAATGTGTAATTAGTACAATTGGCGTTTAAATTTTTAATAAGTATTAAAACATATTTCAATTATACTATGTTCAAATTACCACTAAATAATTACCATTAAATTTAACAAAAATCAATTACTTGACAATAAATTAGGGCTTTTTCCTATGTAACGCGGTGCAACGACGTTCCGGTACATTTTTCTCAGCATTTTTAATGTTTCAAATCAATACTAGAAAATAAAATATTCTGATTTTTTATAAGAAGCCATTGGCTTCTTGTCTCACGTTGGGAAACACTGATCTTTGGCCTTCTTATTGGATTTTTCATTGAACCTTTAATCTTTATATTGCAAATCAGAAACTCAATGCACTATTTTAAGTTTTTGAAGAAATGAAACATAATTTTTGACCCTTTTACAAATGCGTTGCAGTTGTGTTGACGAAAAGGTTTCAAAGCTCTTCTTATTGAAAGACAAAATATGTTTTTCCACGTTAACAGTCAATGGAAATAAGGATGCTAGATAAAAAAATATTGGAGTTTTTACTTGCGTACTTGACCAAAAATATTGACTTGAATTCCATTCCACGGGTGGGACTCTCACCCTTCCAATCATAAAATAAACAGGGCAAAACTAGAGCGATTGGTTAATCACTAGTCCTGTCCTAGCCCTATCCTTCTATTTATACTCTCTTCCAAAAAAAGAGAGGTTGACCAGCTGGGAAACAAGCAGTTCTCGTAAAAAGCCCTATATTTATATGCCTTAATTAGGAAGCCATATGCTTCACATTGAGAGCGGACATGGATTATAAAAAAAAATCTTTCGTAAAAAGTTCGACAAAAAGTGAGTTCCAGCACCTTATATTTCCAAAAAAAGCACTACATTAAACTTACAATAAAAAAAATTAAAACGAATAAATTCCGACGCCTCCATAGCTCGTTACTATTTTTTGCTTCATGCAAACAAAAAAATATGTTATACAAATAATAAGAATGTTTCAATATTTTATGTATTATTGTTTTTAGTTTATTTGTCGTCTGGGATTTCAACCGACTAGAGTTACTATGGTGTCGTGCTTACGTACCTATTTTACGTGAGATCAATAATACACAGATTATTCTTGTTAAATATTTATTCACTTAACATGAAACGAGACTTTCTCTAAAATTAAACATTTGATATCAAAAAGAAGCTTGGGCAACTCATACACGTATAAAAATAACATAAATTCTTCGAAAGATCATTAATAATTAAATATATAGGTATGTTAAGTATAAAGAATTTATGTTGGCTTAATAAATAGCGGTGTCTAAATATATTCATATTATAAAATTATTTTCGTCAATTATCGTTAAAAAATCGTAATTATTGATAAAAAAGAATCTTGAACATTTTTTATAATATTGAACAATTCCACGTAAACATATTCATTGCTCGGACTGACCCGGACAGCCTCATAATATTTATTATGCTTCGGAATAGGTATTGGTCAAACTGTATGTGCATAAGTATATTCAATCCTTCATACTTACATACCTCGTACATTTAATAAATTGAGTATTGATTTTCTTTACAAAGATTTAATGACTTAAAACTATGATTAATTTATCACATTATATTTTGATGTTGAATACTATTTTATAGTAGCATTATAATTTGTATATAATATTTTAAAACTACAATCAAGTAAATAATATTCAGTGCAATGTCAGTAAATGTTTTTTTCCCTCTAGCAATACTGGATTTCAATGTATTGTTTTGGTAACTTGTTGCCAACGTAGCCATCGGAATGAAACTGTGTCAAATGTGTTTACGTTAGTGTTGGATGTGTACATATTGTGTATGTGTGCTTTGGAAAGATTGATTTTCTCTCTAGGGCAGCGCTAGGGTTGGATATACAAGGGTTGGGGTAGTCGGTGTTCAAGATGAGTGCTGTGGACGAGATACTGAGCTTTCAGAAAAGCCCCGACGAAGATTTCTACGGATTGCTCAATTGCGATGAGAATTCATCTGTGAGTTATTTATTTCATTACAATCGCAGTTAGTATTAATATACGTTATTATTTCGGGTATTCTTTGTGTTTTTAAATCAATATGCAAGCGAAATCAGGTGGAGTCGTCACAGGTCACGGATCACTAATGTTTTTATGCATTATTTTAGATAGAGCAGATTACATCCGAATACAAGGCTCTGGCTCTCCAGTGTCATCCTGACAAGAATGACGGAGATAAGGAAGCCGAGGCGAAATTCCAGAAATTAAAGGTACGAAAAAGTCAAATATTTTAAGTGCGATGTAATATTTGTTTTGCAAAACACCCATGATCTGTATTTACTTTCTATAAGACTTGCCTTGCAGTTTGTTTTTTTACAGTTTCTTTCTCTATCATATGACCCTGAGTGCGAATTATTAATTTAAAAATATGATACAAATTGGTTTGGCAATAAACGCTCATATAACTTAATCAAATGTACTCAAGGAGAATATTGACTTGGGTATATATTTTTCGCGTCGCTTACATTTTACAATTAATCGTTAATTAAAAATAATTTTATGGAATGTTCGTCTTACTATATTATATTTTATTACTTTGTGAATGAACATATAATATCTTATCGAAAACATTGTTTGAACTACACATTTATAATGAAATTCACCAAAGGCCTGTTAATAAAAATATCTTCATATTGGATTCCGATTGGTATCACATTTGAAAAATAAAATATCTAGAAATATTAAAACTGACCGCATAATTGTTTTACTGAGGTATTCCTTATACCACAAATGTGGTTTTAAATGTAGATGTATAAAATATAAATTATGATTCTTATTTTTTTATTGATTACTCATGTTGATATTTATAAATTACCTATAAAAAAAACAATTATAATTTATTGCACTTCAGATTTTAGTATTCTTGAAAACTTATCCTTATAGTAACAACTTAAATAAAAGGTTGCTTATTACAAAAGAATCGATAAGAATGACTCGTTTGGGTTTGATTAAACTTTGCTATCAGTGGCATAGCCACCTCATATCACATGCAACGTTCCCTCTAAGCTGCGCGCGTGCGCGGCCGCGCAGTAGTTGAGAAGCCCCCGCGCACTCATTCCGGGTTGGCGCGCACTACAAGACAGTTGCTAAATTAATATTTGATCATTCCGCGCAGCCTTTGAAATTTCCGCGCAGCTAACCCTTCGGCTTAGAGGGAACGTTGATCACATGCAATGCACGTGGGCCCACCAATAAGCGGGGCCCAAATTTCTACAGACTCATTATGAAAAAATACGGCGGGGGGGTTGCGTGACATTTGCATGAACGCCCCTAAATTTCTAGCACTTTTTGCTATAAACTATTATTGTAAATTACTTCTACAATTGATCAATTGGATGCAGAATTATTTAACTAGCCTTTTTTTTTGACTTAAATTAAACGGTAATTTTATATGTTTCACTATAATTTGAATGTCAATTGGTTTTCACTACTTTATTTTATATTAAAGTATTCTACATAAGGAAATGGGTCTCCTACACGATTTACGAAATGTCAGTTAGCCTAAATCTGCATTCAGCTGACAATTAAAATAAAGAATGAACTAAAATATTTAAAATTCTACTGAGCAATTTCATAAAAAATAATCCACCTCAGCCTCACCCGCATTCAGATGTTTAAAATTTAGCTTTCATGATGATTTAATAAGTTATTTTAAGCATAAACACCAACAAATTAATTAATTCTCTAATAGTAAATCAATAAATGGATTGCCAGGTGTTCGAATCATGATGGGAGTTTCCCGACTTAGATATTGTAATTCCAATCTCCAACGTATAGTCGGTAATTAAAGATTGCTTTCTTTATGACATGAATTCAACTATAGTACACCTTAATCACAATGAAATTGTATAGAAAAATAGAGAATTTTGTTAATGAAGACATTTAATTAACAGCTTAACGACCGCGGACGCGTATTTGAGTCTTTGAAAAACAAAGGTTGCTGGTCGGCGGACTCATATATGCGTATAGGCGAAGTATCTGGAAGCTAAGAAAATTAAATTTGGTAAAGATATCTCAATTTGTTTACAAATTATAGTGAATTTAGAAAAATTACAATTTTTCGCAAAATTTTATTTCGCCAGGTGAATTTAAAAAAAAAGTGCAGTCGTTAGGCTGTTAGGTTTTTTAGGTTTCAACTTTTTTTATGTATGGTGAAAAATGAAAAATAGATAGTTTTTTTTATGCTTGGAAATGACTCAAAACTATTTTGACTTTTTCTGTTGAGCCTTTCATGTCATTATAAACATTTAAAATCTAAAAGGGCATTGATTTTATCATTTGAAAATTCTAATATGCTGTTTTAAAAAACTGGCATCCCTGGACCGATAATATTTTTGGTGCAATTGTTTTGAAATCATTTTTTTTTGGAATTATAACAGGAGGCAAAGGAGACGCTGTGCGATCCAGAAAAACGCTGCAACTACGACAAGTGGCGAACCAGCGGCATCTCCATCAGCTACAAGCAGTGGCTGGGAATGAAGGAGCACGTCCAGCAATCCATGCACTGGGCCACTCCCAAGACTAAGGACAGAATGCTCGCGGGCAGCGGAAACGCTGCTCCGGGCGGAAGCACCTTGGGAACGGGACCGGGAGCCGCGCGGCGTGCTTCTGAAGGCGGGGCTGCTCATTGGGGCGGACGTTGGACAGGTCAAGGACAAGAGCCTCCCGCCGAAGTCGTCTCCAAATTCCGCAACTACGAAATCTAAAGTCAATTTATTTTCTGCTTTGACATGACTCTCCAAATATCAAATTCTTGGCAATGACCTAAATAAATATTTAACAATTACGTTATTCAAAAAAAAAGTAAATCATTTTGTTACGGTTTAGTGAGTATTAAAATGCTCTTGCTTTTGTTTTTGTCATGTCAAAGAAGATATTTATGCATTTTTTTTTTATTTAGTTTTATTTTATAATAGATTTTTTATATTTCAGTTATATTGGTCAATGATTAGTTTCTTTATCGGTAAGAGATCTGTGAAGAATTCATCAGAGTCGCTAGTCATCTGGACAGATGAATCATATCTTTAAAAACCAAAAGTTTTATCTGTATAAAAACTTAGGTTGTTGTGATCAAACGTTATAAAGGTATAATTTGATTTGGAATCTCTAATGCCAAGTATTCCATTGTTTTTATTTAAGAGTGTAGTGTCATATCCGAAAAGTACCCCAAAGGTGTTGTGCCTGTCTTTGGAGGTATCGTTTCATTCCGATATTATAATTTTTAATTAGAGTATGATTTACATTGTCAGCGTGAACGACCCCTTTTAATTAGGACACTAGTAAAGTCGTCAACGTCGTGATAATCTTCGAAGGAAACCGGTGAAGCAGTATTTGTGGCTCCTTTACAAGTCACTGTCTCACCGGGCTTCCCGTCGAAGGTCATTCTTTGTATTAGATTAGGCACAATATATTCATCAAGTCAGCTTTCACAAAATAGTATTACAATGTATTTGCAATCGATGTACTTTAATGTCTTGTTTGTTGGGTGTAATAATATCTGTCAAAAGTAGTCGTTTTAAATTGTAAGAGATGTTATATTTAATCGTCCCTCTATGTACCTTGATCAATTTACATTCCTATGTTCTGATCGTAGAAGTGATGAGATGTCGGTCGACGCTGAATAATTTAAAATAAATGAATTTAAAACGTAACCAAGGTTGTTCTCGCACTCAAAATTAGTTTTATACATGACGAACAATCACATTTGGGTCATTCGATGACGCTAATTATTATTAAAAATAAAAAAAGATAAATTATATTCTTAAAGCAAACCTGTCCCCGGGGCAGACGTACTGACTATTTTTGGATACTTTATTTATTTTCTATTTGCTTTGAAAATTGTTTTTTTTTTAATAAATTTTTACCTACGTATATTTAATGATCAGAAAGATGTGATAAAGATAGTACCTTCTTCCACAAACAGGGTATCGCAACGGTCGGCGGTTTCGAGAAGGTGCCCCTGCGAGTTTACGGTGAGTTTTCAAAGAAGTCGCTCGATCATATTTAATCTTGTCTATGGTCAGTCGCCTAGTTCTTCCGCGTAGGACCCCGATCCTTCGTATTTCTATATTGGACCACCAAATTGTACAATCAATGTAAAGTGTTCCTAACTTAGGTATTGTTACGCGGGTGTGTGCGTCAGACTCATAGTTTCCATTACCTATGCGCTGTGTGCTATGCGCCCACCGTGGTCCTCATTGTATGTCGTAAGTGTGTAGTTGAGTCTCATTGTTACATTGTATGACAAGGCCACTTAATGCCAATTAATTGTCTCAATCTTTGATGTTTTACAATAAGATTTACGGTTATCATATTGTTAAGGATATTTAATCATTTTGATGTTATTAAACCAAAATAAGAATATTATAAATATATATTGATGTTCCAACAATTATTCTGCTTTTTTATTCAACAAATCCTTACCAGTTTTTAGGGGTAGAAAAGTCCATTGAATTGTTATATACGATATGTTTTTAATTTTTATATGCAGTAAATAAATATTCAAAGGA
Organism: Himalopsyche tibetana; assembly: GCA_030503985.1. Classification (NCBI taxonomy): domain Eukaryota; kingdom Metazoa; phylum Arthropoda; class Insecta; order Trichoptera; family Rhyacophilidae; genus Himalopsyche; species Himalopsyche tibetana. The sequence goes on along the minus strand of JAPJYX010000009.1, from coordinate 3,729,818 downwards.
AAATAGAAAATCACAAAAGATTTCATATACGTTTTCAGGCACCGGCACAGGTATGAATTGTTTTATTGCAGGGTCCAGAGTACAGACCCGTGTTCCTTTATCCGCCAGTTAATGAACTTAAACAATTCTGTTTGGGTTACGATGAAAATAAAAAGAACCAGGGCTTATGGTGTGTAGACAATTTCCTCGGAATGGCCTATGATTGGAATAGCCTAAAGCTCCTCTTCATCTCAATCCGGCTATACATCTGCAATGCTGAAGAGAAATATATTTTTCATTTTAGTATACCTACTGCAATTTTATTATTGAAAGAAAAGGTTTGTGACGTTACTATATTATTGAATAAACACTAAATGTTATGGATCAAACACCGGTAAGCAGTGGTGTGCTGCCATGGGTTTGCACTGGCTCTGCCAAGCTGGTTTCTAAAATAATTTCTTTTCGGAGAGCCAGTTCCTAAAATGCTAAAGTAATATCTCAGAAATTAATGACAGCAGATGATAGACGAATAAGACTCGTCACGGTTATTAGTATACCCGTAAATTCCTGTGATTTTGGATCAGAAATTTTTTGAAAGAACTAATAAAAGAAACCTTTGGTGTTGGAAATTTCTGGGTTTTTGAAATTCACATGAAATTGAAAATCCCAAAATCGCCGACCGAGGTGCGAGCCGGTTGATAAAATTTTAGCAGCACTCCACTGCTGGTAAGTAACTAAATATTATTATTACAAGTGGATAAGATTCATTGAAATGCTATCCAGGCGTCGTGAAAAAAACGATTGCTGACGTTGTGTTATGACTTATGAGCAATGAAACATAATCCTGTCAGTCAGTTAGAGAATGGCTGTCATCCATTTTAACATTCCTGTGCTGAAATTTTGTATTGTCATTCTTTTTTAGTTATTATATATAGCATTATTATGGGTTTTTATTAAAAATTATCCACTATTTAGTTATTTACAATATCAATAAAAAAGATTTATGTAAATATTTTTTATACTTTCAATCTTACAACAAACAAAATACAGTCAACCCTTCTATAGCGTCGAGATAGGGACCACGCTATAGAATGTGACCATGTGACCAAATGGCAACCATACAAAATTTGGGGTTAGATTTTCAATTGTATTTTGTGATTTGAAAAAAATCAAACATTTTCCATTTTTATATTTTAAATGACCTTGTAGCAGGAGTTGGCTGGAGGGAGCTCAGAGGGGCTCGCGCGAGCCCCTTGTTAAATTTTACTAAGGCTGGCGAACCCCTTGTTAATTTAAGAGAAAACAATATTCTCAGATCAAATTAGTACATAACTGCAATTTCTGACGTATATATATTATCTACGACAGCTTCAGTATACACAGTAGTACATTTTTGACCATTTACATTAATAAGTTTATTGTTACATATTATAAGTGTATTAAGTAACAATCGATTGCTTATTTAAGTATTGCATATAATTCCATTGAACTGATAAAAAAAAATTAGAATGATTGAAAACCCCTGAAAAGTGTATACATAATGCATTAAAAAAACATGTGCATCAATTTACTTGATCATAATTTGCTCCATGGCTATACAAGTAGAAACATATTTTTTTACTGTATTGTGATGAATATCCCTGGAATGGTCTTTGACTGCGCCGCACCAGTGATTCACAGAATTTTGTAAAATGCAATAGAAGGGACCGCTATACGAAACGACAGCCGTAAACGCTATAGGAAAAAACTCTATAGAAGTTAACGCAAACAGGGAGCTGAAATGACAGAAGAAGAAAAGAGAAAACCTGCCAATATTCGTCTTAAAAATAATATTTTAGATTATATTTATTGCGTATGGTATATTTCAACAAATAATTGAGGTGTCATTATAGATAACATTCAATCCCAATTTGAACGCAGCATGTTTATTTTTTATTTTACCAGTTCAAAAGCATCTTAATACACAAGAGTCATTGATATCTGAATACTTCGTTGAGTTAGCACGTCGTGGTTGGTATCATTTTAAAGTTCTATTAAAACTCTTTCTATTTTGACATTTTTTTTTTAAATTTGCCACTAGAAAAAGGCAGAAGCCTGAAATTGATGAGGTAGTTTCACCTGCTCCACATTAATAAACTTTTTATGGGGCCCAAATTCCTTGGCTGTTTTTTTTCCCGAGCCTTTTCAAATGATCGTATACCACTGTCTTCGGGCAACCAAGTTCATGTGACAATTCCTCAATTGTTTTGCGCGAATCAGATTCGACCTACGAGTTCAGGGTGTACAAACTGACGCAAAAAAAAAATGGTCATTTCTTTCCGAACTACCTATTATATATATTATTTTTTTTTCCTTATGCTTTCTTAAAACAGGAAATATTTTTTAAAAAAAGAAAGGATACCCTACCAAATATTTTTGTTTCCAAAGGATGTCCCTGTGACGACAAAGTTTGTGATTCCCTGCTCTAGTACAAAAGCATACACATTGCTATTTAAGCAGTGCTTGGAAAAATTAAAAATTGAAATTTAATATCTGATTTATTTGAAACATAGCTGTGTTTTTCCATTTATAAACCTTCCAGTTATCACTTAAAATTGATGACCACAATAATGGAGCATTGAATTTTTTTTTATTACTTCCATTGGGTGTTAGTAAATGAATGCATAATATCTTAGGAATTTAAATGGAGTCAGTTCTCCATTGACTAATCATTGTTATCAAATTTCAAATGAGTCATTAGAATTTTTTCTGAATAATCACCATAACAATTCACACAAGCTTTGCCTGACAAGTATTTGATTTCAGTTGTGTTTCAAAAGTTAAAAGACGTGCATTGCTCGGTTGTTATATTTCAAAAATAGTAAAGTGGTTTAATAAAGATTGTTTAGAGAATTTATTGTATGTGACAGCAAACACAGTATGGTATAATGCTATGATTTTTGATGCATGTACTAACTATGTTTGTTTCCACATGCTGTGAAATATCTGCACGATTGGCTGCCTTCCAAAACTGTCAAAAGCAGTCAAGTAAAACGCATTGCATATATACACAACAGACTTGTTATATAAAGTATATACTGCACATCTTTATGTAACATCTTTGTTGTAATATATCTACTCTCATCGCAACATGGCGGATGACAGTTCAGGTAAAAAGTTTTAACAGTGGTTATGATTCAGTTGACATGGAGACTTCATATTTGCTAAAATTGGCAATTTTCACTATGATACAAATACCATTGTGTTATAATAGTTAACATTTCCTTCCTGTATAATAGTCAGGATTCAAATTCCTAATAGAAAATTTAAATTAACTTTGATTATTCCACGTATTGTGTAACTAACTGTGACACGTGTTTCGCCTCTTTCAGAGGCATCTTCAGACTTACTATCGCAAAGATTGCTTAAGTAATGAAGCAAGATTGATTCTAACATTTTAAAATTATAAAATTACAAAATGGATTGGGTTTTTTTTCCTTTTAAGAGGAGCAAGGAGGGGGGTGTAGAATCGAAATAAAGCAAACAGATAATGATACTAATTTTACTAATGAGTTGTAAACAATCAGAATGGGATTTTTCCTTTTTAATGGAAGCAAAGAGGGGATTATAAAATGCAAACAAATTTAATCATACTACTAATGACGTTAAACATTACAAACTATTAAAACTAATGAGCTACAATCAATCATCTAGGTTTGTGATTACTCTATTAATTGGAAACAATTTGAGTAAAGTGAGTGATTTTATAATCCCCTCTTTGCTTCCATTAAAAAGGAAAAATCCCATTCTGATTGTTTACAACTCATTAGTAAAATTAGTATCATTATCTGTTTGCTTTATTTCGATTCTACACCCCCCTCCTTGCTCCTCTTAAAAGGAAAAAAAACCCAATCCATCTTGTAATTTTATAATTTTAAAATGTTAGAATCAATCTTGCTTCATTACTTAAGCAAACTTTGCGATAGTAAGTCTGAAGATGCCTCTGAAAGAGGCGAAACATGTGTCACAGTTAGTTACACAATACGTGGAATAATCAAAGTTAATTTAAATTTTCTATTAAAATGAACTTCCACAAAGTTACCGCCGAAACCATCGAAAGTATTCAAATTCCTATTCAAATTGCCTAATATGAAATCAGTAGCCGCTGCAGACTTCATAAATATACTGTACATAGAGTGACATCATTTAATATTATAAACATATATTGTACCGACAGCAAGTAACAAACATGATCGTATTACCGTGATTCATTGTATTATATTATAGTGGATTGAATTTTCTGTCTATTCATGGAGAGTTCTTGTACACATATGAATCACTATCGACAATATTCACTACTCATGTAAGCAATACAAAATTTACTATCTAAGCTAGAATCACTGCTAAGGTTTTTAATGCTTTTTATATTATTGTACTACTCATTTTGTCTTTGCAGAAATCAAAAAAAGATTTTTCTTTTTAAATTTCTTCAACTATTAAGAAGATGCGCCATTTGTGCGGTGGACAAGTTTCAAAAGAATCCGCGTAAATGGAAACCACATAAATTGAAGTGTGAGATCTTTAAATAGTTATAATCAATTAAAATAACTGCAGCGCCGCTGGAATAGCACACAAACAGCACTAGCACATCACATTGTGTCAGTTCCACTACGAAATTCATCCAGTTAGATTGTTTCAAAAGCATTAAGTGTGTATTGGTGATATCAATGTAATAAGGTACCATAATATATCAGAAATTCTTAAAGTGGTATCAATGATGGCATATTTTAATGAGCAGTGAATGTGTTAAATAATGATTTATGAAATAAAACAATAATTATGCTTATATAAATTTTAATACACAAATATAAAATGTCTTCCAAGTGTATGAAAAAAATACGCAAATATAAGCAATCAATTTATAAAATTATGCTAACACTTAAAAAATAACAATTTTTATTAATCGATAAATTCTTACATAATTATAAGATCATAAGGAACATTTGGTTTAGAGCCGTTATATCGATACAATTTCATAAAAAAAATATGGCCGCCACAATAATTTATCTATTTGCAAAGTGGAACAAACATAAATAGTATCATTGAAATCAATGCAAACTGTCAAGGCAGAAGTTTTATAAAGTATTTATAAATTGACAGCCTGCTGAAAGTTTGCGAATGAAATTTTTGAAGTACGGGCCAATGAGATTTTGAAATCACTAGAAAATCACATCAAATAAAAGTTAAAGTAAGCAGAGTCTTGTCGTAGCTTCTTCATCATTATCTCGATGTGATCCCTGTTCTCACTGGCTTCACAAAATCTTGGTTGATGCCCTCCATTTGGTATTCTAAATTACACGGCTTCAAGAGTTCCTGTCCGCTCTGGTGAATCCATTTGTTAGAGACTGAAACGAAATAAAAAAATGTAATATTATTTTATATTGCTGTGTGTGACCTATTTGGCAGAAATATAATTAGACCATGTTTTAAGTATTTGGTTTGATTTTGTTACGGAAGTGGTTGAACAAGGTATGGAAAAACATTTTATTGTATTTATTATGTATTCAAGATGAAGCTCTTGCCATAGAACTATATCAAGCCTTTGAGAAATATGGCCGTTCAGATAAGTATTGCATCTATTTTAATTTTGTAGACTGGTAATTTCTATTAATATTTAATTAATGTACGCTACACGTATCGATGGCTATGTTCCATAGTGCTACAAGTGGAAATTAGTAGTTTTGAGATATGGCTGACCAAAGTTTTGACACATCTAAACTGAGTTGTGAAAAGGTGATAATTATTATTTGTTTCATCTCTTTAGTGAATCATTTATCTCAATTCAATTCAAATGAATTGAAATGTTGACAAAACCATAAAATGATATTTCAAATACTATTTATATGGAACTGGGAGAAGAGATTGTTTATATTTCTTTATTTTTATATGTAAACGTCTGCCCACTGAGAGAAAATATGTATTTTTTTCTTCATGAAAAAAAATAAAAGCTTTACGATAAGTTGAAATACTAGTTGATTATTTGATGATGGGTGTTTTCTGCGCTTCGGATCAAATCCCAGTACAGACAGACTGAATTGATTATGGATTTTGTTCAAAGGCCTACGATGTCTAAATTTCCTTTTCACCCATCCGAGCCTAAAAATGGAACAATTAGCTAGCCCAGAGGTGGGGAACCTTTTCTTCTCTAAAGGCCGCATTCATTTTTCTGATTCGACATAAGGCCACAGTAAACATAGGACGGGATTGATTAACAGCTTAACGACGCGTATTTGAGTCTTTGAAAAACAAAGGTTGCTGGCCGGCGGACACAATATTCAATCCCTTACCCTACTTTTCCTCGCTACACTTTTTCCCCAGATATCTCCTAACCTCGTTTTTTTTTTAGCTCACCGAGGAATTTGAAATCCTGAATTTGCTATACTTTTTCCCCAGATATCTCCAAACCTCGTTTTTCCAGAATTGATCAGAAGGCCGCACCGGAGTGGCCAAAAGGCCGCGGGTTCCCCACCTATAGTTTTGTCTATGCCCTATTCTTCTATCTTCACTCTTCCAAAAACAAAGAGAGATTGAGTGACTATAATTTGGATATACTTAATGCTTCAAAAATAAAATTTATCTTCAGTTTACATTCAAAAGATATGTGAATAAAAATTGTTTTAGTATCTTACCCCATTTAGATCCCTGAAGAACTGGACACGCAGCATGCCGAGTCGCAAAGTTGCCTTCACCAGACGGATGTAAGTTCAACCAAAATACTCCAGTGCCTTTCTGCGGCTTCACACTCAGACCTAATTCGGGGAATACGGTGCCACCTCCTTGGGCGACGTCTGACATCTAAAAAACATCACATGGATATTAGATAATCGTTTCATGCTACAAAATCGTCAATACTTAACACATTTTTTTTAACATTATTACTTTTTAATTTTTAAACTCATAAGCATTTTGAACAGAAGCTGGTCCAGATAATTTTACAAAAATTTCAACAAAGTATGTGATACTTTTCAACTTAGTCATCTCAATTGAGTATTTACACGATTGTCTTGTTTGAAATAAATAACTTAATGTCTTTCAATGAAAATCTGACTGAAATAAACATTTACATTTAAAGAACATGAATAAAATGTATAAAATTGAATTTTTGACTAAAAGTATTTATTTTCAAACGTAAGCTCAAGATTTAATGAAAAAACATGCCCTGTTTGTGATGTACGTAAGATATAAATATGTCGGTATTAATCAAAACTGGTCATTTCCAACAAAATTTGTTTTGTTGCTGGTCAAATCCAGAAAAAAAAATCAAAAGTTAAATCAGTGACCACTCCAAAATAAAAATGTAAATTTCTTGTTTAGTAAGGTTTTTTTATTAATAACCATTGTTCAAACCGGTAAATGGAAACCATGATTATAAAATAGCACAATATAGACTGACTGGTTAAATTAACTTGATTAAAAGAACCCTGAAAACCTAAAAAAAAAGTTGATTTAATCAGTTACATCTATGATGGAGATGACCATGTTTGTTTTGTAACGTCACATATGACAATGAAATACATTTATTTACAATTTCTTATTGTAAAAATTTCCTTGGTGGTGATTTTCCTTCTATCAAAACACTCTAGGTCATAGGTTCCCAACCTTTTTCGGGTGGCGACCCCTTTTTATAAAAGCCATGTGATCCTCGGCCCCAATGCAATTGAAAAAGGCATTTTTTAGTTGACTCTAGTTTTAATAGAAAATTAAAATTAACTTTGATTATTCCACGTATTGTGTTACTAACTGTGACACGTGTTTCGCCTCTTTCAGAGGCATCTTCAGACTTACTATCGCAAAGTTTGCTTAAGTAATGAAGCAAGATTGATTCTAACATTTTAAAATTATGAAATTACAAAATGGAGTTTTGGGTTTTTTTTTCCTTTTAGTCTAGTTTAGACTCTAGTTTTAGTTTTGTTGTTCAAATCCAAAATCGAAAGAACTTGGCGACCCCCAGAAAACCCCCGAGGGGGTCGCGACCCATAGGTTGGGAGCCCGTGCTCTAGGTGGTTTTGTTGCATTAATATGAGTAATAAACAATTGAAAATGTAATGGCATGGAGCATTTGTATTGAAGCTCTCTTCATAAAAAATATACTTACGTAAAACAAGACAGTGGCAATTCGGTTTCCATTTCCCCATTCTCCACCAAATGCACCTTTTTCTTCTTTCTGTAAAACGGGTTTCAATTAAATATAATAAAGTAATAAATTGTTTTGACACATATCTATAGTGAGTTATTTATTATTCTTATCTATTAGTTTATTTTTAACACTTGAGTACCAAAATATTGAAAATAGGATCAAGGAGCAACAGGGTATAAAGTGACTCAGACAAATTTGGGTAATATTTGCATTGCATTTATTGAGGTATCATTGAACATTATAATAAATGTCAGCTAGATATTATTGGTATTCAGCGAATGGTTGAAATAAGAAGAATTCTGCAATGCGAATGACCCCGCTCGAAACTCAAAGGTTAACGAAGCATAAACACACATGGATTCTTAATGTAAAGTTTAATCAGACATATACTATTGTTGAAAATTAAAATGCACCAAATGGAAAAATACATTTGAACAAATTTACAGTATATTTTTTGCTTAAATTTAATTCATAGCATTTTAACCCTTTGCGGTCGTTAAAAAAAAAAAAAGTTCCAGTATAGGCTTTATATTTTACATTTTATAATTGGATAATGTATGGTATCTCTCAAAACATTGGCCTAAATGGAGACCGGGTTTTCTGGTACATGTCACACAAATAAAGTTTGTCTCCTTCCTTCCACCTGGAATTTTCCTATTGGAACATACTAGACAATCTTTATGTTTCCCCTCCGGATTGGCGTAAATGAAATAAGGCTTGTTGTCTAGTCGTTGCTCCTCGTCCGTAGTGGATACTCGTCCAGGTTTTTTATTCAGGACTCTAAAATCACCAATAAGGCTCAATAATAATTCCGTACGAAACGTTCTGTTTCATCGGTTTCTTTCCTTCTTTTATGGCACATGTTTTGTGCAAAATGTATGCGTTGATTATGAATACCTGAAATAATATTTCTAATTCTTGCAATTCAATATCCAGTTCATGCATATAATCACTGTCGTCACTGCTTTCAAACTTATTTATATCACTGTTTTTTTTAACAATTTTTGGCATTTTTTATATCCGTGGGTTTCGCACAAAAATATAACGAATATTGTATGATTACGAAAAAAATATCGTAAGCATAATCGGAGATGTTCGTGAGAGCGCGTCAAGAGTCACTGCCTTTGTTTAGGAATTTACTCGGCAACGGCGCCCAACCTTCTCCTTTTTGTCTCTAGCAGGTAGGCGAAACACTGTGAAGGATTGTAAAAATCAACATTCCTTTCCAAATACTGTCCCAAATACGATACGCAAAAAAAAAACACATGATTTTAAATCTGAATTGGAAAAAAAATGTAGAAATAAAATGTCGAGCCAGACTCGACATAGGACCCACCGGAATAAAATCGATGTCGAGTCAGACTCGACATAGGACAAAGAGTTAATAGTGCTAAGCAAACCAATCAATAAAACTTTGTTATCAAAAATCACTATGGTTAAAATATTTATGCCTATTGCCATCTGTTTTTTTAATCAAGACAGCAGACAGGAATTCAGTAGTTCGTTAAGAATACTGTCAAAAGACCGCTGTGGTCATCAATTCTTTTACTTTATTGGTTCTGTTTATTTTCATTACAACTTTAATTACCCTAGCAAAGTCAAAATGTGGCTCGTAGTGTCCACCGATTCCGTAATTGACGACTTGAAGCTCTTCCGCTGTGTCCATACTGAGACCGGACATGTCTGACGCACGCTGGCTGATTCTGGCAACAATTTTGTGCTCTTCGTCTTTCAGCCATGCAGATTTACTAATTCTATACTTGGCTACAACCAGTTGACCGGTTTCCGAGTCCTGGACAGTAGCGCGTTTGAACTGAAAATAACAAAAATCACAATTAATGTTTGGGTACCTTGCAGGCAACAAATTCTCTTAGAAAGTTGAACATACTGAGTTAGAGAGTGCCTTTTGTATGAAGGTAAATGAATAGGTATTGTTTTCTTTGACAATTGTATAAACAAGACTTTGGTAGGTTTTACAAATTTTCCAATAGTAAGAAATTCAACAACACAAGAGAATAATAACAAACAAAAGACTCAATTAGATCCTAACACGTTAGACGTGCCAGAAATTTCTATCGATGAAAGCGATTTATGTCTAGTCCTTCATAAAAGTCACCGCATATAATCAAGTAGCGGTGAATAGTATTATTTTGTCTGAATTAAAATACATATTATGAATATTATGTTGCGTAATTTACTTATCGGATCTTCATTATTACCGTTTTTACACGATTTTCTATACCACAATGCTATTCATTTTTTCAAATAACACAGTTTTTAAAATTCAGGGAACTAATCTCCAAAGTAAAAGGTTTTTTGCTAAGGCAAAAGGTTAGCTGCGCGGAAATTTCAAAGGTTGCGCGGAGCTATCAAATATTAATTGAACAACTGTCTTGTAGTGCGCGCCGACCCAGAATGAGTGGGCGGGGGCGTCCCAATTGCTGCGCGGCCGCGCACGCGCACAGCTTGGAGGGAACGTTGCTAATCTCATATTTTTCAATGGACTCTATCACTTTTTTTTACACATTTTTTTCTACCGTTTAAAAAAGAGTCATGTGTATGTTGAAATTTACAAATACAAAATATTTTTTTAAGCATCATATAATTTGGATTTATTTAAGCATCAGACTGATAATCTTCTAGCGCCCTGATTATTTCATGTCATTAACGGAAGCTTCAAAAGAAAATATTTAAGCTTGTTAGATGAATACTTTTACTTACAAAAATTGAGCTGGACTATTTTTGAATAATGTCATGCAAGTGAAGGAATAAATTAAGACAATATTTAGATTTTAATGGTATCAAACATGCAGAGCATATAAATATATATAGTCTGAAGTAATATTATTATGGATCAAATTTAACAAAATACAAGTTATAAATATGGATCTATTTGGGAAACCTTGCAGTATTTCTAATGTTGAATATATCTAAAATTGACCGTATTTTATATATTCAGTTCACATAAACAAATAGATTCATAAAAAAAATACTCACTCTTGGCTTCGCTGACTCTTTGATGAAGTCCATTTCATTGTCATACAGAACTTCGTGGAATACGACAATGTAAGGATCCAGGTAATGCTCTTCTAATTTGAGAGGAGCCAATCGAAGGAATGGATGAGTATTAGATACGTAGCGACATTTGAGACTAAAAATGAAACATATAAATGAAATTTAATACAGCATAGTAATGATTCCACAGTGCCATATTTGTTTCAATTATTCCTTTATTTAATTGATCAATTAATCAAAAAAATATCCATTGTATTCTTTCACAACTATGTACACCCATCCCTTGATTTACGTATGTTTTGTAATAGTGATAATAGTCTTATATTTAAAGTGTTTTAGTTGTTGGGTAACAAAGTTGACATCCAACATACTACTACATACCATTAAAGTTGTATTCTTGCCACCCAACTACTTCAATAACTTAAAAATTCGTAAATAACCGACTAAAATTAAAAGGAAAACTTTCTTCTGCGTTATTCGCCAAATGAACCAGATATTTTAAATATTTCAAGTGATAAAGATGACAACTCAATTTAATTATTAATTGGAAAGAAGAGTAAAACAGTTATCTCAAGAGACAACAGCTTCATAGCATTTTTTATGCAGTTTTCATTTGTACAGTTTTTTGTGGAACATATTAACTACTGCGTAAATCCAGTGATGGATGAATTATTAATCACATAATAATAGACGAGCACTTTGATGTAACGTTGAAAAACAAATCATATCTTTTGCCAAAGTTTTACGAGAGAAAATAATGCTCAGGTAATACATAACTAAGAATTACTTTCTAGTACAAATATCCACTTACTCTTTCTTGAGACTTTCCGGGAGTTGATATTCATCTCTGCATAATTCTTCATACGCTAATCGTTCTTGCATTCCGGCACTTTTCTCTAAGGGCACGTCGACTTTTATTTCCTAAATGGATGAAAGAAAACGGTATTTAATATTTTTGTTTGCTACTGTAAATACTTAAAGTGACATACTTAAATTAAGAGAGGCGATTATTTTGTTACCCAGTAAGTTTTTTAATTTCAATAATTACCTGATCAGTTTGATCTTTTTCTCTAATGGCCTTCTCATAATGTGGAACGTTTCCTTTAGCTCTGACGTGGTCCGGCATTATATCAAGCAATTCGTGTGTCAAACTCAAAGCTATATCTACCTTTCCTGTAAATAAATCAAACGGATATTTATTAATTTCTATTGTTTTTAATGATGTATGAGATTATATAGAATCATTATTGTTATAATCAGCTTACCAATCATGTACGTTGAGAAAGCTAGGTATTCTAAAATTTCAATCTTTGGTACGGTCTTATTTGACTCAAAGTTATGTTTAGTTAAAGCTTCAATCATCCATTCCTCTGTGTGAGCATAATCTCCGGAGTTATATGTCTGGCGACCCAACTCAAAGCAATCGTGAGATGACATCGGTGTACTGAAAATAATTTCAAAAACGTCAGGTTAAATAATTTATCAAAAAAAATAAAAATATGGTGTGGAATAGTGACCCCCTAGATTCAGAAAATTTCCTAGTTAGTGCGAGTCAGAACATTCTTAGAGTTGGAGGCTTCAAAAGCTTGGGGGTATACAATTCACAGGAGTTTGCAATCCATGAAAATTATTAGTAAAATAAAAGGGCCACTAGTCCACTTCATGCTTCGCAGTGACGAGTAATGGGATCTTATTTAAATGAAAAAATTCGAAACAATAGCTTGCAGTGAATACAAGGGGTGTTAAACAAGATGGTGGGAATACAAGAGTAGTTTTATTTTAACTAAGAATTGAGATTAGTTGTTATTTTATACATTCAAATTGAGCGAATCAGGATTATCGTTACCAAACTAAAAATGATATAGTTATTATTTTGGTAAGAAACTATATTGTGATTGATGAAACTATAGTATATATAAAGATGTACAACGTGTAAAATGCGTGTCAGCACGCCATTTCTACTGAACCAGACCCATCTGATTGCTGAATACAACTCTGATCACTAGACAATAATTTATAGCTGATGAGATATCAAGAGTGATATAAAACACATTGGCAGATCCAAGGGGGGGGCATGGGGGCCATGCCCCCCTTTGGAAGTATTTATTTTCCATTTTTCTAATTTATTAAAACTTTATTTTGAAATGGTCTCTTTAATTGTTTAGTTTACTATGTTTTATAGAATACATACTTACTTAATCATGTATTGACTATTTTTATATACACCCAATCTTTTTTTACGCGATACTTTGGAGGAAAGTGGCGCGTAAAAAACCTCACTTTCATATGATTTGATAAATCGGTTCCAAAAATCAAAATATCGCGTAAAAAAGTATCAAAAATGTATGAAAAAAAATTGTTCTTAAAATTCGCGTAAAAATATTTTTTACGGTGCCGTCCAAAAAAATCGCGTAATTTGAAAATCGTGTAAAAAAAGGCTTTCATCTATATATTTATCATGTTTATTTGCAAAATGAATTGCCCCCTCCTGGGACAATTTATGGATCCGCCACTGATAAAACATGAGGTAGATACGGTTTTTCCACACACACAACGTGATCCATTTAGAATCAATAGGTGTTTATCAGCTGAGTTGAAGAGTATATGAAAGATCACCTTTATCAGGTTACAAATGGTTAAGAAGCAAGTCAAAGAACAGTGAACGTCTTCCCATAAAATAAAAAGGTAATTTATGAATTAATTTATCACCTGTACACAATTCCATTCAACTTCCCCTTGGCTACTTCGGTTGTATCCAGCTTGTAAGTATCTTGAAGTCGCACGAGAGCTGCTGCAGCACCACTTAAATCTTCTTCTGTTGGGAACTTCATTCTTTCTTTTAGTGTTGTGATATTTTGGACAAATGCTGTCGGGGAAAAAACATATATCCATTAAAATCATTAAAACTAGATACAATTAGTAAAAAGTAACATTTTTTTACATGTCCACTCCCAATGTGGAGTTTATGGACTCCTTATGCAGTTTATCACAACAGATGTGTTTCTACGAAAACTGCTTGTTACTCAGTTGCTCAACCTCTCTTTTTCCAAAGAGAGTCGGAATAGAAGGATAGGGCTAGGACAGGACTAGTGGTTAACTAATCGCTCTCGATATGCTCCGTTCTTAGGATAGGATGGGTGTGAGGGGGGAATTCAAGACATCACATACACCCATGCCTTCGAATAGAAATTCAATTTATAAAACTGCCCATACCGGGATTCGAGCCCGGGACCTCCGTAACGGAAGCCAACGACGTTGACCACTCGACCACACAGGCGGCATATTTATTAAATTACCAATAATATAAAGATTCAAATGATTAATAAGAATATCTTTAAATTTATTTGCAAATATTTTCACTGTCCATGTCTACTTTTAAAGTTTGATGGAATTGAGAACAGCTAAACGTTTGGATAAGGGCGTCAAAGAATATTTGCAGGTATCATCTTCAACCAGTGAACCAGTAAAATGCACTTGTAAAAAAAGACAATAAATCACAATTGATGGTTGTAAAGAAGTAGTCCATTAACTTACTGGCTCCCATATCAGTGGACATAATAAGTTCTAGCTGCGACCAGTCCGTTGTCAGTCTTTTTATTATCTTAAATGCATTTATTGGATTCATAAGATAATTCGTCATATCCTCCATTGCAGTGACGTGTTCCGATTTATGTTCATCGTGTTTTCTGGAGAAATAATATAAAACTTTTTAATTAAGTATAAAATACACAGATCAATAAGAGAACATTTGATTTCTTAACGCATAGATGGCTACGAAAAGTACAACTTTTGTGTTGACTTTTTCGCAGAACAAAAATCAATTTTACCGTTTATTCTTATACCCAATGGTAAAATACATATTTACTCTTCATACTGTTTCAATAGAAGTCTTATCTACGTGTGCTAAACCATTATAATCTTCATTCAGACAGAGCTAGCTGGAGTTTTGGGGTCCATTGATTTTCAAACTCTTTTTAATACAATTTTTCGCAATAAAAAAACTTGGTTCATATAATAGCATTAAGTAGTTATATTGTGTATTCTAAGTGTTGCCTTTTTATAAACTCTACGAAAATCATGTTTTATGCCTCTAATGCCTAGATGCCTTTTAACCTGTTAACAGCTAGACAAAAATAACATTTTTTGCCCTGTAAGCTAGCAATTTTCTATAATAAAGGAAAAGTTAATATTCATTTTGCGAGTCATTAAGAGATGTCGGACCCTTTTTCAATGATGCAAACTCTAAAAAATATTTATTGACGTCGTAATTATGAGAACACACTGGTGGGTAGCGTGTGTGGTTAGTAGGTATGCGACACACCGGTGTGTCGTTAGCTTTAGAGTGGTTAAGAGCACAAAGTGTTTTTGGATAAAAATATATTTAAAATTTTAAAATTTTTTTTTCCTTCAATCACACCTACCCGTTGTATATGAAAATATATTTTTTTTTATTTAAAAGTAGAAAATCACACATTTAAGGGTAACTGGAAGTATATTCGTGAGATAAAGTGTAACTTCTATTATTTTTGAAACATAACCAAACTGAGAGCGACCTAACTTCAGTAACGATGACATCTATTGATGAGATTAATAAGACATTGAAATTAAAATACATATTTGGTAAAATTTGCTGGAATCCAGGTCCAAGTATCAGTAGCATAAGACTGATGCATAGTGGGTGTTTTTATTTCTTCAATAAATTCATTAAAAAAAATTAGCGAAAAAACTTTTTTGAATTTAACAAATCTAAATAATGATTGCTTTCTTGAAAGCTAGCTATAATTTATTTAAGATAGCTTTAGAATCAAATTTTGATTTTTTTCTTAATTTAATATGGCTCTTACATAAAGCATGAATTTTAGATTTCAATGTTTTTATGTTTTGAATTTTACAAAGTTAAATATAATATTTCATCATTTTGGTTACATTTGAAGGAGATAAGGTTCTTTATGAAGCAAGTCATGATATTAATAATATAAAATAAATGTTTACTTTTTTAATATCTTCAGTCTTTCTTCCTGATACCTGACATAGGTGTCTAAAGATTCCAATAGGATGCCTTCAGTCTCCAGAAGTGCTTCCATGTCTGCAAGAGCTGTGAAGACTTCTCCTCCAGCAGAAGCGAGAAGGTTTGCCACGAGAAAGATGATGGTAAACGACGAAATACTCTTGGAATGCATTCTGTAATGGACAAATAAAGAAATTTAGAATTTTTGAGAAAACACAATACCGTTGTAAAAATAAAATAACTGTGGTTGAATTTTTTACATTGCTGAGAATATTTTTTTGCCACATGCTGTATCTTTGTTCAAAATAACACTATGTATACAAAAATAAAATGTAGTTAGCAGCTACTAGTATTCTGCTCTCATAAATAAAGCAATAGCACTTTGTGATTCCACTTATTGAGCTAAAAATTGTGACACTTGTTTCGCGTCTTCAAGAAGCATCATCATGAAAACAGAAGCCAGGTTTACAAATAAAAAAAGATCCAACCATCACAATCTTTGAACATTATAATATAAGAGTTATGAGGGGCGGGGAACCTTTTCATTTCGAAAGGCCACATTCATTTATCTGATTCAACATAAGGTCGCAGTAAAGAAAACTTTGACACCCCTCCCCTTTTTTTTCGACTGTCGAACATAAAATGGGTTGATTACGCTTTTTTCCAAACGCTTGCGTATAAAAAGGCCGCATCAGAGTAGTCAAAAGGCCGCATGCTCCCCTCCACTGGTCTAACCCAATTAGGCTGTTTCCTACGTTAAATATGAAATCATATGTGCAATTATTTAAGGTTACATATTTTTTTTCCATACACTCTTTTTTACACAGTTTTCAAATAACACAGTCCACTAAAAAGATCAAATACGACTTAATAATTGGAGATATAATTATGATAAACCGAATTAATTAATTTAACAGTTAGAACTTTTTAGAGCATTAAACATAAATATTATAATTCCATAAATATTCAAAGAATTAACGGAACATTACAAAACAACCTAATCTGGCTATATTATAAATTATGAATAATAATAACTTGCAAGTCGCGAGATTTATTTAAATGGTGTTTTGAGACTAGGAGATTATTTTAAATGATGTTATTCTATTATTTCTGGATTGTCAAACTGCAAATGAACATTACACAATATTTAAGAGGGTTTCCACTGTATTTTATTATATCGACAAATAAGTATAAAGCTATCAATTCTCGAAAGAGCTCTGTAGTGAATGTGTTTCCCAAACTTCATATAAAAAAGAAAATATTGTTTGGAATAAATTTAGCATTTTCATGCGTTTTTGATTTATTTTTACGCTTCAATTAATTTTGGAACCGATCGATCGTGTAAAAATGATAAATGTTTATAAAAAACATGTTAGTTTCATCCTATGGAATGTGAGCATAATACATATTATTCACGTTTCATTTAGAAAATGTTATTTTAAGAATAAAACAGTGATCGATCACCCTTTGCAAATAGTCGTATATATTTATAGCATGTACAATGTGTCAACTTAGATTAACTTAATTCCTTCACTGATCGTTTACGGTTTATATGGAGTTTAAAATCAAAATGGCCGTGGGAGGACAATAATGCTGTTTTGTCTAGGTGTACAAATGTCAATGCAGATTGTGGAGACGACGCAAAGACGTTGGGCCTAATTGACGGCATCAATTACTGTCTCCTCGGCAGAATGGTGGACATTATTAACACAAAGCCATTTGAACGAAAAGAGAAATTGATCACCACAACTCGCTAAAGATGGTCGGTTGGAAGACAAGGGAATTAATTTATTGCACAACTTTCAATTTCCGGTGGACCACAAGACATAAAAAATATTTTTTTAAAACACATTATGCAATTTTCTCCACATAATGCATGGGATGAACATCATTCAATGATTTTTTTATACAAAACGTGTAAAATACAGAAAACATTCAATTAAAATAAAGCATTGTCGACATCTATGCATTGTTTAGTGGCAAGTAGGACCTGCAATCCCGGGATCCCACCAATTTAGCGATCCTGTAATACCGGGATCGTCTTTGAATTAATCTTTGAATTTCGGGTTTCACAATAACACGTGAAGATTACAAAACTCATTTGTGCTGGAGTCGCTGACAATCGTAACTATTTGAAAAGATGGAGGTAAAAAAAATTGTGGAAACTGTCAATACAGGACTTTTTCAGAGGAACGTGCTAAAAAGAAAGCTCTCACAGTTTTTAATAATTATAGAATATGTCAATTCGCAACTTTTTGAAATCATTGAGCTAAATTATTTTGGATTACAATTATTCTCTCAATTCTTCACATATTTCACCAGTGATCAATCCTGGGATCAAAAATATTGTCATCCGGAATTGGATGCCCAGTGGCATGAGCTTTCTCTAGCGATGAGTTGGGTATGTGTTCCAGTGTCGGCAAAGTCAATATCAAGTAAAGATGTTTTCAATTTAATTTTGAAATCTTGGACATGAGTGCTTGTGATGTCTCTTCTCCTCAAGGTTATTTTTAGAAAAAAGTGCCTTGTTTCATTAGATATGTATATTATTTAAATTTTGTAAAAATATTAAAAAAAAAAACAAAAACATTCAATTACAATCTTTTATGATGTCGATTTTTCAGGTGTAAAACATGAAATCGAGAATACGAAATCAATAAGTTGTCTATAATAATGTTCTTAAATGAAATCTCTGTTATCGAATACTACTATTGTTAATCAAGCCTGTCTTGCAATTTTGCATTTTGTTAAGTTACGAGTTTTGAACTCTAAGTGGACTTTTCCCGCCATTGTGATAAATGTGTAAAACTAATAAACCATTTTACGCGATACATTTAAAAAATGACTTTATTTAATTTTTTTTTTGAATCGTTCAAACTATGTATATTCTCACAAATTTTGTCACTAACGACCCGGGTTTCGCCTTTCGGCATCTTCAGGCATTCAAGTGCACGGATGAACTTGAACTGACTTCATCCGTGCACTTGAATGCCTGAAGATGCCGAAAGGCGAAACCCGGGTCGTTAGTGACAAAATTTGTGAGAATGTACATAGTTTGAACGATTCAAATTTAATATTGAAATTCCACCAAGCACTTTCAGTCGAAATCTTAAATGACTTTATTTAGTTTTAAAGAGAGCTGCATTATTTTCGTTTCTTAAGATTTTCACTACAGAGGAAAATCTTTAACCTCAACTGAAAATAATAATAAAAAAGGCAACACTCAAAAAAATCTACATTCTGCTTGAATTCCCTCAAGCAACCTTTATTTGTCTCTATGAATCTTACTTGTTGAAAAACTTATTATTATTTATGTTTATCGTCCTTGGCAATGCGCTGATTAGGGACTATTTTTTTAAATTTCAGATTAATGTATGTTGAGGTTTCCATACCAACTAAAAAGCGACATGTGCTTCATTTTCTCGATAAATAACGCCAGCACATTAAAAACATATATGAAGAGTGTCAATAGAGTAGTCATTTCTAGTTTTCCAATGTAAATAAAACGAATTTGTTTTGTCAGTCCTGTAGCCGAGTGGACACTGATTGTTATTATTATTGTCACCGTTGTCTTTAAAACGAGAGATGAACAAATAAAGCATGTGAAATAATTAACGAATAAGTCAGAAAGTGTATTGCTGAAACAATGCTTTATATATTATTATATTGCTTCGCACGCTAGTCGACGGCTGCGCACGACTGCATGGCTATATGCAATTGTTACTCAACGACTTATTAAAAATATATATTACTTATTTTTAAACAATGCAAATAATATTCAAAGACAATATTAACGACTGAGGACGGCAGGTAATCAAATAGAAAATTTTCAGCGACGCGTGAAATTGCAACGTGGAAAATAATAATTGAGGAAATCAAAAATCGGGTGCATCTACAACACGACGGCATTATTATTGTATAGGAGACGACGAATGGACACGCATCTGACATTGTCGTGAGTTGAAAGTTGTTGTTTTTTAATTTGCATACTGTTGTATTCAGAAATTCACATCGCCATTAAGAAATATTTTCAAATATACAAGATACCTCTAATATATATTCAGAGACATAGAGTAGGCTAGAGGGGGCTCGAAGCAGCTCGCGCGAGACGCTTGTTAAAGTCATCGAGCACCTTGTTAAATAGAGAAAGAACAAAATTCTTAGAACTAGTTTCATGAGTTTGGTTGTGCTGCTCTTCAATAAATTTGGTGTCCGTTTAGTAGTGTATGACAATAAACAATCGTCAGTTAATAACACATATAAATAAGTAACACATTTATTTATATTACTGTTTATGTCTCTTTATTTTCCAAACTGTTTTACGTACACGCATCTGGATTCAATATAAAAAACGAGGGTTAGCGGAAGCGATTAGTTAACTACTATCCATGCCATATCTTTATATATTTCATTTTTTGAATGAATGTCAGAATTTCAAAAAAGTTAAAATAAAGCAACAAAAAAACGGCCAGTTAAAATCGAAATAGCGGGCGAATAAATTAAAATCGGTTTACCGTTATCTCATATAACTCGAATCAGAAATAAAATATTTCAATCCACCGCAAACATTTATTTTTAAATATGTGTGGGTTCTGTACATTCAAAATTTAATTTTGGTTAGTTGTAAAAACCAATATTGAAAAAACTCCACGAATATCGGCATTACAATCCTTAGTAACAAATAGAAAAAAATCTACTCAGATAGCTCGATTAGGATTGTATGTGCGTACATATATTATTAATTACTTTAAGAGAAAACGAATGGACTCCAACGTAAAGACATTTATTATTCAACACATAAAATAAACATTTATTATTCAATAAGTTTATGAGTGTTTATGTAAAGCAAAAAAGATGCGGGGTTCTTATATAACTTTTAATTAAATGGCAACAAGTAAAATTTACGTAAAATCATACGAAGATTTATTGACTTTTCTCAATGTGTCGACACTAGAATAATTGAAGTGATATTTCAGAATGCCTTCTCCAGATGTCTCTTCAACAAGATGAGTTATCACAATGCACTGATTCTCAAATATAAGAAAAAGTTTTAAACAAGCCGTTTAAAGTTGGCGACTGATATGTTTTTTTTAGTTGAATATAATAAATAAATCATGAACTTCTGATTAGTTTAATATCAATAAAGTGAAATATAAAATAGATAGATATTTAGTTCCACAAGAACTTTGAAACATAAATAAATAGCAAGACAATTCAATAAATAAACTGTTTTCAATTTATTTTTTCTCAAATTTAAAAGAATTGATTCCGATAAAAAGGTCAAGTATTGAAATCAATTAAGAACTTCCATTATCTTCTAAGCTCCTTGTTCATATAAATTTATTGAAAGCTAACTAATCCAATTTTGTAAAGAAATTTGAAAAAAGGGTCTGGGTCAGAGATGGTAGCCAGACAATTTAATTGTTTAAATGTTGTGTAATTTAAAGTTTCTATGTATAAATATTTTTGTATAGCTATTGCCAATGCACAAAATACTTTTAAAATAAGAAAATCCAGACTAACTTGAGGAGAAATGACATCACAAACATCCATGTCCAAGAGTTGCGAAACCAATTAGTTCACTTTTTGTCATTTTCTATTACAACTCAACTCTTACCTTCTCAGAAAAGGAGAGGTCGGAAGACGGAATAAAATTTAGCTATCGTTTTTTTATATAAATCAATAATTTAATTTTGTTTTAGTTTCCGTGCAATGGCATGGCATGTTAACATATAAAATCTTTCTTAAAAATATATAGAAGATTCAATAACCGTTTTATCGAGTAACGTATAATACTGCAACGAACGGAAAGACAATTTTTATGTCCTAAAAGTATACAAATTGACATAAATAGAATAGAAAGTGTTGTATATTTTAGATATCCGGTAAATAATTAAGTTACTAGCGGTATACCTATGTTGCAAGAAAACAAAACGCATTACATGACAACCAAAAAAACAAGCGATGGATTTTTTATAAATTCGTTAACAAGTTTAGTATTGAGGAGCATGAATATTTAAAATAATAAGCTGATACTTGCCTTCGGGCGTCAACTAAAAATTCTTATTAGAGAAATTGCGTATCCGTCAGAAATATACAACCTTTTTGAGATTCTTGAAAATCAGCATGTGAAATGGGACGCAGAAATATTTATTTACGCAAGTCATCATGAAAACTTCAATTTACGGAAGATTAAATTTGTGTATATATTTAATTATGTTCTATACGCACCGATTTCAGATCTAGTTTTGTTACAAATACCAAAATTGTTGAGTAAAAATAAGAATATGTTACGTATTAGTATGAAAACTTTGCCATTAAACAAACATATGTCATAATTTAAAATTTCGACTGAAGGTGCTTGATGGAAATTCAACGTTAATTTAGAATTATTTTCATTATGTACACTTCCATAAAATTCTTGGTCGAACACGATCCGGGTTTCGCCTCTCGGCATCTTCTGGTACTACTAAGTGCGCGAATGCACTCGAACTGACGAACAGAACTGTCAGTTCGAGTGCATTCGCTCAAAATTGAAATACTCATCGGTTTTCTCGATTTCAATTTTTGTTTCAGGGCTGTGAAGTCGGAGTAGGAGTCGTGGAGTCGTAAAAATGAACGGATCGATTTTTTTTTTAAATACATTTAATGATGTGTATTCAAACAAAAAAGTCCAAAGTGTTGACATTGCATGCTTGGTTGGCTAAAGATGATCTGATGGAATACACATAATATGTATATAAGTTTAAAATGAAATTATTGAAAAGGAATCTCGGAGTCGCAGTCGTGTTTTATTAACGCTGTAGTCGGTGTCGTCTCTTTTGTACACGACTCCACAGCCCTGGTTTGTTTTATTCGAATTCTTCTATATGCATTAAAATTTCATAGAGACATAGTTTTTTTTTGCAACAATTGGTACATTTTCGGGTAAAGAAATATTGAATTTTATTTATGTTTCAATATCATGGCAAAGTCCATTTTATTTCAAAGTTAATAATTTATTATGTTTTACTCATAAACCAATGGTAGGCGGTCACTTCCGAATAACATTGGTGAGCATTTAACAAGTGTCCACGAAACTACAGAAATGTCAACATGTAACTATTTTTTCGTAATGTATTCCTAGAAAAAATAAAATAAAAATCAGTTTTAGTATTTTGTGCAAAAACACAGCGTGATTTAACTATTTAAGCGACATTAAAAATGCATTAATACGATTGCAAAATGTATTTCTTGAGGTTTTTTTAAATGACAAAACATCTAAAACTATTTTTTTTAGCATTTTGGACAACCTTCATTATTGAAGTAACAGTGAAATAGGTGTAGCTTAGTAGCTAAGTGTTGATTATTAGGAAATATATTATGAAGCCACGATGTTAAGAGGATTGGTTGTCATTCAAATGCTCGACGCTTAAATTCTGTGATATATTTTTAGAATGATTCCAGACACAGTTTTTTTCATTAACCGAATTTTCATTTAACTAATACCAACGTATTTATCTCTGTCTGTTAACCCTAGATTAAAAAAAATGAAACACTATTGTCGCTAGTTTCGCTCTTTGTTATTTTTATTATTAATTGTTGAAATTTTAAAGAGTGTAAAAAGGTTATTTACACAAAAATATGTAAGAATCAAATTAAGGTTCTTCAGTTGATAATGATCGTGATAAGCGAAATATTTAATAAAATATGTTGTAGAAGAATAATAGCTTTCCACCAACAATTGACACTTGACAATGAAGTGTTAAAAGTTAAGATTTTTTTTTGTAGCATTATAAAAATATTTTGAACAGTTGACGTGGTACAGTTGACGTATTGGTATTTACAGTAAGTGAAAAAGAAAAAAAAATGGTTTGATTGTGACAGTATTTGATTATTAATTTAATAAAAGTTACCAATTCAGTTATCCAAAGCTTGTGCGGTTATAAACGGTTCAAATCCATAAACCGAGTGTTACCACTCGGCACTGGCGATCAGAAATTCGTATTCTCTTTACTTTCTAAGAATACAAGCCTGCTGTGGCCCAGTTGGTTAGAGCTTGCTCTACCGATTACGCAGGTCTGGGTTCGATTCCCAGTAAGATCACAGTGAATTTGAGAATTATTAAATTCAAAATTGTGATCGAAGACTGGGTGTTTGCGATTTCAATTCACATAATTTCCTCTCCTCCAATCCATTCTTTAGTAACTGGGTGTAGCAATAGCGATTAGTTTACCACTAGTCCTTTTCTAGCTTTATCCTTCTTTCCCTACTACTCACTTTGAAAAAAAGTGAGGATGAGAAACTGAGTAACAAACAGTTCTCGTAGAAAAAAACTTCTGTTGAGATACCTCCATTGGGAGATTATATGATCCATATTGGAAGCGGACATGGATAAAAAGAACACGTCTTTTGGCCAATTATCATCACGATCCTGCAATATTTTGCAATAACTAAAACACTGTATTCGTACACTCTTAACCAAATTAACAAAAAGAATGTGGCAATCGTTTTGTTAATTTGGTAAAATAGTTTCACGAGTTGAACAATCTAAAATTTGATAATAAAAAAGTATCCTTCACGACCAATTTACAAACGAATAAGCAAAAAAGCAGCGTCATTCATTTAATAAGTACGCACGACGATATAATTAAATAACCGAGTTGGAGGAGGTGTCAACAGCGTCGGATACGTTCTGTCAACTTGTAAATGAGACGTCAACGGAATGCGGCAATATCAATTTACACTGCATAGATTTTGTCGCAACACATCTTGAGACGCATCAAAATGGTTGCTCAACCCGTGCTTAAAAAATCATAAGGGAACGAGTAATGTCGAAGAGTTATTAAGATCTATTATTAATGAGAAAAAATAATATTTGACAATGGCAAAAAACAGATAAAATCGGCTATAATTGAATGTTAACAGCGTCTAAGTTGGTTCAATTACTACAACTATATTACTGACCGTTTTCTGTATATGCTATCAAAATGAAAGATTGGAAAACTATGTACAAATATTGAATATTGAAAAAAGTCTTAAATAAAATTTGCGCCGTCTTTAAAGGCGGTGTGAAACGTTGTCAGCGTTATAGTGAGCATTATTCTAGAAATAACAGTAAAATTTACTTTATTTTAAGATTTTTACTGAAGGTGCTTGGTAGAATTTCAATATTAAATTGTAATCGTTCAAAGTATGTACATTTACACAAGTTTTGACACTAACGACCCGGGTTTCGCCTTTCGGCATCTTCATGCGTTCAAGCGCACGGATGAACATGAACTGATGGTCAGTTACGATAAATTACTTTGCTGAACGAAATGAGAGAGTAATTATCTAACTACGTGTCTATTTATTCCAATAACCAACAACCTATCCATTCTTTCATTAAAAAAAAGTTGTCCTTCTGAATATCAACAAATTGAGCACTTGCATTGAAGTGATCTATAAAGAGAAAATATGCTCCAAATTTGGATCGGACATGGCTTGAAAAATCACGGATAACTAGAAACAAATGATATTGCCATTTTGTGCTAAATAAAACGGTAACGTCACCGATGGTAGAATGTACTCATTCTAGTTATGGCCATTTTAGATTCAGGATTCTATGTAAAACATCTATCAAGTCTCCATATGACCTGTAACGAGTTTAACATGAGTTTATGATCTTGCAAAGTTTACATGTCTTTTAACAAACTGGTCACATACGAACTTATAACGTTTTCAATGCACGACTTATATCGATACGTAACCGTTGGTTTAATAACAATCATGAATCTTTTTAAATTGCACGTATTAATAGACAATAGTGTAACTAAAAAATCGAAATTGGAACATGTAATTGGATAAAGAAAATTAAAAAAAGTTAGTTAAAAATGGAACGAATTGCACTCATGAGAATGAATGCTAGTTGTCATTGATTGAAAATTACGAAATTGGAACAAGTATTAGAATTCGCAATAAAATATTCATTTTGAAATATGTATAATAATTTGAAAATAGAATGACTTGGTTGCGTAAAGATGAATTCTAGTTGTCATTAACTGTTGAATTAATTACAATAATCTGAATTTGTTTTACATGTAATTGACAATGGAGATTGCGGCAATTTTAAACCAAACATCAGTTTAAAATGATATTTTGGTAACGTAAAGAATTCATCTAACAATAGTGAATTCAAGTTGTCATTTTATAATACGTAATTGAAAAAATAAGAGTTGGTACTAGGGTATCCAATCCCGAAGCCTTTTTCCAATCCCGGGATTTCGGGATTGATTTATTTTGAATCCCGGGATTGAGATTTTCTCACCGAGGAATTTGAAATCCTCAATTTGCTATACCTTTTCCCAGAATCTCACAGAAACTCGTTTTTTTTTTTAGCTCACCGAGGAATTTGAAATCATCAATTTGCCAATTTCATGTAAATTTCGAGAATTTGCTCAAAATTTCTCAATCCCGAAATCCCGGGATCGCGGCCATCTCAATCCCGGAATTTCGGGATCAGAAAATTGAACGGGATCCCGGGATTGGATGCCCTAGTTGGTACATAAATAAAAAAAAATGATTCATTAAAAAAAAAACTGAAAATAAAAATTAACTATATATTTAGCTGAAGGTCAAATAAAAAAAGAAATTTGTATAGAGAACGAATTGGTCCTATAAAAATAAATTAAATATTGAATAGATTGAAAAAAAATCAGCAAATTCCAATAAATTATTTATTCTGAAGGTTAGTTCAAAAAATACATTTCGAAAATAAAAAGGAAATGCTTAGTTCTATATTATGTAATATAATAATTCAAATTTATAAATGATTATAATTCATATTATTGATTAAAGGGTGGTTGACCGTACTGGTATTTTATATAAAACATAATGTATAATTACAATATTAAAAAATACACTTTTTTCGTTGGAAATAATTATAATTTAGATATAACGAAAACTTTTCCGGTATCGCTTTGCAGTACGTTTTTATCACATTGTTTTATGAATAGTGAAATTTTACCAAAAAACCGGTTACGATTGCGCGAAAAATTTAAATGCCAAAAAATAGCGACCAGGTATTTTATAATAGTCAATTATTTTGTAAATAATTATTGGGCACAGTGATTGGACAGTGAAAAGATTACAGAAAGTGAATTGAAAATAACGTAAGAATGTGTAGTTATTTTTTAAAAATGAAAGTACGATATTGGATATCGTTTATTTATTTAAGTTATAAGTTAAATAAGACACTTAAATTCCCGAACGAAAATTACAATATGGCCATGTTAATGTATTCTATGCGAAAATTATACGTATGTATTTTTAGTGCATATTAAATTAAAACTCTAAATCTTTTTATCTCGTGAATAATATAACAAAAAGCACCCGTTGTCCAAAACAAATCACATGCAAATGGTCAAATACAACTGGATTATCGAGGCATCTTGAAAGAGTTCATCACATTATTGAATTAATTTTATATTTTAATAATTAATAAATAAATGTGTTCAAAAATGTATTTTTTTTAAATTAACACATACTTTTGGCGCCACGAAAAATTTTACAGGCTGAAAGCTGCGCAAAAAAATAGTTTAATTGAATGAAAACATTTTAAAAAATTGGGAGAAAGATATCTCCATTTATATTATTAGAAATTTGTTTAAAACGATTAATAATCGTATAAAAATATAACTGTTGCAAAAATAAATTACAAAATATTAAAATTAAATGTTCATACCTGATGTTGTTTTATTTACAAATGTTTTTCACTATTGCACCAAGTTACCAATGTCTCAATAAGACAAAAAAAGGTATAAAAGCTGTATTGTGTTTTGTGAAGTAACGGTCATGATTTTACCCAATTCATTGATATTTTTTCAATACATGTACCGTTATCATCCCTTTTTAGTACGTACATAAAAATATTTAATTTTATTAAATTTATAATTTTATTGAAGGGGAAATAAAAGTCCCAAGTCCCGGGAAGTCCCGGGACTTTGACTTTATCAGGTCTCGAGTCCGGGACTTTGAAAAACCCGAGACTTCAGAATCCCTAGTTGTTGGTGAAAGCATAGTTTCAGTATGTAAAATAAAATAACGTTAAGTATGTATAATCAATTTAAAAATTATCATATATATTCCTAAAAACATGTTCCATTTGGAGAATTAGTCAAGTAAAGGTATGCATTTGATTGTTCATGTCGGTAAATTTCTGATTTTTTTATAATGCGAAAAATCTTCCCGTTGGAGGCAATAGGCTTACAGCTCGTGATATATAATTTACAAACAAATAGATTTAATCTCCACTGTTGCATAATTTCAGATTAACAAAATGTATTAATTCATAAATGAAAGGTGGCATATATGGCTGTACAAGTTATGAGAGAATGGTTTTCCCGAGGGATTATTTTAATTTGCATGCGCAACGAGGTGGCTACAAAATATGCGAGGCAAATTAATTATTTAAGGGGTTGAAAAACGGTTTCTGATCACCAAACACATGAAATATCATATGATTGTGTAATATGTCAACATAGACAGTACAGTAAATACTAGACCAACGAAAAATTAAGTATTGTATTCACAAAAACCACAGGTGTACGTTCCCTGGTAATTGTTTTAATATTGTTTGCAAATATATGTAATTCCAGGCACATGGTAAATCGCTTGGTTGTTCAGAGCTGAGACAGTAACAGTCAAATTACACTAGCAGAATAATTATCGTATTGAAAATATGTAAACAATTAACTACTTCAGAATCAAAGCACGTAAATTAAAATGACCTGTTGTTGGGGATATCCCATTTTTATACCCAAAAGCAGAGTAAATAAAATGTTTCGTCTTGTTCGCGAAGAATTGTATTTGGACAATTATTCATCATATCAACAATTAACCTCAAGGAAAATTCAAAGCGACATTATTCTTATATAAAATTCTGGAAATTGTTAAAAGACTTGCCCTTGTCAAAATTTGGTAATATTGACTTAAGAAGTCATTATAAATGCGAGAAGTGCTTATGTCAATCACTAAAAAAACGAATGTGATATGAATCATACCATTTCAGTAACCATGTCAAAATAATTATTTATTTTAAGAAGTACCTTTGAATGTCGAAAGCATGTCAAATAGACTTTGACATTTCTTATTCTAAGGTTAAGACTTAGTAGGAGGACAAATTTAACAGTCAATTAAAACTGGTTATAATGCAAAAGGGATCGGATTCAAATACCAGCTGGATAAAAAGTACAGCATATTGATATTTCAACTGAAATAAATTCTCACACAAGAAATGGGTTAAATGGAGTGTTTGCGAGAAATTTCGTTTCATCCGTCTAATTCAGACACGGGCAAACCGTGGCCCCCCGCGTAGTTTTCTGCAACCCTCGAGCAATTTTATATTTTTGGAAAAGATTCACGTTTTTATCTTTTAACGCCTTTTTAAAAAAAGATTGAAAATAAACAATAATAATCGTTATTTTTGTATCAGCCTATATATGTGAACAAACATTTTCAATTATGAACCACGATAAAAACTCTACGTCAAACATCACCAATGAAAATTTACAGGCAGTTTTAAGAATCCTAACTACAAAATTAGCACCTGAATTTAAAAAAATGTTAAATGACGTAAAACACTTCCATTCCTCTCATTAGATTGTTTTTTTTTCATGATAATAAATAATGTACATATAAAAATGGTATTTTACTTACGGCCCGCCGCTCATTTTGAATTCCTGAATTTGGCCCTTTATCCGAAAAGTTTGCCCCCCCTGGTCTCATCATCATCAGTGTCATTTCATCTTTATACGTGGAACTGTGGAGCCGAGCTCCAATCTCCCTAAACCCCCCTGGTCTAATTGAAAGAATTCTTTTATAACAAGCTTCTTGACAAAAAAATAGTTCTTACAATGAGGTCGAAACGAAAAAGCTATGAACTTTGCTAAATTAGCTTGAATCTAAAAACTTTCAATTTCATTCATTAATAACTTGCTGTCAAATTAATTTTATATAAATAGCCCTGTTCGAATAAATGCTCGCGACTAGTGAAACAGGCCCTAACTCCTAATCATTATAAAAATGTAAAATGTAAAATAAAAACAAAAAATATGTTAATTTTTTTTACCTTTGTTAGTATTCAATTTCGTATGCTCTGCCCGTCTTAGCAACAATATAATGAATCTACCCAAATAACTACAATAAAAATAGACATGCAATAATGTGACCTTTTCTGAACAGTCATAGGTATTTGTGTAATGTGATTTGCATGTTTTATGTATGTCCGACTTTCCTGCACGCTTAAATAACAAATTTATTTGCAACGTTTTAGATGCGTTGATTTAGCGATGCTGTATTGCTCCAGTGGGATGTGTGCTACTATTAAATAATGTGTTTACACTAGTTTCCAGTGGTTCTGAATGTGTGAGGGAATTATATAATATCCATTACAGAACCAAAACTAACCGAAATGGATTTCTTTCTAGATAAAAATAACGTTCAATTTTTTTTAAATAACGGCTATAAAATATTAAGAAAAAACCCTATTGGTTTTTTATTTTTCAAATCCAAAATACATAAATAGCATTTAATTTATATCATTCAAATATGTGCGAATTAACGATGACAACAAACGACAGCTATTCAAATTAAGGTACATATCGATGGCGCTTAGAGATTAGAACTATAATATAGTATTTCTATAAATAATAACACAAAGAAAACTGAATTTTAATGTTGATGTAAAAATGAGATATTAGTTTTATATTTAAAAAAAAATACTTAACTTTCGTAACAAGCATAGTATAAAAAATAAACTTTCCTATCTGGGATGAAAACATTTATTTCAACTTTTATTGTTAAGGAAATGAAATATTTGTGATCATACATATATTGCCTGGAAGATTTACAATAAAATAATTAGACCAAACTATAGGAGAGAGACATTTTTTTAGCTCTATGAGTCTAAGACATCGATATGTGACATTTAAGAACCAGAGAATAAGATACTAAAACATTTTTACAAACAAGTCATTGTATCTAAATTTCACGTGAATCGCATAATAAAAACAAGAGAGATAGCAACCCCACACGTTTATCACAGGCAGATATGATTTTATTTTTAAATATTTGTCATGAACCTATCACAATTAAGAATATTATCACCAAGTGTATTTTTGCACCTAATCTATTAAAGGTCAAAAGTATTTTTTAAATCAATTTCGTTACTAAAAAACTACATTTAAGTATGGGAGCCGGTAAATTGCTCGAATTGCTTGGTTATTTAAACGATTTTTCACGACTTTTTCTACGAATTTCATTTTTATCTTGTGCGACACTTGTTTAGAGAGTGAAATATAAAATTTTCGTAAGTATTTATTTTAACTGTGTTCGCTCCAAATGCGGAACATTTGATATTTTAATGGAGTTTATCTCAACAGAAGTGTTTCTACGAGAACTGCTTATTAATTAGTTACTTAAACTGTTTCTATATATTTCCAGAAAACATAGAAGACTAGGGCTAAGACAGAACAAACGGAAACAAATTGATTATCTTGTTATTCGAGCAATTTACCGGGAACCCTTTAGTATCTGTGTTTGTGAAAAGTGTCACGAAATTAGTTATATTAAATAACGGGAAATGAAATTATACGATATTAATCAGATAAAATAGCTGTTGTATTTCTCCTTAAACACTATCAGATTTGTCATTGGCAGTTATTTATGTAAGTAAATTACATAGTTTTAATAAAAATAACTACACTATATGTACGAGGAAACAGCTAGTGATTTATATGCAACCCTACAACATATGTTTATATTACCTGACATGTTTCAATAAAGAGGTTTCAAAATAGTATCCAAAATGATGGTAAGCTTAATCTTTGTTTTCAAGGATTATGTTTAGATGAGCACGAGCAGATAACATCATACATAATCGTCGTTAAGCCACTAATCTGAATTAAATTATAATTTGTATGGCATCAGCAATTCAGCATAATTTTATGCTATTATAATGATCATTGAAATGACTTTATTAGTAGTAGAATTAATTTCATGGTAACATAGATAAGTTCTCATATCAGCATATACTCAATTATAAACACGTATTACTTCTAACAACTGACACATTGGTTTAACAATTCTAATCGGTTCTTGAATATATCCTTAAAATTTATTAAGGTATAAAAAATACAAAATATGTGTTCAGCCATTCGGTAGGGTATTTTGAAACTACTCTCTACGAATATGTTTCTGGAGGACCAGAAAATGAGATTATGGCAGTAGAATAGGGTTAATCACAACTAGGGATCTTAATAAAAGATGTTAAATTTATACTTTTCAAGTATTCATTTTATTTTATTTTTTAAATTTCGTGACCTCATAACCTTTATACGTAAAGATTTAAAAACAAAACTAAACCGAAATTTACAATTATTACTTATTATTATGTTAATTTGAAATAATGTGTTTTTAAGAATCCAACGAGCAAGGCGGTAAGGAACATTAGGAAGCTTTAAAGAAAACCGAAATACAACATGTAAAATGAATAACTTAAAATAATTTATAAAACAAGTGAGTTACTGCTTAGTACGTTGGGGTTTCAACATGGACGATTAACATATTATCATAGCAGATTTATTTAAAGATGTGAGTATTAATTCTTACAATGTTATACAATGAATTGGGTATAACGTGTTCGGTGTCATTCGTGGTAAAATGATAAGCGAAGTCGCAAAGTTTATGTCACTGCATAATGTTACATACACATAAGTCATCGTATTGAACTCGAGTCAAATAAATCAAAGTAATAATTTAAAATATCCGAGCTGGGATCTCACAATTTATGTACGTAACAAGTATAGAGTTATCCCGTATGACCTAATTTTGAAGCAACGTTCCCAGAGTCAACAACCTTTAGCGAAAAGTTTTGGAAGCTGAGATCTCTTCCAGCGAAATTGGGAGCGACGTGGAATATGGCACGTAAGCAATATGGAATTCCCAGCGGTCCGCAAACATTTCTTAACAATATTTTATGATTTATATTTCAAGTTTTACGACATTATTCAAATGTTTTCAAGAATTATTATTATGTATTACAAATCGAGTCATCGAGTCATTGACAACAAGCTGTTCACCCACATAAACATGAGTATATTATTACAATAGTAAAAAAGTGAAATTTAACATAATTTTATGAATATTGTTTTATATAATAACTATAAAATTGTCAGCAAATAAAAAAAAACTAATTACATGATGTAAGCATTTGAAGAGTGACATTTCAAAATTGAAAAAAAATATGACTGATGGAATCGGATAGTGTGCTGAGACCGAAAGTCTCAGTTAAACTTAGATGTAGTTAAAAAACCTAGGCCTTCTTATTTTTTTGTCGAAATGTAATTTAAAAAAAAGCAGCACTAAGGTAGCGGTGCATACGAATTTTGTACCAGATTAATTATAAGTTCATGAACTTGTCAAACTATTTAAAAAAAACAGATAAACTATTTTTTTTTTTTTATTGATTTTTCTTCTACATTGTAGTATTATTGCATATTTTATGGTGTAAAAGTAAATCGCATTCCGTTTAATCAAAAAGTGCTTTAAATACATATTATTCTTAATCATAATTCATCCTAACAGAATTGTCCTTGACTAGGGATTAAAATACCGGGTTTTCAAATATCAATACCGGTAATACAAAAAAAGATAAAATAATAATAAAAAAAAAAATATGGACAACTGGGATCGTTATACCGGACGAGAAAATCAAAACCACGTATTTCGATAATTAGTATAAAATACCGTCATTAAAAAATATGTCATAATCATAGACGGGTGATTTTCAAAAATAACTTACGGTTTTACATTATTGAAATAATCATTAATCCTGGAAGCTATCAAAATAGTTTAATTCATGGCGAAAATTTTTATTAAAATATTTGATGATTTATATCATATTTATAAGCATTCAAAATTCAATGTTGGGTGATTTTCGATACCGGTCTTGACCGGTATTTTTAAATTGAAAAATACCACGAATACCGGGATCCTAGGGATCCGGGAGACTTAGGGCCATTATGAAAAAATTACAGTTTTTTATAACATTTTTATTAAAGTTTAACTGTACTCGTTCATGTTATTATTTTATATTTCATGCTTTTTACTCACGGCACTTTTTATTAAGTTGCCAAGCGTAATAGCATCGATAAATTTCGATTTAAATTGCAAATTATTTATTAAAGGTGCCCTTATTAATTGTCAAGTTGGCATTTAACAATAGATTAAATAAATAAAATTTTATTTAAATAAATAAATTACTTATACATAATATATCAAATAAATGCATTCTGAGAAGCATTTCATAAGAATTCAATAAAGCATGGTCTGTGTACCGAGAATGATTAATGTCAAATAATGCAATTCTGTTAAAAATAACATAAGTTTGCATTAATAAATTAAATGTCAGGTGCTTTGATAATAAAAACAAGATGTCATGAGAGCATCAAAATGATGTAATTAGCCAAATACTTATGATTATAATCGGAAATGAGTGTCTGAATAAAATAACACTAATACTTTTGATGGTTTCGGCGGTAACTTTGTGGAAGTTCATTTTAATAGAAAATTTAAATTAACTTTGATTATTCCACGTATTGTGTTACTAACTGTGACACGTGTTTCGCCTCTTTCAGAGACATCTTCAGACTTACTATCGCAAAGTTTGCTTAGGTAATGAAGCAAGATTGATTTTAACATTTTAAAATTATAAAATTACAAAATGGAGATTTGGGTTTTTTTCCTTTTAAGAGGAGCAAGGAGGGGGGGGGGGTGTAGAATCGAAATAAAACAAACAGATAATGATACTAATGATACTAATGAGTTGTAATCAATCAGATTGGGATTTTTCCTTATTAAGGGAAGCAAAGAGGGGATTATAAATTCGAAACAGTGCAAACAAATTTAATCATACTACTAATGACGTTAAACATTACAAACTATTAAACTAATGAGCTGCAATCTATTAAAATAACACTAATCCACTTTTCAATAAAACGTCGCAAGTCGGCATGTTCTAAACCAGGGATGCCCAAACCTTGGCCTGTGGATAACATCTAGCCTATTGAAGGTTTCTTGTGGCCATTTCGAGGTTTTAAAAATTCTGATGGAAATTACATATCGACTGTGGAAAGGAAAAAGGACGTAACCCACACATATCAAATTGTACAGGAGGCGCTAAAAACGTATTTTGATGATTATGTGACATATGCAAATTATGAATTATACACAACCTTGAAATGCACGGATACTTCTAAACTAGTGTTTAATTGACATAACCTAATATTAATTAAATAAATTGTCTCGGAAAAACCTTTATTTCAGTGTTTTTTCTTGGTTTTAATTTTTTACAAGGTCATCTTTTTCAAACTTACAAGCTAAATTTAGATACTTATTCGGCATTTTCAGCTTCAATCCTTTTGATAGAACGTGCGTCAAGTTGTATACATTTTTATTATTGAAAAAAAGCTGTTTTGGGAAATTGAGGGTTACGTCCTTTTTCCTTTCCACAGTCGATATGTATATTTGAATTTTATGATCAACAATGGCTTTAAATTTATGTTTTTTATCAGATATAAAAATGAAATTAAATGAATTTAATCAGAAGCTTCAAGGTGAAAATAAACTGATTTCAGAATTTTATAGAATCTAAATTCTTTTGTAAAAAAATTTAGGTTTTATGAAAAACAACTACTGAAATTTCCGAAATTAAGGCAATTAGCAATGTGCATTGTAGCTGCATTTGGCACCAAATATCGATGCGAATAATTTTTCTCAAAGTTAAAAGTCGTAAAATTGATGAGAATTTAACTCATATACATACTGTGATACGCACAGTCCAAATTAACGGTCGAAATTAAACAAATATTATATTATTAAAATAAAAGGTTAAAGGATTTAAAAAATACTTTGATTGCGAGATGTTAAATACTAATTTAAAAAAAATATTATATTATTATCAGAGACATGCATTATTTTATTTGTCCCACCAAGTGATTTCAGTTGGGCATCCTTGTTCTAAGCATTTTCAATTTCCTTCATTCTCGTTACCGTTCAGTTACTGAGTAACTGAATAGATCAATGACCTATCTATATGTGATTTATTATTAGTAGCGAAGCTAAATATGACATAAATCTTATCATTAATAAATCGCCATCAACTATCACGCAAACTTAATCGGTCATGTAACAAACTATAGAACAACCAGTGATAAATCTTCACAAGAATGTGGACTTGTGGACGGAATTGATTAAGAAAAAACTTAATTAATGAAACATTGGCTATACACAATTTTAGACGAAAATTCGGAATACAACTTACATAATATAATTATATAGTACGATAACAAGAAGATCGGTTGGTTAAGAAACCAAAAGGATGTAATCAAAAAATCGATGTAGATAGAATATTAAACATATTATATTAATTAAATATTTAAATATTCTGTTAAACTTTTCATAACCGTCTGACGGAATCAATTTTTTTAGCATACAAGTGTGCATCTCATATAAGATATGTTTGAATATTAGTATTCTTTGGATGGTTCCGATGGATTTTTTTAACTTTAAACACAAAATATTTTATGATGTCTTAAGTGACAATGCTTTTTTTAAAAAGTAAAATTCAAAACACAATAATATGGAACGGGAACAATGAATTAATCTTTATTACATGGAATAATAATATTATGTTTCGTAAATTCCACATCAACTGAAAAGATGCAAATTTTACTTTACGCCATTTTGGGTTTCCGATCTTTGCCGAAAGAAAATGCCGACGAATGCAGGCATTTTCCGATCAATGGACAAAAGTGCACTCGTGGAAGAATTTTCCGATAGTAGCAGTCAGTAAGACATTGTAAACATTGTAAAATATCTATGTTCAATATATCGGTTATACTAAAATTCTTTATGAAGAAGACACAATCATTAATATTAAAAATAGGGAATAAATGTTACTGAAAGAATTATTTACTTTAAATTTAGTGTCTTAAGTCTTTCATGGTGGTTAATTCTTGGTGAAAAGACATCCTATTTTCATATATTCTTGAACTAATTATAATATTTAAAAGTCTTCTAAGACAGAAAATATTAAGCATTGAAGCTTATAATTGCCAATGTGCTAAATATTTAGAAAATTTAAATTACATGAGATAGATAAGTCGAAGAGAAATGACAAACATCTACATATATCAAAGATCTCGAATTTATATTTCAAAAAATGAAATCGACCTTGCCGGGATTTGAAACAATGACTCCGCTTACCACTAAGCCACAGATGCCAACTTATACTGGGCAATGGGAAATAATATTTTGAGTAGATAGTGAGGCAACAGTACCCGTTTCGCACATCTAGTGAGTGTTTTTAATTGATGCAACTGTTTCGGGTATAAAGATAAACAGTGTGGAAAATGTACTTTACACATCTTTTAAATTATATAAAGTTATTGTATTATAATTATTTTATAAAAAAAATATCTCACAAACTTATATATGAGGGAATCTTTGATTGAAATATTACTTACATTTTGAATATTTATTTAAGTCAAAGACATCAAACACAAACACTGCGAATCAATAACTACATTCGATTGTTAAAAGAAACATTGTTTTACGTTGTCATAGTCGCCTACTCTAGTCATATTAAGAAAGTAGTATTACAGCATACCAATTTAACACCTACCTAATTCTGTTTATTTAACATATAACATAGACAACATGCTTTGGAATATGATTGATGAGACAACGAAAGTTGTCGCAATAATATTGCATATTGCTTATGGTACGAATTTCTTATTTCATAATACGCGATTGTTTATGTTTTAGAGACATGTTCGATTTTTCATTGTTTACTTTTTGATAACATAAATCGAGTTTTGCAAAAATAATTAAATTTAAATATGACAGAAGATTCTCGAACATAAATGCTTTCATAAAATTATTACTCAATTTAATTTTAGTTTGATACAGATAGTGTACTCTTTATCTGCAGTTTTTTTTTGTATAAATAAAATCGCCGATAAATAGGGTTGGGCACAAGAAAAAGTACTCAAAACATATGCTGAAAAAAAAATAGAAAGCCGAGTTAATATCTCCTTTCACTATGTTTGAGCTTTAGTTAGACCGTGATTAGGTTTTCCAATTCCGGGATCCCGGCCAATTTTGTGATCTCGTAATCCCGGGATTGGCATGGTCGCAATCCCGGGATTTCGGGATTGAGAAATATTTTTAGTAAATCCCGAAAATTTATAGGATATCGGATTTAGTAGAGCTAAAAAAGAAAAACGAGTAACGGTGATATTTTGGGCAAATCAGTAACTTCCTGGGTTTTTTAAAATTGGAAATGAAATAATAAAAAATTCTGACACCAAAACTTTTCTCAAATTAACCATGATTTCATGTTGAGTGCCCAATCCCGGGATTCAAATTTAATCAATCCCGAAATCCCGGGATCACAAAAAGGCTCCGAGATTGGATACCCTAACCGTGATATATTAATTAAATACATTATTGTCTGGGAATTTTAGGCAGTATTTGTAGTTATTCTTGTAAACTTATTTTAACAACACAAAAAATACCAGTTTAAAAGTCTTCATGCACTTAAAGTTTGTGTTTATTTCTTAATTTGCCTTTTGCCCAAAATTACATTAAAAAAAGTGTGTTGGTAACGTTTTTTTGCCTTTCCACAGTCGATATATAATATTTCAGTTAGTTATTTATTGTGAAAATTCTATTTTCAATAAAGCACAAATAAACCAACAGGAGAAAATAATTTGCTTGCGGAAGGCTAAAGGTTACACAGTAAAATTCCGTAGTCACGTTTAAATATGTTAAGCACGACTGACTAACTACAATGACACGTATACTAACTTTTATTAAATATTCTAAACGTCCTACCGCACAAAGACATTATTTCTCGCAGACTTTCGTTTAATTGCATATATTTACACTTTGACACAATTGAAAGACGGATTAAATTTCATTTCGAGGTTCCGACGGTTTTGTCAGGGTACCTCACGCAACATTATCACTGATTCAAATCCTATATTGGTTGTTATTACTTTTCACTTATCTAATTAAATGCAAACCACATTTAATTGGTACAGCCCTGTCGTTGGGTGACCTATGTGACGTTTCCAGCATGAAGTCACTCGCCGCAATAATGTCTGATAAAAAACGTTGACCGAAGAGATTTCTGGAACACGACAACAAACTGTATCACTAATTCTGTGTGCCGATCCATGTGACTTGACATATAGAAACCGCATGTCAATGGTTTTCCAAACATGATTAGTCAAATAATAAGCTAGGTACTTTAGAAGATGCTTCTCAATAAAGCGATACCCGTGTCACATTTAGTAATATAACAAGTGAAATAAATGTTAACAAATAAAATATTATACAAAAATGAACTTCCACAATTTAATGCCGAATCTAACGAAAACACGCACTTTTTAAATTACCATAGAATAGGTATTGAAAGAATTTTCAATAATAGATTTAAACAATTTTGTTATAATATTTTTTAACATGAAATGTTGTGGATTGAAATTGAATGACATGAAATTTTAATGTAGTTTCTAAACCCAAAGGCACTAACACTAAGTATATTTTTAATCAATTTGTCAGCTAACAATGGAGAGCATAATATTAACTCCTGAACAAGTTTATCCTAACAAAAGTTTTTCTATGAAAACTGTTCGTTACCCAAAAAATCTTTTTTCATTGATAATGGTTAAGTAATTGCTTTTAGGATCGCATGGGTGGGTGGTTAATAAATTCAATACAGAAATCCATGACTTCGCACAGAAATTCGTAAATAGGTTAAAAAATCAATTTATTAACTTGTCCGTTCTGGGATTTGACTCTTGGAGCACCGCAACGAGTATAACGACGTTGACCACTCGACCGCGAACAGAATTATATAATGTTCCTATATTACTGTACATAAACGAAATAAAATGTCAATTAACAGCCAGTTCGAGTTTATCGGTGCGCTTGAATGCTTGAAGATGACGAAAATCGAAACAAGTTTCAAACTTATATGACAAAACGATTCAAATGTCTGATTAATACCGTACCGAAATATCTAAAATATGATCGAGGAGCAACGAGGTACAAAATGACCCCAGACAAATTTGCGTAATATTTGCATTGAATTTATTGAGTCCATCATTGAAGATTACAATACATATCAGCTAGATATTATTGGTATTGAGCGAATGGTTGATATACGAAGAATTTTGCAATGTGAATGCACCCCATAGGACAGTGGTTTCCAACATTTATGTTAAGAAAAAAACATCTTCGCGCCTCCCCATCCTATAATTCATATAGTAATAAAGACATGTTTTAAAGTATAAATACATATTTCGGACTCTTCGCGCCCCCTTTGCAATAGTCCATACCTCCCAGGTTGGAAATCGCTGCCATAGGAACTCGAAGTAAGCACCTTATATAGACACCATAAATTATTATTTTTTTCAATATTAAAATAACTAAAACATGACAATTACAATAAATAAAAAAAAAAACAGTGAAA
This sequence comes from Himalopsyche tibetana, assembly GCA_030503985.1. Classification (NCBI taxonomy): domain Eukaryota; kingdom Metazoa; phylum Arthropoda; class Insecta; order Trichoptera; family Rhyacophilidae; genus Himalopsyche; species Himalopsyche tibetana. The sequence continues at coordinate 3,689,078 of JAPJYX010000009.1, read as the reverse complement.
TAGATCTAACCTAGTGAATTAATGTATAAATATACCACATATATGCATGAGTATTACATCTTTCTATAGTATAATATAATATGTGTCTCGATGCAGCATAACCAACCACAGACTAAGCTTTAATAAAAAAAAATGATGGCAAATCTTTAATGAACGGAACAATATGTCTGATATTTGCTACAATAAAGCAACAGTGAGATAAAGTGAAAAAAGATTTTAAGATTAGTGTGCCAATCGTTTACTGAAAGGTAAATAAACCTTTATAATGAAACAATGAAATATTCGAATTTAAAAAGAAAATGGCACATTTAAATGAAAAATCTTACATTTACAATTATTGATATTGTCCTGTTACTTAAAAGCACTAGCGAGATTAATAAAATAACAATATACAGATAATAGTATACTACTATATTATCTTTTATCATAAATCGTAAAGGAAACTAAATACAACCATAATTCGCTATTTAAAAAGTACAACACAAACCTTAAAGTTCAATTATCTCGAAACTAATATTTTCTACATATCCTACTATTGATTTCAGGCATAGGTCAAAACAAATTAAATGTGCTTCACTTATCTACCAAAAACAAGGTTGAAGTGATCCTTTGTGATATAAAAAAAATAAACGAAAATTAAATCACACACCATATAAAACGTTTTTCCGTAGAATTTTTTTTTCTGATAATTCAAGATATTTTCAATCTTTACGATCATAATATATACTAATCAATATTATTTATTTATTATTGCAATGTTATTTATTTACAATATTTATTTGCTGAACGTAGAGCAGATAGAACATTAACACAGAAATGATAGTGATTAACGAGCATAATTAAACAGTTCATATCTTATTGAGACCTAGCAGTAAGTCAATTTAAAATTAAAATTCATGACACTGTTGTTTTAAATAAATTTCCACTCTGCTACACCTTTATAGACATAGAAAAAGGGTAGTTATTTAGTGACTGACAATATTGAGGGCGTAAAACGAACGAATGGGTGATTTAATGTGTACTGGTTACCAGACATTAATTCTACGAATTGTTTGCAGTAACACGTTGAATAGTAAAAACGTATACACTCACCCCTGGACTCACATAATATCAATTGTATTGTTATATAAGCCACAATGTGCCACAAAACATAATTAATAATACATTATGTATATTAAAATAAAAATAATAAAACATTTTTAGTACTTTTTCCACATAAAATTTATTAGATCAGGACCGGTTTCGCTCATGATGAGCAGGAATCAATTTTGCTGGATTAAACTCTACTGGATTTTCCAAACTCAATTTGGTTGACAGACATTAATATTTATTTATTATATACACTAATTGTTGGTTTTTACTTTGGTAATGATAATTCATACCTAATTGGTTTTTGTCATAATAGTTTCATTGCTAAGTGGTCTTCAACTTTTTATTTATAGTTTAATTTCCTTGTATTTTACTTCAATTCTTTTGCTAGGTTGTAATACCAATTGTTTGTCATACCTTGTTTTTATCACTTAACTTTTGTATAAATATCACTGTTTTATTGTTTTTCTTATCAGTTGACAATGCTCATCATGAGCGAAACCGGTCCTGATCTAATAAATTTTATGTGGAAAAAGTACTAAAAATGTTTTATTATTTTTATTATAATGCCATTCCACCAAGTATTGACAGTGAACACCTTAAAAGTGATTATGTATATTGTTTTAGTAACATACTGTCGGACTGGTTGTTTAGTGCCAAGAGCTTAATTCTGAGTTCACGTCCAGGTAAAGTAAATATGCAATCTTGAAATATTTGTCGCATTATTTTAAAATGGGTATCAAAACATTATTGTTATATTCCACAAAAAAATAATTACTAAAAACGTCTGTAAAACGTACACGTTTCTATAAGAGAAGCAAATTTTTCCCGAAACACATTTTTCGCACTATAGGAGCAATAAGAGTTATATCAAGTGGTTTTAAATGGAAAAAGATTATAAACAATGTTTTTTAGACAAAATATGTATATAAAATGTGAAATAAAGGCGTTCTGTTATATTGAAAAAATCGCGAAAATTGTTTTCTTGTTTGACGTGAAAATTTGAATAAATAACTCTCTTGTGTTCTCTTAACTTCTACCACACGTAGCCTATCTTCGCGCTATCGAAGAGTTGACAGCATATGTATGTTTTGCTGGTTTCTACGAACATGTACTTGTACAAAACACTTATCCTTTTGCAAAAGTAGCTTCAGCGCTTATTTGAATAAGTATTAACTGCTATTTAGCCTAGATTTATCAGAAAAAAGTATATTTATTGCACGACCATAAAAAAGCAGCCATATAATAATTAATAGAAGCAGTGTGTAAGGTCGTCATGGAACTATTATACTAAGCTCCAAAAGAAGAATCAACGTACAAATGTATGCATTATATTGTGTAACACATACTACAGACTACAGCAGTCAACAACCATCAACACGTGGATTTAATAAAAACATATTAATAAGTCACAAAGTTAAAATTGTAATGACGTTAGTTATAATATAATTACAAGCATTGTCAAATATTGTTGATATTTATTTGGACATTGCCAAAAAATACTACGATTGATTTTAGAAAACTATTTTATTTATGAATTGAGTTTTACATTTATTTATGGATTTCTTTTTAAAGGCATATAATGGTGGTTAAAATTTTCACCCACCCATTTGATCCCAAAAACAGTTCGTAAAATAAAGATTGAGCAACCAAGAAACAAGTAGCTCTCGCAGAAATTTTCTATTGAAATAAAATTAATTGAGAATATGTATGCTTCATACAGAGTCAATAATCGTTTAGAACAGAAGTTACCAACCTTTTTGGACCCTAGAGCGCATTATAAAATATTGGTAGAGCGTCGGGCACCACATTTTTTCAAGGTTATTTTAACGATTTGCCCAAATTATCAGCGTGACTCGCGCTCGCGCGGGCACGAGGTTGGTAACCCCTGGTTTAGACGGTGTAAATATTCAATTTATTTTGTTTGTGTATAAAAACGAACAAATACTTCATTAAAACATATTATAATAAATAAATAAATACAAGCTTTGTGTATTTGAATGGTTGTTAAAAACGAGATAATAATTAATTACTTGCGAAGTAACTGATAGTAATTATGCAATTTTGGTCAGTAGTGTACATAAAAACAGGCTCTGTAGTGAACAGTATAAATAAATTGATAAATAATAATTGAAACTAACTCAGTTTTACTCAAAACATTAAATATGACTAAAAAATAGTGAACATGTGACTTATAGGGCTACCTGGACACACTTAAAAACGTGTATGTAATAAACTATTAGATTATTAGTAAAATACAATAGCCCCAGTGCCGGCGCGAGGTTATTTGGCACCCTAAGCAACGGTTATTGGTGCGCCCCATTTTTAACAAATCGTCCCATCTTAAAAATAATGGGGAAAAAAACATTCCAGGATCATTAGCATTTTTTATATATCCATGTTCGCTCCCAATATGGAGCATATGGCCTCCTAATGGAGGTATCTCAATCGAAGTTTTTCTACGTGAACTGTTTGTTACTCAGTCGCTCAACATCTGTTTTTAGAATCATATAGAATACGATACACAATTACAACGAACAAAACATCAAAATAAAATAAAATACAAATGTTAGAGTATATAAAAATAAGTTGAATACTACGTTTATGCGCCCCCTAATGGTTTGCGCTTTATGTGGTTGCCTATTTTGCCTCTGTGGTGGCGCCGGCCCTGAGTCTATGTATGTTATAAACAAGATTCCGTTCGAAATATATTTTGCAAAGCTTACATGCTGAGATATACCAGTTCTGTAATTTAAAATATGCTATGCGCAAATTTTTTTAAAGTTGAAAGATCATACGAGATAAACTCGATGAGAATATTTTTTGTAAGTCACTCGAGATCAATTGACATCACATACAACCAAGCCTTAGGTCTCAAATTGAAATAGAATAAAATCTAAATTTGACAAGACCTTACCGGGAATTGAACCCAGGCCCACCTGATCGAAAGAACAAGATCTAACCAACTAGATCACAGTAAGGGAAATTATTTTTATGTTGCCATATTCATACTTAAAGAATTTAAAATAAAGTTTGTTTTACTATGTTGATAATGGAAATGATATAATGAAGCAAAGACACTGAATTTTTATTTAATTTTTCAAACTATTTCGAATAAATCGTCACCGGTTGATTTGGCAGACGGTTGCCAACCAATGCATAGTACAGGTTTACATTGAACATGGCCTTTCTCATGCCACCGGCAATATCATGGGCTCAGGCTTAATAACATGTAAGTCAAACACGTAAAAAATTATAACAAGTATGAAACATAAGCACCGTACGTTTTATAAATAACTAAGGCATTAAATTCGATTTCTATGAACTCGCTGAGAGATAATATGAACTCAGAATAGCCTGGTCAGCAGAAGCGTCTTTTCTTGATATTCCATTGTGTCATGTATCGCTAACGAACGAATCCAGCCGACGTTATCTGTGTAGTGAACAAGATTCACTCGTTCGGCTCTATACAATTTTAGAATCGTCGCGAATCATTTACTTTGTCATCATTTATCCAAAGTGAGAAAACAAATTACCCGATAATAATTCTCACAGAATTGAGTCGTAAATATAATATATTTTCAGGTCTAACACTTTTTTTAGTAGAAATATATTGTTAAATATCTAAACTAAAGTCATTTTAAACGTAGCTCCGACGATGGTGCCAATCAATCAATTCTTGGAATTCTAGTAAACTTAAACACTTTGATATGTCAACTTATTATAATTGACTAAAAAGAAAACAAATGACTCGCGGAGAACCCAATTTGAATTGAACTACGAATAATTTGCTTTCATTATACAGTTATATGTATTAACGAATCGGACAGGTCAATCGACTAGAAGAATTTGATTCCTTTTTAGCATATTATTTTAAATATATTTTTAGTTCAAGTGTTCACAAATTAGTATAGTGCATGTTGCAGAGAACGCGCATAAATTATATCAGGAAACTTTAATATACTGAACGAGTGGATGAGAGGATTTTTTTAAAAAATAATTTTCTTATTTAGAAACATGAAAAACGTTTTGACTTAAATATTTATTACTTCTAAAACATTATTTCAAAACTCATCAACGAATAATTAAACTTAAATTCGATATTTTGAACATAATGGCTTTCCACCGAGTATTGACAGTGAACAACTTAAAAGTAATAACTCAAATATTATTAACTGAAACAATGTAATCATGTAACAGTCGAAGAGTACAAGAATGCTGTCCACATAATAATGTCTGAAACCATAGCTATAAATTACAACCATAGACAAATATCTCCGCTATCCATATACGGCCAGAGACATAAAAACATGTTTTTTATTTGGAATAGATTCCGATAATTTAAATATTAGATTACAATAAATTAACATGATTTTTATAATCTATTTTGTATTTATATTTTATCTAAAAGAGATGAGACAATTTTTTTTAAATATATATTTTTTTTTGTTATTTGTCATGGAAATATTACACTAAATGGTATATAATAAAAATAATAAAACATTTTTAGTACTTTTTCCACATAAAATTTATTAGATCAGGACCGGTTTCGCTCATGATGAGCATTGTCAACTGATAAGAAAAAACAATAAAACAGTGATATTTATACAAAAGTCACTTAACTTTTGCTTAACTATATCACTTAACTTATATCACTTAACTAATATCACTTAACTTTTGTATAAATATCACTGTTTTATTGTTTTTTCTTATCAGTTGACAATGCTCATCATGAGCGAAACCGGTCCTGATCTAATAAATTTTATGTGGAAAAAGTACTAAAAATGTTTTATTATTTTTATTATAATGCCATTCCACCAAGTATTGACAGTGAACACCTTAAAAGTGATAAATGGTATATGTTTATACTGATTTGAAAAAACTCAAGTTTGAGACAAGTTTCTACAAATATAGGTTGGATGCGTGGTGAAGATACGGGACTACAATAACCTGTTAAAACCAGTTTTGACTTCACTTGCTAGAAAGGTTTTAGATACCAGTTTACTGATACTGACGCCTCAATTTTATTATTTGGATCATTCTAATAGTTTGATCAATTTTGAAGGCTGACTGTAACGCTTCATTCCATTAAAGTTAGAATAAAGGTCAGGTGGCACCAGTGCTTGAAGGAGACAGGCCTGCTTCGAGCCTTTGAAACTTGACGCATTTTCCAAAATGTTTAAGCATGTTAAATTTTAACAACTCGTTATTGTCAGTGTGGTTTAAGACATAACAAAAAATATTCCCTTATGGTGGAGAAGATTCAGACAAATAAAATGAGACTGCTCTATTTGGGTAATGGTCATGGGTAATATCCAACTTACTTTCTCTTAGGTATGCTAACCTTTAATAGTTTAACGTTCAAAGAGAGCTGTACCTTGCCATTTATTTATTTCGGCTTATAATGAGAATTCTACCATTCTTGAGAATGTGAAACTTGATCATTTTTTTTAGAAATTGTGGAAATGAATTGTCTGTTCTCCCAAAGTTTAGAACCAGCCTTTCAATGGGGATGACACTGAGTAAAGCTTTAACAATTTTTAACAATGTTGCTTTGGATAATGACATATTCCACGTGGACGTGAATGAGTTCCAACGAATGCAATTTTGTATGTATTAAAGTAGACTATGTCGGAGTTTACTTAGTTGATTTCCTTGCCAATTTTAAATAATATTTTTTTTTACTACTTTTCAATATTCTTTTATATCCTGTTTTTTCTACATTGCAAAAGTAATAAATTTTAATTATTTTTCAATGTACATTTAATTACATAAATAAAAATCTTATACCGATGTGTAAAAACGGCAATGTTAGTGGCTTAAGTGATTTCCACTGTCAGCTATGTATGTACATATTTGGTTGCAACTTCAAGGACTTCTTTTCTTCTTACTTCAAGGAGATCTTTTACCTACATCTCCAATGAGTGGAAGTTTTCAAAAAAGCTCATTTTTTTTACTCCTCAAGGAAAATATAACAACGCAAGACCGCGACATTACTGGATGGATGGAATGTCAAAAAACTGGAGTGTTGGATAGCGGAGGACTAGGTAGTTTGGAGGCGTTGAAAGTTCACCCTGGACTGTAGCGCCAGAAGAGAAGAAGAATGAACGAAAGATCCTCTCGGTAGGTGCTCATGGATATTAAGGTCCTCAATATTCAAATACGAGTTTCGTGGATGGGTAACATGCCAATAAATTATTGATAATATGTTACAAATATGCAAAACTATTAAAGAATTGAGTGTCAACGGTGATACAGATTACGTATTCAAATAAGCAAAGTAATCTACGGAACGGTCAATGACACCTGACAGAAGAAGCTGTTAAACGATCCAGTCAAGAAGTCAAACGTTCATAATGTCAGACAATCGTCTTAGAGATGGCTGTTTAATCGACAAGATCAGCATAAAATTTACATGATTGTACAATAAAATTTAGATTGATGCTGCGTCTAAACATGTGCATTTACAATAATATGGCAAGTTTGCCAACTTAACGCGTGTTCGATAGTGATATGCCATTTGTCAACATTAATAAAACGAAAAAAATATGTTTTATAATACAAAATGCCGCTGTAAGTTTCGATCCTCTCATATCCGTTATGACGTCATTGATATTTGAATATTGAATGTTACGTCTAATTTATCTATTCCAAAAATCATTATGATATATTATTTCTATATAGCCAAGCCCGCTCTCAATTTGGAGCCAGGGGCGGATTAAGCATATGGGCGGCCTCAGCCGCAATAAAATTGCCTTTATTTTCAGATAACATTCGAATGTCAGAACATTCCATGAATAATATTAATTAAATTTGAACAAAAAATATATGTCTTATATTCTTATATATGTTCGGAGGCCCAAAGCGCACGCCTTATTCGCTTATTGGGTAATTCGCTACCGTGTGGAGCATATGTATTCCTTATGGTGTGTATGAGTACAGAGATTTTTTCGAAAATAGCTTGTTCTTCAGTTACTAAATATCACTTTTTCAAAGTGTAGGGAAAGAACGATAGGGCTAAGACAGGACTAGTATTATCAACATTCAGTTGATAATGCTAGCTATGAGCGAAACCAGTCCTGATCTTGATAATTAAAAGTGTTAATGAAGTACAAAGGAATATTGTGTTTTTTCATAATGTAATTCCTTTCCACCAAGTATTGACAGTGAACACCCTAAAAGTTAATAATCAATCGGTACCTATTTCTATAAATCTGTATATATATATATATAAACAATTGGTACACTCAGAAATAAAAAAATATTGTTGTTATGTCCAAACTTTAAACAATTACCTAACGAGCTGGCTCAAAAGTGGGACTCTCACCAATTCGCTAAACACCACGCCTCGTGAAAACAGCTGCTGTCTTAATTAATAGAAAACACGCACAGTCAATATCAAATTAAGACTTAACTTTAAGAATTGAGATCATCGAAATGAATGTCTTTTTTGCCTGGGGTTAGTCTAGCTAGAATGAGATTGAAAAATCCTATCGCCTTGGCCAAATATTTAATATATCATAGAAAAAATAGTGTGAAAAAGAATAAAAAAAACCTACACAAGATAATGAAAAAAGCTGTGTAACTTATTTAATAAAATATTTATTGATGATATCAATGAAGACTTCATTGACCTCCAAGTCTAAAAGATCTTTGTCGATTATTTAAAAAATGCTCACAAAGCCATGTATACAAGAGTCAATAATAAATAGCCACTCCATATTTGAAAATAGATGCCTATAGATCCATATGTGGCGATATCGTTATAAGATAAAATCTTTCGTGGAGAGTATTTTGTCGTTTGAAGATGGTCGTTGAGTTCAGTATATCTCGAGTGTTTGAACAATGCGATCATTCAATATTCAAGTATACATTCATTTTAAAAATGGATCCTCAAGTCGTCGGTATTGAATTATATAAGATTGATGAAATGTGGAAAGGTCATGCGTGCCATTTGAAGGAGAGAATACAAAAAAAATAAACAGATACAGCTGCAAACTGAATTAGTCGAAAAATAGCATTTTTCAAATCGGATGAGATAAACCATAAACTACTTATGTTCTTTAGGGTCACTAAGCTTTCTTAGTGGGAGAACTACCTTCTCCCAACGCTTAATGTTTTATCAGGTTATGTAAGTAAAAAAAAATGACGAAACAATATAATATCTATAAAATGAGAATATAATATTGTGATAAGTTTTCAACACTATGTGGAATGTAGCATAAAATATATTTTTATTGGGAAGCCACGTGCGACAACATTTCAACTTCGCTCAGCGTTATTGCTTATAATATAGCGTGGTTCTGAGTATTTTTTTGTGATTTTTTTTATAAAACTATGCATATTTAGACTCAATTTTATTTTGTATCACGCTGGACATACAACGAAAAGTAATCAAATACGATTTAAACTATATAAATGTAATTAAATTCCGGCAGCGTGGTCAAGTGTCAACGTCGTTGACTTAGAACACGTAAGTCGCGGATTCAAATCCAAGGATGATCAGGTTTTAAAGATTGATTTTTCAATCGACTTATGGATTTCTCGTAGCAAGAGCGGTTAGCTAACTACTAGCTCTGTCATAATCCTATCATTCTATCCCTACGCCCTTTGAGTAACAAACAATTCTCGTTGAAAAAATCTGTTGAGATTCCTTCATTAGGAGGCCATGCCAGGACATGCTCCACATTGCGAGCGGACATGGATGAAAAAACGTATCACAAAAAAACACTATAAACTGTTGACTAAGATTATCTTTGTCTTGGTGTTGCAAGTGAATTTAATGAAACTAATTTCCAATATAAAACATAGATCGCCGGTAATTTTTTACAACCTCGTAAAAAGGCCAAGTTTTCAGGAGACACATAAATGTACATCATTTCTAACGCTATAAAACACCACAGGATTGGTTTTTTCTCAATTTATTTGAGGAAGTTAATAAGGAAGGAAGCAAAGATATTTCCATCCATGCCATCCTCTCCTTCATGCTAAACATAGCACATGGCCGTATTATTTTGTTGCCATTGTTTTTGTATTAGGTTAAATAAAGCATGATTTTTTGGAATACGAATTAAAGGAATATGTGTGTATTGAAATTCTGAATTCATTACATCAAAAAATTCAAATCAAAAGTTGAGAGAAAAGTTGAGTGCTTGTAGAAAATTAACGACGAGATAAATGAAGCAATATGCAATGGAATAATAAAAAAGTTATCAATTTCTGTTTTACATTGAAAATCGCTGTCTTTTGTATCTTCTCAGCCGATAGATACAAAGTTGTTTTCTAAGTTTTATTCTCGTTTTGATATGGCAGACGAAAAAGATTAATTTACAATATTAACCTTTCCACCGCGTATGACCGCTATGCATGTCCTTGCGAACATGCCCTCAGCGCGCGTGACACGTATAGATGTCATGGAAATTTCAAACCCTATATAAGAGCTATCTGTTGTATTAAAATTGTATAGCTTGGTTTAAAATATTACTAAATGTATATTTTACCAAATTCAATAGATGACATTAGTCAAAAAAAGATTCAATATAGGATAAAATAATTTATTTATAGAGCACGTTGTGAAAATACGTCACCAATGCAAGATGGCCGCCGTTGATTCGTGGCGTTTCTCGTAAGAACTGTACGCCACGTATTTACAAAATATGCATATACCATTATATTATTTGAGATAATGTAAATAAGCGATCAAGTGCGGGTCTCTCAATAAACGGGAGAAAAAATCTCTCAACTTCAGTAATGCAATGTGTAGATTTTTAAACAGTAGTCTTGGTCTATATATAATCTCTAACGAATGAGTGTCCTCGTTTTGTCTGAGTTGGCAACCCTGCTCTTATTCCAAATATCGTTCAGAAATTAATTAAACTGCCTTGCCAAGCACTGACTCATGTATGGATTCTGTCTGACTTTTTTTGCAACTGGTAAAAATCAAGGACGAATCTTTTATATTTCCTCAAAAACGAATTTTTATCTTTTGTATCTAACAAACGAATCCAAACACAATAGACACTTAATATGTGCCAATTAATTACTAAATCACCAAGGGATATCAATATAATTGGTATTGATACAGCTTAAATTCTTTAGTAATTAATGTTTCCATTACAGCAGGAAGTTAAATACATGGACATCTAATTAGAAAATATTGTTTTAGTAGTCGTGGCGTCTTTTTCATTATAGTATGCTTCTTACACCATCCAAAAGGTCTGAATGTTGTTTCCACAAGGGATTGCAATATCGGTATTTTGGTATTTCATATTAAAAACCGGTATTGAAAATATCAATACTGGTACTATTTTTTTTTATAATGCAATGAAATACGACCAATTGGGATCTCAATACCGGGTGAATAAATCAATATCTGTATTTCGATATTTCACGTAAAATACCGTCAGTAAAAAATACATCGTAATCATGAACGGATGATTTTATTGACTAACGGTTTAAATTTGAACGATTCAAATATAATATCGAAATTCTCAAAAAAAAAAAAAAACACCATCTAACGGGTTATCAATTATGAAACCTGATACAACTTTTGACGGATTTTAAGTATTTGGATTTGTCGTTAGCAATATTATTAAAATATGTGATTATTTCAATACATTCAAAATTCGGTTGTAGTTAATTTTCGATGCCGAAACACCGGTATTTTTGCGTTTTTAATACCGGTATTTCGGCCTTAAAAACATTATAAATACCGGAATCCCAGTTCCGATAATACCGGTGTTGCAATCCCTTGTCTCCACAGCATTCAATATTAATATGAAGAGAGATTTTTACTAATTTATTCAAGATATAATTGAATGTCAGCATAAAGTATATGAGAAATTGTCCGCTTTATGTTTTGAAATTGGTCGTGGAAAAATGGCCGCGAAATGTATCGCATGAATATTTCATCACAACGTCGATTTAACACTGTGTTTGTGCTTCTGTGATATCGTAAAAATTCTTAATATCATGGGAGCTTGTACGCCAAATTAACAGCCTCAAGCATAACTGAATATTTTTTTTCAAATAAAGCAATAAAAATCAACAAATAAGTTATCATGTTAATACTTATGTATTATGCAAAATAAACAGACGCTCAACAATGTATCACCTTTGCTTTATGATGGATATCAAAGAAGTATATCCACAATACGAATTCAGCATAATTAACATTGTAAATTTGTTGTATTATTTTTTTTAGTATTTTATTACCTGTTTTAGAATAAAATTATCTATATATCCGACTAAAAAATAAAATTATCCGACTAAAAAACGATATTTCTGTGCTATATTAAACTTATTTTCGGTTAAAAAATGCTCATGTTTAAAAATATTTAGTCTAAAGCTGTCGAATAAGATACAAAAAAGCAACAGTTTTACATCTTTACGTAATCAGAGAAAAGGTTGCACGCATCGGATAAAGTTAGATTGCGATTTTGAATTAATTTATTAATACTATGTCGATTTTATTCTACGCATAATAAAACTATTAACAAAAAAATAATACGCCATTAAAAAAACAAGCCTAAAATAAGATTATAAATATTTATGTTAATTGAAGTTTTTATTTTTACGGTAAACGGATTCAAATGAGTACCGCAGATTGCACGTCTATAAAACTTTATTATTTATATTTGAACTTAAATAATAAAAAACTTTTTTTAGCAATTATTTTTTATTTAGAGTTATTTACATGAAATTGAGTAAGACTTATGACAAAAGTGGCTGACTCAATTGTATTATTTATACTTAGCCTGTATCGATTTAAATTTTCACCAGGTCCTGATTTTGATAACAAATCCAGATGTAAAAAGTGTGTAATAATTAATAAAAGCATTCGCCTTGAGGTTTCTAAACTCAAATTGGATTCGAATGCATTTCATTTAATTAAAATATATAATTTATACGATAAAGTTTTAGTTACAAAAGAATTTTCAAAATTGAAGATTCTTAAATCACATGCATTGGCTATTGGTAATTGTGTCATGTTTGACCTAAATAATCACAAGTTCGTAAACCAAAAGTTTTAGTTAGTAATTCAATAATTAGCATTAAAATATTTTTGAATTTTATATTATATAATCAACTATATTCTGTTAAGCTAATTATTTATTTAATAATACAACATTTTTTTAAACACATAATCGATGGCGCAGCGTTCGAATAATCGATGTCTTTAAATATCTTTAAAGATATCGTCTCTTATTTTAATCTATATATTCACGATGAAAAAAAGAACTCAATCTAGTTGAGAATATTCAAAAAGGTTTTTGACAATATATATTATATGATTCTTTATAAACAGTAATATAGAAACAAATTTGTTATTTTCTTTGAAGCTATATGAGATAGCAAGGCTTCGACACTACTATTAGGGACGGTACAAAAACCGACTTTAACCCTTTGCCCGCGTCACCAAATTTAGCGAACATGCCCTGTACGAGGCTGCTTTTTTGCGGATTTCGTTATCGCGTTTTTTACTATAAATATAGGTTGTAATATTTTTTTAACTAATCAAATATGTTAATTGCCACCCAAAGTAACTTCTTCAATAATAAAATACAATATATTTCTTGTGTTTTTGGTTTGATTCAACAATAATCATTCTTCATACAATTGCGGCGTGACGTCGCCATATTGCAAAATACCGCCACGCGTGACCGAGAACACTGCGCCACCACCATACCATGCTTATAATATTAAATTCTAGGAACAATTTAAATTTCACCCGCACTCGATCACTTATTTACATTATCCAAAATCTTGCATTGGTGACGTATGTTCACGGCGTGTTCTATAAATAAATAGCCTGAAATATTTTAGCCTGTATTGAATCTTTTTTGACTAATGCCATCTATTGAATTTGGTAAAATATACATTTAGTAATATTTTCAACCAAGTTATACAATTTTAACACAATAGATAGCTCTTATATGGGGTTTGAATTTTCCATGACATCTATTTGTGTCACACGCGCTGAGGGCATGTTCGTTAGGACATGCATATATGTCATACGCGGTGAAAAGGTTAAAAGAAAACTTTTTTTGTATTTCAATATTTAAAACCCAGTTTAAGCCTGGTTTCAAAAATTCACAAAACAAAAAAACATGATATTTTTTTAATAACTATGAATATAATATAAACACTAACAAAAATACAAAAAAAATATTCAGTGAAAACATAAAACGTTCACTAATCTATTACTCCGTAACAAAATTTTGATAACGATTTTTTTTTAAATTAGAAAATACTATTTCAATGGATAATGAAGTGGATCATATGTTCTTTTGTTTTGGGAATGGTTTATGTAAAATTTGACGCTCAATATCCAAGTCAAAATGCACAATAAACATATTTTCAAAATAAACCTGACTATAATAGTTTAGCATTCATTGATATTGACTATTCATCTACATTTTTAAGTCATTTTATTTTTATCTATAGTAGTTTCATTTTTTTACATTTTTTATTAAATGTATAATTTAATCAGGGTTACCAAGTTGAAAAAACCGGCTTTCGAATGTCGCAAATTTTGCTAAAAAACCGTTAAACTGACAAGCCCTGACTGCCATAGACTAAAGTTTGTGTTCAATGTGCCGTGCAATCATCATCACAAAACACGATAGTTAGCACAGCCGTCATCTCGCTATAAAGAATATAATTATCAATCATTGCAATACATCTAAGTCAGACACATCTGTCATGCTAAATGGGTATTTTGAACTCGGGTGTAATTCAATTATGGCATATTCATTTTTAAGCCCATCACTGATAATGAATGAGTTTACGGATATTAACGATTCAAAGCGCTTAGCGAAGCGGTTTGAATAATGAATAGTGTAACACTGTTTCGCTATGAACAATTGACCATGGTCGGTTGACAATGTATGTCCGGTATTTATAAATTAAAACTCTAGCACGAGGAAAATATCGTTTTGCGAATCAATTCAATTTCGTATCGCTCCGCCATGAATCAGTAAAAATGTCATCTAAAAATCGAATACATTGATTGGTTTTGAATTTGTGTCCCTCCCACCCTAAAACTGGGGGATTAGCTAACCACCAAATTTGTCCTATAGTTTTATCTCTACAAAAAGAGTGGTAGAGCAATTGGGTGACAATCAGTTATCATAAAACACTTCTGTTGATTGATTGAATTGGTATATATTTTTTACATAGTTGATAGCTATTTCGGTGTATGTTTTCATCAGAACTATAGTTCTACATAAAAAGCTACATATAAAAAATATTTGTGAATGACTACTAATGAAGTTTATCACTTATGTTGAGATAAACTTGATTAGTAATCCATATGCTCCACATTGGGAACGGATATGGTAAAAAAACTAAGTAAAATTTAACTTGACAATAAAACGTTTAATAAACACGACTGTATAATGAAATTTATAAGAAATTTGACTAATCGGCGGTTGAGTGAAGATTCTATTGTACTATAATAGATAAACAACAAGTCTAAAAAATAGTCTGAGTAGTGTGTGAGACAATTAATAACTTCCATTTGAATTAAAATTTATAAGTATGTAAATTTATTTTTGTAATATAAAATTGAAATCAAATTTGAATAGCAACCGACAAAAACAAGTTATTTGCATTAAATTTGGCAAAATATTTTATCTGTGCCTGTCGTTGTCTTTGAACTATAAGTTAATGACATTCTGTTGCCTGAAAGCATGCTTTTCATTCATTCATGAACATTCAAATTGAAATGCCACCGATCTCTTAATGTATCACTATAAATGATAAATTATTTAAAATAGTCTTGTAAGATAATTATGAACTCACATGCTAGTTTATTGTGTGTAATAATCAATGATAACATGAGCCATGTTCATAATCCAACCAATCCAGATAACTTACTGGTAATCACTGTAAATTAGGGTTTATCGGTTTTCAAAAATCGGTTATGAAAAACTGGGTTTTTAGTTAACTTTGCCATTCGCCAGACATTCGAAGGTCGGTTCTTTTCACTTTAGTAAACAGGTTTTCTAAATATTAGCATTAATAAAAACACAATATTCTTCTGTACTTTATTCCACTTTATTTTAAAGCGAATTCGGTCCTGACCTTTTAAATAAAGTGGAATAAAGTACAGAGGAATATTGTGTTTTTATTTAAAATGCCTTTCCACCAAGCATTGTCAGTGTACACCCTAAAAGTGAAATATTAGCATGTTATTTTTATCAATATTCAATAAATATGTTTATTTAATGAAATATATCAATTGATACTAAAAAATAAATAATATAGGTCAATTTGAAAATATTTTTACTGACATTTAATTTTTGGAAACATATTTTCTAACGAGGAATGAAAAACAAATTTTAAGTTAAATTTGAATCGTTCAAACAATGTACATTCTCACAGATTTTGTCACTAACGACCCGGGTTTCGCCTTTCGGCATCTTCAGGCATTCAAGTGCAATTCTTGAAACTGCACACTACTCAAATCTGTTGGCATTCCCATGGGCTCATCCTTTTCGCCAGCAATGGCTTTGGACTCAGTGATGCATTTATATCTTATATAAACACGAAACTTTCATTTGCTAAGCGTCAGTTCAAGTTCATCCGTGCGCTTGAATGCCTGAAGATGCCGAAAGGCGAAACCCGGGTCGTTAGTGACACAATCTGTGAGGATGTACATAGTTTGAACGATTCAAATTTAATATTGAAATTCCACCAAGCACCTTCAGTCGAAATCTTAAATTTTAAGTTATTTTTTGGAACACAGTTTTTATAAATTTGTTTGTTTATTTCATTTGAACTATCTTTATTTTGTTAAACTTTGAATACCGGTTCAAGCCGAGTTTTAGGAAGTATTGTAATTTTAAAACTTTTCTTTAAGTGTACAAGCCGTAATGTATACCAATACAATGTGAATAATACTTTTATATCAAATACGAATTGATAATATAACTCGTACTTCGATAAAAGCTTCGGTATCAAAGCACAACTTGCCAACGTCGGTTTTGAATAACTGAAGTTTTTCAACTCGAAATCGTCCAGACCACTATTAACCACCTCGCGACCAAAATTTCACACAACCATTTTGTAAATCATTAAAGAATTATAAAAAATAAAATTCCACAATTATATACAACAATGCCATCACATCAGGATGTTTGAAAATATCGCGTAATATAGACCCATTCAAAGTTATACCACACATAAAAATAAAAATTAGAATAAAAATCACATCTTTCCGTAAAAAGAATGTCAATTCTTTGCCTATTCCGAAAACGTGGGCGTACCCATAAAAAATAATCGTCTGCATGAGGATTGAATTTGAATCGATTGTGATTTTTGGTACAGTGACAGATTAGGATGTCTTTTGATAAGCAGACAAATTTCAAAATAGACCAACATACATAACCTATCTGAACACTTTTAAGGTGTTCACTGTCAATACTTGGTGGAATGGCATTATAATAAAAATAATAAAACATTTTAGAATAAAATTTATTAGATCAGGACCGGTTTCGCTCATGATGAGCTTTGTCAACCGATAAGAAATACAATGAAACAGTGATATTTATACAAAAGTCAAGTGAGAAAAACAAGGTATGGCAAACAATTGGTATTACAACCAAGCAAAAGAATTGAAGCAAAATACAAGGAAAATAAGCTATAAATAAAAAGTTGAAGACCGCTTAGCAATGAAAACTAACCTTTGTTGTTACCACAGCTAGATATTTTTTACATAATATTAATTGAATTAGGTGTGTTTTTATTCACTACCATTAGCCTTCCAACAAAACTCTATCAGACAGTGGCTATTTCGAAACTGGATAATGGCAGCATTCAATTTTCTGAAAATGTATGGTTGCTATAAAGTACACTCTGAAAAAAACATGTCAAATAATGACATACACATACATATATGAAAAAGTAAATTTGATTGATTCCCTGAATTAAGAAAACCGTATGATTAAATTTGTAGTATGATTAAATTTGTTTGCACTGTTTCGATTTTATAATCCACTCTTTGCTTCCCTTGAAAAGGAAAAATCCCAATCTGATTGATTGCAACTCATTAGTATCATTATTTTTTTGCTTTATTTCGATTCTACACCCCCCTCCTTGCTCCTCTTAAAAGGAAAAAAACCCAAACCTCCATTTTGTAATTTTATAATTTTAAAATGTTAGAATCAATCTTGCTTCATTACTTAAGCAAACTTTGCGATAGTAAGTCTGAAGATGCCTCTGAAAGAAGCGAAACACGTGTCACAGTTAGTAACACAATACGTGGAATAATCAAAGTTAATTTAAATTTTCTATTAAGAAAACCGTGTTAAAAAAATAATAACACTGTGGTATGGAAAATCGTGTAAAATATTATTCATCATATGAATTTAAAAAAAATGATACTATTCATCGCTTCTCGGTTATATACGGGGTTTCTTTTTATGAGGGATTGAACATAGATCGCTTTCATATCTAGAAATATTCGATCCGTCTAATGTGTAAGGATCTAATGAAGTCTTTTTTTTGTAATTAATGTCTTGTGTTGTTGAATTTCTTGCTATTGGGAAATCCATTATTAGCTTATTTGTTTCTGGTAATTGTGTTAAAACAAATAATTCATGTAAAAATATAGTGTTCGTTCTTTTTAGTAGACTTCAGACCCGTAAAGAATTGAGTGCTTTTTTTTCTTTACTTCTATGTATGGTTTTCAAAATAAATATGGTGTTTTATTTAACATGAACAACATTTAATTTAAGATTTCGACTGAAGGTGCTTGGTGGAAATTCAATATTAAATTTGAATCGTTCAAATTATGCGCCTGAAATTGAACGCCTGACGATGCCGAAAAGCGAAACCCGGGTTTTTAGTGACAAAACTTGTGTAAATGTACATAATTTGAACGATTCAAATTTAATGAAAAACATTATTGAAAAAAGATCACTATTTTTTTTGGAACCCACTAAAGTCTTATTCTATCAATGTTTGCTGGAATAATATTGTAAGGAATAAGGATTTTTTAAAATTCGATCCAATAATAATAATGAAAAAAATCTAATTTGTTTTATCAGCAACAATAGATGTCACTGTTACGTATTGTTATTTTTAACTTAAACCCGAGCGATAAATCGATTCACTTGAAAATATACAGTAGTCCCAAAAGAATATATATTTGTATTCCATAACTGTAAAATAGGAAAATATTTCGTTCTTTAATATAATAAACAATTAATATACCCTACCCGATGGGGTTTCCCAATAATCACGAAATAATCACGATAATAAACAACACACACAGAAATTAATGTTCTACGATCACATGTGTTTTTAATTTAAAATGTATTTTAATTTGATTTCATAACACAATTACGAGTTTATAAGTGTTGCATTAAATTTATGTTTTTTATAATGGTATGAAATATTATTAATCCCATGCAATCTCACAAATTTTAACTGATCGAATCCGTGCTTGTCACATAATACCGTATCACTGACTGACGGATATATGTAGTGCTCGACTACTTGTATAATATTGAAAATATATGCACGGTATGTTATAAATCCGGCCCTGTTCAGACAGGGGAGGGAGTCTGGTGTCGCCAATGTCGGGGGCGTATACGATAATGAATAAACACTGTCTGAAATGATTGGCAAATTACTCGTTTTCTTCGAAATGCTTTGTTATGTAGTCGACCATAGTTTGGCTATTTCTGAAATACATATTTTTTTTATAAAAATGAAACGGCTAGACTTACTCAACCTCTAGTTTTCATAATTTAAGATTTCGACTGAAGGTGCTTGGTGGAATTTCAATATTATATTCACACAGATTTTGTCAGTTGAAGTTCATCCGTGTACTTGAACGCCTGAAGATGCCGAAAGACGAAACCCGGGCCGTTAGTGACAAAATCTGTGTGAACGTACATAATTTGATCGATTCAAAACTCTATTTTTCAATATAAAGAATTAGTCCCAAGACCTATCTTCTAATTTCGAGTTCTTTAAAAATATTTGCTTTGAAAGAATTAAATCAATGTACTTTATTCAAATTTAATTTCATTACAATTTTAGCAAGTCTCAAGTTTCTGGTTGTTTTATTCAAATTTCCCGGGAATCGAAAGTGCCAAAAAACATTGATTTCTCTGGTATTTATTCTCGGTCTGTCTCAACACAGGAGTCTCTAGTATAACCTGTGTTATATTCGTTGACATATCTTGTCCCCATGGTTAATACGACATATCAAACGACGAAGTAAAATACGGGCATGTTGTAGGATAAATAATATGGTTGTATGGTGTAAATCTATAACAGGAGTGGCCATTTTTTTTCTAAGAGCGACTAGTTGATAAAATTATTGATGACAATCGACTGATATCGCTTGTAATTATATCATGAGAACAAGAAACATTACAAAATGGGACCACAAATACATTTGCGATCTACTCGCTGGTCATTCCTGATCTACGGTATACGATATTGCATAAAGTGCATTAGCGTATAAAGACAAGGGTATCCAATCTCGGAGCCTTTTGGTGATCCCAGGATTTCGGGATTGATTAATTTTCAATCCCGGGATCCCGGGATTGGGCAATCAACATGAAACCGTGTATAATTTGAGAAAAGTTTTGGTGTCAGAATGTTTTATCATTTCATTTCCAATTTAAAAAAAAACCCAGGAAGTTGCCGATTTGCCCAAAATGTCACCGTTACTCGTTTTTTTTAGCTCTACCAAATTCAAAATCCTATAAATTTTCGGGATTCGCTAAAAAATTCTCAATCCTGGGATCGCGACCATACCAATCCCGGGATTGGAGACCCTAATGAATAACCTCCGCAATGTTTACGAGTGACTACACTACTTATTACATAATTACCAACTGAATACATATCGACTGTGGAAAGGAAAAAGGACGTAACCCACACATATCAAATTTTACAGGAGGCGCTAAAAACGTGTTTTGATGATTTTGAGACATACGCAAATTATGAATTATACACAACCTTTAAGTGCACGGAGACTTCTAAACTGGTGTTAAATTGACATAATATAATATTAATTAAAGAAGTTGTCTAGGAAAAACTTTTATTTCAGTCTTTTTTCTTGATTTTAGTTTTTTACAAGGTCATCTTTTTCATACTTAAAAGCTAAATTTAGATACGTATTCAGCATTTGCAGCTTGCATCCTTTTGATAGAACGTGTATCAAATCTGATATATTGTGAACATCGAAAAAAACCTGTTTTGAAAAACCTGTGGGTTACGTCCTTTTTCGTTTCCACAGTCGATATACATATAAGTACTATTCATGAATACTTTTTTTAAATTTTATAAATTATTCATATTACATTTAATGAAAGCTATTTTTCATACTTTAAATAGTGAAGAAAATTTCTATCCACACATAACAATGGACACGAAAAAATGTCAACAGATTCGAAAAATAGTTTTGACTTATTACACAATAATCACAATTAACATATTTCTGCCAATTCTCCCAAAAAGATTTTCTTATCAAAAAAGCTATTGTTAACATTAATTTTAATACACTTTACAACCGAAATTTTTCGTGATTTCGTTTGGATTTTTTTGGTAATCAGTTGATTTAAACAAATACGTTATAAAAATATTTTCAAACACAAACGTATTGTGTTGACAGACGAGTCGAATGTGTCCAATTAAAATATTTTGATTTTTGGCGAGAATATTAAATTAAATTGTGAGATTTTTACTTAATTAACCACCATAATTACCCATTGTTTGCATATTTGGACACAAGGGGGAATGCTTGAAATATAATGGAAGTATTTACGCGACCTAAGCCTATGAATGATTTCATAGTATAAATAAAACGCAAGTTGTTGATATAAAATACATCAAGATTCAAGATCGCTTATCTATTGGAAGTGCATTTTTTTTTTCAAATAATATAATTGAATTCTGTTTTTAAAAAAATCATTAACAAACTGCAAAAGTAGAATGAAAATTAAAATACTTTTTAAGTGTTTTTTTTCTTAAATCTTTTTTATGTTCGACTATATAATAAATTTGACTTGACAAATAAAGCTTAACCCTTTGCCCACGTCACCAAATTTAGCGAAAATGCCCTGTACGCGGCTGCAATTTTGCGCATTTTGTTATCGCGTTTACGAGTATAAATATAGGTTGTAACTAATCAAATATCTTAATTGCCACCCAAATTAACATTTTAAATAATAAAATACAATATATTTCTTGTATTTTTGGTTTAATTCAACAATAATCATTATTCATACAATTGCGGCGTGACTAGGGCATCCAATCCCGGGATCCCATTCAATTTTCTGATCCCGAAATCCCGGGATTGAGATGGCCGCGATCCCGGGATTTCGGGATTGAGAAATTTTGAGGAAATTCCGAAAATTTACACGAAATTGGCAAATTCAAGATTTCAAATTCCTCGGCGAGCTAAAAACAAAAAAAAACGAGCTTCTGTGAGATTCTGGGAAAAAGTATACCAAATCGGAGATTTCAAATTCCTCGGTGAGCTAAAAAAAACGAGGTTCTGTGAGAATCCAAGGAAAAAGTATAGCGAATTGAGGATTTCAAATTCCTCGGTGAGAAAATCTCAATCCCAGGATTCAAAATTAATCAATCCCGAAATCCCGGGATTGGAAAAAGGCTCCGGGATTGGATACCCTAGGCGTGACGTCACCATATTGTAAAATACCGCCACGCGCGACCGAGAACACTGCGCCACCACCATGCCATGCTTATAATATTAAATTCTCGGAACAATTTCAATTTCACCCGCACTCGATCGCTTATTTACATTATCCAAAATCTTGCATCGGTGTCGTATGTTCACGGCGTGTTCCAGTAATAAATTATTTTAGCCTGTATTGAATCTTTTTTGACTAATGCCATCTATTGAATTTGGTAAAATATACATTTAGTAATATTTTCAACCAAGTTATACAATTTTAACACAATATATAGCTCTTATATAGAGTTTGAAATTTCCATGACATCTATACGTGTCACACGCGCTGAGAGCATGTTCGCTAGGACATGCATATATATCATACGCGGTGAAAAGGTTAAGAGTAATTGAAAAAATTAATACTCTTTCGAATTATTCAATCGGTTAAACAAAAAGTTTATTATATATAAGTTCACAACGAAAATAAAAATTGTGAAGAATCAAAGTCGCATACCTATTAATGTATTATAAAAACTGGGTGTGTGCCCGTTGCTCCTCAACGGTATGATTTCTGTTTGCATTTTAAAAAATCAGACATTTTCTGGCGTGAACAATCAAATGCAAACTTATTATACATAATAAATATCAGAAAACGGTTTCATTGAAAACAGCTTACGGTCGAAAAATATATCGCTTCATATGAAAAAGAAATTACTCTGTATTTATGACAGTGTTTTTTTTATCGACAACTTTAAGCTTCAAGATTTCGAATGAAAATGGCCACCAGTGACGTGTATTGTATAGATAAATTTGGAGCTCTTTTGCACACACTACGCAAACTCCCCTTCTCCGCAATTTGTTATATTGACTATGTAGAAATTTGGGCCCCCGTTTCCGCTGGGCCCTCACGCATAGCAAGCCTCTGCTATGAGTTAGTTACGTCGTGTAGAAACTTTCCTAGAAACTTCTAAAGAAATTTAAGATTGTGACTTATTCAACACCAGACTATATTTACAACTTTGTAGTGTACGGAGACTAATGAGCTAATGTTGAATTGACTTAATCTAATATTAATTTAATAAATTGTAAGTGTCAATTTTCCAAGGCGCAATTTTCACTGGATCTCTATTTTTAAAACTTAAAAGCTAAATTTTGATACTTATTCTGAATTTTCAGCTAACATCCTTTTGAAAAAACGTGTGTCAAGTTGTATACATTTGAATTGTAAAAAAAACTGTGGGTTACGTACTTTTGCCTTTCCAAAGTCAAATGGTCCGTCCTTGTTGAGCTCTGCACCCTTGGCAGGGAAATTCTGTAGTATTAGGGAATGTTATAACGGCATTGTTATTTTTCTGTTTTTTTCAACACGGATATTCGATTTTGGTAATGTATAATAGCGGTAATTCGGTATTAAAAAATACAACAGTACAATCAGTGTCGGCGCGAGGTTATTTGGCGCCCTAGGCAAAGATTATCGACGCGCCCCCTTATGAACAAGTAATTCCATTTTTTTCAAAATAATAAAAAATAAACAATTTGTAATAGTTAGATTTTTTTTATACATCCATGTCCGCTCCCAATGTGGAGCATATGGCCTCCTAACGAAAGTATCTCAACGGAAGATTTTATAAGTGAATGGTTTGTTACTTAGTCTAGCCTATCTTTTTCGAATTTCATATGAAAAAAGATACATGATTACAACAAACAAATACAATCAATAAAATAAATTAAAATGTACTATTATTTATTATTATAAATGTTTAAAAATAGTTTTAATACTCCACTTATGCGCCCCCTAATGGTTTGCGCCCTAGGCGGTTGCCTATTTCGCCTGTATGGTGGCGCCGGCCCTGAGTACAATTGTATTATTTTACGAGCGTTCTTATAACAAGCTCTCAACTCGGGACCGCTTTTTTTCAGCAGAACTTGTTTACAGGAAGATCTGAGCAAGATTGACAGGTTCCAGTATAGATGAACTAGTATTTTTACTGCTATATGAAATAAAAAAAAACTATAAATTTAAGCTATTTATGCAAATCATTCTTTATATAACGGTGTTAATTTTTTCTCCGAAATCGCCATCTTAATTGGCCATGATAATTTTTATTTCTTTTTGTTATACCGTTATAGGTATTCGCAAAACAAGTATTAAATATATACGTACGGTATTTTAATCCCTATTTAGTATAGCCTGTGTGGTCAAGGTCGTTGGCTTTGGTTACGGTGGTCACGGGTTCGAATCCCAGTAATGACAGTTTATAAATTGACTTTTCAATCGATTTATAAATTTCTGTTCGAAGGCATGTGATGTCTTGAATTCTCCTTCAAAGTGAACTAACATGTACAAAATGCCGTACGGAGGAACTGTCATACAATACAACGAGATTGGTATTTGTGTTTGTATGTATGGGCTAATTTAATGTAGCCCCTGACGTCTGACAGCAGCCTGAAACTTTAAAGCACAGTCGTGTACATTTAGATGACGTTTCCGTATGGCCAATGTGAATAAAATTCAAAAAAATCTAATCGTGCTTGATTGCGCCTCATTGTTAACAAAGTACTTGGGCTATGTTATAGTTAGCTCGAGCCTTCGTTATTATTATTAATACGAAGGTGTTCTCAGACTGACGTCACGTTGCCTGTTCTGTATGAAGTATGTATAGGGTTATTGCTTTTTTTTTATGCCGACTCGGTTTAAAATTGTAATACAAAACACAATCGAGAGTATTATTGTAGTTAGACATATCTTATATTGCAGAGGAAAATCAAAACAAAGATATTGTATTAATTTGGGAAAGATTAGTTACGTTTAGAAGTGTATTTATTTTGTTCAGCGGTCGAATTGCTGTTCATTTTTATTTAGCCATCTAATGTTTTTTTTCTACACATTTTGGGTGAAAAATTCAAGTCGGGCTAAGCCCACCTAGCCCAGTACCTAGAACCGCCACTGAAATTTAGCCAACAATTTGTCTACGTATCTTGTGCAAGAGAATTGTTGGCATATGCGTTACATAGAAATAACGAGGAATAAATAATGTATTTTTTTTTTAAATAAAATGTTACGCTACGTGAAAGTGTCAGCTCTCAACATTCGGTCAACACTGTATCCCACATGCATACACACTATCTTCGTCTCTGCCTGCATATCATGAATCGTGCGATAACACAGATTTTTGCTGGAGGTAACAGACAGACAGACACACGGACAATCTAGGCATATATGTACTCTACACTATTCTAGAATTGACAGTGAAATATAATATTATAGTATAACAATGGACAAGGCATCAAGCAGATAATGTACGAACGAGCGCTCCGTGGGTTCATTTGAAAATATTATACATATGTTGAAAGGCAATTGACAGAATTGCTGTTAATGGCTCTGCAACTTCACGAGTAGTTAACCATTCAAGATCGGGAACAACGATCCATGTTTAAAATTCTTATGCGACATATTGTGTGTGGTTAATTCATTTTTGTGACACATTTGTGCTGTCATTATCGTGGCGATTAAAGTCTCCAATCCTGGATTCCAAACAAATTATGATTAATCTCGGAATTGTCTTAGTACTAATCTCTGGATTTCGGGGTTCAAAATAACACGTAAAAATACGTTTATTCCGCTAAAAAAATACGCTGGAGTAACTTTCAGTCGCAATTATTTGAATGGATAGAGAAAAAAGCTCTCACATTTTTCAATGATCTGTGATTACCCAACTTTTCAAGCCATCAAGCTAAAAAAAAGGTCTCTAATCTCTCAATTTCTCAGTTTTTTCCTATTGATTAATCCCGGGATACCAACATCCCAGATTCCGAAATAATTGTGAATCCTAAAATTCCGGGATCAATAAAAAGGTTCCAGGATTGGATGTGATGGTGATGTATCTAAATAAATATATATTAATTTTGTACACATTTTACTACTGTACTAAAAGATGAATTTATTTATCGTAGAGAAGAAATGAAGGTGTCACTTGCAAAAACCCGGCTCATTCCAAAGTTGTTGAAACATGAACCATGAATGTAATTTAGTAGATAAAAATAAATTTTGAAAGTATTTTTAGAAATCAGTCTCAAAAATGGCTTGACAACATCCAAAATATCATTCTAAAGTAATGTAAGACTAAAAAAACTTTTAAAATGTACATTATTTTTCAAAATGAAATTCAAGTTTCATTTTTTAACCATTTTTGAATAAGCCGTGTTTGCAAGTAATACCCTCAAATATAAAATGTTCGAGTATTAAAGCCACTTTAAATTTTTGTCTAAGGTCCTAATTAATTTAAGAATAGCTCTGCTGGTGGAAGACATAGTTTATTTATTATTAATAACGCTGTTGCATTTTAGTTTTGATTAATTCGTAAAGAAAAACTCTGTTGGAATGGTCGTAATAAATATACATTGACTTAGTATTTATTACTCACAGACAAAGAGTAAACATGTTAATTTGTTAATTAATGAATTCCATTGTCTAATTGCGGCTATACAGCGAGAAAATATTGCATTCAACAGTTAAGTATCATTTCAGGTAAATAGTTACTTGTCTTTGATTTACGGTTTGTCTAATGTTCGCACATAAAAAATAATGACAGCTACAATGAATGAATTTTGTAGATTCTAAAACTAGAGTAAAAAAATGTATTTTTACGTAAAATTTGCATGGCTCTGATTGAACGCATCGCTACCTTAAATAATTCACAGTTTATCTATAAATGTAATAGAAAATTCAAGAAGTCAATAGCCACTTTATGCACACTTAAAGACTTTTCAATTTGTAAAGGAATACTTTATTCATAAAATACACAAATAGTTTCGACTCTTATGATTGACTTTATGAGAATATATTTTTTAAATAAAACATATATTTTTGTAATCATTCCATATTTCTCGTCTTAATAAAGACCGGTTTCAATCATCGTGATCATTATTCACATCAGTTGTTGATGACACTCGTTATGAGCAAAATTCGACCTGACCATTATAAAAAAAATAATTCGTGTAAAAATATAGTATTCCTTCTTTTTAGTGAACCGTCTTATTTAAAAATCGTGTAAAAAAGAGTCAAGTGTATACATATAATGCAATACCTTTACGCCAATAATTTACAGTTATCAACTAAAACCTGATAATAATACGTGAAATCTATTAAAAAATAATGCCCGCGGAGCTTAAACCATAGCTTAATTTCACATAACACATTTGTATTGAGATTAAGTGAACCAAAATTAAACTAACTGATAATAACGTCTACGGTTCCGTTTATTTTGTACAAATTAATATAAGGTAGTAGTAAAACTTTGAGCAACTCAGCTACAAAAATCTTCCGATTGCAATTTATAATTCACCTTACGTAATTTACAATTGAATGAATTATTTTCGGATACACTATTCTTCCATTTTCACACAGTGGATTATATTTCAAATGCTTACGCATAATTAACTTCTTTTTAATAACAGGTTAACGATGTATCAAAGTAAACATAAACAAACTTTGGACATATTTACATTGTATAACGAAAGGAAACTGTAGAGGGCGTCACAGGTCGGTGAATTATGTGACTACGTGCTTATTTATAATTGCGTGTTTATAAACAAAAGTACCGAAAAGCTCATTTGAGTATAAATCGCTTTAATTGTATTATGTTTCTTAATTTGGAACAACACATAACAATAAATTGTAAACAAAAATTAAATTTCTCAGTAAATTAATATTTTGCATTAAAGTTTTATTTTTAATTAATTTAAACGTATTGTGGTGTCCTTACGAAGCTTGTCAATAAAAGTTGCCCTAAAAAGAATTTTCGGTTGAACAACTAAAAAACACTATTTTGTAATAATTCCACATTTTTTAAAATCAAGATCAATATGAAATTAACCATTACTAATAATGACAAGGTAAACAAAACGACTATAAAAAAGAAGAAACATACTAATAAATATTTAATCTGACGATGTACAGAAAATTATACAAACACGAAAATCGAGACAGCAATTACGGTCTATATATTTTTTCCTCCTTCTTGTTATTGGTTATTTGCAGTGCTTTTTCTCCATGTTATGAGGTGGTGCAGCGTTGCGGCACTTTTTTTCACGGCATTTTTAATGTTTCAACTCAAATATCCGCTTTATGAGAATTGTCAGAACTAAGTTTACACCTACAAGATCTAAATTCTAAACTGGAAATGTGAACACCTTTACATTACAAATCAAAACAAAATGTACTAGATCAAGTTTGTATTACTATATATTAAAATATATAGATACATCATATGTGAAAAATAAAAGATTTTATTGTTAAGATATTCATGACAATGCGAAACAAATTGTTTGTTTTGAATAGTATAGCCGCATAGGTGAGTCAAGCAAGATCCAAACAGTACGAAAAATCACGCCCGAATCTGGATTGTCCTTTATAAAATTCAAAGGTTTAAACATTTATAGAGATCGAATGATTCTACACTATTTTTTATGGCTAATGAACTCGTCACCTTTATTGAAGGTTATGCTTAAGAATCCTGGTTTATATATGGTACCATTTTTAAATATATAATCGGAGAACAGAAACATGTTGGGGTGATTTATTGTAAGCAGATATATCAACAGACCAATGCAAATCTAAGGTATTTTGGCAGTGGGTCATCGACTTAGTACCTATTTAAAAGACAAAAAGGAGCGTGGGGGTCTAATACCTGAATATTCATTTGAATTCATTTGACCATTCGTTAGAGATCATAAAAAGCGGCTTCGTACATCATTAATTTACGCGATGTTTCAGATGATCCGGTTTTTCTATTATGTTATTATGTTAAGCAAGCATAATTCCAAATCTTAAGAAATAAATGATTACAGTGTGGTGAATTTTCAGTATCACGTAGTTTTGATCTATGATTTTATCGCTTTTTGGTTTATGGCTGACATACATGGTATTATAATTATCATCGAAGCCAATCGTTTAGCATAAATTAAAGTTTTATGACGCACAAATTTGTCTCAGTTTATAATATTATAAGTTATTGCAGCATAAGTTGTAGGAGTTTCAAGTTTCAACACATAACATAGCAATTTACGAAACATAATATTTAAAGATGGCTAGTAGGCGTTGAAAATTACGTAACGTAATTTTAAAAAAATAATTGAAGAGTCGTTTAGATTTTTTATGTGTATTAATACCATTACCACAATATTACTTTAACTGATTATTGTAACTGACAGACAAAAATGAGGACACTTTTTATTTAATTAAGTTGTTGCGACTGACATACGCAGCAAAAAAAATATTCACGGTGTCAATGTAGCTTTAAATTTAGGAAAAATCAATAACACTGCTAACAAACTTGGTAACGTTTTATCAAAGTGTAACGCAATAGGGCTTTTGTCCTATCAACTTTGCATCGAAGCGTTAGAACCCTAGAATGTAGACATTCATAAACCTATTACTTTCTCAATCGATATCTGGATATGCATCCAATGACTAGTTGTATGTGATGTTGTCCATCCGTTTGTCCACGAAAACATATATCGAGTGATTAACTTACAACTAGTTTGCACATTCCGTTACAGTGTTTCTAATGAGGAGGTCATATGCTTCACATTGAGAGCGAAAATGGAAATAAAATGTTTAATTTATAATTATAATGTATATGCATTTAAAATCGAAATTTCTCGAATATCAAGGTTTCCTCCAATCCCGGGCATCCAGATATCAAATAGCCTTGATTTCCCGAGAAAAAAACAGCCCCTAATTGCAACCAAAGCAAAGCTTAATGTATTATTGTGCACCCTAAAATTGTGTTATAAAAGCAGTCGGTATCACTATAATAAGTTATTTTAAAAAAAAATATGTACAATTTAAAAAACCGGACATTTTTATAGATTTACATATACCTTTTACATATTTAATAACGAAATTCTGCTTCTGTCTTAAATTATAAATTAAAGTTTGATTTTCAAATCAACAATGTGTCAATGCAATAGTTTGAATGTGAAACAATATGATTTTTTTACAATACTGACAGAACACTATTTTTTAGATATTTTTGGAAAACTATGCGAAATATTCATTATAGTGTGAACATTTGTATCACTTACGAAGATCTTTGTCATTGTATGTTACGACAAATAAAACAATACCTTTAACAACGAAATTATTAATGACATCTAGGTTATGTTCGCAGTAATATTTAAATTCTTTTTTTAATTAATTACACAGTTTCTTTACGCATCTTATAAATATTCGGGGTAGTGTATACATAATTTTGAAAATATATTTTGCTTCGAAAACTTTTTAGGGAGAAAAAAAGACGATTGAAAATATATTAGGAAATGAAAATAAATCTTTCAATGAGTTGAAAACTAAAATAAATCTCCTAAAACTAAATGGAAACGAAATGGGTCATATTATTCTACAAATGCAAAGGTTCAGATACAGAAAGCATAGGTGTTTGTGAATCCATAAACGGGGAAAAACGAGAGCGCATAATTAACCACTGGTCTCACCCTAGCCATATCTTTCTATCGTCACTCTCTTAAAAAAAGAAAGTTTGAGAATCTGATTCATAAACAGTTATCGTAAAAATTAATTTATGTTGAGATACCTTCACTGGGAAGCCATATGCTCTATATGGACATGGGTTGAAAAAAATAGGAAAAAGCTTGACAAGAAGTGAGTTTTTCTTAAAAAAAAAGCACTGCATATATATTAAATACGCAATTGATATAAGTAAAAATATATTTTTTGTTATATTATAATGAGGCGAGTGGACTCTCGACGCTCCGGTTACATAGATTGCTTTGTTAATAAATTTCAATAGGTTTTTCATTGTTCACTTCCGGTTGACAATTATATCAAATTGGCGGTTTTAAAAAGTGACTGTCCTTTTAACGAATTAAACGAAACATCAGAATTTTATAATGAGTGAAATTATACAGTCGAGACAAAATGTCTCTGGACCATGACAAGCGCTACCATGCAGTACGAATAATTACATGTCATATTAATTTGTAACCACGGTCGCTGGTTGCTAGGCGTCATAAAACATCACGTGTGCTGATTTTGATTGATGAACTTGTTAGATAAAATCGTATTAATCTGTTACTGTGCAACGGCATCAATAAGTTATAAGTAAGATAATAGTGTAATGGCGAAATACTGCTAATCTTCCAACAGCGTCTATATGGTAAAGTGTTTTCTTAAATAATAAAATTGATATTTATAAATTTATGTTAACTTTGAAAAGGATTACCATTCTGACTGTTGTCAACACTTTTAAGTATCAAAGAACCTAGATCCAGGAACATAAACTGTTCCTACAATTATTTTAATCGGATTTTTGTCCAAAAGCATTTAAGTCTGCTATATTTGCAATCCTTACTGGTTCCCGGTAAATTGCTCGAATGGAAATTGCTCGAATAACAAGACAATCAATTTGTTTCCGTTTGTTATGTCCGTTTGTTCTGTCTTAGCCCTAGTCTTATATGTTTTTTGGAAATATATAGAAACAGTTTTAGTAACTAATTAATAAGCAGTTCTCGTAGAAACACTTCTGTTGAGATAAACTCCATTAAAAGATCATATGTTCCGCATTTGGAGCGAACACGGTTAAAATAAATACTTACGAAAATTATTTTTATATTTCACTCTCTAAACAAGTGTCGCACAAGATGAAAATGAAATTCGTAGAAAAAGTCGTGAAAAATCGTTTAAATAACCAAGCAATTCGAATAATTTCCATTCGAGCAATTTACTGGCTCCCATCCTTACTATACCAGCTTTTCTAAAAAGGCGTAGAGAAAAAGAGAGAGCTATTAGCAAACTAATAGTCTTTTCTACGTTTACCTATTCCGAAAGCACTTATGTAGAGACGTTTTAGTAAGAGTCCATATGCTCTTCATAAGGAGCGGCATATAACATGGTTGTCACACAACACATGTTTATACAGTCGCTGTTTTACGGCCGCCTTTAATAACCCAATAACGATCAAGAAAAGAAACGAATTTACTCAAATTTTCTTGTCTCGATACAGATTTTCACGCGACCAATTTTATAACCATGCACTATTGCGCCAAAAAAAGAAAAACATAGCAAGAAAATTTGACTTGCTCAGCCAAATTTAAGTGATATTTATATAATCGTTGGTATAATTGTGTTCTAATAAAACTTTAACACTTATTAGCCAGCCGACATTGGTTACCTGAAGTGAAACCGGTAATGATATTTTTAAACCTGCTTTAGTGTCAGACTGTGTTTTAAAACAACAGTTCAGAAATACACATTACAAACCAACTATAACTCCCCCTTAAATCCCAAATGCACAGGATGTAAGAGTTTAATCATGGTTATGTAGCATTCTTAAACAATTCAATATGTATTATACTATATAAATAGATAACATTAATGATAAATGAGTTCGTAGGCACGGGTTAACCGCTATGCTTTGTTTTGGGTTAAATGTTTAAAACAATAGTTTATGTTGAGTGTAGCTGTAAAAAAACATTGACTTCAATTAAAACGACAGCATTAAAATGTATTGTTTGAAAAAAAAGTGTTTTGTATCTTGGTAACTAATACTACTAATATGTACATGTTAATATCATGTTAATTTATAGATTTTCCAATTTACATATTAACAGAGAAGAGCCTTTGAAGCACTGTCTTAGTTTCGTGAATAATTTATTTCTAGAATGGGTTTGCACAAAGCTGTTATATGCTTTTCCTAGTGATAGTGCTTGCAGTCTTACTAAAAACTTTGTCAGCTGAAGAAGACGTAATTTAGAAACCACCACACAATCTGGTTGAGATTGTTCAATTATTTTAAATTTGTAGCTTCCTAAAACAAACTCAGTCCTTAATTGAAAAAAGTAACTCGAAAGCAAACGCGTTTACCTTCTGCAGGAAAGTTGCGTGTTCAATCTATTCTTACGGAAATTTCTTCAAGTATGCTACCCTGACTGAGTGAATATTGATATATTAGATTTTATATTTAATTGTAAAAAAATCTTGATAATCCTTAGGATTCTCAAACAAACAAAGCAAGTTCGGGATCATGCCATTGTCGATACTTTGAGACACTTTAGACACCAGTAATATGTTATTTATAAAATTTGAATCGTTCAAATTATGTAAATTCACACAAATTTTGTCACTGACGACCAGGGTTTAGAACTTAATTAATTTAAGATAATTATTTTTTAGCTTCTAAAATAGGTTTAAGTACTGTCAATTAAAAGTGAACCTGAGTTAACATCGTGGCAGGGAACGTGATTTTTTAGGATGGCATGCTACGGGTGAAACAAAATATGATACAGGAAGTAAAATAATATCTAAATAGTCTTCTTTATATTTTCTTCATTACAATGTATTCATAAATTCGCTTAAATTGCCTGTTTTATTTGACAGCATTAGTAAACAAATAACAATATTGATATTTTTAGCCGAGATAAAATAAAATTCGCCAATTATTGTTTACTAAGATCTTTTATTTTGTTACCACTCAATTATCACAAACAATGATATATTTTTTGAATGAAAGATTTTTTTGATTAAGCCGCATAAAATTTAATTATATTTTTTGCTGCCCTGTGAAGTTACGAATATAGAATTACGAGCATCGCCCACCACTAGATCAACAATATTCGCCTTTTTTATAACTTCAGCATAAAACTTCCTTACATTGTAAACACAATGATAGGAAATCACCGAGACCTTTAATAATACGGATATATTCCAACAGCAACTAAGCCATGTGATGCGTTTTTTTGAATGCCTGAAGATGCAGAGTAGTGAACTACGATTTTTTTAAACAAAAACGGTTAAGGATACCTTCAAAATTTTTATTGAAAAGAATCACATTGAATGAAATGGTATAACCCTCTGCCAAACTAACGCTTTGTAAGAACAACTAAAAATACCAGAATTGTCTGCATATTGATGCAATTTTTGCGCCAATTCCGACAATCTGCTATTTTTAGTGTTATTTTGAACCAATATAATGAATCACTTTGAAATTAAGTATTTTTAAAAATACAGCTTTTAAGTAAAATTAGCTAACCTTTATGTATAAATCCAACTAATCATTAGTTACAAATCAACAGATTTAATTATTCAACTTATTAGCGAGATACATTATCTTGTCCACGGAATAAAAAGCTCTAGATCGCTGTCACTCGCCCACGGAGATCAGAGTCATATAATAAGTCAACATTCCTCGCCGCAAAATCTATGCTGTGTATCATTTGAGAGAGTGTATGATTTAATAGTACAATATAATGACATCGGTGAACTATTACTTAGGAATACTATTTTCATGTTAAGATTGTGTTGATGTTTTCTTACATCACTATTGGGGGTAATATTTGCATTAATGCATGCTTATTTATTTTAATTTTCTGCGTGTGACAATATTTTCTGTTGTTAATTTAATCCGACAATACTTCTTATAACACATTAATTTAAGCCAAAATGTTAAATATATTGCAAGTAATTTAAAACTTTCTTGTTTCTTTATGTTCTGATTTTGCAATCAGTTAATCTCTGTGGTGTGCTTGATATATCTTAAAACTTGAACTGCTGTACGAAATCATTGAAAACACTATACGAAGTGTATATTATAGTATAGTTTAAAAATAATTGTGCCTTTAATAAAGCTATGTATTGCACAATGTCATTCAGTTTACAAAGAGAATGGCAGACACAACCCGAGCCTTCGTACAATTTCATTATTGCTTAATACAACTACCTTTTACTTCTGCCCTTTGATTTTTTACTTTCAATATTTGCCCTTTTATGAAAAGACAAAATAGTGGAATAAGGAAGGATGTTAAAAATTACAAATTAAAATTGTGACACTAAAGATTTTTATGTACAAAGTTTTAAATATATTGGATGCTTACCTGTAATTATTATGAATGCAGATTTAAAGATAATGACCTCTCCCTGACCATTCATTTCAAACTATGTTTGTTTCAGATCGACATAAATCCATCTAGATTTTAACATTATAATTATCTATGTAACATAACATATCGATACTGGAGACGTTGTCCTAAATTTTTTTTTTAAATATTCAATGTTTACTAAGAACTGTTAGTTTATTGATTTGCAACTTCTTCCAGTACGGTGACGAGATTTGCTTAGACAAATAATTTACCTACGCTCCATTAGCGCCATTTCAAAAATTTAAGACTACTACAATTTTACTTTCGAATGTATTTATAAATGTAATTGTATATTTATAAAAAAAACAAATGTTCGATTTTAATAGAAAATTTAAATTAACTTTGATTATTCCACGTATTGTGTAACTGACTGTGACACGTGTTTCGCCTCTTTCAGAGGCATCTTCAGACTTACTATCGCAAAGTTTGCTTAAGTAATGAAGCAAGATTGATTCTAACATTTTAAAATTATAAAATTACAAAATGGATTGGGTTTTTTTCCTTTTAAGAGGAGCAAGGAGGGGGGTGTAGAATCGAAATAAAGCAAACAGATAATGATACTA
This sequence comes from Himalopsyche tibetana, assembly GCA_030503985.1. Classification (NCBI taxonomy): domain Eukaryota; kingdom Metazoa; phylum Arthropoda; class Insecta; order Trichoptera; family Rhyacophilidae; genus Himalopsyche; species Himalopsyche tibetana. Next base: position 3,652,832 of record JAPJYX010000009.1, on the reverse strand, counting down.
ATTATACTAATGAGTTGTAAACAATCAGAATGGGATTTTTCCTTTTTAAGGGAAGCAAAGAGGGGATTATAAAATCGAAACAGTGCAAACAAATTTAATCATACTACTAATGACGTTAAACATTACAAACCATTAAACTAATGAGCTGCAGTCAATCAGCTAGGTTTGTGATTACTCTATTAATTGGAAACAATTTGAGTAACGGGGAACCGCCTGTGCTATTAAGAATATTATTTAATAATATTTCTTTTTTGTTAAGAGTTTTATTAATTTCTAAAAATTCTAAACTATTCATCTTTAAACCCTTTTTATTTACTCGGTGGAGTATTTCTAAATTACAAATCTGATTAAAATTATGATTATTTTCTATTAAATGATTGGCAAACTTATTATTAGTTACACAATACGTGGAATAATCAAAGTTAATTTAAATTTTCTATTAAAATGAACTTCCACAAAGTTACCGCCGAAACCATCGAAAGTATTTCGATTTTAATGGTTAAGTAAATGTTATTCTGAGATTTTTCAAGGATAAAATAAATTATACCAAATGCCATGATGGATATCTTTTTATTATTCTAAGTCTCCACTTTCGGACTAAGTTTTTTTCATCTCTAAACACAAAAGTATAGTGTTGTTTAACGAATAAACACACAATGATTATGAAGCGTGAGTTAATTTATTAAACCCCTTTTTAGAATGACAAATGACAACAAAGTTCTTCCCCAATTGTCAAACGTTAAAAATGTCTACTGTATATAATTTTAAAAGATGCAGTATTCAATGTGGATTCGATATATTATATATTACTCATATCGGCAGTCTCCTACGATACGTTGAAAATATAATTGAATCGCTCATTCCCATTTTCATTTTTTTATGTAGAGAACTTCGATATTGAAATAATATCTATATTTTCTTGAATAAAATTGAAGAATATTGATTTTAATTGAATTCACGAAAATATGACTGTTTTATAAATGAAGATGGTTCCCTACACGTTTAGCTAAAAAAAATGGACATGGTAAATTTTGTAAATGGGTGACTCAATTATATGTGTAGATGCATTGCCGGTCGCCGACGTGAATTTTGTATAACAAAAGCAAATAATTCTTCGCAACAAATTCTTCCAAACTGGTTTTTGAGAGATGAACAGGAGGATGCCCTCTGAGTTGAGTAATTCCAAGAAAGGTGGAAAATGTCAAACGAGGTGAGATAAAATCAGTCGAAACGAACCACCTTGAAACAGAAATTTTAACCACAAAACAATTCTTTGGGCGAACGTTTTCTTCGAAACGGTTGCAAACATTTTTTTCAGTGATGTTATTCCATTAACTGCGACAATTAGAAAGCACAATATAATAAGTGTAATATAAATAAAACTACGGCTAATTTTAGGAATAGAAGGATAACAAGAGAAATTGTATACATCACAAACACCCATGAATTTAAATAGAAATTGAAAAATTGTTGTTCGTACTGGGACTCGAACTCTTGAGATCCGTTTTGGAAGTCCACCACCTTAACCACTAAGCCACGGACCCGATCATTAGACTAATTTGAAAAATGCCTTCGCACATCTTAGATTAAATATCATGACTATGGAGTCGAGTAAAAAAAGAAGACTCCGACTCCAGCTTTTAAATATTTAACAACTCCGACTCCGAGGAGATTTTTCAATAATTTAATTTTTACTTATAAATATGTATACCATCAGATCATCTTTAGTCAGCCAAGCATGAAATGTCAACACTTTGTACTATTTTGTTTGAATACACATCATTAAATATATTTTTCAAAGAAAAATCCGGACGTTTATTTTTCACGACTCCGACTCCACAGCTCTGTTAAATATAATTACAAGTACACGTTTTGTTTTATTGTGAGCACGTTGGTTTCGCTGTTTTGTGGAGCATCTTCAGACTGAATGAATCTTATAATTGATTATTATGGAAACGAATAACGTTACTACTTGGTTGCAACTATCGAGATGCTTGATTGTTGTTGCTTTCATCGACAAAAGCTGTAGCCTGTATTTATTTGGTCAGTATATATTAAATAATATTCCTACATTATGGTCAGTAAGTTAAATATAAATAACATAATATGTAATTATAAACGATCTGTATTTAAATATTATAAAGAGTCTTTTTTAAATTTAAATTGATTTACGTAACATAAACCTAGACTTATTCAAATAATATTATTTATTGACGATTGAAGATTTTGTAACCACCGCTTTGATATTTAATATTAATGCATTTAGTAACAGACCAAATGAATACTACGGCCGAATGCAGGGATTCGAACCACTGGGCCACAGCTTAATCTTACTAAGTTCCCTACAATTAAATTTCCAATAAATATCAATTACTTTAATGGCGTGTAAATTAAAAGTCCCACGAACGATCACGTACATCAAAAAACAAAATACTGAAACGTGATAAAAATTTTCACGTCGAATTTTCTGTTGTTGAATGTATTGCGGCAGGCGGAATAATTGTGTAAATTTTTTCGGATGCTTTGTGCGTATTTTCATGGTCAATGTTGAATTGCTATGTTGACAATAGTTTTAAATTACTAACACATTAAATATAATATAGTCCTCGTTTTATAATGATTATAATAAAATGATCCGAGGGCGAAAAATATCACAACTCAATTAACAATGCTCTATTTAAGTTTTTGCGCAGCTGATAAATCAAAGGTTATTTAACGCACAATTTTCACACAACCTTTCTAGTGTCATAGCGTATCTAATAAATAAAATGGTTACAAAAGCTAGTAATTATCTTTTAAGGACTTGAAATACTCTTTGTTCAAAGTAAAAATCACTTTTGTACCATAAGAATTAAATACTTTCGTTTACTGACCGTTCACAGACAGTGAACTACAGTGAAAGAGTAAGGAGATCTTATCGATTAAATTGCAATCAACTGACCATCTTCCTTAATCTACGTCATTAGATATATTATATATAGTTTTAAGTATTTTATAAATCTTAAGTAAGTAAGAGTTAAAACATAGTTGTGACAATTTCGCGACGATGAATTAGCTAACTATAAAACTAAACACAACACTTTTCTTTACCGTAAGATAATAAAGGGGAAATATTTATATATGATATTTAAAACAATGCGTCTATTTAATAAATACAACAAAGAACACTGATACAAAAATCAAAACCGTTTAAATTTTACCATTTTGTCGTCTAGGAAACATGACATTAATTATGGGAAAATTTCATCTTTTACTAGCAATTAAAATGTGATGTTTATTCAAAAGATATGATAAAATACTATGTACCAACTCTCAGAGTAACAAGCACCATTATAATTGTAATTTTTTCAAAACTTCTTTGATACTGTTTAGTCATTCTTACTTTTGTTAAAACAAAGGAATGAACTCAAGGAATGAATCAACGAAGATAATTGAAATTGGAACATCCGTCGGAATAAACATAAAAGAAAATCATACATAGATTTAATAGTCATAGATAATTGTTAATTCCTTAATATTTTATTCCGTAAATTGTCAAGTAAGTGTTAATATTTTTTACAAATTTAAAAAATAAAAACTTACTATTTATAACTTAGATAACAGTCAACATCAACGTTCCCTCTAAGCCAAAGGGTTAGCTGCGCGGAAATTTAAAAGTCTGCGCGGAGGCTGCATGGAGGCTGTGCGGACCGATCAATTGTTAATTGAGCAACTGTCTTGTAGTGCGCGCCAACCCGAAATGAGTGCGCGGGGGCTTCCCAACTGCTGCGCGGCCGCGCACGCGCGCAGCTTAGAGGGAACGTTGGTCACAATCGATACTGGTTAAAATGTGCTTATTATTTTGACCCGTTTAGCAATCACCATTATTTTTTAAATGACACATAAATAAAGACATATTCGTTAAAACATAATTTATAGCTAGAAAAGAAATAAAATGCATGCCTAGTCAATCTTTCAAAACAGTTAACTATGTCATTATTTTCTTCACAATAAAAATAAAAAAGAGACCCTTTAACACTATATGTATCTGATTTGATATTGATTTTTACGAAAAACATGATATACGTATTTGTAAAAAAAAATATTAAATTACTCATGATAAATTTTGTGGGTTATTTCGTGAGCGGCCAGTTTTCACGTTTCGCGTAATTTTTCAGAATTCCTTTCAATATAATGTTTTACAGAAAAAAATCTTCTTCACTTTTTTCTTCTTCGCAATTTTATTGTATTGTCAATAATATTTCCTATGAGCATTGAAGCTGAAAAAAACAGATCTAGTGAACATATTTATGTTTTCGTCAAATAACGAATTATGAAATGATTTTCGGCAACTTTTATTTATTTTTATATGGAAATGTGTGTAAAATTAAATATTTAAAATAAATAAACTATGTTTTGTTTTTTTTCGTTCGGAAATATTTGTATGGTCAGTAACATTTTTAGAATGCAATGAATGGAAGTATTTTTTTCTAAAAAATAGGTGAGAACAATTTAGCATATCACACACTTATAAAATATTTATCAAATTTAAAAAAATAAAAATTAACTTACATAAATAAACCATACTCGCATTCACAGGGCTCTCTACAATTCGCATAAAAAACGTATACACGTAAATAAATATTAATTTTATTTATATGTTGGTAAACATATGCCATGAAAACTCTCTTTTTACACTTTTTGCACATAATGCGAGATCTGCGTTTAACAGTCTAACAGATTTATGCCTTGCACTGCACACACAAGTCTTTTTACCGTCTTCCCTAGTATATAGTGGAGATTAGGGATTCTGAAGTCTCGGGTTTTTCAAAGTCCCGGGACTCGAGGCGTGATAAAGTCAAAGTCCCGGGACATCCCGGGACTCGAGACTTTTTTTTCCCCTTCAATAAAATTATATTTTTATTCAAATTAAATATTTGCATGTATGTATTACATACATACATACATTCCTTAACGCCTTTTGGTAGAACACACTAGTAAAAATCGCGTTTTTTAATACAATGTTTAGTAATTATTATTTTTCTTATGTAATGATGTAAGAAGGGATGATAACGGTACATGTAATGAAAAAATATCAAAGAATTCGGCTGCCGTCAGGAGTAAATTTATGACCGTAACTTCACAATACAGCTTTTAAACCTTTTTCGTCCGATTGAGACATTGGTACTTTTGTATAATAGTGAAAATACATTTGTACATAAAAAAAAACATGATGTATGAACATGTAATTTTAATATTTTGTAATTTGCATTTGCTACAGTTACATTACAATATATAAACACATGGTATTTGAAACTTCTACGAAATTATAAATCCCAAAAATCTGTTTTTTTATCAGATCTCTTTTATATATGCATAATAAATTTTATTTTAAGCCCCGGGCTTTAATCCTTATTTCCATTTTTTTTAAAACTGATTCCGAGAATAGACACCAAAGTCCCGGGACTTAAGACAGCAAAAAACCTGACAAGTCCCGGGACGTCTCGACACAGAATCCATAGTGGAGATGTTCTAAAGAACATAGTTTGGGAAACCATGTGTAAACTTATACTCGCCACCATATTAAAAGAATTAATAATTATGAACAGTAAAGACTTGAAGATACCGATCACGATTATCTTTATATAATATAATATAAACTTGCTTTCGGCAATATTGCGATAATGTACAGCAAAAACATTGCATTACCAATGTCATCATGTAAGAGTTTGTACCCTACTTTGGAGTAAGTGGGCGTAAATTACCATGCAAAATATGACCTTTCCCTTTCATTTTGTGATTACTTTTCTGTCGTGAGGCGTCAATCAATGTTCGAGCGATCTTCTCACGAATCATAACACACTGAATTCAATTATGACAAAAGTTACGCCATGAAATGTTTTCAGTTATCTTTGTTGCATAAAATTACTGCATGAACTAGTATGAATATAATAACACTCATAGGGTCAAAAAATCCATGTATTTAAATTCAACAATTCTTCTTTTTTTATATACTACTAGCTGACCCGACGAACTTCGTACCGCCTCAGAATCAATAAATGTTGTGTTAATTTATTGGCTGAATTAAAAATACTCAAAATGAATTACGTTGAATAAATGTGCAAAATTCAAGTATTTTAATTACACTGAAATGATGTTATTCACGTGGCACAGTCGATAGATTTAAAGGAATGCAGTAGATCAACGATTTGATTTTGAATTGTGAAGTTTAAATGATCCACATATGTTTTCTTAGTCGCAAGAATTGCTCGTTCACTCAGCCAATTGTGGTTTTTGTGATTAGATGTTCGGGAACATTTTGTTATTGAAGCCGTCCTTCGTTAAGACGAAATTGCAAAAATTCGGCGGAAATGAAATCAATCCGTTCGATTCGTCAACAGGAACACGGCCGTTACAGACGATAGTCAGCAATTGATTAGAGAAATCTTTGGCAGATGGATTGCTTAGAAATGCAACTCGCATGTTTGTCGTTAGCTGAAGTTTCTTCACATAGCGCCACAGAGTCGATGATTTGAGGCAAGCATTTATTGCATCGGCAACGGTCGATCTTGGAATGACTGGTAGTGTTTGGTGAAATTCGTCAGATAGTAGAATCATTGCGCCTCCAAAACATCTTGACTCATTGCGCTGATCTTTCATAGTTCGGTTGAGTGCTTCCAATGCGGAAGAAAAATAAGCCACCATTTCCATCATCAATTGCCTTCATTAACGTATCGTACATTTCCTTCAGTTGGGAGTTCAACAGCGGTACATTCGTTCAAACTGATTGGTTCAATGCATCTCGATCATATTCACGTTCACTTTTCAATTCTCGATTGAAAGCGTCGTCCATTCCACGATCTGGCGGCGCATGAGGTAACACATGTCTTCAATTAAAAGCAAAGCCTGGTTATGTATCTCCTCATTCACCTCGAGATCGGGATTCCCTGAACTGACACGAATTCGGTGTAAAATTTCTTCGGACATGTCATCTTTGTACTTGTTCCACAGCTCACATGGATTCGATAGGAAGCATGTCGAAATAGTGGAAACAAATAATGTGCGTATCTGACTTGGAGATGCAAAAACAATTGCTTTAGTGATTGTCATATTTCAATGAGTTTCGTTTTCAAGCAAATTGAGCTGTTGATATGCGGCACGAAATGTTGGGCACACTACGCCATTGACATTTCAAGTGACATTGAAGTGATTCAAATGATGTCGACCCACGAACATTCACATTGCTTCCGACGTTGAAATTTCTTCGATGAAGCGTTCCAAGTGTAATTAATATCAACGTGGCATCTCGCACATGCATAGAGCAACACTCATGCAAACGGATCGCTTTGGAAAATCAAAAAGAAACTGGTCAATGCTGTCGCTGGATGTGTTTCAGCACGTTAAGCAACATTCGATGCGTTGAAATAAACTCGTTGACCATTCCCCAGATTCTCCGCCAAATGTACAACAGTGGGATGACGTTCATGAATGGAGGATGAGAATATACGCCAAATCGCCTCATCGTTCCCAAAGACGCAATGCTTAACAATGTAGTTCATTTATCATAGGATTTTTTGTTTGAAGACACGTGCGGTGATGTCGTGTCGATCACTTGATGTTTGTCCGGGGAGCAGCAGTTGAACAATTTCTATCCATTTCGGATTGTACGTAGAGATGGTGAATAGATCTAGACGACCGTACATCGCCGGTAGAATAGTCAATCGACCAACATTAGCTGCATCTCTTTCGGTTCTGATTGCATAAATGAATATACTTCTCCGAACGCAGTTTGCTTGGTTCAACCGAATGAAATTAGCCGCTCGTTTTACGGAGCTGTTGCTGGGAATTATTGCTTCTTTTTTAGATTTTTCATGTTCACAGAACTTAAAGACTTTTAGAAAACCATCCCGGGCACTCCTGCGGATTGGTTTAGAAGTACTTGGCATAGCTGATACCTCTTTATTTCACTGTATTTGAAATAATAAAATTATGTCTTCACAATGTTGACAAACAATTACATCCGTTTGACAGTTGCTATGGAATGTGTTGGCTATTATCTCTGGTGTTGGCCTAGGATAAAATTGTTCTCAATGCATGTCACCAACATAATGACGGCGCTTTTCAAAACTATTCAAATGATACTTTTTTATAATTTTACGAAAGTTCATTCTAAATTTTCTTATTTTTTATATTACGAAATGATATAAATTCACAATATAGCAAAGAAAGCAACGTTGTCCAAATCTTCAATATTATATTTATGAGATTTTCTTTCATTAGAAAAAATATATCTTTTTTTGTTTATTGTTCAACATATCGACTGTGGAAAGGAAAAAGGACGTAACCCACAGTTTTTTCAAAACAACTTTTTTCAATAATTACAATGTATACAGCTTAATACATGTTCTATCAAAAGGATGTAAGCTGAAATAGCCGAAAAAGCATTTTTATTTAGCTTTTATGTTTGAAAGAGATGACCTTGTAAAAAATTAAAACCAAGAAAAAAGACTGAAATAAAGGTTTTTCCTGAACAATTTTTTAAACTGATATTAGGTTATGTCTATTAAATACCAGTTTAGAATTCTCCGTGCACTTCAAGGTTGTGTATAATTCATAATTTGCATATGGCCAAAAATCACCAAAATACGTTTTTTGCTGTAAAAATTGATTTGTGTGGGTTACGTCCTTTTTCCTTTTCACAGTCAATATACAAACAATTATATATGGGGATCAAAACTAAAATAATGATTTGATAGTATTCTATAACAATATATTATGTATACATGAAAAGAATACTAATTTTTTTCATACTTTTATTCATCTTTACAAAATTCAGTATGTATTCTAGCGAAGGTGATGAAGATGAAACATACATTCCAAAAAGTTTTTTTTTGAATGGATATTGAAGATTTCGACCCTAGAGCGACGATTTTGAATTCTGACACAGCCAAGTTCGTCGGTACATCTCTAGCTCAAATTATGAAACAAAAGAATTTTGGAAACATCACCACCTAGCGGATGAAATCTGCATACGACATTTTCATTATTTCAAGCTGTTCGCCATTTGAAAAATGTATGAGAATATTAATTTTCTTCATAATTTATTTTCCGTGATATTTTTCCGATGTTTTAATGCTTATTCTGCTATTCTAGGCGGATACGAATTTAATAAATCAAAGATCATTAAAATCAGCCAAGTTATAGCCAAGATATACGTGGTGTAACAAACCCCACTTTCTTTTATATATATAGATATAGATCGACTGTATTTAGGGTATCCAATGTTTATTTTTTACACAAAATTAAGTAATACAAGGTGTATGTGACAAGCAATTGGTGAAATAAGTCGTTAACTTCGGTTACGTAATTCACGGGGTCAAATCGCAGTGCGTGCATTGTTTTTAATCGATTTTTGAATTTCTATGATGCCGTTCAAAAAACAAACGTCTAGTCTTGTCTTATCACTTTTTCTACTCTTCGGAAATGAGAGGTTGGGCATCTGATCTCGTATCAAAACTTCTGTTCAGGGCTGTGGAATCATAGTCGTACTGTTTTAACTGAAGTCATCAAACTGTCAGTGAATCAAACTAATAACTCTAATCCTTCTAAAAGAAATGTGTATTCAAATTGCTAATTTCAAAAGTGGCTCCACTACTTGCTACTAAGCCTAAAACAATAATTAATGTCGTGTTTTAAGCTATGGTCGGAGTCGTCTTATTTCTTCAGGACTCTACACCAGTGCTTCCCAACCTTTTTCGCTCCACGGCCCCCTAAATCTAAAAAAAATAATCCGCGGCCCTCCACAATTGTCTCTGTAACAAGTTTTTTTTTTCGCTCACCGAGGAATTTGAAATCTTGAATTTGCCAATTTCGTGTAAATTTTCGGGATTTGCTCAAAATTTCTCAATCCCGAAATTCTGGGATCGCGGCCATCTCAATCCCGGAATTTTGGGATCAGAAAATTGAACGGGATCCCGGGATTGGATGCCCTAACTGTATTCTATGTCGGCTCTCAGCCTTGTTCAGAACAGAACAGATAATTATTGTAGAACTAAAAGACATGTCTGATCTAAATAATATACATGATTGCATTCTAATTGCATTACTCGTAATGGTTAAAAATAGATGATCTATAATACAGCCAGTATTGCCGAGTGCGACATGACGTAACCAGGGGCGTGCAAACATACAGATTACAGTGTGTAATTATGTTACGAGTTCTGTACTAAAGCTAAACTCTGGATAGCAGTCAATGGAGACCAGTGAGTGCATCGAGATTTACGAATCAAGCACCGATTATGCAGAATGATGACAGCTTGGCGAATATGTGCCATACAGGCAGGGCCGGCGCCACCATACAGGCGAAATAGGCAATCGCCTAGGGCACAAATCGCTAGGGGGCGCATAAATTGAGTAATCAAATTATGTTTTATTATCTAATAACAAATAATAGTACGTTTTTTTATGCTTGTATCTGTTCGCTATAATTATGTATCGTATTCTATATACTTCGAAAAAGAGAGGTTAAGCGACTGACTAACAAACAATTCTCGTAAAAAAACTACTGCTGAGCTACCTTCATAGGAGGCTGTATGATCCACATTGAGAGCGGACATGCATAAAAAAAATATTCCACAGTTTGTTAAAAAGGGGGTCCGCCAATAACCGTTGCCTAGGGCTCCAAATAGCCTCGCGCCGGTACTGCATACAGGATGTTTCAAATTTGAGTAAAATTTTATGCAACGGAAAATCAATCATCTCTATGTTGTCAGCACTGCGCCTCATATAATATTATGTCGAGTAGGGATTGCAATATCGATACCGATGTCCGGTGGTGCTAAGAGTAATGCTGGTATTACTTAATTACCTGAAAATGTAAACAGCACAACCAATTGGGATCGCAATGATCGCGAATTCGAGAATAGGTGCAACTATTGCAAGGACCAACGCGTTTAATTAAAACAAAGCATAAACATGCTGTGCCTCCTTAACTTTTCATGATAAATTAAAAATCAAGATAAAACCGGTATTTCAGTCGGTTCAACAAAACCGCCAATATACCGGGAATCTGCATTTGATAATATCGGTATTCAGGGGCGGGTATGAAGGGGGCTCGCCTGAGCCCCTTGTTAAAATTAGTTGTGGCCGGCGAGCCCTTTGTTAAGTTAAGAAAATCATTCGTTTAACCCTTTCCTTTCTATGCAAAAAAGCACAAGTTCCTGGGCTGTGTAGCTGTTACACATCAGGCAAACGGGAGGGAATCGTGACAATTATATGTAGTACTGCTGTAGTAGTGTTATGTAATTGTCATGATTCACTCCCGTTTGCCTGATGTGTAACGGATACACAGATCAGGAGCTTGTGATTTTTTGCATAGTAAAGGAAGGGTTATGATCAAATCAGCACCTAACTGCAATTTATTTTAAATTGTAATACGAAACAGAATACCGTGTTGCTAAGACAACAAACTAGCCGCAAAAAAGCCAGCGAGCTACGTCATATGCATCATTCATGGTATGAAGACATTGTGGCTGAGATTTACTGAGACCCTTGTTAACATATTATCAGCCCACCGCTGTCGGTATTATAATATTACAGGATTCATTTTTAATTAATAAAATGATGCTCTAACTCAGAAAATGTATAACTTTGTATATATCTGAGTTTTATTTTGAAGCCAGCATTTTGTTGATTGTAGTGTTATTGCATTGTATAATTGTGTTTTGCCAATAAAGACAACTACTATGTTATTAATCGCATGATTCGTTCTTGTAATATAATTATTTCCGATTACTTGAAGTTTTTTTAAATGATAGTTACTGGATACTCACATCCAGTGGCGTAGCTAGAAATTTGCGCCCCTTTTTCGCTGGGCCCTTTATGCATTACATCAGCGATTTCCAACCTGGGAGGCGCGGACTATTGCTAAGGGAGGCGCGAACAGTCTAAAATATTTATTTACCCTTTAAAACGTGTCTTTATTATTACATGAAATAAAGATTGGGGAGGCGCGAAGATATTTTTTTTTCAAAGAGAGGCGTAGTAACATAAAGGTTGGAAAACACTGCATTACATGGTTCCGCTATGAAGTGCTACGCCGCTGCTCACATCCTGATTGGTTGAGGTATATCAATAAAGAATGTGTTTATAATTTTATCTATATTGCAACACAAAAAAATGATCTCTTCAATGGCGATATCGGATATTGCACTTGCCGCGTATGTAGTTCACTTCATGCATGGTCAAACATGATAATATGTATATGACATCATTAACCAAAAATAAGTAACGGGGCCTTCCTTAAGGATGGTGACTAAATTATTGACACCGTCAATGCAGTATGATAATTTATCGGTAACGTGTTTCTTCAATACTTAACCCTTTGCCGCGTCACCAAATTTAGCGAGCATGCCCTGTACGCGGCTGCTTTTTTGCGGATTTTGTTATCGCGTTTTCGACTATAAATATAGGTTGTAATATTTTTTCAACTAATCAAATATGTTAATTGCCACCCAAAGTAACTTTTTCAATAATAAAATACAATACATTTCTAGTATTTTCGGTTTAATTCAACAATAATCAATTCTTCATACAATTGCGGTGTGACATCGCCATATTGCAAAATACCGCCACGCGTGACCGAGAACACTGCGCCATCACCATACCATATGCTTATACTATTAAATTCTCGGAACAATATCAATTTCACCCGCACTCGACCGCTTATTTACACTATCCGAAATCTTGCATTGGTGACGTATGTTCACGGCGTGTTCCTGAAATAAATTATTTTAGCCTATATTGAATCTTTTTTGACTAATGCCATCTATTTAATTTGGTAAAATATACATTTAGTAATATTTTCAACCAAGTTATACAATGTTAACACAATAGAAAGCTCTTATATAGGGTTTGAAATTTCCATGACATCTATACGTGTCACGCGCGCTGAGGGCATGTTCGCTAGGACATGCATAGCGGTCATACGCGGTGAGAAGGTTAATACCCAATACTTTAAGTATGCAATTATCTAGCTGCGATCAAAATGTTGCTCGCAAAACGTGTGCTGAAGTCCCAATGCGGAAGGTGCCTATTTTACTAATCGTAAAAATATTATATTCTTAATTTATTACCTACATTTATAAAAGAAGTTTAAAAATATAAAATTATGTAGTCGATTAAATAATTAAACAAAATTATAATTTAAATGATATACAATAATATTTTGAAGTATCAGGTATTACAGTAAATTATTGCCAATCCGCAAGACATTTTGAAAATTTAAAACACATGAGAATTTGTTAAGCTACTCGAGGAGCAAATAAATAACACAGCCACCATCTACGATGATTAATATCCATTAAAAAAACTAAATAAAGCTATACGAATAATTTAAGATTTCGACTGAAGGTGCTTGGTGGAATTTCAATATTAAATTTGAATCGTTCAAACTATGTACATTCTCACAGATTTTGTCAGTTCAAGTTCATCCGTGCACTTGAATGCCTGAAGATGCCGAAAGGCGAAACCCGGGTCGTTAGTGACAAAATCTGTGAGAATGTACATAGTTTGAACGATTCAAATTCTATACGAATAAGTTATGAAAGTCATAAAAAATACATATAGAATCTCATGGTAAGGTTTAAGTTTCAATAAAATTTAATTTCCAATGGCAGTCGCTAAGATCACTTGCAAAATACAAATAATTATTGAAGATCAGTGCCGGTTTTATACAGCAATTAACATTGATGGTTACGTACATTTATAATAACCTACAAAAATCATTGAAATAATGTAGTGATACCTAAAAAATAAGTGAAATAAATATATTTATATCAATAGTTTCAATAATAATCCGTTGAAATAATTTTATGAGAAACCAAAATCAATTTACTAACCAGAAACTAACTAAGTTACAAAAAATATTTATTCAGGCATATATTTTATATCTATAATGAAGTTTCATGTTTAATTATAATTATCTTTGAAGAACCGGAGAAATTTATAATATTATGATATTTACATATTTTCTAATAAGTACAAATAGTACCTAATATGACAACAATAGGAAAAAACTCTTTCTACCACATATTCCTTTATTATGTATTTCAACCCCGTGTGAATCGAGTTCTCCCTTCTACTCAACTATTAGAGTTCATACAAAATTGAATACAATAATAGCAATGGAGATTAGCCACATTTGATTCGTATTGTTTCTTACGATGAAAGATAAAGTCCGAAATGAAAGTAGTATTGAAAATACAATATTTTTATAATTTAGTCGGTTTATTATTTGTTCGGAAAAATATGTACCGTTTTATTTAGTAATTTCAGGACCGTTTATAATTTTATTTTATTCTTATTGCACTACTGATAGGAATATTAAGAAGAGAATATATTAGGAAAGGAAACGCTCTAAATTGGATCTAAAAAGCATTTTAAATCCAGAACACTATTATTAATTAAATAAACATAGTGAGATGTAAGCGGCTTACGCCGAAGAAAAATGTATATATTATAATCATTGTTTGTTAGTCTTTTTTCCATACGGTAAGAAGTAAATTGGAAGACTTATAAGATTATAAAGCAAGCTTCGAATGAATAAAACGAATACTCAACATGTGTCACTTAAATAAAGTAATCTAATAACTAGTTAATATACTTATAAAACAGACCTTATAATTTGTATTTATTTCGGTGTCAACAGGAAACAGCGTCACTTATAATAAATGTTCACAATTGACACAATATTCAAAATTATAAATATATGTTATTCTATAAGAAATATATTTATTCACACACAACTTTCATTAATGAATTACAAATAATTATTCTCCAGTCCTCCTTCGATCCCGATTATTTATTTTCCCATCAACAACATACAACATCCACAAACATTAACAACTAAAGACTGACAAATTAAAATAAATATTGTGATTGGCGACTCGCTATTTGACAATTTCGACAATGTGGCCAGTCAATAAATTTTATTTCCTTAGTTGTAATAATTGAATAAAGGGTGAATTTATATATCTAAGCATTAAATTATTTGATTCCATTGTGAACTAGAAATATTATTACAGCATTATTTTCTGTTATAATAAATATCGATACACTTTCACTCGGATTTTATTAATAACATTTTAATTTACTATTTTTTTATAATTTTATGAAAAGTAAACAATAAATGCGAAAGAACAAATAATTAAACTCAAATTAAATATTAGTCAAGTAGTTATATAACCCTTATCACAGTTCGATAACAAGTTTAATACTTACTTTTGTAATAAAAAAAGCATTTTTATAAAAATCTGTATAAAAAAGATGACTTAAGTGAACTAAAACATCTTTTTATATGAAATTTACATAATTATTGATAAAAAATTTAGCCAAAATAGTTTTTGTATAGCTAAAAGTGTTAAAAACTTTTTAAATATTTATAGTCGGTCTTAAGCACATGTAATTTCACTTACGTTTATATAAGAGTTTACAAAACAAAACAAAGTGAAAACCAACTCTTATTTACTCTTGTTCAACAAAACGAGAAACAACTCTTATTCACGTCGTTTACGTGTTTTTTTGTTGCTTAAAGGCTTACGCAATCATTAAATTGCACGCGAAAGCGCATGTGTTTTTGACACAGTGTAATTGTGGACACGCTATTTATATATGTATCCATAGACTACAAAATGGACAGTAAAATGACGTATAGAATATAGTCTATGCTTATGTACACCGACAATATTTTTGACACGAGGGTTTACTTTGTTTTGATAGAAAATGTGTAAAATTTGAAGCAAAAACATGAAGGTAAAAGTAATTAGCCGAAATCCAGACGAATATTTACGTCAAACAAAGCGCGATATCCACCGTGGTAATTATTAATACTAGGGTTTTGTAATATTGGAATAACCTCAATTTAGGTTGTGTGCTTTTATTTACGTTTTGATATTTTAGTGCCAAGGAACTATGATCCAGGATTGCATCCATTTGAAGCTCCAAGAGAATACGTGAGAGCTTTAAATGCTGTTAAACTTGAGAGGGTATTCGCCAAGCCTTTCATCGGCTGCTTAGACGGTCACAGAGATGGAGTATCTTGCATCGCAAAACATCCTAAACAATTATCTCTGACAGCCAGTGGTGCTTTTGATGGAGAAGTGAGAATATGGAATTTGCCCACTCAGAAATGTGTGCGAAGTTTTATCGCCCACGAAGGCTACATTCGCCAGATTTGTTTCTTGCCGAAAGGAGACAAATTTATAACAGTTGGAGATGACAAGACTATCAAAACCTGGAACGTTGAAGGACCCGCAGATGGGGAAGAAGAAGAACCTGTCGATACTATACTGAGCAGGTCAATGGTTACTGGTTTGTCCCACCATCGCTCGGAGCCTCTATTCGCTACTTGCGGAGAAATTTGTCAACTGTGGGAAGAAACGAGAAGTGAACCCATTAGAACATTCCAATGGGGTGTTGACAGTTTACACCATGTCGCATTTAATCAGGTAATTTATTTCCCATGGTAATAATCTCTAACTGAACTTATGGGTAATCTTAAAGATCAACGTCGTCAAGCATTTGATGTTTAATTGAAATTGGCCTTCGTGTTGGTGCCGCCAACACAGACAACTGAAAAAAACAAATCGTTTGCGAATTATTTTTTTGAATTAATCCTACTAATCTAAGAATTGTTATGTCTGATTACTTTCAGAATAAATGTATATTCAATCGTATCTTAACCAAGATGTATAAGTAGTTACACATAGTTTCCAATATTACCGATTTCGCCGCGAAATCAGTAATATTCAGTAATATTGGTATTGCATTTTGGTAAATATTTGATAAAACGTGCTACGATAATTTTCGGTGAAAAATTTCACAATGTTGCTAAAAACAATGCCATAGGTCGGTTTCACGGTGAAATCGGTTCAGATAATATTTTTTGAAAATGTCAAATAAGTACTGCATGTTTGAGAACATTACACATATTTCTTAAATACACAGCAGGATTAGATAACGAATGTCTATTTTTTCTCCTTTGTAGAAATAAGGACATATGTCGCTTTTATTAGCTAGTGAAATTTTTTGTCGAGAAATATCTTGGCATGTTTCATCACATATTTACTGAAATGAAAAAATATGTAAAAAAAAAAAATGCCTTGAAATTGAATACATTTTTGTTTCAAAATTTATCTTTATGTAGATCAGGTAAATTTTGTGGTAAAGATTTAGAAAAAGAATGTGTTGCTTTCTTCAAAAATTTTACTATACACTGGGTCTTATTCTTACGTGGTTGATGAGTTCTGAAACCATGTGGGTACAGGACCTACTGTACTTGGTTCTTCCTGTTTTGATATGATGTAACTCAGTAAAAATTATGAGTAGTCAGATAATATATAATGGATGACTTGTTTTAAATGTAAGAATAAAAACCATGTATCATCTGATACATTCTCGGGATTACGACATGCCTTTCAACAGGTGAGAAACGCACAAATTCATACTTATAATTATAAAACAAGCAAAAAACTTGTTTTCCTCTCTCCTAAAAACTCACACCAATTTGTAAGTATGTGTTTGTGTTGATAGCTCATCGAATTGTGCAGTTTTGTTGTGCTGAGTGCAAGGTGTTAGTATACCTTTTGTTATGTTTTGTTGATAGTTCTATTACATCAAAGTGTGCTCTACAAATAGCTGTATTAGTTAGTGTTACACATAAATTTTTGTATACATTTTTTTTTATCGTTATAGGTTGAAAAAAATTTATTGGCCTGCTGTGCAAGTGATAGGAGCATAATTCTCTATGACTGTCGAGAAGCGGGAGCTGTTCGCAAAGTGGTTATGGAAATGCGATCCAACACATTATGTTGGAATCCAATGGAAGCTTTCAATTTTACAGTTGCTAATGAAGATTATAAGTAAGCTGAATATTGCCTTCGACTCTTTCATTGGCCCATGGCTTGCCTTAAATTCCTAGGTTTTTGAAATTGGCCAGTGAGAAAATATTTTGAAATTTTGGGAAAATCTAAAAAAAAAAAAGTATCACATTTCATTTTGGGAAATATATAAATTTGTGGGTAAAATTTTCAAATCTGCCAGCGAGCAAAATTTTCAAAATTGAAAATTATTTTGGAATCTTTCAATTTCTCACTTTGTGAAAATAATTGTGTCCCCGGGTGTCGAAAAAATAATATGCTTATATAAAAAACGAATATGGGGGGCCACGGAGCCCAAAAAGGTTGTGAAATTATGCTCTACATCAGTGTCAGCCAAACTGTGTACCGTGGCACACTAGTGTGCTGCAAGAAGTCTCACGTGTGCCACGGAGGAAAAAGTCTCAAAAATTTACATATTCAAATAAATATTTGCCTCGTTCGTACATATTGGTCAACGCGACACTTTTCCCACGTTTCCTTTTTTAAATCATTTTTATTTGGTGTGTGCGGCGGAACAAACCCCATTCACTAGTGTGCCGTGAGGTAAAAAAGTTTTGCGGACACTGCTTTACATTAATGACTCTTTAATTGTTTTGTATTTTAATTTAATTAAAAAAAAAGTTAATGTAATTTTTTCTTTATAAATCCATTTCCCACTCCCTCTAAATATCTTCTCATTTTTAAAAACAGTACTTTTAGTACTTTTACTTTTAAAAAAAATATTTGTTTGTTTTTTTATAAAACCCAAGAGCAGATTAAAAATCGTCACTATACCTTATCACCGATTTGCAGAAGGTTATTTCTTTACTGCAATGTGACTTGTGATTTTATTTATGATAATTCTAGGAATTATTAAATTAATGTATGTACTACTTTTTTTCTAGCTTGTATACATTTGATTCAAGACACTTGAAGAACCCCATCAATGTTCACATGGATCACGTATCCGCTGTAATAGACGTTGACTACTCTCCGACCGGTCTTCAATTTGTGTCGGCTAGTTACGATAAAACAATAAGAATATTCGAATCGCTCAAGGGTCACTCGAGGGATGTCTACCACACCAAAAGAATGCAAAGGCTTACATGCGTAAGGTGGTCATTAGACGATAAATATATTTTGAGTGGATCTGATGAAATGAACATAAGAATATGGAAATCGAAAGCGTCACAAAAACTTGGGGCGGTAAGTTACATCTTCAATATTTCACACCCATAGTTTTACCTTATGATAAGTCAGAAAATGGCATTCTGAGATAATTTGATTTATAGATTCATACCGTCTTTTGTAAATGTGATTCTTTTTTAATACATGATTTTGATGGCCTGCCATGTCACCTGTGTTGGTATATTCGGTAAAACTAAATATGTATTCTTATTTTGCGCAGCACAGTTGTCTGACCAAAAATTTACATTCCCTTTTCAAGCAACGGTTTAGACAACTGCCAATTTCATTAGAACCTCTTTTCGTACCTATTGATTCATATAGATTTGTAAAATTTTTTGACTAGGTAAATAATGATATTTTTAACCTTCCTTCATAATTAACTCAAAATGTATTTTTTTATTTGTAATGTAGTCTAAAACTAGGGTTCCAATTTGTATTATTTTTTCTTTTAAGCACTAGCAAGAAATGTATTGTTGTTTATTTAAGTGCTGTGACCCATTTTTTTTTGTATTCCCAATGCTAGGTTAGTATTTACGATTTTTCGATTTTGTTAGGAACTGTTGAAGCATTTTGATGATAACTTCTAAAGGAGGTCAAAAATAATGGGTTTTTTCTATAATTTTTGCTCGAAATAGGGATTTTTTTATTATTTTACATCAATTTATATCCTAGGAAACTGTTCTTTTCAACCATCTTACCTACTTCACCGATACCTTTAATGAATTTTTATGATCCATACTAGATGGGTACATTTGATGTCCATGTTCAGACCATAATTTGATTAACCTTAATAACCAATGAAATATTACAAAAATCCAAACATCCGTAAAAATTTGTGATACTTTTACTAATTTGGGTTTTTTCTGTCGTTAAAATCAATCAGACGTTTTACAACCAAAAACAATAATAATATAAAAACAGCAGAGTAATAGATTTGTGCTAGAACACGGGTTCCCAACCTGGGGGTCGCCAACTTTTTTCGATATTGGATTTGACCAACAAAAGATGTTTCGGAGACAATGTGGGGAAAAAGTATAGCAAATCAAGAATTTCAAATTCCTCGGTGAGCTAAAAAAAAAAATGACTCCAAAACTTTCAAATTATACACAATTTCACGTAGAGTTCCCAATCTCAATAGCTTTTATAAAAAGGGGTCGCCACGCGAAAAAGGTTGGGAACCTATGTGCTAGAATAAATTGTTTCATAAAGTATTTTTTTTCTGTAAAACTTTGACATCAAAGTCTGAAAAATTACAGGAACCATGAATCAAGAGCAATTTTATATATTTTTTTACAAATATCTATATTATTTTTATCATAACAATCGGTTAAAAAACAATAAACTCAGATATAATATGTGATGTTGACTGCCATACAAGTTCTAGTCTTAAAGGGTCTCTTTATTATTATCATGAAGGCGAAAATGACATTCATAGTTAACTGCTTTGAAAGATTTACAAGGTGTGACTTTTATTTCTTTTCTAGCGATAAATTATGTTTGAATGTATATGTCTTTATTTATGTGTCATTTATAAATTAATGGTGATTGGTAAACAGGTCAAAATAATAAACACATTTTAACTAGTATCGATTGTGACTGTTATCTAAGTTATAAATAGTAAGTTTTTATTTTTTAAATTTGTAAAAAATAAAAACTTTTTAAAAGGTTTTTTTTTTTTTTAAATCCATAGAAAATATTGACACAGCACTGTTTACAAATCTGTTCTATTTGTATTTTAGCTCAAGCCTAGAGAAAAGGCAGCGATAAATTATTCAGAAGCCTTAAAGGAAAAATTCGCCAGTCACCCGCAAATAAAACGTATCGCACGCCACAGACAAGTTCCCAAACACATTTTGAATGCTCGCAACGAATTAAGGATTATAAAAGACAAAGGTAAACGCAAAGAAGCCAACAAGCGAAAACATAGCAAGCCTGGAACTGTTCCTCATGTGGGGCAAAGAAGGAAACACGTTGTTAGAGAAGAAGAATAAGTTTTACAGTAATAAGATTAAATGATTTGTTAAAGAATTTTTGAAATAAAAATATGCTCCATTTTGAAGTGCTTTTGATTTATTTTCTTTGCATGGTATTTTAGGCTAACCCAGATACCTGAAACCGGCCAGCTCTGATTCTTTTTTTAAATTTATTTTTGTTTTGTGCGTTATTGCACTCTATTGATTGTTTATAAATTGGCATAAAAAAACAGTACCAGATGAAGTGGTCTGCATTGGATTGCACTTCTGGTCAACCATCCGGACCCTGATCACCTACTGTAGGACTGCTTCAATATTAATGCCAAACGAGCAGAGCTTATTGCTTTGAGGTCCTTTATGATCTTAATAAATCATGCGGATTTATCTCAACCGAAGAAACTTTTGAGGCATTAGATAAATTTGCTATATCATACAAAGAATGGTGTAACCTTGATTCGGAGTAGACCAGTAAGGTTGAAAGTCAATATGCATTTGTCTCCATGATATAAAAAATGAATACATAAATTATTATAATCAACATTTATGGCTGGGAAAGCATAGATCATGTTTGTTATCCCTTTTGCACCTGCAGATTGGTATCGCTTTCAAGATTATGTAGCACGTCTGTTTTCGAGATTCCAAAATTTATTTATCTGTTTTACCGCACACAAGGAAAGTCGAAACAGAACTGATGAATAAATCCAAATAGTGAACTATTTATCTGCCGACAAAAGAAATAATCTAATGAAGTGCTTGTATTTCTTTTAAAAGAAATGCATTAGATGTGTTTAAAAATTTATGCACACTCAAATAGCATAAATTCATTACCGACGAGGGCTGCAATCAATTAAAAGACCTTCAGAATGCTCATAATAGCGGGCGAGTAACCTACATAAGATTTGTTTGTTTTACAATTAAATTTTTCAATGGGTTTTAAAATAAATTGTGTACTTATATACTTTTATTTTCTCAACACGGAATGCCGTTTCTTACAGTTTTGTGAGAGATCGATATAATAATATTAAATCTATTAATTTTAGCGATTGGTGAAATTATGACTGTTTACCCAATAGAATTACGCATAGAAAAAGAAATAACCTAATTAAAGATGGGGAACACTCAGTGGTGTGCTGCTATGGGTTCACACAGCCGGCTCTGCTGAGCCGGTTCCTAAAATAATTTTGGTTTGGAGAGTAGGTTACTAAAATAATTTACCATTCTTTAAATCATGTCTCAGAAGTCGATGACGGCAGATAATAGACGAATAAGACCTGTCACGTTGATCATTTGGGCAAATCAGTAAATTTTTGGATTCGAAAATTCTCGGAAGAGCTAAAAAAAACGTCCTATGCTAGAAATTTCTTGTTTTTTGAAAATGTTTTAAAATCCCAAAATCGCCGACCAAGGTGCAAGCTGGTTGATAAAATTTTAGCAGCCCACCACTGTAATATATAACCACCATAAACATTATTTTGAATTTCGTCTACATTGTAGTCTAACACAGATTATGTCAATCTTTTATAGTTTTTTCAAGGTTTAAGGTTAACTACATAAAGTTTTTTTTCCATGTCCGCTCCCAATATGGAGCATATGTCTACAGAATTTTTCTACAAGGACAGCTTGTTACCCAGTTGCTCAACCTTTCTTTTACGAAGAGTGTAGGGATACAAAGGATAGGGTTTAGCACAGGACTAGTGGTAAGTTAATCACTCTCACTATGCCCTATTATTTTAGGATAGGATGGGTGGGTAGGAATTTTTAGACATCGCAAACATCTATCCCTTCAAACAGATTTCAATTTAAAAAATGCTGTTCGGACTGGGATTCAAACCCATGAGGTTCAGCATGGAAGCCAAGACGTTACCCGACATAAAGTGGCCCTTGTTTAATATCGAAAATTGTATAAGCAGTTGGCGCACTTTTCACAAGCAAAATTGAATAAACAAATAACCTCAGCTGCTGATAAAGTTTTTTGACACTTATGTTTCCAGCTAGTAGTTTATTCTTATGCGCTCCATTTTTCGGCTCTTTGTAAAGTAACATTTTTTGTAAATAGTGTTTGATATCAAACCCTCGATATGATAGTAGGGCCGTAGATAGGGAATGGCGATAAGGCGATCGCCCTGGATGAGTGTAGAGGGCACCAAAATGATGCCAGGAATTATTATAAAATACATATTACCAAAATTTTTATAAAAAATCTACCACTTACCCTAGAAGCATACAGGGCGTCGCTAGGCCCTGTATGATGAGGTATTATACAAATAAAACAATTGTATATTTCTCCTTCACTGGTTTATTTCCAAACATACATACATTATAATATGTTTATTTATAAATATGGAACAAAGTTGTCCACTAACAACATGAAAATTTCAATTTCACATATTATTCTTTTAATGTATTTTACATGTTTTCAATAAAGAGAATATTGAATTACTAGCAATAATTAATTGTTTGGTTCCTATTTGTTGTTTCCCTGTAATAATCAATACTTTAAGTATTTGAATTTTTTTCATTAGTTTAGTAGGAAAAGAATATAATTTTTTCGTATGAATGTCGATAGCCTCACTTCATGATATATAAAATTACCCGCAGGTACTATACAAAGATCCAACATCTCTTATCAAAAATATTTTGAATCCCGAAATATACACAAATCTTTTATAATATGTATATATTTAACCTTCTTCCTTTCGTTAAGTCCTTTTACTACTAAGCGTATTTCCAATCGCCGTGCGATCAATTTCAATTTCACTATTTCCGTTGGTCACTCTCTCTCTATCTACGTATCTTTACAAAGATCTCGTCTCACCAAATAAAAAGATGGGAAATCAACAACAACAAAAGATTAACATTATAATATGTAGCACTGAGTAGAAATGTTAGCTTATATTTATACTAAAGTAGTATCTTCAGACTTGCCAATGGTCATTTTCACATCTACGTTTCGGGTGGCTCCCGATTCGACCGCCGAAATGGGCAGGGAGCCTGACAGTAATCGCGACGATGGAGAACGCGGGGATCGTGTTCATTTACGTGATGTAAATCGGATACCTTTCTAAACTATGGGATGACGCATAGTCGAGGAATATTATTAATTAATATTACTGTGCATTAATTGTACACTGGAATATTTCTCCTTTCGGGGCGGGGATTCCTGAGACCCGCGACGCGAATTAAAGTATACAATTATATAAAAATAGAAACAACGTGTCTAACACTGATATGATTCTCTTTCGGAAAGTTCGGAAGATATTAAATTAATCAAATCACACTATCGTTAAAGCTTAAATAAATAAATATAGATTTCGGAAATATAATCCAGCACAGCCGATACGAATCATAAAACATTCCTCTACAATACTGATGAACTAAAATGAACGATAAATAACCTAAATTATCGAAACGCGGCGGCGGATGATGTGAGATATCGCCGCGGTGTTCAGTCGTCCTTTCGATGCATGATGACGGCGGCCTCGATCTCCTCGCGGGGTTGATCCTTATCGCCCCACCCCCAAACGTGGTGGGTTCCGTCTCCCGTCCTCTTGACTCTCCTCTCGATGATCTCTTCGGACACCGTCTTCAGATCGTACGCCCAGCCGATCTTGGCGAAGAAATTGATGAAGGTGGTGGTGAAGTTGAGTCTGTTGTTGCCCAGCTCGGCGGTTTTGTAATCCCAGGGAAACGTGTGGTGATAATTGTGGTATCCTTCTCCGAGAGCGAACATGGCGACGGAAATGTTCTGCGTGGGGTTGATGTTTTTGTCGTAAGGCTTGGAGCCCCATTTGTGGGCGGCGCTGTTCACCAACCATGTGACGTTCAGGATGAAAGTGTAACGGAAGAGTGTGGCCACAAACCAAGAGTTGGTCCACGTTTCTCCCCAACAATAGACTGGCATCACCGTCGGTAAGATGAAGCAGATAATAGGCATCAGAATCATGTAGTATCTAGAAAATAAAATTACAACAATAAATATAAGCTTATTAAATTAAAATCAACAATTGAATTGAATAGAAGAGAGTCCTATTAAAAACAGGTAAATAATTTGAACTTGCCTTAATTATAATATTAGGCTACAATTCAAGAGGACAATAATTCAAATAGAACAAACAAACATTATCTTGAAACCGAGATTTTAAGACTGTCCTACGGTTGCATTTATAAAGAGGTATGTTATTATAATATGCAAAAATTTATTGAAAAAAAAACACTTTTTTAATAATCATCTCGATCGATAATGCTTGTGATCTTTATTAAAAAAATGTGGGATTAGTGCAAAGAAGTGTTAATATCGTCAGTATACAAGCAGAAGGTAATAAGTTTAAAAACCTTATTTTGAGATAATCGTGATTTATGATAATTGTGAAATTTTAACATATCTATTTATGCACTATCGTTTCAACCACTACATAAAATTTTATAATAATTAACGAATTTGATCCACATATTCAAAAATGTAATTATTAGTTTTATTTGCCAAAAATAACATTGAACGGAATTGACTTGATGTATATTATGTTCAAATAATTAAAAAATACACAGAATAAGTCTGAAATTGTTTTTTCTCAAGAGCGTGTTAAAATGTGCATTGATAACTCAAAACAGACTGATTTTCACTCAACGCCATCTCTGCCAGTATAATGCCTTTCCGTATGGGAAACATCAATTTCAATTTGAATATTTTGTAATTTTAATTGGATTTCAATACGATGTACAATAGTAGATTTTATAATTTTTAAATAAGAATACTAACTTCTTTTGGAAACGAAGAACGGGATCAGAGTAAAGATCTGTCATGTCCAGTCCCTTTCCCTTCTCTTTAATTTCAGGATGCTTGCGACATAACAGCCATCCGATGTGAGAGAAGAAGAATCCCCTGGTTGCGTTATGAGGATCTGCGTCAGTTTCGCTGTACTTGTGATGCATTCTGTGGTCTCTTGCCCAATCGATAACAGAATCCTGGAAAAACATAAATACTTTTTACAATCTAACCAAGTGACATCAATAAATTATTGGCCGACTGACTTAATCATTCCCTTGTCTATATTCAAGTACGCTCCTCGCTCGGTCAACAGTAATTTTAAGCAAATTAAGTAACCAAGTGTATGCTACATAAAAGAGCTGTGAAATCAATAATTTTTGCATGGTTTTCCGGAAATATATTTTATTTTCTATGAATAAATTTACATAATTTTTGATATTCTGAAATCATCATCCAATTTTGTGTGAATTCCAAAAATCAAATTTGAATCGTTCAAATTATGTACATTCACACAAGTTTCGTCACTAACGACCCGGGTTTCGCCTTTCGGCATCTTCAGGCGTTCAAGTGTACGGATGAACTGATACTAAGTAAATATATTTATTGTGTATATATAAGAAACAAATGTATCATTAAGTTTAAAGCCATTGCTGGCATAAAGGATTAACCCATGGGAATGCCTACAGATTTGAATGGTTTGTAATTTAAAGAATTATATTTATTTTTGTTGATAAAAATTTATGATTATATTTACATACATATAGGGTACAAGAGTGGGGAATTTGGCAGATTTACCTGCTCATTCCATAAATCAATTTGAGCTGTTCCTATTAACCAGTTTTTTTCAGAACATGAATCAGAGTATTGATAATTTACTATAATGCGTATTGATAGACAAGAGAGCACACCTGTGAATTTCCGATAAACGAATAATCTAATTTTGATTTGGTTTGCCGTGTAATAATATTTTAACTTGAAGCATTGTCGCTTACCTGAAAGGCTAATGTGTTGAATCCAACGAGGATAACCCTCAACGGCCACTTTGCTTTGTAGGATTTGTGAGCCCATTGTCTGTGCGCCCCCGCCGTGATACCGAGGCCGGACATCATATATAGTGCGAATGCTGAAATATAATGAAAACAGGAATAAATATTCGGTTGGCCGTTTGCTTATTTAGAATCATTATCTTGTACATTGAAATATTTTGTGACACATAATTAATCATTAAAAAGTACACTTCAATTAGAGTAAATTAGTTCACTATCAGTTTGGAAATTAGTAGATTTACAATAATTACAAACCGGACTAATAACTGTAATCGTGTATGAGAATACGTTTTGTTGATTTAATGTAACGCCGATCAGATTAAATGTAAATCCACATTCACCCATTCAAGTTAAATTTTGAAATTTAAGGAAAATATAACTGGCTCTATACATATCGACTGTGGAAAAAAAAGAACGTAACCCACAGTTTTTTTAGATAATCACAATGTATCAAACTTGATACACATTCTATTAAAAAGATGCAAGCTGCAAATGTCGAATTAGTATCTAACTTTAGCTTTTAAGTTTGAAAAATATGACCTTGTAAAAAAATAAAACCAAGTAAAAAGACTGAAATAAAAGTTTTTCCTAGACAATTTCTTTAATTAATATTAGATTATGTCAATTAAACACCAGTTTAGAAGTCTCCGTGCATTTCAACGTTGTGTATAATTCATAATTTGCATATGACCCGAAATCATCAAAACACGTTTTTTGCGCCTCCTGTAAAATTTGGTAACTGTGGGTTAAGTTCTTTTTCCTTTCCACAGTCGATATTCAATTGATAAGTAATAAAAATTTACGTATTTTGAAATATGTAAACAATATTTTGTAATAGAACGGTAAAATTCAGGCTACAAAAGGACTAGTATTCATCCGGTCCCTCTTTCTACGACCCATTTCAAAGATTGTATGGGTGGAAGGGAATTGATACATCATAGATATCCATACATCAATTGATTAAAGTATCGGAACTGGGATTCAAACTGGTGAACCCTGCCTCCAAAGTCAATGATAATTTATTTTTGAATGGTTGAAATGCTGGTTTATAAATATTTTTAAATATGATCTTACCTAAAAGGTCTGTCTGCCATTTTGCAGATGTTAAGAAGAGGAAAGCTCCATACAAAGCGGCTATGTGCAGGTAACTAAAGGCAATGATATTCCTCCAAACAAGTTTGTGTTCCCTCTTTTGGGCAATATTGGTTGGAACCTCTTGCGCATTGAGGGCGAGATCGTTTGTCTTGGCGTCCGTTTCGAAGAGAACTCCCGTCACCTGGCCTTGATAAGGCGGCATCTTGGTTTTTAAGTAATCCTTACTGTAACAAATAAAAACATTGATGTTATTAAAATATCCATAGCTGCGAACCAAACAATTTTACAGATACATATTTACAATTTTAAGATACCTGATCCTTCGCAGTATATTAATTAATTATGATGTACTATAATTAGTCCCTATATGAGCCAGGTAGGCAACAGGAGCTGTTGACCCGCACCTAGAGATATCAGGGGCCTCAATTTTGATTCCACTTAACAAGTGATTTGAAATTTCAGAAAAATATTGAAAAATATGCAACAAATGAATAATTTTCATATGTTTTAATATCAAGAGATCTTGAAAAACCAAAAGAAAAATTCGATCATGGAATAAAAAAACAATTTGATGGACTGGTAACACTAATAATTATGAATTGAGTCAATAAATATCATAAGGACCTAAGTCACAAAAACAAAATTTCGGATAACAAGCATTTTTAGTTTATAACGATTTTTAAAAAAAAAAAGTTTAAACATGACGTATGGAACAGTTCTGCTTTTGATACCAAACGACTCAATTGCAGTATGGCTGAAGTGACTTTGGCACTTATGAAAAAAACTTCAATGTTAAACCTTATTTTCCAATAAAAATAATGAACTTTGGTTTGATTATTCAACTCAAAATATTCCCCTGCTTACAAAGAATTCATTGTCATCAAAATATCAAAATAAGATTATAGTGCATATGATATTTATCGAACTTGTGAATAAGATTATTCTATTTATAATTATTACATTGTACAATATATAAATTTGATAGTGCTAAAGAGCAAAAAGCTTGTCACGCTCTGTGGTCTAGCGTTCAGGTGGGTCTAAGTTCAAGTACCTCAAAAGTCAAATTTAAATTTGATATTTTATAAAACATGGGTGTGTGTGATGTCTCCTCTCCTCAAGTTAATATAATAAATAAATATCATTGAACTAATTTAGTATGTTATTCAATTTCAAAGTATTTGGCGCATTGGCATTTATTAACTGCAATGCATAATTTTATAAAACGAAAAAAAGTATTTACACACCAAGCAAAAAGCAAATAATTAAAATATGTTATATTTTCTTTACCGTAGTTTTGAATTTAGAGGTTGGGGGTTTCAAAAACATTATGAGCCCCGGGGCTTGAATTTCTCCGAAAGGACCTGGGTATAATAATATATTTCGTGAAGTACGTTCGGTAATATCCGTAGGGTGTACTCGGAAGATTTTAAGGATGCTGGTATGTCAAGTAAAGGAAGAGCGATTGGGGGATGACAAGGAATCTAAGAGGCGCCATATGGTTATCATAATAACAATAAACAGAGGATCCGCTTTAGAATAGTGCACATATATCAAAGGGATAGAATGCCGAATAAGGGTGACAATTTAATATGGAATAATTACAGCCAAGCCACCTGTGAGGTATTATACTTCAAATCTAGTAAAGAATAGTATTTTTGCATCTTTGATACATTCCAAATGATTTTGACTGTAATGATTATCAGATAATGGAAAACTATTACTTTTATTTTGTGGAGAAATGATGAAAAAAGTGACAGTAAATTTGTCAATATCGGTATCAAAAAATGCCCCAAAGCATTTTTACAGGATAATAACTTTCCTAGAAAAATCGTCTTTTTACGGCAATATTAGTGCCCAATATGATAGATAAGAGGGCTATAAATAATACCAGGGTAACTACATTATCATTATGGTAGAGTTTCATAATAAGCAGTGCGTCATTTCTGAGCTTTAGATACGACTCTCGAGGAAAAAACTTAGATGGTTTTATATATTTTTTTAAAAAAAACATGCGAAATGATATTCACAGAACAAAATAAACTGATATATAAAACATAAAACTATCGCAAGCGTTCATATTGCGAAAGCAACTTCACAAAAACATCAATGCACGTAATAATTTCATTATTATTAAATAATAAAGCGATGAAAGTATGTATGATTTTGAATGCATATCGACTGTGGAAAGGAAAAAGGACGTAACCCACACATATAAAATTTTACAGGAGGCGTTAAAAACGTGTTTCGATGATTTTGTGACATATGTAAATTATGAATTATACACAACCTTAAAGTGCACGGATACTTCTAAACTGGCGTTGAATTGAAATAACCTCATTAATTAAAGAAACTGTCTCGGAAAAACCTTTATTTCAGTGTTTTTTCTTGGTTTTCATTTTTTACTAGGTCATCTTTTTCAAACATAAAAGCTAAATTTAGATACTTATTCGGCATTTTCAGCTTCCATCCCTTTGATAGAATGTGTGTCAAGTTGTACTTATACATTATGATTATCGAAAAAAAGCTGTTTTGGAAAATTGAGGGTTACGTCCTTTTTCCTTTCCACAGTCGATATATATATGTATATGTTTCAAAGCGTATGAGCTCGGGAGTGTCTTCGCGATATCATAATAAATCATATAAAAATAAAACTATTCCTCCATCAGATGTATATTAAGTAAATATAATAATATAAAACTATATTTTTTTTACTATGAGCGCGTTTTCAAACCAGTTTCATAACAAATTAATTTAAGGTCATATATATATTTTTTGACAATCAAAACGGGTTAATGAATAAAGATATTATGTTATTAACCGTGGCCTAGTTGTAACGCTATATGTATTCGTTTTTTCATATTTGAATATCCATCTAAGATATATTGCGTAAATTATTTTTTTGAAGAAATAAAAAGTTTTCTTTCTGTCCAATAAGATTTTTGCAAAACTTAAGTTGATTTTAACATAGAATTTTATACCCAATAGTAAAATACAAATCATTCTTCCATTTTTTTCTAATAGATGTTGTCGCGGCAAGAGGTTGTTGGCTCAAATCTGCAAATCAAAGGAAAAGAGCCGAAGTTTTTGGAAATCTTAATTTTATACAATATTCAAGATCACTTTTTACTCTTAAAATAATCGATTTTCGCCGAAAAAAACT
Source organism: Himalopsyche tibetana (assembly GCA_030503985.1). Lineage (NCBI taxonomy): Eukaryota > Metazoa > Arthropoda > Insecta > Trichoptera > Rhyacophilidae > Himalopsyche > Himalopsyche tibetana. The sequence goes on along the minus strand of JAPJYX010000009.1, from coordinate 3,621,711 downwards.
ACTACTTCATTCTTTAATATATTGTTTGTTGATAATTTACGACAAAACAACTGTCAAAATAATTTTGATTTAACCAAATGTTTCAATTTATGTGTTTACTTTTTGAAAAGTAGAACATCATACATTTAAGGGTTAAATTAACATAGAGTGATTCATACACAAGGTGAAAATATTTTATCACGAAACAATAGAAAAAATGATAGGACAGAAGAAAAGGTATATGGGAAAACTAGTTAACTTATCGCTCCTGTTACAATCCGGCTTAAGTAGATGATGGATATGAAGGAATTTCAGACACCACAAACATCCATGCCTACGAACGCAAATTCATAAATCGCTTGAAATATCAATTTATGAAACTGTCCGTCATTGGCGGATCCAGAAATTGTCCAAGGAGGGGGCCATTCAATTCAAAAATAAACATCATACAAAAATAAAACATTAAAAAATAGACGATTTAAAAATAATATATCTATATAAAAGTAGTCAATACATAATTAAGTATGTATTCTTTAAAACATCGCAAACTAAACAATTTAAGATCCCATTTCACAATAAAGTTTTAATAAATTAGACAAATTAAGAAAAAAAGGCCATGGCCTCCATTGCCTCCCCCTTGGATCCGCCAATGCTGTCCGTACTGGGATTCGAGCCCGCGAGTACAGTAATCGAAGCCAACTACGTGGCTAAAAACCAGAACTTCAATTCTTTATTAGGATTTTTTTTTTGTAAACGTTAATCATAAATGTGACAATAAATCTCATGCAAATGATTTAAAAATGATACAGATAAATTTAAAAAGAATTGTTCTTTTTTTTTTTGAATTTGAATTCCTCAAAACCAGCGGACAGAATTTAATTATTACGATTGATAAAAATTTCATACATTTTAAAAGACTCTCCAAAGAATACTACAGAATACAGTTTAATTTAAACAGAAAAAGCATCCAGTTATTAAAGTGTATCGGTATGATGTTTTATATGAGTAGGAGATTAAAACTTTGTCGGAAATTTACTATTATAAAAACTAAAATATTTCTTCCGTCTTTTGATCTCAACTTTTGACTAATACCAAGTAGATTGAAAAGACTAAACGAAATAAATTCGATTGTGAAATCAACAGAAAAATCAATGATTAAGTATATTCATTAGTTTCGTGACTAATAAGAAGCAGGCGATGAGAGTGAGCGAGAAAAACATCCACTTGTAGGTTATAAAAGGGAATATGTTTTGAGCTATCTATTAACTATAATAATAAAATGTAAATGGATTTTTTACAATAGAAACATAAAATGTGTAGACCGGGATAAATTGCTGGAAATTTGATGTCTTAATAGTGTAATTTAACGAATAATTAGCTCATGAAAATTTTCACTTCAGAACATTTAAAAAAATCCTTTAACTATATTGGTAAAATTTTCCTTGATTGACTCGGCGGTTGGAAATGAACTGACGATAGAATATTTAATTAAAAAATTTCAAATTGTTAAGCCGATAAAATTGTATTTAAAACTATATAACAAATGCATTAAGGATATCAATTTCAATGACATTGATAAACAAACATAGTTACAGATAATATTCTATTATAATAAACTGAGTATATTTAGAAAATATGTAAAAACTTGTATGTTCAAAAATATAATAATGAAATGAAGTAGTGTTTTACGATCAATTAGCTACTTATGTATTTTTTTATTTATTTTGTAAAATACGTGCACAAAAAGGCATTCAATTTTGCTAGAGGATGTAATGATTTTTTCAACCATAAAGTACAAATAAAGCGTAACTCTTTTAAACGTGGTATATTGCAATAATTGTCGGTTGATGTTATTCGCTGAACCTTGGTCAATACCACCGAAAATGAGATAGGCCCTGTTTGCAAGAGGGTCGTGTAATGTCGCCGGTTGTAAACACAGAAAAGGATAATTTTCACTGCTATCCACTCACCCGATACCGTTGACATATCCATTAATCCCCCGCAGGATTTCGCGTAGATACGAACGCATCAATTGCACAGAGTTCTAGTTGAACTGAACCGGAGAAACGTCGCGAAATTCGCGAAAATATCGCGGAGATGTTTTGAAGGACGGGCGACCGTTGTTCGGCGCTAAGTAAACCCGGCGTGATTCTAGAATTTTCCCGCGGGGTGGGCGACGCCGAACGTTGAACGTGCGTCGGCTCCTACGTGACACTGCGTGAATTTAGGAACACGGCGAGTGATCATTTTCGTAGAAAAACCTTCGATATGTTTATAAATTTATAAGGGCTGAAATTTGACATGTATAATTAATGGATTGATTACAAACTGTAACGAATACAAAATATATGATTGAGTCTATACTACGAAGCATTTTTGCTAGTAAAATTAGGTCTTAATTATTTAGTATCCCTTGGTATGTTTGTAACACATAAAAGAATACTGGTATTTCTACGAAATTTGTGTTATTTGTATTTATATTATATTTACAAAAGAAGTGAATATTTAATACACGTATTCCAATGTATTAACTGAAAGATATGGGACGGTTTGTATGTATGGGTCAATTAATATTATACTGATTTTAATGCAGAAGAACTTGGATACGCAGGCACATGAATATGAAAACAAGATTACTAAAATCGTCGCAATACGTAAACGTAATGGTGCAATAACTTTAAAATGCTTGAAATATAAAAACACTCCTGTTAATAATGACTGGTCTAGAGCATAGTTTCTCAAACTTCTTGAGCCCGTGGCCCCCTTTTGAAACTCATACTTTTGTGGCTCCCCATAACTGATATTTTCTCTCCCAATGGGGTTACGTGAGCCCCGGTTGAGAAACACTGGTTTAGAGTATCTGATTGGCGCTGTGGTAATATAATACCTTCCGGATACCTTTGGAGACTCAATTTATCTCGTAGACTCTTCAGTGTTATTCTGGCGGGCTTTGGTACTTCATTTACAGAGTCACCTCAACATAAAAAAAAGTTTCCTTTACAAAAGCGAGCCACTTCAGCGACATTGTGAAGCTTCTTAATTGATCGTATCGATACGGTGAAATTTTCCTCAAGTCACGTTGCACGGTAGTCAATTTCGACTTTTATTATACTCGATTGGACGAAGCCTAAGGAAAGTTTTTGTGTAACAAATAATAATGTTGGCGGAATGGGAGTTGTATACGAGAGTTGAGCTGTGACAAATGACGAATTGGGTATATAAAAAAAAAACATAAAATACCGAAACTACTCGACAATGCCTCAACCGTCACCCTATTACATGGTGTTTCCCGCAATGAAGCGTCGTCAAATGAATCATACTTGTCGAATTGTATATCGAATACGAAATATAACTCATGCCACAAGGGTGTAACTACAAAAACACAAATCGAAAAAAGTGAGTAGATTAAACTCTTTTTTACATGCTTTTGAAATAACACCGTCCACTAAAATAACGAAAACTATTAAATTTGAATCGTTCAAATTATGTAAATTCACACAGATATTGTCACTAACGACCCGGGTTTCGCCTTTCGGCATCTTCAGGCGTATAAGTGCACGGATGTACTTGAACTGACATCGTCGTTAGTGAAAAAATCTGCGTGAATGCACAAAATTTGAACGATTCAAATTTAATATTGAAATTCCACCTTCAGTCGAAATCTTAAACGAAAACTATATTTGTACGCGAATTATATCTGGAATTTTTTTTTTTATGACCTAACAGCCACAATCGATCAGAACGATTATTTAGCCACTAGTCCTGTCCTAGTCTTAACTTAATCTTCTATCCCTACTACTTTCTTTGTAAAAGAGAGGTTGAGCGACTGAGTAACAAACAGTTCTGTTGAGATATCTCCATTAGGAGGCCATATGCTCTACATTGGGAGCGGACATGGATTTTAAAAATGTGATATACCACTAAATGTTAATCCGTAAATAGGTAGATGGGTGTAAATCATATTGTATTAATAAAATAATTAGATATTTTCCTTTGCATAGCTCACGTATCAAGTACGTGATCATGAAAGGCAATATTTACATAGGCATAACACACTCGCATCGGAAACAACTCCGTAATCGACAAAAACGTTATCAGGCTTATGTCCATGCAAATATAATGTAGTTGGCAAATATATATATATATATATATTTTTATAGAATATATAAATCCATGTACATAATTTTATTCGGTGTACTAAATACGGTAAAAGAAAACCAAATATTATGTATATTAAAACACTTCCTATGGGACGCAGAGAAATGTTATTTTGGAAATGTTGGCGTTAGGGATTTCAATACCAGATGAATATATCAATACCGGTATTACGAAAAAGTTTAAACAAAACCATTTAAAAAAAAAAAAGCCAATTGGGTGATTAAATCAATCCTATATAATACCGCCATTAAAAACTATATTTAATGACAGGTGATTTTCATTGAAAGGCTTATCAATTCTGGAATCTGTATCAATATTGATACAACTAATAAGCTCAAAAATACCAATGTGTGATGTTTTAGTTACTTACTACCAAGTTAATGTCAATTCAATTGATTCAACTCAATTTAAAATATTTCAATTCATCGTTAGCATTTTTTATAAAAAATATGTGACGGGTTTTGCTCGTTCAAAATTCGATTTTGGTATTTCGGTATTGAACAATATCGTAGATACCGGGATCCCGGTTACGGTAAAACCGGTATTGAAATCCCTAGTTGGTGGTGATTGAACGGTGTTGAAGAATTATTCTAAATGGCCTCATGTCATCGAATCGACACTTGTAATCTTTTACAGGAGATGGTTAGTGTGAAAGTATTGTTAGAAAATCCTAAATCAAAGATCTGGTAACGTATAATTGCAAAAAAAAACTCATTCCCTTCTATATCATAATCATTAACAGGATTCACCCAACAACCCGAAGCTATAAGCCCATAAGCTTTAGGAATAGTAAGTGTTGTTTTATTTTACAAACAGTACTATTGTCTAGTTAGAAATTTCACAGGAACCAATGCCATTGGATACAATTCCATAAATTGATTGAAACTCACTAAAAATGAATAAAGCAGTCTGTTTAATTCTAATAGACTCGCGTATTCAATCCGATCAGCGAACTCGTGATTATGAATAGATCTGACATAATCACGAATTCGCAAAAGAAATAAAAGAACCATCTCTATTATTTCGGCTAACGATAAATAATTCATAAATCCTATTTTGATCCAGCATTATGTAAATCTAAAGCAACCGTTTATTAATAAACATCGATTATCAACAAGTCGATAATTGAAAGCTTTTAAAAATCATATATTACAATTAAGTCTGGTATTCTGACAATAGAATTTCTAACAGACGCAGATTAAGTAATAATATCCACTTTAAGTGATATGAAAATGTGAATCAAATATAATGTATCCCACATTCGTGTAATAATAGATTGACCATCGAATGGCAACAAAATTACGTTTTAGTAAAACTGTAGCTGAGACGGTGTTGCATCCTGGATGACAATATTTTAATCAATTTTAAAAAAAAATACTTATATTCAATTGGTTAGTATTTAAATGGACAGTTATTTATTAAGCGAATGGTCAGTATAAATAGTATGTTTGACCAGTTCAAACATTTAGAAAAGTTTGCATTCTTTTAAAATTTGGTCAATTGCCGTGATTATCGAAATGTGGTTAGGTTAGGTATGGTTTCCAACATAAAACTGACCTTAATGGTAACATACAGATGAATAATATAAATCAAGGTTGTGGAGTCGTCAATAAATAACACGACTCCGATCTTAGCTTAAAACACGACTTTTTTTGACACATTTACACATGAATACGCTTTTTTTAAAAAACAGTTAGACTCCGACTCCACAGCACACTATGAAATATTAGAAAATTAACTGTACAAAAGTTGACCAGATTAATATAACCATTTAAAAAATGAGAAAAAGATTATAAAACAGAGGCAACAAATCTATATGTAATTTAACTTGACAACATGATTAGCGGGTTTTGCCTATATAGGTACAACAAAAAACTCCCAAGGCATGAGAGGTCTGCACGGGCCCGGGCCTGGCCCTCGGGCTCCTACCCGGCCCAGCCCGCGGGCCGGGTTCGTGCGGGTAAGCGCAATTGAGATTCGGGCTCGGGCCGGGCCCGGGTAAGGAATTTATTTCATTAGAAAAATATTTCAGACTACGTTTGTGTCATAAGTCAGCCATGATAATTTTTATTTTTACCAGTTCTACAGTGAATTGTAAATTGTAGTAAATTTGTAAACGAGTTTTTTGGGGCTGAGGAGTATAGATCTGGGCTTCGGGGCGGGTTCGGGTAACAAGTGCGGTATTAGACGGGGGTCGGGCCTGAGTTTTTCGGGCTCGAACCGGGTAATTTTGTAAAATTTCGGCCCGTGCAGACCTCTACAAGGCATCCTACTGAAAATGTTAGACTTGTGGCACGTGACTTTTTGATACTTCAATTAAAATGTGTAATCTAAATAAATCGATCGAAATTAATCATAAAAAAATCATACTAGAAATAAAAGTTTATAAGGCCATCTTAAAACTGAAACCTGTGATAGTTGCACGTTCTGTCACCACTCCATCTGAATGAATCTGATACTACCTAACATATATTCACTTAGGAATAATTAGTGACTTTTCCCGAGCACTGACGGTTGTTAAAATGTCCATTCACTTTATTTTACAGTTAAATTAAACAGCCATTTTCTCTAAATTAATTGAACTACTTATTTGAGACAGTTATTTTTATCATTTTTTTGTAATATATACACTTCAACTACAGTAAATTCGATCTAAATCCGGGTATATACTATATCTCAGTCATAAAAAAACTTAACCAAGTAAAATGCTCAGCATTTTATTATTATAAACAATTTTACTCACTTTTAATTACTGAAAAATCGTTTTTATGTTCAATTATTTGTAGCTGTAGCACAGCAAAATTATTATTTAACACTAATTTAAATCACATTGCGAGACACAACACCGACGTCAGCTTGCTATGCGAATACTAGCTATTGAATATTTCTTAATCGGCCAACGTTAGTTAAATTGTATGTATTGAGGATAAAATGTAACTGATTTGAGTACTTAATGAATATTAGATACAATTCATTGCCAAATTAATTAACGTAATGCATTATTAACCTTGAGAATAGCGTAACCGATTGCCAGCAGACAATTTGCTTTCTTTTATATATTAATAAATACACAATTATATCGATATCCAAGAGCAGCCATACTCAACCTGCGGGCCGCATGCGGCCCAGTAAGCTGTTATGTGCGGCCCAAATTTTTTTATTTTTTTTAAACCATGTCCGCTCCCAATGTGGAGCATATGGACTCCTAATGGAGTTTATCTCAACAGAAGTGTTTCTACGAGAACTGCTTGTTACTCAGTTGCTCAACCTCTCTTTTTCCAAAGAGAGTAGGAATATAAGGATAGGGCTAGGACAGGATTAGTGGTAAGCTAATCGCTCTCGATACGCCCCATTCATAGGATAGGATGGGTGAGAGGGGGGAATTCAAGACATTACATACATCCATGCCTTTGAACAGAAATTCATAAATCGATTGAAAAATCAATTTATAAAACTGTACGTACCGGGATTTGAACCCGGGCCCTCTGTAGCCGAAGCCAACAACGTTGACCACTCGACCACACAGGCGGCATAATAATTATAGTCACCAAATATTTTATATGCAAAAACCGCAGTACTGGTGTGCCGGCTCGACTAGTGACTGTATTGTACGTCAAATCAGTCGCTAGTCGCGACGCCATTGTACATCATACATATGCAAAAATCGGAATGCGGCCCGGAGGAAAAAAAGGTTGAGTATGGTTGGCCTAGAGCAATGTATGCCAAACTTTTTTTTCCTTTACGGCACATTGATGAATGGAACTAGTACCGCGGCACACCAAGATGCCGCAGATTATCTCCAAAACTCTTTTGTTTTAGCTCACCGAGGAATTTGAAATCCTCGATTTTGTACCGAATAGGCATTATTTAAAATTATCATTTTTAGGGCTTCTTCCACCGCGGCACATCTGGGACTTCTTGCGGCACACAGTTTGGCAGACACTGGCCTAGTGTGCGAAACTCGTGACGCTCAAATAATTAAAAATTGAAGTATATACACTACAAGAAATATTTACAGCTACTTATTACACCCCAGTCCTCTTTTTATGTCATATTTAAAAACAGTGGACGTAGAATGAATCTTCTTTGAAACAATCCGTTGTGTTAAACGTGATAGAATAATTACACGAATAAATTTCGGCAAGGTTTTGATTTATCAGAATGTGCTTTACGCACTGTTTTCAATAATTTAATTATTTTTTATTGGCTTCTATAGATTGCAAACGTATATAAGGGTAGAGAGTGTGCCGTAACATTTCATAAACTAAAAAATAAGTTTTTTTAACAATGTAAAGCACAATAAACTATTATACAAATGAATTACCTCGGTAAGGTTGTTTCTAATTATTATTTTACAGAATTGTTTGCCAGTCAACATCTCTCCAACGATCAAAAGCTTTTACCAAGCTTAGACCAAGCTTTTGTCTCTTTAAACCGTAAAGTTATAGTTTTAAGTTAAAATACTTTACGTATAAGGTTTAAATTAAAATATATTCTATACTATAATCATTTTTAAGGTGTGAATTCTTAATTCTTGGCGGATAGAAATAAATATTTTACATGGATTCGATTTAGATTTTAATTATAAAATTAAATTAGTTTATTCGTAAATAACCTTAAGATAACTTTCTTAAAGATACTTCTCAGAAATGTAAAACACGTGTCACGTTGACCTTTTCGGTTGCAGTGTTTACGGGTTCGAAGCCCCATACTAACAATTTATTAAATAGGTTAAATATTTAATCAAATTTTCAATTAAGAATATAAATGACATAACATACGTCCATGTATTAGATGTCATCTATAGTCTTTTTATAATTATATTCTTATCGTTTCTGAAAAGAAAACAATGAACAAGCAGATTTTGGGTTCACGTGCCCCAACATCCAGTACAAAATGTGGATATTTTTGGAAAAAAAGAGAAAAACTGCCACGGTTTTGAAATGGTTTATTTTTGAAAATCTGTGTTTTATTCCATTTCCTATAATATTATATATTTATTTTATTTTGATTGAATCGCTTTGAGCGTTTGAGTTATATTGGTAACGAAGTAAGTAAGGATGATGAGTTATTCGATCTTCCTACGGCATATTTTCAAAGGAGTCGATTTCCTTGTTGATTGAAATATCCTGCCTAATAGATTAATTTTGTTTGATCCGAGACTAAAAGATGTTCTTAGAATCACGTAACTCGATATTCATTATCACATAACATATGATTCTGGCGTTAGAAAAACTCGAATTGCCAAACACATGTACCCTCGAAATGAAATTCGTGCCGGCTGGCTATATCTGGAAGGGCTGGGAACGGGCAAGTTATGGGCACATTAGGGATATTGCCCAATGTAAAATATTCAGAAATAAATACTCAGTTTATGGGTTTGTGTACGAATGCTTTTAGAATTACTTTCAATAATCATTAGTGAGCTATCTCCGCTTAATATTTTGTTACGACCTAATTCGACAGTAAGACGGCAGTGCCACCTATCAAAACTATTTGGCGTGACTTAATCTTGCTGACATCATCGAATAATATTTAAATTGAATATGAACATACGCAATAAACTAAAAATCAAGCAATCCTATTTATAATACGGGATTTTTTTTCCATTGCATGCAACTTTAAACCTAAAAATCTTGAAATAAATCAAGACAATTTTTTCTCGTCAAATCGAAGTTTTACTAAAATAGGAATGTTTCATATGTGGCGCATTTGTAACAGTCAAATTATTGTATTCATAATACAAATACATCGACGTATTGATTATTTCCATCCATAATAAGTTCACTATGAGACAAAAGTGAGCGCATTAGTGTTGTAATAAACACACGTACGAAATACATTTGTTTACCTATAATTTGGTACTGTAGCCGACTGACCAACTCTATTGGACGTTCGATCTATTCGTTATTAACAATATTGATTTTCAATCGAGCTACGTTCGTCGTTTTTATCCCCATCCGCTAGTCTTTATCTGTTCCGAAAAAGTGAGTCAATAGGATTCACTAAAAATAATGTTCATAAACTAAATATATCGTTATTTTTTTTTTATCATATTTTAATTATGTTATACTAATTAAATGACAATTCAATAAACAATAAAACGTTAGAAGGCGATTTGCTGAAATTTCTTATGTTTAATTATCGTTATGGTTATGTTTCATCAGTTTGATTCATTCATACTAACAGAGAACCCACAATCGTTCAGAAGGGGTAAAAATAATAAATGGGGTAAATTTGACCGGCAACATGCGTGACCCACGCCTATAAATAAGTTCGCCACGTCATTGCTATGCTGACCCGCGAATGTATTTAATTTATTCACCTACTAAGATAATAATTAATAATAAATTAAGATATTATCAAGGGAACTACTAATGGTATTTTATAATGTCACTGTACAGATTTTTGTAAAATAGTTTTAGTAAGAAATGTTTTTTTTAAATTTTACGGTAAAGTAAGTGTGTATGCATAAAAATGGTTATTCAAATATTTGCGAGTAAAACGTAAATCCACACAGAAAATCTGTCGACAGTATTTCATTTTTAGCCTAGTTATTCTTGCTCATTGACTATAGATACTTTTGGTGAAAAACGAAAAGCTTTTAGAGTGGTATAAATTTACTGCTACCAATTTATTTCGACGGTGTCACCCAGTTGGCCAGTTTATACTCATATAGGTGAATATAATAAATTTATGTATATTTTATTGTACAGTTTAATAAGAGTCGAAGTATTGCTACCAATATTATATTTTATTGCATTTAAATAATCAAACAACAAAATATATTGAACAATTATAAACGAAACTTCGTTACGGAGACAACAACCTTGGCTTTAATTTAAATATGACCACCTTGATTAAATCGAAAATCCGACAGTTATTTAGAAACGAGAATGCAAACTAGATTGGTCCAATTTTCATCATTATGTGTAAAACGGAAGTGGTAAGAATTTCAATTTTAGATTTAATTAACATAAATTGCTGACACAAAACTCGGCGACAAAAAATACTAAGATCGTCTTGTTTTATAGAACAATTCTTGTGGTGAAATATTTTTTCAAGTCAGGTTACATCGAAACTCGGCGACAGTAAATTGGTCGACACAAAAAAAAACTTTTTTTTTGTCAGACACTTTTCTATAATACAGAATGGATCATATTTTGATGCTTTTACTTCTATACAGTAATGATGGGCTATTAAATCGAATGGTTAATTTTGTCACGATTATTTGAAGTGCGATAACATGTTCTGCCAAACTTAAAGTGTCGTTAGACGTATATTTGTATTTTAATTAAGAAAATGCTTTTGACTACACATAACCTGGTAAGTAGCATTACATCCAAAGTCTAAATGTGATCATGTAAAAGAATGAAGGACCTTTTTGATAATGAAACTTTTTACAACGATTTTACGAAAATTTAGTTACCAAAAAAAGAATACATACATTCATTTCGGAAACGTATTTTTATTGCATCTTAGAATATGTCTCACGAAGGATAGTTAAAAAATGATACATTTGTCAATAAGTATCTACGACAAATAATTGTGATATGTTTTTAACGTTACGATTACGCACATTAGAAATATGTACATACTTTTTCACAGAAATATGAAAGAATAATAAAGATTATTGATTTTTAGCATCCAGCAATAATTACATATAAAAGTCAGAGCAGTTAAACGAAGGTATTTGAATCGTTCAAACTATGTACATTCTCACAGATTTTGTCACTAACGACCCGGGTTTCGCCTTTCGGCATCTTCAGGCATTCAAGTGCACGGATGAACTTGAACTGACGTTTAGTAAATGAAAGTTTCGTGTTTATATAAGATATAAATGCATCACTGAGTCCAAAGCCATTGCTGGCGAAAAGGATGAGCTCATGGGAATGCCAGCAGATTTGAGTAGTGAGTAGTTTCAAGAATTATATAATTTGTTTGTCGGCAAAGGTTTTATGATTATATGATTTTATGATTATATAGGGTATAGAAGTGGAGATGTGGGAAAGTTTGATATTTCATTTAAAATCGGAAGACTTTGCAGCTGTGCTTTGTTGATTTCTAAAATTTCTTGGAAAAAGAGCTTATGACGTTCCGTAAAGGTATTTGGTTCAAAATAATTGATTGAATAATGAATTATTCATCAAATATTTCCGATTCTACGCAGAATGGCCTAAAACATTAGAGAGGCAATAATCAATACAAAAAAAAATCATAAAGTATGTCGTTTGTTCGTAATTGTGAAATTATTAAAGGCAATTCGTGAAGCGATCATAACTCATACTAAATTTGATAACGTCCGTTCAAGGTTGAATGTTTTTAATTAAATTTTCACGTTTCATCGGAAATTCTGCGTTGGAAATAGTTAAAATGCTTATAGAGTAAAGTTATAAATGCTTTTACACAAATGGGAAAGTTTCAAATTCGATGAAATTTCAAATATTTCACTCGATAATTGTAGAAAATGGTCCAACGTGTAATGAATGTGAATCGTTAAAATTTTTTACATTCAGATAAATTTTGTCACTAACGACCCGGGTTTCGACTTGCGGCATCTTCAGACGTTCAAGTGCACAGATGAACTTAAAATTACGCTTGGTAAATTAGTGTATTGTGTGTATATACGAAATACATGTATCACTACGTTAAATGTTAGTAATGGCGACATGGATCAATTTTACTTATGATTTGATTTTAATGAAGTTCAATTAGCTGGGGAAACATTCACTTAAACAAATGCTTTGTCTTTGATGTTATTATCTTATTCTATGTACCCAATCCTGAAAACGGAGTATAGAGAGAGAGGTCAATAAACCTTTTCCTATACTTATCCTTCAATCTTAACCCCCCCCCCCCCCCAGGAAATATAAGTCGATTAACTGACTGCTGACAAGTACTATCGTATAAATTTTACTTTGTTATGTACCATTAGGGGTACATATTCCCTGCATTAGACACGAGCTTGGTTAAAAAGGAATATATCCATTTACAATAGACATGACACGTTTAGAAAAAGAACCAATCCTAGCTGGAAATTATTATTCTTTTATAACATTATTTTTATTATGTAATTGTAAATGCATTTTTGTAAATTTTTAATAAAAAAAAAATAATAATCATAAAAGTAGTTTTTTTCTAACCATCTGCTTCCAATGAGGAGCATATCGCCTTTTATGAATCAACAAAAGTTTTTCTACGAGAACTGCTTCTTACTCAGTTCTCAACATTATTAGAACAAAGTTGATCACTCGATCAAGGACAAGGCACACTAATTTGAATGTCATATATGGGCACATTAGAGATGAAGTGTAAAATAACTAGTAAAATGGTAAAACTTTTTTCAAGGGCTTTTAAGTACAATCACGTCTTTACTTGGTTGCTTTGGTGGAGTGCATATTTTTATTTTATGGATATAACACTATTGCATTGTGTATTAACTGAAGTAACTTTACTTTTACAATACTTTAAGACGTATAGAATATAACAACGCGTGTAACTTATTTTTTTTATAAAATACCACTTGGTCACTTCACCTATAATGGGCCCATATGACATTCTAGTTAGTATTCAGTCATTATTAATCAATGATTTAAGTTCGAGATATCTTTTTTGATTTTTGCAATACCGGCAGTTAATATGAAATACCGGTACCGGTATTGATATATTCTTCCGGTATTTGCAGTCCCTAGTCCAAATATTAACTACTTAATTAAATAATCGTCATTATACTGGTACGTGACGGTCAATATTTTTCAGTGTCCAAAATACAGCCACTTCGTCACATATTTGCATAGTACTAAGTTATGTGAATAATTTAGGACAAATATTAGTATTAATAATACCAGTTCATAACAAATTACGTACAGGAAATTATTAGACTTTTAACATGTCAACAAAAAATACGTGACCCACTTAAGACTGGGCAGACAATAGTACTAAGACACCACTGTGACTAATTAATTATAATAATTTAAAAACTTTAAATAAACGGGCTTGTTGCTGAGTCGTAAACATCGTTACCTTTGACTGCAGAAGTCACAGGTTGGAATCACAGAAAGGAACGTTTTATTTTTAAAAAATCAATAGATTTTTATTTTTTTATGTAAGTACGAAAAAATGCGATGTCTTAATTCCCTCCTTTACATTGTATCGCAAAAACGGCGCAGAGTGATAAGCTAACCACTCGATGGACTAATTCCAAAGAACGATAAGTCAAAAATTTGATGTTTTGAATTAAATTACCCATTATATTCGAATATGTACCTCTATAGCTCTACAACAGAACAACTAGTAAAAAAAATCGGTATGCAGATGGTAACGTATGAAATTTTAACTGAATAGAGATAAATGACACAAAAATGATTCGTTGAAAATTTAAATAAATAAAAGACAAATAATAATCACTTCTTTACAACTCAGTTAAAACTTTGGTCAGTCACATCTCAAAACTACCAATTTCTAGTTGTAGCACTATTGAACTAATGCTTTCGATATTTATTATCCTGTCGTGTCCTGTCCTGGCTTTACACTCCACGAAAAAAGCATGCTTAAAGTGTCAAGCTGAAAGGCTTAAGTTGGGATAAGCTCCACCTAAAGGTCATTATCCTCCACATTGTTGACATGGATATAAACAAATATTATTGTCGCCAGCTCTTACGATCAGGTGGGTCTAGGTTCGATTCCCGGTAAGTCCAATGTCAAGTTGAGATTTTTCAATTTCAATTTGAGATCTAAGACGTGGGTGTTTGTAATATCCATTCTCCTTGGGTTAATCTCAAGTGACTTACAAAAATTCTCATCGAGTATATTCCGTATGATTGGCATTAGCTGTAATGCCAAATATTAATATATATATTTTACCATGTCCGCTCCCAATGTGGAGCATATGGACTCCTAATGGAGTTTATCCCGACAGAAGTGTTTCTACGAGAACTGCTTGTTACTCAGTTGCTCAACCTCTCTTTTTCCAAAGAGAGTGGGAATATAAGGATAGGGCTAGGACAGGACTAGTGGTTAGCTAATCGCTCTCGCCCCGTTTGTAGGATAGGATGGGTGGGGGGAGGGAATTCAACACATCACATACATCCATGCCTTCGAACAGAAATTCATAAATCGATTGAAAAATCAATTTTTAAAACTGACGGTACTGGGATTCGAACCCGTGACCTCCGTAGCCGAAGCCAACGACGTTGACCCCTCAACCACACAGGCGGCAAATTAATTAATATATATATATCGACTGTGGAAAGGAAAGGAAGTGGAAAGGACTGTGGACGTAACCCACAGTTTTTTCAAAACAGGTTTTTTTCGATAATCACAATGTATAAAACATGATACACGTTCTGTCAAAAGGATGCAAGCAGCAAATGCCGAATTAGTATCTAAATTTATCTTTTAAGTTTAAAAAAGATGACCTTGTAAAAAATTAAAACCAAGAAAAAATACTGAAATAAAGGTTTTACCTGGACAATTTATTAACTAAATATCAAATTATGTCAATAAAACACCAGTTTAGAAGTCTCCGTACACTTAAAGGTTGTGTATTATTCATAATTTGAATATAGCCCAAAATCATCAAAACACGTTTTTTGCGCCTCCTGTACAATTTGATATGTGTGGGTTACGTCCTTTTTCCTTTCCACAGTCGATATATATATATATATATATATATAAGAAAAATTAAGGTCAAAGAAAATAATCTCAGAGATATTTGAACATATTAATTAATATTGCCAACCATAAGTTCATTTATCTCCCGAACATCCAGTATCAAAAAGATACTCGTACCACCCTCGCAATAAGAAATTTTTCATTCGATATTCAAAATTAAATTAATTCAAAAACGAAAACAATATTGCTCATCTTCTGAAATAACAATGGCGCTGAGTAGGTCTATTTTTATATTTCCAGCAAGCGTAAGAAAACAATGCAAAAAAAAAACGTTAGTTCGCATGCTTGGAGTGAATTATGAAATAATATAAGCCAGCAATGAAAAAATAAATTCTCGGTAAAGTGATTCATTAGTCCCTTATTTCCCGGTTTAATTATAGAAGAAGTAATGGTGATATTAATTGTTACATTTTGAAAAATGCGTGGATAATTTATTATTAAAACAGTCATTTTCCTATCGTATTTTCACGTTTTCCATTAGCGTGCGGGAGTATTTTATTAATAAAATTGTACGGTAACTCATTAGTATGTTTTAATATAAAACTTGACGTTTATATACAGTAATGTTTTAATTACAAATTTATTTATTCCTCCGTTTATTTTATGATAAAAAATACGGTGTTTGTAACAGTAATAAGCGTTTATACTACGTTTCTAAAATAAACGAAATACTATGCGAGAGTTTTTAAATATTTCTGTGAACGTACATATATTTTGTTTTGCTATGAATATTAATTACCGTGTGAGAATCATAAATATATTTAATATATGTACCACACGAGTTGAAGCCGTAAATAATTTCCGACTCCATCATAAATGCAATCTATTTATTCTGTTATCAATAAAAAATATGACGTTCAGCTGTGGAAGTAAAAAATTATTGCTACTAAAAGGCGTCACGGTTTTTTCACCAAATGGATACATAGTGTAGTCGTGAAGAAATAAGACGACTCCGAACATAGCTTAAAACACGAAATTAATTATTGTTTTAGGCTTAGTAGCAAGTAGTGGAGCCACTTTTGAAATTAGCAATTTGAATACACATTCCTTTTAGAAGGATTAGAGTTATTAGTTTTATTCACTGACAGTTTGATAACTTCAGTTAAAACAGTACGACTCTGATTCCACAGCCCTGAACAGAAGTTTTGATACGAGATCAGATGCTCAACCTCTCATTTCCGAAGAGAGTAGACATCATAGAAATTCAAAAATCGATTAAAAATAATGCACGCACTGGGATTTGACCCAGTGAATTACGTAACCGAAGTTAACGACTTATTTTACCAATTGTTTATTACATACACCTTGTATTACTTAATTTTGTGTAAAAAATAAACAGATTAAAAATATTTTAGTATTTTAGTTCTACAGTTTTTAATAATTTTATGCGTTGATAGCTATTTCGGCTTGCGCCATCGTCAGAACTACTAAAAAATAAACATTTACCAATTTTAAATTTGAATCGTTCAAACTATGTACATTCTCACAGATTTTGTCACTAGCGACCCGGGTTTCTCCTTTCGGCATCTTCAGGCATTCAAGTGCACGGATGAACTTGAACTGACTTGAATGCCTGAAGATGCCGAAAGGCGAAACCCGGGTCGTTAGTGACAAAATCTGTGAGAATGTACATAGTTTGAACGATTCAAACATAATATTGAAATTCCACCAAGCACCTTCAGTCGAAATCTTAAAATAAATATGATTGATTTTTTTCACCCCCGCGATTTATTTAATTGACAGCTTTATATAAACATAAATTTAGCGATTTTTTTAAATTATTTTCATTGTGATCGCAATGTATAAAGTAAATGTGCAAACGAATAGAAAATTGGATAAAAAAATAAATAAAATCGGTTGTCATGGAAACAAGTGTATGAAGTGTCATCGTAAAATGATACTAAAACAACAATATTATGGCACCATAAAGCATCGTACGCTTAGCCTTTTCACAACAAAACAATTTCATTTCGATAACATCAAATTTTATCGAGTAATATTCATTTAAGTTTCAATAATTAAGCCGTAAATTGGTAAAATTTTCGTACTAATCGGTTTCAGGTTCAATGATTCAAATTGAATCTTTCCTCCATTGAACTTTGAATAGATTTACTGAGTTGTGTCCTATGGCATATTGTATGTCTGTCGCATTTTGTTTTTATTCCTACCCTCTGAGTATAACCCTTTTTATTACCGTGCCTGAAAAGAGGAGGCCAGCGTATATTGAACAATTACTAAAAAAAAACTAACCTCGCTGGACGGTTGCCACAGACGAGATATCTCGTTAATTTTTTCGTGCTCAACACGCCAGAGATGAGTTTCATCGTAAATAACTAAGTAAATTATTAATTGCAAATTATAGCCGGCATATAGGTGCAAACGTACTTTTTTCTACGGCAGTCAAAAGGTTTAAAAAAACTGACTCATCAGAAGGTTAATATAAAAACAAGAGTGAAATATTGTTTTCACTTTAGGAATTGTTGTTTATAAATATTATTTATATAAAGTATATGTATAAGAAAAAATAGACATTATGAGTTTCATTGGGGGTATTTATTTGCCCTATAGTGATTTTAATTATGTGGATTATTTGATAGAAACGGTTTCACTTAACTAGAGAACATTTTCAACTGTTTAGTTATAAATCTGTGTCGAGTACTGTGCTGTAATATACTAACAAAACGAATTAATTAATTACTTACCGGGAACATAGTAAATCATTCAATTTGTATGATTCAATTGATGTATTATTATTCAGTATATTTCCGGATTCGATTAATGGTAAAGCGTGTATTATCATGAGGAAACACAGAAATGTACTATGAGTGTATGTTGGCAAAATGGTTACCAAATATAGTACGGTACAATCAATGAAACTATATTTTATAAGCTCATTTTTATTTATATTAACCAATATCAAAGTCACTTTTAAGGTGTTCACTGTCAATGATAAGGCATTATATTTAAAAAAAAAAAAAACTTATTTGTCTAGTTCTACATATTTTTCATGTTTTAATTCACACATTTTAAACGATCAGGGATCTTGGGAATGATGTATTTTATTCTTCGTTTTAAAAGTGTATAATGAGTGTGACAAATGGAAAATAGTACAAAGGAATATTGTGTGTTTTTTTTGGCTGAAATGATGACTATTTTTTTTATAATTATTTAAAAGTAAAATAATACGTGTAAAATAGAACCGGTTGCACTAATCTAGTGAACATTTTAAACTGATTAGTGTTATATATGTGACTACTCAAGAGAGGATGTTTAAGTAGATACTGTGCTTTAATATAATGAAAATTTTCATACAAATAGCGTCTTAGCTACTATAAGCGTTATGCCAAATAATTGATTTTATATTTATATTCAAATATTAAAAATAAAATTTAAAGCGTTATTAACTAAAAAACACATGAATGCTAATTTTAAAAAAAGGTTATTGATCATATAAGCAGAGATATTAAAAAGAAGGATACATAATAATAATAATAATATCAAGTGAATACATTTCGTAAAAGTAAAAGTAAAATTAAAATAAATTTTAATATATTTTTTTTATTTGAATTTTAAATTGATCGTTAAATAATAATAATAAAAAAATAGTTCAGCGTATCTTAGATATCGACGATGAAAGCGTGGTAACATGTGACAGTTTTTCGAAACGATACTTGTTTTATTTTAAGAAGCACGCATTGGAGGTGCCCACCACTTGTAAGATCACGAAGAAAAAACAAACAAATCACTGCTCGAGCATGCATTGTCCAAAAATGAAACACTTTGTATACATACTTCCAAAATATTTAAAGATATGAATTGAATATGAACCGAGTGTTAATTTTTCAGTTTGGGTAGTCGGGTCGGTCATGTAGCCTTGTAGTTTTGGGGAGTAAGAATACCCTTTTATATTCGTATAATGGGTTAGGTCTTAAGTAATCTTGTCCCTGTACTTTAAAAAAAAAATCTATATGTACCACAGACCATCCTGTCTCACAAAAAATAATAAAAAAAACAAACAGGACCCAACACGAACAAGGGAAAAAAATAATACTTCCAACAACAGCTGAAAGGGCAATTGGAGCAATCCAGAAGGCCCTACAACAAATCGTGATGACACCGATGATGATGTCTTAAATATATGGATGTGAGCAACGTTCCCTCTAAGCCAAAGGGTTAGCTTCGCGGAAATTTTAAAGGCTGCGCGGAACGATCAAATATTAATTGAGTGCGCGGGGGCTTCCCAACTGCTGCGCGGCCGCGCACGCGCGCAGCTTAGAGGGAACGTTGGATGTGAGTGATATTTACATTCACTCGAAGTGCAGTAAGAGTGATTGGCTGCCAATTAGACATTTACTAACACCATTATAGGCTGAGCGACCGACTAACAATCAGTTCTCGTCAAACCAATTCCGGTGGTTGAAACAAAAAAAATAGTTTATGTTCGGGATAACTAATTAATATGTCTCACGAAAAATCAAATTTCACTTAGAGCATATTATTTTTTAATATTTATTGATAAAAATATATACATATATACAATTATTATTTTTTGAGAATATTTTTTTAAATAAAAAACGAAGAAAAAATAATCATTTCCAATGTGTTAATAAAAAAATATCGCTTTTACGATAATTTTAACATGTTTACTTCAATTTTATACATATATATTATTCTACGCACGCATTAAAAAAATAAAATTTACAGATTTAATTGAAACGCGACAAAATTGAGAACAATGTGTATTATTTGAAAATTCTTATTTGAATCATAAAATAAAATTATAAATTCCGAGTATAAGACTTTTCGCCCTTTGATCGCTAAAATTGACACGAAATGAAAGTAAAGAATTTTCATTAGAATAATAATTAAGATGTAAGCAAAATAAAATAAAAAAAATATGTATTTATTTTTTTAATATGCTGAAATAAATAAAAAATGATATGTATTTAAAAAAAGTAAAATAGAAAAGGTTGAGCTTACCAATTTCAAATAATGTATATCCACAAAATATTTGATCACCAAAAGTCACTTATAAAAACACAAAGTACTAATCGAGGTAGTTTAAAAACTTTGGAGCTTAATTAAAAACAATTTATTTAATTATAAGAGCAAGTACTGGTCGCGTGTGAAGTTAGCGGTCGATTGATGATTGGGGTAACTCGGTGATCATTTATATAATCATGAAGTTAATACACAAGAATAATCCGTCGATCAAGCGAGATGATTATCGAGCATATGTTGTGATCTTTGATCTCTTCGTGTTTTCACGCCCTGCCCGTGGTGACACGAGCTCCGTCAGTGTTCGACACGTTACTAATAAATAATAAATACATCACAATCAAAACGTTTTTATATAATTCATTAAAAAGAAAATCTAGAGTAATTTTAAATTATTTTTTTTCCTGAGTACGTGAGAGATTGCTCAAACCGGATATCCCATAAACAATATATTTTTTGGCAGATAAATAGGAAATCGTTCGGAAGATTGCTTATAATCGTTTCCGGAGGATGATTTTTTCTCGGAACATCATCTCTGTGACTGGCTATCGTATTTACAGGAATTATTATCACCGTTATATTTTGTTTTAACTGTTTCTAATTAAATCGCACATTTTTTTTCCAGAATTTAAAAAAATAAAGATGTGGCCGAAAATTGAGTAGTAGTACCCTAATCCAGCGGTGGGATGCCAATACGTTAACAAAGGGCTAGCTAAGTCTCAGAGCGAGTATAGGGAAAAAATTTGCACGTGTAAATAATGGATAACGTGACCATTTATTTTTCTCCCAAATCGGGACACTTAATTTTTTTACTTTTAGGCGCTTCACACTTTCATATTATACAATTGAAAAGGTTTAAATGGTTATTTATATCCCTGTCACTGATATATTTATTCGTTTCTATTTATATTCATAAAATTGTGTCGTTTTTGCAATTTATTGATTTTTAATTATGTTATGATAATTTATGGCGATGGATTATCCAAACTATTTAACAGCGCTACGTAAATATGTAAAAATGTAAGGTTAAGCGATAAAGAGATTTGACAAAAAAAGTCATTTCTATGACGGGCATTAAAGTTCAATGTTTAATGTATACTCATTTTAAGGACTTTGTCACCCAAACCATGCAAGTGCTTGAAATATGATCGAGAATTGTCGTGATATTGTTGATTACCGTCTCTCGAGAATATTGTTTTGCCGAAAAATTGAAATCCAAAAGTATATCAACGATCCCTATGTATGTTTAATACACCAACTGCTATACTATTATTTTTTTATATTTTTTCTCATTTTATTTTAAACATAACGTGTATTAAAAAACATGGTTTTGTAAATTTTCGATTGATCGACATTACTTTTTCGTGAGTAACTGAGTTGATGACCGAACACGGTTCTGATTTTTATTGAAATATGTGGAATTAGAACTAAAAAAGGCGTTTTTTTGCAACGTAAATTCACACATTTCTACACATTTTAAGTTATTATTTTTTACCGGAACGATAACAGCAAGTTCTTTTTAAACTTCGTTTGGAATCTATGTATAATAAATATGTGTGGTAAATGATAATGATTCTCATTTTTGTATGAACGATATTATGGACAAAATACATGCGTAACTTTTAAATGGAGCTTGTCGTATAAATTTACCCAAAAAATAAAAGTATGTTCGTTTTTTTTTTGAAATCGTAAATCCTACCCCTCGATTTACACGGTACTTTTTTTACACGTTTTTGCTTTTACACGGTTTAAAAAAGTTAACTTGAAAATTTTAATTCTTCATATACATAAGTAAAAAACGAGTACATAATTTTTAATTACGTGTTTTATATCTTGAATAATATTTGTAGCTTTATTATGTCGAAAGAAGTAAAAAGAAAAGTTATTTCGTTAGCAAAAAAATAAAAAATATTGGATCTTTTACAAAACGGAGAAAGAGTAATAGATGTTGCTGCATTATATAGCATGAATGAAGCTACAACAAGAACCATTAGAAAAAATGAAAACTCAATGAGAAAGAGTGTAGCAGCTGGCACTACGAGTACGAGCACAACTTCATATATCAGAGATATTGTAATGGAAAACATGGAGAAGGCATTAATGATTTAGATATAGGACCAAACTCAAAAACGGATGCCAATTGATACCAATGCTATTACAAATAAAGCATTGCGGATTTATGAAAAAAATAAATAGAAGATACCATCCTCTTCTTCATCTGAAAAGAAGCATACTTTCGCAGTAAGTCACAGTGATTTGTGTTAGTGATGAATGATAAAAAAACTCCACCAACCGTTGCAATATTTTTTTAATGAATCTTTTGGATTTCATTTTTTTGTTACTCTATAAGCTTTACCTGTATTTAATTAATAAAAGAATAATTATGTTTATACTTTTTAATAATTTTGTTTTTTATGTATTTTAGAAAACACCCAAATTATGCGTTTTTCGTGTACTTTTCGATTTACACGGTTTTACATTAAAAAATATGCAATTTCGATTTACACGTTTTTTTCAGGAACCTATCTACCGTGTAAATCGAGGGATAGGTGTATACACATTGGTATGGAAAAAAAATCGTGAGCATTGTACTGTGGCCCACATAGTGTCAATTAATATAAAATTCACTAAATAATGTAATAAAAAATAAAATACCAACTCGAATGGTAGTAACTTAACCCTTTTAAATCCAGTTTATTTTTGGAGGACTTGCTAAAACATCCAAGCAATTTTTGAATTTTGCTTTTTGGGTGTTTTACAAAAACTGTCATAACTTTCTAGTTTTTAAAGTTATATTTCTGTTTTTTCTATTTTATTTTAGTTAATACAATCTCCTATGACAATAATTTAAATTACTGGAACAACCTAAAAAATACACTAACATGAAATTAACAAAAAGTTGAGATAAAAAAAAAGTTATTTCACATATATTTATTGCAGAATATATTTTGTCTATCAGTATAAACACTAAAAAGTTTTAATATTTGATATGTATTTTTAAAATCAACTAAACTAAAAAGACAACCGTCTCTACCGTTGTTTGTTTGCATGACACATAATATCACGGGTTTGTTTGTCGGCGTGAAATAAAATGCCGCAACTAATAACCACTTTCCATTTTTTTTGGTAGAAGATTATTGGGTTAAAAGTATAATAAAACATGTGTTAAAACAACTTGAGGGACACTAGAGTGGAACATGGTTTTCGCAGCGCGATCGCGCTACTTGGGCGTAAAAGGGTTAACATTTATCTACACTCGCAGGTAACGAATAATTCAACATAATGACCGAAACAAGAGAAACGAGCTATTATAAAATATACATACATATTACAGAAGAGAAACGAGCTATAATCGTGTGGTTTATACCATTTACAAGAACGAAGCCATAACATTTGCAGAGAAATGCCACTTTCCTACATTGACCATAGGGTGGAAATTCGTAATGAATATTGTCAATAATTAACTAATGTAGATAAAATTGCGTAATTATTGATTTAATCAAACATATTGATGCTTTGCATTTTGTATCTGTTACGATGTCAACATTTTTTTCATTTTTATTGAAATTTAATGTAGATAAAAAAATAGTCCCTACAAAATAATTTAATCATGACGTGCTGATGCTCAAGTATTACTTAAATCGCTAAAAGTTTATATTAAAAGAGATTGAAACGAAACGGCAATATGTGCTATATTTGACTATATACACAACACTTTTTTTACACTATTTTTAAATAGCATTATCCACAAAAAATAAAATATTCTACACGAATTGTTTGTTCTAAAACGATTCCCAGACACAAAAAATACAAGCGGATAACGGATTTCCGTGTAAGAAGAAATTCAACAACACACGACAATAATCACAAACCAAAGACTTCATTAGATTCTAACATATTGGACGTGTGAAAAATTCTAGCGATGAAAGCAATTTATCTCCAGTGCCTCATAAAAGTCCCCATATATAATTAAGTAGCGATGAATATATTTTTTCTTAATTAAAATACATATTATGTACATATATGTGCTAATTGGGTCTTCAATATTATTTTACACGTTTTTGTTTAAAGTAAAGAGTAAAATAAATAGTCGATAATGTCCGCTGTCCGTCTGTCTGTATGATTGTCCCCGATTTAATTTTGTTTTGCATTCCCGGTGTATTTAAGTTCTTTTAGATAATTGGGTGTATTCCTAAAAAATCCACTTAGAGAATTAATTACGTTTAGATTTTCTGGCTTATTCAATAAATAGGATTGCAATTTATTTTTCACGCCACTAATTTTCTGACTATTTCAAAATGCAACAAAAATCCCCCCTCTCCCGTTGAAGGCTTACAGCTCGTTTTTAATTAATTTATCAAATAAGTCGTTATCTTATGATTTATATTTTAGAAAACATTAATGTGTGAATGAAAAACTCTAGATATTAGTGCATTTCTTTTCACAAAGGAAACCACCAGCTACCTAGATAACAAAAGATACTGAATATAGTATTGAAATAGGTTCCACTGTAAAACATATTTTATGTCATAATATAATTTAAAAATTCTTAATCGAAAAACAATTTCGATTTTTATTTTTCCAGTGTAAAATAATATCAGTGAAAGAAAATGTACGATTTAAATCAATTTATTGCATATGAATGAATACACAATCAGTGATGTGGATTTATGAATTTTGTTTTTTTTATTTTTTTTTCAGTCGAACCTTATATGCCGACATTACTGTTTTTAAGTACAAAATAATATGGAAAAATTCTCTGGAATATTCTTAGTTTGATAAAGATATAGAAATCATACTGAATGAGTTGTCATATATAATAATATACACTAAACACGTCATTATAGGCAACAAAAAAAACAATACTTATCTATGATAGTGGCCAAATTCCATTATATTGTTTGGCATTTGAACTAAAGTTATACATACCTATAGAGGAAAAGAATTTTCAATATTGACTATTCGAAAAGTTTGGAGAATTTTTGAATATACCATGACCATTTTGCAACATATTAATTGACTTTCAATTTAATGTTGCATAGTTTATTGATTCTATGGGGATTTTCCACATTTATTCGTTGCAAATGAAATAAAAAATTCTAGGAAAAAACACGTACGAGTTGGTACAACGAAATGGTTAAATCGATGCAATTTTCAGGCAGACGAAAATTGTACAATCGATAAGCATAAAATGAATTGAACCTACCCTAGCCACCCTTAATGTACGAGAAGCATTTAGGTAGCCCCCGAATAAAAAATGCCAACGACCTGTAAAGAGGTTTCGGCGTGCGATTTTGGATGGCTTAGGGGAGTTGAACTTACGATTTCACAATAAACTTGCGCCAAGTGTTATTCGAGAACGTTTTTCAGAATTTTACTTTGACAAATGACACTAGTTATAATATAATATCGTTTGAATATATGTAGCTTTTATTATTGTCGTTCTATACATAATTAACTGTAAATCATCATTGTTATTTATTTATTTATTTATTTATTGTTAAAAATCAAAATTACAGTACATGACATAACAGCTGACGCCAATTCGCCATGAGCTTGAAAAGACTATGTTATGACTAGGGAGCATCCAATCCCGGATTCTTTTTGTGATCCCGGGATTTCGGGGTTGACAATTTTACAATAAATTCGGGATTGAGAAATTTTTGCTCGGTGATTTTAAAATCCTGGGATTTTTCAAAAAAAAAAAATCGATTTCAAACTCAGGAATATACGGAATCCCTAAAATGAAACGACGCTACTTCTTTTTTTTAGCTGTTACCAGAATTGTCGAATCAAAAAACCCAGGAATTTGCGGAATTTCCAAAATGTTAAAATTTGGGACCTTTTTTTAGCAGTGGCGCAATTTAATTTTTCAATTTTTCTCAAACTCGAAATCCCAAGATTAGTACTATCAATCCCAATCCCAGGAATTCAGGATAACAAAATTGGACGAGATCCCGGGATTGGAGGCCCTAGTTATGACATTTAAAAAATAATTTAGTGCATTATTATATTAATAGCAGAAATTTCAAGTTCTATAGTCCAAATTTTAAATCAAGCTACCCTTGCTGGCAATTGTTTTTTTTTAATTTTCGGCATTTTATCATGTTTGTATTTTGCAATTACTAAAATCTAGCTGAGATAGTTAAAGGCTTAATATTTATTTTACAAATAACTTTTGGTTTGAATATTGGGTATTTCATTCAGTTATTATTTTTTAATATTTCAAGACCCAAACAGTCACCCATCCAAGTTATAGTCTCGTGAAATATTGCTTAACTACATTGGGCATATGGTGATTTTAACGTTATTACAATAAATTTGAAAATATATATAATGAAGAACGTACAAAAAGAAAATGCTAAGTGGGATTTTTTTCAAGTGGAATAATTCTCTTTTTAACAGTTGATATCAAAAGCAATGATCGTATGATAAAATCATAAAAATGATTCGATATCATCATATATTAAAAAATATCAAGCTAGTGGACAATTGTTTGTTGCTTTCGATAGCTACGTACTACCTATTGTCTGGACTCTTTTGGACTTGTTTAATCGCTTTTTACGTCTGGGAAACCTTGATCAATAATGTTATTTCAGGCAACGTGATACACTATCAACTTGGTGATTTTTTGCTGTCACAATAATTATATGTACTAACCAAGCGAATACAACTTGATGCTAATCGATTCAAGTATTTTTTAAATGTATTCGTGTCCGCTACCAATGTGGAGTATATGATAATCTGATGGAGATTTTTCTTCTGATTTTTTTTATTACCGATTTGAGGTATTTAAAAATAGGTATTATACGTAAACACTTTTCTGTAACAACAGTGCGAGAAATTGACTAATGTGTGTTTTCCTGTAAACCAGTTGTTTCCGAACTTAGTACTGTCTCCATTTGAAAGTATCTTCGCGCCTCCCGATTCTTTATTTCATACAATAATAAAGACACGTAAGAGTAATAAAATATTTTAAAATCTTTTAACGTGCCTCCCTTTGCAATCTTCCACGCTTCCCAAGTTGGAAATCGCTGCTGTTAACATTAGTTTATGAAATAAATTATCTATTGACAGTTAATATTTTATTTCAAGCGGCGCATTTGGTTCCATTTTCTTATAGATACGCGCAAAAGACAGTTTAACAACATCTGAAAAAAAACAGTTTGACGAAAAAAGGTTTACACACTTAAACAATGAGATACCGAAAGAAATATTACGCCTTTATAGTTTATTACGTGTGCTATTCTTTTTTAAAAAAAGAAATAAATTTCGATTGTTACGTATTACTGTATATTTTAAAAGAAACTTTCAGGATGGTTCGCATATTAGATTAAGGATGCGTAGGTACCTAAATTTGTTCAGTGATTTCATAATGTGGCTGAGAAAATTCGTTGAAAATTAAATTTCAGGAAATCATTTTCTGTCAACCAAGCGAACGATGAAAGAATTACGCTCGCCATTCATTATTTCATAACATAATTATCCTTCTATAAAACAAAGGGAAAGCTTCTTCGGAATGGAAAACCGTGTTTTAGAAGTTCCAAATAAAATTTGCGGTTAGGTTGTTTGGTTATTTATTTAAGCTACATAAATCAAGAAATCTGGTCCGTGGTGCCGTGGTTCACACAGCGATGGGTCGTCAATACATTAACAAAGGGGCTCGCTTAATCTCAAAACAATTTTCGGTGTTATGGGAGAAGAGTGATTTTTGTATCACTCCTGTGCAATTATATGCAATACTTAAATTAGGAATCTATTGTTACTTAATAGACTTTTAATATGTAACAATATGCAATTAACCGTAAACGTATCAATGTAAATGGATAAAATGTACTACTGTGTATACTGAAGCTGCCGTAGATAATATATAAGTCAGATATTGCAGTTATTTGCTGATATGATCTGAGAATATTGTTTTCTCTTAAATTAACAAGCAGCTCGCCGATTTTAGTAAAATTTAACAAGGGGCTCGCGCGGGCCCTTCCGAGTGCACGCCTGGGTCCACACCGTTGGCTTCCGAGAAGTATCTCACGAGTCCCAGACGAGCAGCATTTTTTCAACCGATTTATCGATATCTGTCCGAAAGCAAGGGTGTTTGTGATGTCTGAAAACTTCCTCTCATTCTTTCAATCGTAAAATAAAAGATCGCAGCGAGAGAAATTAGCTAACAACTAATCCTGTCCATTCTATTCCTACACTCATCGAAAAAAGAGGTATAAATTTAATTTGATAAATTTGTTATTCCACTTTTTGTGCTACAACTTACGACACGTGTTTTTAATCTGGTTTTTATGCAAGAGCCTAAGTATAACGTAATATAATTTGTTTATAGTTTTTTAAATGGTAGAAATCAGTCAATTTGACTGTAAAAACACTGTCAAAATAAATTATTGCATTTTCCGGATATACTATTAGAATGGTAATTTGATACAAATATGCCTTAATAACACTTATTATAGAATACCGCTGACTGTATGAAGTAATAGGTTATTGGCATTACATCTGAAGCAAAACAGGTTTTATAATTTTAATACGGAAGAACAAGGCCAATGTCAGCGTGTACTGACTGGTACATTAGTATGCTATTATATCAGCATATTTGATCTCTGGACTTCCTACAAGTGAAAGTTTTGCAACCAGACTGTTTGTAGCCAGTTGATAGTTCTCTGTTCTTCCATATCGGGGTTCGGGTTTGAATCCAAACATTGATATTTTCAAATACAAAATACATTTTCTTCTAATGTAGGAATTTGAATTCGAAATAGTATCGTCATTATTTTTTACACGCACGTATATATATCAATTTTCAGTTTGATTCGTTCGATGTAATGAATTCCCCACCCCAATTACTTCATGCTTTATTTAATCTTAAACCAAAGGGTCGACAAAAAAGTTTTCCACGAAGGATAGGGTGGCATGGATAGTAACGTCGTTGCTTCATGGCCTATTAACTTCCTCACAGATATTGAAGACAAAACCATTTCAGTAGTGTTTTATAGAGATGGATGTACACATTGTTAACTGTTAGAAAGTGCATCGTCAGATCATAGTTCTGACGATGGCGAAAGCCGAAATAGCTATCAACCTAATAAATATGAAAACTGTAGAATTAAATACGTTACTATTTTTACTTTATTATAATGGAGTTCTACCAAGTAAGTGCCAAGTCAATCATTAAGAATAAAGTGCATTTATGTGTTTTTTGAAAACTTGTACTTTTTGAGATACCAACCAGGTTGTGGAAAATTCGCTACGGTATTCGTGGACGGTATGTGGTACGCTCGCCTTTTGAATATGTATGTTACTTTTAGAGTTTTTATTGTCAATAATTGGTGGAAAAACATTATATTAAAAAAGTAAAATACTATATAAGGACGTAACCCACACAAAGAAAATTTGACAGGAGGGACAAAATTTTTTTGATTACAGGCCATATGCAAATTATGAAATATACACAACCTGGAAGTGGACGGAGACTTCTAAACTGTTGTTTATTTGACATAATCTAATATTGATTAAATAAATTGTCTAGGAAAAACCAATTTTCAGTCCATTTTCTTGGTTTCATTTTTCACAAGTTCATCTTTTTTCAAACTTAAAAGCTAAATTTAGATACCAATTCGGCATGTGCAGCTTACATCCTTTTGATAGAACGTGTATCATGTTTGATAAATTGTGATAATCGAAAAAAAGCTGTTTTGAAAAAACTATGGGTTACGTCTTTTTTCCTTTCCACAGTCGATATGTATTTAAAAGTCAAAACATAATATGTCCAGTCGGCGTTAGGAAGTAGGAATTTTAAAATGTACGACACATTTTTGCTAACCCTTTAAGTTTTCAGTGTGGTTTATTATACTATGGCCTCTTATTAAAGCACCTGAAGCGAGGTTATTTAACAAGAATGAATCGTTAG
The DNA here is from genome assembly GCA_030503985.1 of Himalopsyche tibetana. Lineage (NCBI taxonomy): Eukaryota > Metazoa > Arthropoda > Insecta > Trichoptera > Rhyacophilidae > Himalopsyche > Himalopsyche tibetana. Next base: position 3,590,987 of record JAPJYX010000009.1, on the reverse strand, counting down.
TCAGTCATTTAACCCTCGAGGGAGGGTGTGTTAGCTAACATTAATTTATTTATGTAGCGCAACACACTAAACGACAAGCCTGAAGTAAATTGCTTTTGCAATGTAGCCATTTAAATATTAAATAATATATGTTCCAGTTAAATTATACACATATTCACTCTAGAAATTAACTAGACAACTCATCCACTGTCAATTTTTACCAGTTTAAGTATACGCAAGATAAAAATTATACTTTAATTAGTCAATATGTATGTACATTAACTACACAGAAGTAGTTTAATTGTTCACAAAATTAATTACGCGTGCACTCATAGTGTTGCCAGCCACCCTCCACAGTTGTGCGCGCGCAATCATGCAGTTATTGAGTTTTACTGTCATCTGACATTTTACATAACCACGAAAGTGTCAACGTCTTGTTGAGAATTTTGCCCTTTTTCTATTCAATATATCTGACCTAACCCAACCTAAGCCGGAATGTCATTTCTACTCTGATCGGCGCTTGTCAGTATACTAACGTAACGAAGGCAGCAGTGTTAATCCAACTTTGTCGAAGATTATGTGAATTTTAATGATCTAAACTTCAACTAAAACTGCTTTTAATGTATATATTGACTAGTTAATTTATAAATTGACGAGATTTCACACTTTAAGTGTCACAATAAAAATAACTTTATAACAATGACTAAGTAAAAATTGGCAAAAAAAACTTCAAAATATACATACGACTTGACTCGTTGAACACTGTAAAATTACTTTCCCTAAGCTTCTTTTTTAGATATGATAGTAAGATTGAGTGGACAGGAATAATATGGATCCACGGCTTTGAATACGAATCTATAAATTGATTATAACATCAATGTATTATATTATTTAAAGCGCTTGGCAGTTCAATAGATATACAGTCAATAGAGTTTACCACATGGCTAGACGAGAGAAATGTTATCAAAATATTAAATTACCATGTTTAAGAGTCAATGTTTTAGTATTCATGGTAAACTATTATTATACAATATGCTTTGATATGTTTACATAATATCGCTGGATAACATGGCGAATCACTAACTCGTAACATATGAAGATCGTGGCTTCGTGATATAATAGGGATGGCACGTTGTAGGGTAGGCAATAACATATTCCCATATGATATACAGTAGCGTGCACATGCTTTAGAGTTCAGAGAGGGGGCGTATTTGTGAGTCTTCTTCTAACAACAGCTGCAAATCTTCAATAGTAGAAGTTCCAAAAAATATTTTTTTTTTGACTCCATGGCTGTAAAGGATTAGCTTTATTCAGATCAATACAACTTTTTTTTTCAGTAACCATCTCCTTGCTACATTACAAATAAAATAACGTCAGATTCAGTGCAATAAGACAGAGTTCGAAATGTTGCAATTTCGTTAAGATATCAGCATAGCCTGGCAGTACTGAAATGTCAATCTAAAACACTGAACAATAGTAAACTAAATACTTTACTCTGTTTTAATGTAGTTAATTCTAGTATCTAAGAAGTTTCGTCCTATTCTTCGAAGAGTCAACGTGTCTACCACTTCGTTACACTGAAATTCTTGCACACAAGATAGCACTGCCATCAAGAATGGCACCATCGCATATATGTATGCATATACACATAGCAGTCTTAAGTTCTAAGCAGTGTTGTAGAAAAAACAGCAAAAATGACCGGGCCGTTGAATCCCAGCCTCTCCTAACAAATTGTATGGCGGTTATACGTAGATCAACTCTAAATTCCAATTTATGAGCTTATTTTTCGTTGAATATAACATGTATGTTTGAAAGATTTCATGTATGGATATTCTGTGATTGTTTGGTACTATACATTTACAATTTACGATACATCGGAAGGGTCATATATGCAAATTAAGTAATGATTATAAGAAATATAGCGAATGGCGAGAAATGCGATGTGTGGTAAAACAAATAAAATTTAACTTCCCACTATTAAGTATCACAGTTATATAAAATATTAATTATAAATTACATAAAACAACAGTAACAAGCGGAATTCATATTATATTATATACGATTTTAACGCCTATTGTGATATTATGAAATAAAAAATGCTGCGTCTTATCATATAATAATGGCAATATACTAGGTAAATGATGATTTAATCAATAATAATATTTAAAAAATAATGAAGTGAAATGTGCTTCCCTAGTTTGACTTACTGATTTTTGATTACTGATATGACTTGAGAAATCCTATGGAAAGATTGAGTTTCGAACCAGTGTGCACAAATAAATTTTGAGATTAATAAATTGATTAAAATCCCAATAATGACGTTGATTTTTTTAATAAACTATCAAACCTCATGTTCTGTATTGAAATATTGTAAAAAAATAATTTTAATAAAATGATTTGCCTTCTTTGTTTGCTTTTGTTCTCCGAGATTTTTATTTAAAAACCTTATAAAATGTGATATTTTCTTATTTTGAAAAAGATACAGTTACAGCATGGCTTGTTACTATAGCGGCTTTGATATACACCAAAGGCCACTATAGTAACAAGCCATGCTGTAAAGTTGAAAACAGGGATCTCAGAATTGAAAGGGACCATCACTAGTTTTATTTTCTTGTGATGCTCGTAAACGTGCTTACTTGTTATGCATTCTATATCAGGTATAATAAGGTCTAAAATAGCGCCCAGTAAAAAAATAGTGACTGGTTTTTTGTTTGCGGGGAAGTGGGGCGATTTTTAGGAAGCAAAATAGTCCGTTCATTTGGTCGCGCATTTTTTGATGTATGTACGTCAAACAGAAAAGTACCTCAACATTTTTTCTGAATGAAAATCTGGGAGAGTAAAATAAACAAACGAATTAATGAATCGAGTGACTATTTTCTCCAACCCTATTCAATTCTCTATGTCCACTTTTACGGATACATCTTTGTCAAAAACAGAATGTATTTACTTTTATAAGAAGCACGCTACTGATAAAAAATATTTTGTATGGGTACGCAAATTTATGAACGTATAACGTTTCCATCTCGGAATATTCTCTCAGTCGATTTTCCGACCAGTTATTATTGCTCGCACTAACAAGAAATAAAGTGCCTTGAGGTCAGCATACTATACACATTTTTACCAAGAGGATTAAATCATCCCACTATTACAATTTATTATTAGATCTAACGTTTTGTGGTCACGTATTTATAGACTTATAGTTATATTCAATCAATGGCATACACTTCAACTGGCTGGATAAAGAAATGTATTGAATTATCGACGGAAGACAAAATCAAGAGTAGAGAGAGATTGGTGAAAAAAATGAAAAATGTTCATTTTTCGCAAAAGCTGAGACAAATTCTTCAATTGGAAAAAAAAAATAGACAAATTTTTAATCGATCCAAACATGAGATAAAAAAAACTTATTATCCTCAGCGCAATGAAACTTCTAAGCAAACAAAGGTAGAGAAGTGTCAAATTAAAAAAAAAGATAGTCAACGATGAATGGACGCGAACATAAAAATGCAATATAAATATTTGTTTTTAAAAATGATTTTGATCCAACAACTAGAAAATAACGAAGCATGGAGTTGGAGTTGTAAATAAATGGGCAATACGCAACGAGTATAATATATATATACAGTCGAACTCGGTTATTATGATCACGGAAATATCGAGATCTCGGATGTAATGAGGAAACATTCGTTGTTTATGGTCGTCTCCATACATTTAGTCACTTTTATAACGAGCTACTTCTCAGGCATACCGATTCGCGATTTTCTGTAACTACTTCACAGCCCTGATTTATAGTTAAAATAAGAACTACTAGCTGTAAGCCCGTTGCCCAGCAACGTGAGATTTTTGTTGCATTGTGTTTAATTTAATTTAATTTAATTTAATTTTATTTAATTTTACTTCATTTCATTATCTATTAATTTGAAAATTTACGCAAACAAAATACATTTCGTAGAAGAAGAAGTCTCGGGACATCAGTACGCACACATTTGTGAAAAGTGAAAAGCGAGTGATTATTTTATCGACTTTTAATATATAAATTTAGTATGAATAAAAAAGTGGAGACTGGAAGGTGTGAAATCGAGGACTCACACTCACTCAAACACTCACTCACTCACTCAAACAAACAGACATTATCGGCTATTAATATATAGACTAGCTGTAAGCCCGTTGCCCAGCAACGTGAGATTTTTGTTGCATAGTATTAATTTTAATTTTATTTTATGTTATTTTATTTTATGGTATTTTATTTTATTTTATTTTATTTTATTTTATTTTATTTTATTTTATTTTATTTTATTTCATTTAATTTTTATTTATTTTATTTTATTTTTATAGTTAGCAGAAATTTCGTAAATTATTTAATTTTTGGAATAATGTTTATGTTTGCTAACAACCATTTTTCGTAGTAGCAGAAATTTCGTAAAATATTTAATTTTTGGAGTAATGTTTAAGTTTGCTAACAACCATTTTTCGTAGAAGCAGAAATTTCGTAAATTATTTAATATTTGAAATAATGTTTAAGTTTGCTAACAACCATTTTTCGTAGTAGCAGAAATTTCGTGAATTATTGAATTTTTGGAATAAAGTTTAAGTTTGCTAACAACCATTTTTCGTAGAAGCATAAATTTCGTAAAATATTCAATTTTTGGAATAATGTTTAAGTTTGCTAACAACCATTTTTCGTAGGAGCAGAAATTTAGTAAATTATTTAATATTTGGAATAATGTTCAAGTTTGCTAACAACCATTTTTCGTAGTAGCAGAAATTTCGTAAATTATTGAATTTTTGGAATAATGTTCAAGTTTGCTAACAACCATTTTTCGTAGAAGCAGAAATTTCGTAAATTATTTAATATTTAGAATAATGTTCAAGTTTGCTAACAACCATTTTTCGTAGGAGTAGAAATTTTGTAAAATATTTAATATTTGAAATAATGTTTAAGTTTGCTAACAACCATTTTTCGTAGTAGCCGAAATTTCGTAAATTATTTAATATTTAGAATAATGTTCATGTTTGCTAACAACCATTTTTCGTAGGAGTAGAAATTTCGTAAAATATTTAATATTTGAAATAATGTTTAAGTTTGCTAACAACCATTTTTCGTAGTAGCCGAAATATCGTAAATTATTGAATTTTTGGAATAATGTTCAAGTTTGGTAACAACCATTTTTCGTAGGAGCAGAAATTGCGTAAATTATTCAATATTTGGAATAATGTTCAAGTTTGCTAACAACCATTTTTCGTAGTAGCCGAAATTTCGTAAATTATTTAATATTTGGAATAATGTTCAAGTTTGCTAACAACCATTTTTCGTAGTAGCAGAAATTTCGTGAATTATTGAATTTTTGGAATAAAGTTCAAGTTTGCTAACAACCATTTTTCGTAGTAGCCGAAATATCGTAAATTATTAAATTTTTGGAATAAAGTTTAAGTTTGCTAACAACCATTTGTCGTAGTAGCCGAAATATCGTAAATTATTGAATTTTTGGAATAAAGTTCAAGTTTGCTAACAACCATTTTTCGTAGGAGCAGAAATTTAGTAAATTATTTAATATTTGGAATAATGTTCAAGTTTGCTAACAACCATTTTTCGTAGTAGCAGAAATTTCGTGAATTATTGAATTTTTGGAAAAAAAAAGTTTGATAACAACCATTTTTCGTAGTAGCCGAAATTTCGTAAATGATTTAATATTTGGAATAATGTTCAAGTTTGCTAACAACCATTTTTCGTAGTAGCATAAATTTCGTAAAATATTGATTTTTTGGAATAAAGTTTAAGTTTGCTAACAACCATTTTTCGTAGTAGCAGAAATTTCGTAAATTATTTAATATTTGGAATAATGTTCAAGTTTGTTAACAACCATTTTTCGCAGTAGCATAAATTTCGTAAAATATTTAATTTTTGGAATAATGTTTAAGTTTGCTAACAACCATTTTTCGTAGAAGCAGAAATTTCGTAAATTATTTAATATTTGAAATAATGTTTAAGTTTGCTAACAACCATTTTTCGTAGTAGCAGAAATTTCGTGAATTATTGAATTTTTGGAATAAAGTTCAAGTTTGCTAACAACCATTTTTCGTAGGAGTAGAAATTTTGTAAAATATTTAATATTTGAAATAATGTTTAAGTTTGCTAACAACCATTTTTCGTAGTAGCAGAAATTTCGTGAATTATTGAATTTTTGGAATAAAGTTCAAGTTTGCTAACAACCATTTTTCGTAGGAGTAGAAATTTTGTAAATTATTGAATTTTTGGAATAATGTTCAAGTTTGCTAACAGCCATTTTTCGTAGTAGCAGAAATTTCGTAAATTATTTAATATTTGGAATAATGTTCAAGTTTGCTAACAGCCATTTTTCGTAGTAGCAGAAATTTCGTAAATTATTGAATTTTTGGAATAATGTTCAAGTTTGCTAACAGCCATTTTTCGTAGTAGCAGAAATTTCGTAAATTATTTAATATTTGGAATAATGTTTAAGTTTGCTAACAACCATTTTTCGTAGAAGCAGAAATTTCGTAAATTATTTAATATTTGAAATAATGTTTAAGTTTGCTAACAACCATTTTTCGTAGTAGCAGAAATTTCGTGAATTATTGAATTTTTGGAATAAAGTTCAAGTTTGCTAACAACCATTTTTCGTAGGAGTAGAAATTTTGTAAAATATTTAATATTTGAAATAATGTTTAAGTTTGCTAACAACCATTTTTCGTAGTAGCCGAAATTTCGTAAATTATTTAATATTTAGAATAATGTTCATGTTTGCTAACAACCATTTTTCGTAGGAGTAGAAATTTCGTAAAATATTTAATATTTGAAATAATGTTTAAGTTTGCTAACAACCATTTTTCGTAGTAGCCGAAATATCGTAAATTATTGAATTTTTGGAATAATGTTCAAGTTTGGTAACAACCATTTTTCGTAGGAGCAGAAATTGCGTAAATTATTCAATATTTGGAATAATGTTCAAGTTTGCTAACAACCATTTTTCGTAGTAGCCGAAATTTCGTAAATTATTTAATATTTGGAATAATGTTCAAGTTTGCTAACAACCATTTTTCGTAGTAGCAGAAATTTCGTGAATTATTGAATTTTTGGAATAAAGTTCAAGTTTGCTAACAACCATTTTTCGTAGTAGCCGAAATATCGTAAATTATTAAATTTTTGGAATAAAGTTTAAGTTTGCTAACAACCATTTGTCGTAGTAGCCGAAATATCGTAAATTATTGAATTTTTGGAATAAAGTTCAAGTTTGCTAACAACCATTTTTCGTAGGAGCAGAAATTTAGTAAATTATTTAATATTTGGAATAATGTTCAAGTTTGCTAACAACCATTTTTCGTAGTAGCAGAAATTTCGTGAATTATTGAATTTTTGGAAAAAAAAAGTTTGATAACAACCATTTTTCGTAGTAGCCGAAATTTCGTAAATGATTTAATATTTGGAATAATGTTCAAGTTTGCTAACAACCATTTTTCGTAGTAGCATAAATTTCGTAAAATATTGATTTTTTGGAATAAAGTTAAAGTTTGCTAACAACCAATTTTCGTAGTAGCCGAAATTTCGTAAATTATTGAATTTTTGGAATAAAGTTTAAGTTTGCTAACAACCATTTTTCGTAGTAGCAGAAATTTCGTAAATTATTGAATTTTTGGAATAATGTTCAAGTTTGCTAACAGCCATTTTTCGTAGTAGCAGAAATTTCGTAAATTATTTAATATTTGGAATAATGTTTAAGTTTGCTAACAGCCATTTTTCGTAGTAGCAGAAATTTCGTAAATTATTTAATATTTGGAATAATGTTTAAGTTTGCTAACAACCATTTTTCGTAGGAGCAGAAATTTCGTAAATTATTTAATATTTGGAATAATGTCCAAGTTTGCTAACAACCATTTTTCGTAGGAGCAGAAATTTCGTAAATTATTTAATTTTTGGAATAATATTGAAGTTTGCTAACAACCATTTTTCGTAGTAGCAGAAATTTAGTAAATTATTCAATTTTTGGAATAAAGTTTAAGTTTGCTAACAACCATTTTTCGTAGTAGCAGAAATTTCGTAAATTATTGAATTTTTGGAATAATGTTCAAGTTTGCTAACAACCATTTTTCGTTGGAGCAGAAATTTCGTAAATTATTTAATATTTGGAATAATGTCCAAGTTTGCTAACAACCATTTTTCGTAGTAGCAGAAATTTCGTAAATTATTGAATTTTTGGAATAATGTTTAAATTTGCTAACCATTTTTCGTAGTAGCAGAAATTTCCTAAATTACTTAATTTTTGGAATAATGTTTAAGTTTGCTAACAACCATTTTTCGTAGAAGCAGAAATTTCGTAAATTATTGAATTTTTGGAATAATGTTTAAATTTGCTAACAACCATTTTTCGTAGTAGCAGAAATTTCCTAAATTACTTAATTTTTGGAATAATGTTTAAGTTTGCTAACAACCATTTTTCGTAGAAGCATAAATTTCGTAAAATATTGATTTTTTGGAATAAAGTTTAAGTTTGCTAACAACCATTTTTCGTAGTAGCAGAAATTTCGTAAATTATTTAATATTTGGAATAATGTTCAAGTTTGTTAACAACCATTTTTCGCAGTAGCATAAATTTCGTAAAATATTTAATTTTTGGAATAAAGTTAAAGTTTGCTAACAACCAATTTTCGTAGTAGCCGAAATTTCGTAAATTATTGAATTTTTGGAATAAAGTTTAAGTTTGCTAACAACCATTTTTCGTAGTAGCAGAAATTTCGTAAATTATTTAATATTTGGAATAATGTTTAAGTTTGCTAACAACCATTTTTCGTAGTAGCAGAAATTTCGTAAAATATTTAATTTTTAGAATAATGTTTAAGTTTGCTAACAACCATTTTTCGTAGGAGCAGAAATTTCGTAAATTATTTAATATTTGGAATAATGTCCAAGTTTGCTAACAACCATTTTTCGTAGGAGCAGAAATTTCGTAAATTATTTAATTTTTGGAATAATGTTGAAGTTTGCTAACAACCATTTTTCGTAGTAGCACAAATTTAGTAAATTATTCAATTTTTGGAATAAAGTTTAAGTTTGCTAACAACCATTTTTCGTAGTAGCAGAAATTTCGTAAATTATTGAATTTTTGGAATAATGTTCAAGTTTGCTAACAACCATTTTTCGTTGGAGCAGAAATTTCGTAAATTATTTAATATTTGGAATAATGTCCAAGTTTGCTAACAACCATTTTTCGTAGTAGCAGAAATTTCGTGAATTATTGAATTTTTGGAATAAAGTTCAAGTTTGCTAACAACCATTTTTCGTAGTAGCCGAAATATCGTAAATTATTAAATTTTTGGAATAAAGTTTAAGTTTGCTAACAACCATTTGTCGTAGTAGCCGAAATATCGTAAATTATTGAATTTTTGGAATAAAGTTCAAGTTTGCTAACAACCATTTTTCGTAGGAGCAGAAATTTAGTAAATTATTTAATATTTGGAATAATGTTCAAGTTTGCTAACAACCATTTTTCGTAGTAGCAGAAATTTCGTGAATTATTGAATTTTTGGAAAAAAAAAGTTTGATAACAACCATTTTTCGTAGTAGCCGAAATTTCGTAAATGATTTAATATTTGGAATAATGTTCAAGTTTGCTAACAACCATTTTTCGTAGTAGCATAAATTTCGTAAAATATTGATTTTTTGGAATAAAGTTAAAGTTTGCTAACAACCATTTTTCGTAGGAGCAGAAATTTCCTAAATTACTTAATTTTTGGAATAATGTTTAAGTTTGCTAACAACCATTTTTCGTAGAAGAAGAAATTTCGTAAATTATTGATTTTTTAGAATAATGTTTAAGTTTGCTAACAACCATTTTTCGTAGTAGCAGAAATTTCGTAAATTATTGAAATTATTGAATTTTTGGAATAATGAAACCAGTAGCAGAAATTTCGTAAATTATTGATTTTTTGGAATAATGTTTAAGTTTGCTAACAACCATTTTTCGTAGTAGCAGAAATTTCGTAAATTATTGAATTTTTGGAATAAAGTTTATGTTTGCTAACAACCATTTTTCGTAGTAGCAGAAATTACGTAAATTATTTAATTGTTGGAATAATGATTAAGTTTGCTAACAACCATTTTTCGTAGTAGCAGAAATTTCGTAAATTATTTAATTTTTGGAATAATGTTGATGTTTGCTAACAACCATTTTTCGTAGTAGCAGAAATAGACGTTGTAAATTTTTTAATTGTGATTATTTTATCGAATATTAATATATAGGTATTTATTTTTTGAAAAACTTATCACGCTTATCAATCGGATTTTATTATTTTCATACGATCAAGATGTACTGTGTTTAAAAAAAAATGTTATAAACAAAAAAAAAAAACGTTTAAGGTTAGACTCGAACCACTGACCATCAGCTTACGAATCTGGCGCTCTGCCTTTTGGGTAGAGCGGAATTAAATCTACGTGCGAAAATTAGAACATATATGTTTTGCTTCAAATAAAAAACAAAAGTTTCAAAATTCGAACGTAATTCAATATATATAATGTTATTTTATCGTATCGTATCGTTGTTTGTTTACCCGAGTGGTAAAGCTCTCAACTCATAATTCAAGGACCGTGTTTCGAATCCAGACCAAGGTGCTTTTTTGTATGAGAATTCAATTTTTCAGCGATTTGATATGTTCCATCAAATAAAAGTATATAATGACGTCATCGAAAAGGTAGGAATAAAAAATGGCGACATCGAGGCTGGTGAGGGGGAGGGGGAGGAGGAGAGGAAATCGAGGAAAATCATAAGTAACAGTGTATATTGGAAAAATATGTCTTAAGTATGAATAAAAAGTTACAGCGCGGCTTGGCAGGAGGAGGAGGGGGAGGGGCAGGGGGAGGGGTAGGGGGAGGGGAAATTGAGGACATCTTACACTCAGACGGACATTATCGGCTATTAATATATAGATATTTTTCTTTTTCATCTTTCAAGACCTATTCATCAATTTTATACGAATCGTACATACTGTGTAATAATATAAAATTTAATGCTGGTTTTCTAGAGCGCATCTTATTTTTTTTTCCAATCCATATAATATTATAATTTATCAAGGTTTCGATATTCCATTACCAAATCTTTAATTTTCTGTAAGCTATTTGCCCAAATTTAAGCGGTTTCTATCTACCGCAAAAGTCAAGGTTGGGATTAAGAATAAGTTTGTTTAGTCAGTCTCCACAAAGTCAACGCCAAGTTGGTGCGAATAAGCCGTAATAAAAATACCATACGATATTAAATATTACAATCAGAAATGAGCAAATTATGTTTATTATAGAAATTTTTGGTGAGTGAGAAGCATGAGTAGCCGATCAAAATCGAAAATAGAAATAATCAACTCAAACGAAAATTTTGGCAAGACATCTAGCGGAAATCTAAGAAAAATCGTAAAATCAGATAAAATCAACCGAAGCTAGAATTAATTTAAGAAAATCGATTTTTTTTAAACCATGTCCGCTCCCAATGTGGAGAATATAGAGGGCTTATGGAGTTCATCTTAACAGTGTTTCTAAGAGAGCTGCGTGTTACTCAGTTGCTCAAACTCTGTTATAACCTTTTGGTTGCCGTATAAAAAAGAACGTCTGTACCTAGCACGCCGGCTATAATTTGCAATTATTAATTGAATTAATTATTGACGAGATAGCTCGTCTCTGGTGTGTTGAGCACGAAACATTTGACGAGATATCTCGTATGTGGCAGCCATCCAGTTTATTAAGACATAACAGACATAAATGCATACGGTAGCGTCACTAAATGCACGAGAAGATGAAAGAGCTGTGCAAGTCGATCCAACTTTCCATTGGATTTGGTGGATAATAAGTAAAATTACCAGGCGTTTAAAAAAATGGCGGCCACACACAGAGAGCAAGTAGAGCTCAACTCATAAAAGCTTTTTTTATTATCTTAATTTATTGATTATCTGCATACTTAAATTCACGCAATCAAGTTTTGGGCAGTTGCTCCTATGACAAGGACAAGTGAAGGAAAATACGTTAAACGATTGCTACGCCACTGGATACTGCCGTATAAAATTAACGAATGGGAAAACAGCGGTGGGCGGAGGGGGGCAAATAAAGACACTCTAACCTTTCAACAGAAATTAGTAAATCAATTTATAAAAACTGTCCGTACTCTGATTCGAACCCGTAAACTACGTAACTGAAGCCAACAATGTTGATCACACGACCACGGACCCAGTGTCATAGGTTTTAAATATCTAGAGTTAAAACTATTACTATTTTGAAAACCAAAGAAGTCGGATATGAAAGGATAATTTATAAAAATTCGTATACAGAATACCGCTTTTAGCAATTACGGTCATATTTTCCGGTCCCAGAGCATTGTGGAAGTTACGAATATTCAATATAAGTTATATCACTTTTAACCTTCTCACTGCGTATGACCGCTATGTATGTCCTAGCGAACAGGCCCTCAGCGCGCGTGACACGTATATATGTCATGGAAATTTAAACCCTATATAAGAGCTATCTATTGTGTTAAAATTGTATAACTTGGTTGAAAATATTACTAAATGTATATTTTACCAAATTCAATAAATGGCATTAGTCAAAAAAGATTCAATATAGGCAAAAATGTTTTTTTCTAGAACACGCCGTGAACATACGTCACCAATGCAAGATTTTGGATAATGTAAATAAGCGATCGAATGCGAATGAAATTGAAATTGTTGCGAGAATTTAATATTATTAGCATGGTATGGTGGTGGCGCAGTGTTCTCGGTCGCGGGTGGCGGTATTTTGCAATATGGCGACGTCACGCCGCAATTATATGAAGAATGATTATTGTTGAATTAAATCGAAAATACAAGAAATATATTGTATTTTATTATTGAAAACGTTAGTTTGGGTAGCAATTAACATATTTGATTAGTTAAAAAAATATTAAAACCTATGTTTATAGTCGAAAACGCGATAACAAAATCCGCAAAAAAGCTGCCGCGTATAGGGCATGTTCGCTAAATTTGGTGACGCGGGCAAAGGGTTAAGCAGTTTACTGTCAAGTCTTGGTAGAAAGGAATTACGTATATAAAAAAACATTTTTTGTACTACGTCTAAAACGTCTTCGCTCTATTAACTAGTTCAAGTTAAGCAATCGAAGAATTTTTAACAGAAAAGACGAAAACAAACCACAAATTTCTTTTTACCAAAAACCAAATATAAAATTGAAAAAAATAATGTTGTTTTTTAACCTAGCTGGGAATTAAAGCAGTGACATTGGGATCACGTAGCTTATCTATTACCGCTTGGCTACAGAGGCCGAATTATACCAAGCATAAAAAAATAAGCGAAGACCGTATTTACTGTCCTTTTTCATCAACTTATCTATTCGTATGACAACCTGCCAACGGTGATGGATATCAATATGAAACTGGGTCACTTGTGTATACCGTTTAGAATAAGTAAATTAATTTGTTTCTATTATGTTAAATGGCTAATAACGTTTTTATGTCGTTGTTGGTCTCAAAGTTTTCAAATTATCTTTATTGATTTTTTAAAATCTTTTTTGGCCCGGGTGATAAATAATTTCCAAAATGCGGCCCGTTTCCTGAAAAGATTGGGCACCCATGATCTATATTGAAAGCTAATAATAAGCTGATAATTCTCGCAAGGTAAGCGTATTAAATTAAATAACGTCATAAGATTTATTTTATAAACAACTGAACGAAATGTAATTAAAATTATATTATTTATAGTTTTAATGACGTTCGTAGAAAAGTTGTCAAATTTAGTATCGAAGTTCATGCAGAAACGATTTTCGTCATCAGCTATGAAAAAATAATCGAACGTTACTGTTCGGTAATTTAAAAATGGAATAAAGTGCTAAAAAGATAACAATGTATTACAACAAGTTAATGATAATGTATACCCATTTGACGTTGGGCGTAGACAGGAAGTATTGATTTTGTCACGTCATATCCATTTATCATCGTATACTATACGATGTTCGCAGAGAATGAGAAAACTTATTCATACAAAAAGCAATATAACTTTTCATGCCTCTCAAAGGTTATCATTCCTATTGCGTGTGCGAAATGATGTTCTATAATATAATAGAAAGAGTGAGGTTGATGTATCAGTCAACATTGTATAACTATTATTCGCGTTTTTGTGTGGTTCTGTTAGAGCGTGTGGAGTCGTGAAAAAATACCGCGACTCAGTTGTTTAATTTATTTTTTTAATATCGTAGGGTACTCAATGTTGTACCCACTTCCACCCGTTACGGCTTCACTCTTCTTTCGTAGTGTAACAACGTTAGTCGTGTTCAAAGTTTTGTCAGGGATGTCCCGAGAAGAAATTCCTTAATACTTGGTTGTATGCACTACAGTGTGCAGAATGATAAGTGAAAAACATAAAATAAGTGCAGTTGAAAATAAAAGCTTTTATCTATTTAATTCAATTATTTTCCAAAAGACGCGGTGAATTATGTGAAGGCCTTACGTCATAAATTTGCCTTAGATGCAACCAAGTCGGCATGACCGACGGGGCCGACTGATCCGACAGATAGTCGTATCGTCTTGAGCATTTTTTCCCGTTCGTTAATTAATGTCTGGAAATTCACAAAGGTTGTGATCAGCATCCTGAATCATATACCCGTATTTACATGTGGGACTATGTACTAACCGGCCAAGCTGGAAGAGGTTGGCAGCGAAGTAACCGTGGCCAGTTATGAATTGGCTGGTCCAGAAATAAGGAGTCAAAACTTTGGTTATCTCCATTCGCCATTTTACATTCGGAAAGAATTTAAATGTTTGCCTGCCCTTGGAGGAATTCTCCCATCGAGCCTGCCAAGCTTTCATTGCAGTTCTATCGCCACACTGCGCGCTGCAATGTCCCGATATTAAGAATAGTCTTACTTCCCTCCCATTATAATATTTATTATTTAAAAAGGGCCAACGTATATTTAACACTGGAAGGAGACATAGTGTGCATTAAAAAAAATGCAAATGATACATAAATATCCTGCTGTAAAAAAGTAGAAGAATAACATGTTTGGCGTCGCTTCAATTACCCATTAATCATTATTATAGGGTGTGCTGAAGTGTAATAACTACCGCATTATAAAATAAAAACAGTTTTTGAGTAAGTATCGAATAAGGTTAGAAATAAATAACAGATAACAACAGCTATTAATAGAAAACCAATTACTTACAAAATTGAATAACGTTTTCCATAAAAACGAATGGGTTATATTGGAAAAGTGCTCCAGAAAAGTTAACACGTTACCTGCATTAAACGCGCACTAGGAGAATATGTTACGTTATACTTACAGTAAAACATATTTTATCGCACCATCAGAAAATACTGTCGCAACTTCAAAATTGACGTTTTACTTAAGAACGTTGTGCACATACATCAATTATTTTATATCTATATAATTGTAATTGCGCGGTGGGGGATATTACTGGTAAATCAATTATATAATCTATGTATATATATATAAAAATGAATGAATGTTTGTTTGTTTGTCCTTGATGCGTTTCTATACCGCTCATCCGATTAAAATACAATTTTGGTGAGGTGTTGTGCGGAAGTCCGCGAATGTTTATTAAGCAGCAGTCAGCTGCCAATACGCTAAATGTGAATATTTGTATCTAAAAGCACTTTAATAAACAGAATTAAAACACAAACACTTTCTTTCTTTGAATGGCATTGCAACGCTTACCAGGAACCGGCTAGTTGCATACAAACGATATTATGTCAGTATTTTTTACAGGGCAGTTTAGTCGAGTAAAAAAAACTCCGACTTTGGCTTTAAATTAAAAATCGACTCTGAATTAATTTACGTTAACGACCCGTTATCGACAGAAAAAAACTCAAGCGACAATTCATTTACAGTAGATCAGTAGTTTCCAACCTTTATGTTACTGCGCCTCCTTTTGAAGAAAAAAATATCTTTGCGCCTCCCCATCCTTTATTTCATATATTAATAAAGACACTTTTTGAAGGGTAAATAAATATTTTGGACTGTTCGCGCCTCCCTTTGCAATAGTCCGCGCCTCCCAGGTTGGAAATCGCTGCAGTAGATGGTTGTTTTTTTAACTTCCTCTCGTAATAAGCAGGGCCTGCGCCACCATACAGGCGAAATAGGCAACCGCCTAAGGCGCATAAATGGAGTATGACAATTATTTTTATATAATTTTATAATAAAAAAATAACTACATTTTATTTTATTATGATGTTTGTATTTTTCGTTGTAGTTATGTATCGTATTCTGTATGATTCGAAAAAGAGAGGTTGAGCAACTAAGTAACAAACAGTTCACGAAGAAAATCTTCTGTTTAGATACCGCCATTAGAAGCGGATATGGATATATTAAAAAAAAATAATAATCTTGAATTGTTTGTTTTTTATTATTTCGAAAAAAAAAATGAGATGATTTGTAAAAAAGGGGTGCGCCAATAACCGTTGCATAGGGCGCCAAATAACCCCGCGCTGGCACTGGTAATAAGCTAGCAAAAAGAAACTTTGATTGACCAAAAATTACTAAACCGCATTTAAGAAATTATTTTTGCGATCTTATTACGAGAGGAAGTTAAAAACTTTTTGGTATGATTAAAACCTGACCATTCCTGTAAAATGAACGGTAAGTAAATTTATTTGATCGTGCCCGTTTTGACCATCGGTTAGTTTTTGATCATTAATTCATGAATTAATTGAATGCCCATTTGGTCGATATTATTCGACCACGGCGATTGACTTTAGGGATAGAGAAATAATATAAAATGTGACGTTACATAAGCAATTATTTAAGAGTTTTACTGGTACATCACTTGAGGTGCGATATTTGCATCTGGTCTAAAAATAATATATTAATATATAACGATTTTACTCCTTGGAGAGAAAGCCAGTAATTGTAGTGGTACATCTAAGGGTAAATGCAAATAAACGTTGGTTTACATTATAACACAATGTTTATTGAAATCTGCTGATATAAGGGGGGAAAGTATTATTTGCAGAACACTCAAAGCGACATTTGCAATGCATACTCGCCTAGTTATTCCGTAACTTACAAACATATTATTAATAGTACAGTAGAACCTTGATATAACGGAATTATGCGAGAAAGCGGGTGTCGTTAAATGCTGAAATTTAGGGTGGGATTACGTAGGTACGTATTTAATTTACAGGTACAACGTATCTATCTATTCTTGTCGGGTCCTGTGGCGCAGCGGTTAGCGTTGTGGATTTTCGTGCCGGATTTCACGAATTCAAGTCCCAGTACAAACAGCATTTTTTCGATCGATTTCAGTTCGAGGGAATGGGTGTTTGTAATGTCTAAAAATTCCATCCCACCCTTTCTGATCCTTTAATAACTGTTCGTAGCGAGAGCGATTCGTTAACCACTAGTCTTACCCTTACCTTATCATTCCCTTCTACTTTATTTAAAAAAGAGAGGTTGAGCGACTGAATAACAAACAGTTCTCGTAAAAAAACTTAATAAAATTTATCGTCACCCGCTGTGGCCTAATTGGTTAGAGCTTGCTCTACCGATCAGGTGGGTCTGGGTTCGATTCCCGGTAAGGTCAATGTCAAATTGGATTTTTTCAATTTTAATTTGAAATCTAAGACATGGGTGTTTGTGAAGTTAATTCTCCTTGAGTTAATCTCATGTCACTTACAAAAATTCTCATCGAGTATATCTCGTATGATCTGCATTGGCGTAAGCTTTAATTCAAATATTTTTTTTAAATAATAAAAACAAAATCATTACATAATATGCATCACATTGGGAGCGTATATGGACTAAAAAAATGGAGTAATCAATGTATCCCTTCACTTCGAATAAATATATTAACCTACTGTGCAGCTGTGTGAATTAGCAGCCAACGTAGTAAACGTCAGTGGTATGTGTCGAAATGCTCTCGTGACGATGTGTTTTAATGAATCGTAATCGAGTTTCTAGTATAACATTCCAGTGGTTCAAATTTACTTCCGGACGTGCGTGCAACGTACCTTAAAACATTCATGCTTAAAACTTACTTTCTTTGCTTACATATCAGCCGTTTCGTGTGGCACTAAAATAATCAACTTCCTGCCTCGAGCTGCCTGCATGGGAAAATTAATGTAGCGCTCGGTAAACCGCCGTTTTTATTCATTGTTATCCACCGAACATTTCGTTGACATGTAACACTAAACAAAAATGAAAGTTGAACCGGTATAACTTATCTTTCTAACAGAGACCGGATTACTGACTGATACAGTATCTTAAATAAGTCCTCAACTAAAAAAGAGTATGTTTTAGCTGTGTTTTGTTCCGCTGCGCTGCTGTTATTTTGTATATTGGATTCCTATATTCAACATTTCTAAATGTTTTTGTATTTCCTTTTCTCGCTCAAGATTTCCCATCATATATAACTACGCGATATCTAATGATGATTTAGAGCAGTGGTTCTCATGTCTGGCCACATTTTGCTGCGGCCACCAACAGTTTCATAGTAAATCAAATAAAAAATGTATTTTTACAAATTCATTTGTAAAAATATTATTTTTTAAAATTTATTGAATGCACCTGACTTATCGAACATTTAGTCGAGTTATTTACTCCAAATGACTCACAGAGGTATCATATTTATGTACACGTGTTTGTTTGTGACCGAATATGGAAACAATGGATGTCTGGATTTATTTCATATTTATCGTAATAGAAAGAAAGAGAGGGGAACAATTTTATGCATTTGTTTTTGCGACAGATATTGGTATTCGAACTCGTTTGAGACATCTGGCTGCAATCACAGACTTCAGTGCATTGCAGTAATTCAGTTAGTCATAACGTGCAATTTTAATCTTGTAATCTTGGATTATTCAAAAACATTTGGTTAAGAAAGTGAGTAAGGTTTTGACTGTTTTTTTTTATATTTGGAAGCATCTGTATATTATTGTATGCTGTATTTTTTCTAATTTGAAAGAAAAATTGATATAACCCTGTTGAAATGGATATAAGATTGTTTCTATCAAAAAAGTTAAGTAAATGCAACTGCTATTGTTATCACATTTGGTGCGGCCACAAGACATTTCCATAGGACCGCCGATGCTTATAATGCGGCCACAATGAAATCTAACGTGAGCACCACTGATTTAGAGCGTTTGTCTGAAGTTGTTGATCTTGGTATAAGATTCGACTCCTCTTTCACCTTTCATTCGCATATAACTTATATTGCACTGCGTGCTAGCTAACTTCTTGATTTTATTGTTAGACAGAGCAAACCAATTGAAAACCCAAATGTGTTTCGCACGATTTATGTTTCTTTGCTCTTATCTTTGGATCCATCGTTTGGAGCCGATATGAAAATTCATACAAGCTGCAATCGGAGAGTCCGTAAGAAATTTCTAAGATACTATTATGTATATCAAAAAATTGAAATATTTTCCAATTGATAATTCCTTTAAGGAATACTACGCCACCATTTTTTAGGAATGCTATTATTACACTCTCTTGAAGATCGAAGATAGTTTTCAGGTTTAAAGCATTTTTCTCTTCTTCTTCAAGGCCGAGCTAATAATCCTAAAATTCTCATGACTATTAACTTACATGACCAAAAAAAAGTGTTTATAGAAACTTGTTCCTCGCGTAAGACGTAGTCGCCAGTTTCGCCAGTTTCAAGGGCTGTTCGACTAATCAACCCATTTCCTAGAGAAGTGGACATTTTTAGTAACCATATTTGTGAACTGTTTTTTAGGTATTACTTTTTTATTTTTTGATTTTTGTATATATTGATGTATTGTCAATATATTGATATATTTGTCAAGTGCATGGCGAATTGACATCAGCTGTTATGTCATGTACTGTACTTTTGATTTTAAACAATAAATGAATAAAATATATTGTTGCATTTATTATATCGACCCGTTATCGGCAAAACAACTTAAGCGACACAAATAATCGCGTTTTAAGCCAATAATCTTTCAATATCGCTTAAGGCGTTAGTGACAAAAAAAAATTAGGGCGTTATTTCATTCGACTGATTTTTTTAGGGCCTTTGCATTTTAATGTTTTGATTTATTTACGTTTGTTCCACGTGGACCCCAGTTGAGAAACGGTGATCTAGAGAGCTAATGTGCGATTGTAGTACTCATTGAGGTACTGTTTTTATTATATCCGTTCAAGTGTAATTAAATTCAAGTATTATCTGATAGTAAAAAGAAGTGTGTAAGATTTGACACTATCGCAGACAGCAATGTCCTTGCATACACATTTAAACGTTAAAAATCAATAAATGCACGTCTCTAGTCTAGAGCAGTGTTCTTTAACCTATAGTCCGCGGACCGGCACCGGTCCGCACCGGAACAGGTTCCGTTACGCCACCTTGGACGTAAGTCGAAGCGGTCATAACATAAGTAGTTTTTCGTAAAAATAAAAAAATATTTAAAACCTTAAATAAAATAAAATCCAATAGACGGCATTAACATTATATATATATATAGCCATAAAAACGCCCAACTTTGACATTTATATGGTTCACCCGCCGCCGAATATTTGAAAGAAACTGGAGAAAAAAATATTTTTTACTTATTTATTCTTCTTCTTTGGCCATGTTCGCTCCCTATGTGGAACATATGGCCGCCACGCGGCACCTCCATGTCTCCCTGTCTCCCGCCAATAGCTTTGCTTCCTCCCATGACATGCCAGTATCCCTCAGTTCCGCCGAGTACATCCTATGGATAGTACCCGACGGACGTCCGGGACGCCGGAATCCCACTGGTCGAAAGAAGAGGCAGGCAGGATTGAGGCTTTCCAGAGGCATCCGCAGCACGTGACCCAGCCAGTTCCAACGTCTCTCCATAACCACTGACGTGACGGGACGCTGTCTTGTACGCTCCCTTATCTCTGAATTCCTCACAAAATCAAACCACTTCACCCCCATTATCCGATGCAAGCATCTGTTCTCGAAGCTCAGTATACGGTTTTTCTGAGTCTTCGTCAGGTGCCATGATTCGCAACCGTAAAGCATTACCGGCCGAATGCAAGCGTTGAACAAGTGGCATTTGGTTTTAATCGAGTACAGATGTGTGTCCCAGACAGTCCGCATTGACTTATTTATACTCCAATTATAATGTTAGTCCAAATAAGTCATAAGTTGAGAAATAGCTGTGTAAACATGTGTATCTGGTTGACGCTGGTCCGCGAAATATTTTTCCATCTTTTATGAGTTCGCGGATGTAAAGAAGGTTGAAGAACACTGGTCTCCAACTACTCCGACAACGCAAACACGATAAGGCACGTGTGCTCCCAGAAGAGTAGACTGAAGTTTTGTTCAAGGAGCAAATATTGTTATTTAACACTGAAATAAATGGATCGACATTAATGTTTTTAGTTACCCCAGACGGTGTGACAAATAAGGAACCCAAATCGTTATGAAAAAAAATGTAGTCACTCTCTCAGGACGGCACGAATTTTATCAAATAATTTCCGTTTCCAGTTCGGAGTATTTATTTCCACAGTGTTTTAATCGCGAATCGTTACAGTCATTCATTATTTGGAATCTTCGAACGTATTACATTTTTACATAAATTTACAAATCTTTACACGGAAACAATATGGCAATACCACTCGGCCACGGTAAATCAACGATTGATTTAAATCATGTCTAAACAATCTCTAGTCGAGTGGTCAACGTCGATGTTTTCTGTTACTGTACTCGCGGGTTGTCACACCCCAGTACGGAGATTAAAAATAGATTAGAAAGATAGTGATTTCTAATATTTAAGAAAGCCAGGAGAATTAGCTAGTAGCTTGTCCTGTCTAAGCATTGTATCACTACTCTCTTCGAAAAAGAGTGGTTGAGCATTTGAGTAATAAGCTGTTTCAGTAGTAAAACTTTTTTTGAGATAAACTCAGCGGTGGGCTACCAATACGTTGACAATGGGCTCGCTTGAACCAATTCTCAGTGTTCTAGGGAAAGGAGTGAATTTTATTATCACTCCTATGCAATTATATGCAAAACTTAAAAAGAAATCGATTGTTATTTAATATACTTATAATATGTAACAATATGCAATTTACCGTCAACTTATCAAAATGTAAATAGCTAAAAATGTACTATTGTGTATACTGAAGCTGTCGTAGTTAATATATAAATTATAAATTGCAGTTATATACTGATTTGATCTGAGAATATTGTTTTCTCATAAGTTAACAAGCGGCTCGCCGGCCTTAGTAAAATTCAACAAGGGGCTCGCGCGAACCCCTCCGAGCCCACCCCTGGATAAACTCCATTAAGAATCAATATGCTCCAATTTGGGAGCGGACAAGGAAAAATTAATAGTAAAAACTAACGGTATTATATAAATTATACATTTATGAAATAAATAATATGTAATCTATGAGGGACATAATAATTTTAATGTTAACGACGCAGGCGAGTGAAACCTCGTACCTACATAAATTATTATCATAGTTCACGTAATAGCAGTACTGCCACATTACTTTAAGTATTGTCATTTTATGAAATTTTAGATTATTTACAAATAAATAATATACATAGTGTATCTATATTATGCGGTAATAGTAAGGCAATATACATACATTGCGGTTAGCGATAAGCACGTTTTTGTAATAAATACTTTTTTTTTTTAACACGAATGACAATTCACAAATTTGAATAAAGAAAAATACAGGGTATCAGATATTATAACATATGTACATGTAATCGCTTAGTACACATATATTATAATAAACAATACAATTTGGCAAGCATGAGTTGTTTTATTTATCAAGTGTAGAACCAAGCTATCGATGGTGATTCCTGATTTACTTCTGTATTGTTGAACGATGTTGATATCAATATTATTCACGTAGACAAGAGAGGATATTTTTTAGAATTGATACGTTTTTATTTTCTTTTGACTATAAAGAAAATCAAAGTTCAGCTAGCAGTCATATTTATATTTACAGGCAAATTTGTTTATGGCGCTTATGTATTCAATTTTTTTAGCGGCGAAGACTTGAATTAACCCTCCAAGGACGAGCGTCACCATATGGTCACACAAAACACCGTTGTCTATTGATCCCACTATTCATACCTTTTCTACCTGAATATCGTTGCTTTTGCTCATATTTGGTTAAGAAGGGTACGGACTACAGTTAGCCATCAGCCGTAGGAACAGGAACGGTCTCCAAAAGCACATGTGATTTTTTGAATTTCCGTTTTTTTTAATTTACTTTTTGAAACTGTTAGATATTTTTTTATAAAAACATAAAATTATTTACAGTTATTTTGCTAATATATTTGTTTTGAAATTATGTTGATCTAAAGAGGTCAAATTGTAAATATTTTAAAAAAAATCACGTTTAGCTATATTTCAACCCCGAATGTTTGCAAGCCCATACGGTAATAAAAGGATGAGCATGACTATATAGTCATGCGGGGTTTCTATACAACGACTTTGCGTTTTTTTTTTTTTAAATTTTGGATAGGAATAAAAGTTATCCGTGACTTCAATATGGCTTAGAAAATATTTTTTTATCAGAAAAAAGCTCTCGTCTCTGGAGGGTTAAATAAATAAATTCCGTTGATGTAAGTGTGAACTTGAGAGTTATCTGACGAAGCCATGTTTGCTCTAGTTCCGAATAAAGATTATGCATAAAATCTTTCCTGCTTGAAAAAGAGTGATCCACAGTGCGATAATTCCAAGTGTTTTGTTTAAATGTTGATATAAGAATCTATTTTAAGATTTTGTAATGTGAGAGAGATGCTCGTTCTATTTGCCCATTGCAACGATAAACAAAGAATTTTGAAAAAAGATCTCTCATGATTTTTAAAACAAAAGATTGCAATGTATGCGAAGAAAAATAGATGCGCTTTTGTTTTAACATAGCTGTCAAACACAATATAATAGAGATTGAAAAATCTTTATGTAAATAAACTTTAATATTATTTAAATTGTGAACGTATTGTATTATATTATCTAACTCCTGGTAATATAAAAGAGAGAAATTGTTATAAACGGAAATTCTCTTGGTGAAAAATGACGTTAAAACAAAATTAAGGTTGCAAGAAATTAAAAACCGATTTGAATTTCTTTTCGTGTATTTTTTTCTCTCTCAATACTTAGAAAAATAAATGGTAAGTGCGATGAAAATTACATAAATACTTTACGAAACTAGGCAATTCCAGTAACCGACTACAATATTAACAACCGAAGTCACGGAAGAAATTCGTCAAACGTATTCTTGCTCAAATATTAATGTATGTATTAGAGTTGCATAATTAGTCGATCGCCATGTGTTTTTCGATTGACATTTTTTTCCCTCGATCACATCCAATCATTAATTTGGCTGAGCGCCAAGCTCGATTTTTTAAAATATAAGTGTCAGGTTTTTCGGATATGATTAACGATTCATTTTAATTATAATGCCATATTTGATGAATATAAGTGTACATATATAATATAAAAATATGTTTTTTGAGTATACATACATATGTCCGCTTTCAATGTGGAGCATATGGCCTCCTAATTTAGGTATCTGAACAGAAGTTTTTCTGAGAGAATTGCTTGTTACTAAGTAGCTATTTTTTGTTCGAAGACAGTGTATGGATATAAAGGATCGGGCTAGGACAGGACTAGTAGTTAGATAAATCCTTGCCCTACATTACTTAAGGATTTGAACACAAACATCCATCCATTCGAACAGAAATCAATAAATCGATTGAATAATACTGTTCGTACTGGGACTTCAACCTGTGAGATTAGTCACGAAATTAAACGACGTTGGCCACTGCACCACGGACCCAACATGTGTATAAATATTTTTTTTTCTTCATTTACATTAATCGCGGACACATCAAAAAGTCATGCGGGTGTTACGGATATAATTATTACTAAAACACTATTTAAATGTTTGTTCAACTTTTATTCTAATAACATAATTTTTACACTTTAAGAAATCACTTAATCTTATAATCAAAATAATAACGACGTGAGTATCAAGAAGTCTCTACTGAGTCGACGACCTTTCGTTTTGAACTTTGATTTTAACTGAAGTGGAAGGAATCACTTTATATATTTGTCCGTTGAAAAGTTATTGTTGAATTGAAATTATATACAATATAGAGTGCAATCAAATAGGACAAATTTTAAATATGTTATGTCAGAGGCAATCAACATTTCACGGTGGTTTATTTAGCGTATACGTAACACGGCACACACTAAATGAACCCCTGATGTAGTATGTATATTAAATTTGATACAGTAGTTAAATAACAGTCTTTGAGATAGATTTTTTGAACTTTAAACAATGTGAATGTTCATGTGTTTCCAGTGAAAATAAAGATTACGAGCCGTACATGTTGAGCAGCCATGAGAATCATTCTCTGACAGGCCCACTTCCTTTCTAGTCCTAGGAACCAGCAATAGCATAACATACTATGGACTACCATGCAATATTTCAAAGAGGGTGTAGGAACGGTGAGGAATATGTTGATACTACCACACTGGAAAAAAATAATAAGAGGTAAGATAAATAAAAGTAGAAATCGAAAATAGAAAATAATCAACGAAAATTTAAAATGATCCACGACACAACTCCTATTCAACCAGAACAGGCCTCGGAAAACTACGGCTTGGTGTGTGTTTCTGTGCGGCCCATTTTTGTCACTAGGCTGTTGATTACCTATTAGAGCAAGGATCACTAAACTTTTCGAAAAATTTTAAATATATATCGACTGTGGAAAGGAAAAAGGACTTAACCCACACATATCAAATTTTACAGGAGGCGCTAAAAACTAGTTTTGATGATTTTGTGACATATGCAAATTATGAATTATAAACAACCCTGAAGTGCACGGAGACTTCTAAACTGGTGTTTAATTGACATAATCTAATATTAATTAAAGAAATTCTCTAGGAAAAACCTTTATTTCAGTCTTTTTTCTTGGTTTTAGTTTTTTACAAGGTCATTTTTTCAAACTTAAAAGCTAAATTTAGATACTAATTCGGCATTTGCAGCTTGCATCCTTTTGATAGAACGTGTGTCAAGTTTGATACATTGTGATTATCGAAAAAAACCTGTTTTGAAGAAACTGTGGGTTAAGTCCTTTTTCCTTTCCACAGTCGATATATATAAAAATCGGGAGAGCGGAGAAAATCTTTGGAGGACCGTAGTTTTGAAGAATACACCCAATCCTTTTTTACACGGGGGATGCGTTACATGTAAAACAGTTTTTCGGGTCCTATGGTGCAGCGGTTAGCGTTGCTGACTTCCGTCCCGGATCTCACGGGTTGGAGTCCCAGTACGAACAGCATTTTTTTCGATCGATTTATCGACTTTTGTTCGAAGGCATGGGTGTTTGTGGTGTCTACTAAACTTCCCTGTCACCCTTCCCATCCTTCAATAACTGGGCGTAGCGAGAACAAATAGTTAACCACTAGTCCTGTCTTAGCCTTATCCTTACATTTCTACTACTCTATTTGGAAAAGAGAGGTTGAGCGATTGACTAACAAACAGTTCTCGCAGAAAAAAACTGTTTAGATACCTCTGTTAAGAAGCCATATGCTCCACGTTGAGAGCGGACATGGATAAAAAAACAGGCATGTAAAAATACCGTACAAAAATGATGGAGTGAATGGTACATATAGACAACTACGAGAGCGTAATTTCGAAACCGTATAAAAAGAAGCCCTATAAAAATAAGCTGTGCAAAAATTGAATTTATTTCATATTTTATGATCAAATTTATTTTTATGGCGGATAATAATGTATAATTAACTAAAAATGACATTTTGCTTGCAGCCCGCTGTTTTTTTTGTAATTTTGAATTATAAGTGTGACCATTCAGTCAAAAAGTTGGCTCAGTTCTCGACT
Source organism: Himalopsyche tibetana (assembly GCA_030503985.1). Lineage (NCBI taxonomy): Eukaryota > Metazoa > Arthropoda > Insecta > Trichoptera > Rhyacophilidae > Himalopsyche > Himalopsyche tibetana. The sequence goes on along the minus strand of JAPJYX010000009.1, from coordinate 3,564,162 downwards.
AGAATATTCTGTAGAATGTATGAATAAATTATTACTTACTAATTTAGAATAGCTAATTTCATAGAAGATAAGATAATCCAAAAATTTATGGCTTAACCAATATTGTGATACTTTTAGCAGAGTTATACAGAAAACACTTCAAACGTACTGTTTACATAGTTAACATATAATATAATACAAATATTATTTTGTATTGTTTAATAATGTTTCTTTTAGATCTCTGATACCCTTCGACGAAAAGGTTTATGCACAATGAATAAATGCATTAAGCAAATAAATATATAAAAGAGATTAAATTTGGATATGAAAAAGGAACAAAGCAAAAAAACAGCAGAATTTTCAAACACGGAAGTGTAATTTTATTTATGTAGGTAGGTTTCATCCTTGCAAGCCAGCCGCTTGGCCGTAGACCATGACTTTACCCTTCAACGGTATTAATTACATCAGAAACGAATTTGTTTTTAGTCAAGTAATGAACACTTAACACAGTTTCTTCTACTCAGTTATAATAAATATAATTTCAATCATTTACAGATACTAAATCTCAATTCAAATACTGATGACGCTTCAGAATGATAGTCAAACCATGACCTATTTCATATCAGTTCGATATTACAATAACACCTTTGGTAATTTTGTGATACTTAATTTATCTTCATAAACATTTATACATAATATATTATATTCATTGGCAGGCCACATCTGTTAAAAAAGTGTTACAATGTAACGGTTGCAGTATAAACATGAGAAGTTCAAATTTGTATTTCTAAGTGATTCTTTCCCGAAACTATCGATTGCATAAACGAATATCTATATATGTTCATGAAATGATCCATGGTTGCACCTACCAATTTTATCTAGGTTGAATATTGTTGTTCCCTTTACATGAATTTTAATGGAACACAAAAACGATATGACAGTGTTATGTGTAAAATGCTTTATTGATTTTAAATATTGATCTATGGATTTTAAAACGTAGCATCTGAATGTGACTTATTTTGTAAATTTCGCAAACACCGGCATGCTAAAATCATTGATTACCCTATCCGAAATATCTGCAGCATCGCCCGATTTCGATTGATCGATGCAAAAATAAAATGGTGACGTGCAATATAGTTTGAATTATTATTACAGAAAAAAAATACGACACAATAATTTAATGCATTTTATCAATGTTCTTACAATAAATACAGTGATGGAAGAACATCAGCGAAAAATTCTGTTCGGAATGTATGTAATTGCAGTTAAATGACAAAAATTGCAGTTCATGAAGAAATTGACACATCATTATTCAACGGAAACAAAATAATACCGGCTTATAAAAAATAAAATTCATGGCTGAAAAATAGTAACAGACCAATTGACTACTTTCTAATGCTATATAAGGTCGATAAACTTAACTGTAAGATTAAAGATGAACAAATTAAGGTAAAGTTATTTCCTATATTACATGGTTTCGAAATAAGTTGTCTATTGTAAGAATATAAAATTATTTTATGTTAATTAATGTTAAATGAAATCACCTACAAAATAATAGTTTATAATATTAAATTTATAAACGAACATTTCTATAGCCGGTAAATTTAAAGTATGGAATTAATAGGACGCGGAACCGTTGTCATAATTTGACAGATTTGTGTCGTTAGTCGACCGAGAACGATACGGTCATAAAATAAATTCGTCAAATTTGACAAAAATCAGGCTATATTTGAATAATAAATATTAAAATCTAGATTATGCACTTACCTGTCAAAATAATGTGAATAGCTGTCAAAATGGAACTTGTAGATTACGATATTAAATTTCGCACCAATATGACATCACAATCACAAACAAAACTGAACCTTTTCGCACGGACTTCATGATTCACTCGGGTAGCACGTTGTTGGTACGTTTACAATACGCGCGCGCACCGTTTTGCACATTTTCTCAACTGTGCAACATTGTAAGGCGTCCAAAAATAGCTTTGTTGCTTCGCGACGGTGCAACATTTTGCGATATTACAAACTTATTCACTTAAGCGGATCAATTTTTTTTATTCTCTTGTAAGTGCTCAGTATTTCAAAGCTACTCATCAAATCCATTTCAAATTGAAATCTCATTACCATTTCAGTGATAAATAAATATATATTTTAATACGTTGAATTGAAATTATTCATCATATTATTAAAGCATTGTTTGCAAAATAAAAAAATACGTCTTGCATTGAATTAATACCTATTTATTTTTTTCATTATCCACGACTTAAGTATTGTTGGAATTATTTATTTATCTCTTTCACACAAGTATTCAGGTCACAAATTATCAACTGTAATTAAACGAAGGAGTTTATTTTACTTTTAAGGTGTTCACTGTCAATAACATTTACAAACATTTAACATTGTTTATGTAATACAATTATGAAAATCAACATATGTATATTGTTATTGTAACCTTTTCAACTATGTCACTCTTAAGTATAATAATTTTCCATTGAGTCATGGAAATTATCACAGATTATTTTCATTACACAATTTATACTCGCAGTTTTCATTTTTATGGTTTATAGTGCTATTGAAAGTTTTGTGGGTAAACAATTTTTATGATTTAAATTTGGCTATTCACGAAACTTTTAGATTATGATTTGTCTGTAGGTAAAAAAATTGTATGATTAAACTTTTGCTTTTCGCGAAGCTATCAAGAGGTCCGTTTCGTTTCAAAATTAATTATTGCATTTTTCACTCGTTTTATAGAAAATTGTTTTCACTCGTCACACTCGGTTTATAGAAAATTCTATTGCTTTTAAAAGTTGTCAATATGTAGGTATAGACGTTTTATGATTTCAATTTTACTTTCCAGCACTTTTGTGAACATGGATATACATATGTACTAGTTATGTTTTTATAATGTAATTTTAGATATTATGTTAAATATATCGATAATAACCGACGTAAATTACTCTTAAAACATGTTGGGGATCATAAGAATCATTGTGTATATATAAAACATATCACACAATAAATATTAAATAAAAACTTTTATGGCCCAATTGAACCGTCCAAAAGATTTGAAAGCAGATTGAATGATAGTAGTTTATGTAAAACTTACACCTCGACAAATCTGCAAACCATATCACTTTGGCATATAATCTATAACCTTTTTTTTTAATAACTTTTTAACATTTAAAAAGTACTTTTAATCGTTTGATAATAAAACACGTGCTATGATAACAGTTATTCTTAATAACATAAGTATGTATCGATGTGTGAAAATTGACATCATTTCTACTATTAGTATTAGTTGTTTTGACTTTGTCTTTAAATAATTTAGAGATAAACGTACGTATGACGTTAATCGGTCGTTCAATTCTCACGTGTTGCATCGCGCGATCTCAAACGCGAATCCCCACCTTGCTTTCCCCCCTCTCCAGTAGAACCGTCAAGCCCCCACGCCGCCGTGGATCCAACACGCGTTCGATGCTGACCGCTGAAATAACGCTACGTGGTGCCTCCGTGGTACGTTCTCGAATAGTGCCTACCAATTATTATTTTGATGCCATCAATTTGTCAGATCATAGTTTTTTTATTGAATAATTATATTAACACGACATCTTAGTTGTTCCTTACGTTTATTGTGCAATATAACAATACTGTAACGTATGATTTATTAGGTAGATTATGCACTTCAAATCCTACGTGTACCTAACATAGATATTTTTAATTGAGCCCATTACAAATGTATTATTCAATGATGAGTAACATGAGTAACGTAAGAAAGTGGTACCAGGCTACTAATTATCTACCAACATTAGAATTATTGAGTATTTTGTTAAATGTTGTTATCGTACAATATGATCATATTTATCAGTGGTAGTTCTACATACTGGGCTAGGTGGGCTCGGCTCGCCCTGACATTTTCAGGCAAAATGTGTAAAAAAAGCTGACAGCTGACTTCATGAAAACAAACAGCAATTCGGACGCTGTATGAATAACAAAAAACATACTTTACGTACAACGTAACTAACCTATCATTTGTGGCGGTTCGTGACCTAATATGTTGGGTGGGCTAAAAAAAGTTTAGCACTGTATAAAATCTACATAATAGTGAAAGTTTTCACTTCACAATCAGCCGTGGCTTAAATTTTTTTTAGTTATTTAAAGATTTTAGAATTTAGTTAAAAATATAAATAGATATTGCTTTGACTTACTCTGAATATGTTAAAAAATTTATATGAATATGTACTCAGAAACGCAGTTTGAAAAAGTATTGTGTAAAAACAAAAACATTTGTTTTACTAAGGATAGCTTAATTTCAAAATAGTCCAGTCTTACTTATTATTATGCATGTATGAGAGAATTCGAGAATTGGTCTTATAATGATAGAAGAGAATCTAATAAAATATATTTTATGAATTTAAAAATAATGATATTCCAATATTCAGTTCAGCTATTTGTGGAATTCCTTAAATATAATTTAGGTATAGAATGTTAGTTAAATATTTTTTTGTACGTACCGGTTTTGCTTAGCGAAGTATAAACGGCAGAACCGGTACAGGAAATATGTATTTTTTGCTTTGGCATATCTACATACTTTTGGTTGCAGTCTTGTGCCATTATTACATTGAATTTACACAATAAAATAGTCCAATTAGCGTAAATTATCGGCGTCATTTTCCACGACCTAAATTTTCCTAAGCGTGCTTGAATCCAATAGGAATCGTACAGGTAAATTATGATGTACTTACAAAACATACATAAAAATGATATGAACAAACATGTTTTTAAAGCCCAGTGATGCATAAAATAAATATTAAACTGTTGTTGACCTGCCTTTTGATTCTATTAACTTAACATCAACGGATATTAATCTTTTTATTATAAATTAAATTTATATCAGCAATTATATTTTATCCGTTAACGAAAAAAGCATCATCTGTTTAAAATTTAAATAGCTTCACAGGTAACGTTGTACTTGGTTAAAACTCCGATAGATGGTAAACATCCACAGATTAAAAATAAGGCTTACGAAAATAAATACATACATATATCATACATCCATTTAAAGCTTTGTAGTATTTACCAGCCTTCATCGAAAGGTTCGAAAAGTTACTGTTTTTTTACTTATTTAATAGAGGTTGGTAAAATATTTGTTTTTTTATAACGCAATTCTGCAATACATACATAATATAATAATGTATTTTTGTCTGAATTGTTGCCTATTAGCGAACAAGACCTCAAATTGTAGTACAGTGGAACCTCTCATAACGAGCTTTATTCGTTCCAGAATCTTACTCGTTATGTGAAACACTCGTTAAGCGAAACAATTTTTCTTATACAAAACAATGTAAAATAAAATAATTCGTTACCATGCCGAAAAAAAACATTTTTTATATTTTTAACGTTTATTTTAATAAAATTACATACAAATAAATTGTTAAGGACCGTAACAACCTGGAATGCGACTTCAAATAGCAAAAAACAATAAAAAATCGACTAGTTTATTATTTATGACACATATTTTTACTAGCAGACATTTGTTTTTGCCGACGCTTCAAAATTTGGTGAAAATGTGACAGCATTATCATTGAATAAATTTGTAAAACGCATAGCCACTCCTTATTAGGGTGATGCTTCTCAGTGTACGATGCAAGTTTCCCATGCTTTCAGCATTTCTCTTATTGTGCCAGAAGATTGTTGCTCTGCTACTTCTTCCTCCTCCATAACTTCTTGCTGTGAAAAACAATGCAACTCTATAAGCTCTTCACTGTTCTCTTCCACAAGCTCATCAATATCGTTGGTATCCACCTCCAGTCTCATGATATTGGTCAAAGATACAATCTCGTTGACTGTAGACTCGACAGGTACTGTTTCAATCCCCTCAAAATCACATTCAACAACGCTCTCTGGCCAAAGATTCTTGTAAGCAGAAGTGAGGGTCCTCTCGGTAGCCTCTTCTCACGCCTTGTCGATCATCTTGAGGCAAGCAACGATGTGAAAGTGATTTTTCCAAAACTCTGCGTCACTCGTTATGCGAAATGTCGCTCGTTAAGGGAATATTTTTCTCCACAATCTGTTTTGCTCTTTATGCGAATTACTCGTTAAGCAAGGTGCTAGTTATGAGAGGTTCCACTGTACTCATTTTTATTATTTGTCAAAAGTAGACAGTATAAGATATTGATTAATTTGCCACCGATATATTTTTGATACTGCGGTCCTAAAACTACAAACTTTTCAAACAAAGAAACTAAATTAGTTAAATTATTGAAAAAAAAATATACTTAATAGTTTATAGTTACTTAAAAACACTAGCCTTAAAACCTTTCACCTTTAGTTGTGATTAGGGCATCCAATCCCGGGATCCCGTTCAATTTTCTGATCCCGAAATTCCAAGATTGAGATGGCCGCGATCCCGGGATTTCGGGATTGAGAAATTTTGAGCAAATTCTCGAAATTTACACGAAATTGGCAAATTGAAGATTTCAAATTCCTCGGTGAGCTAAAAAAAAAAAAAAAACGAGTTTTTGTAAGATTCTGGGAAAAAGTATACCAAATCGGAGATTTCAAATTCTTCGGTGAGCTAAAAAAAAAAAAAACGAGTTTTTGTAAGATAATTGCAGTAGTAGGCTTTATTTAGCACTGGCCCTAACGAAACTATAAAGTATTCATTCAGACATGCTATTCTGCTAAAAGCGTTAAAATTAAACTTCATTTAGGTCCTTAGTTTTGCATGTCGTTAATTAGCCCCATGTCAATTTTGTCGATTTGTATTGTTTCATTTTAAGCCAAGCATGAACATTATTTTTTCTAGCGAGCCGCATAAAAAAAATATTATGGGTTTGGGCTATAAGAAAAAAAATAATTAAGCGTACACTCAATCCTTATTTTATACGGGTGATACATTCCATTTAAAACAGCCGTGCAACAAAACAGAAAAAAAAAGTGAACATAAATAAATTAGCGATAAAATTTTAAATATTTCCATTACATTTGAAAGTGTTAAAATAAACCGTTCAAAAAGAGGATAAAGGTGATCATAAAAATGATAGTTATAGATAGGTATTGTTTGCAAAATTTTACGTAAACAAATGAATATTTTGGCTTACATTTGTATTTTTATATACACTAACATTTATCTTATGTGTCGCTTTATTATTATAATAAAGTATGTTGTATATCTACTCCATAAAATTGGAAATGTACACCACTTGCAGTTAGGTCAATCGATGTTAATTTAAATATTATAAATTTACAATTCATTCAGTAAAAAAACACGATTAGAAATTACCGATTTATTACGAATTTGTTTTATATTTCCTAAGTTTGTTTATAACATTTTATCTCGCAGTGTTCTTAAAGTAATTAATCATCAGCAAAACGTGAATTACACGCTTAGAGTTATAAATTTCGCACTTATTCAATTTTATAAAAATATAAAACAACGAAGATTAGATGTTTTTTTTTAATATTTTATAATTATAATGTGATTCATTATCGACAACTGAAACAAGGCCGTCGAAAAAAAGTATAATGTAACTAATAAATGTGTTTAATATTTTTTGTTTTTCTTTAGATATCATTGTTTTTTTACTGTCTACTGAAATAATCGAAGACAATTGCGGTACAGATAATTTCAATTGAAAAAAGTGGGGCTAAACTAAAACTGATAAAACAATTCCGATTGTTTTATAAATTTAAGCAAATTGAGCGAAAAAAAGGAGCTGAAGAAGCTGCAAATATATGACGCATAAAATTGTATTGAAATAAGTTAAAAATATAAAGTTTTTCTACTACGAAAAAACAGGCTTTGTTTTATATTTATTTCGGCTTCGCGCCATCGTCGTAATTGTATGTTCAAATAATGTGTCCTTATTAAATAAATATTATAGTCCTTTATTTTCGAGGAACTTGAGTAAGAGATTGATTTGCACATTTTGAATTTGTTGATATGAGTTCTCTATACAGATTAAATTATGTATTAAACATAATTGACGTGTTCTACCTACGCCTTATTCATTTTTTTTCTGTAATAAGAGCGGTTGAGTTACAAACAGTTCTAGTAGATACCTCCATGAGGTGAGCATAATATGCTCAATATTGAAAGTTAACATGGATAGCAAAAAATTGAAGATATGAGTCTCACACAACAAATATAGTTTTAAGATATGCTCGAACGCTGTGTCATTTTGCAATCATGAAATTCAAAACGGTCTTAAAAGAATCAATTTTCTCATCAATGCTGCCATATCCCTTAGACCGTCCTGGCTGCGGGAGAAATCCTAGACATATAGTCCGAGCATTGTATTTTGATATTATTTCTATTGCAATATCGATAAGGACGCGTATAGCGGTGCATTTCAATAAAGCATGGATGGTCACCTAAACTAAATTATTCAGTGGATTTGGCACGCGTTTTACACGAGGGCCCCCACTTGAGCTTTCCTGCTCCGTGAATGACCGCAGTCCGACGCTTGCCAACATATAACTGACCGGAAAGAAATTCTGACACGGGTCAAATTCTATGCGAAAAGACACAAAGTCAAGGTCAACAGTAAATATTTTCCTGTATAGACTAGCGAGGAAGAATATTTCCATTTTCAATCCAAATTTTACGTCGCATTTTAGTGAGGTTTTTTGTTCATTTGTTATATTTTTAACCAAATAAATACAAATATATAAAATATCAAAATAAACTCAAGAAAAGATAGCAACAAGTAATTAATCAATAAACAATGGTATGATCATTCATATTTTTTCTTTATTCTATGTACGTAGGTATCTTAGAGAAGGTATCTTAGAGATGATTGACTGATAAACAACTGATATGATTCCCGAATTTAATTTCTTCTTTGATTTTCTTTCAGTTTTAAAACGTCTTTCGGAGCTGTCCAATAAAACATATTTTTTTAATTATCGGTCTCATATTTTTTATGTTGATTATAAAATTGACTGTCAGCTTTTGCAGTCTAGGTCTGGGTTAAATTAAAAAGATCAGTTGTAACTTCCTTGATAGAATGATCACTAAATCGGACATGTAATGACACATATTATAATTGGTATACGAAAGATTTTACAGAACATGCTGTCAGTGTTCCAAAAACGCTTCGTAAACATCTGCCTAAATCACTTAACGAAGAAAAATATGAATTAACTGAGTTCTTTTAGGCTTAATTCAATTATCAGATATAAGAAAGGTACATATGTCGATATTTTAATTGAATCAAATACAATGTTGGCATATTCAAATTTCTTTGATTTTTGAATAATCATATGTAATTAAAAAAAAAATTGTCAATAATTTACAGCCAAAATAGTGACGTATTTATTTATATAATATTACTAATATATAAAAATTTAGTTGTTATTCCACTTGTACTTAAAAAGTAGCAATATTTATTTATTCGCCTGCCAAAACATTAATGCGCGTTTGGAATCACGTGAATGTAGTTATTGACATTAATAGAATGCTACATTGTGATGTGCGTGCAATGTTAAAATTATTAAAATATTATTTTACTATACGTAATAGAATATTGCAGTTTGTAATCTACAGTGGAACCTCTCATAACTAGCACCTCTAATAACGAGCAAAACAGATTGTGAAAAAAATACTCCCCTAACGAGCGACATTTCGCATAACGAGTGACGCAGAGTTTTGGAAAAATCACTTTCACATCGTTGCTTGCCTCAAGATGATCGACAAGGCGTGAGAAGAGGCTACCAAGAGGACCCTCACTTCTGCTTACAAGAATCTTTGGCCAGAGAGCGTTGTTGAATGTGATTTTGAGGGGATCGAAACAGTACCTGTGGAGTCTACAGTCAACGAGATTGTATCTTTGGCCAATATCATGAGACTGGAGGTGGATACCAACAACATTGATGAGTTTGTGGAAGAGAACAGTGAAGAGCTTATAGAGTTGCATTGTTTTTCACAGCAAGAAGTTATGGAGGAGGAAGAAGTAGCAGTGCATCAATCTTCTGGCGCAATAAGAGAAATGCTGAAAGCATGGGAAACTTGCATCGTACATTGAGAAGCATCACCCTAATAAGGAGGTGGCTATGCGTTTTACAAATTTATTCAATGATAATGCTGTCAAATTTTCACCAAATTTTGAAGCTTCGGCAAAAACAAACTTCTCTGAGCTTTCTAGTAAAAAATAATCAATTATTTAACATAAATAATAAACTAGTCGATTTTTTACTGTTTTTTACTATTTGAAATCGCATTCCAGGTTGTTACGCTCCTTAACAATTTATAAGTATTTAATTTTAATAAAATAATAAAATAAAATCTTTTTTTTCGGCATGGAACGCATTATTGTATTTTACATTGTTTTATATGGGAAAAAGTGTTTCGGTTAACGGGTGTTTCACATAACGAGTAAGATTCTGAAACGAATTAGTCTCGTTATGAGAAGTTCCACTGTATTAGCATATGAATGACCTAGGAATTTTTATTGGTGGCAACATTCGTAGTATTGGCTCTTTTCAGTTTACAGTAAATGCCGCTCATCCAATATATCTATAACAATGATCTTCTTTCAATCCATTTTCAGTCAGATCATCAACTTATCGCTGTTGGGACAAACAAAATCGTAAGGAAATACTTTATGATTTAAGAAACGGGTTATACGTTTCGGGAAATTGTTCAGAAAATGTTCGGCACAATGAATTAACTAATTATGATAAAAAAAAAAAATACTCAAATGGATAGACCGTGTAGGCATAATGGACAATATCAGAATTTGTGAAGTGAAGAATATGACCCATTTCATATCCATTTAATTCATGGAGATTTTGGAGTTTTCAACACATTGAAAGATTGATTTTCCTTTGCTCATTTATATTGTGCAGTTCGAACTTTTTTTGCTGTTATTACTTTTTCGCGAAATAGTGATTTTAAAAAAGTGTTTTCAATCGTCTTTTTTTCTCATTAAAAAATCAAAAGTTTCCGATGCAAAATAAAATTGCGAATATTGATTAGAAACATTAAAATGCCGGAATGCCGATCCACCGCGTCACATGGAAAAAAATGTATAAATATGTACTATATATAATGAATCACATTTTCAATACTATCGCTCTTATTGTCGTTTTAAAAAATATATTAATTACTTTTAAATATGTATTTTAAATATAACCATTATATTTATTGTAAACACAGTAAACATAAATGGATCATTTTTGTTTATTTACTGGAAGATTATCAAATTCCGTTTTCACTTACATATATCTATGGCATGGAAGTCAGGAATGTCGAATTGACCTGAGCAACGTGATATATAAATGATTAAGTATTTATACAAATATATCTCGGGTCACTAGCTACAAATGTCGTTACTAATTATTGTGAATGATAAGCAGAGCTAAAGGATAACTGCTTAGTAACCGTGGATTCGAAACAAGTTTATTGCCAAGTAAACAGTATTAAATTTATGATAATTATCAATCAAATTGATTGGTCATTCTCAAAATTTTAACTGCTTTTGAAAACGAAGTGCATGGAATAGGTCTCCTAGAGTCTCCAATCCTGGGACTCCGTTTAATTTTGCGATCCCGTAATCTCGGGATTGTATCAGTACTAATCCCGGGATTTCGGGATTCACTGTAAGAAGTGAAAAATCCGTTAAATTCACGATCTGTACGTTAAAACAGTTTTTTTCATACACATATGTACCTTCTAAGGCTTTCAATCGCGGTTACCCGGAACCCGAAATGCCTGGATACCGTACAATTTCGCGATCTCGGGATTGTGCTAGTAATGATCCCGGGATTTTGGGATTCACTATAGAAGAACGGAAGTGAAAATCCGCTAAAAAAATATTTTGCGCTGGAATCATTGTTTTAAATATTTAAGAGTTTCTGTGGAAACCCTCAATTCGCTACTTTTTTGGGGGAGCGAGCTAAAAAAAATAGTCTCATGATTATTTTCATTTCAATAGTTGTGAAATCTGTGAATTTCCAGGTTTTTAAAGTCATCGTAGTATGTTGCTACATTTTTGACGAGATTTTGATTTTTTTCTGGCAAAATAGTATGTTAAATGTATTTACAGTGTAAACTTATCTAGGGCTTCCAATCTCGGGATCAGTGTTCCCGACTAATTTGGTGATCCTGTAGTCCCGTAATCCCGGGGTTTCAGGATTCACTATAACATGTTACAATAACATAATCATCGGAAGTGGAATACATAGTCACTGGCAGACATGACTTTTTTAAATGACAGAGTTAAAAAAAGGGTCATTAGGGTTGGAATTAGGGTATCTAATCCCAGAGCCTTTCTACTCTCGGGATTTCGGGATTGACTTATTTTCAATCCGGGATCCCGGGATTGGGCACTCTACGTGAAATCGTGTATAATTTGAAAGTTTTGGTGAGTCGTTTTTTTTTTTAGCTCACTGTGGAATTTGAAATCCTCGTTTTGCTATACTTTTTACGCAGATTATTTCCCAAACTCGTTTTCGCTTAGCTCTTCCAATTCCAAAATTCTATAAATTTTCGGGTTTTGCTCAAAATTTCTTAATCCTGAAATCCCGGTATCGCGACCATGTCAACCCCGGGATTTCGGGATCAGAAAATTAGACGGGATCCCGGAATTGGATGCCCTAGTTTGAATACTTAATCACTTGCACACTTTTCTTAAATAGAAGTAAAAAAATCTCAACAGGGCTGGGATATTTAGCAGACATAACTTTTTGAAATATTGTAGCTAAAAAAATTCTTCTGGTTGAAAATAATTCTGGAATCTATCAATTCGTCACTTTTACGCCAGAATTTTTGGAAAATAATGATAAGTGATCAATCCTGGTATCCCAAAAGCCCGGGATCAAAACACGGGTGCGGGATTGGATGCCCTACATATCATGTTTAAAATAATATTATTAGCTATTGATTTTACTTTAGTTGACTTTTTACTGTTCATTCAAAATTAAAATGACTATTAAAAAGAAATATTAACAAATATGCAGGTGCACTAGAAGGGATGATGGTGTTTTCCCATTTCCGTTTTATTTTTTATTTTTATGTGTTGAAATTTAACAACAGATATAATCAGCTAGAAGTCATCACAGCAAAAGCAGTCTAATCAATCCATAACCGATATATTATACTTAGATAATATATGAAATCGGTATTGTTGTGTCTCTATTTTGGCGTAGCGATTTTCTTTTATATAATTGTTGTGTCCGCAGAAAAAAGTTTCCAACGAAACGTTCCTCCAAATCGTCCAATACATTATTGCAAAAATAATTTTATAATATTTACATTAAAATAAACATTTTCGCAGAATTCCAAAATCGCCTAGAACAAGTGTGGGAACGCCGCCCCTTCTCGCCTCCGCCCTACTACACAACTGAAGATATCCGTCACTGATGCCAACGGCGTTGATCATTGTTCTACGAACCTGATATATTGATAATAATGTTTATTTGTTATGCTATTTAGAACATTTTCGATTTCATCAAAGCATGCGCCTGGACAATCATAAAAGTAAATGTAGTCATTTTTTGAAAATTTTCACATGGGAGGTTTATCACTCCCACGAGTCCTCTACCAAAGTGTTAGGCATGATCAGGGCCAGCGCCACCATACAGTCCAAATAGGGCGCATAAATGGAATATTCAAAATATTTTTATATACTCTAATAATAGTAAATAATAAAACATTCAATTTTATTTTGATGTTTGTATTTGTTCGTTGTAATTATGTATCGTATTCTATAGGTATGATCCGAAAAAGAGAATTTGAGCAACTGAGTAACAAACAGTTCACATAGGAAAATTCTTTTGAGATACCTGCATTAGGAGGCTATATACTACACATTGGGAGCGGACATGGATATGTCTATGAACAAGATTTTTTATGATCCCGAATTGTTTTTTTATTATTTCGAAAAGAAATTGAACGATCTGTTAAAATGGGGGCGTTCCAAGAACCATTGCCTGGGGCGCCAAATAAACTCGCTCCAGCACTATACATGCTTTACAGTGAATTATTTATTAACAGGTAAAAGATAACAATGTATAAAAAATAAACTTTTAGATGCCTTGGCGTTATTAAATCGGAAGCAGGTCAGTTTTTACAAAAAGTGGGAACAATTTCTTATGTTCATTTTTATAAAGTTAAACTTTTAAATTAGCTGTGACGTATTTTCGGTAGAGTGATTTTGAAAAATGTAATTTATTTGAAAGTTGTCGACGAAATAAAATAAATCCAAACGTTTTTAAATGTCGTTTTTAATGTCAAAGTAATACACACGCCATAAATAAATCATTAAATAGAGAGGTAAATTTGAAACACACATTTTAATATTGCCCCAAACCTACAATAAATACAGTTTAATAATTTTAACGATAATATATAACAACATGATATAAAAATAATGTATAAAAATATCAATATCTCTTGATTTTTAAATTTAAATTAAACACTTTATTAGGTAACTTTAATGAAGCAAGTATACAACCACCAGCATCTACCGATTAACGTCATAAAGTCGTATATTTATTTTATAAACATGCACTAATGTATTATTTTTTTAAAAAATACATACGTATATCTCAAAAATACGCAAATGTTTAAATTGCTCTATAAGGTACAAAACTCTCTTTAAAACTATTCTTATTCATTATATATTCAAATAACTTAGGAAAATATTTTATTCATTGAAATAAGCAAATAAAAATCTACCCTTTTTGTTTCAAATTACACTAGTTCTAACGATAGGGTGGTGCACAAAAATAGGCGTTTATGAATTTGACACGTTTTCAATGTTCGGTGGGTTAGGTGATTAGCTTATGTTTTATATATCGCACAAATAAAATTAACCCACATATTTCATAGTTAAGTCGTTTGATACAAGAGTTTTTCAGTAAACAACGCCTAAACATAAATGATAGATTATGTGAAAACATATTAAAAAAACATTATGAATTTGACATTTGTATTGACTTTGGTTTTCAATACCGGTATTTACCGATTTTTTTTTTTGGAATTTTGAAAACTGGTTTTTCGTTATTGAAAATCAACCAATATCAAATTTTGAATGTACAGAAACAATAACAGATTTTAATAAAATTGTTCAAGATGAATTTTAATGTGCCAAGAGTTGCCTCAATATTGAGAGGTTCTAGGATTGATGAGCCATTCACTGATGTATTTATTATTATTTTAAGAAATTTTAAGATATGCTATTAAAAACATTTTTACGACGGTATTTTATATGAAATTTCGAAAAGTTGAAGTTACGATTTTTTATGTACTCGTCCGGTATTGTGATCCCAATTGGATTTTTTTTTGCTTTGCTTAAACTTTTTATATCATCGGTGATGGCATTTGCAATACGAAATATGAAATACCAATATTGATATATTTGTCCGGTATTGAAATCCTTAGTATTGGCTTCATTGACATGAACAAAAAAAATCTTAGGAAATATTGAAAAAAAAAATACATATCTATACATAGTAGAAAATATATTTAATTGAAATAAAACATGATTTGCAACATAGTTTTCATTTACAACAAGATTATTTTTTTATTATTTGCTATGTATTCAGTTGTTTATTTGAAATGGAATTGATTCCAATGAAGTAAATATGATTTTTATTTGAAACATAAAACGTAAAAACCCCCAAAATAAGTTATATTCTGGTTGTGTTTGATGTCAACATAAAATTAGAGGTTAATACACTGGTGCATGTTTACATTGCTTATAATTTGTTGTAAAAAAAACAAATACCCACCCAAAAAAATGTCGAAGAAGAGCTTTCATAAAACACTTATTCTTTTCCACACCATTACTATGAAATATTTAACAGAACTAAAAACAAATCAGCCAAGTACCTTTAACACCATATTTTTAGGTTATGAAGGTGAGTTTGTTTAGTATATTAAAAATAAATTAAATACTTCACCATATATATTAATAACATTTAATAATTGACGGCCTCCAGCATTTACGTTTTATATTGCAATGATTGGGTAGTATGGACTTTAAGCAGACTGTTTTGCTTACACGCGTTTATTTAATTTAGACAATAAGATCGACAATAAGTTCACGAATTAATACCATACTCATAAGATTGAATGTAAAACATTTTTCGGCCAAAAGTTGATTTTACTAGCATTCGCTTACATATAAATATAAGAATAGTTGCGAATCAAATGATTATTCACTCTAACCCTGCCCCGTTAATATAAAACAGAGTGAAAAAACAAATGATTCTCAAAATGTCCAATTAGAATTGAAGAGTAATTTATTTATTTTTATTGATACGACTGGAATGAACCAGAAATTTAATTTCCCTTGTCTAGTACTAATAGAGCTGCTTCAATAAATCTAAGATAATTGTTTTTGCTGTGATTTAATTTTAATATTTATATTAATCAATATTCTAATATGATATATATTTTTGCCAAAAAAATCACAGGAAACTGAAGTTCACTTAATATTCTTTAATAAATTCGACGTCTTCTTCTTGGGAAATTTCCATATGTCCGAACTCCGGGTGAGTCCCGTCTCCACTTTTCAAGACAGTTTTCATCACTAGTTCGTTGCTTGGCTGCCTTAGATCATAAGCCCATCCAATTTTGGCAAACATATCAAGTGCGAAGGTGGTGTAGTTCATGGAGTATGACCCCAACTCCGCTGCTTTGTAATCCCATGGGAACGCATGATGGTAGTTATGCCACCCTTCACCCAGGGCTACGATGGCCACTAGCTTATTTTCAACAGGGCTGATGGTTCTGTAAAAAGATTTTTTTTAATGCATTTTTGAAGCAAAGAGTCAGCTATTTCAGATTTAAAATAAGTATCAGTTCTCCAAACTATAATTGAATGTATTAATTGATTTGGCATTTACTTGGTAGAACTCCATTTATAACAGATTAAAATAACAAAGTATTTTAGCTCTACAGTAAAACTGTAGAGCTAAAATACTTTGTTATTTTAATCTGTTATAATTGAATGCTTTTAAAATTGCAGCTGTTTTTTTCGTTTATCTTTGTTATTCCACTTGTGTTACGAACTATGAAAGGTGTTTCACTTCTTTGAGAAGCATCACCAGACCATCGCAACTTTAACGAATAAACTAAAACAATAATCTTACTCTCTAGTTATAAATTATAAAGTAAATGTAGGGATTATGCTTTTCCACTGTACGCAAGGATCGTATTCAAGTGGTCAACGTCGTTGGCTTTGGTTATGGATGTCAGGAGTTCGAATCCCAGTACGGACAGTCTTTTATAAATTGATTGTTCAATCGATTTATGAATTTCTGTTAGAAAGTATCTATGTATGTGATGATTATCTACAGATTATCTACAAACAAGTACTGTCCTAGCCCTATCCAGCCATCTTTTCTCTCTTTGAAAAAAATGAGGATGAGAAACTCAGTAACAAGTTCTTGTAGAAACACTTCGGTTGAGATATGGTAAAAAATCATGACACCATTAAGTGAAAATTCATCTTTGCTTAGTAACAAAGAAGCGTTTATTGTTTTCTTCTGTCGTTCAAAGCTGTTTAGATATGTTTCAAAATAAAAAAAAATCATTTCAAATAGCTATATGCTTACTTGTTGTAGGGTTTTTCTCCTAAGATATGTGCCAAGCTGTTGACCAACCAAGTGAAGTTAAGTGACAAGACGTATCGGACCAGAATTTGGGAGACGAAGCCGTTCATGAAAGTTTCATTCCAGCACACCATTGGCGTCACAACAGGAAGGAAGAAGCATAAAGTAAACTTCATCAGCTTGAAGTATCTGAAAAAAATATTCCGTTTATTTTAAAATAGCAAATTATTGTTTAACTTGGCATTTATTAGGTAGAACTCCATTGTAATAAAAGAGTTTTTTGAAAACCTAAAACTCAAATTATCGAATCGATGAGAGGATATATAATATGTTATTGTGTGTCTCACATAACAACCTTTTCTTACGTGATTAAGATTAAAATATTTTCAGAACTAAAACTTCTGCAAAAAAGCAAGTTTTAAAATATCACAAGATTTTTGAAAATATGGTTCCTTGCTAAAAATATGAACATCATAACTTAAACCGGGCAAATTGATTCCAATCAGCAATCTTTTAAAATTTTGTTTATCTATAATAATTAAAAAAGTAGGTATATGCTAAATTATTACAACAAAATGTATTCAAAGAGCAGTAGAAATTATTATATTTTGATATAATAGGCCAATTCCAAGTTTTTTTTTATATTCCACAAAAAATTTTGAAACAAGTCGTCTACAGTCGTTGTATCTGTATTCTGATTAAAAGGTTTAAAGCTCTTTTTCTTTGGCTTGCGATCTTTATTAGCAGTTTTCGAAACGATTTTTTTTCCATTAATCAATTTAATCATTTGAGTGGATTGCAGCTACTACTGATTAAATTGATCAGCACAACCTTCTCACTGTCATTATTCTTGTCGTAACTACCGTCACCTCGAAGGCTTTAAAACAAACATTTCTAAACTAAATCTATTTATAAACATTTTATATTTCTTACTTTTGATGAAATTGAACAACTGGATCATCGTTTATATCGCTCATATCGATAAGATTTCCCTTCTCTATAACATCGGGATGCTTCCTCATCATGAGCCAGCCGACATGCGAGAAGAAGAATCCTCGTTTGCTATTGTGAGGATCAGCGTCGGTTTCACTAAACTTGTGGTGAACTCTGTGATCGCGTACCCAGTCGTATAGTGGATTCTGAAATAATTCATTTTTATTAATACGTAATACAAAAACTATTACTGTTTTAGGAACAGTGTGATTCGTTGGTGAATTATTAGCTTAGTATTCACTATACATAATATTTTTCTTGTAATACTCTATAGAAACGCAACAACGAAACTATAATATAAACACTTGAAGTCAAGTAATAAGTATAAATGAGGAGCAAGCATTCAAAAAGTGTTTTGTCACACAAATACAAAGCTTGGATAATGATGATTTAAGTGTTGCAAAAGTGACGGTTGGTATGAATGTGTCAACTTTATTATTTAAGTTTAATATGAAAAAAAAAAACGTTTTTGAACACTAATTTTGATTTCTATTCATAGGTTTTATTATGGGCTATCAGAATTGATATAGAACGCCATTTTTCAAAATTTGTGACAAAACACTTTTTGAATGTTTGCTCCTCATTAATAAGCTTATATTAAAGTAGGCCAGAAAAGAGCTGTTTCCAAGATAGTGTCAAAATACGGCAGTCAAAGAGGCGACTATAGCATCAAATAATATGAGCCTGCATACAATCGATTGAGAATCTTTTATATGTATGTAATTTAGGGATTCCAACTATTCGTCATTATCAATTATTCGAATATCGAATAGTAAAACTGAAACTATCCGAATGTATTCGGATATCCGGATAGTTTTTAATATATACAAACATTATTTGTTTATACTAAAATATTACATTAAATAGTACCTTCATTAAAAACGATCTCATTTGTAATAAAAGTCATTTATTTAAATTTCAAAAATGCATATTTTAAAATTAACGTTTCATATTTTAAAATTGTTTTTAACATAGTTTTTAATTGGTCCTGCCGTTGAAAATACTATTTAGTAGCAGTTGACTTTATTGTTAGAAGTGTTCATGTCTAACTTTTATGTTATTTTTCTAATTGATTCAAATATATCATACACAAAATATTTTTAAAACTATGATTTAAAAAAACATGTTTGAATAAAAAAGGAATAACCTGCTGTTTTTGCTAGTAGACAGTGGTCTCGATTTTTGAGTTTTTACTAAATAATCGTATAACTCACACGCAAAAAGAAAAATTGCACGATGAAAATTTCTTTGTTCACTCATATACATTTTATAACAATTTAAGACTTAATATTTTCACATTTCTGTATTAGATAAAGACAAAACATATAAATACATATTTCAATATCGTTCCATTGTATTACAATATTTAAAACTTGCAGCTGCATCAGATTACTCAGCGGTATTTCTTTAATGAATCAAATAATACCATTTAAGGTTTTTTATAGCCCCAAACTCGAGCCGATTCGTCAAACTCAAGTATTATGATAAGATATTGATAACACCCGAGTTGGGTGACGGCAAAAACACCACTACCTGGGGAATTCATAATTATTCTTTAAATGTGGAGAAATTGTTATGTGATCTTTCGTATTTTTCATTAAAAATGATAACAAATACTATTCGGATATTTCCCAAATATCCGAATATCGAATAGTTGAAGGGCCGAATATATACAGATATCGAATATTCGTATATCCGGATTGGAATCCCTAGTATGTATACCACTTTTTATATGTTCACTGTCAATTCTTGGTGGAAAGGCATTGTATTAAAAAATAGATATTCTATTATACATTTTTTTTAAATATCAGTTTTCCTCATCACGGGGATCACCTGGTAACATCGTGATGAACAAATCAGATCCAGATTTTTATTTTGAAAGATGCATAATTAGTTAAAAAGCGTTTTATGTTTTTTTAATATGGAGTCTTATTATATCAAAATTGACTTGATATATTACAAATTATTTTTTCAAATTATGTAAAAATACACAAAATATGGCTGAATTAGTTTTTTTCAGAAAATACAGCGTGTTAAAATCTATGTATCTGCTGCATTTATAACTCAAAAACTCTTATTACTTAACGCCTTCTGCCAGTATACCAACGATACAATAATTTTATATATTTTAAAAATAAGACAAATTATTAATTTATAAATGTTTACCTGTCCAGCAATTGAGAAGGCGATTATGAGAATAATTCTCAAAGGAAGGTTGGCCTTGTAGGACCTATGACACCACAGGCGATGAGCTCCAGCAGTTACTCCGAATCCTCCAAAGAAGCCTACCATATATCCTGAAAAGAAATAATACCACACTGAGCTGCTTGCCTACTTCTCAAAGCCTTAATTATTAACTATTGTTTAATGTCATTTTGGCACGCTTTAAGTAAGTAAAAGAAAGCCATTAGATATATTTTAGTGATAATTCAGATCTGCGTTTATTTTTGGTGAGTGTATTCAATATAGTAAATCTTATTATTATAATAAAGTAAAACTAATTGAATGCCACTTAACAAATAAATATGTATGCAGCATTTGGTAGAATCGTCAATTTGAAGCCGTTAGGGTGCAGTATGCTCAGATAGGAGAGATACCGTTGTATAATAAATTCAAACATCTTTTTAACTCGATCGCTTCCACAGACGAGATATCTTGTAAATTTTTTCGTGCTCAACAGGCCAAATACGAATTATCTCGTTAATAACTTATTAAAGTAATAGTTGCAAATTATAGCCGGCATGCTACCTAGGTTACTATTATTAATTATCGACGGCAACTAAAAAGTTAAAACATCCGTTCTAGTATGGAGCATATGAGCTACAATCAGTGAAGGATTGACCACATAACATAACAACGTCAAAACATTCTTAGTAAAACAAAAGAAATCTGAAAAAAATATATGGGTTATATAATATAAGGCAACTTTTGATGAGGACCCTAAGATTCAAGCCCCAAACGCCTCATTCACTTACATATAGAGTACAGTGGAACCCCCAACTGCACTACCCCGAATTATGGGCAGGCTTGAAATATTCTCCGCAATTCCCCCAATTGAACGGTCGCAATCCATTGTCGCTACTACGAGACGGTCGTCTGTGCGGTGCATACAGTCAAATTTTGGCTAGCGTATGTGTATTCAACACGTGCCAGACTATGCACGCATAGCCGGGCGACGGTCTATGTGTTGGATATTGCGCTTTGCATTTTATCACTTAGTAACTAAATATTTCCTCCATTTTTTTTGCAGAACTAAGGGAAATCTAAGTTTTGCATTTTTCGTTGAAAAAACTTAATCCCAAATTTTGTATGAGATTCACTCCCCCAATTACACGGTCCCGACTTAAGTGTAAATGGGGGTTTTACTGTAATCCGTCACTGGCTACAATGGAATATATCTTAACAGAAGTTATTCTACGAGAACTGTTTATTACTCGAAAAAAATAGAAGAATGCGGATAAGACGTCGGACTATATAGAAATACCCATCAATGATTTTTTTTTCTAATCTGGTATTCGAAGATGATATCGTAATGGAAGGTAACAAAGTACACCTCTAAGGTACAGGTCCTGTTTGCATTTTTAACACAGTTTAGGCTAAAAAAATACTCATCATACCCTTTTAAAAATTCGTTCTCTTTTACATTATTCGATATATCCATGTCCGCACCCAATGTGGAACATGTGACCTCTTATGATTTTTTATACGAGAACTGATTTTTACTCAGTTGCTCAACCTCTCTTTTTTATTCGAAGAAAGAAGGGATATAAAGGATAGTGTTGGGACAGGTACAGTGGTAAGCTGATGGCTCTCGTTATGCCCCATTTTTTAGGATTGCATTGTTTTGAACAGAAATCGGTAGATCGATTCAGTTTTTTTTTCATTTTCATGTAATAATAAATACATATGTATGTCATTAAAAGTGCAACTGTTATAGACAATGTTCGTTAGTTTAGATCAGTGAATGGGAACCTGCGGCCTTTTTAATTGATCAAAATATTCACTTTGATCAAAAAAGCGTTTGGAAAAATAGCATAATCAACCCATTACATAATTAAGTATTTCGACTGAGGGTGCTTGATGGAATTTCAATATCAAATTTGAATTGTTTGAATTTTGTACTTTTCCATGAGTTTTGTCGCTAACGACCCGGGTTTCGCCTTTCGGCATCTTCAGGCATTCCAAGTGCACGGATGTACTTGAACTGACGCGTAGTAAACAGTTTGTATCGTTTATAAACAAAAATATAAGTAGATCACTTAGTTAAAAGGCTATTAAAATGTAAATTAGCGAAAATTGAATGTATACAATTTTCAATGGATTAAGTGGGTTTGTAATAATTATGGGGATTTTTCGAAAATATTAATGACCAGATAATAACATAGGAATGTTTAAAATAAATCTAGGGTTTTATCCGACCTATTATTAATGAGTTGATTTGTTTTTAAGCCTTTGAATTAATATTTAATGATAGCAAGTGCTTGAATTATTAATAAAATGACAATTATTTAAAGGGGGTACAACAAAGGGGAATTCGGTAGATAATATTGCTCGTTTAAGATTGCCTGAAGATGCCGAAAGGCGAAACCCGGGTCGTTAGCGACAAAACTCATGGAAAAGTACAAAATTCAAACAATTCAAACCCATTACATGTTCGACAGTCGAAAAAAAAATGGAAGGGTGTCAAAGTTTTAGGTACTGCGGCCTTAAATTGAATTAGAAAAATGAATGTGGCCTTTATAAGTGAAAATGTTCCCCATCCCTTTTCTAAATATATAAAATAAATTTCGCTTTTAATGCCGTTTTAAAAAATGGGGATCGTTTTTAAAATGTGATTAAGCTATTTTAAACCTGTTTTCCAATTATTCAATATTAAATAAAAAAATAAAATTCAATGAAGAGAAACCAATAAATTGTATGGAATAAAATTTCCGCGTTTGATACCAATTATCAGTTGGAATTTATTAAACATCGAATTTAAATAGTTGAAAAGTCTTTATTGTTTGTTGCTGACGTCATTAATATTATATAATATTCAACCGATAGAATGTTGAAACAAAGTGTTAAATTAACTCTTTTTCAATTTTGTATTAATCATTTTGATCAAAAATATTTTCAAGCACTCTTCTGGGAGTACTTCACGGTCATGGCATGACATTTTTTATTGTTTCATTGACAATAAGATAGCGATCTAAATAGCAAACAATTGCATGCAGAACATGTATAAAAAGACTGCAATGCACTTTACATGATTATTTCAGTTTTTGATAAATTATGAAATGTTGGGAAATCAGTTTAATATTCTATATATTCTTAAAATCGACGAAGCTTTTTGTCTCAATCCGGTGTAGTGAAATCTGAAGCTATTTTCAAAATTCAATTTTACAAGATAGTGATTCGGGTACGTAAGAACTTAAATTTATGCAACTTATCTGTAATATACATCTCCTGGACATTTTCATTATTGTTTGTTTACGTTATCATTTTTGTACCTGTACGTTTTCTTAATGTGCTACAGTTTTTTTTAATGTGTTTTAATCATTCATACTACATTTAACAACAACAAAAAAACTTTGACTTTATATTCTTCATTTTAAGAACTCATTCTTTTTTTAATTACATAGAACTTCATGTAAAAAGTACGTACCATCAACGATACACTATCGTCGTTATTTTTCTACAAGCTCGTATCTATAAGAGTACAAGTTTTCAGGAGACACATAAGTGTACTTTATTCTACCGCTATTGCTTTTTATTACTATAAAACACCACTGGAATGGTTTTTCCTTAAATATTTAGAAGAAATAAGTAAGGAAGGAAGCAAAGACGTAACTATACTAGGACATCCAATTCCGTACCTTTTTTATGATCCCGGGATTTCGGGATCGACAATTTTTCAAATTACGGAATTTCGGGATTGAACATTCGACTTCAAATCGTGTATATATTTAGGCTTGAGATTTTTTTTCTCGGCATTTTTTTAATACTGTGATTTTTTAAACTAATTTCAGTCAATTTCAGGAATACACGGAATCCCCAAAATAAACAAATTTGGGACATTCTTTAATTTCCCCAATCCCAAAATCCTGGGATTGAAGGCCCTAACCTATAAATGCCAACCTCTCCTTTATGCTAAGCATAGCACATGACAATATTATTTGTTTGCAATCGTTTTTGTATTAAGTTAAATAAAGCATGATTTTTTTAGCGATACGAGCCGAATATATGTGAATTGAAATTTTGAATATATTTCATCAAAAAGTGATAAAAGTTGAGATACGAGTTTGTAGATAATTTTGAATAAACTTACGCAATCTGTGAAAAGATGTTTGTGCTAAATTATAAACAAAAACTTTTATATAATTTCAATTTTTTATTGAAAATAGAATAAACTTAAAAAGTATTTAAAATCAACTTTAATAACGACATGTTTTCGATGAGACATTAAATGCTTAAATAAATAAATAACAGCACTAAAAAATACAATTTTGAGAAGTTTGAAAAAATTACCATAAATTTGTGAGTATTTTTTTTACGGAAAAAAAAATCCTACCGCTATATCGATTATTTATTTTTTGTTGGCACGAATCTTAATAAACAACTTCAAAATGCTGAAGGATTTTTTTGCTGGAAGTGAAACACTTTTTCTACACCACAACATTGTAAGGATTGGATAAGGGTTCCGGATCTCTATTGCGATACCGAGCACGACAGAACCTCTAGATCAGTACCAGTCGGTTACGGTGAGTCGTAGTCTTATAACTATATTTTTATCTTGTCGTACCAAATTTTGACTATAATTAAGGTCGTGATTCGAAATATGTTTGTAATTTAATCGCTCAACTCCTCTTCGAATAGAGTAAGAAAAAAATGGAAATAATTTGGGTAAGCATATAGATTTTTACATGCATTTTTTATGTATTATACTATAATAGACCCGCAATAGGCAGAAAATCGTAGCCGACAATTTATAAATTTTACAGGAGATTTTTTTAAAAAATTACTTTCGTACTATGTTCGATAAAGGAATTCCTTAAATGATATTAGTAAAATATTGTCAATGCTTACCCTGATATTATACTGACTACCTGCAGTTTTCTAGACCAGGGTTTCTCAACTGGGGTCTACGTGGAACAGATGATAACAAGTCAAAACACTAAAATGCACAGGCTCTAAAAATATCAAGCGAATGAAATAATTTTCCAAAAAAAATTATCTGTAGGCTCGGAAAACTCATCAGTCGACTGAGCCAAATATTAACTATACAACGATTGAAATTTCTTTTAACAGCCATTTTTTTTAACCTAAACTATATAGGTGCATTGTTATTAACTTGATAAGGATACTTCTATTTTGGCTTTTGCTTAAAAAGTCCTCAATTTCATTGAGGTACGTTCGCTGAGATTGCCTCTTCAACTCAAAGTTTTAAGACTGAAAACCGACTTCTGCGCGTGGGACACGAAATTTCAATTTTGGATTTGTGGAAGAGCCACACTCAAGGGACCAAAGAGCCGCATGTGGCTCGCTAGTTGCAGTTTGCCGACCACATTGAACAATTATTGGTTTCAAAACACAATTTACCTAAATTTTTTTTTTGAATTGTTTGAATTTTGTACTTTTCCATGAGTTTTGTCGCTAACGACCCGGGTTTCGCCTTTCGGCATCTTCAGGCATTCCACAAAAAAGTACAAAATTCAAACAATTCAAATTTGATATTGAAATTCCATCAAGCACCCTCAGTCGAAATACTTAAAAATTTACCTAATTGTGTCGCTTAGTCTCTTTTTCTGATTATGGGTCGATATAATTATGTATATATACAAAAGTAGCCCGCTGTGGTCTACTTGATTAGAGCCTTTTCTATCGATCAGGTAGGTCTGGGTTCGATTCCCGGTAAGATCAATCTCAAATTTAGATTTTTCAATTTAAATTTGAGACCTAAGACATGGGTGTTTGTGATGAGCTTATCTCAAGTGACTTACATTACTTAAATTCTCATCGAGTTTTTCTCGTATGATCTTCCGACTTTAAAATATTTGGCGCATTGGCGTAAGCTGTAATTCCAAATATTTTTTTAAAATTAAAAAAAAAAGTAGAAGATATTTACCAAAGATTACGGTCTTGGTCATGCCATCTTGCCACAACTTGAATGGCAACACCACGGCAATAATGTGGAACAGACTAATACTGATTAAGTTCAGCCAGATCAAAGATGTCTTGAAGCTAAACGCCTTTCGAATTCTCGTGTGTATGTCCCTCGCGTAATAAAACGCACTCTTTTTATTTATTTCGTTGGAATAGCAGACGGGATCGTCAGGGCTTTGGTTATGAGTTGACGCTATTCTCTTGTGACCACTGACGGTCGGCTCATCTATGGGCTGGATATTTGAGGGCTGCTGGTCGGTAGCGTAAGGCGGCATCTTAAAGTATCTGTAAAAAAAGAAGATATTTATTGATTGATATATAAGGTAGAGCTCGTCGACCAATTTACAGTGTGAAAGGTAATGTAATAAATATACATATTTGACACAGTGACTAATCTTTCCAATCCCGGGATCCTGTTCAATTTTTTGATTTCACAATCCCGGGATTGGTATGGTCGCGATCCTGGGATTTCGGGATTGAGAAATTTGTAGCGAATCCCGAAAATGTATAGGATTTTGGATTTGGAAAAGCTAAAAAAACGAGTCACGTTGATGTTATGGGCAAATCGGTAAATTCCTGGGTTTTAAGATTTTCAAATTATTTTACATACACGATTTCATGTTGAGTGCCCAATCCTAAAATCCCTGGATCACAAAAAGGCTTCAGGATTGGATACCTTAACAGTGACGTTTCTAGGCTATACGACGCCCCTAAGCAGAGCTTAAAATAGCGCCCTAACTATTTTTTTTTGCAAATTACATTAAATATGAAATGCTTAAAGCCATACGAGTGTAAATGAGATTATTGTTTCCCATTATTCTAGGAATACATATCGACTATGTAAAGGAAAGATAGTCCACAGTTTTTTCAAAACAGCTTTTTTCGAAAATCACAATGCATGCGAAAATCACAACGTGATGCATGTTCGGTCAAAAGGATGTCAGCTAAATATGCCGAATTAATATGTAAATTTAGCTTTTAAGTTTAAGTAAAAGAAGGGCCGGTGGAAATTGCAATCAAGAAAAAAGACTTAATTTTCAAAAATATATTAAATTAATTTCATAATCACAGTTTATCAGTCTTCATGCATTTCAAGGTTGTGTGTGTATATTTCAAAATTTGTCTTTGATCCAAAATCATCACAACACGTTTTTTGTGTTTCCTGAAAAAATTGTTATGTTTGGGTTACGTCCTTTTGTCTTTTCCAAAATCGAATAATACAAATATAGAAATTCGAATTCTCTACTCGTCTACGCCATTGGTAAATGTCATATTTAAAGAAGATTTTTTGTGATAAAGTTACCTACTGGTCATAGTATTATTTTATTATTATTATAATCAATGTCCGCTCCCAATGCTCCCGCGCACATGGACTCCTAATGGAGGTATCTCAACAGATGTTTTTCTACGATAACTGTTTGTTACTCAATCGCTCAACCTATATTTTTTTTAAAGAGAGTAGTAGGGATAGAAAGATAAGGCTAAGACAGCACTAATGGTTAACTAATTGCTTTCGCTCCACCCGGCTATTGAAAGATCGGAAGGGTGGCAGAGAATTTTTAAACATCACAAACATCAATGCCTTCGAACAGATATCGATAAATTGATCGAAAAAATGCTGTTCGTACTGGTACTCGAACCCGTGAGATCCGCGGTACGGAAGCCAACAATGCTAACCACTGTGCCACAGGACCCATGTAAACTTATTTTCGGCATTTTTTAAATCAAAAACATTGAGGCATCATATTTATTATAAACAAAATTCGTGTGCCAAAAACATTTAGTCATTTAAAAAAAAATATTCTGTGACCATTTGCCGCTCCCAAGGACTCGCCGCCCTTGAGTTACTGTCTACTTGCATATGCCCACGGGACGTCCCTGATTTGACATTATACCAAAATTTCAATACGTCATACATTTTTGAATTTCAGGCTACTTGTGATGATAACTCGAGGAAAATTTTTGAATGTCGAACAACTTGTTGGCCGAATTGAATTCGTTTCATCCCATTATAATAAAGGTAGACCCATAAAGAAGGTGGCTCTAATGGCTGTGTGATGCCGAAATTGCTATCTTATTATTTTTTACAAACAAAATAATAAATTGAAAACATATGTGATATTTAACCTGACAACTGGTTGAAGTTGAGACGTTTTGATCTCCATGCGGAGGTTTTACCGCTAGAATATAAAGCCAACAATGTAATTCGATGGCTTATGTCCATAGTGACACAACTAGAAATTGTTAGTTTTGAGATATGTTCCGAAATTCGGATACATCAAAGCCGAGTTGTAAAAAAATGATTATTTTCACTTGTCTCATGTGTCTCTTTAATGAACCATTTATTCATCTATCTCAATTTAATTATTTTTTATTGTAGCGTCGACTAAGCAACAGAACTATATTTCGAGATGTACTTATAAAGAAATGAGAGTTTTTTATATTTATTTATTTCTATATGCAAACATCTGCCTACCGAGAGAAAACTAGTATTTTTTCTTGTTGTACTTTTGTGGAACTATAGAATTGAGGTAATCAAACATAGTGAGTAGTATATTTTTGACATATCACTTATATTTTTGACATATCATCGTTGCGTTTTAAAAATCTGCTGTTTTTTTTCGGGGTTTGGTATAAAACTTTTGCCGCGGGCCACATTAAAAACCAGTAAAATTAAACAGTTTTTTTATTAGGTGTCATAAAACTCATATAGTACCTTCTCCGAATCGAAGAGGTTACCTCCAAAAAGTCATTCGATTTGGAAATGCTTTTTAAAAGCAACTTTAAATGTTTTTTTTTTAATAAATATTTTTAATTTATATTTTTTTTAAGTACTCCCTAGGCCGGTTTCGGCCTGCGGGCCGCACATTTGCCCAGACATGAACTTTACCATCGGTATGGGTTTCATGGATTTCATGGACATGGTTTCATCATCAAGACTACTCTGAAATAAGCTATTTTATACACATACATAGAGGTTGCGATACTTGTATAATATTACCGAAAACAGGATTCCATATTCATAGTGTTTTTTCAATATCAAAATACAGGTTTTGAAAATGTAAAAATACTGATATTTCGAAATCATGAATTAACTAAATTCAAACTTTGAAGGAGTATAAATTAAGAAGCATCACATATTTCAATAATAAATTTTGATTTTGATTTTTTCAACCTTGATAGAAATGAATACCAAAACAATAACAGAAATGTGATTATAGCACTTCCTATAGATTATTTATTTAGATATACATTTTTTAGTGTTTCCTATCAATTATTTCTGTATAGCAAAATAAATATTTATATATCGTTTAAAAATCAATGAGGAACATTTTTACAAAATGGATAAAAAAGGTTCCATGAATAAACAGATCATGATAAAACAGAACATGAGAACATAGAACTTAGACAATTCAGAACACAATCATTTTTTAGTTGAATGATACCTGTTTCTTCTTAACTATTTATTGGAAAAATATTATAGATTAACAGGTAATAATTTCAGAACAGTGTGTAATAACGTGCGCTTTACTTTATCAGTCAATGGCGACTATTATAATCGTCGAATATAAGTGTATTTACGACAATTTCAGTTTGAAAGTGTTATTGATATGCAAGATTGCTGTTTTATTTATTGTATCGAATACGACATAGAGATTACTAATTGATTGTAAAACATATCAATACTAGTGTTTTCTAAAGTTATATTGTACGTTTTGTGATGTTCTGTTTTTTCATGTCCTGTTTTACCCGGTTACCAAAAAAACATGCTCTTATTATAACATCTATGATATAGTCAAGCTATCATAGATAGGTTCCCGGCAAGTGTTGCAATGCCACTCAAAGCAAGAAAGTGTTTTAACTGTGTTTATTGAAATGCATGTTTTTTTTGTCTGTCTGTTTGACGTTTGCCGCCGATTGTCTATGGTACGAAACACGCGCCACCTACTGTAGTTTAATTGTACTACGCCTATAACCTTCGCGCAAGTTGCATGAACGGTATGGCAGATATACAAACATTGATTTTTATATATAAGACCTACTGTAAGTAAATTTTAATATGTCTATAAACTTCGCGCAAGTGCAAGCAAAAAGTTTGTCAAAGTTTTATTGCAATCGGATGTGCGGTGTGGCAACGCATAAAATACGAAAAAATCAAACCTAATGCATGGAACACATTTGAACGGAATGTCAAAATGTAAAGCACACGATTTGACAGATTTTAAATATTTCATTTTTAATACAAACAATCGAACGTCAAATTTGAATTGTCTGAATGCTGTTTGATTGTCAGTCGACGGTCGACAGTTGAATTGCATGAACGGTAGACATACAAATATTGATTTTTATATATACGACCTACTGTAAGCTAATTTTAATATGCGTAAAACCTTCCCGGAAGTGCAATCAAAAAGTTTGTCGAAGTTTTATTGTAATCGGATCAGCGGTTTTGTAGTCCATATAGTACGAACAAACAAACATTCATTTATATATGTAAGATTGACACAAAGACTTTCAAAGATATTTTGAAATAATGATACTACATTTTTGCACTATAATATTGATATATTTTATTCATAAAAAGTCACTTGAAACCTGCGAAGAATGTACTCAGTTTCTTGGCTATATTATTAATATGTAAGTCTAT
This sequence comes from Himalopsyche tibetana, assembly GCA_030503985.1. Lineage (NCBI taxonomy): Eukaryota > Metazoa > Arthropoda > Insecta > Trichoptera > Rhyacophilidae > Himalopsyche > Himalopsyche tibetana. The sequence continues at coordinate 3,532,833 of JAPJYX010000009.1, read as the reverse complement.
ATTACGTTAACTGCAGCCAATTTAAAACAGTTAAGAAAAAATCTTTGCGAATACTGACAGGGTGTTCAGTCACGAAAGTGTTAATTTTTTTTTTTTTGATAAATATATTTTTTTATCTTTTACCATAAACTGTATTTTAATGTGATTTTGAACTGATTTTCTTTTAAATGGTCACATTTAAACTGACTTCAGCGAGTAAATCAGCGAACGCATATATCTATCTCCTGGTAAAAAATAATGTACCAGATTCTAATTACCTCTCACGGTAATTCATCACTGTATATTATTTGATTTTCTTAATGAATGTTTGATATCACAACTTTTATTTCACCCGATAATGCAATAAGTTCACAATTCCAAAATACGATAAAATCAGAAGCCCAGGTGAAATTTATAAAATGTTGTTCAATCCCACTTTATAATTTGGTAAAATTATTTTGGAGAATTCGACCGCACGTCTAGAAATCCCTGACTACAAATAGTGTCACTTAATTTCCATAAAACAATAATTTGACCGATAATATAAAACGAATCGTGTGCGTCAGTCTACTATTGAAATCCAGTTAAACAACTATTCAAATATACGTAGAACCATTAAAATGTAAATTTTTAAATAAAAATATAATTGCTGAATCAAAGGAGACATCCGTGACGTATTTTGATTCTTAATTTATTAATCAGTTAATAACCCCTCAAATAAGCATGATCCTTCAATGCTCCCTCCAAGGCGAGAGTTTAGCCGCGTTGAAAATTCAAAGGCTGCACGGGCCAATCCGACAAATGTGCAGCATAATTTTTCATATTTTATATATAAAAAGTGTTTTCTTTGTTTTGATTTACATATTAAACATATTAACCTTTGATAATTTATAAACAAGTTTTTACTAATAAATATTATTATTAAATAAAACACAAAGAAACGGAACTCATTCTTTTTTTACAGTAAATAAAATCAAGTGCAAATTAAGAAAATAAGCAAAATGAAACAAACAATCATTCGTTAATAAATTTATTAACATACTGTTTTATAAATTAATTTAAAAAATGTCTAGATTTTAACGATATTGCATCCTCCGTTTAAATGAAGTTTTCTTTTGTTGAATGATAATAATTTAATTCTAGTTGAATTGTTAAAATGTTCAATTTCTACTTTTTTCCGGCCAATGAGTGTTATTCCAATTTAAAAAAATATATTACATATTTGAATATTTGTATTGGCGTTCGCGCCCAACCTGGAATGAGTGCGCGAGGGTTTATAAACTGCTGCGCGGCCGCACGGAGCTGAGAGGAAACATTGGTTCCCGTGTTTAATGTTGTTTTAAATAAAATATACATAACATTGCATTCTTACTTGGTGAACAAATTAATTATTAAAAACGTAATGAATTTAAAGCGTTTCAGACTATATGAACAAACACTTAAATTTGAATCGTTCAAATTATGTACATCCACACAGATTTTGTCACTGACGACCCGGGTTTCGCATTTCGGCATCATCAGGCGTTCAAGTGCACGGATGAACTTGAACTGACGCTTAGTAAATGAATGTTTCGTGTTTATATAATAAATAAATGTATCAACGAATTTAAAGCCAAAAAGGATAAGCCCATAGGGAATGCCCACATTTGAGTAGTGAGTAGTTTTAAGAATTATATTTATTTGTTTGTCGGAAAAGGTTTTATGATTATATTTATATAGGGTATAGAATTGGAGATCCCGGCATGCTTAGTATTTCATTTAAAATCGGAAGGCTGTTCAATTGTGCTCTGTTTATTTCCAAAATTTCCTGGAAAAAGAACTCGATCTGAAGTAATAAGTGGTGAATGTAATTTGATAGGCATTATATTGTAAAAAAATTATGTAATTTGTTTGTATAAATAAGACGGCAATATTGTATTCTCTTATCAGTTGATAATACTCATCACGAGAAAAACCGGTCCTGATCATATTGATTAAAAGTGAAATTAGTACAAATGAGTATTTTATTTTTTGAATATCCACCAGGTATTGATAGTGAACACCCTAAAAGTGATTATATTTCGCAACTGACACTGACAGCAGCTAATAAATCCTTTATTAAAAATTAGATACAATTTTGCGTTCATACATATGCATCTGTTTCTCGTTGTATTTTTATATCAAACAAAGAAATTAATGGTTAAAATATAAATAAAAAACTTTTTTTGCGCGAATTTTAAGAGAAAATTTTAGTTTTTAATACACTTTCGATATTTGTATAACCATAACCAATTTGACAAATCATATGAAAGTATGGTTTTTTGTACGAAATTTTTTACACGTCAATTCCTGGAACCGATGTATCGCGTAATAAAGGATAAGATGTTTATAATCATAAAATTGACAAAGGACAATAATTGCACATTACTGTTCGAAGAGAAAAATCAACACGGCTCAATGCTATTGCAAGAAAATTCTAATATTCGAAAATGGAACGAATACACGACTGACACCAGAGACACTTTACAGAGCCATTGAGAAAAAACTAATAGCATTATAAATGATCTTATTTAAATTGAGTTTAAAGTTGTAATAAATATATATTTTATGTTGAAAATTAAAATATCAACGTACATTTGAACATAATCTATACTTTCAGATATTGTTTTCTTATATTTCGAGTAATTTAATAATAAAAAAAAACATGACAAAATAATGTCATTTTTTACTAACTACGGCGGTTCTTACGTAATTTTCTTTTACCATGGTCATTGTTTTACGACAAAAAAATTAATGAAACCACGGTTGAGACGATAAATATTAATTATTTTTAAAAATAAAATGAATATTAATGGAATTCGCGTAGAACATAATTTATCATATAGGAAAATACTAAAAACATTGGCATTGACAGTTGTCAAAACGTGCCTGTGTGATGTCATCAACGCAGAATACAAATTAAATCCCAAAATAACATAGTATGTATATGAGATTTCATCACAGCGTTGATATTTTATGCTAATTTCTCGGAAGATATCTTGTTATCAAACTTAAACTTTTATAAAATGGTATAGATGACACTGTACCTCAAAGAATATATTATGTAAACTAACTAAACCATCATCCGTTCAGTATAAAATAGCGATTTTTATTAAATATTTTACCAGTTGAATACCGTCAACAGATGGAATATTTACTAATACTTAAATGAGACATATAAAAAAAAGAGTTATAAAAAATATAATAGCTTCCAACTTCACAATATTCAAATAAAGGTATTTAAAAAAGATACTCCTTGTTGAGACTAGGGCATCCAATCCCGGGATCCCGTTCAATTTTCTGATCCCGAAATGCCGGGATTGAGATGGCCGAGATCCCGGGATTTCGGGATTGAGAAATTTTGAGGAAATTCTCGAAATTTACACGAAATTGGCAAATTGGAGATTTCAAATTCCTCGGTGAGCTAAAAAAAAAAAAAAAACGAGTTTCCGTGAGATTCCAGGAAAAAGTATAGCAAATTGAGGATTTCAAATTCCTCGGTGAGAAAATCTCAATCCCGGGATTCAAAATAAATCAATCCCGAAATCCCGGGATTGGAAAAAGGCTCCGGGATTGGATACCCTAGTTGAGACATATGATCAAAACGATTCTTCGCAATGTATTCGACTGACTTTATGACATGGTTATGGTTTAGCTGTAAAATAATTGAAAAATTGCGAACTTGAAATATAATGAAGCGCAATATGTCATAAATTGTATTCACTTTCATTTCTCTCATTGACATTTGTCATAAATGTAGGTAAGGAAGACATATGCTATTAGAAGTATGTTCAATTATAAGAAGCTCATTCAAAACAATATTAAAGATGTCAAAACTTTTGGGAATGAAACAATGGATACTTTTTTCGCTATTTAAAATAAAAAAATACTCAAGTTGTATAGCGTTCATATCAGTAACAAGAAGTTGTTTTTAAAAATACAATCGTTAAGAAAAGGCTTAGAATTTTGTCTGTTTTAAACTATGCCAAACGTATTATGGCCTGAAATCCCGAACTCTTTTTGTAATTCCGGGATTGTAAAAATTGAACATTCAACATAACATCGTGTATAAATTCGGGATTGAGAAATTTTTGATCGATGGTTTTGAAATCCTGGGATTTTTTTAAAAAAACTAGTAGATTTTAAAACATAGGAATATATGGAATTTCCAAAATGAAAAAACGCGAGACTTTTTTTTCCAGCTCTTCCCAGAATTTTCGAATACAAAAAACTAAGAATTTGAGGAATTCTCAAAATAAAAAAATTGGGACCATTTTTTAGCCGTTACGAACTTTCTCAAATTTTCTAAATCCCGGGATTTCGGGATCACAAAATTGGACGGGATCACGGGATTGGAGATCCTAAATCGTATATTGTTAGTTATCAAATGAAAATTCCATATATAAGTAAAAAAAAGATTGGTGAATATTTTATCAAGGCTAATGAAACCCATAAAAGTCTCCGTAGACGACCTTTCAACAATCCGGCCATCCTGCTCTTCGCAACGTTAATGAATTTACAAAATATTGTTTTATACCTTAACAAAGGTTCAAAGGTGAGATATAGACTTGAAAATATGCCGATAATAGGGAAAACAATACATGTATTACAAAATCCGTTAAACGGTATTTCATAAAACAAATTGATATAGGTTTTAAAAATTTTAAATACTGATATCGAAAGCAGAGACAAATTGAATTGAATATATTATGATTGATTTTTATTTAAAATATATTTTATTATATATATTTTTTGGTTTACCTGAATTCTTCGGGTTGTAACTAACACGATTCGATATTGTTCTTGATCGTGCTGTATTATACAGCTGGCTTTTATAATATGCAGTGTGTCAGATCACTCAGTTGATCCATGATCAAATTTGAGATCACAGTTATAATTCACTGTTTGAATATTTTTGGGGTTAAATTTTCAATGTGAGAGTTGATTAATAAAATCCAAAATACAGTAATTATTTGCAATTCGTCATGTATTTCGGTCTAGCTGGTCGTTTTTTACGTTTATCAATTTATGTAATACCAATATAATATAAATTACTAGTCGGTTCCCGGCAAGCATTGCAATGCCACTCAAAAAAAGAAAGTGTTTACTGAAATGCATGTTTTCTTTTTCTGACGTTTCACGTTTGCTTCCGATTGTCTATACCCTATGGTACGACACACGCGACACCTACTGTGGGTTAATTGTACTATAATCTATTAAGACCTACTGTAAGCTAATTTTACTATGCCTATAATTTTCCCGGAAGTGCAAGCAAAATGTTTGTCAAAGTTGTGTTGCATTCGGATTAGCGGTGTGGCAACGCATAAAATACGAACAAACAAACATTAATTTTTATATATTAGACTCATAATCCCTAAATAAAAAGTATCTTTTATTCCGAATTGCTTAATATGATATGGCAAAACCTTAAGTGTCATGAAAAAACAAATCTCCTCTGTTGCCTCTTTCATAGTCTGAATTATTAAGTGGGTTATATCAATGGTGATTTTTGTAAAACATACATCGTTTTGTTTATTTTTCATTGCTATAATATAAATGAGTAATCATATTATATTATATTTAAGACAGATAGGACACCCCAGTTGGACTCATGTAGAAGAAACTGAAATGTCTCTATATTTTTTTGATTATCGTGTTGGTAAACAAACGATAGGTTTTGAGGGATTTGACAGTAACGTGATAGAATCCCATAATACATTTACAATTTCGCTGTGAAATTGGTAGAAATAGTGAAAAAGATTAAGCCAACAAAAAATACTAATGTAATATCTTGTAAAAAAAAAAGCAATTTTTACGTCTATGAACTATATCAACAATAATATCGTTTAATGTGCAAACTCACTAGAAATGGAATGGAGCTGGTGGATTTTATTTAAGACCTTCGGAGTGGAAAGTCAAATTATTACGCGAATTATTTTCAAACAAGCGTGTAATTGGTGAAATCCAGCTTAGCCTTTTAGCTGCCGTAGAAAAAAGTACGTAATTACCTAGCACGCCGGCTATAATTTGCAATTATGAATTTAATTAGTTATTGACGAGTTAACTCGTAGCTGGCGTGTTAAGCACGAGTTATCTCGTCTGTGGCAGCCATCGAGTTAAAAGTACATTCCAGTAGAGTTAAGCATTACCTATTATTATATTAAAATTTATCTGTGAAAAAATAACAGAAGCCAGCGGCGTGCTTAAGCAGTGATCTCTTATATTTTTTCAATAAAAAATCACATCTCAACTAAAACGCTTTTTTAATGTCAACAAAATCAAATACATCAATAATAAGATTTTTTTTTAAATTCTCCACCTGACAGATACTATTAAAATGTTTAATTAGGTAGGAATGTCCAGTAAAAGCTAAAAAGAATAATTTGATTAAAAATTCTTTAAACAAACTTACATTTCTTACATTTCAATTGAGTGTAAATCGTCGATTAACACGCATTCAGTGTATTATGGATCATTATTTTGATGATATTTTAAATCTATCTCCATCAATATTTTTTGTTGATTAACTTTGAGACATGTCTAATAGATGCCTCAATGAAAAATATCCGTTCATATAAATTAAAATTAAAATAAACATCAATATGTTTTTATCATTGTACTCAACCAACAGAGCTTTGTCAAAAATCTATAATGCTGGAATTTACAAAACACACATTTAATTATTTTTATATATTTTACTTTCACTCTCACAGTATTTAAGCCTTTCCGTCAAAGGTAGGTGAAAATTGATTATAATGTTATGCCTGAGGCTCGGTTGTATTCGTCATTGACTATCTGTTTGAATTGCAAACAGCACAAATATACCAGAAGTCTCCCGAGGCAATGATGATTTTATCATTTCGATGTATTAATTTTCCTTCTACGTGATTCAAAACCAGTTTAAAATGCCACAAGGTAAAGCAAATTTCTAATATTGTATACCTGTAGAAATTTTGACAATTTTCGTACATGGTTTGTTACCTGATCAAATCGAGTCAATAAACTTTTTTTGTTGAAAATCCAACTAATGAAGCTTTAAATAGTTTTACTAATCGTTGATTTTATTAGTTGTTTGAATTCCTTCTCCATCGTGTTTGACGGAAGGGCGATTGTTTCAGAGGTGAACGATCCGCAGTGAAGCCAGTTCACGTGCCTTTTCAAATACATAAATAAGCATAAGTACAATTTAATAAAGATGTTAACTGACGAGAGTGATTTTAATAATGCTAACTGTATGTATAACGTGGACGAAATCAAAGTGAATGTAAAGTAACTCGGCGCGGCACGAAAATATCAAATGGTTTCCGCCGCTATAACAAAATCAGTTTTTTTTGATATTTTGATTCGCTTTAAACCGTGTTCCAATTGCGTTCGCAGTGACTTCGCCCAGGTAAGACGTAGCGCAAGGGGGTCGTTTTCTTAGTTCTTTAAATGGAAAAATTATTTTTTTTGTACAGTAGCATATTTTTGAGCTTACACGTTACAATTTTCAAATTTGATTATTTTTTTTATTGTTAAGAAGTTGCATATCTGTTTGAATCTTTTATGATAAAAATAATCTTTGAATTTTCAGGCGCATTATTCTTTTTTATCATTGGCATTTTAATGCTATTTAATTCAATGTCAACCTCTGCAGCCTGGCGGTAAGAGGTTTGTCATAGCGATCATCATTATTTGAGTTCGTGGTATCGAACACCAAATATAGTTTTTTTTTTAAATTAAAATTTGAGATTGAAGATATTTATAAGATGGAATTCATCCTCGTTCATCCCCACATCTCGTAAAATTTTCCAATAATAAGATTCTTAGTGTATTTCCAGTGGCTTAAATACATTTAAAAAAAAAAACGTCATAATATATAAAATAATGGCAGTACGTTAAATTTTATATTCTCCGAAAGTGTATGCTATAAAATAAGCATTATTTACTCATTTCATTTAAATATTTTAACATTAAATAAACATAAATCCTATCGCAATGTTCAGTAAATGAACATTTCGAGTATTTCAATAAACAAAATTAAACGAGGATTGATTGAAAGTTAAAATGGGTGTCGCAATCCATTTTCAATTGTGCAATGGGCTTGCCAAATGATAAGTAAGTTTATCGCTCTCCAATTGCAAAGCGTGGGTGAAAAGGTGTAATGATTTTGCGTACATGACTTCATCACGAATCGAGTAGGAAGAAAAAGTGTTGCCACTTGACATTGACGCAAAAAATATTTAACATTAAAACTAACTTTCAATGTTCCAGATTCAGAAGAGAGAATTGAAAAAATTGATAACGACTCGAGGAGAAAATACAAAAACATTAATTTTTATGATTTTTAACATTAAATTGAAAAACATATTTTTTTTATATTGACCTTTAATGTTACAGGACTTGAGGCAGGAAGCTTATGTTTGCCAAGTCAAATTTTATTGACTCGGCTATTTTTTTATAGTATGTGTGAACACGAAGTGTAAAGCAAAAATTCATTAATCCAATTTTATTTTCACCTATTCCATCTAGGGCAGCTATACTCAACCTTTTTTTTCTCCAGGCCGCATTCCGATTTTTGCTTCTCTACGTGGGCCGCAACATATTTATAGTAAAATCTAAATATATCATATACTATATACTGTATACATACATACATACATATGTATGTATTATGATGTCAAAATAAAACTTTTTTATTTTATGTAAATATATACATACATATGTATACACATGTATACACATTTATACAATACATATATATACAATGTGTACACATTTATGTATTCATGTATTTTTCAAAGTAAAAAATAACAATGAAACAAATAAAAAATACGTAAAAAGTACACAAAAATACCAATGTATCCAAAATCTTAAATCGTTTACTTAAAATGGATGTGAATTTTGATATTGAGTCAAGAGACAAAATAATTTATGACCATAATTATTTTGGGCCGCACATAAGAGTTGATTGGGCCGCAGGTTTATATGGCTGATCTAGGGCCTCCGATACCAGGATCCCGACCGATTTTGTTATTCCGTAATCCCGGTATAGTTTTAGCACTAGTCCCGGGATTTTAGGATTCACACGTGAAAATCTGTTTTATCAGTTGTTTTTTGCGCTCGAGTCACTGGCAGACGTTACTACAAAAAAGATGGAGCTAAAAAAAGAAAAAGCTCTCACGCTTCTGAATAATTGTACAATGTCTCAATTCGCTCTTTTTTTGTAGGAGCGAGCTGAAATTTTTGAATGATTGTATAATCTGTCAATTTCCAACTTTTTCAAGTTATTGAGCTAAAAAAAGGTCTTTGAGTTGAAAATTATTTTGGAATCTTTGAATTTCTCACATTACAGTGATCAATCGCAGGATGCCAAAAGCCCAGATACCGAAATCCCGGAAATAAATAAAAAAAAGTCTGGGATTGGATGCTTTCATTCCAACCTGAAATCGGGACTTAGTAAGAGCGATTAGTTCCAATAACTTAAAATATATAATATCTATTTACAATCATTCCTACTTTTTCCAAAAAAGAGAGGGAAAACATTTTAATTTTTGAATATTTTATAAGCTCACAGCGGTCCATTTCAACAAAATATATGGGCTCATTAAAGGTGAAGTGAGCCAGGTGGTATTTTAGAAAAATAAATGTTAGATGCCTTAAAATATTCTCAGTTGATACACATTGCAATAGTATTAGCTCCGTAAATAAAAAGTATGCAATCCACCAAAACATCAAATAAAGACGTGATTGTATGATATTAAAAGTCAAAGAAAAAGTTTTACCATTTTACTAGTTGGCTCACTTTAACCCTCGAGGGGTCATTTGATATTACACTACAAACATATATCAATACAAAATAAGACACGAAATAAAGTCTTGTAATAATTATTGTACTTACTCAATTATTTTTCAATGTAGTTTAATTGTGTTCATTGCTAAATTTCAATTATAATATAAGAGTTTATCAGACTAATTTATTTATAATATTCGTAAATTTGTAACATTGAACTCTTCTAATGGAAACATAATTAGCCTGTTTTATAACATCAATATTTTATTCGGCCTGTTTTGTCATTAACATCACGTCAAATTAAAAATTATTATTTATATTATACTGAAAGTAAATATCGATTTACGGAAATGAATTAATATTACAAAATGTTGTTAATTATTTATCGTAATTGTATTTAAAGTGTCATTATAGTTTCCAGAAAACAAATAACCATCTGGTTTTTGATACCGACATATCAATGAACATTTATTTATCCGATGGCTATGAATCTTCGCGCTCTAAGCAAATTCGTTAGAAACTGAAAACTTCTAAACAAACTTTTAAAAGTCTAACGAAATTAATTAGAGCGAGACATTTCGTGGGCCCTCGGGTAACTCGTAATTTTGAATCAGTGAATTCAATATCCCTTCTTATCTATTATATTTTTTAAACTTCTATACGGCTAGTTAATTTGAGTTCAAATATATATGTAAAATAAGGGTATCGTCAATTATGAAATAATTAAATGAGAAAAATATCATTAACAAATTAAATATAAAACGAATAGTAATTTATCTAGGCTGAGTTATTAAATGGTTGAATTTTAAAAAGTTTTATTAGATAAAGTAAATATATTTTATTATTCCCTCCGTCGCAATTTTGTGATTCATAACTAAAATTGTGCAAAATAACAAACTATGTACTTATCTAGTTTTTCTGTGAATATTTTATGATGAAATATCTTGTATGCATAATGCTATGAAAATATGAATTAATTGGTTGAAACTATATTATTGATGTACGATAAAATCGGACTTTTCTACTCAAACTTTTAATATTTTATACCACTCCAGACTGACAAAAAAAACACTGTGTTAATAAATATAAAATCTATCATCAAATATTAAATACATGATAGCAAATAAGGTAGTTTTCAAATATACGTTATTTTGCTACTCCTGGAAGAAACTCAAAAAACTGTTTGGATAAATATTAAAAAAAAAGCTGGTTCATAATTGTATCGATTGATAAAAGGTTTTAGTAGAGTAAAAATATTGATGTTTTTAGTTTTACATGGATTAAAGGATTTAACCATCACCTGTTATAAAATATTAAATAAAAATAGCTGCTATCAACTAAATTATATAATTCTTGTTAAAAATTTAATTATTTTATATTTATAAAAAGCAGGTAATCTTTTGGTGAAGAATATTTTCGTAATAATTGAAAAAAATCTTTTTTATCATATTATAGCGTTGTTTCAAGTGAACATCGATATATCTTATGAAATAGAATCTTATAGGTTATAGGCTTTAAATATTGTGAAATTTGTCGTTTTTTTAAATTAAATTAAAAAAAGCAAAAATTTCAATACGACTAACACACTAGATTTAAAGCCGTCATAAATCATCAGCGTTCATTGACAGTATTTCACATTCGAAAGAATAAGGCAATCCGTTTAATAGAATTTCCTGCGTTAATCAAAATATATTAAACAAAATTTATTACACACCCATAATTCGTAGTTGACATGAAATTATTATTTTAACGTTATATAGTTCAAATAAACTGAAATTTTCTATGCATTGCGACTAGAGATATTTTTTCTTTGAAGCAAAACAAATTCATTACCTGGTCACTTTTAATGTGTTTAAAATACTATAAATATGTGTATATTATATTATACTAATTCCAACCATTTTTATACAATGATCAGTTTCAGTCAACGTGAAATTTTTAAGCAATTTTTTTGCTAGAATGCCGCATTTAAAAGTTATGTATAAGAATAAGTCGTTGCCAAGAAATTTGCGTTGATACACATAATTTAGACAATTTAAAAAATCGTTTTTATAAACATGTAATACGTGAAACCTACAGATTATGCGTTGATATGGCGTGGAATACGCTGATGGAAAATATTGTACATATAGAATGCATTGACTAGTGAACGTAAGCATTGACGAGACTTCGCACTTTAACGGTGACATCAGCATGGCTGTGTTCCTTCAACGCATAGCATCATATTGGGCTTGTGATAGTTCCATGATTCACAATGCGCAGATAGTGAGTGTTGTGTGTATGGGAGAGAAAAGAATGTTCAGATAAATATTTAAAATTCTAGCCAGAATGTCTTAAAGCCTTTACTTATAATAAATCAAAATAATAACTATGTATAGCCCTACAAATGGTTATTCAAAGGTGAAGGGTAACAAACAGTCAACGTGAAAAGGTCAAAATGGTCAAATATTCTTTATTGCATTATTTAAATTCGTATTTTTTTGACTAATTGATATTGATTGTGACATTACTGTCAAACTAAAAATGTGGGTATTTGAAATTGAATATTTGATGAGTAAAAAAAACACAATATGGCACAATAGTAAAAAGTAAGTTAAAGAGTATTCAACCAGTGACGTTCCTAGGCTATGTGCCGCCCCTAGGCAGACCCCTAAAATAGTGCCCATTTTCTTTCATTGCTTCCTATTATTCTAGAAATAAATATACAAATATAGAAGTTCGAATCCTCTACTCACTTACACATACTCAAATAAATCTTTTGTCACTTATTCGTTTTGCTTTCAGGTGATTACGTATTGTATGTACCTTATTTACAAAGATCTTCACAAATAAATATGATTAAAAAACCGACATTATTATTCAATAATTATGTAAAAATAACTATTACCTTCATTGTACATCATAAAAAATAATGTAAATTTTAAATGCACTTAAATAATATAAGTATCGAAACTTGATTTGCTATTTGTTAAACAAAGACATTGAGGCATCTTATTTATTCTAAATCAAATTCGTGTCAAAAATATTTAGTCATTTAAAAAATCTATGATAATTTACCGCTCCCAAGGACTTGCCGCCCCTAGGCAACTGCCTACTCGCCTATGCCCTCGAGACGTCCCTGTATTTAACTTTTTGTAGGACACTTTTAATTATTTTTATAACATATCATTAATATGCGGTTAATAATAAAAAATCGGAACGTGTGTGTAAAAATCTAGAATGAATCTCTGGTAAAATACCAAAAAACACTCCGATGAACGCGTTGCCAAGGGCAACAACCATAAATAATATTGCGTTTTTTCGGATGAGCAATTCATAGAGAAGCTTAAAGATAGTCGGAAGAAATCTGGACATTATGTAGAATTTTTAATTAGTAAAAATACATCATTTATTGTGATTGATGATGTCCTTCCATCAAAAATCCATTTAAATAAAAAGTTTTTATTTGAATATCAATTCCGAATAAATAAATAAATGCCTTGATTTGGCCGTTGATTTTTAAAAAAATGTATACGAAAATCACAAATATGAGTTTAATATGCTAGAAAACAAGCTAATAGTATATTTGTAAAAAAAAATAGCTCCCAACGTGGGGCACATGGGTGGAGCTCGTGATACATATTTTTTTCTACGTGAACACTCGGTATCTTATGTTTTCCTTTTTGCAGGTAAAGGATTTAAAAATAAAGATAAAGTAATGCAAGGGGTTAGCTAACCGAGCAGGCTACACTCCGTTTTTATATGAGGGTTTTTATATGACTATGAGGGAAATCAGACAGCATAGCCATCCATAAAATTTTCTTACGAATACAAATCTATAAATCCAGTAGACACTAGGTCCCTAGTTTTTATTTAATTTTTAAAATAGTGTTTTTTTATTTTATTTTAAACCATATCCGCTCCCAATTTTATTTCTACTATACTGATTGTTACTCAGTTGTTCAACCTGTGTTTTTCAAAGAGATAAATTAATAAAAGATAATTGAGAAGCTCGGAATCAAACTCGCCTAAATCTAGTTTTGGGAAAAATGAGATATCGCTATAATATTGGAGTACTGATTGAAACGAACATAATTAATTGTTTTACGTGGTTTTTTACGTTTAAATTGTGGTATCGAAAAAAATATCTCCATTTTCATGCAGTTTAGGTTCAAAATATGACCTTAAAATCAAAACTCTAAGTTTTTATAAGAAAAGTATGTTTTTTTTTCTGAAAAAGTGGATTCGGTAATGTTTGATCCCAAGCACTAACAAGCCCAAGCTAAAACATTTTGAATAGGTGGAAAGCCCAGTGGTTAGCTAGTCTCTCTCGCTATGCCTCATTTTTAGGATTGGATGGATGAGAAGGAATTTTAGACAGATATACAGATATCTACGTGTTCGAAAAGGAATTTATAAATCAATGGAAAATCAATTTATGTCCTTAATGGGGCCTTGATTCTGGATCACGGAAAATTATAATATTATTTTAATGGAAAAAAAATCTTTACAAATTACGTCCCCTTAATATAAATAAACATAATATACCGTTATTAATTGATAAAAAACTATGTTTTACTGCCAGAAGTGGGAAGATATTTTCTCTATTTAATGTATAAATATCGTACCAGCTAATTTTGTATGAATAAAATATTAGAAATCCGAAAATTCGCAAACCTATTATGTGTTTATTTTCGGTTCAAATTTCGACTCAAAAGTTTTTTCTCGAGTTTTTGGATCCATTTAAAGATTATGACTTGGAGCATGAAAAAGATGTCATATTTTCAATATGACATAAATAAGTTTTTGTGCATATGTGGGTGGGATTATTGAATTTATATTCAATTTGCAATATTTTATTTAATTTTTGTCATTGTCAATTTTATATTTTTAAGAACAACTGAGGACTTATACAATTTTGTCTATTTAGTTACTCTTAATTTAACAACTCCTCTTTCTACCTGGGGATTTATAAAATTTTGTCATTTTTTTTTAATGTCAAGAACTGCAATTTTCTTGCACATTTTTTGAATGTCACGATTTTAGACCTCACTTGAAAACAATTTCGATAATTATAAATATTTTTCCTTCAGCACGTATAATAAATCCCACACAGCCATAGTAATTTATCATTTAGGATATTTTTGATATTTTTTCCTGTTACCTACGTTAAAAACCTTGGAAAATTTAAAGGCATGAATAACGCAGAAGTATTCAACTTGTATGTTATTGATATTGAATTTTTCATAGATAAAGATAAGAATATCTTTTTGACATTAACTTCGGAATAATAATGAATATTGATTTAAGCAAGGAACAGAAATATCTGCATAACATAAACCTACCATTAATGGTTGAATATTATTTTAAGCTCTGTCAATTATCAATCAAAAAATAAAGTATTTTTTGACAATTCCAAATTAAACCTTTTTTCATAAAGAACATTTCAAAAACATCTAATAAAGTTTTTAAATTTAACTGGTTTTAAATAAGAAAGACAAAATAAATAACGGATAATATAAAAAAAAATAAAAGCATCGCCTACATAATAAATAAATGAATTGTGATTTTACTCCAGACTAAGAAGCCTAATGTGACGATTATTTCTATTGTTTAATAATTAAAAACTCTCTCAAAAAAATCCATTTACAAAAATATTTGTGTTAATATTAGTTTGTGATATCTCTGATTATCGAATTGTTTTTATGAAAGGGTGGCTTAAAAATAAACATAATAATAAACACATTGGCCGTTAGTTGTAATGCGTACGGGGTTGGATGTTCTATCAGTGATGTCTGAATTCTCTCCCGGTCATCTGATTCTAAAAACGGTTCGTAGCGAGAGCGAATAACTTACTTCTAGCCGTGCCTTAGTTGTTATCTTCAATCCTTACTGTCTCCGAAAAAAAAAGTTACGAGACTGAATAAGTTCTCGTCGTACAACGTCTTTTGAAAAGTGACTGAAGTTAGGCTCAATTTCCAAATTTTCTAACAGAAGTTAGACCAGGAACCCTTTTTGTGATCCAGGGATTTCGGGATTGACAACTTTTCCAATCCCGCTATCCCGGAATTAAAGATTACGCATAATAGCGTGTATAAATTGAGATTCGAGGTTGAGAAATTTTTGTTTGGGACACCTGTGACTGTGACACCTTTTTTGCTAAAATTTAATACGAAATTTGCAATTTCAAAAACCCAGGAATTTACGGAATACCCAAAATAAACTGAAATTTGACACCATCTTTTTTTTACCCCTCGCTCAACATTTTCTCAATATCTAAATCCCGGGATAAGTACTGTCACAATCCCGGGATCCCGGGGTTGGAGACTCTAGTTAGGACGAGAATTGAATATGCCTACAATTACATTTGTTTTTTTTTTTATCACGGAATCGAGTACAATTAATGCGTGCAGTAAAACCAATGATTGCCATATTATTATATATTAAATAAGGTTTAACAATGCAGCCGCGATCCACCTGTTGGCCAATCCCGACTGAAGATGTTAAGACATAGAAAAGAGAATGATAAAAATATCAAACACACAAAATGCCTTGATAAATGACGCATGATTAAAAAAACACTATGAGGTAGGAAGAATATTCGTTTATATTTTTAACACTTTGGTTTGAATTTGAAGGTAAGGATTATCGTAGTGTAAATTCAGTGGAAGATTACCCTATAAGCTAATGAGGCGCGGGCTTGGGACCTCCGAATCTAAGGAGCCTCAAAAATGGCTTACATTATATAACCCATATTCTTTTTGTTCAGATTTTAAATATTTTTCATAAAATTTTCTGACATTCTTATGTTATCCGAAAAACTAGGCCACCATTGTTTTTGCGCCTGGGCCTTTCATGTACTCAATTCACCACTGAGTGTGACCAAAGGAGCAAGCATAATATGACAAAATGCTTAAAACATCTTAGATAATTAATTGTTCCACTATATTGGGTTTTTTTCGGAATAACTCAGAGCAGTGGTTTCCAACCATTATGTTATTGCGCCTCCCTTTGAAAAAAAAATTATCTTCGCGCCTCCCCGTCCTTTATTTCATATAGTAATAAAGGCACATTTTAAAGAGTAAATAAATATTTTGGACTGTTCGCGCCTCCCTTTGCAATAGTCCACGCCTCCCAGATTGGAAATCGCTGACGTAGAGGTTAAAAACATTCCGCGTTCAATCATTTTATTGAAACTTTTATTAAACCAGGTATTTATTTATTTATTCATGATATACGAATAAAACTGATAATTTTATCGTTCCACTGGTTGTCTCACACATACATACATATACAACACTGCTAGTGGAATAAAGAAGTTAACATTGTTTATTTATATTTAAAAATCACAAGAGTTACTTTGTCCAACGAACCCATCGAGAATATTTAAAACACTGTCTCTTTTCACCCTTAGCCAAGCCGCAAGAAACTGTAAATAGTAAAGTGATTCCAATAATTGATTTGTATTTATGTTAAGTAAGGATTAAGTAACATAGAACAAGTTTTTTTTTAAAATTATATCGTTTTTACTGTAAAAAATTGCAGGAAATATTGCGTTGCCATATAAGATGTTGTTAAATTTCTCAATCATAACTAATATTCCTTTAAATGTTTACTTATAGTAGCGTGAATAAAAACATTGCTACGGGTTCAATTATTTAAACATATCTTATATTTTCTCTAAGACTATGAATTATTTTTTTCTTAAAAAATATTAAGTTTTATGAAAATAATACATAAGACTGATTTGTATACTCACACGCAAATGTGGAAAAGGGATTTAAAATAAAAACTACAAAGAAAACTAAAAGCATGCTTTTCAGTAGATAAGAAAACATCGTTAATTATTTTCACTATTTATTTATGTTAAGTCAATCGCCGTGAGTCTAGCAGAGAAATTTTTCTTTGAAACATTGTGCTTTACAAAATCAAAATTAATTTATTTTAACAATCGTTATAAGTCTTTCTGTTATCCATAAATATTTTATAAAATATTTTGAAAAACAGTGTTTAATCGTCCAAATAACCTTTAAAATTTCAGTGTGCGAAATAATTTATTATTTTTTCAAGGTATTAAATGATATTGAAATGAGGTAAATAAAGTAAAATGAATGTCGAAATTCACAAAAATAATCCTCAAGATGAAAACATCGATAAAAACGTTCACTCAAATTTGAATTGAAATCATGATTATTTATATAAAACTAAAAAAGCTCCGACAATTACTCTCTTTCGTGTATTTAATATGCGAATAAAAAGTTCATCTAGAACACCGAGCACTCTTAAGAAACTATAAAGTACAAAGGAATATTGTGTTTTCATTAATTTAATGAAACAATAAAGCTTAAGAAATTATCAAAGTATGAATTTAATAATTGAATATTTATCAGAAAAAAATACTGTCACTGTAGATAAAAATTAAAACAAACCACCGAAGCAATAATGCCCAAACTTTAAATACTATTTACCAGTCATGAGATCTTAAACTATAATACATTACAAATCATTATCGATAATGAATGATATTCTAACAATATTTCAAATTTGTTAGATACAACGTTCTTCCAGACGAAGACATAAATATTACTTAATTTCTATAAAATCAATTTCTATCATAGTCTCGAGTTTTCAAAAAGTATATTTTGAAATTTTCATAGTTTATTTGTAGATTATGTTAATAAATTAATACCAATAGTTAGTAGTTAATATTAAATTAAGTTTACATCTTTCTTAAAGCATTAAATTTTACCTGAAGAAAAACGACTCCAAAGTAACAATGTATCCACTATTCACTTGTTTAGTTTTTTTTTTATATATTCTTATGTTAAAGTTAACTCACTTATCTAAATAACACTATAAAAATTAAATGAAATATATAAATCCCAAATTTCTTACAGCTGAAGCGGTTATGCACCACGACGTCGAATGTTCAACTGAATGCGCTTTTACAATGCACTCACGCTACCCCGAGACGTGATGCAATACCACACAGCCGAAACAAATTGGTCGAAATTCCATAATTCAACACAGCTGTATTTAAATTTCACTCAGATATTGCAAGTCAAAAATTATATCTTACGCCAATTTCGGCGTCCGTTCTGAACGCGGAGAGAGATAGAGACTGACTTTTAGCAACCTGCGAGAGGTCTCGATATAAGAGAAGAATTGGCATCAAAAATCAACGGCGGAAAAAATTGGAATGAGTAACATGTCGTTGGGGCGGGAAAATTACCAGAAAATAACACTGCTGCTGAAGGTCGCACAGGCCAAAGGCTAATGTCGACTAGTGAAAAGAAAAAGAAAAAGCTTCGTTAAAAAAATGACAAAATAACTGATTTGAACTTAAAATAAAAATAATAAAAGATTTTTAGTACTTTTTCCACATAAAATTTATTAGATCAGGACCGGTTTCGCTCATCGCGAGCATTATCATCTGATAAGAAAAATATATTAACAGTGATATTTATACAAAAGCATTTTAATTTTGTGTAATTATAATGTAATTTGCTAATCCTTTAAATTGTTAATAGTTGCTTACACCTTTTTATTTCAATTTAAATTTGTATAAATATCACTGTTTATATATTTTTCTTATCAGTTGATAATGCTCGCGATGAGCCAAACCGGTCCTGATCTAATAAATTTTATGTGGAAAAAGTACTAAAAATCTTTTATTATTTTTATTATAATGCCTTTCCACCAGGAGGTATCTCAACAGATTTTTTTTTACAATACTGCTTGAACTCCTTTTTATAGAAGAGAGAAAAGATAGAAAGACAGGACTTAACAAATCGTTCTCGTTTGCCCCGTTAATTGTAGGATTGAAAGAGTGGAAGGGATTTTTTATTTTGGGATATCGAAATACCCCCCCCCCCCCACCTTTGAATAGAAATCAATATATCGATTGAAAAAAATGTTGTTCGTACTAGGACTAGAACCCGTGAGATCTACCAAAGAAAGTTTGATTTTTCATTGCTCATTTGTATGCAGTTTGATTTTTCGCTGTTATAATTTTTTCGCGAGATGATTAAAATAAAGGTTTTCCGTCGTCTTTTTTTCGTCTCGAAAAATCAAAAGTTTTCCAAACAAAATAAATATTAAATTTTGCGAATATTGATTTGAAACACTTAAATGACGAGAAAAAAGGTGCCGAAACGACTTTCCACCGCATTACATGGGAAAAAAGCACTGCTTCAAAACATAACAACACTAATAAGTTCTGACGAATACGTTCTTCTGGAAGTAAACAAATAGTTACATTTACAAAACTAATGCCATATTTTATGATTAAACCCACTTCCAATATAAACTATTTTAACAGAATAAAAATAATAAAACATTTTTAGTACTTTTTCCACATAAAATTTATTAGATCAGGACCGGTTTCGCTCATGATGAGCATTGTCAACTGAATCGCATTGTCAACAGTTGACAATGCTCATCATGAGCGAAACCGGTCCTGATCTAATAAATTTTATGTGGAAAAAGTACTAAAAATGTTTTATTATTTTTATTATAATGCCATTCCACCAAGTATTGACAGTGAACACCTTAAAAGTGATTTTAACAGAAGTTGATCTAACGAAAAAATACTATAAGTCATTTTCTTAAACGATTTTTCGGACACTATAAAGATGGAAGGTAAAAAAATTGGTCCGGCCCTTGACTCAGAGACAGAGTTATAATTTGGCCCCAGGCCTAGTAAAGGTTGCCCATGCCTGATATAAACAAATGCCTTTTTTAAGCGATGAAATAGAATACTCACTGTAATAGCAAAACTTTCTAAGGTGTTTCTTGGAGAATTTCTTATTTGAGAATGGTTTCACACCCTGGTCACATTATCCAATTAAACTATTGACTCTCTAAATCAGTCCTGGGTAAATAAACTCTTTGGTCAAATACCCGCATAAGGAATTTAAAATATTTCAATACACGTCATTCTGGCTGTCATTTCTAACTGTGCTGTTTTCTGCTATTAACTTTAAATATTATTATGAATCGATTATATTTTTGTCGATTTAACGTGAGGTCTACGTTGCTATGTTCATCTTTCAATTTAACTTTTCCGTTTCTAAGCTCAAGAAATGCGACCCCAATACCAACATTTTCTTAAATATCTATTTTAATATGGGTGATACAATGTTTATAATTAAGGTGTTCTTATATCATAGTTTTTTGGACCTTTTGTAGTTTATATAAATACGCGATAACGCTTATCAGGTGGTAAGCGCCCGCGATAACGATTGTTCGTAAGATAACTTAGAACGCTGGAACACTCGTCAGTTGTAAATTCATATGTGTGCTGGGATGACGTCTTTTTTACGCGCAACTTAAAATATGATTATTTGTTAAAAAAAAACACAGATTTTTTATAAAAAAATGTATGAGAAATGATGCAAAGAGATATTTTTAAGCCCTTGGACTATTTTTTTTTTTGAAATTCATAAGAATAAGGCCAATAATGAGGAAACCACTGGGGTCAAAAAAGACCCCCATCGGCTGACAAGTATTTTTCTAGTCTCCGAGCCGCAAGAGTTTTAAACTATCGCCAAAATAACGCAGACGTCTAAATAACCTTATTTTAGCGCCAAAAACACCGTATGCAAATATACGTATTAATTTTACTTTGTCTGCATTTGGGAGTTCAATACAACCAGGACAATGCCGGACAGTACACATCATTACAATATTATATTTATAAAAGCGTGGTTTAAGACCTTTCGTATTCCAAAGTAAAAAGTTACACGATTGTTATTTGGTAGAATGTAATCGTGGTATTTTTTCATAATGAATAAAAAATCAGTTTGAATTTATCCCGGGCGAAGCCGGGTAATATTTTCGAGTTATTTATTATAAAATTAAAACCTATTGATATGTTCAGATTTTTTACAACCTAATTAATAAAAAAATAATTCAAATATTTTGCGATACTTTTTTGTGTTCAAAATATTGCTTTGCATACAAGTTCGGTTGGTAATTTTGCATGACGTCAAAAAACTGCGTTTTTTTCCATTTTTTCAATTTTACATTGGTTTTTACTGGAAAGACTATTTGAATTTTTAGTACTCTTATTTTACACATTTTATTTTCAGTATATAAAATTATTTCATAATTAGACAATTCACTATGAGAGAATTGAGCCAAGTGGTATTTTAGGAAAAAAAATGGTTGGATGCTTTATAATATTCTACATGTCTTAAAGTATCGTAATAGTGAAGTGAGCTCAGTAAATATACACTGCAATAAAATAAATATAAACTATCCACCAAAACACCAAGTAAAGTCGTGATTTTACTTAAAAAAGTCCAATAGAAAAGTTTTAATATTTTACTACTTGGCTCACTTTACCTCTTGAGGTCTCATTATTATGAATCAGGGCTGTGGAGCTTTTGGAGACGTGTAAAAAAGATGAATCCGAGGAAATTTTTCAATAATTTCATTTTATCTTATATATATCGACTGTGGAAAGGAAAAAGAACGTAACCTACAGTTTTTTCAAAACAACTTTTTTTAATTGTCACAATGTATCTAACTTGATACACGTTCTATCAAAAGGTTTTAAGCTGCAAATTCTGAATTAGTATCTAAATTTAGCTTTTAAGTTTGAAAAAAGATGAGCTAGTGAAAATTGAAAGCAAGAAAAAAGCCTGAAAAAAAAGGTTTTTTCTAAACAATTTCTTTAATTAATATTAGATTATGTCAATTAAACACCAGTTTACAAATCTCTGTGCACTTCAAGGTTGTGTATATTTCATAATTTACATATGTCCCAAAATCATCGAAACACATTTTTTGTGCCTCCTGTAAAATTTGCTATGTGTGGGTCACGTCCTTTTTCCTTTCCAGAGTCGATATGTATAGCATCAGTTCATTCTTAGTCAGCCAAACATGAAATGTCAACACTTTGGACTATTTTGTTTGAATACACATCACTAAATATATTTTTCAATAGAAACTCGAGTCGCTCATTTTTCACGACTCCGACACCGGCCAAAATACCGCGACTCCGCGACTCCGACTCCACAGCCCTGTTATGAATAGCTAAGGATCAAATTTTATTTAAGCTTCTGTGCTTTTTCCTAATAAATATCGTCTTTTATTTGTGATGTGACTTAAACCAATTAACTTTTTTTTAATATTGAATAATTTGAAACAAAATTACAAAATTTTAATCAGGTTTGTGCATATAAAGACATATTATCATTATGGTATACTTTGGGCTTAAAATGTACACGAATTTTCATTAAAAGTAATTACCTCATTCGTTTGAGATTAAAACGAGTTTAAAATATGAAAAATCTATAATGATGTCGTTCTCCCCCACAAGATACTTTTATTATTGAATTTTGTCAACAAGTTTTGTTTGAAAGCTTTTTTAAAAAGGTCATTTGATTTCAATGATCACAACTAGAGACTCGTATTTATCTATTTTATAATTTTGATTCTTAATTTTCGTGTTTTATAACACGAAAAATGTTTAATGCTAGCAACTATTTTTATTATATATTTATTCCAAATAATTATAAAATTCAAAACACCTTTTATTATATTATACATAATATTCATAATTTATTTACAAACAATTTAATATTAACAAAACAATATGGAAAAAAAAACATTAATAAAAATATATATTCCTACAATAAAACTAAGCATGTACCATTTTTCTACATGATCTTTTAAAATGGCTTAGAATTAAATGAACATTATAGTGTTACTCCCGTAGAACTCTGTTTGGCTACAATATTTTATTTTTGTATTGAAATATAATATTATATGCACGGATGGATGTGATGACAAATTTAAAATATAAAAAATATATATTAATTATGTATTTTGTTATGTTTTTAGCAAAATCAAAAATCAAGTTCACTTGTACCAGTGAAAACTATCCAATCCACAAGTGCAATTATTTTTAACCCTTTTAAAATTAGTGCAACGATCTATTGAAAGACCCTTTCAGCATCTGTGTATGTACACTTCGAACCGGACAAAAATTTAATTTAAGACTGGTACAATCAAAATCATGAAAAAATTCTCATTTTAACGTAATAAGTGGCCATAACCCTGTATAAAATAACCATAAACTAAATAATTTGTTTTATATTTGTATAACAGTATTTTTTCTGCATTTCTGGTTTTAATATCTTATCGCAAAATGCAAAAAACTATGGGTCTCTAGTAGGGCATCCAAATCAGGACCCTTTTTGTAATACCTGGAATTCGGGATTCACAATTTTTCCGGAATTGAATATTTACCATAAAATCATGGAGAATTTCGGGATTTTAAAAAAAGTTGTACGCCGATATTGAAATCTTTTTAGGTTTTTCGTAGATTTCATTTTTTTTTATCAGTGACCAATTTCAAAATGCCAGGAATTTAACGGGATTCCTAAAATGAAAAAATGTGGGATCTTTTTTTGGTTCTTTCGGGAATTTCAAAAAAATTGTCTTCATTTTTGATTTCAATAACCCAGAAATTTACTGATTTCCCAAAATGACATACAGCTGTGAGTTTTTTCACGCGGATTTCAATCTTTTTGCCTGGTTGGCTGTTTTTAAAAACTAGAATTTTGCACTTCTTATCTTCAAACCCGAAATCCCAGGAATAGTACTGTCACAATCCCGTGATTTTGGGATCATAAAATTAGACGGGATCCCGGGATTAGAAGTCTCAGTCTCTAGTCATAGCCTACTAAAAACTAAAATTACCTGGAGCACAAAGTTCTCAGATGTTATCAGATTTTGCATATATGTACATACATACAGATACACATTATGTCCACAATGCGTCAGGATTCGTAGGTACGCTAAACTCTTTTTTTACTCAGTAAATAGTTTCACAAACAACCGTGTAAAAATGTGATAGAGTTCAAAGAAAAATGAAGATTGGTTCCTTGAATTTAAACAACCGTGTTATTTAAAACAAAAACAACATTGTGATGTCAAAAATCGTGTAAAAAAAGGTGATAGTGAAGACCCAATACGTAAATCACACAATATATTTATTATTCATAATATATATTTAAATTTTAAAAAATAACACTACTTCGCTTCTTGATTAATATGCGGATAATTTTATGAGGGATTTATCGGTTTCATCGATAGAAATTTCTGACACGTCGAATACGTTAGGATTAGGGTATCCAATCCCGAAGCCTTTTTCCAATCCCGGGATTTCGGGATTGATTTATTTTGAATCCCGGGATCCCGGGATCCCGGGATTGAGATTTTCTCACCGAGGAATTTGAAATCCTCAATTTGCTATACTTTTTCCCGGAATCTCACGGAAATTCGTTTTTTTTTTTTAGCTCACCGAGGAATTTGAAATCTCCGATTTGGTATACTTTTCCCCAGAATCTCACAGATACTCGTTTTTTCTTTTGCTCACCGAGGAATTTGAAATCTCTGATTTGGTATACTTTTTCCCAGAATCTCACAGAAACTCGTTTTTTTAGCTCACCGAGGAATTTGAAATCTCCGATTTGGTATACTTTTCCCCAGAATCTCACAGAAACTCGTTTTTTTTTTAAGCTCACCGAGGAATTTGAAATCTCTGATTTGGTATACTTTTTCCCAGAATCTCACAGAAACTCGTTTTTTTAGCTCACCGAGGAATTTGAAATCTCCGATTTGGTATACTTTTCCCCAGAATCTCACAGAAACTCGTTTTTTTTTTAAGCTCACCGAGGAATTTGAAATCTCTGATTTGGTATACTTTTCCCCAGAATCTCACAGAAACTCGTTTTTTTTTTAAGCTCACCGAGGAATTTGAAATCTCTGATTTGGTATACCTTTTCCCAGAATCTCACAGAAACTCGTTTTTTTTAGCTCACCGAGGAATTTGAAATCTCTGATTTGGTATACTTTTTCCCAGAATCTCACAGAATCTTAAGCTCACCGAGGAATTTGAAATCTTCAATTTGCCAATTTCGTATAAATTTCGAGAATTTGCTCAAAATTTCTCAATCCCGAAATCCCGGAATCGCGGCCATCTCAATCCCGGAATTTCGGGATCAGAAAATTGAACGGGATCCTGGGATTGGATGCCCTAGTTAGGATACATTTTTCAAAATATTTTGATTGTTATTACTGTATAGCAGTGTTTCCCAAAGTGAGGTACACAACGTGCAGCTTATTTTTTTCGATTACAAACATTGAATTTTTTGACAAAGGGTACTCGGTGTTATGAATATTATAAAAAGGGTATACAGGTGTTAAAAGTTTGGCAAATACTGCTGTATAGAGTTGTCGAATTTATCGTTACTAGTAAATTTATATACTGCTTCTGTGCTTTTTGTTTCTGTTAATAAATCGTGTTAGAACAATAGTTCGAGTAAAAATATAGTATTTGTTATTTTTAGTAGATCGTGTAGAAAAAGGAATGTGTGTATACATGTTCTACGGTGCATTATTGTTGACTCCAATTTATTAGGACTTTTTTTGCAGAATTTGATGTACGTTTTAATGCGGGTTTGAAGTTATGCGATTTTCAAAAATAATAGAACCTATCCCCTAGTTTTCTATGTAGTTCAAAGTTTTTTTTATGCGGATTGTTGAATGTGGTGCGCAAAACTGCATACAAAATGTAAAATTAACATTATTGCAAGTTGTAAACGTAAATGTGCGCGTATGTAAAGGGCGAACGGAATTGTTTTGAAATCTGGCAGCTCGCATCTCCACCACCTTTTGCGTTAACTTAACCCTCCAAGGACGAGCGTCACCATATGGTCACAGTAAACATCGTTGTCTATTGATCCCACTATTCATCCTTTTTCTACCTGAATATCGTTGCTTTTGCTCACATTTGGTTAAGAAGGGTACACTACAGTTAGTCATCAGCCGTGGGGACAGAAACAGCCTCCAAAGGCACATGTGATTTTTTGAATTTCCTTTTTTTTTAATTTACTTTTTGAAACTGTTACTTACAGTGTTACTTACAGCAAATTATTTACAGTTATTTTGCTAATATATTTGTATTGAAATTATGTTGATCTAAAGGGGTCAAATTGTAAATATTTAAAAAAAAACACGTTTAGCTATATTTCAACCCCGAATGTTTGCGAGCCCATACGGTCACATTTGTCCTTACTACAGTCCGTACTCAATATTACACGGTAATAAAAGGATGAGCATGACCATATAGTCATGCTGGGTTTCTATATAACGACTTGGCGTTTTATTTATTTTTTAAATTTTGGATAGGAATAAAAGTTATCCGTGACTTCAATATGGCGTAGAAAATATTTTTTTTATCGGAAAAAAATCTCGTCTCTGGAAGGTTACGATTAATAACAATTATAATTGTAGGGAAACCTTGCCGTCAACATCTGGATGTAATGAACTGATTATTTCTTCCAGTGATGAAAGTGATATGGACCAAGTTCATAAACCATGCCGATTATTGTCATTTAGTGATGATAGTTCTGATACATAAATATGTATGATTACTGACAATAATTTGTACTAAAAAAAATGTAATAAAGCTATTTTAAGATAAATATTTTTTATTTTTTTATATATGTATGTATATGATTTTTTTTAACTTTTTTAATGCGATTTTTGGTAGATTCTAAAACATTGGTTTGAAATTATGTGGTTTTCAAAAATAGTGGAACTTATCCCTCAATTTTATATGTAGTTCACGGCTTGATTTGAGACAAAAACACAAGACGTAATGAGATCTTATGTGACGAGTATCGAGAATTATTATATGATTTTTTGTGGCACTAAGTACGTCCATATTATTGAATATCATAATTAGTGAGTTTATTTAGTCATATTAAAAAACGTGTTATTGGGATATAAAATCGACTTTTAAGTAGGCTATCTAATCCCGGGATCCCGAAATCCAGGGATTACGGTAGTGTCTCAAAATTACCAAAAATTTTCTCAATCCCGAATCCCAAATTATACATGATTTTAGTGTTCAATCTCAGGATACCGGGATCACAAAAAGGGTACGGGATTGGATGCCCTTATTTTAAGTATGAGAATACCATTTTTTGTTATGACCTTTTATTCTTTATAATAACTGAGAGAATTATAAATCAAGACGTAATAAAAATATCAAAATATATTTGAAAAAACGACAGGGATGTTAGTATTCACAAAATACTGAGAAAATCACACATATCTGCGAAATTTAGCCCGTAACCAAATGGTTAAGCCTTCTACGTTAAGGAATTCATTTGTATCGTCTTGGATACTGAATCCAGTGGCGAGTCAAGACATTGGGAGACCCCAGGCGCAATAAAAGTTGGGGCCCTTTTTTCGGATAATTTATAAATTAAAAATATACGCGTTATTTATCATGCGAGATATTTTGAAGCCCCTAAGATTTGGAGGCTCCAAGCTAGCGCTTCATTTGCCCATAGGGTAATCCGCCACTGTACCGACCTGTTATTGTTCCGGTCGACAAAATATAAACGATAAAGTAGTTTTTAAGCCGCAAATAACGGCTTTGAATGTATATAAAGGAATATACTAATAATGGAAATATTTTATAATAATAATAAAAACGGGTTCCTTAAGTAACATTTATATTAAAATTAATGCATGCGCCTCGTATAAGATATTCTAATAACAAACAAAAGTTTTGAGACCAGCGTTTTTTTTATAACAAATATTTTAATAAAATTGCAGCTAATTATTTATTTTTATTTATTTACTTTATTTTATTTATTTACTTAATTAACATTGTACAAGGTTGACAAATTATAAATTTAAAACTTTTACAATGGAGAAAAAAAAATAGTATAATTTAATATTAAAAGCAGTAAAAAAAAAAGTGGCAAGGAAGTCAACTGAGTAAGCTCCGACGAACTCTACTTTAATACATAAAAAATAGTATTCGTCGGAACTCACCCACGTCTACGTGGAATATGTCGACATCCGAAGCAATATTGTTGAACACCGTTATACTAAAGCATTCGACAAATTTTAAATTCCATTTATTTCATATACTGTGGGATATTTTTTTTCATCTCGACAGACTTAACAGATCATAGAAGCGCTACTTAAAATCAAAAATCTATAATAGATGAAAAAATATGTATGTCTTCACCATATTATTTTACAATAAAAAAAACATAATAACTATGTTTTTTGATGAATATGTTAAATATCTAATATTTTTTACGTATCTGCAAATAAAAATGTCGATAGTATACAAATATAAAATGACTTGCACGCCCCCTTCCATCTGCGCAGCAATACACCTTTATAAACATGCACATATCTTCTTTTATGCCTAATCGTATACAAAATTATTGCCCATGGCATAGATTATAATATACTACGACGGCTGCTTCAACTTGCCACGAAATTTCTTAACTCATACCGTGGAATTATCAATATCCTTTTTTAATTTCAATGTCAAGTAAAAAAGTAGAAAATCAAGTTTTATGTAACATTTATGTAATATGTCGTCGATTTAACTTACAAAATGTCTTTTTACTGATGGAATTGAGACTCGTTGAAAACGGACACGGTAAAAAAGTATCCCAACGCCTGATCGAAGAAGCATTGGACCTATTTCTTGGAATTTATCGTCAAATTTTAATTACCGGTATACGGTAAATAACCTTTCCCATTTGAATTTTTGATGTATAACGTTATACTTGAATTGGGTGTTTTCATAAATACTTAGTTAACATACGCGTATTATAATTTTTTATTGAATTAAATGAAATAATTTAACAATTGAATATTTATACTGAATTTATAAGAAAAAATTATCATAATTTTAAAGAATAGAAATCTGATGTCTTGAAACAAAATACGTACGCTTAATATTTAGTCTATTTTTTTCGCATTTGTTAAGCAGATTAAAACGCTCGTTCGGATTCAATACTTTTATATTTGAGCATCCAATCCCGGAGCATTTTTGTGATCCCGAGATTTCGGGATTGATCATTTGCCATTAAATCATGTCACGATTTTCGATTTTTTAGAATCCCGGGATCTATCACAGAAAAGCTCATTGAAAAGAGAAATTGAGTGCTATAAAATAATCTACAGAAGAAGGTGAAACATCATTTCAAATTTTTTTAATCTTTTGCAGATTTC
Organism: Himalopsyche tibetana; assembly: GCA_030503985.1. Classification (NCBI taxonomy): domain Eukaryota; kingdom Metazoa; phylum Arthropoda; class Insecta; order Trichoptera; family Rhyacophilidae; genus Himalopsyche; species Himalopsyche tibetana. Next base: position 3,503,015 of record JAPJYX010000009.1, on the reverse strand, counting down.
AAAAAGTCAAGAATTTTAAAAATTTCTAAAATTAAAGAACGTGGGACTTCTTTTTCGTAGCTGTTTCGTAGATTTCTAAAAATTGCTGTAACTGCGCCCGAATTGAAAACATAGGAATTTGCGGAAATAAAAAATGGTGCGACCTTTTTTTTAATTCGCTGTTTCGTTTCAAAAATTTAAAAACTGTTATATTTCCCTCAATCCCTCAATCCCGAGATTGGAGGCCCTAGTGTAACCATACGCATTTTTCTTTTGACTAGCGTTGACTTTTTGAATTTAAATGTGTATAATATGTCCGTGGTTTTTTTAACAATTTTGAAATTTGTTTCGTTCTATCGATGTCCGTCCTATCGAGGATTCATTGGAGTTACTAATGGAGTAGAAGCCTAAAATATTAGAATGTCTAAAATCTCATTCACATACGTACGTTATTGCATTTCCTACATTCAAAAGATATTATTCTGATAGTTATTTATTTAAATATATTAAACTAGCTATTAATAATCCTAATTATAATGAGGAACGAAATGATTATAATTTTAAAATTCGCTAATAAAAATATAGTTGTCATATCAATGACGCAGATGCTATTTACTAATTTGAATATGTTTCAATGTATTAATGTTTCTTTTAAATCAGTGAAAAACTCGTTTAATCAATATGTCATTATTCAATGTCACATATTATTGAATAAAGTAAAATATTCTAACAGGCTGTGCCATAGACAAATCGTAAACCATCTTGTTTGTGCAAAAAATGTATCCGGAAAAAATAAGTTTACGTAAAAGCATGATATAAAGTCAATGTCTTCAGGGTAAGAGAAACGATTTAAAATGACATCTGACATACATATAATTAGAAAAAATATATTTAGTTAAATAGAATTTGACGGTTGCGTGGTTGAATGTCAACGTCAAGCAATGGACGAATGTCAAGCACGGAGGCAACTGGTTCGAACCCCAATACAAATAGTTTTTATAGATTGATTTTTCAATCGATTTATCGATTTCGGTCCGAAGGCATGGATGTATGTGATGTTTTGAATCCCTTCTCACTCATATTATCCTAAAACGATCGTATCGAGAGCGATGAGGTTACCACTAGTTCTGTGGTAGTCCTATCCATATATCCCTACTTTCCCCGAAAAAAATAGATAGAGAAATCGAGTAACAAACAGTTCTCGTAGAAAAATCTGTTGAGATACCTCCATTAGTAGACCATGTGATTTACACTGGGAACGGACATGGATTAAAAAATATATTTAAAAAAAAACATCCCAATAGAAAATTTAAATTAACTTTGATTATTCCACGTATTGTGTAACTAACTGTGACACGTGTTTCGCCTCTTTCAGAGGCATCTTCAGACTTACTATCGCAAAGTTTGCTTAAGTAATTATTACTCATTACTTAAGCAAACTTTGCGATAGTAAGTCTGAAGATGCCTCTGAAAGAGGCGAAACACGTGTCACAGTTAGTTACACAATACGTGGAATAATCAAAGTTAATTTAAATTTTCTATTAAAATGAACTTCCACAAAGTTACCGCCGAAACCATCGAAAGTATAAAAACATCCCAGTTGATATAGACATACCTTATCTATTTCATCAATAGTTTACTATAATTTTATATAATAAACAGAAAGCTAAGGTAAAACGAGAACCTCTTGTTATCTTTATATACCTAAATTGATTAATCTCAATAAAATTACCTTATTTAATATCTTCGATGAATTCGACGGTGAAACTTCGAGGAAGTTCATTTTTAATAAATAAATATCCTAAATTTTTTATTCCACTTGTTGTGTTACTAAATGTATCACGTGATCTGAGATGCTTCTCAAAGAAGCGAAACACGTGTCACAAACATAACAAGTGGAATAACAAAGTTGTCAAATTTAATTTTGGAAATTATAAACTTCCACTGCGAATTATAAACCACTTCCTTGTTGTCAGCTTTCATAAGACATTAATACCTAATTAAGTGTTGAAATAATAACCGGCAAATGGAGAATTATTAAATTTCGAAATAGGTAGTGATGATATTAATATATTGCTTATCGGTAGTGTTTCCTATATTTAAAAAAAATAGAGCGTTTTGGTTGTGATGAATTAATTTATTGAAAAAAATAAGAGGTCACTACTTAATCCTTTGATCAGTGAGCTAATTTTTACTAAATTAATATTTTTGTATACGCTGATATAGGGTGACTGTTCCTATAGTCAGCCGTGTATAGTAGTCAGCCTTTAAGCTTAAACATGACTAATAGTGTTGACACTGAAAAAAACAGAATTGTTTAAAAATGTGTCGGTAGTTAACCACTTGAAGATGTATATTTGTACTAAACTGACTTCTAAAAGTGAATGCCTATGAAAGGCTAACTACTGATTTTTGTTGGCTGAGTACTGGTTTTTTTGCCATCTTTTTGGAAAACTGTTCTTATTTTATGTGTCTCATATTATCCGTTTTTATTTTCACTTGATTACATTATTTGGTACCTGTTTTATAAAATACCATTGGATAAAACAAACATTCATTATTCATTAATTCAATATATCTTTCGAAAAAACACCCGTCCTTTAACTATATCGCCCTATAATATTTTTGATCACGCAAATTATTACCAACATTTTTTTTTTTAACCTTAAAGTTTTTGATTTTGTTTATTATAATGTATTAGCTTTTTCAATATAATTATTATTGTTAATTTATGCATTTAAAATAAATGTATGTATTATAATATTTATTTCCAGTCAATTCCAAAAGCTATTTTATGCTGTCTTTTATCTGTTTTGTGACGCAGGTGCAGATATTTGACACAAATGGCGAGTTTTAATGATGCTTACTGTCAATTCTCCGAGGAAAAGCATTGTATCCAAATAATAAAACACTTTTTTAGTAATAATTCCACATATTTTATTAAAAGTCAGGACCGGTTTCATTCATCTCAAGCATCATGAGTGAAACTGATCTGAATCGGATATCTAGTTCTACATTTTTTTAATCCAATTTGGAGCATATGACCTCCTAATGGAGGTATCTCAACATAAGTTTTTCTACGAGAACTGTTTGTTACTCAGTCGCTCAACCTCACTTTTTTCAAAGTGAGTAGTAAGGACAGAAGGATAAGACTAAAAAAGGACTAGTGGTTGGCTAATCATTATTGTTACACCCAGTTATTAAAGGATCAGAAGGATGGTAGGAGAGGGAATGACGTGAATTGACATCACAAACACCCAAGTCTTCAATCACAACTTTGAATTTAATAATTCTCAAATTCACTGTGATCTGACCGGGAATCGAACCCAGACCTGCGCCAGACAGCAGGCGACAAATAACGTCGTGTAGTGCAAATCCGCATTATACGAAATTTGAGGTTATATCGAAGTTCAGTTATACCTTTTATTTTTTCGATAGAAAATACAGAAAAAAATTCTAAATTAATCAATTTAATACAATCCATTGTTTTCAACTCCGTTTCAAGATCGACTGTATGTATCAGCAAATGAGTCTTCGATATTTTAACTCATGACTAAATCAAGACACCTAAGAAATTGGTACTTTTAGGCGCCCTTTCACATTTTCATACGATACAATTAACTAGATAGTAAGATTTTTTCATGTCATATTAGATAGGTACATTATTTGAAATTATATATAAAAAAAACAGTATTTATAAACAGCTTAACGACCGCACTTTTTTTTTATAAAATTTCACTTGGCGAAATAAAATTTTGCAAAAAATTCGCAAAAATTGTAATTTTACTAAATTCACTATAATTTGTAAACAAATTGAGATATCTTTACAAAATTTAATTTTCTTAGCTTCCAGATACTTCGCCTATACGCATATATGAGTCCGCCGGCCACAAACCTTTGTTTTTCAAAGACTCAAATACGCGTCCGCGGTCGTTAAGCTGTTAAAATGTACTATTTATTGCGCGCGCACGCCCACGCCTTCATCTACTAGTCTACATAGATTCTATCGCCAGATTTTTTTTTATTTAATTGCTTCTGCGAGTTTTTCTCTTTTCGAAATCGGGACATTAACGCTGTGTTCGGGAACACCAGGACACGCCGTTTTAAAACCGAACGTCTGGTCACATTACTCATGACTAGGGCATCCAATCCCGGGATCCCGTTCAATTTTCTGATCCCGAAATTCCGGGATTGAGATGGCCGCGATCCCGGGATTTCGGGATTGAGAAATTTCTAGCAAATTCTCGAAATTTACACGAAATTGGCAAATCGGGGATTTCAAATTCAAAAAAAAAAAACGAGTTTTTGTGAGATTCCGGGAAAAAGTATACCAAATCGGGGATTTCAAATTCCTCGGTGAGCTAAAAAAAAAAAAAACGAGTTTCTGTGAGATTCTGGGAAAAAGTATACCAAATCGGCGATTTCAAATTCCTCGATGAGCTAAAAAAAAAAAAAACGAGTTCCTGTGAGATTCTGGGAAAAAGTATACCAAATCGGCGATTTCAAATTCCTCGGTGAGCTAAACAAAAAAAAAAACGAGTTCCTGTGAGATTCTGGGAAAAAGTATACCAAATCGGCGATTTCAAATTCCTCGGTGAGCTAAAAAAAAAAAAAAAAAACGAGTTTCTGTGAGATTCTGGGAAAAAGTATACCAAATCGGAGATTTCAAATTCCTCGGTGAGCTAAAAAAAAAAAAAACAAGTTTCTGTGAGATTCTGGAAAAAAGTATAGCAAATTGAGGATTTCAAATTCCTCGGTGAGAAAATCTCAATCCCGGGATCCCGGGATTCAAAATAATTCAATCCCGAAATCCCGGGATCGGAAAAAGGCTTCGGGATTGGATACCCTACTCATGACCTCTCTATATCTCTATCCAGAGCCACTACACACCCACAACACCTGTTTTTTCCGTAAACTCCTACAAGAGAGAAGAGAGATTGAGCGATTTACTTAGAACCAGGTATTGTTAATAAAAATAAAATATTGTCGAAATACTATATATTAGAAGTTCATATCGACTGTGGAAAGAAAAAAGAACGTAACCCACACATATCAAATTTTACAGGAGGCGCAAAAAACGTGTTTTGATGATTTTGGGCGATATACAAATTATGAATTATACACAACTTTGAAGTACATGGAGACTTCTAAACTTGTGTTTAATTGACATAATCTAATATTAATTAAATAAATTGTCTAGGAAAAACCATTATTTCAGTCTTTTTTCTTGGTTTTAACTTTTTACAAGGTCATCTTTTTCAAACTTAAAAGCTAAATTTAGATACTAATTTGGCATCTGCAGCTTATATCCTTTTGATAGAACGTGTATTAAGTTTGATACATTGTGATTATCGAAAAATAGCTGTTTTGAAAAAACTGTGGGTTTCGTCCTTTTTCCTTTCCATAGTCGATATGAATCATATGCGACATTTATTTCAGGCTGATATGATTTAAAACAGTTCTTCATAATTTAGGACTATCTCGACCCATAATGGCAACATATCTTAAGCAACACAATTAGGTAATTTGCGTTTTAAGCCAATAATTGTTCAATATCATAGGGTGGTGTTTCCCAACATGGGGCGTTCGCCCCACCAAGGGGCAGTCCCAATTTTTTAGGGGGCAATACGCAATTTATTAATATTTGTTAATTTTTTTACAAGAAAAATACACATTTATGACAAATTAAGCTCTAAAGACACTGTTACCATTCTAATCATCATATTTAGCTAAATACGGTTTTAGCGCTGAAAATGATTTGTTATTAAAAAAAAATAATCTGGATATCACAAAGCCGTGCATATTTACAATTAAATTAACCAAACTTGTACCTCACCTTAAAACTCTTTGCAACTCGCATCAAGCACAAATTTCGCAGTAATTTCAACGTAATTTGTTCAATTTGTGCGTGTCACATAATACAGTCAATTATGTAACGAAAATTAAATTAAAAATTGAATTAACTATGTGCATTTTTTATTTGAAGCAATTTTTTTCCGAATTCGTTTGGTACCCAACTATCATTCTGCTTGGGGAGGGAACATGTGTCAAAGTGGGGCATGGCACAAATAAGGTTGGAAAACACTGGCATAGGGCGTCAGTGTCAAAAAAAAATAGAACGTTATCTTATTCGTCTGATATTTTTTAGGACGTGTGCATTTTATCGTTGGTTCCACGCGTACCCCAGTTGAGAAACGCTGATCTAGAAAACTGAATGTAGTCAGAATAAAATCGCAATAGGAATTGACCGTATATTACTATTTACTAACCGCATTTTAGGAATTCTTTTATCAAACTTAGTACGAGAGTAATTTAAAAAAAAAATCCTTGTGTAATAGTTATAAAGAGTTAAAAATAATTGCACAATAATTGTGGATTGGACGTTTTTCACTGGTACAAGTGAATTTGATTTTTGCTTTTGTTAAAAATATAACAAAATACATATTTCATGTATATTTTAAATTTGTTATCACAACCATCCGTGCATATAATATTTTATTTTAATTCAAAAATAAAATATTGTAGCCAAACAGAGTTCTATGGGAGCTACACTATAAGTGCAAATGGTCTAACTGAAATTTCATTTAATTCTAACTCATTTATTAATTGTCGGTTACGATTTTCTGCTTATTATGGGTCGATATGTACACTACCACCGTTAGCATAGTAATTGTATTTATACCAGTGTTGTTTAACCGATGGTCCGTGGACCACCGACAGTACACGAAAATTTTGTAGTGGGTCATATGCATATAAAAGATTCCAAACAATAATCATCATTGTATTTTTGTTTTTAACATAAATCAATGGATCCAAAGGCAAAGTCAACCATACGTATGTATTTTAATATTTTTTAAATTCTTGCGCTGTGGTCCGCAGGTCTAAACAGGTTGAAAATCACTAATCCAGATTATATTAAACTACGTACAAACGCCGCTTGGGTTTTATGATAAATTGACACTTGTGCATGTTTTTTTATTCTGTTTTCGATAATAAAATTGCAAAGCTGACATTATCTCGTTGCGTCATCGTTATTATATTGGATGTGGTGAAATATTCGAGTTATGATACCTACCGAAATCGTTGCCAGTGCATTGCGGCTCAAAAAGTGCGAGCGAGTCGAACTCACGCAACTTGATATAATTAGGGCTACCATGATTGCCAAGCATTAATACGGGACGCTACATAAATAAAATCATAAAAAGATTATGTTGGTAATTAATGGTTTATTTCACTCACATAAAAATCGATTCAATTAACCCTCCAAGAAAGAGCGTGACCATTTGGTCACAGTAAACAACGTTGTCTGTTGATCCCACTATTAATCCTTTTTCTATTCAATTTTGGTTAAAAATGATACAGACTTAAGCTAGTCATCAGCTGCGTGGATATTTTGAATTTCCGTTTATTTTAATGGACTTTTTGAAACTTTTGTTGTTTATTATTTTATTAATACTTCAAATTATTTACACTACTTTTACTAATATATTTGTATTGAAATTATATTTGTTCTTTCTTACCACTGTTCCTACACAATAGTACACGTTGCCAATGAGGATTAGTATGACCATATAGTCCAGGGATGGGCTGGAGGGGGCTCGAGCGAGCCCCTTGTTAAATTTTGGCGCGACCAGCGAGCCCCTTGTTAAGATAATAAAATCATTCGTCTTAGATCAAATCAGCACATAAATGCAATTTATGTAAATGGTTCAATTTTATTATGAAACAAGACCATTCATTTTTTTACTTAGCGTTTTGGGCTTCCGTGCTGGACCTCAGGGGTGCGAATACGAAACATCATTTTTTCAATCGATTTATCAATTTTCTGTTCGAAAGCATGCGTGTTTGTGATGTCTAAAAATTCCGTCCCAATCTTCCGATCATTCAATTCAACTAAGCGCTATGTGAGCGATTAGTTAATCACTAGTCCTGTCTTAGCTTTATCATTATATCACTACTAATCTCTTAAGAAAAGAAAGGTTGAGCTACTAAGTACCAAACAGGTCTCGCAGAAATAAAAACTTTTGTTGAGATACCTTCTTAGGAGGCCATATGTCAACATTGGGAGCGGAGATGGATAAAAAAATGGAGAAGATTTACCGAGCCCCTTGTTAAGATATTGGCAGCCCACCGCTGATACAGTCACGCGGGGTTTCTATACAGCGACTTTGCGTTTTTTTTTTTAAATTTGTTTTGCTAAAAATAACAGTTATCCGTGACATTAATATGGTCAAAAAAAAATGTTTTTTTTTAAGAAAAGACTCGTCTCTGGAGAGGTTAATCTAATAAATTTAACCCGGAGAATAATTTAAAAGGTGCAAGGCTAATCTTTTTTAACCGAGTCATATTTAAATGTTGATTTTATTTAATTCTTTCACATAAATATAAAATTGAGCGAAGGTTACATGAAACTATAATGACAAATCAAAATTGCTTCAATTGTCTCCACTGACAACCTGTTTCTTTCGTCCGACCTTTGAGTTGACATTGGTAAAAATATATTCTTCAAATTTGCATTGTGGACTGGAATGGCAAATACGTATTCGAACAGCTTTATTGGACAAGATTTTGGTAAATTTTCATGATGGCGAAAAACTTCCGCCATTTCTCATACATAATCAATTTCACGCGCTGCGTCGCACGGCCTAATACGGAACTAACTAATGAAATACGGTGACAGTCCCGTATATACGAAGCGTATGGCAACCCTAAATATAATGCAACAGGAAATGCTCTTATAAAAGAGAATTGCAAAATGTTCCGATTTGTTCGTCAGTGTATCGAGCAGCGCAATTAATATAAGTGATGTACTGCAAAATACTACCAAGGTATACATACATTCACATGCAACACTGTCTTGCAAAGAAACGCGTTGAAAAAACATGTAATAAATTAAAGATAGGTTTCATTATATTTTACCGTATAAAAATAAGCCACGCAAATATAAAATTTTATTGTATTTGTTATTATACAACAATTAATTGCTGATGAAAAAAAACCGTGTGATGATCATTTCTTAGACAAGTCGTAACACTGTATGTTAAATCATATACTCTTTGCCAAAACATTTTTTTTATGAAATGATTTTTCAATAGATTTAAGAATTATTATTCGCATGTTTTGATATTAGTATTGTGTTTATAACCAGCCATCCAATCTACTCAAATCACAGCAGGATGGGCGTCGTGTCAAAGTTGGACATGCTTATTTTTTATTTGTAATTTAATGAAACAATCTAAAGAAAATTGTACAAACTAACATTCATTATCCCCGGAACTACCCTATAAAATTTTGAAGTTAGGTAATAGATAAATACTTTTTGTTGAATTACTAAATTAGTCATATTCGTCCGCGTGTTATTTTCTTAACGGAATATTGGCAATATTTAATTAAAATTACACATCTAATGATGTTTTTGATGAATATTTATTAGTTTTGTCAATCATGATTTTTATTTATTTATTTAATTAACATTGTACAAGGTTGACAAATTATAAATTTAAAACTTTTACAATGGAGAAAAAAAAAATATAATTTAATATTAAAAGCAGTAAAAAAAAAAAGTGGCAAGGAAGTCAACTGAGTAAGCTCCGACGAACTCTACTTTAATACATAAAAAATAGTATTCGTCGGAACTCACCCACGTCTACGTGGAATATGTCGACATCCGAAGCAATATTGTTGAACACCGTTAAAGCTCTCCCCAGTGGCATCCCCATTGGCAGGTTGGTTCTACACCTTGGGAGAACAAACAATTTATGTCCACGATTTCTCAAAAAATAATCAGGAACATTTAGATTCACACTCTCAAGAAAGGTGGAATTCTCATTTTGGCCTCAGTCGAAAGAAATGTATGGCCAGATACATTTCTCTTCGAACGTTCAAGCTATTGAAGTTAAGCATGCCTAAGAGAAAGTCAGTTGGATAAAGCCATGGGTAATATCCATACACCCTCATATAGAGAAGTCTCAAAAATTTCTTCTGAATCTTCTCCACCATAAGGGTATATTTCGAGCATCTTGGGGCCCAAACAATTGACCCACTCTCAAGTCTGCTTCGAACCAAAGCGTTGTACATTAATATTAGAATTTTAACTCCCGAAAAGGCTCTGGTGGTACGGATGATAAAGCCCAATATTTGCAATGCTTTTTTGCAAGTAATCTTGATGTGATTATTGAATGTTAGTTTGCTCTCAAATTGTACGCCAAGATGAAATTCGCGAGAGAATTCGGCCATTCATTGAATAACGGAAAAATAACACTCGCGTCCCTCTTGTAAAGGATAAAAGATTGCATTTATCAATATTGAAATCGAGTTTGTTACACCGCCCCCAATCTATTATATTATCTTTATCAGACTGAAGACGATGACAATCATCTAAGGTGACAACAATGATGTAGAAGAGCTTAATACATCTAGTAACATATGACTGTTTGCGACAATTACATGGAGTATAAATCAATTTATACCAACATATATCAACTATAAGGAAATATTGTTTTAGTTGAAATGCCCGAAGAGACTTTGTTACATCTAATTAAACATATTTTTATTGTTGTCTTTTGGGTAAAATTATACTTTTTTCCTATTCATAAATCATTTTAAGATATTAAAAACCCTTCTAGATTTTACCTTATTTTTTAAGGTAATACGATATTGTTTAATATATTTTCCTACAACTTTCCGGTTTTCGAAGTTTCACAAAATGGGTAATTCAATAAAAACGATATTTTTTTTGTCTTAACATATTAAAAACAATGTTACAAAAGAAACTGAAATTGTCATATTTTTATTCAGTGTTCCTATTCGCCGAAGGAGTAAGTATATCTGCTCCGTACTCTATAAGTGTATCCAAATCAAAATCTACAACAAAAATATTTTCGAAATAAAAAAATAATATATTTTTAACTCATTCACTGACTAATAAACTAGATGATTAATCTCGTTTTAATTAAAGCCAAGTCAATTTCAAGCCAACATATTAACATTTATAAATTGAATATTTGTAAAAAAATATATAAATCTAATATTTGGAACCGGTTGACCATGATGAAAAACCCGGCTCTCAAATGTCGCAATTTTCGCTTGAAAAAAGGTTTTTGAAGAACGACAACTCTTACTAGCAATTGATTTGAGATTGCAGTTTTGTTTTTATAATTTTGATTTTATTCAATAATGATATAACTTCGTTATTATGTTTGCGAATAATTAAAATTCCAACTTGACGAAAATGGGTTGAATTTTTTCCTGTGTTATTTCGGTTTCAACACAAATTTTATAAGTATGTATATTTTTTTAAGGGGGGATTCCAAATTTTCGTTAAATAAACTAATCGAATATTTCAGAATTTTACACGAAGAAAAATAATCAATTAAAAGAAATTGCAACACAAGATAAATATATCAAAAACTTTATTATCAAAAAAAAAGCGAAAATAATAACGGCTAATTGAGATCGCAATACCGGACAAGTAAATATAAATCGGTAATTCGATATTTCATATTAAATAACGTCGTTAAAAACGTCATTACATAAATGACTTTCACGGACGCTTTCTTTAAAATAATGAATAAACGGCACTTTCGTGATGCACGTACATGAAGTAATGTGCGACCAAATGAACGTACTATGTATTTGGCTTCTTAAAAATCTCCCCAATTCCCCGGGGTAAAACAAAACACAGTTCACTAATAAAAACAAGATACTTTGACAATGAACGCTATTTAAGACCTTATACTTTACATAAAATCATAATTTCGAAAGCATAATCGTGTTTATTAGTGTTACAAGAAAATACTACTGGTGATGGTCCCTTTTGATACATTTCAATTAATTATTAATTCTGTTTATTTTAAATGCGAATAATACCTTTTAAATTTGATAATATTCTCGTAAGATAAGAACTTAATAATATAAAATATTTAAGTCATCAAAATGAATTATTCCAGTAGTAAATAATTAGTTCTACGATAGAGTAAATTGACAATGAAAAATCCAAAATTAATATGTTTTTTTCTAGCTGATGTCAGTTTACTACTTTCTTCTACGATGGATTATTATATCTGAACACATTTATAATTACTTTTTTTTTTTATTTAAAAAAGTGGAGACTGGAAGGTGTGAAATCTGTGGGACATCCTTCGGACATTATCGACTATGAATATATAGAATTATTGGGAAATGGAAAGTAAGCTTTTCAACAATAATAAAATCTGCAAGAGGCGTTTTTTATCATTTCTTCTTCTTCTTCTTCTAAAAAAAAGCGAAGTCAATAAACTAACCATTAATAAAAGTATCGAATCGAAACCATTTTAAGAAAGGATGTATTTATCAATCTTATTATGTAATCGATACCAAATTTTCGATTGTTCGGTCTTACATAGTATATTAAAGTGTTATAAAGGAATCGGTACACGTTTGTAATGATTAATAAATATACTTAGTAAGGTGCATCTCTAGTGTACGTCTGTGCACAGACGTATATTAGTGTGAGTTAGACTACGTTCGTTTATTGAATGCGCACCGATAAAATTAAATACGTATGATACCCGCAAATAGAAAAAATCCAAAAAATGACCCATAAATTCTGAAATATGTCAATATTCATAAAACTCTTAGTAGATTGAGAACATTACAATATTGCTAACAACTTTATATAAATATGTAATGGTTCCTAACTTAGTAAGGAACCATTCTTAATAAGGTTTTAATATTTTTTAAATACCTAAATAAAGTTAATTCTGCATTTTTAAAACCGGTATTTCGGCATTGAAAAACACCATGAATATCAGAATTATGGTTTCGGTAATACCGACATCACAATCCCTAACTCAATGTTACAGTTTTTTTGACATGGTGGTGATTTTTGAAATGTTTTGTCATGTCTTCACAAATAAATTGATTGATCTCTGCAATACCTACATACAACATGAATTAAACTTCTTATGTTTGTATATCTTTTTTCAGTTAAACCGTTCATTCAATGCGTCATTCGATTCGAGTAATTTCTTTGTTATTTAAAAAAACAAATTCACTGTATCAAATAATTAGCAATTCCCAATGACAAATTATGTTGACTCTTTATTTACATATACATTCAATTTACGTTATTAACGAGTAAATTATCAAATATCTGTATGCACGAATATATAAAAAAAAAGCCAAATGCAGACGAATATTCAATTCAAAACACTATTGGCAGAAAATATGAGTCTTCTTCTGAAGTTCATGGCTCGAGCATAGCTTTAAATTACTTATTTAATATTTAGAGGAAAACTCTGCTATACACAAGTTCATTGTTTTTCAGTCCAAATCTGAAGTTATATCAAAAGGTAAAGTTGTCAGGAGTACCAACCCAATTTGATAAGCGGAAGGAAAATAAACTATTAATTCTTTTCTTATTTCGACATTAAATCATTTGAAAGTGCAGGTTGAGTGTCTCTTTATATGCTCCAATCACAGAAGGATAGACGTCGCTTCAAGCTTGGATTTTTTTTATTTAAGATTTTTTTATTTTAATGTAAATAAAATCGAACAAACCACATAGCAACATTCATTATTCCCGGAATTACCGTTTAGGGTTTTGAAGTTAGTTAATTGATAAATCATATTTTCTTAATTACTAAATTAGTTATTACTCCGCGCGTTATTTTCTTATCGGAATATTGGAAATATTTAACTAAAATAACACATCTAATGATGCTCTTAAGGACTTCAATTATATGTAGTTTTGTCAATCTTGATGTATCAGAGTTTGATACATCAGGTATAATTGTTTGCGAAAATTATATCGGACCAAAATTCATTAAAATGAAATAATCTTTATTTACTAGAAAAGAAAGCTCAAAGAAATATTGTTATAGTTGAAATACCTGAAGAGACTTTGTTTACATATAATTAAATATATTTTGTTGTTGTCTATTTAATACAATTATGCGTTTGTCCTATCCATTAATCATTTTAATGTGTTTTAAGGTTAGATTTTACCTGATAATAATTTTAATATATTTTCCTGTTATCCCCGGTTTTCGTGTATACAAAAAAAACGTAATATCTCTGCGGCTCTCTCTCTCTATTACAGACAGCTTAATAAATTGACATTTCAATCGATTTATCCATTATATTATGTGCGAAGACATGCAGGGGTTGGCCGGAGGGGGTTCACAGAAGCTCGCATGAGCCTCTTGTTAAATTTGCTTGAGGCCAGTGAGCCCATTGTTAAATTAAGAGAAACTATATTTTCAGATCTATGCGTTATATAATGTTTAAATATTCTTTATAAAAAAATGTAAGAACGTAGTGATGTATATTTAGTGTTTCTGATATAATATCTGTATATATCTAAAACGGTTTCAGTATATAGGTTTGAAACGTGCATTTTGAGCAAAAATCCTAAAACATAACTAATAATAAAAAAAATAACTATATTTGATTTTATTTTGATGTTTGTATTTTTCGTTGTAGTTATGTATCGTATTCTATATGATTCGAAAAAGAGAGGTTGAGCAACGAAGAAAATCTTCCGTTTAGATACCGCCATTAGAAGCGGATATGGATATATAAAAAAAAAATGATCCTGAATTCTTTGTTTTTAATTATTTCGAACAAAAAATGAGATGATTTGTAAAAAAGGGGCGCACCAATAACCGTTGCCTAGGGTGTCAAATAACCTCGTGCTGGCACTGTAAATAACTGAATATTGTGTATAGTTACATAAGTATATATGTATAGTAACATTCGGAAGCTTTATTAATTATTGCGCATAATTTGTATAAGAGTAAAACAAAAAAATCACCACTTTTCCGGATCACCACGAAAAGCCTTGAGCTTCAGTGTGTCCCCTATTAACGTGTTAGGAGCCCACCACTGAGGAAATGGATGTCTGTGATCAGGGTCGATTCGTGGCGTGTGCAAAGAGTGCTGCTCGCACAGGCACTAAGATTTTGGGTTCGGAAGTTTTTAATTTTGGGAATTCCGTAAATTCTGGTATTTAGAATTCGGAAATTCTGGAAAAAGCTAAAAAAAAGGTCGCGCGCCTTTTCATTTTAGGGATTCCGTATTTTTTTGTCCTGGATTCTGGATTCCACGAAAACGGTCCGGGATTGGTTGCCCTACTATCCATTCATTTAGATGTAGATTTTCGAGGCGCCAAAGAGGCCTCGCACTCAGGCGCAGATATCCTCGAGCCGGCCCTGTCTGTGTTATCTTAAATTCTCTCCCATCCTTTCTTTCCTAAAACGTGGCGTAGCGAGAGTGGTCAGCTAATCACTACTCCTGTCCTGGTACTGTACTTATATTCATAATTTCTTAACAAAAGACGTTAAGCATTTCTTGTACAATTTAAAAACCACTTCTGCGACAACTTTAATAATTATTGGACATGGCTAAAAAATATCTTTTTAGCGTCTAAAAATATATGACAACAAAACAGTAATGGTTATTATTTATGCTATATTGTATTTAATAAATGAATCCTTTTAGTATTACACGATTAATCAAAAGAATTAAAAACCAATGCGTTTATAAACTTAGTTTTAATTCAACGATTTCATTAAAATTTAAAAAAAAAATGATAATGTTTTTGAAAAAATAGTCAAAGGTGGCCAATTTTTGACCTCTCCGATTCCACATTGCTGTTATGGTTTATTTATTTAAATTGTTTGTCACGTTAATCCATACAGCATGACGTCAGAAGCTAATACTTTTTTCCAACATTATTACAAAAATAGTTGTTTTTTTTTCATTTAAGAAAACTAAGATCCTTGTAATAATTAAATCAGACGATTTTTATTATAAATAGTAAATAAATTTAAATACATATGAATACAGAAAATAAAAAAGGCACTAAGTAATAAAAAAAATGAGAAAAGTGAGTATGCAGAAATGTTGTGTCACATAGTTAATGTTCATCGAAAACAAAAAGCTTACGAAGCATTCAAGTCGTTGAAAAACTTGTTTTACATCGCGGGGAAAAATACATGATTGTAATTTCGGTAGGAAAAAATATGAAAAAAAAAAAAAAAAATCGTATTGAGTCGGCATCGCTAAAAAAATAAATGTCTAGCGATGACGTAATTTACTTAAAAGATCAGCCTTAGAAATGTGCAAAGAAAATTAATTAATTTACGAGAACCTCATCATTATTAATCCGATACAATTGTGGGAAGTTGCTTTTCTGGAAAATGTAGATGTTTTTCGGTGGCTATCGCATTTAAGTAATGGATTTTGTATACATTAATAAATTATTTATGATATTGATATTATAAACCATATATGGGCAACCACCGGCCTGCCGAGCTATTTTGTCCGGCCCTGATTCATCTCGGGGAAGTATTAGAGAAAGAAATTAATAGTTCCAGGGAGGGATTAAATAATGGAGATGAGACGGAAGCTTGCAGTGGCTCCACTCTTCTAGTTCATGACAGCGGTGGGCTGCCAATACGCTAACAAGGGGATCGCTTAATATCAAAGCAATTCTCGATGTTCTAGGGAAGGAGTGAATTTTTTATCACTCCTATGTAATTTTATGAATAAATAAGCAATCGATTGTTACTTAATATACTTATAATATATAACAATATGCAATTTACCGTAAACATATCAATCTAAATGGTTAAAAATGTACTACTGTGTACTGAAGCTGTCGTTGATAATATTTAAGTCAGATTTTGCAGTTACATACTAATTTGGTCTGAGAATATTGTTTTCTCTTAAATTAACAAAGGGCTCGCCGTCAGTCGTCAAATTAAACACGGGGCTCGCGCGAGCCCTTCCGAGCCCCTTCCAGCCCACCCCTGGTTCATGATCACCACCATATAAGAAATAGCAACGTGTTTTATTTGATTTAATATTACTTTATTATGTTTAATAATTTAGACCGGCCTTTGACTCGGAGACAGAATGATAATTTGGCTCCAGACCTAGGAAAGGTTGCCCATGTCTGCCAATTAAAATACCGAAATGGTGCATAGCTATATTGCAATGTCTCCAGAATAATCGATTATTAATTGTACTATTGTAAATAAAAAAATAGGTTTGGAAATAAAATTCGGGACCGGGAGACAAAATAAAGGACCGCTCCAAACGAGAAAACTTCTTGCTACGCCATTGCTGGGACCCGTAAACGCCATAACTTAAGCCAACGACGTTGGCTATTCAACTGAGAAGGTATTCAAAACGGCTGTGTATTCATTTTTAAGGTTTTCTTATCACAAATATGCCACCTATTTTTTATTAGCGCACATTATTTATTGAATAACGACACGACATCATTTTCAATGTTTAATTTCAGATGGCTTGAATATTAAATATTTAAATACCTAACAGTCCCATAAATTTATAAATAATTTATCGGCCGTTGTCAAAATATCCCATTACTTTAATTGAGGAGCAAACATTCAAAAAGTGTTTTGTCACACAAATACAAAGCTTGGAAAATGATGATTTAAGTGTTGCAAAAGTGACGGTTTGTATGAATGTGTCAACTTTATGATTTCATTTTAATATGAAAAAAAACCTTTTTGAACACTAATTTTGATTTCCATTCATAGGTTTTATTATGGGCTATCAGAATTGATATAAAACGCCATTTTTCAAAATTTGTGACAAAACACTTTTTGAATGTTTGCTCCTCAATTTTACTGCCATCTATGTACAAAATTATGAACTAATTTTTGTTATGAGGCTCATACCCATGTCAATAGATGTCTTAAAAAAGTAAACAATAGTAATAAAATATATATCCATAAAATAGTATATATTACTACAATTCGGTGTAAATTATTTTTATAATTTGGGGCTCTAAAATATAATATTGATTGATGGCTGCAGTAAGACTTACTATATAATTTAATAATATTTATTTTATTAAATAATATTTGTGCTTTATTTTTATGTCCTGTATTGGTGCTAGTATACTACGTGTCACAGATAACGGGATTGAGTATACCTAATAATGGCGCTATAGTACCCTTCAGTAAGTAAGGTTTCTTATTAACGATCTCAATAAAATGCAGTCCATTTTCGGGTATTCAGTATTCAGGTAATCAAAAATAAATATTTAGTTAAAATAAAAGCTGTTTCTACCTTTCCGTAGGAATTCTGTGGTTAAAATAGTTTTTCACAAAATTTTGCCACCTTAGTGCACTAAAACAAAAACACGTGAGATTCCCTCAGTTAAAAAATCTACTGCTTCTTTGTTAAAAAAATAAACGTCTTCCGGCGTGACACTTTGAGATACTGGGTAATTATTTCGCCTATAGTTGCATATTTTTGTTTAATGCAGGAATCGCCAGTTTTTCTTGGCAAAAACTGCATCAAAAGCGAAATTCACTTATATGTTTTGCAATACGATGAATTTTTCGCAGAAAAAAAGTTTCACAATTATTTTTTGGACTGCAATATCATGCAAAATATTGAAGCAGATTCAAGCTATTTTTTTTACCTCAATTTCAACGATACACACTTCTGTACTAGGGCCTCCAGTCCCGCCCAATTTTGTTATCCACAAATCCCGGGTTTATGATGTTACCAATCTCGGAATTACGGGATTGAGAAGAAAAGGTCACACATTTTTCAGTTTAGAAACTGACTGTCCATCGAAGAAGATTAATTTAAGTATAAATATAAAATAATTTCAATCAGCTTAAAAATATGTGTGTAGTAATCCGTAACAGTGTTAATATTTGACGGTTTTCCACACCAAATGGAGCTGCGTGCATTGCTTTATCAAATTATCGTTATATAAAGTTGTATACATACTTAAGTTTTGGTCTTTATGGATATATAAGGAGATATGTGTTATTATATCATTTTTAACTGGTCCAACGCTGATAAATGATACGTTAAGAAACATCAAGTAATGTTAGGTTATCCTCCTTTTAATCGACAGACTTTAACTACTTTATGTTTCTATCCTAATAAGTATATACTCCATTGTAATATATCCCATGTTGGAAGAAGGCAGACCAAAAAATATACATTTATTTTTAAGATTTCTGCTGTTCATTGAATAATTTTTCAATTGGTAATAAAATAACATAATATTTTAAAGTAAACTGACAAGATTCAGAAATGATGCGAATATCGAGAAAGAGTATGTTTGTGTGCGAAGCTTTTCGTTGCAGACATACAGATGTATCAAGAATTAACAATAATTATCGCCTCAAAAAGATTTGTCATACCTGATATGTCCAAGAATCTATGTACAAATATTTGAATGAGTACAATATATTTATAATTAACATCACGATTGCGGTTTCTCAGCTATAGTCATTATATTGTATTTGCAATAATTGTCACATAGATTTTTGAAATTGAAAATTATGACGTACTTATCATATACCCTTTCAGACAACATAAATTTCACAATAATAGTTGAAATTTCTCTTTTAGGAATGTTGAAAGAGAGAAATCTAACGCAACAAACACTTTCGAAATTACGATCCAACTTTTCAGGAGAAAATTTAGTGGTCGGCAAAATGTTTGACGGGCTTGATACAACCCTGGATGAAATAATGAACGAGGTCATTGGCAGTATCTCAGAATTATTGAATATTCCGTATGTATATGTAACTATTCAAAAAATCAATACAATATATATTTAAACTACATATTTGTACTAAAACCCATACTTTACCCTTCTTATTTATTAAAGGACAACTGGAATTGAATTAGTACATACTTAAAAATTATGTATTGAATTTAAAATTAATCGAAAAAAAACATATTCTCGCACACGGCTTAATTTCCTGATTTTAAGAATCGACCCCCTGCCTATACTTATAGTACTATATCGTTTTTTTGTGAAAGCAAAGATTGTCAAACGATACACACAAAGTCACGCATGTTTTTCATGACCTTTTATGACTTTGACGTATCGCACACTCTTACTCGTGAAATACAGTCGTAAGTCTAAATTTGTCATTTTGCACTTGTGTAATTTATTTGAGGTTTTTGAAAAATTTCTAGAAATGCAAACGAACTCGGAATACATAAAAGTTTGTTAGTTTTGTAATATCAATTTGGTCGTTACAAATAATGTATTTGCCTTTTCTCTAAAATTTTTAAAAATATTACAAAACATCTGAAATCCATATATAGCTAAGGATTCGTGATTTTAAAGGTGAACCCCATATTATTAAATTTGATTCAAAAGAAATGTATGTAACGACTCTCGTTCACGATTATGATTGTTCTCGGGCTGGTGAATCAATCAAAACAGGAATCATTCATAATATTGAATGTTGTTTTCAAACTATGTTGTAGAAATTTCCGGATTTATTATAAAATATAAACTTTGCCATGGGACCAATTTAATGTATTTATTATAAAATAATATCTACTGCAAAGAAGATTCATAAGAAGTTTTTTAAAACATCCATTTTTTCCATATAACGTATAAAGCAACGCAAAACTTATCAAAGTTGAACTTTTCGCATGATTATTGTGACAATAAATTAATTAATCAAGATTTTTAATGTTTATAGGTCAGTTGTAAAACCATTTTCCAGTTGGAATGGAGATGAAACCCGTCAATGCAACGGTTCATGGAGTAATCTTCTCCGAGGGAACATTGACTTTGTCATAGGGAGTAATTTTCCAATGGAATATGATAGGCAAATGGTCACAATTCATCCGCTTATTAGAAATTCAATGTAATGTTTGTCTTTAATTAGGTTTCTACACAATAGACTATATTTATTACTTTTTAACATCCAAATTACTGTTTTGCTACTAAATTTATTAGTGGTAGAACATAAAGTAGATCGCAAAATAGTTTAATGTACAATATCGTCATTCGTCAGTGATTTCCACACTTAATTTTTGTCAATTATATTTGTGGTAATGTTGAAATACTGTTAACAAGAAAAATAAATCTCAATACAATGTATTATGAGTATGAAGTGATTATCCACGGAGTAAAAAATGAATATTCAATATAAATAATATTGTTAGAGCAGACTTAATGTCAAAAGTATTAATGTGTGTTAAAAATTGAACAAACAACATAACGCAAAAAATATACCATCTTTCTCACGAAGCTCGGTATAAAGGTCTGTATTTTAAGATAGCGGTATCAATTAATAAGAAAAATCACGGTTTTTTTAAAACAATATTTGTATAATTAAAAAATTTTGCCAGCTAGAATTTGCAAACGTTTCAGTTGATTCAAAATTCAAATAATCAATCGTGAGGACAACACTAATATAAATATATTATAACGAGCAAAAAATACTGTGCTAAGAAAATGTATGTATAGGTTACTATGGTAGTATTATAAAATCTACTTTTTTTCAGATCATGTATGTACTATTTGGATGTGAAATCTTTCCAAAGCAGTGGACTGTTTTGGTCTCCATTTAGTGCAGTTCTCATCACAAGTGTCGCTACTATGTGCGCTCTAATAGCTCTAGCGACATTAACTGTCAGCTGTTTTACAGTTAAACTGCCACAAGAATTGAAATCAAAGTTCAATACAAATAGAGCAATCCATCACCGGTCGTTCCATCGAAGAATTAGCTTGATTGGTCCAATCGTGGCGGGAAACTTTCTTATGTGGTTTACAACTTCACTGACATCCCAAGGTAGGCAAGATACCTTTATTATTTTTTTACAACTATGATAATAAATATTAGATTAATTGCCTGCCGTCTATGGTCCATAGTTTATAACAGTCACGATACCCTTTGAATCGGATGAAAGAAAATCAAACGTTCAAAGAACAAAGAAAACAAAGTTAATTTGCGATCTCGGATATGGGTGTTTATTGTGTTTCTTCTTCTCGAGTTGACATTGAGTGACGTAAAGAAATTTATCTCAAATGATTTTTCGATTTCGAAATATTTGGTGGATTGACAATTAGCCGTCACGTCAAATATAATTTTAATGTGTGTAAAAATAATTATATAACATTATGTTTTATATTCAATCTAAAGGAACTATTTCTGTAAATGTTAAACTCTTCTGGCCCCGGCACAAATCAGGTAAAACTATTCCGTGTGCCCGGCTTATTTTTGAAGAATTGCATTTTCTTCAAAGACTTACTAAAAGTGCGAGAAATGTGAAACCAAAAAGTCAAATCAAATGAAACATTTTGTGGTTGTTTGAAAAACAATATTACAATTTTTGCACATATACCGAATCTTACTCTTTTTTCGCTTGGCGCACACTTTACAGGTTCAATTGGACTAATTATTTTTTTGCTGCTGCTATTAGTGACAACATATTTTTAGAAATACTTTTTGACATTCTTTTTTATGGAATATCTAAATTTACAATCGCAAATGAACTCGATGACTGCATCATCATGTGATCTTCAGAAGGACAAATAGACGCATCAAATACGTTATAATATCAGATAAAATCAGTAGCTATTTTTAATAAAAGTAATAACTAAAAGACTTATTAGGAATGATTCGAGTATCTGCCGTAATGTTTATACGAAGTCTGTTATGAATAATGTTGATAAATAGCATATTTATGGCTCTATTTGAAAGCATAGCGCATCACGTGTAAACACGGTGCCCAACGTGTCCAAAGCACTTTTCCAACCCTTTTATTTTGCATTAAAATACTATACAATTACAGGAAAGCCTGTAATTAACTCAGATAATCTTAAATCGCGTAGTTAATATCAATTTCTGACAATATTTGCTGTTGCTATATTTTCATTTTACATCATGTCACTTTCATGTCATACATTATTACTATCGTCAAATTAATATATTTTTTTTAATTTTTAGAAGGTGTGTGTTTTCCTACGGCAAGATCCGGAAGAATCCTGTTAATCTGCGCCATGTTTTTTAGTTTCATTTTATGCAACACATATTCAGGATGTATTGCTTCTTTTTTATCCATCAAAGTATCGCAAATTCGAAATGTACACGACATTTTAAAGAACGTTAATTTTGACGTTGGATTTGTTGCTTACAGTCGTGATGAGAGACGCCTTAAGGTATGTAAGCCAAGGAAATATTTTTAGTAATGCTTTATTTATAAAATCTGACATTATATCTTAATATTATTACTTTTGAGATTAGTACCGACATTTGTTTTGTTTTATAAATACATATAACTTTTATCCATCAATAATTGAAAGTTGACAATATTTAGCGTACATGTTCTAGAGTTCAAAGAACGAGATACTTCAAAAAATATACAAACGCAGCTTATCAAGTAACAGGAACATAGAATATTCTGCGACGACAGCAATTCGCCGCGTCATTTCCGGCGGATATTCAGTTTTCTTGGAACGTCGCGCGGCAAGGGCTGCTTTGAGTGTCGCGACCCACTCGCATGAACGATGTCAGGTTTCGGAAATGCCTATCAACACCAACAACGGACAGTTAGCTGTTGCCACCCTGAAAGATTCTCCTCTTAATATAATCATTCACAATTTGTAAGTAGGATTTACTGGAGTAGACACAAAATAAATTTTAATTTAAAAAACCACGGGATGCATATAT
Organism: Himalopsyche tibetana; assembly: GCA_030503985.1. Taxonomy (NCBI): domain Eukaryota; kingdom Metazoa; phylum Arthropoda; class Insecta; order Trichoptera; family Rhyacophilidae; genus Himalopsyche; species Himalopsyche tibetana. Next base: position 3,479,571 of record JAPJYX010000009.1, on the reverse strand, counting down.
CATAGTTAAAAAAACTATACTCTATAGATGTTCTTTGATTGAATAATTTTATTTTCTACGCAGTAAAAGTTTAGTTTTCATAAGTAAATGAAAATTCAGTCAATCTTTTACGGTTGTAAAATTTGAATCGCTTAAATTTTGTACCATAAGTTGTGTCACTAACGACTCAAGCTTTTCCTCAAAACATCTTTTAGAATTCAAGTGCATGTATGAACTAGAGCTGTATATTAATTTAAAGCTTTTAACAAAATACTTTGCTTTTTTGATAATATTTTTCGTAAACCACTCTTTCTGGTGGGCAATTTTTATAATTAACTATTTTATATATTTAATCAAAATTTATTTATCAATGCGTGTCGACGCGAACCCAGTGCAAAAGATTATTATATGCAACTTTAAAAGATTCAACTTAACAAATATTTTTATGCATAACTCATACAGAGTTCACGCAACTGTATGTTTGCAATATTAATTTATATAAGCAAGCTATGAATTCAATTTGCTATTTGACAATAATTATCTTTTGCTGCTGTGGAATATTTTTTAAAATTATGTTTTTCCTATAAAAAGTGTTCAAATATTGATAAATTAATAGAACAATATTCCTTTATTTACTAAGCATAACACAGTCAACTAACTTTTTTAAATTACACTATTTTTGTGACAAACGCACTGTAATATTGTAAGTCTAAATGGTTATTGCATATTTAAGTTATTTAAAATCACTGGAAACTGGAATTGAGCAGCACATGAAAAATAAGTTTATGGGTGAAATGCCCAGATGTAATATTCCACAATATTTAACGCACATCGAAATTGAAGATGTGTATCCTGCATTCATATTGCTTGCTTATGGAGCAATAACAAGTTTATTATTATGTGAGTAAAACTAATGTATCGAAGATTTTGGAATATTTTTTCAACATTTTTTAACTCAGTTATTATATTTTGAATTGGTTTTTATAATCTAAATATTTTGTTTAAGGTTTCTTGGAAAAAGTTTGGCATAAGATAAAGCACCAACAAATGTCACCAACTCACTCCAGAAGAAGAAAAAGAAAATTATGATAAATATTTCCGCAGTAAAGATTAAATTGTGTTTTTACAAGTCAACAATGATGAATCAGTAGTTGTAGGTGCAATTACATTATTATTAATATATCGATAGCTTAGTTCCATAGTGCTACAACTAGAAATTGATAGTTTTGAGATATGGCTGACCAAATTTTTGATTTGAAAGTGATTTGTCTCATCTTTCTAGTAAACCATTTATCTCAATTGTATTAAAATTAATTATAACGTTGACACAACCATAAAACGATATTTCGACTTGCATTTATATGGAACTGAGAGAAGATCGATAATATGTCTTTATTTCCACTTGCAAACATCTACATACCCAGAAAAAACTATTGTAATTGTACTTTTCTGTAGCTGCAGAAGAAAGGTTTCGAATATAATGTGTAATTTAATTCAAAACATCAAATTTTTGACGTATCATTCTATAGAACTAGGTCATCGATATGTCTTAAAAAATTTGATTGATTAAATTATTAGAAAATATGTGATACGAGAATAAATAAAATAAATATCGGTCAAACGAGGTTTTTTTTAAATATTAATCATTAATTAAATATCAAAAAAGATTTTGAGAGAGTGACATCTAATTATAAAAAAAATAGTTTTAAATATTTTTTTCATGATTCTCTCAATACTAACTCACTAATCATTTAGTGTAAAAAGTAAACAATACTCGAGTGACAGAGTGAGTGATTATTCTTTACAGTTAATAAGTTTATCCCAATTAAAACACATCATTTTTTAAATTTGTTATGCATACATTTATTTTTTTCATTGGAAACAAATTATTTCATTGAGTGAAGTATAATAACAACTATAAAATGGCAATATAAATAGATTTCAACACTTTTTTTCAAAAATATTTATTATAAAACAAAGTGAAACATATATTTATTTAAAAATATAAATGTATATAATAATATTTTAACAATGACGGCAAAAAAAGTAGTCCCTTCCTAAACACACTTTACCTATAACAGCAAGTGACTTTGGCATCGGCTTGCTTTTTGGGAAATCTCAAAATAAATAAATAATAAATAGCATATTTGCAAACAATAACTCATTTAACATAAAGTCAACAAACATATGTACTTGAGTAAACATAATATTTCTTAAGTGTCTGAAATATATAGTATGCCAAAAAGTTTGACTTAATATTTACACAATAACATAAAAAGGGAAAGAGTTCAATACAAAAATTATACATAGTTATGTATTTTATTAAAACAAATATTATTTATATTAAATTGCTAAATAACTCGACATGAATAAAATAACAATTGTTTGCATTATCATAATTTCGAAGGAATTATATTTTGAAATAAAGTAGCACCGCAGGAGAATTTTAATAAAATGTATACATTAACGTTTATTAATTGAAATGAAAGGTTAAATGAAATTGTATCCAACAATATTCACATTTATATATATACTTAAATCAGCTCATAGGAATATTCACGATATGATTTATTAAATTTTGTATTTTTTAAATTCTTACGATAAATGATTTATTTACTGAGATTTCCAAATGCAACATAAATATCTACTTCAGTCAACACATAATGTTCAACACAGTTAATTCATGAGGTCTTCGTGTACCAAGAAATGATCTGGCTTCAGCTGCTGGACTGATTCAGCGTCTTCGAGGCAGTTCTTGATCGATTTCCCAGTCTCTACAGCTGCGGTCAGAGCTGATTTGACAGACTCCGAGTCCATCGTTCTTAAGCCAGTCGCCCAGCCCATTGCTGCCCATATTCTGATGAAGGTGGTTGAACACCCAGTACCTGATGTTAAAAAGAGGTTAATATATAAGATAATCTCAAAGTTTCTATTTATTTTTTTGTGAAAAATATCGAGCAAATTTTTTCTCGTCGAAAAATCAATCGATGAAAGTTGATATAATTAAGTATTTCGACTGAGGGTGCTTGATGGAATTTCAATATCAAATTTGAATTGCTTAAATTTTGTACTTTTCCATGAGTTTTGTCGCTAACGACCCGGGTTTCGCCTTTCGGCATCTTCAGGCATTCCAAGTGCACGGATGTACTTGAACTGATGCGTAGTAAACAGCTTGTATCGTTTATAAACAAAAATATAAGTATATCACTTAGTTAAAAGGCTATTAAAATGTAAATTAGCGAAAATTGAATGTATACAATTTTCAATGGATTAAGTGGGTTTGTTATAATTATGGGGATTTTTTGAAAATATTAATGACCAGATAATAACATAGGAATGTTTAAAATAAATCTAGGGTTTTATCCGACCTATTATTAATGAGTTGATTTGTTTTTAAACATTTGAATTAATATTTAATGAATTATTAATAAAATGACAATTATTTAAAAGGGGTACAACAATGGAGAATTTGGTAGATAATATTGCTCGTTTAAAATTGGCAAACTGTTGAGCTGAGCTCGATTAATCTCTAAGATTTCTTGGTAAAATAATTTAAACTCGCCCCTGTTAGTGTGTAACAAATCAATACCTGAGTCAAAATTAAGCGTATGGTTTTCAAGAATTAAATGATTGGCAAAGGTGGAAGTATCTTACTTGGAATGCCTGAAGATGCCGAAAGGTGAAACCCGGGTCGTTAGCGACAAAACTCATGGAAAAGTACAAAATTCAAACAATTCAAATTTGATGAAAGTTGACTTACAATCAGGGAGTTTTAGACCTTGAATCCGCAACCGAGCAGGATAAAAACTCGGAAGTATTAAACGTTCGGTCACGGATAGGTTGTTAGACAAACTTCATTATTTTTCAATATCGTATACATGCCTATATCGTAAACTACATACATATATAAATTATAAAGGGTTTTCTTTTTACCATAAGTACCATATTCCCCAGTCTTGTAATCCCACGGCATAAGGTAATGGTATTGTGGCCAATAGCTCTTCGTAAGGATGAACACCATGTTTGTATCGGCAGGATATCTAGGAACAAAAAAAAAGAATCAGAAGGTTTATCAAGCACCCTCCACTAATCATTCTCAGTGAATATCCCATTCCTAACGATCAATAATAAAAATACATTTTCATATTTAAATGAGCTTTATTATAAAATAAAAAAATCTCCTAAAACTTTCAATCGTGATTTACAATGTCCATCGTTCTGTTAACTTGTTAGACAGCTTAAAATTACCTGGTTTAAGATAACAGGAAAAGTAATATTAAAAATTGTCACCACAAATCAAGTATTATGGTCATCTATACCCAAGATGTATTAAATTTATCAACAATTGTTTACAGGTTATGTATCAAGATTGGGTTTAGTAGTAGAACATTATGAAATATTCGTGTAATAAATAACCCAGAAAATATCAACATTTTGCTTAGTTCTATAGTAAGAAGTTTATCGTCATAGCATTTTTTTGGTTTCACTTTTAATTATCGGATTATTGGACCTGATAGAGCGCTAAATAAATTGTACACGTAATTGCATATTACTCTATTTTTTATTTTCGGACTTGTCAAATGAATTATTTGCACGATCGATCTATCTGCGATGGTATGTTACAGCCTTCATTTTTGACAATCACTGAAACTTCTTGACCAAACGGAAACATGTAAGAGACCGTCGTTGTTACGGGTTACCAGATTTCAACCAAACATTGTCATTTTTAGGGTGTTCACTGACAATACTTGGTGGAAAGGCATTCTGTACATAAAAAAAATAGTAATTTTTACTAATTACAATTTTATTTAATAACACAAAGACCGGTTTCGCTCATGACAGTTGATAATTCTTGTAATGAGCGAAACCGGTTCTGATTTTATTAAATAAAAGTGGATTTACTACAAATGAGTATTTTATTTTTTGAAAACATTGTCTTGTGGCTAAAATAAAAAATGTAAAAATAAATTACTGAAAACCTTTTATTATATTGTTTGTATCTTTCAACTTTAAAAAATCCATGTACGCTTCAATTGTGGAGCATATGGCCTCCTAATAAAGCTATCTGAACCTTTTGTTATTCTACAAGTACTGCTTATTATATTATATAACTCACGAGAAATACGCATATGTAATCAAGTAAGTGATAAACCTACTTTCATATCAATCAGCCATTTTTCTTTATTTTTTATAATAATTATTTAGCTATAAGAATGGTTCCATTTGTCACTTACTTGTCTCCAGGTTTTAGACCCCAAACGAGGGTTCCACTGTTGATAAACCACGACGCATGCAGTACAATGGCATACCGCAGGAAACCGATGATGAATACTGAGTTGATGATGGACTCTCCCCAATATTCAACGGGAGCGTTAATAGGCAAAAGCAAGAATACTACAGGATACAGGAACAAGTAAAACCTGAAAACAAAAATCAAGCAATTTTTCACAATCATAATATAGTAACATTGAACAACCGTATTTCTATAAAATTTGTCAGTTAACTTTATTTGACTGCGTTTTGGAAACTATGCTTTTTAAAAAATAATCTACGCTGGTTGATAAGTGTATGGCGATAAATCAAAATGGATACCACGGAATTATATTAAGTACAATTGACAAAATTTGTGTTTCAATAATTATATAATTTACTAGACTTCGCCGAAAGGCGAAACCCGGGTCGTTAGTGACAAAATCTGTGTGAATGTACATAATTTGAACGATTCAAATTTAATTTACTAGACATTCAAAAATTTATAATTCATTCACATTATTTTATTTGAAACTGAGAAAGTAAATTTTAAATATCAAACATTAGAAAATAAAAGAAAATTTGAATACAATTTTTATAGAAGAAAACAAAATTTGACACAATCCGTTACGTCAAATATTTAAGCGACTTAAGATGTTGTTTCTTTACTTTTTTGTTGTTTCGATCAAATTCTATAATATATGGTACAAAAACAGTAAATGCATAGTTTATTCAGTGTTAATTGAAATAATATTTATAAAAAAGTTTAATTTACCTTTTCTGGAACATTACAATGGAGTCCTTCTCCAAATCTGACATATCAACCTCTTTCTGTAAGGCTTGCTGTTTAATACTGAGGGTTTGAAGATGTGTGAAGAAGTGTGCGAAGGTGAACCCTTTGGCAGAGTTGTATGGGTCTGCATCAGTACCGAAGTGGGCATGATGAAGTCGGTGATCTACAACCCACTCATATATAGTGCCCTGTGAAAAAGACAAGACCACTTCAAAATTTGCCAATTTGTATAAAAATTGTAGTTATTTCAATAGAATGTATACAAGACTTCATCTTATAAATATTGTTGTGGGGTTTAGATTGATTTCACATTTACTTCGTAGAACTTCATTATAAAAAGGTAAAAAAATAATAAAAAGGGCTAATAAATACAACCGTCAGAGCTATTCAAAACGAACAGCTCCTATCTAGTTTCTTCCCATCCAATCAACAACAAAAAAATTGGACAGCGAGAATGATTAGCTAACAACTTAGCACGCTTTATTCCTATATTTTTTCTATCTTCATAAAAAGATGTTTTAACGACTGAATGACAATCAGTTGTAGTAGAATAACATATTTATGTTGAGTTAAGCTCTATCTATAAATAGCGTAATATGCTACAAATTGGAAACAGAGATGATTGAAAGCAAAAATGCAATTCATGTATGTAGATTTATAATATTTTTTTAAATAAGAGTATATATAAAATATTCTACCAGAGACTGAAGGGAAGAGAGAAGTTAGCATTGTTTTCATTTCTTTCCTATTTAACTATTTTATGGACACATTATTAAAATTATATTAAAAAATAATTTCATTCATTTGTTTTTTCCACTGTTTCTCTTGCCTCAGTCACATTTTACAAGTATGTTGGTTGATAGGTTAAGTAAGATGTGTCCAAATATAATTTAAATATCATACTCAATTATGTTTTTGAGATTAGGTTATGTACGCAATGATGTGTTATTTGTTTAACCTATTTCTAAATGTGAACTTATCCCTTGTTAATGAGTAGTATATTTTGTAACCTTCGTTGTAAATTTAATGAAAATACTACGTACTGTGTAATAGTTTTTCCAGCTGTGTTTCCGTAGAAGGTCTCCGACAAGTCAAGTCGTTGGTAAATATACATAATTATCGCTCGACGAACATGTTTTTTTTTTACTCGAAGCGATTTTCTGCGGTTTTTCACAGAACATCGCCGTAAAACTATTGTACACACTTACATCATATAGCAGCATTATATTGACAATATGTGGCCGTAAGGCAGATCGATATGTGATTTATAGTCAATCGTTATTATTTACCATGAACTAGAAAGGTTACCATGCCTCTATGATTTTTTTTTTCTAATAATCCATGTTAATAGATGTTCGCTCCTAATAAGAGCATATGTCACCCTAATACAGGTTTTTATAATGTAATAACAGACACAAAAAAAATTGTTTACGATTCAGATAATCATCTGTCACTCCCAAATTTATGAAATTAATTATTTAAATGTATTTTCAAAGGTTTCAGTAATTTTGCATTGCTATTTTTAAGATATTTTTTATTGTATTTTATCTCTTTTTATTTTGTAAATGCTTTCATATCAATATATAATTTACCAATTATTAATAAGAATTGAGTAATAATATAGTAATTGTCATACATATTACTGAACTTGTGTTTATTATAAGTCTTTAATGCGCCCGTTACATCAATTAGGTTAAAAACCCCTGTTTTAATGTTCGTTACTAAGTTATTTAACCTCTCTTTTTCGAAAAGAATAGAGATAGGAGAATATTGATAGGACAGGACTAGTGGTTAACTAATCGATCTCGCTACACCTCGTTATATTAGGATTGGAAAAGTGAGAGGGAATTTAAACATCACAAACAACCATGCCTCGATCGACAGACATCAGATCAACAGAAATCGATAAATCGATTGAAAAATGCTGTTCTCGTGACATCCGTCACCGTTGACTACTGCGTCACAGAATCGACTAAACATATAATAGGTAAGAAGGTAAGTAAAAAAACTATAAAGAATATTTTAAAACATTTAGTGTATACTGAACATGGATTATCGAAACATAATTAAATGTAATACGCATGGAATTTAGATGTCAGAAATTATGCATATATTTGTACCTATGATCGATTGACTTAAAAAATTATATATTTATTCATTGTAAAAAATAATCATTTCCGTTCGAACAACAGAGGTGAAATAATTGCCCTCGTCGTAATTTACATATTTAACAGTTAAGATGCCAAAATTGAAAAATCGTATAATTTATCATATTTTCTATTACATTGTATGTATACAGTGATTGCTTTATTTTTGGTACACACATCCATAAAAAAAAAATAAACGTTGTGTATATTAATCAAGATGAATTATATCAAGATGATTTTTTGAATGTATCTGTCACAAATAAGTTATAGTCACAAATAATTATTGTAGTTGTCGAACTCAATTTTGAAAGTTTTATTGTTTGTGATATGTTTGTAGTGAATAGCGAAAATTTTGGTATAAATAGTCCAGAATTGATTTATATTATTACAGGTATTGGACGATATAAGAACTACGTTTAAATATCAACTCACGGGTAAATAAACAAAAAAGTTCATGTATTAATTGTATCTTGATGGCTTTGTATAACTTCTCGGGTGACACATTTTTCTAATTTAATGAATGTAAATTTTAAAGGTTATAAATATGCTATTTGACAATCAGGGTGTAAAATAAATTTCTATTGTTGATTGATTTCTCAATACTTCTATATTTTAAAAGGTTATATATAGAATTAAAAGTTATTTAACGTTTATTAAAACACATTGTTCGTAACTTATCAAGAAAATATGTTAGCATATTGTGCTTAAAAACAATACATCAGTATTTTTCCTTGACTCAAAGTGAAGGTAATATGTTTAAATGTGTCAATTAATCATGGTTTGAATAACGTAAATAAATGAAATAAACAAATTAATACAATTTGAGCAATATGGAACTATTTCAAAGATAAGTTATTTTGCTTCATTAATGTACCTATACGAATGTGTAAAATTGGTTAAAACACATGATAATGGAAAAAAAACGTTGTCTTTAATTGATTTCAATGATGTATAATAATTGAATTATATTTAAGGATACTTATTTAATGTTATTTTAATATAAATTATTGGAATAAGATTTCAATCTCAACCACTCTGGTCTCAACCTAAATTCTTACTATTAATAGAAAATTTAAATTAACTTTGATTATTCCACGTATTGTGTAACTAACTGTGACACGTGTTTCGCCTCTTTCAGAGGCATCTTCAGACTTACTATCGCAAAGTTTGCTTAAGTAATGAAGCAAGATTGGTTCTAACATTTTAAAATTATAAAATTACAAAATGGATTGGGTTTTTCTATTAAAATGAACTTCCACAAAGTTACCGCCGAAACCATCGAAAGTATTAAATTCTTACTGATAACATTACGATTTTAATATATTTCTTATTCATAAAAAATAAGCTAGAATATCCTTTTTTTTCTTGAAAACGCCATGGGTTACACCAATCTTTTTATGAGTATATAATAAGTTACATCTGATACTACATATTTCATTATGCGGTGTTATATATTTTAAAGTTATAATTATTTATTTGCAATCTTTTTAAATTAATTAATAATGAGCGTGTTGTTGGTATTAATCGTCAGGTATTTTCTCGCTCAAAATTTCAAAATTATTCCAGTTACAGAATAATTCAGCGAAATTAATTTGCAAAAGAAATTCACGCGCATTTCCGGTTATGAATGAAATTAAACTGATTCACCAAAAGTGTTTCGACATCCGATTTTGAAACAATTAAACACATGTGTGACTTTAAATTTACACCGCAAGCGATATTAAATTAATGTTACTTAATCGTTATTACAAAAGTGTATTTTATATTTGTGTATGAATCAAAATTATTAATATAACGTATGTGTGTTTTGAATTTATGTATTAACTCATTTCTACCAATTTTATTTTAAATTGAGCCTTCTTTCTCATATGTCAGTCAACATCATGGTATAGATTAGTCATAGTTATTTATGTTTACCTGTCCAACGAGGGTCTGGCACAGCATGAGGATAATTTTGAGGGGTGTGCTCGCTATGTAACTCCCGTGCGCCCAAAGTCTGTGTGCTCCACATGTTGATCCTAATATTCCCACTAATGAAAGCGCCAAACCTGAAAATCGGAAAAATAAATAGATATTTTTAACAAGAAACGATAAAATTTCAGTTTTGATGATTAAAACCAGTCTTGATCCTTAAGTGAAATTGAGGATGTGATCTATATTTGGTTTACACATTAGTTTACAGAACGTTTACGATCAGTATTTGTAAAGGGTTTTCAGAATTATTACTTAATATAATACTTTCTGTTGATAGTTATGTAGTACCAAACAAAACCACTTACGTTTAATGAAATTAAAAGTATTTAGATGAACTCTCACGTTATTACATAAAAAAACATATTACAATCGATATTTTTAAGGTGTTAACCATAAGCAAAGACTTTTAATAAAAGAATCATTATACAGTGAAATCTCTATTTTTAAGGGACCGAAGAAAAGCAGATAGTATATAGACAAACGCAAACTGGGGGAATAGATTTTTATATTTGTATAAAAAAACACCCAAATTGTTTAAGTTCATATTTTTGTGTTGTACTTCAAAAGAATATTTGTTAATGTTTGGTCGTGTTACGTGTGCGTTATTCAATGTAGTGAAATAGATAAAATGCCTTCAATTTACCTTAAGAGTATATACTTTTAATTGAATTTTTAATAATTTTGATTCAAATCGCGAGGAATGTGAACGGAAAAGCGAGCATTTAAATAAAACGAGACTAGAATTTACACTGACAGTATTTTACTTTGCTAAGCTATGTATATTCATGAAAGATATTTGAAACATGTAAGATAAATACTTCGAATGTCCAATTAATAATTTTTCCTACAATTAAATCATTAAAATCTTGCCGATCAATGCGTACATAATGATTCTGTAAAACGCCACCCGATATTAATATTTTAATTATGATAATATTAATTGCAATGCCTTCTCAATTAAATGACCTTTTAAGATATCAATGTGACTTTTTAATGCGATCTCAACAATGAATGTTACTTCAAGATCAAGGTAAGATTAACATAAGTAATTTAACTTGAATTAAATGACATGACGCAAGGTTTTGCCCTATGCACCAGAATACATAATGTAATATCATCAATCGATCAATTAAAAATAGTACATTTTTATTCAAGCAGCAGTAAATATTAACTTTACTTAACCCTTTTCAGGTGTTTACTGTCAATACTTGGTGGAATGGCATTATAATAAATAAGACTTGTATTTCTTATCAATTGACAATGCTCACCATGAGCGAAACCGGTGCTGATCCAATAAATTGTATGTGGAAAAATTACTAAAAATGTTTTATTATTTCTATTTACTTAACCCGTTCAAAAAATATTATTGTAAGTAAATTTTCTGTTTTAATTGAAATTAGAACGTAAGGAATGTTTTTTGGAATCATCTTAATGTTATGCCTTTATAATATAATTGGGTAATATAGGAAAGTTATTAACTTGAACACTAATAATAAAATTTACATAATTATTTTGGTATCGCCTCTTTATTAAAACTAAACATATGTATAAGAATTGTTTGGTTAGATACAAACGACGTATGTGATGTGATTTTAAATTTTGCAAACCTTAGAAACGACGAGCTTAATGTAAAGGTGCAATCGGATAATAATTATTAACAATACAAATATCATAAAACATCAAAACATCCACGTCATTTTCCATCTAGGGATCGGATGTATGCAATGATTTGTATACATATTAAATAAAAAGTGTTTAGTTTTTAATATGATACTATTGTATGTAAAACTGATTTGACGCTTATTTGAATAAAGAAAATTCTTTATTATTTCTAAATTCTGCGTTGAGATGGCGTCACTGACAGTTTGACGTTTATGTTGTATAATATGAATAAAATATTTTCCGCAACGCATAGAACAGGAAAACTGCATTTATTAGGACTGTGGGTTTATTTACTTTAATGTTGTAATAACGATGTCATTTATTACGACGTTGGTTTAAAGTTACGCGCCTTAGAAAATCTGTTGCAGTCAAGAGCAGCTGCATATTGCAAAATCGTAAAACTTGAAATGACATAACTAATCAGTTCCGTCACAGAGGAAAACAATAAAAAATAATTTACTATAAAATAAACTATTACTGCAAGGTTAAGTAATGTACAATAATAATAAATATAACATTCATATAATTGATTTGTTAACATCACTGTTCAGTCGATTTAATTGGCATTGTGTAAATAAATAATAGTGTATTAACACAAAAACAAAGGATTCCATAGCTTTAATGACTACATATTTTGTATTTGTTTATGTAAGTATATAATTGGACTCTACACAATTGTATGATACAAAAGGGCGAGAAATATAAAATTAAAATGCATTTCTTCGACAGATTCGGCGGTAAAATTGTGAAAGTTCATTTTTAATATAAAATTAAATGTGATACATAACTTTGTTTTTCCAAAGCATATCTGCCAGTTATGAATTCAAAGATAATGTCGTTTAAAATTAAACATATATTTCCTTACAAGACGCTAATGTAACTAAAAATAAATAATCACTTGAATTTAAACTAATTTGCTTTAAATCAGTGGCTTTCAAACTTTATGTTACTACGCCTCCCTTTGAAAAATAATCCTCGCGCCTCCCCATCCTTTATTTCATATAATAATAAAGACACGTTTTAAAGAGTAAACAAAATATTTTCAACTGTATGCGCCACCCTTTACAATAGCAAATTGGAAATCGCAGCTTTAAATAATGTCATATTTTGTATCGTTCCAAGAATTTTCCAAGTCAATTTATTAAATGTAATGCTATAATTTGCCATATACATAAATTATGATATTAGAGTGGAGTGAGAAAAATATTCGTTAAGATAAACTCGATTAGAAGTACGAGTTTTCTTAATATTGTGATATGGTTAAAATAATGAGGAAAAAATAAATAATTATAAGTTCAATGAAAAGTAAAGTAATAACATTGTTTTAATTATTAATTTTTACCGTACTAGTAGTTTTCCACGGAGGTTTGCGACCTTGAAGCTCCATTAAAGAGGGAGAAAGCTGTATAGCAGATGTGGGCCTTTCAAAAGTTAAAGCGAGATAGCTGACGCTGGTACTAAATAACGCACAACAGAATGCAGTTTTCCCATAATCAAAAATTTGAATGAATGAAAAAAACAATTTTTTCCAATTTTAAATAGATTAAATAAAAAAAAAGATTCTGCTCTGATAGTTTCAATTTAAATAAAAAAAAATACTGCTTCAAATGAGATAACAAAAGAAAAACAGTTTCATTCAGCCAAAAAATGAAAATTTAATAAAGATATAAAATGGCTGTGTAAATAAATAATTATAATAACATATAGGTACTTACATTATATTTGATTACTGGGTGTGTATTAAGGGAAATAATTGAGAGATAGAGATAATATAAATTCATTCGGGTCCAATGGCGCATCGGCTAGCGTTGTAGGTTTCGGTGCCAGACCTCACGGGTTCGAGTGCCAGTACCAACAGCATTTTTTCGATCGATTTATCGATTTATGTTCGAAGGCATGGGTGTTTTTGATGACTAAAAGTTCCCTACCACTATTTCCGATTCTTGAACAACTGGGCTCAGCGAGAGCAATTAGTTAACCACTAATCCTATCCTAGCCGTATATTTATATCCCTACTAATCTCTTTGGAAAAGAAAGGTTGAGCGACTGAATAACAAACAGTTCTCGTATAAACAAATATTGTAAGGAATTATTGGGAAGCGATATTGGGAGCAGATATGGATAAAATAAACAATAACTCAATTTCCACCGATTTAAACATAATCGACGTGACATAAGTGAACGCATAAACACTGATTTTAACATATCAGTAAAAATATAAAATACGTATATGAATGTATTTATTACATTATTCATCTCGCAAATATGTTTTATTATTTCCGTCTCAATCTAAGACCCAGGTTTTAGTAAAAGGTAGTCACATATCTATAGTCTATTTTTTTATTTACGGATAAATTACATGTAAATAAACAGCAATGGAAGAAATTGTTTACCGGTTATTGAAATTCGACGTTCAACTGAAAGCCCTAGTTGTATACACTAAGCAAATTAAAATAAATTCTATACTGTGACCTGCAACGAGTATCTTGCTTGGCATGGAATTTCATACTGGGTAATACAAACAACCTACATACAAAGTAAAGACTTTTTGTAGGGAATATTATGTTTAAGTAATAATTGTGTAAGGTAATCCGTTAAGGAATCTACTAAGCTTTCAATTGTTTTTTTTTCATCATTCTTCAGAACCACGACGATTAAGAAGAGATTTTTAAATTATTATTTCACCCAGGTTACAACAACCACGACCTGCTACCACTTCTATATAATATTCTGATATGTGACTACGTTTGTCGTATTTAAAACGTAAATATTTGAAGAAAATTCTTCAAGATGATGGAAAAGATTCGTTTAGACCCACTAGCACTCTATTGGAAACCGTGATCTTTTAAATGCTGTATACAAGTTGGTTTCACACCACCACCCGTTGTGTATATGCAGCCAACGTTTTATGGCCGCCTTTCACAACGTTATCGACAGACAAAATGAGTCTACCCCTCACATTCATGGCCCGAGCAGAACTGCACAGGACTGATTTTGAACCATCCACTAATATGCTTAAAAAATAAAATAATAATAATAAAAAAGTGTGACTAGCTCAGCCACTTAAATCAAGTTGATATTAAGTATCTTGTGTATAATCTGTGTACTGAGAGCTCGTCGATGTAGACGAGCTTAATGACTCTAGAGAGAAATCAAGGTTGTGACGATCCCCATATAAAATTGCAAACATTTCAAATGCCGTGAAGTTAGCTTTGGTTGCAATAAAGTCAGCGTGGCCTATTGGGCCCGTGTGAGGACGGACCACAGCAAACAGTTCTGCTCGTTCGGACTCCATCTCACAGAACGTGATTAACGTCCTGCTCGTCGGCATACCCACAAGAGCAGTCCGGCCTTAAAACCAACTTGCCCAGCGCGAATAGTTTTGCATTGAGCTTGCCATGGCCGGTTAGAAACTGACAAGTCCAATGTGATGGTGTTAGTGATTTTATTGCAAGCCTCCAGGACACGTCTGGGCACGTTTGCTTTATACAAGTAATTTTACGACAAATACAAGCAATATAATGACAAAGTTTTAAATGAAAATTTTGCATAACATGTTAATGGTGATGCCATTGGAAAGAGCTTTAATATTGTTCAACTTACTGTATTGCATCTACTGTCGATATATTCCGCACGGACGTGAGTGAATTTAGTTAGTGCTATATTTCAAGTAGCATTTGTCCAAACTTTCTCTACTAATCGTCAGGTTTTACTATTTTTTGTACTATATGTTTAAAATTGGTCGCATTGCAAAATCAATGTGTATAAATATAAAAAATAAATGGAGTCAAAGAATCTGACTGACACTGGGAAGATTTTAAAAACTTACAGAAGAGTGTTGTGAAGAGTCTAGCTTCAGCGAAGGCTTGCCACACTCCATAGAGTGATAAGACGTGGATGTGGATGTAGAACAGCACGTGGGGCCAGTTTGCTTGTCGTTTAAGTGTTTTGTCCACTGCTTTGTCTTCACCCATTTTAAAGGTAACTGAAATAAGAAAACAGTATTTTTTGATGATGGTATATTTAAAATAAAGACCAAGCCCCGTTTTGTCAAAAACATTAAAATGATTGGTGTCGTTTTTTGAGTTCAAAATCGTAAAAGATATTTACAAACTCCATTGTTTTATGAAAGTATATACAAGTTCAATGTAAGAATATACAAAGGCACCAATTTTATCGTTTTTTGAGACACTTAATCATTGCGGGAAAACGATGAATGTTTGATTATTTAACATTGTTCTTACCGACACTATAACAAACTAACGATATACAGTAATACCCCGCTTTACGCGAGGGATACGTTCCAAAAAAAATCGCGTTAACTGAAGTTCGCGTATATCGAGGTTTATGATTAAACATAGTCAAAATTTAATGCAAAAAAATACAAATCATTTTATTCAATCACTTTAATTCTAAGAACACTTTATGCAATACATACTCTTATTTTTTACGGAAAAATACATCTATTGTCTTTTGGGTAGCGTTTTGTTTACGTTCTTGTAAAATACGTTCATAACACCCAACACTGTTTTTAATTGTTTGACACACGGTCAAGACACGGTCATCATTATTGTCTATACTCTGCAATATGTCCAAACCTGAATAAATTTTTGAAAGTGCATTTTGTATTTCCCCTGAAGATAAAACTTTCTCTTCTACCTTTTCTTCCTCATCGTAGATAGGATTATTCTGTACTAACATTAACTAACATTACGGAACAAATGAACACACGAAACGAACGAGGAAATCCCCATAGAACAAATTCGAAGGACGGGGAATTCCCAATTCTTCAAAGATAATATTCAGAGAAAGCGGGGATCCCGCAACCATAGAGAAGTTAATGACTAAATATGTTTATACGCACTCTTTCGCGTAATGCGAGGCATTTGAGCGCGAAATTTGAAATTCGCGTTATAGTGAAACCGCGCTTAACGGCGTCGCGCTAAGAGGGGTATTACTGTATTCGGAAAAACGAAGAGTACGGATTTGTCTATATTCTTACGTGCGCTTAAAACATGCAGATATGCAAACATTGTACAATTAAAGTGAATTGAAAACAATCATAACTATCCAACACTATTTAAAATATATGAAAATTATTTATACAACGTATAAAAATGTGTAATTGACACAAAAATGTTTAATATCGATTAAATCAAAACCATTATTTACGACACAACGTTTTTTTATCATTGCAGCGACTTTATATTTACGTGAAAAATATAGTCAAAAATATTATTTTTATAAGTTGCAGCGTAAGCTGAAATTGTA
The DNA here is from genome assembly GCA_030503985.1 of Himalopsyche tibetana. Lineage (NCBI taxonomy): Eukaryota > Metazoa > Arthropoda > Insecta > Trichoptera > Rhyacophilidae > Himalopsyche > Himalopsyche tibetana. The sequence goes on along the minus strand of JAPJYX010000009.1, from coordinate 3,462,495 downwards.
AACTGCTTTGCAAAACATTTTCGGAGACCGACAAGAATAAATAAAATATGAATGAAAAACAATGAACAATTCAAAGTACGCATGCAAAACAACGTATTCATTATTATGGTAGCAGGTCAAAGAGTGTACATTAAAATTCAATTTATAGAGTAATGGTAAAACATTAATTCAGCATGGGATAGTCAATTCTAAATAAAGGGTTATATCGATTAAAACTATAAAGTAGTAAATTAATAAAAATTAGATGACATAGCTTCATATATCTTTTATTTTATAATGTACATATTGGCATAATTTAACCTTTTCAGTACCGCGATGTTTTAATCTAAAAAACATTCACTCCCATACCTACCGCTTTTTAAAAATAATTTTTGAATAGTTTTAAAAAATAGTACTGAATTTATAAATATTAAAAGTTTACTTATAAAATGATATATATAGTTTAATATTTTCAAGTTGAGGAGCAAACATTCAAAAAGTGTTTTGTCACAAATTTTTAAAATGGCGTTTTATATCAATTCTAATAGCCCATAATAAAACCTATGAATGGAAATAAAAATTAGTGTTCAAAAAGGTTTTTTTTCATATTAAAATTAAATCATAAAGTTGACACATTCATACAAACCGTCACTTTTGCAACACTTAAATCATCATTTTCCAAGCTTTGTATTTGTGTGACAAAACACTTTTTGAATGTTTGCTCCTCAGTTACATTCGTGTTCTTCAGTGGATTTAAGGTATTCATGCCGTTCGTATGTAGCGGCCACCAGTGGCCTTACGGTACTGAATTGGTTAAGACGACTCTGTCAGGTGTGATTGGCATAATGTTACAAAGAAAATAATGAAGATGCAGATTTTTTGTAGGCTACACACGATACTAGTTATGAAAGAATTATATAAAAATACTAATATAATAATTAGAGTGATTTAAATACAGATCGATCCATATTCACAATATGTATTCGGAAAACCATATTTCATATGAAAAAATTGTCTATGAAATCTTTTAAAATGGGAATATTGTTTTTATATATTTTTCTCAAATAATGTAATGAATAAACATCGAAGAAAGTCTATATATTATTGTACAAACACGTGAAGTAAGTAACAATACAGTAGCTATTTAAACTGTCAAAAATAATACTCTTTATTTGAATATTAATTTATCAGATCCATATTTTTTTTAAAATGGCCGCCAACTGAACGAACAGCTGTTTTCGAAATGGACATGAAAAATATATAGCCGCATGTGTTAATTATATTAGAGAAATTTACACTAATTATTAACCTAGAATTGTTGAGATTCAAAAAATGCGTGAAGAACGGAATCGTTTTTGTAAATAACCTATGTATTCCTCATAATTATTTGACGGTAAGGGACTAGCACATTCAGAAAATGTCAGATAGACAAATTAAGAGCATTCAATACTAAATTTATTTTTATAAATTCCTATTTCGTTGCAGTGAGTATCCTTTTTCTATTAACTGTATCTTTAAAATAAGATATGAACAAATAAATCAAAATCCATACAAGAATCTTATATGTACTTTGTGTCAACGGCCTGAATAATTTTATTCAATATTTTTTTACTGAATTTCACCTGAATAACTTAAACTATTACTTCACACTACTGCAAAAAGTTAAGCTTTAATAGTTTTGTACTTTGGCCGAAAAATGTTTTAAAGGTATTTTAGCACTCAAACTGACAAACAATATTGCAATATATATAAGTCAAGAAGTATTCATATAAATAAATATATTATATTACATTTACAAACGAAATTGATAGCGATTGAGTGATACCGTTATTTTTTTACAGCTGACATAATGTGTATTCATAATTTTGATATTCAGTTTTAGGCGTGTAATACCGCCTTAGCGACAGTTTTACTAAAACTAACTTTGTGATGTCATTCACTGTTGAATCTGTTTTCCGTGAATGTCTACTCATAGAATGCCGGGTATTTTCTTAATATATGTGTTAGTAGGCAAATTTTTACACTTATTTCATTCAGAAACTTAAAACATATCAACTTTGCCTCCCTTCTACTAATTTTACAATATTAGATTTATTCATCCTGGTAATTAATTAACAATGAAAACTAAAATTTTCTATACACTTTCACTTTATATTTCGATAATCGAAAGTTTGCCTTTTGATTATCCTAATGAAATGAAATATCGCACCATTAACTCATCATTTTTCTTTCTGTCTATAGGTAACGCATGTATGTAAATTTTTGTATAAAACTTTGCTACGTGTAAGTCATCGTTATTGAATTATTTAAAAAATATTTTGTCTTCTTATACCGGTAAACATCGCTGAGTAAAAAAAAACATATTATAAAAAGATGCCAACAATAGAGAATTAAAAATTTATAGTGTTTATCAGTTGTCGTAAAATCTGTATTTGATACATAAAGTATAAATATAATTTTAATAAACATAGATTCTGCAACACAACTATGTCATATCCAAGATTTCTCAGAAGTGGGTAATTTTTAGTTTATATGGTAATCCATTTAAGTTTTATATAATAGTCGGATCGTGTGGAATTCAAACACATAATTACGAATAGCTAAGTAAGTAATATTATTATACACACGTCGTATTTATAAACAATTGCATGTCGAATCATTATAAAATCAATAAGCGGTCCCATATCACACATAGATTCTTGTATTCTGCACAAAATGTATTGAACAGTGCTTAGAAATTTTAACTACATATTAGTTTAAATGCTTGAAGTTGTCATACATTTAAAAAAATATATGTTTATACATTGATCCAGACGTAACTGTTTTTTTTTGGCAAATTTCATCCAGGCTCTACGGTTATTCGAAATAGAATAAGTAAATGATTGAGATTATCATCAACAATTGGTCGCAAAAATATATGCCTTTGTTTATTTGGTAACGTAAAAGGGCTGTCTTGAAATACTTACAAATAATAAACAATATATATGTAAATAGTTTTGACTGCAGTTAGATAATAGTTCACAAAACAAAAAAGAGAATAGAAACGAGTTTCCAAAAATTTGGAAGCAGAACATCAAAATTATTGAAATGTTTATAACTTTTTTCAATTTTTACTGGATGAAAGATATGAACGGATTTTAAAGTATAATAATTTAAATATAGTTATATGTACTAATTAGTACTTAATTTCACTATTTTTTAGCAATTATTTGGTTAAATTTCACTATAAAGAATAAATTATTGATATTTCAACTAGCGTGTAAGTAAAATCGATAATAGAAAAAAGATTGTCGACTATTTCGTTTTGACCTACGAAATTCATACGAAATGATTTGAATACATTTGATTTAACTAAGGAATCATTTCATTTCAATAAATAGGCCAATTTTTAAGTAATATTGCAGCACACATTTAATTAATGGTATACAAATACTAAAAGTAATACTTTATTTGTACACTAGTAGAAATAGTGAATCGATTGAAGATATATAAAATGTTATATTTACCTTTATAAATAATTGTAAAGCTACGCAACCAGCGCCACCGAATCACCTTCAGGTAACAGGATCACATAAACAGTTACGAGTTGTATAAATATTTAACAAATATTACAATCAACGTCCTACCCCTACGGTAATCGCGCACCGACTGCTCGAACTGTCATTACAAAGTTACAATAATTCTTATTCGAAGTGTGTGAATGACGTTAACGTTGTGTTCGTCCAGCCGATAAAGACAGCATGTCACGCTCCCTTCTGATCTCTGACCTTCCGAAGTGCGCCTGCCAGAATACAATTAATAAATTATCTATTGCGAGCGTAAAATAATTCTAATATCACTTACTGGCTGAGCGATGACTTTTCTTTTCGGCTATGCACTTTCAACATAGGCGGATCCAAAGGGGTGAAAACGAATGGACGAATGTGACCTTGTGCGAATAATCCTAGGAAAGTGGCTCGACTTATGTACACCTACGAATTTTGTAATGTAATTTTAACTTCTACTCAATATATTACATTTCTTGCTTAATATTATAATTTCTTTTCTGTATTTGATGAAAGTTTTACCTTTTTCCATCAAAGCGAAGGCGGCCAACCAGTATCCATTGTAAAATAACAATTTTATAATAATCGTCCGTTCAAACAGTTAAAAGTTTTCTGTATCACTATGTGGTTTTCCAAAAGTGTATTCCCTGTTGAGCTCTTTATCACGGGCAGTCCTTACATGAGCCTTAAAGTGGCGCAGCAAAAAATTCGGGCCCCTTATCAACGTTCCCTAAGAGCTGCGCGCGCGCATGGCCGCGCAGCAGTCCGCATACGTTCCAGATTGGCGCGCACACCAATACAACTTCATATTCAAAAAAAAAAATATATGGGAATAACCCTAAATTTGTAAAATAAATTTGAAGTCGAACATTTAGATACAATTGTTAATTCAAACATATTTTTACCATATTTAGGGAGAATTAGCGCGAGGTAGTAGTTTTTTCATGTTTTTTTTAAATCCGTTACTTAAGGTGACAATGAAACATATAACATATAATAATATAATATATATATAAATGCCTGGTGTAGGGGAAAAAAGCAGTTTCATTTATTCAATTTGATTTCATCTTATACCTTGTCCTGAGTTTTAATTATTGATTTGCGTAATACACAGTCAAATATAGAGTCATACATAGGGATTACAATATTCCAAGAATATATGAAAACCGCTTTTCCTTATTAAATACTGGTATTTTTTAAATACTAGTATCGCAATCTTCTTCAAATGTTTAATTATTGCAGTCATTGCAGATTACGCTGTAATTTATTTTCAAATCAATCAAAACTATTATAATTTTAGCAACTACTCATTTTATAACTATCTTAATTTTAAAAAAATAATGCGAGAAACTGATCAAAACCGATTTGGATGAGACCTTTGAAAAACGTTCCTCTTTATAGTTTTATTAATTTAATAGAAAATTTTGATATTACTCCTCGAAAAAAAAGACATAATAGGTATATGGGTATTTAGCGATATTGTAGCAGCAAATAACGTTAAAAAAGTGTGGAATATTTTTATTTATCCGTTGGCAAGACATTTAAAAGATTCGGCCAATGAAATGAATAACAAAACATTCTTCAAATTTAGTACGACCAGTGGCTTAACCACCATATAGCAAGGTATAGGCTTGGGTTCAGGGCCCCCTAAATTTCTATCCATATTTAAATTTTCAAAAAATTAAGAAAACTGATACCAAAAAAATTAACGATTAAATGGCGAGGGCCTTTTTCGTCTGTACGGTGTACGGATAAACTTGAATTAATGCTTGGTAAATAGCTGCTGTATTGTATATACATATATAAGAACAACATTTATTATCACTTAGTTAATAGCTATTGATGGCGATCTAGAATTGTTTTACTAAATGGTGGTTTTGATGACTTTCAATCAATTGAGAAAATAGTCACATACAATAAAATATTTTCTGTAGTTCTTGAAAATTAAATTAAAATTCCACCAAACACGTTCGGTCGAAATCATTAAGGACGTTATTTCATTTTTTTATCAAAATATCTTAAGTTAATAAACAACATAACTGTGTTTAAAAACTGGGTAGAATTAAAGGAATTGAATACGATATGCATAGATATGAAACAATTGCAATAAATGTTGGAAAATAAGTTTTTGACCGTTTCTAACCCAAAAACTAAATGAATCATTCTTATCTTGATCATCATTTCTAGCACCCAGGGTTTAATATTTTATACAAACACGGTGATATTGGTATAGCGGATATATAAACAACAAAAACCTGTATAATGTACAAAAAATACTGAACAATCTGAATGGAACCAAATAATGGTTTAAGGCAGCGACCAACAAACTTTCGTTGAGGAAAATGTAACGTGTTGTAGAATACTTAAATATATTTCATTTGCTTACGATACTAAGTCCATGAGTTCTTAGAGAAAACGAGAGGTTTCCGATAGCATTTCAGGAAATTGTAAATACTTTTATAATTGATGTTAATTGCATAACCATTTTTTACAATAAATTATAAAGAATATCTGACTTTCCATTGATCATAAAGAAGTAAGTATCAAATTACTCTACCCATCACTAGCAACGATACCTCTAAGCTGCGCGCGCGCGCGGCCGCACAGCAGTTTGAAAGTCCCCGCGCACTCATTCCGGGTTGGCGCGCACTCCAAGACAACTGTTCAATTAATGTTTGATTGGCCCGCACAGTCTGTGTTAAAAAACATTGTAAATATTTTTGCAAGGTGCAGATCAAACGATGCCATCTTCAAAACAAGAAAGCATGTATTTGTTTTCCTTTGCGAGAGTTATTTCTAACAGCTGCCTTTTCTATGTTCGGTAAAATTCAATGTTGTTCAAGTCCATTGCAATCAATCAGAGAGCATATTGAATATGTTTGTGTGTTCAAAATAGAAAAACTCCAAAAGCTTGTTGCATTTTACAAAAAATCGAATTATAAATTTACATTTTATAAAATTAATATGCTCAAATTTACCTATCGTAAAAAAATAAAGCAATCGGACTTTATCGATTTCTCCAATTGACATTCAATGGAGACAATCACATTTGATAGATAAAACTGGCTCATGCTATAATATTGTCAATTATGAAGAATTAATGTAAGAATTTCTTTATTCAAATAACGTATATTCTGAAAGTTTTCAACCATTCGATTTATTATTATTATTGAGAAATGTTGTTATAATAAATAAAATTCGGTGTAAGCAGTGCTTTTTTCCCATGAAACGCGATGGAGCGACGTTCCGGCACCTTTTTTATCTACATTTTAAGTGCTTCAAATCAATATTTGTAAAATGATATTTTTATTTTCCTTTGAAAAGTTTTGATTTTTTTTAAATCATGATCTCGCGAATAAGTAATAGCATTAAAAAAAGAATTATCAGCACTAAGATTAGACCTACAAGATTTGTAAAGTTGGTATTTGTGATATCTTTCCCCTATCTTCCAATCCTAAAATTAAACGGAGAAATGTTTGAGCTTTTAGTTAACCACTAATCCTGTACCAGCCTTATCTTACTGGCTTAACAAGCAGTTCTTGTAAAAAAAACTCTGTTGAGATACCTCCATTAGGAAGCCCTATCCTCTATGTTGAGAACGGACATGAATTAGAATGAAAAATAAAGCTTGACAAGAATTGAGTTCCGACACCTTTTTTTTTTTAAAAAAAGCACTGGGTATATAAGTAAAGCCCACCTCCTGCACATATGAAATTCACAAGCTATGAATAGAAACCCATTTGTAAAGCATCCCCCCTCCCTGCCAGTGCCTGTTACTACCAAGTAACTGTTCTATTTTATTTCGATTTAAATAATTGACTATTTGTCCATATTTAAATCGTGATAGCATGTGAATTAAAAATTTTAATGAGGGAAAAATAACTTTTGTTTGATTAGACATAACTGTTTTATTTTTAGAATCACTGGCTGTTGATGTCAAAATATTATGGTGTTATGTAAAAACTATTTACTTACTTAAAATCTTAAGGATATTCTAGCAACGTCTGTTAATGAACTATTTCTGCTGCATTCCATATAATGACATTATTTATTCATTCAATAAATTCATTAGTATTGTTGTTCCACTGCCTTACTAAAATTTTACTATAACAGATTAAATAGATTTACTTAATTTTAAGAAATTAACTCAATAGAATCTTGAAACCTAGTTACTTAAAGCTGATAAAGTTAGAAGTCATAATTTTGTTAGAATATAACATTACCAGTATATTATAACAGGGCTGTGGAGACGCGAGTAGAAATAATCTGAGAAAAATTATAAATGTATTCATCATATTGATTGGTGAAATCTACTAGAATGATCTGATCAACTCTGCTCAGCCCTGGTATATAAATAGGTATGAAGTCCACATTGTAAAATAGTGTCTAAAATCTTATTTGTCCGACCCATCAGGTCGAGGAATAAGAACTTTACAGCAAATTCCAGCTAAATTTAGGATTCAGATGGGTATTTGGAGTATTTTTTTTCATGTAGATCTCGAATGAATTAACCCTTTGAGTAGTGTGTTAATTTTTACTAAATTAGGTTTTTTCTTATATTTAGATTATTGCCGCACACAAAAATATAAAAACCTTTTTTTTGGATACAGACTAATCTGGGAAGAATATTAGTTATTATTTCAAGAAGTGATTTTTTTTTTTAAATTATAAAACTCATAGTTAAAAATGTAAAGTAAACTAGTTCTTTATTACTTTTGAATATTTTTCTAGAAGCTGTTACTTCGCTTTTGCATCATGATCTTTTTTGCTCTCATCTGTCTACATCTGCCGCTCTACAGACGTCGATTTCAGAAAGGAATAGATCCCAAATAGAATTTTACGCTCAATATTATATGGCTACCGATTTGTTTACAAATATGACGCTTTTTTAAAAAACATTTTCTTCATTTGCTGTAGAAAATAAAAATAAAGTGGTGGCCAAAAGTCACTGGTGGATGTGTCTTGTATCTATATCTGAAGAAATAACAAAAATTCAATAAAACATATGAGAATGGCAATGGATAATAGATGACAAGCAACTCCAACGTACATGTACGTTGATACTCATCGAAGGGTTAAAAAAAATCGCAGTCAAGTTTATATCGTGTGAGGTCAGATATCATTAAAATATAATGTGTAGATGCGTCAGACAAACAATATTTGAATTGATCGAAAGACTGGAGCAAAATAAAAATTGTTGGATAGTGGAGGAACAGTTAAGGGAAAGGATTCAATAAAAGTTGTTGAGAGACAATGTCTTTTACTGCTTGTCAGTAGGGCTTGAACAAGCTTACAGTAGGCACAATATGAAAATCAATAAAATCAATAGTAAATAACTTTTTAAATAAGACCGGCGGCTCACCATTGTTAAATTTATTTCCTTTAGCATTTACCTTCCTCATACAAGTAATTCATTTGTAATTAATACCATAGTAATTATATCTAATCCTTTCCCTGCATCCAGTAGAAAGGAGTAGGCCCCAACCTCCAATTTAAAATATTTAAGTAAAGAATCAATATCAATTAAGAGTCTATTTGTAAAAAAAAACTTTCAATAGTTTCCCTGAAGATGCTTCTCATAGAGGTGAAACACGTGTCACAATTTGTTACACAACCTAATAGATAACCAAGTTATCAAACTTAATTTAAATTATTAAACGCTTAATTTTGGACATTCGTGGTTTGATATTTTCGGACCACGTCTGTAAGCACAATAATCTTGACACTGTTGAAAGATTTTCTTATTTCACGTGACTTCTAATTCTCTGCATTATCCTTGGTGATTACGGGAAAAACAAAAAAAAGTTTATTTCAAAAAATGTTTTATTATCCAATTGCATGCTTGACAAAGAAAAATAAAAATTCACCAACATTCATTATTTTATTTACGAAGGCAATTTTGTAAAAATGCAAAACATACATTCGAGATGTACGTCTCCCAATACACATCTTCATTATAAAAATATGCCTTATAGTAAGAATTATTACAATTATTAGTAAAACATTGATAATAACGTTTTCCACATAATATATATATATATATTGACACATTAAAGCTATTAAATTTCGGACAAAGACAATATACCTCAGCAGACAATAGAAATATCTAGTACATACATAAATACACTGCAGAGATTTCAGAAATAAACTACGATACAGAATTTATTGGCATAATTACATGGCGTTTAGTTTTTAAGGAGAAAAGATTTCCATATCGATAGTTTTTACATTGAATATGCTGTAATAAATTTATATTTGTACCAATTTTCGGCACAATGAACAAATAGAATAAAAAGTACAAGTATTTTCTAGCCGGTATTGAATATTTCATCATTCCAAATTCTGCCTGATTTGTGCAAGTAACTCTGCATAATCACCATATTAAGTTATTTGTTGTTTGGTCTTCGTTATAGGTAGTTTTGACGTTTGTAATTATTATTTGGAATGAACATTTATAGCATCAGAGAAATGACATACCCGCATGTCTATTTGTGATTGCGTTTTTAAACTATTAACAAAATATTACTGCCCATCGGTACACATTATTTCGTTGACAAAAGACTGTTTCTTTTTTTTTTTGCAGACATTCGTTTGCTTTTAATTCTTGAAGATGGATAGATATCGTTGAGTAACTTTGTCAGTATACTCATATATTTAAAGGAATAAAATAAATCAATAAAATACTGGCTTGATTTTTGTGAACTTAATAAGCATTATAGATATTTTACACCGATGAATAACCAAGATGTCATGAATATATAGTACGGTAAGAATTTTGATACTTCATAATTCTTTTTCGTTTGATAAAACCATTTCTTATTTATTCCACAAGCTGTGTTAAAGAAGAAACATAGAGTATTATTTAAAAATATTAGAATACAAGAAAACTCTTTAAATGTCTCACATTCCGAATTTCCAAAATAGTCTTGTTTTTAATTAATATTTAATGCAACTAACCTGCAAGATATTTTTAAGATACAATAGACACCTGCGCAGCGTTATAATATTACATAAAATACAACAATTGGTCAGAAATTGTATATATCAATATAAATATAATATTTTCATAAGATGTTTATAAAGTAGACAATAATTTTTTTCTTTGTTTTATACATTCACCGCATTTTTTTTATTTAACCTTATAATAAACAGTATAATTCTCACTTAATATTAAATACTCTTTTTTATATATAAATGTAACAAAATTTATAGCTTTTACTTTGAATAATTTGAGAAATTGGTGACTTTTCTAAAAACCTCTTCAGTTGTTCATTGCTAATTAACAATGAAATTTATTTGGTTCGATACATACAAAAATATAAGATTTATCAGGCCGTTGGTCGTTAGTAAACCTACTCGAGATACAAACGTATCAAAAAAGATCTCGGACAAAGTAATTTGAGAGAGTATCTGTTTATTGTAGTGCAATATTAGAATAACCGTAATATCTGATTCATTCTACAATTCAATAATGACAGATGCCACTGTGCTCCGATCGATCGTAGTCGACTCAATGTCTGCAAATACAATAAAACAAATATAATATATTATTAGTAATAAAAATAAAAACACTTTAATTTAAATACATAGGTACTTTTAATTTGTACAAAAAATATTATTGATACAAAATCAATTGTGAAGTACGCATGTTTTAGTAATATTAATAATAAGTAAAATTAACAAACAGCGGTACAAAAATACTTTACCTTTCATTAAGAGCGTAAATGTAACACCGTAAACATGATAAAAATTCTGCAGAATATCGTTTTGAAATTATTCAATAACATTTCCTAATTAGTTATGAAAATTAAACCTCCGTAGATTAAACCGTCTCCGACTAGGATTCTGTAGCATTGAAGGTTGTACTTTCAGGCTCTCGTTTAAAAAGAAGAGCCGCGTGAGAAGCTATTCTCGAAACGTTGAATTAAAAATCACAGGCGTTAAAACTAAACTTCTCAAACTGTTCAAAAATGAGCAAAGCTTTCTATGACATTATCAGCTACTTCAGTCGAGTTCCAACACTTTGTGATCAAAATTGAAAATTACTCATATTGTTAAACACACAGAGGTGACCAGACTTTTCGTAAACTTAAATATTACATAATTACCGAGACCGCGTTGCTTTTTTAAGCGTTGGCTGTATGCTTATGTTGAAAGTGGAAATATCCACAGCCGTGTCTCGATAAAGCCAAATGAAAACTTTAAAATTCTTATCCGAAACATTTTTGGTTTATCTTTTTGGGGAAATTAGATCCGGCCACCCGAATTTTTATTGAATACGCTCTCTCTGGATTAACGCTAATGATTAATTATTAATAAAGCTAATGTAGTATAAAGATGATAAACTTAAAAAAACTGAAACAAGTGATGTCGAATTTTACAGCAAACATGAAAATAACTATGAGGTAGAAATCAATGAGATAATCACTTATAAAACAAAAATAAATTAGTCTATATGAAATTATTTCCTGCGATGAAATTATATATTGCTCAGATCGAATCTGCTTAGGACAGCCTCGTGATCAAATGAAACAGCTATACTGCAGAGCTATTTCAGTTTTCAATAACTTTGTTAAAATTAAAGTACAATTTTGAAACTGTAAAAGTTTCAACTCTTTGGGGCGCTGATAATAAAATAGATTATTTTAAGAAGGTACTCATAGTAAAGTCTATGCAATGATTTGTTTAAATATTGAGCTGTCACAGATTATTCCACGGAAATGCCGCAGAAAAACGATGTACATTATGTTTCTTATTAGCAATACAAAAACAAATTAGTAACTATTGTGTAATAATCTATTTTAATATTCGCTGAACTTGTAAATAAAAATTCACAAGACGTTTTGTGTGACATATTCTTCTAGTTATTTATTTGATGATAGAAAATGGCATTTCCACAAAATCAAAGACAAGGTCCCGCCGGTCTGACTGCAAAATAAAAATACAGTCAGTGTTTGGTAAAAAGAGGCGAATCATCCAAAATGTTTTATTACAGAAGTATTTTTTTTTAAATTAATTTATTCATTATCTGTTAATGATTATAAATATATGAACAGCCCTATAGAAAAGCCTAGAATAAACAGACAAATTTGCTGTTTTTACACAACAATATAAGTAAAGTGAATGTCGGTTTTGTCGCAAGAAAATAGTTGATTTACCCCTTTTATATAACACCGACCATATGTATTCAGCAATAGATTCATTTAAATCTAATTCAACTCCGTGATTTTCAATATATGCTCCATACAATAACAAATTCGAAGATTTTGCACACATATCTGGTTACTAAATTTTGTAAAACATTGCGTCCATTAACTAAAATACATATTTCAAATGGATACTCGAATACCTTTATAAAAATGAATGAAGAAAATTAGTCTCCAGCCGAAAAATCAATTGAAAATATTTTTTCACACCGTGCGCCCTTTCTTTATCATATTTAAAAAAAACCATATCCGCTCTTAATATCAAACATATGGCACTCTCAAAGAAGTACTTTAACGGTTGGCGGTTTAATGAGTACCGTACGTTAGCCAGCTGCTCAACCTCGCTTTCCAACGAGTGTACCGATAAAACATGGTTATATTTTCAAGAGTGAGAAGGTTTGAAAGCCTCGCATATGGATACTTTTGTCTTCGATAATTGGACGGCGGTCTCAAGCTAAGAGCATGTTGACTAGAAACTAAAATGATAGAAAATGAAACAAGACGTAGAGATGGTATGTGAAAGAAGTAATGAAACAGTACAAACAGAATAGAATTTGATACAAAAGAAAATTGGACAAAATGCAAAAATTCTTTAGGAAGAAACCCACGATGAATTTATTCATCAATTTTAATAACATGTACAGTTATATAAAGTATGTTCGTCAGCATACCTTCATTATGAAACTCTTTGGAGGGATCTATTATTGATTACTCATAATCTTCAGCGCAAAAAACAGATATCATGAAAACAACTATGCATAATAATTTTATCATACTTTCATTGAAACGATTGAGCCGATTCGGGTCATTCAGACTGTTTTTATCCACCTACATAGTTGTTTACATTATATTTTACAATAACGTCTATCGACTCCCACTGTCGCGGGACCGGTACACATAATACTAGCATTGAAAATTTGGACCATAAATAACTGTTCCAGTTTGTGTGATATTTAATATAATACTGCTCGAGTAAGTAGGAACAATCGCAAAGCTCCCGAACGGACCAAACTTCACGTGGAGTGAGTCTGTTGAATAACAAACAATAACACCGTAAATTTGTTTTGTACTTGTGCAAATTCTACTATAAAAAATTAACCATACTGACCCCCGCATAATTCACATCCAATCTAATCTTACATCGATTGGATGTTTATTCAAGTAAACTAAATAAATAAACAAACAGTTCAGTATCGAGAGAATTCATTTGTTAAAGAAATTTACATAAAAAAATAAAGATAAACAAAGTTTGTCATTATTTTAGGTGCGAAAATTAAGAGACAGATGAAACTGTTCTCTTTAACTGATGCTAGTTGAGTTCTACACCGTGATGCCATCAACAACCAGTTAATATAAATATATATCGACACGCACTATGTACCTGTTTTCAATCAAACTATAAATTTATGTGAATAGTGAAATTGCAGTCCTAATTGAGCAATCATTTGTGGCAGTATTTCTATTTTTTGTTGTTGATAAAAACATTAGAAAAACAATCTTGAAATGGTAAGGATCTACTCGAGATCTTCATAAAAACAAGCGAGTGCACTCGTCACCGTAATAAGGACATGTCGATATTTAGAATGAGATAGTTTCAATGTTGATTTTTATACCAAAAACTCTGATGTGACTACAACACATTTAACAAAATATTATATGTACATAAATTTAACACGAGACAATATAATACAAGACGGTTATAGATTTAGCATCGTTGATGAAATTTGGGAGAGTTGTCGGCGCTCATTATTTATTTAACAAATAATTTTCTCGATACGCCTCGCTGAAAATATATTCTTTATAATTTAAACGTTTTAAACAAATAAAACTCGCCAGTTTTCCTCTAACATATAAACGTGATTTCGTTTCACATTCGGGTCAATACAGTAAGTACACATTACGAATAGATAAGTATCCCGACTGTCGCTGCAAACTCAACATAACTTGTTGGAAAACGTTCACCAGCTAATAACATGAAACACAAGCTGCACCGACTCACAATGCATATAATTAACATATTGATTCAATTACGTTTTGTTTCGACTACTAACTGATAATTGATTAGTAAACTATAGAATAAAATAAAACTAAGTATTCTTTAAAACTAACATAAAATCAAAATGTTCATAAATTATCCAAAATGTAACGACAGAGAACATTCCTGTGCAATTTATTATTGAAAAAAATTGTCAGGTCTGCAATATTTTATAATGTATATTCAATAGCAGATTCTAAGTAATAAATTACATTTTTCTTTCCATCTTCCAGTTTTGTTTACACAGAATTATTTGATGTTATTATGAGGCATTTTTATTCATTGCAACAAAACTAATTTACGATTTAGGCCAAGTTTTATCATTGTGTATCGATGCAAGGATGTTCTGCGAAACGATAAGACACAACTCGAAAATTAGAAGAATTAAAATATTCATTCCCGTAGCTTTTTAAATGTATACACCCAATGTCTTTACAATTACAAAACACTACAGACTCTGAAACACATGTACAACAAACTATTATATATTATTTAACACCGGTAAATAAAAAGAAGATTCAGAACAGAAACATTGATACACCATGTCGTAACATTGAATTAAAAACTATGCCACAAATATGGTCGGTAAGATAATGAATGCATGGCGTTCATTTCAAGAGAACTGTGTTATTTTGCTGACAGCAAAAAGAGTAAATGATGACTGCAAACCTAGGAATGAAATAAAGCTCTGTTTCAATTTGAATAATATTGAATATCACAATGTTTCTTAGACGGTTTTGTCTTTCATATTTTTCAGTTCCTCCTGATCCTCCAGCGGAATATCTTTGTCGCCGTATCCCCAGACCGGGGTTATCTCTGGATTGTGATGGTCGATTTGGAAGCTGCCGTCTCCGCTTTTGACAGCGCGGCGGGCGATCATCTGAGGTGAAACTGACTTTCCTGAAAATACACGAAAAAGCATGAAGTTACAGGATAAAACTTTGGAATTATTGATTTTATTCACTACTACATACGTAAAATACGTGACCCTTCATATATTCATATAGCTCAATCAAACATTAACAGCCACCTGTTAGCAAACACATTGCGTCAAAAAAAAATTAGTTCGGAGAAGTCTAAAAAATTCAAAAACAACTGAAATCTTTCATGATAAGTATTGCCGCCTGTGTGGTTGAGTGGTCAACGTTGTTGGCTTCAGCTACGGAGGGCCCGGGTTCAAATCCCGGTACGGACAGTTTTATAAATTGATTTTTCAATCGATTTATGAATTTCTGTTCAAAGGCATGGGTGTATGTGATCTCTTGAATTCCCCCCTTTCACCCATCCTATCCTATAAACGGGGCATATCGAGAGCGATTAGCTTACCACTAATCCTGTCCTAGCCCTATCCTTCTATCCCTACTCTCTTTGGAAAAAGAGAGGTTGAGCAACTGAGTAACAAGCAGTTCTCGTAGAAACACTTCTGTTGAGATAAACTCCATTAGGAGTCCATATGCTTCACATTGGGAGCGGACATGGTTAAAAAAAAAAAAAAAAAATTACTATATAGTGGAAATTGCCAAGATGAGATTAATTTCAACAATAGAATTTTTGTTCTATTACTGCTTGTTAACCGTCACACATTTTTTTTGTATTGATTCCCAAATTTCCGAAGGCAAGAGGTTAGCTGCGCGGAAATTTCAATGGCTGCGCGGACCGATCAAATATTAATTGAACTGTCTTGAAGTGTGCACCAACCCGGAATGAGTGCGCGGGAGCGTCCCAACTGCTACGCGGCCGCGCACGCGAGCAGCTTAGAGGGAATGTTGATCACGACCAGTTTTCGCTTTTAGTCAAAATTTTCAGCTGACTAGTGTTTTATAGATTAATGTACTGTGTATATATGGGGAAGCGGTTAGCGTTGTTGGCTTCCATGCGGATTTATCGATTTCTGTTCAAGACATGTGTATTTGTGATGTCTAAAAATTCCCTCCACCCCTTCCATAACTGAGTGTAGTGAGAGCGATTAGTTGACCACTAGTCCTGTCCCACCCTTATCCTTCTATCACTACTACTCTCTTTGGAAAAGAAACGTTGAGAAGAAGAAGAAAAGAGCAATTGGGAGGAAATTCTTAGAAATCGGTAAATCAATCAAGAAAAATTCTGTTCGTATTGGGACTCGAACCTGTAAGATCAGGCACAGAAGACACCAACGCTAACCGCTGCGCTAGGACCCGTGGACATGCATCACTACTTGAATTAAAATAGACTTTTGTCACCGTGTGGGGACACCAATAATGGATAGTTAGCAGCAAGCTAATAAAATATAAATATTATTCAAATAAACTAACATTAGGCAGCAAGGCATTTTTCTAAATAAAGGAAAACCCATATTTTTGCATGACGGAATCAACAATGTTTTAAAAACTTTTTTAGTAATGATAATAATGCCTACCTACAGTAAAGTACAGTAATACCCCGCTTTACGCGAGGGATACGTTCCGAAAAAAATCGCGTATATCGAGGTTTATGATTAAACATAGTCAAAATTTAATGCAAAAAAATACAAATCATTTTAATCAATCACTTTAATTCTAAGAACACTTTATGCAATACATACTCTTATTTTTTACGAAAAAATACATCTATTGTCTTTTGGGTAGCGTTTTGTTTACGTTCATAACACCCAACACTGTTTTTAATTGTTTGACACACGGTCAAGACACGGTCATCATTATTGTCTATACTCTGCAATATGTTCAAACCGTAGGGTTAAATTATGTATGTATCTCCAATAATGTTAAAACAAAACTGCCAGCCGACCGAACTAACATTACGGAACAAATGAACACACGAAACGAACGAGGAAATCCCCATAGAACAAAGTCGAAGGACGGGGAATTCCCAATTCTTCAAAGAGAATATTCAGAGAAAGCGGGGATCTCGCGACCATAGAGAAGTTAATGACTAAATATGTTTATACGCACTCTTTCGCGTAATGCGAGGCATTTGAGCGTGAAATTTGAAATTCGCGTTATAGTGAAACCGCGCTTAACGGGGTCGCGCTAAGCGGGGTATTACTGTAAGTTAGTGACTAACATATAGTAATTTAACAATCTATGAATTACAAGTTTCTTTTTGGGAGAGGGGAGTATATCCAAAGGTTGTGGCATTACTTGGCGTGAAGCATATAGAAAATAATATATTATACTAACTGTCATACGCCCATCCGAGCTTAGCGAACAAATCGATGAAGCCAGTAGTGAGGTTGAATGTGTAATCTCCGAGCTCAGCAGTTTTGTAGTCCCACGGAAAGACGTGGTGATAATTATGCCAACCCTCACCCAAGGCAGCGATTGCGACGGCCAAATTTTCAACTGGACTGATATTTCTGCAATATAAATAATTTTATTTATCAAGCCCAAAGATGTGAAGTCGTAAAAAAAAAATTGTGACTCCAGCATTAACAAATGGTCTGAATATGTCTCCAACTCTTGTGTGAAAAATATGCTGAGTTTTATACACAGTTTATATAATATATGACGAATTTGATACCTGTCATAGGGTTTCTGTCCCCACATGTGAGCGACACTGTTCACAAAGAAAGCGATGTTGAGAGTGAATGTGAATCTGAAGTTGAAATTGATCCAGAAGCTATTCCAGGGAGTCTCTTGCCAGAGGAGCATGGGCAAACCGACGGGAATCAGAATGTTGAGGATGGCGAAGAGTGGCACGTACAATCTGAAATTAAATATATAATAGTTTATGAGTGGGATGGATATAATCAATACTACGTGTAGTTTTAGCCAGTAAAAACTTTGGCTAAACTTGATGCACTCTAAGAAATGTGTATTTTTGTGATACATAAATTTTGTAATTAAAACGGTCGGAATCATTTATCACACATTTTAAACATTCCGTCGACTACTGTTTTCAACAAATATTGAGAGATACCTGCATATAAATCGTATTTATGTAATGAATTAATAGTAAACAATTCTGCAGAAGTAGATGCTTGATTCATATATTTTTTTTTCATTTATTTATTGAGTTATGTAAGCTAAAAATCACTGCTCTCAGAACTATAAGCATGAAAAATGACAGAATCTCACATGATAAAATGTTGAAAATAGAGCATACCTTTCCAACATAGATAGATGTTTCTTTCAACTTAAATCCATTACAAACAAATTAAGATACCTAACTAACAGCATGCACTACTTCCATAGTGAATTGAATTCTACGACTGATTGAAAATAAAGTAAATTCATCAAAGCCTGTACCTCTTTTGCCACATGACAATAGGATCTGCTTCCAGATCGGCCATGTCAACAACCTTACGCCTGTCGATCACCTTGGGGTGAGGAGTCAGTACTAGCCAACCGACGTGAGAGAAGAAGAAGCCTCGTCGGGCATCGTGAGGATCTGAGTCGGTCTCGCTGTACTTATGGTGCACACGGTGGTCGAGTGCCCAGGTGTATACGTCGCGCTACAAAATTATGAGTTAAAAATATTTCGAATAATGTCCACACAAATTTAAACTATTGATTGAATAGTCTATAATAAAAAATATTTCATGTATTGTGTTAACTTGATGCTTGCTCGCCTATCGCCGGTTCTTACAGCTAATCAGTATAGCTATAAAGTGTATGTTGATATTCAAAAATTAAGCATTGTATAAAAAAATATTTAGTATGGAAGATTCATAACAATATCATCCATCTCTCCATTTCTGAATTAATTCTGTAAGCTTAATCATTTTTTTTGTAGCTCACCAGAGAAATGATTAAGCTGAATAAAATTTCCTTACCTTTCATAGTTATTATTTACTATCAATTAAAGCAGGCCATTATTATTCAACTCATGTTTTAACAAAACTTCACATGTCTGAACCATTAGTGACAAAATATATTTTTAGTAATTTGATATTTGCAGAAAGTAACATCCAATTCTTTTTATGACCCATCTGTCAGTTATCTTGACTTAAATTATAATATTAGACAATCATAAAAAAGAGTTATTCATTTACCTGTCCAGTGATGGTAAAGAGGAATACCAGCAAAAGGCGGAGAGGCCACTTGGCCTTGTATGCTCTGTGAGACCATAGTCTGTGAGCTCCAGCTGTGATACCGAATCCTGTCGTGTACACGGTCACCATGGCTGCAACAAGAGGGAAAAAATATATTGAATGTTATTTTGTAAAATCATCACTACAATTTTTGGCTACATTAAAACACTTCTAATGTTCGCCTAGATTTAATAACTCGATATTGATGTTTTAAAATTTCAGTTATTTTCTTTTGCATTCTTTCGTTTGCGACTTATACATAAATACCACATAATTATTAACTCATTTTTTGTGAAAAATTATTATACACATTCCTAACAGTCAAAAAACAACCAAACTTTACTGATCTCTACTGATATTATGCTGACTGGATGCGATGTGCTGAAGCGAATACAGGATTTCTTATGGCTATCTTAGCTTTTCGATATCTGCGAAAGCCACATGTGCAGTTTCAAGTATTGTGGTATGGCAGCTGGTTTTCAATGGACGTTTTTACAGTGTATGATAATGAAAAATTGATAAATCTGGTGTATCAACCCTGATCTATGCAATTGAAATATTTAACATTTCAAGGATGGATTAATGAAAGAAAATATATGGAATGACCTAGCTTAGAATCATAATAAAAGCAGTAAATTTTGTTTAAAATGTTTATTGTTCGAATACTAATTTAACAAAGTTAACTCAACGATTGGTAGCATTTTCTTGCCAAGGCACTTTTCTTTGTTTGGTGGAAAAAAAAACTTTAAGCTTATCTTAAACTAGTCAACCATCAATGTTTGCAAATCCACTTGTATGCGACAAACTGTCATATTTATAGTCGTACATGTGGCCTGATTCACTGTTGACAGTCTGAGGACAATCACGCACAAGATAATGCCGCTTGGCCTTCTCACCTTGGAATATTTAGGCATCAAACACCACCGCTAAAACTAATCCAGTATCCTCCATAACGAAGTTCGGTGCAGACTATCAAAAGCCTTCATTCACATAACTGACAAAACAACAAGCAAGAGCACTGTCAAATTCATTTCTCTGCTGGAGGAGACATTGAATATTATGTATTTGCTAAATAAAGAGAGCTGATCTTTTAAAAAGTAACCCTGTTATGTGCTTTGATATGTTGAAACTGATTCAGTAATGTTATTTTATAACTAATTTTAGAATATCCAGTTTACGATAACTATGGCATAATCAAAAAAAAAATCAATGTTATAACAATTAGAATAATTGATAATATTGTTACGATTTTTTTTTATGTAATTATAGTATTGTCTCACGATAAGAAACGCTGATAAAATTATCTATGCCCGGTATAAGCTTCGCTTAGCTGACGACAGATGGCCAATATTCGCGAAACACGTTCGTCCAAAAACCCTAGCGACCGAGCATTGGACGAGGTCAAGGACAGAATGATTTTTTTTTGTGTTGCCAGTTTCAAATTACACCCACGCGCGCTGATTCAGCAGATATGATACATGGAGGCATTTTATTCGCGAAAGAATGACATAACATGCTGGACCTGCACAAGACTTTGTATACGCAATTATGGTAACTTAGTCAATACAACAGGCCGGCAGAGTTGCTTCATTGCGGCACCAATGAATAAATGGCAAGACGGAACCGTTTATTGTTAGACATTATGACTCAAAAATGAAATCATTCATTTTTATATATATATTTACATATGTACTATATATATTATACATTTTTATATAACACCTATAATGTTTATTATCATTTGCGCACTGTTAATTTTTTTTATGCAATGAATAATTTCATAACATCAACAACATTTTTCCTGTCAAGTGTCATGTGACAAGGTTCATTGAACAATTTGTGATAATAAGAAGTGTTCAATTAATGAAATTCCACAGAGAATTAACAAAGCCAGAACCACAAAAAAGATAAGATTAAACACCAATTGACCCAAAATAAAAATCGAGAAGAAATAATAACATATTATACATATCTCAACTGTGCTATCTATAATTGTTTATTTTTTTTGAGAATTTAGAATATGGTTTATCTTAAATTATAACAAGGGGCTCGCGCGAGCCCCTTACAGCCACCCCTGCTTTTAGATACCGTCAATATATTTTACCCACTGATTAATAATATTTGTAAAGGTCCGTGATTTAAACTCCGACAAAGACAATCATAAACATGTTGATTTTCAATTTATATAATTGTAGATTATGTATTTGAATCCAGGACATGTCAGTTACTAAATTTTGCGACGTTCGCATGCCCCCCTTTCTCTAGCTGTTTCAATCTGACACGTGACGGTGTGTGGTAATTTTAAACATTTTATTTTGTTTTATGAAATACCATCGCTCGGTCATAGTAAATTGCAACATAAGACATTTATTTCTAGTTTTATTACATGTGGCTGGAGCGGCCTTCTCGCATGGCCAAATCGGCAACAGAATCAAACAAACATACCAAACTAGGGATTATGTCATTTTCAATTTTTAAAACCGGTATTTGAGTATGAAAAAAATTGCAAAAATACCGGGGTCTGGATTTTGCTAATACCGATATTGCAACCCTATTTATACCGAACTGACGAAATATAAGAAACAACTAGCTGTAAGCCCGTTGCTCAGCAACGTGAGATTTTTGTTGCATAGTATTTAATTTAATTTAATTTTATGTTATTTTATTTTATGGTATTTAATTTAATTTAATTTAATTTAATTTTATTTTATTTTATGTTATTTTATTTTATTTTATTTTATTTTATTTTATTTTATTTTATTTTAATTTATTTTATTTTTATAGTTAGCAGAAATTTCGTAAATTATTTAATATTTGGAATAATGTTTAAGTTTGCTAACAACAATTTTTCGTAGTAGCAGAAACTTCGGAAATTACTTAATTTTTAGAATAATGTTCAAGTTTGCTGACAACTATTTTTCGTAGTAGCAGAAATTTCGTAAATTATTGATTTTTTGGAATAAAGTTTAAGTTTGCTAACAACCATTTTTCGTAGTAGCAGAAATTTCGTAAATTATTGAATTTTTGGAATAATGTTCAAGTTTGCTAACAACCATTTTTCGTAGGAGCAGAAATTTCGTAAATTATTTAATATTTGGAATAATGTTCAAGTTTGCTAACAACCATTTTTCGTAGTAGCATAAATTTCGTAAAATATTCAATTTTTGGAATAAAGTTTAAGTTTGCTAACAACCATTTTTCGTAGTAGCAGAAATTTCGTAAATTATTGAATTTTTGGAATAATGTTCAAGTTTGCTAACAACCATTTTTCGTAAGAGCAGAAATTTCGTAAAATATTTAATTTTTGGAATAATTTTTAAGTTTGCTAACAACCATTTTTCGTAGTAGCATAAATTTCGTAAAATATTCAATTTTTGGTATAAAGTTTAAGTTTGCTAACAACCATTTTTCGTAGTAGCCGAAATTTCGTAAATAATTGAATTTTTGGAATAAAGTTCAAGTTTGCTAACAACCATTTTTCGTAGGAGCAGAAATTTCGTAAAATATTTAATTTTTGGAATAATTTTTAAAGTTTGCTAACAACCATTTTTCGTAGTAGCATAAATTTCGTAAAATATTTAATTTTTGGAATAATTTTTAAGTTTGCTAACAACCATTTTTCGTAGTAGCATAAATTTCGTAAAATATTCAATTTTTGGAATAAAGTTTAAGTTTGCTAACAACCATTTTTCGTAGTAGCCGAAATTTCGTAAATTATTGAATTTTTGGAATAAAGTTTAAGTTTGCTAACAACCATTTTTCGTAGTAGCAGAAATTTCGTAAATTATTGAATTTTTGGAATAATGTTCAAGTTTGCTAACAACCATTTTTCGTAGGAGCAGAAATTTCGTAAAATATTCAATTTTTGGAATAAAGTTTAAGTTTGCTAACAACCATTTTTCGTAGTAGCAGAAATTTCGTAAATTATTGAATTTTTGGAATAATGTTCAAGTTTGCTAACAACCATTTTTTGTAGGAGCAGAAATTTCGTAAATTATTGAATTTTTGGAATAATGATCAAGTTTGCTAACAACCATTTTTCGTAGGAGCAGAAATTTCGTAAAATATTTAATTTTTGGAATAATTTTTAAGTTTGCTAACAACCATTTTTCGTAGTAGCATAAATTTCGTAAAATATTCAATTTTTGGTATAAAGTTTAAGTTTGCTAACAACCATTTTTCGTAGTAGCCGAAATTTCGTAAATTATTGAATTTTTGGAATAAAGTTTAAGTTTGCTAACAACCATTTTTCGTAGGAGCAGAAATTTCGTAAATTATTGAATTTTTGGAATAAAGTTTAAGTTTGCTAACAACCATTTTTCGTAGTAGCAGAAATTTCGTAAAATATTTAATTTTTAGAATAATGTTTAAGTTTGCTAACAACCATTTTTCGTAGTAGCATAAATTTCGTAAATTATTCAATATTTGGAATAATGTTTAAGTTTGCTAACAACCATTTTTCGTAGTAGCATAAATTTCGTAAAATATTCAATTTTTGGAATAAAGTTTAACAACCATTTTTCGTAGTAGCAGAAATTTCGTAAATTATTGAATTTTCGGAATAATGTCCAAGTTCGCTAACAACCATTTTTCGTAGTAGCAGAAATTTCGTAAATTATTGAATGTTTGGAATAATGTTCAAGTTTGCTAACAACCATTTTTCGTTGGAGCAGAAATTTCGTAAATTATTTAATATTTGGAATAATGTCCAAGTTTGCTAACAACCATTTTTCGTAGGAGCAGAAATTTCGTAAATTATTTAATTTTGCGCATATATCGACAGCCCTGCAGTTTTTTAATTGTAAATTATTTAATATTTGGAATAATGTTCAAGTTTGCTAACAACCATTTTTCGTAGTAGCAGAAATTTCGTAAATTATTTAATTTTTGGAATAATGTTGAAGTTTGCTAACAACCATTTTTCGTAGTAGCAGAAATTTCGTAAATTATTAAATCTTTGGAATAATGTTCAAGTTTGCTAACAATCATTTTTCATAGTACCATAAATCGACCTCGGCGCATATATCGACAGCCCTGCAGTTTTTTAATTGTAAATTATTTAATATTTGGAATAATGTTCAAGTTTGCTAACAACCATTTTTCGTAGTAGCAGAAATTTCGTAAATTATTTAATTTTTGGAATAATGTTGAAGTTTGCTAACAACCATTTTTCGTAGTAGCAGAAATTTCGTAAATTATTAAATCTTTGGAATAATGTTCAAGTTTGCTAACAATCATTTTTCATAGTACCATAAATCGACCTCGGCGCATATATCGACAGCCCTGCAGTTTTTAAATTGCAAATTATTGAATTTTTGGAATAATGTTCACGTTTGCTAACAATCATTTTTCGTAGTATATATATTTTATTCAAATAATTTTCAAATACGCTAACAAATAAATTTCGTAAAAGAAGAAAAAGACCCGATGACATCAGTACGCACACATTTGTGAAAAGTGAAAAGTAAAAAGTGATTATTATAGATTTTATTTTATTTAAAAAAGTGGAGACTGGAAGGTCGAGGACGTCCTTACACTCAGACGGACATTATCGGCTATTAATATATAGATTGAAATTGAAATGATTGTATTTATATTGAGGAGCTTGGGATCAAAAATGACCAGATCCACTTTTAAATGAATAGACAAAAACACAATTATCTTATAAAAACAGTTTTGTCTATAATGTCTTATACTTAATTGGACGAAAACTACGTTTTTACCGACGTTGAAAAATAAATTCTGTTCTTTTGAATCAGTACTCAACTATTATAACGATATCTCATTTTTTATAAAAACTGGATTTGGGCGTCTTTGATCCCAAGCTCCTCATATGTCTGGTGTGGCGATCGGTTGAATACGTATTCATTTATCTACGTCAGGGTGGGGAACTTTTTCGGGATCGGAAGGGCATATTCGAGAAAGTTGAATCGGATACATTTAATAACGTATGTGCATTATTTTTTGATTATGATTTTATCGTTTTTCGAAGCAAGTGATGAATGTAAAAAATAAATTAATACATAAAGTATTCTTTTCCGTTACCGCGAGCACGACAGCATGGATAATGAATTTAATATTAATTACCGGAATTGCAAACATCAATACCGGTACATCTAAAAATATTTAAATAAAGCAAAACGGATCGCTATAACGGCCAAATGAATTAAAATCCGTATTTCGATATTTAATTAATATTTATTAAGAAATAAATCATTAACGGTCGATTTCCATAAACAACTTAAGGTTTCTCAAAATACGCCATTTAAAGGCTCATGTGACGGCTTCGATACTCCAATTTGGCCAATGAAACTTTTTCATTTTTAATATCGAAATTATCGGTATTTTCAAAACAGGTATTCCAATATTTAAAAAATACCATGAAACCCGAGTTCTCAGTTTCGATAACACCGGTATCGCAATCACAACTACGAATATCACGACAGTTTTCATTCCCGCCCTCAGAACCACCCTGAGAAACGTCACAAAGGAAAATCTTAGCAGCAAACGCACAATCTTAGACGAAAGCTTAACCCCATCCCATACCTCGTCGCGACCATTTCGACACAATTACTACAACAAATGTAGCCTTAGAATAAATCTATTCAATAATGTTTTACGAGAGGAAATTTTTTCAATCTCGCAATAAGTTAATGTTATTGACATTATTTAGAATTTTTATTCTGATATATATCGACTGTGGAAAGGAAAAAGAACGTAGCCCACACATCCGGCGCAAAAAACGTGTTTTGATGATTTTAGGCCATATGCAAATTATGAATTATACACAACTTTGATGTGCACGGAGACTTCTAAATTGGTGTTTAATTGAGATAATCTAATATTAATTAAAGAAATTCACCAGAAAAAACCTTCATTTCAGTCTTTTTTCTTGATTTTAATTTTTAGCAGGGTCATCTTTTTCAAACATAAAAGCTAAATTTAGATACTAATTCGGCATTTGCAGCTTGCATCCTTTTAGAACGTGTATCAAGTTTGATACATTGTGATTATCGAAAAAAACCTGTTTTGAAAAAAACTGTGGGTTACGTCCTTTTTCCTTTCCACAGTCGATATGTATTGTGATAAGTTAATTTGTAGGTTGCACGAATGTGTTAAAATGTCACGATGTGTCAAAATATTTGCTCTTTAATAAATTAAATTAACGCATGATCTTACTTACCTAGTGATAAGACACAGACTGGAGCAAATATTTTCCAAAGAACAACATTACCTAGTCCAGTGGTCGGCCACCTTTCGAGAGACTGGATAATAAAACATTTTTTGTTTGATACAAAAATATCATCAACTTAAAATACTGTAGTGTGTAATTCAAGTACCCTTGGTTAGTAGGTTGCCGACCACTGAACTAGTCAATCTCATATAACAGAGCGATCGTGAACCATTTGTGGTCAATCTTCTTCTTAAAATACGTCGTGAAACATTTGAGCGATAAAACTTTGTATTTAAAAACCTCACTCCATACAATTAGTTTGTTGTCGAAATCCGAAACACTTTTTAGAGATTTTAATTCGTCCGAAACACGAAACAAGTTTGCCTCCCCTGATGTATGATATCACTATGTAATTATCTATACATGTTTGTACAGGGATAACAAATAAAACCGCAAAAAGAAATCTATTTGGTTATTTGAGTTGTTAAAATTTAAAGCCACGTCTTTCATTCAACGCCAATTATCCAATTGTAAATATGTATTGTATATGATTAAAATATATTTAAGTGGGGCTAAAGTTATTGTCAACTGGAGAAAATTGACGCTGCATCACCAGGCGACTCTCCTAAGATTAATATTATAAACTTTATTACATACAGCAGAGGTGAGGATTTCTATAAAGATATTTTAGTATTTTATTCTAAAAACCGGTATTGTAAATATCAAAACATAAAAAAACGACTAGCAGCGATCGTAATACCATTAAAGCGAATTCTCATTAAAACGTTTGTTCAAATATGATCTTAAAAGGCTAGCTCATCAATGCTCTCAATTTTGATCGAATCGTCAAACAAATGATTCCGGCAGTAGAAAAATCCCCTCAAATGAACCGTTTGTTGAAAGAACATACAATAAATCAATAATAGTTAAAAAAAGCACAACATTCCTTTGTACTTTATTCCACTTTATTTAAAAGGTCAGGACCGGTTTCGCTCATTGCGAGCATTGTCAGCTGATAAGAAATATAATTTAACAGTGCTATTTATACAAAAATATGTTGTTTACACACCTTTTCATTTCAATTTAATTTTGTATAAATAGCACTGTTTAATTATATTTCTTATCAGATAACAATGCTTGCAATGAGCGAAACCGGTCCTGACCTTTTAAATAAAGTGGATTACAGTACAAAGGAATGTTGTGTTTTATTAATACAATGCCTTTCCACCAAGTATTGACAGTGGACACCTTAAAAGTGAGCAATATCATATATTGAACGACCGTTGTTTTCTATGACGTGAAAATTTGTGCCCGTCTTTTCGCTTGGCCCTTACTGCATTGCGTGACTCTGCTACGAGATGGCTATGCCGCTGATTGCCCTGCGTGGTTTGGCGAGGTAACATCAAAAGGGATGCCCAGTCGTTACCTGGAGACATAGCTCGGTATACAAAAAACCTGGATGCTTTCTGTACAGTCGGCAATGGACCGGATCGAGCCGTAGCGCCAGCCAAACAAACAAGCGACAGCAAACGGAATATTTGTCAGGCGACTTTTAGACAATCAGGGGTGGGCTGGATGGGGCTCGGGGGGGGGGATCGCGCGAGCCTCTTGTTAAATTTCAGCGCGGCCGGCGAGCCCCTTGTTAAGATAAGAAAATCATTCGTCTTAGATCAAATCAACACATAACAGCAATTTCTGCAGATGGTTAAATTTTATTATGAAACAAGACTTAGTTGCCCTTTCATTTTTTCATTTGGCGTTGTGGGCTTCCGTGCCGGACCTCATGGGTTCGAGTCCCAGTACGAAACAGCATTTTTTCGATATGTCTAAAAATTCCCTGCCACTCTTACGATCCTTCAATTCAACTGGCGTTACGTGAGCGATTAGTTAATCACTAGTCATTTCTTAGCCTTATCATTCTGACCATATTACTCTTTTTGGAAAAGATAGGTTGAGCGACTAAGTAACAAACAGTTCTCGTATGAAAAAAAACGTTTGTTGTGATTCCTTCATTAAGAGGCCATATGCTCGATATTGGGAGCGGAGATGGATAAGCTTTACCGAGCTCCTTGTTAAGATATTGGCAGCCCACCGCTGCCGACAGTTAATATCATTGACGTTTCATTAAAAATGTAAAATAATCAAAGATACGTACGTCCAAGAAAAAATTGTTTCGCTGACGCACTTGCAGTGATTGACAATATTCGTGACAACACAGTGACGTAACCAGAAAATGAAGGTGCTACTAAATATCCACGAACATAAAAAAAAATCATTGGCATTGCACATTGTGTGCGTTATGTTACATATTATTTATTTTATGGTTACATCTATAAAATGTATCATCTCTATATTTGCTGAACGTTAAAATGGTCCCGACAAGTTTTTTAGACGGCCATATTACGTTCTGAAAAAATCCAGCAGACATTACGGTGTTGAGCCAAATGTGTAGGTAACGTTAGAAATTGAGGGGCCGAGAGGCCAACATTTTCAATTAACATTCTGCACAACGTATTCATAGTTGTAAAAATATAAAAAAAAAAACGGTAACCCGTTCAGTCTAAAAAGATGCAACAAACATGACGAGCGAAAATGCTTCTTAAGTCTTTCATTGAGTAGGTACTCATTTTGACATTTGATCATCCCAAAATTATTATCGTCAGAATGATTCAGTTTTTTATTATGGTATTATAATATTTTCAGAATGCTGGAATTAATGAAGTTCTTGCATCCGAACTGAGAAAAAGACACTTTTCTTACATAAACTTAAGCGTTTTTTTTTTAAAAAAGGTAATATTTGGACCTTTGATTGCATGGAAACTACAAGGATTTAAGCGACATTAAAAATTTAAATCTGTTCTCCAATATTACAGCGATAACTGGATCTGGGCGTGTTTTATTCCAAGCTCCTCATATATACATATATATATTAACTAAGTCGAATTATGCACATTACACCGGATAATATAATATGTGAACGTGACCACGAGCTTATAGCTTAAGTGAGCGGTCATAAATATATTATATTATTATTAGTTATTTAAAACGAAAATATTTAAAAACATTTTATTTTTTAGACAATAAAAACACGAAGAATTTAAAATGAGTGAATGGTATAAATGTTATGTTTGAATATTATTTCATGAAATATAACCGCCCCTGCATATACAAGAGGTGCATTGACCGGCCGCCACTGTACATAAATATCGCCCATACTAAAAATGCGACCAAGTGACAAGAATATTACAAGCTATACAGTACATACATATTACACATGTTTAGAATTATTAAACTGATAAAACAGTCTAACTGTGGCGGATAGAGTCGGGTACAACATTGAGTGCCCTCGGGATTTAGGTTATTTCAGCTTATCGGTATAATGTATGACAGCAATTTTCGCGACATTTTAAAATAAATATCGACATTTTGATTTATAATGTTAGTTATTTAAATTAACCTTTAGAGTTATTCAATAACAATTGACGAACATTCCAAACACAATACAATATAATCGCTCTTCTTCTTTTTTGTTCTAGATCAGGCGTGGGGAATCTGTGGCCTTTTGGCTACTCTGGTGTGGCCTGCCTTCTGGCCAATTCTGTAATTTTGTATTTTTTTTGTAAATTTAAAGACCTTTAAGACCTAAAAAAGGGTGCCACGCTGCTAATTTAGGCAAATCCGAAAATTCTTGAGATTTTCGATGTCAAAATCCTTGGAAAACCTAAAAAAGAAGGTTGGGGAATCAATCCGCAAGTTTCTGGGCTTTAGAAATTGGCATACAATTGTTTCCGGCCTAAGATATAGATATAGCCCTAGTCAATGTTTACCTCGGCCTTATGTCGAATCAGAAGAATGAATGCGGCCTTGAGAGAATAAAAAGTTCCCCACCCCTGTTCTAGATTGTCACTGTTCTATTATTACCCAGGGTGGGTTTGAACGGAACAGTGCAGCGGGATCGGTGCATCTTGTCAAAATATCGCGCCCCCATCCACGTGCAACACTACTGCCCACTCAATAATCATTTAACTCCCAGTCAACTGCCAATAAATGCGTTCCCCATTCCGTCACACCAGCTAGCAAGTAATTATTTACGTCAATTTATTTTAATAGTTCTCCGCTCACGTGAGCGACGAATGTCTTGCCGCTTGATTGATATCAGATGCGAACGTAGCAGATATCCTAATACCAAGCCGCTATTTTATACGCCCAAACAACAACTGCAAACATTATACAGACTAGATTGAGAATGTTCATCGTTTGTTATATATACTTAGTATATCATTTCAAGAAAAATAAATGTGTGGGTGATGTGAGCGTAGTAATCTTTTGCCGCCATTTCAATAATAATAAGATAAAACTAAAAGTGACATCACCGGATATGTAATTTATTGTCTATATTTTTTTTCGAATCGAGTCTCTTTTTACAATACAATAGTCAAGTAACCTGCGATCCCGCCTCAGACCTTAATAAATGTGCATTTATATTAAGATTATTTTTCTGTACCTAGCTGTCATTAGTTCTGCAAATCTGTTATTCAATCACCGAGGCGTATACAACTATAATGTTTTTTGATAAATAATTTACACTCGTATAATAAAATAGAATATTGATTGAATTGACATTTACTTCGTAGAAATTCATTGATACAAGTTGAAAAATAAAGTATTTTCTGTGTGCACGTATAGTTCTGATGAAGCCATACGCCATAATTGCTATCAACCAAGTAAAATAATATTTGTAGAAATAAAATCCTTTGTTTTTTTTTCACCTTGCTAAAATATAGCAGTTATTAATCTAAGATTTAGTTCGCAGCAAACACGCACCTTTTTAAATCACGTTTGAGAATTGGCGATCTATGCCTAGTAGAGATTCTGTGTGGAGAAAACCCAAGAATAAATTCCCGGTTAATCGATGGCTTTTGCTAGTCTCGGTTCCCGGGATATTCTATATATTAATAGTCGATAATGTCCGAAGGATGTCCCACAGCTTTCACACCTTCCAGTCTCCACTTTTTTATTCATACTAAATTTATATATTAATAGTCGATAAAATAATCACTCGCTTTTCACTTTTCACAAATGTGTGCGTACTGATGTCCTCGAGACTTCTTCTTCTTCTACGAAATGTATTTTGTTTGCGTAAATTTTCAAATTAATAGTTAATGAAATGAAATGAAATAAATTAAAATTAAATTAAATTAAATAAAATTAAACTAAATAAAATTAAACACAATGCAACAAAAATCTCACGTTGCTGGGCAACGGGCTTACAGCTAGTTTTAATAAAATCCGAGACTTGAGACTAGCTAATTAATTTTTAAGTAGATTTTAGTAATTCAATACAAATTTAGTTTGAGAATCTCTATACCTTGAGAACCATTGTAAAGATCGGAAAGCAATGAAAACAAAGTCAAGAAACTTTCAAAATCTTAAATTTATTTAATAAAATAAAATATTGGCAAAGTATTTACGTGTGACGGATGCTTGTTTTCAATAGTAGCCATAAAATTACTAACCAAATGTATTATTTTTCGAAGGAAATGGTTTCATCGGCAAAATCAAACAAATCCCTCAAATGCCGTGTAATAAAAAAGCAATGTAAATATTAACAATACAATACGATAATCTTTTGCAATATTTAACATAAAAACATAGATTTGTATGAGTTTTGAGTTACTAACAGTGTTCATGCGTAGAAATATTCGTTTAAATTTTTTTTTCATAAAAAATGCTATAGTCCAATATATGCTACTACTGTCTTGGGACATAACACTCTTATATCTCATTTCCGGGACATGAATAAAGTCGAGACTACAGAATACATAATGCCTAGCGACAGTCAAATTATATGCGATTCGTATCCTCTCGTCAAACAGAATATTAAAAGGAATTAAATATTGCATGGAATCAATTATTACAGAGCCACTAAGTGTTAATAAAAAAATGACAATTTTCCTGTTCAAAAACAGTGGGAACGAACTAAATTTTATAGTTTTTTCAATAAATCGAAGAAAAGGGCAATTTTGCAGACATTTATATCACTAGTGTTTCACCCAGCGCGATATGCAATTTAATGACAATTAGGACTTGGTAAACAAAAATGGTTTAGTTTATGAAAACAGACGTTGAACGTAAAATTAGGCTCACCGAATATCGACGTCAAGAGCTTAGCAGACGTCAGCATGAGAAAGAATCCATACAAAAATCCCGCGTGCAGGAAAATCTGCACTATCAAATCGGGCCACCTGAACTTGGCGACGAACGCCTCCTCGCTGGGATCGGCATTCGGGCTGAACGTTTTAAAATCCGAGCTTGGCTGATCGCCCGTCGATAATCTCCTCTGGTCTGATTTCTTGTCTATGCTGCCGTTTTCCGTGGTAACCGGGCATGGTATCGTCGACTGCTTGTCGATGAGGGGGACGTGTTCCGGCTGACAGGCCTGCTGTCTCGTCGTGATGCTGCTACTCGTCGAGTCGGGCGCCATTGTGGAGACGAAATTAGAACACAAGTTTTAATACATCGGGCTGTAGTATCTGAAAAGAAAAACGATTATTATAGTTTATTTTTATTCAGACATTAGATTAATTAAAATCGATTGTAATATAATTAAAAAATTGCAACACTAATAAAATCCAAATATCACACAGCTGCAGCATTGACGGGTGCCGGCCAATGATTTGACGTAGAGTCCTGAGTCGCGCAATTCTTTAAGCATTTATTTTACTAGCACACACAAATTACCGTCCCATCATCCGTTATCCTTAAGTAAAACGCTAGTCTTATGGAATGACTTAAATGTGAAAAACAGAGTTAATATTATCATAATGAACTATCGGCTATATCTGACACTTCCTTGCCCAACATTTGCCATTTATATTTACTATGTATGAATTCGTGTGAAAGGGGCATGTTAAATTATATGCGATCTTTAATAGCAATCCAACCCCTTTTCTTTCAAAAAAAAAATGGAGAAAATAGTACTAAAGACGTTTAGCGATTAATATATATTATAAGTATAAATTAAAATAATAACTGTGCACAAAATATTTAGATAAAATTTTCTTGAGCGACCTATTATCGTCAGATGATTTCATTCCTTTGTTAGGGAGTCATTCAGTGCGCGCAGCCGGCTAAAGCCTCTGACCTATTTATTCATCGTCACTCCTTTTTCTTCCCTTTGCGTGGTGGTGGCGTCTCCTACCCCACCCCCCGACGGCGGCATGTGGCGTCGTTGGGTCGAGCGACGTCGCCGTGCAAGGGCGTCGCGGATCGATTCACAATGCGAGAACATTCAACCGAAGATAAGGGGCGTGTTCGGACTCTCCAACGTCAAAAATACAATGCGCAATCAGATGACAGCCAAATAAACGGGATAATTTTGACAAACTGAATTATTTGTGCATTTTTTATATTCCATTAAAGAAAGGGTGATTTAAGATATGTCTTACGAGGGGAGCCGGTTATTTAATTTTTAATAGAGTTATTTAAACGATTTTTCACGACTTTTTCTACGAATTTCATTTTCATCTTGTGCGACACTTGTTTAGAGAGTGAAATATAAAAATAATTTTCGTAAGTATTTATTTTAACCGTGTTCGCTCGAAATGCGGAACATATGATATTTTAATGGAGTTTATCTCAACAGAAGTGTTTCTACGAGAACTTCTTATTAATTAGTTACTCAAACTGTTTTTATATATTTCCAGAAAACATAGAAGACTAGGGCTAAGACAGAACAAACGGAAACAAATTGTTTATCTTGTTATTCGAGCAATTTCCATTCGAGCAATTTACCGGTAACCTCTTAGGAGGACATTCATAAAAGCATCGGAGTGAAATGAAATTTTAATATATAATACATATATAATTCGATAGTGCATTTGCTGAAGTCGAAATGAGATATATGTTGTTCTTATGGCCGGCTGAATAGCATTGAGTATTTAAGTCGGTGGGTATATAGCCGAGTGGCTAACATCATAACTGTACACAGGCTCGAATACCAGTTCCCTAGATACATTATTTTGTTTCACCCATCCGATCATAGGAAGCGGAAATCCCATAAGGTCTACATTAGGAGACTTAAGAAAATATACTAGGCCATTTTATGCCTCAAGACGAACATCACACTTCTTAACGCTGAGAAGCAGATCTTAATTACATAAGTCAAACGATTCAACGCTTTCGCTAAACAAGTATAGATGTTTACTTAAATAAATAGCTAAGTTTAATGCTATAGGTAAAATTTTACATATAAGATTAATATATACAATTAATTCACTGTCGCACGATACCCGATATGGAATTATAAAAGAATATCTAAATAACCGAAAATTTGAATAATTCGTTTTAAAAGAGAACAAAGCTTTCAGTTCGCTTTTGATTGAGCTTGGTTCGCCTAAGAGTTTAAAAAAATAGTTTGCCGATATCGCATCTGTACAATTTTCGTTACAATTATGTTTTGTATGTATTTCCGACTGGAAACTAATTTTATACGATATGGGACTCGCGCGTTTATTTCCAGCCGTCGGCCTCATATAATACCAATGTTGAAATCACAGTTTACGTTTAATTGTAGATGATATAACATGTTATGTGTGGTGTGTTTTGCTGTCTTGCTACATAATATAAGTATGATTAAAATAAATAAAGACAGCAAATAGAATGTAAAAATTATACCACTTCCCATTTTAGCACTTTATCGAAGAGGGTTAAACAATTTATCGGCGTGAGTTTGAAAGATTTAGTAAAATCAATAATTACACCTTTGGATATTTCCTATGCAGTACAAGCGCTTTTCCATACTACATGTATTGTATAGTATATCCCAAACTCTCCGAGATAATATTCGTTATTCCCATTGCAACAGTGATACAAATTCTATACAAAAAAAGTTGATAGTGATAAAATAGAAGCAGGCAAACAGAAAACGTGGCCAGATGATTCAACAGGTAGTGAAAGTTTTCCGAGTTTCATTACAGGATACAAGGGCAATAACTTGGCAGTCCGCAGGCCTGCGGGGCAACAAGTAGGCGTTGCCGCAACGTGTTGATCGTGTGCAACGCTTTGCTTAGTTATAAATTATATTTAGCAAAAACTCTAATCTTGGAACGGATATTTTGGTAAGCTTTTTTAATAAAAAAAAAAAAAAAAAACAAAAAATATTAAATATGCGCTGAATATTATATAAGATACAAAAAAAAAATATTGTATATTTTTACATACTTCCATAATATTTAGTCAAACAAGTATTTCCCTAGCAATATATGAGATTACATAGAAAAACCCCATAATAATTTCACCCGGTCAACATATTACAGAATGTATTAACTTCAAAGCATTGATAAAAGTGTTAAGAAGATGTCTGGGAACATTAAACTAACCAATAAAAAAATATGAAATAATAAGCAAGTCACGTAAAATTTTTAATTTAATCTTTTTTTTATATATTTAATGCCACGTTTCCGTGTCTATTTATTCTTAGAACTTTTAATGATAGGTACTATAGGTACTATAAGACAAAAAGCACGGAAAGAAAGGAAAAATAATATCTGGCACAGCATTCTGAATCGCAATGGGAGATGGAAAGCGACGGCGGGAGATGGCGCCGGCGATCCTCGGAAGTAATCAACTCCTCTCCCCCGAATTCCCTTAAACCCACCCAACGTTTACATTAACTCACTCCACCACCCCATTCGCTCTCAGCTTACACCGAATTTACTATGATAAACATAGATACACAAGTATTGAAACATGCAACGTTCCAAATAAATAGTCTTATGCGAGAAATGAAAAGCGCAAGGAACAGACATATGAACAAGGAATGGGTCAATAAATTCGTTCTATAAATCACGGTATTGATCAGTTTATACACGGAATGCAGAGCAGAGTTTTGATTGCATGGCCACAGAGGCTGACAATTTCCGTGTTACCCCATCAGCAATACGTGTTTCGCTCATTCATACGACGCCGACCAATCGGCAACAGTCGGAGCAATTATTAAATCAAATCAATGGGTTAACCAAAGATAAAAATATAAATTGTTTAAAGAGTGATAAAATTTGACACGAATATAAAGCAAAATGAAGACAAAAAAAAACATCATTCATTTGAATAACCAAAGCAGCGTTTTCGTTATAAAAATAAGTATAGAAATAAATGTGGGTAACTAAATACAACATGTATTAATATAATCAATAGGCTAGGATGGTTTCCATTTGTCAGTCTTGGAACCTCTTCGTTTAATTAACCCTCGATACGCATTGCCACATAAGTTACACTAAAACCGAAAGTCGTTAATATTAAATAATAAAATCGCACACGGGCCGGCAGCCATCACACTTTCCACTGCTAATTAACATCATTGGTCATGAGAAAAACAGCGGTTATTAATACGACACAGACACGAACGAGCGAATGTTTTTTTGCAAATAATAATTAATATTCTACACGAAAAACCTTGGGTAATATTAATTTAAAATAAAACAGCCCCGATCAATTCAATATGACTTTGGTTGGTCAAACTAACAAGGGTTACTTGCATTTCAATATGACTTAGGTTGGTCAAACTAAAAAGGGTTACTTGCATCTTTCCATGGATTTATTTCGGCTTATACGAGGCCAAAATAAAAATTCTACCATTTTTGAGAAAATGAAACTCAACGTTACTGATCATTTAATGAGAATTCCCAGCCTGCCAAATGGGGAGAGCATTTTAACAATACTTAATAACGGTGTTTAACAATATTGCCTCAGACGTTGACGTATTTCACATGGACGTAATTCAGTTCAGGCGAATACTATTTGTACGTATTTAAAGTTAACTTTGTCAGAGCTTACTCAGATTACTTTCTTGCCAATTTGTAATTATTATATTTTGTTATATCTTTTTTACATTGCAAAAGCAATAAACTTAAATCTAAAGTAATATGTTAAACTTATTTCCTCTACCGATACGGAATACATATTAATATTAAAAAGACACCGCCAATAAAACATCTCAACTATTTTTTTTGTTCTAGAAATGACTAAGCTACCACTGATCAAATCTTAACTTATCTTTTGAGAAGAGGATAAGGAAATGAAAGCGGGATTAGGAAAGGTCTACTAAGCATTGGCTTATCTCTCTATCTCCATACCGTGTTTCCTTGATCGGGTAGGTAGGGGGTAGTAGGGATTGCAAAAAAAGTATTTTACACCGAAACCGGGATCCCGGTATTGATTGTATGTTTTCAATACCAAATTACTGGTTTTAAGTACGCAAAAATATCGGTATTTTTGTATTGAAAATAAACTTTCAAGACCTCGCTTGCTATGAAAATGATTTAGTATTTTGACGTGGAGCTTATAATGTCTGAAAAATTAATGTATTTTTACAAGAAAGCCTGTTTGTAAAATGAGCATATTATTTTTGATTAAATATTTATACAAAGAGAATTTTATTACAATTCCAGCAGTCTTATCGCGTCATATATGTACATATATTTAGAGGCAAAATAATACTTTCTCAGAATTCGATGAATAATGCACGCCTGGAAAATTGGGTTAATTTTTACTTTGAGCGAAGGGAAATCGTATTAAGCAGAGCCTGCTCCGAAAATGGAGAGCGTCACCAATTACTCCGTCGCAGGGGAAGCGCGTCTCTCGTCCCAAATAAAGCGAAGATGTGACGTCACGCCAGGGTTGAGGCGTCACACATACATGCACACAGGGCAGTGGCTTGTGACGATACGACTTTCGTGCGAACGAACATTGCAATATAAAGATTCGCACAGAAAAATGCTATGCCAACGAAATAGTGTTGCGCAAAAATATACAGAATTTAATTTCACAACTGCGTAGGTTAATTATGTTAAGAGATATCAAATATTTACCTACACCACTTGAACATGGATGGCAATATCGGAGACGAGACAAGTAAGATAAGTACATAAATTCAACAGAAAAATAGAATTATCCTAGCTATAAACAGTACGCGTTTTCTTAGTGTTAAATGATTCAATTCATACTCTATCACACAAAAAAAATGTATTTACCGAAACATAAACATTTCCTTAAACTGTAAATAAAAATATACTTTTAATTAAAACACTACTCGTTGACAGAAATGTTTTTTTTTTATTGCTGCCAAATTAATATATATACATATATTGATTCAGTCATATCCGACTCATGACTAAGCCATCTCGAAAATTATTCATGAGTATATTTACAAGAAGATTTAATTAAATTAAGTTATATGTCGGGTCCGTGGCACAGCGGTCAACGCCGTTGGCTTCCGTGGTGAATCTCACAGGTTCGAGTTCCAGTACGAACAGTATTGCTTTCTATCGATTTCTGTATGTAGAGGCATGTGTGTTTGTGATGTCTAAAAAATTCCTCCCATCATTCCGATCCTAAAATAATGGGACGCAGCGAGAACGAATAGTTAACTACTAGTCCTGTCTTAGCCCCATCCTTTCCCTATCCATACTGTGTTAGATTGAGTATCTGAGTAACGGACAGTTCTCGTAGAAAAAACTTGCATAATGAAGCCAAACGTTCCGCATTGGGAGCGGGCATGGATTAAATAACTAAAGTATATTAAATGCACACAGTAGAACACGTCGCATTAGGCTACGTGCCATCTTCCCGAAAGGCTGTTTTTCAACAAAGCAACTGAGGAATGTGTATCTATACTACTTATTCTAGAATATATTTATTTTCAGGAATATTTCAAGATAATACATATACGTAGAAGAAAACATTAACGATGCACTACGAAACTGATACCCACTTAAGATTTTTCCAAGGCCACGGTATATACTCAATATATTATTTTGCATCCCAATTTGTTGAAGACGTGAAGCTATCGAGAAAATTTCCACCGCTATGTGTAACGTACTGCCACTTCGCCTACGACTCCGCTGCGACAACACGATTTCAGAATAATTTAATTAGTAGGAAACAACCGCTCACAATATTTAATAGTGCGTTTCCGCCGCTGAAATACTGAAATCGTGGAAATGAAACCATTCCAAAGAGCAAATTAAACATTACACCGACATGAGCTAGTAAAAATAAATTAAAATTTCCGAA
Source organism: Himalopsyche tibetana (assembly GCA_030503985.1). Taxonomy (NCBI): domain Eukaryota; kingdom Metazoa; phylum Arthropoda; class Insecta; order Trichoptera; family Rhyacophilidae; genus Himalopsyche; species Himalopsyche tibetana. The sequence goes on along the minus strand of JAPJYX010000009.1, from coordinate 3,422,474 downwards.
TAGGAGTGTAGTAGATACGCAGTCGTACAGTGAATCTTTCAAAACCAATTCTTATAATAAATACTTATTATTAAATAATAGAGAAACTCGTGTTACGTTATGGTTATGGAATAGATTCGATGGTTTCGGCGGTAACTTTGTGGAAGTTCATTTTAATAGAAAATTTAAATTAACTTTGATTATTCCACGTATTGTGTTACTAACTGTGACACGTGTTTCGCCTCTTTCAGAGGCATCTTCAACTACAATCTTTGATTACAACTCATTAGTATCATTATTATTATTATCTGTTTGTTTTATTTCGATTCTACACCCCCCTCCTTGCTCCTCTTAAAAGGAAAAAAACCCAAACCTCCATTTTGTAATTTTATAATTTTAAAATGTTAGAATCAATCTTGCTTCATTACTTAAGCAAACTTTGCGATATTAAGTCTGAAGATGCCTCTGAAAGAGGCGAAACACGTGTCACAGTTATTAACACAATACGTGAAATAATCAAAGTTAATTTAAATTTTCTATGGAATAGATTGTCTGATTTGGTTTGGGACCAAACATTTAACAAATGACTGTAAACCATCAAATAGATATATCATATTAATATATACGAAACAGCGACAAGACAATATAGCGACCCATAATCGGTAACATCTTAAACCAGCGAGTTCCAAACTGGGAAGCGCGGGCTTTTGCAAAGGGAGGCGCGAACAGTCCAAAATATTTATTTACCCTTTAAAACGTGTCTTCATTACTATATGAAACAAAGGAAGGGGAGGCGCGAAAATATTGTTTTCTTCAAAGGGAGGCGCAGTAACATAAAGGTTGGAAACCACTGTCTTAAACGACACAATTAGGTAAATTGCTTTTTAAACCAATGATTGTTCAATATCGCCTAGGGCGTAAGTGACAAAAATTTTATAACATTATCTCATTCGCCTTGGCATTTTAGTGTTTTGGCATGTTATCGTTTGTTCGACGTGGACCAGAGATTGAGAAACGCTGAAAGTCAGTATAATATCAGGATAAGCACTGACCATATATTATTTACTTTTTACTAACCGTATTTAAGGAATTCCTTTATCGATCTTTGCACGAGTAATTTAAAAAAAAGCCTTGTATAAAATTTTAAAATGGCCGGGTACGATGTTCTGCCTATTACGGGTCGATTGATGACAACCATGTTGAAAACGTAATTGTATGCATCAGGCAAGTACTTAATGTACATCGAACACTCGTGATAATTTTCAAATGTCAACAAATCAACGAGTTTAATTTCCACGAAATTTGACGCATGTAAAATTTGACCTTTCAATGCACAAGTTAAAAAGGCGACTCACTGACTGACATTTTCGCATTTCTGAGACGGTTGGTTTGCTAAAGTATTATAGTTTTTATGGAAGTTTTGTGGAAAAAGCCAGACGCCTTAAATCACAGTAAAATACTGTAATTCTAAATTTGCATAGTGAGTCAGCAAAGCATTTGAACATAATATTAACAACTCCATTGACAAGTATTATCATGATAGGGCAGCAATTCAAATATTTGAACAACGAATATTAAAAACATTATATAATGTATTTAAAAAATAGTGATATGAATTTAGCATGTAAACCAGGTCTTTTTTACTAGTTTTTTCTTTTACACTTTTTCGCACGGCATCGTTTCTTTTTTTTTTACGCGATTTAGGTACTCATTGTTACGCGAAAGTTCAATATGTTTGTTCAAAAAATCACGACCAAAAAAACGATTATATTTCGCAAGCTTCTTAGGAGCAACTGCCCAAGACTTGGTGGCGTGCACTTAAGTGTGCAGAAAATTTATATCTCAAGATGATTGAAAAGATTCTTTTAGTTGAAGTCTACTTCGCTTACCGTATGATGCCGCAAGGTTTTTAAATGCCTGGCAATTTGCCTTATTAGAAAGAAACCACTACAGCGTGGTTGATCGGTCAAATGGAAGGTTGGATCGACTTGCGCAGCCGTTCCCATTCATTGTGAATTAACCGACACTTCCATATGATGTGTTCAGCATCCTGGTTTAAAGAGCCACCTTTGCATACTGGTCTATCCACTAACCGGACAAGCTCACAGAGCTTGGCAGTGAAACTATCGTGTCCAATAATGGATTGGCTCGTCCAGCGATTTGGAGCCAAGACTTTGATTATCTCCATTCGCCATTTTATGTACGGAAAGAATGCGTAGATCTGGCGACCTTTGGCAGAGGTATCCCACCGTTTCTGCCAGACCCGCAAGGCATCGTCCATATAGTCTTGAGTAGTACAATACAATTTAAATAATTAAAATAAACAAAATTGATTATATAACAAGATATAATGAGACGCCAAATATTTTTTTTCGTTATGACAGTGGTTTAATATTTTCGAATATTCGATAGTAGTCTGAATTATTATGCCTACTGTTAATCTTTGGCGAAAAAAAAGGTTTTCCGCAGATTTCACATTGATTGATTATAAGAGATAAAACATTTTGACGTTGAAAAATATGTTTTTATGAGACAAACCAAAGCCGAGAAACCAGACACCGACCGGTATATTTGACAACATGAATAAAATATTTTTATGTTGAATTGACTTTGATGATATAAAAGTTATGATAACACATCTGAATTTTTGTATATATTTCACCTTAATTGGTGTTGTCTATTACTTAGGGAAATTAAACTGACAATATAAAATAATATAAGAAGCGCCTAATATATAAACGCACATAGTTCATTTTTAAGCTGAATGATTCAATACATGTACGTACATATAAAAAAAATACTGGGCTGAGAAAAAAAGCTTTTAACAATTTTAAGACCACTGCCAAAGATCACTATTGGTTTATAAGATCACATTTTTAAGGAGATGTATAGAAATAACCAATCGGCGACCTGGATGTTTAGTTACTATTATGTATATTTCGCATCCTAAGAAAGTGCTGTTTTTCACTTTAAAAAAAGGAATTAATAGTGTTTTCGTGGTTGTTTGCGATTCTGGAGAATGTAAATAATGATTATACCTTTTGTGAATACGTTAAAGGTGTTACTTTAAAAACAATGTTCGATATATATGTACAACAAAAAGACATGTATGTCTTTCGGCTAATGTTACGTAATGTTCGTTTTCATAGATAATACCAACCCCCACAAATATAAGTAAGCAAACATATTTTTTCGCTAACGTATGTATTCAACATCCTAAATATGTTACACACAGACATCGGATAATAAAATCATCGATCATTCATCCCATACACGTGTAAGTTTTATGGGTTTGGTCGTTCAACACGAATAGGGCTATTTTACAATAAAAAAAAGCCCATATTGATATAATACATATCGACTGTGGAAAGGAAAAAGGACGGAACCCACAGTTTTTTCAAAACAGTTGTTTTTCGATAATCACAATGTATCAAACTTGATACGCGTTCTATCAAAAGGATGCAAGCTGTAAATGCCGAATTAGTATCTAAATTAAGCTTTTAAGTTTGAATAAGATAACTTTATAAAAAATTAAAACCATGAAAAAACACTGAAATATAGGTTTTTCCTAGACAATTTCTTTAGTTAATATTAGATTATGTCAATGAAACACCAGTTTAGAAGTCTCCGTGCACTTCAATGTTGTGTATAATTCATAATTTGCATATGGCCCAAAATCATCAAAACACGTTTTTTGCGCCTCCTGTAAAATTTGATGTGTGTGGGTTACGTCCTTTTTCCTTTCCACAGTCGATATGTATGCAAGATCTTTTCTTTCGTTAATTCAACCACAAGAAAATTAGTGTAATACGCAAAATTGATTTATATTTTAGGTCAGATTAACGCCAACCTTGTTAGCAGCCTGGTAACATTATTTTTATTTTTTTACTCTAACTGTGACAAAACGTCAAAATAACGCGGCGATCGCAGGAAACAGGTGTTTACTGAAAATTTCAGATTCATCGATATTGATAAGAACGATTAAGTATAACTTAATCGTGAAAAAAACAGTCACAATAAACAGGTGAACGTCAAAGGATTAAATATATATATGTAATAAAACATTTGTGTATTCTTAGCCGAAATAAGGTCGTTTTAAATCTGATAATTTGAAGCGATTAGAGTCACCTGCGTTTATCGCTGCTCTTCAAAGTGATTCATAAAAAAGACAAAGCACGTGCAAAATGCAGGTGTTAAATAATTATTTATTATGTATTGCATATCATAAGAATTGTTCAGCTCTTCCGAGAATTTGGAATTCAAAAACTCGGAAATTTACAGATTTTCTCAAATGAGCACCGTGAGACCTTTTTTTTAAAAAAACTTTTCTCAGACATTCCAATTTACGGATTTCACAAAATTTTCCCGTGGCTTCCCAAAACTTTACTGTGGCTCCCTTAAAAAAGTTATCTGTAGCCCCCTTTGAACATGCTGTGGCCCCCTTGTTGAGAAACACTGGTGTCCATGGTACATATTGCATATAAAAATGAAATACTCTTTCTTATATATCTTTAACTGCAGTAATTTCCCTTGCTTCACAAGGCAGTGATGCAGTAAATGAATACAAAATACAAACATTGAATTATCTAGGTAATTCCGTTAACGTTACCCTTTCAATCTCCAATTTCAACTTATTCGTGCTAAATAAGGAAAAAACAGGACCTTAATTCAATTATAAGCTGCAAAATATTTAAAAAAAAATTCAACACAAAGCACACTCAACCATAAAATATTATCCATTGTATCCGAGGCGACGATATGATCATGCAATTTGTTTTCATTTTACTATAATTAATGATCATCAATTTCCCTAATGTGTTTTTCCGATACGCCTTTTTCAAGCGACCGTGTAAGCAAACAATGTATGCGTCGTGTATTTTATTTGCATATGCCTCGTGAAATAACAGAAAAAATATAATTAACGACATATTTATTATGAATTGCGTACTGCGCTATTTACATTCGGCAACTATTTATTGATATAGTATCCCATCAGGCGTTGAACACGAGTTGAGTCCATCATCTGACTCAGCAACATGAGTGGACAATGTATGCCAAGTTTTCCGTCTCGAATATATACATTTTTTTAAAAACTTGTACGGCAAAAGCTACGATTTTCCACAATTGGATAGGTTTGTTGACCGTTTGGCATGGGCCAACATGTGCTGGTCGTTTGTTCGTGGATATTTTGGAAAGGTCTGCTGGTAGTGTAGCAACTTGGTCCAAAATAGTTTCCTCCGACTTTTACACGTTAAATCAAAATTGACGTGCTATAATAAGTAATATGTAAGTTAACTTTATCGTAAAAAGCTAAATCAATGTATTTTATTTAATTAACAATGCAATTTATATCAGGATGAAATATTATCAGTTTCAAATTGAAGCCATAACCTCTCCCTAATACTCACTTTGAAAAAAAAATTGAGGTTAAGCGACTGAGTAACAAACAGCTCTCGTAGAAAAAACTTATGTTGAGATACCTTCATTAGGAGGCAATATGCTCCACATTGGGAGCAGACATGGATACAAAAATAAAAATAAAACATTTTGCAGTTTTACGTTTCCATTGAGTATTCATCAGTCGTTATTACAAAACATAGGTACTTGATTAATGTCAGACAGACTTTCTGTTAGTTGGTTTATTGATGTGTTTTTTTTTTCGAAAATAAACTGTTAGCGATTTGCTGAATAATAAAGCCGTCACCTATCGATCAATCAAAAATTAATAGATAGGCACCTCCGACACCTCTTCACTAAACAACGGTTATTTGTCAATTAAATAAAGACAGTGCCTTTTCACCTTTCATTCGTACGGCTTAATTTGACGACGACTTTAATAAAATTTCGCGAAGTAAACGAACATAACGGGAAATACGATAATACATAATTTAATTTGTAGCAGAGAGTTGTTAAATGATACTATAACATCATGCAAAGGGGCTGTCTAACTCGGATATCAATTTAGTTTGTGTTAACATGTTTATTTAATTTGTGAAAATCTTTTTAAATTTATTTATTCATCAATTGTATGGTTGATCAATTGGAAATGGATATAGATTATTTCTGTGCAAAACGAATGATGAGTTGATGTAATAAGATCTTCACTAGCTTTAAGCCCGTTGCTTTCAACGGGGGGGGATTTTTGTTGTATTTTTTAATAGTCAGAAAGGTTACTGCCGTGAAAAATAACCATCTTTCTTGACGTCATCGAAAAGGCGAAATCGCGCGACCATACAAACACTCAAACACTCAAACGTACCTTATCGACTATAATATATAAATGTTCAATTGTAGATTTAAGAAATTGAACCTACATAATGAACAGCAAATATTTTTATATTGTATACATTTTTAAAACAAATGTACAGGGATTGTAAATATATTTTTTTATTGAAAACCTTCAATGAAAGAACTATAATCGAAGTAAAAAATACACATTTCATTCAAATATAAAAAAAATAAGTGCACACTAGGGCCTCCAATCCCGAGATCCCGTCTAATATTGTGATCTCGAAATCCCGGGATTGTGTTGGTACTGAACCCGGGATTGAAGATTTTTTGAAACTTGAGCGAGAGCTAAAAAATGGTCCTAATTTTTTGTTATTTTGTTTTGAAAATCGGAAATCCTCGAAGCCCTAAAAACATTCTTCGTCAAAAAATAAGATGGGACTTTAGTGTAACTGGACATATTACCACATACACCGTGCAATCCATCGCATATATTAAGAGGCTAGTGCAGTTCCATGGTACATCGTATATTTTCGCAAAACCTCATTCAGTGTTTCTCTACATCCAACATCAAGATAAGCACTAAGTGTCGCTGTAAGAATAGCCATTATTATCCAGGAACTGGCCGAAACAAAATGACTGGGCGTTGCAGCGTTATTTTATTACTTTTCCTATAATAGACTGAAAAAATATCGTGCCAGTTTCAGAACAGTATTTCACAAAGTTTGTTCTTGGTGATTCTGCAACAAAAGCTTGAAAATATGTACATACGTACTTTTGATCGTGATAAGCATATGTTCAGCGAAAATTTGTCGAACCCCATATGAAACAGGTATTTATTAAGTCGAATAATAAATACCTAGCGATTATTCCCTTCATTCGGATCTCAGGTTTATTTTTTTTAAATGCATATAATGTCTTAAATACTTCAATATATTGTATTTATGTACACTGGTTGTGCTACTACGAGTGACATGTATTTCGCTTCTTTGAAAAGCATCTTCAGACCGTTATATGGTAATAACATGGTATTCCAAGAATGAAGGAGAAGTACATATATAAGGTTATATCGTGTTGATATGAACTGCAATTATGAAGGTCAGCGATTGCTACGATCGCTTAAATTAAATTTGAAAGTGGTATTTTAAAAAAAAAAAGTAGTTTACGAAATGCCAGCACGGTATGATAAGCCCTTTGGGATTATAAAGTTGTGCAAGCATTTCAAATGGCTATACTTTTTATGGCGCCATTAGACTAGCACACAGTCGTAAGAATTTTTCGCTACATGTTCAACGACCTACGCCATATAACATTTATGAAAGGCTGATAAAGCAATCAGCGCATACATACGCTACGCCGAGGGCAGGCATTACCGGTTTGAATTTTCCGAGAGGTAATAACTTTTCCGTTTACTTTCGGCGTAATGAAAGTTTAATGGAAAATTCTGACGGAAATTAAGGCAACGTTATAAAAATATTGCCAGCTCAACACAACTATGAAATATCATCAAAGTACTGGTAGAAAGACAGCAAGTGACTTATCGATAGTGGTGGCTGTTGAGAAAACAGCAAAAGAAAAAATTGAGCTTTCAAGGTACTTAAATTCTCTGGCCTTGACGTTTTCTCTTACGGATATAATTAAAATATCAAAATATAGATGTTTTAATGTCGATCTGACACAAATAATGTTTGAAATAATAAGCAGGGACTATGTATTATAAAAGTCATCCGTAGTCGAAGCCAACGACGTTGACACTCGACCACGCAGCCGGTAAAGAAAAATTATCTTCCAAACTAAGCCCACAGATATGTTTACAGAATGTAAGCCGAAATTAAAAATCAATCATGTTACATTGTTTGATCAATAATATTTTTAGCGCCCCTATGCTCCGCCGGGCTATCACCTTTTTGATATTTCTTAGCTACGGACTAAGGCATTTGTTCCCGGAACCTTTTTGTAATCCCGGAAATCTAAAAAAAAAACTTAGCTTGATTTCAAAATGTTTGGAATTTTGAGATTATATAATAATTGAAAAATTTTAAACGTTTTTTATTTAGCTTCATCCTTTCAAAAAATTGACTGCTAATGACTCTAGCGCAAAGTTATTTTTAAGCAGATTAAACGGATTTTTCACTTGTGAATCCCCAAATCCCGGAACTAGTACTAAAACAGTCCCGGGATTACAGAATCGCAAAATTGGTTGGTATCCCGGGATTGGAGGCCCTACCACAGAATTGCTGACAAACCAAGTATAATATTTGTATCTCTTGTATGTTTGTACTTAGTTTCAGCTTTAGCCTATCAATAGCAGCAAAGCGTATTTTTTAATCCGTCAATAATTTTAATAGTATGTATAAGTAAGCGACGGATATTGAAACAAATTCAATTTAAAAAAAAATCAATTCGATATTTTAATTTTACTGTCTGGACTCGACAGTGGGTCAATGTCGGAATCGCATTTTTTGAACGTCTCCACAAGGTTAATTTCAATTAATATATTTTTTAAATATCTTAGTTTTAAAAAAACCCACCGTTTATTTTCGTGGTTGGTTTTGTCAGCACATTGCTTCCTATTCACACAATTTTTGAAATGCCGATAACATGCGAGCAATAACAATCGAGTGAGCTGTCTGCTGTGAAATTAAGATAGCAACTGCGACTATTTAAAAAACACAACATTGTCACGCCACTCTTAATGACCATTAGGTTCCCCTGAACTTTGACACATTTATATATAACAGAGAAGACGAACCATGGAATGTTACGAAATTTTCCAAAGCAAAAGTCATGGCATTCAGATATTTATGATATTCAAAGATAGTAAAATTAAAGACATGCTTATTTTAAAATAACAACGTTTCGACAGAAAAATAATGTTAAATTATTCAAAAATATGTACATATTTGACATAACAGTCAATTGCGAATAAGTCAAATATTTTGAAAAGGAAAATCGTACAAAATCAATTGTCTAGATCAATTTTAGAAAAGACATCACAAAAACCCACGTCCAAAATCTAAATTTGATACTGACCTGATTCGCTAGAACAAAACTCTTACCAAATAGACCACGGACGGCATTATAAGTGAGATAATTTTTCTTGAGTTTCATTATAGAAAACTTTTGTTCACGTTTTGTTTTTGTAAAAATATAACGAGAATTTTTATCAAAAAAAACAAATAAGATTTTTAAAAATTGACAGAAAAGGTGCAGACATTATTGACAATATTTCTTCAATTTATGGGGAAAAATAAAATAATAATTAATGGATTTACGGACACAAGATTCATACAAAATATAATATTAAATTGAAATGAATAAAACATTCATATATATATACGATATAATAATTATACTCAAAAGGCGATAGTGTTGTATAACACATACATGACTCACAATAATGATTGCAAGTATAAATTTGATAAAAGTCATCTGATTCAATACAAAACCAAAATTGTATTGACCGTTGCCGTTATCAGCACGAAAAGCTGTGTCAACTTTCCTATCTTGTTTTTTTTTTGTATGTCAAATACTCGCGGCGAGTTTTATCAATAACACGTTTTAATAATTACGTCGGTCTGAAGGAAACAGCTGGAAACTCAATAAAGTGTAACTCTACAGGGAAGCGAAAAACAGTAATTGATTATATGCTGTAGTTTAAACCGTGAATGCAATTTTATATTAAAAAAATGTTATCATTTTTCGCAGAATTAATTTTAAATTATAATACCATTTAAGTCACATTTTCAGTAGGTATGTTTTATGTTACGAACATTGCACTTTAGACTAAAAATAAAAGGGCTTTCTGAAAAGCGATTATCATCATAATCGCGGCATCAAAGTTGTTGGTTCGGCTAACGATAAGAGTTCTGATACATATTTTTTTTCCATTGCTAAGCTCAGCTTTAGTTAGATTATTTAATATTGTAAATGACGATTCAGTGGGTCCCCCACTTACGCGGTTTCGTAGTTACGCATATTAGAATTTAAGCAAAATAAACTACATCCGGTTGTTTCATATAAGTATCGATTTTTATAGGTTTTAAATTTGTGACTAAAGAATTGGAAGAATGCTTTAAAACAGAGGGGGGAAAACTTTTCGGATGAAGGGCCAAATTCAGGAATTCAAAAGTAAAATACCATTTGTATATGTACATTATTTATTATCATGAAAAAAAAAACAATCTAATGAGAGGAATGGAACTGTTTTACGTATTTTAACATTTTTTTTAAAATTCTGGTGCTAATTTTGTAGTTGAGATTCTTAAAACTGCTTGGTTATGTTTGATCGTAAAGAGTTTTTATTGAGATTCATGATTGAAAATGTTTGTTCACATATAAAGGTTGATCCGAGAACAATTATTATTATATTAATTTTCAATATTTTTTTAAAAATACGTTAAAAGATAAAAACGTGCATCTTTTTCAAAAATATAATATTGCTCGCGGGCCGCAGAAAAATACTCGGCGGGCCACGGTTTGCCCGTGCCTGCTTTAAAATTATTGATGGAAGAAAGTATGGCTTAGAAACACAAGATCCTGATACTAACTTATGAAAGTGCATGAAGCGGTGCAGGATGCAATTTCCCGTTTTAAACGTACAACAAAACTTGACTGCATAAATATTTGAATAAACAAGATTAAATAAACTATCATCCGTAGAGCATGTGGATATTATAATGGGAAATTATGTGCAGTAAAACTGTAAATACAATTTACTCGTTGAATCTACATCAAAATTTGAGTATTTCTCGACGTCCTCGGTTCTCGACTTAAACTGAATCCTTCGGAAGTAGAAGACACACTGTAATTCATACTACTCACGTACCTACATTGTTATTCACCTATCAAGCTATTCATAGTGTATATACTAGTCTTGCTATTATAACTATATATATTATACATTATAAAAAATATTCATGTGTTGGATTTCAATGTTACATCGTCAATCACGTGATCATTAACCATCGTTTGTAGACGACGCGAATGGCTAATGAAAATTATTAACGTTAATATTTTTACGCACAATTTAGTGTAAAAAAATGGGGTGTGACTGTGTCATGGACACGGCCGTGTGTTGTACGTGAAAACGTCTCGTAATAGGTGATATTACGCCCCATTTTTACGTTGCCGGCACTGCTCGACTCGGTCATATGGTGTTTTAATGGTACCATTCGATTGCTCTTGAGAAGCCCTTTCCAACCGTATGCGATCTTTGATTTCGACATGGCTTTTTGACGCGTTAAACCCGACATTATATATTTTTGCTTTTTTTTTAAACACCTAATTATAGTCAGTCACAATATTACACTAATGTTACACTAATGAGTCAGAAATTATAGTAAATAGAAATCTCGATACCCAGCAAAATTACCTCAAAATGGCAGCGCTTCCCCCTCCGCCCCGCGCGATGTATCACAGTCCTTACATAGCCCAATAAATTCTTTGATTCTTTAGCTTTTCAGTGGTGAAATTAAATTTTGGATAGCGATGATAGATATGAAGCTTCAACACCAAACAGTATCTCCCGATTTTGTTAGCATTCGTTTTTCTGAATTGCCTCCCTATAGAAGCAATTTTAAAAACGTATTCACGTCAAAAAATCGATTGGCAAGTATCGCTTTAACCAACATTAAAGTTTTTGCCGTTATAGAAACTTTACTATAGAATGCCTTACATTGGTTAAAAAATCTTCACGAACTCGCTATAAGTTCAGTCACATACGAATACAATAAAATAAAAATATATATTGGCTTGCAAGTATAAAGTTAATATAAAACGCCATGACGTGATTTTAATTAGACTTTATGTAAAAGAAAATTCATTCATTTGACACGAATAAATACTGTTATTTACTTTTGGATTGTTAGATTGAAAGATTGTCAGGTAATCGGCTATCCGAAAACGAAATGAATGAAAATAATTTATCTGCAAAATCACCGCGGATATTCGCCGTCATAGAAAACTGCCGAAATAATTTCACCAATCCAGCGTAACGACTCTTATCGCAAGCAGTCCAAATCAAAGCAAACCGATTGATTAATATTTTAATATCGAGTCGGTTGCCTCGGGAAACGTTCTTTATAAACAAAACAAAAAAAACATGTGAAAATGTTTCCTATAATATCCCTCCGCGTTTCATTAAATAAATCATTTGCCATGTAATTGTTACGTAAACATGTATGCTACACCGGGTTGTGAGTAGGGCATCCAATCCAGGACTCTTTTTGTAATTCCGGGATTGAATTTTTTTTGGATCCCAGGAACCCGGGATTGATCATTTACCATGAAGTCGTGTCGCAGTTTCAGGATTCCCAATTATTAATGGGTGTGGGTTTTTGTGATCACAGGGGAAAAGACAGAAATTGAAAGATTTAAACATAATCTAAAAAAGAAGGTGAAACACTTTTTTTTAGCTCTGGTGGATTTCAAAAAAAATATTCCCTGGCCGATTTTCAAAACCTGGTAATAAAATGATTTCTCAAAATGAAAACATTTAATACCTTTTTGTTTTATATCGCTAGCTCATTTCAAACTATTTTCGCTGCTTGGTGGGTTTCTAAAACTTTTCGAGAATTTTTCACTTTCTATCCTCAATCCCGAGTTTTCAGGATGACAAAATTGGACGGGATCCCGGGATTGAAGACCCTAGTTGTGATACGCAAAGGCAAGTATGATAAAGTTTTAATCGGTATGGGTATAAGCACAATGACACACCGAGGCAACATAATAAATATAATTATTACAGAAGACGATGAAAACCTGTACGGTTTTATGCCAACGATCGGAAGTTAGAAATAATGCCTATGCATAGTGTTTAGTCTAGTAGAAAGTACTAACTAAGGCATCCAATCCCGGGATCCCGTTCAATTTTCTGATCCCGAAATTCCGGGATTGAGATGGCCGCGATTCCGGGATTTCGGTATTGAGAAATTTTGAGCAAAACCCGAAAATTCCCGGATTCCGGGATTCAAAATTAATCGACCCCGGTATTGGAAAAAAAGCTCCGGGATTGAATACCCTAGTACTAACCGCAATTGAGCCCCCACGTGCTATTATAACATCGCCAATTAACAATTTGGACATTCAGATCTTTTATTACATCAATTTCCGAAACAAACTGTTGTCGCGGTACTCACGGGGTTGTATTGCAGTACTGATTTGTGTTCGATGGAATGAATTTATGTCCGATCCATCCAATCGAAAAAGCGGGTCGTAGCGATCCAACTATATCCGAAAAAAAACGATCAAGCGACTGATCAACCATCAGTTCTCGTAAAACAACGTATGTTGACTCCACGAGGAGTACATATGCATTGAGAGTAGTTATGGTGGTTTTTAGCAGTGGATTCTTGGGTTGCATTATCCAAATCGTATGTCATATTACTATAATACATCCAAACCGCATAACAAAATCAACATTTCAATATTAATTCGGACACGTGGATTTGTATCGAACTGTCTTTTTCCCTTCAAATAAACTAACGAAAAAACCAAGAAAGAATAAATTGTAAATTATATGTCCGTAGGTGTGATAATATTATTTCTTGTGTTGTTACTGTGTTCGAATAAAATTAATGAGATGTACGCGGCTGGTTTCCTACCCCGCCCTTATCACACGCGATCATGGGACTTCCTTAAAGGGCGCCACCTGTCACATCGGACAAACCAGCAACGCCTTGCTCAGTATTTACCGACGATCCTATGAGACAGAAAGCCATCAATAATAATAACTTCGATACGGTGACTAATAAAAATACATGGTGTCTATATATAATACGAGATGTTCCAGTTTACATGTAATCAAATAGAATTTGACTACAAATGGTATAAACTGAGAGATCTTATGTATATTTTTTATGCATAAATGATATTATATTTAACTAGCTGTAAGCCCGTTGCCCAGCAACGTGAGATTTTTGTTGCATTGTGTTTAATTTTATTTAGTTTAATTTAATTAAATTTAAGTTTATTTAATTTTATTTAATTTAATTTAATTTTATATTATTTTATATTATTTTAATTTATTTTATTTTATTTTATTTCATTTTATTTTATTTCATTTAAAAAAGTGGAGACTGGAAGGTGTGAAATCGAGGACTCTCACTCAAACAAACACTCACTCAAACAAACAGACATTATCGGCTATTAAATTATTTAATTATATAGGAACTTTCTTATTTCAACCATTTCAATGAAAACCTATGTATGTTTAGAAAGCCTAACATTGTTTTAGTATACAACTGAACACGATCTTTACACATTATCCACGTTAAGATAATTAAAAATGTCTGATATTTAACCACTTGAATACGAAGCGGACACTGGTGTCCGGAACATATGCAAGCGAACACGGATGTCCAAGACATTTAAAAAATCACAATACTTGGTATTCTAATAGAATATAACCAATATTTTGATGAATATATGTAGTGCTATCTATACTGAGTCAATATAGGTTTTTAAAATGTTGAATTCGAATGTAAAGTGGTTAAAAACCATTATCTTGGTGATTTTTTTCTGTGTGCATGCGTATTGCAGATGATATGATGTACATATATATATATGAGATTGTTCAAAATCATCAATATTTACATATTGCTGACAGAATACAACTTGATAAAATCGATATTTTTTTTGACATGTCATACGATTCTTCAAACTATATAATTAAGTCAAATAAAATTTTGACCTAGCGCTATTGAAAAGGATTTATATTACGTACAAGAGAAGTTAAAAAATAATAATTTGATCAAAGAAATTTCGAATATTTTTGGTGCCTATGTGGAATATTTTAGAGAAAAAAAGATACCATTCATTAATATTTTATAACGCAATTGTATCAAATCCAAATATAAATTGTTTAGAAGTACATATCCGTTATTTCTGCGTTATATAAAATGGCGAGTGTTTACACTCGATAATAATTAGTAAATCTCTATGCATTTTAAATTGCCATAATTCATGGTAAAAAACGCTTGAATCTTGAATGTATACATAAATGAAACTAATATTATAAATATTTGCTCTCGATGAGAATAAACACACAGAGTCAAAAATTTCAAAGAAAGCAGACCGCCAGTATAATTAATATGTTAAAATACATTTAGATGTTTTTCAGTATTCTTAATAATATCTTATACTTAAAGAATCCATTTCATCAATTTGTAATTACACGTCGGTAATATGTAGTTATAAACTATGTAATAACGTTTTATCAAGACAGCGTTATGTAAAAATATAATCATACAAATTTTCTAAAATTCACTTAAAATGACACACGTAAATAATTATTGGTTATTATTTGTGTCAAGTGGTTATTTACTGACTGACACATTTTTAAACAGAATTCATACTTTAGATAAGAATGAAGTGAAGATTGGTTGGCCCACCACTACAAGTAACAATGATTACAATTCCACATGTTTTTTTTTTTTTTTTAGTTTCTCATCTTTTTCAACGTGTTCACTGTCAATTCTTAGTGTAAAACCAATATGTGTATATCTTTAAAAAAAATATTGAATACATTTTTTTCGCAAACTCCTCTTGCTCTTTTTGTTAATTTTTTTCACTCATGATTTCACTCATCGGTAGCATTATAAACTGATGAACATATAAACCAATGCAAAAGAATTATTAATATAAAATTGAGTAGGCTAATAACATGGTGTAACAAGCAATTCGTAAAAGAAAAATGAAAAAAAAAATGCAAGTGAATCCGGGACATTTGTCCGATTTGCTGACTTTCGGATCCAAAAACATAGGAATTTACCGAATTACCCAAAATACCAGCATTTCCCGGGATCTCCGAAACTCGTTTTTTTAGCTCACCGAGGAATTTGAAATCCTCGATTCGCTATACTTTTTCCCCAGATTATCTCCGAAACGTGTTTTTTTTATAGCCCACCGAGGAATTTGAATTCCTCAATTCGCTCAAAATTTTCGGGACAATTTAGTACTTATCCGGGTTCCGGGACAGCGCTTCCAATTCCGGGACAATCCTGGCCAATCCGGGACAGGTGGCAACCCTAGTCACAGCATAAAACCTTTACAATACAATTCAAAAATAAAAAAAGACATGATTTTGAAACTCCCCTCTAGGGATTGTGGTACAACACAAACTTATTTTAATTAATTTGCATTGCAAAAAAAATAAATAAGGCCAATTGTTCCCATACTATGTAAGTAAATCAAAATCAGTATTTCGATAGCTCGTATAAATACCGACATAAAAAAAAACATAATTATAAACTATTTTTGCTACTACGAAAAATGGTTGTTTGCAAACATAATCATAATTCTATAAATTAAATAATTTACGAGGTCGATTTATGCTACTACGAAAAATGATTGTTAGCAAATTCAAACATTATTCCAAAAATTAAGTAATTTACGAGGTTTATTTTTGCTACTACGAAAAATGGTTGTTAGCAAACTTAAACATTATTCCAAAAATTAAATAATTTACAATTTAAATACTGCAGGGCAGGGCTGTCGATATATGCCCCGAGATATATTTCTTTTACTTTCAGAATTTCTGGCTTATTCAATAAATAGGTTTGTAATTTATTTTTCACGCCAGTAAATTTTCTGACTACTTAAAAATGCAACAAAAATCTCACGTTGCTGGGCAACGGGCTTACAGCTAGTTATAAATTAATAGCTTATTGAAAGGCTTCTACCCAAGCAGAGTCGTCAACTCTTCGCGAACGATCTTAGTAAAACAATGTTATGATACATATACATTCAAAATTCGGTTTTGGTTTTAATTTCGATTCTGAAATACCGGTACATATTACAGTAATGAAAAATCATTATGAATACCGGGATCCAAGTTACAATCTCTACCTTCACCCACCCTCTATCGAATAATAAAACGAAGCGTGGAGATAGCACTGAAGTAATGCGGTCACAAAATATTTTTTGACATGATTATGTAAAGGTTCTTATAATATAAATATTATACCGTTTTAAACTAAGCCGCTAAAATACGTTGATTTTTACGAGCAAATTAGATTATAAGAGATAATATGTAATTATGATAAAAGACTTACCGATGTGATTAGAGCGGGTTTAACGGCCAAATAAAAATAATATTTTACGATTTATTTACGAGGTGATTTCCGGCGAAAATGATAAGAATATCGTAAAATGCAAAATCACCGATTTTAAAAACGCAACATAGATAAATCTACGTTAATATTGACAAACATCGACACGAATGTGCCTCAACATTATACGAGAATTAATAGTGAAACCGCCGCAGTTGCCCGGGATAGATTAATGTGAAATGTCAGAAAATTGCGGCATCGAGTTTTCTTTTGTTTGGCCTTCGAGTCGATTCCATTTTTGAATTTTTCATTAGAATGAAATCGGCTGCTATTCACTCGTCCGAAATGTCACACTGCAACGGCATCGATTAACTTAACCTATTGAGATTTACGAACACACGAAGCTTCGAAGATTCGTAAATTAAATTGTATCAATATAAATTCATCACAATAATCATTGAATAGTATTGAAAATCAGTTCATTAAAGAGACTAATATGAAAATTCCAAGAACAATTTACAATAAATTGCTTTTGAACAAATCGTCACCTGTATGTAGCCTTGAGGCAAAAACTCAATATTCTACAAATCATAAGTTCCTGATTCTTTTTTCGTCATGTCGGTTATCTTCCAGTTAAAGCAGAAGTTGTTTTTCTGTTTTCGGCCAATGAACTGAAAAAATTATAGTATTTTTTATTTGACTGACAACACCTGATAATAAGGTGGAGCTATTTAGTTTATTTTTTAGTCTTAATCAAAATTAATCTATACATAATGTGCTGATAATTTTCGCTACAAGAAGATTTTGTAAACATTTTCCCACGAAAAAGATTAGATTACTAAAAAAGTTTTTCGGTTATTTCAATATATGTATATACATATGGGTAAGTGTTTAGTTTAGAAACAGCATATAGCGCCGTAGAACAAAAATATTTTTATCAATATGAATTTAATATTTTTTATATTTACTAAAATTCAAGGGACTGCTAGTTTCAAAACTTACATGGCTGAGACTCGAGGCAGATAACGTAGTGATTTATGTTAACTAAGTACTAGGGATGACTGCCATTGGGTTGTAGAATCGTCCCTGATTAATATAATTACTCTTACCCCATTGGCAGACATTTCGTTTGCCAATGGGTGTTTTCCTAAATTGATTGTTGCAACATCAAAGAACGTCGTCAGTGAGAGAGCTTTTAATTTATTATATTTTATATTTATATTGTATCGTGTACATACAGTGATATTTTCCAGTCAACTGAATAAAATTTAAAATGGTTCTATCGTGACAAAGTGATGGAAGAGTTGTATGTTAGTTGCTGTACTCACATTGCAGTTTAAAAACAAGCATATTTTTTAATGAATTCAGAAATGGCGTGTTTATTAAGAAGATACGGTGAACAATAGTAGAAGTATCACCGATACGAGACTTTGCATACATATTCATAACACGACCCGTTTTATTTTTAAAGTGCACAGTAGCATAAATAAACCGTATTGATTTTTTCTAAAACCAACAGTAGAGTTGGTGAAAATTAAACATGGATACATCAGTAGGATAAAATATTTAAAATGTAAAGAACAACTGAACATTTAAATGCTTTGAGACATATTCGTAATCGGTGGCGGCCGGTCAATGTGACATTGGATCAATGCACCCCTTGTATATGCAGGGGGCGGTTATATTTCATGAAATAATATTCAAATATAACATTTATACCTTTCACTTTTTTTAAAACAGCTTAACGACCGCACGTTTATTTATAAAATTTCAACTGGCGAAATAAAATTTTACTAAATTCACTATAATTTGTAAACAAATTAAGATATCTTTACAAAATTTAATTTTCTTAGCTTCCAGATACTTCGCCTATACGCATAAATGAGTCCGTCGGTCAGCAACCTTTGTTTTTCAAAGATTCGAATACGCGTCCGCGGTCGTTGTTAAATTCTTGATATTTTTATTGTCTAAAATAAAATAAAATGTTCTAAAATACTTATTATAGACAACAAATACATGAAGAGTTTTAAATGAGTGTATGGTCTAAATCAGTGGTTGGAACCTTTTCTTCTCCAAAGGCCGCATTTATTTTTCTGATTCGACATGAAGGCCACAGTACACATTGACTAGGGAATCTTAAGCCGGAAACAAGACTACGGTCAGAATATGTCAGCAATTTACAAATTTACATACAATTACAGAATTGGCCAGAAGGCCGCACCAGAGTAGCAAAAGGCCGCAGGTTCTCCAAGCCTGGTCTAAATAATATGTTTGAATATTATTTCATGAAATATAACAACACCTGCATATACAAGGGTTGCATTGATCCAATGTCACATTGACCGGCCGCCACTGTTCGCAATCCAGCGGTGCTTATCTTGGGCGGCTTGAAATACTCAACACAATAACGTCTTGAGTATACAGACCTCACTGCAGATATAACGAATGTCTCTCTGATGAGTTGAAAGTGTTGATTAGATTGTGTATCATAGTGTGGCTCACAGATTGCAATATATTTAAGAAAAATAAAATATTGTCTTCTGTCTGATATGTGACGTACTGGCAGAACAATGTTTAGAAAATTTATAATAAAAGTTGTTTTAGGTTCTGGTGAAGAATCAGGGAAAGAATGAAACGATGCGTGGAATCAGAAGACGAAAACACTAAAAATGAAAGACGACATAGAATTTCCTCGATCTGATTACGCCACATTTTCTCGTTTTATGGGCATGTGATGGGGACCAACTTTCTGGGAAACTATTCTCATACAAACAGATATTATAGATATACCACGGTAAGAGTTCTACTTTTATTTTTATCAAAAAATAGTGTCGTGAATGATGATATGTATAATTGATTAAGGCGGGAGTGTTGAAAAAAAAAACTGCACAATCAAACGAAATATGAAACGTCTATGTAAGAATTGTATTGGTGTTCAATTATTTATTATTTAGTTCCCGTGATGCTTTCTACAATGACCTCCATTCATATCGACTGTGGAAAGAAAAAAGGACGTAACCCACAGTTTTTTCAAAACAGGTTTTTTTGATAATCAAAATGTATCAAACTTGATACACGTTCTATTAAAAGGATGCAAGCTGCAAATGCCGAATTAGTATCTCAATTTAGTTTTTAAGTTTGAAAAAGATGACATTGTAAAAAATTAAAACCAAGAAAAAAAAGACTGAAATAAAGGTTTTTCCTAGACAATTTTTTAAATTAATGTTAGATTATGTCAATTAAACAACAATTTAGAAGTGTCCGTACACTTCATTTGTGTATAATTCATAATTTGCATATGGTCTGAACTCATCAAAACACGTTTTTTGCGCCTCCTGTAAAATTTGATATGTGTGGGTTACGTCCTTTTTACTTTTCACAGTCGTTATGTATTTGAATTAAAACGCGATCGACTTAAATAGGTTGCCGTTTAGTTGCGTAACATGATACATGCATTATTTGTTTGGATCAAATGCAACAAAACAACCACTATCTACCCTAGCTTATACTTTACGTAATTTAATGAATCAATATTTAAAAAACAAATGAATCGTCGAAGATTCAGTTAGGGGTGTCAATACCGGTAAGCCGGTGTTTCAATCAAAATGCTTAATATTTTTCATCAATATTTGTGAATGATGAAAGAATTTGTAATATTTTATTTTAAGAGTTAAAAAAAGCATCCTAATGAATACGTGACTAATTAATATAAGCTGAATCCGAGGGCGTGGATTTTTATATATCGAAATAGGTATATTTTTACATTTAAAAAAATCTTTTAAACCAAGGGTTACCAACCTTTTTGGACCCTGGAGTGCATTCTAAAATATTGGTAGGGCGGCGGACACCACAAATTATCAGCGTGACTCGTTTTTTTTTAACTCCCAAATCCCAGAAATTTAACGATTTGCCCAAATTAGTCGACGGGCGCACTGAAATCGGTCGACGGAGCCACCCCTGGTTTAAGCGTTCATAGCATGTTTTCAAATAAAAGCTACGGATATAAATACGTGCAAACATTAACAACCACGATTAAGTATGTTTTTATAAAAGTCGGTCAATGTGCAGCCCCTAATCAATGGATCTTTTTTTGACTTAATAAAACATGAACCTTTACTTCAAACAACCGTGAATCGACGTACAATGTTGAATTTTTAACGTGAATTTTCACACAAGTAATAAAATATTATATGTACGTGATTCGATTACTGAGAATTTTGATTGCGTAAGAGCTTTCCAGACATTCTAAAACTTTTGAGTTTAATTACCGATAAAACTATTTCAACAGCCAAAATCTTTCAATGGAGTGATTATTTCACTCTGAGAAAGGGTGGGGCAAACTTTTCGGATGGAGGGCAAAATTCAGTAATTCAAAATGAGCAGCGGACCGCAAAGAAAATATCTTTTTATAAGTACATTATTTATTATCATGAAAAAAGAAACATTATAATGAGAGGAATGGAACTGTTTTACGTCTTTTAACATTTTTTTATTTAACAATTCTGGTGTTAATTTTGTTACTTTAAAAAACTGTAAATTTTCATTGGTGATGTTTGATCGTAAAGAGTTTTTATTGAGGTTGACGATTGGAAATGTTTGTTCACATTTATATAGGTTGATCCAAAAACAACGATTATTATATTTATTTTCAACCTTTTTTTAAAAAGGCGTTAAAAGATAAAAACGTGAATCTTTTTAAAAAATATAATATTGCTCGTGGGCCGAAAAAATTAAGCGGGAGGCCACGATTCGCCCGTGCCTGCTCTAAGCGAAACATCCTTAATAAACCCTGGCTTCCGATGCGAAACAAAATTAGAAAGAAAAATTAAGTAAATTTTGATCTCCAAATAAATATTAGGAAACTTACTAACACTATTACGTAAATATAAATATTAACATCGCAATTTCCAGAGCCAAACAATCACCTGATTTTCTAAGAAATCTACTTCGATACTTAACGCCTCTTTAAACCAACCCCGACCGAAGGTTCATTATAATTTATTAAATTGTATAAAAAATAATTGCTGAAATCTACTGTCATATCAAAAAGAATAAAAATGAATATTTTTGAGAAATAAGCTGTATACACGAATTAGTGTAAAATTACTGAAAGTTTCAAAAAATGTTGGGAGCGAGACTTTGTATGGTGGAGTATAAGTCAGGGCTGTCAGATTTCCGAAATCACAGATCGGGACATTCACTATTTTGAAGATTTTTATACATGGACACATTTTCTGAAGTAGGAATTTTTAAAGGGACTTGCAATGCGAGACTCGGGATTTGTCTATTGAAATCGGGACAGTCCCGCTCAAATAGAGACGCCTGGAAACCCTGAGTATAGTATACGCATATACGTGACAACACTAACAAAGATAGTATTACACCATAGGTTCCCAACCTTTTTCGGGTGGCGACCCCTTTTTTATAAAATTCATGTGACTAGGGGACCCCCCGGGATTGGGAACTCTATAATGTATAATTTGAAAGTTTTGGCGAGTCGTTTTTTTTTCAGCTCACCGAGGAATTTGAAATCATTGGCGACGCCCCCAGAAAACCCGTCGCGACCCCCAGGTTGGGAGCCCGTGTATTAAGACTATTCAAGACTAGGTGGGCTATGCATTCAGCAATAGATCGGGAAATTTTAATGCAGATATCAAATTTGATTACGATAAAACAGTTTTCAAAAATATTCACGCAGGTAATAACCAAAATAATGGATCAGTTGCACAGACGAAAAGGCTGCCGAAACAGTCTCTTGTTTAACTCTGTTCCGAATTGCAATAAGCGCGTGAAGTTGATAAGAATTCGAGATAAGCAAAAAAGTCCAATTGACTATATTATTGTAGTTATTAAAACAATGCGATAAAGTGTCGAAGTCGATAATGTGGCTATATGTTTTCGCCAAGAAATTGATTTAAATAAAAATTCAAAGAGATGTAATTCAAGAAATTATCATATAGACAAAAAAGATTTTATGAGAAAAATACAATATATTTGGAAATAATAATAAAATAAATTTTAATGAATAATTTGACGAACGGTACCATACAGCATGACTTTTTGTTAAAACGCAAATTGATAAACGTTTAGAAATGTAATTATGAATATCGTAATTATAATAACTGTAATTGGAAACATGATCAATTATACTATAAATAGTATAAACCAGGGGTGGGTAACCTTTTATTTTCTAAAGGCCGCCTTCATTTTGCTGATTCGACATAAGGCCGCAGTTATCTTTGACCGGAATTTATGAATTTACTGGTCAGATTCTCAGGAATTTACAAAAAAAACTACAGAATTACAGAATTGGCCAGAAGGCCGCACCAGGGTAGCCAAAAGGCCGCAGGTTCCCCACGCCTGGTATATAAACTATCACTGTTTATGTAATAGTTTGCATGCTTCATTAATAAAATCAACCAAAAACCGTGACAAAAATAAAGAAAGAGGATGTTGTCATTTCAATATATAAAAATGTGTGCTATTTAAGGTGTTAGCAATTTACAGATATGGGGGAAGATTCTCCGCGATTGAACTTAAGAGAATCATCAATCTCATGTGTTGCGCAGTAAAAATGAAAAACTGCTCCATACACTTTTCGTATAACCCAAAATTTGAAGCATTGTTAATTAATTATTCACTTAGGAAACGGAAATGGCAAAAAAGGATTATCATGGTTGCGTAATCTCAATTTCAGGTCAACGATGCGTGATAATAAAAAAAAACACGCTGCACTAACGTGACAATGTCGATGTGTCAGCACTCAGCATGTGGTCTCACTCTCGCGTAACATGAGCATTCAATAATTTTGTTATTATTCGGAGATTCTGACAAAACAATCACCTTGTGCGATTACTTCACTTTTTATTGCTTGATATAACGTCAAACGGGAATCCTTGTAAATGAAAACCATGAGATTTTTTATTTTATTATAATACAAGATTGCATGCACCAACAAAATAGTATTCAAAACTGCTAGTTGCTCAAATAATAATCGGTTAGAACTTTATTCAACCGCTTGAATACCGCGCAAATAAATCATTAACATGTCCCAGAGATGCTGCGTGTTTTTGATAAAAATAATGTTGCCTAATATACACTCGAATTCGATATTTTAAAAACTTATCAGTACTCAGTATAGATAGCACTACACATAATAATCAAAATATTGCTTATATTCTTTTATAATATCAAGTATTTGATTTTTTAAATGTCTTGGACATTCGTCTTCGCTTGCATATGTTACGGACACCGGTGTCCGTTTGGCATTCAAGTGGTTAAAATACGGTCGATAAGTAAAGAATAATTTGTATATGTACCACTTACCTAGGCAGTTTATTTTTATCAATTTAAAATGCTAACTCGATGAGCGAAGTCGGTTCTTGTCGCATTAAATAAAGTGAAACAAATTGTTTAAACATATTATGATATTAATGTAAAAAAAATGCGTAATTCGATTGAAAAACTTCAAACACCTAAGCAGTTATCGGCAACATGTCTTTCTAGGGAACGAATCTTTTCTCCGTATAAATAAAAACGTTGCATTTTTCGACTACGTTAGTAAACTTTAACTTTTCATTTTTCTTATATGTAGAATACGTACATCACGTGATTTCATGAAAAGCAAAAAAAACCTACACCGATCAAGTTTAAAACGCGCCTTTTGACTGAAATTAAAAAAAAGTAAATGAATTAAAGAAATCATATGTACATTAGTGAGAAGACTGAGGAGTATCAACAATGTACCCGTTTAAAATAAAGAATATAGCAAAGTCAACGCTCTACGTGGGAATCGATCCATGACCTTTCGTTTGACGGGAAAGCAGTCTAAAGGCGTAAAAATACAATAAACCTCTACCCATAAATACTTGGAAACTTTTACCGCGGTTTCAGTTTACTTCTACTGAATAATTGCGTCACGTCGAGCCAGTTACATATCAAGTATCACTATGCGCTATTTGTATTGGTTGGCCCAAGTTGTTTTCCTACAACGCGATGGAAAAACAACGCACCAAATTGTGTGTTATCAACGTAAATGTGATATCTAACTTAATGTGCCAGTTATTTTCAAACGCAAGTCAATTTGCCGGCAACTTATTTTTCATAGCCACGAGAATACTTTGTTTTTTTTTTTAAACTAAAAGATCAAATTATAAATTATACGTGATCATTGTGTGTTTTCTTTAATGTATATAACACAAATCGTAAGTATAGATGTTTTAAATTATTTATTTATTTTAATTTTGTGCAGTAAAACTGAGACGTTGCTTTATATAAAATAGATTAAATATTATCGTAAACGTATGTGGTTTTATTTTATTACAAAAAAAACGACGCTACTTATACTTTCCGATTATTGCCGCGATGAAGTTATTTAATTTACCAGATTAAATTTCAGAGTTACCGATGAAAAAAATTGCGGTCAGTCTTATATTATATATATATACCTAGGTATAATGATATCACAATTTTCATATATGTCACGAAGTAATCGATGACAATAATGGTTTATTAAAACAATATTTATTATATGTATATATCGTCCTTCGGTATGCATCTTTGCGTTAATTACAAAAAATATTTGTGTTAGAAGGATTTTTTTTTCTTTCAAGTTAATGAATGAAATCATTTAAATGTTACAAGATGCACGAAAAATATAAAATAAAACACTGCCGATGATTCACAGAAAACCAGATTCAACGTAGAATTCAATTAAAAATAATCTTAGTACAACTGTCGCTGACGCCAACATGGTATTTATTTAGGGCTGCCAGATTTATTGACATCAAAACCGGGACAATGTTGATAGTTAGTTAGTCACAGGACTCTGTGTGTACAACATCCTATGGTTGATGTATGTATCTGCCAGTGCTTTAGAAATTTTGTATGTCCATTAAATCTGAAAACCTGTGCTCGCCCCCAGTTTAGGAAGCACTGAAAATCACCATCCGAACTTGATGATTTGCTTGCAGAAATATTTGTTTTGAATATTTTTGGTACATTATAAACATATTTTAAAAAATTAAGGTGACTGTCGACGGCTACGTTATTGCACGTGTCTTTATATATTTCATTCATTTTTCGCAATTGGTAACCCCGAGGTCGTATTACTGAATAATGACAGTTTATCTGGGATTTTAGGTTGTCCCGAAAGGTCTCTTCGGGACGCCGGGAAAAGAGGACCAGACATTGAAAAACTTGAAATAGTTTAATTTAAGATTTCGACTGAAGGTGCTTGGTGGAATTTCAATATTAAATTTGAATCGTTCAAACTATGTACATTCTCACAGATTTTGTCACTAACGACCCGGGTTTCGCCTTTCGGCATCTTCGGGCATTCAAGTGCACGGATGAACTTGAACTGACGCTTAGCAAATGAAGGTTTCGTGTTTATATTCTTGAAACTGCTCACTACTCAATTCTGTTGGCATTCCCATGGGCTCATCCTTTTCGCCAGCAATGGCTTTGGACTCAGTGATGCATTTATATCTTATATAAACACGAAACTTTCATTTGCTAAGCGTCAGTTCAAGTTCATCCGTGCACTTGAATGCCTGAAGATGCCGAAAGGCGAAACCCGGGTCGTTAGTGACAAAATCTGTGAGAATGTACATAGTTTGAACGATTCAAATTGAAATAGTTTGTAACTAAAGATGTATTTTTTAAGCCATCTCTTCAGTCCCTCTCCCCTTCCATACTATATTATTATATGAGACCCTTATTGATATACTTGGTACACTAAGAAAAAAAACTTACTGTTAAATAATTCGGTAGTGGAGATTTCTATAAATTGTTGTATGTTCTGACAGCGAAGTATTGGGCTGTTCAGTTAATATCTGTAAATATAAATAGTAAAATAATTTAGAAAAATTCATATTATCTGTGCCAGTTGGATAGTGTGTTTCATAAAATTTTGATCCCTAATTATTATAGAAGGTAATACTTTGAGAACTACTGAAAACTATTACTAGTAAATTTCATAAAATATTAATAAAAAGTTAATAGTTTAATAATGAGTTATACTAATCACAAGTTAATGCACCAATTGCATTTAAATGTAGCATAAAATGCAACAAAATACATTAATTATTCAAAATGACAAACAGATAACGGCAGCCTAATTAGTTAATTGCAGGTAATTTTCTGTAATACTTATGTAGGTAAACATTAACACAAAACACTTAACATTAACACAAAATATAATATTGTGAATTATGTGTAATAAAATGCAAACTTTGCTCCTCACAACTCAGCATTAAATAATATAATAACTTTAAATTATCTGTGTAGATGTTCAACAGTAAATCATAAAAAAATGTGTATAATATAGGTATGCATTATGGCTTATACAAAAACGGATTTATGAAAAACCCGGTTTTCGAAAGCTAACAAAAAAGGATAATTCAATAAAAAAAGCAAAAAAAAATCAAATCAATTTAGATATAATATTTTCAACACATTCATTGATGTAACTACTAAACTACATAGGTATTATTTATTCGGATTGAAGTCAAGACGTAAACGTTTTTTATCAAATATTTAAAAAAATATTAATTAAGACCGGCTTTCGAATGTCAGAAATTTACCTAAAGAAACTTGTTTTTAAAAACGAACAAGCCCTAGTATGCATATAAGTAATTATTAAGCTAAAACTTATTAAATTTGAATAGTTCAAATTATGTACATTCACACAGATTTTGTCGCTAACGATTCGGGTTGCGCCTTTCGGCATCTTCAGGCGCTCTAGTGCACGGATGAACTCGAACTGACGCCAGTCATAAATTGCCATAACCTAATATTAATTTTAAAAATTGTCTCGGAAAAACCTTTATTTCAGCCTTTTTTCATGGTTTTAATTTTTTACAAGGTCTTCTTTTTCAAACCTAAAGGCTAAATTTAGATAACTTATTCGGCATTTTCAGTTTACATCCTTTTGATAGAATGTGTGTCAAGTTGTATACATTGTGATTATTGAAAAAAAGCTGTTTTGGAAAATTGAGGGTGTCGTCCTTTTTCCTTTCCACAGTCGATATATAATATAACACAAACAACGGTTTATAAAACCTACACATTTTTGTAATAATTCCACAGTTTAATGATCAGTGTCAGTCTCGTTCATCGTGAGCACTCATCGCCGTTAGCATGATATTTATATCAGTTTGTCCGAAGATGCTTCATAAAGAGAAATAACACAGAATCAGTAAAATAACACTAAGTTATATTTTCACAAAAAAAAAATATCTTCAAAGTTACCGCCGAATCCACCAAAGTATGTATATAATTGGACTCAAAGCGTTATATTTATTTACGATAAGAACATTTTTTAGGGTGCGCTTGACTCACGCCTATATTTGGAGGAGAAGCACATTCACCAAGCTAAAATGCTGTGGTTCGAGATGCTATTTTGAGAGATAGAAAAAAACTGGTTAACATTATGAATATTGAAAAAAATATATTGATTATAGTTTCCGAAACAAATATTGGTATCCTGAGTTATGTGTCTAAACGTTGCGCTGCTTTTGCTAAGTCGTCACAATTTTCTCTATCAAGAATAGGAATTCCAAAATAATTTTCGAATATTCGATTATTATCGAATAAATACAGCTATTTATCTATCAGTGGCGGTTCTAGGTACTGGGCTAGGTGGCCTTAGCCCGACCTGCATTTTTCACCCAAAATGTGTAGAAAAAAAAATTTAGATGGCTGAATATAAACGAACAGCAATTCCGCCGCTGAACAAAATAAATACATTTATAAGCGTAATTAACCTTCCCCAAATTAATACAATATCTTTGTTTTGATTTTCCTCTGTCAATATAAGACAATCCTATGTCTACCTACAATAATACTCTCGATTGTGTTTTGTACTACAATTTTAAGCCGAGCCGGCATAAAAAAATTTAACCTATACATACTTAATACAGAACAGGCGACACCTACGTATTAATAATAATAACAAAGGCTCGGGCTAACTATAATATAGCCCGAGTACTTTGTTTACGCTGGGGCGCATCAAGCACGATTAGATTTTTTTTTTTTGTATTTTATTCACATTGACCACATTCACCAACGGAAACGTCATCTAAACGTACACGACTGCGCTTCAAAGTTTCAGGTTTCTGTCAGACGCCAAGGCTACATTAGATTAGCCCATACATACAAACACAAATACCAATCTCGTTGTGTTGTATGCAGTGTCAGCGCGAGGATATTTGGCGCCCTAGGCAAAGGTTATTGGCGCGCTCCTTTTTAACAAATCATCCCATTTTTTTTCGAAATAATAAAAATAAAAACAATTCACGATCATTAGATTTTTTAATATACATCTTTATCCGCTCCTAATGTGGAGCATAGGGCATAAGTTTTTCTTCGTGAAATTCTTGGTACTTGGTAGCTCAACCTCTCTTTCGAATCATATAGAATACGATACATACATACTACAACGAAAAATACAAACATGAAATAAAATAAAATGCACTGCTATTTTTATAATTATTAGAGTACATACAAATAATTTTCATAATCCATTTATGCGCCCCCTAATGGTTTGCGCTCTAGGCGGTTGCCTATTTAGCCTGTATGGTGGCACCGGCTCTGGTTGTATGACAGTTCCTCCGTAAGGCTTTTTGTACATGTTAGTTCACTTTGAAGGAGACGAATTTGAGGTCCAGTTTATACTATTCTATTATTTCTTACTTACATTAGCTTTGATTTTATTATACAATAATTAATGCTTTGCAGTATTGTCGTAGTATTTGTAACTTTGCTCGTAGATTAATGTATAAGGTGAAGTGGAAACATACACAATTTCGTAAATAGTATACAATGCTAGACTTTTCTCCAGCCCACCCAAGATTTTAGTTCACGAACCGCCACTGTTATCTATACTCGAAAATTAGAGTATTTGGTAAATTATTATACTATATAATTAATGTATGTAATTACTTTTATTAAACCACTTGATTAACAAAAACAATCATTAAGCGTTTATGATTAGATAGGCATGTTATATTTTAATTTATTATTTGAATACTCACACGAAAGAAGTGTTATACAAAATACATTGGAATATCCTACATGACTTGATCAATGGCGAAATGTGAGACCATGTTCGTAAAGAAAAGAAATTAAATTAACCCTACGATGGATGCTATCATGTGCCGCACATTCCTTTTCATATAATCAGCAAGTCGCAGCAAACAAATTTACAAATTTCCAATTTCCCAAAAGGCAAAAGCGATACTTTCAAATATTTTATTATTCCATAGGCATGTATGATCGTATGACATCGAAATCTTGCGAACGAAATAATTTATAAGCTCATGTCGCGTGGGCCGCAGTCACGTGTCGGTATCATGTTTATGTACTGAATACCGTATGCCTTACTATACCACTGTCGTAATAATAATTTCTTCGAAATTACTTTCGATTTCATCTGCTCGAGTTAGGTCCAGGAAACTTCAATCTCCGACAAGGAGCTCTGTATTCCGTAGATACAAGATATCCAACGCTTCAAGATGCCAGCGTATCGTTTGCATAATATGACTCAAATCATAATCAAAATGTATTGCGTCAGTCTAAATTATCACCTTCAATGATTGATATTAACTACTGGAACTTTAACGGAAGTTTAAACGGAGAAAATTAAGAAAATAAGACAAGTGTAGATTCTAGATGTATAACTAGAGTCGACTTGACGATCGACTCACAAGAGTATTTGTAATAGTTTGTTTGAAACACTATTCAAATGCTGAAAAATAAAAATAATAGTTGAAATACTATTGCCTAAAAAAACGTTTATTAAAACAAATACGTAGGATTCCGAGAATGCACATTCACAGAAAACCAGATTTAGCACGAATGTCATCAACAATAAGTTCTCTGTCGCTATGCATGCGGTTATATTACAAGACGATTTGATTCTGTAAAATGTAGATGAATCGCAAATATCACAAACACTAGTAATTGACCTTTCATGTAGATTGCTAAATCAAATATCTTTATTTTCTATGTAATCCGTTGTAGATTTAGGCCACCTTTGGGATATTCGTCAACGTATGTTGATCCTGCATAAGATCTATGCTTTTTTGGGCAATCGTTGGAACATTTTTTGTCGTCACATGTTAATGAAGGTTTTCCAATCCCTCTTGGACTGTCTAAGTTTATCTATGAATGCTAACGGTTCCTTCATCTTTGTGTCGTAATATACTCGTTGTAAGCGAATTACACTAATCCACTCAGCAAAGTAAGCGAGGAAAAAAACGGAATTTTCTTACAAATCGAGAGCAAAGGAACAAATTTTGTCAACAATAATCAAATTTCACTGTAATAAACTTTGTATTAGTAAATTTAAATATTAACTAAAAATAAAAATAATTTTTAATGCGTTCCATCAGCACCCTAATTTATTATTGGTTTTGACTCTTCAACAATAAGCGATAGACAGGTGAGATGTAAAACAATATTGGCTATATGTGAGGCTTTAAGAAATCTTGTTTAAGTTAAAATTTTAAATCAGAATCTGATGGCAGTCTGTGAAATCTGTGAAGTCGATATTCGGTCATAATTTTAGTAAATTTAGAAACATTTCAATGAAATATAGAAATCTATGTATCGAAACCGGATTTTGATATTTCGCATTCAAATGTGGTTGCTATCAAAGAATATTTAAAATATAAGCTTTGTACGCCTTTCAAGAAAATATACATCGTGGATAACGAACGAAATACAGAGACCGCACAAGCTTAAAAATCTGGCTGTTTGCCAAAAGCTCTTGAGAGATGAAACTCATTTTAATACTTTTGAACTAATGTGGCCATCATAATTTTATTACAGTTAACCAGTTGTCGGATATGTAAGTCAACAACATTTCGACAAAGTTTGTATTGTCTGAAAGTAACAGGCGTTGGCAGAAGTGGAGAAGGTACTATTGGAGAAAGAGCATCTAATAATACTATGTTCTTATTTTTATGTCGGAACTTGTCACTACGTCATAGTAGATTCTAAAATAGACGGTTTATTCGTCTACTTTCTAACCATGTACACATTCAATATGGAGCATAAAATCGTATATTATAATCATATAATTGTTCATTTAGGCCCCGGTACAAGGATGGTACAGTAGATGGGTTAAAGAGATTTAACTCTCAGTTTTACAGAAATCGTTTGAAAACTCGATGAATAAAAGTGTCTGTTCTGGGATTGTACTGATTGTAGTCATTCATATCCAAATCGAATATTACACGCAGATTGTATTGGTAAATATATGGGTACCAGGTCATTCATTTCTTCCCTACTTTTATTTCCTTCGGGTAGATTAATTTTGTAGTACTTTGAATTTGAACAGTATTTTGAACTTCAGTACTTGAAAATTAAGTTACAAGTCAAAACGGTGGCAGGGCGGCGCTCCTGGCTCATTTTCAGGTGCAAGGTCGCCGGCCTGACCTCACTACACCACCGATTACAAGCGTCCGAAAAACAACGAAACGACCCAATAACACACGGGTTCCCAACCTATGGGTCGCGACCCCCCAAGGGGATCGCGGCGGGTTTTCTGGAGGTCGCCAACTTTTTTCGATTTGAACAACAAAACTAAAACTACAATCAACAAAAATTACCTTATTGAAAAAATGCATTTTTCAATTGCATCAAGGCCGCGGGTCACATGGCTTTTATAAAAAGGGGTCGCCACCCGAAAAAGGTTGGGAGCCTGTGCAAAAACAGCTCCAACATACAATTATTAAATACCAATCATGTCAATTCAACCAATGAAAAGTTTTGATTTTGGCCCAGAGTCGTTGGTAACACCTGACAGATGCAATATTGTAATTCTTTCACCGCGTTGGTGATCCGTGTCACGTGATATACGGTGAGCTCGTTCATTCCACCGACCACGAAGTACACATCACGTGTTTTCAAGCATTCGGAGGGGTCAAGTTACGCAATATACAGCGAAGGTCCGGGAATTTTACCGTAACAAAAAAACTGTCGTACACATTGATAGCTTTGACGGTTTTTTCTACTTCGCGCACATTATAAGCATTGAAGTAGGTATTCAGCCGGCTGTAGTTGTGACAGTCAACCCGTAGCCATGGGTCATAATTACATTACCATTAGCAATGTTAACGATTTTGCAAATCTATGTATTGATTGAGATTGGAGGTAAAAAATCGTCGAGTTTCAAGTCATTTCAGCGGTAATGTACAAGTTAACAATCAAGAAGTACAATCAACTTTTTTTACACGATTTTGTAAAAACACGGTCCACTAAAACAACGAATAATTTATTTTTTAATGAATCATTTGTTCTAACACGATCACCAGATACAAAAAAAACGGATGTCATAATAATAATAAATTCAATAATACATGACAGTAATTACAAACAAAAGGCTTCATTGTTATTCTTATTCCCAACACAGTGGTTCTTAACCTGAAGTGCGCGCACCCACTGGGGGTGCGAGAAAGCATTTCCAGGGTGCGGGAGAAGTTTCTATTTCGACATAAGTATATAAATATTAAATACGTGCATAAATTTTAAACGGGGTGCGAGAACATATTTTCATATTCAAGGTTGTGCGAGTCACTGAAAAGGTTAAGATTTACTGAGACCTAACACATTAGACGTGTCAAATTTCTAGCGATGAAAGCGATTTATGTCCAGTCCCTCATAAAAGTCCCCGTATATAAACAAGAAGCGATATTATTGTTTCTTAATCAAAATACATATTTTGTATAATTTAGTCATTGGGTCTTCAGTATTACCTTTTTACACGATTTTTTATGCTACTTTGTTGATCTTTTTTTAAATAACATGATTATTTTCAGTCAGGGAATAATTTTCATGAGTTGTCATTTTTTTACACGCTTTTTCTAACACGATTTTTTGTGGAACGTATAGACCGTGTAAAAAAGAATCGGTTAGAATAATTCCATGATAGTGACACTGATAGCCTAATACGGAAATGGGGAACGGAAACATAATAATGGTGAAAGTCCACATCGGGTTAGCTGTAAAACTGTAGAAAGAATATTTGGTAAAAAAAAATAAAATCGAAGATGTTGTGTCAAATCTTTTAAGTATTGATTTTACTAGATGTCAATAAGTAATGAAATCTCGAATTGAATTAACAATAAAATTCCGCTGATATAAATGGAAGGGAAACCAATTTAAGACCAGTTCTACATGAAACACTGTCGATAAATAATTGACTTCTATTGATTTACGAGTTACCTTTCGAGAACAACAAATTAATACCCAATGAAGATCTCGGTTTGTTTAACGATTTTAACGTCAAGTTTATAAACACCAGTCTGTATGAATTTTAAGGGTTTCATGGGCTTATGAATAAGCTGGGCAAAGTGCTATCTATACTGACGAATTGATATAAAAAATAAATAAAAATGTATCAAATTACACAACGTTCACGCGTTTAAGGACTTTCGGATTTTTTTATACTATCTATTGAATGTTCAGTGCATACTACTTTAACTAAGACCCCACTGCCATTTTCTGAGAAGCCAAATAACATAAATATATGGTAAGAAATTCTAATGAGGCAGTTTAGAACAAAGAAGGATGTTATAATTAGGGCATCCAATCCCGGGATCCCGTTCAATTTTCTGATCCCGAAATTCCGGGATTGAGATGGCCGCGATCCCGGGATTTCGGGATTGAGAAATTTTGAGCAAATCCCGAAAATTTACACGAAATTGGCAAATTCAAGATTTCTAATTCTTCGGTGAGCTAAAAAAAAAAAAAAAACGAGTTTCTGGGATTCTGGGGAAAAGTATAGCGAATTGAGGATTTCAAATTCCTCGGTGAGAAAATCTCAATCCCGGGATTGGAAAAAGGCTCCGGGATTGGATACCCTAGTTATAATCATAAGCGAGTAAAATGACATTGGTATCGTACTTTAGAATATAATAAAAATAAAACGATATGGATTGTTTTTGGACAATTTATTTAATTTATTATGGTCTCCAAACCCGGGACCCTTCCAATTCTGTGATCCTGAAATCCCGGAATTGTGATAGTACTAATCCCGTGACTTCGGGATTGAGAGTTAGAAATGCACAACTTTTTAAAAACAGGCAATAATTTTGAAATCCGCGTGAGAGCTAAAAAAAAGTCCGAATTTTTTTCATTTTGGGAAATCAGTAGATTCCTAGGATTAGGAAATCGGCGAGAAAATTTTTTGAAAACTACCAACGACCTACAATTTGTCAATCCCAATTTACTCCGCGATTCTATGATGAATGATCAAAGGATTACAAAAAGTGTCCGGGATTGGATTCCCTAATGGCCTAATGGATAAGATACACATACATAACATAACATACATTATTGTACTATTAGCTTCCAAGACGATTTGTTTAATATTAGAAAACAAAGTAACTTACGACTTACGTAAATTCAAACAAAAATGAAATAAGTATATAAATGAGAAATGAGTCACTTAGGCTCAAAACGAATACTCCTCTTCTCGTTTTAACTAATTTGTTCATACGAGTTTTATCACTGCACAACAAAACAAAATCATGTAAGATATGCATTTTCCCAAATTCAAATAGTATCGTCTGTTACTGTTAACCAATGTCATATATTAGATTAACAACAACCGAATTAAGCAAAATAAATTGCCGGAATATTCTAAATAATAGTTCCTACATATCTAAGTATCGTAATAACGATTTTTTGTCCTGCTAGTACTTAATAATCAAACGACAAAAATTTATTCAAGTGGCCATATTGCAATGAACGTGAGCAAATTTGTTTTGAGTCACCGAGACTATAACTTTGACATGACATAATATCAAGAATTAAAAGCATTTAATGTGCATTATTCACCGGCGTGTGGATCAGACGATGTGACAAGAATAACACAGCCATAAAAATAATATTTCAGAATATTACACTACTATTACATCAACGCTGATGGAAACAAAAAAAGATTAGCTGTGTAAATAACAAAATGGCAATTGAGCAATACATGAAACGGTAAGAAATAATGTATTTTGTGTAAATGATTTCGCAAAAAGAATTGAGTGAAATAAAAATATTAGACAAAAGGGCTTA
Organism: Himalopsyche tibetana; assembly: GCA_030503985.1. Classification (NCBI taxonomy): domain Eukaryota; kingdom Metazoa; phylum Arthropoda; class Insecta; order Trichoptera; family Rhyacophilidae; genus Himalopsyche; species Himalopsyche tibetana. The sequence goes on along the minus strand of JAPJYX010000009.1, from coordinate 3,386,139 downwards.
TTTTGGTTGAGAGCTTCTCTCGGTTTTGATTTAGCCTTGATTGAATACAACCCTAACCACCTTGTTTAGTGTATTTAGACCAGGCATGTCCAATTGAAGGTTTTGTGTGTCCCTCGAGGTTTTCAACTTTCTTTACATTTTAAATTTAGGTAGTAGTTTGGTAAATACATTTTAAAAAAATGAAAATGTATTGTAATAAAATTATTTTAATTGAGAGCTGTGTGTTTTTAATATAAAACAATATCACTTTATTATAAGGTTTTAAAATATGTATGTGTGGCCCATCAGAGACATGTATTATTTTATTTGGCCCACCAAGTAATTTCAGTTGGGCATCCCTGATTTAGACTTCAATCTTTGATGGTTTTCACCTACATTATTTTCTACCGTCCTGTACTCATACCATATAATGAATATAAACTGCAATATTTCTTATTCGATTTAACACAATACTATTATGTAAAACATAGGTACTTTCAACTAAATCTTAAGTAATTTATAACATTTTTGATATAGAAACACTTGACGAATTTTTATCTGAATATAACGGATGCAATCAACGACATATTATGTACAAAGAGGATGATGCAGCCAAACCCTTACAATGTAATTATTATATCATTGTCAGGTTGCCAAGAAGTTTTTAGAATTCCCTCTACGATAATAAGTATTGTACTACTCGACATGGCAACTAAAATAAAGTATAACACCAAAATTCGGCTTAAATATTTCAAACGAACATAAAACTTATAAGACTTTATATATACTGTGTGTTAATTATTTAGTCATATTCGATAAGCGAATGAATCATTTTAGATGTGTTAATATTATTTTATATTCAACCTACACAAATATATCGGGAAAATTATTTGACAGTGGAAGCACAGTGCAGTTTTTTAAGGTTTTATTATTTCGCAATATGGACGACCTTCTGTTTTGAGATCATTTGAAATCTGTTAAAATTCAGCACACGATATTATTAAGTCCTGCGTTACTTACCTCGACACAATGCCATCGATAATATTATAACAATGAAATGAAATCCTAGCAAGTATCTGTGATTTGAAAACGATGATTATTTTGAAAGATATAAAAAGACTTACTATGCCTTCGGCAATTGCAATCATAATGGTCAGCGAGTCCCTTCTGTTGTATTTTTGACGTGAATACGTTTTTAAAATTGCTTCTATAGGGAGGCAATTCAAAAAAACGAATGATAACAAAATCGGGGGATACAGTTTGGTGTTGCAGCTACATATCTATCATCGTTATCCAAAATTTAATTGCACCACTTGAAAGATAAAGAATCAAATAATTTATTGGGAGGGGGAAGAGCCGCCATTTGGAGGTAATTTTGCTGCGTATCGAGATTTCTATTTACTATAACTTTTGACTCAAAGAAGTTACGATGTTCGTTTAAGTTTCAATCGTTAGCTCTCGACAAAATCTATCGATTATAGATAAAACATTAGTGTAATATTGCGACTGTAACTATAATTAGGTGTTCAAATATAAAAAATATTTAAAAAATATATAATATCGGGCTTAACGCGTCAAAAAGCCAAGTCGAAATACAAAGGTTGCATACGGTTAGAAAGGGCTTCTCAAAAGCAATCGAATGGTGCCATTAAAACACCATATGACCGCGTCAAGCAGTGCCGGCAACGTAAAAATGAGGCGTAATATCACCTATTACGAGACGTATTCACGTACAACACACGGCCGTGTCCATGACACAGCCACACCTTATTTTTTTTTGTTACAATTTTTAATGCAGACGAAAATATACAATTTTTTTGACATTACAAAATCTGGCACAATGATGATTAACAGCTTTCGACAGGAAACGTCTTCTCGTTGAAATGAAAAATAGCTAAAATAAATGTTTTAATAATTATTTTACACTACGATGAGAGGAAATTTCTAAAAAAAATGCTCAAGAACACAACAATATGAATTTCAATACCTAAAATACTAGCGAATTTAAGACGGTGTGATTTTCTCATACGTCGACACTCGACAGTAATAATTGGTTAAATAAATTGTATTCTTTCACTTTCTCCAAAGAAGCACTACCTAATAAACATCTCCCGCTGCGGTCGAATTAGACCGATTTAGTAGAAGAAAAATGTTTTTGTTGGTGACGTGATTTTATTTCCGAGTGAATATAATTTTATCATTTTGGTGGCAAGCATATTTAATATGCCAAAGTGATAATTTATTTTCGCAAAATCATTATACCAATGAAGAAATTATTTTAAAAACACTTTTAACTAAAATGACGACACTACTGGGATTGCCTACCTACCGTACCGAGGTAAGTTTATTTGAGAGCCGGCATCGCGGTCGAGTGATCGACAACAGTGTTTCTCGACCTGTTTGGACCCGTGGCCCCTTGAGAGTGTCTTTCTTTTTCTGTGAATTTTTCTATACCATTGTTTTGCCTTGCCATAGAAATTCGAATTCCAAGAAATTACCAGGAATTTGCGGATTTGCCGAAATAACCAGCGTGGGATAGTTTTCTAGTCCTGTCCTAGTCCTATTATTCTATCCCTAACCTATTTGAAAAAGGAGAGGTTGAGTAACCGAGTTACAAACGGGTCTCGTAGATAAACTTATGTTATCATAAGATCCATTGTCGTGCTCATATCGCATGTCTAATAAACATACGGACGTATCAAGATTTTCGCAGTTATGAGATGAGAAATCGCAGTTTTACTAAAATTTACATATTTTACTTTAGTTTTATAAGAGTTGCTCCGATGATCTACATAACAGTAAACCGGCGATATCTCACAACTGCGACAATTTTCACGAGGACACGGTTTAAAAAATATATATATTTATTTATCACGTGGTACAACGATACCCTGTAACAGCTGTATCTAAGAATTACAATACCGGACGAGTTTATCAATACCGGTATTACAATAAAAGGTTGAAATTAAGCAACAAAAAAATGGCCAATTGGGATCGCAATACCGGGCGAGTAAATCAAAATCGGTATTTCGATATTTCATAATTCGACTGTGGAAAGGAAAAAGGACGTAACCCACACATATCAAATTTTACAGGAGGCGCTAAAAACGTGTTTTGATGATTTTGTGACATATGAAAATTATGAATTATACACAACCTTGAAGTGCACGAATACTTCTAAACTGGTGTTTAATTGACATAACCTAATATCAATTAAAGAAATTTTCTCGGAAAAACCTTTATTTCAGTGTTTTTTCTTGGTTTTAATTTTGTACAAGGTCATCTTTTTCAAACTTAAAAGCTAAATTTAGATACTTATTCGGCATTTTCAGCTTCCATCCTTTTGATAGAATGTGTGTCATGTTGTATACATTGTGATTATCGAAAAAAAGCTGTTTTGGAAAATTGAGGGTTAAGTCCTTTTTCCTTTCCACAGTCGAATTATAAAATACCGGCATTATAAATATATCCAAATTATAAACACGTAATTTTCATAAATAGCTTACGATATGTTAAAATAATATAATACATACATAATTTAAAGGCTCATTGATTGTTGAACCTTTCAATACAATTCTTAGCAGATTTAAAATATAATTCATCGCGAATAATGTTATTAGTGTATGTCAAATTTTTGTTTTGTTTTCAATACTGGAATACTGGTATTTTTGCTATATACCTAGCTGTAACGTAACTCGTTAATAATTTTATAGATTTACCAAGGACACATCAATGTAATTTATTGACCGTTTCTCAAATACAATCAATTGTGAATAAACATTCAGAATATAAGATGCGGGCATATATTTTCTGGTATCATATATTTATCTATATATTAATAGCCGATAAGGTCCGTATGAGTGAGTGTAAGGTGTCCTCGACCTTCCAGTCTCCACTTTTTTAAATAAAATAAAATAAAATAATATAAAATAAAATAAATTAAAATAAAATAAATTAAAATTAAATTAAATTAAATAAATTAAAATTAAATTAAATTAAACTAAATAAAATTAAACACAATGCAACAAAAATCTCCCGTTGCTGGGCAACGGGCTTACAGCTAGTATTAGCTGGTTATCCATCAGGGAATGACATCTTTATTAAAATACATATAACTATGCCCTATATTGTTTACAAGGCACACTAGTACCTAAATGCTTATATGTACATACTTTCACGGAACAATCATAGTCAAGTAAATTTTAATCACGCTGGCAAGGGATTACAAAACCGGTATTACTGAAACCGGGATTCCAGTACTCATGGTGTTTTATCAAAACCGAAATATATAATTTTTAAATTAAACAAGAATAACAATACAAAATCAATGAAGACAATATAAAAAAAATAGACATCGATTGTGGAAAGGAAAAAGTACGTAACCCTCAATTTTCCAAAACAGCTTTTTTTCGATAATCACAATGTATACAACTTGACACACATTCTATCAAAAGGATGGAAACTGAAAATGCCGAATAAGTATCTAAATTTAGCTTTTAAGTTTGAAAAAGATGACCTTGTAAAAAATTAAGACCAAGAAAAAACACTGAAATAAAGGTTTTTCCGATACAATTTCTTTAATTGATATTAGTTTATGTCAATTAAACATCAGTTTAGAAGTATCCGTGCACTTCAAGGTTGTGTATAATTCATAATTTGCATACGTCACAAAATCATCAAAACACGTTTTTGCGCCTCCTGTAAAATTTGATATGTTGGGTTACGTCCTTTTTCCTTTCCACAGTCGATATGTATGTGACTTATATTAAAGCTGCAGAGTATGGTCGTTTTGGTGACGGATGACAGGTGACACTGATTAAAATGGGTATTTCAATGTTTCTAAAGTTGAAAAACAAAACTTCACATTCCAGATGCATATTTGCAATATTTTTGTTGTTTTAATAGGATTTTATCTGTCCTTACTCGCGATAAAATATTTTTTGGTAATTACCAGTTAATTTTTTAATTTACCGTTATTTACCGAAAGTCATTTTTCGCCGATTTACCAGTTATGCAAGCTCTAGTAATTATTTTATATACTTATATATATTTTTGGATATCGTGAGATAATTAAATATTTGTTTTTCGGAGTAATTTACATATGTAAACTGTCTGTATCTTGGCAAACACATCTTGAAATACGATTTAGGCATCTAATTTTAAAAAATCGTTAAGTGAGTCATTTTTGTACCATGTTATGTAATTTCAATAAACCGATAAAACGTAAAATAACCAAAAAACATTCAAAACACATTTTAAATTGGTAATATATATTTTTTTTAATTTAATATAATTATAGCTATTGAATGAACCAAAATTATAAAAACAGAATGAAATGACTCGACCAGAACATTATTTTAAATTTGAATTGGAGCAATGGCGTTACGTAATATTTTTTTTTAAACCGGTTTATCATCATACTCTACACGTCTTTTATTAGGCATCAGGGATTGCAAGCTTATAGACTTGTTGGCCGGTAATATTTTGTGTACAACAAAAAAACTGCCATACTAGAAGTTAACGACACTAATATTAAAAGCATCAAAAAGAACCAAATCTACTAAGTATATTGCTGAATGAATGCAAGTCAGGTAAAATAAAAAAGGCAATTTTCAGATAGGTAAGTACTAATTCGAATTCAAATAAAGGACGGAGATATATCGGTATCATTCCATTTTCAAAAAAGGGGTGTACGGAAGTGTGTAAACTTTTTAAAAAATTGCCAGCTTCAAAAATACCAACTCAACGTGCACTGTTAAATTTGTTGAAGGGATTTCCGCCATTCTCTGTCAGATTTATCGGTTTTTCGGTCAGGAGTTTACAAGTATTTAGGAACACACTGCCGATTCGTGTGAGATGTCATTATTCAGTGAAAATATTTTAATATTGCTAACGACGTAACGCCTCAGTGTATGTATTTACCTAAAAAAATGAAAAAGAAATATCTAATAAATGTCTTATAATTCACTACTACATAGATATTTTAATTTATTTTGACATACGTTGCTGACGTTTGTCAAAGTTAAATGATTTTAACTCTTAAAATATATAATTTAAAATTTCGACTAAGGATGATTATTGTAATTTCAACATTAGATTTTAATTGTACGGTAATTAACGAATATTTTTATTCGGCCCTCCGAAATTTTTCGATTTTTGTAAATAAATTATTTATATAATAAATATAGTTTTTCATAAATTGGTTGTGTATTTATTTCGAATTTGGTAGTGAACCCAAAGTGAAGGAAGATATGTATAAAATGTGTTGGGATACGAGGCGACCAAATGTTTTAATTATAAGACAAAAAATGAACTACATCCATACAATACCTATGTAAAAAACAATACAAATAAAAAAAAAATCAAGAATTAGACTTATTATTACTTTCTTTATTTTAAATTATATACAATTATAACAGTAGGCCAGTTTTAAGTAGATACCCTAAAATTATAATAATATATATTTTATTTTTTAAATTCCAATATAAACTACATTTGTTTACACCAGTGGATTTTAACCTTTTTAGCGACCCACACCCCCTTGAATCTGAAAATATGTTTTCACATCCCCTTTAAAATTTATTTACGTATTTGTAACACATTTTTTTCCCGCACCCCAGGTTAAGAACCACTGGTTTACACTAGAATAATTATGTAAGGACAAGTAAATTAACATTCTTGTTGGGTTCCAACAAGAATTCATTTATCACTTTTAGTTTTAAGGTGTGCACTGTCAATAAATACTTGGTGGAAAGGTTTTATTTTAATACAAACACAATATTCCTTTTTACTTTTTTCCCCACTTTATTTAATAGGTCAGGACCGGTTTCGCTCATTGCGAGCATCAGTTGACAATACTCACAATGAGCGAAACCGGTCCTGGCCTATTAAATAAAGTGGAATAAAGTACAAAGGAATATTTTGTTTATATTAATAAAGAATTCATTTGTTGTCCGGCCCCCTAAGTCTTAAAAAAACTCGATCCAGCCCGTTTCCCAAAAATTTTGGTGATCACTGATCTAGACAATTATCGTATGAAAGTGTGAGACGCTTAAGACGGCGCATAAAGAATCGTTTGAAGGTAATATGTATCGTAAACAGGTAATATTGACCATTCAAAAATTGAATTGATAAGGGTTGTCTTCTGACTTCTGAGTCAAACATAACGTTGTCGACCTGTCGCTATAAGCTCAAAAATTAAAATTCAATAACTGTGGGTACCGAAGTGCTCTTAAGTCATATATTTCTTACATGAAATTTATTTATTTAAAACTATTTTAAGTAATCATTGGGTCGCTGAAGTAGGTAAGGCTGAAAACCACTGATTTAGAAGATAACATAGTAACTGATACCGATTAAAAAGTACACATTATTAAATGTTTGCATTAACCAATTTGAAATAACTATACCTGAACAATAATCAATTATTTTATTGTACCTAATTGTGCAAACAACATTCAGGAAGCGAGAGAAATGCGATACCAACAAAATTATATAATTCCTAATTGGCGGCAAAAGATTACTTCAGTTAAAATAAAAATGCATGATTCCGTTGTACACTTGATTTGAAAAGGGATAGAATTATTATTTGATTTGATATTATATGCCTATTTACGAATAAAAATAAAAATATTTTTTCTAATAAGAAGCATACAAGAAAACATTTTTCAAATCAGTTGAGAGTTGCAGTTGTGCTTGAAGTAGGATTTTTTTTTTTTTTATTTTATTACACAAAAAATAGATTATGTATAACAAACATTGTATAGGTATATGATCTACTACTAGAACCTTCCTCGTGCGTTGCCGCATCGTTTCGCCTCAATCGCCTATCGCATGCCACTGATCTAAATTATTATTACTTTTTCTAAATTTCTCTGAATGGTTGTTACAAAATCTATGAATCCATATTAGACATAGAAAATTTTGCAATATCCAGCAAAATCAAAACGAATCTATATACATTCATCTTAGTATACATTCCAAAATCTATTTAATCTCCTAAAACTAAGAAAAAAAACAAGAAACCATTCTGAATGAAACATAATATCTTACCTTGAATTGCACAAGGTATAAAACACCTAAAACTCCATAAACTTCACAGAATATTATGTCAAAACTGTATTATATCTAAGCACTTGTATGACACACGAATTAACACGGTAAAAATACGTGATTTTTAAGTTAGAAAGGCACTTTTTATTGTTATTAAGAAAAACATACGATTTACGCGCCCACAAGTGACGTATGTAGGAAAGAAAGCGACGTTCAGCGCGTGTAGCGGTCAAAACTGGAATGAAATGAATACATATAATGGAGTGAAGTGAGGATAGATGTTCAATGTTTCTTTCTGTTTGGGGGAGCTTCGCACAAAAGTTTAGTTTTTGATAGCTGACGTCAGAAGCTGCAAACATTTTTACGTCCACCATTAATTTAAAAATGATTTTTATATTACAAAATAACACAAAGTACCTACATAAATATTTATTTGGTAAAATCCATTACAACATGCTTCTCTTTTTCTCACCGAAAATTCACTAAATCATATTAAAAAACAATACAGTTTGCTGGGAAGCTTAATTAAAGAATATAGAAAAACCTTATGTTGGAATTAAGGAAACCAAGAAATATTAATATAATAAAATCAGGAATTGTCGCCATTTTCTCTTTGGTCTATTCTAAGAAGTTCCCTTTGACTTGAGTCGACTTTTTCATATTGATATGATGTACGTTTTTCGCGTGATTTATCGATTTCCCTGGTTCCCATGTGTGCAAGTTTGGAATTTCACTATACATAATTAAATTTCCTGCAGAGCTGCAAAAGCAGCATCTCGTTTATTTTCAGGTGTAAAACTGTAGCATGTTTTAAAACATAGTGACCAATTATTTTCTCACCTTTATTTAATTATTTCATGACATTGAAACGTTATTCTAATCACCAGTTAAACTTTTATGCCATTTACACTATTTCTCTGAAACATTACTATATTACAGTACATACTTTTATTTAATATGATCAAGAACGGTTTTACTCATGACATGCATTATTAACTGATAGATATGCTAATTTTCAGAAAGATATTTATTTTTTACCTTAAGAAAAACCACAAATGAAACATACATCAATTCAATTTATATTCCTGAAAAAAGATTTTTCCTTGTGACATTTAACTCACTATGAATCAATAAACTAAAATAATATATATATATCATGAGCAATATAACCACAGAGCCTTTTCAAAAATTTCCTATCACGAGGATATTTCTGTGGTAAGATTATACGTTTTAATTTATAACCCTTGAGGGGTGAGTTATTTTTTTACTGGATGAGGGTTTTTCCTATATTTTGATTATTTGTAGTATTGCCACACCCAAATATATAAAAAAAACATTTTTTTGGATACGGATCAATCTGGGAAGAATATTATTTATTTCAGAAAGTAAATATGTTTTTTTGAATTAAAAGCGCATAGTTAAAATGTAAAGTAAACAAATTCTTAATTACTATTAAATATATTTATTTCTAGAAGCTATTTCTGCGATTTTGTGCCTAGATATTTTTTGCTCTCATCTGTGTACATGTGATACTCTACAGACGTCGATTTCAGGAAGAGAATCGATCCCAAATGGTATTTTACGCTCAATAGTATATTACTATCAATTTGTTTACAAATGTTAATTTTTTTAAAAAAATCTTTTATTATTTGCAACACATAATACAAATAATGTAGCGGCCAAAAACTACTGTTGGTCTATTATCTGATTATAAATGAGTCTTGTGTCCATATTTATAAAAATAACAAAATTAAATAAAAACTATGAGAATGGCGATAGATAGTAGGTACGGCGATACTCATCAAACGATTAATTTTTTAATAAAACTATCTAGTTTTGTGATAAATATCATAGTAGGATAATAATTCTTTATTTATTGTTTTAGTGTACTAAAATCATTTGTTATCGATACCACAATTTTGGAGCAACACGCTCCGAAATAGTGGAACCAAGTTATTACTAAAGCCATGGGACAGATTGAGAAGTGGGTGTATTTTATAATATTCTAACTTTACGTGTGCTAGAGCGGCGTATATTGCCTAACGAACAAGCGAGACGGAGTTTTATTATTTTGGGAAGTAGGTAACTCCATTGTTTACGTGGGCTATGGCTAGGTATGATGTTTGACTTGCATAAATACAGTGAATACATGAAATTGTGTATCTTTAGTGGAACAAAAATATGTATTAAAGATAGCTTCTACTGTAATTATCTAGGTGTCTAAAAGCTAGTTAGATATTATGGGAGCACAATTTTTTTGCATGTTCAATTTCCTATAAATATTTATAATATAAGTTATTAGGTAAGTAATAAAACAGTTATTAAGAACCTACTTACCTGGATAACAGAGAACAATACGAAAACACTACATTGAGTAATTAAAATATTCAAAATTGAGTCCTGTGAGACACGTAGGTATAACAATACTCATTTGAATTAACTTTCAGGAAAAAGTAACCAGTTGGCGATGAAATATACGTACATATTCATAATTTCTTGTCTACAGAATTGCTATACTCGCCTGTCTTGACATAGGTATACAGATCTAGAGTGTAAAGCAGTGGTCTCCAAGCTAAAAAAAGGATGTGAGCTCAGTGGCGTATTACCCCATAAGCGCAAGAGGCGCGCGCTCGGGGCCTCCAAATCTTAGGGCCCTCAAAAATAGCATAACTTATATAAAACCTTATATTTTTATTTCAGTTTTCAATATTCATTATTGTTCTACAAAGAGTTTTGCAACACTTTTATGTCATTCGAAAAACAGGGTCTCCAAAATGTATTGCGCCTGCGGCCTCCAAAGTTCTTAATCTGCAATTTTGGGAGCTATTCTCATAAATTGAAATTTTCTGGTGAGCTACTAATGATGTTTTTATCATTATCCTTTATCTTACCATACATAATATTATTATACATATTACCCCTCCAAGGACGAGCGTCACCATATGGTCACACAAAACACCGTTGTCTATTGATCCCACTATTCATACTTTTTCTACCTGAATATCGTTGCTTTTGCTCATATTTGGTTAAGAAGGGTACGGACTACAGTAAGTCATCAGCCGTAGGAACAGGAACGGTCTCCAAAAGCACATGTGATTTTTTGAATTTCCGTTTTTTTAAATTTACTTTTTGAAACTGTTAGATATTTTTTTATAAAAACATAAAATTATTTACAGTTATTTTGCTAGTATATTTGTTTTGAAATTATGTTGATCTAAAGAGGTCAAATTGTAAATATTTTTAAAAAAATCACGTTTAGCTATATTTCAACCCCGAATGTTTGCAAGCCCATACGGTCACTTTTGTCCTTACTACTGTCCGTACTCAATATTACACGGTAATAAAAGGATGAGCATGACCATATAGTCATGCGGGGTTTCTATACAACAACTTTGCGTTTTTTTTTTTTTTAATTTTGGATAGGAATAAAAGTTATCCGTGACTTCAATATGGCTTAGAAAATATATTTTTTATCGGAAAAAAGCTCTCGTCTCTGGAGGGTTAAAATAAATGAGGACATGAGTTCTTTAATTATTTATGTATAAACAAAATAATATCTTGAAATAAGCGTGAGTAAAGCTACAAATAATTAGTGAAAAGAGTGGCGTTCACTTTCCTTCACATTTTTTACAATTGTCGGTGAGTACCTTGTCACTCGCATCCGAATGCAATTATCAAGATGTACATTTGTGAGTCTATTTCTATATTAACTTTTAACCACCTACATGGTGGAAAACGTTGATTCACATAAGTAAATAGAACAAAACAAGTCTTCCGTTTTGAACATTTTTTTAAATATGATAAAATACTCTACGTGAGCTACCGAAAATGAAGCCACGAGCGACCGTTTGACGATCACTGGTGTAAAGTTTGTAGCATCATCAATTACAAGTTGTAAGTAAGAATAAAATTATAATTGCCTTTTAAGAAAACAAAAATACAATTTTTCTAAATAATATTTTTTTTCTCACCAATGAAAAAAATATTTCTAAAGAATTAATCTTAAATTAACAAAGACAAAGATCGCTTTAACTTTTGAATTATAAATATTTCACAATAAAAACACTTGTTGTAAATGAGTGGGATCTTTTTTTATATTACTTTGCGGTCCGAAGGTTTTATATATATCAGTAGAGGAAAAAGGTTATGCAGAGCTTAGACCTGCTAATGAGTAAATCATAGCGCCAGAGGAAAATTCTCTGTTCTGTTATGGGTAGTGATAATAGATTCGTATAAGCGTATTATAAATCTGCAACAATTTTTTTATACATTAAGGATTATATATATCAGGCAGGAATCTGGAGCGAAGCGCAGAACAGGAGCGCGGAGCAGTGGAGCAACAAGTTTTTAGCCGGAACAAGGAAATTTGTTGTGCCCCACTGCTCCGATATATATATATTTATGTTTTATTTTGATTCAAAATTTAAAAATTAAACGTTTTTTTAAATATATTTCCAGCTTATGATAAATTCAATATTTGATGTTTTTTTTAACCATCATTTGATACGAAGAAAATCTGACAAGCGATCCTTAACCTCACTTTTTTTATTTCTGCGTGGTCTACCTCATTAAAATAAGGGATCTGGAGCAAATATTTAGGTGTCGGAGCGGAGCAACTCAAAAAAGTGGTTGCTCCAGATCCCTGAATTATCAGGAGTGACAGAAGTGTAAACAAATTGAGCTCATTTTTTAATAGCTCAACAATGATTTTGATAACACTACTGGGAATCGAATATATTATAAAGGCGACTTTAGTTGTTTCAAAAATGGAACAAAATGTGTGCAAAGATTTTAACCTGTGGCCTTGTAGCAGTAGTATTTATTCACGGAATTTTAAATCAGGTGTAGCGATTGCGTTACGTTTTCAGATTGTGTTTATGTTGATTACGTATGGCTCAATGATGTCATAATAAATGTTACATTGTATCTTAATTTAACACAGCTAAAACGCCCAAATATAAAAATGCATTTTGTCTCTCAAGTTTTTTAAAATTCAAATTATTATTAGTCACCAGGATTCAGATATATCAAGTGCAGTATTATATTTTAAAAGCCAAAATTTGATTCTGTTTTGAAGCTTTGTGTTGATTCCAGCGAAGTCATTGTATTTATTAAATGACTTTTATGAAACAGCAGGACAGATTAATTTATTAAATGTATTTTTATTATTATTAAAATGAGTAATAAAACTTAATCCATCTGTATATATGACTACCGTTAACATTAACTAGCACACGATTAGTTGGGAAAAGCTACGAGGTTTACCAATCGAAGATATTTTCTTGATAGGCAATGTGCAAAACCTAATGATGTTAAATATACTCAGATTATTTTATTTTTTGATAATATGTAATTTATCGATACATTGAACAGGATTTAACTTAAATTGTCTGAAGCAGCTACTCGTGAAGTTAGTTATAAAACAAAAAAAGAACGCTATTACATATTGCGTAATAGCTTAAATTTCATGAACATTTATTTAGTTCACATGAGATCCTCGACGATGAAATTTTGCCCATTTATCTCTCACTGTGAGTACTTATCGATGAATGATTCTGTGGTCCATGCACGAACGGAATGGTTGACTGTGAATAATAATTAAATTTTGTATTTTTGTAAATTAAATATTCTTCAGTTCTATACCTCTTTATGTATTTGCCAACTAATGTCCACTTCTGCAAAAACAATCTCCACGCATTGTTTTGAATGGTGTAAAGCTAGACTAGGATTTCACATAAAAGGTTTTGTCACAATTTAATTAGCAACGTAGTTACGTTAAAAATCATCAATCATGATCGAAGGATTTGGGTACCTACTTATATGAAAATTACGTATTTAAAATCAAATATTCTTTTTCCTCTAATGATGGTACATGACACTTGTAATTGTCACATTAGAGTGAACACACTAATCTTCGCGGAAGAATTCCTTAAACAAAATAACGGTCGTTTATAATATTGATAGTCTTGATTTTATTAATAAAGGAAAAATTGCAGATTTCATATAGAATTTGTATTGTATAAAAAAACAGTGTTCTTACTAACCCTTCCGTTATAACTGACAAAAGAATATATTATTAATTTGATTATTCACCGTTTGACTAACACTGCCCCGAAAGAATTAATCCCGAAAAACTAGCTCAGTAGGCAAGAGAAGGATGATATGTTAAAAGAGATAGAAAGAACACAACATTATCACGTGATTTGAAATTTACATGTGAAAAATCATACGATATGGTCAACGATCTCTAATCAAGGTCGCTCTGATTAAATTTACATCTGCCTTTCTTTCTAAAACTTTAATATTTTGTGCGTTATTTCGGGTATGTAATATAAAAATGAGAATATTTCTTTTGTTTTGTTATATTTTCTATTATTTAGGTAAATTTCACGAAAAAACATTATAAATTAAATATTGCCACTGGCTTTGATTAGGGGAACTACCATCAAGGTTCTCAACAAAAACAAAAGGTTGTCTAATGATGATTTATCTCAAACTGCGTAGGTATAGTAAGTTCACTCTAAGTTATGATTTTTTTCTGAATAAATATGTAATTCCATTTAGGAAGGTGTTATAATGTGTAAACTTTAAAGTAAGCGGTATTCCAAAGTTAATCTAAAATAATTTGCTATAGTTTCCATGAATTTCAATATCTAAGATTAAAATTACAGTTCAGTTGAATAATAAACACAATGTAAAGTTTTTTTTGATGATGACAAGTCCGATCTAGATTAGAGTGAATAATTTTAAATAAATGAGCGCTATTTGTCAGAGGGTGACATCTATAATCATCTACAAGAAACTGTTGGATATATTGAAGATATCTGCTTTATCACTTACCTCTTTCAAGTTCTTATTTTAATTTATTTTATCATAGGTGTTCGAAGATATTTATTTCATAGCACTACAAAAACTCGAAATATTCTTTCAAAATAATTTACATTCTACTTGCTTCCCAGTCATAATTTATTTTTGGAACAAAAGTTATTTGATTATAAATGTTTTTAGTGCCATCTATGTTTTATTTTTTAAAAAAGTTTGTGTAATATTATAACGTACACATTACATTTTATAAAGATTATAACGAAATTTGGTACCTACTATGTATATGTTATTATCTGAGGTCGAGATAAACGTTTTACAACGGCATCTATTTATATGAACTATTATTAAATGACTGCAAACATTCGTGTAATTGATAAAATCGAATTAAATAGACATTTTTAAATTTATCAGTTGATAAAGGCATTTCTTATTATAATATCCCACTATCAGTTGACTGCATACCAATAATAATAAATTTGGTAATTTGAACCTTTCAAATTACCAAAACGCACTATTTGTCTTTGAAAAAAATATCAAACATTAGCAAAATGAAATGCAACAATAATTACGCCTTTATTGGACATTCATATCTTATTAAATTTTAAAATAGTATCTGTCAAATGAATAATTGAAAAAAATAGAAACTTAATGTAATTATTGATGTATTTGATTTTGCTTACGTTTGATATGTTTTTCAAAAATAAATAGTGCGTTTTGGATGAGATACGATTTTTGAATGAAAAAGTAAGAGGTCCCTGCTTAAGTACGCCAATGGCTCTCAGTTCATTTTTTGCTAATAAACTATATTGCAATATGATAATAAGGAATGCTTCATTCAGCTGAGAAGATTTTAAAATCCTATTATGCTATATTCTATCAATTAAACGAATTTTCGTGCATAAGCAATTCAAAAATTTCTCTTAATTATAGGTGTCTCTGTACACCACTACACCGTGACACTTACCCTTGTGAACCAAAAGTTAAGATATTAAATAATGTACAAAAGTATCCATTTTTTCCTTGTTTTTGATAAAAAAACGTATTTTATATTTTTTTCAGTATGTAAAACGTTTTTCAAATTCATATAAAGTAATTATTATGTATTCAATTTATGTTTAGTCAGTGGCGGATTACACACTTGGGAGGCCCCAGGCGCAACACATTTTGGAGGCCCTGTTATTCGAATAACATAAAAATGATGCATAAGTATACGCAAAATAAGAATAAATAATATAATTATAAACTGAATTTAACATATATATACTTTTTATAATATATTATGCTATTTTTGAAAATGATAAAATTTGGAGCCTCCAATCGCTTGCCTTCTGTGCTTATCCCCATAATCCGCAACTGAGTTTAGTGAATGTCATTAGAATTTTGAATTCGGCTGTACAAATAAATCAACGAAAACATTTTTTCTTTCTTTTTTATATAAAAAAAATATTAATCTTTTTCAAGAATATAAATATAATATATACCTACAATTATTGTTATAAAAAAAATGGGAATGGGTTTTGCGATTTTCTGTGATCTAGTTACAGTTTGATGCCGATTGTACTATTTACTAGAAACGACTTCATTGCTTTCTACAATTTTGGCAGACAGCTTTACAATTCAATTCAAAGTAAATGTGAACAAACACGTATCTATGTCATAGGCATGGCCATTTATCATTTTGTATGCATTTGCATAATATACATGTACGCTGTCTTCACACAGAATCTTACAACGCTTTTTCCATTATTATAGAATATAGACAATAATATATTATGAATATCATCCGCTTTTCAACAAGAACGTGCTTATAACCTTTTTATAGTAAAATGCTAATTGTTAACTAATACATTTCGTTATCAGGAACAAATTTGGCTTGAAACACTACAGATATGCATCAATAAACCAATAGAAATTTCAAACTCTTAACGCGAGGCTAAGTAGGATGGAAGGAGGGCCGTAACGAGGTCTTTTGGCTCCTAGAGTAAAGGGTAGATTTTGCGCCGAAAATTCAGTATTTCGTATTTTTCTAACAAGTCGTGGCATCGTTTTGGCGCCCTCTATGCTCCTACAGTGCCTCGGCGTCCAGGTCGATCGTCCTATTCGCCAGCCCACAGTTACGACCATGGATAAAAGCCTAAGATTGTTTCCAAGGTAAGTTTATTAACTTTATTTACTATTATTTATCCAAACATTTGAATTATCAAAAAATTTATGATCTGAAGAGAAAGTTAGTTAAAATATATCCATTTAACAACATAATACTTCGAGTCCATTGAAGACAATAATTCCATTAAGCATGCACTTATTTATCATTCGTATTGAAATAAACAAATATTATCTGTTGTGAAATCATGCACTGAGTGACAATGTTTGTAGACTTGCGTCGAGCGAATGGTACCTGCCACGATATGAACAATTATTGTGTATTTCTCAAACTTTCCGTCATACATTTCTTACTGATCTATCATTATTAAAGCAAACCATTTGAAAACCCAACTGTGTTTCGCACGCTTTATTTTTCTTTGGTCTTAAGTACGCTTGAATATGGATCCATCATTTGGAGCCCATATGAAAGTTCATACAAGCTGCAATTAGAAATGCATAAGAAATTTCTAATAATAATATTATTATTTCAAAAAAATTAAATTCTTCCCCTTTGATAATTCCTTAAAGGAATACTACCCCACCAAATTCCTTTTAGGAATGTTATTGTTTCACTCTCTTGAAACTCGAAGATATTTTTCAAGCTTAAAGCATTTTTCTTTTCTTCTTCGGGGCCGAGTTAATAATCCTGAAATTCTCATGACTATTAATTTACATGCTCCCAATTTATTCTTACGTGGGCGAAACTATGACCAAAAGCTTTTATTTCTAAAAATGTGTTCCTCGCTTATGACGTATGAGTCGCCAGTTCCAAGGGCCGTTCGACTGATCAACTCATTGCCTAGAGAACTGGACATTTTTGGTGATAGTTTTCGTTGTTTGATAAGTTTTTCTATTTTATTTATTGATTTTGTTGTATGTAGTTTTTTTTTGTCTCATTATATTTGTTTTGTCTCATTAAAATTCTGTCAATAACATGGCGAATTGGCGTTAGCTGTACTGTAATTTTGTTTTTTTAAACAATAAACAATTACCTATAACTTAGCCGCCAGCAGAAGTCGGAACTAAAGTAGTCAATCTATGGTTTGTAGCCGTTATACGCCATTTCAAAAGTGGCATTATAGTTTTTCTTTTATTAGTTCTGTGGAGGTAAATACAAACTGCAATGGAAAGTGTTTTAAGTGTGAATGTCTGTGATATTTTCATTCATTTCTAATCCATCTCCCAACAAAATATTAAAATATTCGTATGGATTAATTGATTTGGCATTTACTTGGTAGAACTCCATTTATAACAGATTAAAAATAACAAAGTATTTTAGCTCTACAGTTTTCTCTACAGTAGCTCTACAGAAACTGTAGAGCTAAAATACTTTGTTATTTTTAATCTGTTATTCGTATAGAGCCTCGACCCACTATTATATTACCATTAATCAACTGAGTTAAAAACAGTTCACGTAAAAAGTCTCATTGGTTTCCCTATTCGGAACCCTCATGCTCCTCCACATTGTCAACGGACATGGTTATTAAAAATATTCGGAGCCAAAAATATCTTCGATTCTTAGGTTCGCAACATGAAAAACACGTATAGGACGACATACCGATGAGTTATATGATTTTACTATTGCATGATTATGCCAGCGAAGTTCAATCACTCAAAATTGGGATGCTGCATTTGCTGAATCATACAAACGTTTGACTGAACGTAAATAAGAATCGTTATCTTGTAATTTATTAGAACGTAAGCTAAAGGGCAGGACTCACAAAAAGGAAGCAGGTCAAGACTTTGTTGCTGAATATAGGGAGTATTATATTAAGATTAGAGGAGGAGGTCGTTGCGAAAAGACCAAACCGATATGCTGTGCCCATGTTAATGTTTACGATTTTTGGACTGTTATGGTAAATGTAACTGAGGCTTAGCAGAGGATTTTATTAATGCTATCATGCGACCCAATATTTGATGAGCGCTGCTCTATTATCAAGGTACCCGCATGAGCACGTACAATACATAATAAAGTCATTTCTATTTGAGTGACACATTCATCTTTCATTCTATGAAGAAAGCATGTGCTTGAGTATAATTGTGAAAGTTGGTTCGCACACATAATACAATAGTGTCAAATATTTTATTACTTCCAATAACATCCTGTCTAATTAATTTTGATTACCAATGATTGACCTGAGTATCTAGTGGTTTCACCTTTTGTAATTTTGATAGAACACTGCCGCTAAAAGTCAAAATACACAAACGGTACCTCATATCGACTGTGGAAAGGAAAAAGGACGTAACTCTCAATTTTCCAAAACAGCTTTTATTCGATATTCACAATGTATACAACTTGACACACATTCTATCAAAAGGATGGAAGCTGAAAATGCCGAATAAGTATCTAAATTTAGCTTTTAAGTTTGAAAAAGGTGACCTTGTAAAAAATTAAACCCAAGAAAAAACACTGAAATAAAGGTTTTTCCGAGACAATTTTTATAATTAATATTAGGTTATGTCAATTAAACACCCGTTTAGAAGTATCCGTGCACTTCAAGGTTGTGTATAATTCATAATTTGCATATGTCACAAAATCATCAAAACACGTTTTTAGCGCCTCCTGTAAAATTTTATATGTGTGGGTTACGTCCTTTTTCCTTTCCACAGTCGATATGCATTAAGACATGAATTAAGATTTCAATGAGTATACGTATTCATTTAAAAAAACTGATTAATTGATTCGTTTTATAATTAATAACATCTTAAAATTTAAGATATAACAACGATTGATATCGCAGTGAAGTAGGACAATTTTATGTAAATAAAAAGCAGCATACGAAACTAATTTTTATTACAGATGTACTATTTAATATATGGATAAATAAAACGAGCACAATTAATAAATAACAAGTTAAAAAAGCTATTATCTTAGCTCTACTGCTCTATAATAATTAGACGTTTTGATATCCATGTCACTATTGCCAAAATAACTCTGACTATGGCAAAATAAATATAATGATTACATTATTTAAAGGTGTTAATCGCCCGCTGTGGTCTAGTTGGCCGATCAGGTGGGTCTGGGTTCAATTCCCGGTAAGGTCAATGTCAAATGGATTTCTTCAATTTTAATTTGAGATCTAAGACATGGGTGTTTAATAAAAATAATAAAACATTTTTAGTACTTTTTCCACATAAAATTTTATTAGATCAGGACCGGTTTCGCTCATCGCGAGCATTATCAACTGATAAGAAAAATACATAAACAGTGATATTTATACAAATTTAAATTGAAATAAAAAGGTGTAAGCAACTATTAACAATTTAAAGGATTAGCAAATTACATTATAATTACACAAAATTAAAATGCTTAACACCCATAACAATTAAAAAATCATCATCAAAGAATAATAAATCTAAGTGGCAAACGATATCAATTATAAACACAATTAAAATTTGGGAAATTTTTACACAAAGTGAAACACTACATTAATAAAGTAAATATCCTAATGATGATTTGGTGTTTTTCCCGTTTCCAAGCAATGATGTACTTCAACAAAATCGGCAGTAATGAAGATTCTGAAAAAGACATTTTTAAAAACCATATCAATTCTTACAAAAGGAATAAATTTTGAGTGTTCAAAACATGGGTGTTTGTTAAGTTAATTCTCATCGAGTATATCTCGAATGATCTTTCAACTTCAAAATATTTGACGAGATGTCTTTGAAGAGATGGGTGAATTGACATCACAAATACCCTGTCTTCGATCACAACTTTGAATTGAATATTTCTCAAATTCACTGTGATCTTACCGGGAATCGAACCCAGACCTGCGTGATCGTTAGAGTAAGCTCTTACCAACTGGGACACAGCAGGCGTCATATTGTTTTTATATCACTAATAAACCTATAACTTTTTGTATCGTGTATAAATATTTATTAAATAAAAAAAGTTAAAAAGTAATTTAAATTATCTATTCAGACATTCTTAAATGAATGTAAACGGTAACATTTTAAAATCTATCGTTTCTATGGCTGGAAGTAAAAACGTTTTTCTAATTATTACTTCACTCCACGATACGCATGAGCTATTTTTTATAATTGCAAGTTGACTGTCAATATCAAGGCTCAATTTTACAACAGAGATATTTTTTTATTCAGCCATAATTTGCAACGTCGACGAATTATCTGCTCAATTAAACACACATGTTTTTTACATGTGAAGTAACAGTTATTTAATTTGTCTAATGCAATTTGACTACTAACCACCACTAACTGATTATATACGTTACGTTTCCATTTTCAAAAGATTGCTGCCATTTTAATGGCTACATGATATGCGTTGTACCTTCATAGTTATAGGCATACTCGATCATCGATGTTATTAAATATATATAATTGGTATTATTAAAGTGTTTTTGAAAACAGAACGAAAGAACAATGACAGCTGGCTATCCAGCATCACAGACAGATTAGATCAGCCATACTCAATCCTTAATAAAAACAATAATCCTTTGTACTTCATTCCACTTTATTTAATATGTCAGGACCGGTTTAATTATGTTTGTAATTACTTGTAATCGCATTCTGAATTTATGAATCTGGGATGACTTTTTAATTATATGTTAGATGTGTTGAACATTTTAATTTTGTGTTATTTTAGAATCACTTTAATGTAATTGGCAATTTCTTTTCAATGCCAACTGTTGTGTATAACTTTTCAATTTTGTATAAATAGCATTGTTAAATTATATTTCTTTTCAGTTGACAATGCTCGCAATGAGCGAAACCGGTCCTGACATATTACATAAAGTGGAATGAAGTACAAAGGATTATTGTTTTTATTAATATAATGCCTTTCCACCAAGTATTGACAGTGAACACCCTAAAAGTGATACTCAATCCTTTTTTCCTCCAGGCCGCATTCCGATATTTGCTTCTTTACGTGGGCCGCAACATATTTATGGTATACTCCTTTTTTTTTTAGCTCACCGAGGAATTTGAAATCCTCGATTTGGTATAATTTTCCCCCAGATATCTCCAAAACTCCTTTTTTTTAGCTCAACGATGGAGAGCTTACTGGGCCCCACATTTGGGCTTACTGGGCCGCAGTATCTGCGGTATCTGCGTGTATATTTAGCCGGTTAATAGTTAAGACTACGAAAATCAGCTGTGTCAAAATTGGTAGATTCTATACCTATATTATAAAGATTGTTTATTTTTACATTTTACATATATTTAAAAACATAAATTATAGTTTATTTGAGGAGACGTAATTATGATAACCATTTTTAATTGAGAACCTGACCGAATGGATGGTATAATAATTGTATAGTTAAAATTAATTAATTAATAAATTAATGGCATAGGTGGGATACTTAAACAAAAGGATGATAACTATGAAAATCGTCAAGTCAAGCGAAAAGCAAACAGACGACGAGATAAAAAAAAGCGGTGGGCTGCAATACGCTAACAAGGGGCTGGCTTAGTCTCAAACCAATTCTCGGTGTTCTGGGGAAAGAGTGAATATTTGTATCACTCCTATGCAATACTTAAATAAGCAATCGATTGTTATTTAATATATTTATAATATGTAAAAATATGCAATTTACCGTAAACTTATCAATTTAAATGGCTAACAATTTACTGATGTGCATACTGAAGCTGTCGTAGATAACATATAAATCATAAATTGCAGTTATATATATGTACTAATTTTATTTGAGCATATTGTTTTCTTTTAAATTAACAAGGGGCTAGCCGGCCTAAGTAAAATTTAACAAGGGGATCGCGCGCCCCCTCCAGTCCATCCCTGAATAAAAGTAAATACGAAAATGTGTAGCGAAAAAGAGACTTGTGAGGGTTTGCTTGAGAGGCATTGGAGGCAAAGATTAAGGTAGAGTTAAATTTGATTCGAATTTGTATCTTCGGAAATGGGAAAAATTACTCTTTTGAGCTTATGCATAGCGACTAGCAAGATTGAGAAATAAACTTATTTAAATATTGTTTCACGCCTTGAAAACACACAACAAAAAATTCACAACAGTTAATGTAAACCTTATAGTTTTGTATGAATAATTTACCTTATGTAGACAGGGTTTCTTAATTACTACTTTGTTGTATAAACCAAATTAATTTGATCACTTATTATTCTCACCTTTCCGAAACGAGTCCATCCAATTATTTTTGAAAGTAGGCCTACGGCATTTCTAACCATCTGACAATTTGTTTTTTTAAGAAATCATTTTTTCAATTTGAATAATAATTGTGCAGTGAAAAAAAAATACCAGCAGTGAAATACTTTTTAAAAAATACTGTGGCAGCTTTTTGTTGACGATGTTACGCATCGCGGAACAACGAAATTATTCGAAATCGTGATATTTGATTATACTTTATACGTGTAAAATATTAATTCAAAATTATCAGTAATTGCCATGTGCTTATAAAGTTCTGTAGAAATTTGAGTATTGGATTAATTCTTAATTTGTAAAAAAAATATGAAGAGCTGTATGAAAAAATATCAAGAGATTAATGATTTTTTTATGTGGCAGCATAAAAAATTGGTAAGGAAGTTTGCTCCGAAAAAGTTTACTTCAAAATTGAAGGCACTACTCTTTTTTGATCAGTCACGTCTTTGTCATTTGTATACGACTGCACAGTTCCCTCCACCACCCGCCACGGCCATACATCTGTGTCCAACAGACGTTTTCCGTGGCGTAACGAACGTTATGCGTTGTTCAGTTTTGTGCTAGGATTGTCCCGGAAACAATTGACTAAGACTTGGCGGCTTGCACATAAGTGTGCGAAAAATTGTCCTATAAAATGTCCGGAGGTATTATGAGTGTAAATCTACTCTTTATCCATACGACGCCGCAAATTTAGTAAATGCTTAGATAATCGTTATCTCATTTCAAATCCGACCAAGCTGACCGCCATCGTAAAACGTAAAGTTTGTACAATGTACAATACTGTACCTTTTTAAATTGAATATTATAATATTTTAACAGAATTTCAATATAAGCAAAAACTAAAAATTGCCCGAAACGTCGCTTGAAACATTCCGTTTCATTTGATTGCTAAACGAAATTTAACATTTTCCTGTCCGCTTCAACACTGATTAGGCATCATTCATATATGATGGCAGTCAGTGGTGTAGTGGGGCGGCGGCACGTAGGGTTGGTGCTAGGGCATCCAATCCCGGGATTCGGGATCCCGTTGAATTTTCTGATCCCGAAATTCCGGGATTGATACGGCTGCGATCCCGTGATTTCGGGATTGAGAAATTTTGAGCAAATCCTGAAAATTGACACGAAATTGGCAAATCGAGAATTTCATATTCCTCGGTGAGCTAAAAAAAAAACCGAGGTTTGGAGATAATCCGGGGAAAAAGTATAGCGAATTGAGGATTTCAAATTCCTCGGTGAGAAAATCCCAATCCCGGGATTGGAAAAAGGCTTCGGGATTGGATACCCTAGTTGGTGCTCCCACATTTTTTCTAGACAATTTAGTTGGCACTTCACCACTGGATGTCACGATCTAGGAGAGCGGGATGTAATGTGACGATTTTTTTTACAAAATGTGAAAAGGTTAAAATATAAAGTGAAAATTTAACTATTGGGAGAGGCTGAAAATATTAAAAATTGTGTCGCTAATACTAATATTTCGTCTAGTGAGTAATAATTCATAAAAATAATTATTTACATTTCAGGTTTATAGAAATGCTTTCAAACGACAAAGTGAAATAGGCTAAACAAATTTGAAAACAAAAGTAATGAAAATAATAAAGAGCGAACGACGTAGTTGTCACAACTACAATGAACGGACCAAAGCAGTAGACGGGTGAATGAATCAAATAAATGAGTAAAGGACGAATTTTTCCGCAACAAAAGCTATGCTTCACGAACAGTGTATAATTAACAAACTGAGCGACAGCTAATTTTTTAAAATAAAAAATGTATCGAATTAATTGCATATTTAATTAAGAGAGCTATTTTTATATCAATTGATACCAACTAAAAAAACATTCACTAATGAGTAGAGTATTATCATCATTGCAAATCAATAAGCAGTAAAATTATAGTTGACAGTGAACTTTCACTCGTTCGATTTTTGAAACCCCAAGAGTCGTTTGGATGTTGCCAATATGCGAAAAAATTTAAGCAACAATTATTGAAATAAAATATAATGTCAAACATATTATTGATTTTCGTAATATGCACACTGCTGATATGATTTGAATGTTAACATTTGTGACATATTTTAGAATTTGAGGAAGCAACTGCTTGTGACAAAACGTCTATTGTCGCAATAAAATAATGCATAGCAAAGGATAAGTTTGTTACTTTTCTGACCTCAAAAGCTGTTATCGATTCAAAATATTGCGACAGTGAAAGACTATTTCCGCATTTCGGCATATACATATATGTATATAGTAGGTTTTAAGACGACAAAGCTGGGAGATGTGACAAAATTCGATTGGCCAAACAAATTTGTATATTACACAATGTGTACAAACAGTGAAGAGTGTCGACAAAGTGCCACAGTTACCAACTGAGGCATTCAAAAGCAAAATCCGATAACTCCACTATGTGTTTCACGCTTGCATTTTAGTGAGCTTTAAAATTTAAAAAATCTGTTGAGACACTTCCTTTAGAAGGCCATATGCTCTACATTGGGAGCGGACATGGCTAAAAAAATTGTACTTTGGTAGTACTGTGGTATATACCTACTAGTAGTAGTAGTAATATACCACATATTGCGAAAATAAAATATAAGCGAATATAAAACGAAATAAAATTGGAAATATCGGCATTAAATTAATGGATTTCTGCGTACAACTATTTTACTCATGATTTTATCGAATATGGCAAATGATATATCATTATAAATTATATGAAATGGTTTACAATACATGCAAGTATTTTTTGATCGATTTTGACAAAATTTGAACTTAACGGTTTTTGATTTTAAGCGCTTCATAAAATAAACACATTATAAATCGTAATTCAGAATTATAAATACCTAAGGATACTCAACGTCGTACCCACCACTGCCCTGTACGGCTTCACACTCCTTTCACATGATACTAAAGTGCATGGAACCTATATATCAGGATTTTTTCAGATATGCTGTCAAAAATTGAAGCATCAATAATTTTATAGGAGGTAAATACATTTGATTCATGTTGAACTATATAACATTGCCATTTATATCATATTACAATTGACTTTAACCAAGTAAAATCTATTTTAACAAAAAAAATACATTGAACGCTGAGGAACCCACCCTCTTATATTTGTCGAGTTTCGTAATAGTGTTATTTTTTTTATCCATGTCTGCACCCAATGTGGAGCGTATGGCCTTCTAATGGAGATTTCTCAACATAAGTTTTTCTACGAGAGCTGTTTGTTAATCAGTCGCTCAACCTCAGTTTTTTAAAGAGAGTAGTAGAGATAGAAGGATAAGGGTAGGACAAGACTAGTGGTTAACTAATCGCTCTCGCTACGCCCAGTTATTAAAAAATTTGAAGGGTGGGAAGGATTTTTTAGACATCACAAACACATCCATGTCTTCGAAAAGAAATCGATAAATCGATCGAGAAATGCTGTTAGAACTGAGACTCGAACCCGAGAGATCCGGCACGGAAGCTAACAACGCTGACCACTGCTTCATAAGACCCGACATAGAGGCCGTCAAAAATTTTCAGAAACATCTAGTTTTGTCTATTTTGGATAGTTTTTATGTCATAGTAAGAAATTACGTTTTATTTACATGTTATCTACATCCATTTAATACATAATTAAACGGCTCACGGAAATTTTTTCAAAAAATCTGTGTTAAATAACGTTGCGTGCACAAATTATCTGCTTCCATAAATGCATATTATGATATTTTAAATTTCTTAAATATTTATTGAAATCCTATTACTCAATAATATAAAAGTGTCACAGACTTATGAAAAGTATTCCTAAATGTATGCTAATAACCGACATATTGAAACATGTCTTAAAAATAATCAAGAAATGCCAGTTTATATGGTAACGCAATTCAATGCAACTTCGATTCGTTTTTCGTAAAATTATATATCTATCTAGTTAAGGAAATTTCACACAGCAAATCGTTTTCATTACTTTATTAGCGTTCAATTTTTATAAACACAATGTTAGAAATAAGTAGGGAACAGTGTATGAAAATATGGCATCATTATTATTGTCTATGATATGTTAGGTACGTGTCAAAAAATATGTAGGTTATTACTTTTTATAATATAATACATAGTCTATCAAACAATAGCTACACATGCAAACAGTAAATTTATTTTCCTTAACGTACTAAAATATTTTTAGCCGCCTAAATTACAAGGTCACTGATATATTGCTCCAAAAATAATTAAAATGTATATATCTATTATTATTATTATACCTACCTACATAATAAAACATAATGTCAAACTGCGCTCTTAATTTTGTCATATTTCGGAATAAGTTTCGATGTTTTGTTTTGAAGACAGATTGCGAGTTCAAATTTGGAACATTTTATTTATTTCATTACAGATTTTGATTGTTGTATTGGAAACTGTCAGATTTGGTTTGTTTGGTATTTTTTGTTTAAAACAACATCGGTATTATAATAATCCATTCATTTATTAAATTATGTGTGTTTATTTTAATACGAGTAATTCGAGACACACTATTTGCCGAACTAAGCTGGTAGGAAAGTGATTATAGTTTACAAAGGTGGCGACTTCAAATCTAAATAATGCATTTTTAGGTTAATTGAAAGAGTTATTTCTACAATATCTACTTTTCCTTCTACTCTGTTTGCCTGATTTAATGGTCATCAGCAATTATTCATTGACATTTTTAAAGTAAATAACAAAAATATCTTTTTAAAAAACCATTATAATGTTTCGAAAATGTTTAATTAAATCAGTGTTACTATAATTGAGGAGGTCAAAAGAAAAACAACAATCTACCACGGAAGCCATTTTGAAAAAAAAAAGATTTGATAATTAATTTAATTTATGTGTTGTATTTCTACAGAAAAATATTGAGATTCATAATGAATTCATCAAATGTGCTAAGCAACGTGACTTTTTGTATTCGAAAAAAACGCTTAGAAAAATAAGCAAAAGTGGGCGGCAGGCATACAAAGGTTGACGACCCCTGGTGTAACCATCAGATCATCTTTAGTCAGCCTAGAATACAATGGCGGCACTGTGGACTATTGTGGTTTGAATTATCATTTAAATATTTTTTAAAAAAATCGTTCCAAATCGTAAGATTTTTTCGACTCCGACTTCGGACAAAACCCCCAACTTGGATTCCGACTCCACAGCCCTGCAATATTAATAATACTCTTGTGGCAATAAATGGGACTAAAAGTCATATTTTAAACGTCACGCCATTTCTTCATCTATAACCTATAGGTATACACGCGAAAATGTAATTTTACTTTTGATCTTAAAAATATGACTGAGAACGTTCAAGCGATTGGGTGAAACAAGTTTCAAAAAAAATGTGGAACAAATACTAAGGATGCTGTATATGTGAGACTGGTAACACTTTTACAACAAGTATTACATCACATTGTTATTGATTAATATATTATAATAATCACGGTTGTGGAGTCGTGTGGATTTGATTTGTTAATTAAACTAAAATACATAAAGTTTTAATATAGTTATAGACTTTTCCAAATGTTAAATTTTACATTTTATTTTCATTTAATTGTTGATGGAGGCCGATCATTTGAGAATTTGTGATATTGATAGATATTATAAAATAATAAATACATTTTATTTTGTTTTCAGTGAACCCTTCGCGAAATAGTACAGATATGTTTTATGAATTATGTGGCCTATGGGCGAGTGGTCAACGTCGTTGTTATCAATTGCGGTGTCCATGGGCTCTTAGTTGTCTTAGTTCGGAAGCTTTTTTAGATTGATTCTTCAATCGTTTTATGGATGTCTGTTTGAAGGTGTGGATTTCTAAATATCTTCCATTCCATAATAAAAAATAGGCAGAGAGCTAATCATTAGTTCTATACTAGCCCCATCCTTACATCTATTATGTGTCATTGATATATTTCTGTTGAGATAAAAAAAAATAAGGAGTTCATATACGTATTGCGCCACAAAACTGTCCAACTACCATTAATAGGGCACTTTACATTGTCACGAAGTCGTCAACGCTTTGGTGACGTGTGTTCCTTATGCACATTAGGCATAAAGAACATATGCTAACCTAATCCTGGACGACGGTGCCCCAGTGTGCAGACACAGACTGTGGGCTTAAATCAGGGATGGGAACCTTTTAATTCCTAAAGACCAAATTCATTTATCTGATTCAATATAACGCCGCAAAAAAAAACGTTGACACCCCCATTATTTTTTTCGACTGTTGAACATATAATGAGTTGATTACGCTCTTTAACAAACGCTTGAGTATAATTTTTTGATCAAGTTGAAAGGCCGCATCAGAGTAGCCAAGAGGCCGCAGATTCCCTTTCACTGGTTTAAATAATATAATGGTGCCTGTAAGATAAGCAAACTTTTTAAAAGTGAAATCAAGATGGGAACTGTCGTAAAAGAAATTGATCCGAGTTTTGTAAAATGTTATATGTACTACTCGATTTACGATTTTTTTTAACATGTCATTTTTTCGATATAATGAAAAGTTAAAAAGTGAATATGTGATTTCGATATAAATGGAAGGCGGATAGAGATGCTCTCGAACTCGTTTTGGAGTTATTGTGAACTCATTATTGTAGCCACAATTTATCAGAATGAACATCAACTATAGAATATTTATTAACTTCTGTAGTGCGTGAGCCCCGCCGCAATTATTCTGATTTATTAGTTTGTTCCAAATTAAAAAAAAAAGATTTAACAGAACTAGGGCAGTAATATTTATTATATTAATTACACCAGTGTACTGAGATGTCAATCTCGCCTTCACTTTTTTTAATAATAATTTCACCAACATTGAAATTAATAGAAATTGGTAGCTTATTCATGAATATATTATATTATCTTCAAGTTAATTTCCCAGAAATTTAAAATTGAAAATTTATACATAAAAAAAATTCTCTTGTCTTTGTCATTGCATATTTTTTGATATCTCCAAAAATGCATAATTTTTTGTATTTAATTTAAGTAAAAAGAAAAAGAGTCGGAGTCACTAGTTTTTTTATGACTCCGACTCTACCAAAAACACCATGACTCTCCTATTCCCACCCCAGAGTCTTGCTTTTGACATATTGTGTATTAAATTGTTTATTTACTTGTATATTAAAAGAATGTGTATATTGTTAGTTAATTGCTTTTAAATTTGAAGAAATTGTTCAGTTGGCTAGCTCTAGAAGTAAGATCTGTCAACGTCTTCTTAAATGCATAAAAATACAACTGGTCAAAAAATTGTTGACACCCGAAGCCATACTGTAAACATTGTCAAAGCTTTCCTCAGTGGTAAACCCCAGCGGTAGGCTGGTTCGTCACATTGAAAGAACAAACAATTTTTGTTCACTATTATTTAAAAAAATGACTAGGAAGTTTATGTTTCAAATTTACAAGAACGGAAGAATTCTCATTGTGGCCTCGTATAAGCCAAAAAAAATACGGGTAAGCAAATTTTTCTTCGAGTGATCAAACAATGAAATTTGAGAATAAGAGAAAGTCAGCTGGATAAATTGGTAATATCCCATCGTCAGATAGACAAGTCTCAAAAATATCTCCTAAGTCTTTACCACAATACAAGTATATTTCGAGCATTTTGGAACCTAAACAAACGACCTCTTCTCCAGTTTACTTCGAACTCAACCAATAAGCTATACATAATATAAGTTAGATAGAGGCATTAAGTCGATACTGTCATGGCAGAAAATATCTTGAAAGTAAAAAACCAAATGAAAAACAGTTTATGAAATTTTATTAGAATTTTATTTGAGTCATAAATCAATTTATAAATTTGTATTCGAAGTTCGAAGGCATGATACTCTGTGATATTTAGCGTTAGCTTAGCGAGAGCGATAAGTTAACAGCTTGTTCTGCCCTAGTACCATCTGTATATCGTTATTAAGAATCCATCCATTTTATATTGGAGGCGGAGTAACAAAAGTGATACTAAATAGGATCCCATTCCATTTTATAACTTCTACCACGGGGAAGAAAACCGGAAAGTTAGTATTAATATATATTTATAAGTAAATATTTAAACACAAATAAATTACAAATTATCTACCATCAAGTCCTAGTTAAATTATCACCAACTGAGTGCAACCACACTGGAATGAATCAATTTGTTTTTTCAAAATCTTTCATTTTGGCTTAATGAAATGATTACATTTTGTAGTTTTGACGTAAAATATCATTGTCGTTAATTAAACAAATCATTTTTCTAAGCTAAAAGCGTTACGGGGTAATTACTAAAAAAAATGATGTCATTGCCAAAAGGCATTTCATATGAAACAGGCAAATGCCTGTAACCTTTAATAATCAATCAAAAAGTGCGTGACTGAGCATGCCATTGAACTCCAAAAATAATCCAACAAAGCGGAACCGGTAAAATATATACTTACATTAATTTATTATTGGGAAGTTGCTTGTTTTTTTTACATAACCTAAAAGGTTGTGTTAGCCGGCGGGAGAAATATCTTACTTTCTTTTTGAAATGTGTGTCACGCATTATCAAATTCAAGTTCACATTGCCTTGAAATTTTAAGTTATATCGAATGTATTGAAAACGTTTTGAACAAGATTTTCGCTCATTGTGAATTTTCGTAACCCATCCAAAAAGCAAGATTTTAAAAATGCTAGAATTATCATTTT
Organism: Himalopsyche tibetana; assembly: GCA_030503985.1. NCBI lineage: Eukaryota > Metazoa > Arthropoda > Insecta > Trichoptera > Rhyacophilidae > Himalopsyche > Himalopsyche tibetana. Next base: position 3,354,371 of record JAPJYX010000009.1, on the reverse strand, counting down.
TTTTAAAGATCACAATATAACGTAAAAATGCCAAAATAAAATCTATATATTAATAGTCGATAAGGTCCGTCTGTATGAGTGTATGAGTGTCTGTAAGGTGTCCTCGACCTTCCAGTCTACCCTTTTTTAAATAAAATAAAATAAAATAAAATAAAGTAAAGTAAAGTAAAGTAAAGTAAAGTAAAGTAAAGTAAAGTAAAGTAAAGTAAAGTAAAGTAAAGTAAATTAAAGTAAAATAAAATAAAATAAAACAAAACAAAACAAAACAAAACAAAACAAAACAAAACAAAACAAAACAAAACAAAGTAAAGTAAAGTAAAGTAAAGTAAAGTAAAGTAAAGTAAAGTAAAATAAAATAAAATAAAATAAAATAAAACAAAATAAAATCAAACACAATGCAACAAAAATCTCACGTTGCCGGGCAACGGGCTTACAGCTAGTAAACATTAAAACCTTGAACAGTACGTTTTTAATAAGAAAACAATCGTCATTTATTGCCCCTAAAACACTTTTTTGGCATTTTTACCTTTGCTATAATTGCTGAGGTGATTAAAATTAAAAAAAAATGAAAGCTGTGTCAAAAAACTGAAAATAACATTTTAGATTTTAATAAATAACACTGAAATATACATATTTTTAGTGTTGTATACAAAGTTCAGACTCATTAGTTATTATTTGTACAATATTTAAGGAAAAAATGTTTAATTATAATAATATTCAAGATCCATTTAATTAAAACAAGTACTTCCATCTTTATTATATTATCACCAGAAAGACCTCGGAGTATTATCACCACACTGGCAAAGAATTTTATCCCTTTTTTATAATACAATAAAATATGTTAACGCGACTGTATTCACCTTGAATTCACGAACAAATCTATTCCATCTCTGGTTGAGTGTATTAAAAAAATGTACACCTGTAATTGAACTACAATTAACACACTAAAACTAATTTAAAATTCTTGACGTCGTAGAGCAACCAACTTGACACACATTTCTTTTTAAAATCTAGATTAATTATAATATGATAATATATGTAAAAAAAAACTTACACCGTTCATCTCTACGCGCTGTAGATAGATAGTTGTACTGTCCGCTTTGTTTATGAATCCCTTTGAGGTACTCTAGTAACATTTTGGCCCATTTATCCACTGATGATTACAATCAACTCAACTTTTTAAGCGGCAAATTGTTATGTTTCATAAAATGAAAAAAAAATCTGGTACTTTCTGTAGTTAACTTTCTTCTTCAAAATAATTATGGTTTTAATTCGTTTTTGTTCAAATGGGCATGGTGATTGTTGTCGTTTGAGTTTTTTTTTCTACCCAAATAAACCTTACATATCTATGCGCGAAAATAAAAAGAGTTAAATTAATCGGTAATTTTCAAGAGAGCCATAGCAAGACTTGCATTCATATGAACATAGATGTAAAATGTGATGTTTCAACGTGAAATTCATTAATTCAGCCACACTGATTTTCCCAGTTCTCTTACTTCATATTCGCGTATATTATGTATTGTACTAATAAAATTTCACTAATTTAAAATTTTTTAATACAGCGCCTTTTTTTCTTACGCACACATATATACTTTGAGTAGTAACTTTGAAGATTTTAGCATTTGATGACTTATATTATTGTATAATACAAATAACTGACAAATCCTAAATTAACATTGTATTAAAGAACGTGATAACATCAAAACCTACTGTCAAATATTTCTATAAATATTGACCATAGAGAATCGGTTTGAAAAAAAAAACTTTTTTACAATGTATGTATAATTTACGTAAAATTGTTTTTCTACTATGTTGAGTTCGAGTGTTATTTTCCTTGAGGATATCTTAAACCAGCGATTTCCAACCTGGGAGGCCTGGACTATTGCAAAGGGAGGCGCGAACAGTCCGAAATATTTATTTACTCTTTAAAACGTGTCTTTATTACTACATGAAATAACGGATGGGGAGGCGCGAAGATATTTTTTTCATCAAAGGGAGACGCAGTAACAAAAAGGTTGGAAACCACTGTTTTAAGCGATTTAAAATTAAAACATATTTGGAGCATTAGCAATTTGGTTTATTGCAACATATTCATTTATTATAAAAAAAACATGGGTTGATTGGTAATAATAAAACTCACATTTTTTTATTTTTTTCTGCAGATTATCCAATACTGTTTTAAGTTTTAAAAATATAGACTTACCTCAATCTGCTTGTTTATTATCAAGATTAAATCATTTTTAAATAGATAGTTGAGAAAAATAATAATAAAGAGGAGGTCGGTATGAAAATACGTTGATTAGTATTGAATTTGTGTGTTTATTTTCCGTGATTAATTTTCTTTTCAATGGATCGTTGAATAAAACTGATTGCAAAATACTTGTTCTTTTTAATCGACCAAGGTATAATATATTATAATAGCAAATATAATCTTGATAAAGATTATTTAATTAAATGTTCTTGGCATCGTATTTTTAGCGATCCGTTATCGTTAAATGCTTACAAAAATGGTAAACGTCAATAAACTATAGTGTCGAAGGATTTCTTAAACATTATTGTGTATGAATGACAAATATTATCGCCACTAAATTATGTAAGTAAGATTTCTTATGCTTAGTGAATAACCAAGGATGGTAACTATATCGTGGCCAAAAGACTCGTTAAAATAAACAAGAAACGTATTTACCATTAAGTTGTCGTAGCTGCATTTTTGTACGAGCAGTTCAATATACACATATCCTTCGATTTACACGGTCGGTTGGTAAGTTAAAAACATTTTTAATTAAAGCCCGTGTATATGATCAGAGCCTGTCACGGGTCATTTTATTTTAAAAATGAATTTCCACAAGTTACCGCTGAATTAATCAAAAATACATTGTCTTTATTTGCGGTGTTCACATTTTTGAATTCCAAAACGCGTACTTTTACTCGTTGCTTTGTGTTCTTAGAAATGAGTTTCAGTGATGTCTTTATTCCTTTCGCCTATTCCGGTCATTAAAATTGGGCATAGCGATAAGTGTTAGCTTACTATTAGACATGTCGAAGCCATATCCTTTTATCATCTCACCGAAAACAGGCTGAGCTGTTGAATAAGTACCATTCCTTTTAGAAAAAAGCTTACGTTGAAATCGTGCATTATAATCAACACTGTGAACGATTACAATGATTCCGTGTATGCATATTATAATAAAAAGTGAAAACAGCTATATACACGGTATATACATATACTATCTAAATTTACGACTGGTTTTGTTGAATTAAATTTCATAAGAAAACTATGGCTCTCTATTTGAGAGATATATGTCCGGCTTTTCTAAAATATTATTTAAGCAATACGTAAGAAACTAAATCTGTATTGGTAAGTACAGATTTAAAAGGATGAAATACAATAATGATAATTCTGGGAGTGGCTATTGCTTAAACGTCCTGAAGACAATAAAACAAATATTTGAGAAGTACTTGATCTGTTAAATTAAGGTTGTAATGATGATAATGTCTTCGGAAATGGAACAAAACTGTATAATATACAATTTAAGATTTCGACTGAAGGTGCTTGGTGGAATTTCAATATTAAATTTGAATCGTTCAAACTATGTACATTCTCACAAATTGTGTCACTAACGACCCGGGTTTCGCCTTTCGGCATCTTCAGGCATTCAAGTGCACGGATGAACTTGAACTGACGCTTAGCAAATGAAAGTTTCGTGTTTATATAAGATACAAATGCATCACTGAGTCCAAAGCCATTGCTGGCAAAAATCATTTGCTAAGCGTCAGTTCAAGTTCATCCGTGCACTTGAATGCCTGAAAATGCCGAAAGGCGAAACCCGGGTCGTTAGTGACAAAATTTGTGAGAATGTACATAGTTTGTATAATATACTATAACCAAAAGATATCATGATGATTTTTAAAAGAAATGTATACTATTGGAGGTATTTTAATGTTAAATTAAACTGATTATATTAACTTTAATTTGATTGTCTGAAATGTGATAAAATTAGCCCGCAAATGGAAAAAAATAAGATATGACGAGTAAGAAAAAGATATGTTTTTCCATGAATTAGGTAAACTGCTCATAAATAATTTCAACAAATAGTTGATTAGGATGTCATTAAAACCACAAAATATAATATTCATCTTTTGGAAATAGGTTTTGTAATCTAACTGTGTTTTTTTTACAAAACTAGTTATCGCTAGTTACGTAAAATAGAATTTAATTATGATTCGATTTGTCCTTGTTTAGCCTAAATGTAAGATTGTCACATGTATGATAATTTGAAAAGTATGCAAACGTGGGCAATTTCACATACAGACATTATTTGGAAATAATTAGAATCATAATAACAGCTGAATTTATATAATTTGAATATTATTCGTTCATATTATTCATGCATATTGAATATACAACTGCATTAATGAAAACATCTTTCATGTGTCGCAACTAGGGCATTCAATCTCGGGATCCGGGATCCCGTTCAATTTTCTTATGCCGAAATCCCGGGATTGAGAAATTTTTAGCAAATCCCGAAAATTGACACGAAATTGGCGAATTGAGAATTTTAAATTCGTCAGTGCGCTAAAAAAAACGAGTTTCTGAGACAATCTGGCGAAAAAGTATACCAAATTGAGTATTTCAAATTCCTCGGTGAGCTAATCCCAATCCCGGGATTGAAAAAAGGAATTTGAAAAAGGCTCCGGGATTGGATACCCTGGTCGCAATAGACAACAGGTGTTTTTTAAAGGTTTGATTTTTGAATTACCAACACCTTTTTTCAGCGACAGCTGATTTGACAGTTGACAACTGATTTATGCTCAGTTTGGTGTACCATTTTAACACGAAAAGACATACGCAAGAACAACGCTTACGAATTGAGAAAAAAACATGTTGAAAACTTTTGGTTGAATGGCTACGTTAACTCTCTACTTGTGCGTCTACTCCGAATTCGGAGTGAAGAAAATCCATTAGTCGTTATTGAGACACCTTTCTATCCACAAAAAGTCACGTTTTGGTGTGCTTTTTGGACTGGTGGAATCAGTAGTCCTTATTTCTTTCAAAACGAAACCGGCTAAAACGTTACCACCTATGAAAAGCGCTATAGATCCATTCATTTCTGACATTTTCGATCCCCAATATAATGACATTAATGTGGAAAACTGTGATTTCAACAAGACGGTGCAATATGCCACAGAGTGCGCACCACAATCAATTTATTGAAGGAAACATTCCATGAGCGCATAATCTCGCGTAATGAACACTTGAATTGGCTTACAAAATTGTATGATTTAACACCTTTGGATTATTTTCTATCAGGATATGTGAAATCGCTGGTCGACCCCGATAAGCCAAGATTCGTCGCGTTATTGCCGACATAAGGTCTCAGCTGATCCAAAAAGTGGTAAAAAATTGGACTTTCAGATTCTGCTTTCTTCAATCCAGCCCATATGGCACATACATGACGAAATTCATGTATGTGGCATATTTTTTAATATACTTAAAGTGTTTGTGATTTTTATAAGATAAATTTAAAAACATTTTCAATAATAGATGGCTCTTTGCCAGCTTAAGAATTAGTTTTAAATAATTTGAATACATATGTTTCCTATTTTACCAGAAGCAGAGCGAATAAGTGGTCTCGGAGTGGAGAAACTAAACAAAGCTTCCGCTTCAATCCCCTGGTTAGCTATGCTTAATAAATCAATAAGGAAATTTTAAAATTTAAATTTAACCTAAAAACAAATTTCCTATCTGATCAAACCGTGATATAAAATTTATTCGATACGCATTCAGTAGTATATCTATCATTCTAAGTGAAGAATATTTTAGCTGATTTTAATAAATTAAATTTCAGCTGAGCAAGCGGACATAAAGTTATTGCAATGTCTTGATTCATCGGTCTATTTTTAACGAATTTTATTTTTTATATAAAGCTGTAATATTTTCAAAATTTATATCTAACTTGTATGGTTGTTCAGAAAAAAACACATTATATTATAAATATAATACAATGGCTTTAGAAGATTTTTTTTATTCATATCCACAAATGGAGGTATCTCAAGTCTTTCTACAAGAACTGTTTGTTACGCAGTCGCTCAACCTTTTTTTTCCAAAGAGAGTAGTAGGAATAGAAGAACAAGGCTAGGACCGGACTAGTGATTAACTTATCGCACTCGCGCCCAGTTATAAAAGGATCGGAAGGGTAAGAGGGAAATTTTAGAGATCACAAACACCCATGCAGAATACGAACAGAAATCGACAAATACTGTTCGTACTGGGACTCGAACCCGTGATGTCCGACACGGAAGCCAACAACGCTAACCGCTGCGTCATGGTACCCGACAAACAATTTTGACAGGTCTCGGGATGGGATGGGAATTCCTTCGATATGTGATGTTTGTTGTGAATAGTGAATTATTTTTTAGATCCCAACATTTCAATTCATCTTTTATGAAAAAAAATCACAAAAAATAATAGCGATAGTCCGATATAGATCGTGACCTCCCCAAGCTTAATTCAGACAGTTTCTACAATTTTCTTTCCAGTTAAAATTTACTGTCTTAGACTTTAAATGTCACCATATTATGCGATACATGAAAAAATAACAACACATACATAGATGCTAATTTTTGCTTACTGCGAAAAATATTCGAATAGATACTAATATCTGAAATTTATTCAAGATCTTAGTTTTTTAATTAATACGCATACAACGTGTCGCTAGATACGAATTGTTTTTATCTGATTGATTTCATGAGGTTTTCTTGAGGCAATGCTTTCTTGAAATTAATATCTTATAAAAAAAACAGATGCTAATTTTCAATATATATTATTGCTTTAAACGCGAAATTTGACATTAAAAATATTAAAAAAGAGGCCTCTACTTATTATTTGTCTAGCTTCCAGAATTTTGATGTATTTGTGAGTAAGTTTATTAAATTGATATTTTATGGATTCTAGTTAAGACATTCAAGTTTCAACAGACACGATGCGATATTAATTTACTGTTTTTTTCGAAAATTTAAATAAAGAATACGAGATGGAAGAATGTTTTTTTTATTTCATCATTTTTAAATCCCTTTCACGTGTTAAATATTGAATTTTAATTGTCTTATTATCATATAATGTACAATCCGAAAAACTCTTTTCAAACAACTAAGATATTGCGTATTGACAAACTTTTTAAAGGTTAAAAAATATGCATCACATAAACTTTGGTTTAACCAGTTATGTAATAAGACCTACAAAAAAAATATCTTATACGTTTAATAATTAATGTAAGATTTTTTAACATAACGGCCATGTACTTGATATAATGCTTTTGTTGTTTGAACACGGAAAAATAATTGAAAAAGATGTTCTTCTTAAAGTAACAAATCGATGCGATGTGAAATATAAACACGTTAATAATTAATATGATGATTTGAATTTGGAATTGTGTTCCATGAATATTTTGTAAAGAAGACTGAACCAAAAATATAATTGAAATAAGGGATTTTTTATTGAACGTACAACTATTTGACAACCATTGACCAATGTACATGAGGATGCAGTTGCTGACGATGATTATATCCAAAATTGTTGGTGCTAATTGTCTTTGGGCTTTATGGAGCTTTTTCTTATTTTTCTACGAAACCTCTATATATTTCAAATTGAGGTCAAGAATAACAAATAAAACTTGTGTCAGGTATTAAATAAATATTGAAAGCAAATGTTAAGAAGACATTTTCTTTATAAAAATAGTCAATGGCATCGGACAGTCGTAACCTCGGGCATAATACTGTATTTTATATTTGTTGATAGTAGGAAAATACCAAAGAAATAATATTTGTTACATTATATTTGACGAAATAATGCAATACGTTAAATATTTTTCTAAAGCATTGCACCTAGGGCATCCGATCCCGGGATTCGGAATCCCGTTCAATTTTCTGATCTCAAAATCCCGGGATTGATACGGCTGCGATCCCGGGATTTCGGGATTGAGAAATTTTGAGCAAATCCCGAAAATTTACACGAAATTGGCAATTCGAGAATTTCAGATTCTTCGGTGAGCTAAAAAAAAACCGAGGTTTTGTGATAATGTGGGAAAAAGTATACCAAATCGAGGATTTCAATTTCCTCGGTGACCTAAAAAAAACGAGGTTTTGTGACAATCTGGGAAAAAGTATACCAAATCGATGATTTCAAATTCCTCGGTGAGTTAAAAAAAAACGAAGTTTGGAGATAATCCGGAGAAAAAGTATAGCGAATTGAGGATTTAAAATTCCCCGGTGAGTAAATCGAGATTGAAAATTAATCAGTCCCAAAATCCCGGGATTGGAGAAAGGCTTCGGGATTGGATACCCTAATTGCACCGAATGACGATGTATACTTAATGTTTGTCAAAATATACATTTTGACATGTCGAGCTGGCTTGTAATACATTACACCTGTAAGGTACATAGAAGAATATGCATTTTTATGTCACAAACAGAGTAGTCATAAATAGTGAGTACATTGTCTATTACCCAAAAATTAAATATACATAAACCGAGAAAATAAATCATTTAAATCGTAAAAAGTATTCCGTGTATTATTTGTAAGCTTCCTGTATGTTATTATATAAAATCTCTTTGAAATTATTACCATTAAAAAGAATAATCTAATGTATGTTTTTTTCTTTATTTTTTAAGTCGCGCAACATAGTTATTTGATGCAAGAAGGGCTGATTTTTTTATTATTTATGACATTAATTTAAAATATTTTAGATTGCTATGCTATCGACCGATAACAATGCGACTTCATGATATTTTCCGTTGGGGTGATATTACTACCACCCGTTATTTCACGACTGCCTTCTATAACGCAATAACGACCAAGAAAAGAAACGAAATAGCTCCTTACATTTTTGATCTGATATAGAGCTGCACCGGACCTATATTTTAGCCATGGAATATTGTGCGACAAAAAAGTTATATCTAAACAGAAAGAAAAAAGAAAGTGTGACTTGCTTAGATATTTAGTTTAAGTGATGGTATCCTATGCAATAGTATACTGAGAATTTGCCATACTCCGCGTTGAATCTAAAGAGGAATCAAGAATATTCTGTTCCCCATATGATGTTGTAAATTTATCAAACACCTCAAAGCTCGCCTTGGTTGAGATCAGGCCAGCATGGCTTATTAGGAGTGGATAACCTATAAACAAATGATTTTGCTAGCGTCATCAACATTTAATACCAAGAGAAGGATAATTCAAGAGTGATGATAGATCCTTGTTCATGTCGCCCTTGCCAATGCGATTATGAAAGGTGATAATTTATGAGTAGTTCTTATTTGTTTGCGATTGTTTTTGTTAGAAAAACCCAACACAGAGGTCTCTGAATCACTATTATTGGTTTCATTGGCCTAATTTGATATAAATATTCTCGGAAGTAGTAAAGTGTTACAAAATGAATATTTTGAGAATTTTTGTTACAATTATGAAATCGAAAATTTATTGGTTAGTGCTTTCTTGCCTTTGGTAAAAGCCGTGTCATAGGTTTTAATTTTGCGTTACGAAGTCATGTATTTTTTTCCGTAAAAAATGAGAGAATTGATTTTCAAATAAGAGCGATTCCACACACGCTATGTTTCGTGGATTGCCAGAATTAAAAGCCACGTAAAAAGTAAGTTTTCATTTATTTATTATGAACTTATTGATTTATATGTAAAAATCAGTACCATGTATTAAGAAATGACGCATTGTTTGCGACGTCAAAAATTTGTGCAATATATTGTTTGACCGAAGATTAAATTTACCTATGACGAGACTAAAGTTACATAAATATAACAATATAACTACAAGACTGTTTAAAAAAGTACACTGCGCAGTAGCGTCCTCAATTATTGCCACCCAAAAATGATGATTTTGGATTTTTTTACTACTATGACTTTATAGCGTAGCGTGTCAGATCTAGGGTGCAGTGGTCCTTGACGGATTCGAGTCCCAGTACGAACAACATTTTTTCAATATATTTATCGATTTATATTCGAAGGCATGGATGTTTGTGAAGTCTAAAAATTCCCTCCCAGCATAGTTTGTTAACCACTATTCTTGTCCTGGCCCTATCCTTCTATTCCTACTATTTTCGAATAAGAATGTTTGAGTAATTGAGTAATAAACAGTTTTCGTAGAAAAAACGTCTGCTGACATACCTCCCCCCCATTACGGTGTCATATTCTCCACATTGGAATTGGAAAAGGGTTATTTTAAAAAAATGTTTAAATTCTCAATTATAAAATTAACTATGTAACAAAAAGTGTAGACGATAAAAGCTTTATTTTAAAAGCTCACATTTTTATCGAATAAATATCGAATGAACATTTTCATTGTTTGATTTGTGGGTATTTATCCCAAGAATTCTGAAAAATTTTCATATTTATCTTCAATCATCATATGCGAGACTAATAATGGTTAGACGCAGCGGTGGGCTGCCAATACGCTAACAAAAGACTCGCTTAATCTCAAAGCAACTCTTGGTGTTCCGAGGAAGGAGTGAATTTTTTATCATACTTTTTAAATAAGCAATAGATTGTTACTTAATACATATAACATGTGAAAATATGCAATTTACCGTAAAGTTATTAATGTAAACGGCTAAAAACGTACTACTGTGTATACTGAAGCTACCGTAGATAATATATATAAGTCAGAAATTGCAGTTAAATTAACAAGAAGCTCGCTGGCCTTGGTAAAATTTAGCAAGGGGATCGCGCAAACAAGTTCGAGTCCCCTCTATCCCACTCCTGGTTAGACGTTGAAAAAAAAATATTGATGGTTTATTATTAGTTTTTAATATTAGCATTATTAGATCGCTTTCTTGTTAACCTGTGTTTTTTAAATAAATAATAATTATTATACATTTTAATATAATTATCTGCGTTAGAAATGTGTAATATTTATTATTAATGTTCGGATTATCCATGCCACCTCTCCCCACCATTTTCCCCGATAATTTGGAATTAACTTTAACTACAAAGAGCAGCATAACATAATTTCGTTCTCGCATTAAACGTAAAAAGTAAACTTACTTTTATGGCTAAAGCTTGACGTTTTTTAATCGGACGTGTTCGTTTAATTTAAGCCGACTATATAGCTAGGTTGATTAAAATTAGGGTATCCAATCCCGGAGGCTTTTTCCAATCAATTGAAAATAAATCAATCCCGGGATTGGGATTTGCTCACCGAGTAATTTGAAATCCTCAATTCGCTATACTTTTTCCCGGATTGTCACAGAACCTCGTTTTTTTTTAACTCACCGTGGAATCTGAAATTCTCGATTTGCCAATTTCGTGTCAATTTTCTGGATTTCCTCAAAATTTCTCAATCCCGAAATCCCGGGATCGCAGCCGTATCAATCCCGGGATTTCATGATCAGAAAATTGAACGGGATCTCGGGATTGGATACCCTAATTACAATATACTTGACTGTATTGGTCCACAAAATCTCTGTATTTTATGAGCGAATGCAATCAAAATTGAGTTTTATAATGACGTCATTCGACAAGATACATCAATGGTCTTCAGTTTATATATATGGACTGCACGTCAATGAATGTACAAGTGTTTAAGGTAATTATATCTGTATGATATTTGTTCATGTTAACGATGTAATAACATAACTCTATTGTAACGAGGTAAACAGACTGTTTATTTGCCTACGAAACATAATATTTTATTATACGACAATGCTTTTCCAAGAATAGTTTGCTAATATGTGTTCAGCGTTGTTGTAATAAAGATCCAAAGGTAAACTTGAAGCATTCATTCAACGTGATTTCAAAAGAATGTTTTGTTCTGCATACTCTTCATGGGCTTTGTACACAATAATACAAAATAGGGATTTAAACGATTAATCTATCCGGGAGAAATCGATATTTTGCAATCAATGCAGTACTTATTAGAAAGGTATTTTGTTCATTGATTTTTATACAAATATCATAGTAATAAAAATGAAATAATTGTGCATAAATGTAATTGGAATTAAAAATATTATTTCTTAGTTGAATATATTATATACACTGCGGTGGGCTGCCAATAAGGGGCTCGCTTAATATCAAAGCTATTTGTGGTGTCCGGGCAGGGGTGTTTTTTTTGTCACTCTTGTGCCGTAATTCAAAAGCAATTTAGTGTTGATATATAAATATATTATACAACAATACACAAATTACCGTGATTTAATTAATATCAATACCTGGAGTAGATAACTATTTAATGTTTTAAACGTTATACTCAAGCCGATAATAATATACTTATAGCATGTCAGTTATACCAAATGTACATCACTGTGTTCTTAAAATTAATTAATTTTCATATTAAGAAATTCTATAACGCAATTTTCTGAGAAGAAAATGTTTCTCAATTTAATAAAGGGCTAAGCGAGCTCTCTCCAGCCCACCCCTGTATATACGTAGACACATTTTTGTGACCCTGTCCACTCCTAATGTTAAACACGTGGAATCCTAATTCAGCTTATTACCAAGTCACTCAAACATTCTCACTCTTCAAAGATAATGAGGATGATATGGTTAGGACACTACTAATGGTAAGCTAATCTTCCTCCCTGCGGTCTGTTTTTATGACGGATTGGAGGGAATTTAAGATATTACAGACATACTATTGAAGATTTAATTTATGTTTATAAAACCGAAGTCAACAGCATTAACCATATGGCTACAGACCCAGCTGAGAATATTGAAAGGGTAGAGGTAATATATATTTGATAAAATGAGATCGACAGTGACAGCCAGTTGAAAATACTGTGTACATATTATCAAAGAATGGCTCAAAAAAAAGTAATTATTTTTAAAAAAGTATTGATTTAGTTTTCCATCCAGCATTCTAGCGCATCGCTCACCAAACTACGACCCACGGTCCAGATCCATTTCTCCGAGAAAACTCATCCAGCCTCAGAATTTTAAATATGCGAAAAATCAATTTGATAAAGTTTCAAAAATAATATTTTTCGTCTAGTTTTCGAAAATTTTGGTGACCCCTGGTCTAGAAGCACAAAACAATATTTATTGTTTCAATGTCTTTATCAGATGCTCATTATAAAGATGGATGGGATTCAACAGTAAAAGTAAACTGAAGGCAATAGGTTAATCACTGTAATATTTTTTGTTCACATGCGTGTATACATTATTTTGTAATTTTCACACAGTGATAGTATTCGGTATTTAGGGTGGTAGTTACTAAAATAGTACATCAATTGTAAAAGTGCATATATGATAATTTGTTTTTAGTTGGGCATACAGCAAAAGAAATCATAAAAGCATAAAATTATATTTGACAACTTTGTTATTCCTTTTGTTGTATTATAAAATGTGATACGTTTTCTACTTCTTTGAGAAGCATCATCTGACTTTATTTTGCAAGATTTACGAATATACTTAAAATCTATATATTAATAGCCGATAATGTCCGTATGTCCGTCCGACCAGATTTCACACCTTCCAGTCTCCACTTTTTTATTCATACTAAATCTATATATTAATAGTCGATAAAATAATCACTCGCTTTTCACTTTTCACAAATGTGTGCGTACTGAAGTCCTCGAGACTTTTTCTTCTTCTACGAAATGTATTTGTTTGCGTATTTGAAAATTAGTTGGATAAAATATAAATACTACAAAAAATGGTTGTTAGCAATTTTGAACATTATTCCAAATATTAAATAATTTACGAAATTTCTGCTCCTCCGAAAAATGGTTGTTAGCAAACTTGAACATTATTCCAAAAATTCAATAATTTACGAAATTTCTGATACTACGAAAAACGGTTGTTAGCAAACTTAAACGTTATTCCAAAATATAATAATTTACGAAATTTCTGCTACTACGAAAAATGATTGTTAGCAAACTTGAACATTATTCCAAATATTAAATAATTTACAATTTAAATACTGCAGGGCAGGGCTGTCGATATATGCCCCGAGATATATTTCTTTTACTATCAGAATTTCTGGCTTATTCAATAAATAGGTTTGTAATTTATTTTTCACGCCAGTAAATTTTCTGACTACTTTAAAATGCAACAAAAATCTCACGTTGCTGGGCAACGGGCTTACAGCTAGTTGTATATAATTCTTACTTATAAATTACAAAAAAAGTCAGTGTTTTGTCCTTTTCTATAAGACGCAAAAATGAGTTGAGAAAAAAACAATGGTATTGCTAATTACAAATTTATTACTTAGGTTGGATGCGGTATATTTTAATGGAAATAAATTCAACGATGGTGATCCTCCTATCTAATTTAAAATTTTATTTACTAATGTTTCGTTTCCAATAATGGCTTTATTAATTTCCAAAAACTTCAATCTATTAATTCTTAACGCTTTATTATTTACTAGATAAAAAAGTATTTCAATATTATAGAGTAAAAATATCAAAGTATTTTAATTCTACAGTTTTTAATAATTTTTATGCGTTGATAGCTATTTCGGCTTTCACCATCGTCAGAACTATAGACTAGATAGCTCTGACGATGGCGAAAGCCGAAATAACTATCAACGCATACAAGTTATTAAAAACTGTAGAACTAAAATACTTTGATATTTTTACCCTCTGATAATGGAGCTCTCTACCAAGTAAATACCAAATCAATTAATATATTTCAATATTTTTTCTTTGATCGAAATTGCGATCATTTTCTGTTAAGTAATTCGCGAACTCTGAAAAAATATTACTTTTTACAGATATAACGTAATTTTTGATTATTATATTAATGTTTAAAAGTTAAAAAATGTTTTTTCACAAAGCTACAGCTAAATCCATCGAAAAAAAGCAGATTTGTTTTTGAATTGGATTTAAAATATTGTATATTTAACATACAATATTCTTCAAAATACTACAATTTCACACATTACGTAAATATAAACGTCATTGCTGTAATCTGTCGAAGACTAGAGATTTTATGCCCTAATATTATAATATGTATGTATATGGGTCGTTCATCATTTTTTGAGGACCTGGGGATAACCCCTTATCCTTTCCATCTTCAGAAATGTTGATAATTTTTTTAAATGGTCTACAGGGAGGTATATATGATGGTGATGATTGGATAGATCTTGATGAAGAATACCATAATATTATATAATTCGTTTTTTTAAACGCAGTAACCATGGCCCATGGCTTGTTGACTAAGGAAAAACATGTATCAGAAGAGCCTTAATGAACAGTGGTTGCAGGTCTTTTGACTATACGGACAACTAAATTCACAATTTATATTGTATTTTAAATATAAAATGACGATCAAAAAAGTGTCATTTTTTTCTTATAAAACGATAATGACGCTTGTGCAGTTATAACACATTTATAGGTGTGATTTATTCCTTCCTGTTTGAAATCAGTTTATCGATTATTGACTCCATTGACGTTACTGCTGGCGAAATGACGCCTGTTATAGACGACACAAAGAATACATTAACATACAGGAAAACTTGTCATGAATGAACGTCTTGAATATTATTGCAAAGATAAGCACAGAATCTTTATTTTTTCCGGATTTTTCAGATGTTTTTTACTGGTTGCATCGTCTTGAAATAATCTCCGTCGATGGTGTGAAAGGTCAAATATATTCTAAATCGTATTATTTAATTCTAACTGCGTATGAATTATGAAATCTGTTAAACATCATATTTTTGATTGTCATATTATTTTGTAAAACTAACACACAGAATACGTCAATATACTTAAATTTTGGATGCAAAAATTACTGTGAAAATATTTTACAATAGGCGTTTGATGGAAGACACAAAAAGGTATCAGAAATCCATTAAAGTTTCAAAATGGAATGGTTTAAGTTCAGGTTCAGCGACTGATTTTTTGTTTCATTCTGATTATTTTCTTGACCAGTGCTTGGTTTTATTTTATGTAAAAAAATAGTACGAGTACAGAACAGCCGATATGAAGCAAATGTGACAAATTATGCTGCGCATTTGGTGCATTGGCTGACCTATCGTCTTAAAAGGAACATTGAATTTGATATATTAGTTCAGATGACTTAATCTGACACCAAATTTATGAATAACACAGGGAAAATTGCCTACTTTAACAATAATTCTATGTTGTTTTTGCCAAACTGAGTTATTCCAGACTAAGAATTGCAATCCAAGATCACTGATCTCTGTCTATTTTGTTACTTACCAACTTCTGCGAGTATAGAGACAGTATATTATATAATTTAAACTATGATATACTATAATAATCTGATATAATAAAGGTATCTGCTTTTTGTCTATGATTATCGATTGCTTTCTATCTATGACCATATTTTCAGCGAACAATCGAAATTATTATTAGTCGATGGGGTAAAATACTCGTTTTCCTACGTAGATGATACGTCATATTTATATTTAAATACTTGTTTATGTGCGAAATAAATTTCCGGTTTATTTTATGCATATGGTGACCTTTTGCGGTTACTAAAATATATATAGAATAAGTTTCTTTTTTGTTATTATTCAAAAAACCTAGTCGTAAGTGCTTTGTATTATATATTAAAAGATAAAATTTAAGCACGTCAATAATATCGACTGTGGAAAGGAAAAAGGAAGTAACCCACCGTTTTTCAGAGTAGCCTTTGTCCGATAATCACAGTGTGTATGCTTAACGGTTCCCCGTAAATTGCTCGAATGGAAATTGCTCGAATAACAAGATAATCAATTTGTTTCCGTTTGTTCTGTCTTAGCCCTAGTCTTCTATGTTTTCTGGAAATATATAGAAACAGTTTGAGTAACTAATTAATAGGCAGTTCTCGTAGAAACATTTCTGTTGAGATAAACTCCATAAAAAGATCATATGTTCCGCATTTGGAGCGAACACGGTTAAAATAAATACTTACGAAAATTATTTTTATATTTCACTCTCTAAACAAGTGTCGCATTAGATAAAAATGAAATTCGTAGAAAAAGTCGTGCAAAATCGTTTAAACAACCAAGCAATTCGAATAATTTGTAATTCGAGCAATTTACCGGCTCCCATACTTAACTTTTATGTTTGAAAAAGTTTGGGTCTGTTAAAATTGCAAACAGGAAAAAAGACTTAAAAAGGGTTATTTTTTAAAAAAATATGATTTAATTAATATTAGAATATGTCAAGTAAACACCAGTTTACAAGTGTTTGTGCACTACAAGTTTGTGTATATTTCTTAATTTGCCTACGTCCCAAAATCAACATGTTTTTGTGTCTCCTGTACAATTTGTCATGTGTAGGTTACGTCCTTTTTTGTTTCCACAATCGATATGTATTTCATACATTTTGAAACAGTTATGCTTTTAGAGTGAGCGTCATTAATCGATAAAAAAACTTCCTATCTTCAAATAAACTCGAAAAACATGATTGACTTGTTTATTTATGAGTACCTACGCAAGACATACATCGCCGGCTACGTGGTCGAGTGGTCGTTGGCTTCAGTGATGGAGGTCACGGGCTCGAACCTCAGTACGGACAGTTTATATGTATAAGTAAATTTTCCCAGATAACCATGGTTTTGACTCCTACTTTCTGGAAAAGCCAATCTATTACTGGCCACGGTAACTTCACTGCCAAGCTATTCCAGCTTGTCCGTTTACTAAAAAGTCTTACTTGTTAATGCGAGAATATGATTCTAGATGCTGATCGCATCCTTTGGAAATGTCCAGATATGAAAAACGAACGAGAAAAAATGCTCAAGACGATACGACTATCTGTTGGCCTCGTCAGTCATGCCGTTTTGGTTTAATCTAAGGCAAATTATAAAGACTTTAAATATGGAAGTAAATCGAGAAGTGTTTTAAATTTAAAGTAAATCTCGACATTCTGGGATTGCCAAATCAATTGGAAACTCTTATATTGAGATTGAAAGCCCTAGTATAAATTAAAAACTATCAGTTAAATAAATTCATGCGATGGTTAATTTTTTAAGCGATATCAAAACAAATTCATTAGCAAAGAAGATAATTTAATATATGCAACTCACGATTTGACGTTTGATACAAGATGTTTCCGAATCCGGCTTTTGATTGATCTATATTTTGAAAATTAGACAGCAAAAAAAATATATGAATATTTGAAAGTACAATGTCCGAGTTAAGGTTATTAATTAATTGAAAATAATTTTACGCATTCCCATTTCTGAACATCGGCTTTCTTCAATGTCGGGTATTTTTTTTTCTAGACGTCAGTTTTTTTGAAGTGACATTTAGTTACAGAACAAGCCATTTGCTACATGTCACAAATTTTAGGTTGTATGTCATCCATACGCACGTGGCCTCGTTTTTTAGTCAGATGCCATGTTATCAGATACCTTTCACAAGTGATGAACGTTTGAAATTATGATTTCAACAATGTTTACACGCACAAAAAATATCGAACTATCAACAGTAGATGTTAAGATTAAAAATTAAAAGAAATGTCGTTCTGTGATATTTTACTTTCATAGCGTAATTAATACATTGTGAATACAGTATTAAATTTCACTTTTGTAAATAGTAAATAAGCAAACATCAGATTATTTTTAAGGTCTTTACTGCCAATACTTGGTGAAAGGCATTTTATCAAAAAATAATAAAAAAATTTTTTGTACTTTTCACCATTATTATATCAATTAGGATCAATACCAGTTTCGATCATCATTTCAATAAAAACATAATATCGACTGTGGGAAGGAAAAATGACGTAACCCACAGTTTATCAAACTTAATACACGTTCTATCAAAAGGATGTAAGCTGCAAATGCCGAATTAGTATCTAAATGTAGCTTTTAAGTTTGAAAAAGATGACCTTGCTTGTAAAAAATTAAAACCAAGAAAAAAGACTGAAATAAAGATTTTTCCCAGACAATTAATTTAATTAATATAAAATCATGTCAGTTTAACACCAGTTTAGAAGTCTCCGTGCAATTCAAGGTTGTGTATATTTCATAATTTGCATATGGCTCAAAATCATCAAAACACGCTTTTTGTGCCTCCTGTAGAATTTTCTATGTGTGGGTTACGTCCTTCTTCCTTTCCACAGTCGATATTGATACAGAGCTATTAATACAAAACCATGAGAGGCTAATAAGGGTATAACAAACAATTGGTAATAGAATTTATAAATGATAATACAAAATATTAATAATTAACTCTAAATTGACTTTAACTAAATATTTAACACATTTTAAAAATAAAAATTCATCGATTTATGAATTTCTGTTCAAAGGCATGGATGTTTGTGATGTCTTGAATTCCCCCCTCTCACCCATCCTATCCTATGAACGGGGCATATCGAGAGCGATTAGCTTACCACTAATCCTGTTTTAGCCCTATCCTTATATCCCTACTCTCTTTGGGAAAAGAGAGGTTGAGATATAATAATATTGGAAAAAATACAAAAAAAATATTATTTTTAAAAAATAACAGAATTTCAGTGTGAATTCAGCGGTAACTAGGTGGAAATCATTTTAAAATATAACATTGAAAACTAATATATTTTTATTGCACTGGTTGTGTTGTGACGTCTTTGGCCTCCTCAGAATATTTTCTTTTATTTTTATTACTTAGCATCACGGAACATTAACTCGTATAGTTGATATTTTACAGATTATTCGATGTCATCTAGCGATTGCCACTGAGTTTATCCACTAACTATTTAATTAATGCATTGCCCAGTTAAAATGAACGTAATTGAACTGTAATGATTTAAAATTCAACTAAAATTGTGAGAAATTGTACACGTTGACTAGTGAATTATTACGAGAATTCACACTTTAACTGTAACGTATAATATGTATATCGACTGTGGAAAAGAAAAAGGACGTAACCCACAGATAGCAAATTTTACAGGAGGCACAAAAACGTGTATTGATGATTTTGGGTAATATGAAAATTACGAAATATCCACAAGCTTGAAGTGCACGGATACTTCTAAGCTGGTGTTGAATTGACATAATCCAATATTAATTGAAGAAATTGTCTAGGAAAAACCTTTATTTCACTCTTTTTTTTCTTGGTTTCAATTTTCACAAGCTCATTTTTTCAAATTTAAAAGCTAAATTTATATATTAATTTGGCATTTGCAGCTTACACCCTTTTGATAGAACGTGTATCAAGTTAGAAATATTGTGATTAACGAAAAAAAGCTGTTTTGAAAAACTGTGGGTAACGTCCTTTTTCCTTTCCACAGTCGAAATGTATACATATAAAAATAAACGCTGAACCTGTGATCGAGTGACAACGTGTTACGAGCTACGGACAGTTTCATAAATTGATTTTTCAACCGATTTGTAGAATTCTTTTCAAAAACATGGACACCTGTGATGTTTTAAATTCCTTCCCACCTATCTGATACACGAAAAATGGGGCGTAACGGAACGATAACCTTGTCATTAGTCCTGCCATATCTATCCCAACTCTCTTTGAAAAAGAGAGTTTGAGAAACTTATAAACAAGCAGTTCTCGTGGAAAACTTTAGTCGCGAAACTCTATTAGTAATCCATATGTTTCACATTGGGAGCGAATGGCTTATTTGACAAAACATGTATACATATACATATATCAATAGCAATATCTTTTTTTTTCAAATTCATATCCGCTTTCAATGTGGAGCATATAGTCTCCTTATTGAGGTATCTCAACACAAGTCTTTTTACGAGATAAGGGTAGGACAGTTTAACTAATCGCTCTCGCTCTCGCTAAATCACAAACACTTGTGCCGTCGAACAGAAATCGATCGAAACAATATGAATGTTAGCAATACAATAACATGCATTCAAATATAGTTTGAATGTTTATGTTTAATCCTCCTAGTAAAATCTGTGCCTCCTAGGTCATCGATTTAAGCAATCACGAATCTAAAAAAATCAATGATAGTGATTATTGATTAAACATAATATGAGTTGATTAATAGATACAAAAAACAGGCAAGATACTATTTAATTAACGGATGCTTAGCTAAATATAATAATTTAATGCTCTCATTACTGTACATGTTTTAGTATGTACTGCGATATGTTGCAACAGTAAAAAATATACGCCTAAAAAAATATTGTAAATCAATGCGACTTTTTAACTTTCTTTTGAAATTTTGTTTTCTTTTTAAAACAAAATTTCTCGATTTTTTTTTTGATTTTTGTCGTCGGTGCTTTAATTATAGCTTTGTAAGTGTCAATGTATTTTAATTTTAATTAGAAATATCCAATTCTAAAACACATCGTTATGAATCATGTGTGTAATCCTTTATAATTGAAAGTTGTAATTTGAGCTGGCGATAGGTTGATAAGCTCATCTTGTGTTAATTAACGGTAAATTGTGAATGGAAGAAATACGAAGCAAATAAATTTAGGAAAGTCTAGACACTGGTTTTGTATAAAAAGTTATTCAAATTTAAATTATCTTTATATCAAATAGATTCGTTGATTTCTATGAATTTCATGCTGTTCATGTCAAAGCGTCATTTAAAGACTTAAAAATGGTGCGGCGACCTTTGCGCGCGGGACCCTAGTGCGTGGAAATTTTCGCGTGGACTTTAGCGCGCAGACGTTAGCGCGTAATTTATGATTTTTATATATACAGTCAATGAACTTTACTTTACGATACATAAAAATGTTAAATATTACATCGAGAGCCTGTATCGTTGTATTTTGGATATAATAGAGAATGAATCATAAACACAACCGACATTTGGAAAAGAAATACGATTTTGGACTGTTTAAATCATGTTGCATCTGCCATCGCTGAATTAAGTCCAACTATTTGGATATGCTACAGTTGATGAAACCATTGAAACATCGGCAATATCATCTGAAATGATTACTTAAGCACACGAACTTGTCGGAGAAATGTTTGATACCTTATTTACGAAAATTATATCGACGAATTACTTACGGATATTGCTATAAGTGACGATGATGTCATCAATTTAACTTTAACTATTCACAAAAAACCAGAAAACGATGATGAAGTCTAAAAAATTCCAGTTCCTTCACTGCAAAAATAAATCAAGA
The DNA here is from genome assembly GCA_030503985.1 of Himalopsyche tibetana. Classification (NCBI taxonomy): domain Eukaryota; kingdom Metazoa; phylum Arthropoda; class Insecta; order Trichoptera; family Rhyacophilidae; genus Himalopsyche; species Himalopsyche tibetana. Next base: position 3,332,390 of record JAPJYX010000009.1, on the reverse strand, counting down.
CGGTCTCCAACTTTTCAGTAAATTAGAAGATCATTTCATTCTAAATGATTCAAATTCTGAACGCGCATTCAAGTTTCAACGATAGCTTAAAAAAAAATTTATGGGTATAACAAACTGCATTACCAATTAATTATAGAAAAAGAAAAACTGAACAAACTCTGATAACTAGTTTCTTTGTTAGAAAAAAGCCATAGTTTAATTGAAATTGATGCAGACTATTTCTTCCGGAAAAGAGTAATTTAGAACCACTTGCATTAAAACACACTTAGAATTGTCATACGGTGACTGAATATTTTTTAATATTTTTACGCCGTGTTTTTCCCCTAATTTTACTATATTTTGCGATTTAGTGTATATTTTAACTCGCTGTTTCAAAGTTATGCGGATTTTAAAATATTTGTAACGTATCCCCACTTTTTCTATGGAAGTCAAGTTTTTTTATGCGATTTTGGGTATATTTTTACTCGCTGTTTCAAAATTGAGCGGATTTTAAAATTCATGGAACGCATCCCCACTTTTTGTATGAAAGTCATTTCTTTTTTTTTTGTGAGATTTTTTTTATGCGATATTTCGTGACATGCATCTACCGCATAAAAACAGGATTGACTGTAAATATATTAATTTATCATATATATGATATAATCTACCCAAATAATTCATTGAAACTCATTAACATACAATTTTTTTCGCTAATTCATATAGATTACGTTAATTACAATTAAACTAAGCGATCCACTTTTATTTTTGTATATAAACGATACAAACTGTTTACTACGCGTCAGTTCAAGTGTTTCCGTGTATTTTAAATACATGAAGATGCCGAAAGGCGAAACCCAGGTCGTTAGCGACAAAATTGATGGAAAAGTACAAAATTCAAACAATTATAATTTGATAATGCATACATGTATTTAAATTTTATTTAACACATATATTTGAGAATCATTTTTTCATTAATTTAACAAGAAGCTCTCCAGTCTGATAAATAATCAGCAAGTCGCGCGAACCCCTTCAAGCCCCCTACCGTTCACCACTGGTAATATTTAAAAATAAAATGTTGACAATTGTTTTAATTAAATTCAATATTGTAGCAGAAACCTACATCAGAAGAGAAAATATTTTCACGTGTTTTGTTTTAACTGGTAGATTTTTTTTGAAACATTAAAATTTAATTTTATATTCTGAAGTGACTTATGAACCAACTTTATTAAATAAACGATATGTGCATTTGGATAATTTATTCAAATTAATGTGACATTGATGGATTTGTACTTTGACTATTTGATGGGAATTTAAACGATTTGAATTTTAAATGAAAGTGAAAGTTGTACTCTAGCTAAAAAAACTAATAAGTAAAATACCTGTGGATAAAAATCTTGGAGAAAGTTTGTGCCTAAATTATGTTACTATCATTTGCATGGTTCTTTCGGTAAAACAAACAGATAAAAGTTACCTACGATCAGTGGCGGTTCCTGAACTAAAATCTTGGGTGGGCTAGAGAAAAGTTTAGCATTGTATACTATTTACGAAATAGTATATGTTTCCACTTCACCTTATACATGAATCTACAAGCAAATTAACAAATATTACAACACTACTGCAAATCATAAATTATTATATAATAAAATCAATGCTAATGTAAGTAAGAAATAATAGAATAATAATACTGGACCTTAAATTTGTATCTTTCAAAGTGAACTAACCAGTACAAAAAGCAATACAGAGCTGTCACTGAGAGAAAATACCTGTCACTTTCATACAATACAACGATATTGGTATTTTTGTTTGAATGTATGGGGTATGGGCTGATTCGATCTAGCCCCCAACGTATGACAGTAGCCTGATACTTTGAAGCACAGTCGGGCGTGTTTAGATGACATTTCCATAAATACAAATACGAAAAAAATCTAATCGTGCTTGATTGTGCCCCAGTGTAAAGAGAAAACTCGGACTAAAACATAAACAGCCTGCGCCAGAAAGTATCATATACGTAGGTGTCGTCAGACTGACGTCACGTTGCTTGTTCTCTATGAAGTGTGTATAGGGTGATTGCTTTTGTTTATGCCGGCTCGGCTTAAAATTGTAATAAAAAACACAATCGTGAGTATTATTGTAGGTAGACATAGCATTGTCTTATATTGACAGAGGAAAATCAAAACAAAGATATTGCATTAATTTGGGAAAGGTTAGTTACGCTTATAAATGTATTTATTTTGCTCAGCGACCAAATTGCTGTTCAGCCATCTAATGTTTTGGGTGAAAAATGCAGGTCGGGCTTAGCCCACCTAGCCCAGTACCTAGAACCGCCACTGCCTACGATTGACATTTCCTTTCACTGAATTGATTTCAGCTATATGATACAATTTCAAGATATTTGCTGCCAAGAAAGTCGAGTAGTTAACGATAATGGGCTTTCACCCTACTCCTAAAGGGCTTGAATACTTGAACGTAAACTTTCACACATAATTTTATCAATTGATTTAGGTTCTGACCCATTACCAAAAGCGTGCAAGAGCTTTCAAAATTGTATTATTATTTTTTATAATCAATATAAGTTATTGTATCGGATGCAGCGATGTCTCTAGGCAAAGTGACACCTCCTGATCAAGATTAAAAATGACACAGCAATCATTTTTAAAAGTGATTTATTTTTCTATAGAAATATATCGCTACATCAATGTAACGGTCAAAAAATTTGGAAATTTTAATTTCAAGATAATGATTGTTAAGTGTTTTGTAAAATATAATAGAGTTGTCATAAAATGCAGCTTTAGAAGAACACTGGTATTTTTGTTGGTTGTAGGTAGGGTATCCAATCCCGAAGCCTTTTTCCAATCCCGGGATTCCGGGATTGATTTATTTTTCACCGAGGAATTTGAAATCCTCAATTTGCTATACTTTTTCCGGAATCTCACGGAAACTCGTTTTTTTTTTTTAGCTCACCGAAGAATTTGAAATCTCCGATTTGGTATACTTTTTCCCAGAATCTCACAGAAACTCGTTTTTTTTAGCTCACCGAGGAATTTGAAATCCCCGATTTGGTATACTTTTTCCCAGAATCTCACAGAAACTCGTTTTTTTTAGCTCACCGAGGAATTTGAAATCCCCGATTTGGTATACTTTTTCCCAGAATCTCACGAAAACTCGTTTTTTTTTTTAGCTCACCGAGGAATTTGGGATCGCGGCCATCTCAATCCCGGAATTTCGGGATCAGAAAATTGAACGGGATCCCGGGATTGGATGCCCTAGTTGTAGGTTATATGGCGCAGCGGTTAGCGTTTTTGACTTCCGTGCCAAATCTTAAAGGTCCGAGCCCCAGTATAAACAATATTATTTTGATAGATTCATTAATTTATGTTTGAAAGCATGAGTGTTTGATAATGACTGTAATAAATAAATGAAGCTTACCTTTTTTTTTCGCTTGTTCAGTTATCCCTATTAGTGAAATTTTCACAATCGAGTTAAACCGAAATTGAAGAAATATTGAAATTAAAAACCGGTTTTTACAAAAGTTGGTTATTGAATAAGCTCTAGATAGCAGTCAATATTTTAATCGTCATTAAAAGTTAACGTTGGAATATTTCAAGGATCAAGGCTTTTCTTTACTATTCCACTCCCAATGTAGAGCATATGGACTCCTAATGGATATTATTATTATAAGTGTTTCTACGAGAACTGCCTGCGAGTTTCTCAACCTCTCTTTTTCCAAAGAGAGTAGAAATAAAATGATACGGCTAAGACAGGACTAGCGGTTAGCTAATCGCTCTCGATACCCCCCGTTCATAGGATAGGATGGGTGGGTGAGGGGAATTCAAGACATCACATACATCCATGCTTTCGAACAGAAATTCGTAAATCGATTGAAAAATCAATTTATAAAACTGTCCGTACTGGGATTCAAACCTGTGACGTCCGTTACCGAAGCCAACGGCGTTGAGCACTCGAGCACTCAGACGGCGATCAAGGATACTTAGTCGAATTTTTCTAGAAGAAAATATTCTTTGACAAAAGTATTAAAATATATTCTACCATTCTTTATCACCGAAAATCTTTCGCCATTATACACTGCCTTAATTACCTACGCCCACGGGACGCCTTTGTATATAAATTTCATCACTTATTTTACCCTTGACGTTGGACTGTTTTAATGAAATATCATTAATAAAGTCGTTATGCCTTTTTAGAGAGTTGGGTAAAAAGTATTTGATATTTAACGTTATTCGTTTTGCGGACAAACAATAAAAATAACAGATGCAAAATACATAAGAGGATGGCATGATAAAAATTAACAACAGAAATACCAACATGGCAACAGCTGTATAGCGGGTATCTTTTTTTTATTATTCTATCGGACAGGTCAAATATGCTGTACTGTTCAACACAGATTCACTATCAAATATATATCCATTGTGAACATGCTCATAGAAAACACAGGATAAGTACAAATGTAAAAATAAGAATTCTGTTTGAGAATATATACACATATATATGAGTATGTACTTAATACAGATATCCTTTAATTAGCATGGATGATCGGTTCATCAAAAATATTTGTTACTCATGTCGGTCGTTTGTAAAAAAACTGGTTTTAAAATATTAGAATTATATTTATTTCATACAATTTTTGTTTGACACAAAAGGCGTCCCGACATTATTGGTCTTTTGTCACTTTCAATTGCGTGGTCACGAGTCTAGTCCCTTATTGGGTAAATTCATTTTATGTTTATTTTTTCAGTTGATTCATATAAAATGAACGAAAGTGTGTAATGTTTTCACTATCGTTTCTACTAGTCGTTTATTTTTAGCTCCATAATTCTATCCATACGTCCCCAAATGTGCTTTCAATTTATAATGACTGTGTTTCCTATGTAAAGTGTTTCCATGAAAATTTTCAGGCAATCAAACAAAAAAATGTGCGTTTGGTTCTGACTGGCGTAGAAAATATTATTTAATATTTTAGATAATTACAATTCACAGTAAGTACTTTTAATTATTTTTCACAAGAAATTAAAATTCTTGGAAAATTTTCCAGAAAAAAATACTTCGGTTATTGGAATTTACCATACATCAATGAAACGATTAAATATAATGCATATTTCAACGACACTTAGAAGTATAAAAGATCCAACACTGTTCTGAAAGTAGGGCAGTGCAAAAAACATTCCAACTTAAATGACGCTATTGAATTTTTTGAATACTTTATAACAGACAATTGAATTGAACTGAATAAAAAAAATGCTGTTTGAGTATTGAAGTGATTCTTTTACCACTAGTCATGTTACGGATTTACCACCCATGTATTGGGTGAGAATATTTTATGATTATTATTATATACAACATATGGTATTTAAAAAATGAAGTCGAGTCCCGTTTATAATGATAATGTATTGCATTCGTATAAGCAAAACCATATATGCACACTCCACTCTTTTTTTACACGTTAGATACATTCAACAATAATTGTGTAGAAAGTGAAGATTGGCAACTTGAATTTGGAAAAAAAAACCGTGTTATTGAAAAAAAAAACACAGCTGTGGTAAAGAAAATCGTGTAAAAAATATAGCAATGTAGACCGAATAAGTAAATAACACGAAATAATATTCATTATACATATGTTTTTTAAGTAAAAAAAAATAATACTTATAATCACTACTTGATTATTTACGGGAACATTCGTGAGGGACTAGACGTAAATAACATTAATCGCTAGAAGTATCCGACACAATCAATGTGTTAGAACCTAATGAAGTCTTTTGTTTCGTATTACTGTATTGTGTTGTTATTAGATAATCTTTTATCTGCTTCAGTGTTTTTTTTTTGGGAATCGAGTTAGAAATAGTAATATTAGTATTTGTTCTTTAAGTTATTTCAAAACCATATAAAAAAATAATTAGAGGTATAGGTTTTTGAGTGTACCTTTCTATCATTTTTTAGGCTATACACAAAGACTTAGGTCAGAAAAATGGATAAACTTAAAGTAAAGCGAAAATAATAAATTCAAGTTAATACTGAAGAAAAATTCGTAAAAATATATGAAAGAAAATAAGTATTTCGTAGGAGGCAGTTATTATTGCTTGAAGAATTAAAAAAAGTTAAACTATATTAATACAAATGAGAAGGTTGTATTATTTTAACGTTTAAGTGCTCTTCACCATGACTTGGGCAGTAGATTAAAAAAACTGTAGGTTCTCTAAAAATTTGCTACGCCACTGAATGCTACCATAAAAAAATAACGGATTGGAAAGCAGTGGTGGGTGGAGGAGGGCAGGTAAGTGTGATAATGCTTTAATTATACACAACTAGTGTAATAATGATAATGAACCTTCTTCTTTAACCTAGCTTTACAACTAGCTCGAATGAAAAATACATTTAAAGAAAAATATCAAGATCTAAAGCATTAGAGTTTTTTTGGTTTCTCATTATTCTTTCGACGTATTTAAAGTAATAAAAAAATCTGTATTAATAAAATTGAATTTTACTTTATGGTAGTTTTGTATGACTCTTTTCCCATAAATTATAAGGAAAAAAAATGAACAAGTTAAGAGGAGATGTTTTTGTACATAGTTTTTTTTTAAAACAACTTTTATGGTCACCATTTTGAAAATTATGGAAGTATTACCGAGTGGAAACGTTCCAATTCTACATAAGATATATAATTTTGTGTATATTTCTGAGTCGGAAATCATATTTGCATCGATTCAAAGTCAGTAGATTACTAATGTCATACAATACCAGTTCTATAGACTTACTCTGTGACCAGAAGCAGATGTCTAATGTTTGATTAAGTGAGTTTTTTTTTGCGACACGCAGATTCCATATGCAACAGTTTTGTCTCTCTTTTTCATCAAACTTGTATATGTGATATATCTTTGATATCCTTCTATCCTTACTCTCTTCAAAAAAGAGAGGTTGGGCAACTGAGTATCAAGCATTTAAATACTTGTGTTGAGATATCTTCTTTAGCAAACTATATTCTCTACATTAGAAACATACATGGATTAGAATTTAAAAAAACTGGACTAGAAGTGAGTTCCGGTACCTTAAATTTTAAATGAACTGATTGTAACAAATGATTGTTATTCGATTCATGAATCGCCTTTCGAAAAACAATACCGCAATTAATATAAATATACTATACGCCGCTAATGACAAAGCTGTCATTTTTTACGCCCAGCGTAAACTGATATTATAAAATTGATTATTCGTCTTGCACTTTCTTTGCTCATTGAAGATTTTTTGGCGTATTTTTTACGAAAAAAACTCCGCGCGCGCCGAGTGTTTCCGAAAGTATGCTAGTATAAAAATATTGAGAACGATTGTTCGTAGTACCTGTTCCGTTTTGGGCAATGTCAGCACGTATTCGGCAACTATTATAATCCGTTACTTTCACCTGCGAATAGTGTTTCTCGTTTTAATATCTTAACTAATTTATTATATCTAATTCAATTAAATCATTAATAGGTTTTTATAAAATTGATTGAAATGGTAAGTGTCACGATGCTAAACTCTTTTGATAATCAAAACATATAAGTAGTTCATTATAAAATAATATCTCGCATCCCTCAACTCCAATTTCCATTTTTAATAATACAATTAGTTGCCACCATCTACCACTATATTCTACCGCCCTCTCTTTCTATCACTATAAAACACCACTGGAATCGTTTTGTCGTCAATATCTTTGAGGAAGTTAATAAGGAAGGGAGCAAATACTTATTCTATCCACCTCACTCTCGCTTTAATGCTAAACATAGCACATGATAATATTTTAATTTGCCAACATTTTTGTGTTAGGTTAAATAAAACATGAAGATTTTTTTTTAATTAAAAGAATATATGTGAGTATTTAAATTATGAATTCATCAAATCAATAAACTTGAAACTGACAAAACCTTAGATATGTGTTTGTAGAAAACTAACAACGATGTCTTTTTTTTCCTCATAAGTTATGTTTGGTTATGATAGATCGTTTTTTTAAATGATGAAATACAAAATTAAGTCAATAACAGTGAGAAACAGAACTTACATATTTTCGTTTCCTGTACCGCGTGGAATACGTGGAATTGTTTTGATACGAGTAAAATGTATATTCAAAAAAATATTTTGTTTATATAATAGATTTTTTTTAATAGAATTTTACTAGACGATTAACGAACCCGAGTAGCGTGTCGTAAAAAAGCATGTCTTTCTTCTTTATTATAAATTATTAAAAGTTGTTGATAAGAAAAAATGTAAGTAAAAGCAAGTTGTTAAAAAGTAATCAAAGCAAAAACGACATTAAAAAGAATGTATATGATTTCAAACATAAATTTGATATCGACTCTAATAGGCTGACAGTAACTATTTATCAAATATCTTTGCTCTATTTAAAACTGCTATAAGATATTTTGAAACAAATATAAAAAAATGAATGTTTGTCAATTTTTCATGCTCTTCCACTCACTTATCCAATCTTGAAAAAGAAGTCATAACATAGATTGAGCGATTAGCTGACTGCTCATATTTTTTTCTTTACCGTATTTGAAGAGGTAGGTTGAGCGATCGACAAACAATTAGTTTCTTACAAATAATTTGTATGACTATGATCAATTAAAAGTTTATACACTACATATTAAAAACGAACACGGAAAAATAATAATTGGATCGTTACAATACAACTCGAATTGACAATAGAAAGAATATAAAATTAAAACTGTTCAATCACTCGTGGTAAATAGTGGATTATTTATAATATAAAATATTGAACGATAGTTAAAATGTGATGTTAAGTTAAATTTCTTATAGCTAGTAATTTTCGATATACTTATTGAAGATAAATTATAAGAAAGGAAAAAAAACCAACCGATTGAATGAGTTACCGTTTTTGAGGCTTTGTGAAAGGTAAATAAAAAAAGAAGGTTCTATTGTATCTTCGCTATATTCAACACAATATATAAAAGTGTTTCAGGCTTAGAAATTATTTTTATGCCCACAAAAAAATTATTGAAAAATATGGGTCATTCTTTATGCATTATTGTATTTAATACCGATACTATCAAGTCTTTTGTAACAACAAAAATGTTGCCGCCTGTGTGGTCGAGTGGTCAACGTTGTTGGCTTCGGCTACGGAGGGCCCGGGTTCAAATCCCGGTACGGACAGTTTTTATAAATTGATTTTTCAATCGATTTATGAATTTCTGTTCAAAGGCATGGGTGTATGTGATGTCTTGAATTCCCCCCTTCCACTCATCCTATACTATGAACAGGGCGTATCGAGAGCGACTAGCTTACCACTAATCCTGTCCTAGCCCTATCCTTCTATCCCTACTCTCTTTGGAAAAAGAGAGGTTGAGCAACTGAGTAACAAACAGTTCTCGTAGAAACACTTCTGTTGAGATAAACTCCATTAGGAGTCCAAATGCTCCTCCACATTGGGAGCGGACATGGTTAAAAAAAAAAAAAAATTATCGTTTTAAATCCAAGAAGGATATGTTGATGGTAATTAATATTTGAAGTTGTTAATCAATTTTATTGTCATGTTTGCTTTCCGTAGCATCTAAAAATAAATTACTTTACGAGAAATTTTTGTTTCTTCAGTCATTGAATCTTTATATTCGAAGAAGAAGGATATAACGATGATGCTAGAAAAAAAATAGTTACATACATATTCGCTCTCTTTCTCTGCCCCACTTTTTTGTAGCAGTTAGGAGCGTGTAAGAAGGAATGTAAGCATCAAAGACATGCCTATAGGCAAAAACCCAAAAACTTTTCTTTGAATAAATGTATGAAAGTGTTCAATTGCTACGACATCTGCATTAAACGGATATCGAAAACTAGGCAAACCAGGGCTGTGGAATAGAAATTCCAACTATTCGTCATTTTCAACTATCCGGATATCGAATAGTAAAATTTAAACTATCCAGATATATCCGGATATCCGGATAGTTTCAGTAAGTATGAAAATAACAAAACATTACAACATATATAAATTTATGTACTAAAATAATACATTAAAAACGAGTTCGTTTGTAATATAAGTTATTTATTCAGATTTTAACAATTCATATTTTAAAAATAAGAGAGCATTAAATGTATCATATTTTTAATTTTACCTTAATTTAGTTTTAATTTTTCCTGCTGTTGATGTTGGTTTTATTGTTAGAAGTGTTTTAAACAACGCATCCAACTTTACCGTCCTTTTTTTAAATTGATCTAAGTATTCAAAATCTTTTTTCAGATTATTTGTATTGGCGTCAGTTTACGCGAGAGATAAAATAAAATTACGCATTTCATGTTGCAAGTTGCATTTATTATCTTTTCTCATAAAATGAGTCCATACTTCCGAGCGTCTTGACATGGCTAAAATTTTATACAAAATTTTAATATGTAGACAGTGGTCTCGTTTGCTTGGTTTTCAGTGATGAATTGTAGAACTCGCACGCAAATGACGATGTTTCACGATCAACTGGTCCTGACTAAATCCTTTCCCACTTCCGTAATGCCTTAGATAGAGACAATACACATTTCAATACTATTCCATCATATAAAAATTTGCAGCTGCATTAGATTACTGCAACGGCATTTCTTCAATGAACGAAATTTCGGTATCAAAGGTTTTTTTTTCTTCGAGTCCGAGCCGATTCGTCGAACTTTTAAGTATTTAGATAACAAGATAAGATATTCATAATACCCAAGTTTGGGGAAGGTAATAAAAAACACTACTCCTAAGTAACAGTTTCTCCCAGGTAGTAAATACACCAGTATTCATATCATCTTTCGTCGATTTTGTAAAATATTTCATAAAAAAATAAAACGAATACTATCCGGATATTTACCCAAATATCCGGATATCGAATAATTAAAAATGGCCGGATATATCCGGATATCCGAGTTGGAATCCCTACTGTGGACTCAGTGAAGTCGTCAAAAAATAAAACGTCTACGACCTTAGCATAAAACACGACTTCAATTGTTATTTTTAGGCTTAGTAACATGCAGTGGTCTCATTTTTTTTATAAGTTGTTTTCGAGTCAGATTCCAGTTTAAGTCCGACTCCACGACTCCGACTTCAACTCCATAACCCCAACCCCGGTAAAACAACCAGGGACATAAAACGTGTAAACAGTGTTAGGGTCAAGAAGTTAGGCATACTTATAAAGAAAAAAAAATATGGCCCACGACTCACAGACAGTAATTTACTGCCAGCAATTGATCCCTAGATGTTTACTGCTGCTCCAATTGATCGCATAAACAACATATAGTCTACAAATTATTGCAAGCATATTTCACCTCATCTAACTATCTATCTATCTAACTATATTTCAAACAAAGTTTTTTAATATAATAGTTTTGTGATATTGTTTTTATGTAACTAATAAAAACATGTGAGATTACATATTTATATAAACATTTTTAAAATTCTTTTCTACGGTGTTGAAAAATGAAGATGGATTAAGTTATAGCGCCTATTTCAAAAGAATAAGTATGCCCAAAATGTAATGCGCTGATTGTAATCATCCAATGCCCACAGCTTTCCCACCCCTGATCTAAACAATTTAACCATAGACGCTGCAAATAGAAAACAATAGAATGGAATTGATCATAAGTAAAAATAACAGTATGTGAGGAGCAAACATTCAAAAAGTGTTTTGTCACACAAATACAAAGCTTGGAAAATGACGATTTAAGTGTTGCAAAAGTGACGGTTTGTATGAATGTGTCAACTTTATGATTTCATTTTAATATGAAAAAAAACCTTTTTGAACACTAATTTTGATTCCCATTCATAGGTTTTATTATGGGCTATCGGAATTGATATAAAACGCCATTTTTCAAAATTTGTGACAAAACACTTTTTGAATGTTTGCTCCTCATGTTTGAAAAGGTCTACTTCGAAATATTATATATGAATATTCAATGTCTTTATGATAATGAAATTATGGATAATTATATAGTGAAACACATATAAAGGGCACATTATTCTTTACTTATTAAAATTAGTTACAAGCAACAAGAACACTATTGTTAAAATTAACTAATGAGTTTACACGCATCGAAAATTACGATTTACGAATTTATATGCTAAAAATTATAACGGTTAAAAGGTACACACTCAATACGATCGTGTTTTTTTTATTGAATTCAAAAGATTTACGTGTTTTATTTTTCATTATTTATTCAACTTAAATAAACAAGGATCTATTTTAAAAACTTCAAAACCTGGATATATGAAAGAAAAACCATCGTGAAACAAGTGTGCACTTGAAAAGAATTTACAGCTAAAAATTGTCTATTCAACTTGAATATCAAATAAAAAAAATAATTTATAATGCGGTCCGTACGTAATGGGATTCAAAAGCAGTGACTAGATCATTCGATCCCAGACCATTTTTTTGATCCCGGGATTGACAATTTTTCCAATCCCGGGATCACTAAGCTCAAAATCTTTTATAAATTCGGGATTGATAAATTTTTGTCGATTTCATTTAAAAACCCAAAGAGTTTTCGGAAATTCTGAAATGAAGCTAAGTGAGACTTTTTTTAGCTCTTCCAAGATTTGTTATTTTAAAAATCCAGGAATAAACATTAATTTGGGACCCTTGTTTTAGCCCTCGTACAACTTTCTCTAATTTTATCAATCCCGAAATCCCGGAATCAGTACTATCTCAATCCCAGGATTTCGGGGTCCAAAATCCCGAGATTGAAGGCCCTAGCGTTGACCATTTGACGGATAAATAAGTGACAAGCGATACTAATAAATTTTATGTATGTTAGATTATTTGATTCACAAGATAAAAGAGATAATTAATGGAAATGAGTGTTTCTGCTGTGTTTTTTTCTTACTGTTATCTTATAGACTGAATAGTTATCCGAGCAAAAAATAGACTAAACCCCAGATGCTTAGGAACATCAAATTATTATTCAGGTGTAAGTGTTTAATGTGTTAAATTTAGATTTAAGTGGTTATCTTTGAATTTGATAGAGGCCGGTAATTTTTGTACAATTATTATATCAGCAACGTGTTGAGTCTTTTGTATGTTGAACTTACACTCAGCAGAATAATGGATTAACTATTTGACATGTTCAACTATTTAAATGAATGAATTTGCAGAATTTTCAAATATATGTTTAAAGAGATATTTTTTAAATATACATATAAGTGTTTTTTTCTGGCAGAATTTGTTTTTTTTTTTAAGTGAGTCAAGTGTACACAGAGATTCTTTGATGTAAATTATTTATCTAGGATAACTCAGTTGTGCGTTGATTATACTAATTTTTAAAAAAAACAACAATTTTTATTAATATTAATTAAATGCTGGCAATTGTCCCTATATATCAATTTTAAGCTCTAATGTCTGTCAAATCTGCATTAATGCATCTATATATTTAATTATATATGTAACATGAAATATCAATGCTTTATCCTAAAAGCAGAAATTTATCATTTGCATTTTATCTCAGAACTATCAATCTGTTACTTATCAACTTCTGCCAGTGAAAAGTGATGATTTGTTTATGTGATATTTATAAAGTCAATTCTTTTATATGCACATAAATGTATTTTCATTGCTCTGTTGGTACTGATTCCAATTATGCCTATTTATACCAAGTTTACCAATATTATCATTGATACATTCAATTGACACATCTACCTAATCCCTAATTAATTATACCACTAGAATAATAAAGTTCTCAATTTTGTTTTTTTTAATACAATAATAAGAAATCAATGACCGACTTGGTACCTATTTATTTACCACTGTACATCACTGGTCACCACGAAAATCATCCAAGATTCTCTTTCACCCGCCAGTACATCCTGTGGATGGTCATCAATGGCCTTCCACCATCTGGTTGGTAAAAGAGACAGGCAGGGTTCAGACTCTCTTGAGGCATTCTCAGCACGTGTCCAAGCCAGGTCCATCGATGGAGCATAAATAGTTAAAGGATTTATTAACAGTAAAATCTCGTTAAACGTCTCCTAATTTTTTTTTAACCATGTCCTCTCCCAAAGTGGAGCATATGAACTCCTATTGGAGTTTATCTCAACAGAAGTCTTTCTACGAGAACTGCTTGTTACTCAGTTGCTCAACCTCTCTTTTTCCAAAGAGAGTAGGGATAGAAGGATAGGGCTACGACAAGACTAGTGATAAGCGAATCGCTCTCGACACGCCCGTTCATAGGATAAGATGGGTGGGAGGGAGGAATTCAAGACATCACATACATCCATGCCTTTGAACTGAAATTCATAAATCGATTGGAAAATCAATTTATAAAACTGTCCGTACCGGGATTTGAACCCGTGCCCTCCGTAACCGAAGCCAACGACGTTGACCACTTGACCACACAGGCGGCATATGAACTAATATAAGTTAAAAATATTGGAGTAATTTTTACAGGTAATTTTTCGAACTATCAATGACACTTATTGGAATTACATTTTTTTTATTTCAAATTTAATACATATAGATAATTTAAGATTTCGACTGAAGGTGCTTGGTGGAATTTCAATATTAAATTTGAATCGTTCAAACTATGTACATTCTCACAAATTTTGTCACTAACGACCCGGGTTTCGCCTTTCGGCATCTTCAGGCATTCAAGTGCACGGATGAACTTCAGGTTCATCCGTGCACTTGAATGCCTGAAGATGCCGAAAGGCGAAACCCGGGTCGTTAGTGACAAAATTTGTGAGAATGTACATATTTTGAACGATTCAAATTTTACATATAGATAAGTTGAGCCATATGTTTTAATAAAATTGTTTGAAGCAGCTTTCTCCGCATTATTTATAGTATTGTATCTATAGAAATTTAAAGTTTCGTGACCCTGTCTTATAATATGCTATGTATGTAAAAGAAAAAGCTATTCGTCAAAGTCTCAATTCAAAGAAACTGTCTCATTAAGTGTAAGTAAGAAAATCTAATTACGGACAATGACAATTTGTTTTTTGTTGACACATAAAATAAAATATGCGTTCAATATTAAAAAAGAATCAGTTTAGCCAAAAAATTGTAGTTTAACAATGAAAATTAATTTCCCTTTTTTTTTTTACTACTTCGACGCATTTAAAAATAAATAAATAATGATGTGTATTCACACCACACCACAAGAGTTCATAGTTAAAATGAAATCACAGCCCTTGTTTTTAGAACTGCTACAATTACAAGCGAAAGTCTCAAAAATAGAAAATCGGGAAAACATCAAACAAATTATACATATAAACTAAAAAAAGAAGGTTGCAAATGGAATTGAAGCTAAAATATATGCTCGGAGTAGTCAAATAATTAAAAATCACACATCAATAAACCATAATGTCACCCTAAAAGGAACAATAAGTTACTCCATGGTAGAAGAAAAATTGTTGTGTTGTCGTATCCTATGACGCAGCGGTTAGCGTTGTTGGCTTCCGTGCCGGATCTCACGGGTTCGAGTGCCAGTATGAACAGATTTTTTTTGCGATTGATTTATCGATTTCTGTTCGAAGACATGGGTGTTTTTGATATCTAAAATGTCCTCCTTTCCCACCCCTTCCGATCCATCAATAACTGAGAGTAGCGAGAGCAATTAGTTAACCACTATCCTTATCATACTTTCCCTAATACTCTCTTTGAAAAAAAAAGAGTTGGAGCGACTAAGTAACAAACAGTGTTCGTAGAAAAAAAACTCTATTAGGAGGCGTTTGCTCCTCATGGATAAAAATTTCTACTAAACAGACAGACAGACATCCAAAGAATCTCAAATATCATCACTGAAGTTAAAGTAGCAGATATGACATATAAAGAAGAAGAAGTCAACCATTATAACTACATTATAATTACATACATATATGCACTATTGACCTGAAATATGTTTCTATTAATTTATATGAACACTCATAAAAAATAACATGTGCTAGAAACCAACAGCTTAGAGTTGAATAGCGGTAACGATCTATACCAAATCGGAAGAATGACGGTGTTTATAATTTTCTGTCTATTTGATAAAATATTCTTTGAATGTCGATAAGAAGACGCCAGTTAATAATGAACAAGGAAAATGCGGTACTTATTTTGAATGACAGATAGAAATTATCTAGAACTTAAACTAGCACAATGTATCACTTTATTTGTATTCCGAATATTTGACCCCGATATAATTATATATATTGTTCATATAAAAAAACAGCATTGCATTTCATGTCCACAAAAAAAATGAAGGTGCTCTTTAGAAAGAGTTTTATGATTAATGCAGTTGTATTAAGAAGTTACTTTTTGTAAATTTCGTTAAAAATAATTAGCATCATTTGAGAGATAGATGTGTTCCCAAAATGTCTGTCTTAATTGAGAATAATTTATTATTACAATACTGAAAGCAACTAGAAAAGATTAAAAACATTTTCGATGCTTGGTTTTATACAATTAAAGTGATTCTGAATTTTATTTTTCATTCGTGGTTAACTTTGATGTATTGTAAATTAATAGTTTATGTGAGATTTTTGCCGTAGTCTTTTAAATAAACTGATATAAAATAGTACTAACCAAATCTTTCTGGCATACACAATATCGTAATATGTAACAAAAGAAGTAGTATGGTTTTATATTGTAACCAAAATCAAAAATATTCCGTAAAAATCAGTTATTAATAAACTCTGAATGATGACATTATAAATATTTTAAGGCCGCATGAACAGAAACGACATCACAAACACCCATGTCCAAGATCTCGAATGTGCAATGGAAAAAAATGGATATTGCCAAGACTTTGACCAGGAAACATTTGATTATTTGGTAAAGTTGTTATCATTAGACCACATAAGTCGAATGATTTCATGGTGTCTTCCAGAGATTTAAAATAAAAGCTAGGCTTATTCAAGTCAGTTCGACCATGGGTTGGACTGGTTGGTTAGCCTGACTTAGTTGAAGCTAGAGTGTATAATAATGTACCCAAAAACATTGCGGCTATATACAAAGGCCGAGAAGACTTCAATTCATAGAAGCTTGTTATTCCAGCATATTGTAGTGTACAGTATGGTATCCAAGCCTTTTTCCAATGAGATTTTCTCACCGAGGAATTTGAAATCCTCAATTTGCTATATTTTTTCCAGAATCTCACAGAAACTTGTTTTTTTTTTTTTTTTTAGCTCACCGAGGAATTTGAAATCTCCGATTTGGTATACCTTTCCCAGAATCTCACAGAAACTCGTTTTTTTTTTTTTTAGCTCACCGAGGAATTTGAAATCCCCGATTTGGTATACTTTTTCCCAGAATCTCACAGAAACTCGTTTTTTTTTTTTTAGCTCACCGAAGAATTTGAAATCCCCGATTTGCCAATTTCGTGTAAATTTCGAGAATTTGCTAGAAATTTCTCAATCCCGAAATCCCGGGATCGCGGCCATCTCAATCCCGGAATTTCGGGATCAGAAAATTGAACGGGATCCCGGGATTGGATGCCCTAGTGTACAGCAACATAGTTTTAGAAATGCTCCTGAGATACTTCTGGCAATCGCTTGGATTTTTTCACATTGCTGTGCTACGAGCAGGGCTGTGGAGTCGGTGTTGGAGTCCGAAACATCTTACAACGCATTTTTTGTTTAATGATGTGTATTCAAACCACAATAGTCCATAGTGTTTCCACTGCATGCTAAACTGACTAAAAATGATATAATTGTATACATATGTTATACATATATATATAAGTTAAAATAAAATGATTTAAATATTTCTTTTGACTCGGAGTAGGAGTCGTTTTTTTTAAACCGACTCCACAGCCCTGGTTACAAGATACACCCGATTGCAAATCCGTAAAGGGTGGCAGTAGGTACAACGTTAAGAAACCGAGGCAGATAGAGTTTCATTGATAGCGTTCAAACTTTTTTCACGTCATTACAATATATTTTATGCTGCTGTTTAATGAGATGATACCCAGTAACGGTTGTTTATGCGTAGAATGTGGTGGAAATGTTTAGTCCTATACAAAAAAACGACTCGATATTGCCAGTGTTCTCAACCTCAGAAGAGAAAGCCCCGTAGAAAAGAAATACGAATAATAGTTCGTAGCAAAACTTTGATCTTGTCTATGGTTTTGTTTTGTCACAAAATTTCACTTATCTCTTAACTAATAGCACAATGAATAAGAAGTGTCGACGCTTAACGTTAAGGTGAAAATGTCTATTCATGGGCTTCAATAATTGCAGGTATTTCAAGGTCCTGTGTATTAATACTATGTCATTAAATTGATGCTAACAGATAATTATTAACGGAATGTAATGAAATGTATAAATGCGTTTCACTGTCAGTAGGAATGATACAAAAACAGACTTCATAGAACTTATTTAACTCTCCACGAAAGAAACTTCATAAAAAAGGATAATTCAATTACTGAAAAATCATTCTATAAACACTAAGAAAAAACCTACTAAATTTTTATTCGGTGAAAACACAAAACATCCACTAATCTATAACTTAGTAACCTAATTTGTTTGTTTGTCCCGTATGCGTTACTATACCGTTCATCCGATTTAAATAAAACTTTGGTGAGTCATTGTGCGAACGCCCGCAAAGGCAAAGCAAAAATTAGTAGAGCCAGCGATGGACTGCCAATTCGTTGACAATAATGCTTGCTTTTTATCGTGTTCTCACTCACATGCCGGGTACTCACTAGTTTCCAATAAAAGCAGAAAAAATAAGTTAATGTCAATATCAATGTATTTGATTTTTGTTATAGGTTAATAAATTTTTCAAAAATAAAAAGTGCGCTTTGGTTAAGATACGATTTTTTATTGAAAAAAAATAAGAGGTCACTGCTTAAGCACGCCAGTGGCACCCTGTTAATTTTGTACATATTATTTTCTCTAAGCATGTATAAGGAATGCTTTACCTTTACACATATGGGATGTTTTGATAATTTTATTAAGTTGGATTCTATCATTTACACGAATGTTTGTAAATAAGTCACTCAATAATTTGTCTTAATTATGTATAAGTGTCGCTGCAGATCGCTACACTCAACCTAAAGGCATCTTATAGAAATATAAGATCGAAATTTATTGTTGTTTGACTCGTTTATATCAAATTCGACCTTTATTGTTTTTGAGTTTGATGTCCTGGTGAACTGTATTTGAGTCAGAATCCACAAAAAAATATATTCAGCCCATTCATTGACGTATAAAAGAAAATGTCATTTGTGCATTTGTAACTATGGCAGTTTTAAAATTAAATATAAACGTTTTTTTATTCAATTAATTAACGTTTATTCTAGTATAAAAAACAGAGTTATCAAGTTGTGAAAACCGACAAGCTCAAACAGGTGATTCATCGGGGAGATTATTAAATGGAAGATTAATAATCTTTACCGCAATCAGCATCAGGTATTATATAATTAATAATCAAAACTAATGCTTGCTCTATGTTAACAATTACACTGTTAACTAAGTTGTTATTTAAAAATAATAGTATTTAATTATAATACATAAATATTATACCAGAAACATTGTCGTCAAACATTTAACGTATTTTAGCAGATGGCTATTGTTGTATTTTTTAAGAATAACATTAATTAACTCGAGTTGATAATATGTATTTTTCGTTTCACACTTTGAGAATCTAGAGCAGAAACTCCCAACTAGCGGGGAGTTCCTTCCCTGTGGAACTCAATGATTCCGGACGAGGAATCGTTGAATCGCTAGATTTTTATTTTTTCAAAGTATTGTTTTAAATAAAACATGACATTTTATTTTTCATTAAATCACTTTACATACACATGAACGACATTTTTCAATTCTAATAAAGTATTTGATCATTGAATAATATGCTTCCGTAATTTCAGTAATTAGTTAGGAAACAATCATCTCAATAAATTTATAATGTTATGTATATAAATATGTATATTATTTAGAATATCACTTTTGTGTTAGACTATCTTGCAAAAGGGAAGAATTATATTCAAAAAAATTGTGAAAAGGGGCTGAGCGAATAAGGTTGGTAAACCCTGATCGTAATGTCATGTGTGACTGGGGTACAGAAGCCGACTTTGTTGTTTAAATCATAACATTAAAAATTCTCTGGTGAAATTAAAAATGAAAGCGTACGGCAAAACAATTTAAAAAGTTATATGTTTTTATAGATTGACTTTCATATACTAAGAATTTTAAATAGATTTAAATTAGTGTCTAAAAATGTAACAAAATAGGCCCATAATAAAAGGCAAAAAGCGACCTACTCAGTATTAAATTATAGTGCGTAAAAGATTCATTATTGATTCCTTCTGGTTTAAATATATGTTTCGTGAATATATCAAACATGAGACATTACAAAGTGATTAAAAATTCACACTGAAAAATAAATTGATTCAAAGATAACACGTTATTAAATTTCAATTGACTGTATCAATAATTTCGTACACACTTCCAAAAGGCAAATGGGCTGTGCCTTTCTCACTTAAAACGATCCGTCTTACTAAAGTAGTGTTTTAGATCTAGTATGTAATTATACTGAAATAAAAAATAATGATAAATAATTGAAAAAAATGACCGAAATATTTATACAACTCCAGTTAAATCAGGTCGTAGTAAAAGCCGAGCAGTTTTTTTTTAGAGCTTAGTGTAGTTCATAAAAGGCATTAACTATTCATTAATTAATTTGGCATTTACTTGGTAGAACTCCATTATAATAGATTTAAAAATATCAAAGTATTTTAGTTCTACAGTTTTTACTAATTTTTATGCGTTGATAGCTATTTCGGCTTTCGCCATCGTCAAAACTATGTTTAAACTTATATTTTGCTCAGTTATATATACTGGCTCTGAAGAGATACACAATGCATCAAGTTATCCACTCTAACATCCTAATTCAAATTATAATTACAATATTACATTTATTAAATGTGATTCTAGTGTTTCAAAGAACGATAAGCAATCTGGGTTTTTTCTTAAAACATTAATTAAGATAAAATTAAACTGATTTAACTGTTTTAACAACGGTGATGGATTAATAATGGTTTGTTCATTTAAGATGTTTTGTTTATGCCCATAGTTCTGACGATGGCGAAAGCCGAAATAGCTATCAATGCATAAAAAATATTAAAAACTGTAGAACTAAAATACTTTGATATTTTTAAACCTATTAATTATTCAGCAACATTAATTTCTCTCAAAAAATATTTTTAGGAATACTTGTAAGACAATTGTTATTCAAAAAAAATAATCTTAGTTCATTAATTAAGTGATACTTTAAGTTTTTTTATGAATTCTTTCAGAAGCGTTATTACTAATCGTGGATTTTTATAAGGGTAATTAAAAAATATTTTTGCAGAAAGTTATATACACAAACAAGGTTGTATACTTGTCTCAGGATGCTTCTGAAAGAGACGAAACACGTGTCACAGTTTGTGGTACAATACGTGGAATAATGTTAGTTATTTTATATTAAGATTGTACATATTTCTAGTATATTTACCGCTTGTAATTCATCGCCTGTGGTTTGACTATTCAAATAAGTAATCTATCTAAAATTACATAATTTCACACATGATTATTTTTTTCCGTAGATTTCATATGGTTCACAAAATCCTAAACATATATCGATTATAACTTAATCCAGAATCTAAGATTTTAAAAAAAAAGTTTATTATGATTTGACCAAATACATGTCATTGCTAATATAAAATGAAATTTGATTTGAATCATTGAAATGTTGTGTTTACGAATAAACTTATTTAATTGTCAACCTTGTGATATTCTGTCTGATAATGTTTCTTAAAGATTCGAAACACGTATCACAAGTTGTAAATTAAAAACTTGAGCAACTAAATAATTAAGTTTAATTTTATATTAAAAATGAAATTCCACAAAGTTACAGTTGAATCTATCGAAATTAGATTTCATTGCTTCAAGACGGTAAAATATGCTAGCGATTATTTTTAGACTATATGTACATTGTTTGTTTTGTCACTTAACCTAATATTTAAAGAAAGAACAAGGATAAAAGGAAAGAGGTAAGAAACAATACGTTATTAGCAACGTGCTCCCATTTTATTAAAATCAGATACTTGAAAGGAATTTAAAAGGTCACAGGTGTTCACGCCATTAATCACGAATACATAAATTAATTGACAAATCAATAATTAAAAATATTTGGGAAAGATTTAAACGCGCAAACACCTCATGCAAACAGGAAGAATGCCTTAGCTAAGAACGTTAACTATTTGGTTAAAGAACGGATTTTATAAGGCTAAAATTATTTGATATTGATTATTGGTGAAAAATATTTAGATATGATATCCAAAAATATTATTAAATCGCAAAAAATTATTATTGTAGATCAAAACTAATTTATTTTCTCGTTTTCTCCTTTATTTCTTTGTCTATGCACTTTAAGATACTGCTATTTGTTCCGTCAATGTTTATTTTCATATTTTCCGCAGTCGTAAAATAAGATTTGTGTACGAAAGAAAGCTCTATAAACAGCGAAAAACGAGTTTCTCACATTAACTTACAAGTGATAATTTAAAACGGACAATAAAGAATAGATGCAGTTTATTTACAGATAATTCTCGACTTTCGTGCGTTTTAGTTTGGTGAATAAATAAAAATTTACAACTTTCATGTTACAGTCGAAATGAATTTTGTGTTTAAAAATCTCAATACTACCTCTCTCGAACAGTCTTGAGATATAACAGTTAGGGTATCCAATCCCGAAGCCTTTTTTCCAATCCCGGGATCCCAGGATTGGGATTTGCTCACCGAGGAATTTTAAATCCTCGATTTGGTATACTTTTTTCCAGATTGTCACAAAACCTCGTTTTTTTTTTAGCTCACAAAGGAATCTGAAATTCTCGATTTGCCAATTTCGTGTCAATTTTCGGGATTTGCTCAAAATTTCTCAATCCCAAAACTCCGGGATCGCAACCCAATCAATCCCGGGATTTTGGGATCATAAAATTGAACGGGATCCCGGGATTGGATGCCCTATTTAGGCAATATGCAAATTGTGTAATATACACATACAAAAACATCCGAGATTAGTTTTCGCGAAAATATCAAACCAACTGATCGCATCGCTGAAGCTTAGCACCGCTCGTCGCGTGCTATTTGTCACGTAAGCTACTTTATAGCGGCGGAGACCCCTTGATCTAATCGTGCCGCGTATCATTCGCTTCTACTTTGACCACGTAGAACACAGCGTTCGTGCTCCTTTATGTGGATATCATAAGCGGTGGATAATAAATTTGGCCAGCAATAAAAGATTCCGGGAATGAATATTATATCCACAATATATTTTTTTACACTATAGACAAAATAAATATCACGATGAATTTTTATGTTTTTATGATGGATATGATGACAGCTTTACCTTCACACGGCTGATTTTTTTTGTTACTTTATGTTTTTCTAAGTATTTTAAAATTAGATTATTACTGAGAAAAATACTATTAATATACTTTGAGTACTCGATGTAATAAAACTTGTTTCATGCACGAAATAATATAACGGACTGGATTAATATTGAGAAATAGATGCACGAATTAAAATGTAGTTCACTGAGATAAGGGGGCGCGATGATTTATATATTGGTAGTTATTTTAAATAAATCTTTTCAAAACTGTGCGCAAAAAACATTCTGTGATTATCTTTTAAATAATGTAAATAAAAATGGCGTTAATTTGTGCGCTTACGTTATAAATCAAATTGTGACATATATATTATAGCATGATCGGTATTTTTTTATTGTGTTTAAAATACGTGTTTTTAAATTTGAAACAATATTTGAGTTACTGTGATAAATTAAAAAATAGTAGCCACGAAATATTTTTTTTACCAAATTTTGCCGAATAAATTGAAAATGAATACTTTCTTGGTATATGTATAAAATGCGTACAGTTTTTACAGGTTTGTTAGTTACTGATATATTTTTTCTTAATGCATGTCCACTCCCAATGTGGAGTATGTGGCCTTCTAATGGAGGTATCACAACAGAAGCTTTTTTTACGAGAACTGTTTGTTACTCAGTCGCTCAACCTCAATTTTTTCAATGTGATTAGAAGGCAAAGAAGGGTAAGGCTAGAACAGGACTAGTGGTTGGCTGATCACTATTGCTACGCCCAGTTCTAAAGGATCAGAAAGATGGGAGGAGAGGAAATGATGTGAATTGACATCACAAACACCCAGTCTTCGATCACAACTTTGAATTGAATAATTCTCAAATTCACTGTGATCTGACCGGGAATCGAATCCAGACCTGCGTGATTGGTAGAGCAAGCTTTAACCAACTGGGTCACAGCAGGCAACAAGTAGTGACTTATAATATTATTAACACCATATTATGACACAATATTCTTTTGTACTTTATTTCCACAAAAAGATAAGGACCGGTTTTGCTCATGGCGAGCATTGTCAACTGAACTCAGTTGAATTTATAGCAATTTATATTAAATAATTGACAGGGCTATTTACTTGCATTGATTGGAAAGTATTCGTTAGATCTTTGATCGTCAATATTATTGTTGTTTGACATTTTGAAAATAAAATATTCTTCCAAGCTCAAATAAAAAAACAAATTTAAAACCTTAAAAACATTTAAATCAATTGTTTTTAAGGGACTGTTATTTAAGAGAGATTTCGATACCTATATTGAAGTTAGGAAAATAATATAATAATATTATAAAAATTGTTAGTTGTTTTAAATATATATAAGATATCGCTCACATATCTGAAAATATTCTATGCGCCCAAAACGTAATGTAGGGTCATACAAAGAAGAAAAAAATATCAATAAAGCTACGTGATAAAGTGCAGGTACTCAATAGCCTGCGTGAGATAAAGAAAAGTTTTACTAAGAAAACATATATTGTACACTAAAAGTTAATTGAAATTAATAAAGAAAAAATAACAAATATTATGTTAAGTATTTCGACTGAGGGTGCTTGATTGATTAGCGTCGTTAGCGACAAAACTCATGGAAAAGTACAAAATTCAAACAATTTAAATATTGTGTTATAAAATAAATATGCTGTTTATGGAAAATATTTCTTTAGATTTTTTAAATCTGTATGTGTTTGCATTTACAATAAAATTAATGCAAGCACATGCATTATTTTATTATTAATTTGCTGTTACGTTGATAACTATTTTCATTGTTATGAATCAGTTTTTTTGTTGACTTATTTATTAACAAAGCTTGTCACCACCGATTAACTTTATTGGTACCTCTGGTATATAAAATATTGTACATTATCAAGTAAATGCAGGGAGCCGCAATCAAAACGTTGGTGATGTCAGGCGCAGAAGATAAAAAAGGCTCTTGATGTCGTCGTTGCTTATAAATGTGTTATGATTTTATATTATACTTTGTAATATATGTATAGAAAAAATATTGAAGGTCACTTTGGTAAGTGGCGTACTTGTATATAAATAACGGAAACAAGATTATTTTGAAAAAATTGTTTTACATCTCAAATATTTTTTGTTTTTGTTTTATATGTAATATCTCAATCAAATATATATTTAACTAACAAAGCTAATAATTATCTTCTGTCACCCGAGCCAAAACACCAAATATGCATTTGAAAATTTTAAAGAAACGTAATATAATTTTAGATATACCTACAGTATAATACAGCTTATTTCGGTCGTGGCGCAGTGGTCAACGTCGTTGGCTGCCGGGACAGATCTTACGGGTTTGAGTACCAGTATGAATATTATTTTCACAATCGATTTATGTTCGAATGCATGAGTGTTTTTGATGCCTAAATATTCACGTCCACCATACAAATTCCTAAGTAACGAAACGTAGAGAGGGTGATTAGCTAACCACTATTCCTGTCCTAGGCCTGTTTTTATTTTCCTACTACACTCTTCGAAAAAGATACCTAAATACCTAAATAAGAAAACCATATACTTCACATATTGAGCAGACATTGATTAAAAAAAAAACAGTGGCCGCCAACTAGTGGTCCGTAAGAATTTTTGATAGTTTACGGATGTACACCATAAAAATAATGTTTTAAAAAATGAGTTTTATCTGTGATGTGGATCTTCGTTGATTTGTATTTTTGAAATTGGAAAAACTAACAATTATGACAATTCAGTTGTGCAAATATTATATTAAATGTATAGAATTAATAAAAAAAAATATATTTCACTTACAAATGACGTAATTAGACGAAGAGTATCACAATAACCTCGAAAATATTTGGCAACTAAAAAGAAACAGCAATTGTCAAATAAGCATGACTCTAAATTCTTATAAATAAAGATTTTTAAACGCTTAATATAAAACACTAACAAAGCTAATAAGGTAACATGCCATCGCCCGCGCAGCCTTGAGTGTGGAAACGTGTATTTTATTAAAGTATTCAATAACGGTCTCGGGAATCAACGTGTTAACAAATTATTCAAACAAAACTATAAGATTTTTTTTATTATAGAATCAGTGATAGAATTATAAAAGTATTATTTTGATATCTAAGAATAAATTAAATAAACTTAATTCTATTCACATTTTGAAATATTTTTTAAGAACCCGAAAAGTTTGAAATATCATTTTCCTTGGATTAGGTTTTTCGCTTGACCTTTCATTCAAGTACTTTTTATGAGTTGTCACATTTTCCCAATTTTATAAATTGAAACCGTTTATTAACATTAAATTAACATAACTTTATAAGTCAGCTGCGTGGTCGAATGATCAACGTCGTTGGCTTTGAACATGAAGGTCACGGGTTTGAGTCCCAGTACGTACACCTATTATAGATTGACATTTCAATCGATTTATGAAGTTCTGTTCGAAGGCATGGCTGTATATATATATGTCTTGAATTCCCCCTCCCACCCATTCTATCTTATGGATAGGGCGTATCAAGAGAGATTAGCTTATCACTAGTCCTGTCCTAACAGTATCCTTCTATTCCTACTCTCTTCGGAAAAAGAGAGGTTGAGCAACCGAGTAACAAGCAGTTCTCGTAGAAACACTTGTGTTGAGATAAACTCCATTAGTCCACTGGAAGCGGACATGGTAAAAAAAAATGTTGAATTACGCCGCACAATCAAATCCCAAATTTTCATCAGTAAGCCTGTTTCTATGAACCGATTTATTCTCCTTCATTAAGAAAAAGTTTTCTTAAATTTATTAAATAAATGTTTTACGTGACAAAAAATATGTTTGAAAAAAAATTTAAAGGCCGCCACAAAACACAAAAAGAGCCGCGCTTTCCGCATCACTGCTTTAACGGTATTAGGAAAAAGATTATTGTGAACTCTAAAGCGAAAAGGCTTAATAGTGCAGTGTGCAGTGCATCTGCTGAAGAACTTGTAAGACTCGTTGAATTGCATTTAGAAATCTTTTTTAGAATAAACGGTACCGATGAGTCTTAATAATGTTACACAGCCCAAAAAATGAGTGACACTTAACAAATTGTTTCTAAAATAATACGTTCGTAATTTGTATGTTCGATATATTTTTTAGATTTTGTCACGATTACCAAAAATCATTAAGTCCGAACGACCGGACATTTTTTCACCTGCAAAGTTTCGGTTAAAAAATATTACAGAATAGACAGATAAGTTATAATTTAATATTGTCACAATATATTTGAATTCAAATATCAGTATGTCTGTAATACAGAGAAATATCTATATGTGTACACCTTCTATATGTGTACACATTTAGAAAATGTGTGTCGAGAAAATATTGACAGGTAGAAAAACTTTTTAAAGTGTTCTTAATAAAAAATACAACAATATATATATATATATAAACTTGATGGTTTGATTGAAATGAAAATAAATAATTTTATTGAATTCCCAATAAAAGTTTTTACTTAGTATAATTTAAAAAAAATATTTTGATATATCTAAATTATGCTCATGTGTCCGTGGAGAAAGATTTCCATCTTCATACTATTAGAGCATCCTGTTAACGCTGAATCATAAAAAGTAGGTCCATTATCCTCTGCACTAAAGTGCAGCGGTCGTCAATCTTTAGAAACTCGAGGAACGCTAAATTGATAATTTTTAACACCGCGGACAACCTTAAGATTTTTTAAAGTGTTAAATATAGTCTTTTTAATATTGATCGAATCCGCTCATCGCGTGCACTATAAAATGATAAAGAGTGAGTTAAAACGCAGTTAATAATATAATATTAAATATGGTATTTTATTTTTTAGTAAAATTATTTTTAATAGATTTATTGAATTCGCAAAAATATAACCATATCCATGTTTTTTAAAAGCAGCTAAGGGAACAATAAAAAAATTAATCCATAAATATATACTACTTTTTAATACCTATGTATGTGAATCTGGTTTTTTAAAAATCCAGCCTGCGCCCGCCACTTTTCTCCTAACCTCAAGTGCGCCCATCACCGCAATAGGTTAAGAACCCATGGTATACGATATAAGTACATTAAAATATTTTTCAGTTGAGAATGCCCGTGTTTAAGAATTTTAAATTAGCTTAGTATAAGTAGTATGCGTTTTATTATTATAAATACAAAGAAGTACATATATGGTTTAAAAAGTGAAAAATTACACATATTTTTGTTGAAATTTATAAAATTAACATTTGATAATATTAAGACAAGAATTATGTGATAAAATTGAAAGGTATTTCGGCATCCTGTGATAAACATAACTGAGGCTAATAAAACTATCTCTCTCACTCTGTCATTTTCAAATGGTCTGACCCAACAACGACTTCAAATCTGATTTAAAAATGATGCAAAACTTGGAATGCCTTTGCGTATTTTTAAAACCAACAAAAATTCACAACTGATTGTACTTTGCGTTAATTAAAAAAAATAGCCGAAGACACGCACTTTTTCCAACCCCGACTCAACGGCCTTGCTAAATATATATATTTCAATCAAATCAATAAAATAATGTGTGTCTTGGGATCAGAAAAGAATATGGAATATGTCAAGGTTTTCCACAGCAACTTTGTGAGGGTTAATGACGTCGTCTACCTGAGCTCTTCCATCCATAGAAATAATATCATTTTAAACGACATAAAATGAAAAAAGTGTTACACACGTCGATGATAACAATATGTTTAAGAACTCGTAAGATCCAAAATAAGACATCTAAACTTGAAAAATATAGTGTACACACAATAATAATTCGTTTTTTAGAATATTACGGCATAATATCGACAACAAAAAAATATTCATTTGTACTACATGATTTCACTTTATGTTATGTTGATCAGGATAAGTTTCGCTCATGACGAGCATTATCAACTGATAATTTTATTCAATGTTATGAATTGCTTAAGAACTACTGAAAAAATAGAAAGATTTACAAGTTCTAATTCTTGAAATAAGTGATTGAACCCGTATGAATGAGTTTTTTTCCATTTCAGGTGACAGTGATTCTTACTCAGTTGCTTAAGCCCTTTTTTTGAAAGAGTAAGGATAAAATGATAGGGCTAGGACAGGTCCAGTGATTAACTAATTGCTCACACTTAAATTCGAAGCAAATTAAAATTAAAAATTTTGATCTGAAAAATTAAAAATGTCAAGAAAAAAAGGTGCTGGAACGGCGTTCTACCGCGTAACATAGGAAAAAAGCACTGCATGTTTTAGTGAAACAATATTGATTACAAAACGTTCGTTGATTTAACTTAACGTTGAGTTGTTTATTAAGATTATATTAGATATTTAGTTTGGAATACAAAATAATCTTATGTATACAAAGCTTTTTTTATTATTATGATTATGACATATTTAATCTAGCCAAGCCAGGTCATGTTATTTATGTTGCAAAAAAAATACGTTTATTTTTATTGGACAAAGTGACTTGCAAAACTAAAACACATATCAAAAGAACACAGTCTATAACAACAGTTGAAAGGGTTCAAAGGATGCATTGCTTTTTGACTAACTGATTTACAAAAATTCACAAAAAAGTACTGATTTAACTATTTGAATAGGATTCACTTCTCACAATTGCCAGTTATTTTTACAGGGTACAAATAACTCAACAAAATAACATGCGTTAAAACATTGTTTAAAATGACTTTTTGTATTTTTGTCCGATCTTTACTTTCTTTCAATTATTTTTAATTTCCTGTGTTTTATCAGATTTCTTTTGGTTGAATAAGTCTACGCTTATTCTGAACTTTGATTTTTCCGATTATAAAAACTACGGAGAATATTTTTATTTATTGTTAAGCTAACATTTAGAAACTTTATTGATTATAATATTGGCGATTTCATTTTTCTAAAGACACATGTATTTCGTAGAAAAATTTTCATATATTTAATTATACTAGATATGTGTGATAGAAAGCTGTCATTTAATTTCAAGTGCTTAACACTTTCACTCTTCAATTTAAACTCTAACGACTTTTATAATTAAAGATAACATAATGAGACACATTATATGTATGTTATATTCAATAAAACAAGTGCTGTCGATGATTAAAATAAGCCTAGATCTTGTTGTTTTTTATTTATTTTATTACCGAAACGTGACATTAAAAACAACCATGCCCGAGATCTCAAATAATATATTTAATTCATTAAAATTTTATATAAACCTTTAAGAAATCTTAGAGCACTTCCTATTATGACAAGTCACTTCTTTAATTTAAAAAAAAAACAATATTATCAGTTGTATGCGTTATATAAATGTACAAGATAGTCACATTATGAACTTAACATCTTACATATGTTTCAGATGGAAATCATACTATGAATTGATTCAAAAAACTTCATAAAAATATAAAGTTAAATAGTGTGAGCTCCTGAAAATTGAAGTGAGCCAAGTGGTATCTTCAGAAAAAATAGTCAGATGCGTTGTAGTATTCTACATGTCTTAAAATATCGTAAAAATGAAATAAACTAAATAAATACTCACTGAAAAATTTTATTCTCCCTAAAATAAAAATTCGTAATCAAGAAAAAGATTAGATAGACTAGTTTTACCATTTTGTTACTTGTTGCAAGAGGAAATATAAATCACATTTTACGAAATGATGAAAGATTTTTATATTTATTAATTACAATTTATAGCATTCATCATTTCATACAATATCGTTATCATTTGAAATTAAACCATTTATAGAATTGAATATTGCTATACCAATCCAAAAAAGCAACATTATAATAATTATATAATATATTTACTTTGAAAAAATGTTAATAATGTTACTTAAGTGCCATTGGCAATGAAGTATTTGTTCATATGTTTACTTAAGAGTTTTCAGCAAACAAGGATAATGTTTTGGATTCATAAGAATTTTCCACTTTTTTGTTCGTAGAGTCAATATTTTTGTTAGAAATTCAAATGAAATAAGTTATTATTGTAGTATTGAATATCAATGAACACATGTTGTTCACCCAAAAAATAAAACAATATTTTGTACTTATTCCACTTTGATTTTATATCATCAGACCTGGTTTTGCTCATGACAAAAATTATCAGCATATAAAATTTAGTAGTAGTGTTTTATTTTTTTTAATGTAATGCGTTTTCACCATGTATTGACAGTGAAAATATTAAAAGTGATTATTGTTCATTATTAATTACGGTGTTCACTGTCAATACTTGGAGGAGAAGTATTCTATTTAAAACAATTCTTTTTTGATACTTATTTAACTTATTCCATGATTTTTATTTATTTTGCTCATCACAAGTTTACTTATTTGTTTTTTTAATGTGATTGGTAGCTTTGATTTGAAAAAAGTCTTAAACGTAGTCAATTATGGTGTACTATTATCTATAAATTCTTTTAATATATTTTTTTACCAATTTTTTGTAACATCCTTATTGGTATTTTTGGTTTCGTATCAATAGTGAAACAAAGAAATTAGCTGCAGGTTTAAAAAAAAATATTTTAATTTTGATATCCAAATCTTCCTTTACACTTCTAGCTACACTAGCATTGCCACATACTTCACTCAATAATAAAGGTAAGTGGATGCTTGATTTTTAGTATTTCTCAATAAATGGGACGGCGTTCCGGAACCTCTTTTCTTGACATTTTCAATGTTTTTAATAAATATTTGAAACATTTAATTTTTATTTTACTTTGTAAACTTTTATTTTTTCCTTAAAAACCATTGGCAGTTTGTCCCTATTTTAAATCCATTTTAAATGTAATGTACCAGGTATAGTAACACTACATTAATGTCGTAATACAAAACTAGGTATATAGACTGCCTCTGGGACCAGAGCCAGGGGTCAAATGCTTGATTTAGTACGCTTTTGTGTCACGGGGATTCCACTTGCCGCTTTTATTCATCAAACTCATCAGATTACCTTAGAAACTTTAGTATCCTTTACTTTTCCGGTTCTAAGCTCAAGAAATGCGACCCCAATACCCACATTTTCTTAAATATCTATTTTAATATGGGTGATACAATGTTTATAATTAAGGTATTCTTATATCATAGTTTTTTTGGACCTTTTTTAGTTTATATAAATACGCGATAACGCGATGAGGCGGTAAGCGCCCGCGTCAGTCGTCAGTTGCAATTTCATATGTGTGCTGAGATGACGTCTTTTTTACGCGCAACTTAAAATATGATTATGTATTAAAAAAACACGGATTTTTATAAAAAAAATGTATGAGAAATGATGCAGAGAGATATTTAAATTCCTTAGACTATTTATTTTTTGAAATTTATAAGAAGAAGGCAAATAATGAGGAAACCACTGAGGTCCCTAAACGACCCTCATCGGCAGAGAAGTATTTTTCTAGTCTCCGAGCCGCGAGAGTTAAATACGTTGATTGGTGGTCACTCAAAGGAAGACAAGGCTTCCGTGACGAATCTCACAGATTTGAGTCCCAGTACGAACAGCGTTTTGATCAGTCTATTTCTGTTTGAAGGCATGGGTAATTGTGGTATCTAAAATATTTCCTCCCACCCTTCCAATCCTAAAATTAACGCGACAAAGCGAGCCCGATAAACTTATCACTGGTTCTGTTTTATCAATATTTTTCTATCCTTTCTCTTTAATCTAAAAAGAGAAGTTTAGCAACTGAACAACAGGCTTCCGTTGAGATACCTCTATTAGCAAGCCATATGCTCCACATTGCAGATGGACATGGATTACACAAAAAACTTTAGTAATTAGCTAGCGAAGAAGTGAGTTCCGGCACCGTTTTTTCTTTAAAAAAGCACTGCTTATAGTTATTAATTTATGGTAATCGTTAATCCATTATGGATGGCACAAGAAGTAGCAGAAGTCTGACTTATTGATAAAATAAAAATAAATTTCGTAAGTTATCAGTGGGAAATTCAAAAAGATTACACTTAGTTACGTCCAGTTTATTTTTTGGGCCAAAGTCTATATTGCAATGTATCGTTATCTGTATATTGAAATCCGAAATTTCGTTGAAATTTTTGAGACAATATATTGAGCTAAGCCCACTAGGGATTGCAATATCGGTAAAATTGAAACCGGGATCTCGGTATTACAATATATAACACAAAAAGTATGTATTGATTGTTGGACCAAGAACCGTTTCATTAAGGATTGTTTTCTAGTCCACTTGCGAAAATATTCCAATTTATGTTAATAAAAAGGCATTGAATTTTGTGTTTTTACGAATGACTGCCATATATGCTTATGATAGTTTTTTAATGTCAGTTTTTTCGTTGTTGTTCGTCCGGTATTATGATTCCGTGTCGTGTATCTATTTTTTTGGGTCCGTGGTTAATGTTATTAGTTTCAATTGCAGTGCTTGAAGGTTTGAATCTCTGTATGGACAGTTTCATAATTTATGTATTGTTATTAGAATGCATGGAAGTTTGTGATGTCTTAAATTAACTTCCTACCAATCCAATCTCGGAAGCGGTACGTTGTGATAGCGATTAGCTCACCCTTAATTAAATGTTTCAATTGTCTCACAATCAATTCTCTCTTAAAAAAATACCTTCTAAATCTATTTGATCTTTAAAGCAGTGTCTAGTGACAGCGATTAGCTCACCATTAAGCCTGTTCTAGCCCTATCCAACTATCCCATGTCTCTTCGAAAAAAAAAGTTTGGACAATTTACTAACAAGTAGTTGTCATAGAAAAAAGTCAGTTGAGATAAACTACATAATAAATCCATATCGACTGTGGAAAGGAAAAAGGACGTAACACACAGTTTTTTCAAAAGCAGTTTTTTTCGATAATCTCAGTGTATACAATTTGATACACGTTCTATCAAAAAGAAGTAAGCTGTAAATGCCGAATTAGTATCCAAATTTAACTTTTAATTAATTTAAGATTTCGACTGAAGGTGGTGGAATTTGAACGATTCAAATTTAACTTTCAGGGTTGAAAAAAGTTGAACCTGTCAAAATTACAAACAGTAAAATAGACTTGAAAAAAGGTTATTTTTAAACAATTTATTTAATTATTATTTTTATATTATTTCAATTAAATACCAGCTAACAAGTCTTCGTACATGTTATGTATGTGTATATTACATAATTTGCATATTGCCTAAATAGGGCATCCAATACTGGGATCCCGTTCAATTTTCTGATCCCGAAATCCCGGGATCGCAGCCGTATCAATCCCGGGATTTCGGGATTTCGTTTGAGAAATTCGTAGCAAATCCCGAAAATTGACACGAAATTGGCAAATCGAGAATTTAAGATTCCTCGGTGAGCTAAAAAAAAAACGAGGTTTGGAGATAATCCGGGGAAAAAGTATAGCAAATTGAGGATTTCAAATTCAAGGGTGAAAGTGAGCAAATCCCAATACCGGGATTTCAGGATCCCGGGATTGAAAATTAATCAATTCCGAAATCCCGGGATTGGATACCCTACGCCTAAAATCATCATAAGAGGTTTTTTGCGCCTCCTGTAAATTTTTTTATGTGTGGGTTACGTCGTTTTTCATTTCAGCAGTCGATATGCTACTAAATGGTAGCGAAAGAATATGATCTTGATTGCTTGAGATTATGTTTATTGTGAAAATGTAATACCGAATTACCGGTACTGATATATTTGCCCAGAATTGGTATCCCTATTTCCCACCATACCTGGGCAAAGACTGAGCCGTAGTTTGACAGGGTGACCGGCAGGTGAGTGTTCCGAAAGCGATTTCATAAATATACAATGCACTGCGAGAGAGCATTCATTTCTCTGAAAGTGTGCTGACGGTACGGTAATCACGAGTGATTTGGGGAACGAAGAATAGTCACCAACGACCGTCAGCTCTCCGTCGCGATTCCGTCCAGTCTTCATCATCACTCGCTTGGTGACTCTGTACGAATACAGTCTTGAGTCGAACGTTGGTGGAGTTAGGTTCAAATAAGTGCAATTGACTTGTGATATTTCGGATCGTTTGTGCTAACACTCTTCAATTTTGTGGATATTCAGCTCTCTGGAGAATTTATTTTCTTTGAGTTAACGGTGAGTTTTTAATATTTCCCTTTTAACAATAAAACAAGCATCCATTTTTGACGAATTGAGCTATAGCAAGACTTAAGATTTATTATCATAATAATACTGATTGATTTAAATAAAATAATTAAACATTTTCATCTCTAGTTTTGCGTCAAATTCAATGTCAACATATCAAATAACAATGCGTTAGCAATTAATATACATTATACAAAATTTAAATTTATATCCCAATAGAATGTGATGTTTTTGTTTAATAAAACAATATTTTTAATGAAGTATTAATGTGGCAAAAGTATTAAAAATAAATTTGTAAATTGATAATGGATATCTCTTTGAAAGATTACCAAAAATCTTTTTAAAACAATTGAATAAGATATTTTAGAGTAAACTATTCTAATGTGTATAAAAAATAGATACATTTATTATCAATATAAATAAAAATAACTTAAATGATAATTAAAAATTATGCATAATTTCTAGCTTATTTTGAATGTATACAACTTTTGTGTTCTATATTTTATAAACAATTCGAATGCTTTTTAAGTTATATAATTATGTATATATAATAATATTATATCCATATTTTATATTTCCACTGTAGAATATTGATACTGTTCTCGAGTGTAAAAGTTTGTTTATATTATTAGAACAATAAAATCATATTTGAATAAATAATTAAAAAATTATGAGCATGAATTTTGCATATAAAATAAAATTGGCAAACTTGTTTCAGAGCTGACCTAGTAAAATATTTTTACCGACGATTTGTCATACCTAGGCACAAAATTAAAGTAGATCATTTAAAAGAATAAATGATATTTGACGAGAAGAAATTGGCTGATTGGGAAGCGTATTGTGGTTTCATCTCTGGCATTTGTGGTTCGATTTCTTAATTAATGTATTTTCCATTTGAACGAGCACGAAAACTTTATAAGCGTAAGATGATCATGATTTTCACTATTAAAATTGCTTATGAAAGTCTTTGATACGATAATATCCGCATGGAGAAAGTATCTAATGCTTTGCTACAAAAATTGCGTGGAATATGTATTACAGGTGCGATATTTATTTATTTAACATTTCGTAATAATTTTATAAATAGTATATAAGAATCAAAAATGGTTTCATCATTTTTTTAACTGTAGAATGGTTAGTAGGCATTTTTAGAAACAAGACGATGGCTGAGTTCCACATTGCTACACGTAAAAATTTTGAGATTCTGTGGCTGACCAAAGTTTTGACACAACTAAACTGAGTTATAAAAAGTGATACTTATTATCTTTTTATTCAATCACTTATATCAATTCAATGGAATCTATTGAAACGTTCACAAACCGTACAATAATATATGGAGTTATCAATATTACGATTCTTTCTCGTGACTTTCGATTCGTATTCAGAAATCTAAATCACAGTGTATGTTCGCGAAAATGTTTGATTCCTACGATAGTAGTCGATAATGATTAAAAAATACTACTTTGAATAATTTGTAAATAATTCGATGGCTTAGTTCCGTAGTGCTACAACTAGAAATTGGTATTTTTTTAGATATAACTGATCAAAATTTGACTCATGTAAGCTGAGTTGTAAACAAGTGGTACTTATTATTTGTTTTATCTTAAAAGTGAATCATTTTGTCATTTACCTCAATTCAATTCAAATTTATTGAAACGTTGACAAAACCATAAAATGCTATTTAAATTGTATTTATATGAAACCGAAAGAAGATTGTTTATATTTCTTTGTTTATATATGCAATCATCTGCCTACTGAGAGAAAACTAGTATTAGTATCTAGTTTTCCTTTTAAAGGAGAGATGTATTTAAATATAATTGATATTAAATAACTAAAAACATCAAATTTTTAACTATTTTTTTATAGAAAAGGGCCATCGATAATATCTATTTTTAAAAAAATTAAAGCTTTAGTCAGTAACATAGTATAAACAAATGTTTTCGTTTAATTTCAAAATCAGGACATATTTTATTCTTTAAAAACTACGTATGTCATATTTGTGAATGTGAAAACTTAAAAATATGTATTAAATATAGACATTTTTACATTTTTATACATATTAAAAAAGCTGATAAATAAAATACGTTTTTTAATTCGTGGGAAACTAATGTAGAATCACTATGAATATAATATATAAAAAATATTTGAATACAGTAGGCGTTATTTTTTTTGTCTAATTCTACAATTAAGTCACGGGAAACACTCTCACTGAATCATAATATATTTGTATATTTTTTATGTGTCAACATTTGAATTTTAAATTTGGCTATTTAATGTACGAAAAAAAAAACATTTTCTACTATATTTATTGAACTTGTACTATTAACAGCTTTCGATTTTTAATAAAAAGCTGTAAATTGCCAGATTATGAATAGCACGATGATAAAATTATGTATTTTTATATCATATCGAATAAAAGTAAACAATTTTGAATACATTATCAATTTTGTTTAGTTTTTAAAATAAGTTATTTATACCATACCAAATAATGCATTTCTAGTTATTTTTCACGTACTCTAATTTTTATACATGTTATATTAACATAATCGAATCTCTCAAATATTTCATTTTTATCAAATTATACAAATGTAACAAAATAAACATGTTTAAAGTAAGTATTTAGGAATAATTCTGTTGTATATTTTGTGATATCAACGTTTTGAAATAATTGCTATTTTTTGAGTAATCAAAGTTAGGTGATTTATTAAAATGATAAATTTATGAAATCATATAAGTCGTATATCAATAAAGCTTTGATTTCAACATATTGACTGTAAACAACTCTGAGGATCAATTTTATATATCAGATATTGATGTCGTTTTCAAGATTTTTTTTTTTTTGAATCGTTCAAACTATGTACATTCTCTCAGATTTTGTCACTAACGACCCGGGTTTCACCTTTCGGCATATTCAGGCATTCAAGTGCACGGATGAACTTGAACTGACGCTTAGCAAATGAAAGTTTCGTGTTTATATAAGATATAAATGCATCACTGAGTCCAAAGCCATTGCTGGCGAAAAGGATGAGCCCATGGGAATGCCAACAGATTTGAGTAGTGAGCAGTTTCAAGAATTATATAATTTGTTTGTCGGCAAAGGTTTTATGATTATATAGGGTATAGAAGTGGAGATGTGGGAAAGTTTGATATTTCATTAAGCACCTTCAGTCGAAATCTTAAAAAAAAAAAAACTTATTTAGTTATTTTGGACAACTACGTTTAATTTTTTTATACGTCAACGCATTAACTATATCGTACAGATTGCGTGCATATGTAGTTCATAAGCTATACTCACATTTTTAAAGCAAATCATAAGAATGCATAATGATTTTTTAAGAGAATGCTAATTAAATAGAATTTCCGACTTGAGGCATCAAAGTCTGATATCACGAATTGGGTCCCTGATTCTGAAAACTATTACATGGTGTAACTGCACACGTGTTATTAATATTTTTTACTGAAATAAAATTGAATAATGAAGTAAGGTTAAATGCTAGTTGTATAAATAAAAATCACATGTTTTGTTTGAAATATTTCAAAGCAAATGTCGTAATGTTTGTATGGAATTATTAAGCCCGCACAAAGCGAGTGTTTGTTTTTTGTGCAGAGCAAATTGTGAAGCCTCTAACCAATATAAAGATGAATATGAGTAGGCGAGGCCAATATTTACACAAGAACGCCGAATAATTTCTATTAGTATCTAGAACACACGTGTAATTATTTCAGCTATTAAATTTAAAAAATGAATTGAAAATTAGCGGTTGATACTTGAAAGCATGAAAAATCTATTGCATCTAATAAAAATAATAAAACATTTTTAGTACTTTTTCCACATAAAATTTATTAGATCAGGACCGGTTTCGCTCATGATGAGCATTGTCAACTGATAAGAAAAACAAGAAAACAGTGATATTTATACAAAAGTTAAGTGATAAAAACAAGGTATGACAAACAATTGGTATTACAACCTAGCAAAAGAATTGAAGCAAAATACAAGGAAAATAAACTATAAATAAAAAGTTGAAGACCACTTAGCAATGAAAACGATTACAACAAAAACCAATTAGGTATGAATTATCATTAACAAAGTAAAAACCAACAATTAGTGTATATAATAAATAAATCTTAATGTCTGTCAACCAAAGTACTAAAAGTGTTTTATTATTTTTATTATAATGCCATTCCACCAAGTATTGACAGTGAGCACCTTAAAAGTGATCTATTGCATCTGTTAATTCACATTTTAATCAATTTAAATATTTAGTATCATTTTGATTTAATGCCATATGCAAAACAAGTGTGGGCTTCTAATACGTTAAAAAGAGGCTCGTCTAATATCGGCTATTTGAGATGTACAGTGAAGGGGTGGATTAAGTGGGGAAAAGCAAAGTTTTTACTGAGGTTTGTTTATAATTTAAATTTAAAAAAGTGAATATTTTTATATAAATTTACACCATTGATCTAATTCAAATAAACAACACAGCTCTCTGTTAACAAAAATGGCATAAATACATCAAAAATATTTTTTGAATATTTGTCTCAATATGTACGAAAAGTAATAAATACTCTAGCTATCTATCATGTTAATTGAGGTGCCGAGTTGCTAAGCCCGCTCTAGAGGTTCATTTGCGTTTTGAGTAAATCACGAAAAACTGTTTTGGGTATATATAGTGATTTTAAGTGTTTTTAAGAGTTATTTTATATCCTCCAGGATACAAATACAAGCAAAATAAAACTTTAAATTCAAATAATATACCATACAATTGTTAATAAACGTGTTCATTTTATCCCAAGAGCGTATTTTATCATTTTTAGAGCGGGGCTTGCGAGTCGCGCTAATATTTATTTTGATTTTTTGACGAAACGGAATACAGTTTGGAACTCTAAATTTTTTTAAAAAATGATAGCTTTTTTGATGGAGCACTGAATTACATTCATAACTAATTTTCGTCAAAAACCAACTAGAGCGGGTTTTGCAACTCGGCGATACAATTGTAAAAGATTATTTGAAAATCTCTGCTATATTTCCGCATTCAAAATTTGTCCTTTAAAGTTTAACTAAACCGATTTTCAATAAAAAAGACTCAGCAGACATCTGTTTCCAATTCTCAATATCAATATTTTAAATTTCGTTTATAAAAAGTATTAAAATTATTAGTGACGTTATATAATTTTTGGGTATGCAGTACTTGTATGTAGATAAACTTAAACAATTTTTTTATTTGACTACATACATATGTGAAAACTTTTAGACCACAGTGGGAAAACCAATGATTGTATCATCTTTCTATATAAAGCCTAAGTGACAAAGAATTACCATTTTAAATTCTTTGAAATAGTACAATATTTTTGCTAGCATTTTTTTTTGTCTTCCAGAAATTTAATGTTTATTTGTTTCAGTACACTTAAATCGGAAAAAAATGAAATTAAACTTTAAAAATATTTGTCACAGTAAAATTTTATCGTCAGCATATATTTGAAATATAATAAAAGCGAATTGCTCAAATTTACAGTAAACAAAAAAATAATATGTAAAAATGTTAAGTAAACATTAAAAATTTAACGAAATAGCTGACGTTCATACTTTGTGGATTAATAGTCTAATACAGGCATGGGCAACCTTTCCTAGGTCTGGGGCCAAATTATCATTCTGTCTCTGAGTCAAGGGCCGGACCAAACTATTAAACATAATAAAGTAATATTAAATTAAATAAAACACGTTGCTATTTCTTATATGGTGGTGATCATAAACTAGTAGAGTGGAGCCACTGCAAGCGACCATCTCATCTCCATTATTTAATCCCTCCCTGGAACTATTAATTTCTTTCTCTAATACTTCGTCGAGATGAATCAGGGCCGGACAAATAGCTTGTGGGGCCGGAGGTTGCCCATATATGGTCTAATAAATTTTAAATTTTAAAGAAACGTGTATTATTTTTAAAAAATCTATAAAATAACCAGTAACATCCCAACCACGCAATCGATACTTTACGAAACATAAAAAGACGTTTGAACAAAAATCACTAAATAAATTAACAAATTTGTAAATAGTGAATAAAATATATTCTTTGAATACTTTTTGAGAAGTTAATAAATTTGGAAATATTTTTGTGAATACATTTATTTGTTCTTACAAGATCTGAGTTGGAATATAAATGACTTAATTAAGTATGAAAAAATAGTAAGCATTTAATTTCAAAATATTTGGGA
Organism: Himalopsyche tibetana; assembly: GCA_030503985.1. Lineage (NCBI taxonomy): Eukaryota > Metazoa > Arthropoda > Insecta > Trichoptera > Rhyacophilidae > Himalopsyche > Himalopsyche tibetana. The sequence goes on along the minus strand of JAPJYX010000009.1, from coordinate 3,290,865 downwards.
TCCATTTAGAACGTAATATTTATAACGATTTTAATACTAAATAAAAATATATCAAAGCGATTGCAGTATTTTGTAAAAATATTTTTAATTAAAAAAAACTTCACAATTCCTTCAGATAAAGAATTAACAAGTGCTGCATATGATAACAATATAAGCTCTCAATAGGTGAAGTGAACCATGAAGCAAAATGGTAAAACTTTTCTATTGCACTTTTGAGTACAAGTACATCTTTACTTGTTTTGTTGGATGGCATATTTTATTTTTAGGAAGATAACACTATTGCAGTGTTTATTTAATGAATTCATTTCAAAATTCACATTTACGATACTTTAAAACAATAATGCAATGCATGCGGCCAAAATTGGTATTTTTTGCGGTCCAAAATAACAAGTAATATGATACAAATCTATGTTTGATATCTGAAGACATTATGCAGTAGAAAAAGAATGTTATCTGAATAATCACTGATAGAAAACGTAATGTTATTTTTTTATTATTTAATATGATTATATTTGCGACCGAACTTCATCTTTTTGTCACACTGTTTGTGATGCAGGTGCAGTCTATTTTTTTTGATTATTGTTTTCAAACACGCATTTTAGTGCATAACGTTTAACAGAAAATATACGGTTCATACAAATATGCACGTAATGCAGAGTGGAGTGTGACTGAAGTAGCTTATCAAATTATGTAACTATTAAATTAAAAATAATACATAAAATGTAAATCTCGTCTCGTATAATATATTATTATTTTTCAACACTTTTACCCACTGCGGCCCGTGAAAATTAAATAATTGGTCCTTCTCTCAAAAAGCTTGTGCACCGCTGCTTTAAGACATGAAGATTATCATCACGCATCCTACACATTTTTACACCACTTGGCTCACTTCACCTGTCATGGGATCTTTATTATATTGTCCATGTTAATTTTTGGAAATATTCAATAAATTTCAATTTTAACTTATAGCTACAATCCATAACTATTTTTGCTATACCTAGTAAAAAAACAAGACATTTTTTTCCATTATTTGATATGAATTAAACATGTTTTAATTTAAGATTTCGACTGAAGGTTCTTTTGCTGACTGAAGGGATTTCATTGGTCAGTCCGTGCACTTGAACGCCTGAAGATGCCGAAAGGCAAAACCCGGGTCGTTAGTGAAAAAATTGTGTTAATGTACATAATGTGAACGAGTCAAATTTAATTAAACATGTGCTTAAAAATAGCAATTATAAAAAATATCTGCCATTGAAAGCAAAATATCATACTTCTGATTTCGGAATATTTTTTATTACGGTATACATACTTGATTGAAAATAATATTTTTGAATGGAAATATTATATAATACCCACATATATTATATCAATGAATAAAGCCCTAAAATTGTATTCAATATATAACTTGTTTAAATGAATGTCAATAGCATTTCATAATATTTCGTAACTATGTTGAAAATATTTGATATAACGAAGAAGTCAAGAGCCTGTGCGGCCATCAAAACATTAGAGAATATTTATGAATTAAAAATGTAAAAATGATAAAATTACAATAAAATTGTCATAAATTGAATTGGTAATGCAATTTCAAAATATTTTTTTGGTTATCATAAGAAAATATTTAGGCCACGCGTGATTAGTCCAATATGCCCATAAATATATTATATATTGTTAGTCAATCTATTCCGAAATTTTAAAATACGTTTCCAATGTTAAGAAATTATCACGTTAATTAAAAACGAAATTGAATGTAAACACTGCTTTTGGACATATTTTTACTACAAGACATGTCCTCTTCAATAATATAAATGATTTTTTTAATATTAAATAAATACTTTGCCGGATTTTAAGAATAAGTAAATAACGACTAAGTAAATAAGCCTTATTTGCATTTTTTTTTTCAATAAATAATTTGATCTAATATCATTACAATTTTATCAAATTAAATTTATTTTTATACGCTAATATCTGTAGAATTATATAATTTGTTGATTAAATGTTTAAGTACAAAAGATTTTTTTTTCATGTCAATATTTTTTTAGACACTTTTCTAACAATTTATGTTTGACTTTGACTTTCAAAAGTATTAAATTAAAAAATATTTTTTGTGAAGCATTCATATATATTTAGCTACTTACATATATACTACTGAAAAATGGGACAAAGAGATTGCAATAAGCTCACTACACATCGATTACGTTATTCACTTTTCTATTAATTGATTGAATTGGTATTCACTTGGTAAAAATACATTATATAATGGTAAAAAATAGCAATGTATCTAGTACAATCTGTTTTTAAATTTAGTTGATGTAAATTTCTAACGAATGCGTAAGGCCGAAACAGCTTTCAACTAAATTATTTTTACTTCATCATTTTTCTTTATTTGATGTTTCTGGAGGGAGAGTGGTTGAAAGACAAGTAAACATTCAGTTCGCATACAAAAACTATTGTATGGGTAGATGCTCAAAATCAAAATGTTTCACTCGGGTGTAAAAGAATCGATATCATAACTTTCAAATTATAAAGTATGAAAAAGTTTAAATATTTTAGAAAATATTTCTCCTGAAAAAAATGCAGATTAGTATGTACCGTTGAAAATAATGCTGGAAACACTAAACATTGGCATTTAAATATTTAGCAGGTATTTAGTTCACGAGTCTTTTAATTGTGCAATATATTTATGATAATATGAAGATTTTGCACGGTATGCCTATTTGCTAATATGGAAACGTCTGGCTATTTAAATGTTATGTTGCTTTTTAATGATTTTTTAGCAAATGGACGATTCAAATCGTTGAAAAGATGAAGGTGGGTTACGACGGTATTGCCATATTAAGAATAATGTAATCAAAAAAAATATTTAAACGTAGTCAAAGATTTTTTGGCGGATTAAAATACGGTTGCAGTGAATACGAAAAAAAGGTTAATTTTATAATATTAATAATATGCAATATGTATCGGAATGATTGCGAAATGCGGTGGCGGGTTTTAAAACATACATCGAAAAAATATTCATTTGATTTGAAAACGTTTCCTAATGGACGTCGGCCTCGGAAAATGAAATTTGTCATATTCATCGATTTCATTTCAAATGACGACACTCGTGTGACCTTCCACCAATACGTTAAATATGAGGACTTACAGACACGTAATGTTGTATGCATAAACTGTGTTCTCACTTCTTATTAGTAATGAATATTTAAAACCATAGTTAAACAATTAAGAAAAGATTGAGTAAATTTAATTTTGTAGTTATCATGAGTTAAAATATTGAATGAATCTGTGTTTTTTTTTTTACTTAATTATGCTCTTTCACAATTCAAAACTAATGAGTGTTCAATGAGGTGCTTCAAGAGCAAGTATTCATTCAAGGCTGCTTGTAAGTCATTCGGATAAATAATGCTCAACAAATTTAAAACTTAGCACAACCCCAGACATTACTATTTCTTCTAATTTAATATTTAAATTCCACCAAGCACATTCGAAATCTTAAATTACAATTATGAATTGTTTGTCTTTTAACATATTGTTTCATCACTTTTAAAGTGGTTACTGTCAATACTTTTAGGAAAGGCATTATATAAAAAAAATGAAATATACATTTGTTATTATTCTCACTTTTATTTATTAAGATCATGACCGGCTTTAGTTCTGACGAGCATTATCAACAAACTGATACGATAATAAAATGTCTCAGTTCTATTTATACAAATTAAAAATCAAATAAAAAAGTGTAATAAACAATTTAATCACTTTTAGGGTGTTCACTGTCAATACTTGGTGGAAAGGCATTATATTAATAAAAACAATAATCCTTTGTACTTCATTCCACTTTATTTAATATGTCAGGACCGGTTTCGCTCATTGCAAGCATTGTCAACTGATAAGAAATATAATTTAACAATGCTATTTATACAAAATTGAAAAGTTATACACAACAGTTGGCATTGAAAAGAATATTCACTTTATTAATGTAGCATTTTATCACTTTGTCAAAAATTTCCCAAATTTTAATTATGTTTGTAATTACTTTCAATCGCATTCTGAATTTATGAATCTGGGATGACTTTTTAATTATATGTTAGATGTGTTAAACATTTTAATTTTGTGTTATTTTAGAATCACTTTAATGTAATTGGCAATTTCTTTTCAATGCCAACTGTTGTGTATAACTTTTCAATTTTGTATAAATAGCATTGTTAAATTATATTTCTTATCAGTTGACAATGCTCGCAATGAGCGAAACCGGTCCTGACATATTAAATAAAGTGGAATGAAGTACAAAGGATTATTGTTTTTATTAAAACAATTTAATATCGAAAAGAGTTTACAAATAAAAGTACAAAGCATAAATAAGTGACTTCAAATTCCAGTACGGACAGTTTTTATAAATTGATTTTTCAGTTTTTTTATTTGTTATAAGATGTATGTATATAATGTCTTAATTACCCCATTACCAACCATTATATCCTAAAACGGAGTGATACGAGAGCGATTAACTAAACACTAGTTCTTTCCTAGTCCTGTCCTTCTATTCTTACTCTCTCTAAAAAAAGAGAACAACTGAGTAACATACAGTTCTAGTACAAACGCATGTCGAGATAAACTCTTTATATGTTAATAGATAATTATTAACGCTCGATTTTTTCTTAAGTGCATTACTAATTTATTTGAACAAATCGCTTCATGGAAATCAACATTTACTGAAAAAAAAAAAAACCCAACTTATATCGTTTAAGAAAATCTCTGTTAAGAATACGTTTATATGCAAATGCAAACAGTATTATTTTTGTAAATGTATGCATTCAATAACAGGAAGTGTTCTTCAATGTTCTGAAGTTCGTGTATTCAATTTAATACATATTTAATGTTTTATGAATGATGACTGACAAAAAATATATTTTTTATAATAGGATAATGCAAACATACTCAGACTCGTAGCCCTGGTGTCTTATTTTAGCGTTTTGTTGCGTATTTGTTAATGACGACCATATTTACAAATTTAAACAATCAACACTGGTACAGGTTAACTTAAGCAAACGCTGTGGTATTTTAACATCGTCCATTCCTTGCGTGTATTTTATTAATTTGTTAAATATTGCTTAAAACTTACGAACAAATATTTTAGATGTATAATTACAAACACTAAAATATATTTTTATTTATAAAATAATTATATGAATTTTTTTAATCTTTTGAAGATACGTTTTAAAGTAATAATTTGATTAAGATCGTAATTTTGTCTAAGCTTAGATTTTTATTTCAAAATTTATATGTTTCAACAGATTATAATACATTAAATAATAAAACACGGCTTAGGCCATCTCGAGCACTATAAATTGATAAATTAGAACAAGGTTATATATATATAATAAAATTTAGTAATAATCATGACAAATAAAACATTTTAAATACGTCACATTCAAATTTATACACATAACCCTGTTTGTATTTATCTTTCATCGGTTAATAATACCCATGATTAGCAAAACTATGAATATAGTCTTTTTTTACCATGTCCCAATGTGGAGCATATGGACTTCTAATGGAGTTTACCTCAACAGAAGTGTTTCTATTAGAACTGATTGTTACTCAGTTGCTCAACCTCTCTTTTTCCAAAGAGAGTAGGAATAGAAGGATACGGCTAGGGCAGAACAAGTGGTTAGCTAGTCGTTCTCCATACCGTTCATAGGATAGAATGGAAAAGGGGAATTCAAGACATCATATATATCCATGCCTTCGAACAGAAATTCATAAATCGATTGAAAAATCAATTTATAAAAACTGTCCATACTGGGATTCAAACCCGTGACCTCCGTAACCAAAGCCAACGACGTCGACCACTTGACCACACATGCGTCTTTACTTTTATTAAAATAATAATTGATTAAATTAATGTTGAATCAGTGAAAAAAATGTTTAATTTTTAAATATTACAAATGCCTGTTTCGAACCAAAATTAAACAGAATACTGGAAAAACCGTTATTTGTTTTAGAGCGAAAATCGAAACCGAACTGAAGATGATTTTTTTTGGTTCGGTAAATGTTAAAACACGCGCGTTAACATGATTTTACTTCCCACTTCTGTTCTGGTCAGCTGTCGTAGGCGAAACACTTTTAACGTCTTGTGTTTTCGCCCTTTCGAAAAGTCGCCCCGAGCTATCGTACAAGTACCATAAAATGCTCTTAATTAAAAAAAAATCAATAAACTACTTCGAATTACCAGAAACCAAAACGGTTTAATGCTCTACAGTTAATACATTACAAGTGATTAATCTGACTACATAGGAGTCCCCAAGAAGCGAAGTGAGCCAAGTAGTAAAATGGTAAAACTTTTTTTTTGTACAATCACATCTTTACTTGATGTTTTTTTTGATTGTATATTATTATTTTACGGAGATAACACTATTTCAGTATTTATTTACTAAATTCATTTCATCTTTACGATAATTAGAGACATGTGCAATATTAAAATGCATCCTACTCATGTTTTGGTAAAATAACATTTGACTTACACCTCTCATGGGCTCATACTGTAAACGAAAATTGTTTATATATGTAATAATATGATATTATACAATTAATACAATAAAATCTAGATATATTATCATTTGAATATTTTAATTTACTAGAATTTGCTTGATATAAAAAATATTATATACGAAACATTGCTCATGAAACTGCGTGTATAAAAAGCCAAAGCCATTTGCGCTTTATAAACGAAGTGTGAAAAATATCTTGCTAGCATGCTGTGCTATTTTCACGAAGTTGTGACTGTCGAGTATTCTTTAATAATTTTTGTAATTACTATGTGTGTGAAGAGACACAGACACTGACAAGACTATTGTAAGATCTGACGCAGAATGTTGCAGAAGTACGTACTTCACTTCGTGCAGTCCTATTCAACTATTGATGTCAAAACCGTAGATGTATTTGTTTATCAAACAAGATTAGCAGAGAATATCAATAAATTATGTAATATATCTTAACAACGGATCATATTTGAAATACTATCATCATCACAGCAATTTTAAATTCTTTCTGGCCGTTATATTAAAAAGGCTCGTATTTAACCGGTCTGAATTTTAATACCGTTTCGGTCGTAAATTTTATCACATTGGTCTGAATTGATATTACATTGAACAGAATCTATATATTAATAGTCGATAATGTCCGTCCGTCCGTATGATTGTCTCCGATTTACGATTTCGCCTTTTCGATGACGTCAAGAAAGACCCGAGAATATGTCCCGAGGTCCATTTCTTTTTCTACGAAATATAATTGGTAGCAAACTTAAACATTTCAATTATTCTAAAAAATATATTTTATACAATTTAAATACTGCAGGGCAGGGCTGTCGATATATGTCCCGAGGTCTATTTTTTCTTCTACGAAATATATAAAAATCTATTTAGAGAATTAATTACGCTTAGATTTTCGGGCTTATTCAATAAATAGGTTTGTAATTTATTTTTCACGCCAGTAAATGCTTACTTAAAAACTTACTACTTAAAAATGCAACAAAAATCCCCCCGTTGAGGTCAACGGGCTTACAGCTAGCTTACATTAAATAGTCTTAATATATCGGTCAGTGTACAGAGGGCAGAATAAATATTAAATGGTCGGAATTTTTATAAAATAGTCATAAAAAAAAAACCTAACCTAACCAAAATGGTTATAAAATCTGACGATATATTTTTATTCTGACCAAAAATTTTATTTTATTCAGACCGAAAGTTTATTTGAATTCTGACCAAAAATTGATTTTAACTCTGACCATTTATTTTGTTTTCTATTTAGAATACAAATATGTTGTTGTGTTTTAACAAAATGATAATTTACAATATTAGAGGTGAAATGAGCCAAATGATATTTTAGAAAAAAATACTTGACTGAAAGTATCGTAAAAGTGAAGTGAGCTCAGCGCAATAGTTTTATATCAATAAAATAAAAATATACAATCCACTGAAACAATCAATACCGACGTGATTTTACCTTTAATTAAGTCAAAAAGTTTTTCTTTACAATTTTACTATTTGACTCACTTCACTTCTCGATGGCTCATATAATATCATTTGATGTTTTTTAAACTAGTTTTATTTAAATATATTATATTTACGTAATTATAGCAATTAATAAATATATGTATAAACAGCTGTCGGGTACGTGGTCGAGTGGTTGAATTATATGACCTTATAATAGAGGTATCTCAAAATAAATTTGTCTACGAGAACTGCTTGTTGCTCAGTTGCTTAACCTACATTTTTTAAGAGAGCAGAAGAAATAGATGGATGGGACAGGTCATTTATAGATCGGAAAGGAAGGAGGGAATTTCAGACATACTCAAAATAATGGGATCCGTTACGGAAGCCAACGACGTTGACCGCTGTGCCATGGACCCGTTGAATTTTATTGAAGATTATTGATTATTGAAGAAAATTTCAAAAGTTGATTTATCTATCAATCTATGGATTTCTGTTAGAAGCCAGTATATTTCTGATGATTGAAATTGTTTTCTCTCTAACTGATCTTAAAAACCGCGTACTGAGAGAACTGTATTAGACCCGTCCTCCTTTTCATACTGTGAAAATGTGAACAACTAATCAACAATCAGTTTTCGAAGAATACAATCTATTCAGATAAACTACGTGAAATAAACATACATATGCTCCAAATTGACAACGGACTTTATCAAAGAAAAATAACTGAGAAACAAACAAATTCGATGCAGTTGCTGGGGTACCATTGATGAAAACAAATCAATACTCGATCATAATGGCTACTTTAGTGCTGCGTTTGTACGTTCGTTGTAGCTATCTTGCGATGTTTATTTTTATTTAATGTTACCAAAGTAGTTCATTGTGCCTAATTCAACTGACGCGTAACTATAGAATTGGATGTCTAAGTATTTTTTATTGAAAAACACTGATAACATTAAAAAAAATGGTTATCAAGTTATGTCTGCATATAAAGCTGTAAATCCGTTTGAATACGCACAAATTGCAAGTATATTTAAAGTTAGTTCAATAATAATTCCGTTTTCCTTAGCACTGGAAGATTCAAAAATAATAAAACTTTTATAGATAATTTAAAGAGTCGAAATTAAAATTCAATTGGAGAAGCTGTTAATGATTTCTCTTTGGAAATCGTGGGCATTTTTTTAATCACTTTTGAGAGTATAATTTTAACTGTGGCCTCCCTAATATTGTTGTGAAATCTTCAGAAAATTGTCGCGTACGAAGTTGTCCTTAGCATACATTCCCGTCTCATTCTCTTTCTTTGTTTTGTTTCAGTGTAAAATATTAAGACATTTGATGATATAAAATTCATTATACCTTTTTTGAAACCAAAAAATCACTGTGATATTTGGGGTTTTCTTTAAAATTTATAATGTCATTCTTTGTTACTACGAAGAGTAGAATGAGCATATATCGTGTTAAAATTTGTAAGAGTTTATTGTTTATGGATTATTAAGATTCTAGCAATTAGCTAAAAAATATTCTGCTTGATTTTACAGTGTCAAACTTTAAACATAAATAATTTAGAATTTCGACTGAAAGTGCTTGATGGTAAATTTAATGTTAAATTTGTATTATTTTCATTCTGTACACTTACTTAAAATTTTTCGGCATCTTCTGGTACTATCCAGTGTACGAGTGTCAGTTCGAGTGCATTTCTACACTGGATAGTACCAGAAGATACCGAAAGGCGAAACCCGGGTCGTTGTCGACAAATTTTTTTATGGAAGTGTACAGAATGAAAATAATTCAAATAAATAAATAATATGCATCGCTATGATACGATGTAATGTATCTAAAAAAACACTTATACGCTACACAATCACTTGATATTTGTTTGCATATTCCCACTTTAATTGGATATTTCGTGTTGAATTTATCAAGAAGTTATATCATAAATATTACATGTCAAAATAAATACATATATATTTTACTATCTTATTATAATCGAGTAAAAATAAGTAAAATACACGTTAAAAAACAGAAAATATGACGTAAAAAATGACACATTGACATTATTGAAAGGATTATTACAATATTACACTAAATACATCGATTTTGGGATTTAGTTTTGATAAGAAACTTGGAAAGTAAGCGCTTTTCGTATACGTTTTCGACATTGCCCGCTTTTGATATTGTTACCCAAACGAACCGGTTTTTTCAAAATATATATCTTTAGATACAAGACTTTAATAACAAACAACAGGTTGGACTTTAAGCGAGTAAAAAAATAAAAGCTACGTTTTCAAAACTTCCCGAATAAAAATATTAACAAACACAAATATGTATTTATAACACGTTATCAACCATAATAACTCAAGGTATACGACTCTAAAATCTCCTCAGAAGGTGGTGAGCATTTTCGAATATGTGATATTCATATGGGTATTATAAATTTAAGTTAAAAAAAAACCAGTTAACTACGCGACCAAAGCAATTTTCTATACAGAATATTTATGTAGTTTGAAGATTACTCTTATGTAACAAAAAAAACAGTAGTTTCCTGTTCGTAATATTGTTAAAAAATGTAAGACCAAAAAAATGCAATTATACTAATATTTGCGACAAAATCAATGTTAATTATACAAGCATTTTTTGTTCAACCATTATACGTATTTTTACTGAACGTGGTTCCCATATAATAATGGTTGATTGTGATTAGGATAATTCGTTTAATTGTAAATAGAGTGCTCGTATAGAAATCAAAAATGGTCTTACTTTTATTATTGAAGTAAAAAAATCTTTCAATGTATTCTATAATGATAAAATTTCTAAATACTACTATTATAACCCGGATTTGCTCCGAATAGATGCTAGCAAATGTTGAAACTTGGAAGATTAAAATATCATCGTGGAAATGAACTAGAAGTTGTGGTAACAGCCAGATAGACACATGTAATTAGTGTTTAATGTTAAAGATAAATATATCATTAAAACAAATTTGTTTACACAAAAAATATACATATATATGAACTTATTTACTGAAAAATAAACACTTGACATTGTTACTAAATTAAGTATTTCGACTGAAGGTGCTTGATGGAATTTGAATTGTTTGAATTTTGTACTTTTCCATGAGTTTTGTCGCTAACGACCCGGGTTTCGCCTTTCGACATCTTCAGGCATTCCAAGTGCACGGATGTACTTGAATTGACGCGTAGTAAACAGTTTGTATCGTTTATATACAAAAATATAAGTAGATCACTAAGTTAAAAGGCTATTAAAATGTAAATTGATATTTCAACAATTTTCAATGAATTAAGTGGGCTTGTTATAATTATGGGGATTTTTTGAAAATATTAATGACAAGATAATAACATAGGAATGTTTAAAATAAATCTAGGGTTTTATCCGACCTATTATTAATGAGTTGATCTGTTTTTAAGCCTTTGAATTAATATTTAATGATAGCAAGTGCTTGAATTATTAATAAAATGACAATTATTTAAAAGGGGTACAACAATGGAGAATTAGGTAGATAATATTGCTCGTTTAAAATTGGCAATCTGTTGAGCTGAGCTCGATTAATCTCTAAGATTTCTTGGTAAAATAATTTAAACTCGCCCCTGTTAGTATGTAACAAATCAATACCTGAGTCAAAATTAAACGTATGGTTTTCAAGAATTAAATGGTTGGCAAAGGTGGAGGTATCTTTTTTTAAGCGAAAAGCGGCTAAATGCTCAGCCAGTCTTATATTTAAGGTTCTAGCAGTTTTACCAATATAAAATTTGGGACAATCACTACACTGCAATCTATAAATCCCAGATATGTTTTTATAATCTATACGATTTAGTTGCGTTCTCTGTGACCTCAGATACCAAATAAGCAACAGAAAAAGATTAACTTTTATTAATATTTGCAAAAACTTCAATTGAACAAAATCTTATGCAAATATTAAAATAACACAATATAATCATTTAAAGAACAATTCTGTCTCTATTGTAGACGACTTCTCCTACAGTTTTTTGAAACGAGCAGTTTTTTTTCGCTGTACGCTTTTCGCCGAGCGAGCTTCGAATTTTCGGTCAAGGCTGTTGAAAGCATTGCGCGAGAAATACATATAATACTTAAGCCTGCGATTTTGACAGGCAGAACTACGGTCATTAAAAGCTGGGCTGCGTGCTAGAGTCAATCTTTTCTACGGTGAGAAACTTTCACCAGTAATTCTATTGTAATATAAGAGACTCGATTATACGTGGTACTAAAGTATCTATTTGTATCACACTGATTATCAAAATATTTATTTACCTTAATTGGTTACGATAATTTTAATACGAGTTATCGATTTTTTCAATAGTAAAACAATATTTTATCTTTAGTTTTACAAAATAAATGTAAATTAATAATAGGAAGTCCGATAACGAGTGTATTATATTTTATTGAAGCATTAAATTTAAATTTAACTACTCTTTAAATAAATATCAAAAAGTGACTTTCGAAACTAACGCCAATGTGCCATGTAACCTTTAATAGCTAGTTTTATAGTAAGATGATGATATAAAATTATACAGTTATGGAATAAGAAAAAAATGCTTGAATTATATTTGCACATTGAAGACATGAAGAGTCAAAATACTACATTATTTTTAAAGTTTTTGGAATAATCATTTAAGAACATGATAGTATAAAAAAGGAGTCGATCAATGTAAGTCAGGACATTTTTTTCACTCACAGTCAATCTACAGTCAATGTGTACGATGTACAGATATGTAAATAAATATCGACTGTGCTTAGGTTAAGGAATTAACCTTAAATATTTGGAAAAAGTAGTTTTATTTGATATTCATAGTGTTTGTTCTAAACAAAATACATCATCTGTCAAAAGGGCTGAAGCCACAAATACCGAATACGTATCTTAGTTTATCTTAAATGTTTGAAAAAGAAGAGCATGTGAAAATTGCAACCATAAAAATTAACCTTTATGGAGAGTTTTCTTAAACAGTTAATTTATATTACATTGAGTCAATAAAACACCAGTTTACAAGTCTTTTTTTTCACTTCGATTTTGTGTTTATTGATTAATTAAACCTTTGCCCAAAATCATTAAAAAATGTTTTTTGTCTCTCATGTAAAAGGAGAGAAGAAACACGTTTTTAGTGTGGGCTGATCCTTTTTAAATAAACCCAGCAAATATGTATGTGTTTACTATAATGTTGTGCTTGTTTAATACATACAGACAAATATTACTATATTTATATATATTTCAATGTAAAATACTAGTGATGACGTATGTATTTATTCAACCTTTTATAACAAATAATTAGAATTTGAGTTGTCTTTTAAGAGTACTTAAAAATAGTTTTTTTTTGTGTAACGGAATTATCTTAAATACTGGATGTAGGTGAAAAAAATGTTGATGACGAAAAATTGATTCATACTTAAAATGTGCACATTGCACAATGCAAATTTATTCGTATTAAATCGATGAAGAGTGTTTAAAGAAATTCAATTAAGGCTGTGACATTACTTGTGACTGAATTCTGAAGTCTCGAGGCTTACAAAGTCCCGGGACTCGAAGCGTGATTAAGTCAGAGACCGGGACATCCCGGGAATCGAGACTTTTATTTCCCTTTCAATAAAATTACAATTTTATTACAATGAAATATTTGCATGTATGTATGTATTTATGTATTACTTACACTCGGCTCCTTTTGAAAGTACACACTAGTAAAAGTTGCGTTTTTTTGATACAAAGTTTAATAATTATTATTTTTATTATGTAGTGGATATGTGCAATTATTAAAGCTATTTTTTACTAAGAAGGAATGATAACGGTACATCAATGAAGCCGCCGTCAGGGGTAAATTTATGACCGTAACTTCACAATACAGCTTTTAGACCTTTTTTTCCTATTGGAGCATTGGTACATTTGTGAAATAGTAAAAAACACTTGTACATAAAACAACATCAGGTATGAACATTCAATTTTATTATTTTGTAATTTGCTTTTGCTACAGCTATAAATAAATATACAAACACATGGAATTTTAAACTTCTCCGAAATTATAAATCCCAACCATCTGTTTTTCTATCAGATCCCTTTTATATATGCATACTTAATTTTGTTAAAACCCCGGATAATTGTCACGTCCCGACCATGTCGTGTCTGTTTTTCTTGGGGCTCCCCTGTTGTATCTGCTTTCATTAAATACACATCAGTCTTTTTGAGGGTTTTTTTTAACTACAAGAATTGTTTTTTTTCAAAATTAAAATGTACATGTTATTAGCACATTATAAATCACAATCACAATTCCCGGGACATTTTCCATAAAAGTCCCAGGACTTGAGACAGCAAAAAGTCCCGGGGCTTTTGTCCCGGTACGTCTCGTCACATAATCCCTACTTGTGACAAAACATAAACAAAGATTAATTTTGTTTAATTACAAGTTTCACGTGATAGTAAAACCACAGCTTCCACGTAAATCAATATGTCATTGAGATAACTTAGTATATTTTATTTTTAATTTCTTATTCAGCGATGGCCCCAATAAAGTTACCCACATACTTTATCAACGGTACCTGGTTTGCAAGATAAAACGGACCTCTTCTTTTATTGCTGCTTACTTCTTGGCTGATAAAACAAATAAGAGTTTTGCTGGTGAAAGTAAATGAAGTCGCGCCGCATTCACGAAAATCGGAACAAAAACAAATAATAAAACGATAAATTAACACGATGGATGAATATGTTTTCTTATTTATTGCCATCTGATAAATTTTCTATAATAAATCTCATAATTTTTAGTAAGCTAATAAATTGAAAACTTCAAATCGCCAACAAATTGAGTACATACAGTCCAACTCGGTAGAATTATGAAAACACCAAAAATACAATGTTTAATTTGAAAATTTATATAAATTATAAAAAAAAAATACTTGAAAACGATGCATGCTTAAATGAACCAATTTTACTAATATTAATGTGAATTCTTTGTGAAGGTTCCGTAATGCATTGATGTCAGATGGGGAAATGACAACAGTGAATATAGTCACAATCATAACATTTGATATGTGCCGAATATGTAACTCCCTCCACCACCCGCCGCGGCCATATGTAAATCTGTGTCCATCAGACGTTTCCCGTAGCGTAACGACCGTAAAACGCTGTTCAGTTTTGCAGTAAAATTGTCTCGGGAACAATCAAACAAGACTTGGCGGCTTGTACTTTAGTGTACGAAAAATTGTATTATAAAAATTTCCGAAGGTACTATGAGTGTAAATATACTCTTTCCATGTATGACGCCGCAAATTTATTGAATTCTAAGTAGTTTACCGTCGTAGCTACCAAGCCGGCGTGGCCTGTGGGTCCGACAGCTGGTCGGACCGACGCGATTAATTCCTCCTGTTAATTATTCATGAGATGGCGCTATATGTGCATTTAACTGTGTCTATCCGGCCGAGCTTAAAAAGCTTGGCAGCGAAACTGCCGTGTCCTTAAATGAACTGGCTAGTCCAATAGTTGGGGGTAAGTCCCCAGATATACCAACTGTAAAATTCAATACAAAATTCATGTCGAGTATAAGAGACTCCTCCTATTAAGTGTAAACGTCCTTTTAATTTTGAGAATAGCCCCGTGGGTATTATATAAGTATAAGCAACAAAATTACGTTGTAAAAAAGAATTTTGTTTATAAATTAGTGGATATCTTTATTGATAAAGAATCTACGATATCGTTAAAAGCTTTATATCAAAACTTAATAATTATTATGAATTAATGTACAAGTTTTTAAAAAATGATTATAATTGCAATATGCGATAACGGCAATGTATATATATTTATTTCAATATGATTATATGAAGTGAAATAAAATAATCGCAGTTGATAATATCAACGATACCAATGCCATCATAATGTTTCATTGGAAGCCACTTATGTGAAGGATGTCGATGTAATATTTGTATTGCAATTTTTTTGCAAACTAATAAAAAACCCTCTTAATTGTTTACATAATCTTCAAGAATGTTGTTGAAATATTATATTTAACTGATACGTGAACTGATGACATTGTAAAAATATTATTTTGGGTTTCCCAAACGTGCAAAAAACGACTATAGCATACGCAAGTAATTTTGTGGTATTATTTTATTACCGTAAAAGATAAAAGCAAAATACAGATAATTTTACTGACGTACTTGAAGTACAATTAAAACACATAAAACTGAGAAGCAAACATTCAAAAAGTGTTTTGTCACACAAATACAAAGCTTGGAAAATGATGATTTAAGTGTTGCAAAAGTGACGGTTTGTATGAATATGTCAACTTTATGATTTCATTTTAATATGAAAAAAAACCTTTTTGAACACTAATTTTGATTTCCATTCATAGGTTTTATTATGGGCTATCAGAATTGATATAAAACGCCATTTTTCAAAATTTGTGACAAAACACTTTTTGAATGTTTGCTCCTCAACTAGTAATATTATTGGGAATTTTTACAACGAAAAATTAAACTAATATTGAAAGAAGAGTTATAAAATTAGTTTATATTTTTTCTGTATATTAAATCATTCATTTTAAATTCATCACTTGAGGACAACTTAAGTTTGATTATCATTTATTTTCAATGTATGTACATATAACGTTAAATGAAGGTAGCCTGACGGAAAACACTTATTATGAATGTTGGTAATGTGTACGTGTAAAACATGAATGCTGGTTACATTGAAATTTTTTTTTAAAATCCATGTCTTCTCCCAATGTTGAGCTTATGGTCTCTTACAGAAGTTTTTTCAACGAGAACTGTTTCGCTCCAATTTAAAAAGTAGTAAGGATAGAAGGATAAGGCGGGAATTTTTAAACATCACAAACACCCATGCCTTCGAACGAAAATCGATCGAAAAATAATGTTCGTACTGGGACTCGAACCCGTGAGATCCGGCACGGAAGCCAACAACGCTAAAGACTGCGCCAAAGGACCCGACAATTGTCAATAATTTACACTGTGAAAAAGTTTATTATTGCATAAACTACTAAGTGCCGTTTTTTTCAATTTAAAAATATTAAATTGTTTAATGTTTTTAGTAAAGCGAGTTTTTTAAAGAATTAAAACAAATATATAAATAACTTAAACATTCCGTTAAATAATGGTTTAACGGAGTGGTGATTTTTAGTTTCAGAATTATTTACAGTCACATATAGGTTATAAGATTTATGGATAGGCTTACTTCATTTGAAGTCAATTCAAGTGAAATTTCAGTTTAACAATCATCATATGATCATTAAAAATATAATATGTAGACGCATAATTTTATTTTAATCGTAAATTATGTAAAAATTAACCGTTTAATTCTTGTAAATATAATACTATGCTATTTAACGTGAATAATGGGATGTAGTTAAGCGGTTTTCATAAATTTTCTATTGGGAGAGTGAATGCACATTCGAGAATTCGTTTTATATTGTTTTTAGTTTTGTTATCTTTGCTGATGAAAACATTAATTTCAAAACATGCTATTAGTTTGAACGATATGTATGTTGTTATAAACGATTATTCAATCAATCACTCATCCTATTAATTAAAATAATATAAATAATTTATATGAGAAACATATGGTTAAGTAATCTTTGCCTTTATTAGATTGAAAAAATCCCAACATTCTTTTTTAAATGATAAATTCAAATTTTACTTTTGCAATTATATGATAGTAGAGATGCTTTTTACGAAGCGAAATATTTAAATGTAATAGTAAATATTATAATAAAAACAATAACAATGTTATCAAATTTGATTTTGTATTAAAAATTACTTTTGGTAATGTAGCTGCCGAATTTATCGAAAAAATCTATGATAAGTTGTGAGGATTTTGTATGTTGAAGGGTAAGCGATAAAAATATTACAGCCAACACTATAAATATGGAAAAAAAATGAATTTATTCATTGGTAGATTCGAGTCTTTGATAGCGCGACCGCGGACAGTAAATGTGCAGGTTGTAAAATAATAATGGAGTCGAAAACGTGTAGTCACATTGGCAATGAATTCATTTCTTCACGGGCCCCATAGCGTCTTCCGTTCGCAGTCTGTGGTGCATGACTTGGCCTACTTAGTCCGTTTTTTGGTTTTTTGGTACCAAGTGTAAGAGAAGAGAAAGTAATCACGCCTGGATGAATCTTAGAGCACTAACGGCACATTCCTTTGCATATACACGCGCTTTGAGTTCATTTTGAATATATCATACAATTGCGTGGGCTGGCCGAGATATTTGAGAATCAGTTTTCGTTTCGCGGTCAAAAATATTAATTGCTTTGACTGCGTAAAATAAATTATTCATATAATATTTAAATATTTGACAAGATTGCTCTTTATTTTTTACATCACCACGTTATTGCAACCAATTATATATCTTGCGTCAAATATAGTGTTAGTGTTACGTAGTTATTAGTGTCATAGAAATTTTCTGTTGAGATACCTCTATTAGGAGGTCACATGCTCCACATTGGGAGCGGACATGGATTAAAAAAATATGTTTGTTATATTTGTAATAAATTTGACATTTATCAAAAAATAATTTTGTTAACAATGATAACTAACACTAATTTTGGGGTTATAATGCAAAACGTACTATTTCCAAAACTCGAACATTTCAGTTAGGGTATTCAATCCCGAAGCCTTTTTCCAATCCCGGGTTTTCGGGATTGGGATTTGCTCACCGAGAAATTTGAAATCTTCAATTCGCTATACCTTTTCCCCGGATTATCTCCAAACCTCGTTTTTTTTTTAGCTCACCGAGGAATTTGAAATCCTCGATTTGGTATCAATCCCGGTATTTCGGGATCAGAAAATTGAACAGGATCCCGGGATTGGATGCTCTAATTTCAGTAGAGTCAAATACTATAACGAATAACACAAACAAAATAACATTAGCATAAAAATGTGATTTCCATTTTGAAGACTACAGTGTTTTAGACATTTTATATTAAAACTTATAAGACCAGTCGATTCCTTAGGCTTGAATTAAGGAATTTTGAATTTCTACATACCTAACTCAATATCGCTCATTTTGGAAATAGTACGTTTTGCATTATAGCCCCACAATTATCGAATGAACAGATGTTATTTTGCATGTTGTTATTGCGTATTCAACGCTCTTTTGTATTCTTAATGTTATTAAAAAGAAATTAATTAAAAAAGCAATTATCGCAACAGTATCTGATTAGAAAGCAAAAATACTATTCAGTAACAAAGTTCGAGCTGAACCTGGCGAGCGTTTATCCGAAACGTACGGTAATAATCACACGGCAACAGCTCAGGTTTATGGTCAGCTGGTGTTGCTGGCATACATAAAATTAATAGCAAAAAAATGTACAACTCTCACTTTGCATGCGATGGAAACATTGCTCACGATGCCGGCTTCTAAAATATCTCGCCGAAGAAATTTCGTTTCGTCAAAACGGAACTTGTTTCTAATAATTGAGGTCACATTTTGGGCTCAGCGGCGGTAAGGCTTCAACGACTAGGGCCAATACCAGGTGAATTTACAACGCTTTGATACCTTTTCTAGCCAAGAGATGGTTTTAAAGGATAATGATAATATCTGTTCAAAATTTAAGCACATGACATTCAGCTCATTGAAATACATATATTTTTTACAATTATTACAGATAAAACATAACTTTATTTCTATGCTAAATTTGAATTGGTTAAATTTTGCTTTAAATAATTTTTGGTTAAATAATGCTTGCGTCGGATAATGGAGGTGAGGTGGTTTGATTTTGTGAGGAACTCAGAGATACAAGACAGCGTCCCGTCACGTCAGTGGTTATGGAGAGACGTTGGAACTGGCTGGGTCACGTGCTACGGATGCCTCCGGAAAGCCTCAATCCTGCCTGCCTCTTCTTTCGACCGGTGGGATTCCGGCGTCCTGGACGTCCGTCGGGTACTATCCATAGGATGTACTCGGCGGAACTGAGGGGTGCTGGCATGTCATGGGAGGAAGCAAAGCTATTGGCGGGAGACAGGGAAACATGGAGCACATAGGGAGCGAACATGTTCAAAGAAGAAGAAATTTTGTAGACTCTTACACGTTCCGGGTTTTGCTCTTTCATTATCAGGTGTTCAAGTAAACAGATTAACTTAAACTAATGTTTGGTAAATAAGTGTATCGTGTGTATATATGAATTAAATTTATCATCACTAAATTAAAAGTTAATAGGGCAAAAATAGCCGAAATAGCTATAAAGTAATAAATATAAAAGATGGAGAACTAAATGCGTTGCTATGTTTACCCTATTATAATGGAGTTCTACCAAGTAAATGCCAAGTCAATAAATAAATTAGAAGTTGTTTATGGCAACACAAATACATTGTCTATTTCATCAATTGAAATATTTATCAGTGCCTTAAAAATTACTATTCAGTGTTAAAATTTCCCAGTTGGAAATATTCTACAAGTATACGAAGTTTTCTCAACTCTAAAAATTTGGTGAAAAGCGATTGCATATCCACCAGTCGTAAAATCTGGATCTATTAAAAAAAATACCAATAGACAGGTTTATATTCATTCATATATCGTTAAAAGATATATTGACGTAATAATTAACAAAATCTTCAGCGCTTGAAGCAAAAAACAAGTTACACATTTATTTAATTTTAAACTAGTATTTATTATTACTATAGTAGACTATTTATTATACAGAACTTTTAATACAAATAATATTTATAAAGTAAAGTAAATACAAAATTAAACATTTTTATCGTCTATAAAGTTAACTTTGTTACATATACGTTACGTATTATTAAATAAAAACAACTTAAAAAACATGTTTATAAGTAATATGTTACTCTAATTATTATTGTATTTATGTGAATATTAACAATTAATAAAATCTTTAAATTTTATTTCGTCGTAAACATTAATATGTAGGTGTTCTAGGGACCCTGATCTACTGATAGACGTGTGGTTTTCACTATTCTACCATTGTTACTGTTATTGGTTTGCTGTTACGAAAATACGTTGGCATCGATTATGCGATAATTTTAAACGTTTTTATAAATTCTAATGTTAAAGATTATCATTCGATATATGTACATATAATGTAATATATAAATTTCAGTCTCATCACTATTTAAAATCAATAAATTTAAAATGTATTTGTAGACTTGCTTATTGTAAAAAGTTAAGGGTTGTCTTAAAACATTGTTTTATTCAATATTAAAAAAATAAACGTAGTAGTAATGGTAACCAATATAATTAAAGGTTTCATTCAATCAACTTTTTTAACTCTTTTGTTTTACTACTTGTTTTACAAATCACGTGTTTCACCTCAGTGCTTTCAGACAAACTCTATCGGTTGTGTCCCGTCCAGTAGAAGGAAAAAATCCTACACTTTGTTTTTGTCATTTATAAACATAAAACTAGCTTTAAATACTAACATTATAAATAGTTTTTTGAGATACAGTCAATCTGAAAATGCTTTTTAAAGTGATGAAAGAAACTTACAAATAGTAAGACTACCAATGGAATAACAAAGTTATCAATTTAATTTGATATTATTGTATATTAGTTAAGAATGAAAACACACGCTTAACTAACATTGAATAGTTTATTTTCACATCAAGGTTGGTTTTGCTTAGCTAAAAAAATTGTAAAAGCAACAAGGTATCTATGATAGTTCTCCAAAGATAAGTTAATTTTGGACGTCAATCGCCACCTTCAGGAATAGTTAGATATTAAATTCAGCCTTCAGTATCTATATTTAATCTGAAACATTGTCACTAGAAGCATGTTTTATGTCTTAACTTATGCTTCGATCAACCTTCATATAAAATATAAACTTGTATTCGTATAACTGTGTTAAACTATGTTTATCAAAAAGAAGAGTAATTGAAATAATAAGTTAATGATAATAAATAGTAGAATAAACATTTATAATATTGAATGTGTCTTTGTTTATTATATTAACTGATTACATGTTGAATTATATATACAATAACGTTTTTCAATGTTAATATAATTATTAAATGCAAAAATTAAAACTTAAAAAAACTAATAAAGAATGACGGTACGCAATAAAATGTATATGGTGCTGCGTAAAATTCAAGTATACCATACGACTCATCAATAAAAAATCAAATAAATGGTTTTCATTAAAAAACATTACGTTACATACCTTTATCCACAGTATTAAAACAACATTCAAATTAATGATTTTTTAATTGTCAATCCTTGAGTTAAAACCCGATAACTTTTAAAGATATAAAAAGGATTCAAAATAGCGAGCAGACCGACTCCCCTTGAAATTGACAATTATGGAGTTCAAATATACGAAAACAAGCTTATAAATAATTTAACTGTATCTACTGACTGCACATTGCTTGTGCATTTCATCGAAATGAAAAGTTTTGCGAAACAAGTTAAACTTGATATGTGTAAATATCAAGTGCAAGCTGCATATAGATACGTGCTACGTCATTTTGCATAATGCATGTCCATGACTTAATAAAATGATAGGATGCAATTATTACTTTAGATTGTTGCAGTTTTTTTTATCGCGTGAGAGTTATGACTTAAATTTAAGGCAAATTAATTAAGTTTGAATTATTTTAATGATTTTTACGTGATCTGGATCGGTGTGATAATGTTTTATAATGTGTGTTGATATTAAAACATTGAATAAATGCGTTTGGGCTTTCATTTTCTTTTAATCTCCATCACCGCTTTTTACCAACTTAGATGAGACGTGAATTTAAAACCTTGATATTTATTTTGCTTTTTAATTATCATAAAAATTATCAACAAACATTTATAAAGACAAAAAAGTATTTCAACTATTATATATCTTTAACTTTTATTTTTCACAATAATTAACATACAGTACCCTTTTCATATAGAACTTAACGCTGTAAAGAGAGGTGTTTGTCATCTTGAACTTGAAAATTGTTAACGAAGATTTTGTAAGCTACAATACAAAATCGTATCACATTAAAATACACAATTAAACACATACAAAAGATTATTTAGCCTTTGATATGGTACGACTTCATCGAGGAACTCAACGCAATTCAATAACCGGGAATAAAATCGTATCATTTTATTCCATGAACTGTGTAGTTTCGATTGCACATATTCCTATATTATTTTACCAACATAATTGATTTTTTTAAATTTTGGAAAACGTATTTACTAAACAAAACATTCGTCCCTAATTAACCATCTCAAAAATATGAATGTAAGAAGAAAAATTTTAACCACCTATTTTCAGACAGAAGGATTGGGCTATCTTCGGTATACCAATTCTTGATTGCTAAACTGAACTCTAAAAAATTAGAAACCCAGTGGGGCTATTCTCAGGTGAATACAAGTCTAAACGCTTATTTTGGATGGTCTGAAATAATATTATATTAGCTTTTGAACGTTGGTATCTAACAATTATATTAACTGCTGCAATGTTCATTCTTGTTCTCGTAGAGTAATATACTTGATTGTTTTGGTCGATCTGTCAAACGCATACGATGGTGCATTAGATAAGAAAAACACAGTTTTGTTTTTTTATTTCAAATTTTGAATGGGGGACCTTTTTTTTCTAAAAGCCGCATTAAACATTGACTAAGGAATCTTTGTCCGGAAAAAAATTCATGCCAATTTCTAAATCCCAGAAATTTGCGAATTTCCCAAAATTACCAGAGTGGGACCTTTTTTTTTTAGGTCTTCCAAGAATTTTGACATCGGAAATCCCAATAATTTACGGATTTGCCCAAATTAGTAAAATCCAAAATCTCAGGAATTTACGAATTTAAAAAAAAAATACAGAATTACAGAATTGGCCAGAAGGCCACACCAGAGTAGCCAAATAGTCGGAGGTTCCCCACACCTGATCTAAACAGCGAATGGCAACTGTTCCCGGCATATAGCTTCTATATTGTCAACACTGTTGTAAAAGTGAAACGTTTAACAGATAAAATATGACGATCGTAAACTTAGATGCAATTGTGTAATACTTACCGTCAAAAGCTAATACAAAACGGTTTCGCGTATTTTAGAATGATTAAAATAAGTATTTATATCCTAATGCACATGAGAATAACCCAACAGATAAGTAAAAATACATCATTTTGGTATATAACTGTGACTGGCCACATTAGTTCATTGACATTTAAATGTATCTCAACAAATTTTCCAAGCATATGATTTTTCTTAAATGTTATGCGAATTATTGTGATGATGGCGCAAGTCTAGCTTATCTAATAAGCGTCATGGTTTGTCGTGATCTTTGAAAAGTGTACTTCAAGTTCATACGGGGCTTTGCCAACCCAACCGTGACGCGCCAACGGAAAAATTGCGTTGATATTTATTACGACGTTGTGTTTTTATATCATTTAAATTGCCATTAAAGGGATACGTTAACAGTTAGCTATTTCGTTGAGTAGGAAAATGTTACGCACAAAAAATATTATATTTATTTTTACCATGTCCGCTCTCAGTAGAGTATTTGGACTAAGGTTTTTTTTTGTTTCTCTTCTTTTTTGAGGAGAGTTGAGATGAAAAGAATTAGCTAGGAAAGGACTCTTAGTTTTTTTGCGATGTAAAAAATAATATATATATATTTTTTAAAATATGTATATCTACACTACTTTTTCTCCGAATGTGCAGAATATATACATACGTCTTAGAGCATTTTATCATTTCAAGTATTGAAACACTGGTTTTATGCCAACGTCTCCATTCAAATAGCTTAATAATATATTTGTTTTTACTAAATTAACGGCTAGTTTAATAGTTACCAAGTAGCTTTCTTCGCTGCCCATTTTCAAGTTCATCAAACAAGACTGGAAAAGGATAACAAATCAAAAGCTCTTGAATAAACTTAAGAAGTTTCCCATCAATAATTTTAAAAAGATATGATTATAATATTCACTTTTAATCGCCTTTGAATAAGAAGAGTCCCAAAGAAAATTTGTTATATATTTTCTGTTGTAAATCTTTACTATTTTGTATAGGTGTTTATTATATAAACATTCGTCAAAAGAAAGAAAGACAATTTTCAATATTTTGCAGTATAATAAAAGATATTAAAATAAAGCATATTGCATGTCATTGACATAACATGTAATATTTTCTAAAAATTAAATAAATATTATAATTTATAACAAAATTGTATTTAAAGCGTACACTCTTATGCTGTATGTTTATAATATTACAGACAGCATATTCAAAAACACAACGTTAAAATAAATAATAACGTATTTTTATTATCATAGAAGCTTTTTGAAAATTACATAAAACGATCTTGCACGACTTAACACGATGTCAGACGAACCAACAAATGCAGTCGTGAATTAATTTATCGAAGAAATGGCTTTAACTGTTTGTTATTCGAATTTCGAAATAAATAATATTGTGAAGAATGTTTCAACTGTTTCTATTGACAGTTATGATGATTTATACCGTTAAGTTAACAGTCAACTTTTTTTTAATCAAGGAAAAGATCTATATATTAATAGCCGATAATGTATGTTTGGACGTCCATTTCACACCTTCCAGTCTCCACTTTTTTATTCATACTAAATTTATATATTAAAAGTCGATAAAATAATCACTCGCTTTTCACTTTTCACAAATGTGTGCGTACTGATGATGTCCTCGAGACATCTTCTTCTTCTACGAAATGTATTTTGTTTGCGTACATTTTCAAATTAATAGATAATGAAATGAAATAAAATGTAATTCAATAATTTGCAATTTAAAAACTGCAGGGCTGTCGATATATGCGCCGTGGTCGATTTATGGTACTATGAAAAATGATTGTTAGCAAACTTGAACATTATTCTAAATATTAAATAATTTACGAAATTTCTGCTCCTACGAAAAATGGTTGTTAGCAAACTTGAACATTATTCTAAATATTAAATAATTTACGCAATTTCGGCTACTACGAAAAATGGTTGTTAGCAAACTTGAACATTATTCCAAAAATTCAATAATTTACGAAATTTCTGCTTCTACGAAAAATGGTTGTTAGCAAACTTAAACTTTATTCCAAAAATTGAATATTTTACGAAATTTATGCTACTACGAAAAATGGTTGTTAGCAAACTTAAACATTATTCCAAATATTAAATAATTTACGAAATTTATGCTACTACGAAAAATGGTTGTTAGCAAACTTGAACTTTATTCCAAAAATTCAATAATTTACGAAATTTCTGCTACTACGAAAAATGGTTGTTAGCAAACTTAAACTTTATTCCAAAAGTTCAATAATTTACGAAATTTATGCTACTACGAAAAATGGTTGTTAGCAAACTTAAACATTATTCCAAATATTAAATAATTTACGAAATTTATGCTACTACGAAAAATGGTTGTTAGCAAACTTGAACTTTATTCCAAAAATTCAATAATTTACGAAATTTCTGCTACTACGAAAAATGGTTGTTAGCAAACTTAAACTTTATTCCAAAAGTTCAATAATTTACGAAATTTATGCTACTACGAAAAATGGTTGTTAGCAAACTTAAACATTATTCCAAATATTAAATAATTTACGAAATTTATGCTACTACGAAAAATGGTTGTTAGCAAACTCAAACTTTATTCCAAAAATTGAATATTTTACGAAATTTATGCTACTACGAAAAATGGTTGTTAGCAAACTTAAACTTTATTCCAAAAGTTGAATTTTTTACGAAATTTATGCTACTACGAAAAATGGTTGTTAGCAAACTTAAACATTATTCCAAATATTAAATAATTTACGAAATTTATGCTACTACGAAAAATGGTTGTTAGTAAACTTAAACATTATTCCAAAAATTCAATAATTTACAAAATTTCTGCTTCTACGAAAAATGGTTGTTAGCAAACTTGAACATTATTCCAAAAATTGAATATTTTACGAAATTTATGCTACTACGAAAAATGGTTGTTAGCAAACTTAAACATTATTCCAAATATTAAATAATTTACGAAATTTATGCTACTACGAAAAATGGTTGTTAGCAAACTTAAACATTATTCCAAAAATTAAATATTTTACGAAATTTCTGCTACTACGAAAAATGGTTGTTAGCAAACTTAAACTTTATTCCAAAAGTTCAATAATTTACGAAATTTATGCTACTACGAAAAATGGTTGTTAGCAAACTTAAACATTATTCCAAATATTAAATAATTTACGAAATTTATGCTACTACGAAAAATGGTTGTTAGCAAACTTAAACATTATTCCAAAAATTAAATATTTTACGAAATTTCTGCTACTACGAAAAATGGTTGTTAGCAAACTTAAACTTTATTCCAAAAGTTCAATAATTTACGAAATTTATGCTACTACGAAAAATGGTTGTTAGCAAACTTAAACATTATTCCAAATATTAAATAATTTACGAAATTTATGCTACTACGAAAAATGGTTGTTAGTAAACTTAAACATTATTCCAAAAATTCAATAATTTACGAAATTTCTGCTTCTACGAAAAATGGTTGTTAGCAAACTTAAACTTTATTCCAAAAATTGAATATTTTACGAAATTTATGCTACTACGAAAAATGGTTGTTAGCAAACTTAAACACTATTCCAAATATTAAATAATTTACGAAATTTATGCTACTACGAAAAATGGTTGTTAGCAAACTTAAACTTTATTCCAAAAATTGAATATTTTACGAAATTTATGCTACTACGAAAAATGGTTGTTAGCAAACTTAAACTTTATTCCAAAAGTTCAATAATTTACGAAATTTATGCTACTACGAAAAATGGTTGTTAGCAAACTTAAACTTTATTCCAAAAGTTCAATAATTTACGAAATTTATGCTACTACGAAAAATGGTTGTTAGCAAACTTAAACATTATTCCAAATATTAAATAATTTACGAAATTTATTCTACTACGAAAAATGGTTGTTAGCAAACTCAAACTTTATTCCAAAAATTGAATATGTTACGAAATTTATGCTACTACGAAAAATGGTTGTTAGCAAACTTAAACTTTATTCCAAAAGTTGAATTTTTTACGAAATTTATGCTACTACGAAAAATGGTTGTTAGCAAACTTAAACTTTATTCCAAAAATTGAATAATTTACGAAATTTATGCTACTACGAAAAATGGTTGTTAGCAAACTTGAACATTATTCCAAATATTAAATAATTTACGAAATTTCTGCTCCTACGAAAAATGGTTGTAAGCAAACTTGAACATTATTCCAAAAATTCAATAATTTACGAAATTTCTGCTACTACGAAAAATGGTTGTTAGCAAACTTAAACTTTGTTCCAAAAGTTGAATTTTTTACGAAATTTATGCTACTACGAAAAATGGTTGTTAGCAAACTTAAACATTATTCCAAATATTAAATAATTTACGAAATTTATGCTACTACGAAAAATGGTTGTTAGCAAACTTAAACTTTATTCCAAAAATTGAATATTTTACGAAATTTATGCTACTACGAAAAATGGTTGTTAGCAAACTTAAACATTATTCCAAAAATTAAATATTTTACGAAATTTCTGCTACTACGAAAAATGGTTGTAAGCAAACTTGAACATTATTCCAAAAATTCAATAATTTACGAAATTTCGGCTACTACGAAATATGGTTGTTAGCAAACTTAAACTTTATTCCAAAAATTGAATATTTTACGAAATTTATGCTACTACGAAAAATGGTTGTTAGCAAACTTAAAAATTATTCCAAAAATTAATTATTTTACGAAATTTATGCTACTACGAAAAATGGTTGTAAGCAAACTTGAACATTATTCCAAAAATTCAATAATTTACGAAATTTCTGCTACTACGAAAAATGGTTGTTAGCAAACTTGAACATTATTCCAAATATTAAATAATTTACGAAATTTCTGCTCCTACGAAAAATGGTTGTTAGCAAACTTGAACATTATTCCAAAAATTAAATAATTTACGAAATTTCTGCTACTACGAAAAATGGTTGTTAGCAAACATGAACATTATTCCAAATATTAAATAATTTACGAAATTTCTGCTACTACGAAAAATGGTTGTTAGCAAACTCAAACTTTATTCCAAAAATTGAATATGTTACGAAATTTATGCTACTACGAAAAATGGTTGTTAGCAAACTTAAACTTTATTCCAAAAGTTGAATTTTTTACGAAATTTATGCTACTACGAAAAATGGTTGTTAGCAAACTTAAACTTTATTCCAAAAATTGAATAATTTACGAAATTTATGCTACTACGAAAAATGGTTGTTAGCAAACTTGAACATTATTCCAAATATTAAATAATTTACGAAATTTATGCTACTACGAAAAATGGTTGTTAGCAAACTTAAACTTTATTCCAAAAATTGAATATTTTACGAAATTTATGCTACTACGAAAAATGGTTGTTAGCAAACTTAAACTTTATTCCAAAAAGTCAATAATTTACGAAATTTCGGCTACTACGAAATATGGTTGTTAGCAAACTTAAGCTTTATTCCAAAAATTGAATATTTTACGAAATTTATGCTACTACGAAAAATGGTTGTTAGCAAACTTAAAAATTATTCCAAAAATTAATTATTTTACGAAATTTATGCTACTACGAAAAATGGTTGTTAGCAAACTTAAACTTTATTCCAAATATTAAATAATTTACGAAATTTCTGCTTACTATAAAAATAAAATAAATTAAAATAAAATAAAATAACATAAAATAAAATAAAATAACATAAAATAAAATAATATAAAATAAAATAAAATAAAATAAAATAACATAAAATAAAATAAAATAGAATAAAATAAAATAAAATTAAATTAAATAAAATAAAATAAAATAAAATAAAATAAAATAAAATAAAATAAAATAAAATAAAATAAAATAAAATAAAATAAAATAAAATAAAATAAAATAACACAACATAACATAACATAAAATAAAATAAAATAAAGTAAAATAAAATAAAATACAATGCAACAAAACACAATGCAACAAAAATCTCACGTTGCTGGGCAACGGGCTTACAGCTAGTAATTATTGAATATTTTTTTTCATATATCAATTATATATCATTTGCTTAAGTTAAATATCTGTCGATGTTTGTGTTTAGTGGATAAATAAAATAAATGATTATTTTACTATTGTTCACTTTTAATATTCGATTTTTGATCGAAAGACAATACACATTTTTTGCACTAATTTTATAATTTGTATTATGATTAGAACCGGCTCCACTCATGGGAAATTTATAACTAATGATGATAATATGTATTGAAAAAACACACATTCGTTGTTCTAATTCCACATTATAAACTGTTGACATGTGTTAAAAACTGTGTTTAAAAAAATAGAATTCAGGAGATATTTTTATAAATATTGCTATTGTTATTCATTACTACAAAAAAAAATTGTAGTAAATGAAATGTTTCAACAGAAATTAATACAACATTTGCTTCACAAATATCAGAAGCGCTTGCAAAACACTTCGAAGAAAACAGTGTCCATGACCTACAAAGCTAGTCGATTCAGTGAAATGTTTAAATTCAGTTTAATAACTCAACAATAAATAATACTACAGCTGTTATATAGAATTGCCGTAAAGTAAGGTATTTCATTTAGAAAATCTATGGTATTAAAAGTCGCCAAGCAATAGCAAATAGTTGTATATTAATTTTATACAAGGTAAATTACAAAAGGTTAGAGAAACGAAATATTTTAAAATATTCAGTTATGATACTGATCAAATAATAATATTTTACCCAAAATAAAAATAATTGGGAAGTCGTATTTAGTTATATTGATCTTAGATAGATTGAAAAAATAATTTTTGACACCACAAAATCATATAAAAAGTCTACTCTTTATTGTATTTTTTGGGTAATGCAATTAGTTTAGTTTTAGTCATCGAAAAAATACATTTAAATAATATGAATATATGATAAAGTGTAGATAAGAAGTTGTTTTCTCGGATAACTTAGTTCCAAAAATTTTACTGTAGGGCAGATCCATTATGGTTTATCATCATTATGCATATTTAATAACAATGATAATTTTTCGAACATCTCTGCTCCCGATGTGAAATATATGGACACATGATGGAGTATACTAACATAAGTCGTTCGATTTCTGTTAATCGGAGAGGACATTTATAGATTATTAGGCATTCGGAAAGCTTTCACTTTTCCTTTGCACACTGTTTTTATTATCGGATATTTGAGAGGAAATGATGATTATTAGTTTTTTCCAAATGAATTTTGAAATAAAAAAACAAAAATGAGCATTGAATATTTAAATATAATAGTTAAAGAAAATTATTAAACATATTCATTTTCAACTTATACAATTGTTAACTTGACTTATGACTTATCTTCAAATAAAAATTAAGTATTGATTTCAAAATAACTCGTGACAGTTGAAGTTTTTGTACTGCATAATAATGAGTAACAACTCCTTTGGTTTTTTTTCATAGACGCTAAAAAAACTGCAAGCTGTGAAAAACTCAAAGTCGAATAAAAAACAATCACAAGCAGTTTTTCTGTTGTTTTGCAATATTGCATTTTGACACGGACTTCAAAATGAGTGCATGTAAATTAAAATATACCAGATGCGTTTTAGATTCTATTCAACAAAACAGATTTATTTTTAAATGTTTGATTACTGTCATGTGTTATTAAATTTCTTTTAAATATGTTTGCTAATATTCTTTATTACTTAAACTTCTCTTTTATATTCCAAACATTGTTTATGTTCAAAGCGATAGATTTGTTTACACTTAATTAAGTATAGTCAAGATTGATCACGATGAATTTTAAATGCAGTTATGTCAGAATACCATTTTTAGACTGTCATAGTTTAAAACTAGGGCTGAAACTTTATATTACTTTGAAAAATACAAATACAGTAACTTTTTTATGTAAATATGTTAAAAAAATACACTATCAAAAGTAAAACTTAAGAATTTTATTTTGAATTACAATATATTTATAGGCAAACAATAAAAGTGTGTTTTTTTTATGAAATGGTGAGCGAAGTAATGAAAAATAGCACATATTACCATATGTGCTATTTTTTATTTTAAAAAGATATGAATACTTTCATATATTTTTAAAATAAAAAAAGACACCTCAAAGATGTTGGTCTGCGTAGGTATACATATTTTGTTTCATTTATCGAGTACAGAAATAGTGAAATGGAAAAACCCTTAACCACAAAACAACATAATAAAATAAATAAAATATTTTCTTGGAAACACTTATTGGGAAATACTAAACAAATAAGTTTACTATATGCAGACTTGTAACAGGTAGTTGAAAATATTGTAAAATATAATCACCTGCTTATTTATATAAAAAACCTGGCATCTCTTTTGAAATAAAAATATATCTTGACATAAAAACAGTTTTAATGGTATAAATTATAACTGATTTATTTTTATTTAATAAATTCTTTTTAGACAACTTCACTTTAACAAAAAAATGCAGTTAGAGAGAGGTTCGCGAGATTACCACTCCTGGTTATTTCTATCTGTATCGACTATCAATATATGAAGTTTAAAAAAAAAAGATTTTTGTTTCGCTTCTGAATGCTGATGCACTAGTGATGTAATCGTGCGATGTTATCCAATTTTTTTACTGGTTAACCGGAATATACCGTTTAACTAAAATTCATACTCATGAAAAGCACTAAACAAATGAAACTAACATTTTATTTACAGTTTATTTGTATGAATTTTGTAATTCAATTGTATTTTATAAATATAGAATACAGTTGGTGCCTCGGATAATATGGTAACGCCTAACTTCTTTGATATTATACTATTCGAAAACCTTACTTTTTGAAACATGATAATTTATTTATTGTTTTATTAACCGAGCCTTAATGCGTTTATTTTGAAATGCTTATTTCAGTAGGTTTAATACTTTTTTAATTAACTACCAATTAGATGTGCTCATTTTGAAACGAACAAATTACTATTTTATATGCCTCTAAAATTGTCGTTACTCTTTAAGTATTTTACTGTATTGAGCATGTTTAATATTACAGTGCAATATTTTGCACTCTTGGTTATAGTGAATAGCTATGTCTTTCGTACATAATTTTGCTTGGTCATTAAACGAAGTGTAATATTCATTCTTATGTTTGATAGATGAGGCAAGACGTTTATTCGTTAGTTGGTAAATTTTCGTAATAGTAATCAAAATAGCACTATAACAACTCGAAAATGTTTGAACAGTATGTAATATAAGATACAAGAATAGTATCCACTGTAGGGTAAGGTTAATAATTTGAGTAGTAGGAATTGAAAGGTTGGGCAATACGACGCTATCATAAATAACGTAACAAGTAATATTTTTTAATGAACACTTAATGCAAAAATCTATATAACACCCATATATATAACAAATATAATTGTATTTTTTAATCTGAAAGAAGTCGTTCATAATTAGCATATAATCAAAGAGTTGCAGATATTTTTACATAACGTGCTGGGCCTCTGTATAAACAAAAACTAACTTCCCATCCATGCCTTATACTAAACTCACATACTCGTAATTCCAGTGTATAATCTGGATTTAAAAAGTTATTGATAAATGTATAAACCTTTATTTAGATTTTAGATTGTCGGTAAATATATCTTTCCTTCGCACGTTGTTTCTTGATTTGCGTCACTGTCTGTTTTTTGCAGTTATACATTTTACGACAGTCATATTTTGCAATAAGCTCGTCAAAACGATGAAATACTTCACATTTGTATGTGATGAATGAACAAGATGCAGAAAGTTATGTTGTTTTCAATGTAACCAAAATAAAAATAAGGAAAACCTTACACATTATTATAAGTCTTAAATCTTTGAGAATAGTTTGAAAAGGGCGTTATAAATACCAAATTTATAAACTTTTGACACGTGTTTGGCATGTATTGCGAAGTATATTAAGACTCGAAAATGTTGCTTAGTCCGTACACGTGTAAAATTTATTTTAATTTCGCTAATTAAAATAAGTGATCATTGTTATTTTTATTAAAAAAAATAATGAAAAAGTGGGATGAGATGAGTATAAAAAAAAATATTGTATAATAATTTTCGACAGTCTCTTGTCATTTTCTGAATAGAATGAATTTAATTTAGTACTTTTGAAATTCGGATGACATGAATGTCTGATTATAATAACATAATATAAAAAATACTTATATAGAAAATTTAAATTAACTTTGCTTATTCCACGTATTGTGTTACTAACTGTGATACGTGTTTCGCATCTTTCAGAGGCATCTTCAGACTTACTATCGCAAAGTTTGCTTAAGTAATGAAGCAAGATTGATTCTAACATTTTAAAATTATGAAATTACAAAATGGAGTTTGGGTTTTTTTCCTTTTAAGGGAACCAAGGAGACGGGAAATAGAATCGAAATAAAGAAAAAAAAATAATGATACTAATGAGTTGCAATCAATCAAATTGAGATTTTTCCTTTTTAAGAGAAGCAAGGAGGGAATTATAGAATCGAAACAAAGCAAACAAATATAATCATACTACTAATGACGTTAAACATAACAAACTATTAAACTAATGAGCTGCAATCAATCAGATAGGTTGGTGATTACTCTATTAATTGGAAATAATCTAAGTAATGGCGAACCACCTTTCTATTAAGAATATTATTTAATAATATTTCTTTTTTTTTAAATGTTAGAATCAATCATGCTTCATTACTTAAGCAAACTTTGCAATAGTAAGTCTGAAGATGCCTCTGAAAGAGGCGAAACACTAGTCATAGTTAGTAGCACAATACGTGGAATAATCAAAGTTAATTTAAATTTTCTATTAAAATGAATTTCCACAAAGTTACCGCCGAAACCATCGAAAGTATTAAAAAATACTTGTAGGAAACAAGTAAAAAGCTTTTTTCTTTGATAGTTATTATACTTTAACCTATAATCAGTTAACTATCGCTAAATCGTAATATTGAATCTTCCATAAAGAGTATAAAAGCTTTTCATTGAGAGGAAAAATGTTTTTACGAAATATTTTAATTGTCAGTTTGTCAGCTTTTTTTTAACCGAAAACTATGTTTGGTTTGTGATGATGATGATAATGATGAGTGTAGTATGTACAAAATTCTTCTATCGTTTCAACACTGCTTCTGACCTCTAGTAAAGTGTGATGCAAGAAATTTAGTATTTGATCGGGCTCAAATTTTAGTTATCACTCTATTAAACATTTCACAAAGCTTGTATCAAGTAAACAAAAAAATTGAAACTAGCAATTATCACTTATTTATTACGTATCTCGTATGTAACAAGCACATGTCAAAAATCAATTCACTAAGCGCTAAAAGCAATATGGCAATGTGTTCAAATAATGAATAGTTTTACTGTAGATGAAATTGTCTGCAAAGTATAAATAAGAAGTAGTTAATTTATTTATATACACATATTTCCCGTACAAAAAAAACTTCAATATTTTTCAAACAGCAATCAACATTATTTATTGTTTTCTAACGTATGCACAATATCCCATACTATGAAAACAAGTTTAATTGAAGTGTTGAAAACAACGTAGAATGAAAATTAAATATCAATGTATGCATGCTTTAATATGTCTCGTTTTTTTTAATTGCATTTATTTCTGCGTATTTTAATATAATACACTACGTATCGATTTTTTTATTAGAATTAAATTTCAATGAAGTTTTATGTTTTTCCAGTCGATAGAGTTTTACGTAATATAATTTTAGTATGTGTGTTGGAATTCAGACAATAATATTTTCTGTCACATGTGGACATAATATTAATGTGACAAGAAATATTTTTACGCACGTGCCACTGCAAACCTATTCTACAAAGAAAAACTGGCTTTTGAAATAGTGCTACCACGATTATATTTCCAGCAATAGATTCCACGCATTATTTGTGCCTTCTCATATTTTTTTTATATATATTCATCAAGAAAGATTTGAGTAAAATTTACATTTCAGAATACTTAATTCTAATAAATGATCTGCTATGAATAAAACGGTCAGAGTTTCCCTACATAAGGTTATGTCCCAATCGCAGAAAAAGGTTAAATAAAATTATAAAACAGAATTCAAGGCAGATTATAACAGTTATAGTATTTTTTCTCGAGTTGTTATTAGACACCTGCTCGAAAATGATTTCTCAATTCAAACAACGCGGTACAATATGTTGCTACAAGAAAACTAAATTGTGGCCGAAATGACTAAGAAAAGAGCGTTCACTCGAGACTTTCAGTATTAATATTATATATTCCTTAGCTAATACCTAATTTCTTCTAAAAAAGTATATAGAACATATAAAAGAGTTAAAAATTATTAATATTATTTTTATTTGAAAAAAAATATGCTTTATTTTGTTGATTAAGTTCAGAACGGTTTCGCTATTTTTTATATTTTTTGTACATTTTTTGTACAATTCATATAATAAGTTTTTCGGGTCCTATGGCGCAGTGGTTTGCGTTGTGGGCTACCGTGCCGGACCCCACGGGTTCAACAGCATTTTTTCGATCATGATGCATGTGTGTTTGTGATGTCCCTTCCACCATTTCCGATTCTTTAACAACTGAGCGTAGCGATTAGTTAACCACTAGTCTTGTCCTGGCCTTATTCTTACATTCCTACTACTCTTGTTTAAAAAGAGAGGTTGAGCGACTAAGTAACAAACAGTTCTCGTTGAAAAACTTATGTCGAGATACCTCCCTTAGGAGGCGTACACTCTACATTGGGAACGGACATGGATGAAAAAATATATAAATAATGTTTGGATTTAATTTTGAGTTTATTTTGCTCGAGATGAGCGAAACCAGTCCCCCAATAAGTAACGAAATTTGTTTTATAATTAAAATATAATGGTAATTTACCAAATATTGTCAGCTAATTAATATATTAAAAAATATTACCAATGTAAGTAAAGTGATATTTAGTTTTTGTTTAAAATTAAAAAGTACAGTATGTACTTGACATTACAGCTGACGCAAATTCGCCATTCAATTGACAAATATAATTAAAATAAAAAACAGTACATAATACATCAAAATCAACATAAAAAAGTTAAGCCTAACTAACATTTCACCGCCTGTGTGGTCGAGTGGTCAACGTTGTTGGCTTCGGCTACGGAGGGCCCGGGTTCATATCCCGGTAAGGACAGTTTTATAAATTGATTTTTCAATCGATTTATGAATTTCTGTTCAAAGGCATGGATGTATGTGATGTCTTGAATTCCCCCCTCTCACCCATCCTATCCTATGAACGGGGCGTATCGAGAACGATTAGTTTACCACTAATCCTGTCTTAGCCCTATCCTTCTATCCCTACTCTCTTTGGAAAAAGAGAGGTTGAGCAACTGAGTAACAAGTAGTTTTCGTAGAAACACTTCTGTTGAGATAAACTCCATAAGGAGTCCATATGCTCTACATTGGAAGCGGACATGGCTTAAAAAAAAACATTTCACAAATACTGTTACAGAAAAATTCTACTTTTTTAATGATTGATCATTCGAATAGCCCTCGGAACTGGCGACTCATACGTCATACGCGAGGAATAGGTTTTTATATATTAACAAGATATGATATTTTGATATAATATATATAAATTGTATATTATGGGTAAAATAATAAAGAATCTAAAAATGTTAAAATATTCACAGATTAACATAAAGAAAATACTTTTTTCCTGCTTAATCCGGCAGAAATTTTTAATACGTAATTACTACATCAACATTTTGAATTAATCAGTTTATTGCTCTCGTGTTGAGTAATTTTATTACGGCGCTAGATTTTTTACTGGTTATATAATTATATATTATAATAAAACTAAAAATAAATAATGATTGACGGGTTGATCTAATACTTGCGCGCTTGATTTTGGAGTCCAAGGTTTCTGAACAAAAAATAATTGAATGAATATTTTTTTGGCGTGGTAAAAAAAAATGATTCTGAAATGATGAAATCACGCCGCCGCTAAGCCAAGATCGAATGCTACTATAACGGAAGTGTTTGTAAATTAAATAAATACATTTAAAATGAGCCTATTTGTTATCACCACGACACGTGGCATGTGATTTGATGAAAATCGATCGGTTCCAATAAACTAGTGATATATTGTACCAAATTAATAAATATTGTTTTCTTTTATTGATAGACTTAACGCTATTTGCTCACCTTAATTTGTCATTTGTATAAAAAAATGATATTTTAACGTAATTATATCGACCTATTGTCAACAAAAGAACTTAAGCGATATAATTCGGTAAATTGCATTTTTAGCCAATGTCGTCTAAGGCGTCAGTGACAAAAATTTTAGGGCGTTATCTCATTTGCCTGATATTTTTTAGGGCTTGTGTATTTTAGTGTTTCGACATGTTATCGTTTGTTCCACGTAAACCCCGGTTGAAAAATTGTGATCTAGAGAATTGAAAGCATTCAGACCATTTTTATTATAATATCAGGATAGGCAGTGACCATATATTACTATTTACTAACCGCACTTAATAATTCCTTCTTCGATCTTAATTCTCCTGTAAAATTTATAAATTGTCGATTACGGTTACAATTTTCTGCTTTTTACGGGTCGATATATCGAAAAGGTAAAAAGTGGGTTGGGATTATTGAGTAAAACACTTATCGTATTAGTTAGTGTCTTACTACTTTCAGAAACTACAGGGCGAAAATTTACTATCATATATTCATAATGAGTTTAAGTAATTTGTATTTAATGTTACACCACGCATGACACTTACCTGTATTTGATGGTAGTTATAATGATTCTTATTGGTTTATTGGCATTTTTAAAAATCCTCTCGTTACATCAATAGCGCCAATTCCTAAAAGCCTCTAATTTGTATGTTTTTTTCATTATGTAAACATTGTTATTACACTTTTGTATAATATATTTTTCGGGGAGATTACTTATTGTGTTTTTTTTATTTGTTATAGGAAATAGACAAAGATGGCGCCTAATCTACTAGGCAATACCAATATATTCTTGGCGGAGGCTACCATCGGTCAAGAAGACCAAAAAGGATCAATAACCCATGAAAAACCTGTTCAACAACCCACTAGTACTGTTTCAAAAGAACCTAAATATTCGTAAGTTTTTTTCAATTTTGGCTATATGTATTACTAATTATTGTGAGGTTTTAATATGAGATGAAATGAAAAATTGTATTTGCTACAAAAGTCATTTATAGAAAGTCAATATTCGAAAAAAAAATAGCGATCGAAATAAAAAAGAATACTATATTTCCTCATATGGCAAACATTAAAATTTATAATATTTCTTTCTTTGAAGCAAATGCTTCTTCATCTGTCCAACGCAATATAGATTGAACCCAAGTTTATGTGAAATACGTGTAAAAGGTTCTACCAGTTATTTTAGATTTTTTTAAATGTAGAAAATGCATTGATAAGCCAAAGAATTTTTGCATTTGACATCTTTCTTTGGAAACTTTACACAATAATATATTATCTTGCATTAGTCCTTCAACCCACTTATTTAATCCTGATCCTGACGTCAAAAATTCACAAAAAAATATTATATCGTTACTATCAGGTATTTTATGTATTGCATATTTCTAAGCACTCTCTTGCTTACAATACAGAATTAAGGAGGAATAATAAGTTTATTATGATCGTATGGTGTATTTAATTAACATTGAAAATAATTTGCCAACATTTGGCAATAGAAGTTTTATAATTTTTCAATAATATTAATCTATATCGATTTGTTTGTTTCAGGTGGAATATAGTCTGGAGAAATGTATTTGCTTTTCTTTACCTGCATTTAGGAACACTATACGGATGTTACCTCATCATATTTCAAGCCAAACTCTTAACAACAGTATTTGGTAAGTTAAAACATAGTTTGTCATTTTTTGTAATTGTCATTTAGCTTACACAATTTTATTTTTGAGTCTACGTTTATAAAGGTGATATAAGTCAATGACTCCATTGCATATAAATTATTATTCGGATAATAAGATCTACTTAAAAATGATAGTGTTTTACATACAAGTACATACATAACTACTTGCCAAAACAAATGCAAAACAGACATTTTCGTTTGCTCATAATGTTGTAAGCACAAAAATAATAACTCATTCTATTTTGAAATCTGACAGTTAGTTCTTTTAAAACCGGAAATAAGATTCAAATTATTTTTTAGAAGCGTAGTCCACATTTGTTTTGCATGACTTTTTGCGCAATGTTTGCGCAGTTTAGTCATTTTTAAACACATTTTTTAAACGAAATTCGGCTTCAATTATTGGTGTTTGATTATATGCATTTTTTTTGACATTACATCATGCCTAATCGCCAAATATTTTTTAATAGAAAGATCATACGAGATAAATTCGATGATTTCTTTTCGTAAGTCACTCGAGATCAATTCAAGAAGAATTGACGTCACAAATATTTGATATCTCAAAACTAAATTGATTTGAAAAAATCTAAATTTGACATTGTCACTATCGGGAATTGAACCCAGACCCGCCTGATCGGCAGAGCAAGCTCTTAGCTCTAAACATTATAATTTTGATGAATTTTACTGTAACTTTGCAGAAATTTATTGCTTTGACCAGTAGAATAACAAAGTAATGATTTTTAATTTTAAAATGTCAATAAAAATGCAATTTGTTATAATAGTAGCTCGATTCTTTTTCAGCAATCCTGTTTGCCGTGTTGTCAGCTTTAGGAGTAACAGCCGGTGCCCACAGATTATGGGCGCATAAGTGCTACAAGGCCAAGTGGCCGATGAGGCTAATCCTTGCTGTTTTACAGACCATGGCCTTCCAGAATCACATATACGAATGGGTCAGGGATCACAGGTACGTGAAATAAATAAGTAATTTAAAAACGATGCGATGCGGGTAGATTCTATTAGTATATATATATATATATATAAGTATGTCGTTAACTCAGCTCAAACTATTTTATTGTGATATATTTAAGTAAGAAAAAATTTAAAAAAAACCTGATTTTTGACGCATACGTGTAGCGGAGAACACATTGGGAAATAAACCCACCGAAAAAACAGGTTTTTTACACGAACGCTAAGCTTTACCGCTAGCAGTAAAACATGTAATTTTTTTCGTAATGTGCTTTACATTACAGATGTATTAAACTTTAGATCTTGACATTCAAAAGCTCATAGGCCATAATATCAAACATTTATAATAGTATGATAACAATTCAGTTTCGATCATCACGAGCATTTTCAACTGATTTACACAATAGTGTAAAATAATGTGTTTTATTTTTATAAATACAATTTCCTTTGAACAAGTGTTGACAATCAACACTTTATAAAAGATTACTGAATTTTTTGTTTCATAAAAACACTTAAAACGTAAAGAAAAATATTTTTACATACATGTATGAATGTATGTATGTTTTTGTGCATTGGTGCAAAAAAGTCTACTTATTTGTTTTTTTTATCTTATTTCAAACTAACTGTGGTATACCTACATATTTAAATCAGCCATATTAGTTCCGACTTATTTAAGTTTTTGATTGATTTTATTTTAAATTTCAAAGCATGTTCGAAAAATAATCCGTCGATCAAAAATATTTTTCGACCCACCGTCAGCGATCATTTATAAAAGAACAGTTACCAGTTTTAAACCACTCCGTGAATCCAATTTATGTACAGATGACGAAGACCTCAAAATGCATTTGTGGTCTCAGTGGCGTACGAGTTAATAAATTATAACAAAAATAAAGTCTTCAAAATAAAAAAATATTTTATTCTGGTATTTCAATATGTATCCAAGGTATACATAAATTGAGTAGCATTTTTAAAATCTTAGGTATAATTAAACATATTATAAAATCACACCGTTCTAACGTTAAAGTAAAGGATTTTATAAAAACTATGTTTGTTATTCTACTGGTTGTGTCAATATGATACAGACAATTCCATTGAAAGAAATATCAATTTTATAAATTTTGATTGTATTAACCACTGAATTCATCGAATCTTTTGCACTAGTAAGTTGAATACAAATGTATATTTTACAATTATAA
Organism: Himalopsyche tibetana; assembly: GCA_030503985.1. Lineage (NCBI taxonomy): Eukaryota > Metazoa > Arthropoda > Insecta > Trichoptera > Rhyacophilidae > Himalopsyche > Himalopsyche tibetana. The sequence continues at coordinate 3,248,907 of JAPJYX010000009.1, read as the reverse complement.
AAAAAATTAGTTGTTTTTTTTTTCATTATTTTTTTTTGATTCGAAGTTCAATGAAAGCATAGACGTCTACATTAATGTCATTATGTGAGATATAGTCATATAGTTTTAATTATTTTTTAGCTAACTAATACAATAAAGAACTTTTTTTCGTTTGCATTTAATTGAATTTTTTGAAATGAATCACAGTTTATAATTTTTATGATTTTATATTGGCTATCTATAAGTTTTGAGTTTACCTGTAGGGGAGTTTTAATATATTAATATATTACACAGAAAAAATCGAATTTAAAATGATGAAAGTGATATTTTAATGTGCCAGACATAATTATGAAAATAATACATTTAGTTGCTAATGGGGAGTAAAAAAAATGACTAAACTTTTTTAATGTTTTTTTTTGTTGCTATATTTCTTTGTGACGCATAACACTTACGTTTAAATACGAGGTATTGACAAATTTAATAAAAATAAATATTTATAGAATTAAACCGTAAAACTGTAATATCTTCCCATTTCGGACGCACATGGTTTGTTGCGCAATGTGACTTCATGATTTATGATGCATTTATATATGCATACGTTGCACTACCAAATTATTACACTATACATTAAAACCCGTTGCATTCTATGAAAATGTATCTACGTTGAATATGTATGAAAACGCACTTGTATTACGTTTACCACAAACAAAACAAAAATATATTGAATACAAATTATTTATAAGGTTTATTTTGTTTCGTACATTGTCATTTCATTCTGGCTTTTTACTATGTACGCTTAAAATTCTAAAACCATTATTTTATACCATAACATCACAAAATCACATTTTTTAGTTAAATGTAAACAAAAACACACAAATTACTTTATACGAAAAAAAGTATGTATAAAACTGACAATTCAACTGATAAATCAGAAAAAAAGATGTTTTTAATCAGTTGAAAATGATTGAAATCAGCACTTCGAGTTGACAAACATTCTTGTAAATCTCGTAACTACACATTTTTTTCGGTAATGATCTCAAGCTTTGTGGCATGATATTATGATCAATCACGAAATCCCGATAGATAACATAGTTGTGGGTGATGTGATATAAAAGCTAGTTAAAAAAATAAACGTTTATATTTATTATCATTTATTTTGATTTTAGTTTTTAAGCCAAGTCGTGAAATTTCGGTAGCAACCTGATGTCGATATATTATTTTGATAAAACATTATCAACTTATTAAGATACTTTTTAACTGCGTTATACATGCTATGCAACTTTTAATGAACTGAACTTGTTTGTTGGTACTAATGTTATTTATTTCTTTTTAATACGCGCCGAATATAAAACTACTTTCGACTCCATCTTCAGATGGTTCAATACCATCTGGTTTTCAAAATGGATATTGGGACAATCTTTATGCTGCCTATGTTAAAAAAACTTTCATTCAATAATTACCCGCAGCATTTTTTAATTGATGGAATGATTCACTTTATTGAAGTTATGTCGTATTATCATTGTAATGTTTTTGATATAATGCCTAAATATGCTTGTAATGCTATTCGCTATATTGGATGGATCATGTTTAGCACCTATTTATTACTACATTTTTTAGTTTTAAGTACCATCGGTTGGTATCATTGAATGGGTATTTTACTTGTTCAAATAGGTTTCAAGTTACTTTTTACCCTTTTAAACCAATACAAACCGAGTGAAGAAATTGCGAAAAATAACATCATATATTTTTATCATCAGTTTTAATATTATTAATATAAATCGATCTTACAAATTATTCAATAATCAATGATTTTCTACCAAATACATGATATTTCGAAATTACAGCTGATGCCAATGCGTCAAATATTTTAAACTTGAAAGATCATACAAGATATACTCGATGAAAAAAAAATTGTAAGTCTTTAGAGATAAGCTCGAGGAGAAATCTTAAATATCAAATTAAAATCGATTTTTTTTTTGATTTTGGCCTTACCGGGGATCGAACCTAGACCTGTCTGGACGGTAGAACCAAGCTCTTACCAACTAGTAACTAGACCACAGAGGGCGACACTGTAGGTTCGTCCACTTGGTTGCAGGGACACAGCTTAATTTTTTTCAGAATAGATTTTTTAGTTACTAGCTCTTAAAATATTTTTTCAATTATTTTTCAGGGTTCATCATAAGTTCACAGAAACTGATGCTGATCCCCACAACGCCAAACGAGGATTCTTCTTCTCACATATCGGTTGGTTAATGCTTAGAAAACACAACGATGTCTTTGTCAAAGGAGCTTCCGTCGACATGTCCGACTTGGAGAAAGATGCCATCGTCATGTTCCAAAAGAGGTATGCTTAATCATCATATTATATTGATTTCCTTGAATAAATGGGCCATTTAAATGCTTTATTTATGTATTAGATATGTGCGCCTTTGACGCCCTTTAATAAGGTTGGGCGCATAAAACGTTTTAATTGCTATTTCTAATATTTCTGAATTGAAATTATTGTTGATTCATTACGAATCTATTTTTTAAACAATTGATTAAAATTGCTTGTCTAGTTGGTATTAAAAAGGGAAACCAGGTTGCACGGTTGACTCAATACTAGTTATCTAAAATAGTTTTTATGAATTTCTAACATGAAGATTCAACAAAATCTTGACTAGGAAAACATGTTATAATAAGACAATCGATACTAGCGACACCCGTGAAATATTAAATGCACTTACAGCTATCACGATATTGTATCATATTACATGACCGACAAGTATTTTGACACTCTTTAACATGAGTATTTAATGAAATAGTCGATATTTTTGGCTTCGGTTTTGGAGTTTTCTAGATTCAAAAATGCATTCAATAACTAACAGATTTTTTTCAAATGTATGGATTAGTCTTCTAATTCCGAAATCAAGGTTCCCGAGCAATTTAGCGATTCTGTTATCCCGGGATTCACTACAGCTCATAAAATCCCTTAAAAATCTAAACAAAATCAAAGCTCTCACACAATTCAATAACTGTGGAATCTGTCAAATCGTCACTTCGAGTTCACTACAAATTCTGGAATCTCTTAATTACCCACCTTTTTCGGCAATGATTAATCCCAGCTTCATAAATGGGTCCTGAATTGAATGTATTAGTATGGATGTCATCTCGTAACATTAAAAAGAGCTAAACACTTGTCATTTTCTAGCCTTATTCTATTCTTCTCTCTTCGAAAAATAAAAGCGAGTAGAAAACAGCGTAGAAACATTTCTGTCGAGACAAGCTCCATTAGGAGTCCATTTTCTTTACATAAGAAGTAGAAATAGTTCCAAAATTAACCAAATTCTAACAAGGGATTAAAAAAATCATTTTACAATATTGATGTACTTAATATTACGTATCACATATGTATGTATAACACAAGAATAGTCGTTAATTGTATATCTTTCTCTTCAAGGACTTACTTGGTATTGATGCCCCTGATGTGCTTCGTTGTACCGACTTGGATTCCTGTCAAGCTCTGGGGAGAAAACGTATGGGTTTCCTGGTACGTAGCCAGTGTCTGGAGGTTCACAGTATCTCTGAACTTCACCTGGTTGGTGAATAGTGCTGCTCATATCTGGGGAAACAGACCCTACGACAAGTAAGCTATATTTTATTATGTTCAAATGAGGTAATAAATCCAGATTTAGAGTTAGTATAGCAAAACTCAATACGCTTCTTTTACAAAAAAAATAATGTGTCTCACAGCACATATTGTTTTTTTGCAAAAACAATATTTTTCTTAGAATTATTTTTTTATTTGAGTGTATATTAATTAAGCATTACTTTCTTATTTCTGTGTATACCATTTTTCATTTGTGGTATGCCGATGAAACCTGTACACAGAAAAGGTTGCGGGGCATTGCAGTTTATTATGATAGCCGCTCTCTAGGATGCAGGTTTTTGGAATCTGCATAAATTACCAAAATAATTTAATTTAAAAAATGAAATCCACGTGATTAGGGAAAATTACAAAAACTTCATTACCGGGACCGGTTTACACTTCATAAGTGCGAATTTGTATTTTTAAGAGTCGCCAAATTTATAGTACCCAAAATACTTTTGATAGTTTTATGCTTAAATATCGTTTTTGTTTTGAAAATACTGATTAGTTTTCTTTACATATCAAAATTATAAAAAAATCGATTAATTATTTGTCCGGTCATATTTATTTTTTCAATAAATACAATTCATTCGAATTACTAAAAGCTATATTTAATTTAAAAAAAAACAGAATAAACAAAAATATTTACGATTATACAACGTATTAAACTACAAAAGACTGTTTATAGAAAAAAAAATCTATTACTAAAGTTTTTACGTTATTATTTTGTTCTTCTGTGAATCGTGCAAAAACAAATAATTCGTGTAAAAATATAATATTCGTTTTTTTTACTGGAACATGTTACTTCAAAACCGTGTATATTATACAAGACGTGTAAAAAGAGAGTGAGTGTATTTTTATTTTGTTGTTTTACTGTACTTGCGTTACTTTTGCATTTGAAAACACGTCCGTACATATATAATTAATTAACGAATTCGAATAAAAGAATATTTAAGGGCGGCAACATTGAAAGCTGGTGACAATATAGAGAATATTTTTATCTTTATTATTTAACATACTGAATACATACAATGAATGGTCTGGAAACTAAGAAATTTGTTATTTGTTTATACTTTGTCTAAGGATTTTTTTAAACATACTTTCTTTGTTAGGAATTTTTGTTGAGTTCGTCCGTGTTATGACGGACCGATGACCAACGCAAAATCGTGTTTGGTTGGCCCAGATTTAGTGGAAAATTTAAAACATTCGGTCGCTAACCAGACATCATACATCGTGTTTATATTTGGGTGCATTGTGCAAGAACGAATGTCACAGCGTAATAAACGTCACGATATTATGACAGTGTGTTCGTTTCATTTGTTTAACTTATTTCGCAATATTATCAACAGTCGATTAGTCAATATATTTTTTATAAATGCGTAGTTATATCGACTGTGGAAAGGAAAAAAGACGTAACTCACACATAGCAAATTTTATAGGAGGCACAAAAAGGTGTTTTGATGATTTTGGGACATATGCAAATTATGAAATATACACAACCGAAGAGCGGGGAGTCTTCTAAAATGGTGTTAAATTGACATAATCTAATATTAATTAAAGAAATTGCCAGTGAAAAACCTTTTTTTTCAGTCTTTTTTCTTGATTTCAATTTTCACAAGCTCATCTTTTTTCAAACTTAAAAGCTAAATTTAGATACTAATTCGACATTTTCAGCTTACATCCTTTTGATAGAACGTTTATCAAGTAAGATACATTGTGATAATTAAAAAAAGTTGTTTTGAAAAAAACTGTAGGTTACGTTCTTTTTCCTTTCCACAGTCGATATATATAAGATAAAATGAAATTATTGAAAAATTTTCAAGTTTCATGCATTGTGATTATCGAAAAAAAAGCTATCCTTTTCCCTTTCCACAGTCAACATGTATATGGCTACCATTTTGTAACTCAGTAAAAATAGCCGTGTTCGAAAAGTCACTTTTAATTATTGTGTATGATCGTAAATTCATTTTAAAATAAAAAAAAATACGTATTTTGATCTAAAACATGAAAAAACATGACTTCATTTAATTAAATATTTTGCCAATGTCAATTTTTTTTTAATATAAATTAAATTTGATAACTTCCACATATTGTGACAGGCGTTTCGTAAGCCTTGCAATATTCTGTCTGGAGATGCTTCTTATAGTGCATGTTACAATTTGTAGCATAGTATGTGGAGTAACAAAGTTACAAAATAAAAAAATGTTATTTAAATTTATTAATTTTTTGCTATATATATATATATGTTTCAATGAATTAACATTCTCATAGCTATGCGGTGAGAAATCACAAAACAAATGTTAATTATAAATGTTTAGACATAAGACGTATTGATATTGAAAAATATGAAGAGTTTATTGCATATATTAAACTTCCTTAGCTGAAAAACTTTTACAAATAATATCACATACTAGACGATATCGGCTTAATTTCATTGATCAATATCCCTGCGAAAAAAATGTTTAATGTTTACTATTAACCTTTTCACCGCGTATGACATCTATGCATGTCCTAGCGAACATGCCCTCAGCGCGTGTGACACGTATATATGTCATGGAAATTTCAAACCCTATATAAGAGCTATCTATTGTGTTAAAATTGTATAACTTGGTTGAAAATATTACTAAATGTATATTTTACCAAATTAAATAGATGGCATTAGTCAAAAAAGATTCAATATTGGCTAAAATAATTTATTTATGGAACACGCCGTGAACATACGTCACCAAAACAAGATTTTGGATAGTGTAAATAAGCGGTCGAGTGCGGTTGAAATTGAAATTGTTCCGAGAATTTAATATTATAAGCATAGTATGGTGGTGGAGCAGTGTTCTTGGTTGCGCGTGGCGGTATTTTGCAATATGGCGACGTCACGCCGCAATTGTATGAAGAATGATTATTGTTGAATTAAACCAAAAATACAAGAAATATATTATATTTTATTATTTAAAAAGTAACTTTGGGTGACAATTAATATATTTGATTAGTTAAAAAAATATTATAACCTATTTTTATAGTCGAAAACGCGATAACAATATCCGCAAAAAAACAGCCGCGTACAGGGCATGTTCGCTAAATTTGGTGACGCGGGCAAAGGGTTAAGAAGAAGTATCATAATTTTTAATAAAAAAAATGTGCTTTAATTAATATTCATAATTCGATAAAGAAGCAAATGGATATTATTTAATAAACAAGTTACAATATTCGACTGACTCTCCAATTTGTCGCTATTAAGTGTGTAGTGCACTGAATGTGTGTATGTATGTATGCGTATGTGTGTGTACATGTACGGATGCAGTATGGGGAAGCATATAGAATGTAATTTGCAAAATAGTGCATATGGAGTTCCCGTGAACTTCTTATCTCTGTAGCGATCGCGCCCTTCTGTCTGCAAACGATGGTAAGGGGATGCAATTTACAATTCTTCAAAAACTTTATCGATGAAGGAGACTAGAAGAACCTTGACGTTAGCGCGTCCTGGTACTTGAAGCTCCATAAATTTGATATCCAAAAAAAAAAAAAAATGAGTCAATAGAGCAAAATAATTTGTATCACTTATTTATTATAAAATTTATTGTCTAATATTGACAAGTATTTAATATTTATGCATGTATTTATTTTCGTGGAATTTAAATAAATACAAGCGCAAATTTTGCCTATTGATTGATGACTAACTAGCAGGTGCTCGTTCTATAGCTTGAGGCAATTTCTGCCAAACAAAATCAATGTAAAAAAAACTCGCTCAAAAGTGTACCAGAGAAAATTCTCATTGATATTCTTCCGTTTGAATCGTATGATAGTATATTATTGAGAGAGAAAATAAAATGCACCATGCGTAAGCGTATTTTATATTAAAAATATCATTCCTATAGTCTTTATACTGTCCCAGAGTTTGTTTCACTTATAATTCATAACGTATGTATGTTAATATGCTCTAGAATTTTCAATCAATATTAGAAAAAAGCGAGAATGGGTAATTTTTGTGATGCAGTTTATAATAAGAAAAGATTCTTACACAGCAGTCAATTATATGATCACGAACATTTAAAACTGATCGTTCACTTGTTAACATATATATAATTACAAAATGAGAGCAAAGAATTGTACATATTTTTTTAAATAACGTTATATTTTTCTGTATACAAATACATTTAACAACATTAGAACAGTGGTTTCCAACTTTTATGTTACTACGCCTCCCTTTGAAGAAAAAAATATCTTCGCGCCAACCCATCCATTATGTCATATAAATATATATAGTAAATAAATATTTTGGACTGCTTGCGGCTCCCTTTGCAATAGTCCATGCCTTCCAGGTTAGAAATCGCTGCATTAGATTGTATAACTTACATGGACCTACAAGCAATACGATGCTCTAACTTATTTTAATTTTAAAACGCTTAAATACTTCCAGTAATAAGACCTAAAACTTTGCGATCAGATCAGATCTTAGTCCAGCGAACAACTCTTGGAAAATGTCAATGTACAATTCTGTTTTTTTTTTAAATTTTAATTATCATATTGAGTTATTGTTTGCGATAATTTTTCTCCTCGATTTGATAGTGAGTGACTTAACAAAATCCCATTATTGTGCCATTTTAAATCTTCTTCATAGCTGTTACGATTGGCGGTTGTCATTTTATTTATTCTATTACAACATATTAAACTGATAAATACCGGTCTTGCTTTTTTACTAAACGTTCACTGCAGCTGAGTTCTGAATCCTCCATTATCTCACTGAATAATCTTTTGCAGGAATATTGGTGCCACTGACAACGTCGGAGTAGCAATCATGGCTATGGGAGAAGGATGGCACAACTATCACCACGTCTTCCCATGGGACTACAAAGCGGCTGAACTTGGAGACTATGGCTCAAATCTCAGCAAAGGTTTTATTGATATCTGCGCATGGTTAGGTAAGGAAATTAATTACATAATACTTTTTCTCGTTAATAATGAAATCTGAAACGGATTTTTGCGATAATCACGATATGTGTCACTGCCCCTAAAATATTCGACATCTAATGAGCTATAGCATATAGTAATTATATACATTATGTATTGTTATATTAAATTTTATTCAAACTATTTTTTAAAAAAAAGGTGATGAATAGATTACGATTATAGCACTGTTAATAATATCATATAAAAAAGTAACATCGATTATATTCATGATGTTTTATTCAATCAGATTCAATTATTTTTTATTTATGCTTCGAGCCTTTTAAGTTTTGTATCTGTTATATAATTAAAATAAAATATTACTACAAAACTAAATACTCTTACAAAACCTTAAGACAAATCAATAATTCATAAGACGTGGGATGCTATTTGATCTGATATTAAGAATTTAAAAATGTTTGGATTTACATATATTTATATTTTTTTATGATCAATTCTCACTATAAAATTTGATGAAATAGGAATAAATTACAAATAATTCATAATTTTCACATATTTTTGTTTGAATTTAGTTTACCAGTTTGAAGGTAAAATTTTTTGAAATAATAACTCTTTTCTGCGGTCTTAACTAAGTCATTATAATGAACCAGGCTTGAAATTTATCAAAAATAAATTTACAAATTGCCTATTGGGCTGTTAAAACGAAAGAGGCTTTATTGCTGTAGCGTACATTGTATTATTAAAAAAGGTTTGTTATCAAAATCAGCATCACTAATATTATGACATATTAATGTTTATGTTTGAGACTTGTTTCAAAATAACGTAATATCCAAAGAATTTTTAAATATATTTTTTCCGTAAGTGAAACTTTTAATACATTCAAAAGTAATCGAATAGTGCTTCGAATTTTTTTTTTTCAAAATCTTGATTAATTAATTCAATTAACTGTGAGGTTTTTTACCTCTCAAAATGTCAATCTGATGAAAAAAATATATTGTTAGTTAATAGCGTGTTTCTGAAGTTCTGTATTTTTTTTTAAATTGTGATCCTTTTTTACACTACCAAATTTTATATACTTAATAAATTAAAAAAAAATTTGAGTATCCCAAATGGAATTCCATAGAGATGTTGATTATTTTAATTTATTGAAAATAGTATCTTTTTTCATCTAAATGTGAAAAAGAAGCGATATTGGTAGAGGGAATGGAAACGATATTTTTATAAGTAAAATAATTCATCCTTATGATGAGAGCGGGTTTAACTATACCACTAATTTTATGAATAGTACACAGACGTAAATAAGAGAATTTAACTATCATTTCCTTTTTTTTCAGGATGGGCTTACGACATGAAAACAGTCTCCGCTGAAATGGTGAAGAAACGTGTAGCCAGAACTGGTGATGGAAGTCACAAATACAGCATAGAAGAAAAAGCACTTCATGATAAAGCTGATGCTCACGATCACGAACACTCTCACGAAAACTCCGTTTGGGGATGGGACGATAAAGATATGACAGAGGAAGAGCGGTCATGTGCTGAATATATACATAAGAAGGATAATTGATAAGGGTGAAGAGTCGACTGGGGGATGAGAAAAATATCAACCAGCGCAATATTTATTTAGTTATAAGATTTCAATGTGGTTTATGAATAAAAGGTGCCTGTTGAGTGTGATTGGATGAACACGAAAATTGTTTTTAAATATGAATGACTTCAGAAAATAGTACTAAGCGATGTTATGAATTGTATCTAATTTTAAAATGGATGCAATACATTATGTGACTGTCACATACGAAATTAGTTGATAACATACTGATACATATGTTTCCTAAGTTTTATTAAAAGGAAGCTATTAAAAAATACCAATTTATTATAACTACAAAAGCAATATAAATTTTAATTATATTGCTTTAAAAAAAGAGTATTTCTATTCTTAATAAAACTTTGTGTAAGTGGATTTAGTTGACTAATTGAGAACTGAATTTACAATATAATGACGGTTTTTTTAAATAAAAATAACTCAATGCAATTCTATATGATACATCATTTTAATTAAATATAAATTAATTTGAAACGAGTAAAAAATTCACAATTTTTTAGGATAATTATGTAATACGTTGGTCCATCGTGTACAAAACATATTGTTTGAATCTTATTCCGTTCGTATCATTTAGTATTGTTAATATTTGCTCAATAATTTTATATCTTTATTAAAAATAAGAAAAAGAAAACTATTTTTAATAGATTGATAAATTTTAATATAGTTAATTTTAGAATTACAATTAAGACTGGTTTTTCTAAATACATACAAATATTTTGATTCAATTTTTATACTTCCTAGTAAGGTTTACTTAAATTATATAAAACACGTGAAAATAATCTTAAAGAAAATGATTATATTTTAAAGGTCGATTATATAATTTATTGAAATATAAAAAAAATATACACTACATAATGCCGACTCATTTGTATATAAAATATATTTTTATTGAATGATCTAAGTTTTACAATTGTAACATGTATAGTTTTGCAAATTGAAATTTTGAACAATGCAATATTTTTAAACATAATACTTAACTTACATACATTTTGAAAGGCCAGAAATTTTTATGTCGCTTGTTAAAAATAAAAAAATATGCAATCATTTTTATACATTCCATTTAAAAATTATAAAAAATGAAATTTTATGAAAATTCCCCAACATTAATTGCTTATACAATCTGTTTATTCCTGGAACAAAACAAGGGTAATTAATAATCTTTAGCAAATAAAGTATTGGAATTGAAATATTTAATATATAGTTTAATTAAATACACTAACAGTGTGACGGGATCAACTTCTTGATGAGAGATGAGTGAAAAGGGTTCATTCGTATTTTTATTATAAATTGTATTCACCAATAAGATTTAGAACAATGTTTTTGGTTTTGTAAAAAAAAAAACAGTTATTTATTAAATAAATTTAAAAAAATATACGATTTTTATTTTAATACACTTGATTTACGTAGAAGATAAGGAACATGAAAAAAAAGGTAAATTAAAAATTACTAAAAGGTAATAAACATTTGCCTCAAATCGTCGACTCTGTGGCGCTATGTGAAGAAACTTCAGCTGACAAAAAACACGCGAGTTGCATTTCTAAGCGATCCATCTGTCAAAGATTGCCAAGCAATTGCTGACTATCTGTAACGACATTTTAGATTGATTTCGTTTCCGCCGAATTTTTGCAATTTCGTCTCATCGAAGTACGACCTTTCGATGGTTTCGGCGGTAACTTTGTGGAAGTTCATTTTAATATAAAATTTAAAATAACTTTGATTATTCCACGTTTTGTGCATCTTCAGACCTACTATCGCAAAGTTTGCTTAAGTAATGAAGCAAGATTGATTCTAACATTTTTAAATTACAAAATGGAGTTTGGAGTTTGGGTTTTTTTTCCTTTTAAGGGAAGCAAGGAGGGGGTTATAGAATCGAAACAAAGCAAATAAATATTATCATACTAATGATTAAAACTACTAACATTAAACATTACAAACTATTACACTAATGAGCTGCAATCAATCAGATAGGTTGGTGGTTACTCTATTAATTGGAAACAATGTAAGTAATGGCGAACAACCTGTCCTATAAAGAATATTATTTAATAATATTTGTTATATTTCAAACTCCTTTTTGTAATTTCACAATTGAAAAATGTTAGAATCAATCTTGCTTCATTACTTAAGCAAACTTTGGGATGGTAAGTCTGAAGATGCCTCTGAAAGAGGCGAAACACGTGTCACAGTTAGTAACACAATACGTGGAATAATCAAAGTTATTTTAAACGTCCTCATCATCAAAGTGTTCCCGAACATCATTGTTAATCACAAACATCACAATTGGTTGAGTGAACGAGCAATTCTTGCAGCAAATAAAAAAGATGTAGATCATTTCAACTTCACAATTCAAAATCAAATCGTTGGTCTACTGCATTCCTTTAAATCTATCGACTGTGCCACGTGAATTACACCATTTCAATGTTATTAAAATACTTTTCATTTTGAATTTTGCACATTTATTGAACTTAATTCATTTTGAGTATTCATTTAAACTGAATTTAATTCAGCCAATAAATTAACACAACATTTATTGATTCTGAGGCGGTACGAAGTTCGTCGGTCAGCTAGTAATAGATATTTTAATGACATTAAAGTTATTTAGTGCGGTAGTTATTCTTTTAAAGAATTATTAAAGGAAAAATATTTAAATTTTTTGAAATAATAGAATCTTTGATATTTCTTATAGACTTGAACCAATTGTAGCTTGTTTGAATTTTCACATGGGCTCCAAATAATGGATCCATATTCAAGCGTCCTAGAGTGACTATAGAAAAATGAAGCGTGTAAAGCACAGTTGGGTTTTTAAATGGTTTGCAATGTCAAACAATTAACCCAAGAAGTTTGTTAGCACGCAGTACAATATAAGTTATATGCAAATGAAAGGTGAAAGAAGAGTCGAATCTTATTCCAAGATCAACAACTTCAGATAAAGCATCATTAAATATAGGATAGTTATATGTGATGGGAAATTTTAAGCGAGAGAAGGAAATATTTCGAAATGTCGAAGTCGAGCTTGTTTTTTATAGACCATTTTAAAATCGCATTATATTATAATTGTCACCTTTTTGGTTGAATTCTGATATTAAATGAGATCTTCCTGTTTGATTTATTATATTAAGCATCACAGGAATCACAGTCAAGTAAATAAATACCACTTTGCTGAGAAAAAACCGTTCTAATCATATCAAATAAATGCGTAATCTATATATTAATAGTCGATAAGCTCCGTACGTCCGTCCGTCCGTCCGGTGTCCCCGATTTCACACCTTCCAGTCTCCACTTTTTTATTCATACTAAATCTATATATTAATAGTCGATAAAATAATCACTCGCTTTTCACTTTTCACAAATGTGTGCGTACTGATGTCCTCGAGTCTTTTTCTTCTTCTACGAAATGTACATATTTGTTTGCGAACTTGAAAATTAATAGTTAACCGTCCAGAGACGAGAGCTTTTTTCCGATAAAAAAAATATTTTCTAAGCCATATTGAAGTCACGGATAACTTTTATTTCTATCGAAAAAAAAAAAAAAACGCAAAGTCGTTGTATAGAAACCCCGCATGACTATATGGTCATGCTCATCCTTTTATTACCGTGTAATGTTGAGTACGGACAGTAGTAAGGACAAAAGTGACCGTATGGGCTTGCAAACATTCGGGGTTGAAATATAGCTAAACGTGATTTTTTTTAAAATATTTACAATTTGACCTCTTTAGATCAACATAATTTCAAAACAAATATATTAGCAAAATAACTGTAAATAATTTTATGTTTTTATAAAAAAATATCCAACAGTTTCAAAAAGTAAATTAAAAAAAACGGAAATTCAAAAAATCACATGTGCTTTTGGAGACCGTTCCTGTTCCCACGGCTGATGACTAACTGTAGTCCGTACCCTTCTTAACAAAATATGAGCGAAAGCAACGATATTCAGGTAGAAAAAGTATGAATAGTGGGATCAATAGACAACGGTGTTTTGTGTGACCATATGGTGACGCTCGTCCTTGGAGGGTTAATGAAATAAAATAAAATAAAATTAAATTAAATTAAATGAAATAAAATTAAATAAAATTAAATTAAACTAAATAAAATTAAACACGATGCAACAAAAATCTCACGTTGCTGGGCAACGGGCTTACAGCTAGTTAGTACTAAATAGTGTTGTATTTTTTTTAACACGATCGCTTCTTTGCATAATCTTTGTGTTATAGTGACATCTCGTAGAAGACGAATGAACTAACCATTGATAAAGTTATCACAGAAGAGAAAAGAGAATGAATACATAAAATATAACCAACATATTTTTTTATTGTCTCTATTAAATTAAGGAATTTAATTATAATAATGGCCCTTGGACAAATATCGATAAGTGTATTATTTATGAGTGTAATTTAATATTATCATATTTTTTTTTACGTACCAGAGGCATCTATGACTACATTTTAAAACATCTTATTTTGCTTAAAATATTTTACTAAATATGTATTACGAGAAAATAAACAAATGTTTTCCAAATATGCTTTTATTTGATGCTTAAAATATTGAAAGATCTTTCATGAAATATTTGTAAAATTTAAACGTGCATACTTATTGTTTTTATTTTACTAAAACTACGGGAAATATAGTGATGAAAAGGTTTTTACCGATATCTATTCAGTAAAAACAGTAAAACATATATTAACATAAATCCACTAATTTTTCATCAGTTTTTATTAGAAATTTATAGCTAATTAAGACGTATTGAAATATAAACTATTAGATTGAGAGTTATTCAATTTAAGAAAAAGTTCAGTGATATGAAACTGTTACCTGTTTCACAAAGCTAGCTGTATTTAAAATAATAATAAACAATGCTTTGGTTGTATGAATTTATTGAAAAAAATAAGAGGTTTGACCACGCCACTAGCTTCCTGTTTATTTTATATCGTAAACTGTTAGTAAAAAAGATTAATAAAGAAAACTTTTAACAAATGGGATCATTTTAATATGTATTATACATTGCTTAATTGGAATTACTCACACAAATGTTTGTTAAAAAGTAAAATACATTTTTCTTCTTATGAACAGATGACGCTGTTTACTTTTTTTCTAACCTTGAATTATTATAATGTAAACGTTAAAAAGTATCAGTTTAAAACGATCTCTCGTTTATTTATAATTATTATACCTAAATACTTACTTTAATATAAATATATATATATTTAAGCTCTTCTTGATTTCACTGATAAAAGAAATATGATGTTTAATTCTTTTACAGTACATATTTCCGTAAAGTTGTTAACTATTCATTCTTGAAAGTCAGTCAATATATTTATAAAACAGTTTTACAGGTTTAAGTTAACACGAGAATACACAACTGACGGAAAAAAAACGTTTATATTGTTTCTCAGTGGCGGATTATCCTGTAAGCATTTGAGGCGCGCGCTTGAGTCCTCCGAATCTTAGGTGCCTCAAAATAGCTCATATAATATAATCAATATACTTTTTGTTCCAATTTTTATATATATGTTTACTATTTTACTAGAAATTTTCTGACGTTTGTATGTTATCTAAAAAACTGGACCTCCAAATTTTATTGCGCCTGAGGCCCCTCATGTGCTTAATCCGCCACTGTTGTTTATTAAACGTTAAGTTTTGTAGAACAACATATCATGTCAATTTAATTGAATAATAATAAAAACGGTAAAAAAAATCTTGGACAATAAATTGTCTATAAGTAAGGTTTGTAATATCGGTGACTTCCTAAAAACGTATTGAACAGTGTGTTAATATGTGAAAAGTAAACGTGGCATAGTGATTAAAAAACTCCTGAAACGATTAAGGTGAAATCGATAGATCTTCTTGAGACGTTAAGATGAAATTCAAACGATTATACTCCGACCACAATTTGAAGTGCTCAATATATCAAGTTTGCAATTTTCCACAGGAAATTGTTGCGATCTCTAAGGCTTTTGAGCAAGTTAAGCAGGTTCGGAGAATGTGTTACGCAGCGTCTATTGGCAATGAGGCCAAGCTCTAAATCAACCCAACAGGTTTTATGCACTGGACATAAAAGTTAAACAGTTACAGCGAGTTACAGACGGTTAAAGCGAGAAAATACTGAGAGAAAATTAATTGTAACAATTACGACAATGCAGTTTTTGACACTTATACCAGTAATGCAGAAGCGCCCATGGAACCCATAAGCGCAAGAGGCACGCGATTGGGTCTCCGAATCTTTGGGGCTTCAAAAAAGCATATATTATGGAATGCTCATATATTTCTTATTATTTTATGTAGACTTTTGCAAAGCTTTTGTGTTATTCGGTCCTTTAAAGTAATTACTAGTAAGTATCTACTGCAGTTATTGGCGGATCTAAGGGGGGGCTATGGGGGCCATGCCCCCCCTGAGAAGATTTTTTTTTACCATTTTTCTATTTTATCAAAATTTTATTGTGAAATGGGCTCTTTAATTGTTTAGTTTACTATGTTTTATGGAATACATACTTAATTATGAATTGTCTATTTTTATATAGATATATTATTTTAAAATCAACTTCAGTGGCCCTTTCCTGGGACGATTTCTGGATCCGCCAATGACTGCAGTGATACACAAACCCAAAATGAAATATATTGCGGAATTAAAACTAAACACGAAATTTCGATCAAAATGATCGATTAATGGATGCATCCCTACTTTTGCACAACACTATTACAGTACGGGTATCGTTTTAGAATGTTTTGTTCCAGAATATGTAATTAAAAAAATCCATGTTATGACTATTATTAATTTGTTTTCATAACAATGCATACGTTCATAATTTTTATATTTTTTTGTATATAACATACATAATTTTGCATGCTTGATAAATAGGGCGTACGTAGACTTTTAAAGTTATACAGAAATGTAAATCTTTGGTTACAAGGTTTGTTGAAAATAATGTTTGATTTTTGCAATTTTTTACTTCTACAACAATCTTTGCCCCCAAAGATGTACATTTCAGTAAATCTGTTATTTCTCATAACTGCCAACATCTATATATGTCCTATGTTTTTAAACATGCGATATGAACAATTTTTCATACAAGGCAAGAATCGATATTTATCGATATTAATCGACAACTATAACACAATTGTGCGCAAAAAAATGCTTACAAACTTCAATAGAATATATCTCCTCGGGTAACAAACTAATTAATTTTTCACTCAATACTTTGTATTCTCAAACGAATCCCAAACCAATAGTAATACGTTTAGTGCAATACATTAATTATTTTCCTAAATTCTTGTAGTAGGAAGATTAATACAATACTTTGAATACTATTTATTTGAATATAGTCGACCGCTGTGGTCTAATTGGTTAGAGCTTGCTTTACCGATCAGGTGGGTCTGGGTTCAATTCCCGGTAAGGTCAATGTCAAATTGGATTTTTTTTCAATTTTAATTTGAGATTTAAGACATGGGTGTTTGTTAAGTCAATTCTCCTTGAGTTAATCTCATGTGACTTTCAAAAATTCTCATCGAGTATATCTCGTGTGATCTTTCAACTTCAAAATATTTGACGCATTGGCGTAAGCTGTAATGTCAAATATTTTTTTTAATTTATAATTAAAATAAAATAAAATAATGCAGAAATGCATACTCACTTTTTTTCATTTTTTTAGTACTTAGTGCCTCTTTTATTCCCAGTATTCATTGGTAATATTGTAAAATTTCTATCTTGGATAAAAATATAAATGGACTAAACATTCATTTTAATTCATATTATCGTATTTACCAAAAAAAGATGGGAAACAGCGTTGTTGTGCTTATTATTACTAATTTAGAGATTGTCATTATGTATTCTAAATGAAAAGCGAGGGCATTTAGTCATTCTTTATTATTAAAATTAAATGTATAAAATTACAAAAAGATTCAAATAATACAAAAAATAATTGTGTTGGTTTATCTGTGAGGCACAACACATACACTCTGTCTGCAAACTGTGCACATTAAGTGCATTAAGCGTCGAAATAAAAATGTGACATTTCTCGTGTTTTTTAAATCGTGGTTGTTTCATGATAAAAATATGCAAAAAAACCTATTATACAATCAGTTTGATATATTTTTTAAACTTTACCCGCTACCAATACGAACTCTCAATTCACGATTAAAACATATTTTAAAGTAGAACTGTTTGTAAGTCAATCGCCTAAGTAAGTTTCTCATAGAGTGTAAGGATAATAAGGGTGTTGGATATAAATTTATAAATTATTGTGGTAATGTATTATACTCAAACGAAAAAAAGTGTTTTACCACTTTATTCCTTTATTTTTAATTTTAATAATGGAAAATATTTACATGAATATATAATACTTATCTTTTGAAGTGATTAATTAAAAGCAAGATATCTCAGTCTCAACGTCGCAGTGCATAAAACGCACACTTAATAAATAACTAAAAAAAGGTATGCCGTCAAAAATTGCATAATTAAAAAATATATTAAAAATGGCAAGAATTTAATAATACGCATAACATTTTATATGTTGTTCCAACTATCCATACTTTTTAAATTTACTCCCGGGATTACCCCTGTTATATTCCTCTTCAAAATTATTGCTATATCTTTCACCTTCTTCGAATTCTTCTTCCTTAAAATGGTTCATATTAAAATTCGGAGGGAACTTATTATTCTGGTGCTCAGAATAACTATCGCTTATGTCGAACATATCTCCATCGTATGCAGGAGTCGCTACATCTGGAAATGCTTTAAAGCCGTGCAGAGGAGGATGCTGGAAGTTGGGCCTGTTGAAGCTTGATGAACCTTCGCGATGGGTGTGTGGATGGAAACTGTCATGGTGAATATTTGGCGTATGCTTTTTCTCGTTTTTATAACCACTGTTGACGTAAATTACTTTCTTATCGTAAGAATCGCTGAAGGCGTTGTTCCGCATCAAAGTAAATATCGCACCCATCAATGCCATCTGATTAAGCATTCCGACACCCATGATCATCATCTTCAAGGCTGGAAGAATGAATGGCAGAATCGCTGACATTATCAGAGGCGGTATTAGAAGCATCGGAAGTATTCGGTAGAAAGCTTTTTTAGGGAATTTCATTCCTCTTGGCAGTTGCATGTCCGGATCTAAAAAAAAATATTTATAAATAAACATATTTTCCAAAAATTAATGGTAATATATCGATCGTCCATTTTTTTTTTTAAACCATGTCCGCTCCCAATGTAGAGCATATGGACTCCTAATGGAGTTTATCTCAACAGAAGTGTTTCTACGAGAACTGCTTGTTACTCAGTTGCTCAACCTCTCTTTTTCCAAAGAGAGTAAGGATAGAAGAATAGGGCTAGGACAGGATTAGTGGTAAGCTAATCGCTCTCGATACGCTCCGTTCATAGGATAAGATGGGTGAGAGGGGGGAATTCAAGACATCACATACATCCATGCCTTTGAACAGAAGTTCATAAATCGATTGAAAAATCAATTTATAAAACTGTCCGTACCGGGAATTGAACCCGGGCCCTCTGTAGCCGAAGCCAACAACGTTGACCACTCGACCACACAGGTCTTAGTTACGAATAACTTGTTTTGCGATTGTCGGAATAGCAATATTTAAATTTTAACCATAATTTAAGTATTATTATACATTTTATTAACAGGTGTTTACAACTGTACTGTGTTATCATTGTTTTGCTATATTTTAATCATTTTTACCAATTCTTCTCTTTTAGATAGATCCAAAGCACTAACATTATTGAAGGAACATAAATCTTAAAAGCAAAAACATAACAAATATTTCTTAAGATGTCCCAGTACAGTTTTAGACAGCGAGATTAGGTACTTAAGTTGGGTTCAGTAGTAGGTCATTACAAATATTTGTGTATAGATTTAAAAAATACCAACATTTAGTATTATTCTTTGAAAAGTTATCGGCATTAGCTTTTTTGTGTCATTTTTTAATCATCTCAACTTAACTCCAATTTCTAATTTTCAGATTTGTTTAGTAATGAACTGGAATGTCGATATATTAATTGTTAAAGTAACAGTAATTGATCTTAGATGTAAAATCAGCAGGAATTATATAGACCGTATCAACGATCGTATTATGGAAATTAATATCTATGTGGCAAAGTATATAATATCAGCTTTTCAATTTATAATCTGTCATTATTAAATATGCAAATACGATTGTAATAATATCAAAAAGACTTAGGTTACTATCGATCTTACATCCAAAATACTCTACGGAATTATATGAAAGTGGATACAAAAAACGATTCTTTTGATTACAATGCCTCAAAGACTGTAATATTTTTTTTTAGAATATCTTAGTGCATATTACTTTTTTTGGTAAATGGTGCCGGGAAGCTATAGCATACGTTATCGCTATATTAAAGCAACAGTAGAATAAATCGTAAATGCTGGTTTCAAAATAATTGATCATTGTAAATAGTTATTTTGGTTTATTAACCTTTTAGCTGCCGTAGAAAAAAGTACGTAATTACTAGGGCGTCCAATCCCGGGATCCGGGATCCCGTAATCCCAGGATCCCGTTCAATTTTCTGATCCCGAAATTCCGGGATTGAGATGGCCGCGATCCCGGGATTTCGGGATTGAGAAATTTTTAGCAAATTCTCGAAATTTACACGAAATTGGCAAATCGGAGATTTCAAACTCCTCGGTGAGCTAAAAAAAAAAAAACGAGTTTTCGTGAGATTCTGGGAAAAAGTATACCAAATCGGAGATTTCAAATTCTTCGGTGAGCTAAAAAAAAAAAAAACAAGTTTCCGTGAGATTCCGGGAAAAAGTATAGCAAATTGAGGATTTCAAATTCCTCGGTGAGAAAATCTCAATCCCGGGATTCAAAATAAATCAATCCCGAAACCCCGGGATTGGAAAAAGGCTTCGGGATTGGATACCCTAGTAATTACCTATCACGCCGGCTTTAATTTGCAATTATTAATTTAATTAGTTATTGACTTAGTCAACTAGTAACTGGCGTGTTAAGCACGAAAATTTTTACAAGGTATCTAGTCTGTGGCAGCCATCGAGTAAAGTGTCTTTTAGAGTTTATGGTAAAAGATAATATAATGTTTAAATTTGAATTGTTCAAACTATCTACATTCTCACAGATTTTGTCACTAACGATCCGGGTTTCGCCTTTCGGCATCTTCAGGCGTTCAAGTGCACGGATGAATTTGAACTGACGTTTAGTAAATGAATGTTTCGTGTTTATATAAGAAATAAATGTATCATTGAGTTCAAAGCCATTGCTGGCGAAAAGGATAAGCTCATAGGAATGCCCAAAGATTTGAGAAGTAAGTATTTTCAAGAACTATATTTTATTTGTTTGTCGGCAAAGGTTTTATGATTATATTTATATAGGGTACAAAAGTGGAGACCCATGTAGGTTGAGTATTTAATTTGTGGGCATTCCCATGAGCTTATCCTTTTCGCCAGCAATGGCTTTGAACTCAATGATACATTTATTTCTTATATAAACACGAAACATTCATTTACTAAACGTCAGTTCAAGTTCATCCGTGCACTTGAATGCCTGAAGATGCCGAAAGGCGAAACCCGGGTCGTTAGTGACAAAATCTGTGAGAATGTACATAGTTTGAACAATTCAAATTTAATATTGAAATTCCACCAAGCACCTTCAGTCGAAATCATAAATAATATAATGTTTATTTGTATACTATTATTTTTTCTAGTTATTCTACTAATCTCGCTGATGATTTGAAATTATAAGGCAATACCAAAAATTGTAAAAGTAAAATTTCATCAAAAAGCATTTTTTTTAAATTAAAATATTTTAGTGTTTCATTATAAAGGATTACCGTTCGGTAATCGATTGGCATTCTTATCTTAAAATCGACTTTTTCATTTAATCTTACTGTTGTTTTATGGTAGAGATATGTAAAAAAAAGTAGTTTTAAATGTAGTGGGTAAATGTGATGTGTGGGGGTAGATGCAATAATCTTAACGACAATACATGATCGTTTATATAATATAATATCGTTTAGTTTGGGTTTTATTTAGAGAGTGGTATGTAACACGAATTTGTTTTTAAAATGATATTTATCAAACGTTAAGAACCATCGGCAAATAGTTACTATTGTTATGAATCTTCGAGTATAAAGTTACACAACTTTTTAAATTCAGTAATTAATTTTCACTGTACACAAATAGCAAAAAATGAATTCTTACAAGACTATAACAATAATAATGAGTATTGATTTTTTTTAAACCATGTCTGCTCCCAATGTGGAGCATATGGACTCCTTATGAAGTTTATCTCAACAGAAGTGTTTCTACGAGAACTGCTTGTTACTCAGTTACTCTCTTTTTCCAAAGAGAGTAGGGATAGAAGGATAGGGCTAGGACAGGATTAGTGGTAAGCTAATCGCTCTCGATAAGCCCCGTTCATAGGATAAGATGGGTGAGAGGGGGGAATTCAAGACGTCACATACATCCATGCCTTTGAACAGAAATTCATAAATCGATTGAAAAATCAATTTATAAAACTGTCCGTACCGGGATTTGAATCCGGGCCCTCCGTAGCCGAAGCCAACAACTTTAACCACTCGACCACACAGGCGGTATTGCATTTAGTTAAACTAAATTTTAGTTCAATTGTTTTGGTACACTATGTTCATTTGTTATATTTTTTAAAAAACAGTGATAGGTGTATAAAGTTTTCAGCATTCATTCAGAATATAAAGTTGGTGATATATTATAAATTATAAAACACTTTTTAAGTAAATTTAAAAAAGTACCTCTCTTTATATCCAATGTAACAGATCCATTTGTTTCTGGTCTCAAGTCAACAGCAATTCCTGGATATATAAATAATTTCATAGTTTTATCTTTCAATAAATCTTTATACTTCTTGAACATTATTTTATCCAAATCGGACTCCTTGAACTGTTTATAATTCTCCCATTTAAAGTCCTGCTCGATCTCAGACTTCAGATCAAAATCAATGGAGACGTTTTCGGATATTTTGTTGCTTTTTATTATTCTTTGTATTCGGTCCATCCTTTGAATGAAAAATATCTTCAAGCAATCACCCAATCCTCGATTTCCAACACAGTTAAATATCCGAACGGGCCATATTTTCTCAACAGAATTGTTAGTGTCATTTTTATCTTGTATATTATTTTCTATTAAAGGAGAAAAACCAATAATATCTTCTCGGATTGCATTGTATTCTTTAATGTATTGCCGTAAAAATTCTATATTCAAAACAGATTTATTTGTACTTGTAACGTTGTTATTGTTATTTTGTGTATGTAGAATTTTTTCGTTCCATTTTTGTGGAAAACTCTCATCGTTGTATTTAGAAGAGAATTTAATTGATTTAACGTTTGTTAACAAAATGGCTAATGTTATAATAATTATTATGTGTTTTTGAACGACTGTTTTCAGTCCGAATAAACGTGTTCGAAACATATTTTTTTATTGTATTTATAATGTTTTAAAACTGGCCGCTTTTCCAGCTATAACCGACACAACATTGTTTTTTTAAAGAAGTCGTTTTCAAATCGTATTGTTTATCACGGTTTTCAAAAATATTGCTCACTTTGCGGAGATAACTTCACGTTAATACGTTTGATAACCAACTGGCAACATTGGGATGTTGAACGATGCTCGGACGCGCGGGTTGAGATGTTGCAAAGCGCGAATAAGGTGGCGATTTGAAATTGAGAACAGTGGGTACTGAAACAAATGTAAGCGGCTATTTCAAGATATTGTAACAGAGAAGGCCTGCAAAAAATATGATTTTTCAATTGAGCATTGATTTTAACTTCCAATTTTGTTTTTTCATTACTAGAAACGAAATCTTTTTTAGGATTATTTACTTTGTTATTCTCAGTGAAATAACGTCTTTGTTACATTCATATTATAAGACGTCGTCTGTTGCTTTACGACAAATACATATAATACGATATTACTTATAAGTTTTTGCAGAAGTTTTTTTTAAATTGAATATGATGATTTAAGATTTCGACTGAATGTGCTTGGTGGAATTTCAATATTAAATTTGAATCGTTCAAACTATGCAAATTCTTACAGATTTTGTCACTAACGAACTAGGCGTTTAAGTGCACGGATGAACTTGAACTGACGAAGTTCATTCGTGCACTTAAACGCCTGAAGATGCCGAAAGGCGAAACCCGGATCGTTAGTGACAAAATCTGTGAGAATGTACATAGTTTGAACGATTCAAATTGAATATGATGATATTTTTGTATTCAACATAAAATATTAAATTTTGATCATAAAACTAATGGTATTACAAACATCGACTCTTAGAAATTATTGTCACGGTAAATAAAAAGTAAAAATGTAGATTTATTATTATTTAACCATTATTGTACATAATAGAAACACTTAACAAATTTAACAAAAATTAAATGCTATTATTTTAAGATCACACACAAATATTGACGATTAAGCCGAAAAACGTAAATTTCGAAAAACTGACATTTTGGTGTAGATGGTTTTGTCTCGATTGAGATAATATAATACATATAATAATATGCTATACCAAAACTAGAACAAGCAGAACATCGATTCAAGAACTTAACTTTGATAGTGTGTAGTAGTGATTGACTAAAAACATATTTCAAATAAGTAATTGTTATAATTTAAGATTTCCACTGAAATTGCTTGGTGGTGTCAGTTCAAGTTCATCCGTGCATAATGTACATAATTTCAAACATTCAAATTTAAGTAATTGTTATTGCTAAAATAAAATAAATATATAATTTATCCGATACGTGCTTGCGAGCATTCCACTGGGGAGACAGTACACATGCAGTCACACAAAGAAATATTGTTTCGAAATTTGAATCACATTCAGTTGGAAAGAGAGTTTCCGCTTAAGTAAAAAAGCGTTGTAGTTTTATTTTCCCGCGCTGTCTATGGACAGGTGCGCGCACAGTCCGCTAACGGCTATCTAATGCACATTTACAGAGGTCGCTCAACCATAGAGAATATAAGCATTGTTTGAAATAATTATATATTTATTATTATTAAAAAAAAAAAAACTGATGTATGTGGACTCTAAGGAATCTTGATGACATGCGTTCGGTCTTTAATCATAACAAATGAATGACAAGTTTTTTTCTATCCATCAACCGGAATTTACTATTTTCAAAAATATACGTATTTTTTATAGAAAAATATTTTTTTAATGTTCACTAAGATTTCTTATACTCCATGTCCGCTCCTTATATGACTTCCTAATGGAGGTATCTCAACTGAAGACTTTTCTACGAAGAGTGTTTGTTACTTAGTTACTCAACCTTTCTTTTCCGAAGAGAGTAGGGATATAATAATACAGCTATTGCAGGTCTAGTTGGTAACTAATCGCTCTCACTACGTACTATTATTTTATGATTGGATGGATGAAAGGAAATTTTTGACATCAAAAACAATCATGCCTTCGAACAGAAATTTATAATTCGATTGAAAAAAATTGTCCGTACTAGGACTTGAAACCGTGAGATCCTTCACGGAAGCCAACGACGTTGACCACAACGCCACGGACCCGAAAAATCATCGGTAAACTTATTTTAATTTGCTTCCAAATGATGGTTGTACAATCAATGTTATTAATTAGTTCAAACTTGTATTGTTCCGCTAGAATAGCCAATTTTCGGTGATAAAATGGTGAATTCTCGCACCGAGCTATTTTAATTTGTCTTTTTATTGTTTTGTTTTAAAATTCGTGCATTTGGGCCGATATTTAACGGCTCAAAAAATCACGGTCAAACTTTGTTTCAATATTTTATGCTTTTTTTGCGAAACGCATAAAATGCGAGCAATAAAAATAGAACCTTAAATAACTTGGATTCGTTTCACCGACACGACAGAAACTTAAATTATGTTTTCAACTTGATTTTACATACTATTGGAGAAAATAACACGTTTTTTCAATATTAGAAATAATTTGATAGTTATGTGCATGAATTTTGTATCACAGACTTATTTATCGCTCCAGCAGTTGCTTATCTGATAATTGATTTTTTTTTATAAAAAAATTGAAATTGAAATGTAATTACATTTATTAATTGATTTGGCATTTACTTGGTAGAACTCCATTATAACAGATTAAAAATATCAAAGTATTTTAGTTCTACAGTTTTTAATAATTTTATGCGTTGATAGCTATTTCGGCTTGCGCCATCGTCAGAACTAGGTTTAAACTTATATTTTGCTCAGCTATATACTGGCTCTGAAGAGATACACAATGCATCAAGTTATTCACTCTAACATCCTAATTATAATTACAATATTACACTTATTAAATGTGATTCTAGTGTTTCAAAGAACGATTAACAATCTGGGTTTATTTCTTAAAAAAAAGATTAGGATAAAATTAAAATGATGTTCATTATTAATTACATTACATAAAATTTATTAACTATGGCTTTATTGTTTCGAAAAACAATAAGCAATATGGGATTTTTCAAAGTAAATTACGATGGCGCAAGCCGAAATAGCTATCAACGCATAAAATTATAAAAAACTGTAGAACTAAAATACTTTGATATTTTAAATCTGTTGTAATTACAATTGTTCATCAGGTTTATAAAAAAATCTGAAATATTTCTGTCCGACATTTTCTTATGAAAATTCTCATTCATTAAGCGAATCCAGTCTTTTTAATAATTATAATACTTTTTGTTAAATAAACACAACAAATTTTGTATTATACATATTTATTGAAAAATATAAATATATCATATTATTTTTGACGCTGTTCTTTAAAGAATTTTTGAATTCTATGAATTGATAAAAAAAAAATTATCATTTCTTAGTTAATATAGTTCAAGATCAGTTTGTCTCACGTGATGCACATTTAGATCGATGGGTTTATTTACATATTGTGCTATGTTTTTATCATTTATAATGCTCGTAATGAGTTAAACCAGTCCTGATGTTTAGTTTATTTGCAGAGTAATAATAGCATGTTTTTATTATCATTAAAACTATTTCGTACGAATTCTACATTTTTAAAAAAATAAAAATTCAGGCCGACAATGAATGCTCATCCTGATATGCAATTCATGTGTAATTAGTAAACTAAAAAAATACTGTACTTTCCTGTTATGCAATTAATGTGTAATTAGTAAATTATATAAATAATGTAATTCCCTGTTATGCGGAGATATTAAAAAAAAAAGATCTGACCCAATAACATCTAACCTAAAATTAATGTATTAGATTTAGGAGGTCCGAAAATTTCAATTGTGTCCAAAAGTTTCTCAAATACGTTGTTGCCAAAAAAGAGTTCCATGACGTGATTTTTTTTACACATCATCTTAGCTGTCAGAGTTCTTTTCTTTTGCAAGACGGCAGAATGAATAAATTATTCTTTGAATGTGTCACGAATCACAGCAAATAGATTATTTAATAAAATAAAAACTTAAGAATACATGCCTCCAGGTAACAGGAAAGAACCGAAAATTGTTTAAGTTTTAAATATGTGCCTTTCTACAAAGAATTGACGGTTGTAATTAGAATTATTAGCCATAGATTTCAAAAAAAGTTATTTCAGTTGAGTGGTATTGGAAGTGAATTTCAAGAGAACGCAATCTTAAAATAAATTATGGTTGATTTTAAAAATCTGCTTAACTTGAGAATATACAATTTCCTTTAGTGACCTAGTTTTCCTTAACAAAAGTTTATATTTATATGGCATATGCATAAAATATTTGAAAACAAAATCAACAAATAAACCTCCACTGTCCTTCTCTTAACCATATCGGTGTAGTCTTATATTTTTTCTTAAAGGTAGGTAGAAATGAATTGAAATCATTGCTCGACTGTTACGAAAACGTTTATTTAAGGAACTTGCAATCACCGAATCAATTATATACAATATTTAACAAACAAATTTTTGAATTATTACAATACACAATAACTATTATACAACCTAGCTTGCTCACACGATTTTATAAATGTTAAGAAAATTTATGTTAAACTCTGCGCAGAGGACAAAATGGAATTTAATTTTCGTCGAAATGGTTAAACATTATTTCTTTCATCTCGGAAAAAAAACCACAAAAAAAAGAACTGCAAGTGAATTTACAAAGAAAAGTCTCTGGAACCACGTTCCAGAGGCCGGTAAGTATCCCACACAAAAAATGTTGCCATTTAAAGCCACTTACAATAAACAATTGATATTACGGGTTACCTGATAACAAAATTCAAACACAATTAATTTAGCTACACCTTTTTTTAAAATCCTGCCAGTTTTCATCACAAAAGTGCTAGTGGAAGCGGGTGCCAATAAACCCTACCGTGTCAATATATTTATTGAGCACTAAGTTAAAAGCTATAATATTAATCCACCAAGCACCTTTAGTCGAAATTTTAAACAAGATATCATATATTTATAATAGTAATTATGTTGTAATATTATGTCATGAGGTCTGAAAGACATAAATAACTAGAGCAAAACATCAATATTGAATAATTACGTCCCACTATTGATTAAATTGAATTAAATAAGAAATGCGCTATCAATTACAATCGTTTTATCATGGCATATAATCATTTTAAACAATAATAATCGATCATCCTCAGTAGCATGATGACAAAATGGCGTGTTTTAGATTGTTGCTTGGTTATTAGATAGAAATTTTATCAAGCGATTCGTATTTAAAGAAGCATGACATCTAGAACAAACCACTTGTTGTTATTTATTTATATTATTTATAATTAAACATCATAGGAAACCGGATACACTTTGACAACGCAGGGAAGTTAGTCGTGCGAGTTAAATGCTCAAACTAATATATCACTTATTTTAATACAAAAAAATAACTGGCATTGCAGCTGACAGCCAAGACGAAATTTTTTTTCATACCCCACAGTTGCTTGAGTCTAATTCGAGTAGAAAAGATATTACATAAATACGTGTCCAAGATCTCAAAGTAAAATTTAAAAAAAAAATGAAATTCCCAAAAAGCTGCCTGTTCTTGCCAACTACTACTATACAATACGAGATCTGGGAATAAGACCACCACATTTTGTATTATTATACAAACAAGGTGTATATAAACAAACTAAAGAGCACAGTCGCAAATAGTTTTATTATATAAAATATATAGTAAATCGGGAAGAATTTACATTTTTTTTTTACATGTTATAGTGATTACTGAAATTCCGGGATCGTTTCAATACCGTTTTAGTACCGTGGGATTGCTCAATAGGTCGCGATCCTGGGATTGGATGCCCTATGGCAGTGATGGTTAACCTATGGCACGTTTGAGAATTACACGAACGATTTCCAAGCTCAATTTTTTTTACCTTCAAGTCTCAAAAATTTAAATTATGATTAAATAGTCCGTGATTTATTAATTTTCAAATGTTTCCAAGATAAGCAACAATCGTTTAAAAAAAAACACTTTATATTTCACTGCTTGGGCATGCCACACAATCGAGAAAAAATATTTGAAGATTGTTGACACGCGGACCCAAAAAGGTTCGCCATCCCTGCCATATGGGAATGGCTTACTAATCTTACTGTTAGCTGAAGACTTAGAATGTGGAAAAGAACTAAGAATAACATTGTATATATATATATATATTGTAGGCGTATGGTGTCTTATCTCATCTTGTATAGTGGTAGAATATTTCCTCATAACAAATTATATAAATAATCAATTAAAACATCAAACTACACTGAGAAAAAAAAATGTGGTGAATAGCAACCAGTTCTCTTTTTTGTTGAAATGCTATATGGTACTTATTGGAAGCGGAGATGGTTGTAAAACAATTATGAATCCAAAAAATATTCAGTTTGAAAACAATTATGCTTAGCGAGGTAAAACAAATAGCGCTACCCATTTTTTTATTACAAATATAATAATTGTATATTGATTAAATACACCTGGTGCAGGACCGTAGATGCAACAATGTATTCTCGGTCAATGTACTTACTGCACATGTATTTTATGGTAGGTATATGCTTCACATCGATAATCAAGTGCACTAGATCGTGCAAATAAGCTGTTTACACGAAAGTTGATGGATCACCAAATTTTCTATTTAACACGACGAAAAAACTGACCACTATCCACTGTCACTAATAGGTGGATGTTAAAAAATAAAACACTTTTTTGTAATAATTGATTAAATTTGATAAAATTTAAAATTTGTTTAATCATTCTTGTGATTGTAATATGACCTAAATTTGTGTTAAATTTAAATTATTAGGGTAATAAATAATCAAGGAACATATTTCACATTATTTTAAATAACCAGTTTGCTTAATAGGTAGCAATTTTGTTTGTCTCAAATATTGTGCAAATTCTGTAAATGTTTTTTTTTGTTTTTTTTAAAGTACCGTTATTTTTGATATGGTAATATGTGCACGAGTAAAAATTAGACTAAAGAAAGGAATCCATAATATTTGTCGATAAATAAAATAAAATAAATTCACACACCAAAAATTAGAGAAATCCTTATTTGACAAGCTTAAAAATAGTGAATAGGTTTAATTAGGTTCCATAAAAACACAGGAATTTAGAAATGATTAAAAGTTCATCAAAATATGCAATGAAAAAAAATGTAATGAAAACATATTGCTCATCTTTGTACTGCAGTAATTTTACATGAAAACAGTTCCTGCTTAGTATAGATTTTGTTTAACATACGTGGTCTTAAATAACAAAAAAAAAACCCATTAAATCAAAAGTTTTAATACACGCTTAAGGCGATGTTTTTATTTACCAATGAAAAAAATAACGAAGGTTTGGTTAATTTGTTTATGCCAATATTACACTGAAATATTTTTTTGATTTTTATCTAGCTCAGCTATGCTTTCCAGCGCTTTAATAATGTGTTTCGTAGTAAAACTGACCTTGGTTACAGCTGATACAATAACATGTTATCAATGCTGGCCTTTTGTAAGTATAATATGTTTAGAAAACCGCTGCAATGGAAATGAATATTGTAAATTTCTAATGAATTTTAACTTAACATGTTTTAACAATAGTAAGTTTAGATAATTCTAAAGGTTGAATGTTAAGTGGCATAGTATTGTAAGTCATATTCTAGAATCGGGGTTCAATCAGATTTAAAGTTGTTTATTATAAAAAAATCAAGTAAATAAAGATTTATATATATTGTTAATCTAGATCCGCTATTAATCTGGAGTACATACTCACCGTAAAATATGTTATGACAGTTTTAATTAAACTATAATAGATTTAATGAATTTGTTTGATTTATACACGAAAAAGCCCCACTAGAAGGCCGTATATCTGCAAGTCTTTTCAATATTGTATCGGCTTAAAATGTTATTTTTTAATAGATGCCATCGCCTCCTTTACTGCAGTAACCACGTTTAATACCCCACCTTCTAAAGAAAAAAAAAATCTTCAATATTACACTGTTTATTAATATTATTTCATATCAAAAATTTTCTAAAGGTTTCTTAAAAAATATGAATATTTAAAAAAATAAACTGATCTTAATGCAGAATAGCTTCGATGCACTAACGCAAAATAATGAACACGGATGTCTTTAAATGATCGATAGACATGACTGATTATAGCATCGCAATATGCAATAGCAGAATCATCCCCGACCGACAATCATCAGTTTAGTTTATAAATAAAATCAAAATTTCTAAAAATATATATTAATATCAAAATAAATTGTTGAACTTAATACTCCTGTGATAATAAAATAATAATTACAAAGGTTGTGACTTTGGCATCTATCTTCGTGCAGTGTTTTAATAATGCTTTTATTGACATTTTATGACCCCAGTCAATTGAAAATAATCTTGGAAGGTTTGCTTGCAAATGCTGACTGGTTTGCGAACTGGGTTATTGGTAAATCGACAATATTCTACTTTCACTATAAACTGTTATATTATAAGATTATATAGTTTAATATAATTAACAATTAATAATAATTATTATGATAAATTATAGCATCAATTATTCATAACATGTAATGAGTAATGGGAAACTGGGTTGCGTTGGACACGATATGAGAAATTCTTAATAAAGTCGCAAATCTTGTCGATGGACTTGACGGTAACTTGCTTCGTTGTTGAAAGTTGTGTATGTTTAAAAATAACTATCATTAATATAGTGAATCGATCAAGTGCTTAAAAATCGTATCACAATCTGTGACACAATCGGTGAAATAACAAAATTATCATATTTTATGTAGTAATTAATAATTCAAATGATATTTTGAACTAATTGGGCGATCAAATAATGACAAATATAAAATTTATGCTTAATAATATCCTTAGATAATTCAGGATGTTAGTAGTCAGAACAAAATTGTTGACATATTGAAGTGAATGCTCTAAAATTGCTTTTTAAGGAGTTACCATTTTTGACTGTTTAGAGAAAAAAATATTTGATATAATGTATAATATGTGATATACAACATACTTTAGTTTTCATTGTAGATTTTCGAAGTTATTTAATTCTACATGCATCCGAGATGTAAACGACCACGCTTTTTTGAATCCCAACACATTTATTCTGTTTTTTTTCTAACGATATGTGAATTTGTTTGTAGAAACATAGGCATGTTTGTGATGTCTGAAATTATTCTCAAGCAATATGATTCCAAAAAAAAAACATTCAGATTTCTACCCGTCTGCCCGACATAAGAAGCTTGGCAGTTTTTACAAGATGGTGGCTATATTTCACCACACGGCAGTTATTTTAATATTTTCTTCATGGTCAAATAAGATTCTATCAATGTAGTTATTCGGATAGTTAAGAATGATAATCAATGTTATACTAGCTGTAAGCCCGTTGCCCAGCAACGGGAGATTTTTGCTGCATTGTGTTTGATTTTATTTAGTTTAATTTATTTTATTTTAATTCATTTTAATTCGTTTTAATTCATTTTATTTTATTTTATTTTATTTTATTTTATTTTATTTTATTTTATTTTATTTTATTTTATTTTATTTTATTTTATTTTATTTTATTTTATTTTATTTTATTTTATTTTATTTTATTTTATTTTATTTTATTTTATTTTATTTTATTTTATTTTATTTTATTTTATTTAATTTAATTTTAATTTATTTAAATTTATTTTATTTTATTTTATTTTATTTTATTTTATTTCATTTCATTATCTATTAATTTGAAAATGTACGCAAACAAAATACATTTCGTAGAAGAAGAAGATGTCTCGAGGACATCATCAGTACGCACACATTTGTGAAAAGTGAAAAGCGAGTGATTATTTTATCGACTTTTAATATATAAATTTAGTATGAATAAAAAAGTGGAGACTGGAAGGTGTGAAATGGACGCTCACTCAAACAGACACTCACCCACTCAGACATTATCGGCTATTAATATATAGATTATAAACGCAAATGTCACGATAGAGTTAGTCCGAAGATGATTCTTTAAAAGGTGTAACATGTTTTACACCAGAAGTCGTCCCTACCGTTTAGTAGTAGTTACTAGTGGGCGATTAAAAATAATGTGTTTTCAGCTTTTATCGAAACAGTTTGTTTATCCAAGCAGAGAAATTATTTCAAAATCACTCAAAGATGAAACCTTCGAATATTCTTAACGATTTTAGAATTTTCAGGAATTTTCATACGCTGTTTTGACAGTATTTTTTAAAGTTTTTCCCAACCTCTTCACCGAACATCTCGTACATTTCAAAAATCTTGAATTTTGAATAGGATAGATTGATGATTTTCCTGAGAATTTCCCGCGACTGTTATGAAAATTAATTTAAGATTTTGTTAAAAACCTTTCACTAGTAAAATATACAAAAGTAGGCAGTAAGTATACACCGATTGGTGACTTCGGTTGCAAACATATAAACAAGACCAGTTCAATATTGAGTGTTTTCATTTTACAGTAAATTTATATTTTTTTTTATTTACAGTTAAAAATTTATATTCCATTTAATCTATCGTTTGATATGATTGTTTTGTTTCAAATTAGTGCAAGCTTGTTACGAATTCAGTTTGGTGGCATGCTAAGGAAGCAATGGCGCCGACAAAAGGCTTCGTGCAGTTATTTTGATAAGCTGCACGTTTGATGAATAACAAATCGATGCGTCTGTACATAGCGTCATCGTTGAGACGAAAAGCATTAAATCAAAATACTAGTTTCGGGAAAATCGGTGTTGAAAATTTGTGTGTCAATTACATGCAATGAATTCATGGATCGATCAAATAAATACTGTAAAAACTGAACAAAGAATACGTAATCATATATATATATAACATAGTTGCAAGTTGCAAGATACTTACTTTTTTATTATCTTTCATAAAAAATCAATTTTTAAAGACAGACGAAACATGTCTGTTTTGATAATTAAAAACAAGAGTTTTTACGATTTTAAGAAGGTTATTTTTTTTAATTTCAAAGAACAGGTCATTTTTACTGCTTACGTCACATAATAATGATACGTGGATCAGTTATTAATTTCGCATGATTCTAAATAAAATATTTGAATATATGATTCAATATTGACAATTATTATATTTCTTATCAGTTGACAATGCTCGCAATGAGCGAAACCGGTCCTGACCTGTTAAATAAAGTGGAATGAAGTACAAAGGAATATTGTGTTTTTATTAATTTAATAAAAGAATATGTAAGAAACGAAAAAATATGAACATTTAATTAATTGCAGCCCACTTAATAAAAACACAAAAACATGTAAGGCATTGTAGTCATATATAATAAATCATTCCCAAGTGTGTTGTCGATTTAAAATGGCTCGTATTTTTCCGGTCAGAATTTATATTAAAGTGTCGTAATTTAAATGAAATTAAAAAAAACCTAACCTAACTTAACCAAAATGGTTATAAAATATTCTGACCGTATATTATTTTTATTCTGACATTTTTATACTGATTTAAATTCTGACCATTTTATTTGCTCCCATTTAAAATATTGAATGCAATTATGCCATTTTTTTATCAGTTTATGATAATATACTTATCAATGAATAAAAACGAATCTGAATTGCTTAAAACCAACTGTACTTTTAAAAGTAATTCCGGTCAAGTGAAAGAGCTATAATTAAAGAGAGAGAGTCAATAATAATTTATTTTCTTAACTAATTATTTTGCTACCTTTTACAAACATCCTCAAAACATGTATCCTTTTCGGACAATTGTTTTGTCACGTTGTTTTATAGTTTTTAATTGGGTCGAAGAATCGTTTCAGTGTCACGACATGCCTACTAGGCTAGCCATTTCTGTGCGGTGTTGGCTATGGAAAGAACCGGACTAAGAGTATCCAATGCCTACATTTAAACAGGTTATTTGTATACCTATATTATATTGAGTGAACGAAGACTTTTTTAAGAAAAATCAACGTACGGAAATTACACCATGATTAATTTCCCTCTCATAAATGTTAATTTAATAACAGTAAGTAACCCCTAAAGATCATCCAGTAACGCCGCGGTCTTCCTTAAACGTCTTCTGTGACGTCTTCCTTTGGGAGGAATAGAAAATGTGGTGGGTTTTGCAGACTATATCCAGCATAGAGTGGACCTAAACTTTTGACAAATCTGACAATGTCTGGTTCACCGAGGGGTCATTATATGTCGTTCTTGTAGACTTGGTTGAAAGCTTTTCTTAGAATTTTACGCTGAAACTTCTGAGAGTGCATGGAGCTAAGCATCAAAGCCTCTGACCCATACATCAGAACTGGTCTTATTGGGTTTTATGGAGGTGATATTTCGTGATTCGAAATAAACATGGGGCTAAAATTGTCTATACAGTGCACATACGTATTTATTTATTGCTCACAATTTATTCTCCTAAATTAAGAGTTAGTGATTGACATGTAGTGGCAGAATGCTGAGTGTAGTAAAAGCTACCAATTAAGACGGTCAAAGTTTGCACATAAAAGAAAAAAACGTCCGCAATGCTTAGAATTTGTAAAAATATTTACAGAAAGAGTTTGGTAGGTGGAAGATTTTTTTTTTTGAATTGTTGATTAATATTTACCATTTGTCTTTTGATAGTCATATTATTTATGACTAAATTGAAAAAAAACTCATTTCTAATTTATGAAATATCATTCACATGTTCTGTGCTAAAAACTCGCCTAGCGCGTAATTTAATATATGTGACGGGCTTACATATTGCGCTAGGCATATACCGCCTGCTCTAATTGCTGTTTCACAAAAAAAATCAAACATAACTTTTTATTTCTACTGAGCTCTCACCGAGTCTATTTGATTAATTTTAATTTTTTTTTTAATTTTTTAAAGTTTGGTGAGTATTTAACGTAAAATACTTATAGTTCAATTGGTAATGAACGAGTAATTAGTATCCATACTGGGGTTCACGAAACCTAAAAGATACAAAGTACACATGTTTAAATACTGATCAAGTATAATTAGCTGAATAAACAAACACAATAAAATGAACAAATAAAAAATTGCTGCGTATGTTTGCTTTTAGAAAACCATTATTGTTAAATACATAATATGCATACATCACAAACCTTTATTTATATATGTATCCCTTTTAGTGTGTTCAGTGTCAATTCTTGATGAAATTTCATTATGTTCACAAAAGAAAAACATTTTTTAATAAAGATCTTTGACGGTTATACTCATCACGAGCATTAATAATAGAATTATAATAATGCACATTTTGTGGTCCTGATTTTTATTGAGAAATAAATAATTTGTACAAATAAATGGTTTATTTTTTAATATATACATATCTTAAAGAATCATTGGTTTAATAAAGCGTTTTTAGGTTAATAAAATGGTAACCGGAATCGATAATGCATAAAAGTTTCAAAGTTGTAACCGGTTTTATAAGTCAATTATTAAGTTTCAATGCAAGAGCCTTTCAGTAACACTCTTCCGATTGACCTAAAAATTTATTCATACCATGTATTTCCATTATTACTTGTTTACTGGCTAAACGTACTATTTTCTTTTCTTTTTCTGGTCCTTCAGTCTGAAGTGAACCTTGTCCGCCACAATTAATCGTCTTAATTCAGCCGATGTTCTGTCTTTATACACCAGTCGCTGACCTCCAGGACTTTGAAATCCTGTGATACATCATCCATCTAGCGTAGTCGCTGTCTTTCAACGCTTTGTCTCCTCTCAGGAGTATCAAATGCTTATCATTTAATACAGATAATGTATACATAAAATACTTACGATTATGATTTCAAAAATAAAACAAGCTGGAAATGTTGGTTAATATAAAGATTATTTCACGGTATTGGGTTTCAACTAGTATCGAATCAGGAATGAACTGTTAGTTTGCCACTGGTAAATGAACAGTCGGGTAAAGGATGGCCAATAAATTTTAAGTGACTGTTGAATAATGTATGTCGTTTTTGTTGTGTAAATACATCTCTATAGAAAATATGCTTTCAAAAATTGAAATTTTATTTCCACGTTGGTAAATTATTGTATTTTTTTAAAACAAATTAAACAAAAAAGAAATTGATCTAAAGAAGTAAACAATCACATTTTGTAATCTGTGTATTATTCATTGGCTTAAAACTTAAAGCAGTAAATTTAAAAACGTTGTTTTCATCGTTTTACAATTAAATATAATTTTGGTTTTTGCTTTCGATCAATAAATATCAATTTAAAAATGTGAAAAAAAATCTCTTCTTTGTCTTTTTGTGCTACCTTCTGTCGAAAGATGTACTTTAATTCCAATATGGCTTTCTATCCACGCCATTCTTATTATTTTGGACTGAATAATCTAACTTAACTAATTGATTTCATTCAAAGATTTATTTTTGAATATAATTAAAGTAACAAGACGCGTGATACTTATAATAACATTCAATAAGAATTGATCAAGTTAACTAAGAAAAGTCTTCTACGACAAAATCTGCTTCTTATATGAACCAAATAGTCACCGCTCGGCGCTTCTAAGCCTTTCTTTTCTTTGTCATACCGGAATCAATCAATTCCATCACATAAATCTAACATCTATAACCTGACAGTAGTCTGAAATCATATATGTTGAAAGAAGAGTTGATAAAGGTTGAGCCTCTCTAGTGACTTAGACAATTTACTCTGACAGATTAAAAAAATCACCTAAGTGGTACAGGAAGAAATTCAAGAACGGATTATTAATCAGTGTTTATTTCAGTCATTAAAACGTTGCGGTCACAAGTTTTCATTTAACCAATAAAAAAATGAAAAACCAAAATTGAGTGGTAAATAGATATATTTGTAGCAAAGCAAAGAAACATTTTTACACCTGTAAGTATAGAATGGTGCAATATTTTTGACGCGCAGTGCATAGGTATACAATACTCACGATTAAGATTCAAGGGACAGTTCGCGATTTGCATGCACGATTTAACACTTTGCAGCAAGTGGACAATTTTGTTTATTTATTTTATTTAATTTTTAACAATCGGTGAATAAAAATTTCGTTCAGATAATTATCACTGAATGATCAACCCTCTTGGACGATCTTCCTTATTCGGTAGTGTCCATGACATCGATTTCTTCGTTACCAAAAAATCTTTAAGATATAATATATCCTCGATTATAATTGATTTACTTAAGTTTGGAAAATAGGTCCTTGGTGACGCAGTGGTCAACGACGTGAAGATAATCGAAAAACTCCTCCGAGCAGATCTCGGCGGTTTTAGAGCGAGAGTTGACACGGTCGTTGCATGTTTGATTGGCGTAGAGGTCCTGGGCTTGCTTTTCGCCACTGCATTTTGTGCGTAGAGCAGTTTGAGGATCCACTTATTCCTCCTTTTCAGCCTGGACGACTGGCACAATAGATACAATTTTCTCACCCATGGCACCTGAATTTAAGAATGTACACTGATCGATGATGCAACTAATTCGAACGAGAAGACAAGGTTCTTCACAATAATACAACATCGACAACGACCGAGCCCTTATTTTTGAATTTTTATCATAAAAACAATAAGAAAATGTTTTAGTACTAAACAAAATCAATAAATTACTAGAAATAGAATTTAAAGTACATATTTTATTTATATACTTTCTGAGGTTGAATTTCTTTCGAAGTTAGTGTTAAATATTTTGACTCAGAGCTGTTATTGTCTTCTGCATTTTTTTAGCAACGTAAGACGCACTCTAAATTGAGACACCAATTTAAAAAAAAACATTAATCTTTAAATGGAGACAATACAGTAATTGATTTATTTGTGTTTAAATGGATGAATATGTGAGATTTTAATCATTTCTCAATCACCTGGTCCTAAAAAAAGGTCGTAAAAAACTGATAAGATGTTTATTAGTTTTATAATTTAATCATTACCCGTAAAACAGTTGTTGACCAACAATTGAGCAGTTCTCGTAAAACAAATTGTATTGTGAGCTCTTATGCACCAAATAAAGATTAAACAAATCTATATTAAACTATAAGCGACCATTACCATTTGATACAAACGGTGAAATTAGATCACAGGCCGTATTCATCAAAGTAAACAAGAAAAATTAAAAGAATAACATGTCAATAAAAGTGGCTATGTAAAATTAAATCTTATTTTTAACGATACACAAAAAAGAGCCAGAAATAATGTACATATACTTTTTTTAACCATGTCCACTCCCAATGTGGAGCATATGGACTCCTAATGGAGTTTATCTCAACAGAAGTGTTTTCTACGAGAACTGCTTGTTACTCAGTTGCTCAACCTCTCTTTTTCCAAAGAGAGTAAGGATAGAAGAATAGGGCTAGGACAGGATTAGTGGTAAGCTAATCGCTCTCGATACGCCCCGTTCATAGGATAGGATGAGTGAAAGGGGGGAATTCAAGACATCACATACATCCATGCCTTTGAACAGAAATTCATAAATCGAATGAAAAATCAATTTATAAAAACAAATGTACATATACAGTAATAAAAGTTGAAGTTAAAAAACATAGATTTGCTATTATGGATGTATTTGGATTGCAACAGTTAACCTGTGGCTGCTATCGTGATCGTCGTTCTGCCAATAATTGACAATAAAGTTAGCAATTCAATGCAGTGACTGAAAGTGTTGACATCGTGAGACCTTGATGTTGTGAAGTGGAAAGAAAATATTGGAAGTCAAGTTTGGACATCTTTGTTTTAAGCAAATGAGCTTACGCATTAACTGGTATGTATGTTTGCAGGTTCAATTCTTGCCAATGTAAAAGGACACAAAAAAAGAAATCATTTTATCAAAATTGAGGCAGGATACCAAAGCGAATATTTTCTTTAACTGTTTATCCTTGATCAAAAAATATTATAATTATACGTAACGAAAACAAATATAAAAAACAGCGTTTTTACCAACAAAAAAAAACACTTATTAATATTAACGATATGGTGGTTATTAGATATTTTAAATTGTAATTGTGTCTTTTCCAAAACTAATCTATACAAATGTTTGGTATTAGATCGTAGGCTGTTGAAGCTACGGGCTCGAATCCCAGTACGGACACTTCAATCGATGTATATGTTCATATGCATGGATGTCTATTGTTTCTATAAATAAATATTTTTTTAAATTTAAAAAATATATATATTTGACATTACAGCTTGAAGTTGAAAGATCATACGAGATATACTCCATGAGAATTTTCGAAAGTCACATGAGATAAAATCAAGGAGAATTGACTGAAGTGACAGACACCCATGTCTTAGATCTCAAATTAAAATTGAAAAAAATCCAATTTTGACATTGACCTTACCGGGAATCGAGCGCAGACCCACCTGGTCGGTAAAGCAAGCTCTAACCAACTAGACCACAGCGGGCGACAAAGTTTTCTTGATTCCGAAGAAAACAGAGTTAGGGTGAATATTTATTTTTCATGAAACAACTGCCATTGAGATCAGCTACATAAGGATCTTATATGCTAAACACCAGGAATGAAAATGATAAAATACATGTAGTGACTGAATTTCTTCTTCATTGCAATTGAAAAATTCTTGTTTTTACTTTCATATAAATAAGAAAATTAAAAGTTACTTTACTTTACTTTTATAAAGATAACAATTACTTTACAATATTATATAGTTTTCTCAGTGAGGTTAAATTATTTATTCACCAGTGAAATACTGATTATACCAACTAAAATATTTTTACAATGGGATATAGTTGTTTGAAGCAGCGAAAGACACTCCTAATTGTTTTATAGTATATCAAATAAGTATGTTTCAAGTACAAAAAAAGACACGGATAAATAATTTAAAAAAATCGATTGAAAAACCAGATAACTAATATATATTCTACTTACTGAAATGATCTCATAAATACATATCAAACCTACCTCTATGTAACGTGGTTTATCGTGAATCCAACAAGCGTGTTTAATACATAATACATTTGAATTATTCAATTTGTGATATTTTTTTAATATGGGAAGAAAATGCACACATCTGTAGAAATGAAATATCTTCAATTGATTGTATTCGAAAATGAAAATGTATCTTGCCTATTTGGTCTAATTAAAAAAATTCTTCATTGTCTTTATGATTTAGAAATGCATTTCAGCAATCGCGTAACGGCTTTAAATCAAGGAGTATTCGTGGAAAAAGGATCACTTCAATTTTGACAGTCGATGAAGGCTGATTGCTTTTGACAAGTAGCAGCTTTGAAAACGTTGTTCATTTAATTGAAAAAGTGTTAGAAAAATTTTCAAGATGGCTTTTCGTGTGTTTGGAAAGTTCTTAGTTATGTTTATGCTTCTTGCCGTTTTATTCGTGAATGATGGACAGTGTGAGGATGTTGCTGATGTTAAGGATATTCAAGAAAGTGGTCAGTTTGTATACACAAGAAAATAAGCATTATTATTTTCTGTGTAATTAAAATAAACTTTTTTTTATGTTCGTCAATCATATTACAGAAGGCTTGTGATTTTTGGTTACTCAAAATCCATGGTAAAATAACTATTTCTAATCTAAATAAAGTATATAAACGTTGCTTTATATTACGGTTCATAAAAAAATAATTAATACTTGTGGAAAATAATGTTTGAATAATCCGATTGTATGAGTATTTGTTAACTCATTGTTTGGTGTAAATTTACAAATATGTGTCAAAAATAGTTTAAATTTTTCGGAAACTTGTTGATTAATCTTATCAAATTTGAATTAAAGGTTCGTTTCAAAAGTGGTATTGTTAAAATATTCAATACTTGAGGAGCAAACATTCAAAAAGTGTTTTGTCACAAATTTTGAAAAATGGCGTTTTATACCAATTCTGGTAGCCCATAATAAAACCTATGAATGGAAATCAAAATTAGTGTTCAAAAAGGTTTTTTTTCATATTAAAATGAAATCATAAAGTTGACACATTCATACAAACCGTCACTTTTGCAACACTTAAATCATCATTTTCCAAGCTTTGTATTTGTGTGACAAAACACTTTTTGAATGTTTGCTCCTCACTTTACTGTTTCAAACAACATTGTAAACAAATCAAAATGTATAGGTATTTCAACCGCTATAGTTTCAGTAGGTGTTTACTAGTGATTATTTATTGGCCCTATGGGGCAACGCAACTGTCTGTAATGTAAGCCAAAACGTAGAATCATAATTATATAATATTATGATATGCGAGTCACACCCATCGTCGACTTAATTTATGTATCATAAAAAACTATATTGAATTTAAAACCACATGTCGCTACATCAATACAACAGTAGGAAAATCGACAACATTTAGTTTTAAACTATGAATGCCATCGTAGGCAAACGGTTTATAATGATGAATTCAATATAATGGTAGGATAAAATGTAATATTAAAATACGATCAACGTAGAGTAAAGAACAACTTACAGAGTTTACAGTGAATCTACAGTAAAAAATATATCAGAATACATATGCAAAACACTATGCATCTTGAAACTAAGATTTTCTGATTGTTTCGATAAAGCGATTTATTATTTTGAATAAGTTGGAAGTAAATATGGAAAAAAATCAACGTAAATGTATTTAAAAAATACACGGAAACGCAGGCGAAGAAATTTCAAGGTATTATTGTGTACTTGTGGAATGGGTATTCATATTTTTTCTCATTTTATGAGACCACTCAAAATTCTCTTTTAAAACAGTAACCAATGAAGAAAGATATTTTTTAAATGGCAGTTACTTATCGATAATATATTTAAGTATATGGGTCTACAATAAATTTATTGTACATATAAATATTCAATAAAAACCTATTTTTATCATTTAAAAATGAAATGATACAATTATACGACAATCTTTAATGAAAATATTATAAGATAACGCTTTAAAAAATATTCTAAATGTGTATGTATGAAATATGCGAATCACGAGCTATATCCTAAGTAATATTAAATATGTTTTAATTATCAGAAGGAAGAACTTTCGGCCATCACTTTTTGAAGAGAATAAGTTTCGCGATAATACCAATCATATACAAGATGGGAATGATGACCACCCTTCTGATTACCCTGACTATCATGTCCACCAAGGGCTTGGCCATCGGTGTATTACTACTCATTCTAGGAATCAGTCAGGTAAGATATTTTCATTTTTATTTAGCACACCAGTACAAAGTGATAAGCAATTGATGCTTAATTTTGGCTTAAAAAGTATACTAGTTTATTGATTGTTTAAGAAATGTAAATAAAGTAAGATACGTATACACAATTACACACATATATAATTATTATATAATTGAAAGTGAATAGAGATGTTACTTTTATTAAGCCATGTCCGTTCTCTGTGGCCCATGTGAAGCACGAGGACACTGTATTAACTTCGTTTTTTTCAGATATTGAGTTTCTATGAACTTGTTTGTAGTAGTTAATGGATTTTAAAAAAAAATCAGTCGTGAATTGTTGTGTTTTAATGAAAGGAATCGAGTGTTAGAGATCATATACGAAAAATAGTTTTGAAGTACATACAAGTA
Organism: Himalopsyche tibetana; assembly: GCA_030503985.1. Classification (NCBI taxonomy): domain Eukaryota; kingdom Metazoa; phylum Arthropoda; class Insecta; order Trichoptera; family Rhyacophilidae; genus Himalopsyche; species Himalopsyche tibetana. The sequence continues at coordinate 3,204,943 of JAPJYX010000009.1, read as the reverse complement.
AATATATTGGTGCCATTGGATTCGGCCAACATGGCTTATGTTAATATTTAGAAGAACACATGTTTATGTTATTTCAAACATAATAACTGACAATTTCACATAACTAATGTTTAAATTTTCCGAAAGAAAAAAAATATATACCTTCGTGTCTCTAACGTCAAATTTTAATTAGTAAATAATGTGTTTCACCATATTTTTTACACGTTTATAGATGTGAGATATTGTGTGCTATTTTTTTAACCGTGATTTACTCAATACTTGCCTCTTTGTAGATAGACCCCTATAATCTATCATCACGAAATGAGCGGGCTTATTCACAGCTAGCTTTCTCATTCAATACATAGATGCACAATTGTTATTTTTTTTAAACTGCGGTAAATTTGTATTAAATGGCTGAATTTAATTTCCTCGTTTTATTTCGCAGGTTATTGCTCGCGGATATGGATACGCGCCGGCATTGGCTGCTCCATTAGCAGCAGCCCCTCAACCAGCCGTTTATCCAGTAGTTTACTCTAGAGCGGAAGCCCCAGTGATCCACAAACTCATCCACACTCCGCACCATGCCCATACTTACCAACATCAACCAGCCCCAGTCTACCAACCTTATGGAAATGGTTGGGATCGCTCAGGTGCCACCGCTGCATACACCCAAGGCCAATATGGAAGAGAAGGTACCGATTCCATGGAACCTCAATACACAGAGGAATAAAAAAAAACAATCTGGTCACAGAGCAATAGTAGTACCACAAGCCGAAATAAACCATTCAAAAAGTTAAAACCATAGCACTGAGATTTTTTTGTGCAAAACAAAAACTTGTCAAATATATAATGCTTATTTATAAAATCAAAAATAATTGATTGATTTCGACTTGTGTCACTATTGTATCGGGGGTGCAGATTGTGAAAAAATGATTGTTGGAAGTGAAATCGAAATTGTAAATATGATACATATTATTTTAATGTCGCATTAAAAAAAATATGAGAGCATATTATTTAATTAGATTTAATAATTTATTATTCGATATAGAAAATTTAGGTTATATGTGAGGATGTAAAAATAAAAATATGAAAATTAAACTTTTTTGTTATTATTTGCTGTCGATTTACGAAAAAAGATACTGAACTCAAAAGTCAAGTACTTCTCAATTAAAGCAAACGAAAAAACCAATATTAAATTTTATTGATTTAAAAAAAAACATTACTTTTTGTGAACTAGGATTTTAAGGCAAAAGTGATTGCTTACAACTTACAACTATTGATTTAAAAAAAATATATTTCCTTATGAAGGACAATAATTTTACGAATCACTTGCCTTTTATATGACATTCTTTATCTAGTGGAGGAAAGATGAAACTAATATGGTTATAAAGATAAAAAATACTAAAATTTTTAAAACATTACTGTGATAATTTCACTAAAATGATATGACATGACGCATAAAGTTATTGATTTTTGTAGTGTTTTAAAAGTAAATCTTTTTGAATTAACAGTTTGAGTAGTCGAGTGATCAGTTAATAAGAACATATTATAGATTAAGAAAGTACAAGAGAAGAAAGAGAAATAGAACAAGAGCTCTTCTCTCTGTAAAATATGAAAGACACCAGAGTCAAGTGGTCGGTATCGTTGGCTTTGGTTGTGAATCTCGTAAATCGTATTTTAAACTGATTTATCGTTTTCTCAAAGAAAACATGGAAGTTTGTGATTTTTTACTTCCCTTCCACTCATTCTATCCTTGAAACGGGCCGTAGCGAGAGCGATTATCTGACACTATTCCTTTTCTTAGTGTAGAAAACTCAGTACAAGTAGTTATTGTATATTAGAAATACATTTATTATGATAAGCTATATGAGAATTTCATATGCTTCTGATTTCTTATAAGTACAGTGAGTGGTAGAAATATGAAAAATTCTACAGCATATATTATTACATGCGTGCCAATCAAGAGCGTTATAATTAAATTCATTTATAATTTTCTTGAATTTATAAATGGTTGCGGATTAAATGTTTTCAAATCTTGACATCAATTTTTTGCTTTGTTGTTTAAAAACAATTCATTTATTTATATCACGCAAGAAGAAAGAAATCTGAATAATATGTGGAGGTGGCAAAAAATTGAAAGAATTATTTCAAATAACTAATCATCATTTTAATGGAAATTTACTAATTAAAAAAAAGAATAATCTTGTTCAACATTCTACATAGAATTTTGCTAACATCATTTCTGTTAGTCGAAACTCGAGTTATTCACGTACATATGAAATTTGACCATTTAAATTAGCTGCTGTTAACAAGTGGTTCACAGAGTTGTTGCAGCAACGTCGTTGTGAACAAAAATACACAAACTTATTTCAAACACGTAACATTACAACTAGGGATTCTGTGTCGAGACGTCCCGGAACTTGTCAGGTTTTTTGCTGTCTTAAGTCCCGGGACTTTTTTGGAAAATAACCCGGGACTTTGGTGTCAGATTTTATACAGTACAGCTAATACCAATGCGCCAATTATTTTAAAAATATGACGTAAAACTCGATGAGAATTTTTATGTGTCACTGGAGATTGACTTTAGGAGAATAGACATCACTGTCCAAGATCTCAAATTTATGTTTCAATAATCTATATTTGATATTGACTTTACTCTGAATTGAACGCATACCCACCCGATCACTAAGGCAAACCTTTTATCAACTATACGACATAGGGCGACTATTTATGTCATATCGTTACTCTTTGTGTCGAGGCGTAACGGATTTATTTTGCGAAGTGCCACGTGCAGCATTCGTATCAATAACGTGATCCTCAAATACATGTCTAGGGCAGCAAAGTTTTGGCAGATGCAAGCAGACATGTGTGTCAAACTGCGAAACGTAAGTAACATACAAGAATAACTCACAATAACTCATTAAATATCTTTTAAGAGTAGTTTACACGAACAGTATCATATAAACTGACTGTTTGGACTAAATCACTATTTTCTCTGTCATTTTTGCATCAAAATCAAAAGTACACGTCCAAACGTATACGCGCCACGCAGGAATCTGAGCCGGTAATACAACGGAATGAAAACCTGAAAAGACGCATGTCTCATGCATCGTTGAAGCATGCGCATGTCTGTGTTTCTTTATTGTACAAAATCTGTGCTGCCATGCGCTGCGTCTCAGTGACAGTGCTTAAAATGTACGCTGTACACGCGACCCATGGCCCTCATGCTGCTCGACGTCGAGCATACCGCAGAAGGGAAAAAAACATTCGCGATCCGAAGACTTGGAAGCTACAACGTTTCGGCGGAATCACTAAAACGAAAGACCGAACAAGGACAATGTCACAATTGTCAAATGTTCGGTCACTCCCAGACTGGATGCCACGCACCGCCAAAATGCGTGAAATGTGGGATGGACCACCGCACCGACTCATGCAACAAAAAACGAGAGGACGGTCCAGCCACCTGCGCAAACTGCTCTGGACAGCATCCGGCAAACTACCGGGGCTGCCCCCACCATCCACGTGCGGGCAAACCCATACAGCGTGCCGAGAACTGGCCTGCACTGCCGTCTAATACAGGACGTAGATACGAAGACCCCTCAGCTCGACGAGAAACTCAACAACAACGACCAAGCACTTCTTGGGCAGCCAAAGTTGCCGACATGACACAACTGAGACCGACACCAAAACCCAAAGTGAGTACCAAGCATTTTACTCCCTCCGTCCCACGCGAAGCCGCGCGTGACAGGGCCCTGGAAGAACTCGTAAGAGAACTTCAGGACTCAATCGCGCGCAGCCAAGCAACCATTGCTCGCGTATGCGACATTTATTATCAGACCACCTCCTTAACCAACCATGGCCAACATTAAAACTAGACCTACATCACTACAGATAGCGTTCTGGAACGCAAACGGTACTTTACGCAACGATAAAATCGAAGTGCAAAATTTCCTTAGTACACACGACATTGACGCATTACTCGTCAATGAAACGTTTTTGAAACCCGCGACACCGATTAACTTCCCGAATTACAGTACGCACCGGACCGACCGGACGCACGCGAAAGGCGGAGGAACCGCCATCGTAATAAAATCACACATAGACCATTGTGCTATTATCCAGAAACCGCGTCTAAACTCTTGCAATTTAGAATCAACCGCGATATGCATTAACACAAAAAATGCAGGCAAAATACAGTTAATATCTGTATACTGCCCTCCGACACACCGATCAACATTGGCAGCATCAGACTTAAACGATCTGCTGTTGAATGATATCCCCGCCATCGTTATCGCCGGGGACTTCAACGCAAAACACTCAGCCTGGAATAGCCGCCGGACCACCTTCCGTGGCCGAGCCGTCTACGAATTTGCACTAGATAACAACGCCGTCATTGCCGCTCCAAATGAGCCAACCATATACCACCCTGCATCGAACACACAAGATGTGCTCGATTTCGCACTATTAATAGCGATGTCGCACACACCGCATATCAGAGTCGTTCACGAACTAAACTCAGACCACCGGCCGGTCCTTCTATTCTTAGCTGACCCCCTTGACCCCCTTGCTATCGTGTCGAAAAAAACCAGAGACAAAGTCTCCTGGGAAGATTTCAGCACTCACTTCTCAGACAATTTCCACAGCCCTGCCAGTCCCGCCAATCCGGCAGACATAGACAGAGCAATTGCCGGTCTGACGGATTCCATACGCGCCGCGAAAGAATCCGCCACAACCGAAGTCCCCGTGGAAGACCACAGACCAGATATCCCAATTAGAATTAAAAACCTAATTCGGGAAAAAAACAGAGCGGCTAAGGAATGGCGCCGGCACGCCAATCCCACAGCAAGAACGCTCAAAAACCGTCTCACCGCGGAGATTAAAATTGAACTTCGGGAGCACAGAGACTCCTCCTATGGCAAATACCTACAGGGTATGACCAAAGGAAGCAATCCCTTCTGGATTCTCAGCAAAGCAGTCAGACACAAAAAATGCCCCATTCAACCGCTCAACGGTCCGAATGGTCCGGTCTTCACAGCCGCGGAAAAAGCAGAAACTTTCGCGGAATCACTCGAGAAACAATTCTCTCCGAATGAATTCAACCAAAACGACCTCGTGCTCAAAACACGTATAGAATCAGTAACCGCCAAATATATTAAAATCACTGAAGAGATCACAACATCTCCGACCGCAACTGCCATCCCACCCGCAACCACGGGCGAGATCGAATGCAGAATCAAATGCTTATCCAATCGTAAAGCCCCTGGCAACGATGAAATAAAGCACAACGCGCTGAAACACCTTCCCGAGAACGGCGTCAAAGCACTAACAACGATCATAAACGCATGCCTAGCCCTCCAACACTTTCCGCCCGCCTGGAAAGCCGCAGACATCATCTTAATCCCGAAACCGGGCAAACCTCGTGAGATTCCAGAAAATCACAGACCCATTAGCCTACTCCCGACAATGGGAAAGCTACTGGAACGTGTAATTAAATCCCGACTGGAAGAGTTTGTTACGGAAAAAAAAACTCATCCCGGATGAGCAACACGGCTTCCGTCACAGACACTCCACCAACCACCAATTACTCAGAGTTGTTGAATTCATCAGCGAAGGTTTCAACCGCCGATGTTTCACCACTGGCCTATTTCTCAACATAGCCAAAGCCTTCGATAAGGTTTGGATAGAAGGTATGATAGTCAAACTCTCCGAGGCCGGCCTCGAAAGTCCAATGTTAAAAATCATAAACTCATTCATGACCAACAGAACTTTCCGCACTAAAGTCAACGGCGAACTATCGACGACGCGTACGCCGACAGCCGGTGTGCCGCAGGGGTCCGCCTTATCGCCCCTGCTGTACAATCTTTATACTCATGACATCCCACTACCCACCTTCATACCGGGGGTAAACGAAACAATCGTCGCGCAGTACGCAGACGACACAGCGATCCTAGCACGATCGCTAAACAGAAATAGAGCCACCGCACTTGTACAAAAGACAAGTGCGGACATCCAAGCCTGGTGCGCCAACTGGCGCATTCAAATACACCCAGAAAAAAGCACTGCAATAACCTTCAGTCGCAGGCCAAATAGACACGGTAAGAATATCAAATGCATCCGGATGCGAAACACAGACATCCCGTGGGCACGAACGGTAAAATACCTCGGCCTCACTCTTGATTCGCGACTAAATTTCAGCAGACATATATCTGTAAAAAAAAAACAGGCATCCCAAGTCACAGGCCAACTCTACCCGATGATTGGGCACAAAAGTAAACTTGCAATAAACAGCAAACTACTCTTGTACACCGCGATTACTCGTCCAATCATGACTTACGCATGCCCGATATGGGCATACGCAAGCATGAAACACATCCAGACGCTCCAGACTATACAAAACAAATCACTTCGAATGATAACAGGCGCACCCTGGTTCGTTCGAAATACCACTCTCCACAGAGACACCAAAACTGACACCATACTCGAACACGTCATGAAGCTGTCGAAGAAATTCTACAGCGACATGGCAGACCACCCAAACGACACTATCAAATCGCTACTAAACGATTACATAAAATACCCACACACAGACATAGCGCGGCCAAGAAAGGTTCTCCTTCTCAAACCCCCCTAGCTCTTCCCGACCCCTCATCCACATGCTGGTACGCCACAAAATGGGCGCATACACCGGGGTGTCTTCAAAAACCACCCTCGGCATACGACACACGCCGACACTGTAGGCTCGACCTCATCTCGAGGGTAAAAAACAAAAAAAAAGAGGGACCACACGGAATTTATAAAAAAAAAAAAATCCTAAAATTAAAATTAAAATTAAAAAACTAAACAGATAAGCATTTCCCCACAAAAAAAAAAAAAAAAAACAATGCTGCTCGAGGTTAATGAATCACCCTGCAGTGTCAACAAACGTCAACAAAACGTCGACATGCCAACAACCATGACCCCCCACGCTTTTTCTTTCTTTTATCTTTTATCATTATATTTTTGTTTTTCTATTTTTACTGTACTCTTTTTCTCTTTTTTTTTTTTATTACTTTTGCTCATTGTATTATCCTCTTCTTCATTATTTTTGTAAACTGTATCACCTGTATCCCAAAAAAAACTAATAAAAACAAAAAAAAAAAAAAAACAATACAATACACATGACTATCCTGTCTCACTCATATTTAAAAAAAATAAATAATATGGGATCAAAAAAATAAAATAAAAAAAATATATATATAAAAAAGAGACAGGAACCAACACTAAAAAGAGGGGAAACCCCAACATCAGACGAAAGGGCAATTGGAGTAATCCATAAGGCCCTACAACCAAGTGTAAGACACCAAACACGCGACCCGCAAAACGCTTTCCACTGAGCCTGCAGGGTGTCGTATCATGGTCTTCGCTCGAGTTACTATTTCATGATTTAAAAATGTTACTTTTATGGTCATTTTATTGACGATTGCACACTGACGGAAATAAAACAAGTAAGTCAAAATTTTCCTCGTTACTATTATCATCTTGAAAATCAACAAAATACGGCTACGAATTGTGTATTTTCTGTTGCATTTTTTAGTTTAGTATGCGATATACTTTCTGTTCACGAAATAACAGAAAAATATGTCATTTTCGAGACACATCTAATAATAACTTTTACTTGAAAAAACGAAGCAAAGGTAATAATCATCATCATCAATCGCCCTCATTTCACTTTTGTATGAAGGCCACCGCAATGTACATACTTCAAATATTCGTTTTTTTTCAACTTTTACTTGTAATAATAACGACGAAATTGTTTTTTCCCCAACCATCAGATCATTTCAGCATTTTCTAGTAAGCTTTGACGAAATTACGCATTACAAAAATAATGCCTATGACATTCTTTTACGTTTTTTTTAATTGGAGAAAACTAAAATTGAGAGACGCAGATTTGGCCGGGAACTCCCAAAATTAACAGTAATAAACATTGTATAGGAGGTGATAATACGCCTTGGTCGGATTCCTGAAATTTAAGTTAAAAACAAATATTTTTTTATTTAAAATACAAAATAATCAAAAAGCAATAACAAATATTAAATCTTCGAAGCAGCGCTATTTGAAATTCGAAATGGAAAATAAATTATTATGGCAGGGTATCTGACAGCGTTATTTATAATAAAATGAAAGAAAAAAATTGAATTATTTGTGAAAATTATAAATTACACCTAGTTAGAGTTTCGAAAATGGATCAGTTGATTAAGTTGTCACTTATGGCAGTGCTTCCCAACCTTTTTCGTTCCACGGCCCCCTAAATCTAAAAAAAATAATCCGTGGCCCTCCTCAATTGTCTCGGTAACTCGTCTGCGATTTGGTATACCTTTTCCTCAGATTGTCACAGAAACTCGTTTTTTTTTTTAGCTCACCGACGAATTCGAAATCCTCGATTTGCTAATTTTGCTATACTTTCCCCCCAGAATCCAATTTCTATCCAATCCAATCCGGCGGCCCCCTTAAGAAATTCCGCGGCCCCCAATATGGGAAACACCGATTTGATAGACTAAAATATATAGATTTTTGTACTTTCTACTGAATTTCGCGGCCCTTGCAAGAAATCCTACGGCCCCCTGAGGGGCCGCGGCCTACAGGTTGAGAAGCACTGACTTATGGTACTATGCCACTGGCCGTCTCCTGTATTTATGGTGAATATTTTATCATCGAAGTCTTTAAACTGTGGCCTATTTTGTTTGCATAACTGTCAATCAGTTCTTCGGAACATAAGTTCAACAATTTATTTGATGTCGAGTAGAACTATGTATTCAAAGGTACATGTAAAGCTACAGAGATTAAAGTCTAAAGCAAGAGATTAAGGAGGTTGAAGACGCTACTCATTCTGTGCCCCATTTAGATTTTACGTGAGGCCCAAAAAAAAACATAATCACCAGTTGCATTTTCAAACATCTGGTATTGTTTACAAAAAAATACGTATACGAATGAGGGTTGCCAGGTGTCCTGAATTGACCGGGATTGTCCCGGAATTGGAATCGCTGTCCCGTATCCCGGATGAGTACTAAATTGTCCCGGAAATTTAGAGAAAACTATTTAACTAACTAAATCTTGGGTTTTTCGATTCGAAAGTCTCGGAAGAGATATAAAAAAAAACGAGTCACGCTGGTATTTTGGGCAATTTTGTATTTGTGTATTTTCTATGTATGGTATGTAGTGTATTTGAATGTCTCAACTAAATTTGTTACCTGGGATTATCTAGTCATTGTTAATTTTAGAAAACAATTGACATTACTCAATTGATTTCATACTGAGCGAATCCGGTTTGTGAGATGTAGAAAAGTCCTTAAAATCGTGCATTATTTTCATAAATGAATGCGGCACCAATAACTGACAGCACTGTTATGTATACGCTAAATTAACGACTGTGAAATGTTGATTGCCCCTGACATAACATAATTAAAATTTGTCCTATTTGATTGCACTCTATATTGTATATAATTTCAATGCAACAATAACTTTTCAACGGACAAATATATATATGTATATTGATTCCTTCCACTTCAGTTTAAATCAAAAAGTCGTCGACTCAGTAGAGACTTCTTGATACTCACGTCGTTATTATTTTGATTATAAGATTAAGTGATTTATTAAAGAGTAAAAATTATGTTATTCGAATAAAAGTTGAATCAACATTTAAATAGTGTTTTAGTAATAATTATATCCGTAACAGCACTATTCAAGTGATTTAAGTTTTGGGTAATAAATGTTTGTTTTGTGATAAGATGATCCGAAAGAACTGCAATTACATATAGTTTAATTGTTTTTGATGCCTTAAAGATTCATAGTTAATAATGTAGAATAAATTTATTCAGTTGGCGGTTAAATAGTGCATCGACCGAGTATGAAATTTTAAAATTCATACTGCTAGAATCTTAAATGGGATTACTTGTATAATTATTGCAGTTTTGTATTACAATACGCATTCCAGACTATCATCATCTTGCATCTCTCTTGATTCGCGCTAAATAAGTCCATCTCGAAGAAATGGCTGACCATTTGGTTCATCGCGCGTTAGTACACATTCGTCCGCTACGGAGGAACGTTGCCGGTAAATGCAACACAGATAATGAAATCTCAATAACACGTAAACAAAAAACAAATAAAAATGACGGTCAACTTTCGATATTTGATAATCTTTTTAGTGTATTTTAGTTCGGTTAGTTGTATACACCAAAGTAGGAAAAAATCCTCTCCTGAAGATGATATTACTAAAAGAAAACAGGAGTTTTCTATTGATAATAATTCTACAAGTAACGTCGAGAGTTGGGAGATATCTGACGGTATTTTCATGAGTTTTCCAGCTGAAGGCGACTGGGACAGCGAGAGTGTTGTGAATTTTAGTCTAAGTCAACCGAGGGGACAGTCTGGATCTGGGGGAGGCGGGGGAGGTAATTTTATTAACGTTATTTAATATGTTTTTAAATATAATATGAAGGTCAATTTATTTGAATTTATAATTAGAATCAATAATATATTTACCTATCGAGCTATATGAGTTTTTAGTTGAGTGTTAACATTGATACATAATTTAATAGTTATTATTTTTAGACTTCACGCCGTTATCATAAATGAGAAGAAAACATTCAAAAAGTGTTTTGTCACACAAATACAAAGCTTGGAAAATGACGATTTAAGTGTTGCAAAAGTGACGGTTTGTATGAATGTGTCAACTTTATGATTTCATTTTAATATGAAAAAAAACCTTTTTGAACACTAATTTTGATTTACATTCATAGGTTTTATTATGGGCTATCGGAATTGATATAAAACGCCATTTTTCAAAATTTGTGACAAAACACTTTTTGAATGTTTGCTCCTCAAATATGTTTCAATTAAACATTTTGAAGATTTTCTTTTTCGTTTAATTTAATATTATTTCATCTAAAATTATGACATTTTTTTGTTTAGTTATTATGCGTAACAAAATATTGTATACATATTTTAATCTATCTGTGGGAGTAGGGTGTCGAAAAACAAGCTATTTTTAAAATATGAAAAGTTATTTTTATAAAGTGTAAATTTTTTAGGTCGTGCAATGTGTAATATTTACTTTTTTAATATAGTTAATACGATAATATTCAAAAATGTAAAAAAATATTTCCAGCCTGACCTTATATCAAGTATTCGAAAGTAGGTTATTAGAACGAACACTTTTCTTTTAGAACATTTATAGCAACCGGTGTACAGTATGTCCTAATGATATTTTTATACAATAAACTGTGATATTTTCTCGTCTTTTGAATAGTTATTACAAATATAATATATTTTTAAAACATTATGTATTAATAGATTAACAATATATTTTTTTAATTAAAAAATAATAAAGTTAAAGTTCTTGCAGCTGTCTCAGAGGAAGAAAGTAAGATGCTATAGGTTCGTTTACGTAAATGAAACTTAAAATTTTCATTTTCTCCGATATAAATTAAGCAGACAATATACGACCAGTTGAGTTTACAATAAATTAAAACCTAAATTATGAACAATATTAGACGACTAAGCATAAAAGACGTATTTTTAACTAAGTCCTAAATTTATTTTTTTTAAATTACGGCGTTAAAAAAGTTAGTTTAACACTGCTGGATGAAATCTTAAAAACTTGATTGGCTCTTCATGTAAAGTTCAACTGTAGAAAAAGCTACAACACTCGGTGGTCGAACATTCGTTTAATAATTGTATATTACTTTGAGTTTTGGCAATATAAGGTTGTGTCGGATAATGGGGGTGAGGTGGTTTGATTTCGTATATTACAAGCGTCCTGTCACACCGGTGGTCATGGAAAGATGTTGAAGCTGACTGGGTTGCGTCCTGCGGATGCCTCCGGAAATCCTTAATCCTGCCTGCCTTTTCTTCCGTGCCGTGGACTTCCGGCGTACTGGTCAACCGTCGGGTACTATCTGTAGAGTGTATTCGGCGAAACTGAGGGATGCTAGAATGTCATGGGAGGAAGCAAAGCAATTGGCGAGAAACAGGGAAACACGTAGGTGCCGCGTGGTTGCCACATGCTCACAATAGGGAGCGAATATTATTTTGTATCAATGGTATTTATTATTTTTTGAAATAGAAATGTCGGTATTGAAAATAGTCCGTTAAGTATTTCTATCCCGATTTTGATATAATCGGTATTGAAATCTGTGGTCATAAAAGTTAGTAATGTTATTTAATGTGTTTCTTTTATTTATTTTATAGGTGGACACAACAAGAAGCTACTTCAGAGGATTTTGCCTATGTTTTTAATTCCGTTTTTAATCCAGTCTGCGATACTTCCGATGTTTTTGAGCACCCTGAAGATGATGTTGGTGAAATCTCTGATTGTCGGAAAAGTGGCGCTGCTTCTTATCGCCTTAAACGCTCTCAAGTCCAGCAACGCTTTTAAAAGTCGGAGTGAGGAGAAGATTGCTGACGTTCATTATGGCTATCATGGGTCAGGAATGGAGGAGTATGGCGCGTATATAAACAGAAGAAGCATTGAACCACTAACTCGTCTATAATTTAAATAATATTATAAAATAATTATTTATTTACTAAAAGACTGAATATTTATACATTAATGAATGCTGCTGTTGGCTGAAAGTACTTGATTAAAAACATTTATTGATTTTGCTAATTTAAAAAAAGTATTTTTCATTAAATAATAACTAAAGGATATGGAAACATTTTTAATATGTTATTATTGAATGTAAGTAAAGATTGAATCATTTTAACAATTATTAGTTAATAAAACATTTTTAATACTTTTTCCACATAAACTTTATTGGATCAGGACCGGTTTCGCTCATGGTGAGCATTGTCAATTGACAAGAAGTACAATGAAACAGTGATATTTATACAAAAGTTAAGTAAGAAAAACAAGGTATGACAAACAATTGGTATTACAACTAAGCAAAAAATTGAAGCACAATCCAAAAAAAATAAACTATAAATAAAAAGTTGAAGACCTCTTAGCAAAGCAAACTATTACATCAAAAATCAATTATGTATGAATTAACATTAACAAAGAATTAGCATTAAAAAAAACATGTGGAAAAAGTACTAAAAATGTTTTGCTATTTTTATTATAATGTCATTCCACCAAGTATTGACAGTAAACACCTTAAAAGTGAATTATTAGTTAGGTCAGAATTATTGTAACAAGTAATTTTCACCACAGAGTGAACCCAAAAATGAAGGTTGCAAAAGATTTCAGACGAGTAGAAAAAGGGCCTATGTCAGAGCCAAGATTTTGATTTCAATAAAAATCAAAACTTAAAAAATATCATTCATCAATGATTGTTTATGGGTGGCAATTTTTTTTATATTCTTCGGGCTACTAGTCGATACAATTTTTAATGACGTGACAGGACAATTAATAAGCCAAAATTCATTGCTTAAATAATTATTTTAACAACTGATGTTTTAAAATATCAAATAGGTAATTAATAACTCTACTTTTAAGAAATGAAAGAAATTTCACACCAACAACATTATTAACAGATGTTTTACAATTCGAAAATGAAAATATTGAAAAATATTTTACAATTGAATTTTTAATCCTCGATTTGCTATATTTTCCCCCGGATTGTCTCCGAAACTCCTTTTGTTGTTCAAACCCAAAATTGAAAAATTTTGGCGACCCCCTAGAAAACCCTTCGCGACCCCCAGTTGGGAACCCGTGTTTTATACTATCGAAATATAATTGTGAAAAAATATAATCATAAAAGATTTGTTGAAGATATACGTAATATTAATACGGTAATCTAAGACATGCAAATATGTGTTTAGTAAATAAAATTTATCAAAAGTGATATGAGAGTTGCACTTGCCAAAACAAAGCCAAACATACATAGAACAACTGGTTCATGCAGAGCAGATGCATCTATTTCATTACAAATTAAGCTTTAAAACAATATTTATATATATTTTCCGAATAAATAATTGTTTGTTAAAAAATGTTTCATTCACAGCACCCAACACCCAGCATACATATATGCAGTGCCTCGGCTTGAGTATGTGGCAACCTTGTACATGGTATTTGGCGCCCCCAATTTTAATAAAATATTATTGGTTTTTAATTTTTAATGAAAAGTTCCGCGAGCCATCGAACAATTTTTAAGAGGACCGCCATGCGAGAAATTCTTAAAAGTTTGAGAAGCGCCACTGCAGACCTAATTTGTTTGAGTGTTTATTTTGAGAGTAAGTAGTGTGGAAAAAGTCGTCTCACGTCCATAGGTGGTTGAAAAAGGAATCAGTACTCTTGGAGGCATTTTAAAATCAGGATAGCACTGTGCCATTGTACTTAAAAAACCACTACAATACATTTTACGGAAAACATGTTTAGCACCTCCAACCAGTGTTCCCTCTAAGCTGTGCGCGCCCACAACTTGTCGAGCGCGCGCACATGGAAGCGCACAAAAGTTACTCCATCTATATCACCACCAGAATAAATTAATTGTCATTATAAAGCGTTGTTAATTATTTTCATTATAAAAAGTAACCATTTCGTTAAGTAGGTAAGAATTAATACCGTTATGTGGCGCACATTTTTTTTAATTTCCTTTCAAAGTTGCACAGCCAATGTATTTTGCGCATACAACCTTCGGAAAGTTAGAGGCAACATTGCCCCCAACGTTGAAAATAAACTGTTTTCAAATTAAATTGATTACTAATGAAGAGTACAAACGTTTATTAATAAATCAATAGTGTTTTCAAAACTATTGTAGATCAGGAAACTTCGTTTTATCACCTTAAAACCCTCCAGAGACGAGAGCTTTTTTTCGTTAAAAAATATATTTATTTAGCCATATTGAAGTCACGGATAACTTTTATTCCTAATAAAATTTAAAAAACGCCAAGTCGTTGTATAGAAACCCCGCATGACTATATGATCATGCTCATCCTTTTATTACCGTGTAATATTGTGTACGGACAGTTGTAAGGACAAAAGTGACCGTATGGGCTCGCAAAATTCGGGGTTGAAATATAGCTAAATGTGAATTTTTAGAAAATATTTACAATTTGACCTCTATAGATCAACATAATTTCAATACAAATATATTAGCAAAATATCTGTAAATAATTTGATGTTTTGATAAAAAAATAACTATCAGTTTCAAAAAGTCTATTAAAAAAACAGAAATTCAAAACATCGCATGTGCTTTTGGTGGCCGTTTCTGTCCCCGCGGCTGATGACTAACTGAAGTCTGTACCCTTCTTAACCAAATATGAGTAAAAGCAACAATATTCAGGTAGAAAAGGGATGAATAGTGGGTTCAATAGACAACGGTGTTTACTGTTACCATATGGTCACGCTCGTCCTTGGAGGGTTAAGGATATTGTCATCGATGATTAGATATTTTTTTATAAATATAGGTATAATTTAAAATTTCGACTGAAGGTTCTTGGTGGAATTTCAATATTAAATTTGAATCGTTCAAACTATGTACATTCTCACAGATTTTGTCACTAACGACCCGGGTTTCGCCTTTCGGCATCTTCAGGCATTCAAGTGCACGGATGAACTTGAACCGTCAGTTCAAGTTCAGTTCAGTTCAAGATGCCGAAAGGCGAAACCCGGGTCGTTAGTGAAAAAATCTGTGAGAATGTACATAGTTTGAACGATTCAAATTTAATAAATATAGGTGTTCAGATGTAGAAATAGAAAAAGATCTTTTTCTGACACTTTTTCATCACTTTATGATAATTTTCGCGGACCCAAGTTTGAGACTCACTGGTCTACAGCGACATCTATTTATAAGCCACATTTTTATTATTATAGATGTCAGTGAAGACCGTTCACAAATCCTTAAAATACACAGGATACTTAATATCACTTAACTAAATGACTGAGCAAGTCACATTCTCTTTTTTATTTCTATCTTTATCTTTAAAGCACAACAGTGCATGGTTAAAAGATAGGTCCCGTGCAGCTCTGTATCGGGCCAAAATATGAGGAATAAATTCTTTTCTTTTCTTAATCGCATTGCGTTATGGATGCGGGCCGTGAAAATTCGGCTGCATACAAATAACGGGTGGTGGTGGGATACTCAACAACCAACTTGTATTTCAAATTAGCAAAATAAGCAAAAAAAATATGGATCCTAAGATGTATGAAGAAAATATGTTTATACCATTTTGCTGTTGCAATTTTTTTTTCTTAAAGTTTAATTTATACGTTAATCGATTTTTGTAGTTGTGATGATTAAACGAAAATATTCTTTTCGTATTTCCACTTTTTTAATATTATGCAATTTTTTGTGTCTAAGGAATGAAAGCCTTGGCATAAAACTTGTTATCATCTCAGTACCGAGTGGTTTATTGTATTACATAAATATTTAAATCTACCCGCATAATATAGAAACATTCTTCAAGAGTGGATTAACGTCATTTTAATTTATGATATGTGCTGTATGACTGACTGGCTGCAATATCACCCTAGTCCAAATATTTAAAAAAATGTATTTTAAAATCAGTGTAAAGTTAATACATGTTTTATTATAACTCGATATGGACAACTTATTATTTTGAAATTGTGTCTCACATTTAACTAAATTAATAATACATTAATAAGTCAAATAAAAATAAAAAATATATATTATTCATAAGTTATCAATATACAATGCGTGAATTGTTATTGTTAACTCTTTGTAAAGCGATTTTATTCGATACGGCGAAAACGTATTTGATAAGTAATTCACTACAATCAACATATATTTTCAACATTCTCGGTATTACACAAACGCTAGAACTATAATACAGCAAGTCCTCAACTAAACTGCGTTTTTTCCCGCTGCGAGTTTGTTAAAATAAAAACTTTTTTTATATATGTGCTCGCTGTGACCGTCATTCAACTAGCCACCTACCCACGCGCAGTTTGTTTTCGGTCTTACAACTTAAGCGGGAAACATATTGCCGACACCCGACGCCACGTAAGCGTGTGTGATGAGATCATTGCTACATATTTGCTATTGTATTGTATGGAACACGAACGCACTGCCGTCGCGTCGCGTTGGATGTTGGCAGTGCGTTCCTGTTCCATACAATATAATGGCAAATATGTAGCTATGATCTCATCACACACGCTTACGTAGGGTTGGGTGTCGGCAGTATGTTTCCGCCTTTAGAGTTGGAAGAGGCGATCTCAGCGAACTTACCTTAATCAGATTGAGGACATTTTAAGCAAAAGACAGATTGTGAGTATCCAGGGCCGGCGCCACCATACAGGCGAAATAGGCAACCGCCTAGGGCGCAAACCATTAGGGGGCGCATAAAAGGAGTATGACAATTATTTTTATATAATTTAAAATAACTACATTTTATTTTATTATGATGTTTGTATTTTTCGTTGTAGTTATGAATCGTATTCTATATGATTCGAAAAAGAGAGGTTGAGCAACTAAGTAACAAACAGTTCACGAAGAAAAGTTTCTGTCTAGATACCGCCATTAGAAGCGGATATGGATATATTTAAAAAAAAATAATGATCCTGAATTGTTTGTTTTTTATTATTTCGAAAAAAAAATGAGATGATTTGTAAAAAAGGAGCGCTCCAATAACCGTTGCCTAGGACGCCAAATAACCTCGCGCTGGCACTGTGAGTATCCTAATCAAGTTAATAACAATGTACCTACCTTTATAGTTTCAGTTTAAAAAAATTGTCTCTCGAAAGAAATCTAAATCGTTGTATAGTTGATATTTAGCTCAATTGACTAATGAGTTTGCCGACCACTTGGCTAGGCTATTTAACTGAGCGAAACCAGTCTTTCCGTGTAAATGAATGAGATGTGGATTAAATATGTAACGAGTACATTTTTTAATTAAAATAATACAAAATGTAAATTTTAACAATAATACTCAATTGCACATGTTTTGCATGTAATTTAATGATCTTGTGCGCAAATGGGGAATGTATATTTTTAATAAAATAACAATAAATCGCTCAATTTCGAACGGATTCTGCTGTGATATTTGAACGTATTATACAAATATGCTTATTACTTATATGATATATTTTAGAACTTTGGTACTATGCTTTCGCAAAATCAACAATGCACTTAGATCTTTTATGCAGACCGTCATCAATATTTATAATATTTACACGGCGCTAAAGACATCTATCTACCCATTCATGCAAGATTGTAAGGTGAACATTGAACACTAGTTTACGTTACGAATACACGCACAATTGACGTGTTGGTCGTTAGAAGAAGCATGCTAATCTGCGCCATAACGATTGAGTGGCCTAAATATTAAAGTACGTATGCACCTTTATCGAATTATACAAAATTAACTGGTGGGCGTCAATTTAACACTTAACTTAGTAAAGACTCGTTTTTCTTTTAAAGCACTGACAGAAAACAGTTCCAAAGTTGTCAAGTGTCATTTATTTAGACTTCTTCACATCAGTTCAAATTAAGAACACAATATAATATCATAGATAAAAAGAAAATGTGTTCAAATATACCATACATTCAATCATTATTGCGCTGTTTACATTCTCTATGTCGCGTAAAAAATACTAATAATAATTGTGTATTCCTCTTATTTGGATTTGAGATATGAGTGACGTGAAAAGTGTTTTTTTTACTGTTTCCTTTAATGTGTTTTTATTAAATTTATTATAATTAGATTGAAATAATATAAAATTAGTTGCTATTAACGTACCTTCAATAGTGAAGTGTAACTTTTTAAATAGTACCTAAATAAAAATAGTTTGGATTTTTGTAATAGCTTACAGATATTATCAATAGATGGTACTATTATTACTAAAAATATATTTTTTTAAATAGAATCTGATGTGCATTGTATTGTATTATTTATGAATGAGAATGACGTACATACAGTGAAATAATTTACTGGGTAAGGGATTGGAAAGCAACTGTTGAAGGTAAATGTCTACATTTTACTGTTATATCATAACATCAAAAGTGGAAAGGAAAAATTACGTAACCCGTAGTTTTTTCAAAACAGCTTTTTTTCAATAATCACAATGTATGATACATGTTTTATCAAAAAGATTAGTATCTAAATTTAGCTTTTACGTTTGAAAAAATATGAGCTTGTGAAAATTTAAACCAACAATAAAGACTGAAAAAAGATTTTTCCTGGACAGTTTCATTAATTAATATTAGAATATGTCAATTTAACACCAGTTTAGAAGTATTCGTGCACTTCAAGGTTGTGTATATTACATAATTTGCATATGGCCCAAAATCATCAAAAAACGTTTTTTGTGCTTCCTGTAAAATTTGCTATGTGTGGGTTACGTCTTTTTTCCTTTCCAAGGTCGATATGCATACAGCATAATGTTTGTGGACCACACACACCCAAATAGCTTTTCATCTCAACTGTACATTAATTAAATTAAACAATATTTAATTTTAAACGTCTTTAAATATCTAATTTGTTAGTAAAACTTCATAATCGAGAATAATCGATGGTGTTTTTATACTAATTTTAATATATAATATTTAGAGTACACCTAGAGATGCCGCATTCATGTATTGATCATCTAATTATAGGCTACATTCAAGAACAAACAGTTACAGTTACTTAACCATATTAAATATTTGATATTCTGTATTTTTTATGCTCCGACCAATATATCTTTTCATTTTTAAAAGGAAAACGCCATCAAAAAATTTTGTACGCAATTTTATTATCACAATGTAAAGCAGGCAACTATAGTATTTGTTACCTGGCTTCAAGATTCTATGGAAAACAAAACAACAACAAAATATTCTAATATAATAACAAAAGCATTATCTAAGGAAACTAATCAAAGTGTAAATAAATTAATTTTAATTTATCAAGAAAAGTAATGTTCGAATACAGTTGCATACCCATTCTATAAAGCGAGATATTAGTGATTAGTTAGGCGCTTCTGTTACCAATGCTGAGTGAAGCGGTCTACAGCGACATCTATAATTAAGAAAAATGTTATGTGATTTATTGTGAATATAATAAAAAAGAATGATTAGCTCAACTGGGAAGTTTTGAAAATCCTATTGAGCTAGATTTTATCAATTATTTATTAGACGAATTTTTGTAAATAAGTCACTTAACATTTTGTTTTACTTCTAGGTGTCGCTGTTGCACTCACTCTTAGCCAAATATCGATCTGGGAGATTATATTATGGGAAGGTAAAATAATTAATAAAAAATATTCAGCTAGGGGCTGGGCATGTCAAAAATAAGAACAGTAAACTCTTCAAGTTTACGCAAACATTACGAGCAATTCTTGGATTCAAAGCCAATCAGTCTCGTAAGGGGTTTTTTCTTAATTGTTTTCCCCACACAAAGCCTTCAGCTGACAGAATCTTTTAGAAAGTCATTACGTAGCTAGCTTACATAACGGGAAAGGGATATAAAGAGTTAGTCTGTACCCACCCTAGCAATAACTTTAGTAAGGAAACTAGGAGTTTAAAATAAAGGCTGGAAAAAGAAATAGTCGCCTGTTGTGGCCTAGTTAAATAGAACTTGCTCAGCTTGCTCTACCGAACACGCATGTCTGGGTTCGATTCCCGGTCAGATCACAGTGAATTTGAGAATTATTCAATTCAAAGTTGTGATCGAAGACTGGGTGTTTGTGATGTCAATTCACATTATTTTCCTCTCCTCCCATCCTTCTGATCCTTTAATAATAGCGATTAGTCAACCACTAGTCCGGTTCTAGCCTTATCATTCTTTCCCTACTACTCACTTCGAAAAAAGTGAGGTTGAGCGACTGAGTCACAAGCAGGTCTCGTAGAAAAAACTTGTGTTGAGATACCTCCATTAGGAGACCATATGTTCCACATTGGGAGCGTACATGGGGAGGGTAAAACCTACTATTATTGTCCATCTTCAATTATTGGCCACTTGCAGATAAAGTCTAGTTTTATAAGATATGAAACTAACATTACCACTCGCTGACTTAATAAGGAAGTTCAATAAGTATTCCTCCGTTGATATAGCAGATAACTATCATTTAAATCATTGTTAAATAACCTAAAATCTTATTTAAGACTTACTGTTGAAGCGTTGAAAAAAGTGGCCAATAATTGTAGATTTCTGCCTTTTTTTGTTTATTTTTTTTCAAGTGCAAAATGTATTTTTTTACATGTTCCGATAATTGATTATCATAAGTAAATAAGCAATTTAACATATGATGTTTTTTTATTTCACATCTCTAATGATACGTGTCCACAAATCAAGAACAAAGTTGAAAACATCCTTAAGTGGCCAATAATTGTATGTTTTGCCCTATTTTTTTTAAAAATAATTAAAAGTCACATCTATATTAAAGAAATGATAAAAAATAACAAGCATGCAAATGAAATCACTATTGCGGGTTCTCAAGTACCCATAATAGTAAGGGAACAAGTATTCAGCGGCAACTAAATGTTGAAATAGTAACTGTTAAATGAAAAACTGCTGAAAATCAAACAAGGTGTGGTTATTATAATCTATTACTTATCGCTTGTCGCTTAGTGGTTTATATATGATAAAAAATTGAGTTTTGGTTGCGATTAATTAATTTACTGGAAAAATTAAGAGATTACTATTGAAAACTGTTTTTGGAATAGAACGATAAGGAATGCTGTAATCAACTGGGATTATTAAAGTGTAAGAGTCACGGTCTACAGAGACACCTATAATTAAGACAAATGATAAAAAATCTTTAACCTTTTCAGTACCGCAATCTTTTAAGCTATAAAAATTCACTCACATACCTACCGCATGTTTTTAATAATTTTAAAAAATAGGACTGAATTTATGAATATTAAAACTTTTCTTATAAAATTATTTATATAGTTTAATATTTTCAAGTTACATTTGTGGTCTTCAGTAGGCTTACGGTATTCTCGCCATTCGTATGTAGCGGCCACTAGTGGTCTTGCGGTACTGAAGCGGTTAATTGATAGAATCTAGCGTAATAGAATTTTTAAATTATCCCAATTATCATACTTCCATAAAGTTTATTTGTAAAAAAATAACAGAGATCCAGCGGCGTGGTTATGCAGTGAACTCCTATTTTTTTCAATAAAAACACGCACATCAACCAAAACTAGTTTGTTTTAAAAAAATAATATTGAACATTAACAAAATCAAGTATATATATATAATTAAATCAAGTGTTTTTTTAATGTCTCCATTTGATAGATACTATTTCAAACTTCAATTAGGTTTTAATGTTCAATAAAAGCTGAAAAAAATTAAAACTTAATGTTATTATTGATTTATTTGTTTTTGCTAACGTTAAGTATTTTTTTCAAAAATAAATAGTGCTTTTTGGTTGAAATGCGATTTTTTATTGTCAAAAATAGAAGGTCCCTGCTTAAGCACGCCACTGGTTTCCTGTTCACTTTTTACACATAAACTTTATTAAAATATGATAATAAGGAATGTTTAACTCAACTGGGATGATTTGATAATCCTTTTCTAGATCCTATCAATTAAACCATAGGTTCCCAACCTTTTTCGGGTGGCGACCCCTTTTCATAAAATCTATGTGACTCGCGACCCCCCATACAATCCAAAAGTCATTTATGTCATGTCATTTTCAACATTTAATTGGTTTCTTACTTTTGTTTTTAAATAAAAAAGCGTTGAAAATCCACTTTCGCAGAGATATGTAGAAACAAATGGAACTTTGGATGGATTTTTTTAGTTGACTGTACAAGTTGGCGACCCCCCAAAAACCCCTTCGCGACCCCCAGGTTGGGAACCTATGAATTCGTTTAATTATTAAACGATAAAAAAGTAAAATAATAATTGTTCTTATTAATAGACGTCGCTGTATACCTTTTAGTTTGATTTAACTCATAAAATAATATAAATAGCTCTGCTAAATTATATTTTTCATCAGTGAAAATGCACGTGATTATTGAAACGGGTCCTGGTCTCTCGATAAATTTAGTGCAAAAAATTGCGTTTACAGTTTTAGAATCATAAAATCGAGATTGTTACTGTTTTGAACATGTTTCAATTGATTAATTAATTATTCTTTTGGTCAGGTCCTGGCAAACTGTTTGACTGAATGGGCACATAATGAATTCAAAATCGACGGCAGGCCACAAGAAAAATACATGATTTATTATCATAAAAAAAAAAATTAACGCTTAAAAAAATGTGAGACCAATAAAAATGAAGAAAAATATTTTTTAGACAGCATGTGGCCCGTTGACAGTTGATTGCTCAGTTGTACAGAATACTAGGGCGTGATGACGAGCTTTTTATAAATATTAATTTATTAATTTTTCCCAACTAAATCGCCATGTTTTATTTTGAACGTTGTGTCTAACATTAATAGAAAAGAAAATGTTTTGACTAACCTAACTTACTTTTTTTTACCTCGTTTACTCCCAATGTGAAGCAGATGGACTCCTAATGGAGTTTATCTCAACAGAAGTGTTTCTACGAGATCTGCTTGTTACTCAGTTGCTCAACCTCTCTTTTTTCCAAAGAGAGTAGGAATAGAGGGATAGGGCTAAAACAGGACTAGTGGTTAGCTTATCGCTCTCGATATGTCCCGTTCATAGGATAGGATAGGTGGGAGGGGGGAATTCAAAAACATCACATACATCCATGCCATCGAACAGAAATTCATAAATCGATTGAAAAATCAATTTATAAAACTGTCCGTACTGTACAATTTATTTATTTTATGGTCTCAAAAAAATACAATATGTAAGTTATAATAATATTTTAATATTTTAAGAGATGATCGCGATAAGCTTCCTGAAACGGTCTAGAAATATTATTAATTCAATAGCAATAGGATCTGCAGAGGCGGAACGAGGCTTTTCGCCAAAATAGCAAATTTAACTATTCGACATATATCAGACTAAATGACCGTTAATTCGATAGGTTTGCCATTGACTTCATGGGATTCCATACTCTTCCTTAAATCATGACTCAGAAGTCACCATCACACAGCAGATGATAGACGAATAAGACCAGTCACAGTTAAAGTTTCGAATGAAAATCAAAACACTATTTGGAATGAATTTATGTAACGTATAAATTATGTAATGTAAATAATTAATTTTGTAATGTATGAAATACATTTTTTAAATTGTTTTTTTTTATAATTATTGGGGTTGGTGTTTACCAAAGTGCGAGCGAGTTGATAGATTTTTTGAGTACACCACTGGATATAACCAATAAAATTTACAGGGGCTTGCACTTGGGCTTATACAATAACCAACTGTTGAAAAAAATCGGTTTCCGAATTCCAATACTTCCTAAAACTCAGTTTAAACCAGTTTTCGAAGGTTCGCAGACCAGATAATTACAGACCTTAAACTAACGACGATTGGGTGTACGGATGTCATAGTCTTGCGTTGTTCACTATCTGATTTTAAAAAGGGAACAAATTAAATGGTCTGAATTTAAATCGACTTTTGGTCTGAATACAATTTTTTTTTATACTATTTTGGTAAGGTTAGGTTAGGTTACGTAGTATCAGTATAATCGCTCGATAGTAGGATGATTTGTCGTAAAAAAAATCACTTCGCCCCAATAGTAACGCAATGAGATGACATCACTGTCACCAAAAGAATTTCAGACCATGTTTCAAAATAAATCTGACTAAATAATATACAATATGACAAATTTAATTTAAATTATGACCATAAATTATTTATTCTGCTCCCTGTATACTGACTGATACTTTATGACCATTTAATATAAATTTAGACCTACGTAATATAAATCCTGACTAATGTAATACAAATTATGACCGAAACTTAGATCAGAAAAATAGGAGACATTTAAAAATAGCTAAATATAACTTGGTACTCGGTACTAAAATTTCTCCCGCACCTGTATATGGATTGCCTGTACTGTATATATATTATTAGCTCTACTCATTGCCAAATATAGATTGTAACACTATATTCTTATTAATATAAAAACTGGCAATCCATATACAGGTGCGGGAAAAATTTTAGTACCGAGTACCAAGTTATATTTAGCTATTTTTAAATGTCTCCTATTTTTCTGATCTAAGTTTCGGTCATAATTTGTATTACATTAGTCAGGATTTATATTACGTAGGTCTAAATTTATATTAAATGGTCATAAAGTATCAGTCAGTATACAGGGAGCAGAATAAATAATTTATGGTCATAATTTAAATTAAATTTGTCATATTGTATATTATTTAGTCAGATTTATTTTGAAACATGGTCTGAAATTCTTTTGGTGACAGTGATGTCATCTCATTGCGTTACTATTGGGGCGAAGTGATTTTTTTTACGACAAATCATCCTACTATCGAGCGATTATACTGATACTACGTAACCTAACCTAACCTTACCAAAATAGTATAAAAAAAAATTGTATTCAGACCAAAAGTCGATTTAAATTCAGACCATTTAATTTGTTCCCTTTTTAAAATCAGATAGTGAACAACGCAAGACTATGACATCCGTACACCCAATCGTCGTTAGTTTAAGGTCTGTAATTATCTGGTCTGCGAACCTTCGAAAACTGGTTTAAACTGAGTTTTAGGAAGTATTGGAATTCGGAAACCGATTTTTTTCAACAGTTGGTTATTGTATAAGCCCAAGTGCAAGCCCCTGTAAATTTTATTGGTTATATCCAGTGGTGTACTCAAAAAATCTATCAACTCGCTCGCACTTTGGTAAACACCAACCCCAATAATTATAAAAAAAAACAATTTAAAAAATGTATTTCATACATTACAAAATTAATTATTTACATTACATAATTTATACGTTACATAAATTCATTCCAAATAGTGTTTTGATTTTCATTCGAAACTTTAACTGTGACTGGTCTTATTCGTCTATCATCTGCTGTGTGATGGTGACTTCTGAGTCATGATTTAAGGAAGAGTATGGAATCCCATGAAGTCAATGGCAAACCTATCGAATTAACGGTCATTTAGTCTGATATATGTCGAATAGTTAAATTTGCTATTTTGGCGAAAAGCCTCGTTCCGCCTCTGCAGATCCTATTGCTATTGAATTAATAATATTTCTAGACCGTTTCAGGAAGCTTATCGCGATCATCTCTTAAAATATTAAAATATTATTATAACTTACATATTGTATTTTTTTGAGACCATAAAATAAATAAATTGTACAGTACGGACAGTTTTATAAATTGATTTTTCAATCGATTTATGAATTTCTGTTCGATGGCATGGATGTATGTGATGTTTTTGAATTCCCCCCTCCCACCTATCCTATCCTATGAACGGGACATATCGAGAGCGATAAGCTAACCACTAGTCCTGTTTTAGCCCTATCCCTCTATTCCTACTCTCTTTGGAAAAAAGAGAGGTTGAGCAACTGAGTAACAAGCAGATCTCGTAGAAACACTTCTGTTGAGATAAACTCCATTAGGAGTCCATCTGCTTCACATTGGGAGTAAACGAGGTAAAAAAAAGTAAGTTAGGTTAGTCAAAACATTTTCTTTTCTATTAATGTTAGACACAACGTTCAAAATAAAACATGGCGATTTAGTTGGGAAAAATTAATAAATTAATATTTATAAAAAGCTCGTCATCACGCCCTAGTATTCTGTACAACTGAGCAATCAACTGTCAACGGGCCACATGCTGTCTAAAAAATATTTTTCTTCATTTTTATTGGTCTCACATTTTTTTAAGCGTTAATTTTTTTTTTTATGATAATAAATCATGTATTTTTCTTGTGGCCTGCCGTCGATTTTGAATTCATTATGTGCCCATTCAGTCAAACAGTTTGCCAGGACCTGACCAAAAGAATAATTAATTAATCAATTGAAACATGTTCAAAACAGTAACAATCTCGATTTTATGATTCTAAAACTGTAAACGCAATTTTTTGCACTAAATTTATCGAGAGACCAGGACCCGTTTCAATAATCACGTGCATTTTCACTGATGAAAAATATAATTTAGCAGAGCTATTTATATTATTTTATGAGTTAAATCAAACTAAAAGGTATACAGCGACGTCTATTAATAAGAACAATTATTATTTTACTTTTTTATCGTTTAATAATTAAACGAATTCATAGGTTCCCAACCTGGGGGTCGCGAAGGGGTTTTTGGGGGGTCGCCAACTTGTACAGTCAACTAAAAAAATCCATCCAAAGTTCCATTTGTTTCTACATATCTCTGCGAAAGTGGATTTTCAACGCTTTTTTATTTAAAAACAAAAGTAAGAAACCAATTAAATGTTGAAAATGACATGACATAAATGACTTTTGGATTGTATGGGGGGTCGCGAGTCACATAGATTTTATGAAAAGGGGTCGCCACCCGAAAAAGGTTGGGAACCTATGGTTTAATTGATAGGATCTAGAAAAGGATTATCAAATCATCCCAGTTGAGTTAAACATTCCTTATTATCATATTTTAATAAAGTTTATGTGTAAAAAGTGAACAGGAAACCAGTGGCGTGCTTAAGCAGGGACCTTCTATTTTTGACAATAAAAAATCGCATTTCAACCAAAAAGCACTATTTATTTTTGAAAAAAATACTTAACGTTAGCAAAAACAAATAAATCAATAATAACATTAAGTTTTAATTTTTTTCAGCTTTTATTGAACATTAAAACCTAATTGAAGTTTGAAATAGTATCTATCAAATGGAGACATTAAAAAAACACTTGATTTAATTATATATATATACTTGATTTTGTTAATGTTCAATATTATTTTTTTAAAACAAACTAGTTTTGGTTGATGTGCGTGTTTTTATTGAAAAAAATAGGAGTTCACTGCATAACCACGCCGCTGGATCTCTGTTATTTTTTTACAAATAAACTTTATGGAAGT
Source organism: Himalopsyche tibetana (assembly GCA_030503985.1). Lineage (NCBI taxonomy): Eukaryota > Metazoa > Arthropoda > Insecta > Trichoptera > Rhyacophilidae > Himalopsyche > Himalopsyche tibetana. The sequence goes on along the minus strand of JAPJYX010000009.1, from coordinate 3,177,171 downwards.
ATGATAATTGGGATAATTTAAAAATTCTATTACGCTAGATTCTATCAATTAACCGCTTCAGTACCGCAAGACCACTAGTGGCCGCTACATACGAATGGCGAGAATACCGTAAGCCTACTGAAGACCACAAATGTAACTTGAAAATATTAAACTATATAAATAATTTTATAAGAAAAGTTTTAATATTCATAAATTCAGTCCTATTTTTTAAAATTATTAAAAACATGCGGTAGGTATGTGAGTGAATTTTTATAGCTTAAAAGATTGCGGTACTGAAAAGGTTAAAGATTTTTTATCATTTGTCTTAATTATAGGTGTCTCTGTAGACCGTGACTCTTACACTTTAATAATCCCAGTTGATTACAGCATTCCTTATCGTTCTATTCCAAAAACAGTTTTCAATAGTAATCTCTTAATTTTTCCAGTAAATTAATTAATCGCAACCAAAACTCAATTTTTTATCATATATAAACCACTAAGCGACAAGCGATAAGTAATAGATTATAATAACCACACCTTGTTTGATTTTCAGCAGTTTTTCATTTAACAGTTACTATTTCAACATTTAGTTGCCGCTGAATACTTGTTCCCTTACTATTATGGGTACTTGAGAACCCGCAATAGTGATTTCATTTGCATGCTTGTTATTTTTTATCATTTCTTTAATATAGATGTGACTTTTAATTATTTTTAAAAAAAATAGGGCAAAACATACAATTATTGGCCACTTAAGGATGTTTTCAACTTTGTTCTTGATTTGTGGACACGTATCATTAGAGATGTGAAATAAAAAAACATCATATGTTAAATTGCTTATTTACTTATGATAATCAATTATCGGAACATGTAAAAAAATACATTTTGCACTTGAAAAAAAATAAACAAAAAAAGGCAGAAATCTACAATTATTGGCCACTTTTTTCAACGCTTCAACAGTAAGTCTTAAATAAGATTTTAGGTTATTTAACAATGATTTAAATGATAGTTATCTGCTATATCAACGGAGGAATACTTATTGAACTTCCTTATTAAGTCAGCGAGTGGTAATGTTAGTTTCATATCTTATAAAACTAGACTTTATCTGCAAGTGGCCAATAATTGAAGATGGACAATAATAGTAGGTTTTACCCTCCCCATGTACGCTCCCAATGTGGAACATATGGTCTCCTAATGGAGGTATCTCAACACAAGTTTTTTCTACGAGACCTGCTTGTGACTCAGTCGCTCAACCTCACTTTTTTCGAAGTGAGTAGTAGGGAAAGAATGATAAGGCTAGAACCGGACTAGTGGTTGACTAATCGCTATTATTAAAGGATCAGAAGGATGGGAGGAGAGGAAAATAATGTGAATTGACATCACAAACACCCAGTCTTCGATCACAACTTTGAATTGAATAATTCTCAAATTCACTGTGATCTGACCGGGAATCGAACCCAGACATGCGTGTTCGGTAGAGCAAGCTGAGCAAGTTCTATTTAACTAGGCCACAACAGGCGACTATTTCTTTTTCTAATGGATGAATGGAACTCTTTTACTTCTTTTAACATTTTTTTAAAATTCAGGTGTTAATTTTGTAGTTGAGATTCTTAAAAATACTCGTAAATGTTCATCGGTGATATTTGATCGTTAAGAGTTTTTATTGGGGTTCATGATTGAAAATGTTTGTTCACATATATAGGTTGATCCATAAATAATGAATATTTTTCGAGCAACATCTTTAAGCTGGTTGAATTTGTCCGAATTAATTGCGTTATAAAATTTTCAGATTTCTTTACTACGGCGCAATTCCCTTAAATCAGGGTCACACTGCAGATCAATAATCTCAAGTTGTAGCTTAAAGTTATTATTTTTATTTTCATTTTTTTTTTAAATGCGTAAAAAACTGCTGTGGCCCAGTTGGTTAGAGCTTGCTCTACCGATCACGCAGGTCTGGGTTCGATTCCCGGTCAGATCACAGTGAATTTGAGAATTATTCAATTCAAAGTTGTGATCGAAGACTGGGTGTTTGTGATGTCAATTCACATCATTTCCTCTCTTCCCATCCTTCTGATCCTCTAACAATTGGGTGTAGCAATAGCGATTACCCAACCACTGTCCTGTTCTAGCCTCATCCTTCTTTCCCTACTACTCACTTTGAATAAAGTGAGGTTGAGCGACTGAGTAACAAACAGTTCTCGTAGAAAAGAACTTCTGTTAAGATACCTCCATTAGGAGGCCATATACTCCACATTGGGAGCGGACATGGATTCAAAAAAAAGATATAAACATGTTTTCTTTCAAAAAATATAATATTGCTCGCGGGCTCGCAGAAAAATACGCAACGGGCCGCGGTTTGCCCGTGCCAGGTGTAATTGATAAAACCCAGCTTAATAAGATTTTTTAATCATCCCAGTTGAGTTAAGTATTCCTTATAATTAAATGGTTACTTAACAATTTGTCTAAATTAAAGGTGTCGGTGTAAACTAGTACACTCACCCTTAATTTGGCGGTGACTTTTGGAAATTAATTGTTGATGTAAAATCAAATTCGACAACTTTGTTATCCTACTCAGTGTGCTAGTAATTGTGACCCGCGCTTCTCAAATAGGCGAAGCAGGTGCCACAATAATTACTAAAACTATTTATTAGTAAGCAACCTTAAAGATTCAAGAAACCACCCCGCAACTTCTCCCGTTCTACAGTCGCTGCCCAGGACCCACCTCTTGAGATTCCGAGGCTTATGGATTTCATTGAAAATAACAAGTAGGGCATAAGCCACGTTAATAATCGTTATAGGCTGACAAACATACGTATTATAACAATGTATTACCAAGAACTTCATTAATCAATCACACATATAAATTTGTGATAATATTCGATGTAAAATAAAATTATGTTCCATTATTTTGTAGATGACAAATTGATAGTATAAAAAATTCTATAAGGACCAATAATAAAAACAAGGAAACTTGCAATTACTGTTAGGGGAATCCAGTTTAACATAATCTTTTTAGTGTGATAGCAATTTTGATGAAAAGATATGGCACTAATCGAGATTTACTGATAATATATAAATATCTCTACATCGATGCAAAAGAAGGCCAGTCTGAAAATCTATGTTTTAAAATATTGAAATTTTAATGATGCGCATGTTTGCGCATAGTGAAAATTGGTAGTTACTGACAAAATTACTAATATTTATATTAGGATATATATATTATAGGGTTAAAAATAATCGCGCTTGTAGATTGGATGGTTTTCACTGGTACAAAGTGAACTTGATTTTTGATTTTGTTGAAAATATCACAAAATACATTTTTAATACATTTTAAAAATGCCATCACAACCATCTGTGCATATTATATTTTATTTTAGTTCAAAAATACAATATTGTAACCAAATAAAGTTCTATGGGGAGCTACACTAGTCACTACATGTAAGTGAAAATGATCTAACCAAAAGTTCATTTAATTCTAAGTCTGTATAATAAGGTATTTTAATATACAATAAGTACTACATAGGTATTCAATAAAAATGTTTTTTATTTTAGTTATATTTTACTCAATCACTCATGACGAGTTTGCTCAACTGATTTCTAAAATGATAAATGTGAAATTAGTTTAAAGGAGTGTTTTATTAAATAAAAAATACCATTTAAAAGCATAAGGATTACATAGCTTAACACCAGAAAAATCATTATTTGATGACACTTAAATGACAAGATTTTTTAAAAATAATTATTTTCTTTAAATAAAAATATATTTTTTAATCATGCCCACTATCAATGTGGAGCATATGGACTTATGGTGAAGTTTATCTCAAGTGTTTTTACGATAACTGCTTGTTCACCAACATCTCTTTTTTCCAAAGATGGTAAAAATCGGAGGGTATGGCTAGAACAGGACAAGTGACTAGCTTATACGTTCCGTGCTCAGGATAGAACGGGTTGGAGGGGGGAATTCAAGACATCACAAACATCCATGCCTTCAAACAGAACATCATAAATCGATTTATGAATTTTAAAAAAATATATAAAACTTTCTGTACCGGGATTCAAGCCCGCGACCTTCTCAAACGAAAACAGCGATATTTTTTATCTACTTTCTAATTGTATGCACTTATTGACTGTTTTTAAGTAATCAAAATACTTTTGTTTGAAACATTGGTTAGTGTGGTACTAAAATTGGTTTTTTGAAAATAAATCCGATTTAAACCGGTTACCCGGTTTATTTATTTGAAAAAAACCGAAAACCGATTAGCTTAAATGTTCGGTTAATTGGAAGCCCTACATATATATCCATACCTTCGAACAGAAATCCATCAATCGATTTAAAAATAAATCTATAAAAACTGTTCGTGCTGGGGTTTAAACCCGTGACTTCTATATTCAACGATATTGACGCTCGACCACGCATCTGGCTATGCACTGTCTTAACTTACAAAAAAAAATATTATGTCAATTAGCAACGAAATTATCGTAGGGCTAAATAAATCTGTAGAAATTTTCTCGGAAAGCTAAGCTTTAGACGCTAAATAAATATAGGAATAATATATTTATATAAAATATTAATTATTTGCGGAAAAGATAATATGATAAAAAAAAAATATACTGTGGTATAGCCACACAATCTCAAAGCTTGGCTATTATTGGGTTCTGTATTATTATCAGTTATATTATAAAAGTTCAGTTTTTCATTATCTTTATTGATTACTTCCTGATAGCCCCGAAAAAATGTTAGGATTTTGATTTTCATACTGGAAGAATAACATATATACAAGTTGGTTTCCCACCACCACCCGTTGTGTATATGCAGCCAACGTTTAATGGCCGCCTTACACAACGCTATCGACAGAAAAGAAGAAGTTTACCCCTCACATTCATGGCCCGAGCAGAACTGCACGGGACTGATTTTGAACCATGCACTAATGTGCTTAAAATAATAATAATACTAATGATAATAAAAGTGTGACTAGCTCAGCCACTTAAATCAAGTTGATATTAAGTATCTTGTGTATAGTCCGTATACTGAGAGCTCGTCGATGTAGACGAGCTTAATGACTCTAGAGAGGAGTCAAGGTTGTTACGATCACCATATAAATTGGCAAACTTTTCAAATGCCGTGAAGTTAGCTTTGGTTGCAATAAAGTCAGCGTGGCCTATTGGGCCCGTTAACATATATACAATTCTACCAAGCAATATAATTTTATAAATTGATTGAGCATTACGAATGCCTCAGGCAGGCCCGGCGCCACCATACAGGTGAAATAGGAAACCGCCCAGAGCGCAAATCATAAGAGGGTGAATAAATGAAGTATTAAATTTATTTTTATATATTCAAATAATATTACGTTTTATTATATTTTTATGTGTGTTTTTGTTCGTTGTAATTATGTATTTATTTTTCGACTGATTCATCGATTTCTATTCGAAGGCATGGGTGTTTGTGATGTCTAAAAATTCCCTCCCACCCTTTCCGATCCCTTAATAACGGGATGTAGCGAGAGCGATTAGTAAACCACAGTATTGTCCTGGCCTTATCCTTCTATCCATAATACTTACAATCGTTGAAAAGAGGGGTTGAGCGACTGTGTGACAAACAGTTGTAGTGGAAAAACTACTGTTAAATATAAATAAATACCATATCTGTGATCAAAAATTTAAATCAAATAAAAAGTAAATTTAGAACGAAAAGTTTATAAATACTTTATAAAACTTTTTTTAAAACATTCGCTCACTAATCGAATTAAATGACCACCACACGGTACCTCCAAGATTCTCTGTCTTTCTTCAGCCCATTTGATTTCGGTAGAATCCTCACGGTTTGTAGAAGAGATTGACAGGATTCCGGATTCCCTGGAAATTACGTATCACATACTTAAGCAAGGTCAAACGTCACTTTTTATATTATTTTGGATGTGATAAAAGGCTGGCCAGTCTATTCATTCACCTCTATGTATTGATTTTTGAATTTGGTTTTTACGGTCAATATAAATAAAAAGTCAAAATTTTGGCTATGCTAACTCGTCGATTTTTTTTTTGATTTATTCGACCAATCAAAACGGTAGATTAGAAAGGTGTTATTTTAAAACCAACTGCCAAAATCAACGCAAGCTCGTCATATACGATGTTTGAAAAGCAGTTTTATTTCATTTAATAAAACGAGTAGCCATAAATAATCAGATATAAAAAAAATTAAAGTAAATTCTGTTAATCGTTGGTGATTGACAGATCGACTATATCAACAGGATACATAACATTTAAGTGATACTAACCGTGAAAACCAACTACAAAATATCTTGTTGAGTATTAGAGACATGTCTTAATGGGTGTATCTAGAATCTAGAACAGCCATACTCAACCTGCGGCCCAGTAAGCCCTAATGTGCGGCCCAGTAAGCTCTTACCAAATCGAGGATTTCAAATTCGTCGGTGAGCTAAAAAAAAAGGAGTTTTGGAGATATCTGGGGAAAAAGTATACCAAATCGAGGATTTCAAATTCCTCAGTGAGCTAAAAAAAAGAAGGAGTATACCATAAATATGTTGCGGCCCACGTAGAGAAGCAAATATCGGAATGCAGCCCGGAAGAAAAAAAGATTGAGTATGACTGATCTAGAACCTAGTAAATCTGAGCATAGCCTCGCGTAAGCATTTGTTTCTATAATTCATTTCGTTGCATGTTACAAAAAACTCTTCAAATATCTGCGTATTTTTTTCAGTATCCCTTGTATACAATTTTGGATTTTAATGTAGTATTAATTGATTTTGTAATTTGGAAATTAAGACGCTTAATAACATATTATAAATTCAGTATATTTTACAGAACGGAAAAAAAACAGGATAGGATGTTTAAATCATTTATTGGCAGATAATTATCGATACAATGAGCGACAGCGCTCTCAAAAGCCAATGTTTATCATATTACCAAAAAAACTATCGGGCTTATCATATATATATGAAGCTAATCAATTAAAATATAATACTTTTTATCTTTTTTTATTGTTATCGTTTATTATCAGTTATCAGAAATTATCGAAAGTCCACGAATGTATAAACACGTGAAAAAAATCGTGGCACAACACTATATCCACTTCTGAAACATTAGCGTACCTAAAAGGATAGTCAAGTGAGTAAATTGTGTTTTTTTTTAAATATATTATAATAATACTATGTTAAAAAAGTAATCATTTAAAATTTACAACTCGATTTTTATTGCAATATGTGATTAAGTGAATTGAGTTGTTTTTTGTATGTTTTATTCGAGAATGTCGGTTATAATTTCAAAATTTGGGTCGGAAGATAAAGATGTATAGATAAATTTTATTTTAGATTCCTTTATATATTTGGTAATCTTGAAATACTCCATTATAAGTCTACATAAAACGTGGAGTGGGGGACGGTGTTTTATATTTAATGGACTCGGCGTTAACTTGACATTACCACTTGTGGAATAAGTAAATATAAAATAATCATAAAACAAAATTCGGTTCCATGAATAAACAGAACATGATAAAACAGAACATGAGAACATAGACAATTCAAAACACATTCAATTTTTAGTTGAATGATACCTGTTTCTTCTTAACTATTTATTGGAAAATTATTATAGATTAATAGAATATCATACAGGTAATAATTTCAGAACAGTATGTTATAACGTGCGCTTTACTTTATCAGTCAATGATGACTATTATAATCGTCGAATATAAGTGTATTTACGACAATTTCAGTTTGAAAGTGTTATTGATATGCAAGATTGCTGTTTTATTTATTGTATCTAATACGACATAGAGATCACTAATTGATTGTAAAACATATCAATACTAGTCTTTTAAAACTAAAGATATATTGTACGTTTTGTGATGTTCTGTTTTTTCATGTTCTGTTTTATCCGGTCACCCAAAATTCAGTATGAAGATGCATCTATGAAGAGCAATTATTTAACTCTTAAATGAATACTGTACTACGAAAAGTACAATCTATTTTTTTTTTATTTGCGAAACTGAAGTCGATTTTAACATAGATTTTTATACCCAATTCTAAAATACAATCATTATTCCAATTATTTTAATTTATGTTCTGATGACACCAAGTTGTTGGTTCTAATCTGCAATCAAAAGAATTGAGTCGGAGTTTTGGAAATATTTATTTTAGGCAATATCCAAATTCACGTTTTAGTGACAAAAAAATCGCCGGAAAAAATATGAATGCATAATAATTGATTATTTACGATAAAATATCAGTAAAAATAATTTTAATTAAACAAAATGTTGCAATTTATCTGCGAACATTTTTATAAAAAGTAGAAAATAAAGCACCATTGAAGAATAGCTTTTTATTTTTTGGAAATATGTAAAAGATATTTATGTTATTATTAGCAATTGAAATAAATAAAATAATTAAAAAAAACTCGATTTAGCGATTAAGGAAGTTTTATATTTAGTTTCAGCAAGGTTTGCAAAGCAATAACGATTTTTTTTTGATAAAACTTTCAAAGCCTCAAGCACATGTGTATGTGTCGTGTAGATTTACATACATGTGGAGCAAACATTCAAAAAGTGTTTTGTCACAATTTTTGAAAAATGCCGTTTTATATCAATTCTGACAGTCCACAATAAAACCTATGAATGGAAATCAAAATTAGTGTTTAAAAAGGTTTTTTTTCATATAAAAATTAAATCATAAAGTTGACACATTCAAACAAAATGTCACTTTTGCAACACTTAAATCGTCATTTTCCAAGCTTTGTATTTGTGTGACTAAACACTTTTTGAATGTTTGCTCCTCACATAGTATTAAAAAGTAGTATATATTTATGTATTAATTTTATTATTGTTCTCTTAGCTGCTTTTAAATTTTAGTTTTAAAACATGGATATGGTTATATTTTTGTGAATTCAATTAATCTTTTAAAAATATAATGATTTGTTAAAATTGTATTTGAAACTTTGCCGGGCGCACAAAAAAGGCTACGCGGGCGCGCGTGGCTAAGAACCCCTGCTGTAGTATGTCAATAAATATATTTTTGAATGAATCGCCATTGAATATACGTGTTCGTTACAATAATTTAGATGTTGTTAAACTACGATTGGTTGGGTCTCGTGTAATAATATTCACAATTGAAATATTTTTATTTCACATGAAGTGCAGTATTTTATTTTTTTCCGATTGGGATGTTTTACATTTCGGAATAAGTAACACAACATACAAAATTGTTTTGTTAAAAGAAGGACGATAAGCGCAAAAAAGTATTTACGCTATAATGATATCAAATCGCTTAACACGGTTCGTTAGTTATAGGTCAAATTTCTTATAATACAAAAGTATACATATATGTATATCAAAGGCGAGTTCATACTGGGTCTTGTCGGTTAAAATAAAATCCGGTGCTTTAACATTGATTTACGGCATTCGTAAATCGATTTTTTTTCAACTAAAACCCTGTTTCAAATATTACAATTAATATACATATTTTTTATTAATTAATTAAAAACGTAAATATTCTGAATTGAAATCGCCTTGGTTACAAATAAATTGAAATGAAATATGTAGTTTGAATACATAAATTTATGAGTTAAAAATATATTATTTTGATTTATCGTTGACATATTTTTGATTTGCATTTTGACTCAGATACACTTCTTGATTACGAATCAAACACTGTTAGCTTATAACCGAGTAGGAAAAACGAATACAATTAAGGTAAAGCTTAGTATTTTTTTTAAACATTGATTATGATCTATCTGTAATATTTTGCAGTAGGTAAAATTACTTTATTGTTTTAATAAAAATAATAAAAGATTTTTAGTACTTTTTCCACATAAAATTTATTGGATAAGGACCGGTTTCGCTCACGGTGAGCATTGTCAACTGAAGACTGTCAACTTTATTGTTTGTTTCAAATGAAAATATTTTGACCATATTTTTGGGTATATTACCATATGAATGCCATATGAATGAGTAAGGCGCGCGCTCGGGGTCTCCGAATCTTAGAGGCTCAACAATAGCAGTTTTTTTATAACCCATATACTTTTGTTTATATTTCAATTTATTTTTATTATTTTACATGGAATTTTATGAAGTATTATCCAAAAAACAGTACCTCCAAATTTTATTGCGCCAGGAGCGTCTCTTGTGCTTCATCCGTCACTACCAATGGCACTACATTTCCCCAAAATAATTTAATAAGGATTCATGTTCAAATTGGAAAAAAAAAATATTGTGTTTTTATTAATATAATGCCTTTCACCCAAGTATTGACAGTGAACAGCCTAAAAGTAATTTAGATTAGTCTCTTGAAAATAGTGAAGATAGTTTTAAATTGTGATAATAACCTTGAAAAAGGCTTTGGATTAAGATTTATTTACACATCTAGAAGAAAGTGAAGTTTTACCAACAAATTTTTGATATACATACGTACTTATGGGTCACGAGGTCAGAAATTATAAGATATCGTTTTTTTTACAGAATACTAAGCAAGGATGATTCAGAGGATTCTTCAATGGGTCCTTGAAAACAAGCTGATGACGTTTCTCTATGTTGCGTTATTCACTTTCTCCGTAGCAACGATTGCGTTGGCCGTCGAATCCAGCAATCGTCTAGGAAGACTGGACACCTGTGAAGAGGCTTTGGAAAACATTACATCGATGACTACGGCAAAACCCCCAATAACTACTCAAGTGGCATCTACTACAATTCCAGCTCCAATTCGTATGTATAACACTACAGATAATTGTAGCAATACTTTACGTTACAACTTCATGTTAATTAATATGATTGACACACGGAGATAACATGAATAATAAACACACAAACATGTTACATTTTTATCTAATACAGGGGTTCTTAAACTTATTGTGGTAACGGTGACGTATTTACTCAATACATTAACACTTCCTCCAGTAGATAGTTCCGATATGTTGCTAGCCTTTAAAGAACCAAGTAAAAAACATGTTTTTTTTTATAAATCTACGTCAGTGATGCACAAACCGCGGTCCTTTTTGAATTTTTTGGCGGGCCTTAAATCTTTTTCTCAAACATTTTTTTCAAGTAAAACATTTATTCAATAAATGTTAGCAAGCTTTTTTAAATTCTTTCCGAATGTTAAATGGCAAATGGAGATAACCAAAGTTCTGACTCCTAATTTCTGGACCAGCCAATTCATAACTGGCCACGGTTACTTCGCTGCCAAGCTCTTCCAGCTTGGCCGGTTAGTAAATAGCCCTGAATGTAAATGCGGATATATGATTCAGGATGCTGATCACATCCTTTGGGAATGTCCAGACTTAAATAACGAACGGGAAAAATTGCTCAAGACAATACGACTATCTGTCGGCCCCGTCGGTCATGCCGACTTGGTTGCATCGAAGGCAAATTATAGGGCATTTAAAGAATTCTCCGCGTCATTTGGAAAAAAAGTTGAGTTAAATAGATAAAATCTCATATTTTCAACTGCACTTAATTATTAATTGACTTTTAATTTCTGCACACTGTAGTGCATGCAACCAAGTCTTGAAGAATTTCTTCTCGGGACATTTCTGGCAAAATTTAGAACACGACTAACGTTGTTACGCTACGGAATACACCCTATAAAAAGAGTGTGAAGCCGTAGCGGGTGGTGGTGGGTACAACGTTGAGTACCCTAGGGATTTTTTTTTTTTAAAAAGAAGCTTTTTGTTCAATGAAGAAGAATAAATTGGTTCTTAGAAGTAGGCTTACAAATATTATGTCAAATTAAAAAAAAATAGTTTAGAATCAACAGAGACCAAGAACGCATTAACTGATGAATTGCATATAAATTAAATATGCATATTTCACAACGAAACGATTTTTAATAATCAAGTACTCATGATCTTTTCTTTGCATGGCTTATTTATTTTCTAAATAACACGGTGAAAATAATGTAGTGGAACCTATTACTCATTTATCTAAATTCACTTAATCTTTTTTACACGATTTTAAGGCTGTTTTACATGTAACGTACATATGTTCTGTATAAAAAAGGATTGAGCGTGCTTTAATTCATTTTTTTTTTGCTGCCCGAACCCATGATAATTTGTTTTATGCGGCCCGCTAGAAGGTAAAGGCTGTGCATCACTGATCTACGTCTTGGGGTGATACCGTCCATCAAAGGGCGGTATGTGTTAAAACATGTTTTTTCACTCGGTTTTTTAAGGGCCAGCAACAGTTTGAAAGTTTTTTTTAGCACCGTAAGGGAAGTGTTCAATGATGACTAGTAATGATCTTTGAAAGCAATTTTTGCAAAGTTCAAGAGGAAATAACAAAATTTATTAAAATTCCGATTATAACTCCAATGACTACCGCTGAGCCAAAGCGGTGTTTTTTGTCAGAAAAAAGAACAAATATATATTTAAGAAACACAGAAGAATGAATTTTACAATGAAATAAAAATACATATTAATGTATAATTTTCGATGCTAAAAGTAAAATACAATCCAAATGTACATTTTTTTTTTATTTTTAATCTTCCGCAACAAACACATATATTTTATCCACGAGCCGTCACTGACTATTACCGAACCTTTCTTGTAACAATGTGTTTTTTTTTGCAGAAAAGGTTTATCGTTTGCCGTCTAATGTGATTCCGCAGCATTACGCAATAAGATTAAACCCCAACCTTTCGGAAGACATTTTTGGGGGCCTAGTCACAATAAAGGTTGAAGTTATTGAGAAGACTGCCGAGGTATGTTGTCAAAGAATATTAAATTATACTTGCAGGATATAAAAGTTGGTCTCGTTTCCAAAACTGAGTATGTATTTGCATAATTGTCGAAAATGATGTATGAGTGATGAGTATGCAGGATTGTAAATGTTTGTGTCAGGCATCGTTTGTTCGACGAATCAATCGAATCGCTTGTGAATTGCGATTGTTTTCTATATCGAACTTACAAATCGTAAATTTCCTGGAAACAATAATAAAAAAATCGTTGGTCTTATGTATTAATACTTATTGAAATATAAATTAAATAACGTATAAGTCTAATTTGTTTAAGGTCACAAAAAATTGCATTAAAATAAATTGTCTTTAATAAAAAAAAAACCGAGTTTCATGAGAAAGTACACAAATGGAAATAGTCAGATTTGTAAAAGAACCCCACAGTTAGGGATTCCAATCGAATATTCAAATATTGAATTTTCGAATAATATTCATGCATAGTATTAATTCATTTGTTACATTATGTCTTGGTAATTGAACCATTGAGAGGTGAAGTGAGCTAAGTGAGCTCGGATGCGTTATAATATTCTACAAGTCATAAAGTATAATAAAAGTGAAGTGAGTTCAGTAAATACACACTGCAATAGTGTCATCTTGCTAAAATAAAAATATGCAATCCACCAAAATACCAAGTAATGACGTGATTGTACTTTAAAGTCCAATAGAATGTTTTTCCTATTTTACTACTTGGCCCACTTCACTTCTAGTGGGCTGAATAATCTTTTTTGTTTACTAAAATACCATAGTTTGGACTCCTTGAATTATATGAAATTTTACCACTAATTGCTACACCGCTGCCGTGATCTCTTTCAATATTAACCTTTAAACGCCCGAACGCTGTGCACAAAAGAAGTAGCACACTGCCCGAGCATTTTTTCGCGAAATAATCGCGAAACACGCATTCGTTAAAAAAACATATCTGTCAAACTGGTCATCCTATTTGAGTAAAATAAAAATCATTATCAAAATTAAAGATTTTTTATAATTTAAAAAAGCTTTATTTGCATTTTTTTACATTGTACAAATTAAAATAAAAGAATTAAAACGATTATATTATTATATCGTAGATGTTTATATTACTCGTATGAAAAAAATATTTATCGAAACCGAAAATAAAATTATGGATCGGTATCTCAAAGACATTATTTATGTAAGCTAATATTCATACCTTGAATAATATTATCATAAATCAGTGTAATCCGATAGCGAAATGAACAACAATCAACGGTCCCGTACGGGATCATTGGGCGGATAAAGGTTAAATAACTAGATTTTATAACATGTGTTTGCTTGCAGATTCTTCTCCATAGCTTTAAACTCTTGATCACTAGTATTGTGATTAAATCTGAAAAAGAACCGATAACTGCACAGTATAATCTCACGAACGATGATACTGAGATTCTGCGTATTTCTATCGCAAAGGAATTTCAGCCTGGAGAATATTCAATTGAAATCGTCTACGGTGGATCCTTGCGTGATATTGTTGGATTCTATAGCAGTGACGTGAGCAAAGATGTGTAAGTGCTTCTTTATTTATTATAACAAAATAATTCGACTGAATTGCACCAGAGTGATGCGCTGGTTCATGAAATATGCGCAATCGATTTATTCTTATGTGGGCCAATTTAGTGGTTGTGGTTTTTAACCGGTGCATCGTGAGCAACGTTCCCTCTAAGCCGCTTTCCCGTTGAGAAGCCCCCGCGCACTCATTCCGGGTTGGCGCGCACTACATGACAGTTGTTCAATAAATATTTGATTGGTCCGCGCAGCCTTTGAAATTTCCACGCAGCTAACCTCTTGCATTGATCGTGAGCTTGTTGCAAGTGCACCGCAGAAAAAATGGTAAAAGCTAAAAAACGACGAAATGGTGAAAACCGAAAAAATGCTTAGCGAAATTATGAAAGCCGACGAATCGATTTTGCCTAATCGATCGCACGTGATGCCTAGCGTCGACACGACGACAGGCTCAGGTTTTACATTAATTGATTATCATATCAAATAATCTCCATTTTATTAATGGTAGTTTTAGCTCAGTTTTTCCATATCTTTTACAGTAGGGCTTATACAAAAACCGACTTTTGAAAAAACCGGTATTCGAATGTCAATATTGTTCGAAAACCGGTTTTATCCAGTTTTCGAAGTTTTACAGAAAATGGAAATTTCAATATCGATAGCAAAAAAGTTTAAAATTCTTTTTTATTTTGTATATTTATTTACTTAATAACAGACATCAAAAAAATATTTGGTGCTACTCTTCAGAAAATAGATTTATGAAAACACAATGCGTCCACTGATCGATCACTTAGTGATGATCTAATTTTAGTAACAAAATTTGCTGATATCGAAAATACCTTTCCGCTGGGTAATGAAGTGGGGCATTTGATCTTTAAGGCATCAATATAAGCTTTTATAATATTTTTTTATTATTACTTTTTTTTGATTTATGGATTTTATTTCCCGTCTTGCATAAATATTTTTTTAAAGAATGAGTAGTTAACGTTTAAGCTTTTATAAAAGTTTTATAAAAAAATTCGAGCAATTTGTAATTCGATCATTTGACGTTCGAGGAATTGGTTTTTCGAGGAACTTGTTATTCGAGCAATTTCCATTCGAGGAATTTGCATTCGAGCAATTGCATTCGAGCAATTTACCGGCTCCCAAAAATAATATAATTGAATTATTTTGTAAACACATACCTATCTAACGATATGTATTTTGCATTTAAAGTAAACATTTCTATGTTTGAAGAATGGAAAAAACCCTACTAAATAAAATTTCTTATACGAATCATGTGAGAAGTCGATCGCGAGAAAATTTAAGATTGAAAAGTCGATCCCAGGGCAAAAAAGGACACCCTTACTGTTGTGGGTAGCGGTGTGTACACCGTTCTATTAGAGGTTTTAAAGAAAACATGTTTATATGTTGTCACATTGTTGAGCGTTCTGGTTTGTGAAACTTTCCACACCATGCGTTGGTTGAATTCTTAAGCTGACTAAAAGAAAAATACTTTTATTATGTTTTTACGAAATGAGCTATTAATTTTACTTGTAAAGATTCCTGATGATGTCTTTTTTAATTCATCGAATTTGCCAGGGCTGTTTCATAGCATTGAATTTTTGTATTCAAATATAGGTACTATGGTGAAAAGAATAAATATATTTAGAATTTGATAGTAGAAATTAAAAGTATCAATAACTATTTTTTTTTGGATATCAAATTTATGGAGCTTCAAGTACCAGGACGCGCTAACGTCAAGGTTCTTCTAGTCTCCTTAATAACTATAGTAAAGTGACCAACTCATGATTTATCATCAGTAATCAACTCATGATTTAATTTATTAGTACGATAGCTTACTGTTGCTTACATGTACCAATACCTCATATGAAGCATTTTCAAGGAATATATAATTAACGTATAGTTTCAGTTACATATAATTGTTGCAACAGATATTTGGGGAAGTAAATTAGATTGTCAGTCTTTGCTATGAAGATAAATAAATGCTTATTGATTTTCGTCGATATCTAATATGAATACAAATTGTTTTAAATGAAAAACCTTTATAACTGTCTAAATACCCATTCGTGTGTTAGGTGGTATTGTTATTTTTTTTAATGAAATAGAAAAATGTTTTGCTTGTTTTGATACTGTAAAAATACGTATTGTGTCGGTTACTTATTTAAGTCAGTGCAATATTTATGCTGTAGGTCAAATTAAAGTTTTGCATTCCTACTGAGTCGCCTTAAAATATAATCGTAAGGTCTGATTTTTTTTTATCCGCATTGTTTTATTTGGTGTTAAATAAAATATTTTTTTTGTTTTATCGGGTGTATACAAAATGGCTGGAAAGAATGATAACGATTGCTGCATTTTTATTTTCCGTTTCCGCAAACAAAAGTATATTTGTCAATCGGCTGGCACGTGCTTTGACTTATAATTAGTAAATAGTTATACTGAAATTACGAATTAAACAAATTTATTAAAATGCATTTGGACTGAATTTGTTGGTTGGTGGAGCTGTGATAATGTACATCCCTTATATTTCCTTGTCGCTTGTTATGTACAGTTACGACAAATGATAATTCTAATGAATTCAAATTCTGTGCTATTTTTGTGTGGCTTTGACAAAAACATGTTAATTTTCTCCAAATAACGTGGTGTCACATATTTCAAGATAAAATTTGTTACATGTTTTCAGTCCAAAGAACAAATACATATTTACTTTTACGGTTAGAAAATTCTTATCCTGAATACTTAAAATTCGTGTATTTAAAATTTCGTTAATTGCCGTATCAGTGTGAGCTTTTTCTTATGTGTCAACAAATAAAATACATAACTATGCTTTTGGACACATAGCACGTCTGCGATATTAAAATTCCTTCCAAGATTCTGAAAACGGGTGGTAGATAGTGGGATTGACTTACTAGTTGCCTCTTCTTAATTACGTCCTCCTCCAATTCTCTGATTTACAATCTGCTCTCATATTTAAAATAAAAAAATAATAAAAAAGTTTGTAGGCGATGCAAGTATGGTGCATTTGTTGACGAACAAATGCATACGATCGGGACAAACGGTATACGATCTGGTAACGTTATTGGTCATATACACTAAGCACTCTAAAAAAATTGATTGCGATTCATTACCTACAACAGTTTTTGCATTTAAATGTTCAACAAAGTTCAAAGATCTCTAAACTGTCGATGGAATTGAATGTGACGAGGCATTTGGATTACTTGCGAATGACAGTCAACCGTACGAAACATAAAATAAAACCAAACATTAGAATTACCCGTAGAAAAGTCAATCAATCTTTGCAGTAATCATCTGATTTTGTGAACCTTTCAACGCAAATACTCTTTGGGAGACCAATAAAGACTTTGTGTTTGAATATTTTGCATCAAGAAAACCCTCAAATTGCCTTGAGCTATACCGATCAACCGGGGACCACAAATATTTGTAGTATATAGCAAAGCATTGGAATACATTTGTTAAAACTATATGATTAAATAAATAGTTTGATTTGGAATAATTCGATCATTTTTATGATATTAAACACAATTTAAAAAAAAATGCAAACAAATCGACTACTTAGAAATCGGCAATGTTCTCAATAATATGTTTTTTATGAACAACTCGCTGGTTACCTCAGTGACATGACGTGACGTTATTGCTCAATAAATCCGATTCGATTTTCAAACTGATGACAAGATAGATTGGGCAATACTGACAATTCTTTTTTACCTTTGTTGTAGCATCTGACACAATTCCAAATAGATTTCAATAAAACATTGACACCGATTATTGAAAGTGAATTAGATTTAAGTCTATATTATACACATGTGTGTAATCAAAGAAAGGAATGCATTCTCATCACTTTTTGAAATTTCAATTAAATTGTATAGTTGTTTGTAACCAGTGCTTTTATCTCCATCTCCTTTTTTCTCGGCATTTTAATGTATCTAACCAATAGAAAAATATATTTTTTAAAGTGAAATAAAACTTCAGGAACTTGATGAAAACGAATTGGGTCATATTCTTCATTCTACAAACGCAAGGAGTTCAGGTTAAGTTCAAAGGTGTGGATGTTTGTGATATCTAAATCTTCTACCACCTTTGGAATCCAAACATTAACAGGGCAAAGCGAGAGCGATTAATAAAACCACTTTTACTGCCCTAGCGCTATATTCAGTTCTCGTAAAAAAATCTTTTGTTGAAATACCTCCATGAGGAAGCCATATGCTCTACATTGAGAACGGACATGGATTGGGAAAAAACTTTTAGTACATGCTCGACAAGAAGCGAGTTCCGGCACCTTTTTTTCCGAAAAAAAAGCACTGGTTGCAAAGCTAATTAATGCAGTAGTTGCCAACGTTTTGGATCTCCAAGACCAGGGGTGGGGAACCTTTTCTTCTCTTAAGGCCGCATTCATTTTTTCGATATATGACCGCAGTAAAAATAGGGAATCTTTGGCCGGAAATAATTTCATGCCAATTTCTAAGGCCCAGAAATTTGCGGATTTCCCAAAATTACCAGCGTGGCACCTTTTTTTATTAGGTTTTCCAGGAATTTCCAAATCCAAAATCTCAGGAATTTACGAATTTACAAAAAATTACAGAATTGGCCAGAAGGCCACACCAGAGTAGCCAAAAGGCCGCAGGTTCCCCACGCCCGTCCCAGCCCATAAACTCAGTTTTGAATTCCTTTAACATGTTTTTTTTTAAATGACGATCATACAAGATTCACTTATTTATTTTAAATAGGTATTTGATTAAAATTAATTAATTAATGTGACAGTTGTTGCAGTATGATTAAAATAAGTTTTTGTATTCTTGGCTCCATTGAAGCATAGCTCTGCGGACCACCGAAATATTCCCAAGTACCACTACCAGCTGACAAACTCTCGTCTACCTATGTGTCTCAAAATTGTAATGTTGATGAATTAAAAGAAAAATCGTAGCTTACATGAATTTTCAAAAATGGAAATATTAAATTATTTATGGATAAGATTGTATGTAATGAAAGACTCGCCATGCCACTGACGTATTTCCAATTTATACTGTTGCAACAGGAAGATTAATATATTTGTAGATTTTTACTCAGTCATTTAGACTAGAAAAACCGTATACTGAGCTTCGAGAACAGATGCTTGCGTCGGATAATGGGGGTGAGGTGGTTTGATTTTGTGAGGAATTCAGAGATAAGGGAGCGTACAAGACAGCGTCCCGTCACGTCAGTGGTTATGGAGAGACGTTGGAACTGGCTGGGTCACGTGCTGCGGATGCCTCCGGAAAGCCTCAATCCTGCCTGCCTCTTCTTTCGACCGGTGGGATTCCGGCGTCCCGGACGTCCGTCGGGTATTATCCATAGGATGTACTCGGCGGAACTGAGGGATGCTGGCATGTCATGGGAGGAAGCAAAGCTATTGGCGGGAGACAGGGAAACATGGAGGTGCCGCGTGGCGGCCATATGCTCCACATAGGGAGCGAACATGGCCAAAGAAGAAGAAGATTTTTCTAAAGGCCTTAGACCAGTGTTTCCTAATTTGGGGTGTAAGCCCCACTGGGGGGGGGGGGGGGCAATTTGCAAATTATACATATGTGTAAGATTATTTTTGTTAAGAAAAATACAGACTTTACGATTTGAAAGAAACTACTTTCCTACGTTTGATAACTGATGTGACCATGAAGTATCAAAAAGAACTCTTACAAATAGCAAAATAATTAATTCGTTAAAACATTATTCAGCATAAAAATATAATGGTGTGGTATTGTGTCGAGGAAGAAACAAAATACCAAATTATGACACACTCAGCACGAAAAAATCTGCTGCCTTTGCCATAATTTATTAATTCTTGAAACTATGTACTTACTACTCAAATCTGTTGGCATTCCCATGAGCTTATCCTTTTCGCCAGCAATGGCTTTGGACTCAGTGATGCATTTATTTCTTATATAAACACGAAACTTTCATTTACTAAGCGTCAGTTCAAGTTCATCCATGCACTTGAACGCCTGAAGATGCCGAAAGGCGAAACCCGGGTCGTTAGTGACAAAATTTCTGAGAATGTACATATTTTGAATAATTCAAATTTAAAATAAAAAACAATGTAATATATAATTGGTATTGGAAAGAATTTACAAATTCCCGTAAGACTGCCTTCCGATTGACTTAACAAGACAAGCAGGGGTGGGCTGGAGGTGGCTCAGAGGTCGTTAAATTTTACTAAGGCTGGTGGCCCCTTGTTAATTTTAAAAAAAACAATATTCTCAGATCAAATTAGTATATAACTACAGTTTTTGACTTTTATACATATTATCTATGACAGCTTCAGTATACACAATAGTACATTTTTAGCCATTTTGATTGACAGCAATGGCTTTGGACTCAGTGATGCATTTATTTCTTATATAAACACGAAACTTTCATTTGCTAAGCGTCAGTTCAAGTTCATCCGTGCACTTGAACGCCTGAAGATGCCGAAAGGCGAAACCCGGTTCGTTAGTGACAAAATCTGTGAGAATGTACATAGTTTGAACGATTCAAATTTAGAGTCATTCTAATTAATAAGCATTATTATTTTCTTCCGATTGTACATGTCAGATAACATATTATATATTTTTGAGTATCAAAAATAGTATTGACCATTTTACTATAAATTTTTGATACTGGGAGGGGGGGGCATGGAGGCTTTTGAAGCGTAGAAGTAAGGCATAGCACAAATAAGGTCGAGAAACACTGCTTTAGACCGAATTGCACTGGATTGCAATAGAACAAGTACCCGATCTATTTCGTAGTACAATATGTCCGGATCCAAATTCGCGTTCGACCAAATAAATATATTTTGTTCATGTCACAACGTAGAAAGTCGTCTAACTAAGTCGCGATATATTTTACATGTTTTATTACAATATTATGACACGAGGTTGTTGATCGAGCGTGTCGAAATATTTGGTTATATTACATTTACTTATTGTTAGTAACGTTAAGCAGCAGAGAAATTGTTGGATTAAAATTAATAAAAGCTGATTCAAATAAGGGATAAATCAAATTAGCTAGTCAATTATTTGCAGAGAAGAAATATTTTTTAAAAAATAAGCAATTCATTGTACTAATTCCACAGTATTTATTTAAAGACTAGGACCAGTTTTAGCTCATCAAATCTTAAGATAAATCTTAAAAAATGTTTTATTTATTATTAATAATAACATACCTATGTTTGTAGTTACATCAGCAATATTTTTTACGAATAACAAAACAATATTCCAAAGGGTCACTTCTATTGCTAGAGTATTTTACTTATTTACCGAAAATAAACATTATTTTTGCTAATATTCGAGCTTGATTTGCTTCTGAAAGAGAACGTAAAATTTTTTTTTTAGTGTTACTGGCAACATTTTTATTCTCAAATTGTCAAAATGACCTCATTCTAATATATTCTTTACTCGTTGCTTAAAATTATTGAGTGTTGAATTATTTGCCCTAGACTGAGATTCATAAATATTACCTTACTGCACTGCTTAAAAATTATTTCTCTTTTGACATATCGACGTTCTGATAATATTTTTTTTTTATCTCAAATCACTTTTTAAACAAAAAATATTTTATTCTTACGTGAATGTTACACAATATGTTATTACTAAATTACTCTGATAAGAAAAAACGATAACGCCCACAATTTTTTAACTACACCAAGAGCTCAATACAATGTGTTTTTAATTTCATGTTATAATTATTAATTAATAAAAAAAATATAGAAACTAAAATTCGCGTATAACAACCATATTATTATTGTTTGGCTATAGTCACACTATATGTAAAGCAAATGGTCACCACACGACGCCTCCATGATTCTTTGACACTTGCCAATTGTTTTACTTCCTCCCATGCCATGCCAGCATCTCTCAGTAACGCAAAGTACATCCTATGAATAGTGAGTGCCTAACGGTTGTCCAGGACGCCAGAATACCACCGGTCGAAGAGAGGCAAGCAGCAGAATGAACATCCGCTGCACCTGACCTAGACATTTTCAACATATCTCCATTACCACAGACCTAGCAGAGTGCTGCTTTGTAGGTTTCCTTTTCTTTTGAGCTCTTCACGAAATCAATCCACCCCACCCTTAATATCTAACGCAAGCATCTTTTCTCAAAGCCCAGCATACGGTTTGTTTAAGTCTGAGCAGCTCTGGTAAAAAACAACCGTTTATGAGATGGCATTTGCTTTTAATCGTGTGCAGCTGCTTGACCCAGACAGTTTACATTTAATTGAATGTGGTTCCAGCTCTTCTTAAGCGAATCACTAGCTCTTTGTGTTTACGTCTTTCGGGATGTGTGCATAAGATATCTGAGGCTGTTGACTTAGTCTGTGATAGTCTAAATTAATTGCACACTACATCGATATAACATATTTACGTTTATTTTCTGACCAATGAGACCTGAATTAGTTCCAAGCCCGTCTATAGTTTCTATCAGGCGAAATCGTTCTACAAAGTATGAAATCGAAGGTAATAATAAACATGAGCAGTGCAAAAACCCAACCCTATCTCACTTCGGTTGTGACTCTGAACCATTCAGTATTTGAGACACCCATTTCTACACGGTATACTTTATTCTCGTGCATAAATTGGAAAATGGTCACGGTCTTTGTTGAGATCTCATATGCATCCAGTATTTTTAATAACGAAACCAATGCGAACTGTCAAATAATGTCTCATATTATTAATATTATTTGACTTTACCTGTATTAGTTGTACATAACAGCCATATCACAATATATATAAATAAACCCAACAATCAGTTGAAAATATATTGATTATTTTGTTTATCTTACAAAAGATAAAATAATTATTGCATATAGACTTTGACGATTAATATTTGATGTAGATAATGAGTACAAAAAAACACATTCTGGGTGTTTATTATTTTTAATATTATTTGAATGAATGAACACTAAAACAAATATTGAATCTTTTATTACATCAACGATACAATATATTTTATTTAAAAAATTGTCAAAATATTTTAGGTATACGAAGGATTGCTCTGTTACTCTACCATTCCACTTATAAAAAGAATTAATTGAAAATTGAAAGAATTGCAAAGCTAGTTAGTATAAACATAGCCTTGTTGTTATTAGGTTGTGTTGAGCACAATATATTTCGAACTGTTGAGATTTCATGAAAACTATACAAAATATACGATTGCGGTCATAATGAACATATTTCATCAAATTTTATTGCAAAGTTTATATTTTAAAAGTTTAAAAGACATGGCGCGAATGATAATATTGTTTCAGATAGTACTCTTATCTTGTCTCTGTCATAACTCTTTCTCAGCGAATGGGTTGTCTCTGGTGACCGGTAAAATTGCTAATGTCACGAATGTTATTGGCGGTAGCAGTAAAGATTTGAAGGGTCCTATCGTGAAAAGTGAATTTATTACATCTCTTAAGCAAAGTGACTCAAGTTGTAATCAGAACGTATTAGAAGACAGAACTTCGCTGTCAGACACAATGTCGCTTCGCAGTTCGGATAGAAAAATACACTTCAGACTTTCGAAAAGTGTCGTACCAGAAAAGTATCATATTCATTTAAATCCGAATTTGGATACCGGATTATTTGAAGGCATCGTTTCAATAAATATTGAAGTGCGTGAACCGACAAACATAATCTCATTGCATTCTAAGAAATTGAATATTTCCACATCGTCTTTCGTACGTCTGACTGATAAAGAAGTCGTTCCAATATCCATTAAAAATGTCGAAACCGACGATCACAACGAGGTTTGCATGATTTACTTGTCTAATGACATTACTCCAGGGTCATATAAGTTAACATTGCATTACAATGGCAACATGAGGAATAGGATTATCGGTCTTTATGAAAGTGTTTACAAAAACACTACTGGAAAAGAAAGGTATGTAGGTTGCATTTGCAATAAAATACCGATTGTATGAATGCTCAAAATCATCAGATTTATGACATAAACACAAATTTACCTTGTTTTATTACTGTAATTCGTTTTGGATGTACGCCAATGTACGTTTGGATGGACAGGATTTCGGGATCCGGGATCTTGAGATTAAATACCCTAATTATAGGCATAATGGTGCAACTTGTAAATTTTTATTTATAACTAAAAGATTTTCATAGAATTTATCTCATATGATTTTTCAATTATTAAAATATACGGCTGTGACAATTAGCTATAATGCTAAATATCTTTTTGTTATGTTTTTACACACTTTTTTGGAATATTTGCATATCCTTTTCTACATGGTAAATTTTTTGCCCTGAACCTATCACATGATTTTGTATGAGCTTATTTACTGCGTTAATTAAAAGATAAGAGTATACAGCTTAAAACATATATTTCTTCCTAATGATCACTCCCAGGAACAGGAAAGGGGTCCAGGATTGGATACCCTAGCTGCGTCTCATTGAATAGTACAAATTATGATATTATAATACATGTTTGGATAATGGAATGCATCTTCAATATTCTGTAATTAACTTATTGTGCGCAATATAACACAATTCTCTTTGTTTTCAGCAAAATTGCAACATCTAAATTTGAGCCCACTTATGCGAGACAAGCTTTCCCATGTTTTGATGAGCCAGCAATGAAAGCAACGTACACTGTCGAATTAGTAACTCCCAAGGGTTACATAGCACTGTCAAACATGAACGTAAGTATACTAAACAAACAAAAAATTTGGGAAATCTTCAAATAATATCAAAATTAACCCTCCAAGGACGAGCATCATCATATGGTCACACAAAACACCGTTGTCTATTGATCCCACTATTCATACTTTTTCTACCTGAATATCGTTGCTATCGCTCATATTTGGTTAAGAAGGGTACGGACTACAGTTAGTCATCAGCCGTGGGGACAGGAACGGCCTCCAAAAGCACATGTGATTTTTTGAATTTCCGTTTTTTTTAATTTAATTTTTGAAACTGTTAGTTATTTTTTATAAAAACATCAAATTATTAACAGTTATTTTGCTAATATATTTGTATTGAAATTATGTTGATTTAAAGATGTCAATTTGTAAATATTTTTAAAAAAAACACGTTTAGCTATTTCAACCCCGAATGTTTGCGAGCCCATACGGTCACTTTTGTCCTTGCTACTGTCCGTACTCAATATTACACCGTAATAAAAGGATGAGCATGACCATATAGCGGGGTTTCTATACATCGACTTTGCGTTTTTTTTTTTAAATTTTGGATAGGAATAAAAGTTATCCGTAACTTCAATATGGCTTATAAAATATTTTTTTTATCGGAAAAAAACTCATCTCTGGAAGGTTAATGTTTAATTTTTAAAAAATCTATTTACTTAAACTTTTTGTATTAAGTAATGTATATGTGTATATATATATGAGAAGCAAGCAATCAAAAAGTGATTTGTCACACAATTACAGAGCTTGGGAAGTGATGATTTGAGTGTTGGCGAAACCACGGTTTGCTTGAATGTGTCAACTTTATGATTTAATTTTTATTGAAAAAAACTGTTTTTGATTACTTATTGTGATTTCCATTCATAGATTTTAATATGGACTATCTGATATTAAACGGCATTTTTCAAAATTTGTGACAAATCATTTTTTGAACGTTTGCTCCTCAATATATATATTTAAATCCCTAATACATACAAGTCAATTATTTACAAATTTTAACAGGCACCCTTCAAACTCGTGTACTTTTGTAAGATAACTTTTTTGTGCACGAATGTACTTGAACTGACGAGCAGCAAACGATTTGTATTGTTTTTATACAATTATAAAAGTGAATCGCTCAGTATAATTATTTTTAACCTAATTGATATGACTGTGAGAATTTTTGACATTAATCATTAATTCTCGCAATGAAAAAACATTTTTCTTTACAGGAAGTGAGTAATGTAACGCAGCCCGACGGAACTTACATTATAAAGTTCGATGAAAGCGTTAAAATGTCAACATACCTGGTGTGTTTTATTATCTGCAACTTTAAGTTTGAAAAAGATATTATAAACGCAAATAAGGTTGGAAAAGACTTTGAAATGAGAGTTTTTGCTGCTCCAGATCAAATCAAGAAAGTGAAATTCTCTCTGATGATTGGAAAAAATGTTACTGAATATTACATTAATTACTTCCAACTGCCCTACC
The DNA here is from genome assembly GCA_030503985.1 of Himalopsyche tibetana. Lineage (NCBI taxonomy): Eukaryota > Metazoa > Arthropoda > Insecta > Trichoptera > Rhyacophilidae > Himalopsyche > Himalopsyche tibetana. The sequence goes on along the minus strand of JAPJYX010000009.1, from coordinate 3,150,808 downwards.
CTCTTCCAAAACTCGGTAAGTTTATTAACTTTAGTTTAGTTTGCAAACTTTATTAACACGGATTTCTGTAATATTTTTTTCCAATATACATTTTTTTTATTTTAAATTGCTTTTCTGATTTTTGGATTCATAAAGAACTCTTTGCTCTTTTTTCCGCGAGTAAAGACTGAGGTGCAAAAATTCAATAAATGATTTGAAAAATGCCATTCAATATCAGTTCTGATAGTCCATAGTAGAATCTATGAATGGAAATCACAATAAGTATTAAAAAAAAGATTGTTTTCTATATAAATTAAATCATCATTTTCCACGCTCTGTATTTGTGCGACAAATCACTTTTTGAATGTTTGCTCGTCGAGTAATGTTTTAATGGTTTTTTTTCCCTCGAAAGCAATATTAAATTACATTTTGTGTTTAATTTGTAAATACGGATAAGCTCACACTGCTTGTTCGCTATCATGTCAATAAAACATACTATTCTGGATATGTACTAACTTTATTTTTTAATTTAACACTAAAAATTATTATGCTTTTTTAATAAAGGCGGCATAAAAAATGTCTTGCAATCGATGGGCTGATAGATCATTTTAAGGTCTGCCAACTCAAGTAAACTATGTAGAACAAATACATAAAATTATTATGATCGCGGTGAAGGTGACTTCTGTTAACTGTTAAATTGATTTTCTATGATTATATCATATAATTATATTATACTTTCAAATATAAAGAAAAATATTATTGATTACAATTAACTCATTACAAATATGTAATCCATATTTAATGTTGAAAATAGCAGCTTGACTATATGTACAAAAGCATTCCAAAGGCTCGTCCAAATTTTTTATAAAATACAACAGTTTTAATCAAACATCTGGACCTGCGCAGTTGCCCATGAGCAGTTGCTGTTTCAGTTGCCCATGAGCTTATCAACCTATATTTGAATGATTTTGAATTCCTGAATGTTTGCCTTCATCCAAAAAGTTTGCTCCCCCTTGGTTTAAATGGTTTTCAAAATTTAATGAAAAGTGGAAAACACCCATGTCCTACGTGAATTTTATAGAAAAATCTCCAGACTCCTATAAAACTATAAATCTCCTATAAATCATAGTTATAAAAATAAAACATTATTTCAACAATTTTATGAAACGATCAGGACCTGTTTCGTCAGTTGAAAATGTTTGTGTTCAGTAAAATTAATCCTGATTATTTCAAACATTTTGTTTTTTATTTTCATAAACGTATTGTCTTTCCACCAAGAATTGACAGTTTAATACCTTGAAATTGATAAATAAAACATAATTATCATCAACATTTTTGAATAAAATGAACGCTTAAGGGGAACCAAACAAACATAGAATGTAAATGAAAATATATAGTTTATATAATATCATATGAGGGTATTATTTCTAAACACGTCTCATTCCAAAATGGTTAAAAAATGAAACTTGAATTTCGTTTTGAAAAGCAATGTACATTTCAAAACTATTTTTAGTTTTACATTACTTTGGAATGATAAGTCTGTATGTTATCAAGCCACGTTTGAGACTGATCGCTAAAAATACTTTCAAAATTTATTTTCACCCACTAAATTACATTCACGGTTCATGTTTCAACAATTTTGGAAAGAGCAGGGTTTGCAAATAATAGCCTCATATGTTAGTCATTGTTTTAGTATGGTTTTTCTATCCATCAATTCAGAGTCATCAATATCAGTAATTTTGTTGAATCTGTACATTAACATTACTTTGGTAGAGCCAATTATGATATGGTCAACTTCTTCAGCATCACACCTTCATCAGAAATATTACTCATTTCGATATTATAATTTTAAAATACTCGCTGAACGGTTTTATTATATTTCACAGATATGATTGCGATTCCCGACTTTGTCTCTGGTGCCATGGAGCACTGGGGGCTGGTGACCTTCAAAGAGACCAACCTTCTCTACGATAACACCACCACTTCGACGGCCAATATGCAAAACATTGCCAGGGTGGTCGCCCACGAGGTGTCTCACATGTGGTTTGGCAATTTGGGTACTGATTCTGTTTATCACAAAATTTATTTTTAGTGGTTTTTTTTATCCGTGTCCGCTACCAATGTGGACCATATTGCCTCCTAATGAAGGTATCTCTTAATTTATTTTTCTACGAGAACCGCTTGCTCAACCTCTCTTTTTTTCAAAGAGAGTAGGGATAGAAAGGATAAGGTTAGGATAGGACTAGGCGGTTGGCTAATCTCTCGTTACACTCCCTTATTTTAGGATTGGAATGGTGGGGTGAGGGTTTTTTAGACATTAAAAACATCTATGCATTTAAACAGGAAATTGATAAACCCATTTAAAAATACTGTTTGCAGCGGTATAACAACCTCATAGCAGATTTATACAATGCAAGAGGGCCCAGCGAAAAAGGGAGCCTGAATTTCTACACACTCAATATGACAAATTGCCTTGCGTGACGTTTGTACGAGGGTTCCACATTTCTAGCAATACAACTGGCAGCGGTGTATCCACCTCAGCAGAGTTTAAAATGGCCCGGTTTCTGGAGGACGGAAACCTCGTTAACAATTCAAAATCGCGATAAATCAAAAAACCACATTATAACCAAGATTCAGAAGTATTTGATGAGTATTTACTTTATTCTGACTACATTACACCGCAAAAAGTGCACTAGAACACTTTCTTTAGGAATCATTCGTTATTTTCACTAATAAATAAAAAAAAACAATGAATGGTTGTTACGTTGCGATAATTACCGCGCAACTAACGCCTTGAAGTCGATCTTCAAGAACACATAAAAACGGGCAGTTATTAATGTTATTTTTATATTTTAAATTCGGTTGATCTGGACATAAAGGTGCGCCTACGACCGTTGCATTTTTCAGTGCCTGGTGTTAAACAAGGAAGTACCTAAAAATCTTACACTAGAGTTGCTTTTTGTTGAGCGAAACACGCGTAACACCTGGTGACACAGTGAAATAAAAAAGGTATCAATTTCATGTTGAGAATGAATTCGTACAAAGTTACCGCCACACCCATCGAAAGTCTAATGTTTTTTGTGTTTTTGTTTCAGTTACCATGAAATGGTGGGATGAACTGTGGCTGAATGAAGGTTTTGCTTCTTATATGCAGTACAAGGCTCTTGATAAACTATATAAGGATTGGAAAATGGTAATGAAACTCAAGAAAATGACTTATTAACCTTTCCACCTCATATGACCGCTATGCAAATGTCCTAGCGAACATGCCCTCAGCGCGCGGGACACGTATAGATGTCATGAAAATTTCAAACCCTATATAAGAGCTATCTACTGTGCTAAAATTGTATAACTTGGTTGAAAATATAACTAAATGTATATTCTACCAAATTCAATGATGAAATTAGTCAAAAAAGATTCAATATAGGCTAAAATAATTTATTTATAGAACACGCCGTGAACATACGTCACCAATGCAAGATGGCCGCTGTTGATTCATGGCATTTCTCGTAAGAACTGTGCGCCACGTATTTACAAAATATGCATATATCATTATATTATTTGGGATAATGTAAATAAGCGATCAAGTGCGAATGAAATTGAAATTTTTCCGAGAATTTAATATTATAAGCATGGTATGGTAGTGGCGCAGTGTGGCGTAATTTTGCAATATGGCGACGTCACGCCGCAATTGTATGAAGAATGATTATTATTGAATTAAACCGAAAATACAATAAATGTATTGTATTTTATTATTGAAAAAGTTACTCTGGGTGGCAATTAGCAGATTTGATTAGTTAAAAAATATTACAACCTATATTTGTAGTCGAAAACGCGATTACAAAATCCACGAAAAAGCAGTTGCGTACAGGGCATGTTCGCTAAATTTGGTGACGTGGGCAAAGGGTTAAGACTAAAATTTGTAAAAACTTTATTCATTAATTTAAATCAGTCATGGCAATGTTCGCTCTAAGTCGCGTAGCAATTTTGAAACCTCTGCACTCATTCCTGGTTGGCGCACACTCCAATACAACTATTCAAATAATAAATATATTTAAAAATTGGAATAACCCTAATCTACCGAAATATATTAGAAATTGAACATTTAGAGATTTTAATCAAAATAAAATTCTTATCTATTATCAGTATCTCACTACCATACCACTTCCGTATTTATATTCATTTGATGTTTTTCTATACAAATTACAAAAAACAAATGAATCAATCGTGACTACTTAAATTGTCCGATACGCAACCACTGATACTTATAATGAAGTTGTGACACAGGTCGGAAGACACAGTCACTTCACACTCTTCTCGAATAAGCCTATGTCATGCCAGAAAGTCATGAAAATAATGCATTTATTTGTAAAATTTCAGCTGGATCAATTTGTGACTTCAAATTCGCATAGCATTTATGCATTGGACGGCACCCTGTCATCTCATCCTATTGTGCAGACTGTAAACTCGCCCGATGAAATAACAACCATTTTTGATGGAATTACTTACAATAAGGTAAATTTTACTAGTCAGTTTTTTCTGTTAACCTTGTCTGCTTCCAATGTGGAGCGTATGAACCGTATCTTAACTGTTGTTCTACGAGCACCACTTGCTATTCATTCACTCAACCTCTCATTTTAAGAAACAGTAAGGTTTCAAAAATTTACTAATATTTGTTGTATCAAATTCAAATTTTCATCAGTAAGCTGAACTGATTTATTCTCATTCATTAACGAAAAAGCTTGCCAAAAGTTATTAAATGAAATGTTTTGCTTGAAAATATCTATTCTATTTAAAAATTAAAACTTAAGAGGGCCGCAAAAAAATCAAAAAAGGCCTAATGATCTAATAATAAAATCTTTCTTTCTATAAAGTCTTTTTTTTTTAGGGTGCAGCCGTTATACGAATGTTGGAAGGGTTCGTTACTCCGGAAACTTTCCAAAAAGGTGTCCAGGCCTATATGAAAAAACATCAATTTGGTAATACCGTCACCCAAGATTTACTCAAAGAGATTGCTGACATATATGAAGCAGCAAATCCTACTAATAATCTCACGTATGTATGAAATCTTAATTTCCCGGTTTTTTTATGCATTTTGTTATTTAACATTGCCTGCTAAGCCCGTACATGGCACAGATACAACAGACAGAACCAAAATTCGCCGCTATGTAGGATTGGGCAATGCATCACTGACTATAACATTTTGGAATACTTTGGAAACCCCCATAATTAAGTCATGATTTTTTGTAATTTTGTTGTGATTTTATGTATTTCAATATAAAACTTTATACATAATAGAGTTTGCGAATTTTCTAGGATTTATTATTTGAAGAAATTCGCCGCCTGCTGGGTACTAGGGATTCTGAAATCTCGGGGTTTTCAAAGTCCCGGGACTCTAGACTTTTATTTCCCCTTCAATAAAATTATAATTTTATTAACCTTTAAACGCCCGCGCGCTGTGCGCAAAAGAATGGCACACTTCCCTAGCATTTTTACGTGAAATATTCGCGCCACCCGCATCCGTTAAAAAAAAATATATCTCTAAAACTAGTCATCTTATTTGAGTAAAATAAAAAGCATTATCAAAATAAAAGATTGTTTATATTTTACAAAAGCTTTATTTGTATTTTTTTACATTGCACAAATAAAAATAAAAGAAAAAAAAAGATTAAAATATTATTATCGATTATATTATTATATCGCAGATGTTTATATTACTTGATGACAAAAATATTTATCGAAACCGAAAATAAAATTATGGGTCGGTATCTCAAAGACATTATTTATGTAAGCTAATAATATTCATATCTTGAATAATGCTATCATAAATCCGTGTAAGCGAAATGAACCATAATCAATGCGTTGGGCATTGAATGACGTAAAGCCGCGGTCCCGTACGGGACCATTGGGCGGATAAAGGTTAAAATTAAATATTTGCATGTATGTCGCCTGCTGTAGCCCAGTTGGTTAGAGCTTGCTCTACCGATCACGCAGGTCTGGGTTCGATTCCCGGTCAGATCACAGTGAATTTGAGAATTATTCAATTCAAAGTTGTGATCGAAGACTGGGTGTTTGTGAAGTCAATTCACATCATTTCCTCTCCTCTCATCCTTCTGATCCTTTAATAATTGGATGTAATAATAGCGATAAGCCAACCACTAGTCCTGTTCTAGCCGTATCCTTCTTTCCCTACTACTCACTTTGAGAAAAGTGAGGTTCAGCGAACAGTTCTCGTATAAAAAAAAAAATACTGTTAAGACACCTCCATTAGGAGGCCATATGCTCTACATTGGGAGCGGACATGGATAAAATAAATAAAATAATGTATGTACATATTGCATACACTCGGCGCCGTTTGAAAGTACGCACTATTAAAAATCGCGTTTTTTTTAATACAATATTTAATAATTATTATTTATTAATACTGAGTGAAATGCTTTTTTCCATTCCTATCATAAGAGGACACTGTATTGCTGAAATCTAGCGAGTATTTCTAGTAGAACATTGTCATGTATGTGGTTTAAATCATGTCTGAGATTACTGCATTGAAATATATTTCTATGTTGGCAGGAAAATCATGGATTCTTGGACGAGGCAAACTGGACTGCCTCTGGTCACCGTAGACGTGGTTGATAAAACTTATGTATTGACGCAGAAAAGATTCCTTGTGAATTCAAGTGCTGAGCTGCCATCTGAAGGAAAGTAAGTTGCATGGAAATACTGAATTTGATAAGACTCATAATTTGACTTGCATAGAATTTTCTAGTGAAGTTTCGAAATCATAAAAATTGATAAAAGTCAATTATCAACAAAGATACATATTGAGATATTTTCTTATAAATTTGGTATTCTTTCTATGGTAACGGTCAAGTAAAAAGGTGTCGGTTATTATATATATATATAATGTTCAAAATGAGGTTGGCCCCCCTTATAGCAGTGAATCTAAATATATATATTTCATCATTATTACTTTAAATCGCCAGAAAAATTAACTGCTACACATAATATGTCAATGTGTCCGAGGCATGTGGTTGAAGTTATCAAGCCGTTAATCATCGGTATAATTTTGTGGATCCCTTGACACTTTCTAACATTCGAACAGTGGAAAGGATGTGGGGTAAATAGAAGAGAAGGGGCACTGACAGAATTTTTTTCAACTCATTCTTAGCCGAGTTCAACTAAAGACCGAACGTGGGTGACGGGCATCCATTCAACGCAATCCTTTCAGACATTGTCTCATTCTATACCCTTGCATTGCCGGGCAAATAATTATATTGTACAGTATATTCTCAATTGTCCGTGTGCTGATTATCTAGTTTGCGAGTTATCCGCGCCTTATAGTTCCAAAATTTTCACCATCGAATGTTGCATCTTTAATATGACAAAAAAAAGTTTTTTATTTATCTATTCCTACTCTCTTAAAAAAAAGAGGCTTAGCAACTAAGTAACAGGTAGATTTTGTAGAAAAACTTGTGTTGCAATACCTCTGGTAGAAAACCATATGCTCCACATTGGGAACGGACATGAATTAAAAAAAAAATAAGGAAGAAGTTAGCTATTGAAATAACAAATTTTTTTCTTCTTTTGAATAAATTTAATATTGAAATTTCACCAAGCACCTTCAGTCGAAATCTTAAATTTCTGAATATTTTTCTAATGAGAAAAAAGAATATGAATAACTTTCAACGACTTCAGTAATTGACATTCTTGTCAATTTGAGATTTGGTAAATATGTAGGTAAAGAAATCAAATGATGGAATATAAAATTTGTGCATTACCTCTGTGTTGCAGTTACCGTTGGCATATTCCTATCACATACACAACAGCTACAGGGAAAGCTGATAAAGTTCTTTGGTTGAAGGATGAACCGGAAGCAAAATGTGAGCATAAAAGATGAATATGTACTTTTAATGGACTTGACACTCCAGAGATGAGGATTTTTTTTTTCGAAAAATTAAAATTTCTAACCGATTTTGATTATCACACTACTTTTTATATCTAGGAAAAATAATTTTAAAAATATATATATTGCCTTCATATAAAAAAGCCGTGTGACCATATGGTCACGCTCGTCCTTACGGGGTACGTGTATTTTGTAAACGTGCCCTGCAGATATTTTTTGCTTACGACAGCGTCAATACTCAATATTTATTTGCTTACTAAAAAACAGCATATTTCAAAATCAATGGGGCTTGATTACAAAATTCACTTGTAAATAACGAAACTTGACATGTTGAGACGTTAAAAAATAGGCGTATTTTGAGGAATCCAGGTAAAAATGACAATAGTTATGTTGAATATAAGAAAAACAATGAATATAGAAATGACCACACATAATAGAAATATAAAAAATAGTTTTCACTTTGATACAAAAATATAGAAAATTTAAATAAACGCTATTTTTTTGTATATAATTATTTATAAATACACTTACACAGGTTTCATTATAAATTATAATAATCATGTGATAATCATATAATAATAATAATAATCATCATCACAAAATTTACATGTAAATAACGAAACTTGACATGTTGCACCGTTAAAAAACTGTTCACGACGTATTTTGAGGGCTCACTTATCGCTTTGAAGCTTTCAAAATCTTCTTTGCCCCTTTGTTTCTGTGAAAGTTGAATTTCCGCACGAGCAGCAAGTTGAGTTGGCTACTCAATTTATCAATAAATCCTCCATTGTCTTCATCAGCACTGTCTCCATTGGTCGAAACATTCGATTCGGGTGGAAAAACGAAAATATCTGGCTCCAAATTTACAAAATGATTGTCTTTGCTCGTCACAGACTGCCCTTATAAATTTAAAATAGTCAAACTTAGGTAGATATGAAATAATTTAAAAAATTTAAGGCTGAAATTATTGTATTTAACAAAATAAATGACAAAATTAAATTTAAAGAAAACATCTTTTGAAATTATTTGTCACAAAAGGACGTAACCCACACATATCAAATTTTACAGGAGGAGCAAAAAACGTGTTTTGATGATTTTGGGCCATTTGCAAATTATGAAATATACACAACCTTGAAGTGCACAGAGACTCTAAGCTGGTGTTTAATTGACATAATCTTATATTAATTAGAGAAGTTGTCTAGGAAAAACCTTTATTTCAGTCTTTTTTCTTGGTTTTAGCTTTTTACAAGGTCATCTTTTTCAAACTTAAAAGCTAAATTTAGATACTAATTCTGCATTTGCAGCTTTCATCATTTTGATAGAACGTGTATCGAGTTTGATACATACAAAAACCTGTTTTGTAAAAACCGTGGGTTACGTCCTTTTTCCTTTCCACAGTCGATATGGTCACGCCAACACTTGGTGTTGAAATACAGCTATTCGGGAATTAATAAAAAATATTTACTGTATTATATATTAACAGCTTAACGACCGCACGTTTTTTTTTATAAAATTTCACCTGGCGAAATAAAATTTTCCGAAAAATTCGCAAAAATTGTAATTTTACTAAATTCACTATAATTTGTAAACAAATTGAGATATCTTTACAAAATTTAATTTTCTTAGCATCCAGATACTTTGTCTATACGCATATATGAGTCTGCCGGCCAGCAACCTTTGTTTTTCAAAAACTCAAATACGCGTCCGCGGTCGTTAAGCTGTTAAGATCAACCAATTCTTAATACAAATTTATTATTATAAGTAGAGTAAATATTTTTAAAGTCAAATAAAACTTGTACTTACCATTTTGAAAAGTTCATTTAGATTTTTTAAATTTAACCGTAAATTACGACATAATGACAAATTACTAAAGCCGACATCCCTGTCAATCAATTTCGAGTAAATCCAACGATATTTAGGTAGAAATACAAATAATAACGAGACTAATAGGGAATGCTGTGAAGGGTTACCATGTGGTCACGCTCGTCCTTCACGGGTTAACAACGAATTTATGAAAAATATTTTTTCATGTGATTTAGAATCAATGACTTTGTTATCCCACAACATTTGTCATGCCTTGTTACACAACTAATGGAATGACTGTATTTTATTTCTTCACTTAGTATATTGAATGTTGCATATTAAAGTTCACAATTACTTGTTGTGAAAATGGGTCGTGGATAACGATTAATCTATCCACTAGTCATGTTCTAGTCCTGTTCTAGTCCTGTCCATCCATCATTAATCTTTTCAAAAAAAGAGTTTGAGCGACTGAGTAACAAGCAGTTCTCATAGAACAACTTCTGTTAAGATAAGCTCCATTAGATGAGTCTAAATGCTCCTCATTGAAAGTGGACATAGTAGCAAAAGAATAATAGAAGTATTTTGAGGCGTGAAAGAAGAGTTGGAACATTATATTAAGATCAACAAGTCCTGAAAGTTGAAAACAGTTTTAACCTTTTACCCGTGACTAGTTGTAGTATAAATTACACACGTCTGCGGTGACATTTTTCGAAATATTTGTTTTCAACGTACTGTAATAAATACAACAGTTAAAAATGATTAGTTTCGTTTATATTGAGGTCAAATGTATAAGGAATATCTCAAACTATTAAAAAAGGGAAAGAAATAACATAAGGAGTCATAATCTCGTTAAAAAAAACTAAGCCAGCAAATGTAACTTTCAGAGCAAACGGCATTCTGAGGTGACATTATAGGGCTAAAAGGACCTGCAACGAATTTTATCACCTCAAATATACTGTACATAAATATAAGGACGTCGAGACATTCATTACTCAGTTAATTCTTCTTTCTTCTTTGGCCATGTTCGCTCCCTATGTGGAGCATATGGCCGCCACGCGGCACCTCCATGTTTCCCTGTCTCCCGCCAATAGCTTTGCTTCCTCCCATGACATGCCAGCATCCCTCAGTTCCGCCGAGTACATCCTATGGATAGTACCCGACGGACGTCCAGGACGCCGGAATCCCACCGGTCGAAAGAAGAGGCAGGCAGGATTGAGGCTTTCCGGAGGCATCCGCAGCACGTGACCCAGCCAGTTCCAACGTCTCTCCATAACCACTGACGTGACGGGACGCTGTCTTGCACGCTCCCTTATCTCTGAATTCCTCACAAAATCAAACCACCTCACCCCCATTATCCGACGCAAGCATCTGTTCTCGAAGCTCAATATACGGTTTTTCTGAGTCTTCGTCAGGTGCCATGATTCGCAACTGTAAAGCATTACCGGCAGAATGCAAGCGTTGAACAAGTGGCATTTGGTTTTAATCGAGTACAGCTGTGTGTCCCAGACAGTCCGCATTGAGTTGAATGTGGCTCCAGCCATTCCTAAACGAATGGCGAGCTCGTTTTTTGTACTACCGTCTTCGGGGATATGTACGCCGAGGTATCTGAAGCTGTCAACCCTCTCGATGATCTGTCCCGCGCTAGTAAGGGTCCTATCAGAGTCATGACAGGTTTGGTTACACATCACATTGGTCTTACTAGTATTAATTTTTAGACCAATGCGACCTGAGTTAGTTCCTAACCCATCAATAGTCTCCTGGATGCCCTCAATGGATTTATCGAATATTACAGCATCATCGGCATATTCAAGGTCACACAGCTTCAGACCGGGACCAACAGCCACACCTCGATCAGGCGGAATTGACCTGCGAAGTATGAAGTCAAGGATAATAATAAACAGGAACGGTGCAAGAACGCACCCCTGTCTCACTCCGGTAGTGACCCCGAACCATTCGGTATTTGAGTCACCGATTCTCACACAACATGCACTATTCTCATGTAAGGATTTGATAATGGCCACAATCTTTGGCGGAATCCCGTAGGCATCCAGTATCCTCCACAAAGAGGGTCTGTGCGGACTATCAAATGCCTTCTCATAGTCGACGAAACAACAAGCAAGAGCACTGTTAAATTCATTGCTCTGCTGGAGGAGACATCGAAGATTGTGTATTTGGTCCGCACACGACCTTCCAGGGAGGAAGCCCGCTTGATTTTTCCTAAGTATTTTCATAATGGGACCTCTTATTCTCGCCAAGAGAATGTGTGCCATTACCTTCCCAGGAATACTGAGAAGAGTTATGCCTCGGTAATTGTTACAGCTGAGGGGATCACCTTTTTTGTGGAGTGCTAACACCTCACCGTCCACCCAGTCCCTAGGACAACGCTCACCGTCCCACACCCTGGCCATCAGGTGATAGAGAGGATGTAGGACGGCGTTAAGACCACATTTCAGAAATTCCGAATGTATTCCGTCTCCACCCGGTGCTTTGCCGTTTTTAAGCCTCTTCACTGCCAAGATGATTTCGGCATGTGTGGGCGTACGGTCTGAAATACCGGACACTCGGGGGAGGTCCATAGATGTAGCCTCTTCGGTTACGTCAAAAGGGTCCTGGGGGGGCGGTCGGTTCAGCACCTCGCAGAAATGATCCTTCCAAATCTTTTTAACGCTTTCTGCGTTTGACTCTATTGCTCCATCAGGGCCGCGAATTGGCCCGGGAGTCGGTGGTCGCTTTCCGCAGACCTCGCGCGTGATTTTAAATAACTTCTTGGTATCATTTCTGCGGGCCGCCACCTCAGCTGTCTCAATTTGCCGATCCAAGAATCGGCGCATGTCAAGTCGCGCAGACTTCTTGACAACTTTGTCCTGATTACGATAATCAGCGCGACGTTCTTCAAATTTTTCAGGGTCAGCTTCACTGTCCTTCAGTGCTTTTAGCCTGGCCCGCTCTTCAATTCTCCTCCACGTATTTTCGGACGTCCATTTTGGTTGCCCCTCCCTCCGGAATCCGAGAACATCTTCGGCCGATGATGCAATAGCACGTTTGATACAGCACCAGTCCGCCTCAATGCGATCGGACCCGGATATATGTCGCACGGAGACACGATCTATTTCCTTCCTTACAGCAATCTCGAATTTTAGTCTAGTATTTACGTTTTCTAGCTTCTCGATGTCGATCTTTTTCCGCGCTGGATTTTGAGCTATGCGACTTAGTTTCAGGCGGATTTTGCCGACAAGTAGTTCGTGGTCGCTATAAATGTCGGCACCTCGATATGTGCGAACATCGAGAAGTTCAAATCTATGTTTCGTGCTGTAAAGAAGATGGTCAATCTGCGTCTTCGTGCGACCATCAGGAGAGGTCCATGTGTATTTATGGATGTCTTTATGCGGGAAGATAGTTCCGCCAATGGTGAGCTCATTCATGATAGCGAATTCAATCAGTCTCCCACCATTGTCGTTTGCGGTGCCCAGACCATGCCGTCCCATCACTGAGGGCCCGAGAGCCGGATCAGCCCCTACTCGCGAATTATAATCCCCCATTACTATCACGCGATCCCTACGGGGGATTGCTGCAACTGCCGCGTGAAGGGAGTCGTAGAAGGCGTCCTTTGCTTGCTCGTTGGCGTCCTCAGTGGGGGCATAGCACTGAAAGACAGTCACAGAGCTGTCACTAGTCCTGAAGGTGGCACGTATCAATCTCTCAGAGATCGGTTCCCATTTCACAAGGCAACGGGCCGCTCTCCCAGACATCAGTATTGCCACCCCCTGGCGATGATATTGACTCTGGCCAGAAAATATCAACGTGCACCCCTCCAACAGCTTCTTTCCTGCGCCTTTCCAGCGTATCTCGCTCAGTCCTAATATGTCAAGGCCATACTTTCGCAAGATACGGGTAGCATGCAGGTCCTTTCCAGAAGTGCGCATGGTACGGACGTTATACGCACCAATGCGCATAATGTACTTGTTGGAGAGGATTTTTTCTTCTCGGTCCATGGTTGTGCTGGGTTGTCTACTTTGGCTTCCGGGTGTCCGAGGCGCTTGTGGCGGTGTTCTAATCAGTGTTGGGTTTAAGGATGCAGGGTGATTAACCCTGCGCTCCCGAGGCCTGGGTCACAAGGGCTCTAGGGGTCGGCTCAACCCTGGTTTTTCTGTCGGGGATTTCCTTCCCTTAGCCAGTAGCCCAGTTTTGAGGCGCCGGACGTTCACCTTGCGACCCCTGCTGTTAGCTACAACATTGTTGCATTGCCCGATGGACGCCACGGGGAGGCCAGCAGATGGGACTTGCTGGTGTGCGGCATTTCCCACCATTTTAGTGTAGGCACGTCAACTGGCATTGACATGCCCACGTGGGACCCCCAGCCATTGACCACACAGTGTAGAAAACATAAATTATTTGGTATTTAGACATTTATTGCCGTCTAGCAAACCTCACGCCAACACATACCAACAAATAAAATTACAAGGCGACAGAAAAAATTCAAATATGATCCTAGAGTTTGGAAACAAAAAAAATATCATATATATTATATATATATATGTATCTTAAAATTTGTCAGGTCTTATGGCGCAGTGGTAAGCGTTGCCGGATCTCACGGGTTCTAGTCCCAGTACGAACAACATTTTTTTCGATTTCTGATTGAAGGTTTCTGTGATGTCTAAAAACTCCCTCCTTTACTTCCAATCCTTCAATAACTGGGCATAGCGAGAGCGATTAGTTAACCACTTATGCTGATCTAGCCTTACTTTTCTATTTCTCTCTTTGGAAAAAGAGAGGTTGAGCGACTGAGTTACAAACAGTTCTCGTAGAAAAAGTTATGTTGAGTCACGTCCATAAGGAGGTCATATGCTCCACACTGGAAGTGGACATGGATAAAAAAAACTTATGATTTATTGCTGATAAAATTTCACGTACACTAATCTTCAATTCATCTTCGGATATATCATAATCAGAGTCTAATTCATCATTCACAATTTCTTTTATATCTCAATCTCTTTCGTCATGATAATTATGTAATAAAAAAGTCGAATAAAAGTTTTATGACGGTATAAGTTATAACCAATTTCTTAACACAAAATCATTTGAAAACACGCACAATCATTAAAAAAAACAATTAATTACCAACAAAATTCCTTTCATTTATTTGATTAGTACAAAATGAAAGCATTGAAATCAGCACAACTTTCAAAATGTCACAAAACACAGTTCTACACGATTATAATAAAAAGACAATAATATGTTTACTTATACTTTGACTACTATACAAGACACGATGTATAAATACGTAAAAAAAAAGATTGGGGGAATATTAAACACTAACGCGACAAAATGACACCCCGCGCACAGCCCTACTTTGAATGCAGTCGAATGGCGATGACGTAATACTATGTACGAAATGTGCAGTCGCGGAATTCTACAAACTGATTTGAAACATTCGCGCCAAATCCGATGTATCGAAAGGTTTTGAAATATTAATGTTTATAATATGAAGACCTAATTGTTTTGACAACCGTAAAAAGGTAGCAGTAACAGGACAGATCAGGCGATATTTAAAAAAAAAATCAGTCCTGTATGCCAAAGGTTTCGTACATTATAGTCAGTTGAAACGCTAGCAGTCAGGGCATGAAAATATGGTGTCACAGATGCTGTGACGTTAGCAGTGATCGGGTTAAATTATCAGCAAAGAGCAGATACTTGATTTCACTCATACTGTCCACAATATTATTAGCAAAATCAGGCCGAGATTCTATCCCTGAGACTACCAGAATATGTTGGGGTCAATTAGACAAATGAAAAAGATTTTTTTGTGAGAGCCTATGTTTTGTCCGGGGGTCTCAGAGCAGGGGTAGGCTGCCAATATATTAACAAGGGGATCTCTTAAAGTCAGAGCTACTCGCGGTGTTTCGGGGAAGGGGCGAATTTTTCAATCACTCTTATAGAATTCATTTCAACAAATCATCGTTAATAATATCTATGTTTGTCAAAAAATTAACAGTCAATTGAATGTTTTCCTTAGTAAATAATAGTACAAAATAATACATATTAGGAAATGTCCTTCTTAGAACTGTTCACAATTGCGGTTGAGAGAAAAAAATGTGCACTCGTGATATGAAGGATAACCTTAAAAAATATTTCGTTTACCATCTTAGAACATCTGGAAGCAATGTTTCTTAGACTAGACACAGAAACCTGCTCGGTCGCTTTTGTTATGCACCAAAAATAAATGTATTTTACAGGAAATTTCAAAAGGCAACGAAGTCTTATGTAATTTAGAATTTCGATTGAAGGTGCTTGATAGAAATGTAATGTTAAATTTGAATTATTTTTATTCTGTACACTAAATAAATTTTGTTGATAACTACCCGGGTTTCACCTTTCGGCATATTCTGATTTAATCCAGTGCACGGATGCACTCAAACTAATTTTTGTTTATTTTTAAACTCATATGTTCCATAATATATTTAATTAAATAATCTACATAAATTCATGTTTGGTACTGATTTAATTTAAGAATATTATTTTCCTTGAATTTAGCAAGGAGCTCTCTTGAGCTCCTCCGAGCCCCCTCTAGCCCACACCTGTCTTAAAAGCCTAAAAATCTGTTATTTTATCGTTACAGTGATTATCCCTTTTAGCGACAACGACAAGTATATCAAAGTGAACAATGACCAAGTTGGATACTATAGGGTTAATTACTCTCCAGCAATGTGGGTGTTGTTGAACAAAGAAATTTCCGCAGAAACTTCAAAATTGGTATGTACAACAGCTTGTGATTAGCCCATAACCTACATGTAGTGGGCATTTCAATTAATCGAAAACTTTTTTTCAACATTAATATTATTAGTGGCATATGTGAACAAGCTTTGATAGTGGAAAAATCTTTCCAAGTCCTTTTTGATTATATTGGTTCACTATATTATACTATATTGGCCTATTATATTGGGCTATGGCCAGTTCACATATCACATATCAGTTCTTTCGAGTACATCATATTTGGAAGCTGTTCCTTGAGAACTGGTTGTAATCCAATCACTCATACTGTTGTTTTTCGAAGAAATTAAGAATCTTTTTTCTTCGACAATATTCACTCCCTATGCGGAGCATATGGCCAGCTCGCGGCACCGCTGTGATTAATTGTCACCGAGCAATTAATTGCTTTGCATCCCTCAGTTTCGCTGAATACATCCTATAAATAGTACCCCGCAGGACGCTTGAATCTCACCAGTCGAAAGATGCAAGCAGTATCCACAGAATGTGGCTTAGCGGTTCAGACATCTCCCCATGACCACTACCATAACAGGGTGCTGCCTTGTACGTTCCCTATTCTCCGATTTCCTCAAAAAATTAAACAACCTCACCCCCAACATCAAATGCAACCATCTATAATAGAAGCTCAGTATTTGCTAAGTGTCAAGAGCACCACTGGTAGAATGCAAGTGAAGAAATGAATAATCGAAGATATCATTCAAAATATTCAAAGGGTTTTAAAAATGAGACATCACGATGAGAGGGGTCAAGATCTTGTGACAGCATTTGATGATGGAGGCGGGTGCGGTCATCAAATTACTAAAATTGTGTAACTCCGTTTATGGACGACCTCAAAGGTGATTTTTATGAACATTAGAAGTGCGGAGAGGTTATTTTTGAATTATATTTTGTTATTCCAGACCGTTTCTGACAAAACTCACCTGCTGAACGATGCGTTTAGCTTGGCTGAAGCTAGTGTTGTCGACTTCAAAGTGGCACTGGACTTGACAAAGTACTTGGTGACTGAAGAAAACTATACTCCGTGGGTAGTGGCGTCATCAGAAATGTCAGCACTCAAAAAGATTATGTCTGAGTCGATCGGCTTCATTGATTTTAAGGTGAAGTATTTCGAAATGATGTGTTACCTTTTCGATGTTTACTGATTCAATTGTCGACATTTTACCGCGAACATAGGCCGAAAGCTACTGGTCTATTTTCATGACAACATGTCAACAAAAACAACATGACCAAGTCTCTAACGAGATCACATTAGTATTGGAATCGGTGTGAGGCGTGGGGTATTCAGGTATTTCTCGCACGTTGGATTGTAATGCAGAATTTATTCCTGATAAATAATTGCTACGCTCGATAAATGTTTATTATTGTTTTATTCATTACGTAATTGTATTAAGAAATAATAACTGAAATCTGAATCCAGTTTTTATTATATTTATAGAGATATTTGAATTATTAGAGGCAACGTGTACGTACTAGTTACGCATGACAAGCAAGATAGGTGAAATTACAACGGATAACACTGGAAGCTTTCTTTCTGCGAAACATCGAACAAGTCTTAAGCTCGATATTTGTATATGATGAATAATTTGTCAAGAAATAAAACTAGTGCGCGCTTTTTAAAGTTCTTGATTGACGATGCCGAAGATGCATTATTGTTTGTCCGTTACTAAAAATAATGAAAAAACTGCATCACGTCTTACGAAATAAATGCGAATCATTTATTTAAATTATAAATTCGGAACTCTGCAACTCGGTTGCAGACCTACGGGCTCAAATCATCTAGATGCCTATTATAACTAGAGATGCAAAAAAAACAGGGAAAATTAAAAATGAAACCGACTGAATTTGTTCATTATAAGCTTTAGTCACTTTTAGGGTGTTCACTGTCAATACTTGGTGGAAAGGCATTATATTAATAAAAACACAATAATCCTTTGTACTTCATTCCACTTTATTTAATTTGTCCGGACCGGTTTCGCTCATTGCGAGCATTGTCAACTGATAAGAAATATAATTTAACAATGCTATTTATTAATGCTGGTTATTTCTTTTCAATGCCAATTGTTGTTTATAACTTTTCATTTTTGTATAAATAGCATTGTTAAATTATATTTCTTATCAGTTGACAATGCTCGCAATGAGCGAAACCGGTCCTGACATATTAAATAAAGTGGAATGAAGTACAAAGGATTATTGTGTTTTTATTAAAATAAGCTTTAGTCGTTATATCAGAGAATGAGGATTTGATGATTAAATGATTACAAACATACTCATCACATAAACACATAAAGTATCTGGAGCGGTCACATAATGCAAAAAAGTCGCAATTCAAACAAAAATACACAATTAGAATTTATTTACACACATATTACATTTTTCTTCTCTGGAGATCGTCATTACTGGTTTTGATTTTTGACTATATTTTTGCTCGGTATGCCTGAGAAGTAACTTGTTATGAAAGTGGAAAAATGTATGGAGAAAATCATAAACTAAAATGTTTCCTCATTACATCCGAGATCTCGCTATTTCCGGGATCGTAATAACTGAGTTGACTGTATTCGAAGTCGCCTTTTACGCCCAGCCCAGTGAGATAATTTCATATTTTATTTACAGACATATGCTAGAAAGCTCACAAAAAGTATATATGAAAAATTAACGTGGACAGCAAGTAATAAAGATGCACACGATAAGCGGTAAGTGTATAATTATTTAATTCCTATGGTAAGAACTGCGCAAATTGACACATGAAAAAAGGATGAATCAAAAAACACCACCGACATAATTTCATATTTTCAAGTTTATTGCAATCAAATATAAAGAAAGCAATGACAAAACATTATTTTGCATTTGGTTTAGCTAAGTAAGTTTTACGATATCCTTTTTTAAAATTTTATGTACATACTAGCTGACCCAACGAACTTTGTACCGCCTCAGAATCAATAAGTGTTGTGTTAACTTGATAACTTGAAACATGATGACTACCGAGCCAACCTTAAGTTGTAAATTGTGCGGTGGCAAGCCAGGCAGATCCAATGAGTTTAAAAATTCAGTTGGATAGTTGGTTGCTTCGTCTTCGTTTGTTACACGGTCGATAGATTTGAAGGAGTGTGGTGGACCAACGATTTGATTTTTTTCTTTCATCTTTGTTCTTCGTCGCAATAATTGCTCGTTCACTCAACCAATTGTGATTTTTGTGATGTTCGGAAACATTTTGTTGATGAAGCCGTTCTTCGTTGAGACGAAATTGCTAAAATTCGGCGGAAACGAAATCAATCTGTTCGATTCGTCAACAGGAACACGGTTGTTACCGACGATAGTCAGCAATTGCTTGGAGAAATCTTCGGCAGATGGATCGCTTAGCAATTCAACTCGCATGTTTGTCGTCAGCTGAAGTTTCTTCACATAGCGCCAAAGTCAATGATTTGAGGCAAGCGTTTATTTCATCGGCAGCGGTCGATCTTGGAACGACTGGTAGTGTTTGGCGGAAATCGCCAGATACATAGTAGAATCATTGCGCCTCCAAAAGATCTTGACTCATTGCACAGATCTTTGATAGTTCGATTGAGTGCTTCCAATACGCATTTGTGCGCCATTGTCCATTTATCCCAGGTGATGATTGTATTTGCTACCAAAAATTTGGCCATTGCGTTTCGCAATCTTGTATATCAGTTTTTCAGTGGTTTGGAGGTTTAACGGCAATTTCAACGCTGAATAAGCCGTTCGGAATCCTTCTATCTACGTGGCCGCTATTACAGAAGAAGAAACTGCTACAGCAATTTTTTATCTCGCACGAACAGTGGCCATAATCAATGACATGAGAAATGTCTTCCCAGCTCCACCGGGCGCATCGAGAAAAAATAAGCCACCATTTCCATCATCAATTGCCTTTATTAACGTATCGTACATTTTCTTCTGTTGAGGGTTCAACAGTGGTACATTCGTTCAAACTGATTTGTTCAATGCATCTCGATCATATTTACGATTACGTTCCGATTCTCGATTGAAAGCGTCGTTCATTCCACGGTCTGGCGTTGGCATTCCTAACTTGACTAACAAACTGCCGCATCTAAGGCAACACATGTCTTCGATCAAAAGCAAAGCAGCCTGGTTATGTATCTCTTCATTCATCTCGAGATCGGGATTCCCTGAACTGACACGAATTCGATGTAAAATTTATTCAGACATGTCATCCTTGTACTTGTTCTACAGTTCACGGGGATTCGATGGGAAGCATGTCAAAATAATGATAGAAAATAATGTGCGTATCTGACTTGGAGATTCAGAAACAATTTCTTCAGCGATTGTCATGTGTCATTAGGGTGATTATCATACCTAATCATAAACATAACCTTATTTCAATATTATCCGATTTTCTTTCGTTTTCATTTCATATCATTGATTTTTTTATTCTAATCCATACTCTAAATTTAAAATTATTTTAAAGTCAATCGTATGCAAAGAAAGCAGAAACAAATGAATTTTGGAAACAACTTGCAATCTAGTTGATGAAATCGGCATACAACGACATTTTCATTATTTCAAGCTGTTCGTCATTTGAAAACTGTATGAGAATATTAATTTTCTTCATAATTTCTTCTCCATGATATTTTTCCAATGTTTTAATGCTTATTCTGCTATTCTAGGCGGAGACAAATTTAATCAATCAAAGATCATCAAAATCAGCCAAGCCCTTGAATTATACGTGGTGTAAATAACCCGACTTTGTTTTATACATATAGATATCGACTGGAAAGGTTCTATTAAAAGGATGCTAGCTGCAAATGCCGATTTAGTATCTAAATTTAGCTTTTATGTTGGAAAAAGATGACCTTGTAAACAATTAAAACCAAGAAAAACAACTGAAATAAAGGTTTTTCCTGGATATATTCTTTAATTAATATTAGGTAATTAAACACCGGATTAGAAGTCTCCGTGCACTTCAAAGTTGTGTATAATTCATAATTTGCATATGGCCCAAAATCATCAAAACACGTTTTTTGCGCCTCCTGTAAAATTTGATATATGTGAGTTACGTGCTTTTTCCTTTCCACCGTCATAAACATACATACAATACATAAAGAAGTCAACTGAAGTGAGTCATTTTCATGATTCTGAAGGTCTTGTTTATTAGCTGTATTATCAGTGGCGGCTCGTTCATATACACTGTGGAGCTGCAGTTAAATTGCGTAAAACGTGAAATTGATGAAAGGTTTTTTTTCAGACTTCTCCGTTCTGTTATTTTGAACATGGCCTGTTCATTCGGTAATGAAGATTGCATGAAACAAGCTTCCAACCGATTCCAAGATTATCTTAATAAACCGACAGTTATCGATCCTGATTTGAAAAACACTATTTATTATTACGGTAAGCTATTATTATGGTTTTTAATTCAATTAATTAGCAGGGTGTGTAGTCATGTGGTTTACGCACCATCTAATCTCACTTATCAGCTACGCAACTAATTGATCACGGCTATACCACATTTACATCAATCGATTACATTGCTGAGAAAGTGAACTTGATCGAATACAAAACAATCCGAACTTGACGCATGGGATTTAGCTAGTTAATAGATACCCCCACCATCTGTAGCACTTCTTCATTCAAGTTTTTGGCGTGTCAACAGGCTTATGATGAGTGTTGAGTGGAAAATGTATGATTATGTAACATCTATTATTCTTTTATTATCCAGATCCGCTTCATTTGCGTCTTCAATTAATCTCGCAGTGGCTCTATCGTAGTAGCGATTCTATTTACGTATTCCTTAAAAAGTTTTTCATTTTAAGATCACGGAACAATGTTGAATCGAACGAAACGCACGTAAAAATGAACTGAATCTTCAAAATAACTTGTATACGCGTAGGCGCTTGCTTGGTCAATATTTTTGCTTGGCCGCGTACTGGGTTGGTCTAAATCAGGTTTACATACCTGTGGAAAGTGAAAAAAAACAGTAATGGTGGACATGCAAGAATGAATGATACCATTCTCCTCCAGTATAGATTTTATCAGTGTATTTTTAAATTCATCACGTTAATGCTCCAATTGCTTACATCTCGATTTGTAATTTTATTAAAACTATTTATCAGTAATATAAATATAACGAAACAGTAGATAAATTTATTAAACTTTGAGTAAATTTTTTGCCGTCTATTTGGTCGAGTGTTCAACGTTGTTTGTTGGTTTCGGCTACGGAGGGCCCGGGTTCAAATCCTGGTACGGACAGTTTTATAAATTGATTTTTCAATTGATTTATGAATTTCTGTTCAAAGGCATGGATGTTTGTGATGTCTTGAATTCCCCCCTCACCCATCCTATCTTATGAACGGGGTGTATCAAGAGCGATTAGCTTACCACTAATCCTGTCTTAGCCCTATCCTTCTATACCTACTCTCTTTGGAAAAAGAGAGGTTGAGCAACTGAGTAACAAGCAGTTCTCGTAGAAAAACTTCTGTTGAGAAAAACTTCTGTTGAGATAAACCCCATGAGGGGTCCATATGCTCCACATTGGGAGTGGACATGGTTAAAAAAAAAATTGACATTACAGCTTACGCCGATGCGTCAAATATTTTGAAGTTGAAAGATCATACGAGATATACTCGATGAGAATTTTTGAAAGTCACATGAGATTAACTCTTAGAATTGACTTCACAAACACCCATGTCTTAGATCTCAAATTAAAATTGAAAAAAATCCAATTTGACGTTGATCTTACCAGATTGAACCCAGACCCACCTGATCGGTAGATCAAGCTCAAATTGACTAGACCACAGCGGGCGACAAGACAATTTATATTATAATTGAGACTCCGGAAATAACTTTTTTCCCACAAAATTTCTTAGAAAAAAAAATTCATTGCGTCTATCACGTCTTCACATTTCATACCAAGCAAATACTATATAATTAAACTTGCAATAACAAATTTCATGAAATACAATAATTTTATATGGTGGTATAATTTAACGTATTACCAAGTGCTAACGAGTCAAAAAAAGTTGGAAAACCCTGGACTAAATGATGTGAAATGATATTTATAGGTTGGAATATGGACAATTTAAAAAAATAATTTTTCAAAAGACTGAACATAGTCTGAAATATTTTTGTGAAAAATTAATTTCTTATCTGCGCCTGAATCTCAATTGTTTTACCCGCCCGAACGTTGCCCACGGATTAGGTCGGGTAAAAACCTGCGGGTCCAGCACGTAACCGTGTTGACCTTTACTTTACTATAACCTTCGGGTTAGTCAAATGCTTAAAAAAATGAAGTCAGATAGGTACTATTATTAAATGAAAGATAAAATCAACAAATAAAATTAATCGACTGTTGCAGGAATTGAGGCGACTGGAGAAAAGGAATGGTTGCAGCTCTGGGAAAAATTTTTGGTTGAAAAAGATGCCCAGGAGAAGTCTAAGCTGATGCAGGCGTTGGCTGCATCGACCAATCCTGCATTACTGAAGCGGTAATTGGCATATCATGTCATTCTTTACTTTTTAAAACTCGTAATGGATAAAAAGATATGTTTTCTTGGATTTCTTTCCTGTCGGGATTGTAGCAGAGCTTCAACGTCATCCAGTCAATAATATATGGATTTGTGTTCAAAGCCACGAATGTCAGTGATTGCCCATGAACAACTGGTTGCAGCTAAAGCCATTAGCTCGCTTTTAATTCTGTCCTTCTAATATATCTTTCACTTGGCAAAAAACTGTAAATAGAATAAATAGTGAGGAACTCAAAGATTAGACAACATACAAGTCGACGCCTTTTGACATCAGTGGAACTGGTTGAGTCATGTGCTGTGGATGCCTCGAAAAAATCTCAATCTTGCTTATCTCTACTTCCAACTTGTGGAAAGCAGTCTTGTACTGTCTAAAGCAGTGCTTCCCAACCTTTTTCATGCCACGGCCCCCTAAATCTGAAAAAATAGTCTGCGGACCCCCGAAAAAAAACATATTTTAGTCTCGTCATTTTACATAATTATTACAGGATATTTATTTCACTAGTTTTTTTATTATCAAAATAGCCACTTAGAGCGAAAAAGGTTAACCCTTCAAGCTTGGCAACCTGAAATTGATTTTTACACAGGGACGTATCATATCTACAAAGGTAACGGTAAAATTCATATTAACACATTGACTACGGATGACTCGTATACGAGTCTTTTCGCCGGTCTGACTGACGCGTTGAAATATATACATACTACTATGTGACAAATCTTTTAGATTCTCTACAGAGATGGCGTAACAAATGTTTGATGCATCATTTAAAAAATAAAATATCAAAATATATGCACAAATAATTTTTTTATTCGGTGATTTCGGCGATGAAAAATCAGCAGGCAGTTAAAATATAACTTAAAAAAATAGGCCACCAAAATATAAGCAATTGTAGATTAAAAGTAAACTTTTATGTTTTCTAATTTTGTTTTGAAATAAAATAAACAGAAGCACATGTATATTTGGCTTGTTATTTATTACGTTTTTGATGAAATTTTCTATATTAAAAAATACAAAAGTTGAGTATCACTAATAAAAGCAGGCTAAAATATATAACGTATTACGCAACAAAGTGTTGTACAACTGTTGTCCAAATTATTTTATAAAATGTCTAATAGTTTTAAAGTTATACCCTTTTTTCGAAAGTACCTAATTTTTTTCAAAATTTCGCAAAAATGCCCCAATGCGAATGAGTTAATATTATGTTTTATAATTAATTTTTATTCGATTCACACTTTGAGAGTCACTGGAATTTCGTTTTCTCAGTTCCAATGAATAACATAATTAATCCTACATGACTTTTCATTTCAGAATCTGTGCTTCACTTTTCCCCGTATAAAATAAAAGCTAGTGTTTTGTAAATCACTCATCCTGTTGTGACTTTTAAGGTACCTCCTTTTGGCTTGGGATGAAAATATGATAAGGTCTCAGGACCATCTGACAATTGTCCAGTACATTTCTTCCAATCCTGTGGGAACTTCTCTAGTTTGGGATCACGTCAGAGAGAATTGGTTGCGCTTTGTCGATAAGTTTTCCATTAACAGCCGCGTGCTCGGAACAACTGTTTCAGCTATCACCAGATCGTTTTCTTCAGAACTTAAGCTCACTGAGGTAAGTCAGCTCTATGAAATATGATAACTCTCTATTGCTGTGGTAAAATTTTTACACATGTGTGCTGGAAAATGAGCATAAAAAAGTAATGTATGAAATAAATTAAAAATAGTTTTAAAAACATTATACTACATAAATCAACTCATAATCAATAGAAACAAATATACGCAAATTCCATTTCTTGGACGAAATTTTGAAAAATTCATTTTATAAAATTATGGCTTACAAGTATATATAATCAAAAATGACCAGATCTTCTTTTGCTTGAGCGGAGTTAAAGACACCTACCTTTCTTATAAAAACAGATTTAACCATAAAATAATATTTTAACTAGGAGGTTTTTAGCGATGTTAAAATTAATTTCTGTTCTCTTTCAATATTATCGCGATATCTCATTTTTCCTCACAACTGAATTTGGGTGTGTTTGATGACTTGAACAGATTTCAAAAAATATATATTTTGAAATATGCTTTATTATTAAAATAAACATTACTAATGTATAAAAGTAATATAACTTTTGTGTCACCCAAGCCTTAGAGATGCTTTGACAGAAACTAAATGTATTGTAAAATATCAAAATAAAATAATGGTACAAGACATTTCTGATTGAT
Organism: Himalopsyche tibetana; assembly: GCA_030503985.1. Taxonomy (NCBI): domain Eukaryota; kingdom Metazoa; phylum Arthropoda; class Insecta; order Trichoptera; family Rhyacophilidae; genus Himalopsyche; species Himalopsyche tibetana. The sequence continues at coordinate 3,124,648 of JAPJYX010000009.1, read as the reverse complement.
AAATCAAAAAATGGTTTCATCAATTTGGGTTCACTGGATGTATTTCTGTCAGAAAGAAGTGTTACACGAACCTTGGATGTTTTAAATTCAGAAGGATTCTCCTCTATGCAAATGAACGTTAAATTTCAAAACAGGTTTTTTTCAATAATCACAATGTATCAAACTTGATACACGTTCTATCAAAAGGATGCAAGCTGCAAATGCCAAATTAGTATCTAAATTTAGCTTTTAATTTTGAAAAAGATGACCTTGTAAAAAATTTAAACCAAGAAAAAAGACTGAAATAAAGCTTAAAGAAATAAAGTATTATGTCAATTAAAAACCAGTTTAGAAGTCTCCGTGCACTTTAAGGTTGTGTATAATTCATAATTTGCATATGGCCTAAAATCATCAAAACACGTTTTTTGCGCCTCCCGTAAAATTTTACAAGTGTGGGTTATGTCCATTTTCCTTTCCACAGTCGATATGTGTGTATGTGAGCGTGCGAGAAAGATAGCATTCTTTTGCAACCACCAGAAAATTTCCGGGATAAAAAACATGTTTTCAAAAAAGATGACAATGCCATTGTCAATGTCTCGCTTTGGTGGCAATGAATAGGGTAACCTGTATATTCGTACGTTGCTAATTAAACTAATTCAATATTTGAAAAAAGTGACATATTTTAACTTAATGATTTTTGTCTTTTCGATAGGTTCAGGTGAAATTTCATTTTTTATATAACATTAAAATTGATAAAAAGCATTTTTTATAATTACTATAGCTAGTTAAACAAAGTTTTCAATTTTAATATAATATTATTATTTTATGGTTTTACTGTGTATTATTTATTAGTTTTTTGAAAATTTTTGGCATTATATGTAGAACGTAATAGACATACACGGATAGTATTCCACGGTTGAGTAATTAAAAGTATCTAATGGTTATATATGTGCTCAGATTTGTATATGAATCGTATGTAATTTCAGATGGAGGCATTCTTTGCCAAGTATCCAGACGCAGGAGCCGGTGCAGTTCCGCGCGAGCAAGCGAAGGAGAACGTCAAAAATAACATCCAGTGGCTGAAGAATCACGATACGGAAGTAACAAAATGGCTTGCAGCAGAAATTAAGCCTGGCCAGTGACTCACTTAGGAGTTATGTGCAATTTTTATTTATCCAGTTAGCTCTTTGTCACATGGATTAACTGCATCAATTACCTTTTCAGCGACTGAATGTTGCATACTGGAAGGATATTTTTACCGTACTTATGATGGTCTGCTATGTTTTGCATACTATTTCGCTATATACTATATGAGGATCGATTAAAGTTATTTTCACAAAAAAGCATCTACTGAATGTAAATTTTCATAAATATTTAATTTCTACAATGGTGTCTGATAACTAGGGTCATTTCAAAACATTTTTACACTTATATGAATTTAAAGGCTCAATTTTCCACGGTATTTTATGAGCAATCTGGTTCAATTAATCATCTTGTCACGGTCATTGACTTTACCATTTGTATGCCAGAAGTTCATTTTCAGTATATTTATAAAAGCAGTCATCGATACATCAACATGGTTACAAAAATATCTAAATAAATTTCATTGATAATTTTAGAATTTTATAAGGGAAAGTGGCAAAATGTGACAATAAAGGGATTAAAATTAGCCAAAATCGTGTAAGTCGTGTACTACAGTCAACCCCTCAGTATTGTACCTGATTCTCTGCATCGCAGCACTGCTTGATCTTTCTCTTTTAGCCATTTTATGTCAAGCAAAGAGCTGATGAAATTTAATTTGTGTACAGTTGTTTTGTTTTATTGTTATGTGAAATATATTAATCAAATAAATAAACTATTTTGATATTTTTAAACTTATTTTTTTTTTGCTTGGATGACGATGTAAAAACATGAATGTTCTGTCCAGTGACGACTGACAACCGAGGGGTAGAGCCTTCAAAACAACCAGACAATTGAGGAGGTCGGGATCAAAAATGACCAATCCACTTTTTCCTTAACAGAGAAAAACACTTTTCTTATAAAAACTTAGTTTTTGAGTAAATATGCTTTACTGCTCCTTTTATACCTGAAAGTTAATGAAATGCTGCTAAGTACAGTGCAGCTCTGTAGAAAATTTAATTAGCAATAGGAAAATGTCAAATTATCATCCATGGGAATCAAAGAAAACAATAACTTAAGCAAAATACGAATACAATATTGATATGAAAAAATCATGATAACATGTCAAATGGAACTTCTTGGAAAAAACCATAGAGAATATTTAAAATATTGCTGATGAATTTTTGTAAAAATATTTCATAATTTGTAAGAGTTATAGGATTCTGTGATTCCACCGTTGGGTTTTTTGATATTGTCATATCCGCAGCAAGATTTACAGAGAGTTTCATTGTTTTGTGCAGGATTTAGAAAATTTTCAAGTATATAAAGAGTAGCATGTCGTAAGGCATATTTACCCAGTTTTGATTAAATTTCATAATTTGACTCTTTATTTCACGGAAACAACAGGTTAGAAATTAAATTATGTTCTTTTGAATTAGTACTTATTTTTTCTCAAAACTGGATTTGGCAATTTTGATCCTCAATTATGTTCAACACTTTATGCTGAAAAAAATAACACATTGCAAAATGCACTTTTTTGATTGGTTGAATCACTAATTCAATATAATTTGCCGTTTCGATACTAAGCGATACTAATCAAAGAGTTAAAGTGAGCTATGGTTATCAAAGCCAAGAATTGCAAAGATAAAATTCAGTGACATTTTTAATATCTGAGTTAGAGTAGGATTGTGGGTCAATCCAGAGTCGCGTTTATAACCCTGATATAAACGTTTGAAAAGCAATACACCCAAAATAAATAATTACAGTAATACCCCGCTTAGCGCGACCCCGTTAAGCGCGGTTTCACTATAACGCGAATTTCAAATTTCGCGCTCAAATGCCTCGCATTACACATTACTTTCAAAAATTTATTCAGGTTTGGACATATTGCAGAGTATAGACAATAATGATGACCGTGTCTTGACCGTGTGTCAAACAATTAAAAACAGTGTTGGGTGTTATGAACGTATTTTACAAGAACGTAAACAAAACGCTACCCAAAAGACAATAGATGTATTTTTCCGTAAAAAATAAGAGTATGTATTGCATAAAGCGTTCTTAGAATTAAAGTGATTGATTAAAATGATTTGAATTTTTTTGTATTAAATTTTGACTATGTTTAATCATAAACCTCGATATACGCGATTTTTTTCGGAACGTATCCCTCGCGTAAGGGGGTTTTAATGTATTTGATAGATTGCAATGGGTTTGTTAAACTTTGAATTGTAAAATACTCCAAATTTAAACAAGTAACTCAATATGCCTTGGCTCAAAAGTAGACAGGAAAAAATAAAACAAACCTACTTATAAATATATTTATTTTTATTATTTATTATATTACAATTAAAATACATAATTTTTCTTCTTTGACTTTTTCTTCTTATAATTACTTGATGGCACTATTACTGGAGCTTGTTATTAGAACAGTACACCATCTTTTAAAATGAAGCAATACTTAACATTTTAATTAACGAGATACTAAATTGGATACTTCCTTACGAGTTGTCCTAGTTCTTTTCCCCCTTCACCTGTGGACTGCTTTGACACTTTCTACTGAGTTTATTCAATAGCGTTTTACAAAGAGCTAGATTGAGTATATGTAGATTTTGTGCTCGAAAGTGTCTCAGAACAGACTGACCAATTATTCACGTCATTAACATAAATATGCTGAATCGAGTCCCCAGGCCTTGTATGAGTATTTTTAATGGATAAAAAACAATTTGAACAAAGATCTTTATAAAAGTAAAAAAAGTCAAGAACAATAATTTGATTTTTTCTTCAATATTTTTTACAATTATGTTAATTAATTACTATTTTACGAAAATTCTTCCAATACATTAATTAATATTGCTTTTCATTTTATAAAAGGCATTGTTTGAAGTGTCAATGTAAAAAATAAAAATGCGAAATCGCAAGGCAAAAGTTCATTAATTTGTTTTTAATATACAGCACCACTGAGCTGATGTTTGAACAGAAGCTAAGATTACACAGGTGAAGTTTTATCTACAAATGTGTTTCAAGGCATCACTAGAACATTCTGGATGATGGTGTGGTTATATATCATATTGTATACAAAATTATAGTGAAAGTACTTTCACTCTTCTCGTCAGTGATGTACAATTTTGGGGGTGTTTCTTTTCTAGTATTCCTTATTTGTAACAATTTCCGCACAATTTTTATCGTTTTCTGTCATGTCGGTGTCTCCCCACCCCCAGAATTCTCCTTCATGGGAGTGCTCTTTGCAGATAGGATGAGAGCCGTCTCCCGTTCTTAATGCTCTTTTCTCAATAATTTTTTTGGGAACAGTTTTCAAATCAAAAGCCCAGCCTGTAAATGATAATAAGACGAGCTGTATTGTAAAGAATTTTTTAACACATTCACAGCTTATTCAATTAAGAGTATGTTGAGGATGCACTAAAATACGCTGAGAAGGTTATCATGACGAAAATTGTAGTATGCTGAGGGCTAACAATGCGTAGCTTTTTTGTAAGACAGAAATTGAAACAGTCGAGGTAATGCACAGCATACAAAATATCAATAGTCGACACTAAAGTTAACTATAATAGATATACTAAATGGTAATCTCATTCAAAATTAATTAATCATTATTTAAAAATTCTTTTCACATTTCATTACCCGATGGTATATAACACACTCAGTTAGTCTTTCTTGTTATGTATATATAGGTATGTATCGATATATATACATATAGGTAAATATATTCTTTTAATATGTTCCCTAAGACGGGGGCTCCCTACTGGTGGGGAATCGTGATGTGTTCATCAATTATTATTCATAAAATCACTCTACATGCACATGGACGATATTCTTGAATATCCGGTAATTTTATTGATGTTGTTGTTCATTGAAATATGCTTCAGCAATTTCAGTAATTAGTTAGTAAAAAGTCATTTCAATAAATTTATAATAGTATGTACATAAAAACATACATATTAAAGAAGAGTTTCAACACTACGTATATTATTTGGAATATTTCTTTTGAATTAGACTATCTTGGGTAAGGAGGGGAGAATTATATTCTGAACAGTGGTAAAAGGGGGAATGGAGCGTATAAGGTTGGGAACCCCTGACCTAAGAGATAAATTTTAATGTTTGGTCGAGCATGTGTGCTCTTGGAAGGGAGTAGATGTACTCGACAACACAAGCCAGGCTCGTTTATTTAGTTAGGGAGGGGTTATGTTTAATATATGAGTAGTAAAGTCTTCAAGTTTACGATTATCAGCAATTTTTGGTAAGAATTGAAATTTTGTCAATGATTCAAAGACAATTATTTTTGTTATGGGTTATTTTATATTGTTTTCCCCATGCCAAGTCTTCAACTGACAGTTTAATTTAAATAGTCATTACGTAGCTAGCTTACATGTGAGAAAGGGAAATAATGACTTAGTTTGTATCCTCCCTGGCAGGAACTTTAGTCAGGAAACTAGAAGTCCACTTCGCGGACCCCACATATAGTTTCAGTAAGAAAACAAATATATACATTATTTTATTAGTTGAAAATGCTCGAGATGAGTGAAACCGGTCTCTATCTTAATAGATAACTGTGAAATAAGTAAGTACAAAAGAGTGTTTTATGTATTTTTAATATATCGCCTTAACCATGAAAGTCTTAGAGCCAATATAGCTTATTTTTGTCTTACCGATACGTGAAAAAAGATCAATGATAGCTGTCGTCCAATTCGCTTTATAGCTTCCTAGTTCTCCTGCTTTATAGTCCCATGGAAAAATGTGATGGTAATTATGCCAGCCTTCTCCCAAAGCACACCATGCCACCATAGTATTATTGGCCGCTCCAATACTCCTAGAATATATAAAAAAACAATATTGTTCTAAATTTTCTAACAATGGTGGCTGTTTATGTGGCTAGAAAATATAATTTTTGTAAGAAATCAAGTTATTTGAATGAAATCAGTGAATTTTCGAAATGGTCATCAAAACATAGGTATTTTGACTTGAAACTTAACAACCACTGGTTTTAAAATTATTTGCCCAGAATGTCACCAGAAATGTTTTTATAAATGAAAAACCAGCTCTTACGTATATTTATTTGTTTACCTGCGAAGCATTTTGCTGATCATTGAATACAAATCAGCCGCCATTCAAAATATATTTCGGGTTAAAAGTTGTCAGCGTAAAAATCTAACGACCATTATTATAATATTGCCATACTTTTACAGGCAGTCTAGAATTGTAAATGCATTCAACTATTCAGGTAGATGAGATTGTTTTTGTTATATATGTATGAGAAAATATCATGATTTTTAAAAAATATTGTTGAAAATGTGACAATATGTGAATATTGATTTTCTTATAAAACAGAATCTATTTAATAAATCATGTTTCATTTCTGCAAAGCAAAATGTCCAATTAAGAAATCATTTTTCATTACAATGCAATTCTCTGACAAACAAATTACAATGTAGAGCTCATTTATGGTGATAAATAACATTTAAATTGATGCCAAAAATATTAAATTCTAGACTATGTATAATGTTATTCTTGCATACTGGAAGTGAGTGCTTTCAGCGACAAAACTTTATTTATTAGCATGAATTGTTTCATATTTTTCAACTACTTACGCTCTCTGCAATGGTTATTGACTTTTTTTAAATTTGTTTTTAACCCGTGACATACCATGCTAGAAAATCACGTTTCCTGCCACAATGGCATCTCAGATTCACTCCTTATTGACAGTATTTAAACCTATTTTAGAAGCTAAAAAATAATTTAAAAAAATAATTTTTGCTTGCAAATATATTCTAGGTATCATTTTCACCTTCATTTTAATTAGAAATGCTTTAATAAGGGCATAAAATCAGCTTTAATCAAATTCAAATATTTTGAATGCTTGATATTCAAAACTCAGCCTCAAAGCGATGTCTCAAGCATGTTTCATACGTGAAGGTCTAACGATGAATGAAAAAAATGTACCTTTTTGGTCATAAACTTGCCCCGCTGAGGCGGATGTAACGATAGCCAAACATAAGTTGATTATACAGCTGTTTGAATAGTTCAAAATATTATTTGGACTATCCCAAAAATATTTCGTCAGTAAGAAGTCATATTTATTTATTGCATATTATATTATATAAAGAAAAAAGGAAAGATTGCAGAGTGTGTCGATATTTTATATTGATTTTAATTATATTACAAATTGTTGTTTTTAACATGAATACAATTTACCAATCAGATTCAATCCAAGTTTTATAGATTGTTAATATTTAGTGAAATATATATAGAAGTAAAAAAAGTATCATTATTAACTTTTAAACTTTTTCCTTACAGGTTATTTGCTTATATGATAATATGTTTACATATCCTAATAATTATTCATGAGTTTTAAATAAAAGATGAGTTCATTGAGTATCTCATCTTAAAATCTTAATTGAATATTTTATATTTAATATCACCGTTTAAAAAGATGATTAACTATAAATAGGTACATACATATATATTTAAATTAAATAAAAGCAACGAACTATTCAAATTATTCACCATGTCTTCATGTAATCACAATATGTTGGACTTTATTGAATAGATTTATATTTTTCTCGTTGCAGTAAGTTTATTAGCATTAGAAAAAATATGTTAAGGAAATGAAGACACAAAGCATAATAATAAAATAAACAGTCATATAAATTTTGATTTATTGCCCTACTTAGCAATGTTTAAAAGTATGTTGTCTTGGAAGATGTCAGCAACTGTTTACTGAAGGCGTAATTGTACTTTTCTGCAAACCAATAAAATTTTATTATCCAGTTTACAACATAAGTCACTAAAAGGTTTAACAACAATTTCTGCCTATAATAGCATGTTATTTCATTTAGTTTTTTCTCGCGACAATAAACAAAACTATTTGCTTTTGGTGCACATGTTAGAAAAAAGGACACACTTGACTTTTGGACACTTGTATAAGCGCACAAGGATGAAAAAAAATCTATTGAATTACCCACTAAAGTTTAAGCTTTTAGGTGCTAGGATTTTTATATCGTCGTCTTTGTTTGACTTAACCCTCCAAGGACGAGCGTCACCATATGGTCACACAAAACACCGTTGTCTATTGATCCCACTATTCATACTTTTTCTACCTAAATATCGTTGTTTTCGCTCATATTTGGTTAAGAAGGGTACGGACTACAGTTAGTCATCAGCCGTGGGAACAGGAACGGTCTCTAAAAGCACATGTGATTTTTTGAATTTCCGTTTTTTTTAATTTACTTTTTGAAACTGTTAGATATTTTTTTATAAAAACATAAAATTATTTACAGTTATTTTGCTAATATATTTGTTTTGAAATTATGTTGATCTAAAGAGGTCAAATCGTAAATATTTAAAAAAAAATCATGTTCAGCTATATTTCAACCCCGAATGCCCATACGGTCACTTTTGTCCTTGCTACTGTCCGTACTCAATATTACACGGTAATAAAAGGATGAGCATGACCATATAGTCATGCGGAGTTTCTATACAACGACATTGCGTTTTTTTTTTTTTTAATTTTGGATAGGAATAAAAGTTATCCGTGACTTCAATATGGCTTAGAAAATATTTTTTTTATCGGAAAAAAGCTCTCGTCTCTGGAGGGTTAAATGGATATTGGTAGGTCTCCCTCTAAGCTATCTGTGATGTCTTTACTTCTCGCATGTTTCAATTCGTATATGTCTATCGCATTTTAGCATACAAAAATCGTTAATCGTTTAGAGCAATACAATTTCAATGATTTTGTGCAAAAGACGTAATATTTTTGAATTTATTTATTTATATTTGGATGTAAAACTATTTTTTCTAGGAATACCTAAAATGATAAATAATTATTGACAATATTAAGAGAAATATTGAATGTTTTAATGACTCGACCGGCTATGCCTATACCATGGGCACGGAGGTGTTAATGCCATTTTTGCTTTGCATTAGGGATATCTTTCATATATTGTAATGTTTATTATCATCTGTCAAAGCCAGTGTAAACATAGCGTAAGAGATTGTTTTATTCTTTTAAATAAGTACAGAAATTCTATAGATTTTTGTAAAATAATAATTCAGACCGAGGAGGTAAAATAATAACAAAATATATCTTAAAAATATGACCTGTCGACAAAAATCACAGCTCCTATAATATAACCAGTATGATACATATATCATCATTGCACTTTTAAAATCCGCTTTGTACATACATATTTTCACAAAATTGGATTGTTACATACAAAAATGTATTTTATCAATTTCAATGGAACAAATAAAACATAATAAAAAAAACCTAATTTCACAACCAGCCCAAAATCCTGGGATCACAAAATTCTAATCCCGAAATCCTGGGATCAACATTTTGGCTCGGGACTGGATTCACTTGTTGATAGCACATAAAACATTTCTATGGAAAAGTGTGAACATTAATAAATGCTACTAAAACAACAGCAGATTTTAATGAATTATGGAGTTGGTGAGGTGTATCCTAAAACTGGTTTTATCAAGGCCTTTAAAGACTCATTTAGATTTTGGCTCTGAAATTAAAAAAACTTAAAGCTCAACAAAAATAGTTTTATAAATAAATTACCTGTCATACTGTCTCTTTCCCCATATGTGAGCTGCACTGTTCACCAACCAAGTCGCGTTTAAAGAAAAAGTGAAACGGGTTACTCCTGCCACATACCATGAATTGTGGAGCGTCTCATTAAAAAAATACCATGGAATCAATGTGGGTAAAATGAAGGAGAAGAATGGCATCAAGTACAAGTAATACCTAGAAAAAATCAAGTAATATTGCATTTTAAAGATACACTGAAGCAGGGACGTCCAGTGAGCGTAGACGAGTAGGCAGTTGCCTAGGGGCGGCAAGTCTTAAGAGCGGCAAATGATCACAGTTTTTTTAAATGACTAAATATTTTCGACGCACAAATTTGGTTCATAAATATGATGCCTCAATGTTTTTGATTAAAAAATTACAAAAAATGCATTTTCAATGCCAATAAAATGATGACCGTATACAGTAGTTAACTTTATCGCAAAAATTGTATTTAAATATGACATTTATCGACGGCGGTACTGTAAGCGTCAGATTTGACTTTTGACTAGTATAAAGGGGACCGGAAATGGCCTGATTCATAAAACCACTGGGCGCGCGGAACTTTTTTTGAATACAAACTCAAATTTCTATATTTGTACATGTATTCCTAGAATAAGTAGAAATAATGAAAAAAAATAACACTTATAATCATATGGTTTCAATGTAATTAAAAATATGTAATTAAATATGTAAAAAAAATGTAATTAAAAAAATAAAGAGCACTATTTTAAACTCTGCCTAGGGACGGCACATAGCCTAGGAACGTCACTGCATTCAAGCATAGTCGTCACTGGCAGCTGTAGAAGGTCAAGGCTGAACAGATGCGTGTTTTTGTAGAAGTGAATATTTGACCACTTTTTATTGCTTGTGTTTCAATAAAAAAATGCATTTGTATTTAATTCTTGACTTTTAAGTGTGAATTTAGCAAATGAAATTAGGAAGGTGTGGCCGAGTGTCAAAATCTTTGGTTTAGAACAGTGATTCCCAAACTTATTATGCTCGTGGACCCCTTTCATAGCAAAAACCTGACCGTGGACCCCCAAGTGAAATAATAAAGTAAATGACTTTTTTGTATTGTGTATTTTGTGTATGTATATTTTTTCATGCCTACTTCCAATGTGGAGCAAATGGCCTTCTTATGGAGGTATATTAACGGATATTTTTCTATGAGAACTGTATGTTAGTCAGTCGCTCAAACTCTCTTTTCCAAAGAGTAGTATCCTTATTCGCGGACCCCCTGGCGTTGTCCACGCACCCCCAAATGATCTTTAATTTGTCACGGACCCCCTCAGCGGTCTGACAGACTCCTGGGGGTCCACAGAAACCACTTTGGGAATCACTGCTTTAGAACATGGAGGTCACGGGCTCGAATGCCAGTACGGACAGTTTTTATACATTGATTTAAAATTGTTCTTTGGATTTCTGCCCGAAGGCACGGATGTATGTGATGTCTTGAACTCGCCCCTCCCACTAATCCTACCCTCAAAACAAGGTATAGTGAGAGCGATTAGTTAACCACTTATCCTGTCCTAGCTTTATCCTTCTATCCATACTATCTAAGAGAGATTGAGCAACTGAGTAACAAGCAGTTCTCGTAGAAACTCTTCTGTTGAGATAATCTTCATTAGGAGTTCATTTGCTCCACATAGAGAAATTCACAAGATATTACTTTTTTCTGAGATGACAGAATTATTATAATATGTATTTGTGTTTATTTATCTGTTTGTCTGTAACGCTTAGCACGACTCTTCTACACTTGCACGCAGTGCACAACAGAGATGTTATGAGAGTGAGTCTTGAGCAAATGTTGGCTCGTGGCACTTATGAGAATGAAAATATATGAGGACCTTTGAAATCAGCTGTGTGCATATTTTGCTATATTTTGCTCCTTATTTTTCTTAATGGTTCAACATTATATTTCGATTTTCGACTTTTTCAAATATACCAGCTCCCGTTGTTTGATCTTTAACCCTCCAAGGACGAGCGTCACCATATGGTCACAGTAAACAACGTTGTCTATTGATCCCACTATTCATCATTTTTCTACCTGATTATCGTTGCTTTCGCTCATATTTGGTTAAGAAGGGTACAGACTACAGTTAGTCATCAGCCGTGGGGACAGAAACGGCCTCCAAAAGCACATGTGATTTTTTGAATTTCCGTTTTTTTTAATTTCCTTTTTGAAGCTGTTAGTTATTTTTTTATAAAAACATCAAATTAATTTTCTAATATATTTTTATTGAAATTATGTTGATCTAAAGAGGTCTAATTGTAAATATTTAAAAAAAAAACACGTTTAGCTATATTTCAACCCGAATGTTTGCGAGCCCATACGGTCACTTTTGTCCTTGCTACTGTCCGTACTCAATATTACACGGTAATAAAAGGATGAGCATGACCATATATTCATGCGGGTAACGTTACTATACAACGACTTTGAGTTTTTTTTTTTTCAATTTTGGATAGAAATAAAAGTTATCCGTGACTTCAATATGGCTTAGAAAATATTTTTTTTATCGGAAAAAAGCTCTCGTCTCTGGAGGGTTAAGAGATTCTGTTGAACGATGCTTTTCATAAATTTAAAACTTTCAACTCTTCTTACAACAGTTCGCCAAGATAAATGTTTGTTTTAAATTTGTGTTTAATCACAGGACATATAATTCCACAAACTAAAGTAATACATTCTTTAATGGCATCTTTATACAGCGCTCATCTTGGAAAATCTGCAAATTCCTGGGATTTTGAAATTCGAAATTATGTGAAGACCTATTAAATTTTTTTGTGTATTTTTGTTTAGGGTCCAAAAATTCCTTATTACACTTATAATTCAATAATACAAAACAGGTATGGTGGCCACAGAAAAATAAGACACTCAAAAGGGGCCACGGGCCCAAAAAGGTTGAGAAACACTGGTCTAAATGAGAAAACAGTTTGTAGCTTTTGGCAATTATATGGGCAATAACAAAACTCGTATCGTATATAGTGCTCTCTCCTAGAGCAGCGTTTTCAACATAACACTAATTTTTGTAAGTCAAACAATATATTTTGTAATTTAATATTTTACGTAAATATTAACTCAATATGGTCTGCGAAATATCGTAAAAAGCCCCGTAAAGTCCATTTCAAAACTTATACATATAACAAAGTGACTTATTAAAAATATGTATGGATGTATAAAAATTTAAAAAAATGTTATATATATTCAATTTACAAAATACAATAAAAAAAAAGCCTAACCCCAAATTTTATATGGGTGCCTAGTCTCCTATAGGGCAGGTTTCTATAGCGTGGTGCTGAGATTGGCTCTATAGGAGGGTTGGCTGTATTTTTTTTTTAACTATCTCACACTAATGGTAAGGCGTATCTCAATGAGTGATTTAATTAGAGATTATGGGAGATACAAGAACACATAAAAAGTGTGTTTGAGTCAACAACAACCATATTATGATCTATAATTGGCTCACTTTACATTACAATATAATACAGTGAAACCCCGATTCTACGTTTCCCAAGGGACCGCAAAAAATCAACGAATAATGCGGGAAATCTCATATAGTAACACCAAAAAATGTTTAATTTTCAAATAACTTCTTTTATTAATTTTACACTTTTTTATTTAAGAATATAAATTTATTCTTTATTTTCTTAATACATACTAAGTTGCCTATTTGTAGTTTGGTACTTAAACTTTGACAGACACCCTTCAAACTCGCTTACTTTTCTAAGTTTACTTTTTTTGGTATATGTATACATAAATGTCGACTCGTTTTTCTCCTAGATTTTTTCAACGTCTAAAATTGTTTTCAGTTTCTCAGTAAGACTTCTAATTTTCTTCATTCAGGCATTTTAGTTTTGACTTTTGAGTTAGAAAAATTCGCGCAACCAGATCCGATGTAAGACTATTTATGAGCGATAAATAAATATTCAACAAAAACGGTCAATCGGGATAGTAATTGATAGATAGACAGAACAGTAATATTTAGATGATAGATCGAGGAAATCGGGAAATGATTAACATGGAATTATTAAATATTATTATGACGGGGTCTTGGCCGAGTAAAAAATAAGCGATCCATGCACGAAAACAAAGACAGCAAGAACGGAAGATCGGGTTCCACTAAAACAAAACGCGAAACGAGATGCGAGGCAAGACTATTTACAATAAATATTCAACGAAAATGATCAATCGAGATAATATTTGTGACGGGACCAAAATATTTAAACGATAGATCGAGGAAAATGGTAAATCAGGGAACGATTAATGCGAGATTATTTTACATTGTTCTTATGGGTGTTTGGCCGGGACTATGAAACATAAATGATTCTTGCGGGAAAACGAACAATGCGAGAACGGTAGATCGGGGTTCCACTGTATAGGTATAATAGAATTGAATAGTTGAGTGGGTTACTTACTTTTTTTGAAACACGACGATAGGGTCTTTTTCTAAGTCGCTCATGTCAACCGTTTTTCCTTTTAATTTGACATCGGGATGTTTACGCACCATCAGCCATCCTATGTGAGAGAAGAAGAAACCTCTCTTGGCATTGTGCGGGTCAGCATCAGTCTCAGAAAATTTATGATGCACTCTGAAAGAAATCAATACAATGTCCAATGTAGAACCAAATCATGCGAATCAAAAATTCCAATTATCAATACAAACTGGCCAAGATTAATATCCTCCTTTTATGTTTAATTCATTCTTTAGAACAGTGTTCTTCATCGTTTTTATACTGCGGAAAATATTCCGCAGATCGGCGTCAACCAGATATCCATATTTCTATAGCCTTTCTCAACTTACGACGGAGTATAAATTAGTAAAACATATTTTTTTCCAGTTTCTGTCAAATTTTTATTATTAAATAATTCATAAAATAATATTTGGCCGCGGGTGATTCATATAAATGTCAAAGCGGACGTATATATGGCTCGAAAACTTTTTGGAACATGAAAATTTTCTCTGACTAGCAAAAAACTCTTGAAGACCGTTATCGTTCCGCAGACCATAGGTTGAAGAACACTGCTTTAGAATATATCTTAAACAGTGTTAAAAAAGAATTAGTCATAAGTTAGTTGCTTTAATTCCTCTTTCAGTGAGAGTAACAAGGTATGAATCTGAGATGGAGTAATAAATTATCAGTTAACTAATTCCTTTCTCTGCAGAATAGTCCCTCCTACCCATTAAATTCTATAAGTGAGTTGTAGTGCGAGGGAATAGCTAACTACTAGTCCTGTCTTCAGTGGCGTAGCAAGGGGAGTGTTGTAGGGGCGGACCGCCCTGGGCGGCAGGACCGCTTCCTACGACACTGGCCGTCTTACCATCCGATAAGATTACTTGGGATTATTAATTTATTTTATAAATCTTACCTGTGATCTCTGGCCCATTCGTATATATGGTTCTGAAAGGCTGCTGTTTGACAGATACATAAAATGACCCTTAAAGGCCATTTGGCAGAATAAGCTCGATGGGCCCATAGCCTGTGGGCTCCAGCTGTTATTCCAATCCCAGTGAAACATGCATAGACAAATGCTGAAAAAATTGTTATTATTACAAATCGATTCATAAGCAATTTTTTGTCATTAATTTTAAGCTTGTCATCAAAGATTGCAAATATTTTTTGACAGGTTATACAATATACAGAGAAATCTCACATTGTTAAATGAATTTGGTCTATTTTTATACGCATTTAACCACTTTTATTTCAATATGTAATATTTAACACAAAAGTCCAGTTAGTGGTCCGCTGGATTGGAATTGCGAATTTAGAGGTCCATGAGCCCAAAAAGTTTGCCGACCGCTGATATATAGTATAGTTTGAAATACATGGTGTTAAATGTTTAACCTAATCTGTACTTAACCCTTTACAGCAGCATACATATATTTCAATCTTAAATTAAATTTTGAATTTGCAGTTCTTTATTATCAGCAGATGCGACAAGTGAATGTAATAGAAATTTAATAGGGAGACAATCTTGATGTAAAATAGTGGGTCTTATATAATATTTAACAATACTTTAAAAATATGTTTGTAGATCTTACCGAAGGGAAATGTCACCCATTTAGCAATAAAAAAGGATACATATAGTCCATACAGTGTTCCTAAATGTAAATATATAAATGCGAACACATTAATCCACCTAATGTCCCACCTGTAATATAAGAAATTTTTAAGTCAAAGTAAAAATGTAGTTACATAAATATATTCTGATACAACTAAACTACATTTTTTTCAATTGTAAAATATTTAAACTGAATGTATTCAATGTATTGGTAGATCAAAATAGGTCATAAACAAGATTTTTCAACTCTTGGTTATATGGATATACCCTGAATTTGTGATTGAGGTATATGTGACATTATAAAACAAACGTGCCATCTCCATCATATTTTAATTGAGTAAATGATATTTTAACATTATCAAACCAGTGCTTCCACATTGTGCTATTTTATAAACATGGTTTCATTTACCAATTCAGTTTGAGTGATAGTTATTTGTCATAATTACTGAAAAAACAAGAAATTTAAATTTTTATTTTAGAAATAGAGGCGATTGATTTATCTTTTGATTACAAGTTGGTTGTTGAGTGTCTCACCACCACCCGTTATGTGTTTGCAGTCACATTTTCACGGCTGCCTTCCATAACGCAATGCGATCAAGAAAAGAAAAGAATTTATTCCTCATATTTTTTGGCCTGATACAGAGCTGCACGGACCTACCTTTTAACCATGCACTGTTGTGCTTAAAAGATAAAGATATAAAGAAAAAAGAGAATGTGACTTGCTCAGTTGTTTAGTCAAGTGATATTAAGTATCCTGTGTATCCGTATACTGAGAATCTGCCGTGGCGGAAGAGTTTAATCTACTCCGCGTTGAATTTAAAGAGAAATCAAGAATATCCCGTTCCCCATACGATGTTGCAAATTTATCGAATGCCTCGAATAGTTGAGATCAGGTCAGCGTGGCCTATTGGGCCCGTACGAGGTCGGACCACAGCAAACAGCTCTGCTTGTTCGACATTCATTTCGGGGCAGTCACACAGTACGTATCTTTTGATTATACGATATGCCTAAATATAAATTCAGTTGAACATGACCAGTTTTGATAAGTACTGCAATATTTAAAACAGGGCGGTGCCAAAATAAATTTTCATGTTTTTTCTTCACTTAGGTTCCATTTTAAAATTAATGGTTTTCATCAACAATTCAATTTTATATATTTTATTCACATTCTATATGCTAACTGTCAGTTGTTCATTGAAAGACCTTGAGTTATTTATTTCTAAAAAGACAATCATGTAAATACTCGATAGAGATAACTAATCACTTTTAAGGTGTTCACTGTCAATACTTGGTGGAATGGCATTATAATAAAAATAATAAAACATTTTTAGTACTTTTTCCACATAAAATTTATTAGATCAGGACCGGTTTCGCTCATCGCGAGCATTATCAACTGATAAGAAAAATATATAAACAGTGATATTTATACAAATTTAAATTGAAATAAAAAGGTGTAAGCAACTATTAACAATTTAAAGGATTAGCAAATTACATTATAATTACACAAAATTAAAATGCTTAACACCCATAACAATTAAAAAATCATCATCAAAGAATAATAAATCTAAGTGGCAAACGATATCAATTATAAACACAATTAAAATTTTGGAAATTCTTACACAAAGTGAAACACTACACTACTAAAGTAAATATCCTAATGATGATTTGGTGTTTTTCCCGTTTCCAAGCAATGATGTACTTCAACAAAATCAGCAGTAATGAAGATTCTGAAAAAGACATTTTTAAAAACCATATCAATTCTTACAAAAGGAATAAATTTTGAAAAACATATAAATAATATAGAAGAGCAGTTAACATAGGTTAGAATTAGATTAATGAAACGGATATAACAAAGGTGATGATGCAAATACAACCTGTTCGTTTAATAAATTAGAGTTAGGTAAAAATTTATGTCTATTTATTTCTAAGATTTCTTGTTTATCAAGTTTTAACGATTTATTGTTGACATGCAGGATTCTAAAGTTTTTAGAGATATCAAATGTATGCTTATTTAGGAACAAATGGTTCCCAAATGAAGATAATTCATTCCCTTTACGGGAGCAGGCTAGATGTTCTTTAAATCTGATATTATAAGCTCTTCCCGTTTGACCAATATACCTGGCTCCACAAAAGTCGCAATCAATTAAATAAATGCCACTTTGGTTAAGAATATTAAGTTTATCTTTAGAATTTACTAAAATGCGTTGCAAGTTAAAAGAATTATAAAAAATGACATTAAAAAGGTTTTTGTTGAATTTTCTTGAAATCTTTTCTGAAACTCTACCCAGGTAGCTCAATTTCACCCACTGTTTCTCAACGGCAGGCTCCTTAATAACCAAACTAGAGCTTACATTTAGCAAAGCTAGTTTTTTGTGTTTTTTAAATAAAAGACGATCTATTAAATCCGAATCATAACCATTATTCATCGCAATTTGTTTTATCGTATTTAACTCAAGCTCGTAACTTGCTTTAGTCATCGGAATCAACAAAAGACGATGAATAAAGCAATGAAAGGTTGCTAATTTATGAGAGATATGATGTCTGGAAGAATTGTTAATGATGTTATCGCTGTATGAATCTTTTCTAAAAATACTGAAACAATGCCGATTATTAATAATCTCGATCGTTAAATCCAAAAAGTTTATTTTATTCAACCCCAACTCCATTGTAAATTGAATATGCGGGTTAACGTTATTTATAAGTTTTAAGAATTGATTAAGTTGTCTCTCTGTACCTCCCCAAAGTACTAAGATGTCATCTACGTATCTATACCAGTAAATGACATTTCTAAAGAGATCAAAATTACTGATTTTAGATTCTAAAAAATCATAAGCATAAATATTTGGCCGCCATATCTGACCTAATGGCAATATCTACAATCTACATCAATCGCAAGATTTTCTAAATTTTTCGTAGTTAATTTAATATTAGGACAATATTTTAAACCTTTATTTAATAAATTCATTTCGTTAGAATCGTTAGGTCAGATATGGCGGCCAAATATTTATGCTCAACTATTCTGAAGAAGGAAACTTGTTCTAACTTAAATAATAACTTAGTTGAAATGCGTGCACTTAAATCAGTTCAATCGAAATCAAGAATTAATAATTTAGTAATTTCTAAAGCTGATAAAGGTAACACGACTGTTATTATGAACAGAAGTGATTATGTAACAAAGATGAATGATGTTTTGTCAGGCCCTTCTTTCGTTATCTTAAAACGTGATCCCACTGCATCAAGTGCTGAGAAGGTTAAAACTGTTATCGATGAGGCCAATGCGTGTTTCCCGACAGAACGAATGAAAAAAATGTACAAACTTATGAACCCCCAGTGTCCTAGACTTTATGGTTTGCCTAAAATTCACAAAATTAATACTCCCTTAAGGCCAGTAGTTTCATTCAATTCAGCACCTTCCTATAAACTAGCTAAAAATGCGAACCTACTTTTTAAATATAAATTAAATTTCAGTCCTAAATTTAGTATTAAAAATTCGATTGAGTTAGTAAATAAAATTAAAGATATCTCAGTGCCTTTAAATTCTAAGCTTGTTTCTTTTGATGTAGTAAGTTTATTTACGAGTGTCCCTATACCTGAGTTAAAGTTAGCTTTTTTAGACTTTATAGATAGTAAAAATCTTAATCCCTTGTTAGTTAATGATATTAAATCTATTGTCAATTGTTGTATTGACCAAAACTTCTTTAAATTCAATGATAAAATTTACCAACAGTTGAATGGGTTGGCAATGGGTAGCCCTTTGTCTCCTATTTTAGCTGATTTTTTCATGGATTTTTTAGAATCTAAAATCAGTAATTTTGATCTCTTTAGAAATGTCATTTACTGGTATAGATACGTAGATGACATCTTAGTACTTTGGGGAGGTACAGAGAGACAACTTAATCAATTCTTAAAACTTATAAATAACGTTAACCCGCATATTCAATTTACAATGGAGTTGGGGTTGAATAAAATAAACTTTTTGGATTTAACGATCGAGATTATTAATAATCGGCATTGTTTCAGTATTTTTAGAAAAGATTCATACAGCGATAACATCATTAACAATTCTTCCAGACATCATATCTCTCATAAATTAGCAACCTTTCATTGCTTTATTCATCGTCTTTTGTTGATTCCGATGACTAAAGCAAGTTACGAGCTTGAGTTAAATACGATAAAACAAATTGCGATGAATAATGGTTATGATTCGGATTTAATAGATCGTCTTTTATTTAAAAAACACAAAAAACTAGCTTTGCTAAATGTAAGCTCTAGTTTGGTTATTAAGGAGCCTGCCGTTGAGAAACAGTGGGTGAAATTGAGCTACCTGGGTAGAGTTTCAGAAAAGATTTCAAGAAAATTCAACAAAAACCTTTTTAATGTCATTTTTTATAATTCTTTTAACTTGCAACGCATTTTAGTAAATTCTAAAGATAAACTTAATATTCTTAACCAAAGTGGCATTTATTTAATTGATTGCGACTTTTGTGGAGCCAGGTATATTGGTCAAACGGGAAGAGCTTATAATATCAGATTTAAAGAACATCTAGCCTGCTCCCGTAAAGGGAATGAATTATCTTCATTTGGGAACCATTTGTTCCTAAATAAGCATACATTTGATATCTCTAAAAACTTTAGAATCCTGCATGTCAACAATAAATCGTTAAAACTTGATAAACAAGAAATCTTAGAAATAAATAGACATAAATTTTTACCTAACTCTAATTTATTAAACGAACAGGTTGTATTTGCATCATCACCTTTGTTATATCCGTTTCATTAATCTAATTCTAACCTATGTTAACTGCTCTTCTATATTATTTATATGTTTTTCAAAATTTATTCCTTTTGTAAGAATTGATATGGTTTTTAAAAATGTCTTTTTCAGAATCTTCATTACTGCTGATTTTGTTGAAGTACATCATTGCTTGGAAACGGGAAAAACACCAAATCATCATTAGGATATTTACTTTAGTAGTGTAGTGTTTCACTTTGTGTAAGAATTTCCAAAATTTTAATTGTGTTTATAATTGATATCGTTTGCCACTTAGATTTATTATTCTTTGATGATGATTTTTTAATTGTTATGGGTGTTAAGCATTTTAATTTTGTGTAATTATAATGTAATTTGCTAATCCTTTAAATTGTTAATAGTTGCTTACACCTTTTTATTTCAATTTAAATTTGTATAAATATCACTGTTTATATATTTTTCTTATCAGTTGATAATGCTCGCGATGAGCGAAACCGGTCCTGATCTAATAAATTTTATGTGGAAAAAGTACTAAAAATGTTTTATTATTTTTGTTTTAGAGATAACTAAGTTTGAAAAATATTACATAATTTTTAAAAATGTTTGTAGGAGGAAATGACAATATACCCATGTTTCAAATAAATGCTACGATATAAAACATCATGAGTAGTCATACCAACCAAAAAGTCAGTAGGTGGAGATGACCATCATCGTTTTGTAATGTCACACGTCTAGTCGATGATATTACACTAACCATCTGCTGAGTAAGGTAAATAGGGGTGGCATGACTAAATAGTGACATATTATTTTTTTAATAGAGAAATTCTTTAGAGTAGAGTAGATTTGGTGGTATGACTTGATTCTTTATGTATATATTTGAAATGGTTATCGAAATTAAATATAGCTGACATGAGCTACTAATGCACTAGACTAGGAATGACAAATAGAATTTGATTGGCGTGCCAAAATCTGTTAATTTATAATCAATAAATTTTCACTCGCGCCATTCTTATTTAGGTCTTGTAAGGTTAAGTTAGGGCAACAATACAACCTTAGTATTTCTGCAATTTATTATTAAGATTAACTGCGCTGTTTTATTAGAAGTATTACTTAAAAAATGAGACAAACATATATTAAGTAAGAGAGTTGAATACATAGAATGGACACACGCCATTAATTGTTTTGGGCTTGAACCTATGAACTTTATGAATTTACCATAACATTAATTTTCGAGTGTTGACACAATTTTGAAATCAAAATGTTTCGCATTGATTTTATATTATTACCAGTACCAATTTGGGTATGCGTGCCATAGATTTATCACCATTGCAGTAGTTAGAAGATGGAATTGTATTATGCCGTAACAAACTGAAAAGTTTTAAAAATTCTGGATAGATTTTATTGAATACATACAATGAATGCTTGTAAAAAAAATGTTTGACAATATTTCTTGTTCATAGATGTCAGGTTTTGCCCTCACTCTTACTGGCTGTTCTTCGATATCTCTCCACATATTTATCATCAAAATATCAATAAAAAAGTAAAAAATTTAAAAAAAATAATGTTGTACTCTTACGTGTATGTGTTATTTTGTATATTTTCGTTTGAGGCATCATCAGAGGACTTAGACAACTTCAGTTCTTTTTCGGTTCCATCTTTTCCTTTGTAGGTCAAACTATTATAAGTTGCCTCAGACAAAATCAAAGAACTGCTTCCTAATACATCAGGGGCCATTTTCGCCTTAAAAACTTAAAAAGTATTTAAAATATTAGATTACGATAAACAATAAATAATTATAAAAATGTGTGAATAAGAAAATACAGCGAAACTCCAATGAACCATTTTTTAGGGACTTGATGAATGCAGGAAAGCCCCCTCCAGCCCACCCCTGGATGATAGGTTACGGTTTCACTGTCCAAAGAGTCATTATAAATGCAATTAGTTTCCAAATGTGTTTGATGGCATCTATATAAATATTCTATTTACTGTTTTATTTTGTTAATTATTTAATGATAATAAATTTTAGGTTTTTTTATGCAGTTTGAATTTTTTTTTTAAATCGACGGCATCTATGCACACCTATGTTTATTTTTACAAAATATACTAGGAATCTGTTTTATCACTTACATTTATACATACACACTCGAGTACAATTTTTAATGAATGTCGCAAAAAGAAATAGGATGATGTAGTTATTATTATTGTGAATAAAAAAAAGAACACGGAACTAATATAATTTTAAATATTTGACCACAAATATAGAATATGTCGTAGCCACTTCATATTGAACCAATTCAAGAAGTGTTTGGGATTCTTAGTGACAAATTTAAATTAATACGATATGTCAAATATAGCATTCCTCAATATTGAAAGGAAAGAAAGAGTTAAGTTAATATTAGTTATTATTTATAATTATTTTAATTGTAGCTATTATTAGGTTATTTCATAAGTTGGAGTTAATCTTTCCAATCTTTTATTTGGCATATATCGAATTTGAGGTATTTGTACGCCTGAAGCCAGAATTAAATCATTTGATTATTATTTTGGAACGGTCGTGTTCTACGATGATATTTATACATTGTAATTGTATGTTGAAAAGCACGGTGCCACTTTTCCACTGAATTAATGGCCGAAGAAGTTGGAAACAGTGCTCTTGCTTGTTGTTTCGTCGACTATGAGAAGGCATTTGATAGTCCGCACAGACCCTTTTTGTGGAGGATACTGGATGCCTACGGGATTCCGCCAAAGATTGTGGCCATTATCAAATCCCTACATGAAAATAGTGCATGTTGTGTGAGAATCGGTGACTCAAATACCGAATGGTTCGGGGTCACAACACTCACAACCGGAGTGAGACAGGGTGCGTTCTTGTCGTGTTCTTGGGGTGAGGTGGTTTGATTTTGTGAGGAATTCAGAGTTAAGTGAGCGTACAAGACAGCGTCCCGTCACGCCAGTGGTTATGGAGAGACGTTGGAACTGGCTGGGTCACGTGCTGCGGATGCCTCCGGAAAGCCTCAATTCTGCCTTCCTCTTCTTTCGACCGGTAGGATTCCGGTGTCTCGGACGTCCGTCGGGTATTATCCATAGGATCTACTAGGCGGAACTGAGGGATGCTGGCATGTCATGGGAGGAAGCAAAGCTATTGGCGGGAGACAGGGAAACATGGAGGTGCCGCGTGGCGGCCATATGCTCCACATAGGGGGCGAACATGGCCAAAGAAAGAAAAGAAGTTGGAAAATCACTCTTATCTTATTTATTTTTTTAGTTTTTTTGTTAATGTACCTTTTATTTTTTAATAATATGCTATGTTAAAAGAAATGTCAATCTCTTTTAATGAGCAGTCAACATTACAAAATAATCTTTTAGGGTGTTCACTGTCAATACTTGGTGAAAAGGTATTATATTATATTAAATTATTATAAAATACAAAGTAAATATAAGTAAAAAGGAATATTGTGTTTTTCTTAACTAAATAATCTTAAGTCGAGCGCTAACGTCCCTCCCGCAAGTTAACGTCGGTGTTCCTTAGTTCTCTTGCGTGGAGAATTGATTCTCCATTGATTTATCTAATTACTTATGAACTGGCTAAAAAAATGAATTACTTTATTGTATAGTTCCGAATGTGTTGACTGGTTATAATAGACGAGTTTTGTTTTGATGACGTTGAATCTGCTGTCACGTTTGAATGAAATGTTCGGCACGCATCAAACGTTTGACGGTCAATGATAATTCTGACTATCGCCACGTTTTCGACTACCGCTTATGACTTCAGTGATATTGGATGTTTACTAGGGAATCCAATCCCGAGCCAAAATGTTGATCCGGGATTTCGGGATTAGAATTTTTCGATCGCGGGATCCCGGGACTGGTCGCGGGATCAGTACATTTTTTTAAGAAATATTTATTTTTTTGTGAAAAATAAATTAAAAAAAATATTCTAAATTATATAAATAGCGGTGGGCTGCCGATACGTTACCAAAAAGCTCTCTTAAACTCAGTTATTCGCGATGTACAGGTGAATGAGTGGAATTTTTTAATTACTCGTTAAAAAGTATGCGCTATAATTATTAAACGAACTTAATATGCATACATTATGTAAAAATACGCAATAAAACTTTAAATAATTGATGTCGACAGATGATAAAAGTATCTACCTACTACAGACTGCAAGAGCAAAGATTTCTGAAATTGTCGTGTATCATTAATGATCCAGTGTCAATTTTATGATCCCGGGGTCCCGGGGTTGTTCCCAAAATTATTTTTATAAATGATATTTAAAAATTAATCATACAACTTATTCTATAGTATATAAAGCAGTTATTTTACATATTTTTAAATACAATAAATGATATTGTGAAAAAATTCACAAACAAAATAAAACAAACATGTACATTTAAAATAAAACGCCCAACAATTTAATTTTAATTTGAATAATATGCTCGAAGAAACATCAAAGCATCGAGTGTTTCGTCATTTAGTCTGGATCTTAATTTTGTACCCAGGCAGCCTGCTGCTGAAAAATCAGTGAGTCGTTGAATGATCGATCGTCTTTAGTTAAAAAATAGTCGGATATTAATTTTCTTTTCAAAAGCCGTTCAGGAAATTCTGTGGTTTTTGTTGTAGAACCACTTGTATTCGACGGAAATGAATTGATGGAAGTTGGTCCATGAATTTTCATTTTGTGTAATAAATACGTGTGCAGTCTTTTTGTAGATTCCTCTCCAGTTTTTAACACCATACTATACTCTTTACCCTTAGCTGTGGCTTCATCCACAGGCGTAAAAAAGTGTTTCTATATTGAACTTATATCATTATCTCTCTTATGAACTCGAAATTTCTGTTCCTTGTTCATGTTTAATTGAAGGGTAAAAGTATGTTATTAGAATACTCGGTGTCTTTTCGAAATTCAACCGAATGAAAAATATTTTTTGACACTGGTATTATATATGAGCTGAAAGGAGTGAATTTTTGTGAAGTCTAATTTTAAAGAGTTACTACATTATTGTTTTATCACCTCTTTTAAAATTTTATTTTTAAAAAAGTCATATATTTACATGTTTAGAACAATAGAAAAATCACTTTAGTTATCGTCACACTGGATTTGACAGATAATATTAAAGGTAACAAACAACATAAAAAAAATTCATATAGCAAAGCCGAAGTGGCATTAAAATAAATAAAAAGTCAATTAACATTGCAATATGCACAATGCAGATAAGAAACAAGAAAAATTTCATACTAAAAAATAACGTCTTATCGCAAAAACGTGTCCTCTTACAGTAATCTATAATAAGCTATAGAATTTAATACTTTTGGGATTCATTAAAACGTAATTTATTACCATAAATGACTTCTAGTATTTCATTTTATTGATTTCGCCGGCAGAATTTGTTTTCGAATATGATATCTTAATAATGCATTATGAAATAATGAACAATGGAACATTGTTTATTATATTTGAAGATAAGACAGTCTGTTTATTAGCTGCGATTTATTTTACAACAACAAGAGAATTCTGGTTTATACGAAAATCAATCCCGAAATTTTAAGGATCATGTCTTCTAATCCCGGGATTGACATGTATCGAAAACTGTACGGGATTCCGAATCCCGGTATTGGATTCCCTAATGCTTACGTTGTTATGTGTGAAACGTACGGCTTATCTTGCAGGTCAAGAAAACACTGCGAAATACAACGGTGTTATATATAGATTATAAAATTATTTGAACTAGAAGTGTGCATAAAATATTTGAAAAAAACATACGGGAAGCTGCCAACTTGCTGTTTATCTTTATGATGAAAGTATTCAGTATGATAATATTGATGCAAGAAAAGATTTTCCGATACATTTTGTTTATTTGCTGTCAAATGAAGATAATAATATATTTTATGTAAAGCAGGGACGTCATTGTCGTCATTTAATCTATTTTTAAGTAGAGGGTGGAAACAAAATTGTTAGTTTTTATTTAGACTGTATATTTGGTATACTGCCAGAAAACGTTATGTCAAAAAACCATTTTTGAGATTATCGTCATTTTCGCATATCATGAAGCGAACTCTCAATTTATAGTGGTCGTAGACTCTACGGCGTAGAAAATAAGACAAAATGATTAAACTAGGGCTGTGGAGTGAGTAAAAAAAGACGACTCCGAATCTAAAGAAATTTTCATTTTTCCTTATTCGACTGTGGAAAGGAAAGCGGACGTAACGCACAGTTTTTTTTCGATAATAGCAATGTATCAAACTTGATACACGTTCTATCAAAAGGATGTAAGCTGCAAATGGTGAAATAGTATCTAAATTTAGCTTTTAAGCTTGAAAAAAGATGAGTTTGTGAAAATTTAAGCCGAGGAAAATGACTGAAAAAAAAGTTTTTCCTAGACAATTTCTTTTATTAATATTAGAGAGTCAATTTAATATCAGTTTAGAAGTCTCCGTGCACTTCGAGGTTGTGTTTATTTCATAATTTGCATATGCCCCAAAATCATCAAAACGCGATTTTGCGCCTCCTGTAAAAATTTGCTGTGTGTGGGTTACGTCCTTTTTCCTTTCCACAGTCGATAAATATATGTATACCATCACATCATCTTTAGTCACCCTAGCATGCAGTTCCAATACTATGGACTATTGTCATTTTATGCACATAATTAAATATTTTTTTAAATAACGGGAACGTAAGATTTTTACTCCGACTCCAGAGAAAATCCTGACTCTAATATTCTTTGGGTAGCTATGAAAATAAGTACAGCTAAAAAGCGTTAAGTTATATAGGTTTCTGCCAGTCATAACTGCCTACAAAATCAGATCGTATGATTCTATCGAAATTATCGAAATTATTATTATTAATATCGAAATAAATATTTGTGTCGCCTATTTAAAAAGCCACCTTGCCCATTTTGATTTTTTTTGACAAACATACTTACACAAAAACGAAAAAAAAACCTCTACATAAAAAAAAGTATGCATAGTTTCGAAAATCAAATTGTAAAAGGTAATATATTTTTCAATTTGATTCAAGAAAATATGGTTATTATTTCAATATATGTAAAGGTTCCCTGCAGGTTATTTGTCGGTATGTATGTTAAAAAAATGATTTTATTTAATATAATAAATAATACAACATGAAAAGAAAAACGCTAATGTTGTTAAAACATATTTGAACTATTTCAATTCGTGAACAATTTTATCAAAATATGACCATTCATTCTAAATTCGGTTTGGATAGTTTTCAATACCAAAATACCGTTATTTTGCATATTCAATAAATACTGTTATCCAATGTTAAAACGATAGGTTATCTGCGCGAAAAATTCAAAGGCTGCGCGGGCCTATATGATAAAAAAAATGTTTTTTTTTTGTTTTGATTTGCATAATAAAACTATTATCATTTGATAATTTATAGATATTTTTTTACAAATCAAAAATTAAAAATATAATCAGAATTTAACAAATAGTCGTTGCTTATTATTATTTTATGAATTTATTTTAAATGTTTTAGTTTTTCATGTCGTTTCTTACAAATTATCCTTATAATATATACTCCATTTGGATCAATATCTTGTTAGATAAGAATTTATTTTTTGTTAAATTATCTTAATTTCTAATTTATTTCGGTCAATTAGAGTCATTCAAATTTAAAAAAATATTATTTGAACAGTTGAAGTGCGCGCCAACTAGGGTATCCAATCCCGGGATTGAGATTTTCTCACTGAGGAATTTGAAATCCTCAATTCGCTATACTTTTTCCCAGAATCTCACAGAAACTCGTTTTTTTTTTAGCTCACCGAAGAATTTCAAATCTCCGATTTGGTATACTTTTTCCCAGAATCTCAAAAGAAGAAATCAAAAAATTCTCAATCCCGGGATTTCGGGATCAGAAAATTGAACGGGATCCCGGGATTGGATGCCCTAGCGCCAACCCGTAATGGGTGCATTAAGGCGGAAACATACTGCCGACACCCGACACCACGTAAGCTTGTTTGATGAGACCATAGCTACATATTTGCCATTGTATTGTATGGATCAGGAACGCACTGCCAACATCCAACGCGACGCGAAGGCAGTGCGTTCCTGTTCCATACAATACAATGGCAAATATGTAGCTATAATCTCATCCAACACGCTTACGTGGCGTCGGGTGTCGGCAGTATGTTTCCGCCTTTAGGGTCTTCAAACTAGCTTGCGCAGCTTAGAGGGAACATTGCTGGTCGCCCTGTTTCGGTAATGTCGGTACTGCAATCCCTACTGGTAGAGCATCAAACAGAAGTTTTTTTGGCACGTCATTTCGAAAGAATATTTTCCAGCAATGAAAATATTTTTAAAGAATTCTTAAAATAGTTTTAAAATGACTTTCAATTATTCCACTACATCGATAGATTTGTTATTTTTTTTTCAATTTGAAATATAATTAAAATCTAAACTTATCGACATGTTATTAACCAGAGGGAAAAAAGTATGAAAGCATAATATATTTATATTACAAAATATTGGTATTAACCGGTACGAGTTGATACATACATTAACAATCTATAGAATTTCGATCACTTAAAAGATTCGTGTTTGATTAACAGCTGTATTAAAATAGTTTTAAATAATAAATGCATTAAAATGCGTTAGAAAAGTGAATGCTAGTTGTATGACAATCGGTGAGTTTTTATTTTATAAAAATCTTATCTTATGAAAAAAGAAAAACATATTTTAAATACAGGTTTGAATTACAAAAATTCTGCAGTCAAATATGTATAAAATTTAATTTCTGATTTGCTGTGAACAAGTATAATGTTAAAAGGACAAAAAAATCAAATCGGACTAAAGAAAGTAAATAACGTGAACATACCAAAATAGTCCAAACGTAGACGACACTCCTTTACGAGTCGGTATCAAAACTTAACTAAATGTAAAATAAAATGTTGTTTTAGTCAATCTCACGATGAATATATTAAAAATAAAAATTCAAAAAAAACTATTTGAATGACGCTAAAGTTAAATAAAATAAATTTGAAATTGTTAAAATTATTCTTGGCCTCGCCTAAGTTATATATTATGCTTAAAATAAACTATGGAATGTCAACTAAATTACTATTTTTTGATATATTTAAAAAAAAATTAAATGGAAATTTAGCAGCTTTTAAAAAACCAATATATTATCATAATCTAGAACCACAAATTATTTTACGCCTTTTTAAAATAATTTTCAAATTTATTGTAAATGTTCATCGGTGAAGCTTGATTGTAAGAATTTTGGTATTGTGGTTTAAGATAGAAAATGTATGCTTCACAATATATCAATCTAAAATATAAAAATGAGTGTTTGTTTGTTCGTACTGTATGCGTTGCCACACCGCTCATCCGATTGCTGTAAAACTTTGACAATTTTTTTGCTTGCGCTTCCGAAAGGTTATAGGCATAATAAAATTAACTTACAGTAGGTTTTATATATAAAAATCAATGTTTGTATGTCTGCCATACAGTTCGTTTTGACAACATATACTTGCACTTGTGCGAAGGTTATAATACAATTAACTTACTATAGGTGGCGCGTGTGTCGTACCATAGATAATCGGCAGCAAACGTCAAACAGACAGAGAAAAAAAATGCACTTCAATTAAAACACTTTCTTTCTTTGAGTGACATTGCAACGCTTGCTGGGAACCGGCTAGTATATGCTCGAATCTGAATGGCAGATGTGGCCGTGCGGTCATGAAATTCGCTAATTGTTAGCGTCGTTGTGAAGCTAGTATATAATATATAGCAGAGTAAAATATAAGCCTAAAGATAGTTCTGAAGATGGCAAAAGCCGAAATAGCTATTAAGTATTATTATAAAAACTGTAGAACTAAATACGTTGCTATTTTTACCCTACTAAAATATTGTATCTCCATGAATCATAATATATAGAAAATTGAATTTACATGTTTGCAAATTAGATTTGGTGATATAAAATGAATCTTTAGTTTCATACAAAGTTCATTTATATAACTTTTATATTTTATTTTATTTTCTATACTGTACAGTGTAAAGTAAGTAATCTTTCTTAGCCGGAATAAAATTTTTCCTTTAATGTAAAGATAAACATATATTTTAAAGGAAATTAAATATCTGTGCACATAAAAATATTGCTTGAAGGATTGACAAAGCTATATTTTAATATGTATATAACCTTAACAGCTTAACGACCGTGGACGCGTATTTGAGTCTTTGAAAAACAAAGGTTGCTGGCCGGCGGACACATATATGCGTATAGGCGAAGTATCTGGAAGCTAAGAAAATTGAATTTTGTAAAGATATTTCAATTTGCTTACAAATTATATTGAATTTAGTAAAATTATAATTTTTCGCAAAATTTTATTTCGCCAGGTGAAATTTTACAAAAAAAACGTGCGGTCGTTAAGCTGTTAAGAACAATTTATTTGAAGGCAATATTTTAATAAATACAATTTTAGGCTGTTTTTGGTACATTTCATTGATTGCCTCTTTTTCGACCAACATTAGATATATAATATTTTAGCTTTAAGACAGCGATATTATCTCTAGTGGCTTCACAATTAGGAAGAAAATATAAGTTCCTTTGCATTCACAATTTTATAAAAAAAAAACAACAGTCATAGACACAAGTGACGATCAGTGGCCTAGTACTGAATTTAAAAAAAATCTCCAAGACGCTGCTAATTTTGATAAAAATTGACTTTCGCTTCGCATACATATTTAATTACATTATTTTTTTTCCAAAATAATCAAAATTTAAAACGTTAGGTTTCCGCGATTTTTCAATTTTTCTCGCATCAACGTGTGTTGTGGACATTTTTTTTTGTGAGTATTTAAGCTTGTTTGTGGTTTTTGTTTGAAGATTTCAAATTTAAGTCCTTTCATTAACAATAAAGTTTTTTTTAATATAATATAATAATAAAAAGGAGCACGTTATTTTCGCAGTATTTTTTACGAGTACGAGAAAATAATTATTCGAAGTGAAGTAAAAATAGTACCGGGCGCACCCAGCTTCATTCCACTACTTGTGATAGTGTATAACACTTTTGATAATTAACTACATATATGTAAAATAATTATACGGATGCAAATGGTCAAATTCCTGATTTAAATAATACAAGTTTTTTGTGAAAATATAAAATTTAATTAAATTCAGTATTTATTTATTTATTTTGAATAAAATTCGCTTACAAATGTCGAAAATTGTATACGATTAGCTTTTATTAGTCATTTACACGCTACATATAAACGCACACACACATACAATGCTAAATGTTTTTGTATTATTATTATTATTAAATAGTATGAAATAACCTTAGAAGATTAAAAAAATTGATATCCATATTAAAATACACTTTTATAAATATTTTTTTATTAATCATTTAAAGTTATTCATCAATTAATTTTACTATTTAATTCAACGGTTCTAAACAACTGCTTTTCCCTTATGTAACGCAATGGAAAGGGCGTTCCGGCACCTTTTTTGAAATTCAATGTTATATATACTTTTTTGTTTTAAAAACTTTTGATATTTTTATTGGAAATCATTGGTCGTTTGTCCTAATCTTAGCCAGCTTTTGAATGTAATATACCGGGAACTGTTCTACGCATAAAGTAATATAATAATAAATAAAAACAATACCAGGCTTAAAGGTTTACTCTGTGACCAGAACCGAGGGTATAATGTTTGATATTATATTGTTGTTTTACGAAATTTTCTTATTTTTTACACCTAATACCTAATCTCATACCCGAGCAGACACGACAAGAACAAAAGAGAAGAGACTTTGACATTGCCGTTTTATTTACATCAATATTCAAAATACTTACATTTGATGCAACTAAAAAGTTAGTCAATTTAACAACCAATGCTGACACCTGAACCTACGTACCTCGTGAAAAGTCAAAAGTGCAATTTTTGTGTTTTATACTTTGAAATTTAAAGGATCATAACAAATGATAACAACGTTGCGAGCACAGTGAGTTTGTGATTTTATACACGTGCTCAACGATTGACAATTGACGGAAAATTTGGCAGTTTTTAATTATTTTTGCCTAAATTTAGTGTTACTTAACTTAAAGTATAAAAATCCTGTTACTTCTCAACCGCCACTGACGATCCTTCAAATAAAATATCGAAAACAACAACAAAAACAACGAAACAAAATATAGAAATATCGGTGCAAATTGATTTCGAGGCACAAATCCGAACTCAAAATGATTACATCAAATGGAAGACATGGGTTTTTGTGATAAATAAAAAAGTTCCAGTGAGTAGCCATATGCTCGACATTGAGAACAGACATGGATAAAAAAATGACAAAAAGTGAGTTCCTGAACCATTTAAAAAAAAAAAAAAAAAGGTGCAGGAACTCAAACAAACTATTGCATTGGTATTATTACCTGGTATATGGATGCAATATAATAAAATTTACGACGTTATTATTCCAACAGTTGTGACGCAAGTGGTTAAATTAATTTTATATGAAAAAAAATATCCACAAATTAATCGTCGACTCTGTCTAAAATCTTAATGTATGAATAAAATAATCATAAACAAAAACATGACAACGTTTCCACGGTATTTTTTTAATAACAACGATTTTTTTTTGTTAATGTATAATTCATCGAAACAAATTTTGCCAACGATATGTGATTATCATTTTCAATAGTGGAATGTTACGTAGGCAAGTGGTCGTCAAGCTATTTAGTTAACAGTTTGCGCTGTTAAAATTATGACATCCATTGTGTGAATTGAACTGTTTGAAAAAAAATCAATGTCTCGAGGCTTTTTTGTTTTACTTTTCCCCAATTGATAATGAATCTTGAAATTTGGTATAAAGCCGAAAAAGGTGTAAATTGATGCAATATACTTTGTGGGTGTGACACGAGTCCATCGTGATATTTTCAACTTTAAAAATATGATATCACGAAAAAAATTGATTTTTCAAACGATTTATGAATTTTAGGGTTCCCGGTAAATTGCTCGAATGAAAATTGCTCGAATAACAAGATCCTCGAACGTCAAATGCTCGAATTACAAATTGCTCGAAAATGTTTATAAAAATTTTATAAACATTAATTACTCATTCTTTAAAAAAATATTTATGCATGTCGGGAAATAAAAACCATAAATCAAAAAAAAGTCATAATAAAAACATATTTTTTATTTAAATTGCCAGTGGTCGAGTGGAAAAGGTGGTTGGTTTTATTTTCGGAGGTCACAGGCTTGACTCTTAATACGTTCACTTTAAAATCAATTATTATTCAAACTATTTATGGATTTCTGTTTAAAGGCACACATACATATATGTAATTTCTTGAAACCCTCTCGCCCATTCTTACTAAAAATTGGGCGTAGCAATAGTGATAAGCTAACCGTTTGTTCTTAGCCCTAGTCTTCTATGTGTTCTGGAAAATTATAGAAACAGTTTGAGTAACTAATTAACAAACAGTTCTCATAGATACACTTCTGTTGAGATAAACTCCATTAAGAGGTCATATGATCCGCATTTAGAGCGAACACGGTTAAAATAAATACTTATTTAAATTCAAACAATTTGTAATTCGAGCATTTGACGTTTGAGGAATTAGTTATTCGAGGATCTTGTTATTCGAGCAATTGCATTTGAGCAATTAACTGGCTCCCGAATTTCAGTTCAAAGACATGGATGTATGTGATGTCTTGAATTCCCCCCTCCCTCCCATCCTATCCTATGAACGGGACGTATTGAAAGCGATTAGCTAACTATTAGTCCTGTCTTACCTCGATCTTTCTATTTTTAATTTCATTGGGAAAAGAGAGGTTGAGAAACTAGGTTAAAAGCAGTTCTCGCAGATAAACTTCTGTTGAGATAAACTTTATTAGGAGTCCATATGCTCCACATTGGGAGCGGACATGGTAACAAAAAAAATAATATTTACGGTGTCTGCGTTTGAGAGGTCAATACAACTAGGACAAATCCGGGCAGTACATTTAACGTGTCTATTTTAAGAACACGATCGTTATTTTTATAAAAGCGTGCTAATATGTAAGTTGCCTTATTTCAGTAAAGTTGGAAATTGAGCGTGTTATGTATAATTAACGAATTAAGAATGAGTTTTAATCTATTCCGAGCGAAACCGGTTGGTAAACCTAAAATTGTATGCTAAAAAACTGAACTAGTTCTTAACTAAGCGAAGTTCTCTTAATTAGCGCAAGCGCTTCTGTTGACTTATCTGTGTGTTAGTTATTCGATTATGTACTACCATACAACCTTGAGCTCTGTATTTTTGAAGTTATGATTAGATTGAAATTTTGAGAATATTTGGCATGTTAATGCAAGTTCATTGCCACTTTATAAAACAGTTTGTCACCCGTGGTCGCTTTAGAGATATGTAAATATTGTTTTCCATAATCCAATAACACTGTTGAATGTTTATAATATTTTTTTTTTTATGTTATAAATTCGGTAATCCTCCAAGGACGAGCGTGACCAATAAAGCGTGGTTATAATAAACATGATTATCTATTGATTAAACTATTCGTCATTTTCAACTATGCGGATATCGAAAAGTAAAACTTAAGCTATCCGGATATATCCGGATATCCGGATAGTTTCAGTAAGTATGAAAATAACAAAGCATTACTACATATATAAATTTATGCACTAAAATAATACATTTAAAACGAGTTCATTTGTAATATAAGTCATTTATTCAGATTTTAACAATTCATATTTTAAAAATAAAAGAACATTAAATGTATCATATTTTAAATTTTGATCTTAATTAAGTTTTAATTTATCCTGCTGTTGAAAATACTCGATCCGTTGCTGTTGATGTTGGTTTTATTGTTAGAAGTGTTTTAAACAACACGTCCAACTTTATCGTCCTTTTTTAAAATTGATCTAAAGTATTTAAAATCTTTTTTCAGATTATTTGTATTGGCGTCAGTTTCCCGCGAGAGATAAAATAAAATTACGCATTTCATGTTGCAAGTTGCATTTATCTTTTCTCATAAAATGAGTCCATTCTTCCGAGCGTCTTGACATGGCTAAAATTTTAATATGTAGACAGTGGTCTCGATTGCTTGGTTTTCAGTGATGAATTGTAAAACTCACACGCAAATGACGATGTTTCACGATCAACTGATCCTGACTAAATCCTTTCCCACTCTGTAATGCCTTAGATAGAGACAATACACATTTCAATACTATTCCATCATATTAAAATATTGAAAATTTGCAACTGCATTAGATTACGGCATTTCTTTGATGAATGAAATTTCGGCATTAAAGGTTTTTTTGCCTCGAGTCCGAGCCGATTTCAAGTAATAATATAATAAGATAAAATACTCATAATACCCGAGTTTGGGGAAGGTAATAAAAAACACTATTTCTAAGTAATGGTTTCTCCCAGGTAGTAAATACCCCAGTATTCCTATCATCTTTCGTCGATTTTGTAAAATATTTAATTAAAACTATAACGAATACTATCCGGATACTTCCCCAAATATCTGGATATCGAATAGTTAAAAAGGGCCGGATATATCTTATTATCTCATCTTAAATGACCACTGGCAATCTTTTCGAGCTCAATGGTTAACTCTTCATCTGTAGTACTAATTGTGTATTGCTCCCAACCGTGTCGATGAACATACGTGTCGTTATACATATATATATTTATTTAAGCTTCAATATGGGTCGAATAAATATCAATATTTAAAAAAAAGCTACAGCATACAACCAAGGGGTTTTACATAAACGATAATAATATTTTAAAATCATATTTACAACGATAAAAAACACTAAACGTTTGGAAGAATAACACACACATTTTTCACAAATTAGTTTAAAATATTATGTACTTTAACACTCATCTATTGAAACATATTATAATGATTTTTCATCACTTTGTTTTTTGAACTCATGTTTTTCATTATTTAAAATTAACTTCTTCTTAAATTGTATTTTTCAAAACAATTTAAACTGCTTTGTTCTAATAAAGTAGTCTATTTGTGTTTTTGTATAAAATGTATGTTTGTCTCTATTTTGAATTGAATTCTTTTTGTTTTAGCGTTGTTTGTTTTAATTTAAAATCTTTTTTTATCAATAAATTATTTAAGTAAGGTTTTATTTAAATTTGACTTTTTAACTATTTAAACTACGATTAAGAAATAGATGGCAAAAAAATGCTACAATTTATAATTTAATTTCCTCCAAAACGCGAAATTCAAGCGTCAAAACGCTTTTTTTTCAAATATATATAAAAAAAAATACGTGTCTCTAGTCATGTGCTTTATTTAGTATAAAAGGGAGGTCAGCATTAATGGAATCGTCTTGAATTACTTCCTTATTTACTTCTTCAAATAAATTGAAGACAAAACCGTTCCAGTGGTGTTTAATAGCGATATAAAGCAATAGTTGTAGAATAAAGTACATTTATGCGTCTCCTGAAAACTTCTACTTTTTGAGATACGAGTCTGTAGAAAAATACCGAAGATATAGAACTGCGTTCTGTATTTTTTATGATATTAAATCAAAAAAAAAATATTTTGTTTTCTTATATTAATTTTAGTTGCATGATCACTTTTGATTGTTGTTAAAAAAAATGGAAGATTTTAGTTGTCGCATACGATTATCACCATCAGAAGCAAGTGTTGTGTGCAATGAGTAAGGAAGGTGGTGTATCAATATAATATACTGAAATATATTTTATTTCTTTTACCATGTCCGCTCCCAATATGGAAAAATATGGACTCCTAACGGTTTATGTCAACAGAAATGTTTCTACGACAACTGCTTCTTACTCAGTTGCTCAACCTCTCTTTTTCCAAAGAGAGTAGTAATATAAGGAAAGGGCTAGGACAGGACTAGTGGTTAGCTAATCGCTGTGAATTCAAGACAACACATACATCCATGTCTTTGAACAAAAATTCATAAATCGATTGAAAAATCATTTTATAAAACTGCCCGTACTGGGATTCGAACCCGTGCCCTCCGTAGCGGTAGCCAACGATGTTGACCACTCGACCACACAGGCGGCCTGAAATAATATTAAATTATTATTATTTTTTTAGTCATAGAGAAGTATTGATATATAAGTGATCACAAGCCAAGTCTATCAAATGATATGAGAGATATTTTATAATAATACTTCTTAAATTTCTCGTTTGCTTATTTCTGGTTTCTTTCTGAGGTTTTCTACGAGCCACCAGATATAAAGTTATATCTAATTAGAAAAAATATAGCATTAAGTAAATTGCACAAATATGGAATAATAGCAGTAAAAAAAACATTAATCCTTACAAAACTTTACCCCATAATTATTTGCCTGCAGAAAGTTTTATTTCTTAATCTTTTCTTTGACACTGAATTATATTTGGCGATTTCAAAAAACCAACCTGAAAAGTACAGTAGCCAGTTTGTCTATAAGGAGTTAAAATTGTAATATTAATGTACAACGAACGCTTTGGCTCGAAGCAGACTTGAGAGTCGGTCGATTGTTTGGGCCACAAGAAGGTCAAAATATTCCCCTATGGTGGAGAAGATTCAGAAGACATTTTTGAGACTTCTCTATATAAGGGTGTATGGATATTAACCATGGCTTTATTTAACTAACTTTCTCTTAGGCATGCTAAACTTTAATGGTTTGAACGCTTGAAGAGAAATGTACCTGGCTATATATTTTTTTCGGCTTATACGAGGCCAAAATTAGAATTCAACCATTCTTGAGAATGTGAAGCTAAATGTTCCTATTTATTTTTTGAGAAATCGTGGACACGAATCGTTTGTTCTCCCAATGTGTAGAACCAACCTGCTAATGGGGATGCCACTGGGGAGAGCTAAGAGAGGAATGCTATTTTTTTTATTTGAAAGTAGAGTTCGTCGGAGCTTACTCAGTTGAATTCCTTGACATTTTTTATACTGCTTATATTATCTATATATTAATAGTCGATAAGGTCCGTAAGTCCGGTGTCCCCGATTTCCCGATAAACATTATTCCAAAAATTAAGTAATTTACGAGGTCTATTTTTGCTACTACGAAAAATGGTTGTTAGCAAACTTAAACATTATTCCAAAAATTAAATAATTTACAATTGAAATACTGCAGGGCAGGGCTGTCGATATATGCCCCGAGACATATTTCTTTTACTATCAGAATTTCTGGCTTATTCAATAAATAGGTTTGTAATTTATTTTTCACGCCAGTAAATTTTCTGACTACTTAAAAATGCAACAAAAATCTCACGTTGCTGGGCAACGGGCATACAGCTAGTAATTTTTTAATTGTAAAAGTTTTAAATTTATAATTTGTCAGTCTAATGCAATGTTATTTAAATAAATAAATATATTATTTTGACGATAAGATGTCAAGATATCAATTGTCTAAAAAACACGTATATTTCAATATTATATTATTTATTATACAGCGGTCACATCGTTGGCTGTCACGGGTTTGAGTCCCAGTACGAACAGATTTTTTCAATCAATTTCTGTCCGAAGGTATGGGATGTTTGTTACATCTTAAAATTTCCCCTCAAACATTCCAATCTGAAAATAGGAGAGTGTAGCAAGAATCATTAGCAAATTACTAGTTCTGTCCTGCCCTATCCTTTCTATCCCTTCTACTGTCTTCGACAAAAAAAGTGATTGAACGGCTGTGTAACAAACAGTTCTCAGATATCATAAATACCTTCATTAGGAGACCATTGGTAGGGATCATGGATTAAAAAATAAATAAATTATAACATTTGTTGTACTTACATAATACTGGTAAAAAAAATAATTCAATATCGTTATAACTGTAAACTATGGTGATCACCAAACTGTTCTTAAATTTAGTTTGTCAATAAAAATAAACGATAGGTTCTAAAACTGAAAAGCATATTACACGTTGCTACTAATATATAAGATACGTTTTTATCACAAATGCGTTTTACTCTGACATGTTTAACCCGTTACCGACACAGATATACACATACTGAACAGAGATGTATATTTTTTCTGTTTAAATACGGAAATATATTTATAATATTATACTTAATATTATGTAGTAATTACCATATTTAAAGTGGTATGGGTGGGTAATGTCACCTTTGAAAAACGTTCATACTTTGATTTGGGAAATTAAACATTCTTCTTTTAGCAGGATAATTTGAATCAAAAATTGAACAGGTTTTTCGTTTATTTATATCAAAGAAATTGTTTTTTAATTTTCTTTGAAGGATTTGAGACGACCGGTTCCAAATGCATTTTTTTTTACTGCATTTCAATCGTTGAGCGTATCGCTTCTATTTTAATGTAAATTTTATCAACTTTTACATCTTTAAATCCATTTATGCTACATATTAAGATCTTATGGCTTTATAATGGAGGTCTTCAAACTTCAACAGTAGTTTTTTCTTGGACAACTATTTGATACTCAAATGTTTTTTTTCCAAGTGAGTAAGGAAAGAAGGATAGAGTTAGGACTAGTGGTTAAAAGTCACTTTCGGAAGAGTGGGAGGAAATTTTTGAACATCAAAAACACCCATATCTTCGAGCAGAAATCGAAAAAAACGACTGAATAACTGCTGGTCGTACTGGGATTCGAAACCGTGAGATCCATCATGGAACCCAACGATGTAGATCGATACATTTTTTTTTCTATTTTATTAATTGTCTATTGTCCTAGTAAGAGAGTTGGGTGGAATAAAACAAAACAAGATCTCCGAAATCCTTGAAATTATATATGAATCAACAAATCGATTGAAAAAAAATCTAGCCTTTGTGTCTATGCCAGTGTTCTTCAACCTGTGGTCCGCAAGAGTTTATTGCCGTTCCACGTAATATATAATACAGTAATACCCCGCTTAGCGCGACCCCGTTAAGCGCGGTTTCACTATAACGCGAATTTCAAATTTCGCGCTCAAATGCCTCGCATTACGCAAAAGAGTGTGTATAAACATATTAAGTCATTAACTTCTCTATGGTCGCGGGATCCCCGCTTTCTCTGAATATTCTCTTTGAAGAATTGGGAATTCCCCGTCCTTCGACTTTGTTCTATGGGAATTTCCTCGTTCGTTTCGTGTGTTCATTTGTTCCGTAATGTTAGTTCGGTCGGCTGGCAGTTTTGTTTTAACATTTATTGGAGATACATACATACATAATTTAACCCTACGTTAAAATGCCGCCTGTAAAGAAAAAAAAAGCGTAAAAGCGTCACTTTGGAATTGAAGATGAAAGTGTTAAGAAGAATGGAAAATGGAGGCAAAGCAGCAATTGTTGGAAGAGATTTTGGACTCTCAGAATCGACTGCGAGAACGATTTATAAAAATCGGGAAAAAATTAAAATCTCCAGCGAAAGTTCAACACCTATAAGTGCAACAAAACTTTCTCGTTCGAGATCATCTATCTTAGAAAGAATGGAGAAATTACTGACTTTGTTTTGACTATTTTGACTATGTTTAATCATAAACCTCGATATACGCGAATTTCAGTTTACGCGATTTTTTTCGGAACGTATCCCTCGCGTAAAGCGGGGTATTACTGTAGTCGTAAGTTGAGAACTGGCTGTAAGATACAGTGAAACTTCGATTCGACGTTTTTCAAGGGAACGCAATAAATGCACGAATAATGCGGGAAACCGATAATACGGGAAATCTTCAAATAATACCAAAACAATGTTTAATTTTCAAAAACCTATTTATTTCACTATTTTAATTAAAGAATGAATAAATATATTTTATAATTGTTTAATACAAACTAAGCAGTCTATTTGCAGTTTGGCACTTAAATTTTAACAAACACCTTTCAAAATGCGTATATGACTTGAATTGTTTTCAGTTTCTCAGTAAGAGTTCTCGTTT
Organism: Himalopsyche tibetana; assembly: GCA_030503985.1. Taxonomy (NCBI): domain Eukaryota; kingdom Metazoa; phylum Arthropoda; class Insecta; order Trichoptera; family Rhyacophilidae; genus Himalopsyche; species Himalopsyche tibetana. The sequence goes on along the minus strand of JAPJYX010000009.1, from coordinate 3,083,343 downwards.
TCTTCATTTAGGAATTTCAGTTATGACTTTTGAGTTGCGATGTTAGACTATTTACGAGTGTAAAAAAATATTCTACAAAACGGTCAATCAATAGCGGGAACCGTAGATCGGGGTTCCACTGTAAAAAACGCAAAACGAAATGCGAGGCTGAACTATTTATGAGAAATATTCAACGACAACGGTCAATCGGGATAATATTTGTGACGGGACCAAAATATTTAGACGATAGATCGAAGAAAGCGGTAAAGCGGGGAACGATTAATGCGGCCGGGACTGTGAAAAATAAACGATCCATGCGGGAAAACGAACAATGTGAGAACGGTAGATCGGGGTTCCACTGTACTTAATATCAACTTGATATAAGTGGCTGAGATAGTCACACTTTTATTTTATTATTATTATTTTAAGCACATTAGTGCATGGTTCAAAATCGGCCCCGTGCAGTTCTGCTCGTGCCATGAATGTGAGGGTTAGACTCCTTTTCTTCTATCGATGGCGTTGTGGAAGGCGGCCATTAAACGTTGGCTGCATATACACAGGCTTCAACCTTGAATTTTTTTTTCAGATTTGTGGAGCCGCAACACAGTTTAGGGAGGCCACGGGCAAATTTCGCAAAATCCGAAAATTTCTGCAATCACGTAAATTTCCAGGATTCGAAATGCCTGGAAGAGCTAAAAAAAAAAGTTCCAGGTTTTCTGGGAAAATCAGCGAATTCATAAATTCACATACAATTAAAAAATGTCAAAATAATGGTAAAGTGGGGCCAAAGACGTATAAAGATATTCAAAAGGGGCTACGGGCCCAAAAAAGTTGAGAGACACTGCTCTACACAATTAAAGTATCGTAAAAGTGAAGTAGCCAAATAGTGTTATATCCGTAAAATAAAAATATGCATCAACCAAAACACCAAAAAAAGACGTGATTGTATTCAAAAGCCCATGAAAAAAGTTTTACCATTTTACTAGCTGGCTCACTTTACATCTCAATGGCCAAAGTGATTGTCTAATTTTTGATAAATTAAAAAATAAATTGATACTCGAAAAGTATAATATTAGTTTTAAAATAGACCTAGTTTTGTTGGCTTTTGCGGGAAAGTGGAAAGAGCTTTATTTTAGCGATCAGGTTGGGTTGAGTTCAACTCCCAGTAAGCTCAACATTAAATTTGGATTTTAGCAATTTCAATTTGAGATCATGAACTTGATGTCTTCTTATTTATTATTTAAATTTATGTGATGTGATTCAATAGAATAAATCAGTTATCTTGGCCATAATGTCGAGTATTTTTTGTGTTAAAACTATTTGAAATATAAAAAAATAAAAGTTTATAAATTACGGAATCCCGAGATTGAAGAATTAATATTAATAGCAATCATTATCATTAAAATGAGTTATCATTACAAATTATTCATATCGACAACCTAGATTCAGAGTGCAACAAGTGTATGATTTATATTCTGAAACACTTTTCACACTTAAACCAATACTGTCAAGTTATAGACTTGTTGCACTCTAGAACTAGGGTGTCGATATAATTTTAATTGCTGTCAAATTAGAATAATATTTAACCAAAAATCATTCACGAATTGTTTGCTTAAAACCTGGAAAGTTTTACCAACCATTTTTTGCCTCCAAAAACCCAAAACTTAATAAAATTGAATACAGGACCGGTGAATTTTTTTTTTCAATAATAAGCAATCTTTGTGATTCTTATGCGGATATTTTCCCAATAAACCTAAATTATTCGTTTATTATTAATTCAGTATTCACATCGAAATACGCCCTTGGCTATGATTATACTACTTTTTGATTATCATAAATCTTCGATATATATATATAAGAAATCCTCTGTTTTTGCTGACTGTTAGAGCTCATTCGTTAAATTGAAGAATCGACGCCTGCAACGAAACATATTACATATACCCTTAAAGCAACACTGTCGCAATCCCATACATCATGTTCTATGTAAAGTGCATTTGGAGTTTCCAACTGTCTTTATGTCTTTTTCTCAAGATATATTAAACCTTAACTTAATCAAACAATTTGGACAGTGCATATATTATGGAATTATATGCTGTTAGAATACTATGAAAAATGCCATATTGTTGCCTTAAAATCATATTGGGATAGAACATCTTAAAAAATAGGTGTTTTTTTATGCCAGAAAGATTCCCTATCTTTCAATAATGTTAGTGATGTGGTGTTATATATGTATTTAAAACCCTCCAGAGACGAAAGTTTTTTTTAATAACACTATGTATTTTAAGCCATATTGAAGACACGGATTACTTTTATTTCTAGCAAAATTTAAAAAAAAAATACAAAAATGTTGTGTTGAAACCACTCATGACTATAATGGTAATGCTCATCCTCGTGAACCCTGTATAATTTGGACGCCTGGAGTGCGTTTATTCAACAGAGTAACTCTCGGAGGGAAAATGTATGACCGGGAAAGTGCTATTCAACGAATATAATAAATGCATTGTATTTAAAGAAGTTTTAGAGCAGAACTACATCAAATGATTTTGTGCAAAGTAAACATTTCTTCAATAAAAGAAAAATCGAAAAAAAACCGTGTAACAACGAGTAAATCGCGTAAAAAAGTAACAGTGCCATCTAAAAAAATCGCGTATAAAAAAGGATTGGGTATATATTATTACTATAAATAAAATAAGTCTTCAGTCACTTCAATCTGTTTTTTTTAATCCATGTCCACTCTTAATGTGGTGTATATGGCCTCCTAATGGAGGCATCTCAAAAAAAGCTTTTCTAAGTGTTTGTCAATCAGTCGCTCAACCTTTCTTTTTCAAAGAGAGTAGTAAGGATAGAAGGTTAAGGCTAGGATAGGACTAGTGAATAACTAATTGCTCTGGCTACGCCCAGTTATCAAATGATCAGAAAAGGTGAAAGGGAATTTATAGACATCACAAACACCCATGCATTAAAACAGAAATCGATAAAGCCATCGAAAAAATTCTGCTCGTTCTAGCACTCGAACCCTTGAGATCTGGCGCGGAAGCCCACACCGCTAGCCACTGCTCCATAAGATCTGGCAGACTCTGAATATTGTGTACACTTAATGTAAGATCACGGACATGATTGACTCCTTGCTAAAATGTGCGGTACCTTCAGTATGTCACTGAGATTATGATGAATGTTTGGCATCATATTGCGAGGTTATGGGGATTACCACTTATCCTTTCCATCTTGGGAGTCAGTGATTTTTACTGAATACGAGTCTGCAGGGTAGTGTATAATGGTGGTGATGAGATGGTGTAGTGATAGAGAAGAACGTGTACGTCTTGATGGTGAAGGTACCCATGGCTGAGATAATAACCTCGAGCTTTTTTTTTTAAACTTCTATGAGGGGGTTTTATTTTTCAGGATTTTTTCCATTACCTATTTACCCCCTTTACTGTTTTTTACTATCAGTGTGAGGTAATATTGTTCACACAGATTTTGTGAAAGTTTCAACAAAGAAAGTATGTGTTCATAAATGCTATTGATTCAAAAAAGACGTTTTTTTACTCTGAAAAGAAAATTGCTCTACAGCAAGTCATTTAGCATATCTACAAATAGACTTGTCTTGGCAGTAGCTGATTTAGCACTCACAAGGTCTAAAGTGCAATACAAATATGAATACAATATTAAATTGTATAAAAGTGTTACAAAGTTCAGTGTCAAATAAAAATACATATTAAAATATATATGGTATATTTCGGGGTTTCCTAAACTGTGTTCCGCGAAACACTGGTGCTCCACAGAACCTGACTAGGTGTTCCGCGAACACCAACGTAACTTAAAAACAACTCTTTTACAATATTTTCCGTAAAGTCACAATTACGATTCCTTGGTTCGGAATGCCTTATTAAGCGCAAATTATGATTATGAAAATTTGAATGTCGTTAAATTCTTTCTTTGTGTTGAAACAAATTATTATTGTTTTGCTTCCGTTTTATAGAACCTATTTATGCAAAGCAGGATTTCTTTTGTATGCTGCAGCGAAGACAAAGTGCAGAAACAGACTCGACGCCGCACCATTTTAATAAAATAAGTGTTTATTAACATATTTTGTAATTATATTATTATGAATTACCCGACCTAAAAAATAAGCTACGTGTTTCGTTAAAATTTCCGGATTTTCAAAATGTTCCATTCCAATAACAAGTTTGGGAAACCCATGTCTATTTAATGGTTTCAACCATAGGTGGAGAACCTTTCCATTACAAAAGGCCACATTCATTTATCTGATTCAACATAAGGCCGCAGTAAAGAAAACGATGACACCGCCCGCCCCCCTTTTGTTTCGACTATCGAACATATAATGGGTTGAGTACGCTCTTTTTCCAAACGCTTGCATATAATTTTTTGATTAAAGTGAATATTTTGATCAAGTTAAAAGGCCGCAGGTTCCCCTCCACTGATTTAAACTATTTTTAAGAACCTTAAGATTTGGAGACCAAAACGTGCCTTATGCGCTTTTTGGTTAATCTAACATTATCATACCTGACAAACAATGCAAAGAAACTAAATATTTTGACGATAGACCTTCACACATGTCATTTCGTGCTACACGAGAAGCGCGGGCCACACGTTAAGCATCATTGCTTTGTAACCTCCGTTTTAAAGAGTTTAATATTATTTTCTTATTCGACGTTAGTTTTATTCAATTAATTCAGACTTTTCTCTCCTCGTATTTTTTTCCAAATTTTTAACAAGAGCCTTGACCTCGGCAAAATTGATTCAGAACGAGTCCATTTTTAATGAATGCTTTTGATTTTTTAAATGAGGAAACCTTGGAAATACATCAGAAAAATTAAACATTTGCTGTGAGTAAAAAAAAATCTCTGACTTTTCGACCCTTTAGAAATGCTACGATTGTATCTCATGAACAGACAATACAACTATTTTTTAACAAAGGACAAGTGAAAATTCGGAACCATGGGTGCTGCAAAAAAATAATTAATATTTTATTTTGACATGCAAAGCGAATATTAACATAAAACACCAGCTGATTCAAACCGAACATGAAAATTGTGAAAAAAAATCATAATGGACCCTCACTCATATTTCATTCATCCAACGCGAGTCGTAACTGTCAAATTATTCACAATAGATAGCTGTTATGCAGAATCAATAATGTTGTAATTGAATCATTTCGAGAATAAATCAATCTTCGTTATTTTTTTATTATTCAAATATGATTGTGCCGTGACGAGGCGGCAGTGTTAAGTATGGTCAGATTTTTTCAGGGAAGCACACAAGTTCTAAGAGGGATAAATAGCCAATTAGTACAAATAATCAATTTATAATTTGTTGTACAATAAAATACACAAATGTATTTTTTAGTGAAATACTTAAGTCAATTTTTTTATATCTTACATGTCCTAGTTGTAAATCTCTTAGAAAAGTACACAGCAAAAAGACGTAAGTCTTTTCGTATTCACTGTTGTGGGTGGTTTATTATTTCGTCCGTTGATTAGATAAATCGTTCTAAACAGTGTTTTTTTGTATAGTAATTTTTTCAACTCTTCACGTGGAACATGGAATTAGGAATTTATTATATACGTGAATATGGTTGAGATTCATTTAACAAAGTTTGATTCTACTTTATAGAATTTATAGTGATAGTTTTTCACACATTAAAAAACACACTAAAAGATTTTGAAGAAGAATGTTAGACAATAATACTGACAAAAAAAACATAATTTACTGAAAACCTGCATTGTTAAAAATAGTTCTACGATTAAGCCGGACAGGAAAAAATCGTACACGGACAGAACCATGCGGGATAAGTCTAGAGTCTTAGGCTGAGATTTCATCGTGTTCTCATTGGCTTAACGGCCCGGGTAACCAGGTGAAAGCCCTTGGTGATAGGGATTGAGGTTTGCAGTTCTCCCCCATGAACAAGGAATTCCTAGTAAAAGCGAGTCACCAGCTCGCGTTGATTGCGCCCCTGGCCTTTGATCACACATCCCGTCGCTACTACCGATGGATGATTTGGTGAAGTCTTCGAACTGGCGCACTAAAAATCTTGACCGAATTTGAACATTTAGAGCAGCGCTGTCTAATTGATGGCCCGCGAGCTGTACATTTTACAGCAAATTTTTAATTGACTTTTCATTTACCTATACTCCTTGGCCCCAGAAATGTTTGCTAAAGAAAAAAAGGCCCGCGGTCTAAAAGAAGTTAGACAGCGCTGATTTAGAGGAAATAAAAGTCGTAACAAGGTTTCAGTAGGTGAACATGCTGAAGGATCACTTCCTGTGTGATATGATGATGACGACGGTGACGCGGTATTTCACTATACTTGCTGTCATTGCTGTTGTTGTAACGAATAATTCCGCGGTCCCGGGATTGAAAAATAGTCGATCCCGGGGTCACAAGAACGGTCCGGGATTGGAAACCCTAGACTGGACAGGAAAACAAAAGATTTTCCGAAACAGACAATGCAAACATATGTTATTCTACTGTATCAATATAAGAAGTTTGCAGCGATTTCAAGAGTTCGTTTTTGTTTTTGAAATGGATATTCAGTGACAGACGTAAAATGTCTTAGTAGACTAGAAATAAACACATTTTTAAACGGAAAAACTCATTTTATATGTGAACACTTCTTTTTTTGTTTACGGTTTTGTCCATGTACGGTTTTATTCGTGTAAGGCTTTATCCTGTTCGATTTTAACTTGTACGGTTTTATTCTGTCCGAATTTTCTTGCCCACTTTAATCCGTTCATCGAAATATCAACACGTTCGCATGAAGTTAAAAGCTTCCTTGATCTGACTGTATAGGTGGAGAATTTAAAAAAAATCTTGTGTGTGAATTACAGTGATATTTTTATTTAATATTGAAAATAATTCATACAACCAAACTCATAGACAATACTATTTATTGATATATAAATAATAAATATATAATATATAATACAATGTAATGCATGGCTAAGTGATTAAACAGTTCGATAAAAGAAGTGGTAACCATTTTCTTAGAAATGTATTGAAAAACAAATGGCTTATACTCTCCTGATAACTGAAAACTTGGCTTGCGAATCCACATGAAAATTAGAGATAACGTCGCCAAAGCCCCATGGAAACAGTAGACTGATATGTCATTGTTGCCAGGCAAAAAGTGACATATCTATCCTTTTATTTATAATAAAAGATTATGTTTATTGAATGACTATGTTTTTGTGTGTAATTGATATATAAAAAAATGATGCACGTGTCAGACAGCCCATCACCCACCTTACATAATACAACATATTATTGTTGTTTACTTCAGGCGCTCTAAACCAGCGGTGGGCTGCCAATATCTTAACAAAGGACTCAGTAAATCTCATACATTTTTTTATCTATGTCCGCTCGAGTATATGGCCTCCTAACGGAGATATCTCAACAGTGGTTTTTTCAACGAGAACTGTTTGTTACTCAGTCGATCAACATCTCTTTTCCAAGTAGTAGGAATAGAAGGATATGGTTAAGACATGACTAGTGATTAACTTATCGCTCTAGTTGCGCCCAGTTGAATTGAAGGATCGGAAAGGTGGGAGAGAATTTGTAGACACCACAAACACCCATGCCTTCAAACCGAAAATCGATCGAAACAATGCTGTTTCCTGCTGCGACTCGAACCCGTGAGGACCGGCACGGAAGCCCACAACGCTTACCGCTGCGCCAGATGACCCAGCAGGATAGGAATCTCAGCCATAATGCCTTCAAACCATGGAATATAGATGAAAAAACTGGTAAACAAAATCTTGTTTTATAATACAATTTAACCATCTACAGAAATAACATTTAGATGCAGATTTGATCTAACACGAATGATTTTATTATCTTAACAAGGGGCTCGCGTGAGCCTCCCCGAGCCCCATCCCTGGTGGCAGCTTATCGTGACAGTACAGCAAAGTGTCAGAAATAAAAATGGCATCCGTCTACCTGTTCACAAAAGAGTACTGCGCGAAACCGTTACGAAACCGAGCCGTATGATACTGTCCGCTTTCGTTCCGTTTCCGCGACTCTGTGTACTAACGGCGTAAACGTACCATTTTGACATCTTGGAAATATCACTAAGAAGTGTCCGGTGGCAAATATCTATAACTAAATTTTTTAAAAAGAGTGACATGTAATAAAATGCCACCTGACAACAGGTATTATATTATATAATAGTATCTTAACAAGACTGTAACATCCAAACAGTAGGTAAATGACAAATGAAAGTAGTTTGTTACGTCATTAGAAAAATGGCGGAAACAACAGACTCATATGTATACTAGTTGGTAATAAGAGAAGAGTTTGTCTATGATGTAACGTCTCATTATTACCAAGTCTACCAGTGGCGGTTCTAGGTACTGGGCTAGGTGGGCTAAGCCCGACCTGCATTTTTCACCCAAAACTTTAGATGGCTGAATAAAAATGAACAGCAATTCGGCCGCTGAACAAAATAAATGCATTTATAAGCGTAACTAACCTTCCCCAAATGAATATAATATCTTTGTTTAAATTTTCCTCTGTCAATATAAGACAATGCCATGTCTACCTACAATAATATTCTCGATTGTTTTGTAACACAATTTTAAGCTGAGCCGGCATAAAAAAAACAATAACCCTATAAATAATTCATAGAGAACATTCAACGTGACGTCAGTCTGGCAACACCTATGTACATGTTATTGGTCAGGGGCTAACGCTGTCCAGCCCGCAACCATAGACAATATTTCTTTACACTGGAACGCAATCTAGCACGATTCGATTTTGTTTGTATTTGTATGTACGGAAACGTCATCAAACCACAGGACTGTGTTTCAAATTTACTGGCTTCTGTCATTCATTGGGGGCTAAAAACGATTTAGTCCATGGCCCATACAAAATACCAATATCTTTGTATTTTATGAAAGTGACAGGTATCGAATCTCAGTGACAGTTCTGTATTGCTTTTTTTACTTGTTATTTCACTTTGAAAGAGACAAATTTAAGGTCACGTATTATTATTTCTTACTTACATTAGCATTGATTGTATTATATAGTAATTTATGCTTTGCAGTAGTGTCGTAGCATTTGTTAATTTGCTTGTAGATTAATGTATAAGATGAAGTGGAAGCATGCAAAATTTCGTAAATAGTATACAATGCTATGCTTTTCTCTAGCCCACCCAAGATTTCAGGTCAGGAACCGCCACTGAAGTCTACCTGTATCAATTAAAACCAATAATACCATACATAACGTGAATAAGAAAATGACATAATTTCGACCACATATATTGACAACAACTGAATTATTCGGGTACCTCATTATTTATATGCAAAGATATGATAAGAGGTATTTATAATTCTTATCGGTTTTCTTTTGAATATCCTGCGCAAGATTATCAAGTAATCAATCGTCAAAATGATAAGTCACATGTACAATTGTGATTTACGATCAAGACCGGAACTTGTACCGAACTGTGAACCGAAAATGAGCTCCGATATAATTTTTTATCGAAAAAATTCCCTGCTGATAAATGTATTGACTTCATGTGTCAACAATAAATACAATACTTTAAATTTATTTATATAAAATGGTTATCAAATGTGGACTATGTCGACAAAACAAATTTCAGACAGTGTTTTGATTGGTCATAGTAAATATATATTTGATATCTAAAAAAGTGAGTATCGTGAAAAATCGGTCAGTCATTCCAAAGTAGTGGCAATTAGGAAAAATTGTGTTATATTTAAAGATATTAAATATAAATTATATATTATAATTATGTATTAATAATTTATTTATGCCACCTGTGTGGTCGAGTGGTCAACGTTGTTGGCTTCGGCTACGGAGGGCCCGGGTTCAAATCCCGGTACGGACAGTTTTATAAATTGATTTTTCAATCGATTTATGAATTTCTGTTCAAAGGCATGAATGTATGTGATGTCTTGAATTCCCCCCTCTCACCCATCCTATCCTATGAACGGGGCGTATTGTGAGCGATAAGCTAACCACTAATGCTGTCCTAGCCCTATCCTTCTATCCCTACTCTCTTTGGAAAAAGAGAGGTTGAGCAACTGAGTAACAAGCAGTTCTCGTAGAAACACTTCTGTCGAGATAAACTCCATTAGGAGTCCATATGCTTCACATTGGGAGCGGACATGGTTAAAAAAAATGTATTATCAATCATCAGAGGTAAATTATAAATTTACATATCTAAATAAAAAAATAAGTGTGATAACTTAAAACAACACAATTAAAAAACCTCGGTAAAAAAGTTAATTTTATTTAAGTTTTTTTATCTATGTCCGCTCCCAATGTGGAGCGTACGGCCTCCTAATGAAGGTATCTCAACAGAAGTTTTTTTCTACGAGAACTGTTTGTCACTCAGTCGCTCAACCTCACTTTTTTTTTCAAAGTGAGTAGTAGGGCAAGAATGATGATGCTAGAACAGGACTAGTGATTAACTAAACGCTATTGCTACACCCAGTTATTAAGGGATCGGAAGGATGGGAGGAGAGGAAATAATGTAAATTGACATTACAAATACCCAGTCTTCGATCACAACTTTGAATTGAATAATTCTCAAATTCACTGTGATCTTACCGGGAATTGGACCTAGACCTGCGTGATCGCTAGAGCAAGCTCAACCAACTGGGCCACAGAAGGCAACTCTGTAGTAAGTTTACTGGAAACTATTTAAATTTTCATATAGTATCAAAAGTAACTTATTTTGATGTTAACAATGTAAAAAAATAATAAAGTATATTAGTTATACAAATTTTATTTTCTATTTATATATAGTTGAAAGCTACTAAAAAAAGATTACATTTTTGCGAGGTGCTGAACCGATCGCTCTTCCAGGATCCGTTTGATGTAACCGAACTTTTATAGACTTCCCCGAGTGTACGGTGTTTCAGACCGTACGCCCACACATGCCGAAATTATGTTGGCAGTGAAGAGGCTTAAAAACGGCAAAGCACCGGGTGGAGACGGTATACTCTCGGAATTTATGAAATGTGGCCTTAACTCCATCTTAAACCCTCTCTGTCAACTGATGGCCAGGGTGTGGGACGGTGAGCGTTGTCCAAAGGACTGGGTGGACGGTGAGATGTTAGCACTCCACAAACAAGGTGATCCCCTCAACTGTAATAATTACCGAGGCATAACTCTTCTCAGTATACCTGGGAAAGTAATGGCACACATTCTCTAGGATAATACTAAATACTAAAAAATCAAGCAGGATTCCTCCTTGGAAGGTCGTGTGCGGACCTAATACACAATCTTCGGTGTCTCCTCCAGCATAAAAATGAATTAAACAGCACTATTGTTTGTTGACTCATATACCGAATGTTTTGGGGTCACAATCGGAGTGAGACAGAGCTGAGTTCTTACACCGTTCCTGTTTATTATTATCTTTGACTTAATATTTTGCAGGTCAATTCCGCCTGATCAAGGTGTAGCTGTTGGTCACGTTTGACCTTAAATATGCTGATTATGCTGTCACATTTGATAAATCTGTTAAAAGCATCCAAGAGGTTATCGACGGGTTAAGATTTCACTCAGGTCGCATTAATCTAAAAATTAATACTAGTAAGACCAATGTGATGTGTAACTAAGCCTGCCATGATTCTGATAGGACCCTAACCAGCGTGGGACAGATCATCAAGAGGTTCGACAGCTTCAGATATCTCGGCGTACATATCACGAAAAACGGTAGTACAAAAAAAGAGCTCGCCATTCGTCTAGGAATTGGCTGGAGCCACATTTAACTCAATGCGGACTGTCTGGGACACACGTCCACAATCAAAACCAAATGCCATTTGCTCAAGGCTTGCATTCTACCGGTATTGCTTTACGCCAGTGACGCACAGCCTTTACCTTCTAGCGGGCCGCATAAAACAAATTATCGTGGGTTCGGGCCGCAAAGAAAAAAATGATTTAAAGTACGCTCAATCCTTTTTTATACAGAACATATGTACATTACATGTAAAACAGCCTTAAAACCGTATAAAAAAGATTAAGTGAATTTAGATAAATAAGTAATAGGTTCCATTATTTTAGTTTGACCGTTTTACTTCGAAAACAAATAAGCCATGCAAAAAAGGATTATGAGTATGTACTTGCTTGTTAAATATCGTTTCATAGTGAAATATGTATATTTAATTTATATGCAATTCACAAGTTAATGCGTTCTTGGTCTTCAATTTTAACTTTTTTTTTTAATTTGACATAATATCTGTAAGCCTGTTTCTATGAACCGATTTATTCTCCTTCATTGGAGAAAACGCTTGCTTACATTTATTAAATAAATGTTTTACGTGAAAAAAATATGTTTGAGAAAGATTTAAGGGCCGCCACAAAATTCAAAAAGGGCCGCGGTTTGTGCATCACTGCTTTACTGTATCAAAATAGTGGTACACGATGAAGACTCAAGAAAAACCGTATACTGAGTTTCGAGAACAGATGATTGCGTCGGATAATATTTTGGTATTTCTCCACCTAGTTACAATAGAGTTCTTCCAAGTAAATATCGGTTGAATCAATATTTTTTTTTCAATTCCATAAATAACATAAAATTCATTTATTAAGAGTCTAGCTTTTTATTCAATAGTAAAACATCATAACGATTTCCAAAGTAATATTTAGGCAATGACACAACCAGTTTTTTCAGCACATTTAATAAACATATTTTTTTTCGTTTTCGTTGACCGTGCTATTGTGGGCCCGAGTAAAAAACCGTGCACAAAGATAATCGCTGTAGGTATTATTTAGTGCACTTTGATATTATTATTACACAAAACAAAATTAACAAAAGTTTTCATTTCTGTAAACTTCATACAAAAATTCAATGATCATAATTTATTTACCATTATAGCAAAAAAGCCGCATTGATTTTTTGCTTCAGATTAGTGCAAGCTAATAAATATTAAAAAATCATAGTTTTATTATACATTTCTTTTGTTAGTTTACTTACTCGCAAAAAAAAATAATCGACGTCATTGATTCTTATGAAAGAAATAGACATAGTACTTAATCATTAAATGTAAAAAAATGGCTGATAATTTCGGATTTAAATCAGTTAACGGTGGCTTAAAGTTCGAAAATTGGACCATGAATTGATTTTTCCTACCACAAATATATAAGTCTCAGTTATTCATAATAAAAATAATGGCTCGAATTCAAACAAATTGCAAAGCTTCGAAAATATAAGATACTAGCCAACTCCCGGCAAGCGTTGCAATGCCACTCAAAGAAAGACAGTGTTTGTATATAAATTGTGTTTATTGAAGTGCATGTCTTCTTTTTCTGTCTGTTTGACGGTTGACGTTTGCTGCCGATTGTCTATGGTACGACACACGCGCCACCTACTGTAGTTTAATTGTACTACGTCTATAACCTTCGCGCAAGTTGCATGAATAGTATGGCAGACATATAAACATTGATTTTTATATATAAGACCTACTGTAAGTTAATTTTACTATGCCTATAACCTCCCCGGAAGTGCAAGCAAAAGTTTGTCAAAGTTTTATTACAATCGGATGAGTGGTGTGGCATAGCATAAAGTACGAACAAACAAGCATTCATTTTTATATATAAGATTGGCAATCAAAGAAAAATATGCCACAAAGGAAGCATTTGGTACAACTATTAACAATGTGCGAGATACTTAGGCACTCGAGATAAACTAAGATATATATGAATTTGACTCGTGGTGAAAACTAGGGTATCCAATCCCGAAGCCTTTTTCCAGTCCCGGGATTTCGGGATTGATTAATTTTCTATCCCGGGATTGGGATTTGCTCACCGAGCAATTTGAAATCCTCAATTTGCTATACTTTTTTCCCGATTGTCACAGAACTTCGTTTTTTTTTTTAGCTCACCGAGGAATTTGAAATCCTCGATTTGGTATACTTTTTCCCAGATTGTCACAAAACCTCGTTTTTTACTTTTAGCTCACCGAGGAATCTGAAATTCTCGATATCCTAATTTCGTGTCAATTTTAGGGATTTGATCAAAATTTCTCATTCCCGAAATCCCGGGATCACAGCCGTATCAGTTTCGGGATCAGAAAATTGAACGGGATCCCGAATCCAGGGATTGGATGCCCTAGTGAAAACGTATAAAAAAACCTACGCCCTATAATTAGAATGTAAGATTAAAAAACGAAGATATTAATTAATATTAATCTAACCAGGTCTAATGCCCGGAAGATTCTGATTGTTATCGCTTTATTCAAACAATTCTTACAAGTTTATTTTTGCATGGCGGTCTCTGAAACGTATTCTGCGAGCAAAAACTAGATATGTATATAATTATTAATTATTTATTAACCACGCTGCACATAACGATTGTCACCTGTCTATTAATTTGACGAAAAAGATTGATCTTCTATGTGTATACAAAAATGATTTTTCTCACTTGAATATACTTAGCATGATTGTTTACTTAACTATCAGTTACTAAACTTTCGATGGATTCGGCGGTAACTTTGTGGAAGTTCATTTTAATATAAAATAACTTAGATTATTCCACGTATTGTGCTACAAATTGCGACACGTGTTTCACCTCTTTCAGAGGCATCCTCAGACAACTACTTTCGCAAATGCTTGCTTAAGCACGACTGGTTTTGATTTTACTATTCTGATATATTACAATAAAAATGGGAGGCAAGGAGAGGATGATAGAAAAACAAACAAATTATTATTGTTTGATAATACAAATGAAATTTACATTAATAAAAGATTAACTAACGATTTGCATCAATTAGGACGGGTTAAGCCGTTAGAAAATATATTTAACAGTGGCGAACCATGATATTATTCATGATATTATTTAATAATATTTCTTTATTGTTGATACTTTTATTTATTTCTAAAAATTCTAAACTATTCATTTTCAAGCCTTTTTTATTTACTCGATATAGTATTTCTACGTTACTTTTATGATTAAAATTGTGTTCGTTTTCGATTGGCAAACTCTGAAAAATTGTTACTTTTTAGACACCTTATATGTTCTTTAATTCTAATATTAAAGTTTCTACCTGTCTGCCTTACATATGAAGCTTGACAGTCTCCACAAGAGAAGCGATAGATACCACTCAGTGACAATGATTCTACGCAATCTTTACTGTTTAATAAAATTTTACCTAAATTATTAACGGTATAAAACGCGGGTTCTATGTTTTTTGGCAACAATTTAGCTATCTTCGATGAAGTGTCTCATAAATAAATGATTTTACGCCAGTTTTTAATGTTATAATTTGTTTGTTCTTCTCCCAAAAAAATGTTATTTATTACAAGTTTTTTAAATTTGTTTTCGTTTAAGCAAGTTAATAACTATATCGGTCTAACGACCTCTTCGAGCTTTAACGAGCTCTGACGTCCATTTTCAGACTGTGAAAAGAAACCCTTCTGAACTCGGGCGAAAACGACTCCTTATTCAAGTTTTAGCAATGAATTTGGGTGGCGCAGCTGAAATAGCATACATATCGACTGTGGAAAGGAAAAAGGACGAAACCCTCAATTTTCCAAAACAGCTTTTTTTCGATAATCACAATGTATACAACTTGACACATATTCTATCAAAATGATGGAAGCTTAAAATTCCGAATAAGTATCTAAATTTAGCTTTTAAGTTTGAAAAAGATGACCTTGTAAAAAATGAAAACCAAGAAAAAACACTGAAATAAAGGTTTTTCCGAGACAATTTCTTTAATTATTATTAGGTTATGTCAATTAAACACCAGTTTAGAAGTTTCCGTGCACTTCAAGGTTGTGTATAATTCATAATTTGCATATGTTACAAAATCATCAAAACAGGTTTTTAGCGCCCCCTGTAAAATTTGATATGTGTGGGTTACGTCCTTTTTCCTTTCCACAGTCGATATATTAAGCTTGTAAAATAAAGGAAATACGAATATTTGAATTTTTCGTTTTTAAAACGACATTAATTTAGGCTACACCTAATTTATTAAAAAAATACTGAAATTTTGAAAAAAAAATTATTCAGATTACTTTCCTTATCATAAAAGACGGCACCACCACAATCTCCAATGTCATGTTCTGAGTAAAACGTACTTGAAGTTATAAACAATCGTTCATTTTTCTTAACATAAATTAAAATTATACTGGACCAAACCATGTTGATATTGCATATATTCAGTGACGTGGCGATGTTCCTTAGCGTCCTAGGCAACGGTTATTAGCGCGCCCCCTTTTTAACAAAATTTCCCATTATTTTTTTTGAAATAATGAAAAAAAACTATTCAGAATCATTAGAAATATTTTTTTTTAATATATCCATGACCGCTCCCAATGTGAAATATGTGGGAGGTATCTTAACAGATGTTTTTCTACGTTTGTTACTCAGTCACTCAACCTCTCTTTTTCGAATCATATAGAAAAATATACACAATTACAACGAATTAATACAAACATCAAAATAAAATAAAATGTACCAATATTTATTATTATTATTAGAGTATATAAAAATAATTTGAATACTCCATTTATGCGCCCTCAATGGTTTGCGCCCTTGGCGGTTACCTATTTCGCCTGTATGGTGGCGCCGGCCCTACATATATTGTATCATGCTTTTTGAATATAATAAACATAACCATATTTAAATTGTGGTAGTATTGTTCCAGATATTTTGACCATATTTGAAAATGCAATACATTAATAATTTGTATAGCTTACAATCATTAGTACTATCTAGAAATATGTCAGAATTACATTATCATAAATATTGACCAGCGTTATTCTCAATTTTACTATGAACTAGTCACTTATTAAAAGGGTTCCTTAATAGATTACATGATTTTTGTTTTTAGTTTTCACGGTTGGTATAAATAAAATAAATAGAATCATGTTTATTCATTATTGTAATAATATAAATATGCTTTAAAACTTGCTACTTGACGAGCTTGTGTTCGTTTTTGTAACACACTATTAATTGGTCAAATAAATCATTAAAGGTCGGTTATAACAACTGTGAACATGTCTGTAATTATAACATTAGAGTTATTCCAACCGTAATAAATATAAAAAGTAAACAAATATAAAAATCCTGTTTAGAATTAGAGTACCCCATTAATTAGTGTCTAGGTCCTCATAAAGTTGAGAATAGCCCCCGCAGGCAGTTGATTTGGCATTCACAGCTAAATTCGGTATCTTTCGGTTTGTGGCGGTGTTGTCATAGGAATGCGATATCATTTAATGACAGTATCGAAATTTTTGTAAGTATTTTACTGAGCCATATTTTTCTCTAGAAATGTTAAAAGATTAAGAGAAAATATTAAAAGGATACCATTTGTCTTTTACCGTATTATAAAATGGCAATTTAAATATATGTACACTGTAAAACACTGCTGTAATCATCCAAATGATTTTTAATTTTAATTCCAATGTTAATTCATACATAGTCCAATCAAAGTAAAAATTGAATTCAATCTTGTCAGCTTTAACTTATGAATAATCAATATGTGCACTAACTAGTGAATGCATGCATAAAACGAATAAGACCAGGTTTCCGGTTAATCAGTATTTTTCATTAGGCCAATCCATAGCGTTATTTTAATATGAAGAGTCTAAAAGTAAAAACCGACATATTCATCAATGTAAAAAAGTAAATTAAAAAAAATAAACACTATGTTGTCGAAATTCCATATTATTTTTATTAAAGATCGGGACTGGAATGACTGGATTAAATCGTCACTTTAATCCAGACATGCACAACCTTTATTTTCTCGCGGGTACCTCTTGTACACAGGGCTTACGCTCCATGCGAAAAAAACGTAAAAAAGATTAAGTTTATTTTGATCGTGTTATTTCAAAAACGAGAAAATAAATAAACAATGCAAAAAAAGATTATGATTAATTGTTTATTAAAATTCTTTTTTTTTGTGAAATATTTATATGTAATTCAAAAGTTAGTGCGATCTTGGTCATTGTTAATTTTAAACTATTTTTTATAATTTGACTTAATATTTGTAATATTAAGCCGCACAATCACATCCAATTTTTTATCAGCAAATCTGTTTCTGTGAACCGATTTATTCTCCTTTATTAAAGAAAAAGCTTGCTTACATTTATTAAATAAATTATTTACGTGAAAAAAATATGTTTGAGAAAAACATTTGAGGTCCGCTACAAAATTCAAAAGTGGCCGCATGCGACCCGCGGGCCGCGGTTTGTGCATCACTGCTTTAACCGATAAAAATATAAATCAACACAGGCTTTATGTATACAAAAAAATACTAAGACTAATAATAACGTGGTGTAACAAACAATTGGAAATAGAAATGTAGAAAAGGTTTATAAATAATTATTACTTTGCACGATTTGGTTTTTTTTTTTATTATGCGGATATATTATTGCTTAGTTATATCGATGGCTTATTTTTCCGTCATAGTATATTTTAAACTAAAAATAATATACCCATTCCATGTCAGTTAACCGATATTGCAATAAATATTATTGAAATAAAATTGAATTTATCGGCTTGTGTATCTCAACATTTTTGTCGTGTTTTTATATTTTTTGCAAGTAATATAACGAGTGAAGACGTGCTTCAATAAGGAAGGATGCTTTTAGACTCATCATATGCTATATAGTTTTAAAATGAATGAACGGGGGCGATCAAGTCCGTGATGTTTCGCCCCCCGATAATGAAGTGTTGTGTATTAATAATAGGGATATGAACAGATCTGTACGTAGTCGGTAAATTTTGCCTACTGCAATGATAATTCGCAAAAAGTCACGTGTACCCCTCGACATTCAAATATTTTAGGAAAACTACAAGATGTGAGCGCGCTCAAATCAAAATAAACACAATTATCAAGATCCCTACATTATTAAACAAAAAAAAGACCGACATATACATAGAATAAGATCACACCTAATTTTTATTTTAGAGCTAGATCGGCATAATTTTGGAGAATTTCGGTGGTACACACAGAGAAAGGGAGTTATTTTAACGTTTTTTTAATTTAATGCAAACTATGGGAAAAAATGACCTACACGAATGAACGATGCAAGATGCATGAAATTATATTAATTTATATAATCTCGTATATTCAATGTCATATATCTCGTATATTCAATATTTATATAATATATAATCTCGTTTATTCAATGCCAAATATATTAGTTGGGTTTTTAAGAAGATTTCTGGGTGAACAAATATTATAGGTGGGTCGCGGGATTAAAAACTAAGAATCCACGAGTTTCTAAAGTTTGCAGAGCACTGGTTTAATTTATATATTTCGAGCCAAGAAAACAAGTTTTTGCAACGAACAGTTTGTTGTAACGACGTCTCCTGCCACAAAAGATATAAAATCAAAAAAAATATTTGACGCATCAAATGTTCCTTTTACAGGTACGTTTAGTCTATAATTTGATGGGACATGACATAACATGTTTTGAGTTCAATTGGCATTAACTTGCAGAACTAAGTAAAGTTACCAATGTTTTATATCAATATGTTTACATTTTCACCTTATTCTAATATGGTTATTATCGATTTAGTCTTTAGTTTTAGATAGCGGTTAAAATTATAGTAATATTTGGAATACAAATACATTTTGATCCAAAGCAGTCGTAAAATATGAAATAAACAATTAAGTATTTCGACTGAGGGTGCTTGATGGAATTTCAATATAAAATTTGAATTGTTTGAATTTTGTACTTTCCATGAGTTTTGTCGCTAACGACCCGGGTTTCGCCTTTCGGCATCTTCGGCATCTTCGGAAGATGCCGAAAGGCGAAACCCGGGTCGTTAGCCACAAAACTCATGGAAAAGTACAAAATTCAAACAATTCAAATATGAAATAAACACATTTCGCCAAATATTATAATTGATTAAAATAACTATAATAAAATAATTGACTATGGACCGACACAATTTTATTTTTTGGTAAATAACATAAAATATAAAATATACGATATAAATGCAAAATACATTTTTTATCGTAAATAAAAAGTTTTAAATAATTTATTTAAAAATTACTATTTGTGTTTATGAGGATAATTATTAAAATTAAAATAATATATACAGATAAATTAAATTCTGCCAACAATTTTCATAAGGAAGATAAAAATCAGGGCTGCGGAGTCATCAAGAAACAAGACGCCTTGGAACATAGCTTAAAACACGAATTTGCGGTTACACCACTTTTGACCCTAGCGACAATTAAAAACAGTCCGAAAGTAACTCCACAGCTATAAGAAAAACATGACAAATACGTGTTTCAACAATTTGATATTAAAATTGATAGGACCTGAAAATTAATTTGTTTAACGGAGCTGTTCGTAATACTCTTCAGGTGTTGAAGGGCAATGTAGACGTGATATTGATTATTTTTAAATTGCTATCGCTCACGCCTTGTGAAAAGTCTAACAACAATTCACGAAATTATCGTTTGCATATAAGCTTGCCATTCTATAGCTCAGCTGTCAGTCTTCTCAAAACGTACAACAATGCTAGTGCTAACTGCGAACAGCTCTTTTTGAAGAGGACCTATTAGTTTCGATTAACGACTCTAATTCGCGCATGTTCCTACACAATTATTAGTTACCACAATTTACATTGTAAAGAAATTCCCCGACCCATTGTGCCGCGCGAAACCGGGGAATCAGGAGGCCAGTGCCGATTGGTCCTATTTTAACCAGTGCTAGCATTCGTATATAAAATAATATATATTTATTCTAAAAGTTACTAGTACAAACAAATTGACAGAAAATAACCACAGTAAAGAAATCGGTCAGTTTATATTTCATTAAGTTTTTGAGTACAATTTTTGTTAGTGACTAATTTTTGGTGTTTGCACTACAAAGGATAACGATATTAATTTGGTAAGTACAGTTATTTGTTAATTATACTAACATAATTAATTAGTTAATTCAGTATTTTACACAGAGTTTATTATCCTAGCATTTGTCGTATTTCAAAATCATACAACCATTTCATTTGTTATCATTACGAAATCAGAGTTTCACTAAGTGCTTTTAGAAAACAGTGTATTAAATTTTATATTAGTTCAACAGTGATGACATACAACAAATGAGAGTATTACTTGCAAACCCGGCTCATTCCTAAGTTGTTGAAACATGAACGATGAATGTAATTTAGTGGATAAAAATATTTTTTGAAAGTATTTTTAGAAATCAGTTTCAAACATGGCTTGACAATATCCGAAATATCATTCCAAAGTAATGTTAGACTAAAAATACTTTTAAAACGTCCTTTTTTTAAAAATGAAATTCATGTTTCATTTTTTAACCATTTTGTAATGAGCCGTGTTTGTAAGCAATACCCCCAAATAACAAATTGATGTTCAAGTTTAAATTTGACATTTTCGCCTACGATTTTTTCGTGAATTTTCCTTGAAAAAATATATAAAGTTAAAATAAAAACTTAGTCAAGTATGCATATTATAAAAGACAGGCTTTTCAACTATATATAGTACTATTTAGATTGTTTTCTTTCTGACATAGCAACTATACTTAAAATGCTATATTTAACACTTTTTATCTAACAAAACGTATTGTGACTACTGTCTGTTGATTATCTTACATACATTATCAACGAACTAACTAATAAATTGTAGTGTGATAGGTTTGAGCCAAAATAATAATCTTGCTTTAATTATAACGTATTATTTTCATAAAATATTGTACGTAACGCGTATGTGTAAAAAAATGATTTTTACACGTAGTACTTAAGTACTCAAAAAGTTTTTGTATTGGAGCCAGTGGCGGATCAAGCACATGGAAGACCCCAGGCGCAATAAAATTCTTAGGTCCTATTTTTTTAGATAAAATTCCATGAACATTTTTAAAATTTTAACAAAAAGTAAATAGGTTAGATAATATATGCAATTCTTGAGACCCCTAAGATTCGGAGGCCCCAAGCGCGAGCCTTATTCGCTTATAGGTTAATACGTCATTGTTTGGAGCTGAATATGTCATGACCAGTGGTGGATTATCCTATGAGAAAATGAGGCGCGCGCTTGAGGCCTCCGAATTTTAGGGGGCTCATAAATACTTTCGATGGATTCGGTGGTAACTTTGTGGAAGTTAATTTTAATATAAAATAACTTAAATTATTCCAAGTATTATGCTATACACGTGTTTCACCCTTTTTAGAGGCATCCTCAGACAGACTTACTTTTACAAATGCTTGCTTAAGTACAAATGATCTTAATTTTGCTATTACAATATATTATAATAAAAATCATATACAAATGGGAGGCAAGGAGGGGATGATGGAAAATCAAACAAACAATAATGGTAATACAAATGACATTTAAATTAAGAAATGATTAACTAATGAGTTGCACCAATTAGGACGGGTTAAGCCGCTGGAAAATAAATTAAGCACCTGGGAACCTAGGGAACCACCTGTTTTATTTATTTTTAAAAATTCTAAAATATTCACTTTTAAACCTTTTTAATTTATTCGATGGAGTATTTCTACGTTACTATTCTGATTAAAATTATGTTAATAGTTTATATAATAGAACCCATATACTTTTGGCTTAGATTTTTATATATGTATTTAACTATTTTAGTTTGAATTTTCTGACGTTTTTTATGTTATTCGTAAGAGAGGGCCTCCACATTTTATTGCGCCTGAGGCCACTCATGTGCTTAATCCACCACTGCTTATGACGAAGGAATACTTTTCCTTATATAATAAAATATCAACATAATTCACTGATTTTATGTTTTTCTTATGTGATTCTATAAATCAGAATAGTAATGTATTGTAGATTACTGTCAAGGATTGACCAGCATTGAAGTTGTGAAAAAAAATGTTTGAACTTATTATTGAAGTTATATACATATGTTTACTTCAAATATTTTTAAACTCGCTGCGTCACAAGCCAAAAAAATGACCAACACCTTTGAAGTTTTGTTAATACAACCCCAAAAACATATAACATTACTTTTACGTTATAGTTATAATACATAAGAATCGTAATTTATGACAAAAAACACATTAACCTTGCGTAAAAATGGAAATTCCTTCCTGATAATAAATTTACGATTATCCTTGACATTCGAGTAGCGAAATGTCGAAAAGATGATCGAGGAGTGACGGGGTACAAAGTGTCACAGAGATATTTGCGTAGCAGCTGCATTGCATTGATTGAGTTATCATTGTAGATTACGATAAATATCGGCTAGATATTATTGATATTTAGCGAATGGATGAAATAATAAGAATTTTGCAATGCGAATGCAGTTTATAGGAATCTGAAGGATAAAAAAACAATGTGCTAAGAAGGCATTAGTTTCCCAACTTTATGATAGTAAGCCTACATTTGACAACAAAATTCTTCGCGCCTCCCCATGCTTTATTTCACATAATAATAAAGATACGTTTTAAAGGGTAAAATAAAATATTTTAAGCTGTTTACGCCTCCTTTTGCAATAGTCCCAGCTTAAAACATTTTTTTTGACGAGGGGTACTTGGTGTTAAAAAAATTATAGAAAGGGGACACATATGTCAAAAGTTTTGGAAACACTGTCATAAGATAATGTTTTTCTTATCTATATTAATCTAATGAAATAATGCAGAGCATGCGAAATGAAGTTCATGTGTATTTTTATATTTATAAGCAGTTACTGTCTTTTTTTTCCGATTGATTTATCGATTTCTGTTCGAAGGCATGGATGTTTGTGATGTCTAATTCCCTCCCACCCTTCCGATACTTTAATATCTAGGCGTAGCGAGAGCTATTAGTTAACCACTAGTGCTGTACTAGCCTTATCCTTCTATCCATACTACTCTCTTTGAAAAAAAGAGATTGAGCGGCTGAGTAACAAACAGTTCTCGTAGAAAAAACGTATGTGAAAATACCTCCATTAGGAAGCCATATGATCCATATTGGGAGCGAATATGGATAAAAAAACTGTCTTTTTTTATCCATATTCTAAAAGATTTTTATACATTGAAAGACTAAAATTGGAAATGCAATCAAGGAAAACTCTTCACGAATGCTGATTGGGGGTGTTCATAAAACAAATAAATTCTTACCAAGAACTGTTTGTAATTTGATATTGAGCACAAAGAGCTTATTTTAATTACTCAAGCTCTAAATTGATTTTCGATAGTAGCTTAATGACGAGCTTAAAAGCTTTCTATATTTTCTTTTAAAGGATTACATGAAGAATATGGATGCTTGCTAATATTGTAGTTGTGTCCTGGCATTTTGTTGATTCATATATTTTACAAATAAGACAACCACTTTTGTAAGCTCACTGTGATCGTTGATTTTATCACTCGAGTACCGGAACGTCGAAAATAGGACCGAGGACCGGTGGAGTTGGTGGCACTACAAAGTGATCCCAGACAAAGTCGCGTTATATAATATAAGCATTTCATTGATTGAGGTATCATTGAAGATTACAATAAAATCTATATGAAAGGTTAATTGATTTGGCATTTACTTGGTAGAACTCAATTTATAACAGATTAAAAATAACAAAGTATTTTACTGTATAAACTGTAGAACTAAAATACTTTGTTATTTTTAATCTGTTATATGAAAGGTATTTAACGAATGGTTGAAATAAGAAGAACTTTACACCCCATAGGTACACGAAGGTTAAGGACAATTCTCTGAAGTGCGGTTAAGTTTTATTTGATAATACCTTTTCTGTCACAAAATATCTGGCGTAATTTAGATTTATAAAAACTTGGAGGGTTTACTTTTATTACTTTGTCGCTTCATCTGAATAAAAGTATAAATAGGGGTTGACATTTCCAATTAAATTCTGGATTAGTTTAAAAAAATCTGCAGCAGAAATGAGCTAATCCGTCAGCGGTGGATGAACGATGTTACAAATTATATTTTGACGGCTTCTGTGAACATTTACAAAAAATGCGTCTAATAAATTATTTAAGCCACAAGAATAAATGTTTTGAATTATTTTTATTTAGAAATATTTTCAAACTTCACAAGCACAATAAACGTTGACTAAAAAAAAAAAAAAAAAAACGCGTAAACAAACATTATATCAAATATGGTCTATGTGACAAAAGTGCATTCCGAGATAGTCGATAAAAACTGTTTAAAAAAATAACGAAACGGAAAATAACATTTCTATCAATGGAGATTGGAAAATTTTTCCCATTGATAGAAGTGTTATTTTCCGTTTCGTTATTTTTTTAAACAGTTTTTATCGATTATCTCGGAATGCACTTTCGTCACATAGACCATATTTGATATGCATCGACGATATGTATTTGAAATTGTTTTGAAAGAAAGGGGCCGAAGGATACCTTATTGTAAATGTAAATCGATAGCTGATGCCTGGTTCATACTTGAACACAATTATCAAACGACCAGTCGTTTTAATCGAAAGGTCGTTAAGACATGAAATTTAACGTACATATCTTTATTTCTAAAGTTATCTATCAGTTCGTATTTTTTATGCAAGCTGACGTGTAACAGTAAGTAATGCGAGCGTAAATTTAATGAAATAAATGGAGTTTACTGACAATTGAAGATGAAACAATATTATATTTAATATAAAATATAAAGAAAGTACGGTTTAAGGTATTTATTCCACCTCTTTGAAGTTTAAACAAAACTGGAATCTAGCAATACGAGAGAATTTCCTGCGCCAGCTATGTCAGATCCTGTTATAAAATTGTGTAATAAGCTGTCTACTAAATATATATTGATAATCATTCTAAAAAAATTCATGAAATTCGACGATGATAACGAATTCGAATCAAACATTCAAAAGTATTATGTTGTTTAATGGTTTTTCGTTGCCAAAAATAACTTTAACCGGAATTGACTTAATGTATTTATTATGCAAAAATACTCAAACTATGTCTAGAACTTGTTTTTTTCCAAAGCTACAGACTGTTTAAGTCAATATATCTGCATTAATAACTAAAAAAGCCGGTTTTTTACTTATGCCCGGTTTTTGACCAATAATATAGCCTTATGATGGAGGTGTCTCAAGAGAAGTTTTTATACTTGCAGAACTTGTGACGCAGTTTCTCTATTACTAATAGAAAATTTAAATTGACTTTGATTATTCCACGTATTGTGTCACAGTTAGTAACACAATACGTGGAATAATCAAAGTTAATTTAAATTTTCTATTTAAATAAACTTCCACAAAGTTACCGCCGAAACCATCGAAAGTATTCTCTATTACTCTTTCATTCGAAGAAAGTAGGGAAAAAAAGAAAAGGTAAGATACAACTAGTGATAAGTTAATCGTTCTCATTACGCTCAGTTATTTAAAAATTGTAAGGGTGGGAGAACATCATAAACACCTGTGCCTTTGAACAAAAATTGATAAAAAAAATGCTCTTCGTACTGGGAGAAGAATAACTGAGATCGGAAGCAAACGACGTACAGCAGTGCACTACGGACCGGCAAGAAAAAATAAAAGTGCGCTCTATCACTATCGGGATTAGTAATCAAATAATTAAAAAATGACAACGTGTTGGTATTGTCTGAGTCATTACAAGATTATTTCTTAATAACAGCTTAACAACCGTGGAAGCGTATTTGAGTCTTTGAAAAACAAAGTTTGCTGGCCAGCGGACACATATATGCGTATAGGCGAAGTATCTGGAAGCTAAGAAAATTGAATAGAATAAGAAAGATATCTCAATTTGCTTACAAATTATATTGAATTTAGTAAAATTATAATTTTTCGCAAAATTTTATTTCGCCAGGTGAAATTTAAAAAAAAAGTGCGGTCGTTAAGCTGTTAATATTCAACTACTAAGTCCAGCCTAGGTTTTGAATCTACAAACACCTGTTGATAAAATGTAAACATCTCGGGCACCGATGAATAGTACTTAATTCATTACCAATATCCAATCACAGACCCTTTTTGTAATATCGGGATTTACAATTTTTTCAATCCCGGGATGCTAGAATTGATCATTCATCGTAAAATCGCTGGCACATTTCAAAAAGCCAGGAATTGCGGAATTCCGAAAATGAAAATATATGGGACCTTTTTTAAGCTGTCGCAAAAATTTCGAGAATTTTGCAGTTCTTATTCTCAATCCCGAAATCCCGGGACTAATGGTGACTTTTGGGATCACAGAATTAGACGAAATCCCGAGATTAGAGGCCCTAATTGTGACCATTTGAATATTTATTATCATGTTTATTACTTTTAAGAAAATTTGACAATAATTATATTTTAAAGTTTCTCCAAATAAAAGATAAGCTCACTGTTTACCGTAATATATGTTAGCTCAACAGGTAGCCGTAGAATCCGTACTTTTAAATTAGACGCTGGGAACTATTATAAAGTGCTTTTTTGGGTTCTTAAGCGGATTTATTTATCTTCTACGAACCAATAAAGTTTCCATGAATATCTCCAAAAGACTAATATTTAAAACGGGATTATTTTAAGGATTTGTTTCATTGGTTCTTGGTAAGTGTGGAAACTGAGTGGGAATTTCGAAACAGGTATACTTACGACTTATATAATATTATACATGATTTTTTTTTTTAATTTAAGATTTCGACTGAAGGTGCTTGGTGGAATTTCAATATTAAATTTGAATCGTTCAAACTATGTACATTCTCACAAATTTTGTCACTAACGACCCGGGTTTCGCCTTTCGGCATCTCCAGGCATTCAAGTGCACGGATGAACTTGAACTGACGCTTAGCAAATGAAAGTTTCGTGTTTATATAAGATAAATTTTGACTAACAACACGAAACTTTTTTACACTAATTTACTATAGAGTTCAGCTAATCTTGCTGTACTACTACTGACGGATGTCGGGAAGTATGAGTTTGAGATGGATCAAGTAAAAATGAAATGCAAACATTAAACCGTCCAAGTTTTGTAATTTCCATGCGTTTAGTCACTAACGACAGAGGTTCCACCTTTCGGCATCCTCAAATATTCATATGCACGGATGTACTTCAACTGACGCACATTTAATAGTTTTTATCGTGGTTATATAGAAATAAAAATATTGTCACAAATATGAATTAATTTTACTAATAGTTGATTTGGTTGACGTTCAATCAATAGGGCAGGTGATTACATAATCATTTAAACTATCTGTAGGTTTTTGTGAAATCGTTTAAGCGAAGTTTGAAATGTCAATATTAGAATGTTTAGTGAGTTTATAGGATAAGTATTTTCTAGGGCAGCCATACTTAACCTGCGGCCCAGTAAGTCCTAATGTGTGGCCCAGTAAGCTCTTACCAAATCGAGAATTTTAAATTCCTCGGTGAGCTAAAAAAAAAAGGAGTTTTGGAGATATCTAGGGAAAAAGTATATCAAATCGAGGATTTCAAATTCCTCGGTGAGCTAAAAAAAGGTGAGTTTTGGAGATATCGGAATGCGGGCCCGGAGGAATAAAAGGTTGATTATGGCAGATCTAGGATCTCAAATTCCGGGATCCCATCCAATTTCGTGAACCCTAAATGATGGGATTGTTTTAGTACTAATCCTGGAAATTCAGGATTGAGGATGATAAGTGAAAAATTCGTGAAATCTCGTATTTTATTTTGCGCTTGCGTCTTGAAAATATGAATATAAAAAAAAATGTCCCATATAACGTAGTAATGAGAAATCAGTGAATTCCTAAGTTTATGAAAACGACCAGTAAGTATTTTTTTAATGAGCCAGCGACGATGTTACATAATATTTCACAGAACATTTTGAAGCAAACTATTTGAATATTAATTTTACGTTTCTTATAATATAACTGTTATTTACGAAAAAAGTGTGACAAAATTTGAAAAAAAAAACATCGATCTTTCTACAAATTCGAACGAAGTTCAGAAAACTTTTTTGAATCAAAATATTGAGCTCAGATTTAAAACATATATTATTTGTATCTGAGGCCAATCGTTTTTGTGATATATTCAGCCCATTTTGCTGTAAACACATTTAAACATAACATAATGACGAATGATACATCAAACAAATCCAGTCATACTATCCACACTATTGTATTATTATTTATTTGTAATTTAAGCTTGAGATTTAAAAATACAAATCGTATTTTCGAGAGGAATTAACTTAAAGAAACATTTTTTACACTAAGTTATAATGCCTATTTGGCGATGCCATTGCGTTTCAATAAAAAAAGTGCTCCACTAATAGAGTTGTACTGTAAAATTATAACGATTTTCTTTTTAAAAAAAACCGCTGATTTTATGATAAAAATATTCTGATAAAAGTTGGTAAGTAACAGATTGGTAGTTCTGAGTAAAAGGAAAATGATTTTTTTAGCTTTTACGATAAAGCTTATAGATTTTATTTGAATCGTTTGTATTAATTTAAATTTCATTTTATATGATGAGAACCGGTTTTGTTCATGACAATCATTGTCAACTGAAGAATAAAAAAAAGTGTTTTGCCTATACGAATTAATATGGTTTGTTGAATTTTTTTTTCTCATGAGTGTTTCCTCAATATGTTTTGAAAAAGTCTACCCTGTTCCTGCGTAACTCGGAAGTAGTTAAATCGTCGTTTTTTTGTTTTGTGAATTTAACTTTATAAATTGTTTTGTAAAAAATTCTCAGATTATAATTATATTCGAATTTATTGTTAGTCTCCAGCTGACTTAATGGTCCTTTATGAGTTTTTGAATTATTTTTAAGAAGTAATCTTCCTTTGCATTATGAATTGTTTGTTACACTCTAATAATTTCATTTTTTGTGTATAAATAGCACTGTTATATTGTATTCTCTCTTATCAATTGACAATGATCGAAGTTGGTGAAACCGGTCTTGATAATATTAATTAAAAGTGAATTATTTACAAATAAATATTTTAATATACTTAATGCCTTTCTACCGTATTGGCAGTGCACACTTTAAAAGTGATTTATATTTTATTTACAATATCAGAAAATGGATGCACTAATGCCGATCTGACACAAATAATAATTTAAAATTAATAGACAAAAACAATAACCTATCTTAAAGTAGGTAGCATATTAGTCTATAGTCATATGTTTATACAAATAAACTCGTTTTTTTAGCAAACTGGTAGGTTATATATAATTGAAGCTCCTCCTGATGATAAGGTTATATATAATAGATGCTCCAGACAAAAAATGATAATGTAAGTTAAAAAAAATGCTTTTTACTAAGAACATTAATATGTTATAGCGATATATTTTTTTACAATGTACCTAACAACGTGCAAACCTATATATTAAATGTTCGATAAACATCAATCAAAAAAATGTTAAAAAAACCCTTTTTAAATATGTGTGTCAGTATGCTAATTTGATGAATGCTTGAGAATTGTTGATCAATAACATCAAAAAAAATAATCTGATTCCTTGAGATTATCTGTTGTTTTTTGATTGTTTTTATATTGAAACCTTGTCATTATTGCTTATAAATAAAAATATTAAAAGTTTTTTTTTCTATTTTAATTCAACACCACATGCAAGAGTATTTCATACCACTTAACACTTTATAGTAACGCTTTCCTCGTTTTTTCTCGTAACAGTTGCACGTCCTAACAAGTTTCAAAACAAAAATATAATAAAATTATATTTTTAGAAGTTAAAATGCTTTTAACGTTTGAAATAATTTGTCATTTCAAAAAATACTTTTACCTTGAGTTTTTTTGTTGTTTTGCCATTAATTTGTAGCTATATTTTTTAACTAAAAAAGTATCCTGCTGCTTGGAAGAATATGTGGGCGATAAGACTGCCGACGAATCTTGATTGTGTTGAAGACAATTTCGATATTACTTTTAGCAAGACCTTTGACATGACAGAGGCCCGGTATTTCATATTGCACATCGAAGTAGCAATAGATAAAATAATATGTTTTCCAAATAAGCATCCGTAAGAAAATTAATTTTTACATGTTGCTTTGATGTCCGATTTCAAGAATTAGGCGCTTGGACGCAATAATTCATTTTTATAATGAATATCAACATATATTCTAATTATATCAAAGTAAAACAATATTACATTTAATATTCAACGCGTTGAATTTAGCTGCTATCGAATGATTAATGATTAAATGCAACATTCCAATTTTTTAAAATTTGAGTTTGCAATTGGTTGGTATTAAAATATACACAGTTTTATTTTTACCCTGTCCGCGCCCCATGCAGAGTATATAAATTAATAATAAAGATTTCTCAACAAAAGTGTTTTTACGAGAACTGTTTATTACTCAGTTGCTCAACATCTTATTGTTTCAAAAAAAAGTAGGAATATAAAGGTAGAGCTAGGACAGGGGTTCTTAACCTATTGCGGTGACGGGCGCACTTGAGGCTTAGGAGAAATGTGGTGGGCGCAGGCTGGATTTGAAAAAAAACCAGATTTACATTCATAGTATTAAAAAGTAGTATATATTTATATATTAATTTTATTGTTGTTCCCTTAGCTGCTTTTAAATAACATGGATATGGTTATATTTTTGCGAATTCAATAAATCTTTAAAAAATAGTTTTATTAAAAAATATAATGATTTTTAAAAATTGTATTTGAAACTTTGGCGGGCACAAGGTTAAGAACCTCTGGGCTAGGATATGTGAAAGGAGAGAATTCAAAACATCACCAACATTCATGTCTTTGGTTTTAGTACTTCGTAATAATAAGTAAAAAATAGTTTATTGCTTAGTTTGAAAAGATCTGTGTACAATATATCAACTCTGTTTTAATTGGGTGATGTAAAATAATAATTAATATTTTTTTTTCTTATACATCGACCCATAATCGGCAAAATTCAGGAAAATTGCATTTTAAGCCAATAGATATTAGCGTTTCGACTTGTTACCGTTTGTTCCACGTGGTTTTCGGTTGAGAAACGCTTATCTTTGTAACATTGAGAACTGGAAGTAGTCAGTCTAACATCAGGATATGATTGATCATTTACTATCATGAGAGTAATTTAAAAAAAATCTACTGTAAAATTTATAAACTTTCGGTTACGATTTTTTCTATTATTGGTCGACATACGTATACTATGCAGGATACAACTGTTAACTGAGCGAAACCGGTCCTGATCTAATAAATTTTATGTGGAAAAAGTACTAAAAATGTTTTATTATTTTTATTATAATGCCATTCCACCAAGTATTGACAGTGAACACCTTAAAAGTGATCAACTGTTAACTATCAAATGGGAGTGAATCATAACAATTATATAACACTACTACAGCAGTACTACATATAATTGTCATGATTCACTCCTGTTTGCCTGATGTGTAACGGATACACAGCTCAGAAACTTGTGCTTTTTTGCATAGTAAGAAAAGGGTTAACTAAGCGTTAGTTCAAGTTTATCCGTGATCTATCCTGAAGATGCAAGAATCTGAAAATTATAATTTAAAAAATACAAATTAGATTCTTATGATAGCGATCACAGGGGCTTCATCGTTGTACCTGGATTACAAGGCCTTAAGTGGTTATGTTTAATTTTTGTAGGAAGAGAAAAGTTTCTTAAATTACTTATAAAAATATGAATTAACCAAAGTAGAGTGTTACATGATTGAAAATGTTTGACCTGTTTATCGCACTTGTATGAAGTGTAAGTACGACGCTAAACACGGCAACGTATTGCTAAATAATAATTTCTTATTTTTTTTTTTCAAATACATACATAAAACTGTTAGTTGCATAAAAACGAAACCACAACATACTTGTATGAAATCAAGGCCACTTTTACAATTTTTTGCGTCCGATGATCATTAACAAAAGAAAAATCATTCAAAATTAGTTTGACCGTTTTAAATGGTGACTGCTTGAATTTCTACCAACGAAAAAAAAAATGAAAACATCATTATTTATTTAAACCGATTTTGTTTAATATGTGTGTTAACATTTAAACCAGGCTACTTAAACGCAGGGGCCGTATTTAAAAATGAAAAATATATTTTTTAAAATAATATGTTGTCAGATCCGTGAGTGTTTGTAATGTCTAAAAAAATCACTCCCACCATTTCAAACCTAAATAACGAGGCGTAGCATGAGTGATTAGCTAACCACTAGTCCTGTCCTAGTCATATCCTTTATATCCCTACTTTTTCGAAAAAAATGTTGATCAATTGAGTAGCAAGCTGTTGTCTGGAATTTCAGGATTTACTATTATTTTTCCCGGGAAGAAAATCTAATTTTGATGTTGAGCACTGCCGAAACGTGAACCAGCCCCACCTGAACGCTAGGGTAAAGTTTTTTTTCATTGCTACAAAAGCCGATAGAAAAATCTATATTTAAAATTTATTCATGTCCACTAAAATATATTTTTTTGTACACAATAGAAGAAACAACACAAATATTCTTTTTAGAAGAAAATTTAACAGCTTAACGACCGCACGTTTTTTTTATAGAATTTCATCAGGGGGCCAGGCAATTTTGCGAAAAAATCGTAAAAATTGTAATTTTACTAAATTCACTATAATTTGTAAACCTATTGAGATATCTTTACCAAATTTAATTTATTAGCTTCCACATACTTCGCCTATACGCATATATGAGTCCGTCGACCAGCAACATTTGTTTTTCAAAGACTCAAATACGCGCCCAGCGGTCGTTAAGCTGTTTTAACATAACAAAAACAATCTTGTATCAATTATGCAAAAATAAAATGAGTAAAGTTGTCTACTCATGCTAACGACTTTATCGATCAACGATTCATTAATTAAGTATTAAGGTATTATAAAACAACTATGAACATAGACCAATTGAAGTACACTGATGGTTATATTTTTAAATATTAAATACAGTAGTAAATCAGAGATATTCAGGGCTTAAATTTAATGATTATACATGTTTAGTGAATCCTGAGGTTGGTATTAATTAAGACGGGATCACCAAATAGAACGGGATCCCGGAATTTTTGATTCTTTGATTGGAAGCCTTATAATCAATTGGTTTATTTTTATCAGTGTTTTATTTATTAAAACAATGCCTTCCCACTAAGAATTGAATGCCAATACTTTAAAAATTGATAAAGATCCTTGGAAGCTACTGCAGATGATGTTACCGCCATTGACGATGATGTTGAATAATCAAAGAAGTTTATTTTATTTGAATCACTTAATATTTTCAATACATTTGACACCAAAGAGGACGTTAATATTCTCGTAAAATGTTATTTTTTTATTAGAATTTTTCCAAATTAAATTCAACGTTTTTTCACCAAATTTGAAAACATGTTTATTCTTCGGTTATTGACGTCATGATTTTCAGTATAATTATTAATTTTATTGCCTATCGAAATATAAACTATACAAATTTATTCAATTTGACTTAAGTCTAATAAACTATCTGTGAATTATCATTACCAGCAGTACTTATTTGTCAGAGGTCCTTAACATTTGAATGAAAAATATTTTAGTGTCATTAATTTGTAGTTTCTACATTAAATAAATTTAGTCTGGCAAGTTGAACTAAATTATGATATTATTATTGGCTTCGTAATCAAATGGCAAAGCCTTCATGCTTTCGTCTAAGTCAGAAACACGGTCAAGGCTTTGTGTGTACATACATATGTACGAAAAAACACTTTCGTACATTTAGTTTTTGTTGTATTCATACATATACATGAATGTGTTTGTGAGTCATACAATTAATTTTATAAGTTGATGTATATTAATAAAAAATACGCTATTGATAATATTACTAAAATTATATTATCAAATAGAAAATAAAGAAAGCGTTGCTAAATCATTCATACAAACTTATGTTAACATTATTCTTATTTTTTTAAAAAATAATTTACAGTATTTTGGTATGAAGTATTAACCTACTTTTCAATAAAATAAAAAAAAAAACACGACTTCAATCATTCCTATATTAAATTATTTGACATCTCGATAATCTTACTCT
This sequence comes from Himalopsyche tibetana, assembly GCA_030503985.1. Classification (NCBI taxonomy): domain Eukaryota; kingdom Metazoa; phylum Arthropoda; class Insecta; order Trichoptera; family Rhyacophilidae; genus Himalopsyche; species Himalopsyche tibetana. The sequence goes on along the minus strand of JAPJYX010000009.1, from coordinate 3,048,551 downwards.
CTACAATATATGGGTACGTGGTCAAGATGTCATCGTCGTTGGCTTAAATCCCACAATAAAACTCACGGGCTTAAATCCCAATAGTTTTGTTAAATGCATTTTGAATTTCAATGTAAAGGCATGGATTTCAGTGATCTTAAAAATTACCTAGAATTCATTATATCTTACAATCTAGGCGTATCGAGAGCGTTTAGCTAATCAATACGCTACAATATTACTACAATATTCAATATTTTTGCTCGGTATGCCCGAGAAGTAGCTCGTTAAAAAAGTCAATAAATGTATGCAGCAAACCATTAACTAAAATATCAACGAATGTTTCGCTATTTGCGTAATCGTAATAATCGAGTTCGACTGTATTCAAATTTTATTTTCCCACTTGATATTTTTTAATTTAATAAGCGTTAGCGGTTTGCGAACCGTGATCTGTTGACCACTGGATTACGTAGATGATTTTCTACGAGCGCGCGTACTTTTTAAATGTTGCGCAAGAAGAAATTGACAATTAATCTAGAAATATACTTACTATCATATCGGTCAACATTTTTTTGCTTGTAATTTAGATAGGTGAAGTTTCTCAGCTTTTAATTAATCATTCACCAAGATAAAGTAATTAATCTTCACAAGTTAAACATTTTATCAATTATTTGTCTTGTTACAACTTTGTTAGACTGTTTTTTGCAATATTAAATCTACAATGTACAAAAAATACTTTCATACTCTTCGATTATAAATGTATTTGACTTTTTAAAACCATCTCCGCTTTGAAATTTGGCCACTTTGACAAACATTGATTGATTATACCAGGAATTGAGAACCGTTTCACTTCTAAATGCCGCACTAGTTTATTTATTATTAAATATATCCGCTTCCAAGAATATATAATAATAAAGTATTTAGGTAGGCACAGATATTTTCCTCGAAATACATTGAAATATCACCTGGATTTGGATATTTTCGATTTTAGATCAGGAATGTCCAACTGAAATCACTTGGCGGGCCAAATAAAATAATGCATGTCTCTGATGGGCCACACATAAATATATTGAACCTTTATAAAAATGTGAAATTTTTGTATGGACAATAACCTTTTTTTGGGAGTCTTTAGATATTGGCAATACTACAAATAAATGGTCTGGCGGTGGAATGAGACACCCAAGCAAAAAATTCAAAAAATCGTCATTTAGTAATACAATTTTTTTAATGTTTTTTTTAATCTATCCACTCCCAATGTAGAGCATATGGCCTCCTAATGGAGGTATCTTAACACATTTTTTGCTACGAGAACTGTTTGTTACTCAGTCGCTCAACCTCTCTTTTGACAAAGAGAGTAGTAGAAATAGAAGGATAAGGCTTGGACAAGATTAGTGGTTAGCTAATTGCTATTGGTGAACACACTTGTAAAAGGGTGAGAAGGAAATTTTAGACATCACAAACACTCATGTTTTCGAACAGAAATCGAAAAAATGCTGTTCATACTGCGACTCGAATCCGTGAGATCTGGTACGGAAGTCCCCAACGCGCCATAAAACCCAACTATGTATTATACCGATAAAAATATAAAAAATGAATAAAAAGTTGAAAACCTCGAAAGGGCCACACATAGCCTTCAATAGGTCCACATGTGGCCCGTGAGCTATGGTTTGGGTATGCCTGATGTAGATGATATTTCAGCAAATCACACTTGTAACATATCATTTCAACTAAATATTACCGCGTTTTATACTTTTGTGACAATTGGATTTAGTTTCCTATAACGAAAACAAGCAGAATTGAGATTCATATTAACCGATAAAACGATGTTGGAAAAATGCTGTTGGGCAACGCATTAAAAGATTTAGTGTTATCATATTATCTTATCCTACTATTGTGTATTTTATATGACGTTTGCACTTGGTAATTGAAGCTGATGCCGTGCAGCAAATTGTCTTAACTGTCCTTGTACTTGGATTTTTAGATTGCCGCATTATAAAAATTGGACGATAAAAGTTAAATGGCTCAAATTGGCGTATTTTAAACGTAAATTTGTTCAAAGCATTATGAATCTAGAACTTAAAACATAAAATGAAAAAAAACATATTATTATATAAAACGTTGTATTCATTTATTGTAATTACATTATAATATAAACGATTTATTATACAGCAATGTTTCCCAAATATTTTAGATCGTGAAGCCCATTTATTCATTCAAGCTAATACGTTTTCAAACAAATGATTTATTTTTCAATAAATAAAGTGTGTAATCATAGATTTACGTATATTTTATTTATTTATATAATAAATCTCTAAGTGTCGAACTCATTATCATTTATAAAGCTAAATTTCTGTGTAATATGTACATATTTACTAATAAATTATAATGTTTTATGCTTTAAATAATTCATATACGCCTTGCCTTACCTAGACGAATTAATTTAATTATTTGATGCTATCAATATAGAATTTTAAATAAGAAAAATGAGTTTATTTTAATGTAATAAGTACGTGAAGAAAATATTAAATTTGTTTATGCATAACGCATTCGTGACAATTGAAATGCAGATTTTCAAATCAATGATAGTTGATTATTTGCCCTTGTTTTCGTGCTATAATGCAACAATATATAATTTTAAAATTTTACATTGTCTACCGCTAGTCCTTGTTTAAAAGACCAGTGGCGTTACAATAATTTGCAACTCATTTAAAAAAAAATCTCAAGGTTTTACTATCCGAATTTCACATGCATTAATAAAAACCAGAACCGACTCAATTTCTATTGAACATCATCAACATGATAATGCTTGCGATAAACGAAACTGGCTATGATCTTTACCAATTGTTTAATTAAAAATACGTTTAATTAAAAAAAATGTAATGCATTCCCACCGAGAACTGACTGTCAGCAAATTAAAAGTTATTCAGTATTTTAAATTAATTATTTACTTTCCAGCGGCTTCTCAATGTTAAGGAATACAATTAAGAAAATAAACAATAAAAAGTTGATTGAATATTTTCTTTTAATTGGTAGAACTTCTTTTATCTACTTAGACGGATTCAAATGTACATCACATTAGCTCTTAATGAAGCTTTTAACATATATTATTTTACGAGAACTGTTTTTTATATAGTCGCTCAACACACTTTTTTAAAGATATGATACATTTGAGTACAACAGGACCTGATCATCACATCAAATTGTGGAAATAGTGAAAAAAATAACATATGTTATTTTACGAGAACTGGTTGTTATACAGTCACTCGACTCACTTTTTTAAAGATACGATAAATTTGAGTAAAACCGGACCTGATCATCACATCGAATTGTGTTTTTTTTTAAATATATAAATACATAACTAATCGCTCTTCGTACATTTCGTTTTACGAATCAGTTGAAGGTGAAAGGGAGTGCTCTAATCTTGAATAATCGATTTATAGCATGTGCGATCGGGATTCAAGTACATTTACATCGCGATCCATTAGGTCATTCATACATTCATACAAAAAAAATACTTCATTATTTTATATTATTTTATTATCAAACTTTTGTTATCTACGCCCATTTTTGGTGGACGTGAACGATGAGTACATGATAAAAATACATTATTGCTTATAACCTTTATTCATTCATAAGTTTGACTGAATGAAAATATATTTAAAAACAACTAAAGTGATTATTAAAACTAGATTATATGCAATCAAAACGTATATTTACATTCAAATATATTCTTTTTTATGATCCAAAATACATTTCGGCCAATACAGTAATACCCCGCTTTACGCGAGAGATACGTTCCGAAAAAAATCGCGTTAACTGAAATTCGCGTATATCGAGGTTCATGATTAAACATAGTCAAAATTTAATACAAAAAAATACAAATCATTTTAATCAATCACTTTAATTCTAAGAACACTTTATGCAATACATACTCTTATTTTTTACGGAAAAATACATCTATTGTCTTTTGGGTAGCGTTTTGTTTGCTTCTTAACACTTTCATCTTCAATTTCAAAGTGTCGCTTTTACGCTCTTTTTTCTTTACAGGCGGCATTTTAACGTAGGGTTAAATTATGTATGTATGTATCTCCAATAAATGTAAACAAAACTGCCAGCCGACCGAACTAACATTACGGAACAAATGAACACACGAAACGAACGAGAAAATCCCCATAGAACAAAGTCGAAGGACGGGGAATTCCCAATTCTTCAAAGAGAATATTCAGAGAAAGCGGGGATCCCGCGACCATAGAGAAGTTAATGACTAAATATGTTTATACGCACTCTTTCGCGTAATGCGAGGCATTTGAGCGCGAAATTTGAAATTCGCGTTATAGTGAAACCGCGCTTAACGGGGTCGCGCTAAGCGGGGTATTACTATATGTGAAAAATATTTTGAAATTTGAAAATCATATTAAAAGATTTTACAAACTACTCGAAATCAAATTAAACATAAATTACACCATCGCCTGCTGTGGTCTAAGTGGTTCGAGTATGATCTACCGACTAGGCCGGTCTGGGTTCGATTCCTGATATGATCAATATAAAATTTAAATTTGAGACCTAGGTGTTTGTAATGCCAATTCTCTTCGTTTTAATCTCGAGTGACTTACAAAAAAATCTCATCGAGTTTCTGTCGTATGATCTTTTAACTTAAATAACAAAAATAAATAAATATTCATGTACATGTTTTAGTTTAAAAAAAAATAATAAATAAACTTTACCTTGGTAATATGAAATATAATGATTCATTTTTATATTTAACTAAACTAAGAACACAATATAGCCAAATCGGTCATGTTTTTTAAATTTAAATATTGTGACAAATTTATGCCATAAATTATATTTAATAATGTCTCTCAGTGAAGGAAACAGATTAAAACAAATAATTTTTGCATTATATGTTTTAATACACTTAAGCTGTCTGGAGTGGTATTATTTTTAAATTTAAAAGTTTAAATTAAATAATAAAATAATAATTATGAGTGGAATCTTAATTTGATGAAACTTTAAAGATATATTTTTTATGGAAATCTAAAATGCATTCAAGATGAAAAAAAAATGTATGTAATAGAATTACCAAAAAACGCCTTTTATGGAAAATGATATTATTTAAAAAAAAATATTAACGATTTTATGTAATATTATGTTAAGTATTGAATTTAAAATAAATTGGCATAGCGGCTTACAGTCTGTGTTATGTATTATATATATTGAAAAGTCAATCAATTTTATACTACTTCAGACTTACTATGTTGTGTGATAATGTTGAAATGTTAACATGGTATTCCAGTGTTACCATGGTATTAACAAGAACAGACCTTTGACTGAGGGGCCATATTGAGAATTTAAAAAAAATAGCTAACCTATTAACATTCTAAGTTAAATACCATTTTAGATATAGGTGTACGATTTATTATTAGGAAAAAGATATGGAAACAATAACTTAAATAAGGCTTAATAATATATATGTATTATAAGAAAATAAAATAACAATATCAACTTAAATTGTTTGGTAATAAAAAATAATAAATATAAATTTAATTCACTGTTCTGAGCATATCGATCGTTAAAATAAACACAAATGGGTTAAAGAATTCGATTTGTCGTCAGGTTCATATTCCTGATAATATCACAACGGTCCGTTGCCAGAATTTGCAACACTATTTAAAACTAGTGATATTTTATACATCAGATAACCTAACCTAACGTATTCGCTTAACATTACACTCCTATTTATTTTTATTTCCTCGCATCGTGCAAACGAACAGATTGATTCTCTTCGTTGCAGACGGACAAGCAGATAAATCAGATCTAATTTAAATATTATAAAATACACGTAAACTTTTCATCTATAACTAATCCTTCAATGCGAGAAGGAAAACAATTTTAATTATATAACCTTAATTGACATATTACATAGAAAATTTAAATTAACTTTGATTATTCCACGTACTGTGCTACTAACTGTGACACGTGTTTCGCCTCTTTCAGAGGCATCTTCAAACTTACTATCGAAACACGTGTCACAGTTAGTAACACAATACGTGGAATAATCAAAGTTAATTTAAATTTTCTATTAAAATGAACTTCCACAAAGTTACCGCCGAAACCATCGAAAGTATTGACATATTACATATTTAATTGCTACTTTTTGATATATAATATAATATTATATAAACACATTTTTAACTCAGGTATTAATAGTAAACAATTACAAATTTCATTCCTTACTCAATTATATTACTATTAGTTGCATGGAATGAAATATCATTTGTGTGGTTCAATTTAGCTTCTATTTAATAATTAAAACAAAACTTCTCTCCAAAAATTTCCATTTTACCAAGTAGAATAATGTACCTAGTAAAATTTAAATGTAATAATACCTGAAGGATTTAGTATGGCCGAACGAACTTATATTGAAGGTATTTTAATTCAGAATAAGAAGGGAAACCCATTACTCGCGGAAAATGAATATTGCCTTATCCCTCGATGGCCATTATTCTTGTTCTTTCACGATGGGTTATATTAGTCTAAAAATTATGGTATTTCGTAAAAGTTTATGCAAAATATTTGTGAATTATTATATAATAAATTTTATATTTATCTCACCATGAAATTATAACTTTAGTTATTTTTGATGATTTCTAATACTCGTTCAATCAATAAAGAAAACAAATGTCTTTATAAATAGTATAACTAAATAAGCACGTCAAGTATTGAATATATGATATTTTCATTAATTTACGTACATATGTATTATTGACTATTTTAAACACGACTTTATTATAGAAAAGCTAAATAGATGTGACACTTCATCATCAAAAGTTTTGTCACCCTTGTTCTAAAATCTAGATAAGTGGTTCTTAACCTTATCGACGTCTCGGTGCACTTTTTTGTCTTAAGAAAAAATGGCGGTGCACCAAAATCAAACCGGTAAAAAACGAAGAAAAATATGCGGACATAAACTTTATTATAAATTAAACAGATTATAGAACAATTATACAATACAAATAATCTAAGAAAATATGTAAGTACATACATATGTATTGTACATCTATGGAAAAACTGAACTAAAATTACCCCTAATGAAATAGAGATTATTTGATATGAAAATTAATTAATGTGAAATCGGAGTTTGTGCGCTTTTGAAGATTCGAAACGAGGCAACACGCGCCATCGATTATGCAAAATAGATTTGTCTGTTTTCACCATTACAAGTTTTTTTTAGCTTTAATATTTTTTCTGAGGTGCACTTGCAACAAACTTACGGTGCCACTGATCTAGATGTACATATTGTACATATTTTCAATAACATAATATTGAATGCTCAAATGAGGAGCAAACTTTCAAAAAGTGTTTTGTCACACAAATACAAAGCTTGGAAAATGATGATTTAAGTGTTGCAAAAGTGACGGTTTGTATGAATGTGTCAACTTTATGATTTCATTTTAATATGAAAAAAAACCTTTTTGAACACTAATTTTGATTTCCATTCATCGATTTTATGATGGGCTATCAGAATTGATATAAAACGCCATTTTTCAAAATTTGTGACAAAACACTTTTTGAATGTTTGCTCCTCAAATTTACCCTGTCCACCTGTTTTATTTGGCAATCGTTGAACGCACTATGTAATTCAAGCAATGGTAAACTCGTGGCTCGCAAGCGTTGTATTATAATTTTTAATTGAGAAAATTGAGAAATCAGAGAAAAAACTATTTATTGCATGTGTTTTATGAAAAATGTATCATGTATATAATTTCATAAGATTAATTTTCTTTCAAATGATTTTTAGTGTGATCAGGGTTTATAAATATGAAACGAAAGTATTCTTAGACATAAAAATTAGTACACGAGTAATTTATTTTATAAAATTTAAAATGTGACAACAGATTTAGAGTAGCACTATTTAAAATTCAAATTCACTAATAAAAATACATAACAACTATACGCCTGACTTAAGTTAAGTTATTAACAGTAAAAATAAAACAGTTTTTTGTCTAAATAACAGAATTATTGTCACTTCTTGTGTAAAAATTTAAGCACCTGTAGTCTACGTTTCAAAATTGAAGTTTAAGGAAAACATGATGTTTATTTAACAGTGCAATTAAGCAATGCAATTAAATTATATAAAAAAATATTTACGTCATTTTTGGGTTTTAAAAATCTAAAAAACCATAAATATTATGATAATTTCTCTCTAAACATTATGCTAATATTTCTCTTTTGTGGTGAGATTAAAAAATGACTAGACTTATTGAATATATTATATAACCTGACTAAACATATTTTTTATTGATCTGCTTATATTCGGATACTTTTTTCTCTATTTGAGAACGTTGAAATTCGGAATCTTTCGGTAATAATACCATATAACAAATTGTATGTTTATAAACGCAGTTATTTAAAAATAGTTTTATTATCACTAAATACGACTCAACTGAGGAGCTTAAAAGCAACAGTCAACATATCCACATTTTGTAAAAAATAAAGAAAATATAAAATATACTGTTGGTCGTTTTAAAAAATATATTATGAATGATATACAACTTGCAAAGCCCGTCAAAACGAAAACGAAAAAAACTCAAGTAAATCATAAATGCAGAACGCAATAAATAAAATACCATTAGGTTCAATTTTATTAAACTTATATTTATTGCAGTATGTGGCCGACTGGTTAGTTAAAATTAGTATATTATCCGTATTTGACAATGAAATATGATGGAAAACATAGCTATCGAGAAATTTATTAATTTACGCTTGAGACAAAAAATCGTTTAGTTTTGCCAAGTGAAAAATCGGTTATGCTTTTAGACGCCTCAATTATTGATGACCCGATGATTAATTTACATTATACACTTGTTTTTAAACGACAGTGTTATTAGTTATCAGTTAACATTATATTATTTTATATGCGTAAAAATAAACCAGTAAAAGTGTGTCTGGTATTAAAAAAACCCATTGGAATATTTAAAAAGTAAAATGAGTTATCATAAAGCAATTTAATTAATTTAAAAACAATCTTTATCTGTTGATTAAGTTTATGGATATAAAAAATGCAGTAAATAATGATCATGGCGTCAGAAATATTTTAATTAAAAAAAAATATGCGACGTACATTGCCTATAATCTCTTTTTGTATCAAAATTTAATAAAGTGTATATTTTCCTGTCATTTTAAACAAAGACTGTTAAAATATTTTTTTGGGACAAAATGTCTTAAATTAAAAATGCATTTTAAACCAATTTCAATCCTTTTTTATTATTTTTTATTGTATTTAACACAAAATTTACACCACCTAGTTGAAAAGTCTATTTCATAAGGTTGGGGGGAAACCAGCTTTTTAGATAAAGAACCACACTCTGCAAATGTTAAATATATTTTAAAGTTTACATATAATATGACTATAAAGTTTTTTTTTCGTTACTTTAGTCGAGAGCTATCGGGTACCATGTCCTCGATTCTAATATTGATTGTAATTACTCGTTTAATATTTTGACCTTCAATTCTTCTTAAAATCTGAAAAAGGTTTGTTGCTTTTTGCAACTATATGAGAAACCGAATACCGTGACTGGAGAAACCAAAGCTAACGACGTCGACCACGCAGCCGGTAAACGTAAGCAAAAAATGAGAATATTTTTCAGAAATACGCTTATAGTTTGCTAGCAGAAAAATACGAGGCAGGCTGAATGTGGCCCGCGGGTAACGATTTTCCCACCCCTGGTCTAGTTAGTAATCATAGCTTCAAAGATAGAACATATTTTAGTATAAGTATTTTTTTTGCGTTACCGTATTTTCTATTTATGCTTTTTGTTTATAAAAAAAACTTACATATATACAGACATATTATAATGCTAAATGAAATATCGACAAATATCCATACAATTTTACTATTAACCGTCAACCGATTTGAAGCGTCGAGTGTGAACTGATTAATATACCAAAATGCCTCTCTGGAACTGCAATACAATCAAATCACGTGAAAGTCCATAAACTGTAATGCGAGTTTCTCTAATATTATGAAATACGATTTCAAGATTTTGATAATTATAACAGTGTATGTTCTTACTCCCCATATTTACAACTAAAATCTAAAAAATATGACGTCAATATCGACCTATAATAGGCAGAAAATCATAACAGACAATTTATAAATTTTACAGGAAAAAGATTTTTTTGTTAATTATTCTCATACTAAGTACGATAAAGGAATTCATTAAATGTGGTTAATAAATAGTAATATATAATAAAAACCTATCCTGATATTACACTGACTACTTGCAGTTCTCTAGATCAGCGTTTCTCAACCAGGGTCTACGTGAAACAAACGATAACAAGTCAAAACGCTAACATGTACAGTTCCTAAAAAATATCAGGCGAATGAGATAACGTTCTAAATTTTTTGTCACTGACGTCTTAGGCGATATTGAATAATAGTTAGTATAAAAAGAAATTTACGTAATTATGTCGTTTAAAATCTTTTGCCGATTATACGTCGATATGTTTAAAAAAGTTACTAATAATAATATATCAAGTACTCACTGTTAAATTATGAACACCTCTTTTTAATGGACTGTTAATTTCCCACAGATTTTTTCGATTCCCACACAAATCACTAATGACACTTCATTACTATCTCATTCCCAGGATGATACTAAAGATACACAATACTTCAAAGTGAAGATGGGGCGAAAAAGAATAATCGATACGTCAATGATTAGGATTCGTTCTCATTAATTATTTATGTCAGCACCGATATGTTTAAGTATTGTTTCCTTGGTGGATTAGCTCCTTATATGAAACACCCGGACCTTGGTTGACATTGTGGCAATCATATTAATACAAAGCTCCATTTGTATTTTGTATGCAAAGATTTAGTACGCTTCAAGTAGACTCTTGATATTGACGCCGGTGACCTAAGCGAGGTTTGGCGGAATCAGTGAAATATTTGTGATAACATAGGAAAAAAAACTATACGAATGTTATAAAGAAAGAATATAGGTGATATATATTTCAAGGTTTATTTTTGGTTGATTAACAAATGTTCAGTTGGTGATTAAACATATATAAAGTGAATATTAAGAAAGGTTCTTTATTTTATCAAAGTTTGCGGTGATAGATTGACTTTGTGAGGCTTTTCTGCTAGTGCAACAAATAGATCGGCGCTCTAGGTTCGAAAGGGTTAAAAATTATACTTCAGTGTCCTTGCACGCTGATTCACATATTAATTAAGCCAGTATGAATTCATTTAATTCTCAACACTGATAATCTTTGCTAGAAAGACAATGTAAGATATTTCGAAACAAGCCAAACCAAACAAAAATAATAAGTGTATATATCTCTAGCTATTTCATGTAAATACTTGTTTTTTGAAAATTAATTACAACTGGTAACATTTGCACAATTTGAAAAACACAAATATGATTTTTTTTACATCTTAAATCAATACATCGTCTTTTGTGGTCTGAAAACTATATATAAAATTTAAATTGTTTCAATTAAATATTTGAGTTTTTGGGAGTGAGATTTACTTTCTCCTTAAGTGATTTTAATTCATAGAGTTAATCTCAAAGAGCTTATTCATAGAGTTAATGTCATGTGACTTAATTTTTAAAATATCTGCCACTTTTATTTTTTATTTAAATGAAAAATAAATGTTGTCTAAACAAACAGATGAGGGTATGTACAGCCAAATTGTGATAACCGGAAGAAGATAGTAACTGTCTAAATATTCTTTGCAGATTTGTGAAACACGTGTGACACATAGCTAAATTTCATGTGATATAACGAATTTAATTTTTAATCACTGCTAAATATCAAAAATAATGTTCATTCCTAATGGTATCATTCTGATAAGATTAGAAAAGAAAGAAAAGTTTACACACGAAAAACTTTTGGTATAATCAATAACTTATATCATATAATCAAATGTTTATATTATAGTTTTTTAATCTAGTAATATACATTTATTTCAAAAACGATTTTAACATAGCTACTTCTATCGGAAATATAAGAAACTTGATTTAAAGAAATAAATAAAATTATTGACGTTATTTTTCATTGATATCTGATTGAAACTAGGGTATCCAATCCCGGAGCCTTTTTCCAATCCGGGATTGATCCCATTTTTTTCGGGATCCCGGGATTGTGATTTTCTTACCGAGAAATTTGAAATCCTCAATTCGGTATACCTTTTCCCAGATTCTCACAAAACCTCGTTTTTTTTTTTTTTTAGCTCACCGAGGAATTTGAAATCTCCGATTTGGTATACTATTTCCCAGAATCTCGCAAAACCTCGTTTTTTTTTTTAGCTCACCGATTTACCAATTTCATGTAAATTATCGGGTTTTCCTCAAAATTTCTCAATCCCGAAATCCTGGGGTCGCGGCCATCTCAATCCCGGAATTTCGGGATCAGAAAATTGAACGGGATCCCGGGATTGGATGCCTTAATTGAAACCAACCAAATATACGAAAAAACCTTCAATTTATGCTATTGCTGTCAAATTAACTATTCCGACATCTTGGGTATCTCAAATATCAATTACTAATATTTTAAAATGCTAATGTACAAACATTTTCATAATATCTGTACCAGTATATATATTTAAACTATCACTTTCTGTTTCGTCGAACACGTATCATTAGCAAAATGTAATAATAGCGATCGATGGCGTCTATTAATTATTTGAAGAGACCACTTAACGAATTTTAAATTTCTCTTTCAATCGTACTTACAACCTGTTATTAGTGTATTTTCAAAAGAAAACATTCGGATGTGTAAACAAATAAATATTAAAATTAATTGATATGCTTTTGATACTTACTTAATTTTTCTTTACACAATGGATACCTATGTTAATGTTAAACATATGCATATTTTCTCAGTTAAAGTTCAAATAAAAAGTGTAAGATATTTTGTCACGAAAATCTATATATTAATAGCCGATAATGTCTGTTTGTTTGAGTGAGTGAGTGTTTGTTTGAGTGAGAGTCCTTGATTTCACACCTTCCAGTCTCCACTTTTTTAAATAAAATAAAATAAAATAAAATAAAATAAATTAAAATTAAATTAAATTAAATTAAATTAAACTAAATACAATTAAACACAATGCAACAAAAATCTCACGTTGCTGGGCAACGGGCTTACAGCTAGTAATATATTAAGACCGATAAATTGCGACTGTCATTGTCAGCTTCATAATATCTGTCAATATAAATTATCGTTTAGTTATTCAATTCAATATTTTGAATCGTTTCGTGGTATTTATGATATATTTTCTTCTTGAACAGATTATGAGTGACTTTGTTAATAAAATATTTTCTAACTAGCTGTGTAATGACAAATATGTTGTACGATGAAAATGGTGTCTTTTAATTACGTATTGTGTTCATCAACTGTGATTCGCATGCTCTAGAACAGTGCTTCCCAACCTGTGGGCCGCGGCCCCTCTAGGGGGCGTAGGATTTCTTGCGGGGGCCGCGAAATTCAGTAGAAAGTACGAAAATCTATATATTTAAGTATATCAAATCGGTGTTTCCCATATTGGGGGCCGCGAAATTTCTTAAGGGGGCGGCCGGATTGGTTTGGAAATTGGATTCTGGGGGAAAAGTATAGCAAATCGAGAATTTCGAATTCCTCGATGAGCTAAAAAAACGAGTTTCTGTGACAATCTGAGGAAAAAGTATACCAAATCGCAGATTTCAAATTCCTCGGTGAGCTAAAATAAAAACGAATTACGGAGACAACTGAGGAGGGCCGCGGATTATTTTTTTAGATTTAGGGGGCCGTGGAAGGAAAAAGGTTGGGAAGCACTGCTCTAGAAGACCCTCAAAACCACCTGTCAGTGGATTGTTTTTTAAAAAATGTTGGAAGTGACAGACGAAAAGAGAATCCTACTAGAATTTTCGAAAAAAAGCAATATTTCTTATATGTAGAATATGTACATATTGAAAATCAGGGGCTGGATTTAAATCTTTGGAGAGCCATAGTTTGGTGACCGCTGTTTTATAGGATGGACTCTGAAAGTTTCAAGACAATGGAATGAATTAAGAAGAGCTAAAAACACTGACGAAGTATAGATAAGTTTAAAAGCACCGTGATGTGGCCATGTGTTTCTAATAAAGAGAAAAATTACTAAAAAAGTTTTCATTGTCATACTACATACATATTTTCATTCAGTCTTATAATCGTAGGTTGCTACAATCACAAATATTGTAGTAAAAAAAGAAAAAAAAATGTCGAAAATACGTTTTTTTTTTCATATTGCTCATATGAATAATAATAACGCTTTTTTTTAAATACCTTTTGTTTGGTAAAATCATTCGCAGTTCAGTAAATATATTTTTTTCATGCGAAATGTAAAAATATAAAATTGTTTACTGTTTTCAAAAAGAAAAAAAAATATTGTCGTATTTAATTACATACATTCATGCCTTCGAACAGAAATTCATAAATCGATCGACAAATCAATTTATAAAACTGTCCTTATCGGGATTCGAACCCGGGACCTCCGTAACCGTAGCCAACGACTTTGACCACTCGACCACACAGGCGGCAATTTGTCTTGAATTCCCCCTTACCACCCATCTTATCCTATGAACGGGGCGTATCGAGAGCGATTAGCTAACCACTAGTCCTGTCCTAGCTCTATACTTATATTCCTACTCTCTTTGGAAAAAGAGAGGTTGAGCAACCGAGTAACAAGCAGTTCTCGTAGAAACACATATATTGAAATAAACTCCATTAGGAGTCCATATGCTCCACATTGGGGGCGTACATGGTTAAAAAAAATAATAATTACTTACATATTATAAATATCATAACTAACCTTTTTTTTCCCTTTCTAACTGATAATTTAAGTAATCTAGAAATGTACTATTGTTTGTAATATATTCAGGAATGTTGACTTAATCAATCCAGCCATAGAAAATCAGAAATGATTATGATTCAATATTTTTGAGGTCTGCGGAGTTGTAACAGTAACGTCATCGAGGCCAAAAATCAATAAACTTATTTAACAGATGCGGCATCACTATTGTTTTGTTTTATCATCAAAATCACACTTATAAAACAGGTTTCATAAAAAGAATATGAAATATATAAATAATATTTTAAATAAATTGAGTGCTTATTAAAAAAAAGGAGACGTAAAGGTAAAGCTTTGATATTTTACTGTTGTCAAAATGTTTGATTTAGTTTCTTAGAAAATAGTAATAAGACACGGAAAAAAATCATATTTAGATATAGTGGACCCAATCAAATGAAACTGTTTGGTACGTGGTGGCTGATAATCCGATGCAGGCTAAGCAACATCTAATTAACACATTATAGTCAGTTCAAGTTCATCCATGCACTTGAACGCATGAAGTTGCCGAAAGGCGAAACCGTTAGTGACAAAACTTGTGTGAATGTACATAATTTGAACGATACTCTTCCTTATTTTTTAAATCACAATTTCTGCTGTCAAAGAATCTATATCCGGAAAACTTACATTATTAGTTTACCAAAAAAATTCTCCCTCTTACCTTAATTTGTAATGTTGAAGTTTACTGTGTTGTATTTATCAGTAATAGACATACATATTTATATTATTATGTCTTAACAGATAATTGATAAGAATTTTTTTCAACCCTTATTTTTTTTTGAAGATGGAATAGAAAGAATTGGGCTGAGAAAGGACTGGCGATGAAACCAACCGATCTCGCTACGACTTCCTATTTCAAAATTGAAAGGGTGGGGGACATTTTTAGACATCACAAACACAAATAGACAAGCACGATGGCTTAGAACAGATTGAAACAATGCTGTCCGTACTGGGATGAATTGAGAACGTGAGATCCAGCACGCTGTCCAACGATATTGACCGTTATACCACGGACCCGACATTCATATTTTTATTATTTGGTTCAAGTTCCTTGTAAAAATTGGTATTTGAGAATCAAATATTTATATCATATTATTAGGATAGGGATTGTCTAAAAAGGAATACTGCTTTATACTGCTAATGCAATTCATTTTTAGCACTTATTACAAGTTCAGCGGATATGATCACTTGTCTTTGTCCGCGACATTGAAGCAGACATTTTGATAATATTTGAACAAAGGAATTATAAATAATAAATTAATAATTCCGATCATTAGTTTGTCGCTTTAATGTGTAACATTATTTCAGAGACTGTTCAAGTCAAAAGTCACTTTCTTTAATATTAAAAATATATTTTGTTGATATCGAAACAAATATTGGAGAATTGTAATATATTACGGTGTAATAAATACTAATTACAGCCATATCATTTGATATTTAAAAAGGCACACTACGAAGTCTAGATCAGCGGTCGGCAAACTTTTTGGACCCACGGACCACTAAATTCACAAATTTAATCCAGCGGACCACTTACTGAACTTTTATGTAAAATATTATATAATTTAAGATTTCGACTGAAGGTGCTTGGTGGAATTTCAATATTAAATTTGAATCGTTCAAACTATGCACATTCTCACAGATTTTGTCACTAACGACCCGGGTTTCACCTTTCGGCATCTTCAGGCATTCAAGTGCACGGATGAACTTGAACTGACGTTTAGTAAATGAAAGTTTCGTGTTTATATAAAATATAAATGCATCACTGAGTCCAAAGCCATTGCTGGCGAAAAGGCGAAAGGCGAAACCCGGGTCGTTAGTGACAAAATCTGTGAGAATGTACATAGTTTGAACGATTCAAATTTAAAATATTATACATTGAAATTAAAGTCATCGAATGCGTCTTAAAATGCACCTAGTTGATAAATTAAAACTATTAATTATAATTAAATTTAAAAAGTTTTATTAATTTTTAATGTGATGGATGTTCCTGGATACTTAAAATGATAACATTTATATTTAGCTTCTATGATGTAACTGCAAGACGGAGAACTGAATGTATTTGAAGCCGAGATCGATACCGTGTTTTGATTGCTGCGACACGGTGAAAAGGCATTTTCGCATAAATATGTTGTGGATAATTAAATTAGAATTTTCATTGCCTCTTCACTAAGCAAAATAAATTTACTTTTTATAGAAAGCTAAAACTGAGATCTTTTTAATTTAATTTGGAGAGTGTCGTCGGATGAAAAATCGATTAAGCTTTCTTTTACCTTCATACATGAATTAGTATCTTGAATGTTCGCTCCAAACGGATCGATTTTCCACATATATTACCATTTCTAATATTTTTTTCTGGTGGTAGGGTTAGACAATTAAAATAATGTTTAATCAATTTAATTTCTCTGCGGACCACCAAAATTGTCTCGCGGATCACTGGTGGTCCGCGTACCACACTTTACCGCCCACTGGTCTAGATGGAGGCATGCTTCATGTACTTTGTGAAAATACCCGGGGGGTATTAATTTACACGATGTTGAAAAAACAACATTTAGTTATAATAATATATTTTGTTTCACTTTGTGTCTGCTGTCAATTCTCAATGGAAAGAAACTATACATGAAAATAAAGCACAATTTTACAGATAAAATTTCACACATGCTATTCCCGCGCGAATTATACTTATTTTAGAATGTCTGTATAATCAAAAACGTAATTGTGTTGGGTATTTCAGACCGTTCCAAGTAATTACTATGCTCGCGGGAATAGCACGACAGGTTTTGATCATTTCGAGCATTGATAATGCTGTAATCAAAAAATTATAAATGATGGAATTCTACCAAATAAATTGCGAATTTAATCAAAACTAAATTTATTATTAATCAACTCCTTTACTTTTTTTCTTATGAGTAATTATTTTTATCTAAAAAAAATAATTTCGCATTAATTTTAAATGTATGAAAATATGAGTTATAGCAAAATAGAATTGTTTGATTTAGAACTGAAAACATATTTAGTCGCCTGTGGTTGAGTGGTCGACGACGTTGGCTTCGGTTACGGAGGCCACGGGTCGGAATCCCAGTTGGGACAGTTCTATAAAATGATTTTTCTTTGTGAATTTTATGGATGTTTATACTGTCATGAATTGCCCTCTCCCACCCATCACATCATATCCTAAAAATGGGCCGTAGAGAGAGCGATTGTTTAATCATGTTCTTTTATCTCTACTCGTCTCTTTGGAATAAGAAAGGTTGACCAACTTAGTAACAACCAGTTCTCATAGGAACACTTATGTTGATATTAACTGCATTCAGAGTCTTTATTCTTCAGATTGCTAATGAAGGTGATAAAAAAATCGTTTTCTGAATGTATAATACAATTTATTGTTGAGATAATTACAATGTATAAAAAATGTAATTTTATTAATTATGTGTTATCTATTTTTTTCAGTAATCATGCCGCCTAACTCGTCAGACACCACAGGCGTCCTCTTTGAGGACGAAACTTTAGATGTGGAGCCGTCTTCATACAAAGGAATCGGTTCACACTGCAAAGCTGACAATAGGAAAATTCAGCCAGTGTGGAGAAACATTGTTCTGTTCGCATACCTTCACATCGCAGCTGTTTATGGAGCGTTCCTTTTTCTCACGTCGGCAAAATGGCAGACGGATTTATTTGGTATGCTTATCATTGATAGTCTTGTATACCGAATAAGTTTCACTATAAAGATACTGCAAAATTAAAATACTCTAGAATCTAAAAGTAAAACACACACTACCCTTCGTCAGTCGAAATGATATTTCATTTTAGTATGAATCATAAATCGACTGTAGAAAGGCAAAAAGACGCAACACACACAGAACAAATTTTACAGGAGACATAAAAAAGGTTTTTTGATGATTTTGGCCCAAAGTCCAAATAACATTTTTTTTTTTTTTTTTTAAACCATGTCCGCTCCCAATGTGGAGCATATGGACTCCTAATGGAGTTTATCTCAACAGAAGTGTTTCTACGAGAACTGCTTGTTACTCAGTTGCTCAACCTCTCTTTTTCCAAAGAGAGTAGGGATAGAAGGATAGGGCTAGGAAAGGATTAGTGGTAAGCTAATCGCTCTCGATACGCCCCGTTCATAGGATAGGATGGGTGAGAGGGGGGAATTCAAGACATCACATACATCCATGCCTTTGAACAGAAATTCATAAATCAATTTATAAAACTGTCCGTACTGGGATTTGAACCCGGGCCCTCCGTAGCCGAAGCCAACAACGTTGACCACTCGACCACACAGACGGCATATATATATAATAACATACACAGCTATAAAGTGCACGAAGACTGGCAAAAACTGTTGATTTATCTACTCAATCTAATATTAATTAAATAATTTGTGTAAGAAATGCTTTTGTGTATGTTTTTGATTTTTATCATGTTTGCAGTTTTCAGATGTCTTTCTTTTTTCAAGCTTAAAAGCCAAATTTAGAAACTGATTTGAAATTTTCATCATGCATCTTCTAATAAGTTGTCAGGATCTATGGCGTAGCGGTTAGCATAGTTGGCTTCCGTGTGATTAGGTCACGGGTTCAGTCCCAGTACGAACAGAATTTTTGATCGATTTCTGTTCGTAGGCATGGGTTTATGTGATGTCTAAAAAATCTGCCCCCTTCTGATCCTTCAATGACTGGACGTAGCGATAGCGATTATTTAATCACTACTCCTGTCTTTGCCTTGTCCTTCTATCTCTATTACCCTCCTAGAGAGGTTAAGTGACTGAGTAACAAACAGTTCTCGTAGAAATACTTATGTTAAGATACCTCCATTAGGAGGCCATATACTCCATATTGAAAGCGGACATAGATTAAAAAAATATAAATAATATAATTTATGAAATATATTTTTGTTCGTAGCATTCGGCCTTTACATCGCATCAGGATTAGGAATAACAGCAGGCGCACACAGATTATGGGCTCACAAATCTTATAAAGCCAGACTTCCGCTGAGAATTTTGCTGACGGCGTTCAACACTATTGCGTTCCAGGTAAAATTATATTAAGTAGCCGATATTATCATAAAACTATTTAAAAATGTTCATTATGTTTAGGCTCATTGTTTTTTATTTTACTTTTAAGAATAAGTGTTCAAATATTTTAACTTTTTTACTGTAACTCAAAATAATTACTTTTAAGGTGTTCACTGTCACTTTTAAGGTGTTACTTTTAAGGTGTTCACTTGGGGGAAAGGAATAATAAAAATAATAAAACATTTTTAGTACTTTTTCCACATAAAATTTATTAGATCAGGACCGGTTTCGCTCACGATGAGCATTGTCAACTGATTGGATTTTCCAAACTCAATTTTGGTTGACAGACATTAAGATTTATTTATTATATACACTTATTGTTGGTTTTTACTTTTTTAATGATAATTCATACTTAATTGGTTTTTGTTAATAGTTTTCATTGCTAAGCGGTGTTCAAATTTTTATTTATAGTTTATTTTCCTTGTATTTTGCTTCAATTCTTTTGCTTGGTTGTAATACCAATTGTTTGTCATACCTTGTTTTTCTCACTTAACTTTTGTATAAATATCACTGTTTCATTGTATTTATTATCAGTTGACAATGCTCATCATGAGCGAAACCGGTCCTGATCTAATAAATTTTATGTGGAAAAAGTACTAAAAATGTTTTATTATTTTTATTCAAAATAATTAATCACAGTTAATGTTAATTATAAAAATATTTAACGAATATAATTTTATTATGAGCATGGTTTCATCAAACTTTAGTCATTGGTCCCGTCGATGTTTATGAACGTTCGGATATTTTCATGTGAAAATGCTTAGGTCATGGGTTTTAACCTTTTTGTGTTAACGGGCGCATTTCAGACAGGATACAAGTGGCGAATGCTCCCTGGATTTGTAAAAAAACACGATTTCAGTAATATGTGTTACTAATTATATATTTTTTGTTTTTTATTATAACATACTTTGAAAGGATGCATAGGAACAGCTTCGCGTGGACAGGGTTAAGAACCAATGGCTTTAGAATTTGAACTAGGCTGTCGAATGTGACTTCAATATCAAATTGAATCATTAATATTAAAATAACCTATACCTATATATATAATTATATATAAAAGACCTTACATTTGAATGACTTAGAATTAAATAAACTTTCGGTTAGATCATTTCCACTTATAGTGTAGGCCCCCATTAAGCTCTGTTTGGCTACAATATTTTATTTTTGAAATAAAATAAAATATTATATGCACGGATGGTTGTGATATATACATATATATTAAATATTTATTTTGCTATTTTTTCAACAAAATCAAAAATCAAGTCACTTGTATCAGCAATTATTTTTAATCCAAATGCGTTGCGGCCATGACAGGTGAAGAATGACATTACTCCTGTGACACTAGCGCCTTCTCTATGCAGACAACTTACTTAGATCTGTGCTGTACGAAAAAGCCTTATTGAAGATCGCCATAAATACATTCACATAAATATGATGTAATAAACACTTTTGAAAAATCATTTTGTTTAATAATGTAATATTTTTAAATTAGGATTCCGTAATCGACTGGGCACGCGATCACAGAATGCATCACAAGTACAGTGAGACGGATGCCGACCCTCATAACGCTACTAGAGGTTTCTTCTTCTCTCACGTTGGCTGGTTGCTGTGCAAGAAACATCCGGAGATCAAAGCCAAAGGTCACACAATCGACTTCAGTGACCTGTTTTCTGACCCTGTCTTAAGCTTCCAAAAAAGGTGAGATAAAAACGATCTATCAATAAATGATATAACATTATCATTCCACACTATCTGCAATTGGCTAAGCCGTTGTTATTCATGCAAGGTTATCATCAATTATTGTAGAGCGTGTGTTTATAAGAGCATACAATTTAGGTTGAACGTGTTTGTACCATGTCCGTATCAACATAAATATGTTACATATATCGTATATGGATGAAACTAATGAATCATCTGACTAACAGTAAAAGCTTGTAAGTCTGACACTTGATCATAGATACGATACGAAAGGAAGAATGAGACCGAAAAGTGTAGGGACTGTTGTAATCAAGGTGGCCAAACATGGTTCCAGAACATATCATGGAACATAAAATTTACCCGTATCGTAAAACATTTCAGGTGACCCGAGATAGGTTCACGTGTTCACGATCTGGTAGCGAGTGCAAACGTGAAACCCGGGGAACATGCGCGTTGCGCGCGCAGCTGTAGACGAACTGTCAAAGTATGTTTTGTCATGGCTTCGTACCAAAGCTAGAAAACATTGTAGAATACGTATAATTATAATTATAAAAACCGAATACTATTCGCGAGAATATATACATAGACAGCACTCGTGGACATCAACTCATCGAGCGTCATTTTAGAGATCTATTATCAACTTTGAAACGTCTACCTATTGTGAGTTGTGACAACTGTCAAAATAAACAATATAATCTGTCATAATAGATGATATAATAATTGTATTTTCATTGTAGAAAGCTTATAAACATTAGTAATAAACTTTACTCGCATTGTTTGCATCCAATAAAATCAAATAACATTCGTTCGGACGCAACACTGACCAACACAACGTCAATGGGTGACGTTTCTGTGAGCCCTCGTGTGTTCAAGAACATGTTCTGGAACATAGTTCCTGAGAAATTACGTAGATGTTCAGGATCATGTCCCGGAACCTTTGTTCCTAGGTGTATGGGCTCTATCATCACCGTATCTACGTAACGTAGTATTGAATATGGTTGGCAAAACGGAATAAATATGTTATAATACAGAAATCAATGTATACAAATTTCCATTCAAATGATTAGAGCGTTTATCGAGTACGCCAAAAGCCTCATTCCAATATTGGATTGACGAAAATATTTATTTCATTAAATATAATATTTATATGAAGAGTAGTCATCGCGTGTCTTTAGTGACAAGAAATATGGAAGCGTACAATTAACAATTGAAATATGATTTTGAATTACCATTAAGCACCCTTAGCCGGGAGTATTAATTGTTAATTAAGCATTGATTTTTGGGTTGTTTAATAATTGATAGTAATCTATTATTTCGTTATTATAATTTAGAGTGTCTTTAAATTGATAAGATTAGCTTACAAATAAATTCGGCTTACTAATTATGTGCAGTTGTTGAAGAATGGGCAAAGACTTACTTGTTAATGAACTTTATTTGAAAATAAAAAATATAGCATAACCTTGCAGCCATAAGAAATCGTTGCCTCAAGTTATAAAATACGCATCTGAATCTGAATACAAGTTGATTTTTGATTATACTACCATCGACCCGTTATATGTGTGCTGCCGCTGTTTCGAGGCCGCCTTCTATAACGCAATGCGATCAAGAGAATAAACTAATTTACTCCGTATTTTCTTGTCAGATACAGAGCTGCACGGAACCTTGTAACTATGTGTTAGCACTAATGTGTTTAAGAAAATATTTAATTTAACCGGTCTGAATTTATATTACATTGCTCATAATTCATATTAAATGATCATAATATATCGGTCAGTGTACAGAAGGCAGAATGAATAATTAATGGTCATAATTTAAATGAAATAAAAAAGCCTAACCCAACTTAAATGATTGTAAAATCTGACAGTGTAATATTTTTACTCTGACCGTTCATATTTTTATTATGACCAAACATTGAATTTTATTCAGACCGAAAGTTTATTTGAATTCTGACCAAAAATTTATTTAAACTGGCCATTTATTTTGTTCTCATTTTTTAATGATTGATACGATCCTGGAAAAATGGTTAAATAGTGGATTGACCTTAAAAATAATACAATATAACAACAATAAGACAGTAGCACTTCACGAAATTCAATTTAAGCAGTTGAAGTGTAAAAAATGTTTAGAAATGTGTATAATTAATTAAATATTAATATCTTATAAGAAATGTATTAATTATGAAAAGGTTTGAATAAACATCTACATTTTAATACCTGTCTTAAACACTGTTATTTTTCAATTCCGATAATTTAAATTGACTGAACTTTTATAAAGATCAATAATTAAAGTAAAAATACAAGGGAAGAACAAGATGAAACTAAGGAATGCTTACACCATGCGAGGAAGTATGCATTTTTTTCGAAATCGAGTCGTAAAATATGATATTTCGTTGAGTTTTAAAACTAATAGTTTTACGATGTAAAAACTGTAAACCTGAATCGTGTAAAAACTAATGCAAAATTAATTTGATATCCAAACTAGAATATTGTTTACATCATTTTCAAGATCAGTTGATTTCAAAATCTCGTTTTGTAGAATGATAGCCATTTTACCCATGAGCCGTTTTAAGCAACAAAAATATTTTGGACTTCGTAGCCTAGCTGGAAACGCTTTGCTCTTGGGGTCAGATAGTTTCGAATCGAATGTACGGCAACATTTTAAATCTTGGACATGTTTTTACTTCAAGATGCAGAAAAATGCAGGCTTATTTGCTATATCCGTGTAATATTTTAAAAGATGATTATTAATTTCATACATATGCAGCGAAAAATTAAAAAAAAAAAAAAAAAAATAAACAAACAAATCTGATAAATAAGCATAACTGTTTTTTTTTAAATATAAAATAAAAATATTTAATACAGCAAAATAATTGTGAAAAACAAAAAAATATCTAACATGTGCGAATTATTATTGTATGGTTAATGTGACGTTTTGTATTTCTCTTTGATTATGTTAAAAAGAACATTACAATGCATAATTAATGTTGTGTTAATTCTTTTAAGAAATCAATTATAGTGTTAAAAAGTTAATGAGACGGAAGTGAACCTTAGTCCACGACCGCACGTGTCGCACGCAGTCGTTTAAATTTTTGATTATTACTGGAATTTACAGTTTAAGAATAACTTATATTATGGGTAATGACGTATAAAAATTAAAATAAATATTTTTTAATTTGTTTAATGTGTATTTTTTTTTTTAAATACATGCAATATATTGATTGACATTGCTCTTTATTTATTTTTGAGCGATTTTCATTTATTGTGAGAAATTTCTACTTTTGTTCACGACGTTATACCCCAAGAATAAATCCCCACTAATAAAAGTCATTAAGACCAACGGCAGTATGATTAACTCGACGTAAACAGGTAGGTAGAATTAAATAAAAACCATCGCTTAAGTTGTTGTGAAAACGTTTATTTGGGAATTTACAATCATTAAAGTTCAGTCACATACAATATATATATTTTTTTAACCATGTCCGCTCCCAATGTGGAGCATATGGACTCCTAATGGAGCTTATCTCAACAGAAGTGTTTCTACGAGAACTGTTTGTTACTCAGTTGCTCAACCTCTCTTTTTCCAAGGAGAGTAGGGATAGAAGGATAGGGCTAAGACAGGATTAGTGGTAAGCTAATCGCTCTCGATACGCCCCGTTCATAGGATGGGATGGGTGAGAGGGGGGAATTCAAGACATCACATACATCCATGCCTTTGAACAGAAATTCATAAATCGATTGAAAAATCAATTTATAAAACTGTCCGTACCGGGATTTGAACTCGGGTCCTCTGTAGCCGAAGCCAACAACGTTGACCACTCGACCACACAAGCGGTGTTTATATTTAAAAAACAAAATTTTGAATTATTACAATAAACAATAACTATTATAATACCTAGCTGCTCACACGATTTTATAAAAGTTGAGAAAATGTATGCTTAAATCCGCGCGGAGAACAAAATAAATTTAATTTTCGTCGAGATGGAAAAAATCAGTTCTTTCATCTCGGACAAAAATCCGCAAAAGAAAAAAAAACTACAAGTGAATCTAAATTAAAGGTCTCTGGAAGCAAGTTCCAGGACTGGGAAGTGTCTCTCACACACGTGTTCGGTTCGTGCCTCAAAAAGCAAGAAAGAAAGAAACAAAAATCGTATCGGGTATCGAAAAACAATGTTGTCATTTAAGGCCATAAACAATAAAACAATCGATATTACTGGTTACACGATAACAAAATTTAAACGTAATTAATTTAGCTGCAAATTTTAAATGTCTGCCAGTTTTCATCGCAAAAGTGGTAGTAGGAGCGTGTGACTATAAGTCATACCGTATCAATATGTATTATAATTTTGAACCTACACATCGCCGAGCTCTAAAATATGGTGGTTGCTTT
Organism: Himalopsyche tibetana; assembly: GCA_030503985.1. Lineage (NCBI taxonomy): Eukaryota > Metazoa > Arthropoda > Insecta > Trichoptera > Rhyacophilidae > Himalopsyche > Himalopsyche tibetana. The sequence continues at coordinate 3,022,548 of JAPJYX010000009.1, read as the reverse complement.
TCAATTCGGTTCCCTGTCAAGAAAATTAATCCCTTAATAAAACCTTTAAAAGAATATATTCGATATTTTTAAAAAATAAAATACGTGTAATTTATTTATGCCGTTTGCGTGGTTGTGTGGTCAACGTCGATGGTTTCAGTTACGGATGTCACGGGCTCGAACTAGAGACTCGACATCTTAACTACTCGAGTATCGAGTAGTAAAATTTTAAAATACTCGGGTATACTCGAGTTGTATCAGATTTACTAAAATATATATTATTAATTCAAATTTGTGTATGTAAATAGATGATAAATAAGCCTATTTAATTTCATTAATAAAAATAATGAGACTGGCGGACTCAATTGCTTTGATTTTTAGAAAGTTTTCACGTAAACATCTAAAATACACGTAGTACAATAGTAATTACTTTGTTTATCAATTAGTTTTTAATTGGCTTACCCAATTTTGATTATAAAAATCCAGGCCACCACAATACACAGCACAGCATGGAAAATGTCGGTACTTCTCTCTCAAAGATTCACAAGGAACTTACATTTACAAATGTTTTCATTTTAATTTCCACTGACGGATTAGTAAAATCCATAAACAGGGCAACTAATTACCGTAACAGGGATGGTGAACTTAGGCATTAAAAGAATGGTATTTTATGCAATATATTATTATAAAAAATATAAAATGAAAATAAACAATGCGAGGTAGGTTTCGCAAAAATGCTCGCGGGTCACGGGTTCGCAACTCAGTGTAGTGCAACTTTTCAAATAATATTTTACTACAATTAAAATTTGCATTATAAATTATAAATTAATACTACTTCTTACAGGCTAGTTAGTTAGTTGGTTACATTATAGGTTGAGCGACTGAGTAACAAACAGTTCTCGTCGAAAAAACTTATATTGAGATACCTCCATTAGGAGGCTATATTCTCCACGGCGTTCAAGTTTGAAAGGCGAAACCCGGGTCGTTAGTGACAAAATTTGTGTGAATGTATATAATTTGAACGATTCAAATTTAATGATTTTTATGTTTAAAAGCACGGAATATTCCGTGTACAGAAGGTTCTGCGAACGGAAGAATCTATATTTAGAAGAATCGGTGTACGGAGTATTCGTGTACGAATAATTCGTGTTCGAAAGAATCACCAAAACCTGCAAAAAACTACCTAAGCTTAAATTTTTAGCTCATTTTCAGCGCGTAAAACGAAGTGGTCTGGAGTAAGGCATCCAATCCCGGGATCCCGTTCAATTTTTTGATCCCGAAATTCTGGGATTGAGATGGCTGCGATCCTGGGATTTCGGGACTGAGAAATTTTGAGCGAATCCTCAAAATTTACACGAAATTGGCAAATTGAAGATTTCAAATTCCTCGATGAGCTAAAAAAAAAAAAAAACGAGTTTCTGTGAGATTTCGGGAAAAAGTATACCAAATCGGGGATTTCAAATTCCTCGGTGAGCTAAAAAAAAAAAACGAGTTTCTGTGAGATTCTGGGAAAAAGTATACCAAATTGGGGATTTCAAATTCCTCGGTGAGCTAAAAAAAAAAAACGAGTTTCTGTGAGATTCTGGGAAAAAGTATACCAAATCGGGGATTTCAAATTCCTCGGTGAGCTAAAAAAACGAGTTTCTGTGAGATTCTGGGAAAAAGTATACCAAATTGGGGATTTCAAATTCCTCGGTGAGCTAAAAAAAAAAAACGAGTTTCTGTGAGATTCTGGGAAAAAGTATACCAAATCGGGGATTTCAAATTCCTCGGTGAGCTAAAAAAAAAAAACGAGTTTCTGTGAGATTCCGGGAAATTCATTCAATTGGATTCAAAATAAATCAATCCCGAAATCCCGGGATTGGAAAAAGGCTTCGGGATTGGATACCCTAGTCTGGAGATGTTTATTCAAATTGAAATAAAATCAGCCAACTATATATGTTTTGATTTCCTGTAATACCAGAATAACATCACGTTTGAATAAATTTGTATGAATATGTTATAACATTATAAATAATTCCATAAATTTTCATTATTTTTTAATTTGAAATCATTATCATATGATAGCGTGTTCGCTTGATCGCTTTTTACTTCGGTTCAAGTGTTTCAAGTGTTTTTTTTGATAATGTCGTTAGAAAGATATTTATTTAATTTATTTAGAACAGGTGATCCTGTCGTGATGTCTACAGTTCAAGGACATTGATTAAAATGACTCATTTAAATTTATTTTATGAAGACTTTTGAAGTTTATTTGAAGTATATTATTATCACTGTAGTAGACGAAGAATAAAAAGGCAAAATAAGAAACATCATAATTATGTAAGCATTAAAAAATCGTTTATAAAAACAATGACGAAGGAGCTATAAAAATATTATGAATAGTTTTATGCTTATATGTATAACCTTAAAATATATAAAAAAATATATATTTATGTTCGATCAATATCCATCTATAATGGCCTATTTGTCACATCATGGCATTCAAATACCCGTTCGAATGCATTGCTTGTTTACCGAATTTATAAAACTTATGACCCAGAGAAAAATTCATAATATCCGAGAATATGTATATTATAAACACTTGAAAAATATTACAATATTATGCGTAAATTTGCATACATAGTATTAAACAACAGACGTGATTTAATTACTGACTAAGAGTTGAAAAAAAAAAAAAACACTCTTTGAATTAAATAATAATTGTACCTACAAAATGGAGTACATATGGGCCCATTAGAAGTGAAGTGAGTCAAGTGGTATTTTGGAACAAAAAATGTTAGATGCGTTGTAATATTCTACACGTCACTGTAATATGTAATAATAAGTGGAATTAGTATATATATTTTTTTAAAATATATCACCTTTCCAACAAGTGTTGACAGTGAACATCTTAACTACTAGAACGCCAGGGTTTCGCCGGTGAGTCGCGATGTTTTTTCATTGAAAACAAAAACAATAAATATGTAAAAAATATTGTGCTAGTGTCATCTATTTTTGAACTCAATGACGTCTAAAATGTTTGATAAATCTTAATTGTTTGAAATTATTTTTAAATAAATTCAACCGTTTTCGCTAGGGCTGCCTGCCTATTGAACGATTTTTTAAACGAGAATCGTATTTTGAGATGTATTTGTCATAATGATACATTATCTAATATAACATATTTAAATTTACATCAAATACAAATCGATCTAAATGGCGAAGCTTCGATCGGTGTATTATTGAATTAAATAAAATCAGTATAAAATAAAATTTGAAAAAACATATTGATTGTGTGTTGTGACAACTCTGGACAAGGAATTGACTAAACAAGGAGTGGGGAACCGTTTCTTGTCTAAATGCCGCATTCATTTTTCTGATTCAACATAAGGCCGCAGTAAACATTGACTAGGGAATCTTTGGCCGGAAACAATTGAATGGCAATTTGTAAGTTCAGAAATTTGTGTTTTATTTTGAAATTCACCAGCGTAGGACCTTTTATTTTAGCTCTTCCAAAATTCTGAAATCCAAAATCCCAAGAAGATTACGGATTTGCCCAAATTACCAGTGCGGGAGCTTTTTGTTCGCTCTTCCAAAACTTTTCGAATCCTAAATTTTTAAATTTACGAATTTACACAAATTTGCAGAATTGGTCGATCAGGTCAAAAGACCGCACCAGAGTAGCCAAATGGCTGCAGGTTCTATAAATTTTCCCGCAGCACAGCATGTTTTATAATACTTATGCCCGGACACACAAACACATTTTAAGATTATAAATTTTGTGATTCAATCCACTTTTTATGCAATTTATATTGTTTCTAAAATCGCTGGTAGTTGAGTGGTTAATAGTGATAATTATTACTCGCTTATTACTTACTAATGACTCGATTGTCTAATCGACCCGTTATGACCGGCGGCCTTTCATTGTGTTTAAATAATAAATTACAATAAGTCGAAACATATGCCTGCGAGATCGTAAACACGCGCGCAATTCAACAGGTATTCTAATTTTCAAACAGCATTGTACAATTCCTATGAACTCTAGACTCTAGAGGTAATTCTGTTTTTGATAGAACAATGTCAAAGTCAGGCACAATTAAAACATGGTTTTCACTATGTGTGACACACTAATTTTATTACACTTTGGTAATGAATCGTTGAAGACCTTTGAATTGAAAACACTACAGAGGTCGCCAACTTTTTTATGTACAGTATAAATATTATAATATTATTTAGTAATATAATTTAGTAAAATATTTAGATTCAGGGGTCACTGTTAAATTAGTCTGAATACGTTGATCAACAAATTATACATTTAAATTGCAAAGTTACCAATTTTATTTAATATCGGTTAATGGCACTTAAATATGAATTTTAATCGTTTCTTAAGATTAATTTTTCACTCACGACATGGGTGTAGCCTTTAACAGTTTGAGTCAATTCAATAAATATAGAAAAAAATGGTAAATACTTACATCTACTTAGAATATTAACTATATTGATGCAGTTCTGATTTTTTTTATTATTTTTGTTTATATTATAGATAGACAATATTATTTGGAAAAATAGTTGTACAAAATCATTTAAAAAATTAGAGAACCACTTTTAAAATAAGATAAAACATCTTTTTTAATTTCATTTTTTTTTAAAGTTATACTTTACAAATATATACATAAGAGCTTGTCCCATGTTTGAGCGGTTAACGTCGTTAAAAATGGTTACCGTGTTTACGGGCTCAAATCATAGTTCTCACGGACACTTTTTATACATTGTTTTTCGATATTATGGTTTTTTGTTCAAAAGCATGGATGTCTGTGATGTTTTAAACTCCCCCCCCATTCATCTTATTTTAAAAATGGAGCTTAGCTGGAGTTATTAGCTTACCAGTGGTCCTGTTTTTACCCTTTCCTTCTACATCTACTCTCTTCGAAAAAGAAAGGTTAAGCAACCAAGTTTCGAGCAGTTGTCGTAGAGCAGTGATACAAAACCGCGGCCCGCGGGTCGCATGCGGCCCTTTTTGAATTTTGTGGTGGCCCTTAAATCTTTTTCTCAAACATTTTTTTCACGTTAAACATTTTTTTAATAAATATAAGCAAGCTTTTTTTTCAATGAAGGAGAATAAATCGGTTCTTAGAAACAGGCTTACAAATATTATGTCAAATTAAAAAAAATAGTTAAAAATCAACAAAGACCAAGAACGCATTAACTGATGAATTTCATATAAATTAAAGATACATTTTTCACAACGAAACGATTTTTATTAAGCAAGTACTCATAATCCTTTTTTAGCATGGCTTATTTATTTTCGAAATAACACGGTCAAATTATACATATGTTCTGTATATAAAAGGATTGAGCGTTCTTTAAATCATTTTTTTTTGCGGCCCGAACCCACGATAATTTTTTTTATGCGGCCCGCTAGAATGTAAAGGTTGTGCATCACTGTCGTAGAGTAAGCCCCGTTCTTGTTCTCGTCTTCTGATATAAGCTCCGCTATTAGCCCGTACCCTCCATATTGAGAGCGAATATTCACAAAAAAATATGGAACATTTAAGTAGATTTCAATTAATCCAAATTGATTTTATAATATCTGGTCTTACTGCAAAAAAACCGAGGCAAGAAATAGTTTTGAAAATTCGATAAAATGAGAGAGACCTTGAATCAAAAATTTCAAATTTAAATTGTTGCGACCAGAAATCAAACCCATCTCATCGTTAGAATTAATTTCTTACCACTGATTGGTTAAATATGCTAGCTATGGTGGAGGACATTAAAATGAGTGATTTAATTACAACTGTTTGTAGACCAGTCGTTTAATATGTTCATTTGAACAGTTGGTGCAAATACGGAATCCACGTCAGCGTAGTCAGTTAGCTAATCGCTATATATTTCAAAATATGATTAAGGGGATTAGTGCTTTTGAATCCAGGCATTCACAAAGAACATTAAACAATCAGTAAACGGGATTCGTTACCGTAATTTGTTTTGTTAAAATCACATGGAATATATTTTAGTTCGACTGAATTCGCTTTCTTTCTGTTAACTTGAAATAACTATAGAAGGAAAAGTTTTTTTTAAATAAAATGCATATTCTCTGATGAAGTCAGTCCATATCTTCCTATATCTATTAATCGGTTCTCTGCCACGGACGTGTTAACACGCTATACAATGTCGTGCTCGTAGGGCCGGCCGTACTAAAAGTGCGTAGTATTAAGTAGTAAACACGCAGTATTTGAGACGCGGCTTAAAGGCCACAAGAAACGTATTTAATAATTTTAAAATATCATGCATATAGTGACATCTCTTGCAATCATAGTATGATACTTAAACTTAAAAAATATTGTTTTTTAATCTATAATACATTTATTTTTAAAAAAACCTTTTTTTTGTGTTCAAATGTGTTGCTAGCAGGGCTAAGCGAATATGGCGGTAATTTTCGTTTTTGAAACATTTTTGAATAAATGATGGCGGAAATGACCCATCGTGTATTTATACGGTAAGTGTTTGTAATTTACTATTATTATATGTCCAAAAAGTACATATTTATTAGTTTTTTTTTTTTAAGAAAATCACGGCCCTCTATGCACGGCCATATTAATGCCGCACGGCACAGATCAGGTTAAGACCTCTTTAGTCTGATTAAGAATAAAGTTAGGGAAGGGAAACATATATAAAAGAAGCAATTCAACATATAATCAATGAATCTACCAACATTGGTGGTGACATACGAGGTTTTAACTCCATGTTTTAAGTCATAAGACCTACGAGATTTTAAAGTTTGTCAATATACAGACAGCATAACAGCACTAAAGTTGTAATAAAATTTAAAATGATTATTCGTTAACATTATTTAAAAAAAACTTATTTTTACTAAAAACTGGACTTCCGGGGTTCTATACACGGTCATAGTAAAATGACAACATGGAGAATTACTACACCAAAATCATTTACTTTAGCATCTTCATTAAATCTTCATAACTAACAAAGTAATGGACGGCAGCTATTCAAAAAATCACTTTATTGTAAACCCACATATTGTTAAACGAACCTGTCATATAATATAAATGTAACGTTGAACTCTAATTCCTATACGATAGTACAAAAGTTTGCGAGATTTATTGAGACTAAGTTATGCTGCAAGTTAATCTGTTGATTATTTCGAAGTAGTGTATTCAATCCAAACAAAACGCAACACATTTATGTAGCTATTGTTTATTTTAGGATTGCATATTTTATCAATTCTTTTGAAAAAAAAAGGTTTTTAACGGAAAAAGATAATTCAGTTATTTCAAGAACCATATTTTTGCGTGTACATACTTTGTTTGGTTACTGGTTTTATGCGGTTAATGTTTTATGATCAATGAGCTTGTAGACTTTGATATCAATTCTCATTTATATCGGTATCTTATCTTTTTTAATATCATTTGAAGTTTTGATATTTGAGATAACGCGATGACACCACCCGTACTGAATGTGGACTTTAAGGTGACTGCACTACATGTATATAATTATATTGTGTATTTATTATGTTAGAAAAACATTTTGGACTGTATTGAGTCACTGAACGCCACATAACTCACATTTTGGTGTATGTATTCAGAAGTTCACAATGTCATACCTTGATGAATATAGGGTGTGTTCAAATACGCCATGTGGAAGAACAACACTTTAAGATCATAAGGTTTTCCTCAGCTCATGTAAAAATCACCAACAAGATCCGTACAGCGTTTTGCAAAATTGTAAAAGGTGTCTTATTAATAAAGTATTAATTAAGTATTTCGACCGAGGGTGCTTGATGGAATTTCAATATCAAATTTGAATTGTTTGAATTTTGTACTTTACCATGAGTTTTGTCGCTAACGACCCGAGTTTCGCCTTTCGGCATCTTCAGGCATTCCAAGTGCACGGATGTACTTGAACTGACGCGTAGTAAACAGTTTGTATCGTTTATATACAAAAAATATAAGTAGATCACTGAGTTAAAAGGCTATTAAAATGTAAATAAGCGAAAATTGAATGTATACAAGTTTCAATGAATTAAGTGGGTTTGTTATTGTAATTATATTATAGGTGTCTTATTGTAAAAAAATAGACTATTGCGGATATAGTGATGAGATTTCGCAGTTTACAATGTGCAAAAATTAAACGTCATTTCTCAATCAACAATCCTTGTCTCAAAATATATACATGACAGTAAAACTGCATATTTCATCACTGTGAAATCAAGCATGCGAATAAGAAGTATTAAAATTATTCATATGACATGTGGCACTTTACGTAATTATTAATTCTACACAATTGCCTAGTTCAGGGTTTCGCAAACATTTTCTGCAATGAAACACTTAAAAAATTCGGAAATTTTAACGAAACACTGCTTGTTTTTAAGGTTGAGGAAATTCATAATAGTAAAAATATTCAAAAAAAGGCCATTAAAACACTTATTATTTACTAATTAATTGTTTTTGAAATATATATATATATAATAGTATATATTATACTTGAAGTCATACGCATAAGTAATTGGAGATTGATCATCATGAAGTAAAAGATGCTTAAATTTGCTTCAGCGTAATTCATTCATATCATTCCAAATTTTTGAGGAACACCTATACAAGTTCAATGGAACACGACTGTTCTGCGAAACATAGTTTGGAAAGCCTAGACATAATCAAATATGTTTTTTTATAATTCATTCAGCATTAAACATGGCTTTACATACAAAAATGTTGATTTAAATTTAGTAATTAGCTTGCCAAAACAATTCACTTCGTCATTTGACAATGATTCTTCAATACAAGAATTTGAATATGATTAAATTTTAAATTATGATAACATATAACAACCTTCAAAATTTTTCTATGTGGCCTGTTTAAATCTATAGCTCATGCATGTATAAATGTACATCACACGATCTGATAACGCATAACTAAGCTATGGTCAATCTTCTTTGAAGTAGTTACTCGTGTTATGTAAAAGAATGTATGTTTTTGCATTATTAATGTATTTTTTTCATTGACAGGTATTACTTGTTCTTGATGCCGATTATGTGCTTCATTCTACCGACTGTCATCCCGATGTACTTTTGGGGAGAGACCTTGTCGAATGCTTGGTTTGTCGCTACCATGTTCAGATACACGTACGTCCTAAACGTGACCTGGTTGGTAAACAGTGCTGCTCACAAATTCGGCAGCAAACCGTACGACCGCTTCATCAGTCCGGCTGAAAACGTCTCCGTCGCCGCTGTAGTCTTAGGAGAAGGATTCCACAACTATCACCACACATTCCCATGGGATTATAAGACCGCTGAATTGGGAGGATATCACTTGAACGTGACGAAAGCTTTTATCGACTTCATGGCTAAGATCGGATGGGCGTACGAACTGAAAACAGCATCACGAGACCTTATAGAAAAGAGAGTCACGAGAACTGGAGATGGTACTCATAATTTGTGGGGTTGGGGAGACAAGGACCAAGAAAGGGAAGAGATTGATTCAGCCCTTATAACGCATAAAAATGATTGATTTTTTAATTTTTATTTATAAAATAAATTGATAAAATGATATTATAAATTTATATTAAAAACTAAAAAAAAAATCTTACTGCGCATTTCAATTTAAAACCGGTCTTTAATATTGATGTAAAAATGGCAAGCTGAGAATAAGAAATATTTTTATTTATTGAATTTATTCAGCAGTCAAAAAGAAGTATATTATAATATCAAAGTGAAAAAGTTGTTAAAAATTTTAAATATAAGAAAAATTCCTATATAATTTATTTTTACTGATATTACCTAACAGCCAGTGGCGGATTACCCTGTAAACAAATGAGGCTTGCGTTTGAAGCCTCGATTCAGTTTTTTTTTTAAAACTATGTTTACTTTAGATGGAATTTTGCAACGCTTTTAAGTTATCCGACAAACAAGGTCTCCAAATTTAATTGCGCCTAGGGCCTCCTAAGGTCTTAATCCACCACTGCAAATAACCTATTTCAACAAATTTTATATGCAATGTATGTTTTTTTAAGAAAATGAATTATATTGTATAATTCGAAGTTTATTTTCAAAATAAATAATTTTTCACAAAATTTTATCAATATGTATATTTATATATCTTATAGATTTTATAAAATATTTATTAATTTTTCATTAAGCGCTATTTTTTATATTGTAACTATTGTTTTTATATTTATTTCATAAAAAGTTACAATGAAAAAAAGCAATTCCGCTTAATTATTGCGATTATTATGAACGAATTATTTGTAAAAAAAAACATTATTTACATTCAAAGAAGAGTGAACACGCCCTGAGAACAAATGAAAAAGGTGTAAAAACCGGTATTGTGCAATTGCGTAGATTGATAAAAAATCGTATAATTTTTGGGAAACATGTACAAACAGCACGAAATAAAATAATCAATTTTGTAAACATAATATTTCCCGGTATGCTAATTTTTAATCGAACTTCGCTTTATGCAAAATATCTAAAAGACATTTAAATTTAAACATTTTTTTAAATGTTTTTTTAATATTGTAATGTTAGACAGGTATTTTTGTTTTGAATACATAAATGTGATTTTTTTATGTAGTTTTCAAATTTACTTGAAAATTAAATAATATTGATTTTTAAAAACATTTTATAAGACAGTTTAATTTTTTTTTTAATCCATATATGTTTACGACAACTAGAATGATTTTTGATTTCACTGAATGAATGGTGGCTGTTTAATTGTGTACGAAAACCCTCCACAAAAAAATGATTAATATTCTAGAACAAAATGTTCGGAAAAAATAGTAGTAAATAATTAACAAACAATGCTGGCATTTTTATATGACCAAACATTTGTATTATTTAATATTGTTTGGGCATGTCTGTGAAAAATGTTAATATTCAATAATTATATATAGGGAAATTGTTATTTATTATTTATTTTTTACAAAGAACAAAATTTTAAGGGCCTCTTTATAAATTAAGTCATACCGAAAACATACCTCATTTAGTGTGACAAGTTTTTGTGAAAAAAATCTATGAGACCTATGATACCCAAAAGTATGACGGCATTTAAAGACAATCCTTTTAATTTTAGACTACAGAAAAAATGAGGAATGTTAAACTAAATAAATATAAGAGCGAAAAAGACCATGCACTTCGATTGGTTGAAAGGGATTAAATATTATCTGAAAATTACGCAGGGATTTGCTCTGTGTATAGTGATAAAAAACCAAAATATGAATTTGGTTGCCTTTTTCCTGGGTTCTTGTTGTAATGATTTTTTATATTTGTAATAAAATTGTATATAACCTTTTTTATAAAATAATCATGTCATATTATGTATGTTTATACGTACCTAAGTGCATATGAGTACGAAAAAAAACTATATTATGTATATAGTCAACAATACTATCAAGTCGATGATAATTTCAACTGTACGGTCGCATTCAGTTTAAAATGTTTCTTATTTATTTTGTATAATCATTATTTATTTAATTTCAAGAAAAAATATTCTTATTGACAAACTTTATAAGCAGCGGCGGTAGGGGGGTTTAAGGGATATTTTTTGTTTGGTTTTTAGTATGTTTACGATATTATTTTCAAGGCTTCTTATTCTGACCGTATATTTTATTCAATGGAGAGTGGCGTTACAATTTTTTTTATGAATTATCTTAACATAAACAATTTTTGAAATGTTGTTCACTCATTCGGTGTTAAGATATTTATTGAAATTTATCTAATTACTAAAGTGATTTAAATCATGATAATAAAGACTGCACCGTGGAAAGAAAACACCTAAAAATGGAGGTGGAAGGGAGGGGGGTCTCCAAGTTGTTGTTGCGCCACTGTAAAAATATGTTAATCGGTTTGTAATTTTGCCGTCGTGAAAATTGTAAGAGACCAAAAATAGTTTGTTAATTATTTTTAGTTGTGATAATATTGTGATTTAAAAAAAGAGATGTATGTGATCTGATCTGTAAATATTAGTAAAATAAAAAACACATTAAATAAAACAATATTTGGTATTAATTGTTTAATTGTAATACATGTATTTTATTAGCGACACAGTGGTATAAGAAAAACATATCGAAATGATGCAACGCTTAGTTTTACATTTTTTTTTACATTTAACTATGAATTTTAAATTTAACTATTGTAAACAATTCTACTAAACAACTCCTTGAATAGTAAACTCTTAGAAAAACCTACACAAGGATAGGCTATCTACGAGTTCTCGTTGCTTCGTCAAAATATATTTATGAGGTTGAACAAGTGATAAGGTATTACATTAACCAAATAGGTCTATCCTGCATACTCTTAAAATGCCAACCATGTGATAGACTAACAATAAGTCCTCGTTGTTTTGTCAAAACCTTTTTTGTGTAGAACAATTGATATGATATCTTTCATACTCATAAAAAGCCAACCATGTGATTGACTGACCGGTAGTCCTCTTTATCTTGGCAGTAACATTCACTTTTGGGCTGATGAAATCAGTCTTTTAAAATTATGCCGGCCAAAACGTTACAGTCAAGTCAAGTGAAGAGCGCTGAAGACTGTCCGTATTTGGGTGTAATACGGACAGTCATAAGCTCTTTTTCCAAGAAATTTTAGAAATCAAGAAAGCACAGCTGCAAAGTCTTCCGATTTTAAACGAAATATCAAACTTTCCCACATCTCCACTTCTATACCCTATATAACCATAAAATCATATAATCATAAAACCTTTGCCGACAAACAAATTATATAATTCTTGAAACTACTCACTACTCAAATTTGTTGGCATCCCCATGGGCTCATCCTTTTTGCCAGCAATGGCTTTGGACTCAGTGATGCATTTGTATCTTATATAAACACGAAACTTTCATTTGCTAAGCGTCAGTTCAAGTTCATCCGTGCACTTGAATGCCTGAAGATGCCGAAAGGCGAAACCCGGGTGGTTAGTGACAAAATTTGTGAGAATGTACATAGTTTGAACGATTCAAATTTTACATATTATGTATTTATAATAAAACATAATCAAAAAAAAGGTCTTATTAATATGTTTAAAAAAGGTGTTTAATAAGCTTAAAGAATGCTACTATATATCATGCATGTATTTTTTTTATAAAAATGACTACAATACCGTGTTAAATTGTTTTAATTGTTATGAAAAGTTTTTATCAAAAAATAATTGAAATAAAAAAAATCGGACATAAGAACAACACGCACATACCAAAATGATTGACACGTGATTTAAGAATCTTTTCAATTTGTATGTATATAATAATATTCAATCATTTTAACGTCATATTTATTTTTATTGAAAAATTACACATACGTATAAATAATAATTCCAAGTTTTGTCGGTTGAAAGATATGCGATATCTATGAAAGATTATACTATCTATCACCACGTTGAAAATACGTGAGATATTTATAAATCTATGACACCATGTTTATGGTATTATCAAATAATGGGACGAAATTGTATTGTAAAAAAAATATTTAAATTTTTCAAGATATAGAGTCTGAGCTTTTTATGCAGATTGTTATAAGGTAAACCATTAACTAGTTTTTGTAAATAATTCAATAGTTAAATATCAATTACGATGAGTATTCTCATCTTGAGAGTTTAATATTTGACGTAGAGTAGAGATGTTCCAGCTGAATCACGAGCGGTGTATTTTCAACGATAAAATATATTTTATTATCCATGTCCGCTAGCAATCTAGAGCAAATGGCCTCCTAATGGAGCTATCTCAACAGAACAACAGTTTTTTATACGAGAAGTGTTTGTTTCTCAGTCGCTAAACCTCACTTTTTTTTTCAAAGTGAAGTAGTAAGGAAAGAAATATAAGGCTAGAACAGGACTAGAGGTTAACTAATCGCTATAGCTTCATCCAGTTATAGATAGATCAGAAGGATGGGAGGAGAGGAAATAATGTGAATTGACATCACAAGCACCCAGTCTTCGATTACAGCTTTGAATTGAATAATTATCGAATTCACTGTGATCTTACCGGAAATCGAACCTAGACTTGCGTGATCGGTAGAGCAGGCTCTAACCAACTGGGTGTGGCATGCGATAAATAACATACTTCTTTAAAATTAAACTGTTTTTAAAAGGAAAACACAATTTAAAAAAGCCAATAACTCTGTCATTTCACTGATCACAAAACTTAACAAAGCGTCGAATCAAATATAATATTATGCACTTAACTTGCATATAAAATACAAATTGAGGTTGGGATTTTTTCTACTGTAGAAAGGGGTGAGATACAGCAGATAGTAACTGCAAACGACACTGACTTTAGTAAAATCTTTCGTGTCCCTTTTTTAAAAATGAAAAAAAAGTAGTTGTAATTCATTGGTTTTTTTCTCACTTTGTGGTAAAGCAAAACTAAAGAAAACGAAAGCGAACGAGCCAATGATAGTAATGGCTAAAGTTGAATCGAGATACTGATATTGAATTTTGTCGACTCTAAAACGCACCATTATATTAAATACTTGTGCCTAAAACGTCGTGAAAACTTTATAATAACAGATTAATGAATTCAGAAAATGAAAGTACATATACACCACCGGTTGAGAAACACTGTTCTGAAAGACATCATTCATTATAAATCAGTGGAATAATGATACAACACAAAGCTTGAAGTAATTTTTAATGTAAAATTGAAATTTTTTCTTATAATTAAATGAAATTTACTCACTCCAATTTTCGGAAATCAGTTGGCTTTGTATGTATTTTCTCATGCTCTTGCAAATGCCTCATTGATTTAAATGTTTCTTAAATTGCATTAACATAAAATTAAAGTCCATGAAATATTAATTAAAACAAAATCTTTTTAATTATATTTGAAATAACCTATTTTAATAAAATTTGGCTATTTTTATGAAATAACGATTTTTATGACTCCAAAATTTCATAGTAGATTTAATTAGAATTTCAGCATTTATTACCGGTTTTGTTAATCTTTTTAAATTTTTTTTTTTAAATTGTTAATTGTATCGTCAATTTATTTAATAGTTTACTTATACACCTGGCAAAAAAATTGCAATAAGATTTTCGTAACATTGGTTCCATATTCCAGAGGTGGGAAACCTACAGCATTATGACTATATTTCATTTATTTATAAAATAATATACAATCATTTTCAAGTGTATTGAGAACAGTTTCTTGTATTTGGGCCACTGACGTAACAAAGTTTCCCACATCTTTCATAGTATCAAATAAATTTGTTTTTGTCGGTGAGTTAGTTAAAAGAATGTTTCCTACCGCTAACTACCTCCCAAAGATTGTGTCTGGCGATTTTTATCCATGATGTATTTCGAATTAATAATATGTATTTTAAAAACATATATCTCGGGAATCAAAACGTAAAATATACATACGTACACTATTGATATAAAAATCAGAATTTGTAGAAAATTGAATTGTCTTATTCTATTAGCCTTTATTAAAATTGGAATCTCTTTCCCATAAAGACTTCTCAGCCATACTTACTAGTTGTGACATTAACAATGAGATCATAAGTAAACGATGTTTTTTTTTTAATTTTCATATCAACTGTGGAAAGGAAAAAGGACGTAACCCACAGTTTTTTTAAAGTCACTTTTTTTCAAAAATCACAATGTATCAAACTTGATACACGTTCTATCAAAAGGATGCGAACGGAAAACGTCGAATTAGTATCTGAATTTAGCTTTTAAGTTTGAAAAAGATGACATTGTAAAAATCTAAAACCAAGAAAAAATACTGAAATATTTTTTTTTATAAATAATTTGTTTATTTAATATTAGATTATGTCAATTAAACACGAGTTTAGAAGTCTCCAGGCATTTCAAGATTATGTAGAATTAATAATTTACATATTGCCCAAAATAATCAAAACACATTTTTTGCGCCTCCTGTAAAATTTGATATAATTACTATATAATAATTTGTAAAATGTGTGGGCTACGTTCTTTTTCCTTTTCACAGTCGATATGTTTTGCGTGTATTGGGCTTCTGAATTATAAGTTAAGGCTTAGTAAATTCTGTCAGACAGAGAAAACTGCACCGCCTTGTTTATCTAACTTCACTACCTTTTTATCAGTCATGCTTACACCTTGCGTTATCATCAACTTTCAGCATGTTCAGACGATGTCGCTGTCCAGAGTCCATCACCAAGGAAATCCCAATCTAGATTCATGAAATCATGCGTAATCAGGATTCGTTATCATGCCACGCGCTATATATAGTTTTCGCAAAGGTGCAAGCTTTGAGAATATTTAACGGGTAATGATAAAAAAAATATATTTGTCATTTAGCTTGGAAGAGTTCAAAATAATACAAATATCGTTGTGCGCTATTTTTAATTACAAACTTAAGAAAAATTCAAACATTAAAATGTAAGCTACAAAAACAAGACAGACAAATATTTACGGCATGTTTAATTAGAGTTCAGTGTAATCGTTAGAAAAGTGAGTAAACCTTCATTATAATTGGGTTGAATTCCACGGCGCACAATTTTCCCAAACAACAGTTTTTAAAGACCATTACAACACCTTTTTGTCATACCATATCATAAATTTAAATTAAGTTCTCGACTTAACAATTCAAGCTGGTTCAAAAACTTTTCAATTTTCATTTTAATGAAATGTTGCATGCCTCAAATAAAACATAATATGTACATATTCAACTATCCATGATCAGTGAAAATCAGACGTTTTAAAAAAAAATCACTTACCTATCTCTGTATTTCATCAGTAACAGTAAGTTATCACATGGCTTAAAATCAAATTTTAATGAATTTGTTATTTTTTTTAAACTATGCATATAAAATCATACGTGGATGAAAGAGTTATATACCCATATTCTATATAGATTATTAGACGTCTAAAGATGAAAAATATTTTCTACTGCAGGCAATAGATAAAAACTCAAATTATGTTTTTTTAGAAAATAAATAAATGTGTCTTCTCAAAAATAAGCAACATCTACACAGGCATACTTCTAATAAAAAAAAATATAAAGATGTCATAAAATAAATATAAGTTACACTTAGTATCATGTACACCTTAATTATCAACACATTTACTAAGGCAAAGTTACATATGATTTTACGTACTTAAAAGAATTAAGTTATCGAAAAACGAAACTCAAAACGTCAAAATGTATGGAAATCACTTTTAAGATGTTCACTGTCAATACTTGGTGGAATGGCATTATAATAAAAATAATAAAATATTTTTAGTACTTTTTCCACATAAAATTTATAACTTTTTATTTATAGTTTATTTTCCTTGTATTTTGCTTCAATTCTTTTGCTAGGTTGTAATACCAATTGTTTGTCATACCTTGTTTTTATCACTTAACTTTTGTATAAATATCACTGTTTTATTGTTTTTCTTATCAGTTGACAATGCTCATCATGAGCGAAACCGGTCCTGATCTAATAAATTTTATGTGGAAAAAGTACTAAAAATGTTTTATTATTTTTATGTATGGAAATGTATAAGATTTGAAGGATTAAAATTTGGTATTGATTTATTAATCAATTTATGGCTTACTCTCCAAATACACGAATGTATGTGTTGTCAAAATGTCTTCAAAATTCTAAAAACAAGATGGAAAGAAGGTGATTTTTGAAAAATTCTTTACTTTATAGAATTGAGGTAGAGTTCTGTTTTTTTTGTTGAGTTGCTTTTTAGAGAGTCATATGTATCGATATTCAACAGTTATGACTAAGCAATGCCATAATACAAATGAACATCCACGACAGTAATTGTTTCATGTTTTAATCAATATTTTTATTAAATTTATTAACAGTATAGAAAAGAATAACTCAAATCAGATCCTATGCTTTCAACGACATTTACATAAAATAAATAAAACAAAATATTGAAAAATTAATTTTGTAGTATATATTATTTCCATTATACAACAATTCTTATAATTATAATATTATTTAAAATACATTTTATCTACACATATAGGTACAATAAATAATTAATAATAATTTAATTGAATATTAAGATATACACAAACACTTTTTTAATCGAAAATATAAATTAACTTTGATTATTCCACGTATTGTGTTACTAACTGTGACACGTGTTTCGCCTCTTTCAGAGGCATCTTCAGACTTACTATCGCAAAGTTTGCTTAAGTAATGGAATCATACTCAATATCTCAATACAATCGCTCAATACGTGGAATAATCAAAGTTAATTTAAATTTTCTATTAAAATGAACTTCCACAAAGTTACCGCCGAAACCATCGAAAGTACTTTATTAATCAATTGTTATTACGAAAATTTCAATTGCTGTTAAAAGCAAGAAATATTAATGAAATTTATTATATGTATAAGATGTGCAAGTGCCTTTTCTATAAGAATTATCAATGTTTAAATTTCTCGGAATTAAATGTAATTGTTTGAACACCTTTGTGTTATAATATTTTTTAACTGCATTGAATAAAACAGCTTCATGCCGTCATCAAACGAAGGTTGTCGACCACATTTCAGTCTATCGTCTTTCTAACATAGACCAGTCATTTCAAGCCACCAACCTCATTGGTTGCCAATGGTCTTCAAGCTATGTTGCGACGTTCAAATTTAAAAAAAAATGTTCACACCAGTGGCGAAGCAAGAAGTTTATCCACCCGTGTCGGTCCATCATTTTATCATATTTTTTAAGAGGTGGGTTCAGTTGAAAGATTCAGCCGCAGACGATGTTAACTATTTTGTATTTATTTATTCATTTAATAAAATTATTTATTACTTTTGCTAAATTACTTATTCACTTATAAATGTTATATTTTGTAATTGATATTGATAAACCACGTCACATGCATGTTTTAAAACTAAGCCAATTGTCTGTTTTATTATGTCTGAGCTATTATTATGTACATTTTTTTTTATTTATGTACGTAAGTAAGAATTTAAATAAAATATAAACGAATATTTTCCTACACAAAAGCATATTTTTTCAACGAGTTCCAGAGCACATAAACGAATGCATCCATGTTGAAAGGAATATAGCTTGCATTGATTCTGTCTAAAAAACATTTTTTTTTCTACGTCCGAAATTTTCAATTTACTGTTTGAAAACGCCGCCCCTCAAAAAGTGTGTCCTCCTTGCTACGCCACTGCCCCCTTTTTACAAAATATTCATTTTGAAACTGTTTACATGGTTCCAATTTGTTTTCAATTAAATACGCAAAGCCTTAAAAAGTAAAAATGTATAACTTTTCACGAATCACTTTTTTACTAATACGCAAGCCTCAAGCTTAAACGCCGCTGTCGTAGGATGTGGACAACTTTCACAGAGAATGGTGTCCAGTTCAATTTATTTTCACCTTAGCGTCTACAGACTTCTTTTTCACTTACACAATGGTATCGGGTAACTTATTACATGTTATATTGAATTTTCAATTTCAAAATTTTGATGGAACACAAGTGAATGTGTTCATGAAATGATTAGTCCGCTCCTGTACAGATGTGGAAGTCATAGATGAAAACCATTTTTACGTGGAGCAGAATTGAAGGCTTTAAACGATTTTCTCTTTGTAAATATTTATCCAAGAACATTTTCCTTAACGAAGATCTTAAACGAATTCTAATTACGAAGCATTAATTAATAAAAATATAATTATGAAGCTGTCGATATATTTTAAATTAAAACAATATAATTTACACAGTCATTTTAACTTAATTAAAATACTTATATACTCATAAAACAAATGAATAAACATTCAAGCAATAAATGGCTTATTTAATAATTACACATAAAAATGTATGCGCTCATTCTTCTTATAGGTACAGAAAAGAAATATTCTGTTCTTTATTCTCATTACTTCAGAAAAAGTTTGTCAAAAATAATCATACGTACATATATCAGAAGCTTTTTAAAGTTTCTTATTTTCTCAATGTAGCACAAAAATAACAATAGTGAATTAATCGTTTATCATTGACTATTTATTGACTATTAAGTCTCTTTCTAAAATACATATATGTACATACTCTTAAAAATGACTTATTCAAAATATAAAATAAAACGTTGGAGAGATTATATAGGCATTGAATTTGTATAAATCCATTATTATGTTCTTTTAAATTTAATTGGTTTGTTTTTTCAGATAACAGAATTACAAAAATGATATACGTAACACAAAACACAATGTCTACTATGTAAAATTTGATGTCAGAAAGTGAATATATTTTTGTCAATAAATTTTATACATGAAATTCATTTCTCCAATAAGGATTGCAATTAGGGCATCCAATTCCGGGATCCCGTTCAATTTTCTGATCCCGAAATGCCGGGATTGAGAAATTTTGAGAAAATTCTCGAAATTTACCCGAAATTGGCAAATCGGGGATTTCAAATTTCTCGGTGAGCTAAACAAAAAAAAACGAGTTTCTGTGAGATTCTGGGAAAAAGTATACCAAATCGGAGATTTCAAATTCCTCGGTGAGCTAAAAAAAAATGAGTTTCCGTGAGATTCCGGGAAAAAGTATAGCAAATTGAGGATTTCAAATTCCTCGGTGAGAAAATCTCAATCCCGGGATTCAAAATAAATCAATCCCGAAATCCCGGGATTGGAAAAAGGCTCCGGGATTGGATACCCTAATTGCAATATTATTATCAAAAGTATCATTTAAGTATTTTGTATTAAATACCTAAATAAAATATTATTTAAATATGTGATGATCTTCAAGTTACATAATTTTCAATCTTGAAATACTGCTTTTTTTCATTTTCAACTTTTTCAACCAGTATCATAGTTGAAAAATTGAAAAAAAACACCATGAATACCGGTATCCCGGTTGCCATTATACCGGAATTGCACTCCATATTCACAGATGAGTATTTACTGCCTTTTTTCACACAAGTGATGTCTGCTTTATAAATAACATTGTATGAAAAAAAAAATATTGTAACATTACTTACTACTTCATTAATACACTTATTGATAATTTTTTGACTAGTCAATATTTATTTACAAATAAAACATTTTTTTGAAATAGGTACATTCCTTTTTCATATATTTTTTTAAAAAATATAAAGATATTTCTCCCGACTGGTATCTATCGCTGTTGGTTAAGCACATTGTATGGTATCTAGAATATATTACATCCAAAAGGAATTAGCAGTTTTTTTTTTGTTATCTTCATTTTAAATATTTTTTACGTTATTAGATCGTATAGTTTGTTGGCGGCTACATTAAATAAATATTTTTAGATCAATTAAAATAAACCATTTATTGTCTGTTTATTGATTTTATTTACCAGTCGTGGTAATTTAATTATAAATCTCAAAATATTTAGGGTTGCGTCAGTAAGACTATCAAAACAAAATTCAAAAGATTATACGATAATGAAAAACTTATTGAAGAATATTTTTGACCTTAGTGTAAGTGAATGGTGTAAAAAATATCGTTTTTTTTACACCGTTGCATTACGTTGATTATTTTTTTTGAAATTACATTCAGCGACATAATATGTGAACTGATTATTTGACAAAATTGTAAAATATGTCTTTCCAGTTCTGTTTTATTATTACAATCTATGTATATTGTTTGTCTACAGTGAATTCATTATAAACATTTTATATCATATCGCCGACATTTTCTATACATTAAAATTATATCCACTAAAATATCACTTTTTTCCACACTTGAATTGTAAAATTTAACTACTGGCTGTGAAGGAGAGTTTGTAAAAATCAGCCCTACTAGATAAATTTTAGATAATTTTATTTATCAAAAAATATAGAGATAATTTCATTTACAGTTTTATACAGTAAAAATAGTCTACATGTTTTTCCGTAACATTTATATATAAATATTAATTATTATAAAAACAAAAAAAAACGTGTCTCATGCAATAGTAGTAATCACGTACGATGTATCTCTAAAACGTAAGATTGACGTCATTGCATATATAATACATCGAATTGAAAGAAAGCCAGATAACGATATGCGAAATCCACAAACTTTGAACAAAGTGCATACAAAGAAGAATTAAAGATTATAGTAAGAATAGATTTTTTTAAATATTTTTTCATAGCGGTATCTATCGCCTAACTTGTGAAGACTGTCAAGTTTTTTTTATGATGGGTAGACATTAAGATATTTTGATATAAAAATGAAAGGGCATGTAAGATGTCTCAGAAGTATTTTTTTTTAATTTTCCGAATCATTCAGTATAAATTTATCACAAATATTTATTTGTTTCAAAATTCCATCTAATAAATATTAAAAGTTCAAGAATAAACAACTTAGAATGCATAGAAATTAAAAAAATCATAAATAAATCGTTAAAAAATACCATTTTGAATAAGACAGACGGTTCTCACCTTTGTTAAATGTTTTTCGTTTGGGATTTACTCTTCCGCATATTAGTAATAAATTTTTCATAAGTCCAGTTAAATGAGAAAAGCAACTCTATTTTGTCATTTATTTATTAATAATTAGAATCATGGTTTAGTTTTTTCGTAAATAATCTTATGATATATGTCTGAAGAGGCAATGCACGTGTCACAATTTGTTACACAACCTGTAAACTACCAAAGTTTTCATATTTAATTTGTTTAATTTATGAACTTCCACTAAGCTACCACTGAAAAAATCGGCAAAATTTTATTTCAAGTATATTGAAAGATATATATAGCAGATACCGCTGTCAACGATTTTCCAACCCAGGATTCGAATTTCCAAATGAAAAAATACCATTCTACGAATTGTTATTGAATGTTTATGAATCTTTATTGACCATATCTGTAAAGATTTTTTTTTTCAGATACGATTTTCAGAGATGAGATGCAGTTATGTGATTTTCTTTTGTGCGTCAAAGAGTGCGAAAGGTGCACCGCTTGTAGGTGAATGCAGGAAATGAGAACAAGCTCACAAAAGAGCTCCAAGAAACTGTCAACGGAAGAGTTAAAAGAGATAAACAGCAGCATACAGAAACTTTGCAGGAAATCAGTACCACAATGGAGCCAGACGTAGAGAAAGTTATCACTACAAGTGAAATTAAAAACGAAGGAAATCTGGGAGAGACATTTATTGCTTATTGAAAGAAAACAAAAAGAAAAAGTTGCAACTGGCCGTGCGTCCGAGCTATTTAATGACACTTGTCTAACTCATTTACGAAACATTCTATAAAGAAGGCTTAACAAACCTCTTGAGAAAGACTTTTATTATACTTGTATTAAAGCGTGGCAAATAGAGCGAATAATAGATATTAATCTTTAATTATGAATTAAGACAACGCAAATATTTTTTTGATTTACTCATTTTCTAATTTAAAAACCCACATCACAAAAAACGTGTGCTTTATTGAGACTGGATTCTTCTCTTCTACTTTGACCAAATTTGCTCTCTATGTGGACCATATGGCCGCCACGCGGCACCTCCATTTTTACATGTCTCCCGCCAATTGCTTTGTTTCGTCCCATAACATGCTAGCATCCCTCATTTCCGCCGAGTACTTTCTATGGATAGCACCCGACGGTCGTCTAGGACGACAGAATCCCACTGGTCAAAAGAAGAAGCAGGCAGAAGTAAGACTTTCCGGAGGCATCCCTAGCATGTGACCCAGCCAGATCCAACGTCTCTTTATAACCACTGACGTGACGGGGCGCTATCTTGTATAATACGTTCCCTAATATCCGAATTCCTCACAAAATCAAACCACCTTACCCTTATTATCCGACGCAAGCAGCTATTCTCGAGCTTCGTCAGGTGCCATGATTCGCTACCGCAAAACAGTACTGTGATAAAGCAAGCGTTAAAAAAATGGCACTTGGTTTTAATCGTGTACAGCTGTGTGTCCTAAACAAATTTGACTCCAGCCATTCCTAGACGAATGACGAGCTTCTTTTTTGTACTACTGTCTTCCGGGATATGTACGTCAAAGTATCTAAAACTGACAACTCTCGCAATGATCTGTTCCGCTCTGGTCATGGTCATATCAGAGTCATGGTAGGCTTTCTTGAGACCGGGTAAGTGGCATTTAAATTAATTAATTTATTTATTTTACAAACAAAAACAAAAAAATGATTTGACGTACGAACTCAGCCATGGAACTAATTAAACTCATATGTCAATGTATCACCGTATATGAAATGATGATGATATTAGTTAAAGAAAATACTGTGATGTAAATACTTGTATTTGTTTTTTGTTTGTTTTATGCAAAGCAGTATAAATAAACGATTTGGTAGTTTTGTGGTTATTTATGAAATAATTTAGCTGATAAGTAAAGCTGACGTCAATCGAAACAAAAAAAATACAACGTTTCAATCCAATGTATCAAACATCAAAACATTATAATCGATGTTTCGAAATAGATTTATTTTATTACAGATATGAAAATAAATGTCCATGACGGCTGTAGTTTCCTATAAACATGATATTGAAAAGTTTCCAATATACAAAAACGTCATATTAGCATTTTAATTATTACTGTAATTTATTGTTTTACAGTGTAATTTTTTTATAATGCAATATATAGTTTTGGATGCCGATTAATTAAACATTTGCCTAACGATTTAAAGCTTCACAGCCAATCAATGATAAGTCTTATATTGGAATTGTGGAATATTTATTACAAATATTTCAATTGAAGATCATAGGCATGTTATGTTGTGGCAACACATTTTCTCGTCCTAACGATATTTTGATATTTTTTCAAAAAATCCGTGACATAATGTTTAGAGAATTAAAAAAACATCTGACCCGTGAAGAGTGTATTATAAAATAGCAAGGCTTTGCAGTTAGAGTCTTGGTGTGTAAGATTCGTAAAGAAAAGAATGCCTTCGACTGTTTTTTTACATAAAAAAATACAAAAAGTTATGCATTTTAGTGAATAATATTTTTAAAACTACGTACAAATTTAGGAGTCACTCTTGATTTTTAATAAAATTATTTTAATATTTGTACATCCCGGAGTCGGAGTAGTGGTATTTTTCACCATTCTACAGCACTGTAAAGCAGTTTACTTTAAAAATATTTTTTTCAGGACCGATAAATTAAATTTATAAATTGCTACAACTTTTACTTTCTTTAATATAAAAGCTATACGTGTTCAATAATTGAAAACGAGCTCTAGTGTACTTAGCACTTCCTTTATGGTGCGAAAAAAAATTATCCCGATATGTTGCTGGCCCTTAAAGAATCAAGTAAAAAAAACATGTTTTAACAATTACCGCCCTTTGATGGACGGTAAAAACACAGGACGTAAATTTCTAAAAGACATGGTTTTCATTTGGTTCTTTAAGGAGTATTTTTTTAACACCGTGAGGAAAGTGTTAAGGATACCACAAAAATTATAACATATATTTTGCTAGACTTTTAATTCGGCAGTTTTACTTGCTATTATTGAAATTTTTATTTTAGCGGAATGTCAGTTAAAGTAGATTACAAAAATGCTGACGTTTCTAAGCATCATAAATAATTATTAAATGATAAATATTTTTTTATGCACTCCCTTAAACATTGGCTATTTGGAGATATTGAAATATTACAAACATCATAATCAAATGAGATTTGTCTAATGTTTACTGAAATTGAACATAATTATTACACTATTGACTGGCTCACATTTGGACAATTTCCGTACGTTGACACTTACGATGCGGGTTATACGTTTAGACATCTTCAGGCGTAGATATAAGTGCATGGATGAACGACGATAATCGACGTTTTGGAATTATTTTTTACTGTGCATTGATTATGAAAAAAATATCCCTATGTTAAAAAGTTACCGATAGCGATC
This sequence comes from Himalopsyche tibetana, assembly GCA_030503985.1. Taxonomy (NCBI): domain Eukaryota; kingdom Metazoa; phylum Arthropoda; class Insecta; order Trichoptera; family Rhyacophilidae; genus Himalopsyche; species Himalopsyche tibetana. The sequence goes on along the minus strand of JAPJYX010000009.1, from coordinate 2,996,851 downwards.
TGGATTATAATAATTTTACCAATAGCTTAATATTAATGACGTTCAATGAATTATATACAGTTCTTTGAATTTCCATGTGACAGTAATTTTAAAAGTAATTTGAAATGTGTAACATGGAAATGCCTCCTCTTTTAAAAAAGTGGATTTAACCTTTCCACCGCGTATGACCGCTATGCATGTCCTAGCTAACATGCCCTCAGCGCGCGTGACACGTATAGATGTCATGGAAATTTAAAACTCTATATAAGAGCTATCTATTGTGTTAAAATTGTATAACTTGGTTGAAAATATTTCTAAATATATATTTTACCAAATTCAATAGATGGCATTAGTCAAAAAAGATTCAATATAGGCTAAACTAATTTATTTCTGGAACACGCCGTGAACATACGTCACCAATTCAAGATGGCCGCCGTTGATTCATGGCGTTTCTCGTAAGAACTGTGCGTATTTACAAAATATGCATATATCATTAAATTATATGGGATAATATTTATATTAAGCGATCGAGTGCGGGTGAAATTGAAATTGTTGCGAGAATTTAATATTATACGCATGGTATGGTGGTGGCGCAGTGTTATCGGTCGCGCGTGGTGGTATTTTGCAATATGGCGACGTCACGCCGCAATTATATGAAGAATGATTATTGTTGAATTAAATCGAAAATACAAAAATATATTGTATTTTATTATTGAAAAAGTGACTTTGGGTAGCAATTAACATATTTGATTAGTTGAAAAAATATTACAACCTATATTTATAGTCGAAAACGCGATAGCAAAATCCGCAAAAAAGCAGCCGCGTACAGGGCATGTTCGCTAAATTTGGTGACGCGGGCAAAGGGTTAAACAACGTCATAGATATTATTTTAAAATGAAAAAATATATATATTCTACGATAGTTAATGACATTTACTCTTATCAATAACAAAGCTGAATTAGAAAAAATATCCTTTCTTGCAATGATTTTCATATCAATATACATACTTTTGTCTGACTATTTATAGAAAATGTTTTTCAACTTTATGAATCATTATGTAAAGTAAAAAATAAACTCATACTGAAAAATTTTATGTGTTGACACGTGGAAGTACATCATTAAAATATATTTCATGACGAAAATAATGAAAAAAAACATATATTTTATCTACAAGTTTTCTGTTGTCATAATTGCGTGACTAATGAATGAGAAAAAATTGGAAAAAATCGTGTATAGTCTGCGAAAGTTATTTTTTTAATTTAATATGTTAGACGAATGATTTTTTGTTATTATAAAATAAATTTGATAAATTTAAGTCGTATAAAGTTTTAATAATTTAGTGATTAGAAGAAAAACCTAATATTTATATTTTTTGCTGGATATAGAGTCTGAAGATTATTTAAAATAAACTTAGCATAATCCACGGATATGATTTTTCGATTTTACATAAAAAAGGTTGTTAGTATACAGTCAGTTTTTAATAAAAAAAAAGTTAAACAGCTCTTACCAAGAAGATCTTATCGATAAACAGAAAATAAATAACATTATCAAACATTTAAACACCATGTATATATAAAAATAGACATTCCGCTTAGTATCTTATCTAAAAATTGTTAGTTTTTGCCACTAAAGAAGCTAAAAGATATATAATATCTAATACACAGCTTTCCTGAAGTGGACAGGCGTCAATCATACAATATTATGATTAACCTGACCCATAAACATTGCTAGCTCTTTTCCCGTAAACTCCTCTTCGTCCATATCCTGCAGACTTGAATTGCTGATGGAATGGCTTCCGAGGCTTTCGGCTGAAGCCTTATGCCTATCATCTTCGCATTTGCGTTGGTATAATTCGATCGAAGACTTTCTACGGGTAATTTTAAAACCGTTTGCTTTGCTTCCGAAAACAGCTCGAGTACTACGACGTAATCGTTCACCCAGCGTGACGTTTTCTTCCCGTTTATTTAAGCTTTTCAAAAGCTCTGGCTGAAGTTCGTTGATGGCATTGTTTTTTATTTCGATTGCACTGACTGATCTGTTTAAAAGTTTATGTTTTTTTGTCGAATTGTTGTTTTCTGGTTGATATCTAGTAAGGGTTGTAGCTGCCGTGAGCCTACTCGTAGTGGATGGTGCTCTGGTGCGTTTTGTGGTGGCTGTAGGACGTCGTGAAGAAGCCGATATGGGCGTCGATCTGTGGTAGTGGCGGCGTCTACTTCTCGAACAGCACTTTTGGGCGATGGTCGTCTGAAATTTAGGAAAAACCCAATATCAATCGATAAGCTTAAAGAATTAAATATCGACGTGTTATTGTTTCCATAATCTGTAGGATTAAACGGATAACACGTAAGATAATTAAAGACTTGTTTATATCTGTAGATAATTTATAAATTAAATACTAAAATTATACACTAGAAACGAGAAATTATTTTTTAAAAATAATTGCTAAATAAAACTGTCGAATTATTAAAAAAATGAATGTCTAGAGCAAGGGTGAGGAACCTTTTCTTCTCTAAAGGCCGCATTTATTTTTCTGATTGGACATAAGGCCGCAGTATACATTGACTAGGGAATCTTTGGCCGGAAACAGGAATTTACAGTAAACACCTTAAAAGTGATCAAAGAAGAACTTATGTTGTTCTGTTTGCAGTTATGTTGTTAAATGTTAAAATGTATTTCAAACCGAAATCGATACCGTGTTTCGATTGCTGTGACAGATGCCTTTTCGCATAAATATGTTGCGGATAATTGAATTAGAATTTTCATCCGAAGGATTAGAAAATTGAAATAGTGTCAGATATATCTGCGGACCACCAATGTTTTCTTGCGGACCACACTTTCCCGACCGCTGGTCTTGAGTAAAGTGTAAGGAATCTGTTTACTTGACATTGGGAATGCAAAATTACAGAAAAAACTGTCATTAAATTAATAGTTATTATGTTGGTATTAAGCAGGTAGCTTTTTATTATCATGTTTTGTTAAACTCTTTTTCTAATAAAAATACACGACTATGACGTTCTGTTTCATAGGAAAAAAATCTAATGACGATTTGAAAATAAGACTCTAAAGAAGGTCACCAAAAAACACTTAATATCTTATTTTTCGTCAATTAGTTAATAGGGTCGCCTCGAATAGAATTTGGTAATTATCTCTCACACTAACGTCTTGGTTTGAGAAAATCTAGGAGAATATTTGTAGACTTGTTAGCTTTACCTTACTTAGTGATTTAGTACTTTAAGCCTTTGGATTAGTTTGATTACAATCAGGCAGTATACATAAGCAAAGAGAATGATTGGAATATGCTGACCGAGAGAAAATTAGAAGGTTTCTTCTTTTGCACATATACAGAAGAGATGTATTCGACTATAATTGGTTCCATGGCAGAGTGGTCAACGTCATTGGCAGAAGACGGACTTCACGGGCTCGAGTACCATTATGAACAGCAGTATTTTTCAATTTCTGTTCGAAGGCACGGCTGTTTGTGATGTATAAAAATTCCCCCACCATACCAATCTTAAAATAACAGGGTGTAGCAAGAGTGATCAGCCAGCCACTTGTTCTGTCCTGCCCAATCCATTTTATTCCTACTACTCTCGTCGAAAAAGAGAGGTTGAGCGAATAACGCCCTGTTTGCGTAGACAAAATCCTCTTAAGAAACCTCCAATTGAAGGGCATATGATATACGTTGGGTGCAGACATGGATACAAAATCTATTATAATAGGTAATGTAACTAACAACATCATTTTGTTTCTATTTATCGGTCTATGGAACTAGCACATCGATATATTGTTCTCGCTGTTCAACGTGCAACAAAATATGACGATAACCCACTCGACAGCAGTGATTGATTATAAAAATGAATATCACTTTACGATAAAGAACATTGAAAAAACATATTTTATTGACGTCTCAATTTTTTTCGTCAGCATTTGAATGACGATGTTTGTTAATATTTATATCGCGAATAAAATGCTGAATACATCCTTACTAGAAAGAAATGTGAAATCAGCGATAAAATTAATGTTTATCGTTGTATTAAGATACAATGCTCTCGAATAAAGTTTACGAGGGTGATCTTTCAACCACTTGGCTGTTGACAGCTTCGTAAAATCCAGAGCCGGATGTTCAAGGATCACAATCGAAAAAGTGCCATAATTCTTATTGTTTGCAATAAAATTGAACATACAAAAGTGGCCTTGTAAGGCAGGAATAAAAATCTCCCACCCCCTTGAATCAGTGGTCTGAAACTTTTGTTGTAAGAAGTGTAAATCGAATAGGTAGCTTATTGAAAAGGGAAAAAAATAATTTAAGGTCCTTGGTGGAATTTAAATCGTTCAAATTATGCACATTCTCACAATATTTGTCACTAACGACCAAGGCTTCGTGATACATTTATTTAATATATAAACACGATACATTTATTTACTAAACGTCAGTTCAAGTTCATCCGTGCACTTGAACGTCTGAAGATGCCAAAAGGCGAAATCTGGGTCGTTAGTAAATGAAATAGTTTGAATGTACATACTTGGGAATATTATTGTTGCAAATGTAAAGGACAGTAAATGGCATTACAGCTGATGCCAATTCGCCATGTACGTGACAAATAAAATTCAAAGAAAAATACAGTGCCTACATCACATTAGAAGTCAAAATCTTTTTTTAGCTAACAAATTCAAAAATAAATATTAATAAAACTTAACGCACATTTCACAAAGATTGTTGCTGAAATGCCCACGTTTGCAACATATTAATGTACGAGCTTTATGTAAAATAATAAAAAAGAAATATTTTATTTAAATGTATTCAAATTGAGTAAGAATTCACTCGATACACTGCGATGAATCGTGAGTGACCATTGCAATCAATGTACCTATCAGAGAATAATACCAATATATGTAGATTGACTGAGAAAAGAAAGGATAGTGACATAAGCATATTTATATATGTGTTAGAAACGTTCAAAAGCTAATGTTTTAATGGTAAATGTGGATTGGAATTTACTCGGTAGAACTCAGAAACTACTGAGAAAAATATCAAAATATTTTAGTCCCATCAATTTTATTTTATATGTATATAGATGGCTATTCCGGCCTATGCTCTCATCAGAACAATGTTAAAATTTATATTAACTTAGGTATGTATACTGTCTCAAAAGAGGTATGCAATACACCCCCTCGACCACTCTTATCTACTCATTTATATTGCAAACTATAGAATTTTATTTATTAAGTTGACTTTTGTGTTTCTCGGGATGATAAAGAAAAATATGGGATTATTCAATTTAATTAAAAACTAGTTTTTAGTTTACTTTACACCACTGTCATAGAGTCAAAGGACAAAGAATAAGGGCAGCCAGTTGTATCGAGTAATTCTCTGTACCGACTGCCTAGATCAGTCATACTCAACCTGCGGCCCAGTAAGCTCTTATGTGGGGCCCAAAATAATTATAGTCACCAAATATTTTACATGCAATAATCGCGGTACTGGCGTGCCGGCTCGACTAGTGACTGTATGTTAAGTCAAATCAGTCGCTAGTCGCGACGCCATTGTTGATCATACATACATACATATCGGCTGTGGAAAGGAAAAAGGACTTAACCCACAGTTTTTTCAAAACATATTTTTTTCGATAATCACAATTTATCATACTTGATACACGTTCTATCAAAAGGATGCAAGCTGCAAATGCCGAATTAGTATCTAAATTTAGCTTTTAAGTTTGAAAACGATGACCTTGTAAAAAATTAAAACCAAGAAAAAATACTGAAATAAAGGTTTTTCCTAGACAATTTCTTTATTATACTATTAAATTATGTCAATTAAACACCAGTTTAGAAGTCTCCGTGTACTTCAAGGTTGTATATAATTCATAATTTGCATATGGCCCACAATCATGATAACACGTTTTTTGCGCCTCCTGTAAAATTTGATATGTGTGGGTTACGTCCTTTTTCCTTTCCACAGTCGATATGTATGCACTTATGCAGTATAGTATGTGCTATATGTACAGTTAACTATAAATATGTTGCGGCCCATCGCTCACGTAGAGAAGCAAAAATCGAAATGCGGCCCGGAGGAAAAAAAGGTTGACTATGGCTGGCCTAGATGAAGGATGTTTCATTTTTATGAAAATTAATTTATATTTTATCATTCTTTATTCACTTTTTGAAACTTGAATGACGTGCAGAACTGAAAACTTTACTAAATTTCTGTTTGTTTTATAAATCTCACCAGTTACAATATTATTGTACATAATTGGTAATTATTGGTAATAATTTAATTGAATATTATAATGTTGAGTCAATCAAAAAAACCATTTTTTTTAATCTTATTCATGGATAATTTACGTATTGTTTTCAAAACACTTTGATTGCTGGATAAACATATCACATCAAATAATAATTTATTAATTAGATATTATTACTGTGGATTACAACTAATGACATAAGTAATTATATTTTTATCAAAAAAAAAAAAAAACATAATCAGCCCTTTTGAATTGCCTTGATTTAATTTTTTCTTAATGATAGATAGGCTTTCAAAGTTTCTTAAATTTGCGATAAGAATGATTGGTTGTTTTCAAGAAAAAAACACAGAAGACAAAAGAATTTGCGCTAATCAATGAATGATTAATCTGTTTTTGTATTTTATAAAAAAATGAAAATATCTCGTGACAACGAAAAGTGTACAAACTACACACGTGATAATAAAAAATATTGTAAGAAATTGATTCTTAACAAAGGTTTATTAATAAATATATGTTAATTAAAAAAATAGCGATTTTAAATAAATGTAAAATAGCTCAGATGATTGGAAGAGCACTAGTTGTTGAATGGATGGTGATGAATGACAATATTACAAATAGCAATGTCATTCGAAACAAATACGGAGATATCAAAGTTTTCCAATATCCAATTAATTCAAGCCCGGATTTCTGTAACTAGGTATAGTACCACATGAATATGTTTTATAACAACAGTCTGTATTACGAAAAAGTATTCAAATAGTACAAAAAATGTTTTTCATATTCAAAACAGTATTTTGGTGTAGAAAAAAGACTCGAAATAAACCGCGTACAATAAATGACCAATAGCATAATTGGAAAAACTAAAAATTGTTATTATATATTTAAATAAACTATTTTTTTAACATGCCTTCATTCATTAGCGCATATATGTATATAGGGAGTTCCTAAAATTAATTTGACCCCGCGGACACACAGTGCGAAGAATTCAAACCATTATTTTTTAGTGTGCCGTAAAGACGTCTCGAAATTCTCGAAAGATTTTTTTACAGTAGCGTCTATTTAACAAAAAAAAATATTTTTGCATATATAAACGATTTCAGATAATTGGACATGTATAGAAATGATTTTATTGCACCAAAATTATATGAAGGCTTGATAACTGAATACTTTATATTATATATATTTTTTAATCGATGTCCGCTCCCAGTGTAAAGCATATTGCCTCCTAATGGAGGTATCTCAACCAGGACTGGGGAGTCGTTTAAAAAAATACGACTCCTACTCCGAATCCGAGGAAATTGTTCAAAAATTTCTCATATGTATTCCATCGGATTGTCTTTAGTCAGCCAAGAATGCAATGTCAACACTATGGACTGTTGTGGTTTGAATACATTTTTTTTTCATGTTTCGAGCCGCTAGTTTTTTACGACTCCGATTCGGACTCCGACTCCGGCCAAAACACCGCGACTCCACAGCCCTGATTTTGATAAAAGATTTTCTACGAGAACTGTTCGTTACTCAGTTGCTCAATCTCTCTTTTTTTAAGAAGGAAGAAATAGAATGATAGAGTTAGGACAGGACAAGTGCCCACTGCTCCCACTTGCACTCTGCGCCCGTTTTTGAGGAAAGGAAATGTAGAAGGGAGTTTTAGATAAACTTTATCACATATAAGACATCCTTGCCTTCGGACAGAAATCTATAAATCAATTAAAAATCCATTTATAAAACTGTCCGTACTGGGTTTCGAGCATGTGAACTCCGTAACCGAAGTCAACGACGTTGACCACTCAACCACGCAGCTGGCAATATTTAAATGGTTTTTTACTTGCTCAATAAAATTCAATACTGAATCGGTGAATCTAAAATTATAATTTCAAAATAACGAGTTAGGTATGGTTTCCTATAACCTTTTCAGTAGAATTTTCAGAAATGTTGTGCTTAGTATAATATGTTTTTGGATTTAAAGCCTCTTGTTGTACCTCTGCGTTATTGTGAAATCTTTTCACGGATAACGGAACGTATTACCATCTGACGTCTTCGTTGATTCCTTCTTAGTAAAGAAATATCCAGAAAAAAATATTTTGCATTCGTATCGTAACAACCAGGTATTTTAAATAATACCATATATTTTTGGCTGTACAACTTATGCTTAGTAATGCACCAAACATTTTGAAATTTTGAAATCAGCTGGAGTTGATACGATAATAAAAATCAATCCAAAGAGAAAAGATATGTCGGGAAACAGACTATGTAATCGTCAGGGTAATGTTTTAACTATGAACGTAATTTGAAATTGTATTCGAAATACGCTTTTTTTAAATCAATTTTCGCTTCTAACGTGGGTGTTTTGGCAGAAAGTCAGAAATCAGATAATATTGTTTCGAGATAAAAGCCATTTTCGATAATCATGAAATTTTAACACCTTTATTTATGCACTGCATCTATTACTTATCGTTCCAAACACTCTTACTAAATTCATTGTATAAGTCAGAATAAACCTGAGTAAATGTTAGCTTAAACATTGTAATGATGAAGGCATACGCCGAAATAGCTATCGACTATATAATAAGATAATATCTGTAGAACCAAAATACTTAGTTATTTTTTTATTGTATTTTTGACAAAAAAAAAACTTTGAACGAAATTGATATGATGTATATTATGAAAAAGCTTTATTTTTCAGAAGATACAGCGTGTTAAAAATCTATTTATCTGCATTCATAATTCAAATCAGCCGGTTTTTTACTAACGGTCTTCTGAAAATACATTTAAGATACGGCCTCCTAATGGAGGTATATAAACAGAAGTTTTTTTACGAGATCTGCTTGTTACTCAGTTCCTCAATCTTTTTTGAAGAGAGCAGTAGAGATAGAAGAATAGGGCAGGATATGACTGGTGTTAAACTAAACGCTCTCGTTACGTACTTTTATTTATGGATTGGAATAGTGGGAGGGATTTTTTTAGACATCACAAACATCCATGCCTGCATGATTTAAAAAATGCTGTTTGTACCGAGACTCGACCCCGCGTGATCCGTCTGGGAAGCCAACGAAGTATACCGCTGCGCCACGGAAAATACATATAACAGAAGCTTAAAGAGTCCTTAATTAATAGTCATCAAGTTCCCTATTCTGTTTTGTCATAGTTCTGTTTTATCATGTTCTGTTTTTTCATGTTCTGTTCTTTCATGGAACCAGTGTATTCATATCTCATATAAAAAAAACAGCTATAAAACGACTCTCAGTGAATCCTAACAATAATAATGAACGATACTATTGTCATTTATTTATTTGGATTCATGACCATTTCCTACGTCTTTGGATATGTTGAGCTACCGCAAACACTATTTTGAAACTCTTTTTTACACTATTTTGAAATTAATATTTTTTACCCCGAAATAGAATGTATCACTCCACCGGTCTCGGCAATATAAAAGTCTATACAGGGATGGCGAACCTTTTTGGGTCCGCGTGCCAAAAACCTCAAATATTATTTCTAGATCGTGTGGCGTGCCCAAGCAGTAATAAAAAATAAAAAAATAAATTAAACGATTGTCGTTTATCTCGGTAAACATTTGAAGATTAATAAAACGAATTATTAAATCGAAATTTTAATTCTTTCAATTGAAAAAATATATATTTTTTTAAACTTTGAAATCGTTCGCGTGCCATCCAAATTCTCAAACGTGCCACCCCGGGCACGCGTGCTCTAGGTTGGCCATCCCTGGTCTATACCATTCCGATGCAAATTGTGACCATTGGAGGCGACGAGAAAGGAATATTTTTCAAGCTTTCAAAAACTAAGGCATACTAAAAAGATATTAAAAGAGGAAAATTATGTCGTTATTAATTTTTCCCCACGATGCGGGTAGGTTTGCCAGACTTTGCGTAAAATTTATTATATTTTATTAAATACAACCAGGCCATTATGCATTCATTACTCTTATTTAATATTCACGTTCATGCTTTCAGAAAAATATTATAAGTAATATTTCCTTGCAAGTTTATGTAAAATTCTGATTTGGATTCACTCCATATGTGAAGCACAGGGCCGCCACGCGACACCCCCATGTTTTCCTGTCTTCCGCCAATTGCTTTGCTTCCTCTCATAGCATGCCAGCATCCCTCAGTTCCGTTGAGTACATCCTATGGATAGTACACGACGGTCGTCCAGCACGCTGGAATTTTACCGGTCAGATAATGAGGCAGGCAGGATTGAGGCTTTCCAGAGGCATCCGCAGCACGTGATCCAGTCAGTTCCAACGTCTCTCTATAACCACTGACGTGACGGGGCACTGTCTGGTACGTTTCCTAATCTGAATTCATCACAAAATAAAACCACCTCTTCGAAATTCGGATATAATCATTCAAAAGTATGTATTTTAACCAAAGCCAGTCCGTTACTCGGGCTGCATATACCGGAATAATTGACATGTATAAAAAATTCTTCGAGTATTCGAATCTTTGATCGTCTGACAATATTAAAAACCTTGGAGTAGTCATGCAAATTAGGGCCTCTAATCCCGGCATCTTGGATCCTGAAATACCAGGATCCCGTCCAATTTTGTGGTCCCGAAACTATAATATATTATAAACTAAGAGTGCCTCCATTTTTTTCCAGTGCCACAAGTGGTACTCAAGTTACACCAACATTCACCACCTTTAATTAAACATAATCAAGTAGCCAAGCGCTGTTCATATGTTGAACATCACTGCTTGTTCTTAATTTAAACAAAAGCTTCGGTTCGATTTCGGTTATTTAGAAAACGATACGTAAATAACGTCTGGATATTTTATAAAGACAATTAAAAACTGAAAACTTTTACTAAAAAGGCTACAATAGAATTTGACAAAAGGAATCATTATCAATATAAAAATTCCTTTTTGTTGAAATTTTCAAGACTTAAAGTGAGAGGTAGGGGTAAGAGAATCTCGACGTAAAGAAGTAATTGCCCAACTCGAAGAATTTTAATATTACTAATATCAAGTGATCTTATATAACAAAGACAATTATTTGAGAGTATTCCGTAAAATAAGTTTTATGCTTGTTTCTATAAATTGAAACGCCGTCTGAGCAGTTCGTGTATAGTGGATTAACAATCAGATAAAGGCGAAAGCAGTCGAGGGTATGTTTTCCGTTTTGAATTTCCGGAAATTTATTTTATTCCACTTCCTATAAATATAAGTTGTCTTGTGGCGGAAAGAGGTATTACACTGTAATCACAGTTTTATTCGTTAAATTAATCTTTATTTTCATAAAAAAAACATTATTGTTGAGATATTCATTTGGTATTAAGTAACACAGAAGAATATACGAGGCTACTTTAAAGTAATTGCTGTGTATAATGTATCGTAACACATAAAATATATCGTATATTTACGATTTTGTATATGTGCGCCTGATATATTGATTGTAGGCAAATTAACAAACACGACTGTAAACAATTGCAGTCGCTTGATTTTGCAGGCGCCAAGTATGTTTTAATGAGATTTACTGCTGGCAATATCCTGTCTCTTGCATCGGGACAAATAGACCACTGAATTAAGTGGCGCAATTTACTCACCGGTTTTTTTTAGACTTCGCCTTTCTCAGGACCTGCGCAGCCAGCTTAAATACCAGTAATGAGTTTTAAGGACGGTGGTATGGGGTACAATATATTTACTGAGTTTTACGGGTATTAGAGGTGCCTTTGTGAACTATGTAATTTTTATTCCACATTGATTACAATACGAATTAGTTTTATTGTATCTTGGAATTGAGGCGAGATTCATAATATTGAAAATATCATTTGTATAGAATAATAAGTTAAACAAATACTACTGATCATTGTTGAGATGACATAAATAATAATGAAAAAGAACATATTATCGTGAGTTTATCTATACCAAAACTTTCACTAAAAAACTAAGACCATTTTCATTAAGCTATTCGGAAAATTGAATCTGATACTCAAAACAAAATTTTTATGGTAAAAGTAAAAAATAATTGTATTTTAAATATTCTATAAAATACAGTAATATGTTCACCTTATTTCAATCGAGTTGTACCAGGTAAATATCAATTCAATCAATGGTTTTCCGGCTGCGTGGCCAAGTGTCAACTCAGTACGGATAGTTTTTATAGATTCATTATTTAGTCAATTTTTGACATATCGGATGTATGTGATGTCATGAATTCCCTCCCATTCATCCTCTCATAAAATGTGCTTATCGAAAGCGATTAGCTAACCACTAGTTCTGTCTTAGTCATATCCTTTTATCCCTACTCACTTTTAAAAAGGAAAGTTAAACAACTGAGTAACAAATAGTTTCTCTTAGATAAAAAAATCTGTCGAGATAATTGGGAGCGGACATGAATGTAAAAAAATGTAAATATTATTAACATTGGACTAAATGGAATAAATATGTAATTCCAATTCTTGCGTTACAAGCTGTAATGTTTTCTGCCTCATTGTCTAACTAAGCGATGATACACATGTCACAACTAGAAACACAACCGATGGAATATCGAAGCCATCAATCTTAATTTTATATTTTATCTATATACGTAAGCTATTCACAATTTTTTATTATTATTAGCAATATTATTAAACATCTCGCAATTACGCGCAATTAACAAGTGGCTTGTAAGAAGTGATTAAAATTAAAATTAAAAAATCGATAAAGTGCTTATGATTGAAAATATTGCAACCCACTGCGTTAACGTCCACGGTTCACTGTTTAAAATGTCAAAGTACTTAATAAAATATAATTGCATTTTTTCTTCAACTATAAAGATAAATGTTAGTTACAAAAAAAAATCTATTTTCGCTTTAAAAAATCCAATTATGCTATTTAAATATTTTTGAAGCTGACGAAGATACTATTAAAAGTGACTCGGTGGCACCTTTTGCTTACCCAAGGTGACATTGACGACTTGGCAGGAAATTGACTAAGCAAATATCAATATTGTCGATATTTTTCTTAAAAAAATGTAAAATAATTTAAATTTTATGCTAAATAACAGAAGGAAAATTTTTCCTGAATAATAACTATACGTGTATGCAAATGTTTTTTTTTATTAATCGTAATTGTCTCTTCTCACTACAATGCATTTTAGTGATGAAAACAACATCTCGACACTAAACTTGTTGTAATAGAAAATTTGAATCGTTCAAACTATGTACATTCTCACAAATTTTGTCACTAACGACCCGGGTTTCGCCTTTCGGCATCTTCAGGCATTCAAGTGCACGGATGAACTTGAACTGACGCTTAGCAAATGAAAGTTTCGTGTTTATATAAGATACAAATGCATCAGAGTCCAAAGCCATTGCTGGCAAAAAGGATGAGCCCATGGGAATGCCAACAGATTTGAGTAGTGAGCAGTTTCAAGAATTATATAATTTGTTTGTCGGCAAACAAATTATATAATTATATAATTCAACAATATTGAAATTCCACCAAGCACCTTCAGTCGAAATCTTAAATTGTTGTAATAGGGTGAAAATATCAACTTATTTTAGTTCTAGGAACCTAGACTTAGGCTTAAGAACCTTAGACCTACAACCTTAGATCCTTAGACCTAGAATTAGGAACTAAAATACGTTGATATTTTTACCTTATTATAATGGAGTTCTACCAAGTAAATGTCAAATCAATAAATAAAAAAAAACTAAACTTCTTGCTTGAGCAGTGCGCAAACTGTACGTATCTAGAATTCATAAAAAGTAAAAAAAATGGACGTGTGAAAAGATTATTTGTACTGTGTATGTACAAAAGTAATACATCGCTGGATCCGTGGTCAACTGGTCAACGTCGTTAGATTCAGTTGTGTAGCTCACGAGGTCAAATACCAGTATAGGCAGATTTGTAAATTGATGTTTTAATACCTAGATATAATGTTTATATTATAGACTTGTTCGAATGTGTGAATGACTGTAGTGCTTAAAACTCTCTCTCAGTTTTCTCATCCTAAAAACAGGACGTATCAAGAGCAATTAACTGACCACTCGTCCTGTCCTAGCTCTTTCTATCCACCTCTAGTTATGCTGTCTAATTATTATATGAAAATTTTCCTGAAATTTGTCAAAATTTAGTTCAACGATTCAAACGATTTAGTTCATTTTTGACGAAAGAAAATTTATCCGACATGAGTTGCAAAGAATAAAATTAGGGGGATATTAGTATGTATAAGAATTAATACTTTCCACTTAATAAGTCGAAAAAATAAGCAGACAGTATTTCGATTAGCATTGAAACGAAATTGATTTGATTTACTTCAATGAGAGTTTCGAAAATTTTCGTCAGTGTTTTTGAACCTACTGTATTTCTAAAATTTGAAGTCACATCACGATCACAGTGGGTTTGCTAATACAAAACGAGATTTATAGTTTAGTAATGGAGGATGAGTATAATCACTGATAGAATTACAAAGGAGAAAGACTTTAAAATTTTAACATTCGATTGAACTTTTATTTTTATTTAAGCTACGCATGTATAGCAAATATCTCATTTTTAAGTTAAATAATGATTAAATTTGAATCGTTCAAACAATGTACATTCCCACAGATTTTGTCACTAACGACCCGGGATTCGCCTTTCGGCATCTTCAGGCGCTCAAGTGCAATGATGAACTTGAACTGACGCTTAGTAAATGAATGTTTCGTGTTTATATAAGAAATAAATGTATCATTGAGTTTAAAGCCATTGCTGGTGAAAAGGATAAGCTCATGGGAATGCCCACATATTTGAGTAGTAAGTAGTTTCAAGAATTATATTTATTTGTTTGTCGGCAAAGGTTTTATGATTATATTTATACAGGGTATAGAAGTGGAGATCCCGGTAGGCTTAATATTTCATTTAAAATCGGAAGACTATGCAGCTGTGCTCTATTTATTTCCAAAATTTCCTGGAAAAAGAGCTTATGACTGTCCATATTTGGGTGTAACATTTTTATCCCTTGTTCCTGATTAACACGTGTCTTTCCAAAACTAATTGATTAGCAAAAATAGACGTGTTTTTTTTTCAATCTAAAGGCTGCCGTATGTTCTAATACTCTGGTGTTCAGTGTCCTTTCTGTTTTGCCAATATAAATTTGAATTGTTTGAATTTTGTAATTTTCCATGAGTTTTGTCGCTAACGAAAAAACGCTAATGAAACTAAAGTTTATATAAGTATATATAGTTTGAACGATTCAAATTTCATATCGAAATTCCACCAAGCACCTTTAGTTGAAATCTTAAATTAAATAATGATGATGAAGTAAACGAAAGATCAGTATAAAAAAATCATTGAACTGTTTCGGTATTAATTGAATTTAATTTCAGTCAAATGGTTGGCGTGATAGACTCGTGATGAACACGGGTGCTATGTTTGAAGAAATCTAAGAGCTGTTTTAACTGACGCGCAGGTAGGTTCATAACCTTCATGTGCGAATACACCTTAAAAACTTTACAAAAACTCATGCTCGATTATTCAATATCATCAAATTTTATTAAATATAATTTGAATTGTTTGAATTTTGTACTTTTCCATGAGTTTTGTCGCTATCGACCCGGGTTTCGCCTTTCGGCATCTTCAGGCATTCCAAGTGCACTTGGAATGCCTGAATGCCAAATTTGATATTGAAATTCCATCAAGCACCCTAAGTAGAAATACTTAATCAATATATTTTATATAAATATGGTCTCCGTGGCGCATTATCCAACGTCGATGATTTCCGTGACGGGTATCACAGGTTCAAGTCCCAATTGATTTCTGTTTGAAGATACGGGTGTAAACGATGTCCTAAAAATTTCTTCCAATCCTTCTGATTTCATTACAGTGAGAGCGACTAGTTTACTACAATTTTTATCCTAGCTTTATCTCTACTCTCTTCAAAAAAGAGAGAGGTTGAAAAACTGAGTAACAAATTGTTCTCGTAAAAAATCTTCTTTTAATATACCTCGATTAGAAGGCTAGAAGAAATTAAATATATTTAAGGTAAAAGACTTTTTTGAAAAAAAACATGAAACTGTTCGCGTATGGCTCACCGTTTGGGTAATATGACTCAATTTATTGAGAAATTCGAATTGATTCCTTAGTCATACAGAACATAGTTTTTTTTATATAATTTAATTTAAAAATTTAAAGCACAAAAATATTTCCGAGTGCTGAGCATGTCATCCGTGCCTGAAGGGTTAAAATTTCGTGTCTTCATTTAATTTCAATTAGGTTGTATTACCTAAGGAGGCAAGATTCGAGTAACAAAAACAATTTGTTATATTTCATGCAAAATAAAGCCATTTCGATTACGCCTCAGTTTGGTAAACAATCGGTTCCTTAAAATGAAAATTTAATCAAAAATAACAATAACTTACTTTTCTTTGTTAATGAATTCAAAATAAAGCTTAGAGTTGTATTTATTTCAACGTCATCATAATAATTATTTAAATTTTGGACGATTGAGTCAGTATTCGATTGAAAAATAGACATATTTATTTACTTCACAATTTGATAAAACTTATGGAGTTATGCATAAATAAACCAAAATTTACAGCACTTCGCATTTTGCAATATCTGTTTTCTGCGTTTATTCTAGCTAAAAAATGTATTGTCAAATACCATTTCAGCTAAAAACATTAGTAAGAGAAAAAAAAGCAATAACAGCTCCTTACGAATAGTGATTGTGTGTGTTAAATAAATAATAATAGTACAAAACCAATCAGGTTCAGTACAATTTTTTTTTTATTTTTTTTTATTCAGAAAGTAATTTATTTATTTATTGTTAAAAATTAAAAGTACAGTACATGACATAACAGCTGACGCCAATTCACCATGTACTTGACAAATATAATGAGACAAAATATAAAATAAAACTACATAATAAATCAAAATCAACATACAAAATCAAGAAATAAAATAGTAAAATTTAACAAACAGTTCACAAATACTATAACTAAAAATGTCCACTTCTCTGGGCAATGCTTCAATCAATCGAACGGCCCTTGGAACTGGTGACTCATACCTCCTAAGCGAGGTATAAGTTTTTAGAAATAAAAGTTTTTGCTCATAGTTTCGCCCACGTAAGAATATAATTGATAGAGGCAAATTATGTTAGTTAGTTAAACTAATATAATGCCGTTATTTTTAATAAAATCACGTCTTACTTTCAATAATAGTCAATATAACATATAATAAAAATATGAGAAAGATTGTAATAGTTAGTTCATGAATGATTTTATTTGAGTAAATTGTACAATTTTTTTTGTAGCATTACTCAATCTAATTAAATGTCTTTGAATAAGAAGTAGTAAAAGAATGATATATATTTCTTCGAAATTAATAGAAATGTCATGATGTTCTGACCTTTATTTTCCGTTAGACATTTCATCTACGAGAGTATGATTTTGTATGAAACGATTGCAAAATACAGCTGGTTTTCTTTATGAAAAAAAAAACGGGAAAGAAAATATGTCAGTTATATACTTATATATATTTTTTGCTCATGTAACTCTCAGAATGATGATGCTTCTTAGCAGAGTGTAACACATGTTACTTTTATATCACCCTTCTAGGCTATCACTTTGCATATATTGTAGAACATATTTTTTTGATAATTTACTATGTTTGACTGAAAAAATACGAAGCCCCATAGTCTCATAAAAGGAATTTAACGATTTTAGGCCGAAGTCAAAATATTAAATATACATACGTTACCTTGAAGTGTCCGAAGACTAAGTGTTTTATTTAGTCAATCAAGTATAATATTAATAAGCGGCTTGGGAAAAACCTTTGTGTAAGTCCTTTCCTGGTTGCAATTTTCACAGGACCTTCTTTTTTCAAACTGAAAAGCTAAGTTTAGATAATAATTCGACATTTTCAGCTTACATGTTTATTATAGAACGTGTATTAAGTTGCATATAGGGTATCCAATCCCGGGATATCGGGATTGATTTATTTTGAATCCTGGGATTGAGATTTTCTCACCGAGTAATTTGAAATCCTCAATTTGCTATACTGTTTCCCGGAATCTCACAGAAACTCGTTTTTTTTTTTTTAGCTCACCGAGGAATTTGAAATCTTCAATTTGCCAATTTCGTATAAATTTCGGGAATTTGCTCAAAATTTCTCGATCGCGGCCGTCTCAATCCCGGAATTTCAGGATCAGAAAATTGAACGGGATCCCGGGATTGGATGCTCTAGTTGCATACATTGTGATTATTGAAAAAAACTGTAGTTTACGTCATTTTGCCTTTCAATGGTCAAATATATTTTCACGTAAGAATGAATTCATTAAAGGTGTGCACATTCTCAGAATAAATATTTTTAGCATTTCACGTCGTTTGATAATGTCGTTGTGCTTACGGGCTCGAATCCAAATACTTTTTTTTTAAATATATTGCGAAGCTAGAGAGATAAGCTATTTACTAGTCTTGTTTTAGTACTATCCATACTCTCTTCAAAAAAGAGGTTTGAGCAACTTGGTAAAAAAAACATTCGAAAAAGGTTGTGCATGTCTGTTTTAAGGCAATTTTAAAATTATGATTTTTCAGTAACAAATTGTATCTTTAAAAACAAGAATAATTCAGGAAATGGCTTAAAATGTACTAAATTTATTTACTATCAATCGAATTTTATTAGAAGGTTATTAACAATTTATTATTTCCTTACCTAATCCCTGCCCTATATCAGTATAGTATATTTGAGGAGCAAACATTCAAAAAGTGTTTTGTCACACAAATACAAAGCTTGGAAAATGATGATTTAAGTGTTGCAAAAGTGACGGTTTGTATGGATGTGTCAACTTTATGATTTCATTTTAATATGAAAAAAAACCTCTTTGAACACTAATTTTGATTTCCATTCATAGGTTTTAATATGGGCTATCAGAATTGATATAAAACGCCATTTTTCAAAATTTGTGACAAAACACTTTTTGAATGTTTGCTCCTCATTTATATTGTAACAGTGGCTGAAAAACAGTGACGATTGTTCTTACTCCTACTATTAAATTATTCAAAAGTTTTCTGGGTGAGCGACGCTGGTTTCGATCATTAAAAAAGTTTTTATTTTATAATTATTGAGCGCGTGACAACCAAAGATTCATGCACACAATATTATGAACAGAAGCTGAGCAGGCCCCATTAAACACTATGAAATTTATGACTACCAACAATTTTGTCGCAAAATTTTATCATAAATAAGGCGGCGTACTTATTCACAAGAAAACCGAATTAACGAATGAATTAAAATAAAGCCGAGAAGAGAAAAGAAAAGTTTTTGATTAACTGGTCTACTGGTTCTCTTGAGAAATGTCTGCTTTTGTAATAAAATATGTTTATTATGTGGACATATTTATTAAAAAATATACTCTAGTTCTGGCAACAATTATTGCTTTTATAAATGGATACTTGAAATGTTTACAATAGTAATGTAAATCAATTTATTCGGCTATAAATTTGTGAAATTTCACTATGAATATAAATTAAATTTGATAACTTTATTATTTCACAGGTATAAAACAATGTGACACGTGTTTTTCAGTCAGTTGGATCTGCTGACTCCACCAGTCATTTCGAGAAGTTTACCGTGGCCTTTTGAAAGCAAAATTCAATTCATAAAAGCTTTTGTTTTAACTTCATTATAATGTTAAAAATTCTTCACGCTGCAGAACTTGGAACACAACCGAGTCTTGAGAAAAGGCACCATATACCAAAATTTGAACACGAATATCTTTGTAACGCTGTAGAATACAACCTGTAGTAAGAAGAGTGTGAAGCTATAGCAGGTGGTGGTATAACGTTGAGTACCCTAGGTAGAAGTTGGCAAACTCAAAGTGAGAAAAGCTAATTTGTCAAGCAAACAATATGTATATGGATTTTTTGGTTAAAACAACGTGATGAGTTTAAGGGTAAAGGTCACGGTCTACACCAGTGCTTCCCAAATTTTTTCATGCCACGGACCTCTAAATCTGAAAACAATAATCTGTAGACCTCCGAAAATCTTTTATTTCACATGCTCACATTTTATCTCAAAGAATGTTGAAAGAATGAAAACTTTCGCGGACCCCCGAGAAAAACCTGCTGACCCCAAGTTGGGAAGCACTGGTCTACACTGTCTACAGCAGCGGTCGGGGAACCGGGGTAAATTTTTGGGGGTAATAAGGAATTTTTTAAAAACCTGAGGGAGGAAAGTTTCCAATTAAATTTTGTTTGTTCCAATATGAGATTTTTTTGTTTGTTTATTACATACTTACTATTTTCATGCAACTTTTTATTATCTTCCGTGAAAATTTCTCTCCTTTTCAAATTGAACGGGTGATATCGGCTTACGCAAAAATATTTTGGGGTAGTGGTTAAAAAAGTTCCCTGACTGCTGGTCTACAGGGTCACCTTTAATTAAGAGATTATATTAAATTGCTTATTTACAAAAAAAATGTTTAATTGATAGAATCTAGGTTAATAGGATTTTCAAATCATCCCAGTTGGAATAAGCATCCCTCCCAGGCTCTCAGCAGGCTCCCTGTTAATTTTTTACAAATAAACTTTATTACAACATGATAATAAGTAATACTTAACTACTCTTCTATTATATCTAATTCTATCAATGAAACGATTTTTTGTGAATAAGCAATTTAATTATTTATCTTAATTATAGGTTTCTCTGTAGACCGTGACACATGCAAAGAGCCGCAGTTTGCTGAACCCTGCCTTGGGAAATGTAAAAAAAACATGATTTTTAATCAATTATTTTTATTGCGAGATATCGCTGTCGCCGAAGAACGACATTTCTCATGCCCTTAAGAAACCTTTCATTAGTTTAAAGCATTTTTTATTTCAACGACTATACAAAGCGTAACGTCTTGAAATATTTTAAAATCTAAAGAGTCACTTCCAAAGCTTGCTTCTATTGAATCTTTGTAGCAGATTACTGAATTAAGTAAGGCGAAAGCACAGGTTTGAAAATGTAGAAAGTGGTTTAAGTGAGCTGTAACGCTCTTGGGAGTACACTTTGATACAAGTTTCTACCTGGTGTTTCTATGAATAATTGAATTTCACCACGGGACTACCTGCCTTTCTATATAATACATATTTCATTAAACGAAGCCTTAAATTAAACATATGAAGTGGGATTAACATGGTATCAGTCAAGATTTCAATTACAATTTTATTTTTATACGAATCAATGAAACAAAATTTAGATAATTCTACTTTTATTTATTTTGATCAGAATCAGTTACATATGAGCCCGTGAGAGGTGAAGTGAGCCAAATGGTATTAAAAAAAAAATGCGTTGTAATATTCTACACGTCTTAAAGTATCGTAAAAATTAAGTTAATACTTATTGCAATATAGTGTTATCTCCGTAAAATAAAAATACGCAATCCACCAAAGCAAAGACGTGATAGCCCAAGAAAAGAGTTTTTCCAATTTTTTTAGTTGGCTCAGTGCACATCTAGTGGGCCGATATAATAAATATATATTTGAAGTATATTTCTTTTATTTTTGTTATTGTAGCCATTAATTAATTTAATTTTCGACAAACTTTAAAAAAACAAAAAAAAATACTTATTTTTATTAATATTATTATGTATTCAGAAAATTTACGTTTTCGCTTATTGAGAGCATTATCAAATGATGATATTTCGTGTTATAATAAAAAAAAAACGTATCTTTCTTTTTTCTATTTATGTTTGTTGAATAAAAACAATTACCCTGACTGCCAATGATTAATGCTAGCTAGATATGATAGAAGAGGCTACACAATACCTACTCCCTATACTCAATCGTTCATTTGCCACATAAAAATGTTTGTTTTATTACCAAGCATCTGACGGTATATTTAAGTTTTATTTGAATGAAAAAAAACTGACTAAATTGTGATTAGTGCTGAGCCGAATTGTTATTGGCAACGATAAGCAGAAGCGTTTATATGTTCTAGTAATAAATTCTCACCGCCCATCATTTCCTTCAGATGTTTTCAGCGCTCAAGTGTCAAGAGATAGTAATCGCTAATCGTATTAGGGCAGATATTGGCAACTTTCGGTATCATAATGAAAATTTTGTGGAAACAAAAAAAACATAAAATATTTTTTATAAATGTTTTCAGAAACTCAAAAATGAAAAAAGCCATTCTTGGTAGTAAATTCAATTAATATCATACCGAAGGTTTTTTTCTGAGAATTTCACATTTTGTGAATTTCCTTGTGTTACATATTTCGACATGATTTTACGTGATTACCATTGATGAGTTTTTTAATAGCTTTGGTAAATTTTGAAGATAATTCTATCGTCATATTATTATATGAAGGAACGATTTTTTTAAGCCCAGTGTCCAGAAAAAAATATATGAATATCACCGTAATATTTTCAGCTTTGTTGACATTTATAGCTAATTAATTGTTAAATATCAAAAAAGATAGAGTGACAATTTTATTGCTTATCGTTTGTGCCCACGTTATGTATTTAAAAATAAGTCGTTTTGTGCCTTGTGATAACTAAATTTATTGAAAAATAAATGAAATGTATCTGTTTAAGAACACCACTGGCTTCCGCTTATTCAACGGAATATATTGTTAGTGGAAAGAATAACAAGGAATGTTTTAATCAAAGTTTTTCTAAAGTAAATTCAACTTGACTTTACAATATGAAATAAAAATGATCGCTTAGTTATTCCACAAATTGTCAATTTTAATTCCACAAAGATAACCGCCGAACCCATCGATTTTTTTTACAGTCGTAACAATTTTTCTCACATATCAAAAAACGCTGTAGTGTGTTTCACTCACCCTTCATGATATTAAGTACTATCTCGTTTACAAAGAACAGTTTGAAATATTATTTAAAAGTGGAAATACGGTAAAGTTTTTCCATTTAATAATTTTAATATTTTTAGTCGTATAGAGTTATAATTTATGTGCGTTTGAAATAGTGTGACTAACTTACTTAAAATAATTGTTTTTGTAGATATTATTTGTGATCCTAAGACATGGAATTAAGTGTAAATATTTCAATGGTTGACCACCGATGCTTTTGATTTAAGCCTTAGGCGTCAGTTTAGACTACATAACATACGATATGTCCGAGGCAGATGTTTCCACATGGTTCATATAAGACAAAATGGTGTGTGCTATTATATGTTTGTATATATGAGGGATGATTACGACCCGATGGCCATCTATGATTTAATATTAATATTATACTGCAGTTCTAAGAGTGAGTAAAATAAAGATTTCTGTATTTCGAGTGAGTTATAAATTTCGTTAGAAATATTTTAATTAAAGAAACAAAAACATAACCAGACAAATTTAAAAAATGAACGTATTAATCAATCAGTTCTTAGATGAGATTTTAATAAAATAAAGCGTTCTGAGATTATTTAAGATTTCGACTGAAGGTGCTTGTGGAATTTTAATATTAAATTTGAATCGTTCAAACTATATATACTTATATAAACTTTATATCGGCAAATCAGAAAGGACACTGAACACAAGAGTATTAGAACATATGGCAGCCTTTAGATTGAAAAAAGACACGTCTACTTTTGCTAATCATTTAATTTCGGAAGGACACGTGTTCAATCAGGAACAAGGGTTAAAAAATGTTACACCAAAATACGGACGGTCTTTACCAGGAAATTTTAAAAATAAACAGAGCACAATTGCATAGCCTTCCGATTTTAAATAAAATATTAAACATGCCGAGAGCTCCACTTCTATACCCTATATAAATATAATCATAAAACCTTTTCCGATAGACAAATAAATACAATTCTTAAAACTACTTACTACTCAAATCTGTGGGCATTCCCATGAGCTTATCCTTTTCGCCAGCAATGGCTTTAAACTCAATGATACATTTATTTCTTATATAAACACGAAAAATTCATTTACTAAGCGTCAGTTTAAGTTCATTATTGCACTTGAACGCCTGAAGATGCCGAAAGGCGAAACCCGGGTCGTTAGTGACAAAATTTGTGAGAATGTACATAGTTTGAACGATTCAAATTTAGCTGTGAGATTAAGTAATTTTTAAAATGCAATGTGCAAATTATTTAGTATAAAAAGTTGCACAAGATACGGAACAAATAATAAAGATTTATGTGGTCATAAATTAAAGTAGAAAAGTGACTCATTCCAAAGAGTCGTTGGTCGAGCATCAAAATATCCTAAACAGCAGACCATGTATGAATAATCTTCGTACTCTTCACAAGTTGGTATCGTCATACGCTTAATTTGCACAATCTACCGACATAGCTTAGTAAAGATTTGAAGACAGTTTTTGTTACTAAAAAACATTCTTTTTTCTATTAATCGATTAAAACTTTGACGAGATGATCAATTGAGAGTTCATTAATATTTCACAGCGGAAGCCGTAATATATAAAAGATAACTTATTAATTAATAATAACAATTATTCAGTCATAATATTACAACGACACGCATCTGAATAAAATGTGAAATTTGAATAATGTCTGAAATTCTACCAAGGTATGACAGTTTAAACAATAAGTGGCTTCACATAACACCAAGTTGTGAAGCCACATTGTTATGGAAACTTTGATTAGGTAATAATATTATGCTAACGTTTCTAATAACGAATGCCTGAAGTGCCTAACGCCATTTTGGCAATTACGGATCTACAACCCTGAGTGGAGCAGCAAATGGGGGCTGTAATTTGAAATGCTCTTCACGTCAAGTGAAAGTTTATTATTTAAAAATATTTTCGAGCGTTCTTATAAGAAATATTTATTTGATGTGTTAACCCATATTATGTTTACAATATTGTGATAGATAGCTTTTCTTCAATGTTATGATATATGTTTTATCAAATCATTGAATTGGGTATTTATTTATCTGAATTTACTGTTGCATAATAATTCTAAAGAGCCTAGAGCTAATTCATCAAATATGTGATGTTTAAAATATTATGCAGCGCGTAACTATTTTACTATAAATAAATGTTTGTTTTTACACAATATTAAAGCTCGAACAGCTTACCAATCAAATCATTGAATGTATACGAGAAAGCTTTGTTATTATTCAAAACATAAAACACCTATTTTATATATAAATATAAGTATTTATGTTAAAAAATAATATATCATAATATATCATATATAATAATATATAATAATATATAATAATATATCATAAAAATAAACTGAAAACAACTTCTTAGTCATGATAATGGTAAAGTTATAAATTGTTTTTGTGGAACTAAAGCTCTGAAAAATATCTAAATTTTATTCAGAGCTAATCTAAGCTAATGTTTTTTTAATTATAATACAATGTAAAGGAATACAAAAAGAACAGTCTGCCAGAGATAAAATCAACATGTAAAGTTTTCATTATTTTTGATTAAGTTTTTTTAACTTTGCTTACAGCGTAACAGTTGATAAAACATCAAATTTTATTATTTTAAAAACTATAATGAAATCAGTAAACAACTTTTTATTCTTGTTTTGTTCATAATTAAATAATGGTTTTATTTTGAACTAGATCAAGTAGTGTTTTTTTATCCCTAAAGAAGCCACAATTGATCGAATTTCTTTCTCTTGAAAGAGTTAATGCATAAGAAAGAAATAAGCACAATAGAGGACTTTAAACGTGGATTGCAAAACAGAAGACTAATAACTGCTTTTACAAATAAGTGAGTTACTGTTTGCTTCGTTGGTGTCGATGTATTGAACTAAATTTTGTTGGAATACAGGGAATTTTTTTTACAAATATTGGATGTAGAATAATTAAAAAATTAACGATTTTTTTAATTTATTTTCCAGAGTTTTTGTATTGATCAATGATCAATCTGTAAGTCAAAGAGATGAATAGTTTTTCAATTTTTCAAAGAAGGGTAAAAATAGTCGCTGGAAAGATTTGTTATGTTTATTTTTATAAGTAGAAATTATAAATTTTGATTTCAATATTGCTTTATTTGTTTTAAAAGTTTTTATGGCATAAGTTTTTTATTAAAAAAAATGCATTACAATCTTGAGAAAAGTGTGTATAGATTTTACTGACCAACAAGTCATTGTAGATCATGCCGACTAGCATTTAAATTTGAAATTTATAGCTGTAATATTCTAGGTGTTTTGTACTGATGTGTGACAACGATCTCACCGTTTTGAGAAGCATCTTTAGACGATACTTTTGACTATACTATTTGAAAATTATTTCCCAACTATCCAAACTTAATATTTAGTAAGAATAATACGATAAGAAAATTATAAATGTTTGTTGACAGTAACCATTAACAATTAGATTATGCAAATTGACAAAAAATATAATTTTTGTTTGAATAAAATATGGAGAATGCTCTCATTTGAATTTTAACCCAGTTTTAGGGGTGAATTTAATTCTGACACAATGGGGACCTCTTTTGTGGTCATTTGAAACTAATTGGCGGTTAATCCTGCGACCGCGGGGAAAGCCCTAAGTCACGTTGATGAATGTTTTTTTGACTACCTGGACACGGCGAATGGCGTAAAAGAGTAAGTTCGCAATGAAAAATATAGCACAAACCACGTTGTATTTTTAGAATAACAACTGGAAAAATGTTATACAAACGTTACGATAACCTGCACATGTAAAACGGGAAAATTTCTTCATCATTTTCGCTTCTAATGTGAATTGAGGGAACTTTTAATGAAACATGTCAACAGAAATCAGTTTCACAAGAGTTTCTGATTAGTTGTTTAATCTATCTTTCGTAGTAGTCAGTAAGGATATATATATGTATATTAATATGACTATTTTTAATCCCATTATTTTATCGTAACGCGACACTATAAGAATCCAATCAGGAGGGGGTACTATCACAGACAGCCATAGATTTTAGAACGAGAAGATTTTTTTTCAATTAACCGTAGAGGACTCGAAGTAATAGACACTGCAACTTATGATTACAATACTGACATCAGTGAAAAACATGATCATTACAATATATGTGTATTGGTGATTTTTGTGTCTCAGTACTTTGTTTTGGGCTACGGGTAGCAAACGTTTGAAGTAAACAGATATGTAACATCGAAAGCTTAACGTCACAGAGGTCTGTCTACAAAAACATAGTTGTAAGTTCACTTAAGTGTAACAAGTAATTTATCTTTTTGCTTCAACATTATTATTTGAATTGCAGTTATACCCAACCGTATCTATTAAACGGTTATGTATATGAAATATAGCTCCTTTTCACTAAAATATATGTTGGTTATGTAATTGCCAAAACCGAGATTAACTCAAAACACACAAGTTTGCTGTGTTCGTAAGCATTCAAAAGTTGCCCTTGGTTTTTGTGTTGAAAAAATAAAATTCACGATTTTATTTTACTTTGATGATTACAAGTATTGACAAATATCGAAGTTATTTATGTCTGCAAAGCAAAGAGACTGTAAACAATAGTCTCATAAGATTTTAAAATCAGCAACTTGCGTGGGAGACACAGCATGAGTTGACAAAACGAAGCATTTTGACTTGCGGCGTATTGTAACTTACCCCTACGAGTATGTGTTTTGAATAAAAAAGCTCGCGAAAGCTTTTTCGAGTGTTTTAGTTTGCTCTTGGCATGAACTTTTAGCATTGGCAGAAAATACGATACAGTATTATTATGTAAGCTAACATTGAAATATCTGATATGTGTTTTGTACGGATTTTCGAGCCGCTGAGTGGTATTAAATTACTCGTTGTTTTATCGTTAAATAAAATCTTTAATTAATTAAGTCAATACTAATTGTTTTAATAGTCACAAAGGCTTTCGCGTTATTTTGTTTGAGAAACTAGAGAATCGCAATGGATTTATTTAAAACAGTTTATGATTGGTAGTAAGAACAATAATTTCTAAAGAAAAATAAATAATATATACCGGGACGATATGTTTATAAAAAATATCAAAAGATATGTTTGGAAATATATATCCTTTTTACAAAACTTTCATAATAATTAGATTGAATGTGAAAGGGAATAGTCAAGTAGAGAATATTTGAAAAATAAACAACGAAACAATGTCTAAATTCAGCAAGGTTATTTATAACAAACATTTTTTTATATAAATACAAACAATGAACATCAAAATTAAAAATTTGGTAAACAAAAGTAAAAAATCATAGGTAGATTATTCATGTTTTCGAATTTTGTTTTTTTTTTATAATATTATTATTTAATGCCAAAGCAAAAATCTACTCAATACATTCATAGGGTCAATTGAAAATGCTTTTTTAAGTGATTATTATTAATGATAGCCAGTGGTGTATTTACTTTAGGTAACAACGTCTTTCTTTAAAAACAAATAATTTTTGCGCCTTTCTGCCCTATATTTCATATACTAATTAAGACTTAACAATAAAGCATAATTGAAAGAACATAAAAATAACCTGCTTTGAATATTTATTATATATTTGAAGTCTACAAAAATATCATTATATGACGCGGCACTTGTCATTTTAAATAAATCGCCTTTTAATATTTCAAGCCATAAATTATTGTTAAAATATCTTTTCACTATTAACTTTAAATGCTTAATGTTTTTAATTTAATTTTGTAATAGGAAATCTACTTTTAGTATCATATTATATTTTCTATGTCTAAACAGAAATCTTTTGTCAGGAAAGTATTTTTTTTGTGGTGCAAACATTTAATGTGGTGTATGTTGTAAGTTAGATCACTAAGTGATTTTTCCTTGGCCACCCTTTTTATCAACTCGTTTTAAGGAACAGAGGATTTTTTCGATATTGTTATTAAATAATAAAATATGTTAAAAATTTCCCTACAAGGTTAGTTCATTTTTTATTCTCTCCACTAAGATTTAGCCAAAATTGTTGACTATTTATGACTTGCCGCATGCGTGTTTGAGTGGTAAACGTCATTGACTTTGGTTACAGATGTCACGGGCTTGAATTTCAGTATGGAAAAATTTATGAATTGCCTTTCAATACATTTATAAATTTCTGTTCGAAGGCATGGATAGATGTGATGTCTTGAATTACTTCCCTCCCACCCATCTTATCCTAAAAAAGGGGCGAAGTGAGAGCAATCGGCTAACCACTAATCATGTTCTAGCCTTATCCTTCTATTCCTACATTTCCTACTCTCTTTTATAAAAAAAAATGGCGAAAAATGATGATCGACAATATTTTTAACGCATCGTATTGTCTTATATTATTTTAAATCAAAAATTGATATAAGCTCATTTTCAAGTTTGTTTTCTACTTCAAATTTTAATTAAACAAAACGTATATATTCAAACGCGGAAACGGAAACGTTGAAAACATTAAGAATTATTATTGTTTACTTCTGACTGCTCGGTAATAAATCACTCAGAAGCTCCCATCAATTCACAATGGCAAAAAATGTTCACGAAAAACATAAATTTATTTTTGCCCTGATTCATCTCTTGCGCCTTTGGTGCGACAAAATACGGGGGCTCAATTTATTCGCTACGTTTTTTCAACATGTCTGCTTTCTTTGTTGTATTATTAAATGATAGAAGTATATTTCTTCTTAATTAGTGGTTGTATAGGCCAAGTTATTTAAAACACACGTCAATGATAAATTTGTACGAAAATATTATAGTTAAGCTCTAATTATTATCATTCTGTTACGGGCAGTATTTTTTCGCTGTTCAAAAAAACGAAGAGGTAAAGAAAAAGCTTTCAATTCCGATAAGAGGTAGGAAGGTTTAATTTAAAGGTTCGGTAATTTGTTTGGGGCTCTGCTTCCTTCATTTATTTTTTATGTACATCGTAACAAGTTCATTCGATGGAATCGCTCAGTTCACTATTGCATATCAAACGCTATAGGAAAAAACATTAAATAAGTAAAAAATATGAGTGTTTATAATCATATTTTTTTTTATTTTGAGACACTATTGGATTTACTCATTTACTAGTCGATATTGTAAATGATTCTAATTCCACGGAAATTATCATTATTTTCATCATAATCATGTTAACTTTTCATAAATTTTTGATCATGGACACGACTTTTTATATGATAGATTATTTAAACAATGATTGAGTTTATTTGTTTGATGTTAAAAATACAAGAACGCCCCAAATAAATGAGTATGTTATTTTAATAATTTAATATTAAGCTTTCACGCGCTGACACGACTACTGTCATTCTTATTGATTAGTGCATTTTCGGCGTCCAAATGCAGTCCTGCTCAGGTTATTTTCAGAGCTGTGGAGCCAGAGTCGGAATCGCAGAGTCAAAAAAATAATAACTTCGAATACTTCAAAAAAAGTTGTATTCATATCGCTACGGTCAAAAATGGCGCCACTGCATGCTACTAAGTTTTAAAAAATAAATAAAGTCGCGTATTAAACTGAAGTCGGCGTCGTCTTATTTCTTAAAGACTCCACATCAACGGGCATTTAATAAACTTTTACGCTTTCAATTTATATAAATTAACTGAAAGAACACGTCATTCTATGTGATTCATAAAATTGCAATTAAAACGTGCTTATTCAGTTTTATTCGTCAGAAACCTTATAGTGGTATTCGAAAGATTTTTTAATTAACCTTTAACGAGATCAATCTTACAATGCGCTGTGACGTACTGTACATGATAAAACTTTGCGTTAAAATACAAAGGCTATTTGTTCAATTTATCGTCAACAAATGTTCGCTTTGACACAGGCAGTAGGTATTAAAGCAAAAGTTATGCGAGACCGCAAAGCCAAACATTAAAAAGCACAAAGATCGAAAGCTCACCGAAAGCTTACAACGTTACGTGTGACATGCCGTTTTCTTAGTATTCATCTAGAAACTTGGTTACGCAATTATTTACAATTATACAATATTGCTCAAGTCATCTAAGACTATATGTTAATGAAACCCAGTTCTTTCAGATAAGAATCCTTAGTGAAACTTTTATAGTATAACTGCTGCTAAATGACTTTTTTACTAATAGTACATGACGTTGTACCAATCACTATCTGCAATAAGTTAGGCAGCGTTAAATATGTTCAGATGATTGCTAGGAATTTTGAAATTAAATTTTTGTGTTATCCTAAAGTTTGAGAAATTTACACATCCGCAGTTAAGCTTATCATTTCGAAGCCCAGTCTCAATGTACATTTTAGTTTTTCATTTTATTTTTGTGATACTAGTTTAAATACAATATTTTATGTAAGTATATCAACTAGACTAGTTAACGAGCGGTAAGAAATATATCGGTAATTTAAGTTCATTATTATTAAATAAAGAATTCAAATCATTGGATACGTAATGAATTTATGTTAAAGATATTGAAATTACTCGTAATTTATTTTAGAGCGAGTTTCATTAATTGTGAGAAATTTATATTTGACGATGTTAAGCCCCAAGAATAAATCCCCACTAATAACAGTCATTAATTAAGACCAATACAGTTGAAAGAGCTCGACGTAAAACAGGTAGGTAAAATAAAATGAAATCATCACTCGAATGAAAACGTTTAATTAGAAATTTACAATCACCAAATTTTAATCACATACAATATTAAACAAACAAATTTTTGAATTAACACAATACACAATAACTATTATAAACCTAGCTTGCTCACACGATTTTATAAATGTTAAGAAAATTGATGTTAACTTCTGCGCAGAGAACAAAATGGATTTTAATTTTCGTTGAAATGGAAAAATATCAGTTCTTTCATCTCGGACGAAAAAACCACAAAAGTAAAAAAATTACATGTGAATTTACAACTTAAGGTCTCTGGAAGCAAGTTCCATGAGCGGAAAGCGACCCCCCACACGCTGTGTTCGGTTCGCGTCCCTCAAAGCAAGAAAGAAAGAAGCAAAAATCACATCGGGTATCGAAAAACAATGTTGCCATTTAAGGCCATTAGCAATCGATATTACGGGTTACCTGATAACAAAATGTCAAACACAATTAATTTAGCTACAAATTTTACATTTCTGCCAGTTTTCATCACAAAAGTGGTTGTAGGGGCGTGTGACTATAAACCCTACCGTAACAATATATGTACTTTGTTTGAATATATTCTCAAAGAAGTAAAAGACGTGTAAATTATCAATTTAAATTTAATATTATATGATTCTTCTTTTGAATTGAACTCCGAAAAATATATCCGTTGCATAACACTTATTTTTGAATAAATTGATGTATGCGAAATTCAAAGCCGTTTCAATGCGCCAGTACGAACTCTGTTTGAATGAAATAAAAATAAAAATATTCAATCTTACCTTAAAAGCTTCCCTGAACTTGTTTGACATGATGTTGTACAGGAAAGGGTTTATTGTTGTTGACAAGAAGTAGAGCACGCCAGAGAGATACGTTAGAACTTTGTAGACCTGAAACAGATGTCAAAGAAAACCCTCTTTGTCATAAATATAATAATAGTGTGTTATGCACATTTTATACTAAAAATAAATGTAGATTTACGATACATGACATACTTTTAAAAGTAGTGTTATTCTTCATAACTAGAGCACTTTGTCATTAAGGAGTAACTTGATAAAACTGCATTAAAACATTTATTTACTAGAGATACGTACAGTATTTCGTTTGATAAGTTCAATACAAATATTTAGTTAATATAATATAAAACTTTAAGTAGTTATGAATACACATTTTCGTTGAAATGAAGTTTAACATATAAACAAACATTGAAACATATTTCGAAAAGTAAAATAGTTACCATACTCATTTAATCAAACGATTGCTGATAATGATTCATGCTGCCATTTGTTTTTAATTAACGACCACCACAAAACTGTTACTATCCTTTTGATAATTAATGTAAACGTAATAAATCCTTACGTTAATTACGTAAATAAACATTTGAGATTGAACAATGTTTGATCAAAATAATGTTAAACAGAACTTTTGAAATGGTAGTATTAATATAGGTTTATATGAAAACATTTATTTTTGTAAAATGCTAAGTAATTGACTATAATTTTTATGGACTAAAAAAAGCATTTGCTGACTAACATCATAATGCATTTTTATAAAAAAAATGATAAACTAAAAGTGATTTAAAATATAGCACAATGTTAATAAAATTTAGAAGCAAAGCTTTTTGTTATAACAAAATTATACGAAAAGGAAATCGTAAAATCAAATTCAATTTAAACGTTCATAGTTTTTTTTATATTCTTTATTTCAATTTTTGTTTATAATGAAATAAACTATACAATTTTGCTTATTCCAATACCTAGTTGTTTTTTTTAATTTAGTATTTAAAACGGATTCTAAAAATGTATTCAATTCGAATTAAAAATATACTATTTAACTACGATTTATTTTTTAGAAATATTAAGTACGTTTAAATACAATTTTAAATTAAAAACAATTATTTATACTTAGATTGTAAACTATTATTTACTCTGCCAAAAAACTCAATTACTCGTAAACGTTAATCTTATACGAAGTACTATTTGAATATTAAGTGTTTACCTACTTATTATTCAATTGGCGAGATTAATAAATTCTTCTTGGAGATTAATTTCTTTGGAAACGAAAGTGAATCATATCAATAATAAATTACCCTTGAATTCCTAAAAAAATATCGAAACTTCTATTGGATTTTATTAAGCGAAGCTTAAAAATCGTCAACAATGACTGTTTCCTAGTATTAAAGCGATTTTGAAAAGAAGATAAGCATTGAAATATAAAAATTATTTCAGAATATGAAACATATGGATTCTAAGTAAAAAATCACCAATTTAACGAGAATAAATTATAAATCTTCAATGGATATGTTATTAACGTTGTAAAATTAATTTTTAATATAAAATTAACTGTGTTATTTCACTTGTTGTGTTACAATATGTGACACGTGTTTCTCTTTATTCGGAACCATAATCAAACAAAGCATCGCAAGGTTTACGAATAAAGTTTATTTGTGAAGCTTGCTGTCCTCACAGTATTTTAATTGTATAGAGAGCGATTAGTTAACTACCAGTTATACCCTAGCCCTAGGTTAGGTAACAACCTTACTATATTCAAATAAAATACATGATTAATAATATGAGAGAAACTGGAAACTGGCCAGTGAATATTTAATCGTAATCATGCCTTTCAATATAATTTAAGAATTAAAAGTGTTCATGGGCTTTGTTTGTAATATTCACAAGTAAACGTAAGTATTCTATCTGAAGGATTTAAATTTCGCTGAGAATATTTTCACGCCAAGCCTTAGAAACCTTATTTATAACAAGGGTGTTTTACAATTCGATTTATTTATACCCGTTTATTGAAGTAGATACTCAAAGAAGTATTGATCCAATATCTTGAGTGACTAGTATAATATTCAAACAAAGCTTACTTTTGATCGATACATGATTTTAATTAGTACCTAATTGGTTGAGAGTTAGTTTGAAATATCAAATACAATTAAGTAATCGATTTACGGTGTTGAATTTTACGGAAAAAAGACAGCTATGTCTGTTATATTGACTCCTCAGTTAAAATTCACGAGCTGTTGACATCAAAAAATAATAATTTCATCCCATCTAAGAAGACGTTTTAAAACATATTTATATCTTCCTTTCTGCTATCCTTTCATAAATGTGCACATTAAAGTCAAATCAAATTTATATTGAATTCAAGTAATCCTCCACTTAGACGTTTTCGACAGACGCGAAACCCTTTAGAATACGGTTTTCCAACCTATGGGTTGCCAATTTATACATTAAATTAAAAAATATAAAAATTAATATAATACAATTTTTATTTTTAATGGTGTCTTGAAGTTTGAATAATTTCATACATTTAAAAAAAAATAAGTGTAATTACCTTATATAAAATTGCCTTTTCAATTTCATCGAGGTCGCTGGTCACATGAATTTTATAAAAGGGGTCGTCACCCGAAAAAGGTTCGAAACCTATGCCGTGTACGAAGAAAAAATAATATAATACATTTGAAATTGCAAACTGATAACATTTTTCTGATGACCGTTTCCGCTTCCTATGAGGACTTCTAATGGAGTTTATATCAAGATAAGAGTTTTCTGGTTGTTACTCAGTTGCTCAACCTCTCTTGTTTTTTTCCAAAGAGAGAAGAGATAGAAGGATAGTGATAGTAGCCGAAATCCATAAATCGATTGAAAAATCACTCTACAAACAATGTCGACTCTGGGAGTTGAATCCGTAGCCTCCATGTTCTAAGCCAGCCATACTTTTTTCCTCCGGGCCGCATTCCGATATTTGCTTCTCTACATGGGCCACAACATATTTATGGTAATACTCCTTTTTTGAGCTCACCGAGGAATTTGAAATCCTCGATTTGGTATACTTTTTCCCCAGATATCTCCAAAACTCTCTTTTTTTTTTAGCTCTCCGAGGAATTTGAAATCCTCGATTTGGTAAAAGCTTACTGTGCTGCAGGTTTAGTATGGCTGTTCTAAGCTAATCGACCACTCGACTATACAGGTCCTACAAGTCAACATTACACGTTGTTTTAAGCTTAAAATTAAACGGAAAATTGTGTTGTATACAACGTTCTTCCGGGTCGATGATTAAGTATCAATTAATCTGATAATAGAAAATTAAGCCACTTGAACCAACGGCAAGTATTAATTTTAAGCTTGTTTAGTCAGTTATGTAAAATTAATATATATATATATATATATATATATATAATTGGGTAAGAGATTTTGAAAATTAAACTTTTTCAAGTTTTAGGACTTGAGCCTTTTTTTTTAAGTGGTGAGAATTTTAAGTACTCGAGACGTTTGATTTCTATTCGGTTAAGTTAAAAGCAAACGTATATTTTTTATTATCCGCTCAAATTATTTTTTTAACACGTTTCCCGGAACCGTGTTTTCACGTGATGGGCTATGCTTTAGAATAGAGCCATCATTGTGGTATCAAGCAACATTTTGTATAGAAAACTCAGTAAAATCATAATAACAGATACTCAAATAATTCTAAGTCAGTCTTTTAATTATTACTTTTATTAAAAATAGTAACTGATTTTACCAATCAAAATTTAAAGATATCATAATGCATCATTTGTTATGATATATTTGATGCGTCATTTGTCTTTTTGAAGATTACATGATGGTGCAGTCACTGAGCTCATTTTCAATTTTAGCTTTAAATAGTATATAGAAGAGAATGTCAAAAAGCATTTTTAAAAATATTGTGTTACTAATAGCAGCAAGAGAAAATAAATAAGCCCAATTGAATCTACAAGGTCTCCCACCAAGCAACAAATAGAGTAAGACTCGGTACATGTGCAAATATTGTAAAATGGCTTTTCATAACAGAAAATCCTAGTAATTATTCCATACATAATTGAATAGTAATATTCTTTCAAACAACCACAAAAGGTTTCATTTGATTTGACCTTGTGGTTTCACAGTTATAGCATTTTTAGTAAGTCATTAAGAAAAAATGCAATTCCTCAAAAATAAGCTGGGCACACGAGACAATTTTACTTGATTTGGGCCGGGGCCGAAAGTGTAGGTTGTAGTTCAAAGATTTATTGGGTTTTCAAATCTGAAGGTATTGCTTACATCAAAGAATATGTAAGACATTTAATAAAAATATGAAACAATGTAATTAAGTCTGATAACTTGAGACAATCGAAAAAACTCGTATTTTCAATAACGAATTCCCGTGTTGTTTTGCGACAGATTTTTTTATAGCATTATTGAATGTTGTAAATTTAATACTTTTTATTGAAAACAAAAAAAGTTTTTATAGAAGCATTATTAGGTTGATTTAATGCCTTCTTTCAAGATAGTTAAATATTATCGATTACGTATTAAGGCGTTATAGTATATGGTTCAAAGCAATCAAGGAAAACTCAGTCGATTGCGGAGAAACAAACCGTATATATGTACATAAAAGGAAGGAGGAGTAAAGATACAAACTTTGATGGCACTTAACCTGTAACATGCCATCCTAAAAACCACGTTCCCTGCCATGATGGCATCTCAGTTTCACTGTTTATTGACAGTATTTAAACCTATGTTTAAAGCTAAAAATAATTATGTATAATAAAAAATGTATATATGCTTAAAAATATATTCTAGGTCTAATTTTCAACCTCATTTTATTTATAAATGCTTAAAATGCTTGAATGATTTAATGGCTCAACTAGCTATGAATGCATCATGAGCATGGAGGAGTTAATATAAACTACTTTCATTAGCTGTGATAAATCCCAATGGAAATAAATTCAATAATTCACCAATCTTATTTACTGATGCTTCTTTTCTATTGACTTTGTTCATTTTAAAAATCTACAAGATATTCGATAGTCTGATGATGCTTTTAATAGAGGCAAAACACGTGTCATATTTTTTACACAACAAGCGGAATAACAAAGTTATCAAATTTAGTTTTACATCGAAAATGAATTTCCATAACTGCTGAATCTATCTAAGAAAAATATTTTTTGTTTAAGATGAAAAATATTTAATTTAAAGTGTAAAACTTTTATATTTAATGCAATGAGTTAACCACAATAAAAAATGATAACGATGACAATGCAAAAATTAAATATAATTGGCATCCTCACATATTGAAATTGAATTATATTGACACTTAATTCTAGTAAATCTAATATTTTAATTAATATATCTACACTTTTGCAGAAAGTAAAATCATAACTATTTGAGTGCTTGAACATGTGTAAGTATTTCAAATACCCACCACTTGTAAACGTAGCGCGACATTGCTGCTAATATCGTAATACAATCTTGTTGGGAACAATTTGATTTAGCTCCACACGGAATATTAATTTGGTGGACATTAGTCAGGATTATTAGATTGCTAATGTCGCATGTTCTATTGCTAATCTCCGATCGTAATAAATGTACAGAATTACATCACATATCACACAATAATCAATATCGATTTATACCATACTTACAACAAAATATATATTTGACCAAAATAAACATGTCGCTTGTGAAAAAATAATACTTAGTATTTACATGACAAAAAAATTAGAGGAGACGAAAGAAACGTTAGTCACTTATTATTACATCAATTTTGTATTGAGTCGTTAAAAAAATGTCTTACATTAACCGAACATAATTTTTAATACAATAGTTTCTGTAACATTTTTTATATTACCACTCTTAGCAGATTTAAAATATTTTAATAAAATGTGTCATGGTTTTTGTATACTTTAAATATGATTTTGGTTTAATTAAGTATTTCGACTGAGGGTGCTTGATGGAATTTCAATATAAAATTTGAATTGTTTAAATTTTGTACTTTTCCATGAGTTTTGTCGCTAACGACCTCGCTATCAACTCATTAATAAAAGGTCGGATAAAAGCCTAGATTTATTTTAAATACTCCTATGTTATTATCTGGTCATTAATATTTTCAAAAAATCCCCATAGTTATAACAAACCCACTTAATTCATTGAAACTTGTATACATTCAATTTTCGCTAATATACATTTTAATAGCCTTTTAATTTAGTGATCTACTTATATTTTTGTATATAAACGATACAATCTGTTTTAAAAAAAAAAAAAAAAATACTACGCGTCAGTTCAAGTACATCCGTGCACTTAAAATGCCTGAAGATGCCGAAAGGCGAAACCCGGGTTGTTAGCGACAAAACTCACGGAAAAGTACAGAATTCAAACAATTCAAATGGTTTTGGTTGATTTTCAATATTGAGAAAATACATTGAAAATTGCGAATATGGTATTACAATCCTTTATTATACTGTAAAATCGTCGTCAATGTTTCCTTTTTTCGTACGTTATATTTCCTTTATTTAAAAGATGCACTTAAAATTTCAAATACCTATTATATTATTTCATGAATGTCTTGATTTTGATTCTGTTCTGACTGTAAAAAAGTATTTTTTTATTAATCTCAGCAGAATGAGAACTGCTTTTTATTACGTAACTTAAACTCGTATATACTAAGAGCTGGATTGACTCTTCCACTTATTCCTAAAAGCCAAGATCTAGCTAGCTCATAATACTGTAATTGTTTTGTAGCTGGCCAGATTTTAGAGACCCCTGGAACAAATTGACACTGCAGTGAACATTCTTGCCAGGTCGCGTTTAATCTTATCGGATGCGAGGATTTTTTTAGATATCACAGACAATCATGTCATCAAAAACCATTTCATTTATCGGTTGAAAGACGAAAATGTCTGTATTGGGATTCGAATCCGTGGGAACAAGCCCCGAATTTAAAAATATACAATGGTTATTATTTGCAATTTAAAAAAGACTTCGTAAGGGTAGTTGTTTGGAGGTCGTTGCACTTTAAAAAAGTAGACGGAAAATTCTTTAGATAACACAAATACTTGAGAAGAAACCTGATTTTTCTTTTTTAATTTAAACCTGTGATATGCTTGAAAAAAAAAACGAAGAAGATATTTATAAAAAAATGCTTTGAATCGACCATTTGACATTTTGATATCTTAGGCACGTTTGTTTTCTTTTCAAGATAATCTTAAGTGATTTTGTCAAAATTGTCATTGAGCTAATTAAAAAGTGTCTCGGTAATTTTATTTTAAAGATAAAAACAAACAAATTTGGTATTTTTCTTCCATGTAAAATATTAAGAGAATAAATTCTCATTAATAAACAATAGGTATTATAAACTTATTAACTTAAAGGAATTAAATAATATTAATTAAATGTAGGCTTTAAAGTATAATCCACCTGGTAAAAATTCAATACATATATGCCCGCTGCGTGGTCGAGTGGTCAATATCGCTTCGGTTACTCGAATCCTAGTATGGGAAGTTTTATAAATTTATATTTCAATCGATTTATGGCACGTGCAAAGTGTGCGGCGCATACCGGCGCAAAGACACCACTTTAAGATATTAGTACTAGGGCATCCAATCCCGGGATCCCGTTCAATTTTCTGATCCCGAAATTTTTAGCAAATTCTCGAAATTTACACGAAATTGGCAAATTGAAGATTTCAAATTACTCGGAGAGCTAAAAAAAAAAAAACGAGTTTCCGTGAGATTCTGGGAAAAAGTATACCAAATCGGGGATTTCAAATTCCTCGGAGAGCTAAAAAAAAAAAACGAGTTTCCGTGAGATTCTGAGAAAGAGTATACCAAATCGGGGATTTCAAATTCCTCGGTGAGCTAAAAAAAAAAAAAACGAGTCTTCGTGAGATTCTGGGAAAAAGTATACCAAATCGGAGATTTCAAATTCTTCGGTGAGCTAAATAAGTTTCCGTGAGATTCCGGGAAAAAGTATAGCAAATTGAGGATTTCAAATTCCTCGGTGAGAAAATCTCAATCCCGGGATCCCGGGATCCCGGGATTCAAAATAAATCAATCTCGAAATCCCGGGATTGGAAAAAAGCTTCGGGATTGGATACCCTAATTAGTACTATCCACTCATTCAGTTCTAGTTTTGTAAGGCACTTCGCACAAAGGGGTAAAAACCTTAAGCCGGCCTTGTATTCATTTTTTATATCTTGAATTTCCCCCTTCTGCCCATCATATCCCAAAAATGGGGCGTAGCTAGAGCGACTAACTAACTACTTATCCTATTCTGGCCCTATCCTTATATTTCTACTCTCTTTAGAAAGAGGTTTAGCAACTGAGTAATAGGCATAATTGTAGAAATACTGCCGTTGAGATTAAGTTTATTAAAAGTCCACATTGGGAGCGGACATGGTATAAAAATAATAAAGAAAATGATTTCAAAGGTTTTGCGTTTCAAATATTTTTTTTTACAAAAAACAAACATTAAAACAAAGTTGTCACGGTTAAAGAAAAATTTGTACCTTTATTATTTCCAACCACGGTTAAATGATTATTTATTTGTCAGGTCCAATTATAACGGCCTAATAATAATATATATCCAATGAAGGAATTCATTATTAAATTCTAAGGATTGTTTACCTTGAGTTGAAATGTTTCAAAATAGCGGTGAACATCTTTTGTTTTGGAAAATATAAACATCTATAGAAATCCGTAATTGGACGAGAATGATGTATTCAATAAATGTTAAATATAAACGAGTTCCAATGGCAAAAATTTCTTGGCACAATATAGTTATTTGTTTTTGTATTTAAATTGTTTTATGTTTTGTAAATAAAAATAAAAACTGATTTTAAAAATCATTTAAGGGATTTCATTTATATAGTATTGCAACATTATTGAATAAGCAACATCCCAGTTAGGGCATCCAATCCAGGAACCTTTATATTACCCCAGGATTTCGAGATTCACAATTTTTCCAATTTAGGGATCCCGGGATTGAACATTTAGCATGAAATTGTGTAGAAATTCGAGATTCAGAATTTTTTTCTCACCGATTTTGAAATCCTGGTAATTTAAGAAACTCCCTTAAAATGAACAAACGATCTTTCTTTTTATTTGTCGCGATTTCAAATTTTTTGTTTGTTTTCAACAACTTTTAGAGAATTTTGCATTTTTTATCCTTAATTCTGAAATCCTGGGCTTGGAAGCCTTGGGATAAGTCTGTCTATCAGTAATATATTTTTTCAATATGCGTGTTTGCTGTTCTTAAACTAAAGGATGCACGCAACCAAGAAATATTACTGACGGGAAATTCTCCATGTGGCGTATATATTTTTTTCTAACGTAAAATATGTGCTGCAAATATACGGTAGTACAAAAAACAGTTCATTATTCGCCAAGAAATAGCTGTAACCACATTGACCACTTGTCCGAGCCAGGCAGTTAAAACCGGATAACCAATTAAAACCAAATGCCACTGGTCGAACGCTTTGATTCTTACAGTGCTGTTTTAAGGTAGAAAATCATGGTATTTGATAAAAACTCTGTGGAAAAAAGCCCGTACACCAAGCTGCGAGATTCAATGCAGGCGTAGAAAGTTGGGGGTGGGGTGGTTGTTGTGAGGAATTTGTTGATAATTGAATAAGCGAGGTTACGTCATTGATTATATAGTAAGATTGAAGTTTGCTGCGTCATTGCTGAAGAACCTCAACTCCGCTCGTTTCATCAGGTAGAAGAAATCGAAACTTTTGGCATGAAACAAAAAAAAACAAAGCGTGAAGGAATTCTAGTCATCGGTTGTGGTAATATTTTTCAAAAGATTTGTATATAAAAGAAAAACAGTGAGAACAGGCTAAATAATTTGTCTTTTCAATATTGGAATTCAAAAGACAGATTTTATATTTACCTTATGTGAAATATCCGAGAAAAAAAAATCAAATTATAAACGCATTGACATGAGTGTTTGGTTTCTGTCAATAATGTCATCGTATCTAGTAAATATGAAATTTTATATATTATTTTGTTGAAAGAATATATTATAATGCGTTACAGAAAATAGTGAAATGACATTATTGCATGGTAAATGTTGTCAACAAATCATAACCGAATTTCATTGTTAAAACAAATCTAATCGGTTAATTAATTGATTTTGCATTTACTTGGTAGAACTCCATTATAACAGATTTAAAATATCAAAGTATTTTAGTTATACAGTTTTTACAAAACTGTAGAACTAAAATACTTTTATATTTTAAATCTATTAAATCTAATCGACCTTAGTACGTCCATACTCAATTGCTCTGTTTGAATAACGTAAGAAATGACAATGCATTGTATTGGCATTTATTTGGTAGAACTCTATTGTAATACGGTAAGGAATAGCAAAATATTTTGTTATATATTGTTTAAAAATCATTTGATAGCTATTTCAGCGTATGCCTTCATCAGAACTATGGTATCAGGCTATGTATTTCTTTTCTCGGAAATCAATATTAATTTGCATCATCACGATCTAAGAATGCAGCAATATTTATATTGATTAATACATGTTTTATCGTCACTGACTATCAAACTAAGAAGCTTTGCCTAATCATACGTCAAAACGTTGGTATTGTTATTAAATATATAATTTAATGAAATATACTGTTTGCTCATAATTTTGTTACATACAATATTGCAAAGGTACCATTTCGACATAAACCGTTTATAAAAATTATAAACCCATCAAAAGACACAAGTTAAACTGTTAGAGTAAGAAACAAAAGTAAATAGGTAATACATTATAGTGAAAAAAGCGCTTCATACAAATTAATGAAAAGCTTTTCTGTTGCCTCAAAATGAGCTTTTGCTGCTATACTTGAGATTGTATTTTCAAGCGCTCACTCGTTTTGTAGTTCTAAAAAGTTTTTTTATACTTCAATTTTCTGAAGAAGTCAATTTTTATGCTAGCGAAAAAAATACTCCTATGCAGGCATTCTCAATTCAATGGTTTGTGATTTTATTGTTAAAATTCATTTAAATAAAATTAATAACCATTTTCAATCCCAATCACAAAAAATTCTCTTTATAACTGTTTTTAAGCCAAATGGTAAGGTTTTACGATTTTCATTTAATTCCATTGTTGGAAAACGGGTTTGTATCTTAATTTGCACTTAAAAGTGTGAATATCTGAAATGTTTTAATCTCTTGCCACGAACCACACCAGATGCAAAAAAGAAGAAATCGATAAGCTGATTAGCTCTTGTTCTTTGCTAATTTTGTTTTTCTGTTATTTCCTTCTCTTAAATGGTTAACTAATTAAATGGTTAAACTTTTAATGGTCTCGTTAATTGACGGAAAAAACTTCTGGTTTTAAGCATATTATATTGAAGTATCAACTCGATTTGAACAAGTTTACAAGAAATGAAACACTAGTTTACACAAGGAAACAAAATAAGTCTTTCCGAAAAATAGCCATTCATTTAATCAGAAATGGACTAGTCAAGATGTTGTTCATTTTGTAATATTGAACGCCATATATTTGACTTTAAAGCGGAAAATATGATTCAAGTGTGGTGATAACATCTCATGTCAGTATTAAAAAATCTTGTTTAGTCGCTAAGGGCATTCTAAAAATATGAGGATGTTTTGTTTGTACTGCGTGGAAATATTCAAGTTAGTGATTGCAATATTATGTACTTATTGCGACATCTGTAAAATTCTTATCCAAAGAGCCGTTAATTCGTTTATTTTAGTTCAAATAAGTTATTATGTATTAATTCACATGACTTAAACATGGCCCTTGTTTCAATAAAATACGTTTATTTATTAAAGTAACATTGCAATATCGATAAAAACACAATAAAGTGTTAAAAACTCTAATGTAATTATTAATAAATATTAGTATA
The DNA here is from genome assembly GCA_030503985.1 of Himalopsyche tibetana. Lineage (NCBI taxonomy): Eukaryota > Metazoa > Arthropoda > Insecta > Trichoptera > Rhyacophilidae > Himalopsyche > Himalopsyche tibetana. The sequence continues at coordinate 2,952,608 of JAPJYX010000009.1, read as the reverse complement.
ATTTATCCTAATTTACTTTGAAAAATCCCATATTGCTTATTGTTTTTCGAAACCATAAAGCCATGGATAATAAATTTTATGTAATGTAATTAATAATAAATATCAGTTTAATTTTATTCTTATTTATGTTTTAAGAAATAAACTCAGATTGTTAATCGTTCTTTGAAACACTAGAATCACATTTAATAAGTGTAATATTGTAATTATAATAAGAATATTAGAGTGAATAACTTGATGCATTGTGTATATCTTCAGAGCCAGTATATATAGCTGAGCAAAATATAAGTTTAAGCATAGTTCTGACGATGGCGAAAGCCGAAATAGCTATCTTCGCATAAAAAATATTAAAAACTGTAGAACTTAAATACTTTAATATTTTTATTCTGTTATAATGGAGTTCTACCAAGTAAATGCCAAATCAATTAATTAATTAACAATTAACAATATTCTATTGTAATTTACTTCCAATTTATTTAAAAAAACGTCATGGCGAACATTGTCAACTGATATTCGCTCGCCGTGAGGAGAAACTGGTCCTGACCTTTTTAAAAGTGGAAGTAAAGTACAAAGAAGTATTGTGTTTTTATTGATATAATGCCTTTCCATCAAGTATTGACAGCGAACACCCTAAAAGTGATTAAAATATCGTTTTTAGTTCAAATTAATTTTCTTATGGTGAAAACGTGATGGATTCACGTAGGTTGAAGAACACTGGTATAAGGTAACTAAACGTACATTCGGTATATTTAAATATTGAAAATCCCTGCCTTAGATTATTCTGTGACCTAGTAAATGCAAATGGCTTCATCCGCATAATTTGCTTTCTGTATTTGGATATCTCGACTACCTAACTTCTACGGTTATAGACATTGAGAGAGAACTTTGATAAGATTTTTTTGTATGTGATGACAAAGTAGAATTTTATGTAAGTTCATACATTATTTTGTATGAAAAAAATGTGCCTTAATTGGAATATATTCTTCTTGGATTTCAGTTTCAAAAATAGCATCACTAACTCATATAATATTAGTTAAGTATTGTTTGCCTTTCGTCTACTCATGTCTTTTCATTGATAAAAAAAAGTCTGGAGTTTAAATAAATGCTTTTTATTATTTGGAAATCCACATTTCGTTGGATGTACACAAAATGTCACCATATTTTTTTACAAAAGGTAACCATATTATATTCTTTATAAAGTGCCCATGGTATTGAACGCAATTATGCCATATTTTATAATGCGCGTGTTTTGACTTATATGCCATTTATTTATTTATTTATTTATTTATTTATTTATTGTTAAAAATCAAAATTACAGTACATGACATAACAGCTGACGCCAATTCGCCATGCACTTGAAAAATATAATAAGACAAAACATAAAATAAAAATACACAGTACATCAAATTCAACATAAAAAATCAAGAAATACAAAAGAAAAATTTATCAAACAGTTCACAAATACCATCACCAAAAATGTCCACTTCTCTAGGCAATGCGTTGATTAGTCGAACGGCCCTTGGAACTGGTGACTCATACCTCCTAAGCGAGGTATAAGTTTTTAGCTTGACAAACATTGACTTGATCTGTATGTATTGTGAAATAGGATCAAGATTTTATTATTAAATATATTGAAATATAAAAAAATGTTTTTAGGGAAAAAAAGAGTGTAATGTTATAAAAACATCTTCCTACATGTAATTCATAATTATCGTTTTATGAGAAGTATACTTAACGCTTAGGTAAATAACCATTTTATTTGAGATTTCACATTAGGCTAGCAGAAACGTACTAAACTAAAGCTGCATTCTAAGAATTTCTATTAAATGTAAACTATTTTTTTAACATCTTAATTTAAACTACCATTCGACTGACAAGTAAAACTTCATTTTGTTGCCAACGCTTTCATCAATAATTGGTTTTCGTTATAATTATTTCCGATTTTGTTTACTAGAGAATCTTTTCCAAAAATAATCAATTCGTTTATCACACCACGAAGAAAGTTTTTGATTCTCTTAAAATTTACAGTAAACGTCATTTGTAACCTTAAAGTTATTCTTAATTTTGCTATTACAGATAATAAATAAGCGCTTAAAAGCATTTGAATTGCAAACGTTGTATTTATTCCAAAAACCACATGTTTGTTATCTGAAATTATAGATCAAAAAAATATACAAAGCACTCTTAACTACATATAAAAATATTTTATTTTTCTTGATTAAATCGTATAAATTGATTGTATATCATAATATTTGACGCCCAAATAAAATCAACGAAGCGAATAAAAAACTTTTCTCATCACTTATACAGCCATGTAATAAAGATTTCAATATCAGATGTAATACCAAACTATTATATGAAAAGGAACGCAAGATTATCATTTATATCACTAACAATGTTTTTATCAGTCACGCAGAATCAACATTATTAGTTCCATGTAATGGAAACATAAATGGATTTATCGTATTGCTTGTAAACACATTTTTCTTTTAATAAAGTATTTATTTTTTGACCACGTCAGTACCTAATGTTGCGCACTTGGAGCCTTAATGGGGCTTATTTTATCTCAAATTTTCTACGATAACTTCGTGTTACTAAGTCTCAACTTTTTTTCGAAGAATAGAGAAAAGTCAAGTTATGAATCTATCTACACTGTCAAAGTCAACATCTTTGGCCACTTGACCAAAAAGCAAGGGATTTATTTTGCAGTATTAATCAAATCTTAAAAAAGACTCAAATTAGTCATTGAGAGATTTGGTAATCGCTACATCTGTTCTCGCTCTATTTTTCTACCTTAAAAAATGAGCTTAACTATCTGAGTGACAGGCAGCTTTTGTAAAATAACTTTTGAATAAACACTTTCAAATTCTGAACATGTTTATTTTATCAAAAAAAGGTCGGGACCGGTTTTGCATATTGCGAGCATTGGATATTGTGTTTCTATTAATATAACGCCTTTCCACCAAGTGAACACCGTAAATGTGATTTATTTTCTTGTGTTGGAAGAATGTTAATATTATTTATCGATCTACAATTGAACGGTTATTTAAAAAAAGTTTTTCAATAAACATCATATTCTCACCTGCAAAAACATAAGACTTGGTTCCTCTGTGTTTTTTCCATACACCGCTAACAAGCGTTGGGCGTGAAACGGCGCCCAGCACAAAAAGAATGACACTGCGACTGCAACTGGAAAAAAACGAAACAAATAACAAACTCGGTATAAATATAAAATTTTAAATATGTACTTCAATGATATCATAATTTCTTTTATATTTGTATATGTTCTTCTAATGTTGAGCCAGTGCACTTATAGTAATTATTTGAGTTTGAGGTTGACAACTTGACATATCACATGCTTGCAAATAGTATACATCGTGGCTTACATACATTATTCACACTAAAATATTATTAATTATTTGGTGTTTATTAAAAAAATACTCTAATAAGAGAAGAATATTTGGTTCCTAAAGAATATTGAAATCTTCATTGTCTAATATGATACCCATAATGAATTTATGATACGTTAAAATGTCTTGAGAACGCCTGCAGTGAAAACATTGTATTTTTAAACGGAGAGAACACTGAAGCTTTGTTTTGTAGTGACACCTGTTAATAATATAAATAATCAATACTCCACAATATTACAAAAGTTGCTCTGTCGATAATTTTTAAATTATTATAGATAAACGAAATTATTGTCTAAAGCTGCTTTTTTGAATTATTTTTTAATTGAAAGCATAAATAAAGGGTAAGCGTTTAACGATACCATGATATCCTTTCGATGAGTGGAATTTTACTTTTCATAATATCTAAATAAACTATAAAGTGCTCAATTGATGGTGTTAAGTTAAAAACAACATTTTTAATACGAACCATTACTGTTTTTTCCAATTCATAGATGGAACTGTCAACGGAGCATCGATATTTTTCCTAGCCACAGGTGAAATAAAAACATGTTTAAATCTAATCTACTGTAACATTTACACATGCAAGCATTGACAAACATAATACCTATAATTTTGGTGGTATTTGAAATTGTATTTTCAAATTGAATAACTTATTTAAAGTTGTTTATATCATTATCAACGTATTGTGTTAATACGAATTTAGAATTATTATCACGTCATTTGGGTAAGTAGCTAAAACTATAAAATACTTTTTGTTCAATATTAATATACGAACGAACTTTTTTAAAAATGTTAGAAACATCTGACCATATAAAAACAAAATAGAGTAAAAAAATATTGCTCAGGATCAAACGAGCTGAAAAAAATATGGTCCCTACAAAACGTGGTTTTTATAAATGCAAGGAATTTCTACGTGATATTTGTTGGAGTGGTCGTTGCATCAAAATCACGTAACAAAAGGGTAGACTTTGACGTGTTTTATGCGGAAAAAATAAACAAAAGAAAAAGGTTTGTTTCAACATGGCATGGTCAGAATAAAAAAAACATTTTTTTTATAAAATAAGCCCAAAAGAAAATATAAAAATAAAATCAACTATAATATTATAAAATCGTCTAGTAAACAAATATCTCATAATATAATTAGTAATGTAATCATTATGACAGGTATTTTTTTATTGGAAAGATAATAAACTTTCCGTATTGGCCAAAATTAGAGATTTTAATACTGGTATTATCGAAATCAAAATTCTGGTATTCATGGTGTTTTTTCAATACCGAAATAAAGATTTTTAAAATGAAAAAATATGTCCATAATGGTTTTCTGCAACTCAACGATTTAATTGTTATAATGATTTTTTGAAAACTGATTATTTAAAAAAATAAAAAAACTATGTATACATATCAAAACCTGTTTTATTTCTCATTATAATACACAACATTAAACGTTATTAAAATATACCAAGAATTTGTTCCGCAATAACGTGTTAACCCTCCTATCATATTCCGGAAACGTTTACAAAATGCTTTCGTTGGCCATAGCATAAATTCAGTACAACCTGCGGGTTAGGTGTACCCTTAAGTTGCCAGGCGATGATATGAGAAACCTTTTGGATACCCTAACCCCTTCCACGACAAGAGATTTAATGATAGAATTTATTTGTTGGAAAAAAGTCGATAAACGATATTAATCTGCAGTATATTTTTTTTTATATTGAATATTTAATTTTTTTTTATGCAAGGTGTTTTAATTAGGGAGAATTATTAAAAGAAACAATTGGTTACTAGCGACCTATCCACCCTTTACAATAAATGGTTGGTGTAATAGTATATCAAGAAACTTCTTGATCAATGGTGATTTTTTTTAATTTCTTGTTAGATTGATTTAATGATTTATTCTAGGCGTGCAAAACATATTTCTTCTAGTGAGCTGAAATATAAAAAAATATTTTGTTTTATTTTATTAATTTAAATGTAAATTACAAACAAAATACAAATTATATTTTTTTAACTTTTGTAATGTAAACAGAATATTAAAAAAAAAAAATAAGGAGTAGGAAAATAATTCAAGCATTTTAAATACAGTCAACTAGTAAGCTACGAAATATTCATTTTTTTTACAGAAAAAACGGTATTCGTCTGAACTCATTCACGTCCAAGTAAAATGTGTCACTCGGCATACGAAAAAATATTATTCAACATTGGTTACATCTCCAGTGGCATCGCCATTTGTTGGCTGGTTCTACGCCTTGGGAGAACAGACAATTCATGTCCACGATTCCATAAAAAATGATCAGGAACATTATGTTTAACATTTTCAAGAATAGGGGGGATTCTCATTTTGGTTTCGTATAAGCCGAAAGAAATATATGGCCAGGCACATTAATCTTTGATGAGAAAATTAACGGTATCGTTTCATAAAAAATATGCTTGTAAAAGCTTTGATTGTAATTTAATTTCACTTTATTATAATGTTATTTAAACAGAGCACTTTTAGAACTTTGGGTGTTAAAGTCTCTCAAATAAGCAGTCAAGCAGTATAGCTCTTGTAACACACTAGACCCTATTACAATAGAAATGAAACAAAACTAATGGACACGAGACTGTTTGGACGGAATGAGATATACATATTATTATGCTGTACTTACACATGTTTGTTACCAAGGGTCGACATATTTTTTAACTAGTGTCAACATTAATTATTATATGACCCTCGGAGAAATTATGAAATTTATTTTCACCGCAGTGGGCCATTATGATTTACATAATATATCTCTATTAACCGTTTTAAGTAAACACTAGCTGTACGCCCGTTGCCATCAAGGGGAACTTTTTTGCATTATCAAACATCAGGAATTTACTGGCACGAAAAATCAAATGTAAACTTATTTATTCAATAAACCAGAAAGGCAAAGCTCAACTAATTCACAAAATGTTTTTTTTTCAATATATGTCTGACTGTTATTTATAAACAAACAAAATAAATATTAAATTTATAAATACTATTGTATATTCAAAATCTGCTTATTATTATTGATTTTTAGAGAAAATCGAAAGAAAACTGACAATATTGACAATGAAATGACGAAAACCGTAACTAACTCGTGGGATTTCCCACATTATTTCTTTCTCTGTTGCGATCTTTCAATTACGTATATTTTTAGAAAAGTTTTACACTTCGCTATCAATCAATCTACATATAATTGACCATTAGTGATTATTATTATTATTTTTGTCGTTCTTTTTGAAGTAAAAGTATAAATAATCAAAATATACGACTACGGGAACGGTTACAAAAATCGGCACATTACAAAAAATGTTTTTATATGTTTATTTGCAGTAATACAGTAAAACCCCGTTTTTATGTTTTCATAGGTACTGATTTTGAAGTAAACATTGGTTTCCTATGATATTTTTCATAGCTTTAAAAATATATATTATTTGATTTTAATCGTAACAGAGATAGCAAAATAGTTGACTAGAATAAGTGTGCAAATTTAGGAAAAATATTAAAAATGGGAACTGTCGTTTATTAGAGCTCTTAATGTTTTGACTCGTAGCTTTATTTGTGATTGTTAACTACTTTATTTAAGCTATAGTAATAAATTATTTATTAGAAGTAAGAAATTTCATACTCAGATCAAACCTACTTATAATTTTTATCCGAAAACCTTGCCATAAACGGTTCGAATGTTTACCCTGTGTGATGTTCAATTTATTACACTTTTGTTAGAATATAATAAAAACTTTTTTGTGCCACTTCCTAACTAAAATTGTTTCGACGAGAGTTTGTAGCTTACTAGCCGGTTCCCGGCAAGCGTTGTAATGCCATTCAAAGAAAGAAAGTGTTTGTGTTTTAATTGTGTTTATTTAAGCGCATGTTTTATTTTTCTGTCTGTTTGAAGTTTGTTGCCGATAGTCTATGGTACGACACACGCGCCACCTACTGTAAGTTAAATGTACTATAACCTTCTCGCAAGTGCAGGCATCAACGTTCCCTCTAAGCCGAAGGGTTAGCTGCGCGGAAATTTCAAAGACTGCGCAGAAGCTGCATAGAGGCTGCGCGGACCGATCAAATATTAATTGAGCAACTGTATTGTAGTGCGTGCCAACCCGGAATGAGTGCGCGAGGGCTTCCCAACTGCTGCGCGGCCGCGCACGCGCGCAGCATAAAGGGAACGTTGGCAGGCATACGTTGTCAAAATAACCTGTATGGCAGACATACAAACATTGATTTTTATACATTATATAAGACCTACTGTAAGTTAATTTTCCTATGCCTATAACCTAAGTAAAAAAAATGTCAAAGTTATATTGCAATCGGATGAGCGGTGTGGCAGCGCATAAAGTACGAACAAACAATTTAATATTTTAAATATTAGAAGATACTAGCTGTAAGCCCGTTGCCCAGCAACGTGAGATTTTTGTTGCATTGTGTTTTGTTGCATTGTATTTTATTTTATTTTATTTTATTTTATTTTATTTTATTTTATTGTACTTTATTTTAATTTATTTTATTTTATTTTATTTTATTTTATTTTATTTTATTTCATTTTATTCAAAAAAGTGGAGACTGGAAGGTGTGAAATCTGGTCGGACAGACATACGGACCTTATCGGCTATTAATATATAGATGATTTGCTTTCTCAATAAGAATTGACAATTTATTATGGTTTAGATATATTTGTTTTAAAAAGGAATGTATACAAGTACGCTTAATATCATGTGATTGTTTCTTTTAATATTACGTAACTATAAATGCTAGGGCAAAGGTAATAAAAGAACAATAATTTTATTAATCCAAAACAAAATTCTCCCAGATGATCTTGCGGCACGCGTCGAGCTGTTTCATGTCATACTATTCCACGTTTGGCAATATTTGTTTTTATTTCACATCGTTTCAAGTCCAATCGAAAGGTTGGGGCAAATATAAGAGCGGGATGGAATATTTAACACCCTGTTTTTTTTTGTCATTGTCGCAGTGCATAAATAGCGAGATTATGTTTAATACATTGCGACAGGGGTTGACACATGTTGGTTATGTAATCACAGTTATAAGCCATAACAAGATATTATTGTAGTTGATTAAAAAGTGATTTTTATCGTGGATGCTTGGAATAATCGTATTTCATTTAGTATGTGTATATGTATGTGTGTACATGTACGGATGTAGTATGAAGGGATGTATATAGAATGTGATTTGCAAATTACTTCACTTCACATTCAAACTGGCTTCACTAGGGGTTTCTTACCTCTGCAGCGATCACGTCTTTCAGTCTGCAACGACGGTAAGAGCATACAACTTTTTAAAACATTAGTGATGAAGGAGACTTGAAGAGCTTTGACGCTAACAACGTGTATTGGTACTTAAATCTCTATAAATTTTATATCATTAACATTAAATTAAAATAGTAATTTGACTGTGTAAATCTAAGAAAAAATGGATTCTTGTTTGAATAACAACGACAATGGCCCTTGTTTAATAATGCAATATCGTCGGTAATTGTCTAAAACCTTGTATCTATAAAAGTACAGATATTAAAGAGATACATACATGTATTTTATTCTACCATTGGAATGTTTTTGTTTTTAATCTCGTTGAGAAAGTAAATAAAGAAGGAGGTAAACACGTTTCCATCTATGCCATCTTCATAGCATATGGTCATATCATTTGTCGATTTTTTTTGCCAAAGTTTTTAATTAGGTTTAATCAGAGTTGAATGAATATGTGTGTATTGAAATTCTGAATTAATTACATCGAAAAACTGAAAACTGGCAAAAGTTAAGATACGTGCTTGTAGAAAATTAATGATGAAATATTTTTAGTAGTATCAGGTCTGTGCAAAATAGCCAAGCAATAATATTTATTCAATTTTAGTGCCAAGAAACGTATATTGGAAAAAGCAGCACTAAAAATATGTATGTGTGAAATAAGATGAAAGTAAAATAATTTATTAGCTATAAATATTTGGCTTCATTTCAAAATAAGTACATAGTTAATGTTGGTTGAAAATTAAGATCACAAATATTTATAAATTTGAATACGCTATGAAATTAAGGAAACATATTAAAATAATTTCAGGCATATACAGTAGATAAATATTATAAAAATGTAATTGTTTATTGCTAAACTTTTTTAGTTTGTAATTTCAAGAAGTGAATAAAAAATAGCTCATAGCTTGCATTAAAATATTATATTTACTTAGAAGCTAAATAACAGATTTTAATGAAAATAAATATTAACATGCAAATTACCTCTAAAAATAAATATTAGCATTATTTACTAGGATCATAATTAAATAAAAACTATGGTTATATAAAATTAAAAAAATGTAAAACTGTAAAATTAAAAAAAAGGTTCAAATTTTTAGAGATACTTATAAAACAAAATGTACTCAAAACAATACTCACAGCGAAATTTCAAATTTCAAATTGATTTTTTATTATATTTGTATAATGTATTTAATTAAGTTGTATCAATAGAAATTCTCAGGAAAATTCGTTTTTCTTGTTAAAGCTTAATATTGAACAAAGCGGTTAAGTAGGGTTCGAAAACATCGTTCACGTTCTAGAAAAAAACATTTGACCGAAAAGTATTCTTTTTAGTTATTTATAACACAATGCTTCCCTTTTCAAGGTCTATCGCATGTTATGTGAAATAAAAATGCTCTTTTTATAACATACAATAGCTTTTTGTGATGATTGAAAAATGGATAGTTACCGATTCGGTACAGTGGTGTTTGAGGACAATTGTAAATCTCGACACAGCTAATAAATTAAGTAAGCAATCCTCAAAGTCTCCCAGCTTTAACATAGTAAAAATGTTGATAATATAATCAATTATTTTGCATGAACTGCTTTAAAATTTTATTTATAAATACAAAATAAGTAAAATATTAATAATATGTTTTTAGATGTACTTAGAATGTTGACAGGAGGTGCTTAACAGAAGTTGTTATTTCGGTAATTGTGCTCGTATGTGATCAAGCGTCGTTAATATTAATCCGAAAGCATAATTAATACAAATCACCATCAATAGCTTCAAAGCTTTTCTTGGCCCTTTTTATTGCATTCTGTTTCGCAAATGAACGATGGTTTTAAAAGTGTAAAGATTTATTTAAATTTAGCAAGTCTTAAGTTTTGGATTGTTTTATTTAAATTTACCGGTAATCGAGACTGGCAAAAAGCGTCAGTTTGTATCGTTATTCTAGGGTTGTTTCACTACAGAATACCTACCCACTACTCCTACTATGTTGTACCTACCAACCACTGCCCTCTACGGATTTACAGCTTGTTATACAAGGCATATCTCGTAGCACAGCAGCTTTCAGCGCTTTAAAATAATGACTAAGATTAGTCAAGAGTAATTACACAACACTTTTTTGCTTTGCATTATAATTTTCGGCAGAGCTTATATACAGAGCTTATATTTATGAAGTTAGAGATCAACTCTGTATTGTATGGCACCGACGAATAAATGAATATAATTCAACCTCATAGTAATGACACTATGAATGATTTGTCAAATTTACAATAAAGGTTATTGAGTGACGTGCATGTAAGAATCATTCCGTCTTTTGATAAATAATTGTCAATAATTACTAAAAAATATTAAATTATTTGAAAAAGTCATTTCTGTTCACAACATGGGCAACTTTGAGACATAAGTAGATTTTTTTATACAATTCATATGCATGTTTCTTGTGTTACGTAAATTGTTTCAGCTTCTACGCAGTAAATTCATTGTAAAAGATTTTTCTTTTTGAAAAAAAAAATAAAAATAAGAAAAGAGTATTTTTGATAAAACGTGGTTAAGCGCGTGAAATAAACCGGTCTTCGGTTTTTTTAAAACATGCGATAAACCGGTTCAGCGGTTTCGGTTTAAGCCGGCTTGGAAGCCCTAGTTGTAATGTCCTTCAAAGAAAGAAAGTGTTTGTGTTATATTTGTGTTCATTGAAGTGCATGTTTTCTTTTTCTGTATTTTTGAAGTTTGCTGCAGATTGTCTATGGTGCGACACACGCGCCATCTACCGTAAGTCAATTTTACTATAACCTTTGCGCAAGTGCAAGTATACTTTGTCAAAATGAACTGTTTGGTAGACATACAAACATTAAATTTTATATATTATATAAGACCTGCTGTAAGTTAATTTTATTATGCCTATATCCTTTCTGGAATTGCAAGCAAAAAGTTTGTCAAAGATTTATTGCAATCGGATGAGCAATGTGGCAACGCATAAAGTACGAACAAACAAACATTAATTTTTATTTATTAGATTTATATGAAAATAATGTATAATATAATACTATTTATGTTCTAGGTGAAAAGTTGCTGTTTCGGTTGGATATGACTATCGAAGACATTGCGCTTGGACGGTTATGTATCACTCAGTATGCGAGGAAAACCTTGTTTACAATATGGAAATGTGGCGAAAAAATGCGTGAAAAGGGCAATTTTGAAATGCCTGTCATGTGGAATAAAGTGTAATTGAATTATGCGGCAAGCGTTCTTTGAATACCAAAGAATGTCCCTTAAAATACTTTTATATAGTCCCTCGAGAAACAATATAATTTCATGGAAAATCGTGATGTTTTTAGGTGTATAAAGGTTATACGATTATTTGGCACAACATTAGCATATTAATGGTAAAAAATCTGAAACCAAAAGAAAAATTTATCGAAGGCTTTTGAATATAAAGACCAAGGCGGTTGAGCCAAAGCTTTTCGTAGACCGACGCCATGTTTAATTAATTTGTGTATACTTTTTTCCTTAGCCAAGTGATTAAGGACGTTCTTTTCATTCGATTGCGGTGCCTACAGGTTCAGATCTTTGTGTGGACAATTTTACTGAGTTCATTCCTATAACACAATATTTAAGAGTTTGTTTTTGAAGGAATGGACTTTTGTAATATTAACATTTTTTCCTAAAAAGCGAACGTAGCGATAGTTAAAAGCTAATTATTTACTATATATTTCCTACGAATAATCTTCCACTCTTAGGGTGTCCACTGTCAATACTTGGTGGAAAGGCATTATATTCAGTGGCGGATTAATCACTTGGGAGGCCCTAGGCGCAATAAAATTTGGAGTCCGTTTTTTGAAAAACATAAAAACGTCAGAAAATACCAGGTAAAATAATAAAAATATATAAATATTTGAACAAAAAGTATATTAGTTCTATTATATAAACTATTTTTGAGGCTTTTAAGATATTCCGAGGCTCAAAATGCGCTCCTTATTTGTAATCTGCCACTGATTATATTAAAAAAATAAATTTTTCGATTTGTACTATTTTCAGGATCGTTTTCACTCATGAAGATAATAGGTACTGTAATATTATTTTATCTTGCCAGTTAATAATGCTCGCCATGGGAAAAACCGGTCATTATCTTCTTAAAAAAGTGGGAATAAGAACAAATGATTTTTTTTATTTATTAAATACCTACTAATCTTCTATTATAACTAGCTCAACGCTATATTTTTCTATCTCGGTTGACTTGTAAATGTGGCGGAGAATTTTCGTGATTGCCTTCAACGAGTACGAGCCCTTTTCTCCATTTTGAAATTGAATACTTTATTTTTTTACTATTTAATATCAATGACTTTAAACGTGTGTCTTACGCGGGTAAAGTTCAGTCCTTTAGGGTCAAAGAAACGCAACTCGACTTTTGGAGATTCTGAGTAACTTATGACTCTAATACTATACAACATAAAGGGACAATGAGACATACCACTAGAAGTAGTGGATGCAATGATAGTTAAAAACGTATTCTCTTAAAACACTTTCTTGTTATTGTCAGAGAAACGTTACTTTATTTGAGTTTCTCTTGAACGAATCATGTTTTGTTACGCACTAGTCAAAAAAAAGCATCTGCAGTTACCTTTGACTTACCCGCACACATTTTGCAAACTGTTTCACCGGCATGACATTGTTTGCTTCTAAAACAGTTTGATAGTTGTTGACATTGTGGTATAATTAAGCTAAAGTTTATTTTTGTTATTTTAAATGTAAAGGTTAAAAAATATGTTCCATACTATTTAATACTATTGAACTATTGCAATTGAAATTATTAGCATGCTTCAATAAAAAAATATGCTGAATTTGAAAAATAGTTTTATTTGTAACGAGTCTGTGGAGTGGAGTGGAGTCTAATTTTTTTTTCTGGAGATGGAGTTGGAATAATCAAAGAAAAAGAGTCTAAGGTATTTAAAAAAAAAAACAGTTTATCCATCATGTTGATTGGAAAAATGTAATTGAATTATTCTAGTCATTAGAATAATTCAACGGTATGCAACGGTATTTAAGTAAAACGAAAATGATTGAAAAAATCAATTCGTAATCGGAGTCGGTTTTTAATTTAAATTCGGAGTCAGAGTAGTTTTTTTTACCTGACTCCACAGCCCTGATTTTTTACAAGCAAAGAAAAATTGATGACCATTCAAAAATATCTATATTCGAATTGGTTAATACCCCATGAATGAAAAAATGAAAACAATTGAAAAAGATAATTTATTATTCTAATTAGCTTATATTTTTTTTTTCATTCATGGTGTTCAAATATTATTTAATTAATAATTTATAAGTCATAAAAATCAAATGCTCAAACAAAGTTGACATGAAATTGTATCACGAGCGCTATATTAAAGTAAATATATTTAGAAGCATGTTACAATAGTTAAAAAAATAAATTTTCAGTGCGATATAAAAAAAATGAAAATCTTTTCGATGATGTAAAAAACAGATAAAAAGACGTTCCACTTTTTTTATAAATAAAAAACGAGCTTTGACAAGTATAAATAAAAGCCTATTTCCGTTATCAAAGTTTAAATTCCTGTCTTGTAAAAAGGTTTATATTACTATCCAGATAAAGCTCAAAGATGGGTTATGTTAACGATTTTAAAAGTTCCCTAGTCAAACGCAATGAAGCATTTTTTCCGGGATATCTATTTTTTCAGTTATCAAAGATTAAAAATAAATATCTGAAGTAGGTTATATAAATTCATAAGCAAAACATATTTATCGAATCGGTTTTTTTCATAGCGTGGTGATAATAAGTACATAAAAACTATAATTTGATAAATTGTCATTCAAATTCATGAATAAACTCAGTTTGAGCTCATTCTGCGACTTAAAATGCTGAAAAGATTAACTCAGGTCGTTAGAGAAATGTGTGGAAATGTACGAAACTCGAACGATTCTATTAATAATATTAAGGTTCCATCAAGACGATATCTTGTTGAATTGGTTGTTGATAGATATTTTTTTATTTTAGACAAATAGCTTGGTATTGATATATATTATTTTATCAGTTGAAAATGATTGTGCCGAGTGAAATCGGTCATGGCCTTTATGAATAATTGTAAAAAAAAATACAAAGAGGTTTTTTATTATTTTTTAATATAATTTACCTTTTAAAAGTGATTATAATTTATAATTAATTTTATATTTAAAAAAATCAACATAAACCACTGTTTATATGTCGATGCTGTCAGTACAATGTTCATATTATCAATAAAAACGTACATTTCTAGAGGGAAACGATTCCCAACGGTATCAAATAAATTGGCATTTTAAAACATTGACAGGATATTCATATGGACAAAAAATATACTGTTTTCCTATACAATACGTGGGCTGACGTAGATGCGTCAATGAACCTTCTGAAAAAGTCAATATGTTATCCTTCAGGAGAAGAAAAACCTTTTTGGAAATAACGCAGAATTTATGAGGTCATTTCGCTGCACGAATAGAGCGTTGCTTATTGATATATCTATTTTATATCAATAATAGTAAACCATACTTTACTTCTGTTTTTGATTAAATGGTGGAATTGGAAAAGAGTGGTCGCATATTGTTGTAGAGCTGTTTTTTGTCTGGTTCCTAAAGGTTGTAGATTACTAATAAAAATCATATATTTTTGTTTTTAACAGCTTAACGACAGCAAGTTTTAAAATTGAAATATTACTAAATTCACTATAATTTGTAAACAAATTGAGATATCTTTAAAAAAAAATATTCTTAGCTTCCAGATACTTCGCCTATACGCATATATGAGTCCGCCGGCCAGCAATCTTTGTTTTTCTAAGACTCAAATACGCGCCCGCGGTTGTTAAGCTGTTAATATCAAACTTAATAATTTTTAAGCGTATTTAATAAGCGAGAGCGAATTTACAACAAAAAACTACCAAAAGCTGAAACAAAGAAAACATATTTATAAAAATGTACTTCCCACTATAAATGAATGAGTTGCAAAAATCATTGTGGACGATTTTCTATGAAAATTACCTTTGAATGGTATATTTTTCTTTAGCTTGAATCCTAACTATTAAAGCGGGTATATCTGTTTAGGAAATTATTTAGAAAATTTGGATCATTTGATAAAAACCACAGTTTGAATTTCAAAAGATTTTCAAAGTTTGATATACGTTTTCTGCATACAAATAAAATGGTTATATTATATTTGCTAACAGATATACAGAAAATGCCAAGCAATAATACATTAAATGTTAGGTTTGTCGAAATCTTGAAAAAAATTTCAGAGTGCGCTTTGCAACTCATTAATTCAAATATATTAATTAGGACAATAAAGATTTTTTTCTTAAATTGATCCATATTTTGAATGAATTTATTTTATAATTTTCACTCCCAACGTAAAGCAAGTAACTTCTTAATGTAAAGCCTTACTGGACAGCGTTTTGCGTGCTATCGCGTGCAGTGTGCATATCAAACACGTGCTTTGTAAATACTAGTATCCTGAGTGGTCAGTGAAAACTTAACATGCACGCACATTTACATTACACGCAAAGCCCCGTCAAACTCTTCTCATCGAAGCCTTACCGTTAATTGTATATGTAGAAAGAATAAGTTAAATGGCAACCGCTTTTACCATTAAAGAGGGTGCGGTGCGATGAGAAAGTTAAGACGAAGAAATTTCAGTAGCCACTCTCTTTACTCTCTCTTAGAGGAAAGAAATGAAAACACAATAAACATACATGCTGTCGCATAAGAGAATTTTTTTTTAATCAATTGAAAAAAAAAAAAAAAAATGACATTGTCTATTTAGGGATTATACCGAGTAAATATAATGCCTTTTCTTGTAAAATCTAATGCAGATTTGGTTGCAATTAGGACTTATAAAAAAACCGACTTTTGAAAAAACCGGTTTTCGAATGTCAATATTGTTCGAAAACCGGTTTTATCTGGTTTTCAAAGTTTTACAAAAAGAAAAATTAAAATAGCGATTTTATTTTTATTTTGTTTATATAAATACAAAAGTACAACCGGTTACGAAGTTGAAAAAAACCAGTTTTTGAAAACCGACAAGCCTTAGTTGCAATTATCTTACTAAGAATATATGTTACAACATATTTTTAGCGTTGCCCACCTTACTATGTAAGATTAAATATGGATGCAAAAAAAGGTTTCAAGTTTAACAATTTCCATTTTATTATACTATTATGGTAAATATTAACGTTTAAGTAATTATTGATAAATTCTTCGACGTTGCCTACCACAATAGGCACAAAAGAACCAAGTTATTATAGTGATAAAAGAATACCTCTTATGTTATATATTAATTCATTATATTAGACCAATATGTGTAAAAAGCCTAATAATTAATCAAGGTCATTGCTAATTTTAGCCATTTTGTATGTGATCCTGTTATCATTGAATATTTCATCAAATTTCTTCTATCTATCAATTACAGAGGCTTTTTTCGATGGCGGCTTATTGACAGTGATAAGTGATAACAGTGATAAGTGATAAAATAACTTTGTTTGCCTGCTGGGGATCATAAAAACAATTTTACTTAAACATCAAATAAAGGGTGAAACGGCTGTTATACAGCACTATGGTTTTTTTTTAATATTTCCTAATATGTATATGAAGAATTGTACTGAATTATTTAGCGGTTATAATCAGTTAGTATTTTTTTTTCATAAAAATAAAATGCTTATTATGATGTTGATCTGTTGAATATGTAAGGCGGTAAGTGAAATTTTCTACCAAGAGTTTACAGTAGAAACCTTAAGAAGTTTTTAAAATGATGATTCAAGCACAATTTAATGTAATAATAATCCTTGGTTTAACGGAATCAAATGACACAGTAAAATATCTTTGTCGAAAAAATTCTATTATCACTTTCTAAAAAAACATAATAGGCATTATGGATTAAGTTTGGTTGAAAGTTACATGAAACAAAATAAAATGTGGTAGCGAGCAGTAGATCTTAATTTTTATACATTAAATCGGTTATCAATGTCGTAATTTATTCAAAACCACTTGTGAGAAATAAGTTAAAAAAATATTTATTTTTTATACAAGAAGAATAAGCATTTATGGTTTTGCCAAACATCTAAAAAATACAATAGTCGAAATGAAATAAAGAAACAGACACCTTACTTTACTGAAACCGTCGCGCCCTTTTAACAGATGGCGTCCACTTCAACCAAGTAAACACCAATACTAAGATTTAAAAAAAAATATATAGCAATGACGTTATGCAATGCATCATCGCAAAAAAAAACAATGGCTTTGTGTGCCCGCCCCCCGAAAGCTTCAAATGATACAAACCCCAATACTGTATTAAAATATTTCTCTTGGAAGAAATCGACTAATTGTAATAAAATAAATACATGTTCTTTCTGAAGATTCGTTGAAATAATTTTGATGAATCATACTATAAAACAATATTACTGGTTAATTAACTAACGTTTTTCTTTTCTTAAGCACAGTTAAGATGCTAGAACAATGTGATGCTTTATATTATTTTCGACAAGTATTAATTTGTCGACACCCTTATCAAGCTTTGTAAGCTTCATGAGTTTAAGCGAGCTTAAAATGTTAATAATAGTAACACCCTCATTAAAAGTAAGGCTGAATAGAATAATAAAACCCATTAAAAAAGTTTGGGTTGAATAAAAATATTTTTGAAAGAAATCTTTTATAATTGAATAAGAAAATGATTAATTCATTAAATGCTTAATAACAATTTTGAGTGAATTTTCATAATGGCTATATAACCTTTTATCAATAGCTCTAGTGCAGTGATGAGAAAACTTATTTTGCAGCGGGCCAAAACAAAAAAATTAATAGTAATACCAGAGAAAAGTTCCTTAAATATTTATTATTTTAAAAAAAATACATTTTTTTGGTAAATCTATGAAAATATGTCCTTTTTCTACAGATGTTAAAAATATGTCGACTGTTATTCTCCTCCACACACACTGAGTGGGCTTGTTACATTGGCAAATGGATCTCATACAAGTGAACTCAAACACATCAAGGTGAAATACGCTTAGGTTAGTAAGATGTATTTAACCAAACTGTGAATACTTAAGTATTTAATATTTCTCTACCAGAATAGAATTATAATTGTGATTTAATCGTTTTTTACTGATCAATTTAAATCATGAACTTACGTACTGTATTCTAGGAGCTTGTTTAAAAGTGTTTTTCACGAGAAAGTTTAAGCATGAGCTGTAATTCTATACCTGTTAGTGACAGATACAAAGTTGAGTAACCTGGAAAAATAAAGATTAGGCAATTCTTTCGATCGCAGCGATTTCAATACAGTTATTGACAGTAATCAAAATATTTAATTTTTTTAATCCACTTAATAGAAATAGTTTTTCGATTCGCCGATTTTGTTGGTAGCGAATGCCAACATATGTTACCCCACTCAATTGTTTTCACTTTTCATGCTGTGTTAATGGCCGACATTGACTCGTCGCAAATTGAACAAATCGTCGTTGACCAGTTAACAGTCGACAATACAATTCGCTTCAGAGAAAATTAAATGCGGCTTGCCGAATGTAAGCGACCGTTCAATTTTCCGAACTGAATTTTCATCAAAAGAAAGTATTTTTGTTTTGTAAATGCCGTAAGTAGATTTTTTTGAGCGAGATTGAAGCTAATCGGCCCTATCAAATGGATGATATAGTAGTAAGCGATGCGTGTACAATTTATATTTCATAAGAATTTAGGCAATATGTGTCCAGAATATTTCCAATATGTGATATATATTTGAAGTAACGATAAGCATGATCGGATAATAGGCCAGGATTTTTATTATTTATCGGTATGTTTTAATGTCTTAAATGTGAATTTTAGCTTAAACAAGATAAGTTTCTTAAAAATACGAAAAAATGGATGAATTGAAAATAGATTTCACTATAAAATAATTAAAATTTGACATTTAAAAAAATTAAATCATTTAGAAATATTTTTTACTTAAAAAAAAACGATAAAAAAATAAAGCAACTGCGACTACACAAAACACATTTTTTTTCTTCAATAGTACGTATATTATGGTAACGTATCATGAAACCTGACGGAAATCCACCGTCCTATACTGAGAAAAGATACTTGATCGGATAATGGGGGTAAGGTGGTTTGATTTCGTGAAGGACTTGGGGATTAGGAAACGTGTAAGACAGCGCCAAGTCAAGTCGGTGGTTATTAGAGGTCGGCACGGGCCGAAATTTTACAAAATTACCCGGTCCGAGCCCGAAAAATTCAGGCCCGACCCAGCCAGGGCCCGAGTCTAATACCGCATTTATTACCCGAAGCCCAGATTTATACTCTTTAGCCCGAAAAAAACCCGTTTTTTTACAAATTAACAACAATTAACGATCCACTATAGAACTGCTAATAATTAAAATCATCATGGCTGACTTAAGACATGAACGTAGTCTGAAATGTTTTCATGTAGAAATAAATTCCTTACCCGGGCCCGGCCCGAGCTCGAATCTCAATTGCGCTTACCCGCCAAATCCCAGCCCGCGGGCCGGGCCAGGCCCAGGCCCGTGCAGACCTATAGAGGTTATGGAAGGACGTTGTAAATGGCTTGGTCACATGATGCGGATGCCTTCGGCAAGCTATAATCCTGTCTGCCTTTTCTTCCGACAGGTAGGATTACGGCGTCCTGGAAAAAACTTTTTTTGCGCGAATTTCAAGAGAAAAATTTTAAAAAGTTATTTTGATATTTGGCACCATTTGTCAAATTATATGAAAATGTGTACTTTATGCGTCAGTTTCTGGAACCAATGTATTGCGTAAAAAATGGTGAGTTAATCAAAATCACCTTTTTATAAAGATCGGGTCTGTGGAAAAGAATCTAAGACGTCACAGATTTCTCCAGACACAAATTCATAAATCAGCCTAATTTATTTACTAAGCTTTCGGTTTTGGGATTTGAACGCGTGATCACTGTAATCGAAACCAATGCCGTTGATCAATCAGTTAAAAGCTTGGCTCATATTACATATTATAATTGTCTTTTAGAATCATGTAATACGTTTATTTTTATGACTTATTTTCGTTACCAATTGAAGCAAAAATTATGTTCAATCCATCATAACCATTTACAACTATCCCTCGCTGATTAGATTACCAATAATTAATTAAATACTCAGACAAAAGTAATCAAGTATGTCAAGTGGAGTAATTTGATATAAAACTTAATTTTATTCGAAGTGATGTTTATCGTTGAGTGCACAAAATGATCTTAATATGGTATTGTAATAAAAACAAGTTTAGAACAATTTTTTGGCACCGGTAGAGTATTTTTTGCCACACTTTATTATATTGTAAAACAGCGCACCGTGTTGCCCAATATATTATATTTCGGATTTTGTGGTTAAGTTTTTATTACACGTTTTTTATTCCTAGTATGAAAATATTATTATTTTTTCATGTTACTTCGACTAAGTGAATACAGAACATTGTTGAATAAAATGTAACCTTTTTATTTTTATGTAATGTCTGAAAAATATTTAGCTGACAGACGAAATAAATTTAATAATGCTCATTACGTGTTTCGCGCACAGTAATGTTTTTGTGTTGAATTTTTGGTGAGAGTAAAATTCAATTTCCACTATTGTTTGACCAGAACACATTATTTCGAAAGTAAAAATCATAATAATAAGACTTATGTTACTGAACACACAACTAGTTTTTCTCAGCACGAGTACGAGCAAATGGTGAAAACGAAAGTTCTTCTAAGGCTATTTGTAAATTATTAAAAATTTCCAATGGTGACACGTTTGCATTCCTCTTTATTTTAACAATGCTGAATCGTCGTAACCAATTGATAATTTTTAATCCATATCCGCTCCCTATACGGAGCATATGGTCACCACGAAGCTCCTCCACAATTCTCTATCTCCAGCCAGTTTCCTCGCTTCCTCCCAGGTCATCCCAGCGTCCCGTAACTCCGCCGAGTACATCCTGTGGATAGTCATCAGTGGCCTTCCACGACGCCAGGATCCATCCGGCCGGAAGAAGAGACAGGCAGGGTTCAGGCTCTCTTCAGGTATCCTCAACACGTGTCCAAGCCAGGTCCACCACCGTTTCTTTATTTTGGACGTGATGAGAGGCTGGTTAGTCCGATTGATAATACGTTGATAATACTTTATTGATTTCACGACTTTATCAATTTTTAAATAAATTCATAAATTTGTGTCGAACGATATTTATCATATTTTCCAAACAAAACATTTGATTTTGAAAACGAGAAGTAATTTTTAATAAAAAAACGCTTTCATTATTATCCTTTCTGAAACACATTGTATTGAAAAACTCTACAACAAATCTTTAATATATGCTACTCACTCAAAGTGGAAATGGCTTGAAAAATATTTTTTATTTTAGATTTAGAAAAATTAACATAGCCTGGTATGGATGTAAAAAAACAGTAAAAATCTTGTAGAACTTTTTTGAAAGTTTTTTTTTGTTATCTAAAGTTAAAGGGTCGCTTTTTATGATGTCAACAAACATAGTTCTTTTATCCCATAAACATTGAAGGATGACTCTCGTAAATAAGGAAGAGATTTGATTTATAATAGTTGTTGAAAATGTTAAAAGTTTCGTTTGTTTTAAAGCTGAATGGAAAAAAATGAAAGGGTGTAGATTTATCAAAAAAAGAAACTTTACAATTCTAATAAAAAAAAGAAAATCTTTAAAAGTCGTTTTTGTTGTAAGCGAATACTTAAAACAAACAAATTTAAAGCTTGCCCAACATTTATTTAAGGAACAGTGTAGATTTTTTTATTCTGGGTCGGATATAGTAAGTTGGTAGATATGAAAATACCACAGATAATAATTTTACGTACACTCGTAGTGCTTAATACACAATATATAATTTTACTAAAGAGTCAACGTTTAGTGTCTGTTTGGGGATTTGATCTCTTGGCCGCGAAACTTAGAATTAAGTTAGGTGTAAATCTAAACATTCATCTCTCGGCTACCGCAATTATAATTTATTTGTATTCAAAATAAGTTTTAATTCTAAGATAAGGTTAAATTAGTTTGTTTTATTTTATACATTTATACGGGACCGAAATATAAAAATGAAAAAGAATATATTTAAATATCCGATGAAAGTATTCAAAAGTCTGACTTTCTTTAGTAAATGTATGTATCTTAAAATTACACGATTGTGTTTCAATTTAAATAAATATTTTAAATTGTATGTCAGATTTAGTCATTTAAAATACACATTTTATCGAACGTTAGGTTTTTGAAAAAATAGTACAACATTTCCTTTACTGAAAGCTATTAAGTTACAAAGAGCATGGATATTTACATTTTTTATTATGTATCGTTATGACAAAGTATAAAAACGAATAGGAATCATAAAAATCACGAGTATGAAGAATTTAAATTTATTTCACATATGAAAATGCTACTTCATAACAGAAAAAACACATAATTAACAAGTACACATTCAACAATTAACATGATTGATTTATTATTATGGTTCTCTTAGAAATGATTAAGACTTAGAAACTGGGCAATCTTAAATATTTATTTCAATGAAAAAAAAAATACACTATTCAATGAAATTTTAAATGAATCCATTAAAATACCATGTGTTCCACATTGGGAGCGGAAATGGATTGAAATAAAAACTGTTTTTAAAGCAATCGCAGAAAAAAAATGGCACGTGTTTTTAGTTTAATGAAGGACAAATTTTCTATACGTCACACGTAGAGCATCCAATCCCGGGATCCCGTTCAATTTTCTAATCCCGAAATGCCGAGATTGAGATGGCCGCGATCCCGGGATTTCGGGATTGAGAAATTTTGAGGAAATTCTCGAAATTTACACGAAATTAGCAAATTGGAAATTTCAAATTCCTCGGTGAGCTAAAAAAAAAAAAACGAGTTTCCGTGAGATTTCGGGAAAAAGTATAGCAAATTGAGAATTTCAAATTCCTTGGTGAGAAAATCTCAATCCCGGGATCCCGGGATTCAAAATAAATCAATCCCGAATTCCTGGGATTGGAAAAAGGGTCCGGGATTGGATACCCTAGTCACAAGATGCTGAAATCGTGTAAATAATATATTATATTTTTCAAAGCATGAAAATATTTCTTGGAAAAAAAATAAAATTTGCATATTGGCGATGAATTCTAGTGGTCGAAGAAAATTTCTTTTTTCCGATTATATTCTTATAATCCTACATTAATTATGCTTACAAACATTTTTCCGAAGCAATAGACATTCGTTGAAATTCTATTTTTTATCTCATGAATATTTAAGATTATTTACAAAGGCGAAATTTTCTAAGAAAGTAATTAATATAAGATATCGTAGCAAATATCATAGCATAGCAAAAGTACACACAACTATTTGGCATTGTTTGTTTGTTATTATAATATGGGCTGTTGGTTTGAATATGAGAATAAGCAAAAAATACTTAACAAAGGTTTTACAATATTAGTATTACAGTATGAGTTGTAATGGCTTGCATCCGACGCTTTGTGTCGTGCATAGTGATAATTTTTATCTGCGTTCACAAACAAACAAAAAAATGCTACTGAGTGTTGCCCTTAATGTCTGTTTATTTTGTAAATTTTATCATATAAACGTACATTTTTAATATTAACCTATCAATACTGGTTTACACTTTGTTTTGGAAAGTGGATTTGTATTTCGTAGCCCAAAAATTAAGAATATTTAAAAAAATGTTTACTTTCTGATTCCAATAGTTGTGTTACTCAATGTGACGCATATTTTACCAGTTTTAAAAATTATAGAGCTTTAACCAATCTTCAACTAATCTAATAAAAGAATTCCGTTTATTTTGTAATGGTATGACGAACTTTTCCAATATTATTTATACATAGGAAGTTCGAAAGAATAGAATTCTTTTTGTATACACCCAATTCTTTTTTACGCGATACATTGGTTCCAGAAAGTAGCGCATAATAAAAATCGCGTAAAAAAAGACTACATGTATATATATATACATAATTTGTTTTGATAATAAAAATTAAAAATATCGAAGTATTTTATTTCTAAAAATATTATTTTATTTGAAAAACATTCTCTTATCCACTCTAATTCATCCTAATTAAATTATTTAAAATAAAATTTTATGTTTAATAAATTGACAAGGGGGTATTCTGGTCTATAAATTTGAAAAAAACGTTTTTTTTTTACTTCCAATATTTAGACACTTAAAAAGACTTCAGCGATTTTGGTGACGCGGCAACTTAGTTGGTCCGACCGGAACAAATCGAAGAATAGACGGTAGACGTTGCTCGACTACCTGCGGATAAAAGATTACCCCATAAAATCTTTCTTATGCTTCTACCTATATAATATATATTCAACTGAAGGTCATAGTAACGTATTTTGTTAAAATCTTTTCATTCTAGTATTTAGTTCCGGTTAGTTTTGAGTCAATCTTCAAGCAACGCAGACGTGCGTGTTCTGTGAACATTTTACTAAAATTTTGAGTGAATATTGTAGCTTCTGTGTAAAATGGATAAAAAAAGTTCAAAATATAGTAATAAGCGTCCATGTAGACAGAAGAAAAGAAAATTTAGAGGTAATCAACATACTGTAGCCGCTGCCGAGCGGGACAAAATTCGGATCGAACGCTCTGAAATAGAAGTTTCGGATGCTCCAAAGGAAGCCAAGATTGCTCTTCCTTCAGAAAAGGAAACTTCAGAGAATGAAAATTTCGAAATGAAGGAAGATCCATTGTATGTAGCAGGAATTGCCGATTAAAAATATGTTTGTATACCGTAGGTACCATTATATGAGTAAAAATACCTGAAACTTGACTCAAAACTAAAACGCGTTTTTTTCGAAACTACTTTTTTCGAGCTGGCGTGCTTAATACTTCAAGTTCTACTTAACCGATTTATTTAAAAAAAAATTGTGAACCTTCTCTATACATCTTTCTGTCCTTTAGTAGGTAAAAGTCAAACCTTTTTTTTTACTATTTTTAAAAAAATTCAAATAGCTGCCATTTTGTGATTTTTTTTTCGTCTAGCGTCATATTTACTGATTAAGAATAAGTTTTTTTTTGTTTCAGATGACCAGAAGGATTGGAACCATGTACGCCAAGACGTCCAGGACATACCTTTTTTTGGACTCCCCACTTTACCAGCCGATAACTTTTTGAGCTTGGAATTTTTTATTAAAAAAAAAAATATTCTTAAAATATAAATAAATAAATGATAAAAAAATGTATACAAAAAATATTCTTTGTTTTTTTACAGAGATCGAAAAAAAACCCGAAATTATTGCCTCTAGACTAGAAATGATAATGAGTGAAATGAAATAGGATTAATCAAAGCAAATTAATTTTAATTGAAGTGATTATATTTATAATTAGTTTCAAAAGCCTCTTGTAAAGGTTTAGCAACGGAGATTGATTGATATTTATGCAGTCATTAAAGATATCGTTCGTTTGCTTATGAAAATTAATTTCAAATAGTTCTAGTACATTTAACTTAAGGTCTTTACTTTACTACAAACATGTAAACAGGTGGGAGCTGGATTACAATTTATGACATTTGATTCCTTTGTGAGATGACTGGAAAATTAAATGTCTGTATTTTTATTATTAAATGAACTTGTATGTTCTTTAGCTCAAGACAATATATTAACTTCTACCAATCGTCTCTATGTATATCGTTAGAAACATTGATTTTAAATCGATTAACATTTTTTTACTTAATAGCTTTACTTTTAAAGCTCTCCATCTACTTAATATTTTCTGAAAAATAGTTCATAGAAAAAATGTTAACCCTTCCTCTTGATTTTCAAAATTTTGACTAATAGACAATCTGGTCCGTGGTATAGTCGTCAACGTTGTTTGCTTTCGTGATGGTTCGCACGGGTTCAAACAGCATTTTTTTTTTACAAGATGTATCGATTTCACGACATATAGGATTCTATTCGACAAATATTCATTTGTGATATCTGAAAATTCCCTCCCTTCCTTTCAATCCTAAAAATAACGTGGAGCGATTATCTAACCATTAATTTTTTCTATACGCATTTTTTACGTACACTAAAGTGCAACGCCACGATAAACTTTTGTTAGACACAGATGTATGACCGTGGTGGGTGGTGGAGGTAGAATGCATAGTCTTCCATATATATATCCTTTCAATCCCTACTCCCTTAAAAAAAGAGGTCAAGCAACTCAGACACAAGCAGTTTTTGTAAAAAAACTTTTCTTTAAATAACATAATAATGCTCTACATTGGGTAGCGAACATCGATTGAAAAAAAGGTTTTCATTTAAAAGGTATCTTGATTACCGCCTAAAGAGTTTAAATTCGTCAAATGAAAAGACAATTGTTCATATAATATTATAATTTAAAATTTTCATATTCAATATAAGAAGAATAAAACAAAAACTATTTTCGTCCAGACTTTTATTAGGACTATAAATTTTCAATTATCTTATAAAATGAACTATGCGCAAAGGTTATGATAATAGAGATTGTCGTTTGTTATTTTTATTAACCTTACATAGTTTCTCTTCTGTTTTATATTCCCGTTTTCTCGTATAACCAAATACAAAACTTTTTGTATGCTTCATTGTCTGTTGGGTTCATACAAATGATACTTTAATAATACAGGCAATAAAATAATTACTATTGCATGGAAAAACTTCAGAAATACAATATAAGAATGCGTAAAAAATACGAATACGGTCGTTAGCCAAAACCATTTTAGTATTGTTAATTTGAAATTCACATCACATTCTGTAAGGAATTTTCTGAAGGTGCTTGATGGTATTTGAATATCAAGTTTGAGTTTCCATGCGTTTTTTCACTTACCATCCTGGCTTAGCTTTTAAGTACTATTAGACACTTAACCGCTTCCGTGCCTAGATCGTAAATAGAGAGCTATGGCTACAGACCGCCTGTTTTTAATGTACCAAAAATATCATAAATCTTATCACAATTACACATATACTGTTATTACTCTAATTCTACTTCCAATCATTTATTGTTTCTAGTATATCCCGACTAAGCATGGATAGAACTAAACGTTCGTAAACTAATGTCAATTAAAAATATTATTTGTCGCGCCATTTGAGACCACAAAGTTGCTTACGAACCCGTGCGTGTAAGGCACTGAACTGGTTAAGTCCACGGTTGAACTTGAATAGACGCTTAGTAAATAATACGTTACCAATGTGGAGCATATGGTCTCCTAATGGAGGTAACTCAACAGAAGTATTTATACGAGAACTGTTTGTTACAGAGTCGACAAACTTATCTTTTTGAAAGAGAGTTTAAGGGATAGAAAGTATAGAGCAGAATAAGAATAGTGGTTGGATAATCACTTTTCTTCACTTCGCTATTTTTGGATTGGAATTGTAAGGGGAGGGTTCTTAGACATCACAAACAAAAATCATTAAATCGATTAAAAAATGCTGTTTGTAGTAGTTATTGATACTGATCTGTATACATTTGTTGGTTTGAAATTAATTACATTCAATCAATAAGAAAATTAATCGCGTAAGCAATTATATTTTATGTAGGTCTTTGAAATTACATGTAATATCATTCAAAAGTAATTGGGAAGGTCCATAACATGGGAATGCTTACTGATTAAAATTAGGTTGGGTATTATCCGTGGCGTATTGTTTTAGGAATTATATTATCTTGATTTTGGACAAGCTTATTATTTTTATACAATAATCATTGATATTTAATTTCATGAAAAGGATGTCGAATCAAAAGGATAGACTAATTGGGAATCTATTCAACTTTGCCATATGTATTTAAGAGATTTATTGGAAAAACAATTTACTATAACCCATGTTTTGATGAAGAATTTTGAATTGAGTATGAAATATCGCTATATACCTAAAACGTTAATAAGTCGAAGAGTCCGAGGAGATTCCGACCTTATTTGCTTCGTCCCCTCCTTACACCATTGCTTAGAATTTAATTCCTTCCTTAACCAAGATAGTCTTACTCAAAAGGTTTATTCTGAATAATATAAATATACGTAGTTTTGAAACTCTTTTTTTATAAGTAGGTATAATATTATAAATTTATTGAGACTAGCTGTAAGCCCGTTGCCCAGCAACGGGAGATTTTTGTTGCATTGTGTTTGATTTTATTTAGTTTAATTTAATTTAATTTAATTTAATTTAATTTAATTTTATTTAATTTTATTTTATTTTATTTTATTTTATTTAATTTAATTTTATTTTATTTTATTTTATTTTATTTTATTTTATTTTATTTTATTTTATTTTATTTTATTTTATTTTATTTTATTTTATTTTATTTTATTTTATTTTATTTTATTTTATTTTATTTTATTTTATTTTATTTTATTTTATTTTATTTAATTTAATTTAATTTTATATTATTTTATTTTATTTTATTTAAAAAAGTGGAGACTGGAAGGTCGAGGACACCTTACACTCACCCACTCAAACGGACCTTATCGGCTATTAATATATAGATTCTTATTCACTAACTAATTCATGAAGGATATTTCAATGAACAAAGACTTCAGTATTATTAAAGGGTATTTAAAAATGTCGTCCATGTATAAGTCAAGCGATTTAATGAAAAATAATTGATAAACATGACATGTTTTTATTAAAAAAGGGTTTGAAAGAAAAGTAAAAAAAAGAATCTAGCGGTTCAACGATTTCCCCTTCTGGAACTCTTAAATTCCGCCGCAAAGAGGAGGTGCCCACCAGTTGGGAACCCTTGGAATATGTAATTAAAAAAAGTTATTTTTGATTGAAGTATCCATCAGATACTCTTCGACTGTGGAAGGGCAAAACAACGTAACCTACATGTGATAAATTTTACAGGAGGCACAAAAAAACATTTCTTTATACCTTGACATTGATTGGGAGTGGACACCATCAATTTAAATTGAAGCTTGAAAACTATGAAAATCCACAAATATATTTAAAAATAATCAGATTGCTAAATATTAGATTCATTATTATGTAATTATTTAGACATCTATATTATTCTTTACACACAAAGTATTGTGTTTAGTTAGTAAGTGAGTCAGCAATTGAAACCCACAGGGGCCACAGATATTATAAAAAAAAGGTTCTCACATATTGCCATGTCTCGTTTATTGTACGAGAGCGATATACAATAGTTAAAGCGGTTTGATGAGATTCAGGGAAATCACTGCTTTTGATCGAGATGACATACAAAAACGATAAATCGAGATAAAGTTTGTGACATAACCATAAATTATACTATTTAAACGATAGATCGAAGAAAAATAATTATAGATGATTATTTAATTAATCACTGATGTTATAAGGTCATAAAGTAGTGAATATGCAAAAAAACGATAAATAATTTAAGAAAGTTGTTTAGCCCAGTTTTTGTTTTTTTGTTTAGTTGTTTCTTGGCCCATCTGACTGATTAATGTTTGGCTGTTTGGAAAAAATCTAAGCCCTTGTTTAAATAATCTGAATGTTTATTTCTACGAAATATAATGATGAAAATAAATTTTTATTAAGTATACAGCTGTACTAACAAAGATTATTTTTTTTTATCATAAACTAATTTTCTTATTATAAAATATCAGTTACTCTTGTGATTAAAATATAAAATGATATTTGAAACATTGTATAAAAATCATACGAACGTTCTGTATATATTGTTCTTTTATTTGTGTTCAGCATTGTAATCAAGAGAATATTATTCCATATTCCCGTTTTTCACGATCGAGTGGTTTATCACAATCCATCAGTGTCACATATATTGGATATAATAACTTTTTTTTATTTGTATGGTATATCAGCGATGTTGAATATAAACTCTTGGATGTGTAACAAAAAAAAAGTATTTATTTTTAATTCATTGCTTTATATTTTTTAAATATGTAGACATAAAGTGGTGGCGATTACAATTCTATATTTTTTTTCTTAAAAAAAATGTCTCACGTTGAATTGAATATTGTAGTACAATTAATTAAACTCTGTTATCATATACCTAATCATAAATTGAGCTCCTGAGAAGTGAAGGGAGCTAAGTAGTAAAATGGATAACTTTTCTATCGAAATTTTTGGTATAACACGTCTTTACTTAGTGTTTTGGTGAATTTCACAATTATATTTTAGGGATATAATATTATTGCAGTGTGTATTTTCTGAGTGAGGTCACTTAATTTTTAAGAAATGATGAATAATATTAATAATTTACAAATTGAATTGGCATTTACTTGGTAGAACTCCATAATAATAGGGTAAAAATAGCAACTTATTTAATTCTACACTACAAAACTGTAGATCTAAATACGTTGCTATTTTTACCTTTTTTACCATGTCCGCTCCCAGTGTGGAGCATATGGACTCCTAATGGAGTTTGTCTCAACAAAACTGTTTCTACGAGAACTGTTTGTTACTAAGTTGCTCAACCTCTCTTTTTACAAAGAGAGTAGGAATAGAAGGATACGGCTAGGATAGGAGTAGTGGTTAGCTAGTCGCTCTCCATACCGCTCAAATGATAGGATGGGAGGGGGGAATTCATGACACCATATACATCCATGCCTTCGAACAGAAATTCATAAATCGATTGAAAAATCAATTTATAAAAACTGTCCACGCTGGGATTCGAGCCCGTGACCTCCGTAACCGAGGCCAACGACGTTGACCACTCGACCACACAGGCGTTATTATTAATCTGTTTTTTTTTTATAAAATACTACTTGGTTCACTTCACCTATCAAAGATTATTTTGATGAATTTGAGTTGCGGCAGTGATAAATATTTAAATATCAAATTGAACTCACATTTGACTGACAAAGTTTTATAAAATTATAAGTTTTCAGGAACAGAAATCGTAAAAAAAAGATATTAAATAAATATGGAACAAAACTTGTGTTTTGTATCACAAAATTATGACATATTGTTATAATATAATTATTTAGTTAATCGAAATGATCGATTAGAAAACTTTTTCTAAAGTGTTGTTAAAAAGTTTATATTTAAACTGTTTAAATATAATTTAATAAGAGCATTTGAAAATTAATTCGAAAAAGATTTTTAAACGACGTTTGAGTATCACCACTTTTAACTCTGTTTTTCTTTACTTTAATGATAATTTTACTCGTTACTATCAAGTGGAAACAAAATTTTCTTCTACCATCTTAGACAAACTTTACCCATTATTACATGCTTTGAAAAATGTATAAAACCTACAAGTAAGCTGTTTTTATTAATCAATTTTAAGGTTTTTACTGTCAATTCTTGGTGAAAAGGTATTATACTGAAAAAGTAAAACACTCATTCATTCTAATTCAACTTTTAATTAATATGATAAGCATCGATTTCACTCATGGCGAGCACTATTTACTAATAAGAAAATACAATATAAATATATAAAATTAAAAATATAAAATAACTCTTCTGGTCATAATCATATAAAGTAAAAGTGAAGCATTTCTACAAATGAGTGTTTTTTTTTATAAATAAAATTAGATTTCCGCAAAAAAGATTTTTTTTATCATAAATTTGACCGTAAAATATCATTCAATTGCATAATTATAATTTTTGTCAAAATAAAATTTTAATTTGCCTTTTCATTACATTTTCGTTTTTTTCACAGAACCTCAAAAATGTCAATGTCTTGTTGTCATTTCACCCTCTTTCTATTCAACATATCTTATTTAACCAATGCTGTAATGTCATTTTTTCTCTGTCAAGCGATTACAGTGAGGTTATACAAACCAAATAATTAATACATTGACTAGTCAAAGTAAACGTGAATTATTATTATGTCAACTTTATTTGAAACTGCTAGTTAGATTGTACTCAATAAAGCATACATAGTTTGTACATCATATTGTAATATGAACACAATCACTAAAATATTAAATTTTGATTTTATAAAATGAAAAAGAAATCTAGAAGATATAAATTTTTGATTCACCATCACTGCATCATGTAGTATTGGCCAACACTTGTGACTGTAAAAAAACAGTCTTCAATACAAACAGTATAAGATTTTCTTGTTAGTTTCTTTTTAATATTATTGTGTTTGTTTTCCTAAGATATGCGTTCGAGAGTTATCGGCATGTCTTTGAAAGGTCGTAAATATTTTTTAACGATAAACAAGCATTTTATTTGCAGTTACTTGGTATAATAAAGTTGTTTGAGCTATTGAAAAAGTATGTTTTTGACTTGCACAGTATTGTCACAGACAGAAGTCGTTTACATTACATATGTAAATTTATTTGCGCTTTCATTATTAAACTTCACAAAGTAACAATATTTTCTTGTCAATATTATCATACATTATAAGTATGTACGTCACTGAAATATTTAACAGGTACCTAAATTTTTTTTTAAATATTCAAACAATACTATTTTTTGCGTATACAATACAAACATAAAATTATCATATTATTTAATGCAAATATTATAAAATAAGTTGCATTTAAAGATCTTTAATTAAAACAATATATTCTTCACCTTACTGCCAAAAGTTGGTAAGTAACAAATCGTTATAAACGAGTAAGCTGCGAATAAAAACAAATGATTTTTAGGGTAAAGCAGAGGTGGCCAATTTATGGCGTATTGGATTCTTGAATCAACTTATTTTTTTGAAATAACGTAAGAAGACGAAAAAAATGCTTGTGTTGTGTGGAGCATATGAACTCATCAACAAAAAATTGCCGCACGGGTTGCAAAAGGTTGGCCACTAGAGTAAAGCTTCTCGCATAGTCATACTCAACTTGCACTCTACAGAACGCATGCGGCTAATTCATATTTTATGTGTGGCACTTAACCATATATAGGCAACCACCGGCCCGCCGAGCTATTTCGTCCTGCCCTGATTCATCTCGGCGAAGTATTAGAGAAAGAAATTAGTAGTTTCAGGGAGGGAATAAATAATGGAGATGACACGGGCGTTTGCAGTGGCTCCACTATACTAGTTCATGATCACCACCATATAAGTAATTGCAATGTGTTTTATTTAATTTAATATTACTTTATTATCTTTATTAATTTGGTCCGGCTCTTGACTCGGAGACAGAATGATAATTTGGCCCCAGACCTAGGAAAGGTTGTCCATGCCTGCACTAAACAATCATAGTCACCAGTTGCCTTTCAAAGATCTGATATTGTTTTCAAAAATTTATGAAAATTTGTATTATTTTGAACTAACATTTTTTATTACTAAAAAGAAGCATTCAACAGTACGCACAAACTACAATGTGTAGACAAGTTGTGTGACTGTTTCTTTGTCAGAGAGAAAGAGACAGATAGAGAGAGATGCTAGAGCTAATTATGACAGGTGACACTGTTACTTGGTATATAATATTACTGGTGATCATTTAGTTGTAGGAATGACAAAGTCGCCAGCACAACCATTCTCCAAGCAAATAGCTCGTTTGTACAACACTGTTAACTGCTCATTCTTGGTGAAAAGATAATATGGTGAGACACACTGAAATCGTAATGATTCTCACTTATTTTTACAATATTTATTTGAAAAGACAAATTTTCGTGATATATTCACTCCTCAATTAAGGTTAATTAAAGGTGACTTATTACTGTCATTATAAAATTAAGCCACTTTTGATAAAATATGAGGAGCAAACATTCAAAAAGTGTTTTGTCACAAATGTTGAAAAATGGCGTTTTATATCAATTATGATAGCCCATAATAAAACCTATGAATGAAAATCAAAATTAGTGTTCAAAAATGTTTTTTTTCATACTAAAATGAAATCATAAAGTTGACACATTCATACAAACCGTCACTTTTGCAACACTTAAAACATCATTTTCCAAGCTTTGTATTTGTGTGACAAAACACTTTTTGAATGTTTGCTCCTCATATATTTAGTGTTTCTAATACAATAATCGTAAATAAAAAAAAAACAAATTGCACATTGGAAGAGTTAAAAAGTCATGAAAACAACACTTTTTGACAGAGCGTAATATATGACGTTGAAAACAATTGAATTTCCCCGACCAATATTTACGACCTGCAATGAGATTTATTACATTCAGTAGTATCACGAAAAAATACTGTTTTTAAATGATTTATGTATCGCAGTTGAAGCGTTAGTTGAAATTAATAACATTATATAAATTTTGAATTACCGGAAATTATTTCTGAGTTTTTTTTAATATTATAAAACGCCACTGAAATGTTTTATTCAGTTGAGTTTATGCCTATCAATAATAGAATAATGTCGAAATTTGTAGTCAAATGATCAATGTCATTGGCACAGGTTTTAGAGCTCACGGATTCAAATACCGATTTGAACAGTTCTGTTAACTGATATTTGATAAATTTATGGATTTATGTTTTAAGTCATGGTTGCTGTGATGTGTTACAACCATCCGATCCAGAAATGGGTAAGAAGCGAGAGCAATTATCCATATCATATATATTAGTCTATATCAACCCATAATCGGCAAAAGATCTTAAACGACACAATTAGTTAAATTGCGTTTTAAGGCAATAATTGTTCAATATCGATCAGGGCGTCAGTGACGAAACTTTTAGAACGATATCTCATTTGCCTGATATTTTTGCGTTTTGACTTGTTATCGCTTATTCTACGTGGACTCCGGTTGAGAAACGCTGATCTAGAGAACTGAAAGTAGTCAGTATAAAATCAGGATAGGCAATGAATATATATTACTATTTACTATTACTATTTACGAGAGTAATTTAAGAAAAACCCCATATAAAATTTATAAATGGTCGGTTACAATTTCCTGCCTATTATGGTCGATATGCTCTAAACTAGAAGCGGACATGATAAATAAATAATACAAATAAATGTTTATTGTTTTAAATACGTCCATATTTTTATTTCAATGTAAGTGAAATTTATTTTTCCGCGAATACCTCAACAATAAATATTCAATTAATTTGGTATATGTATGGAAATCTTAAATATTAATTCTTTAATTGGTTTATAATTTTTAACGATATTCAAATTTATTACTTAGTTTATGAAAGTTTCTATTGAACGTTCAACCGCTTTCCAACGCAACCGAGTATGATAAAAGCAAATGAATATTTACCAGTTATAAATAACAGTAAAAGTTATTTTTATAGATATAAACAATTAAGCTGTATGCATAAGATTTTTTCTACAGAGTTCTAAGCTTATTCAAGAAATCTCGTATAGATGAATGTATTGGCTTACTGCGACCTGCTACAATTGAAACAAATTATTAAATGACTATTTTACAATCATTCGTATAATTGAAAACATCTAGCTAAACACGATCTTCAAAATATTCAAGATGAGTTAAGCATCTTAACATTAATAGCCGATAAGGTCCGTCTGTAAGGACGTCCGCAGTAAGGTACAGACCAATGATTTCGATTTATTCTGAACAGCACATTTTTGAAATGTTGTTCTATCCAATGGGAGCGGCTTATTTTAAACCGGGCGTGAATGTTCTGATATCGCCACGTTTGAAAATTTGATATTTCTTGGTGTAGAGCTAAAGTATAGTATCACCATACATCATAATATTCGAATAATCAAAGACTTTAATTCGACTATTGCAAACTATGATTATAGGGCTATCGAAAGAATCGTTTGATCGTGTGAGTCGATGTGAGACTAATATTTTTTGGAGCGGATTTGATCAATTGAATCATAATGATGAATCATTTCACGTCTGACCTTGAAAATCTGTTAGAATTCATTAATACATTAAGAATATTCAAATTATGATATGGATATATCATAGAATAATATTTTGCTTTTTTCATACACTTGGACAAAATGTGCAACTGATTTTTTATTGAAAAATTGGATTTGATCTTTTGATTTTTATTGGAAATAATTGTTATATAATTTAAAATCCGAAAAATAATTGTTGGCAAACTTAAACATTATTCCAAAAATTAAGTAATTTACAAAATTTCTGCTACTACGAAAGATGATTGTTAGCAAACTTTAACATTATTCCAAAAATTAAATATTTTACGAAATTTATGCTACTACGAAAAATGGTTGTTAGCAAACTTAAACATTATTCCACATATTAAATAATTTACGAAATTTATGCTACTACGAAAAATGGTTGTTGGCAAACTTAAACATTATTCTAAAAATTAAATATTTTACGAAATTTCTGCTACTACGAAAAATGGTTGTTAGCAAACTTGGACATTATTCCAAATATTAAATAATTTACGAAATTTCTGCTCCAACGAAAAATGGTTGTTAGCAAACTTGAACATTATTCCAAAAATTCAATAATTTACGAAATTTCTGCTACTACGAAAAATGGTTGTTAGCAAACTTAAACTTTATTCCAAAAATTCAATAATTTACGAAATTTCGGCTACTACGAAAAATGGTTGTTAGCAAACTTAAACTTTATTCCAAAAATTGAATATTTTACGAAATTTATGCTACTACGAAAAATGGTTGTTAGCAAACTTGAACATTATTCCAAATATTAAATAATTTACGAAATTTCTGCTCCTACGAAAAATGGTTGTTAGCAAACTTGAACATTATTCCAAAAATTCAATAATTTACGAAATTTCTGCTACTACGAAAAATGGTTGTTAGCAAACTTAAACTTTATTCCAAAAAATGAATATTTTACGAAATTTATGCTACTACGAAAAATGGTTGTTAGCAAAATTGAACATTATTCCAAATATTACATAATTTACGAAATTTCTGCTCCTACGAAAAATGGTTGTTAGCAAACTTGAACATTATTCCAAAAATTCAATAATTTACGAAATTTCTGCTACTACGAAAAATGGTTGTTAGCAAACTTTTTTTTTATTCCAAAAAATCAATAATTTACGAAATTTCGGCTACTACGAAAAATGGTTGTTAGCAAACTTTTTTTTTATTCCAAAAATTCAATAATTCACGAAATTTCTGCTCCTACGAAATATGGTTGTTAGCAAACTTGAACATTATTCGAAAAATTAAATATTTTACGAAATTTATGCTACTACGAAAAATGGTTGTTAGCAAACTTGAACATTATTCCAAATATTACATAATTTACGAAATTTCTGCTCCTACGAAAAATGGTTGTTAGCAAACTTGAACATTATTCCAAAAATTCAATAATTTACGAAATTTCTGCTCCTACGAAAAATGGTTGTTAGCAAACTTAAACTTTATTCCAA
This sequence comes from Himalopsyche tibetana, assembly GCA_030503985.1. Classification (NCBI taxonomy): domain Eukaryota; kingdom Metazoa; phylum Arthropoda; class Insecta; order Trichoptera; family Rhyacophilidae; genus Himalopsyche; species Himalopsyche tibetana. The sequence goes on along the minus strand of JAPJYX010000009.1, from coordinate 2,914,799 downwards.
AAAATCAATAATTTACGAAATTTCAGCTACTACGAAAAATAGTTGTCAGCAAACTTAAACATTATTCTAAAAATTAAGTAATTTCCGAAGTTTCTGCTACTACGAAAAATTGTTGTTAGCAAACTTAAACATTATTCCAAATATTAAATAATTTACGAAATTTCTGCTAACTATAAAAATAAAATAAATTAAAATAAAATAAAATGAAATGAAATAAAATAAAATTAAATTAAATTAAACGCAATGCAACAAAAATCTCACGTTGCTGGGCAACGGGCTTACAGCTAGTCCCTTGTAATTCTAGTGCAATATGAGTTCCGTACAAAAATGATCAGGGGCTCCCTGATAATTTTCAGTGGCATGCTTAAACAAAGACTTTCTTGTCTTTTTCACCAAAACGCACTATTTATTTATTAAACAATAACAAAATCAAATACGCATTAATATGTGAACATTATCTTTTTGAAAATCCTATCTAGCTAGATTTTATCAATTCGACAAATGTCTGAAAGTCATTTGATAATTTGTCTTAACAATAGGTGTCACTGTCGACTACTACACTCACCCATAAATAAATTTCCTTAGTTATCTGTAAGAATCCTTATTTTGAATAACAGGTCTACGTTGTTATAAAAGTAAACGTTACATTCTTGTACAGCCTATTATTTTTATAAATAACGCAGTAAGATTATTAGTTATATTCCATGTTAAAGCAGCAGGTTAAAAGATAATTAATTTTCAACATAACACATCCAGGCACAGGTCCATAATGTTTGTGGCAAAAATATCAAAAACCGGGAAATAAATTTGTAATTATCTCTTGAGAATCAGGTTCTCGTGAAATGCGCAAATTGGCATTCAGTTATTACCATTTTATGGTCAAACATTTTCTTTTAATGCTGTTGTATTAATGCTCCGTCCAGATTATGCGTATCGCATTACAATAACATTTGTGAAATATATAATGGAATTTAAAATAAAATTATCTGGCTGAAAGTATAGATATTATGTTTTTACTTAATGTACAATATTAAATGTTTGACAGCAGAAGATAACATTTAACTTATTTATAACCAAAAAATATCCTTATTCATCATCTTAAGTTAACAGCTATAGTTGTAGTTAAACTATCGCTAACAAGCAGAGTAAATTTGACTCTGATATGTTATTGATGTGATTAGTTTGAATGGTTTGTTTATAACATTTAATGATGGTGAAGTGACCAAATAAATGTTATTTATTTTATCCATTATGGTAGACAAAGAAAAAACTATAAAAATGTCTGCGTGTGTCGTTTTTATTGTAATACATTTATTTTTGTTTTTGTTGTTGAAGATAAAACGATGGTCATTCGTTTTCTGCCAAAAATAAGTAGTTTACAAAAACACATATATAATTCTTAAATGGACAGTGTGGCTGACATTTTACTTAAAAAAGATGAGAGAGAAACTTTTGTTGTAAATAAAGGAAGCCAGAACATTTAAATCACAAAAAATACCGTTAAGTTAAAGCAATAAGTTAGTTGTTAAATACATAAGAAATAAAATTGTTGGTTTCTTGCTATGAAAAGATTGTTTACTTCAGTAAATTAAAAAATATATATAAATAGCCACCAAAGCGTGTTTTACTTAATGGAGGAATAAAAAAAGTATGGGTTGTCCAATATTTTTGAAAGTTATTTTGATATCACATAATTTTAAGATATTTGATTAAATAGTTTTTTGTTCACTTATGTGTGTATATATCACACGATTAGCAAAAAACCGGACGTATCTAGATTTTCGCAGATTTGAAATATCGTTGATCTACTAAAATGTATGTAAAAGTATGGTAAAATATAATGTAAATATTTTGCATATTTCTACTTTATGTTCAACAATCCTTGTCTCCATAGATGTACATTTGAATACAATTATAATATCTTAAATCTGTAATAGTTGACATACGCCTTATGTTATTGAGTGAGCAATATATATATACGTACTGGCTCTTTAATATATTTTTAAACCAAATGTTAAATGTGAAAACTCAGGTAAAAATTGTACAATAGAAGAAAAAGTTTTACATTTGTAAACAATGGTATTTGATGTCTAATAATTAAGAACAATTTTATAATTCTAAAAGAGTAATAATCTAGTACAGGCGTGAGAAACATGCGGCCTTTCAGCTACTCTGGTGCGGACTTTTGACCTGATCAGCCGATTCTGTAAATTTTTGTAAATTCCTGAGATTTTGGATTCGAAAAGCTAAAAAAAAAAGTCCCCCCCATGGTACTGTGAAATCCGTTAATTTCTGGGCTTTGCAAATAGCCATGAAATTGTTTCCGGCCAAAGATTCCTTAGTCAATGTTTACTGTGGAATTATGTTGAACCAGAAAAATGAATGCGGTCTTTAGATAAGAAATCTGATCAAGTATATTTTATACTAAATTTTTTGAATGAGTGGGAAATTGATCTTTGACTTCAATTTGTTTGTATACCGCCTCCAATTGAAGAGTGCGGAGTTTTTTTATATATTTTTTTACAAAACTACTAATGGCGTTGTGTTCGAAGGCATCGCTGTCCGTAACGACTTTATTTCCTCCCATTTATTCGATACTAAAAAAGTGGTTGTTTTGAGATCGATTATTTTACTATTAGTCCCTACCTTGTTGATTGAGAAATAATCAGTCATCATGAAAACACTTCTGTTATTACAAATAAAACGATGAGCCTATATTGAGAGCGGAGATGGTAACAGAAAAGGTCATTCCCGGAAATAAATGGGCTCATTTAAGACTGCTCCGGGCCATTTTATCAAGTTCCGCTGTAGTATAAATTAATTAAAACTCGTGAGGCTTTATTAAAATTTATTTAATTACATGATATAAAAATTCTTTCGTGATGGCCAAACACTTAATAAATAAAGTGTTGCAATCAAGACAAGAGCATTAAATAAATACGGGATTTATAGATTGCAATGCTCTTGTTGTAAAAAGTTTTATATCGGAAAAACAGAAAGAACACTGAACATCCGGGTTTTAGAACATATGGCAGCCTTTAGATTGAAAAAAGACACGTCTACTTTTGCTAATCACTTAATATTGGAAGGACACGTGTTCAATCAGGAACAAGGGATAAAAATGTTACACCCAAATACGGACAGTCATAAGCTCTTTTTCCAAGAAATTTTAGAAATCAACAAAGCACAGCTGCAAAATCTTCCGATTTTAAACGAAATATCAAACTTTCCCACATCTCCACTTCTATACCCTATATAACCATAAAATCATATAATCATAAAACCTTTGCCGACAAACAAATTATATAATTCTTGAAACTGCTCACTAGTCAAATCTGTTGGCATTCCCATGGGCTCATTATTTTCGCCAGCAGTGGCTTTGGACTCAGTGATGCATTTATATCTTATATATAACACGAAACTTTCATTTGCTAAGCGTCAGTTCAAGTTTATCCGTGCACTTGAATGCCTGAAGATGCCGAAAGGCGAAACCCGGGTCGTTAATGACAAAATTTGTGAGAATGTACATAGTTTGAACGATTCAAATTTAATATTGAAATTTCACCAAGCACCTTCAGTCGAAATCTTAAATTAAAAAAAGACAGTTTTAAAATATGTGAACGTAATAATAAAACTGACATTGACCTGTGTCTACAACAACTTGTGTTGAGACAACGTTGAGCCTTCCTTTGATAAGTCCTATGAATATCCAGATAAGGTGAAAAAAAAATTCTCTACCCTTTGAGCAACTGTACCTTGAGTTTTCGTCTGTGTATAGTATGTGTTTGGCAGAGCTACAGAACGCTTGCGCGGTTTGAAAAGAAACTTGAGAACTGACGAGGGAAAGAGATTTCAAATTTCCTGGTGTCAAAATAAACTTGACTATAACTTTTAATAAAGTGGTTTTGCTGAAATTAATTTTTGCACAACTATTTTGTGTAATAATAAGGTTAACCGTTGTTGATGACATTATTTATTTGTATATAAAACTTAACTGTTTGTCGCCTGATGTGGCCCAGTTGGTTAGCTTGCTATTCCGATCACGCAGGTCTGGGTTTGATTCCCAGTAAGATCACAGTGAATTTAAAAATTATTCAATTCAAAGTTGTGATCGAAGACTGGGTGTAGCAGTAGCGATTAGTCAACCACTAGTCCTGTTTTAGCCTTATCCTTCTGTCCCGATACGACTTACTTTGAAAAAAAGTGAGTTTGAGTGACTGAGTAACAAACAGTTCTTGTAGAAAAAAAAACTTCTGTTGAGATACTTTCACTAGGAGGCCATATGCTCCAGATTGAGAGCGACATGGATAAAAAAAAGCTTAACTGTTATTCTAATGGTTGACTCTTGATTTTCATTGTTCATTTTATATATCCAGTCATACTCATCTTGCGACTTGTTGTGCTCTCATGTGTAGCCAAAAACAATCACATTCATTACTACTGATGCTTTTTCAACTATCTCGTTTTATTTTGAAAAGTTTTCGAAATCGAATCATTTGTTTATTATCTTTGATAGATACGGCGGATCTTTTTGAAAGTTCATTTTTAGTACAAAATTAAATTTGATAACTTGTTTATGGACCATGTGCAGCGGTTTGGTCTAAAAAATAGTTTAACTGTTTAATTATTATATTATGTATAGTTAGTATGTATTAAAAAAAAACACTATTTTGTACTTATTTCATATTTAGTTATTTATGATCAGTATTGATTTGTTGATTTCCTGATCGTATTAAATAAATGTGGAATCAGTACAAAAGAGTGTTTTATTTTTTGAATATAATGTCTTTCCATCAAAATGACAGTGAAAACTTTTTAAGTGAAATAGTATGTTATGTATTTACGGCTTACATATCGACTGTGGAAAGGAAAAAGGACGTAACCCACACATATCAAATTGTACAGGAGGTGCAAAAACGTGTTTTGATGATTTTCGGCCATATGCAAATTATGAATTGTACACAACCTTGATGTGCACGGAGACTTCTAAACTGGTGTTTAATTGACATAATCTAATATTAATTGAAGAAATTGTGTAGGAAAAACCTTTGTTTCAGTCTTTTTTCTTGATTTTAACTTTTTACAAGGTCATCTTTTTCAAACTTAAAAGCTAAATTTAGATACTAATTCGGCATTTGCAGCTTGCACCTTTTTGATAGAACGTGTATCAAGTGTGATACATTGTGATAATAAAAAAAAAACCTGTTTTGGAAAAACTGTGGGTTACGTCCTTTTTCCTTTCCACAGCCGATATGTATTTGGATATTAATTTTATTTGAATTTGAATTTTGAAAATATACAGGTAATGCCAATGCATCGCAGAACACAGACCCGCCTGGTCACTAGGACAAAGCTTTTATTAATAAGACAGCAAAGATCATCTTCCAATGTTTTGCTACAGACGTAACTAAGCAAAAATCGGTATATGACCCAAAAAAAAAAAAATTGAGTATAATAGGTGCTTCAAGTTTTTAATTGAAGAAAATTAATCTTGATTAAATAGAAAAAAATGGTTTATATTTAATTTCTGTATATTTAATAAAAGCACACTCAACCTTACTGTAAAATGTAACAATATTTTTCTAGTATTTCAAATTAGTCTGTAAGTTCATGGTGTATTTTTGTTTTGCGTTAAAATCTTACTTAGTTTATGATAAATGTAGTTTAAATACATTCTTAATGCACTGCAGTGCTTTAAAAGCCGTTCTGGTTTAAAGCTCTCTTATTAATTGCTTTTACTATCAAGAGATAAAGCTTTATGCATTGTGAGACTGAATGTTACTTGAAACATGTTTCTGACAGTATTTACAACAGCATAAAATTAAAAATACAATTCAGCAATTTAAAATATTTTCTTTTTGCGTAAGAACAGAACAGACAGTGATGTAAACCTAACTGAATATTTGATTACTTTATTATAAACCTAAATTTCAGTAGAGTGATTATTCATGTTTGAAAATGTTGCCTGGGAAACATGTGTGTCGTTTTTAGCAAATTTTAAACATTGCTGTAATAAGATTAGGTACCTATTTAAATTAATGTTATTATAGTGCATAATATGGAACGCTTTTTTAGCGAGTGAGGATTTTTGTGAACATTTTTCAGGCTATTTTGATCAGTTGATAGTCACGCCTCGTTGAGAAAATTTGAACCTTATCATGAAATCGAATTTTAAAATAGCAAAAACAAAATTCGATTTATCATAATGCAGGCATTAAAAAAGATACTGAGTTGAAAATGAATTAAACATGGCTATTATCATAATTTAATTAAATTTTGCTCTCTTATCCTTGATTATTTTATTTTTTATAAAAAACATATTTATAATAATGGAAATTGACAAAATAAGGTTGTACGAAATGTTTTATAAACCTAAATATAAGATAGGCACACAAAATAAGAAGAAAAAAGCACAACTAAGACTCAATGATGCAAACTTAATAAAAGAAGCCGTCGAAAAAGCGAGAAACGAGAAATATGTTATACTATATAATATATTATCATATAAAATTTTATTACTAAATGCAAGAGTGGAAAACGTGCTTAAAAACAATATAACTAACCATCTTGTTTGTAAAAGCAAAATGTGCAAATATTCCAATTATTTTTAAATGTTTATGGACATTTTAATTGAATATTCGTCATATAACGATCATTTGATTTAGTGGAAAGTGACATTTAGCCCAACTAAATTTATGTTTTATACATTTAAAGATACATACAAATTATATAATGCCGCGTAGAGTAATGTCATATCTACAGAATATTAAATAATATTGAGTCTACCAATACTACTGTTATGGATAATAATTTTTACTGAAACACTGTTTAAATGTTTGGTTCAACTTTTATTTCCATATGTCATAATTGTACACTATTATATAAATCACTAATGTTATAATCGAATATTAAGTATACTAGTCTATGATCGAATAATAACAACGTGAGTTTCAAGGCATCTTTACTGGATCGATGACCGGTCAATTTGAACTCTTGAATTGAACTGAATGGAAGGAGAGTAGGATATCGGTTTTGGGCGTTAAAAGGTTATTGTTACAATTATAGTATGGCATAGAGTATTAACATAGTACTCTATGACAAGATGTCGAGTATACATAACACTACGGTAAAATTATTATTTACTCTCCATAATATTTTATACTTATGATAATAATTTCTATTTTGTACAAATTTATATCCGGTCAGTATTTAAATCAACTTTTGGACATTTTAAAAAAATATTTTTTCAATATTTATATGAAATGGTCAGTATTTATAAAGAATAAACTGGTATTTATTTTATTAATATTCTGTATATAAACCTCAAGGCCAGTTTTATAGACAATAAAACATAGCTTAACTTAACGTGACCACATTTTATAGTCACGGTTATTGAACAAAATTAAAAGAAATACTGACCATTATATATTTTACAATATTTGATTAAAACTGCAGAATTTTTAAGTAAAATACTAACCATTTGACTATCTTAATACTGACATATTAATTTTTTTTCAATTTAAGTCTCACATAATGAAAAGTGTATGCATATTATTCAATTCATCAAATGCGCAACTGAAAAGTAATAGTTTTGCACAAAGAAAACGTAATGTTAAATACTTTTAGAATTATGTAAATAGTGAAACATTGTGAATGCAAGGAAATTTTAAAAAGTATTTACCCAAGCAAAGTGAGCAATGAGTACTAAAATGAAACAAAGAAATATTATAATTTAAGAATATTTCACGAACAATGATATTATGTATATTAAAACTTTGGAAAATATATTAAAAATCAGAAAAAACTGGTTTTATATTTGAATTTCTTAGCACTATGTACTATTCCCTGTAACATTTTCAGTTGTCTAAGCCATGTCCGATTAGAAAATGATGTATAATATGAATCAATAGTAAAGGATCTGAAAATAAGTTATTTTACTATAGCTATACAATTTAACAACCTTTAATTTTAGAATATTGAATATTGATCTGTTATAGACCGTTTTAAGAAACGAAGAGAATAAATAAATAAATATTAATACTCATAATAGAGTTTATCTCAGCACAAATGTTTCTACGTTGCTTAGTTGCTTAATCTCCCTTTTTTAAAAATAGTAGGGATGGAAAGATTAGACTAGAAGAAGACTAGTGGTTAGCTTATCACTCTCGATACGCTTGTTTTTAGGATATAATGAGTGGGAAGGTATTCATGACATGCATATATGACTTTGTATAAAATCCATAAATCAATTTATAAAAATTTGTCCGAAGGTATAGGTGTTTGAGTAACAAACAGTTTTCGCAAAAAAACTTATGTTGAGACAACTTCATTAAGACGCCGTTTGCTCCACATTGAGAGCGGACATGGATAAAAAACCATATTAATTTTATTTAATATTTAATTAAAACCCTAATATTTTTTCATTGGTTAAAAATACAATTAGAAGAAATTACCTACATATATCGCCTGTGGAAAAAAGGACCTATTTTATTCAATAATCAGTAATAATATATGAAAATCAATGAATGTGCTAACAATATTATGTATACGTATATTTATTTAAAAATATTTTTATTACGTTTTTTACTTATTACCTATAAACATTTTTTTTTGTTTCAGCGAGTATAAAAAATTAAATTAGTTAATAAAAATTGAAACCTTTTTTCATAATTTTAATTGAGTGTTGTAAAACGTCAAAAACCGTAATATTTGTAATCCGAAAACTGGTTTCTTCAAAATTAAATTTTTGTGTCCTACTCATGACATAACATATATATATCGATGCAATCGGTCAGATTCAAGATAAAAATAACGAAATTTATAATGTTTTTAAAAATGGCAAATGATCTCGATCGTTCTCCTGTATTGAGTAATCGTATTACAAAACACAATATTATTGTCTCACATACTGTGTCTTCACGAAATGTATAACTTTTACATATATTGTATATTTTATAAGAAGTTTGACTTTCCACCGCATAATTCAGAATTATTATTTCGTAAATACAGTTTGGTATGCGCATATTACCAGTATGCATAAAACGTTATCTTATACCGAGAAATCTGAAACAAACACACTGCTAATGTTTTATTCATGCGTCACACTATGTGTGTAAGCTTATTTATTAAGGTGTCGATAAAATATTTTGATGTCTACTTAATAAAGATGCAGCGAAATATCCATAAAAGAAAAACTAGAGGAAAACTTATTACACTTAAAATTTAGTTTAATGATCACACCCGTCGGTATCATACAAATATTAAGGTAATTTATCAGTGGTAGTGTACGGTATTTTTTTTTTATAAAGAACATATAAATTAAGATATTTTAAAGAATATCATATTTTAAAATTTCGACTGAAGGTGCTTGGTTGAATTTCAATATTAAATTTGAATCGTTCAAATTATGTCCATTCACACAAGTTTTGTCACTAACGATCCGTGTACTTAAACGCACGAAGATACCAAAAGACGAAACCCGGGTCGTTAGTGAAAACACTTGTGTGAATGTGCATAATTTGAACGATTCAAATTTAATATAATATATGTTTTTTTCTCAATTAGAACGGTTTCCCATTGTGTAAACGTAGATCTCGGTTTACTATTCGGTTAATCGATTTTGTTCGAAAGCATGGGTGTTTGTGATATTTAAAAGCTCGGTTCTACTCTTCCAAGTCTAAAAAAAGCTGAGCTAAGAGAGAACGATTTGTTACTATCCTTGCTCTTTCCATCTATCCCTACTTCTTCGAAAAATTTGGCTTGAGTAATTGATCAAAAAACAGTTCACGTAGAAAACTTATATACAACTTATATACTTCATTAGGAAGACATTTGCTTTAAAATTTTATGCATAGAATAAAATAGTTCATGCCAGTCAAGTGTTGTGTTGGTCTTGTATCTGATTATTCAAAGCTCTTGAGCTGTTGAGAAATTGTTTTTGGCCGAAGGGCTGCATAAAAAAATAAATAAACAGTATTTATTTGTTGAAGTAAAATAAAAAAATAATAATCTTAAAACAACAAAAAATATTAAAAAATATTACCAGTTAATGTATTCGAAGATTGAGTACCAAGCACCGACCACTGAACAAGTATTTTAATTCGTGAATGCAGTTTACATACGTAATTAAAACGGCAAATTACCACTAACTGAAAGCTTTGAGCTAAGAAAGTAATTAAGAAAGTTCCCTTTTAAATGGTTTTTTGATGCTTTGTTGAAAGCGAGTAATAAACTGCAAGAAAAACTTTACATTCTTTTTTACTTCTTTACTTAAAAAAATAAGTTTTATTGCTTATAACGTATGTTTAAAACCGGTAAGAATTGATTTTTAATTAATTAAGAGCAACAAACATCCAACATTGATTTGATCGAAAAAATCAATCTATTAAACAGTTCGTCTAGGAATCAGAATCCAAGGTTTTGGATAATTCGGCTGGTAGGCCTTGCATGGCGAGACTCAACAGAATAAGGGAGAAAATACTCTAAGAGCAATGAAAAGCAATACTTTGCAGGAATATGCTCAGCTTTGTGTTTAATCATGATTTGTGATTAAAACGATTATTCATTAATTTACATAATTGCTTCAAAGCTTACAGTTAACAGCTAACCTTTTATAAAAAAATACTAATTGGTGATAAATATGTACGTTACAAGTACAGGAACATTATTCAAGTACAGGCCTGTAAGTAACCAAATCTTTGATCGCACAAGTAAATTAATAGCAAGATGAAAAGCGTTCCAAATTATCAAGTACCAAGTACTCGACCATTTCAACAGTATTGATTCCAAATTTTTGGCTACCAAATTAAACAAGAATTGGCAAGCAACTCCAGAGTAGAAAGAATATTAAAAGATTACCAAAATTAAACATAAGCTTTCAGCCTATAAAATTAATATTATGAGAAATAAAGTCTTGTATCAAAGAAAACTATTTTGTAATTACTTGAGTTCGAGCATGTTTATAAATAACATATTAAGAAGTTTAACCGAAAAAACAATATAACAAAAAAGATTTTTAAAGCTGTGATTACTTGTGCTTGTAGAAGCCGACCTGTACTGTATGTGGACGATTACTGTGGTTTGAGTTGTTAAATAATTACCTGTATAACGTAAACTTATTTAGTGAACATAACTGATTATTGATAACTTGGGTATTTTAAAGTTGAAAGGACTATGACACTGTTAAATATTTATAACTGTGAATTCTCGTTCGACATAAATTCCTGATGAGAAAAATCTGGTTTTACCTGCGCTTCAATATTGTAGGCATTGCCATGCCCTTAATATAATAAAATGATTATACGTATGAATTGAAATAACGGTATAACCGATGTTCGATTTCCGTATTTCGACTGTTTCTTTCTGAACGTTAAAACAAGTTCTTTAAATATAATGAAAAACATTTTGGATATGGATAAAATAAAGCAAACTTGACATTAAATATGTTTGATGCCCTTGGATATAGAGAGAACAAACACAATGGCTTTTTTCGTATATTTAATATGAATTACAAGCGCTTTGTATCTTTTGAGAAAATAAAAACAAACTTGTAGCATAAAATTTGTAGCAACTAGCATATTAAAAACGTATATAATTACAAAGTTCTTGCATAAACTGTTGGGTCAAGTTATAAAAGCTCTGTAAACTTTTATCCTGTAATTTTCAATATGTGTAATATTTTATAAATTACTGTTTACTTGAAAGTTTCTATTGGAATCTGCGTAATTGCAACTGGTAGGTTCATTTATAAACAATGCATCGAAGGTCGGGATAGTTTTCTCTCAATAAAACAGTCGAGTGCTATAATTCAGAATATAAAAGCTGAGTTATGATTTCATACATTAGCATTAAGTTTAATTATTTTAATAAAAACAATAATCCTTTGTACTTCATTCCACTTTATTTAATATGTCAGGACCGGTTTCGCTCATTGCGAGCATTGTCAACTGGTGGGATGACTTTTTAATTACTGTCCGGGATGACTTTTTAATTATATGTTAGTTGTGTTGAATATTTTAATTTTGTGTTATTTTAGAATCACTTTAATGTAATTGGCAATTTCTTTTCAATGCCAACTGTTGTGTATAACTTTTCAATTTTGTATAAATAGCATTGTTAAATTATATTTCTTATCAGTTGACAATGCTCGCAATGAGCGAAACCGGTCCTGACATATTAAATAAAGTGGAATGAAGTACAAAGGATTATTGTTTTTATTAATATAATGCCTTTCCATCAAGTATTGACAGTGAACACCCTAAAAGTGAAGTTTAATTATATTAGAAATATTATCAGTATAACGTTAACGGCGAACGAAATATCTTCAAAATTTCTTTAACAATCAAAAAGCTTTGTCTGTATTTTATAATCATCGTTGTCTTATCAAAAAAAATATATTATAAGACGCGTGCTTGGGAGATTCATCTGTTTTTGGATATATTAAAAAATATATTTAACGGCATAATTGAAGATAATGTTTTTGTTACAATGTGTCTTTTAATGTGTCGAAATATGGCTTTTTTGAGAGAATGACCAACCAACATCATATCATTTTACAATCTTATTATATAATATAATCTGTATACGATATTTGTTGAAGAACTGGCTTTGAGCTGGTTCTCGGCTTAAAAATCAGTATTCGGTCAAATTTAAAATTTACAAAGATTTTGAGAAAGCGACAACATGTTATTTATATGAAATATAAGAAAGTTTCAAGCCAGTTCTCATAAACTCATAAATTACATGATTATAAATCATTAAATGTTATAAATTTCAATAAATTTCATTACTAGAGACCCAGTTTTCGTGTATAAGATAGGCATCTTCAGGCATATGCTTGCACATATTAGCTTGACTTGAAGGTAAGAATTTTATAATACTCGACTTATTATTTATGTTTACACATAAACAAGTTAAGTCGCTCAATATAAAATAATTATTTTTTACAATTTAATGGAACATGATTGAGTACATTTTAATCAATGTGAGAAAATCGTAACAAAAATTTTCAATCGTTTTACTATCGCAGCTCTAGTTTCGTTTCAAAAACTTTACACTGATGTTCAATTGATAGTTTCCGAAGGACAAATAATAATTATTTCATGTTTGATTGGAAACTGAGCAAAACTTTTGCTACATAGTTATTATTTATTCGTCATTGAAAATTTCATACGAAACAAATTTCTCTTGATAAACAAAACACTATTATTTTCGATCGCTGTTTTATAACTCAGGGGTATGAAAATCGAGGCTAAGCTGCAACATTTATTGTTTTAAAATGTTTGTTAATTCAGCTACTTACATACATTGTCATGATTGTATATTTATGAGTAGTTACAATAAAAAAGCATATCGATAAAAACAGACGCGGAAATCTTATAAAAAATCCTTTATCCAGAAAACTGTTTTGGTAACGATTAAAAAACGTTTTGTCATATATGTACTCGTTTAATAATTCCGCAAATATCTATTCTGTTTCGTAAAACGTTATACGTAGAACATATATTATAAAGACAACATCGCTCAGACAGCAATGTTACGCCGGAACAACATGATTTTATAAGCCGTATGAAACTACAAGACCTTTTATTTAATTATGAAAAAAGTCATAAATTATTTTTCACAGTACAATTTTTTTTATCTGATATTTTTTTAACGTGACATGTTACTGAGGTTAACATACTTTACTAGTAAATTTGAATCGTTCAGATTTCAGATTATGTAAATTTACACAGATTTTGTGTAATCGCCTAGTTTTGTCTCGTCGAACGACCCGGGTTTCGCATTTCGGCATCTTCAGGCGTTAAAGTGCACCTTCAGTCGAAATCTTTAATTATATTTTACTAGCTTACTAGTTTTAATGTCATCACCAAATTAGTCGATATCATCTCGTTAGAAAATAATTTCTTACACTATGTCAGGGATAGCGAACCAATGTCACGCGTGCCCGAGGTGGCACGTTTGAGAATTTGGATGGCACGCGAAAGATTTCCAAGTTCAATTTTTTTTATTTTCAAGTTTCAAAAATTTAAATTTTGATCAAATAATCCGTGAATTATTAATTTTAAAATGTTTCCAAGATAAATGACAGTCGTTTAAAAAATACACTTTTTATTTTTTCTATTATGTTATTTTTTTAAATGCTTGAGCACGTCACACAATCGAGAATTTTTTTTGAAGATTGTTGGCACTCGGACCCAAAAAGGTTCGCCATCCCTGCACTATGTAGTATTTCTGATTACTTAAGCTAAATAAAATATATTTATTAAAAAAAATATATGAAAAAAATCTTAATTTAATATAAGCATTCTACGTGGTCAAGTGGTCAAAGCCATTGCCTTCGTTTACGGAGGTCGCGGGTTCAAAATCTAAGTACGGACAGTTTTATAAATTAATTTTTCAATCGGTTTATGATTTTTTCATGGGTGTATGTGATGTCTTGCCCCATCTACCCATTATATCCTAAAAACGGCTAGCTAACTACTAGTCCTGTTCTAGCCCTATCCTTTTATTCCTACTCTCTTTGGAAAAAAGTGAGGTTGAGCAACTGAGTAACAAGCTGTTCTCGTAGAAATAATTATTTTGATATAAAATCAATAAAAAGCCCATATCCTTTACAGAGAGAGTGAGCATATAATGACTCGATGTTATGGAAAAATTTAATTTTAAAAGAATTATCATTGCTTATTAAAAGCTTGAAGTTTTGATAAATAATCGAATTAAGAAAGATTAAAAAAAAATATTTAAGTATTTTTGGTCCGGTTAATCAAATAGATGTTTTTAGGTATTTCAAATTATGAATGGGAACTAGTTGAATATATTGCAAATTTCAATTTAATAAAAAAATCAAACTGAATTTTAGCTGTTTTTGTTTTATTTGGAGTATTTCCTTTCTGCTTAGCGGGAAAATTTAACGTATTTTTTTTGTGATGCTCAATACAAGTGATGATTAACATGTAAAGATGAATAATATTTTGAAAAAACCACAAAAATTCAGAGCATTTACCCAAACATTTTAAAAACACATCGAAACTTTGAATCTCAATATCTCCATTTTGAAATTTTGAAGTTGGCTCCCTTCTGCTTAACACAAAACCAATTATAGTCAATACTCTACAAAATTCATTTCTTCATTTCATTTGATAATGTTGTTCCACTACATAAATCGGCAGTTAAAGTAACTATAACTAATATAAATAAATTTTGTATTCTTTTCCACCAAAATTTTTACATTACAAACAAAAAAATATCATAATACAATGTTTGTTCTAAGTTATCAATTACCCTAAAATTTTACGATCATGTTAATTAAAACAATTATTCACCCGATGTGCATGTTTATTCTAACAAATATACGTTAATAAGTAGTTTATAATCCAATTTGTTTATTATGCAGGATGCATTTATGTTTATTTTGATATGAAATATTTAAATATTTTGTTGACGCAAAATAATCAAAACGAAACTATTCGTTTTATTTATTTACTATCCATGAATATAGTAACTCTTGTAATAATTACACCTGATTCTAAATAAATGTGTTTTTAAGCTAAAGAGTGTATGTAAGTGTTGAGATTTTTCCCACACGTGTAAATTCATGGTTAATAATCAATTCAATCATTATATATTTAATTTAAAGTGTTTGGGTTTAGAGTATTGCGGAAAGAAAATATTTTTAATTTTTTCTAATCACGTCGATTAGTTCTAATTCAACAATATTAATGCTTCATGATCAATTTTATTTAGTTTTAAATGGTATTTTTTATGCCTAGCTCAATATCATGTAAAATTAATTAAAATACATTTGTTTCAGTTAATTCAATTGACCGTATTCATTTGTTGTTGGTATCGTTAGTGATAAAACGTATAGAAATGTACAAAATTCGGACGATTTGAATTTATTTTTATAGTTGTTTTAAAAGTAACATAGACTTACCCAGCATTTTGATTGCTCGACTTTGTGACACTCCATTTTTATAACTCCTCGCACTTCCGTTTGGTTCAGCGTGACTATTCAGCGAAGAGTTCTTCGCAGGTCTCAGTAGCCGAGATGTTCTTAATTTGATACCGATGAGCACATAGAGCACAGTAATCACCGTCATAGGTCCCACAAAAAACACAAACCCTGATATCTCAAAGGCGTGTTCCACCATCACCCACTTCACAGTACAAGAACTTGCGATCCTTTCTTCTTCCATTGAATAAACGACTCCGAACTGAATGGCCTGTGGAATTGCTAGGCATAAAGCTAATATCCATATAGCTATTATAAACTTGACGACTCTTGACAGCTTTGACATGGTATGTGACAAAAACGGATGGCATATAGCGATGTATCGTTCAACGGTAAATGCAGTGATTGTCAATACCGTAGCGTTTGCTGACATTTCCGATGATAAGCCCAAGAATACACATGATACTTCACCAAATATGTACACGTCAGGATACCACATACGGTATACGTCTGGGGGTAGACCACTTAGCAGGAGTAATAAATCAGACACAGCCAAACTGAACAAATAATAATTGGTAGCCGTGTGCATACATTTGTTTCTGACGATTACAATACACGTGCTTACGTTGCCAATCACTCCTGCCAGTAAAATAAGAGCGTACAGAACTGTTATTGGTATTAACAAGTATAAAGAATCTCTGTTTTCTAAATCGGTATCGTTTAATGTCATAAGATCAGAAATATCAAACGGTAAAGGTGTACCGTTTTTATGAAAGAAGTCATAATCGAAATCTATTGTGTAGTTTAATTGTTCTATGTTTCCGAAGTACATTGACGCAAAATCACTCATGATTAGGCCACTTTAGTAAACACAATATATTCGAGAATTAAATTATTTCGACATTTCGCAGTCAAATAATAACCAACGTACGTGTATTGTTTTTATATAGTAAATAATTGCATATAGATAGTCAGTGTAAAATTGTGCTTAAAATCATTCAAGTAAACATAATCAAAATGGCGTGGAGTTCTTGATTTTACACTGATCAAGTCAACTTGCATCAGATCTCATTATACACAAGGCAGCCGAGAAAAACATCTTAATCAATCTTTGAGACCGTAGTCATAAAATAAACACTCCTCATTACCAATCCTGTCCAATGACTATTGCGGTTCGCTCAAGTATTGGACGACGTTACCTTTAAGGCTCCTTTATCTCGGTCTTTCCGCCTGTGGCTGTCATTTTAATGGAAATACATGCGTATCGAACGTCAGTAGATCAAGTCATGTCAGTATTGATTTACTCCCGCAGTATTGTTAAAAGTTTTTTCTTTGCTTTTGGCCATAATTCGCAGTCGAGTCGAGCGCATATGCGAATTAACGTCACCAATAGATTTTTACTTCAATGATATGTGTCAATTAGGGCTTGGTGTTACTCTGTTGCCCTTATTGTCTATTGGACAGAGTCGTGTTCTTTTGTGAACAATTTCACCGAACGTATTCGCGGCTATCTAACCGACTAGATCTGCGAATTGTCTTGTCTATAAAAGTTATTTTTATGCTTTCATATATATCCCGCCACATAATAATCCAATCTCCTCGCGCCGTGTAACAAATAGCGTAGGAATGGCTTCATTAAACTGCTGGGCACTTCGTATTCAGATTGCAGTTTTTATTATCTTCAACCTGCTACGCCATTGTCAGTTTCACCTGAAAAATAAAAAAATAATGAATTATTCAATGAAGATTTCGTAAAAATATAGCAAACTACCTAATACAATACACTGATTCAAAAGAAACAAAACGTATATTAAAAAAAAATGGAATGCATCATTACATTACAGTGCGCGCAGTTTAACAGATAACAAAATAACGTCCTTGGTGTTCACATTTTTTTGTGCCAAATTTAGATCGACATTGGGGGGATAATTTCTCTCTTCATGCTTTCGTGTTACTTACATATTGTTTTATAAGAGCTATTAAAATAAGTTTTGAACATATTTGATATTAGCCTGAGCCTGCCTTAAATTTCCATCGTTTTCAATATAATGGACCTGTATTCGATCGATTTTTATAACTCAAGTTTTCAAAAACCCTACAAAAATGACCGTACCCTTAGTATTTATTCGCTTCAAGCGTCTACCAACTTTGAAAAGCGTATGTTGTTATGTTGAATTCCATTGTTAGTGTCATATTAATTGTCGAAAATTCAACGAAAATCATTTTTATTAAATATTTTTGTAGTCATTTTAATATTCATATCTAGTTGAACTATGTGGTCCAAAAAGGTCTAAAGGATGGAAGCACACAATCATTTTTTTTATTAATGAGAAAAATTATTAAAAATCTTATAGCTTTGTATATTTTCGATATAATGCCAGAATAATTTATGTTGAAAAACCACGTTTTGAGATAATCGACTTTTTATAAAATCATGTAGCTTAAATGTAGGGTGGTCGATGACAGTAAAATAAATAGACAATTATTAAACAAAATATTTATAGCTCAAAATTTTTTTTGTCTAATCTTCTTTTGATAGCTGTAGAAATAAGAAATCTGGTGCACTAAAAGCGTAAAGTATTTATAGGTTTGAGAGTAATAAATAACTGGGAACGAAAATAAATAAGTTAGTATTACTTCTTTAAATATCAGAATAAATTAATG
The DNA here is from genome assembly GCA_030503985.1 of Himalopsyche tibetana. NCBI lineage: Eukaryota > Metazoa > Arthropoda > Insecta > Trichoptera > Rhyacophilidae > Himalopsyche > Himalopsyche tibetana. The sequence continues at coordinate 2,896,183 of JAPJYX010000009.1, read as the reverse complement.
TAATATTAGTAATATAAAATCAAAAATAACAAGTGTTTCTCCCTTTTTAGAGGAAGTCTCAGACAATCTATTGTCTTTACACGTGTCACAGTTAGTAGCACAATACGTGGAATAAACTACGTTATTTTAAATTTTATATTAAAATGAAATTCCACAAAATTAGCGCTGAATCCATCGAAAGTATTAATATTAGAAAGCTTGTTTTTTCAAACGATAGAGCGTACTTGCATTCAAAACATACATTTTTTCACATGGCGTTTTCTGACAGTATAACGACAAATTATTGTAACATATTTTATTTAGCAAAATCGTTCAGCTTGGACGATTTCAACGTTAATTGATTAATTGATAAAAATAAAATCGGAAAAAATAAGCTTTGTACCTATGAGGATATAACATATATACGGGAAAAGTTTGCTTCAGGATACCAGCTTTAAAGCTTTTACCGTAAATGTACAATTTATTCTGTTCTCAATAAAATATTCTTTTGATTCCGTGATCTGGATACAATCTATGAATAAAAATCTTACAATTGGTATATTGCGAAGAAATATTTTTATTGAAATGCGCATTGACGTTGTACATGCGACGGATATCCTATTTTTTTATATTTTTATGAAGCTTCAGGAAAAATATTATAATATCTAAAATCATTTCTTTTATCGAAACCTCAGATTTTTTATTAAAGTATATGTGACATTTTTATTTAGCACAGCTATTAAACATCTATAATGTTACCATTATCTAGCAGTATTAGTTCAAGCTGAAATCGTTACAATCCACTTCCTTTTAAGTAGTCAATATATGAATAAGCCATCAAGTGAATAAACTCACCGATAAGCAGTAGACAGTAAAGATGACAATATTGCGGCTTAGGTAAGGTAAGGTTGGATAATAATATTATACTATATTATGTTGAATAGATAAAGGGCAAGATTAACATATTTTTCCTTAAATGAAACATATTATTTATAAATAATATTTTTTTGTTGGGCGTTCACAATTACTTCCCTTATATCCCTTAACATTATAGGAAGAATAGGTTAGTATTGGAGTAATAATGAAGTATCGACAGCAAAAACGTTTCATTTAACAGTTGAAAAACTTTATTTAAATTAAAAGCCTGATAATTTTTAATTCACCACACAAAGAAATAATAAATTAGTCACAATGCTCGAAAAAGCACAGTCTAAGCTAAACAGCACAAAAAGGTTTCGATTTTAAATCTACGGTAAATATGTTAACCGTTATGCAAGCATAAAGTTAAATAAAAATTAATAATACAGAATTAAATGTGATATTATAATAAATTTAATTTTATATTATAAATGATTTTTTACGAAGTCGCCGACGAATCCATAGTAAAAAACGTTTTTTATATTACGTAAAATATTTTGGTTTTAGAAGGACGTCGATAAGCTTTGAACATTACCATGAAAATATCATAAATTAGCGGTGACTTATTGTAAAATAACAGAATTTTTGGCAAAGCCTGATTTACAGAGAAAAGCATTCAGAAAGAAAACCGACAAATCATCAAAACGAGATTGCTTTTATAATTATTGTTGCCAAATGTAATAAAAAGAATTTGGAATTTTGCGAAATGAAAACAAATGGTATTGATATAATTTAAGATTTCGACTGAAGGTGCTTGGTGGAAACCCGGGTCGTTAATGACAAAATTTGTGAGAATGTACATAGTTTGAACGATTCAAATTTAAATGGTATTGAGTTTTGATAAGCTTTATATTGTAAATTAACAACAGATTTATTTATTCCTACGATAATTTCGTTGCTAATTGATGACATAAATTGACATAATATTTTTTTTGTAAGTTAAGACAGTGCATAGCCAGCTGCGTGGTCGAGCGTCAACATCCTTGACTTAGAACATGGAAGTCACGGGTTTGAACCCCAGTACGAACAGTTTTTATAGATTTATTTTTAAAATCGATTGATGGATTTCTGTTCGAAGGTATGGATATATGTGATGTCTTGAATTCCCTTCCACTCATCCTATCCTAAAAACGGGTATAGCGAGAGAAATGAGCTGACCACTAATCCTGTTCTAGTTTTATCCTTCTATCCCCACACTCCTTGAAAAAAAGAGGTTGAACAACTGAGTAACAGGCAGTTATCTTAGAAAAAAACTGTTGTTTAAAATTATAAATATAATATATCACACTGAAACTCAAAAAAAGTTATGTACAAAAAAATTGTCATGTAAATACCAGAAGTTAATTTTACTTCGTTGCGAAATTTTATGCAGAAACGAAAAAAAAACTTTATCGAATATTTTTTTAAAAAAAAGTGTTTCTAAGAACGATTAAAAGTGTGGGATTATTTAAGGAAAATTAGTTTCAATTAATCTAAGTTTTAAGACCGAAAACCGACTTATGCGCGTGGGACACAAAGTTTCAATCGCACTGCATGTGGTATTTTGTGGAAAAGTCACACCCAAGGGGCCAAAAAGCCGCGTGTAGCTCGCGAGCCGCAGTTTTCCGACCACTGCCTTACCGCGGAATATGCAAGATATTTGAAGCAATGGCGCAAAATATTATTAAAACTCTTTTGAGAACAACATAACATTTGTTATGTTATTATATTTATTTTTAATAAATGGATTGTTGAATAAATCTAAATGTTCTTCTTTGTAGTATAAAAAGCTCAAAATATAATACTACATTATAATATACATATACTATGAGCTTGTTGTTGGTTTTCCACAGACGCTCTCATTAGTATGCAGGCAATGGAAACGATGTGGTTAGTCAAGGTTAATCTATTCTTGTTTTTTAATTTTAACTTTCTACAATAAGTTTTAATCGGATTATCATATTACGTCAGTACTATTCGTAAAAACAAAAAGAAAATTCAAGGCAGCTCAATGATTTCAATAAAAAGTAATTTCGCCTTCAAACTTTAATCTTTAGTGAAAACATGTAATTTAGTAGCCACCATCGTTATTTCAACATTTTACTACAAAGTTATATGTAAAAAAAATTGACGAAACAAAAATAACAATGTATACCAATAATGATACTTGGAAGACTGCCGCATTGTTACTTCTGCTTCGTCAATTTTTTCACATAGAACCTTGTAGTACTAGGGTCGCGATTTTGATTAAAAAACAATATTAATTGAATGTTGCGTTATTTGACTTTTGTTTCCAATAAAAAAAACTGTGTATCTCGAAAAACTTTCGGCGCATTAATCAAAGCATACTTTTTGCAATTTTACATGAGAATAATTTTATAAATAAGTCAATGACCGTATCGTATATTTTATAAAATAGAGAGTATTATTTAAAATTAATTCATATTTTTTTTTGTTTTAAAGTCTTACTTTGTATGGCTAACTTCATTATTAAAAATAAAATTTTATAATTTTTTTATTTCACTTGTTGTGTTACAAAATATGAAACTAGTTTCGTTTTCTTGAGCATCATCATGCATAACAGCGTATAAAAAACAAAACCAAATATATTCTATTTCGTAAATAATTAACGGTTATGAGTGAATAACTTGGATATTTAATTTTAATTTCTAATAATATTCTATTAATGAATAAAGTCATTAATTGAAGGAAAAATTAGTTAAAAATATTTTAAATAAGATTGGCGGATCACCATGGTTGAATTTATTTCCATTGGAATTTACCGTATTTACTCAGTTATTATTACTACAATCGTTTGTCAATCTAACCTCCTTTTTGCGTCTACTAGAAAAGGACAAAACCTCGACATTATTTTTTATAATGTAATGTTTTTTTTATAAAGAATTATAATCAATTTTTAGTTTATTTCTAAGCCTTGCGAAGTTTTGTCTGATGATGCTTCTCAAAGAACCGAAACATGTGTCACATTTTGTCACACACATTTTCTAATTGGAAAATTAAATTTGGGCAATTTTGTAAAAAAATATTTTTAATACAAACTACAATTTTACAACTTTTTATTTCACTGATTGAGATATTACACGTGTTTCGCCTCGCCTATCAGTCAAGTGCTTTAAAAATAGGTGAAACACGGAACACATTATTGACAAAGTTGTCAAATTTAATTTTATGTTAAATTAAATTTATGTTAATAATCTATGACAATGGTTAGTACTTAAAAACATTTTGGAATACTGTGCAAAACGAGAATCTAGTGTGTGAGTGTAAAAAACATATTATCAGCAGGTGTATATTCACTGAGTATTTAAATGAGTAAACGAGCTTTATTAGATACATTCAAATATTGTATTCAAATGGTAACTTTTTTATTAGTTGATTTGATATTGAATGCAGTGTTTTTTTTCCAATAAAAATGGAGGTTAAAACATGAATTATTAATGACATAAGTTTTTAAACAAAAATTGTGTTTTACACAACAAAATTCAAAGTAAAAAACGTTTTATTATTTCAAAACAACAATAAGACGTTAACTTTAATGTGAATAATTTTATACAACGGCAATAATCACAGAAAAAAAGTTTACAAAAAATAATACTGACTATGCAGATTTTTTTGTTGTATACACAGAAACTTTGTACTCTAAAAATAAAACGTAGAATCGCAATGAATATTTTAAATACCAACCTCAGATTTTGTTTCGAAGTACATTTATATTTATTTAATATAAAAAAATAAGATTTCGACTGAAGGTGCTTGATGAAATTTCGATGTTTGATTTAAGCCGTTTCAACTATTTAGATTCCTAAACGTTTTGTCGATAACGATCTGGTTTTCGCTTTTTGATATTTTAAAGCATTCAAGTGTACAGATGAAGTTGATTTAATGGTTGGTAAGTAGTTGTATCGAGTACACTATTTTCAAATGTCAAAAGTGCAACATTTACATACATGCACCAGCTTGTAATTTAAAAACTTAATTTATCATTCGAAAATGTCACGTTAGAGAATTATTTGAAATTGAAACATTTAATATAAAGAGTTTCAAACGTAACGTCGTTCAAAAGATAGTTTTTATTGAAAAGCATTAAATTTACCAGATAAAAATAAAATTAGTATAAATAGCAAGTGTGAAGTCGTCGACATCTTTATTTTAATTTTTCAATGAAATTGATGTGCGTGATGTCTCCATACTATCCAAGCTACCTAGTCTTAATATAAAGGTAAAGCGAAAGCCATTAGGTTAAATAAGACCAGAAAAAGTCTTAAAATTTAATTTCTCTCAACAAATAGTTAACTGAAAAACTGTAGAAATATCAGTTACCCTGTTCTGTTGAGATAATCTATAAACGGTCAAAAATATGCTTCACATTAAGAGCAGATATGGTTTAAAAGTTTTAAGGTATTTTTTAAAGTAGAGAGGTTATTAGTAATTAAATAAAATGAAATTGAAAAGTGAGGTCACGATTAAAACTGTACTTAGTATAAATCAATGTTCAATAAAAATTTCGAAAATGGATAAATGTTTAAAAGACTTTTTCAAATAAAGACAATAATTTATAAATCGCAACGAAGTCGCTTTAGTCACGCATGGCGTTCTTCCGTTTCCTTTTTTCTATATTTCATCTACCGGAAAATGTACAGATTCGCTTAAATTGAAATTCCGTTAAAAAGCGCTTATTAAAACAAATTGTCATTTTAAGTGATTCAAGACAAATTAATATATTCACACGTTCACATTTTCCAACAGTTACAATGCTATTATTTAAAACAAACATGTGATATGTTTTGAATTAATTTAGTAAATAAACTCAATAATACTCGTTAATTGATTGAAAGTCATCGATATAATAAATATACATTTAGATTTGTCCAAGTTCAGATGACGAAAATAAAGATAGAACCATTGATCTACGTTTTACATCTATCAATACTTGAATGAATTAGTACGCTAGCCCTAAAATTTAGGTGAATAGTATATCTGACAAGAATCACGTTCTGTTGGGTCGTGATCAGATTTACAACCACGTTAATTAACACCAGTCGTAAACATTCATTTGTAGGAATAATTTAGTGGCTGACATAGAATAGGCCCCTGTTATTGATCAGTATTTAAATTTAGTCAATACTATACACGCGTAGTTTATGAAAACAACAACAAAAAACCGATTAAATTTGAGCAGATTGTTTGCGTGAAATATCATTGAGATGCATTAGTCCTTTGCTATTCACTGTTTGATTATTTACACTTTGTAAAATAAATTAAAAAATAAATTTTTTGTCTGCTTTAAAAGCTCTCAATTTTGTTAGCGGTATGGCAACCGTTTTTAGGCTTTCATCTTGCAAGGTTACGAAACAAAGTCTCCCAAATATCTATACGTAGGTTTTAAGATTTTAAGGTAGCAATGATTTTTAAATCAAAAAGCGGATGTCTCTTGTATTTTGATTCTGTCAAATTGTCTGTCAAAATTTGAACACAAGATATATAAGATAATTAAAGTAATATTTATCATTTCTTTACCAAATTTTATATAGAAGTAATAACTGTATTACATTATTTTTAATTGAAATGGTCTACTATTAACTCATATGCATCAAAATAAAAAAGTAGGTACATGGTTTTTAATAATGTGTGTAGTTGTATGGATATTAAAAGGAACCGGAAATGACGTTGTTAAGAAATAATACCACTCCGACTCTAACCATAGCTTAAAACAAGACTTTGATTTTTTTAAGCTTAGTAGCATCCAGTGGCGTCACTATTGACCCAAGCAATTTGAATACACGCTTTAAAAAAAATAGGGAATAATGTGAATTGACATAACAAACACCCAGTTTTCGATCACAGCTTTGAATTGAATAATTCTCAAATTCACTGTGATCTGACCACAAATCAAACCCAGACCTGCGTGATCGGTAGAGCAAGCTCTAACCAACTGGGCCACATTTTTTTATACTTGAAGTTATAAGTTTTTTTCGAGCACAACGCTTATAAAAAAAGTCAGTCTCACCGACTCCAACTTAACATCCCTGATAATTGCACATCGCAAGCTACTAGAAACAATGCAGGGTTTTTTTAAAAGTAATTTAGTATAACAGTTATATTACAACTATACAAATGGTATTAGAACTGTAATCTATATCATACGGCAATGTTTCTACATGGGATATAAATTATTACAAACGTACGTCGAGAAAAGCCGACATAGTAAGCCTAATATAATTTCAATGTATTTTATCATCTAAAAGTAAGCAGCGTTCCGGATAAAAAAAATCTCGACAAAATTTCCATGTTCTTTCTTATGCGTCAGCATATTTACATTTCAACAATTCTTCTTTCGCTTTATTTTCATCAAGAATTTCTTTTTTCATGGAAATTTTCCATCTAAGATTTATAACTGTGCGCGAAAAACTACGATTATTTGAGATTGGTAACTTTTTATTGCAATTTTCCGAATATAAGTAGTATAAAATTTACATTATGATTATATTAGAAATACTTTACGAATATGTCGACATTCATGTTATCGCTAAGCACGTAAAATCATGATGAAGCATTTTTAGATAATCCTGATCGATGATTCTTTTTCTTAAGTTTAAAGATTGTATCATTTGCTAAGTGTGAAAAATACGTTTTTATGAATATTAAAAAAAAAAGTTATAGTGAAAAGAAAATTACTTACAAAGTCTTTGATGCCACAAAGTCGCATGGTGGGGTAAATCAAATTGTTGACATTTTTAATTTAAATTAAACGTTTATATTAACAACATTCGAATATATATTGATACGGTATGATTTATAGGCTTAAGCTCTTACTTACCCTTTTGTGATGACAACTGGCAGACATTTAAATTTTTTAGTTAGATTAACTGTTTAATTTTATTTCATCATGTAACCAGTAATATCGATTGTTTGATTGTTTATGACCTTAAATGGCAACACTGTTTTTTTTCTATATCCGAAGCGAGCTTCGTTTTGTTCGTTCTTGCTTTGTATGACGTTATCGGGACGTGACGTATGGCGACGTGCTAGCTGCCGGAATTAATTCCCGGCGGTAGATTTAACATCACTTGTTCATAACATATTATCATAATAAATGAAACTCGCTCAAAATTAAACTACGAGTCATGTCAATATATGTCGGGTTCTATGGCGCAACGGTTAGCGTTGATGGTTTTCGTGCCGGATATTACGAGCTCGAGTCCTAGTACGAACAGATTTTTTTCAATCAGATTTCTGTTCGAAAGGATGGGTGTTTGTGATGTCTTAAAATTAACTTCCACCCTTTTGACCTTTCAATATCTGGGCAAAGCGAGAGTCATATCTTAGCCTTATCATAATATACCTACTATTCTCTTTATAACATAATTATTTAATTAATTGAAAAATGCAATACATTCAAAAATATTCTTAGATACTCAAGTCTAAGCTGCAGATAAAATGTAACTTTGTTGGTGTTCGAGATTAAAACTCAGTAATAAATTGATTTTTTAAAGATAGCTTCTTGAGTATCTTTCTTAACCAGTTGTTCCTCAAAGCGGTTAGGCAATTGGTGAAAAATAAAACGACGTATCTCTTTGTTAAAATGTTTTCTTCTATTTAATAATGAGTTAAAGTATCCAATTATTAGTGACAGATTATCCAATTTTGATTAATAGCTTACTTAAGCTTCTTTTGCGTACTTAAGCTTTTGACATATTCTGGCACATTTCAAAATTTCTTCGTTCCTGAAGTATTATATATATGTATACACATTGCCGTAATAAACGTTCTGGAATAGGCTCAAATTTAATATTTTTTGTAAAGCAGAGTGTTAAAGTACTTAATAAATGACTATTCTATTTTGTGAGAAAGACAAATCCTTTCGCAGATGCGATTTACATATTATTGAAATACTTTTCAAACGGATTCATGACACATGTTTTCTTTCTGACTTATCTTTGTCTTCCTTATTTTTGATATTCTTCTAATGGAATCCTACAATTCTTGGAAAATATTTAGAAGGCGGAAACAAAAAAAGATCATTACGTTCAAGTCAAAACTTTGAACGCTTTCCCAGAACTTGACGCCCATTTTTCATTTTTCATATTTAATAAATCATTAATTAGCGATAATTACCATTTTTCTACCGCTGACGTGTCATTAATTGGTGAATAATATTTTTTTTGTTGACGGCAAGCCTGGCAATTGTTAAATTAATACATATTAATGAATCATGGTATTATGAAATATTTTATTGATAAAAAAGTTCTTAATGATGGTTTTAAATATTGTATTAAGATTTTTTTATTGTTATATTTATTTCATTTAAAAGCGGTAGCAAGAGACGCATAGATAATTTTCTAATTCGATAGCTTTGAATCAGGTAAGAATTAATGTCGAAATTAATAGACATAAATTCTTGTCTGATTCAAATCTATTGAATATACAAATTATCTTTGCATCTTTTTCTTTATTCTATCCGTTGCATTGACTAATGTTTACCTCCCCTTTTTGTATATATTTTTTTGTCTGTAAGAATAAATATGGTTTGTTTATTTTTTTTTCAGAATCTTTATAAGTGACGGTTTGGAAAAAGTCTGCATACTACTTGACAAAGTCATTAATATTACTTTATAAATTATTTTGTAAAAAAATCCCATATTATAATTACGTTCGAATTTAACTTTCGTTTCCACTTTAGCCTAATTATGCTAAAGATAAGTTTTGTAATTATGTATTACAGGTAATACACATTTTTATTTAAGTCAATTTAATGCCACTTATTCAAATTTTGTACCTTTATTTGTAAATTACTTTCAATACCAATTGTTTGTCACACCCTATTAGTATTATTTTGTTTTTTGTAAATAGCACTGTAATATCGTCATAACTGAAACTGACCTTGATCGTATAAAATCACATATGGGCAACCACCGGCCCGCGGGCCGGATACGTCCTACCGAGCTATTTTGTCCGGCCCTGATTCATTTCGGCGAGAGATTTAGAGAAATAAATCTATAGATCCTGGGAAGGATTAAATAATAAAGATGAGACGGGCGTTTGCAGTATCTCCATTCTACTAGTTCATGATCACCACCATATAAGAAATAGCAACGTGTTTTATTTAATTTAATATTACTTTATTATATAATTTAAGATTTCGACTGATGGTGCTTGGTGGAATTTCAATATTAAATTTGAATCGTTCAAACTATGTACATTCTCGCGGATTTTGCCACTAACAACCCAGGTTTTGCCTTTCGGCAACTTCAGGCATTCAAGTGCACGGATGAACTTGAACTGACGCTTAGTAAATGAATTTCTTATATAAGCACAAAACTTTCATTTACTAAGCGTCAGTTCAAGTTCATCCGTGCACTTGAATGCCTGAAGATGCCGAAAGGCCAAACCCAGGTCGTTAGTGACAAAATCCGTGAGAATGTACATAGTTTGAACGATTCAAATTTACTTTATTATGTTTGATAATTTGGTCCGGCCCCTGACTCGGAGACAGAATGATAATTTGGCCCCAGACTTAGGAAAGGTTTTCCATGCCTGTATTAAATAAAGGTAGAATTAGTACAAATCAGCATTAAAAAAATAAAATGCCTTTCCACCAAGTGTTGACAGTAAACATCCTAAAATGTATGTTCTATCTGATGGTGCGTCTTAAAGAGACGAAAAATATTTCCCAGTTTTTCACACAAAAAGTGGAGTTTATATTAAAAATAAAATTCCACAAAGTTACCGCCGAATTCACCAAAAGTATGCTGTTTAAAAGTGTTTATATTGCAGTTAAATTTAAAATTTAGATGATCGATTATAAAATAACCTCTAAAAAATCTCTTGTTGCCCAAAATTTATAACCCGCTACGAAAATAAACAAACTCGGCTAGTGCTTGACGGAGAAAAATAAGAACTCATTAAAAAATATATGTGAAGATAAATTTGAGTGGAATTCTTGTTTGACGCAAATGTTTCAGCGATTTGTGCGTCAAGTTTGCAAGCAAGCAAACGGGATCCAATTAGATTATGAAAAATTGTGAACTTTTACGTCGATCGGGGTGAAATGTCACTTTTATTACGTCGGGTAATTTTAAATATTTTTCAAAGTTAATCAAAGGTCTCTGGACATTGCTTATTACAACCTGCCTTGAATAATAGGATTCCATAGAGAATAACGTGAGGTGAACGTTCAGTATTTTAAAAAAATAAATGAACATTTGTAAAATAATCTTAATGGTTTTAAAAATGTTAATATAAGCTGACAGTCAACAAATAAAATGTAAAATTTAGCAAATACACAAGTATTATTTATGGTTCATTGCTTTGGTCGATAGATAATGAACGATATTTAGCTTTCGTAACGTGAAATTACGCGATCAATGTCTTAAATATAATGTATTGAGTTCCGAATTTCTATCTGTCAATATGTATTTTCATATATTTTTCTCGTGATACAAAATCCAGGAGAAGAGAGAAAATTTTTTAAGCACTTTGAAATAATATATAAACAGCTCACACAATGAGTTATCATAAGGCAGTAGTGATATTAAATAATTTTGTATAAAATGAAAATGACGTCATTTAGACAAGTGTTTCTCAACCTTTTCGTGCCACGAACCCCTAAATCTGAAAACAGTAATCTGCGGACCCCCGAATTTTTTTTATTTCACATGTTCATATTTTATCACAAATAATGTTGGAATAATGAAAATTTTCTCGGACCCTCGTGAAATACCTGCGGACACCCAAGGTTCCGTGAACCCTAGGCTGAGAAGCACTGATTTAGTCCATCGGAATCATTTTCATTCATCCGAAATATTTGCCTGTGCATACAAAAATATTACATAAATTGTGTTTGGTTATTTTCTAACTTCTTTTAAATTGTTGAGTAATTAATTCAACTGTGATTTACAATCCATATTTTTGGTGTTTTAGTTTGTATAATATATAGAAAACGAAAGATAATTAAAAATAGATATGTGCCATTCATAATCTATCTGCCTACATGCTGATAAAGCTGCTAATTTTAATTACACTATTTTACATAGAGAAAGCTTAAACATTTGTTTTGAACCCTGTCTACCATAAAACTTTACTTGAGACTCTACTGAGCCCAAACAATGAAACCACTCTCTATTCCACTTGTAACGAAAGAATAATAAATTAGAATTAAAATATTTACTCCTAAAAAGGTCAGGCTACAATAGATAAAACTCAATATTCGTTAAGCCTTCTTGAAAATAATCACGTGATTATTTAAAGTACGTCAAACGAGAAATCGCTTTGTCGACTCCAAAATGCTGAAATTTGCGAGAGTTTTTTGAATATTGAAAATAACCATAAAACAAATATTTTAATACAATAAAAAGTTTCTACTTGATTCTATTAAGACATTCACCGACCGACCAATTGAGGAAGAAAAGAGCCCAAGTGCATTGATGATTTGACCATACAAGTCTATGGAAGTGAAGTAAATTTAGTATCAAAATGGTGAAACTTTTCTTTTGCACTTCAGTAGATTCACGTTTTTATTGAGTATTTTTATGAATTGCACGTGTTTATTTAATAAAAAAGCAACAAAATTACTGTACGGATTTAACAAACGATTGTATGAATTCATTTCATTAAACTCTCTCAAATGTCATAAAAGTAATTACCCAAACTAAAAAAATATGTAATTTTTATTTAGTAGATAAATTTAAATAATATTTATTAAATATCTCCATGACTGCTACAAAACAGTCGGTTTTGGTCTTAACCGGTTCCAGATACAAATGCATCGTAGCTTCGTTTTTCTTTATAAAAATCTTCGAATTTATTCTCCATAAACCAATAATACCAAAATATAAGTACAAACATTTTATTAAATTGATTCAATCAATACTTGAGTAAGCCAAATACGCTTGATTATATGACAAAACTGTTGAATGCACTTAAAAACAATTAAAACCAATAAAAAGTGATTCTAATCGCATTTACCAACATAAACAAAATAAAAAGTGATATGTTTTGCAAACAAGTCTGCCTGTACTCTGATTGAAATGATATATATTTTGTTATCGTGTATTCATTGAACGATTGTGAGGTATAAGGTAATCGTACAAGAATTCACAGAAAGCAAAAACGTGATGCGATGTGAGTGAATGTATGTTATTTCCTTAATGTAATTTAATTTTCGTAGATATTTACGAATCAATCAACTCAATTGATTGATTCAATCTGATTCGAAAAATCTGATTCTAAATATATGTACTTATTTCAACGAAGAAAAGCAAAGCACTCGGAAAAGCAGATTGGTATTACGTAATAACATTGTTAAACCTTTAAAAAGAAAAATCGTGGATTACTGTTTAAAAATCCAATCCATCTAGTATAAACTGGCTCAACAAAATTTTCATGATGTAAAAAATGTTATAAATGGTTTGAAACATATCAAAGGATTAAAATAATAAATTCATAGATAATTATGATGGTAATATTTTTGTAGATATTGTTTTTCTTTTTAACCACAAATCGAAAATTACACTCGCATATTCAATTTTTAGGAATCTTGTGCCAAAGAAAAATGATTCATGTTTTTTAATAACTATAGCTTGCAGCTTTACAAATAATGTTTTAATTCATCATTTTGGATTTTTTTTTCAAACGATAAGTATATAAGAAAAGGTTTAATTCAACAAAGTTTGTCTTTTAATATAATAAAAAATAAAAATTCAAGAGATACCAGTCGATTTTCTATAATTATCATATGTATAAGCAATAATTTTTACTATGAACATGAAGTTTTAAAACAATTTTGCTGGCAAATAAAGTACTTTAATCGATAAGCACTAATCAAATCTTTGTTTCACCCTAAATAAATATTAACACAAAATGTTAAAAGATTAATAAGAATACATTCTTATTAATTAACTATTTACGAAGTAAAATACATTATTTTTGTTTTTGGCTTTACAGATCTATATAAAGTTGAAAATGTTCAATTATATTTGAGTCTCATTTTTAAAATACCATGTGAAAAAAGTATAGAAATTTCTTTCTCTATATATTTATGAAGAAATGCTATGCCTGATAGTTATTATAAATAAATGCTGCATGCTCATTATAACTAATCTTTATAGTTATATATTATTTGAATAATCAACTATTTTTAGTATTGTTCGAACAAATCAAAAATATAATTAGATTTAATGGCTGTACTTACTGGCAGTTGCGTTCATTAAAATTGTTTTTGCCAAGTTTCTTCAGACGAAAGGATAAACTTATTTTCCAGATGCTACGTAAGTACAACCTACACACAAAACTGTTTTTATCGATTCAAGTAATTAGCGGCGAAATTTAAAGTGCCTAGCTAGAAAAATAATGTTTTTTATATAAAAACTAACGCCATAGCTTACACTACTGTCAATATGCAATACGCCCATTATAAGGTAAAGATTTTTTGAGAAAATAGTTGGGGGGGGTTACTTTAGTTGCAATATTGAAACATTCAACGGAATATCTATCGTCTAAACTCTTGAACGTTGCACCCTCATCTATCAGCTGTAGGTTTATACCTTCTTTAAATGGGGTATCGTGAAACTCAGCTAGGTTGCAGACAAAATATACATATAAATTGACGTGCACTAGAATCTAAAAAAAATCAATATTATTTTCAAATAAAAAAACTGTGAAACGAGATATACCCGTTCTTTTTATGCTATCGTAACTTTTTTGAAACGATATGTAAATTATAATCGTAGCTAACAGTTCAATGTGAGATACAGTAATTGTTGTATTCATCTACCATCTCTCTAAAATAAAAAAAGCTTCTCACTAAAGCTATTTTCTTCCATTAAGGAATTGGTCAGTGTTAAAGTTTGGTGTCAAAGCTTTGGTGAAATCAAATAACTTATATTTAATTTACTCGATATGATATTCTACTGAAACTCAAAAGTAATAGAAAGTAGTTAAGATACACATCGTTAAAAAATACATTAACATAACGCAACAAATATTTTTTTCAAAAGAAAAAGTTTCACGTTTTCAAGACATTTTTTAGTAAAGAAAATAAACAAATAAAATCTTCTCATAAGCCCACAGGTTACTTCACAAGCACTGATTATTGTGTCAGTAAAAAAGTAAATTCTAGATTATATGACAAGCTCATATTAATTTATTGACGGGTAATTATGCAAACAACATAGGATATAAAACGTGACAGTCTCATTGTCACCATCCAAATCGATCCACGTGAAGGCCGATTAAAAACAAGATCATTAAAAAACTATGGTTGGCAGATTAAAATAAGCTGGATTAATATAATTTAAAAGGAATAAAATGAGTTGGATTAATAGAATATAATCAGATTCATAAAAAAATATAATTTTAAATTAGCTTTAAAAAGCGTTATTGTAGTCTTATAACAAACATATAAAACATCGACAAATTTGGTAAAGGTATAAAATTTCAATATCAAACATATTTTTTTCGTACAAGCAATTACAATGTACACCCATTTTGTGATAATGTTAACATACATAGTTTTAAAAAAATATATCGGCACATATCTCAACGATATATTAATGGTTTTTGAAAAATGGATAGATAATTTAACGATATGTACGTATTAAATTTGCGTTTAAAATGAAATGTTTTCAAATAATATTAGTAACTATAAACATATTATAATTTGATTAATCAAGTCAATATATTCAACGAACTAACAACAGTAAAACATATTATAATTATATTTTTTCAAGCATTTGCCCTAACAAAATAATCTAATATGTAAAAATGAATGTTTGTTTGTTCGTATTTCACCGTTCATCCGACTGAAATAAATCTACGACAAACTTTTTTCTTGCACTTCTGGGAAGGCTATAGGCATATTAAAATTAACTTACAGTAGATTTATATATAAAAATAAATGTTTGTTTGTTTGCCAGTTCATATTGACAACGTATGCTGGCACTTGCGCGAAGGTTATAGTACAATTAACTTACAGTAGGTGAAGCGTGTGTCATACCTTAGACAGTCGGCAGCAAACGTAAAAAATTAAACAGACAGAAAAAGAAAACATGCACTTCAATAAACACAATTAAAACGCAAATACTTTCATTCTTTTAGTGGCATTGCAACGCTTGTCGAAAACCGGCTTGTATCTAATAAAATTTAAAAAATTAAAACCTAGGTTTAACTACATATAAAGTTGACTGCTCAAAAAATTAAACTTTGGTATTATTGGAAATACCGATAAATAGTTTTATTCCAGTATTGCCAACCCTAATATAAATAAAATTTTAGTTACTTATTCGGCCAACTGACTAAATATAGAGGTGAGTGAGGTGACGCTATAAATTATTTGACGCTTGTCTGGGTCGTAAAAGTAAACCCAATAAGTGATGTAATAAAATTGGCATATAATTTGGGGTCGAGTAAATAATATTACGTGCCAATGATAGAACGAGATAACCTTCGCACAATGCTGGATAAGATCTTCATTGTCACATTGTTTTTGATTTGTTGTATTATGTTATAGTAATCGCACCAAAAACGTTTTTTTACAATGAAGTTTTTGTGCTTTTATATAATTTGAAGATTATAATATAATGTTCATTCCAATTAAAGTTGTTTTCGGCAACAAAAAAAGCTATACATATCTTTTAATATAGAAAATTTTAGAACGTTGCATACGTTACATTGCACAAAAAGAAGTGATAAAACTGTACGATCATTTAAAATGACGATTATCTCAAACTAAGGTTTTTTGATTTATCGTCTTCTGACAGTATACTGACGGTATAAAATTTTACATTCCGTGTAGCCATTGAGTTATATAATAAAAAAAATCTAGTGAAGTGTTATGACTTGGGTACAGAAAGAAACAATTTGATTGAATGTCAAGGAAACAGAAAAATCTGTTAGTGAACGAAGTAATATTTCAGTAGCAAGCAATATTCAGCAGCAAAATAATTACGAGGCCTTTCAAATGTCATTAATTAATTTAGCGCCATTAAAATGACGCACAACCATCGCAAAGCGGTTGCCGATACGTTTTTACGATTATAAACGTGATTTTGTTTTGTAAACTCGGCTAAAAGGCGATGCATTGCGCATTGTTATTGCAATTCAGTACTAATAAGATGTCGTCGTACGTGTTATTCTTGGCACCTGATTGTACAACCTGTTTGATAAAGAGCAATGTTCTGGAACCAACACTTGTATATCTTTAATAGAGTTACTACCAATCAAAGATTTGTACATCCAAATTAAGTAAGATTCACTTTTATGTTAAGGTGTTCACTAACTGGAATCACATTAACAGTTTCACTTTTATTTAGTAAGATTGTTAATGATGAGTAGTACCAACTGATAATTCTGCTCCTTAATCGTAAGCATTCTCAACTAAATAAAACCAGTATTTATAATTAATTGCACAATATGTGAAAATAGTATAAAAAATGTATTTTTATAAATGCAGTGTCTTTCTAGAAAGATTTTACAGTTCACACATTAAAAACGTTAACCTATAATGAATACATGTGTTGTTTTCGGATTCTGGCTTCTGTCTGCTAACTCGACTAGTTTTTTTTCTGGCAATCGTTATTTTCTTATGGAAGGTGGCCGTGAAACATCGGCTGCAATTCAACTTATAAGAATTTATAATTTTGACTAAAATTTTTTGATGCGATTTTATTATTTTATTAATAACAGTTTCACATTTTGGTATTGTTGGGCATTCAATTGAATAGATCACTCAATAAAGTTCATGCGCGCACTCAAATGACTGAAGATGTCGAAAGGTAAAACCCAGGTCGATAAGTAAAAAATGCATAAAAAATACAATTCAAATTTTATGTCTTATGCCTTATGTTTATGGGCCATTTGCGCCAAGTGCGCTAATAGGGCAAATCCACCTCTGCGGACGATATTTTTTATGGGCCTACGTCAGGATGAATACACCTGGGCGTTAAGGTCAGAACTATTTACGCACACTTAGTAAAGATGTTTTGTCTATTTTTGTTTGAAATGGTAAATGTAGAAAATCACTACCCTCATGATGAAGAAATTCAGTATAAGAAGGATCAAATACATTTTTTTTTATTTGAATATCTTCTTATTTTTGCAATCAAGCCTTTTACGCTAAGGGTGGAATGGGGTGATGCGGGCTAGCTTCGTATCTACGCTCGTTGGTTAGTTAGTCAAGTGGTCGTCAACCTACAAACAAATTATAAGAAACACAGAAATTTAGAAACCCATAAATGCATTTTATTAAAAATTGATTATTAAAGTCAATTTACAACACGTCATACAGCCTTTATCTTTTCCTTAGGGAATTTATTTGAAAAGCTTCAATATGTTTTGTTTGTAAGTTTTAGTCTTTAATTTTATCTACGCATTTGACATTTGATTTTGACATCTGAATTTACTTTGTGTATAAAATTTATGCACAAAATTTAGGGTTTAAATAATTGCGTTGATACGATATTAAAAAAAGCCAGTTTTATTTTCATATGCAATATTGTTGACTCAAATAGTCATAAACCACTCGCGAGCCGCAGCTTGGCGTCCCGAGAGTATGGTGCGAGAAAAAGTGAAAAACGTTATTTTATAAAAAATACTGCGAAAATCATATATTTTTTTATCCTATACTAGATAATAATGAACTAGTTTCGAAGAAAGCTTTTTTATATTGAACTAATAAACACACGGTTGAGGGAAAAAAATCTTTTTATCTACTTTTTGTTCAAATTCATCCCTATCAACTAGCTCTATGGACTATTCTTCCATTATAATTTAACATTTAACTTTTTTAATGCCTCTTGAAAACTCTGAAAAAAATGTTCCTGCCCTAGCGAATAGTCGAGAGATTTTGTTATCTATATCTTAATATAAACAAAACACTTAGTTTTTTTATCATTAAAGGAGAGCTTATGAAATTGTTTTATTTATTTTTATCTAAATTTATAAGCCACATTTTTCAGACATTGTCGAAATTTTATCAGTAAAACACATTTTTTAAAAAATGCTTAAAGTGTAAAATATTTTGTTGGGCTTGTCAGAAATACACTAAAAGCTTGTAATAATTCACAATAACACGCAGAGCACGTAGCGAAGAGTTATGACGGTGAAGTGACTGAAGATTTTTATTTTTCAGTACCTAAATGATAGGTTCGCGAAAGGATGTTTACACAATCATACTTTGTGCGATAGAATTAGACATAATAAAACAATTGTTTACATGAAATGTAATATCTTTTATTCGTTTATTTAGCATTATCGATTGCAAAAATACTGCAACAGTTTATGAATGTGAAAATTTGAATCGTTTAAGTTTTGTACGCATTTAAGTGCACGGATGAATTTGAGCTAACGTTTGGTAAATTTTTATAACGTGTATTATATAAAAAAATATCATCTCTAATATAATTAAAGATTTCGACTAAAGGTGCTTGGTGGAATTTCAATATTAAATTTGAATCGGTCAAATTATGTACATTCACACAGATTTTGTCATGTTCAAATTCATCCGTTCACTTGAACGCCTGAAGATGCCGAAAGGCGAATCCCGGGTCGTTAGTGTTTGAATGTACATAATTTGAACGATTCAAATTTATTATCTCTAAATTGAAATTTATTGATGGCGTATTAGATTTTTTTTTACTATGTAATCGTTTTTGCTCCAAGAAGACAGATGTATTAAAAACAAAGCACAAAACATTTATTGGAAGCAAAAACATAAATGACTAATATAAATATTAATATATTAATGCAACAAATCATGTTCAGTACTCCACTGAATCCGATGCCTGGTCTACAGTAGAGTCATTATATTCAACGTGACCTTTGAAAGTTTGTTCTAAGGAGAGGTTAAAAGCAAATATTGAAGTGCGGCTCTTACTTGCTGCTAGTGCAGCTGAAATTGTGAAATCAAGTAAAAATATATTGCAAAGAATAGTCTCTGGTCATTAAATTAAAAAATATATAAACATTATTGGATTGTCGATTGTAAATAAATGAGTTTTTATATGGCTTGTATTTAAGCGGTCTGACAGTAATACAGTTTCGGTCATAATTTGTATCACATTGGTCTGAATTTATATGACATTGGTCATAATATATCGGTTAGTGTACAGTCAGAATAAATAATTAATGGTCAGAATTAATATAAAATAGTCGTAATCTAAGTGAAATTTAAAAAAAAAACCTAACCTAACCTAATCTAACTTAACCAAAATGGTTATAAAATCTGACCGTATAATATTTTTATTCTGACCAAAAATTGATTTAAACCTTTTTATAACCCCTTCTATATGTATATTTTCATATTGTGTGATCAGTTGTTAATAAATTTACCCTAGCGACGATGCTGGTCTTGGATAAAATCCCAGAAAGGCCAATATCAAATTTAGATTCTTTCTATTTAAATATGAGATCCATGACATTTTTTCAGGCTCATGGCATAGCTATTAACGTCGATGGCTTTCGTGACTGATATCATGGGCTTAATTTATAGTACGAACAGCATTTTTCAATCGATTTATCGACTTCTGTTTGAAGACTTGGGTGTCTGTGTATATTAAAAATTCTGATTTTAAATCCTAAAATAAATAACAAGACATAGATAGCTAGAACGATTTCTTAACCACTTACCATGTCCTGGCTCTATTCTTCTATCTTTACTCTTTTGGAAAGAGAGAGATTGAGTAACTGAGTAATAAACAGCTCTGATAGAGTTTGATTAGAAGGCTATATGCTTCACATTGGGAGTGGACATTATACATGGATGTTTGTGATGTCCCTTCTTTTCAAGTTGTTTAATTTTGTATTTGCTTTACATAATGCCAAATAATTGTTTAATTTTAAATATTTGAAAGAGAAATATTATTTCTAACTCATTGATTTCCGTATAGCTTTTGAATTGTTTTTTTTGTTGCTAGATTTTGAATGTCGATGAGAATTTTTTCCAATAATATATATTGAATACAATACTTTTTGGCAGCAGTGAATAAAACGTCCAATTTCAATACAGTGATTAAGGGTTTTTTCTCCGAGAGTGACGTTAAGTGCCAGATAAACAAAATATTCAATGCAATAAAACAGAACTTAATGGCCCAGTTTCACTAAAAATATTGCTTCGTAACAGATTTATACTTGACGTATATATATATTTATATAACATACTAAACTATAGAAAAATTGAATATATGTAGAGTTCAACTATGCAATATATTTTTATTTTTGGGCTTTTTTATTCATCAAAATTTATATATTTACTTTCTTCTTTAAGGTTTTTTATATAAAAATAAACTTTATGAAGTAGTTAGATACAATATGTTTTTCGACCATGGTAGTAAAATAAAAACTTAAATGGAAATCGTTTATTATGAAGATGCCATTTTACCGACGTGAAAACGGCTTCGTGAAAAAATCCTTGCACATTGATAGACGTTAATGAAACCAAACATAAAGACAATTTACTTTTCCATGCATTAACAGTCAAGGCATAAAAAATTGTCAGACTTTTGAATATCTGCGCAATTGAAAATTACGGTAAAATCTTTGATTGACCATTCTGAACGTTTTTTTATGAAAATTACTTGTGAACATTATATTTTTTATTTCAAGTTTATATTTTATCGTGTATGGCGAGAACATCGTTTCTAAAATTCCGCCGAAATCCACTCCTTTTGAGAACTGAGTTTCAAAAAATATTCAAAATGTTGGTACATGTTAACCGCAAATAAAATACACATATTATAGGACATATTATGAAAAACATGCTAATAAAATAATACATTAATGTTAGGTATGTATGTATGTATGCTTAGACGTTTTTCGTCAAAACTTTATTCAATTTTACTGTGCTATGTACCACTGAAGTTTGATTGAATTATTAAAAAAAGATATCTTATCTGTCTAGCTAAAAATTATCGTCAAACGCAATCATTATTTCATTCCTTAATAAAAACAGCATTTTTTTATGCAACCTGTGAAATGAAAAGGTTCTGTAAAAAATTATGACACGTGTTTCGCTTCTTTGAAAACCATCGTATGTTAGTATCGTACAAATAAACAACAAAAAAAATACTCAAAGTTTATTAATTAAAAAATGAAAGTTGAGGGGTTTTCCCTTCTACTGGACACATGAAGAGATAATACTTAACACATACAACAAACACTACTTAACATATACAACACTATTAAAAAAATTGTTGATAGACAAGTGGTTCACCTTTGTTAAATTTGATTCTTTTGAGATAAACCCTTACCTCATACAAGTAATTGATTTGTAATTAGTACTTTTAGTGTTTTCAATTTTCTGTCAGACTTATTAATATATTTATAACTATTTTTTAAATAATAAGTTTTGTAAGTATCATTCCTAAGTGGTCATCGAGATTTAGTGATCAGTGATAGCTTAAAGCAGGCATGGGTAACCTTTTCTAGGTACGGGGCCAAATTATCATTCAGACTCCGAGTCAAGGGCCGGACCAAATTATTAAACATAATAAAGTAATATTAAATTAAATAAAAGACGTTGCTACTTGTTATATATTTTTTTATTTATATAATGAACGAGTCGTCTCCATTATTTAATCCCTAACTGGAACTATTAATTTCTTTCTCTATTACTTCGCCGAGATGAATCGGGGCCGGACAAAATAGCTCGGTGGGCCGGTGGTTGCCCATATATGGGTTAAAGGTTGTCTACACCGTTGACACTGGAAAGCTTATTTCGGTTGAGGTTTTTTTCTTTTTTCGTGTGACGGCTATAAACTGCCAATGATGACTATGGAAATATTTTACAGCACATATTTTTCTACATCGGCATTTTTTTTAAGAGCTAAACACTGAATGTGCATCACGTTATATCTCAGAATAGACATCTTAAAAAAAATATATCTGTTTTCATATAATTATATAATGATTTTCATTCTATACCCTTTTAGTGATATTAGCCTTTTATTACTCTAGAATATAAAAATAGTTAAAAACTGGAATACAAATCAATTTATTAATTTAAACAAAGAATACATTAAAAGTTTATTGGTTTTGTAACCAGCCATTGACACAAATCAAGCACAAATCAAAAAAAGATAAATTGTAATTATGGCGAGAAACTTAGCTATACTCAGTTGCCGACCTCTGCAATTATATGTTTCAATTTGTTAAGGTTTTGTTTGATGCAAAATAAAACGTACACGAAATGTGTAACGATTAATTTTTGCATTTATTATGTTTGTAAAACAATGCAATTGTACATATTTTCACATGCTAAGCTAATCTCATAGCTATTAAATCCATCATACAACTGATTCCAATTGTTTGCAGTGCATTTGATTTTTATTTATATTTCATTATAATCTTTCCTTTATTGTTTTCTCACTAAATACAAAGATATTTCTAATGAGAGGTTTTGTAACATTTTCAAATGGATTGAATAATATTTTGAGTACTTGTTTTCGGCAGAACAATGCCGCAGTTGCTAATTTTTACATTTTGGAATTTGACCATTGGGTAATCCGGAAATAATAAAATGGGCCAATAAGTTCTAAGTTGTGTATAATAACTATTGAGAGACCTGGATGAAGCACGTGTTCGGGATACCTATGGAAAGCTGTAACTATAATTACTTATTCTGATCAGCAGAATTCCGTTGTCGAAGAAGACCGACGGGTACTAGCATTATCGTGTTGTGCGTTCAAACTTTTCTCCTACAAACGTATGCGTGCTCTTACATAGTGTGTTATGCGTTGCAGAATCTAATGTATAGTAATGGTTGCTTTAAGCAGACAATTTTGTTTGTTGTTCACAAAATAATATAACACAATAAAGCCAGTCGATAGTGAATGCAGAGCTTCTATTCGCAAGATGTCGGTGTTTAACATATTAAATAAACTGAGTGGTGAGAGCAAAGTATTTACATTATTAGATAATAAATATTATTAACTTTGTAATATACTGAACATTCTTTGATCACTTGATTATGTCGTTATGTACGCTAGATTATAAATTAGTTTTTCTTATATATGCAATTAATTTAAACGGATTTTAAGTCTTATCTGAATAACAAGTATTAACGAAATCCATTATAAAAATGCTCTATATTAATACTTTCGATGGTTTCGGCGGTAACTTTGTGGAAATTCATTTTAATATAAAATTTAAATTAACTTTGATTATTCCTTAAGCCTAGACTTAAGCAAACTTTGCGATAGTAAGTCTGAAGATGCCTCTGAAAGAGGCGAAACACGTGTCACAGTTAGTAACACAATACGTGGAATAATCAAAGTTAATTTAAATTTTCTATATGCTCTATATTATCCATTTCAGGTAATTTGTATTAATTTGACATTTATGATTTTATTAGTGTGGTTATTATGCCGGATCCGATTTTTATCTATTGTAGAACCACGCCACAGTATAATTTGGCTTTTGAAACCGTTTCATGTGCGATGAATGTCTAGCACAGGGGTACCTTTTCTTCTCTAAAAGCTCCATTCATTTTTCTGATTCGACGCGAAGGCCGCAGTAAGCATTGACTAGGAATTTTTTGTCCGAAAACAATTTCGTGCCAATTTCTAATGCCCGGAAATTTGCGGGTTTCCCAAAATTACCAACGTGGGACCTTTTTTTAAGTCTATCAAGGATTTTGAGAACGAAAATTCCAAGAATTTACGAAATTACAAAAATTTACACAATTCAAGAATTGGCTAGAAGGCCGCACCAGAGTAACCAAGAGGCCGCAAGTTCCCCATGCCTGGTCTAACAGTATTTTTCAATTTCGCTAATAAGTCCCGGATCCATAACACTAAATGATTCTGGAACAATAAATAGTATAGACAACGAGCTGTTTTTTCTTCTTCAATAAAAGTGAATTATAGCAGCGTTAAAAAAACTATTGTGTGTTAATTCTTCCTCTAGTTGGTGAAAACTGTTAAAATATTAAATAAAATAAGTATTATTTTACTATCGATACGCAGACCCCAAAAAGGTGATTATTTATGTTTAAAATAAAAAATATGTGTGGTTTTGTTTGCTTGCAATAAATATAAAGTTTCCTTTAAAATGTATTGAGCGTAAACGTTTAAAAAAACGGACGTTGGGGTGAAAACAACAAAGGGACGATAACGGCTTATAACTGTCACACTTATTTACAAACATTACAATATCGCCTTGGAGTCGATGTTTATTGGAATATAGCCATTCGGGCTTTATACGCTTTAACAGAAGTCGGTACTGGCGAGACTTTTCAATTTAAAGATTTATAGTGTACGCATTGTATAATATAATTTTATTTTACTTTAAAAACTGTTGATTTTTTTTCATGGAAACCATTGACTGGATTTTCCCATTTGAGGTCCGTTCTGAATGTAATGTCCAAAGCAATTACAGGTTCATAGACTTACTCTGTGACCTGAACCAAGGGGTTAATGCTTATTTTTTTGTTTTACAAAATTCTTTTATTGACAAAACCTTTTCCCAACAGTCGAGTCAACATCGCAGTGGTCAACGTCGTTGGTTTTTGTGAAAGATTTCACTGGTTCAAATCTGAATTTTAAGCAAAGGAAAGTGATATAATTAAGTATTTCGACTGAGGGTGCTTGATGGAATTTCAATATCAAATTTGAATTGTTTGAATTTTGTACTTTTCCATGAGTTTTGTCGCTAACGACCCAGGTTTCGCCTTTCGGCATCTTCATCTCAGTTCAAGTACATCCGTGCACTTGGAATGCCTGAAGATGCCGAAAGGCGAAACCGGGGTCGTTAGCGACAAAACTCATGGAAAAGTACAAAATTCAAACAATTCAAAAAAAAGAAAAGGAAAGTGATTAGTTAACCACTAGTTATGTCTTAACCTTATACTTCCATCCATACTCTCTTGAAAAAATGAGTTAAGGAACTGACTAACATGCAGTTCTCGTAAAAAAATCTTTCGTTGAGATACCTTCATGCTTCACATTGAAAACCCTTCCGAATTAGAAAAAAAATATTGTCAAAAAGTGAGTTCTGGTACTACTGTTTAAAAAAAACACAGCAGAGACTGATATTTGTATCGTCTTTACCGTTTTTTTTTCCATTTGCCATATGGAAATTTTCAAAGGATGTGATCAGCATTCTGAATCATATTTCTGTACATAAATTACTATCAGACCATGTTGGAAAATCTAAGCAGTGAAGTTACCATGATTAGTTATAAAATAGCTTGTTCAGAAATCAAGAGCAAAGTTTTTTAAATCTCGATCCGTCATTTTATATTCAGAAAGAATTTATAAGTTTGCTTGCCCTTGAAAGAATATTCCAATCGATTCTAATAGAACTTCATGCGGCGTATAATACACGTATATTTGTTTTATTTTTCATTTTTTACATAAAAAAGCTGTTACTTAAAAAAAAATCTATAGTATTGACAGAAATCCCAGATAAAAATTCACTTGTGTATTGCGTATATTCCGAAATTCCGCATGTAAATGTTGTTCGAATCAAAAAACGATAAGATCGCGCCAGCTTAACGAAATTTCAAACGCTTATCGGTATTTATCTGGATATCAAAGCGTGTCTCGATATTTGCATCTCTGAAATATTCGATTTTCAATATAAATTGAGCACGTTCAACGCGATAAAATTCATTTCATAAATGTACTGCGTCGGTGAAAATACAAATATTATATTTAAACATCAATTGGTTGACAAACGAAAAAAAACGTTTTTATAGTGTAAGATAATTACAAAACGTTGACGAGTGAATATAATTTTAAAACATACAAATAGCATATTACACTAAGATGCAAACGCGTTAAATAATTATTAGTTGAAGTATAAATATAGCTCAATATAACAATTATTATATCCTGCTAATCACAATATTCTGTCTAAACATAAGCTTCACTGCTTGAAACATTGCACAATTTTCTGCAAATGATAATCACGACATACAGTTCACTAGAAATAAGCACTTACGTTTGCAACGATGGACGTTGATTCACATGGATGGACAGTAGCTTTATTTAGTTAATTGAATAAAAAAATACATTCATTACCCTTTTCAATCCAATATATACAGTAAATTAAAAAAAAACGGTTTTAAATTATGGACAAATAAAATAATTTAGTTTAAAGTTGAATCAAAATCGTTTTTAAAAAGTAAATAAATACAAGTATAATCTCGAATTAATAGTTCCCAAGAAGTTTTTTTAATAAATGTTATATAAATCTCAATATTACAACTATGAAACTTTATTTTAAATGTTTTTGAGATACCTGCTGAATAAAATGATCTCACATTTCTTTCTACAAAATTCAATCGAACAGCATTTAATTGTTTCCAATTAAGCAAACCATCATTTTTCATTTGCATATAAAACAATGATTATAGCTTTGCTGTATGTTAATCAAATGAATTTTTAGTTTACCATACATGATGAAATTAAAGATAATTAGTTGTAGTACAGAGGTGACGGTATTAAAAAGATTAGTTTTTGCCAAATGCATGAAAAAATAATTAAAACAATACACGTAAATAATTCATAGTATACATTAAAAAAATATGTAGTATAAAGGGAATAAAGAAGTTAATTAAAACTGAGTAGTTGTTAAGACGTAAATTAAATGGAAATACAATTCAAATTAATATTAAAAATATATTTGAAAATTCTGTCATGTCCATGCTTTTAAGCGAGATGTGATTTTTTTTCAGCGAAAACAGTGCATAACAAAACAAGTTGTATTCGGAATTTAATTTCACGATTTTGTTAAGCAGTCTATGTTTTCACTTATTTATATTCACGCGTTTTATATTTTAAATATAATATATACAACAACTATTGCAAATGCCATCTCAGTGACATTACCATTACCAGGTTTAGTTAGAAATTTTTCTTCTTGAGCAATATACAGTTTAAATTCTCAAAGATGTCGGAATTTATTGATAAAATAAACATTGTTTTGATAATAAAAATAATAAAACATTTTTAGTACTTTTTCCACATAAAATTTATTAGATCAGGACCGGTTTCGCTCATCGCGAGCATTATCAACTGATAAGAAAAATATATAAACAGTGATATTTATACAAATTTAAATTGAAATAAAAAGGTGTAAGCAACTATTAACAATTTAAAGGATTAGCAAATTACATTATAATTACACAAAATTAAAATGCTAAATGGTCCTGATCTAATAAATTTTATGTGGAAAAAGTACTAAAAATGTTTTATTATTTTTATTATAATGCCATTCCACCAAGTATTGACAGTGAACACTGTGAAGTGATTGTTTTGATAGTTGAGCAAAATCATAATAAGGTTGTCAGATCCGTAGTATATTGATATTTGTCTTCGGTTGTGGTGTTCACAGGTTTAAATCTCGGTATGAACAGTTATATTTAAAAAAATACATGTATGCAATTTTTAGTTGATAATGGTCTCTTGATGAGCGTAACTGCTCCCTTTAGTTAATAAATAAATGTGGAAACAGTAGAGTACACAAGAGATTCTTAAAACGGTGCAAATCGTTATCGAGTAACTAATCACTGATATTGTCCTAGTCCTATCCTTCCATGTCTACTCGTTTTAAACAAGAGAGGTTGAGCTAATTTATAAAAAGCAGTCCTTATTGAAAAACTTCTGTTTGAATAGATTTCATTGGTAGGCCAGAATATGTTGGGACGAAAATGGTTAGCAAAAAAGTGTCTGGATATCGTTAAAACTCGGTACTTATATAGTATACCCATCCCACAATTTACGCGGTATAAAGAATCCGCATAAATGGAAACGTGTAATTGAAACATGATATTAAAACATAATAGAATGATATATCACTTTTAAGGTGTTCACTGTCAATACTTGGTGGAATGGCATTATAATAAAAATAATAAAACATTTTTAGTACTTTTTCCACATAAAATTTATTAGATCAGGACCGGTTTCGCTCATCGCGAGCATTATCAACTGATAAGAAAAATACATAAACAGTGATATTTATACAAATTTAAATTGAAATAAAAAGGTGTAAGCAACTATTAACAATTTAAAGGATTAACAAATTACATTATAATTACACAAGATTAAAATGCTTAACACCCATAACAATTAAAAAATCATCATCAAAGAATAATAAATCTAAGTGGCAAACGATGTCAATTATGAACACAATTAAAATTTGGGAAATATTTAAGCAAAGTAAATATCCTAATGATGATTTGGTGTTTTTCCCGCTTCCAATCAATGATGTACAAGCAACAAAATCAGCAGTAATGAAGATTCAAAATTGAGTTTGGAAAAACCAGTAGAGCTCAATCCAGCCAAATTGAATCCTGCGAAAAGAATAAAGGCAATATCAATTCTTACAAAATAAAAACAAACTAAGAAAATTAAAATTCTAAAGAAATAAAACAGTACAAAAATGGAAATATAATAGGCTAGAATTAGGTTAATGAAACGGATATAACAAAGGTGATGATGCAAATACAAGCTGTTCGTTTAATAAATTAGAGTTCGGCAAGAATTTATGTCTATTGATTTCTAAGATCTCTTGTTTATCAAGTTTTAAAGATTTATTGTTAACATGCAGGATTTTAAAGTTTTTAGAGATATCAAATGTATGCTTATTTAGGAACAAATGGTTCCCAAATGAAGATAATTCATTCCCTTTACGTGAGCAGGCTAAATGTTCTTTAAATCTGATATTAAAAGCTCTTCCCGTTTGACCAATATACCTGGCTCCACAAGAATCACAATCAATTAAATATATGCCACTTTGGTTAAGAATGTTGAGTTTATCTTTAGAATTTACTAAAATGCGTTGTAAGTTAAAAGAATTATAAAAAGTGACATTAAAAAGGTTTTTGTTGAATTTCCTTGAAATCTTTTCTGAAACACTACCCAAGTAGCTCAATTTCACCCATTGTTTCTCAACAACTGGTGCATTAATCACCAAACTAGAGCTTACATTTATCAAAGCTAGTTTTTTGTGTTTTTTAAATAAAAGACGATCTATTAAATCCGAATCATAACCATTATTCATTGCAATTTGTTTTATCGTATTTAACTCAAGATCATAACTAGCTTTAGTCATCGGAATCAACAAGAGACGATGAATAAAGCAATGAAAGGTTGCTAATTTATGCGAGATATGATGTCTGGAAGAATTGTTAATGATGTTATCGCTGTATGAATCTTTTCTAAATATACTGAAACAATGCCGATTATTAATAATCTCGATCGTTAAATCCAAAAAGTTTATTTTATTCAACCCCAACTCCATTGTAAATTGAATATGCGGGTTAACGTTATTTATAAGTTTTAAGAATTGGTTAAGTTGTCTCTCTGTACCTCCCCAAAGTACTAAGATGTCATCTACGTATCTATACCAGTAAATGACATTTCTAAAGAGATCAAAATTACTGATTTTAGATTCTAAAAAATCCATGAAAAAATCAGCTAAAATAGGAGACAAAGGGCTACCCATTGCCAACCCATTCAACTGTTGGTAAATTTAATCATTGAATTTAAAGAAGTTTTGGTCAATACAACAATTGACAATAGATTTAATATCATTAACTAACAAGGGATTAAGATTTTTACTATCTATAAAGTCTAAAAAAGCTAACTTTAACTCAGGTATAGGGACACTCGTAAATAAACTTACTACATCAAAAGAAACAAGCTTAGAATTTAAAGGAACTGAGATATCTTTAATTTTATTTACTAACTCAATCGAATTTTTAATACTAAATTTAGGACTGAAATTTAATTTATATTTAAAAAGTAGGTTCGCATTTTTAGCTAGTTTATAGGAAGGTGCTGAATTGAATGAAACTACTGGCCTATAAACTAGCTAAAAATGCGAACCTACTTTTTAAATATAAATTAAATTTCAGTCCTAAATTTAGTATTAAAAATTCGATTGAGTTAGTAAATAAAATTAAAGATATCTCAGTTCCTTTAAATTCTAAGCTTGTTTCTTTTGATGTAGTAAATTTATTTACGAGTGTCCCTATACCTGAGTTAAAGTTAGCTTTTTTAGACTTTATAGATAGTAAAAATCTTAATCCCTTGTTAGTTAATGATATTAAATCTATTGTCAATTGTTGTATTGACCAAAACTTCTTTAAATTCAATGATTAAATTTACCAACAGTTGAATGGGTTGGCAATGGGTAGCCCTTTGTCTCCTATTTTAGCTGATTTTTTCATGGATTTTTTAGAATCTAAAATCAGTAATTTTGATCTCTTTAGAAATGTCATTTACTGGTATAGATACGTAGATGACATCTTAGTACTTTGGGGAGGTACAGAGAGACAACTTAACCAATTCTTAAAACTTATAAATAACGTTAACCCGCATATTCAATTTACAATGGAGTTGGGGTTGAATAAAATAAACTTTTTGGATTTAACGATCGAGATTATTAATAATCGGCATTGTTTCAGTATATTTAGAAAAGATTCATACAGCGATAACATCATTAACAATTCTTCCAGACATCATATCTCGCATAAATTAGCAACCTTTCATTGCTTTATTCATCGTCTCTTGTTGATTCCGATGACTAAAGCTAGTTATGATCTTGAGTTAAATACGATAAAACAAATTGCAATGAATAATGGTTATGATTCGGATTTAATAGATCGTCTTTTATTTAAAAAACACAAAAAACTAGCTTTGATAAATGTAAGCTCTAGTTTGGTGATTAATGCACCAGTTGTTGAGAAACAATGGGTGAAATTGAGCTACTTGGGTAGTGTTTCAGAAAAGATTTCAAGGAAATTCAACAAAAACCTTTTTAATGTCACTTTTTATAATTCTTTTAACTTACAACGCATTTTAGTAAATTCTAAAGATAAACTCAACATTCTTAACCAAAGTGGCATATATTTAATTGATTGTGATTCTTGTGGAGCCAGGTATATTGGTCAAACGGGAAGAGCTTTTAATATCAGATTTAAAGAACATTTAGCCTGCTCACGTAAAGGGAATGAATTATCTTCATTTGGGAACCATTTGTTCCTAAATAAGCATACATTTGATATCTCTAAAAACTTTAAAATCCTGCATGTTAACAATAAATCTTTAAAACTTGATAAACAAGAGATCTTAGAAATCAATAGACATAAATTCTTGCCGAACTCTAATTTATTAAACGAACAGCTTGTATTTGCATCATCACCTTTGTTATATCCGTTTCATTAACCTAATTCTAGCCTATTATATTTCCATTTTTGTACTGTTTTATTTCTTTAGAATTTTAATTTTCTTAGTTTGTTTTTATTTTGTAAGAATTGATATTGCCTTTATTCTTTTCGCAGGATTCAATTTGGCTGGATTGAGCTCTACTGGTTTTTCCAAACTCAATTTTGAATCTTCATTACTGCTGATTTTGTTGCTTGTACATCATTGATTGGAAGCGGGAAAAACACCAAATCATCATTAGGATATTTACTTTGCTTAAATATTTCCCAAATTTTAATTGTGTTCATAATTGACATCGTTTGCCACTTAGATTTATTATTCTTTGATGATGATTTTTTAATTGTTATGGGTGTTAAGCATTTTAATCTTGTGTAATTATAATGTAATTTGTTAATCCTTTAAATTGTTAATAGTTGCTTACACCTTTTTATTTCAATTTAAATTTGTATAAATATCACTGTTTATGTATTTTTCTTATCAGTTGATAATGCTCGCGATGAGCGAAACCGGTCCTGATCTAATAAATTTTATGTGGAAAAAGTACTAAAAATGTTTTATTATTTTTATTAGAATGATATATTCTAGAATCATTAATATCCAAAGTGACATAAAATCAACCAAATGGTCAATAGAAAATTACACGAAATAACACAAAGAAGCTACGTCAAAATTATAAATTAGAATAGATAAGCAGAAAATTTGGATATGAAAATAAAAAAAATATGTTTTATTTACCTCTTATGTTAGTTTTTTTCTTATTGAATTAATATTAATGATTTTTATTTTGTAGAACACTCAATAGTCGTAATCTTGTGAATTTATTCAGATTGAGAATTGGTTTCATAAAGATCATATATATTCTATGCATCCTTACCGTGTAAAAGTGAAATCACGTTTAAAAAGAGTACTGCATAAACCAGGGCTTATTGTAGTTATAACATAAGATGGTGTGATCCCAAAATCTTATTTATAATAACTTAATTATAAGTAAACTTTATTTTTTGATTTTTTCCACTACTCTAGACGATTGACGTATTCGGGTCAATGTGATACTATTCATAATAAAATGTTACTTAGTCAGTATATTTTTGGTATCATGAAAAAAATATGCCGTAAACAATTTATGAATAATGAATAATTTTACAGGCTGTGAGATGGGCTTAACAAGAGGAAAAAATACAGCTGGCCAAGTGATTTGCATTCGATTAACGTAAAACGATTCTTATGATTTTGACCCATTTCGTATGCTTCTTGTTTGCCTGGCAGGCACTTTTAATAGCTCTATTGTTTGCAATATCAATACAAAATTATGATTGGTTTTATATAATCGGAATTTAACGCAAATTATTATTGGCAGATATCATTACTGAATAATATACATAGGATTTCTTGTATAATATCAATGAACTTTGATCAATTCGTTGAATAAAAAATAGCAAAGACCAAAAATATTATAATAATTTTAATGACGCCAATATTTTTTGTATTTTAATATTTTAATATTTTTTAGACTAGAAATAAATAGTTTTAAATTAAATCTTATAAGAACTGTTGCTGATTTTTTTTTCAAAAGCGTCAATGTGTATGACAGAAGAAGGCAAATGCGACTTCTTATATCTATACAAATAATGTTTGTACTTAATAATATAGCAATTAAAATTTTTATTTTTTGTATTTAATAGTTCGTGAGAACGTGAATATGTTCTAGCTCTTAATATATATGAAAATTCAGAATGTAGCTTTTGTTGAACTCAGGTATGCCCATCCCTGGTTTATGAAATCTGAATCACTTATCGCATCCTTAAAACGAGGTGTAGTGAAAACGATTAGTTATTAACAGTTCAGTGACTGAGTATTTTTTTTATCGTGTATAAAAAACACAGTATTTATTTAGTAATAAAGGTATTATTAAAATTTAAAAAATATATATTTCGTTAGTTTATAGTCATTTTATTACCATAAAAAATACATTTAATTTCAATGGATTCGTTGGTAACATTGTAGAAGTTCATTTTACTATAAAATAACTTAGATTTTTTTCACATATTGTGCATGCAACACACTGTAACTAAACTATTCATTAGTAAACATTTTTTATTTACTCGGTGGAGTATTTCTACGTTACTATTCTTATTAAAATTATATTTTTTTCTATTAGACGATTGGCAAACTCTGAAAAATTGTTACTTTTTAGACACCTTATATGTACACTAGAAAAAAACACTATTTTTCTCTCGGTAGGCAGATTTTTGCAAATTAAAATTAAGACATGTTAACAATCTTCTCCCAGTTTCAAATAAATTCAACTCTAAATATTGTATTTCGGTTTTGTCAACGTAGCATTAATTTTTAATTGAATAAAAATAAATGATCAGATGTTTCATAAAATATACGAGAAAAAAAAAAATGATCACTTTTTTTAACTCAGTTAAGATGCATCAAAATTAGTCAGTCATATCTCAATATTGTTCATTTTTGGTTGTAGCAGCATATAACTAACCCATCAATACGTTCACAGTCATAAATATAACCTTCAGGCTTCGTATATATACATATATGTATATATATATATATATATATATAATAAATAAAATAATTTAAGATTTTAACTAAAGGTGCTTGGTGGAATATCAATATTAAATTTGAATCGTTCAAATTTATTAAATGAAATGTAAATCGGTATTAATTAAAATTGAATTTATATTTAAATAAACTATAAATCTTTTTCATTTGAAAAAAGGCAGTGAATATTGACTAAGTTTCAGATCGATTTATCCGTAAAATTTATGTTCATAAACACAACATAAAAACTGGAAAGAAAATAAATATTACATCCTTCACCCTTCACCAAACAACTACGATAAATGATTTACGGATTTTCTATGTTTATTAATATCAGTAGTAAGATAAACCGAAATGCACTTTGCTCAAGGAAAATTACCTTCAAAATTTCATAGTTATTTACTCTCGGGAAAATGTTGACTGATTGGAATATTCGCTTCAGGGTCTTCCGTAAATATTATGCAGAGATTTCATATAAATATTGATCATCATTGAAACTTTGTGTGCATAAGATATCGTTCAGGAAATATAGTTTTCCACAAAAACTTGAATAACCATTCGAGCTTATTATGACTGAAAATTGTTGATATTAAATCAACTGAACGTCGACAGCTTGAGTCAGTGTTTCCGAAACGATTTACAAAGCATCCAGCTAGATCAGTGGCTCTTAATCTGGAGTATGGGCACCCTTTAAGGGCGTGAGAAATCATTTTCAGGGATGCGGTATAAGTTTCTATTTTGACATATTAAAATAAATGTATCTTAAATGCACTTAAAACAAAAAAGTCACTTGGAATTGTTTTTTTTTGTATTTATTTATAGATGTATCTATATGATGTTTTTCAACAAGAACATTAAAAAAAGAAAAAAAACTAAAACTTCCAGTTAATTTACAAATTGATAAAATTTAACACATTGACTTTGAAAAGGAACGCTATATTCAAAGATTAAAACACTTATTTGTATTAAAACCACTTTTATGTAATATGATCAAGACCGGTTTCACTCATGATGAGGATTACTAACTGACGATTCAGTTGATAGTCACCATAAGCGTAGCCGGATTATATTATCTATATATATATATAAATGTTTGTTTGTTTGTTTGTCGCGTTTGCGTTCCTATACCGTTCATCCGATTGGAATAAAACTTCAGTCAGTTGTTGTGCAGGCACTTGCAAAAGTTTCCGAATTAGTAAAGCCAGCGGTGGGCTACCAATACGTCAAAAATAAGGCTCGCTATATATCGAAGCAATTTTCGGTGTTCTTTTAGATTTTTTTATCACTCCTATGCAATTATATGAATTACTATATTGTGTATCCAAAAGCAATTTAATAATCACAATTAAATACGAACACTTTCTTTTTTTGAGTGGCATTGCAACGCATGCCGGGTATTCGCTAGTTAAATATATAATACAAGTACAAATGAGTGTTTTATTCTTTGAATATAATTCCTTTTTATCAAAATTTACTGTGAACACCTTAAAAGTGAAGGAACGGTATATTTTAACATACAATCAAAATTGTTACATACAACAAAACGATAGATGAGATTTTCATTTTAAATAAATTTATTATTCGATGAAAAAATATTGAATCAACTGAAAGGAATCTTATAAGAATCATTTTTAATCATAGTAAGTCGTTAAAAAATATACTTTATAATATAAAACATGTGGACATGTGTCTGTTTACATGTAATTCTTTAATTTTGTTTTTTAAACTCGAGATGAACTTTAGTTTAATATGTAAATTTTAATACACTGACGCCTTCAAATTCCCACAGCATATCATCTGCTAAATTCCATTACGCATGTTGCCAGTATACGTGCAATTCTGCAAAGGAAAAGTAATATGTCACAGAATAACAACACCACATGTTAGGGAAAACTGTTCTCTAAGCCTAAGGACAAAACTAATTTTGTGAACTCAACGCGTTTTATCCGGTAATGAGAAATTTCGAAGCCCTGAGTACAAATATGACAAATCGTATTTTCCTTTCGTTCTAAAGTAACACAAGATTTTGAATTCAATCAAAGTTATTTTGTTTTCCATAGCGGCATAATTGTGTTTCAAAGTTATGATGTGTTTAAATGACTTTTGTAATTTTAGTTGGCATACAAAATTATTTGAGGTGTATAACATACTATATAATATTTGGCTCATATTTTTCCGGTCTGAATTTATATTACATAACAGTCATAATTTAAATGAAGTTGAAAAAAATCCTTACCAAAATGGTTAGTAAAATCTGAGATTATAGGATTTTTATTCTGACCGTTCATATTTTTATTCTGACCAAAAATTGAATTTTATTCGGACCAAAAGTTTATTTGAATTTTGACCGAAAATTAATTTAAACTGACCGTTTAATTTGTTCCTGTAATATTCTACTGCAGTCGAATATTAAATATTCTTCATTGCAATTCACATTACAAGTGATTACAGGGCTTATACAAAAACTGATTTTTTGAACGAAATCCAATATTTCCTAATTTCCGGTTTTCCAAGATAATTAAAATAGCATTTTTTTTATTCTGTGAATACGTCTACTGATTAATTACATAGTAACCAAACTTTGCTAACGAAATTTCTTGAAATAGCAATTTCTATTTTGGTGCTTAATGAAAAAGATCGTATAATTTTCGTATAATAATCTATAGAAGCTCCAAATTTGTGTTTATACTCGTTTATTAAATGTTAAATCTTCAGTGTTATTTAGTTTTATTTAATATAAAATTTAAATTAACTTTGATTATTCCACGTATTGTGTTACTAACTGTGACACGTGTTTCGCCTCTTTCAGAGGCATCTTCAGACTTACTATCGCAAAGTTTGCTTAAGTAATGAAGCAAGATTGATTCTAACATTTTAAAATTATAAAATTACAAAATGGAGGTTTGGGTTTTTTTCCCTTTTAAGAGGAGCAAGGAGGGGGGTGTCGAATCGAAATAAAACAAACAGATAATGATACTAATAATATTAATGAGTTGTAATCAATCAGATTGGGATTTTTCCTTTTTAAGGGAAGCAAAGAGGGGATTATAAAATCGAAACAGTGCAAACAAATTTAATCATACTACTAATGACGTTAAACATTACAAACTATTAAACTTATGAGCTGCAATCAATCAGCTAGGTTTGTGATTACTCTATTAATTGGAAAAAAATTGAGTAACGGGGAACCACCTGTGCTATTAAGAATATTATTTAATAATATTTCTTTTTTGTTAAGAGTTTTGTTAATTTCTAAAAATTCTAAACTATTCATCTTTAAACCCTTTTTATTTACTGGGTGGAGTATTTCTAAATTACAAATCTGATTAAAATTATGATTATTTTCTATTAAATGATTGGCAAACTCAGAAAAATTGTTACTTTTTAGACATCTTATATGTTCTTTAATTCTAATATTAAAGCTTCTACCTGTCTGTCCAACATAGTTTTATTTACTTGTAAACTGTATCCCAGTCAAAATACACAAAACATATTTTCAAAGTATACCTTTATATGATATCTTTAATGCATTCATTGATGTAAGATGTAACAAATTGAAAACATGTTTGCGATTCAACTATTTGTTAAAACGAGTTGAACGAGTAATAGATCGATTGTATTAGAGCATTTTTAATACAAAATATTCCATCAATGCTATTTTTTGAATTAATGAGAACGTCAAGACAAAAAAAGTTGATGTTTTAAATGTTGTTAGATTGGGAATAGATGATGAGTCATAAATCAAAATTAGCTATAATATATTTACTGTACAATATTTGGTAAAAGCCTAGGTATAAACTATTGCTTAGGGATTTTTTATCAACTAAGATCTCAAATGCCTAATCGCAAAACCTAAATTAAATATTGATTCCTGTCTGGATTAATATATAGTATTGAAGTTCTAACTACTATACTAAAGAGGCCAACAAATCGAACGATGACGCCTGCTTTCTTTTTAGTTAAAATAAAAAAAAAATCTTTGATTAACCTTGCAATGTATTGTTCAAAATGGGCTTGAAAGTAAATGCCAACAATATTCTGTGTATAAAAAAATAATCTGTGTATTTCCTTAAACCGTATTAACTTTTCCTGTTCTAAGCTCAAGAAATGCGACCCCAATACCCACATGTTCTTAAATATCTATTTTAATATGGGTGATACAATGTTTATAATTAAGGTATTCTTATATCATAGTTTTTTGGACCTTTTTTAGTTTATATAAAACGCGACAAGCGCCCGCGATAAGCGATCGTTCGTAAGATAGCTGGTCTAAACTCGTCAGTTGCAATTTCATATGTGTGCTGGGATGACGTATTTTTTACGCGCAACTTAAAATATAATTATTTATTAAAAAAACACAGATTTTTTATAAACAAATGTATGACGAATGAT
The DNA here is from genome assembly GCA_030503985.1 of Himalopsyche tibetana. Taxonomy (NCBI): domain Eukaryota; kingdom Metazoa; phylum Arthropoda; class Insecta; order Trichoptera; family Rhyacophilidae; genus Himalopsyche; species Himalopsyche tibetana. The sequence goes on along the minus strand of JAPJYX010000009.1, from coordinate 2,857,169 downwards.
GCAGAGATATATTTTAAAGCCCTTAGACTATTTTTTTTTGGAATTCATAAGAATAAGGCCAATAATGAAGAAACCACTGTGGTCCCTAAACGACCCCCATCGGATGAGAAGTATTTTTCTAGTCTCCGAGCCGCGAGAGTTAATTATACGAAAATAATTCGTTGAAAAAAATGTTTAAGCACTGTGTGATATTCATTTAACTATAATATCTGTAAAATTAAAAAATAAATAAAAATGCTATATAATCACGAAAAATATTGTTTCCGTATTGTACGTTAATTCGAAGAACAAATTATTACTTCACTACAATAGATTCATATTTTTTTATAATTTTCAATTTTATTTTATCTCATTATCATGTAAAACACGTGTATTATGTTACTTTAATTTTAATTAGAACGCATAATTCCATAAATTAATTTCAATTCTATGAAACAATCAGTAACGCGACCATATGTTTATTTTACTTCATAATTTAAATTAATGTTTTTTTTTCATTTTCATTCAGTATTCTTAAAATATTTTTAATAGCTACCATTGAGATAATATTTTTAAAAATACGAAAAGTCCACTTAATTACGAATAAAATACACACTGCTTAGTATTTAATAAGATAATTGTTATCATTCATTCTTTACATGTTCTTAGTATTATTCCTTATTAATGAAATTAATTATCATCCCACTATTCACAGGAATAAAACCCACATTCTGGGAATAAAATAAATAAAATATTACGTTCAAAATTTTAAGATACCATCGTACAAGACGCAACGAAATATTGTCATAAGACTTGCGAAGAATCTTGGAAAATATCATAAAAAAATGAATTCAACGGAAAGATGAAAAAAGTAGTGTTGAAATTTAACTACATTATTTAATATAAATCTAAAATCTATTTCGGCACTACGCCACCGTCAGATCTAAATGATGGCGTAGTGTCGAAATAGATTTAAAGTATATTTTATAGTTAATAGTAAACGAAATAGTTTACTATTGGTAAGTATTTCAACTAAAGGTACTTGATAACATTTGAATATAAAATTTGAAATGCTTAAATTTTGTGAATTTACATGTACTTTGCCACTAATGACCGGGCTTTGCCTTTCGGAATCTTCAGGCAAGATGTATAAGCATGATTTTGAACTGTTGTCAGCTTAGTAATTTTTATATTGTATATTTATTTTTATTTTCTACATTCCCGATAAAAACTATTAATTAAGCACCAGCTTGACTTCTTTCGTGAAATTGTTTTTCTGAAAATGTTGAAAGGTTAAACCCGGGATGTTAGTGACGACACAAGTGAAAATATAAACATTGCAAATTTAAAAAGTAAATTCCAATTAACCAATGAAAGAAAGAACCGGGTTCTTCGCGAACTAAACTGAGACGCATAACATGCTTATAAACATGAAAAATATAAGCTAGACGTAAAAATGTTTAAGACTTTAAGAATATTACTTTTGATTTTTTCTCAAACGATTTTACTAGATGATAGAACTGGTATGGCGAAATATTTTATGAGAATATTTACAAAACTGATTCGTAAAATATGTTCACGCGTGACAAAAATTGATAGATGTTTTATTATAGACACCAATTTTTCAAATAAGCTTGAAAGAATATGAAACATATATTCTGATTTAGGCTTCAATAATTTTTGCGGAAACTATTTGTTGGGGTGTGATGCGATGGCGTCGCAAGATTAATTCAAAATAATAATCGTATTGTCTTAGAAAATGAAACGTTTCTTAGACGACTCAAATAAAATCATTACGTAAATTTGATAATATGCTTTTTGGGGTGTCAAAAGTAATGACAGTATTGTAGCACAGAAACAATTTTGAGAAAAATGTAAATAAACTGACTGAAAGTACTATTTAATTTGTTTAATGTGTTTGCTATACCTTAGATAAGAATATGTTAACGTTGGGATTTTAAAAGATTTTTTTTTCTCGATTGTTTATGAAACGAAAACAGATTTTCTGCTGATTTCGCATCGCATCTAGTTTTTTTAAATGACCTTTCAAAAATATTTGGCGCATTAGCTGTAATGAAAAATATTTTCATTAAAAAAATGATAACGAGCACTATCAACTATTTGTAGAACCGATGTTATGTAGAAAAAAAATGTTTTATTTTTTAATTGTATCAACTGTGTTAAAGTAAAAAGGATCAATCCACAAAAAATTGAATTGTACAAGAGTGATGAAAAGGGCTAAAGCCAAAATTTTAAATAAACGCAACATTGAAATGCACAAAAAGTTATCAACTAGCGTTTTGATAACTCAATGTAATGTAAAATTTATATTTTTTTATAAGACAACTTTTTGTTAAAGTTTTTTGTTTCAATGTTGACAGGACCTTCTTATTTCAAACTTAAAAGTTAAATTTAGACACTTATTCAGCATTTTCAGTTTAATCCTTTTGACAGAGGGTTAATTTTGTTAAAAAAAATGTGATTTTTAATTAAAACTACTTTTCAACGAATTGAGGGTTGATCCTTTTTACCCAAACACAGTCAATATGAAAATTACTTTTCTTAAAATATTTTTTTTTAATGAAAAAGCTTTGCGCAATAATAAAGTATTTTTGTTGAAAATCAAAAACTCATTTAAACAAAGAGGAAGAGTAAATAAAATTGAAAGGATTATTTCGTCGCTAAAATCCAATAACGCGCTTAAAATATTTGTCTAGCAGATTATTGCTATACAGCAGGAGAACAATCGACGCTTTCATTGTATGGAATTCACTTGAACCATTTCAAAAGAATCGAATAAAATACATGTTCAGGTCGAGAATTATTTTATTATGTTATTGATTAAATCGAAAAGATTGACCAAACACACTAAAATCTATCTGAATATCAAAAAAAGTAAAACCAAACGGAAGATAAGAATACTGATTCAGGCCATTCAACGCGACATTTGCGAAAATCAATGGATGTCTTGTAAAAAAAAATGAATTTCGGGCGGCTAGATTCAAAATGAGCTCATGTTTTTGCACAAAGAATTACAAAGATATATAAAGATATGTTTCAAATAATTAGGTGAGTACTTTTAGGAAATTAATTAAAATTCATCAATTTTTTTCTGGTGGTGTCTCAAATAGCTGCAGAGTTTTAGAAAAACTAAATGATATTTTTTTAATCATTTCCGATTCCAATGTAGAGTTTACGGACTCCTAAGTCCTAATGGAGTAAATCTCAACATATATATTTACACGAAAACTGCTTTTTATTCAGCTTCTTAATCTCTATTTTTTGACGAGGGTACGGATGTAAGGATAAAGCTAGGACAGAACTTGTGGTTAAATGACTGAGACATGTCTTCGAACCGAAATATATAAATCGAGTCAAAATCTGTCTGTACTGAGATTCAAGTTCGTGAGCACTGTGTCCGAAGCCAACGGCGTAGACCACTTGACCACGAACCTGGCAGTATTTTCTAAGCTTAAGCTTATTTTTTTTGCTTAGCAAAGACGAAATGAATATGTTTATTTAGACTATCCATTAACAAGGAAAGATTTTTTTACTATTGTAATTTTACAGACTCAGGTCAGTCCTCGATTTAAGCACGAGTTTTTTCAACCGATGCTTAAGCTTATGATCGTAATTAGAGAAAACAGCCCTCATAACAATGAATTATAATAATTGAGAAATTAGAGAAAAAAAGTGTTTTATTTTTTTAATATAATGCCTTTTCACCATGTATTGACAGTAAAAACTTTGAAAATGTTTTATTTATTCATTTTAAAAAAGTATGTTCTGAGAATAAAAGGCAAATAACTTTTACTCAATTATCAAAAATTAAAACCAATGAAGATTTCATTATTTTAATGGAATTGCATTGTTTTGAAGAATGACGACTTCTTTCATTCCAGTAGTAAACAATAGCTACGTGTTACATACAAGCAAAAATAAGCACTCACATGAATATTTTTGCCCGTGTGTAAAAAAGACTCATATTCCTTACAAAAAATACTTAGCCGTACAAAAAGGAAGCAATATTCATAAAATGGTTATTTGAGAGGTGACTTTCAATGTGTAAATGAGGCAGAGATAAATAATAATAAAAAAAATGACAGTAAACAAAACGAAAACCGGTTGCCCAGCTTTTTTAACATTACTCTGGAATTGAAAATTCTGTTGTCTAGGTATTTAAGAACAATTAATTTATAGTTATTATTATATTTGTGTAAGTAAGACGGATCTCACGGGTTCCAGTAAGAGCAGCTTTTTTTTTTTTAAATCGTTTTACCGATTTCCGTTTTATGGGAAGAGTGTTTTTGATTTCTAAAAATTCTGTCCTATTTTTACAATCATAAAATAATGGCCTAGCTGTTTAGATATTAGAGTTTGTGAAAATTCAGAGTTTATAAAATGTCTGAAGATGCTTCTGAAAATGGCGAAATATGTGTATAAATTTGTTTTACAACTTGTTGAGTTACTAAGTTATCATTTTTTATTTTGTATTAAATTTTTAAGGTGTTCAATGTCAAAACCTGGTGTTAAGACGTTATATTAAAAAAATAAAACAGTCATTTGTAATAATTCTACTTTTATTTAATATGATCTAGACTAAGGCATCCAATCCCGGGATCCGAAATCCCGTAATCCCGGGATCCTGTTCAATTTTCTGATCCCAAAATCCCGAGATTGATACGGCTGCGATCCCGGAATTTTGGGATTGAGAAATTTTGAGCAACTCCCGAAAATTGACACGAAATTGGCAAATCGAGAAATTCAGATTCCTCGGTGAGGAAACAAAACGAAGTTCTGTGACAATCGGGAAAAAGTATACCAAATCGAGGTTTTCAAATTCCTCGGTGAGCTAAAAAAAAAACGAGGTTTGGAGATAATCAGGAGAAAAAGTATAGCCAATTGAGGATTGCAAATTCCTTAGTGAACAAATCCCAATCCTGGGGGATCCCGGGATTGAAAATTAGTCAAATCCGAAATCCCGGGATTGGTAAAAGGCTCCGAAATTGGATACCCTAATCCAAACTAGTTTCGCTTATGACGATCATTATCTTGTAATAAGATAATAAACCATTACAGTGTTATTTATACATACCAGTCTTATCAGTTGATAATGCTGGTCATAAAAGAAACCAGTTTTGATCACATACAATAAAAAAAGGAATAATTCGTATTTTATTGCATTATGGTTTCATCGTCACCAGCCATTTTTCATACCCAACTCTATTATTCATTCAATTTTATTTAAAATTTATCTAAACACTGATTATATTACCCAGCACTCTTAAGTGTGAATATATTTTCTCAAAGTAATGTATGAATTAGTAATACAGACTTTTTATTTGAATGAAAAGCAAACATTTCCCAGAGCAATTATTCTCATGCATTGTTGTACGATGAATTGTTTCCAACACGTTAATTTTGTATATAATAAGTGAAATAGAGAAACTCTTGGTTATTCTTACCAATTTGAAAAATATAAATATAATCGTATTTTGTTTTTTGTCGCAATATACGCATTTTTAATCGAATAGCGGACAGTACACACAGGCGATATCACTTGCAATTAAGTGGTTACATATGCTTTAAAGAGTTCTTTCTTGTTTTACAGAACAAACACTATTCAATGTGCTTTAAAATGAGAAAAACTCTTAGCACGCCTCGTTTGCATACATTTTCTGTCGTTTTCAAGCAAACACTTTACGTATGGGTCTGAGTAAATGGGTTTGATTAAGCGAATAAACTTTATTATGTACAGCTACCATTTTTTGTGTTATTATTACAATATTTAACAGTTTTATAATAATAGCGCCATTGCCGTTTTAAAATAATAAAATAACGTTGTATTTTGAAGATAACATACTACTGGCCGTTTATATTACATACTATGACAATTTATTTTAAGCGGCTTCAATCCGGCAAATAAAATATACTCATTTATGGCGGCATGATGGATTTGATTTAATTTGGATGAGTCAAATATATTTTGAATTGGCCGATGGATTGTTTGACAAAGCGAATCGACATCAAAATAGCGTAAAACACACAACAAATGGCAAACGATTTACAATTATTAAATCAAATATTTTACGAATTTGATGCGAGAGTTGAAATTATTAAAAAATAACTAATGTACAAATAATAATATTCTAACGGGTCATTTCTTACGACAAAGGTCACAATAAACATATTTTGTCCGTTTTATGACAGATTATGGTATTTTCCTATTACTGTCGGTCCAAATCATTTTTTAATTTCTAAAAAAATACTGTTATTTAAGGATCGGAATGGAGGAGGGCTATTTTGTATGCATCACAAATGTGTATGTCTTCGAACAGAAGTCGATAAATCGTTGGAAATAATAAAAATAAAATTCAGTTGACAATGCTCACCATGAGCGAAACCGGTCCTGATCTTGATAAATAAAGTGGAAATTAAGTACAAAAGAATATTGTGTTTTTCTTTATATAATGCGTTTCCACCAAGCAGTGAACACCCTAACACCCACGCCCGCTGTAGTTTAGTCGGTTAGAGCTTGCTCTGCCGATCAGGTGGGTCTGGGTTCGATTCCCGGTAAGGTCAATGTCAAATTAGATTTTTTTCAATTTTAATTTGAGATCAAAGACATGGATCTAAGACACATTCTCATCAAGTATATCTCATATGATCTTTCAACTTCAAAATATTTGACTTTTGGCGTAAGCTGTAATGTATTTTTTTTGCTTTTAAATTAAAAAAAATAAAAATATAAAAATAAAATAAAATATAAAAATGACAAAATACAGTTGAGGGATAAAAGTTTTCTCTTCATAAATGCTGTGAGAAAATATACTACATATTGTTGTTAAGAATACTAAATAAAAAAAATCGTCAATGATAAAATATACAGTAAATAAATACTTTTTCCATAGTTTCATCTTTGTCGCGCTAAGCCTCCGAAAGTGTTTGGGTCAGTTTTGGACGCATTTAAAATTTTCCGGCCACCGTTATCTACTTTATATTCTACGTTAGGTTAGGTTTAGTTATATATGAGTGTTTTTTTAAACATTTCTCTCAGATAACATCGCATGTTTTCATTTACTTATTTTTTATTTTTATTTATTATACAATTGAAAATATATTAAATAACACGCGATAGCAACTTATTTAAAAAGTAATACTTATTTAATTAACAATCAAATAGTTGACAAGATATTATGATGATTTTCTTTGGAAACGTTTGGCATCTTTTTAAGTTCAATAAATACATAATACTTAATTTTTTTCTATGTACATGTATAAACATCTGTAGACCTAAATTGACACTATTTATTTATCTCGCAGGAGTCTGAATAGACATTCTTTTTCATGCCATCTCTTTAAATATATTTGTATTGCCAAACACAATTGAATCATCATAATTACATAATCTTGTCATCGAAGTCAAGTAAATTTAGTAGATTCGACAAGGTGAGAATTCATATTTTTCTATATTTGAGTTCACTCAATGTGCCCAACACAAAGTGTAATAGGTTTCTCACACTTTTGTGTATAGTATCAGATGCAATTCCAATGCGAGCATATTTTATTGTAACTTGTAATTACGTGTGACTGAATCGACTTTGTTTGTAGAAAGAGTTCAATTCTTTTCATTATTGCTTTTTTTATGTTATTGTCTCAAATGATGAGAGATGCTGTAGCCCATAAAAAGAGTCTGGTTGGTTTTATTCTGGCAAATAAGTTCAATGATGTTTATTTATATTTTTAAATCAAAATAACTTTAACGAAAATTTTCCTCACGCATATTTATTTTGACAGATATGGTGATACTGATATTAAAGATATTTTGTGAACGTATTTTCGGATTTTCTAGATTGTCAACTGAAAAGCAAAACGGTTATAGATTCTGTCACTCACATGTTGTGAATTTGGTTCAATCTTCATTCGAGTCATTCACATTTACATCAATTCTTTCCGCGAAGACAGTTTGAAATACGATTTCTATGAAATGTTAGCGGAAGAAATCTTCTTTAATACGCAATATCGGCCAACATCTTTATCACTTCTTTTCATCGAGGTAATGGCGTTTTTCGAAGTTTTTGTTAGTATAAATTAGATATATTTACAAACAAAACTTGTCACGATTTTTAAAAGGTATTGATTCAATTATTAATGTTTTTTTAATAATATAAGGAGAGACTTACACAAAATCAAATGAAACAAAACCGAAAAACTCTATAAGTCGACATTGAAGAAAAGAGAATTTTCGAATCGAGGTGTGGATTACTACTCGATAACAATCTAAAATACTTCTTTGACGTCCTGTACCCGTGAAATTCCGTACGCCTAAAAAAAGGTGTTTAAAGTTGTTAATAATCTATAATAGGCATTTTACGATGGAATTACATCAAGCCAATTGCTAGAGTTCTCAAGAGAGAAAAGGGGTGAGAGCAAATAATGAAATTTTAATACTGTTTAGTCACTTTAGATGTTTAGTGTCAATATTTGGTGGAAAGTATAAGTGGGCTGGAGGGGACTCGCAGGGACTTGCGCGAGCCCCTTGTTACTTTTTTCATAGACCGGCGAGCCCCTTGTAAAATTAAGAAAGACAAGATTCTCAGATGATGCGTTATATAATGTTTAAATATGAATTATAATGAACTTTAAGAACGAATCGATATACATTTAGTGTTTCTGAAACATGATTTATAAAACATGCAATTGGAGCGAAAATAGTACAAATTATTTCTGTATCAATCTCGGAACTCTTCATTTTAAGAATCTTTTTATTTTTTTATATTAATAAAATATGACTGTTTCATAATATTAGTATATGGATAGAAGCATTCGACAGCTTTAAAAATTCTTGCGTAGAAATTGTTTAAGAGTATCAAAAAATCACTCCTTTCCTAAACACCACAAATAGCTTTGAGATTCAGCGAGCCCCTTGTTCAAGTAATGGCAGCCTATCGCTAGTGAAAAGGTATAAGTTCAAAATGATCTTCATGAGCAGAACCGGTCTTGATCATATACAAGAATAGAGGAATTAGTGTAAATGAGTGTTTCATTTTTTAAAGTTGGTTTAGTATTCATTCTTGTCAGTGAGTATCTGACGATGTCTCTTGGTAGAAAGATTTTTTGTCACTGAACTGGCAGAAGTAAGTAAACAACTAATTGTTAGTCTCGAGCTAAACAGCCATTGAAAAAAATGAGTTTTATTTATATCAAAACGTTAAATTATTTATGCCGATGAGACATAAGTATGGTTAGGAAATAATTAACAGAGATAATTGCCAACCATTTATTCTGTATTCATCATGGTTTCCGTGTATTTGTTAAAATTGTACAATACAAATACCAATGTAGTTATTCCAGATAAGGAATTGATACTCAAGAATTACGTTTTGTACTTAAATACTTAAATTTTGTAATTTGTATTACTTTCCAACATCTGCTGTTTGAAAATTTGTAAAAATCTAATGACAGGAATCGATTCATGATAGCAAAAATTCGAAATATAACTATACGAATGAATATTGAGAACTAAAACATGACTCTTCGAGAATCGATAATGAGAAATTATTCATTATTTTCAAGAGCGAGAAAAAAATGTTTAGCTAAGGGGAAATCCGCCAAAAAGGCATCATCATTCGTCACTGAGCAAAATCTACAGTGATCAAACTACAAAGTCGATGAAGTAAGTATTTAGTATTGCCTTAAATTATGCAATAAAAAAAAGGTTTTTTTTGTGGAGATTTCAAATAGCAGTTGAGTGTTTCCCTTAATTATTTAGAACAATGGGTGCGAAAATGTCTGCCAAAATCATTGCGGGATTGAACTAATGGCGAACTCGTTAATTGAGATAGCTTTCAAGATGGAGTCCATGGGGAAATGGCAGGAAAACACGGCCGCATCATTATGTATACGCCAACATCACGTGCGTCTTCCCCATCTGAAGTTATTTGCAAAATTTACCTTTACTGTAATGAGAAGACGCTCGCCTAGGCTTTAGAATAAAACGAGATATTGTCTGCCTTACTAAAAGAAGTGATGCTTCCCTTAACGATTTCCAAAGATTGAAGTAAAAAAAAACATGAAAATTCTCATGACCTCATCACTTTTACCTTTTCTTAAAATATCTTTTTTGTATTAAGGAACTGAGAAAGTTTTTTCTTTCAAACAAAGCTTATGTTCTTACAATTGTTATAATATTGAATCTGTATTTGAGAAGCTTGCTTACTTTATCTTTTATACTTAACGGGAAGAGAAATACTAAAATTATTATCAGATTGACATCTCGACACGATTTTTAAATGTATCTTGCCACACTCGATTTATTTATTGTTTAAAAATTAAAATTTAGTATATAAAATTACAGCTGACGCCAATTTACCATGCAATTGACAAATATAATGAGAAAAAACACTATATAATACATAAAAATCAACATAAAACAACAAGAAATAAAAAAGTTAAACTTAACAAACAGTTCAAAAATACTATCACTAAAAATGTTCACTCTAGCAATAAGTTTATCAGTCGAACAGCCTTTGGAACTCTCGAATTATTTATATATTCGTCTTGATAATGCTCGTGTTAAGCGAAATCGGTCTTGATGTTTATATTTCAAATAGGTAATTGAGAACAAAAAGGTGCTTTATTTTCGATATACTAATATTATTTCACAATCTATCGAGTGTATACGGTGGAAGTATTGTCATTAAGCGGTTAATTTTTTAAAATAATATTTTTTTATCTTACTGATCTTTTAAAACGACATTAAAGATTGGCTCACAGTGCACCTATTCTGGAAATATGTATCATCTACTATTTTAAATTTGGAGACATTTTGTAAATATTTTGTTGAAAATCCTCACAAACTGAGCAAAACCTTATTTCTGCAATGCGTTTTAAATATGTATTTCACGAAAGATACACGCATTACAATAAAATGACAGATTAATGTTTAATATTTAACGGACAGGGGTTTCAAAAAAAAATACTTATTTGTACTAACTCCATTTTATTTTTTAAGATCAGAACAGGTTTCGCTCATGACGAGCATTTTCAACAGATCTGACAACAATCAACAATTTTATATATTGCTATATTTGTGGTCGAGTGTTCAACTGTGTTGGCTTCGATTATAAAAGTTGCATATATGTTTTTTATATAATTCAAATAATACTTTAAATTCAGTTTTAGTAATTCTTTAATCAGGGCCTCCAAATTTGACTCCTGGAGCTTCTCACGTGCTTAATCCATCACTTGATATCTGTGTTGTCTAAAATTTTTAACCACCTTTCCAATATGAAAAACAAAGCAAAGCAAGAGCGAATAGCCAACTACAGTCATGTCCTAGAACTGTTCCCCTACCCTTTCTATTTAAAAATTGAGGTTAAGAAACCAAGAAGGAAGCTTCATATGGAATTCATATGATTTTACATTGGTTTACAACGGATTTCTTTAAAGGGACCAAATTAAATGGTCAGAATTTAAATAAATTATTGATCATAATAAAAAAACACGGTCAGAATAAAAATACTATACGGTCATAATATTTTTAAATTATTTTGGTTAGGTTAGGTTAGGTTAGGTTTTTTAAAAATTTCATTTTCATTATGACCATTTACACTGACCGACATATTATGACCGTTTAATATAAATTCTGACCGAAAAAGTACGAGCCTTTGTAAAATAAAAAATATTTAACGCACAACAAGATTTGAATAAGAAGTTCAAATACACTGAATATAGTTTCTTTGCTTCAAAGGTAATAAAATAAAGATACAAATTTTGGCTGAAACAAAAAAAAACACTGTTCCGTTCCGACGTTAGCAAAGCACATAAAAAGTTTTGTTATTTTTAAGCATACTGTTTTGAAAATTGTTTATTTATATTGTATCTATTGTGATAAGCAATTGGCACGTGAAATTATATTGCACAGATACCTTGCCAACCAATCTACTATGTGGGTGATGATTCCAGATGCCTCAAGTAATTTGAATTCTTTTATTTTACTTAACTATCGACAGCTGGCTTTGTAAAATATCCCGAATTTATCAATAACACGCAGACATAGTCGTAAGTAAACAAAATATTATGAAATAAATAAACTCGATTCCTTGAATAATAATATTTAGTTGTTTCAAAATTAAGTCTACCGAACGTCAGTTTATTTGTTCAAATCTGTAATATTAGATTCGATACATATAAAACTTATTACTGTGTTAGTATGTTTAAATAGTTTAGTTCTGGATTGGTTTGTTTAACGTAAATATTATGCAAGTTTTGATTGTGTAAAGTAAGCTTTTGTTTATGCACCTGCATGTTTATTGTTTGACCGACACCTTCCATTCAGGTTCAGGGCTGACTTTATAATCTTCCTACCGGCTTCATTGTCTCGCGTCCTTTCCCTCTTTTTCTTTCGTCAAAGAAAAATTCAATTTTCCAGCATTCTTCTTGTTTTTTTTTCCACCGAATTATTTCGGAAGTGAATTGCTTACGGTGTTTTTTTGTCAAAATAAATATTATATAAATAACCACAGAGAGATAAAGAATAAAAATAACTGGCATATTGCCTTACAGTAAAGCAATTTAATGTAACAGCTTCTCCAAAAATATGAACAGCATGAAGGGTTTTAGTTTTCAGCCAAATATGAACCACGTGGCATTACAAACATGTCACAGTGATTTATTTTGTACAATCTGAAGAGTCTTCAGATGCATGTGGTGTGCATAAACCTAAACTGGGGTAGTGTAAGCCAAGATTGGGTGAGTTATTGCTGAAAAGCAAAGCAGCTTGCTTTAGAGAGCTAGTTTGCTCCTCATACTAAGCAATAAGCACTATATTGCTTTTGTATAATAATATTTATGTTTTTTAATCAATTAAAATAAATATATATATAACAGAAACACAACCCTTATTATCACGAAAATGACAAATCGGTTTGATTATTATGCATAGTATGAAGTGTTTTTTGTTAAATTTATAGTGATGCATGAATATAATATGGTATATGTGGACACAATTTGTTTTATGAAAGACTAGGTGATAAAAATATAAATGGCGATCTACAAATATCATTTTTAATTGACATAACACTTATAATTTTTATATCGTACGAGGTCAATTAAAACCCATTATATAGGCTCGGGATCGATTAAAATTACATTTGATTCAAGATTGATTCACTGTCCGCTCCTGCTGTATAGGGAAGTGTATGTATTGACTAAAAATACATGTGGTACCCCATGTGAACTGGACTGTTCATCTCTTCAATGTTCATCCCTTCCACCGATAGCGATGGAAAGATGTGCAAATAAACAATTAGTGATATAACGGGCTCGAAAAACATTGACAAACGCTTCGACTCAAAAATCCATCAAGTAGACATTCAACAAAAAAATTCTACATTATTATTATTAGAATATGGCACCAGACATTTATAGAGAATATTTTTATTAAATAATTGAAAGTTTTCACGCTGGCGATAAAGACAATACTGACTCGAAAAGTGATACGGAAAAACTTTGACTTAAGAAACTTTGATACAATAATGACTTTCTCTCATATTAACGGAAAAAAATACCTTACGGACACATCCGACTTTTTATACTGTATAAAAAAATACAAACATTAAAAATGTTACCAGTGTTACCCATACAATAGAAAAGGATGACCTAAAAAATGTCAGTTATTCAAGACTAACATGACCTCATAACTAAACGTTATATTAAGGCAGCTATTTATTCTTGGTCGGCAAAACAGGAAAAAACTTTTTTTTTCGCAAATAATTCGCTGGCCTAGTGCAGAAAATGAGATTTCAAGCACTTTGAAGCACTGTATAAAAATATATATTCCGTCCGAATTAGAAAACACTCAACTCTTTTTCTGCACGGTAGATACGTTCCACAAAGCCCCGTGTAAAAAAAAGTGATAGAATTTATAGAACAATTTAAGATTGGTTCCCTGAATTTATAAGAACCATAATATTTGAAAAAAAAACATTGTAATGTAGAAAACCGTTAATCAAAGAGCCAATAAGTAATTAACACAAAATATTATGCATAATAAGTATTTAAATTTAAAAAAATAATTCATCGAATATGTACGGAGACTTTTATGAGAGACTGAAAATAAGTCGCTTTCATCGCTAGATAAGTCCAGTGTGTTAGGATCGAACGAAACCATTTGTTTGTTTTTACTTTCTTGTGTTGTTTAAATTTCTTGTTATCAGTGTGTTTGTTAAATTGTTTACAAAGTATTGTTGTTCTTTTGAGTGATTTTGCGTTATATTTTAGTGGACCCTGTTATTTAAAAATATTGTAAAAAAAACCGTGTTAAAAAAATGTGTGTACCATTTCCGCCTCCAGTGTGTATATATAGAGTCCATAGTGTAAAAAAGAAACTGCTTAATTCAAGCAATTATATAGTTATGTACTCAAACATAAGCAAAGACGGTATCAAATTAAGATTTTTAAATTTTGAGATCATATTGTGTATTTATCTCAAGTGCCATATTTTTTTTATATTTCATAAGTATCTCATAGAATTAAAAAATATTATTGATTGAATAGGTATAAACTAGGGCATCCAATCCCGGGATCCCGTTCAATTTTCTGATCCCGAAATTCCGGGATTGAGATGGCCGCGATCCCGGGATTTCGGGATTGAGAAATTTCTAGCAAATTCTCGAAATTTATACGAAATTGGCAAATCGGGGATTTCAATATTCTCGGTGAGCTAAAAAAAAAAAAAACGAGTTTCTGTGAAATTCTGGGAAAAAGTATACCAAATCGGGGATTTCAAATTCCTCGGTGAGCTAAAAAAAAAAAAAAAACGAGTTTCTGTGAGATTCTGGGAAAAAGTATAGCAAATTGAGGATTTCAAATTCCTCGGTGAGAAAATCTCAATCCCGGGATCCCGGGATTGGAAAAAGGCTTCGGGATTGGATACCCTAGTATAAACTTCATTGAAATCCAAAAAAATAATTTAAAAATATTGTATAAAGACATAACTTCTAAGTCTTCTTCTTACGAGAATAATATTTAAATCATTTAACATTTTTATTCGTAAATATGTATTATTCAACTAGCAGTATTTTACACTACGTGTTATTACAACATTGCATATATTTTAATTGGATTTTGTTCATTTCTTGATAACCTTGGTGGAATATTTAAGCGACACAAAAAAAAACTGTAACAGCATTCCGAATTAGTGAATTTGTCAATATTAAATCATATATCAAAGCTGTCCAAAACAGAACCGTTGGTATGATTTAATTTTTACTCGCCAAATTAAATTTGATATTAGAATTGTGATGATATTTGTATATTTATTTATTTTTATGTTTTATTGTAGAAAGAAGCATTGCATTCAACCGTTAACTAGTCAAATTCCAAGGTGTATCGCGAGAGAGTACACCGATCAAGTGTTTCATCGAATTTATGTATAATTAAAAATAATAATTATTAATTTATATTAAAGCAAACAAATCTGATAAGTGATAAGTTTTAATTTTCAATGAGGATCTCGGAATATTTCATAAATCATTTGCAATTCAAAATGAATGATTTTTTTTCTGTTCTGTAATATAAGTTATAATATGTCACCTGATGTGGCCCAGTTGGTTAGAACTTGCTTTACCAATCACACAGGTCTGGGTCAGTGTTCCCTCCAAGCTGTAAATTTATTGACATTTTATAGTGTTATTAAATATTGTCACTATAAAAAAATAGCCATTTCGTTAAGTAGGTCTAAATACCGTTGTGTGGCACACACATTTTTTAATTTCCTTTCAAAGTTGCACAGCCAATGTATTTTGCGCACATAACCTTCGGAAAATTAGAGGGAACATTGTTCTGGGCTCTATTCCCGGTAAGATCACAATGAAAATTATTCAATCCAAAGTTGTGATCGAAGACTGGGTTTTGTGATGTCAATTCACATTATTTCCTTTCCTCCTATCCTTCTGATCCTCCTGAATCCCAATTACTGTGTGTAGCAATAGCCATTTGTTAACTACTAATCCTGTTCTACTAAGCCTTATCTTTCCTTCCCTACTACTCACTGAGTAACAATCAGTTCTTGAAGAAAAAAAAATATGTTAATATACCTCCATTAAGAGGCCATAAGCTCTACATTGGTACCGGACATGGATATAAAAAATGAAACTTTTATTGGTTATTTATTTGTTTAAAAGGTTACTTGCAATGACCATTGCATACTTGAGACATATTGACTCTAAATAGAGCATTTAAATAGAAGATGATAAACGATGAATGGTTGAAAAACAATCGCTATACTCTGTCTTCCTTTCCCATATTATATGTACATAATTATGGTTATAAGTAAATGGATCACTCTCTCGGTACCCCATTATCAGGAAGAATTATAAATATTGACTTATGAAATATTATTTAGGCTATCATGTCCATAGAAAGCCTAAAAAATAGTTTTTTTTAAGACAATCTAACAATTCAAATTAAGCTCTTAGAGTTTTATATTACATCATAAATACTTCCTGATAAAAAATTGAACAATCAAAATCAGTTTTCGTTAGGGTTTTTTCCTTTTTGTTTTCCTCGTCCAATGCATTTAGCTTACAAAATCTGTGTAATATAATAATCAGCTAGAATACTTGCAGAGAAAGAGTACCATGACTGTAATTTTGACACAAGATGGTCGTCTCACTACTAGGGCATCCAATCCCGGGATTCGGGATCCCTTAATTCCGTTCAATTTTCAGATCCCGAAATCCCGGGATCAATACGTCTGCGATCCCGGGATTTCAGGATTGAGAAGTTTGGAGTGAATCCCGAAAATTGACACGAAATTGGCAAATCGAGAATTTCATATTCCTCGGTGAGAAAAAAAAAAACGAGGTTTTGTAACAATCTGGGAAAAAGTATACCAATATCTAAAAGGATTTCAAATTCCTCGGTGAGCTAATCCCAGTCCCGGGATTGAAAATGAATCAATTCCGAAATCCCGGGATTGGAAAAAGGCTTCGGGATTGGATACCTTACTCACTACTACCCGCCATGTGTATAAAGCCACTGTTTCACAGCCATATCGCAATGAAAATTAAGAATAGCAGCAAATTTGGACACATTTTCTTTGGCCGATACAGAGATGCAAAAGACGAATATTTTAACCATGGATTATTCTGCTTAAAAAATCTAAATGTTGTGAGAAAAAATAAAAGCTTTACTTGCTTAACCATCTAGTTATATTAATATTACTTTAAAAGTGTTTTCAGTCAATTCTAGGTGAAAAGGTATTATATTGAAAAATAAAACGCTTTTTATACATATATTAATTGTTAGAAATCAGAACCGGTTTCGATCATTGCGAACTGTCATGAACACCAGTTGATAATTCTCGTGGTGAGTGCCCTAATATATAATAATAAATCCCACTGTGTTCTAGTTGGGTAGAGCTTGCTCTACCGATCAGGAGGGTCTGGGTTTGATTCATGGTAAGGTTAATGTTAAAATGGATTTTTTCAATTTAAATTTGAGATCTAAGACATAGGTGTTTGTGGCGTCAATTTTCCATGAATTAATCTCATGTGACTTACAAATATTCTCATCGAGTGTATCTCATATGATCTTTTAACTACAAAATATTTTACGCATTGACATAAGCTGTAATGTCAAATATATTTTTTTTTTGAATCTGTAAAAAAAATAAAATATCAAAGCTTAACATGCAATGCCGTTTCTAATCTGACATGCGCTAGTCAGTAAACCAACATAACCTAAGCCGTAATGTTATTCATAGTATGACTATCACCCATCAGTAAGTTTATTTAATAATCCACACATTAAAAGACAAAGTGAATTTGAATTGTAATGATGTCAGCTTAAATCCATAAAAAGTCATTTATTCTAATTTTATTATTGAATTGTAAATGATAAAAATTAAGTAATGATTCTTTCATTCTATTTGACGCTTGGAGGATGTTAGAGACAAATAATTATAGTATTAATTATAATATTAATAACTTTAATGCCATCGTAGCTAATATTAATAATGTATGAATGTTCTAACTGTAAGGTTAGATCCCGTGAACTCTTACCAAGTGAAACAATTCCCAAGAACGTCGAACATTCGTCTACGAGACGGGTAAACTCCATCAGAGGTAACGCTAGTTAGCTGAGTTAAGGGTTGGATTCGTTCCTATAGTCTAGTTCAACCGTTTCCACAATTTAAACGTTCAGATTAGTTATTGAAGTCTTGGGTTCCATTGAAAGCAGTGGTCGCCAACGTTTCAAACTTCACAGACCAATAAATTTTCTATATCGCAGTCAAGTAATGTGTTTTTTTTAATTGGTAGAATAATATATAAAATAACAACGAAGCAAGTAATATTTTCATTATGATGGGGTCTTAAAACTTCTTTAATTGTAACAGTCAAATATTTGTTACTACATGTATAAAATGGGTTATGGATTCTTGGATTAATTGACAATACTGTAGTAAGACCGCGCACCATCAAAGTTTTTTCAAGGACCACTGATAAGCGAATGCTTTTGTAAATTATATTTAATATATATAGAACATAAGGTTGCAACAACATTGAATATATATAAATAATATACTAATCCTTCTCTATTCAGAAAAAAGAGAGGTTGACCAACTGATTAACGAGCAGTTCTCGTAGAAAAACGTCTGTTAAGATACATCGATTAGGAGACCGTATGCACCACATGGATTAAAAAATTACTTGATATTTTAATGAATATTATTTATTGACTTGGATAATTATGTTCATTTTTCAAAATTCAATATAAGCCTGTAAAAAAAATAATATATATGAATAAGCTATATTAAAGGATTGGAATATTTCAAACCTGGTTGATTACAGTATCTGATATGTATCTTTAGTTAAATTTATTTAATTTTGTGGTTAATCGGTTAATATGATACAAATAATCTTAACTGAAATAGATCTTTTTTTGTTTGAAACATAAAACCATTGTTTTCCGTAAATCAGTAATGTGATGAAAAACGCTAATACCTGTTGTTTTTTCACTTTTTTAGTTTTCTTCCATAATATGTTCCATAATTGTATTTTCTTTGATGTGGTAAAATATAAAATCTGCAACTTTATTCGCCACAAATTTATATTAAATATATCAATCACATCTTGCCGTCTGAATATCGCATTATAGCTGAAATGGCAAAATAATTTACGTGAAAATAAATGTCTGTCATCAAAAATATTGTTTTATTGAACAAATGTTATGTTTAATTGTTATAGCAGAGAAATATAAGTAGTGGCAATTGGTAACATCCGACTAAATGAAAAAAAAAAAAATTGATATGGCAAAAACATATATCTGCTTTAAATGTAATATAACAATAAAACTTCAATCTTTTTGACAAATATGATCCAAGGTTTGTGTTAGGATGCTAATTTCGCTTATTTTTAAAAAAAATACTTTAAAACATCAAACAATTTACTTTGATTATTTCACGTATTGTTTTACTAACTGTGACACGTGTTTCGCCTCTTTCAGGGGCATCTTCAGACTGACTATCGCAAAGTTTGCTTAAGTAATGAAACACGTGTCACAGTTAGTCACACAATACGTGGAATAATCAAAGTTAATTTAAATTTTCTCTTAAAATGAACTTCCACAAAGTTACCGCCGAAACCATCAAAAGCGCTATTTTCTTATTTAAGATATGAAACGTATTGTACTGATATTAAAAAAATGTGAAACTAGTACAATGTAGTCCTTTTTTAAAATTAAATGTCTTTTTATTAAGTCTTGACAGTGAACAATTTAAAAGGTGTTAATATATTTAATAATAAATTTGACGCTACATTATAATGTATGTTTTGAGTCTTTTGTGTAGAATAGTTTCGTGAATTTTACTTGTAATATTGTATACTTGATATTATTTAGTTCCTATGTCTAAGATAAGATAAAATTATTTATCATTATAATATGTAAACTAAGATCAGTTTCGCAAAAAACTTCAGTACAAACCAATTACTTATAGAGATAGAATACACACGTATGTATGTGTATGTAAATAAGACAATGTAGAAACAGCTCAAGTGACGGACACAATTTTTTATTAGATGCGTCCTTAAAACATCGATTTATCATTAATGTATTTAGGGTTTTGTAGTCGGTTTATCAAAGATAAGTAAGAAAGCAAACTATAAACTTTATCATAATCGATTTTTAAAACAATTTTGCAGGATAGTACCTCGGCTGATTTATGCAGAAGGTAGAACCTATGTATCAAGCTGTGTTAAACACGATTACTTTTCCTAAAGCAGTGGAATGTCTGCTTTTTGCGTAATTACGCTCAATTTTTTCAATCAACCTTTTTAGTGATCTGCACCATCTTGAATCTAAAAATATCTTCTGATTCTCCATTGAATCATGTATTCCGATTTTTTATTATTTAAGAAAACACATTTACTGCCTGATACTTTTTAACTGAAAAATTACATACATACATTTACATATAAATACACCAGACTTCAATTTTGAACTGCAAATGCAATTGGGACACGTTTTAAAGTAAATCAAAATATCAAACAAACTGATCGTGGCGTGCTTTTTGTCGCGTGGATAGCGGCAGAGATCATTTGATATTTTCGTGCCTCACCAAGTCATTTTGTATTTGAATTGATTTCGTCCACGTAAGACGTACAGTTAAAAAATCAATTCCTTACCACAAGCCATCACAGACGTTCGTTGTGTACTATCAGAAGATAGCGTAATAACGTTTTTAGTGCGTCTCGGGAGTATTTACTAAAAATTTGACAGCTTGCTTTTATTTCATTATAAATGACGGATTATCTATTTGTATATGTCTATAAGCTCGTCCAAAAGTTTCAAAAATCACTTTATTTTGCTTTGATAGTCACTAAATCAACGTGACCCTTACGTCCGACAACTGTACTTGAGTAACTCTTCCCTCAATGGAGAAATTCAAGAACAATCCCAGAGGAAGTGGTCAGTAGCATCTATTCCACCACATGTATACGGCCTATCCTTTATCTAGCCAAGAATGAAGAGAATTATAGCAAAACAAATACCCAGATACGAATTGGCCAGTCCATTTATTTTGAATCAGTGGACACTTAAACCGAAGACAACGGCATATCAATTTACAAGTTTTAATTATTTTATTTCACTAGCTGTGTTTTTATTTAAGACACTCATGCTTCGTCTCTTATAAGAAACATCTTCAGGCTGACCGCGAATAGTTGAATAACAAAGTTATCACTTTAAGGGTGTTTACTATCAATACTTGGCGGAAAGGCATAATATCAACAAAACAAAATACTCATTTGTACTGATTTCATTTATATTTAATATGATCACGACCAGTTCTGCTCATGACGAGTATTATCAACTGATGAGAGAATACATGTTTTGTATTCATAACACTGTACTAATGTGTATTATATTTATTGAATAGAGCTATAATATTTTTCAACATGTAATAAAAACAATCTGCTACCGTCGAATTCACCGAAAATAATGAAGACAACTACGTTCGACCGCTCGTCTACAGGCTTTATGAATGTCTAAACGAATTAATTCGGTTTCAGAGTACATAATTTTGAAGAAGTTTTCAAGACAAAGCTTACTATATACCAAGCTAGATTTCAGTCTATCGAATATGATATTAAATGCAATTCCATTAGGCTGAAATTGTTTATGCTAGCAGAAAAGATGTGTCTATATTATGACGAATCATTGTTTCATTGCAGTGACAAAATATTGGACCCAAGCTTTGTTGAGACATTGGTAAGATCGCAGTTCAAATTAATAAAGACAAGATTGAATAGCGTCAAATAATACGCTAATACTTTTTTCGTTCACGCGGTAATGTTTCTTAAGTGGAATGATTTTGAAATGGTATGATTAAAACATAATATTGTTTCATACAATTGTGGCATCGAAAAAATGTATTCTTTAAAACTACGTTTAGATTTTTCTAATTAATTTAGTAATGGCTTTGCTCAATATTTAATAAAAAACAGTTTTTATAATTTATTTGTGTGATGACTAATTTATTTCTGCTCACTAAGAGTTATTAAAATTATAATAATTTCGTTAATTAAGTCCAAGCCGTAATATAGCGCATTTTAGATTTAGAAGACAATATATATTCGTTCAACAAATAATAATAAGTTTACAAATTAATTTGTAGAAACACATTCTTTTTCTATATAAATATTAACTATGAAGCTGTTGGTGGCCGCAGCAAAATCCTCTGGTGACCGCACATGAGAACCACTGCTCTAGAGGCATCCACATCAAATGAATAAGTTAGTTCCAACGCTGCATTGATTAGAATTCATCGCTGAGTCATTATTCTGAAATAAGCACGTTGTCACACAATTGCAGCAGCTTAACGCGAGCCGGCTGATGATTCGGCTTGTGTTTAGTAGTTACTCCAGTAGTATGATTGTGTAAAAAAACATATTATCGATTTCTTAACCGTCAAAAGATGTGAAAAAAATAATTTTAAGCAGAATGAAAAATGAAAAATCTTATAGAAGTTGGAATTGTGACTGCCTTTATTTTTTGGGAATAGCAACATTCTAGTCCAAATCAGTCAGTTTTATTTGAACTTAATATATTTATTTTTTTTATAAAATGTCTCCACTTGCAATTTTGTAGTTCAAACAATTAAATAATCCAACAATTGATGTTTTACAAAAACCAAAAATACCAATGCTAATTTGGAAATGAATGTTTTAATCTCTTGAACAAGTATGCAGAAAAATGATTTATTTGACATACAAAAATATGTTAATATATTCTAGTTAAATAATGATTAAACACTTCACAGAAAGATTGAAATCAACATTGGAGATAAAAATATTACGCCTTTATTTATGGATACAAGTTCGTGTTTTGCATAATATTTAAAAATTACACAATTGCGCGTTATGCAAAGGTTTGTTTTACAGATATAAAAAAAAACACACGTGTTGAATTAAATTACCGTAGAAAGTAAAATCAATATCTAAACTATGAAGGTAAAAATAAACAGCTAGTTTCCATTTGTTTACTTTTTATTCGACAGCAAGTATAATATATAAGTTTATTAGGAGATTTATTGACAGTTATCGGTTAAAGTTTTTTTTAATCCATGTCTTCTCCCAGTGTAGAGCATTTGGTATCTTAAGAGAGAGGCAAAAAGTGTCTCAAGAGATTTTTTTCTACCATAGCTGCTTGCTTGTGAACTTCATAGCTCTATTCCTCTTTTTTAAAGAGAGTATGGATAGAAAAGATAGATCTAGAAAAAGACTAGTGCTTAATTAATCGCTCTCACACCGTAATTTAAAGATTGGAAAGGCGAGAGGAATTTTCAAAACAAAACATTCATGCCTTCGAATAGAGTTCAATAAATCGATTGAAAAAAATCTGTTTGTACAGATATTCTAACACGTAAGATCCGTCATGCAAGTCAACGACAACACAATAGACAGACAAACATATATTATTAACTCGATGGCTGCCACAGACGAGATATCTCATAAAAATTTTCGTGCTCAACACGCCAGAGACGAGTTATCTTGTCGATAACTAATTAAATTAATAGTTTTAAATTATAGCCGGCGTCCTAGGTAATTACTGTTAATTACCTGCGGCAGTTAAAAAGCTAAAGAACATTAAACCATGCCTTATTTCATTGAATTTTTGTAAAAAAACCATATTAATTACTTTATTGTACTCAACTAAAATATTTAAAAAAAAACATTATTCATATTGAAGTGAAGGACATTTATTGTACGCAAGGATGCTAGTTAGAACCTTCAAGACAAGCATGAGTTTAATACCCTTTAAGGTAAGCCAGGCATTAGCAATTTTTTAAAAACCCAATATATCCAATTAGCGTGAGGCATTATCACACATCGATGAATCAAACTTTAAAAAAACTTCACATTTCCTAATCTCTAAAGAAGACGGACGGAGCAATGACGGTAAAATAGATTTTACGACCCCCATTAGATATCATAGAAGGTAGTAATTGGCAAAGGAAGGTAAGAAACCGAATGGGGTAGAGTTGTGTAGTTGGTAGGGCCAAGGCTCAACCTAGACTGTAGCACCAGATGGAACATGTAGAAGTATTGTTTTTGAAATAATACTATGAAAAAAACTTACCTCGAAGCGATCGCTACATGCAGTTTTGAGAGTTTTGTAAAATACATACTTGAAACTTTGGCTTTAACATTGCTTCATTTATTTTGGAAAAAAGTGCTGGTGTTGAGCCTTTTTTCACTTGAATAATGTAGCGTTATCATTAATAATATATCTGCCTTAAAATACAGCTCAAAGAATCTTAATACGCCATGTCAGACGTAATTTGCGATTCTTCATTATTAAACCATGAAATGAATAACTTATGTTTTTTAATATAATTTAAAAAATGGGTATTGATTTAATTACAATGTATACTTTGAACTGTCACACATAAAAAGCTTTAATTTAAAGAGTATTCAAATGAAAATGTGATGAAATAAAAAATGTTCACAACAATCACTTGTAATAAATGTATAAACACGCAAGTGAGTTTTTTGTAATTCACGTCTCTGATGTTAACTTTTATTGTAATAAACTATTTTTTTTTACAATTTATTCGATTATATTTGCATTTTTAAACATGCATAATGTGTGTTTTTATAATTTTTCTTGTTGTTAAATGTGTATAGAATATTACCGTAAAAAATGCAACATAAATAGACAGTCTGCTAAAATTTAACTGCTCATAGTAATAATGCAATTTGAAGCAAAATTTTAGAAAATAATATTTTTGGATCAATAAATATGAATGAAACTAGCAATGATTTAAAAAAAACGAAACAGGAGAATTTCAACTTTTTATAACATCAATGTAATGAAATTTAACGAAAATTTTCACTTTTTTTAATTTAAACGTTTTATAGTGGACAAGTTATTAATACAAAGCAAAAAGTGCTAACCATTTTATTATTTTGAAATTTACAGTAAAACATATTACGTAGCTATATTGTCAACAATATAGCAATATTACATTGAAAGCAAGTTGATGTATGAAATGTTTTCATAAATAAACATATTTTATATAAAAAAATGCTGCATAAAACTTACAAAAACTCTTATAAATAATAATATTTTTTACTAATCAGTAATAAACTGTCCTAATTTTAAGATATTAAATACAATTTTAAGGTCAATGTTAGTAGACAGACTTATATTAACACTCATAAGTATTATTTTCATAATTCAACATGCTCGTGATGAATAAAACTGGTCTTAATCATATTAAATAAATATGAAAGAAGTTATTTTATACTGAAGTTATACTGTGAGTGTTATTTTAATGAATATATCCAGTAAAAGAAAAGCAGGAATAAAAAACTTAAACCATTCAATAGCTTATTTAAATATCATAATTCACTTTGCACGAAACAATGTTGTTTTCACATCATAAAATTCTAAAATATTCATTATCACTTACATATAATTTCTTGAGAGTATATCTTATTATTGAGTCGTGTTTTACTTTATTGTTTTATGACAATAAGTAAAGATTTAATGCTTAAGGTACATGTTATCTAAGTAAAGAGAAGTCATTAAATTATGCGACATTTTGTTTGTTTTTATTAAACGATTATGTGAAGAATATTTAAATGTTATATTGTACGTAATAAATCATAATGTTAATAAATATCTTTCACAGACTTTGTACGTAGCAAAACACTGAAAACTTTTTCAGTGTTTTGAAAAAAATACGTTGTTTTCTGATTTATCTTTTTTTCAAATCAAAAATACTTCTATTGTACATATTGTTATTCGAAAATGTTAATCAATTACTTACCAGGTTTAAACAAAGGTTGTCACTAAAATGCACTTTGTAAGTATCTATGTCTTTTTTTCTACGTATAACTAATTACTTATTGGGTAATTGATTACTTTGTTCAATAATTGATTAACTTTTAACTTATTATTTTGTTCTCAATAAAAAAAAAACACTTCAAACATAATAAACTCACTGATGTTTTGATGATATATAAACGGGTTTTAATTATCGAACGTTTTTTGGTTCTGATAATGTTTTGAATTTCCACTCTGAAGGCTAGCCAGAAGTATACCGACGCCTGATCGCGGCGTTGTGTCGTGCACTACTGACTCCGCTAACGAATCGTTTCTGGTTGGACGTCGCGTCGTCGCTCTTCGGTCGACATAAACACAGCCTCCATCCTGCGGAAGTTCTAGGTACATTTGAGCGCGCTTTTAAGTAGAGCATTTTTCTTTGACTAGCCACAAGTGAATATCGCCGAATTTTGCTTATAGAAAATTTCTGCTGTATCGTGTTATTTGTTTGTTGCGTATGTTGTTATTGCTTTTTAATTTAAATTCAGTCGATTTTGTTGTCGTGTTGTTCGGAGTATTTTTGTTTGTATATTATTTTTTAAAATTGACTTCACTACGCCAGATGTTTGCTTAAATATTTCCTGTGAAGCATTTATTTTATTCACAATATATCATACAGCGAGTTTATTTTTATTAAGTTTATTGTCGCTTTTCTATCTAATATATATAAATGAGTGTTTGTTTGTTCGTACTTTATGCGTTGCCAAGCTGCTCATCCGATTGCAATAAAACTTTAACAAACTTATTGCTTGCTCTTTCGAAAAGGTGATAGGCATAGTAAAATTAACTTACAGTAGGTCTTATATATATTAATCAATGTTTTTATGTCTGCCATACAGTTCATTTTGACAACAAGTTTATAGTACAATAAACTTATTGTAGTAGGTAGCGCATGTTGCGATAAGATGGCGGCGCACGTGTCGCACCATTGACAATCGGCAGTAAACGTCAAACAGACAGAAAAAGAAAACATGCACTTCAATAAACACAATTAAAACACTTTAATGGCATTGCAACTAGAGATTCTGTGTCGAGAAGTCCCGGGAATTGTCAGGTTTTCTTGCTGTCTTAAGTTCCGGGACTTTGGTGTCTATTCTCGGGATCAGTTTTGAAAAAAAAATCCTTATTTTCAAGCTAAAGGATTAAAACCCGGGTTTTTAAACAACATTTATTATGCATATGTAAAAGGGATCTGATAACAAAACAAATTTTTGGGATTTATAATTCCGTAGAAGTTTCAAATACCATGTGTTTATATATTGTAATATAATTGTAGCAAAAGCAAATTACAAAATATTATTAAATGTTCATACCTGATGTTGTTTTATGTACAGATGTTTGGGATTTATAATTTAGAATTTATAAGCGAATTCCAAAATATTAAAATTATTTTTTTATAGACAATTTTTTTTTCACTATTATACAAAAGTACCAATGTCTCAATCGGACAAAAAATGTCTAAAAGCTGTACTGTGAAGTTACAGTCACAAATTTACTCCTGACGGCGGCCGAATTCTTTATATTTTTTCTGATATTTCATCCCTTTTTAGTAAAAATTAACCGTAAGCATTGCACATATCCATTACATAAGAAAATCTATTATTATTAAACATTGTATTAAAAAACGCATTTTTACGCGTATAAGGCATGTATGTATGTATTTTTGTATGAATGTTTGTATGTATGTAATACATACATAATGCAAATATTTAATTTGAATAAAATTATAATTTTATTGAAGGAGAAATAAAAGTTTCGAGTCCCGGGATGTCCCGGGACTTTGACTTTATCAGGTCTCGAGTCCCGGTACTTTGAAAACCCCGAGACTTTAGAATCTCTAATTGGAACGCTTGTCGGGAATTGGCTAGTTTACTATAAAAACAAAATAACAGTACTTAGATCGATTGATTGTGAGATAATTAAACAATATTGTTTACATATAAATATGTTGTCTTAGAAGCTAAGAACACATACAAACAATAATTAAAAAATAACATTGCTGTATGTAAGTTAGTCTGCTGTTAACGTGTATACTTTTACGAATATGCATTATATGAAACTTTGAAACTATTTTTACTAAATTATGAGTCGACATAAATACCACATCTTTAAGAAAAAATACAGGGAACATCTCACAAAGACAGAGTAGCCAAGTTTTAAAAGAACCCATAGTCGGGTAATCAATCTTTCTACTATTGTTATCGGATTGCAAAAGAGGTGTGACTAAAACAAATTATGTAAGCCAAGCCCGTGAGCACAGAACGAAAAAAAACAAAAATTCAAGAGCGTTGACCATTCAATTATGGCACCCAATATAAATTATGAATGAATTTAAGTCAGTAAATAAAGGTAACAAAAAAGTGTAGGGACCTATGAATTTTTTTTACAATACTGAACAATGTTATTCATAGAGTTTTACAATATGAGCCTAGTTAATAGAATAATAATGTCAATATGTGATTATTATTTTTATCACCTTTAAGAGTTGAAAGTAAGGGGAATTTCATTGAAAAGTCTTTTCATGAATCAATCGCGACATAGTGGAAGAGTGTTCTGGTTTTCAATCGGGTCATTGTAACGGCTCCAGAAAAAAATGATTAAATAATAAATCAGATAAAGTAAAATTATTGTGTCAAAACAATGTATTATATATGTAAATCGTTAATAAATTACGATTGTAAGATAAAATAAAGACACGTTCCATATAATTAATTATATAATGTATTTTATTATCATATCATAACATGCTTCGTCTACCATGTATAATTTTGCAATATATGAATTTAAATATAATGATAGTGGCTTATTTCAAAGATATACCAAAAATTGGTTAGTTGAAAGAGAACTCTGAAATTGATAAATAGGACACAAGCTAACAAGGTTTTGTTAGGCCGGAAATCAAGACATCAAAGTTGTTAACTTTGATCGGGGTGCCCGATCAATTGATGCTATTAATCGATCTATTGATTTGTGGTTTTGAAAAAAAAGAATCCTGTTATGTCATAATTCTTTTCCAACCAACTTTTCATATAAATGCGTAGCGTGAGATATTATCTAACCACTAGTCCGATATTTTTGTCCTTACTATCTCGAAAAAAGATATTGAGGGACTGCGTAACAGGCAGAACCCGTAGTAGAACAACTTCTGTTGACATAAGCTATTTAAGTAGTCTCTATACTATAAACATGAAACGGATTTAGTTTTTCGTTTCTTTTAAGGCATTTTTATCATATTGATAAAAAGAAATATTAAATATTAAAAAATGTGAATTTAAAAATTGTTTTGTTATACACGTGTATTCTGATGTATCTTACAATAGTTTTTACAATTTTAAAATCTTTATCCATTTCGCTTGTTGAATGTCAACATTTAACAAGTTGACAATTTCTCAGAGAAGCTTCAAATGAAAATAAGCATTTTCAAAGGGATTAAATTGTGGCAAAATAAAAACTATTTCAATACATCAAAATATTCGTATTACATTTATCATTTAGTTTTACATTTAAAGTACGACACAATTTGAATGCCAAAAGGCCAAGCCAACCTGTGAAGCCAATTTCTTGAACAGGGAAAATGGGAAAGTTTATGTGTAAATTATAAACGAAATGATTTTTCATTTAGCGGGTATATTTTCACACTAATAGCATATAATAAAAGCGTTAAATCTGTAATGTCAACACAATAACATAATGATAAATTACTAGAGATGTGTCGTTTTACGCTATTTCTTTATTCGATATGCATGTCTGGAATAAAATATACCACGTAAATCACTTTTTTGATATTGTGATTCATTGTGGTAAGGGTATCCAATAAACCTTTTTGTGATCCCGGGATTTCGGGGTGCCGGGATTGGGAATCCAACGTGAAATCGTGTATAATTTGAGAAAAGTTTTGGTGACTTGTTTCCTTTTTTTAGCTTACCGAGGAATTAGAAATCCTCAAATCCCTACACTTTTTCTCCAAAACAGCTCCGTGACTCGTATTTTTTTATTAGCTCTTCAAAATCCAAAATATTATAAATTTTAGAGATTTGCTAGAAAATTCTCAATCCCGAAATCCCGGGAGCGATCATACCAATACAGGAATTTTGGGATCGCAAAATTGAATGGGATCCCGGGATTGGAGACCCTAATTGAAGTAATATAACAATTTTAAGGTACCAGCACATGAAACTTTATTAATAAAAATGATAGGACTTTATTTTTATTATGTACTCATATTCGTTTGTTTTTTTGTTTAGGCTGTATTGTCTTTTTGCCATTTAATTAAAAAAAAGGAATAATAAGACTTTTGTAATATTTTTTACCATATCCGCTTGCAGTGTTAAGCATATGAATTTCTTATAGAGTTTCTCTCAATAGAAGTGTTTCTATTCTTTGAAAACTTCTTGTTAATCAGTTGCTCAACCTTTTTTTTTTAAAAAAAAGTTAATAATAAAGTTAATAAACTTTTTCACGTCGTTCGTTACAACTACGGTATCTAATCCCTTTTTGTGATCCTGGGATTTCGGGATTGGCAATTTTTAAGTCGCGGGATTAAACTCTCAACATAAAACCGTGTATGAATTGGTGTTCGGGAATAAGAAAATTTTTTGTTCGGCGATTTTCAAATCATGGGATTTTTCTAACAATTTTGTGTCGATTTCAAAAACCCAGAAATTGTTAAATTTTCTAAAATAACCAGCGTGGGAGCGTTTTTTTAAGATCTTCCGAGAATTTCAAAATCAGTCATCACAGGAAGTTACAGTTTTGCCCAAATTCACAGCAAAACATCATTTTTTTTCTCAATCCCGAAAGCCCGGGATCACAGAATTAAATGGGATCCCGGGATTGGATACCGTAGTTACAACTAATCCTTATACTCCATTTAAATAAATTTACTGTAATGATAATATTTCATTCTAGTTAAATTATCTTAATTTTCAATTTTTAGCTTATTTTGATAAATAAGGGTTATTTCATTTTTAAAATATTATATATTATTTGAATAATTGTATTTAGAGTCCGCGCCAGTCCGGAATAATTGCGCGAGGGTTTTCATACTGCTGCGCGGCCGGACGCGCGTGCAATATAAAGGGAACATTGATCATTGAACATTGAAATATAACTACGGGCTAGGCAGAGTAAACTTTGAGATACACCTGCTGTCAGCAAGATTGAACGGAAAATGCAAAAGGCGAGAAAATACAGTATTCAATAATGTTTTATTTTACAATTATATAAAAAAAAAACTTTGATAGATTCGGCCACCGGACTTAATTTACAGAAACTTTGTATTCTTCTGGAGAAGAAAACTTTTAAAAAACCAATATTCTATACTTACATACTTAAAATAAAAACTTATTTATCATCATTGCTTTTACAACCCTTGAGCGTGGTTGGACCTTCAACAAAAACTTTTGTTTTCAAGATTAGTTTCTTCAAATCCCTAGTGATCGAACAAAGCTCTTTAAAGTAAAAAAAAACAAAGGTAGATTCTTATTCCAAAATCTATATAGTGATGAAGATCATAGGAGAAGGATACACATTTATTAACGTTTGCTTTTTATCCCCGTGTCTCGTATTTGTAAATAAAAATATCATACCCTCGTTTTAGGAGATACCAATTGAAAAAAAAACATTTGGGTTATTACTATGTCAAAAATATTGCAGACTTTCAGAAGATTAAAATAATGTTAGTTGTCTTGACCATTATTTAAAAAATGAATGTCTACATAAGAATGTGAATTTTAGTTCAGATACAAAAAAATGAGATCCAATTGTCTCAAAATGACATTTTTTGACGTGTAATAGTTGTCATTTCAAAATTTAGTGTATTTTTATTTTATTTATTTAATTAATTAACATTGCATAAAGTTGACAAATTATAAATTAAAAAATTTTACAATGAATAAGAAAAAAATAGTACAATTTAATATTAAAAGCAGTAGAAAAAACAATAGAAAGAAAGTCAACTGAGTAAGCTCCGACGAACTCTACTTAAATACATAAAAAATAGTATTCGTCGGAACTCATTCACGTCTACGTGGAATACGTCAAAATCCGAAGCAATATTTTTGAACACCGTTAAAGCTCTCCCCAGTGGCATCCCCATTGGCAGGTTGGTTCTACATCTTGGGAGAACAAGCAATTCATGTCCACGATTTCTCAAAAAAAAAATCAGGTACATTTAGATTGACATTCTCAAGAACAGTATGTATAGTTTATATTATGTATGTATATGTTTTCGATTTCAAATGTTCAAATCACTTTTTTGCATGCGCTTTTAGAATAAGAATAAGAAAGAGACAACACCTTTTAAAACATTTGAACAAAAATGTATGGAACAATCAATTCATACAATTTTCCGTATTAACATTCGAGGCCATAAGCACAGTAGGCAAACAAAATAACGTTGACTTTTCGAATACTAGCAGGGAATTTACTTTTTTTTTATTATAGTACATACACTTAAGCGTCTGATATCTTGGGCGTCAGATATTTTGAATTTTTCACATTACATGAGTACAGCTCAAATGTTTTTCTTTGTAAAGTTACCCGAGATCAACTCGAGGAGAAAAAATACCACAGCCACCCATGTCAAAAATGTTAAATATATTTCAATTTGGTATTGAGAATTGATCTAGCCCAGCCATACTCAACATTTTTTTCCTCCGAGCCGCATTCCGATTTTTGCTTATCTACGTGGGCCGCAACATATTTATAGTAAACTGTAAATATAACACATACGTGTGTATGTATGATGCACAATGGCTTCGTGACTAACAACTGATATCACGTAAAATACAGTCACTAGTCGAGCCGCTACGCCAGTACTGCGGTTTTTGCGTGTAAAATATATGGTGACTATAATTACTTTGGGCCGCACAAAAGAGCTGATTGAGCCGCAGGTTGAGTATGGCTGATCTGAGCCGGTTAAAGCACGACAAGCTAAAACTTTTGCTACAATACCACAGAAGCCGAAAAGATTGTCAAGTAATACAGTCGATGGTCACGACATCTTCAGGACTATTCCGTTATAATTTAAACGATGAATTGATGCTAAAATAGCTATCGCATTTATTATCGTGTTAAAGTGGTATGTACATAATATTTTTTTAGTTTGCATTTTTTTGCTTATCACTGGTTGATACCTTTTTGCCACTCTTTGTTTTTATAAAAAAAATATATTAATTATTCATGCTTTGTATTAGTATTATGTATGCTGATGTTAATTAATGATTATTTTTATCTTTCTTTATACTTTATGAAAAATAATAATTATTTATTCATAAGTTGTACTGCGTTGAGAATTTTATTATAATATAAATTGATAATTAATTATAAAACATGCAGTAAAAATTAATTTGAAAAATAGTTTACATCAAGGGTTAGACGATGTTTTATTTTTTTTATTTTTGTTTAACTTAGGAACATTTAGAAAATTACAACAAAAAATGATCAAGAGATTTACAGATGTCATTTATGTAAATATTTATATATCACAAATACCATACTAATGTATGCCTTATATCGTTTATCGCTACCTGAAAGCAACAGTCAAATTAAACGAAATAAGTCACTTATTAGATAAATACTATGTCAACCGATTGCTGAATGTTTAACCAAAACAAAATTATTCTAATGTGTGAATTTTTATTTATATATGTACTAAAAAAAATAAAAATAATAAAACATTTTTAGTACTTTTTCCACATAAAATTTATTAGATCAGGACCGGTTTCGCTCATCGCGAGCATTATCAACTGATTGATTATCAGTTGATAATGCTCGCGATGAGCGAAACCGGTCCTGATCTAATAAATTTTATGTGGAAAAAGTACTAAAAATGTTTTATTATTTTTATTATAATGCCATTCCACCAAGTATTGACAGTGAACACCTTAAAAGTTATATATGTACAATTGAAAATTTTATCTGTATTATTTGAATGGTGGTGTTATTTATGATTGTGAAACGTGTTTTGCCTCTTCAGAAAACTCTATCGCAATTTTAAATTAATAGTGACAGCGTTTATTATTTTTCTCAACTTAAAAATGACAAGTAAAAAGTGTGTTTTTTTCTTTTACTGGCCGCTGGGAAGGGAGGGGTATGATATTATACAAACATCGATACATAAGCGATGTTAAATTAAAATAACCTTAACTCAATTAACATACTTATAACATAAAAAATACTGACAGCAAATTATCTATGTATAATATATTGATGACTCGCGATCGATAAGCCAAGTCGCTATAACACTGTAATCTTAAGACTATCAATAAATTAATCACTTTAAAACATGCGAAATAAGCGTCAGCAGATTCCCAATTTCAGAAAACAATAGAAGCTAATTAATTGCTGTATAATATAGATCTTATTACAATTAAAAATTACTCATTTTACTTGATTTATAATATTTACGCACGTTTACTACTTTGTAAATAGCTATGTAGCTACTATGTTTTATTTCTTGATAATTTTGTATTCATTAGCAAAAACACATGTTTTATGTCATACGTATGCAAACATGGTTTTCCAATACATTTTATGATGTTAAAAGGTTAATTGCGATGCAACATTCACTAATATTTAACCTATTTTAAGAAACAATAGAAATTAAGGTATTCTTTTATTGTTTTCTTGCGAGTTTATGAGCGAATCAATTTAATGTAACTGTGGTAGTTTGTATTTAAGTTTAGATTTGGGTTATTTAGTTATTCGACCCTAACGAATAGTTTTAACTTATAAGGAAAAGTAAGTTGTTTCATTCTTCTTATTTTTTTGAGTAAATTTAAATCACGCACAAGTCAAACAACTCTTGAATGAAATGGGGAGGAATTAATAAAATTGTTTTATA
The DNA here is from genome assembly GCA_030503985.1 of Himalopsyche tibetana. NCBI lineage: Eukaryota > Metazoa > Arthropoda > Insecta > Trichoptera > Rhyacophilidae > Himalopsyche > Himalopsyche tibetana. The sequence goes on along the minus strand of JAPJYX010000009.1, from coordinate 2,822,449 downwards.
GATTTTTGTAAAGTGGGCGCATCTGAATAAGACGCAGAAAAATTGATTTTATTTTTAGGTAAATTGTATAGTTTTAGACTACCGATACATCGAAAACGAATCAATTAAGCAAATTCTTTTACACGTGTTCATTTAATTTATCACTCGTATTGAAAAAAAGTATTTGATAAGGAAGGTAAAAGGCAATCATCTCTTTCAAATATTTTCTGAATTAATTTACTACTGGCCTTCACATGGCTATCGGAATCGCATTATATATTTAAAAAAAGGATTAATGGATGTAGATTAACGGTCATACGCGAAGCGATTTCTTATCCATATTAGGTTTAGGCAGGTCTGCTACTGCTTTCAAAAATGCATCACATATTTTGACGGCAATTTTTTTATAAAAAATCGTATATTTTATCAGCGATTAGAAAAGTCATTTAAGAATTATTTTTTTTTCAATCGATCAATGGATTAATAAAATCATACAACGAGCGTATTTTCAATGTTATTAGCTGTAATATAAAATATTTTTCATATATTATACATACAAATATCTGCATATGATTATTATAGTATGGTAGTTTTGTTTTTACGTCTTACCTCAAAAGCTGTGATAGGTCACACCATGGTGTGGGTGGATTTTGAATACTTCATCAACTTACAAAGTAAATAGTTTACCCATTCAGTCATCAGCATCGGTACACTCAATGTGTCTGGGCAGGCCGGCTATTCATCTCCAAATTATAATTATAACGTTGTGTCACGCTTCGCTATCATATCAATGAAATGTAAATCAACCAATTCAGTTTCTAAACACACTGTTGTAATCAAAATTTGTACAGGTAGCTTCGCGTGATGAAATTATTATTGTAGTCTCTGATTATAGTGTGGCATCAAACTTGAACGATATCGTGACTTGGAAGATCAAACACCCCTATCTCGTTCGAAGGGTTATAGCTGTGGATACCGGAAGAGTATATCAATATTGGTATGACGTTATTAAATATTAAATACCAGCGTTGTAAACATTAAAATCGGTAGTAAAAAAATTAAAAAAATACCTGACAAATATTTCGTTTCATGATTTTTTCATTTGTAAAATTAATAATAATAAATTCTCAAAACTTTAATCAAAAATTACCTGATGTGTAATATGTTCAAATTATGTAAAAATACACAACATATGATTGATCTTGTTTTTTTTGAAGATGCATTTGATTTGACTTTTCGTCTTCAGCCAGTATGCAGACGATTAATATCCGCCACTATTTTCCACTATGTCATGTCATATTCCGTATTTTTTTAATTCTTAAGAGATTATTTTATATCACGAGCGATTTTTCCGATAACATGCATTACCTACTGATGATGCTTGCAAAAAAGATGATCGTTCTATCGAACGATTTTGACAAAATCGTTCTAAGAGACCGTGCGAGGAACGAAGTATTATCAATGTTAAACGAATCGTTTTTATTTTTACGATTCGGTTGATCTCTGGTAAAAAAATTAACTTGATAATTTTCAATGTGTATTGTCACTTGTGTGTGTGTGAAAAATGTGTGTTAAAAATATTCAATCAAAAGCTATAGAAATATATCTGTATTTTTAAAATTGCAGCAGATCCGTTTTCGATGGAGACGGGAAAAAAATCCCAAGCAACGTTTTTGTAATAATTCAATATGATTTAGAAATATATTATATCTAAACTCTATTGATATCGATTGCAAACTTGACATACAATTTATACAAACATAAAGTTTCATTTATCGACATTTCGAATTGTATGATTGGGTTTATGGCACAGGATTAAACGTCGTTAGCTTACATGTTTGACCTCACGGGCTTGAATCGCAGTTTAAACAGCATTTTTTCAATAGGTTTGTTGATTTCTGTTTGAAGGTATGGATGTTTGTGATCTTTAAAAAGTCCCCCCCAACCTTCCAATCTCAAAATAATGAAGCCATTGGATTATCACTAGTTCTCTCCTAACTCTATCCTTATGGCAGTGGCACCACTTTTGACTCTTTAGAATTGAACACACAAACAATTACTTAAGGAGTAAGAGTCGTTAGTTTTTTCGACTCCGGTAAAAATAGACCGAATCTACAGCCTTGGATGTACAATTGCAGAGCTACAAAATTAAGGTTTTGTGTTATATAATCAGTTATATAACACAAAACATCAATTGTTTGCCTTATCGTCGTTCTATGGAAATAAGTCATAAATACGATCTGCAACAATTTAATAGTCAAAAATGAGTTGAATATTTCTAGGGCTTAACATAAATTTATGTATTTTAAGTGCCTTGAATGATTTAAAACAGTTTCTTTACACGTCCAAAACCATTTTATGTCTTTTGAGATTTGTAAGAACATTTTGAGATGTAGTTTGGCCATTAGAGTAGAAGCTGGTGCCAAGTTTTTTGCGTTTGAATTCAACTTAAGACTTAAATACACTCATTATAAAATAAAATAAGAATTACTTTAAGTATATACAGTGGTGTAGCCACATTAAATGGATGATATTAAATATTATAGTAAACCAGTTTTTTTAATGGTTAAATAGATACCGCAAATAAAGTGATAAGTATGAGAAATATTAGACCCTGAGAAGCCTATATTTAATAACGATTGATTTGTATTGAGTATTTTGCAAGAAAAAAAATACTAAATTATTTTATAATAAAAAGTAAATATTTCGTTTAACGTTTCTATTCTTTAATTCTATGCGGATAAAAGCAATAATAGTGAATTACAGATAAATATATGTATACAGTTAATTGTCGTTTAGTGTAAATATAAGAGAAAAGCTATCATATATTAATTATAATAGAATACATTTTTTATTATATACGTAGGCTGAAAATGATGTATCAGTAACTTTTTGATATACGTAAAATAAACTAATGTGGATCAAATGTTGTTTGTTATAGCCAAAAGAAGTTTGTTTTGAATACAAGATAAACGAATTTAACAAATCGAAAAACAAAAAAAAAATCTTAGTTATTACTAGGGATTCTGAAGTCTCGGGTTTTTCAAAGTCCCGGGACACGAAACGTGATAAAGTCAAAGTCCCGGGACTTTCCGGGACTTGGGACTTTTATTTCCCCTTCCTTTAATAAAATTATAAATTTATTTAAATTAAATATTTGTATGTATGTACTAAAAAGGGATGATAACGGTTCATGTATCGAAAAAATAACAATGAATTGGGTAAAATTATGACCGTTACTTCACAAATCACAATACAGCTTTTATACCTTTTTTGTCCTATTGAGACATTGGTAACTTTGTACAATAATGAAAAACATTTGTAAATAAAACAACATCAGGTATGAACACTTAATTATATTATTTTTTAAGTTGTTTTTGCTACAGTTATATTTTTAATACGATTATGAATTTATTTAAACAAATTTCTAAAAACATAAATGAAGATATCTTTCTCCCAAACGTTTTTAATATTTCGTTTCAATTAAACTATTTTTTTGAGCGTTTTTTACGCAGTTAGACGTATTTTTTTTTCATGCGTACTTTAAAAGGGCGGCGAAAGTATGCGTTAATTAAAAAAATACATCTTTTGAACACATTTATTTATTAATAATAAAAATATTAAATTAATTCAATAATAAAGTCACAACCTCAAATCATACATAGTATGTGTTTTTTACACAAAAGTTAATATTTTATTTTTGCTTATCAAAATATGATTTTACTTAATTTTGTTAAAACCCCGGCCTTTAATCCTTAGCCTAAATATAATTATTTTTTTTCAAAACTGATCCTGCGGATAGACACCAATGTAACTTTATTTTAAATCAAAATTAACTTTTTAGGTCACATTAGCGATTGCTTGCATCCAATTTTTATTTGTTAGAATGTTTTTTTCAAAATTAAAAATGTCCAATTTGGCTGTCTTAAGTCCCGGGACTTTGTTGTTAAATGTCCCGGGACTTAAGACAGCAAAAAACGTTAAAAGCCCCGGGACTTTTGTCCCGGGACGTCTCGACACAGAATCCCTAGTTATTACAAGAATAATTATATAATAACTTATTGACTTAGAAATTGTTTTAAAATTTTTAAATGGAGTTCTTTTAAAGTGAATTCATATTCAATAAAAAGTTGTCATTTACATAAATGATAAAAAAAGATTTTTCACCTGTGAGATCCTCACCACCTTACAAATTAGTTTTTTCTAGATATTTAGGTCTCAAATGAATCAAATCTTGCGGCGAACTTAAAAAACATTATTTAAGATTTCGACTGAAGGTGCTTGGTGTAATTTCAATATTAAATTTGAATCGTTCAAATTGTGTACACAGACACAGATTTTGCCACTAACGACCCGGGTTCCACCTTTCGGCATCTTCAGGCGTTCATGTACATAATTTGAACGATTCAAATTTAATGAAAAACATAAATTATTATTTTTAAACAATTCCAGGTTTTTTTATTGAAGATCAGGAGTTTCGCTTATCTCAGACATTGTCAAGAGTGTTTTGCTTTTTAAATATAAATTCTTTTTACCAAGAATTGACAATCATAATGTTAAAAGCGACCAATGGTAACGGTATACTGTTAGTTACACAATTTCATTGCTTTATGGCTGAGCATTATTTACTGCTTAGCTACAGAGGCCGATAGTGGAAGTAAAATTCAAAAAACAATATATATTCTTTTTTTTTGTGTATGGAATATTTGATTTGTATGTTTACTCGCCCCAACTTTAAAAATAATAAATAACACAAGTCATAATCATACATCAATTTGTATATTTATTTTTGTTCGATTTGTCCCCTTAACAATAAAAAATAAAGCATTCGCGAGCAAAACAAATTGCTTTTGTGGTATCGAATGAGGCGATATCACGTAAACTACAATCGGGAGTAGTAAATTTCCCAGCAAAGCTATAAAAAAATACCGTTCGAGCTGGATTTTCCACGCACTTTTCCCGTGAACCAATTTATTTGTTGCTGCTTCTTTCACGAGGGCAGTGAGTTTTTCTCAACAGAATATAATGCATATAAAGGAAACGAAGGATATTGACAAATGACTTTGATATTGTGAGAATAAATAGGACAGTTAACTTGAATGAAATATAAATCGTAAACTTAAGATTTCGGCTGAAAGTGCTTGGTGGAATTTCAATATTAAATTTGAATCGTTCAAACTATGTACGACCCGGGTTTCGCCTTTTGGCATCTTCAGGCGTTCAAGTGCACGGATGAACTTGAACTGACGCTTAGTTAATGAATGTTTCGTGTTTATATAAGACATAAATGTATCATTGAGTTTAAAGCCATTGCTCGCGAAAAGGATAAGCTCATGGGAATGTCAACAGATTTGAGTAGTAAGTAGTTTTAAGAATTTTATTTATTTGTTTGTCGGCAAAGGTTTTATGATTATATTTATATAGGGTATATAAGTGGAGATCCCAGCATGTCGGAAAGGTGAAACTCGGGGCGTTAGTGACAAAATCTGTGTGAATGTACATAGTTTGAACGATTCGAATTTATTATTATTTAATAATTTAATAATTCGATTATTTGACCAGTGAAATGATGATTATGATCACACTGGCGAGTGTTTGAGGTTTAAGCCGATTTTAAATGGATAAATATATTTTTTGTCATTGGAATTAAAAAGACATCAAATCAAATATAAAATTATTTTCTGTCATATATCATGGCATTTTATTACAGACAAAATGGAGATTAATCCTTTCGATGGATTTGGCGGTAACATTGTGGAATATGATATTTTGTTGTAGTCGATTGAATATAAATGCTCAGACGTAAGGATATATCTGAAGATGTATACTGAACGCCATTGACCCAATTTCAATTTAAATGTTTCCAAAAATAGCTTCAGTTAAATAATAACAAATTTCTAGAGATCAAAATAATCTTACTCCCCGTTTAATCAGTAAGCAATCTCGTGTTATGTATGACCTTTCAAATTACATGTTCACGATTATCACATGTGATTTCAAAGAACTACAAAGATTTTAACTATTTTTGTGACTTCTTTTCCGTTAATTTTAAACGTCAAAAAAACCAAATCATTATTTTTTTTATATCAAATTTTTGTCGCGTGATCGCTACAGAGGTAAGAAATCCTCAGTGAAACCACTTCACAGGGTCTTCATATGCATTCATTTGCAAATCACATTATATATGCGTCCCCTCATACTATATCCATACAAGTGCATACATACATATTAGGGTATCCAATCCCGAAGCCTTTTTCCAATCCCGGGATTTCGGGATTGAATTATTTTGAATCCCGGGATCCCGGGATTGAGATTTTCTCACCGAGGAATTTGAAATCCTCAATTTGCCATACTTTTTTCCAGAATCTCACAGAAACTTGTTTTTTTTTTTTTTAGCTCACCGAGGAATTTGAAATCTCCGATTTGCTATACTTTTTTCCAGAATCTCACAGAAACTTGTTTTTTTTTTTTTAGCTCACCGAGGAATTTGAAATCCCCGATTTGCCAATTTCGTATAAATTTCTCAATCCCGAAATCCCGGGATCGCGGCCATCTCAATCCCGGAATTTCGGGATCAGAAAATTGAACGGGATCCCGGGATTGGATGCCCTAATACATATATACTAGCAATAAAAATTGGAGGCCCTGTTTACCGGATGACATAAAAACGTAAAAAGTAAAATAGTAAAAATATATATAAAAATCTAAGCAAAAGGTATATGGGTTGGAATATATAAGCTATTTTTGAGGCCCTTAAGATCATTCGCTTATAGGATAATCTGCCACTGGGTTGAATAGTCAATATACTATATGTACATAGATTTTTTTTGATTCGGATACACTACTCTAGTACGTGGCACATAAGGTATTCAATCCCGAAGCCTTTTTCCAATCCGGGATTTCCGGATTGATTAATTTTCAATCTCAGGATTGAGATTTTCTCACCGAGGAATTTGAAATCCTCAATTCGCTATAATTTTTCCTCGGATTATCTCCAAACCTCTCGTTTTTTTTTTTAGCTCAACGAGGAATTTGAAAACCTCGATTTAGTATACTTTTTCCAGTTTATCACAAAACCTCGTTTTTTTTTTAGCTCACCGAGGAATTTGAAAGCCTTGATTTGGTATACTTTTTCCCGGATTATCACAAAACCTCGTTTTTTTTTAGCTCACCGAGAAATATGAAATTCTCGATTTGCCAATTTCGTGTCAATTTTCGGGATTTCCTCAAAATTACTCAATCCCAAAATCCCGGGATCACAGCCGTATCAATCCCGGAATTTCGGGATCAGAAGATTGAACGGGATCCCGAATCCTGGGATTGGATGCCCTAATTGTGACGATACGGTCATAAATTTACTCCTGACGGCTGGCCGAATTCTTTATATTTTTTCTGATATTTCATCCCTTCTTAGTAAAAATTAACCGTAAGCATTGCACATATCCATTTGCACAGATTGATACGGCTGCGATCTCGGGATTTCGGGATCGGAAAATTGGACGGGATCCCGGGATTGGATGCCCTAATATATACATACAGTACACAAGGAAGTCAACCAAAGAGAGTCAGTTTCAAAAGTTCGTTCTTAAAAATTTTATTAATGTCGTCTACAATTATTAAGCAATTCATTGATTAAATGAATCAAGATTGTTGCCTAAGTCAGTGCTCCGCAACCGGTGTGCTGTGGCACACTTGTGTGCCGGGAGTCAGATACAGGTTTGTCACGGTTAAATACATAATGAAAAAATATTTTAACAAAGAACTTCGGGTTGTGCTGTCAAATATCGAGCCGAATATAAAACCTTTATGTTCATTGAAACAAGCGCAGGTATCACATTTATTAGTGATTATTTTATAATAATTATTAATATTGCATAAAATTTAATATATTATAGTTTTATGTATGTACACTTTTCAAATAAAAAACGATTTTTTATTGTAAAATTTGTGTATCAGTTAAATAACTATATAATTTTGCTTTTGGTATGCCGCGGGATTTTAGGAAGAATTTTGGTGAGTTGTAGGTGAGAAAAGGTTGCGGAGCACTGACTTAAGTGACAAAATTTAATATTCTATGATTTTATATAAACGATACAAATATTTACCAAACGTCCTCAACTAATGTTATTTCATGCATTCGAATGCCTAAAAATACAGAAAGGTAAAACCCGGGTCGTTAATGACAAAACGTGTGGAATTTTTAAACAAAATTTGAAGTATTCAATGTGGATGTGTTAAGTATTTTCATTGTGTATATTTGCTGGTAATTGGTTACGCAAATGCAGCTGTTGGAATCGCAAAATTAACGAGTGGTTCAGTAGCAACATTGTTGTTTTCACACATTGTATGTACATGAAATGTAGTAAAATGAATCAAAATGTGTATTTAGTAAACAAACTGGCCGAGTTGCAACTTGTAAATTTGCACATAAACATAGTTAAATTATTCTTTAGCGTAATTGTACGGAAACATGAATGCGAGTACTGAGAAAGAATTTGCGACGTCTTCTTCGCTGTATATTATATCGTCTGAATGTCACATATAATTCTCATCTCTCTGTCATATGCTTAACAAATTAAAGCTTGTGACTTAGCAATCAGAATGGTCTACGTCATTTTATGAGTGCTCATACTTCGGCGTGAACTATTTAATTAATTCGCAAATATTTGTTTATTTATTGTAAAAATTAAAATTACAGTACATGACATAACAGCTGACGCCAATTCGCCATGTACTTGAAAAATATAATAAGACAAAATATAAAATAAAACTACACAGTACATCGAAATAAACACAAAAATCAAGAGACGTAAAAGTAAAATTTATCAAACAGTTCACAAATACTATAACTAAAAATGTCCACTTCTCTAGGCAATGAGTTGATCAATCGAACGGCCCTAGGAACTGGTGACTCATACCTCCTAAGCGAGGTATAAGTTTTTAGAAATAAAAGTTTTTGCTCATAGTTTCGCCTACGTAAGAATAAATTGGGAGCATGTAAATTAATAGCCATGAGAATTTCAGGATTATTAACTCGGCCCCGAAGGAGAAAAGAAAAATGCTTTAAGCTTGAAAACGATCTTTGAGTTTCAAGAGAGTGAAATGATAACATTCCTAAAAGAAATTTGGTAGGGTAGTATTCCTTTCAGAAATTGTCAAAGGGTAAGAATTATTTTTTTTGAAATAATAATATCTTAGAAATTTCATATGGACTCTCTCCAATTGCAGCTTGTATGAACTTTCATATGGGCTCCAAATGATGGATCCATATTCAAGCTTACTTGAGACCAAAGAAACATAAAGCGTGCGAAACACAGTTGGGTTAAATATGTATTATTAAATAATAATAAATATGTATTATACCAATTAAACATGTCTATATAATATTTAAATCAAATCTTTTAACGATATTATGATAAATATATTTCGATGTCGATGTATAAAAATGTTTTTTTTTATATAATTAAGACGTCCAGTACCAAACACAGCTAAATATATTTTTTTTCAAGCTAGAGGAATGCTTGGTTGACTACGTTTTAACGTAATTTTAATGCGCGTTAACTTTTATTCAAAACCAGACACTTTTAAACTTAAATTTATACGAAATATTGAATGACATTCAGTTAGCTAATTCAAATCCTGCAATCTGATTAGCTTTCAATAACGTAACTGGTATGATTAAATGATGCATTTGACTTTGCCACTTTTGATAGTAAAAATATTATTTTACGTTGATTTTTATACGTTTGTAATACGGTTTTCAAACTGAAACATATTGTCAGACAATACTGCAGTAAGACTTATCTCGATTTTGAATAATTTTGACAGGAGAGACAAAAACTTGTCTTGTTGTATAGAATAATTTAATTACTACGATGAATAAAGCTGATTTAAAACCAAATGACTCCTACGAGTAGAAATTGCAATACCAGACGTAAACATCGACACCGGTATTCTATATTTTCTGACCTATATAGCTCCCTACTATATTCGAGAAAAAACAGGTTGAGGAACAGAATAATAAGGTCTTTTTGTAAAAAAACGTCTGTTGAGATTCCCCCATTAGAAAGCCACATGATTCAAATTGGGAGTGGACATGGATCAAAAATTATGATATTAATACCACCATAACAAAAAATGAAACAGAAAAAAATACGGCGTATCAAAATTTATATTTCAATAGTCATATAAAATATCGACATAAAAATAAATTATGAACATGAACGGGTGATTTTTATTAATAATTTACCGTTTTTTTTAAACTAATATATCATCATTGTACCTGTCAATATTCATAAAACTTTAAGCGGATTTAAAATGTTTCAATTCATCGCGAACAATTTTACTGACATGTGTTTATAGCAGGGCTGTGGAGTTGGAGTCGGAGTCATGGAAAATGAGCGGCTGATTTTTTTTTGAAATATATATTTAATGATGTGTATTTAAACAAAATATTCAAAAGTGTTAACATTTCATGCTTGGCTGACTAAATATGATCTGATGGTATACATATATATATAAGTTATCAGAATCGGAATCGTTAATTATTTTAAAGATGGAGTTGCAGTCGGAGTCGACTTTTTTTCACGCGACTCCACAGCCCTGGTTTATAGGCATTTCTGTTTCGGTAATACCAGTATTGCCATCCCTAAGTACGATACAATTAGAATAGAAAACGATTTTTAAAATTGTGACAGTTTGGAAAAATTTCACAATGGCTTCAATAGTGAAAATTTATTGATTCAGTAGAAACATATTCTTCTTTAACAATTTATCTGGTCATTATGTTATTTTATTATGGAAACATCTTTTCGCTTTTAAGAATCAACTTAACTTATAATTTGTAACTCTTTTACAATTAATTTATTCACTAACTTTCGTTAGTAAAATATGTATATCTGCAAACTATCAAAAAAATTCACTATGCGACTTATCTTTGCGGCTGATTTTGAATTGGTTTATGAAATTGTTTTTCTTTAGAACTTTCATACAATGCTTAATAATAAGCCAACGTCTGAATATTTATGAGATTTCCGTGAAATGCTTTTCGTGTCAGTTTGTTTTTCAATAAATATGGTAAGTAGAATCTCCATATGAAGATCTCAGCAAACAATAGCTGGTAAATATTAACATGTGTTTTTTTTTGTTTTATTGTTATGCATCTAACTTTAAAAAAATCGATACACCGTACAAGTATTATTTAAAAACCTAATGATAAATAAATAAGAGTTTAGAAACGAATATTGTTAATCATATGGACGCTATTTCATTGTGCTAATTGTGAAAACTGTTGAAAAATTAAGTGAAAAAAATATCATAGTATTTTGGTTCTACAATTAATTACTGCCTCGCTCCGTTTCGATTTAGGAAGACAGGAAAAGGTGTAAAAAGTCCTTTCGATACAATTTCGAGTTGATTGGTAAATCAATTTGTGCAAATATTTATTCACAGATTAGATTTGACAATCGTTGTATGAAAGACTTCAACCTGATCACTTAGTACCATTGGTTGATCTTTTAGTATTATTGTAATATGACTTAAGATACCGAATGAGAATAACACTAAACTTATACAAAAACTGACTTTTAAAAATTCTGGTTTCCGAGTTTAAATATTTAATAAAACTCGGCATAACTTGGTTTTAGGAATTTTGGAAAAAGTTTTTTCAATTTAAAGTGTGTAGTAAGTCATATTTTTATTCTCTTCATCAACTACTGTAAGATAATAAATGAAAGAAATGGTATCAAACAAAAACTCACGAAGGAGGTCTGTGAAGGAGATGCTTGTTTGCTGTTCACATTTCACTACGACGTGTATTCTTTATAAACAAAAAACCGTGATTTTCCAAAGCTTTTATATTATTATTTATAGATTCGAATATAAAATTTTCACTGGCTTACCACATTTCAGACTTTGCAGAGCTTTTATGTAAGTCCTATATTATACCGAAGCCACGTCTTGGGTGCGGTGAAAATTTATTCAAAAAATCTGATCATTTTTTTATGTCGAATTGTCGATATAATATAATATTATTACCGGATGACTTGTCACTGAGAAATTATATTTTTTATGTGAATCCCAGTTGGTTATATTTCTCTATTTGAAAGTTTTCTTTCAATATATGCTTGTTAACTTTACTCCTTGCGTGAATGAACTTTTATTGGTAGTAAAAATGTTTTATCTTTTTATGCTAATACCTAATAAAATGGTCGATTTAACGTTTTTTGAAACGTGTATTATAATAAATCAATATTGGGAATTTGAAATATTTATTATTCAATAAGAGAATTTCTTAAGAAATTAAAAAGACGCGTGTTTTTCATGTCATGAAAAAATTCCATTAACACAATCTTATTCCTTATTTTTTAAAATTATTACAGACTGAAAAGTTTTTTTATAATATCCTATTGCCAAAAAATCCACGTGGTTGGCTTTAGTTGCGATGTGTACTGGTTCAAATCTCAGAGTCAATTAAGGACTTTTTTTAAAAAATATGGGTATCTTTTTGACTTTGATGTATACGTTACCTTCGATTCAACCAATTCTAAAAACGGGGCATATCAAAAACGATTTACTAATTACTTGTTTTATCCTAGCTGAATTCTTCTATCGTTATTTCATTTTTAAAACAATCAGTTCTTGTAAAACTAAATACTTGGAAAAGATGGCATAAATTGAAAAGAAACAAATGTTCCACTTTGGCAGTGGCCATGGATAAAACAATTGTTACAAATGCATTTCTTTTATGAAGTTACAAATTTTAGTTTCTATTGCAGCTTAATATTTATTATACTCCGGTTTATTTTGTAGAAAATATCTTAATTAAAAAAAGTTTTGGCGAGTTGGCACGACAAGAAAAGGTCAGGGACACCTAACACACCACAATGTCTACAATATAAGCTAAAGAAAATAAAAATTAACGACATGTTTTGGTATAGTCAGGGATGACCGGAGGCAAAAACACGGATGTCCTAATGCAGGGGTCACCGATCTTTTTGAGAAACGGGCCGGATTGATCTTTTTAAAAACTAAGGAAGCTGGACGACAAATGAATTCTTATTGGAACCCAATAAGAATACTGATTCATTTTATGTGGTTACATAATAATTTGAATGTAAACAAATGTTTGCCCTTCTTAGAATTTCAATAAATGAGAATATTCGAGAAATTTTTGAGTAAACGAGCATTTGGTCGTCTCGTCTCCAATTTATATCCAACTTCCTTCACTTTGAGTCCTCTACCAGATAGTTGTATGAAAATTGATGATTTGAAATTTCTTATATGAATAATTTCTATGCAAAAATCCAGAACTTTTCGCGGGCCGGATGAAAATCTTCGGCGGGCCGTAGTTTGGTGACCGCTGTCCTAATGGCATAGAACATTGAAAATAACATCATCGATTATAATAACTCTCACTAAATCTTTTAAGCAGTAAATGTATTCGCTTTATTGTTTTTCGTTCAGTTTTAGAACGAAAGTTATATTATCTACATTCACACAGATTTTGTCAATAACGACCCGGGTTTCACCTTTCGGCATCTTCAGGCGTTCAAATGCACGGATGAACTTGAACTGACGCTTAGTAAATGAATTTTTCGTGTTTATATAATAAATAAACGAGCATAAAGCCAAAAAGGATAAACTCGATAAAACTCGACAAAAGGCTTTAAACTCGTTGATACATTTATTTATTATATAAACATGAAACATTCACTTACTAAGCGTGAGTTCAAGTTCATCCATGCACTTGAGCGCCTGAAGATGCCAAAAGGCGAAACCCGGGTCGTTAGTGACAAAATCTGTGAGAATGTACATAATTTGAACGATTCAAATTTAATGTCGAAATCTTAAATTAGATTCACTTGAGATTTTTTGACGTTTTTATGTTATCCGGAAAACAGGACCTCCAAATTTTATTGCACCTGGGGCCTCCCATGAGCTTAATTCGCCACTGATTCAACCTTACATACCATCTCGTTTTATTTGTAACCAATCGGGAATTATAATTTTTTAGTAATTAAAACTGGGCTACCATTAAGGTATCCAATCCCGGAGCCTTTTTCTAATCCCGGGATTTCGGGATTGATTAATTTTCTATCCCGGAATCCCGGGATTGGGATTTGCTCACCGAAAAATTTGAAATCCTCAATACTTTTTCCCCGGATTATCTCCAAACCTCGTTTTCTTTTTTTAGCTCACCGAGGAATTTAAAATCCTCGATTTGGTATACTTTTCCCCAGATTATCACAGAACCTCGTTTTTTTAGCTCACCAAGGAATTTGAAGTCCACGATTTGCTAAAAATTTCTCAATCCCGAAATCCCGGGATCGCAGCCGTGTCGATCCCGGGATTGGATGCCTTAGCTACCATGTTGAATCTACCAATCAAATTTTTTGATTTTTGAAGCCGATTCTTGATAAGCCCTTGTTAAAATGTGTCTCTCTTTGCTAGGTAATAATTCTGTTTGCAACGCTAGTTATAGGTCGGGCCAAGTGATTTTAGCGTTGAAACAAAAAAAAAGCTTTATTATCAGACAGGCAATTATTATTCAAAAACCAAAATAGACATTACAAATAAAAAACTGTAAGTCTCGAATTTAACTTTTTTTGGTTTGGTTAGATAAATAATATAAACACAAAAAAGCAATTTCGAAACACTATCCGGAAATCTTACATTGGTGTAGTCGTACAAAATAATAAATTCCTTGTCAGGATATTCAGGAAATGTGGAATAATATGGACGTTATTATTTTTTGGTTTTACCATATTCATTCATGCGCATTTTAGAATGTGCGCTAAGCTTTGTCTCTATGTCGGTTTGATATGCGTGAAATTGAACGACGTATTTACTACAGTAAAAGAGCAATATTGTACCGTATGTTAAATGATAACACAAATATTTATACTGCTATGCTATGATATTACATATTATAAAAAAACATCCATAAGACGAATACTCTATACTAAACATTAATTTGATTATTTTACCAATGCTATTACATTGTTACATTGAATCTGATATAAATATATATGAAAATCACGACCTGGAAAATTTATGACACAAAAAACATCTTATTCAAACAATTATATGTGTTTTGTCAAATCATAACAATTTAGAACTATTATCATTTTGATTTTGTACACTTCCATAAAATTATTGGGCATCTTCCAGTGCTGTGCCGAGAGGCGAAACCTGGGTCATGTTTTTATGTAAGATGTTTTCTATGGAATTTTATGGAAGTGTACAAAATTAAAATGAAAATAATTCTAAATTATTATTAAATTTCCATCAAGCACCTTCAGTCGAAATTTTAAATTAAATCATAACAACATAAAATAACTTTTAAGGTGTTCACTGTCAATACTTGGTGGAATGGCATTATAATAAAAATAATAAAACATTTTTAGTACTTTTTCCACATAAAATTTATTAGATCAGGACCGGTTTCGCTCATCGCGAGCATTATCAACTGATAAGAAAAATATATAAAAAGTGATATTTATACAAATTTAAATTGAAATAAAAAGGTGTAAGCAACTATTAACAATTTAAAGGATTAGCAAATTACATTATAATTACACAAAATTAAAATGCTTAACACCCATAACAATTAAAAACTCATCATCAAAGAATAACATAAGAATAATAGAAAACACCAAATCATCATTAGGATATTTACTTTAGTAATGTAGTGTTTCACTTTGTGTAAAAATTTCCCAAATTTTAATTGTGTTTATAATTGATATCGTTTGCCACTTAGATTTATTATTCTTTGATGATGAGTTTTTAATTGTTATGGGTGTTAAGCATTTTAATTTTGTGTAATTATAATGTAATTTGCTAATCCTTTAAATTGTTAATAGTTGCTTACACCTTTTTATTTCAATTTAAATTTGTATAAATATCACTGTTTATATATTTTTCTTATCAGTTGATAATGCTCGCGATGAGCGAAACCGGTCCTGATCTAATAAATTTTATGTGGAAAAAGTACTAAAAATGTTTTATTATTTTTATTTTTAACATAAAATAACTTATTAAAACGTATTGTGCTACAAACTGTCCCACGTGTTTCGCCTCTTTCAGAGGCATCCTCAAATAATTTTAATTTCACAAATGCTTGTTAAAGTACAAATGATTTTAATTTTACTATTCTGATATATTATAAAAATACAAATAAAAACGGGATGCAAAGAGGAGATGATAGAAAAACAAACAAACAATAATGATACTATAAATGACATTTTACGTAACAACATGATTAACTAAAGAGCTCTCTCAATTAAGATGGGTTAAGCCAACGGAAATAAATTTAGCAGTGGCTAGCAACCTGTCCTATTTAAGATATTATAAAATAATAATTCTTTATTGTTGATAAATTTATTTAATACTTAAAATTCTAAGCTATTCACTTTGAAGCCATTTTTATTTACTCGATGGAGTATTTCTACGTTACTATTATGATTAAAATTATGCTCGTTTTCTATTAGGTGATCGGAAAACTTTGAAAAATTGTTACTTTTTAGACATCTTGTATGCTCTTTAATTCTTGTATAAAAATTTCTGCCTGTCTGCTCTACATAAAAAACTTGGCTGTTTCCACAAGAGAGGCGATAGATACCACTCTGTGACAATGATTCTACGAGATCTTTACTGTTTAATAAAATTTTACCTTAATTATGAACGGTATAAAACGCGGGTTCTATGTTTTCTGGCAAAAATTTAGCTTTCTTTGATGAAGTGTCTCCTAAATAAATTCATTCTTCTAACATAAAGCTATTAGATAAAGAAGTGTCTCCCAAATAAAATATTCACAAAATTGGACGGCATCCTAGGATGGGACACCTTAATTAGAGTCTGTGAACACTGCGCCGCAGCCTATAGAATACAAGCCTTAAATAATGACATAAATGAGGCCAAATAAATTGACATAATAAAATCTGTATTATATTATTGTGGTCGGAGTCGGTTTTGTATTTGACGACAATATTTTGTTATATTACGTTATTACGTTAATTTTTTCTTACATTGAAAACCTTTTTTCTTTATTTAAGCCCCATTGCAAAAATCTAAAAATAGCGAGTAAGTGGAACCATAAAAAGTTGAATAAAGGAAGGCTGACAGTTAACTGAGAAGTTTTTGCAATTTAGCCGTATCGGTTTTCAGTTATCAAAACGATTTCTTTTTGACATTTTCTTAGAGTTTCAGCATTAAGTGTATATATATCAAGTAACAGCTTAACTTATCATCTCACATCTTACTGGTTTATAGCTTGCATATATCCGACTAGGGATTTTTTAACCGGTATTTCATACTAAAAACTCGTATTCAAAAAATAAACTAATAATAATATTAATGAAAAATATCAATTATTTCAATTGAAATACTGGAACAAAAAGGATTAAAATAAATTATGCGATGTAAGATTGCGACTAGGGCATCCAATCCCGGGATCCCGTTCAATTTTCGATTCAAGATGGCCGCGATCCCGGGATTTCGGGATTGAGAAATTTTGAGCAAATTCTCAAAATTTACACGAAATTGGCAAATTGAAGACTTCAAATTCCTCGGTGAGCTAAAAAAAAAAAAAACGAGTTTCCTTGAGATTCCGAGGAAAATTATAGCAAATTGTGGATTTTAAATTCCTCAGTGAGAAAATCTCAATCAAAATAAATCAATCCCGAAATCCCGGGATTGGATACCCTAATTGTGACATCACAAAACGAATTTAATAAAAATTAAAATAATCAAACAATAATATTACTACTGTTATTGTAAATTCGATTATATTTACAACTATTGCAAGGACCAATATGTGACTTTGAGTTGAGTGAAACGGTCTACAGTGACATCTATAAATAGGAAAAAATGTTACATTACTTATTTACAAAACTTCGTGTAATTGATAAAATCTAGCTAAAAAAATATTTAGTTTAGTAAGTATTCCTTATTAATATATTCCATAAATAGTTATTATGTATTAAATAAACAGGAAAATAGTGACTAGGGCATGCAATCCCGGGATCCGGGATCCCGTTCATTTTTCTGATCCCGAAATTCCGGGATTGAGATGGCCGCGATCCCGGGATTTCGGGATTGAGAAATTTTGAGGAAAACCCGATAATTGACATGAAATACCCTAGTAGTGACGTGCTTAGCATCAAATAATTGTAAGAAAATAAAAGGCTGCTGCTTAAACACATCAAGAGCTTCCTGTTAATTGTATACAGTTAACTATATACAATATAATAATCTATAAAAGAATGCCCTTTTCAACTACAATGTTTTTAAAATGAAATTCAACCAGATTTTATTTAATTACACAAATGTTTTCAAATAATTCTTTCATATGTGTCGCAGTAGACATTTTTACTCACCATTAATATATAGCACTCACTACAATTACTCACCATATATAAAAAAAATACTTTCCATTTACATACCGTTTATGTTTACTTTATTTTATATATATTATGGATATTTTTCATTTTTATAACCAAAATTCGGTTTCTGACAAAGCAGTCTGAAAAGTCTGAAAAGAAACCAGTTTTGAAATCCCTACTTCAGAAGAATTCCGGAACATGATATTGAAAATAACAACTCACATTATTATATTGTAGAATGTATGTAGATAGATTCGATAAAAAACTTTAAGGCACGAAATTTTTTATTATGATAACTTTTTCGACAAAATACTATTGTCATAAAAATGTCAATGGACCGCGGCTTTGTGTCAATCGTTTGATTTCTTCATATTTTTGGCCTTGTCACGTGTTTTTGTGGTATTGTTATAACATGGATTTGGTGATTGATTTTTGGTAAATTATTTTTAATATAGACACGTTATTCCAAATGAAAAATTATGTATAATATTTTTTTAAGAATAGCCATTAAAAGAATAAATTGTACCCGACCAAATACAATGTTTTTGTGTATATCTTTGGGCTATGAAGAATGCAATAACTATTATTGTTTTCAGAGATAAAACAACTAAGAGGCTCTAGGCTTTGGTGAGTTTTAGAAACGTGTAGAATAGAAGAAAGGAAATGTATATTTTTTGCGAAAGAACGATAAAAGAATAAATATAAATAGGAAGGAATAAGGAAGCCCTTATTTTTTCAACCATCCGACGTATGTTGCTGTTCTCAGCTCTTCTATTTTGGCCTACTGATTAATTGATTACTAAATGCTGATCACATAAAACTTTTGTGCATAATGGCTGAAAATTAATTAACATTTCCAAAGATAATTATTTAACAGCATTTCTTTCTTGTGTGGTGTAAGGAAGTACAAATAACAAACAGTAAGAATAATCCAGGGTATAGTGTCATCTATGTCAGTGCTTTCCAATCTTTTTCATTCCACGGCCGACTAAATCTGAAAAAAAATAATCAGCCCTCCTCAATACAAAACATGTTCTGCGGCGGCCCCCAGAGAAATTCCACGGCCCCCAATATGGGAATCACTGCTTTATGCAACAGGGCGCAGAATTTTTATTTGATAGCAAAGCTTAGAGAATCTATGATTTGTTGTTGGTATTGAAATCAATAGCGTAGAATCCGACAAAAACGACGATTGGGCAAGACACCTTAAATTGTTTTGTAGCTATTTATTGTTCTTTAAAATAAATCAATCATCACCCCAATACTTAACATTCAATTTTAAACCGATAAAATTTTAAAAAATAAACATTTTAATGTATAAGGCGATAGCTTTGTGGAAGTTTATTTTCAATATAATATTATTATATTGCATGGGTTATTAAAGAATAAATTATCTTACGATCTTTGTTGCAGAGAGAAAGCACGTGTCACAATTTGTTACAAGGTTGTGTACCTGTGCAATAACAATGTTAACAATTTTAATTTGATATTAACGACGTGAGTTAGAAAAGAAAAGACATATAACTATTACTAAGATCATGTATCGTAAAATGTGTATAAAAGCGACTCATTTGAATGTTTGGCCATGAAGTTGTGGCCAAATTGTTAAATGTTTTTGTTACTTAAATAGCTGTGGGAAAGTTTAAATGAAATAAAAATAATAAAAGATTTTTTAGTACTTTTTCCACATAAAATTTATTAGATCAGGACCGGTTTCGCTCATCGCGAGCATTATCAGTTGATAATGCTCGCGATGAGCGAAACCGGTCCTGATCTAATAAATTTTATGTGGAAAAGGTACTAAAAATTCTTTTATTATTTTTATTATAATGCCTTTCCACCAAGTATTGACAGTAAACACCTTAAAAATGTTTAAATGAAATGTTTATCGTTGTATCTAGTGGATTTTTTTTATTTAAGAAGCTTTATTTATGTGGTTGGCATTTGCAAATACTTACATAAACAAAACCTGAAAATGATTTTTGATAGAATTGATACAAAACAAAAATACCATACATTAAAAATACAGAATATTCAGGATAAGACAATTTATTTATTATATTGATTCAGTGCATTTTAAAATGTTAACCTTCTTTTTTTAAGTGAACATAATCTTAATCACTCTTTGCCAAGTCTATTAATACCAATTAAACATTTATATTTAATCTCAACTTATTCCGTTTCCGAAAAATTAAATAAAATTCTACTTACTAAAACCCCCGGCCTAAAAGAGCTCAGAAAAACTTTTTCTAATAGAATTAACGAGCTTTTGATACGCGAGTAAATCAGTCGATCAAGCCTTAGTTGAATTTTAAGCGTTTTTTAATCAAAAAAGTCTTCTTTGGTTTGGCAAAAGAAGTAGAATGTTGATTAAAAAAATTAGTTACGATATATTTTTGGTCATTCATATTTTAGCTATTTTCTCACGCTTTCGCTATATTTAATAAAAAAAAATGTTTCCAGTCACTCTGCATAATATAAAATAAGTGAAAATTCTGGAAGGTAAATATTCTTCTAGTAAGGTACATAAATTGTTAATGAAATTAAAGATATGAGCTCATAAAAATATTGTCTGGAGGATTTACAATACAATATTTTAATATATATAATATAATCTTTGGAACTGAACCAAATGTAGGCTATTTTTGATACATTATAGTACTTAATTTATTTTCAATCAAAATTGAATATACATTATTTTAGATCTAAGACATCAATATGCTCTAAATTGGAAACGGACATGGTATGAAATAATATATCTTGATAAATAATTTAAATAACTCTCATCGAGAATAAGTTGTCTGAAACAAACTTAACACAACATTAAAACACAAATTAACATAGCATTAATGTAAAGTGTTTAATGATGTGTTTAAAGATCATATAAACTTTACAACCTGGCATAAGATCTAGATATTTTTCGTGTCTGGCGTCCATTATTAAAAGCATGTTTTATTGCTTTGCGGTTGGCAAAATGACAATAATAAAATTCAATATAAATAATTACAGGTTGATTTCCCGCCAACGCCACCCATTTTTTTGTGTATGCAGCCGCATAATTCCTGGCCGAAGAAAAATAATCAAATTTTATATTTGAGGCGCTTAAAAGCGAGAACTGATAAGTCCATACTTCGTCGTAATCTAATAAGTACTTCGGTATACTATGTTATACATTGACTTTGCGTAATATTAAATAAAATAAAACATACGAAATCCGAAAAATATGTTCACAAATTTCAAATATCACAGAAGTCACGCCCATAAACGGATAAATCCAATATATTCAAATTTCAATAAGTAGTTACAAAAATATAGAAAAATAAATTAGTGTTAAGACAAAAAAATTAAGTGCAAAAAACAAAAACGTCGCTTACTTGCATTATCAAGTGGATGTAATATGTATCATTTTGATTTTAAATGCTTTATTTACATTGGCAGCCCAGTGAAGAACTGTACAAGGCTGAATTTTTAGCCATGCGCCATAATGTGCTTAAAATAAGAGAATTTTACTGTGACTGGATGGCTTACTGAGTTTTATGTGAAATAAATATTTTTATTTTTCGTTTACGTAAATTCGTCGTGAAGTTTAATACATACATACATAATAGAATATTTAAAATACCACATACTATTATGTTTTATTCAGGCATGGTCTTTGGTAGTTTCGTATTAAAACTAAAGCTGATTTAGTTATTTGATAACTTAAAAAAGATGAGTAATTTCTTGTCGTATTTTTTCGCCGAGGAACGGTTTGACATTATGTTATATAAATTCAACATTAAAATTGTAATGCTTTTGAAATATTTTGGTTTTCAATGTCAACGGTAGACAGCAGTGTGACTTCAACATAGTTTGCAGGTAGTTTCCCTCACACGAATAAGCCTGCGGTCATCTAACAATGGTCTCTAAGTACTGTTCCAATTCAACAATTCACGTTTTGACTGTGGTTAACAAAGCATATAAACAGCTGTAAGAGGTGATGTTTCGTAATCCTGGAGCAAAAACAGGCAACGAGAAATTCTTGTATGTTGTACTATTATTAAATATACGGAATGTTTTTAATATATACATATATGTATGCAAATTCAACTAATCTTTCATACAAAAACAGGTAACTTTCTTATCCAAACTTTGCAGGGAAGATTTTAAATTTCAGATCATGATTTTAAAAAAAAAGTTATCAATCCAATTCCTATCTATCATCGATTTCGGTGGAGTAGTGGTAAGAGCTTTATTCTAGTAATGAGATAGTCTCACGATCAAATTACAATTAGGTTAATACCTTGCCAGATTTTACGAATGATTTTTAAACATTATTTATCTCTTTGTGTTTACCTGGAGGGACTTACAAAATTCGAAATACCTGACGCCATTGTCAGTTAATGCAAAATATCTTTTATTACACAAAAGCAAATTTAATAATCTTTGATAGATTCGGCAGTAACTTTGTGGAAGTTGTTTTAAACATAAAATTTAATTTGATAAATTTGTTATTTCACTTACTGTGCTACAATATGTGACACGTATTTCACCTCTTTGGGAAGCAAAATCAGACTATCGCAACGTTTAAGAATAAACTAAAATAAATGTTCAAATTGTATGTTATAAATGACAAAATAAAGGTTTGTCATTTTTTTACTGGACGCAGAGACGGGATAAGTACTAATTAAACACTAATTATGTGTGGCAAATCCAATGGAAATATATTTTTTTTTTTTACATAAGACTTAAATCATTTTTTAGTTGCGATAGTCTGATGATGCTTCTCAAAGAAGCGATACAAGTTGTAGTACACTAAGTGAAATAATAAAGTGATCAAATTTGATTTACTATTAAAATTCAATAATATCTATTTCTTTATAAAGTTTAGCAGTAGAGAGATTGATAATTAAACCAATCTTTTTATTTCCGATGTGTGCAAGAACATAGATTGAGCAAAAAACTTTATCTAAAGAAAGTTTATGTGACGTAGCTAGCAAAATAAATTAGAAATTAAGTAAATTTCTACAATTTATCTCAAAGAAAGGTGCTCATTCTTTTTTTGACAACAAAGTTTACGCAAAATTGAATTACTTGTGTTACATTTTTTTCTTAATTACTTAAACAATGTTATTAACAATATATTTTATAAAGGAAAGGGTGCCGTAGAATAATCGTGAAATTAAACCGTATTATTAACCAACTAATTTAAAAAAACAATTCCAAATATTACTGTTTTTGGAACCGGCTTAGGTGCATTACGCCATAGAGCCTTTTATAATGACATTCAGGTCTTAAGGGCGACAGTTTTCCTTTTATAAAGCTCAATTAATTCATAGAATGTTCCCTTCAATACGTTTATCGATAAAAGCTTGGGGTTTTCTTTGTTTCCTATTCAGGAAAATGAGGTCGAAAATGTGAGTTTAATTATAAAAAGGCTTTTTGGAAAATGTAATGGGAGAATATGTTATCTTGATTGAAAATTTGTTTTTGTTTTCATAATTTCTTTTCACCGTCACGTCTGCTCATAATGTGGTTCATGTGATTTCCTTATTCGGAAGAATTTTAATTAATGCAATTTTTTCAAACTTGACACATATTGACTTCGAATAGAAAATCTATACAGATGATTTTTTTTTTATTTTATTATAACTTTGTATAATTCAGTCAGATATTACATATTAAAAAATCAACTTTTGTAAGATTTTAATTATATTAATTAATCTCGAACAATTTTATTAAAATGTGTGATGTTTTTTTAATTTCAAAATTTGGAATTTGTTCATTTTTAATAGCAAGATATCTGTAGTTTCGCATTTTTAAAACCGATATTACGGTATTGACAAAATACTAAAATTTAGATGTAAAACATTTTTTTTTACCACTTCTACTCCCGATATGGAGCATATAGACTTCTAACGGAGTTTATCTCAACAGAAATGTTTCTACGAGAACTGCTTGTTACTCAGTTGCTCAAGCTCTCTTTTTCCAAAGAGAGTAGGAATATAAGGAAAGGGCTAGGACAGTACTAGTGGCTAGCTAATCGCTCTCGATACGCCCCGTTCATAGGATTGGATGGGTGGGAGGGGTGAATTCAAGACATCAAACACATCCATGCCTTCGAACAGAAGTTCATAAATCGATTGAAAAATCAATTTATAAAACTGTCCGTACTGGGGTTCGAACCCGTGCCCTCCGAAGCGGTAGCCAACGATGCTGACCACTCGACCACACAGGCGGCACAATATACATACGTATATTTAAAATGTGATATATAATATTTTGACGCCTGTGTTGTCGAGTGTTCAACCTCGTTGGCTTCGGTTACGGAGGTCACGGGTTCGAATCCCAGTACGAACAGTTTTATAAATTGATTTTTCAATAGATTTATGAATTTCTGTTCATGTTTGTGATGTCTTGAATTCCCTCCTCCCACCCATACTATCCTATGAACTGAGCGAATTGAGTGCGATTACCTAACCACTAGTCCTGTCCTAGCTCTATCCTTCTATTCCTACTCTCTTTGGAAAAAGAGATTTTGAGCAACTGAGTAACAAGCAGTTCTCGTAGCTATTAAATTCCACTGGGAGTTCATATTCTCCACATTGGGAGCGGACATGGTAAAAAAAAAAAAATATTTGTTCTCAGACGCTTATTTTTAAGCGAAAAAAATGGCGATTGCGAAAAAGTAATCATACTATACAAATTTCACAAAATAAATTTGTTCATTTTTTACAACTTAAAAAGCTTTTTCTCTTTCACGTGGACTTAAATATCAATTGAAAAAAAATACTCAGATCAAGCAAAAAATCTTAAACTATAATTCCATCACAGATGCCCAGAAGTTAAGTCGATCTTTGCAGACAATTTTATTCCATAACGTTTAATGTTTAGTTAGTGAAATGTGAAACCAATTGGATTTATATCTTTGTTGTATTAAAACGCCATTGCTTTCAATAAGCAATATATGTTTTAGAACTGAATTTATGTTGATCATGTAATGATCTTCAATTAATCTTGTTAAAACTAATAACAAATTCTCTTTTTCAATCGCAGTGAAGTGTAATTTAACGAATCAAAAAACAGTCTACCAAGAGAGAAAATTCATAAAACATTCAATAAACTTTAACTAAACATACAATTTACTCATTAAATGCATTATGTATAATTCAACTTTGGAAAAGAAAAATATGTCACCCAACGATGTTTTTTTCTAAGTTATTTATTTTATAAAAACAATTATGGTTATTATATATCTAATACTATTATAAAGAACTAGTTCCGGTTTTACAAACACATCTTCAAGTTCAATACAAACTCGATACCTTAATTTTTTTTAAATCCATGTTTGCTCCCAATGTGAAGCATATGTTCGCCTAATGGAGGTATCTCATTTTTTTCTACGAAAACGGTTTGTTACATAGTTGTTCAACTTCTCTTTTTCATATAGAGTAGGGATATGAGGATAGGATTAGAACAGAATTAGAGGTCAGCTATTCGCTTTCGCTACGCCAGCTAGAATAAAATGAGTTGGAGGGAATTCAAAACATCACATACATCCATGCCTTTGGATAGATATCCATAAATCAATTTAAATGTTTATCTATAAAAACTGTCCGTACTGGGATTCAAGCCATTGACCTCCGTGTTTTAAGTCAACGACGTTGAAACCCGAGCGTGGAAAATGTAGCCTATCTTATGATTCTGTTCGAGTTCTTTGACTTTTTTTACGTGGTTAACATTTACAAAATTTATGAAAACATATTAACCGCATAAATGGGTATACACAAATGAAAATTTTGGATCCACTCAGAATAAGAAAGCGATGACAGGTTCTTTCTTCGATATAAAAACAACTTTCTATAAAGCATACTGATCCGGTGGATGATTTAAATTTCTAAGCAATAGATTAAACAAGCCTTGATCAATTTAATTCGTAGTATAGCAGCTAATTTATTGAACAGTACACCATTTATAAACCAGAAACCTGGCATAGTTCGTCGTCAGATAACACCTTAATCGTGTTGCTTAAATAGCTTGGAATAAACGTGAGACTGAGTAGTATTAATATTGTATTATTACGAATACTTCAAAGACTGAGTTGTATGCTCCGTTATAATTAATCATGTCTTTATTCCGGTGTATTGGAATTAGCAACTTGTGAATATGGTTCAAATAATTTGTATGCCTTTGTGCTAGAGAAATCTTTTGTTATCTTGCCAAGCGTTTTTCCGGTTAACTTGCTCCGAAGCTTTGAATATTTCACAGATGGTGATATAACAGTACAAACTTGATATATTCAGATTATATATAAAGAAATTAGCTGTTTAGAGATCAATATATAAAATATTTTTTTTATGAGTATAAAGTTAGCAAAAAAAAATAAAATGTTTGTTAACGATATAAATGAAAAAGAAAAGTGTGTTCAAAATAATAAAAAACCCTTCGTGAATTAATACTTATAGCACGTTTTAATTTAAGATAAGCATAGTGGTTGACTAATATTTTTTTCTTGTTTTTCAAAAAAATAAACACTCATTTGTACTAATTCCACTTTATTTTATATGATCAGTTGATAATTCTCGTCATAAACGAACCCATCATGTAAAATCAGAGTGAAATTTGTACAAATGAGTTTTTTAATGTTATTCCTTTGCCACGAATATTAAAAGTGAGCACCCTTTAAAAGTTTTTTTTATAAAGATATAATATTTGAAAGGATAAGTTATGAAGTTATTATAAATTTTCCCCAGGATAATCAAATGAATGATATAAAGCAAAAATTGACAAACATTATTCAGTTCCGGTCTAACCTCACATATTTAAATTAATAATAAATATGATATGATTAAAAAGAATCAATCGGCGTTCAGTATTTTTCATGCAGTAATAATATATTTTGCATCGCAGGGAAGTGCTACTCTTTCATAGTAATTTATAAAACAAAATAAAGTAACGAAAAATCATGCTCCTATGGCATTTTACGATTTTCTCAAAACAAGATTGTTGGAGATTATGAGTTATGTTACTCAATAAATAATTTAAGACGTTTGGATTACAATAAGGTTATCTAAGTACAACAATTCGAAAGAGTATAAGAAAACTCACAATCTACAAAAAAATATACCTGGTCGTTTTTCTAAAACAAACAATGAGGAATCGTTACATACTATACATAGTTTTTAGACCTAACATATTATTTAAATCACAGTATGATATATGTTTTGATTTTTTTTATAAATATTATGTTTTTTAAAGAATCTTATTACATTGAATTACTTCAAAATTTTTGACTTGTCCTAAGAAAATTTATTAACGTATAACGCAAACACTCGTTAAAGTTTTAATATATGTTTTATTATGATTATAATTTCAAAGCCATTTTGGATTGACATAAAACAATATAATTATGATTTGTAACTCATGTGCGTTTTATGTTCTACTTAACGTAATACTTTGGTTAACTGTAAGGCTTTCATAAAGGTTGTTATATTTTAAATAACTAATATGAATAGCTGGTTTTATAACACAGTAAACACTTTGATATATTTCTCCCATTAGGCTCTTCCAGTTAGATGGTTTAAGTCAGTGATTCTTTAACGGGCGGCTGCAACGCACTTGGGGGTTTCAAAAGGTTTGTTTGCAGGCGGCGAAAGAGTTATTAGAAAATATTATATTGTTAATGATTATATTTAAACTTCAAATATTTATTTTTTCAAAAGACATTTTTTTTAAATTTTATTGGTACAGTGTGTATGATATTTTTCTGTGACCATGTGGAGCATATAGACTCTTAATACAGCTTATTTTGACCAAAGTTTGTCTTTGAGAATTGTTTGTTACTAAAACTCTTTTTTTGAAGCACGACAGAGGTTAGTTGATCGCTCTTGTTAGACTATGCGTCCGTTATCAAGTCAAAAGGCCGGATCATAGTATCCAAGAAGCCGCAAGTTCCCCACCACTGGTCTATCTACTCAAAACTTGATTGTGTTGGGTATTTCAGACCGTTTACTATATTTACCATATACGCGGAAATAGCACTATTGGCATGATGTTATAATTATTGATATCACGTATTTATCCTCCATAATTCTGTTGATAGTAAATTATTCGGTAGTGACTCGATTACAATACCGAATACATAATATCAATACCGATATTTTTTAAAAATGATTAAAATTTACTCCTTAAATTAAGATTAATATATAATAATAAAATAATTACAACTGTAGTCGTAATGCGATAAAAGATGAAACTCTATTTTAGACCAACTTGTGACCAAAAGTAAAAAAAAAAATTACTACGATTCTTCAACATTCAAACAAAATAGAGTGAATTAATGCTTCCAATTTTATCAAATTTCTTTTCGTAAAATATTAAAATTTTGTATTTTTAAATCCAGAAGGCGATCTTTTTTATAAGCTCTGTCTTTTAATTGTTCTATTTCTGTGATAGAAAATGACGTCTCAATTTTGTTCTCTGCTTTAGTTAGGGTTATTTTTTATGTTGTTCGAAAAGTAACTTCGTTTTATTCGAACTTTGAAGAGGAGCGTAGGAGATTCTAGGCGTTTCAAATGATCATAAACGGTCGAATTTGATCAATTTAATCTCTCAGCGACTTCACAAGTTGTGATTTGGCGTTTTCCATAAATTAATGCCTTTATTGTGTCTTCACCAGCTTCAACTGGCCTTCCAAAACGTGGTGCATTTTCAACATCAAAATTGCCGGATCGAAATTTGGAAAGCCAGTTTGGCACTGGCATTCTGTAAATACATATTTTCCATACACATCGAATATTTTTTTTCTTGCTTGAACAAAATTTTTATCTTTTCGATAGTTAACAAGCAAAATATGCCGAAAATGCTGCTTTTCACTGTCCATATTTGAAAAGGTTTCAAACAAAAATTACTGCGTAGTTAAATCAAACTTTTTCACTAGCGAGCCTTGCTAAATTAGTTGTCAAAATATATGATGATTAGGCGGCCTAAATATGAAGTTGGCTGTGAAAAAAAACAATTTATTCAACCTGACAGTTAAATAGTTCTTGTTATATTATTATAATGTTGAATAATCGTATAAGTATCGATAATTTATTCTAGTATACACTACAAGCCATTTACGTAGCATTAATGTGCACATAAGATTATTATCGTGTCACTGTTAAGAAGATACAGCGGTTACAAAAAAATTATGAAGCACTGGCTTCAATAATTTAATTGGTCATGCTTCGAGGATACTTGTGACTTCCAAAATGTAATACATAATATGCCTTGTGGAAGTTTTATATGTCACAGCTCATATATGTAATAAATCTGATCTTAGTAAGTTAGTTTTAGTTTATTCCTTTTGAGAAGTCAACGGTTGAATGAATATGATTAAGTATTAAGCACCCAAGCGGAAACGACCAGGGTATGAATTAATATAATATATGAAAAGCAATCGAATCTGACAATATTTTCAATGAAACTTTCGAGAGATCATACGTTATTTAATATGAATAGAGTTGAAAACTGTTATTTACTTAAAATATTGAGTTTGATCATTTTAGCCTTTTGGCTGCCGTTGAAAAAAGTACCTTCATACCTATCACGCTGGCTATAATTTTCAATTATTAATTTAATTAGATATACGAAATAACTCGTCTCTGGCGTTTTGAGCACGAAAATTTTTAAGAGATGTCTCGTCTATGGCAGCCACCTAGTTAAGGTGTCCACTGTCAATTCTCGGTGAAAAAGCATTATATTCCAAAAATAAAACTCTCTTTTGTACATATTCTAATTTTATTGTTAATGATCAGGACCGGCTTAAATCCCCAGATTGTAATAACATTTGTATTTATTGTAAGTGTTTAACTTCGACGCGATTTCAAATTATTCATTTATTTGTAAGAGGTTATAAACATTTTAATTATAATCAATTTAATGCCACATTAATATTTTGTATTTTTATCTGTAGATTTCTTTCATATTTATATTACTTATTGTTTATTACATCCTAATAATTTTACTTGGTTCTGAATAAATATATTCTCTTATCAGTTGATAATGATCGTCATGAGCGAAACTGGTTCTGATCATACAAAATAAGAGTGGCATTGATGTATAAACGAAAGCCTTATTTTTGAACATTCTATTTGAATTGATAAAATATTTTTTTAATCATAAAGACGGATATTTTCTAACAAAATATATATTAAATATTACGTTAAACTACTAACAATTGGTAAATGGAACTCACTAGTAATATAATTTATGTATTAGTTGAGAATGCTTTTATTGAGAAAAACTGATCCTGATGCTGATTTAAACAAATGAATTGAGCACAAAAGAAAATACGTATTTTTTTTTATAAATATAACGCTATTTCATCAAGAATTGATGGTAAATACTATATTAATTCGAAAAGGAAAGAGAAAAATTCTATATTTATAGTATAGAGTTTTTGACGATTCTTATGAAATACCTTGCAGAAAGATTGTGCCAGTATATTAATGCAAGTAGTTGCAAGGTATAACAGCGGTCTTAATTAACTGGAGTTTGCGGATTAATTGCCTTCTGTAGGTAGGCGAGTTCGTTCTGAATTGTGGGAGCGTTGGACGAAGTTTTAGGAGAGTTAATAAAACAGCACTTACAACAATCCACTCCGCAGGAGTTCACCCACCACAATTAATGTAACACTAAGTGGTTAGCTCTTTTGGGTGAAGCTGTATTTGACAAACAGTCCAATTGCCGAAGTGAAAGGGTACTTTAAAATTGTCAAAGGTACCAAGAATATATTTAAACGAACATGTAATTTTATTAGCACTTTGGTAATAAGCCAAAAAAGATTTTAAAAAGTTTCGGTATCGACTTTTGTCTATATATCATAAAAAAAAAGTAAGGCGTGTTGATAATTCGAGTTTCATTTAATTAAAGAATAGCCGGTTTCCGGCAAGCGTTGCAATGCCACTCAAAGAGAGAAAGTGTTTTAATTGTGTTTATTGAATTACATGTTTTCTTTTTTTGTCTGTTTGACGTTTGCTGCCGATTGTCTATGCTACGACACACGCGCCACTTATTGCAGCTTTGCACAAGTGCAAGCATAAGTTTTCAAAATGAACTGTATGGCAGACATACAAAAATTGATTTTTATGTATAAGAAATACTGTAAATTAATTTTGCCTATAACCTTCCCAGAAGCGCAAGTAAAAAGTTTGTCAAAGTTTTATTGTAATTGGATGAGCGGTGTGGCAACGCATAAAGTACGAACAAACACACATTCATTTTTATATATTAGATTTGGATTTTTTTGCTATGACAAAACACAAAATATATGCGCTATGTTCCATACGTATCATGACTGAATTCACAGTATAATATTTAGTAATATTTACTATTTGAGGGAACAAAGGTGGCAGTTTTTTAATCTTAAATCTTGGCAAATCAATTGTAACCTAAATAATACACACAACTTCGGAAAAAAGTAATATTAAATATTATTATTAGTATTATCTTGCAATTTTGATACAAATAAAATTAAATTTGAATCTTTTAAATTATGTACATTCACACAAGTTTTTGATTGATTCAAATTCCACCAAGCACATTCAGTCGAAATCTTAAATAGTTTAAACTGTTTTGTAAAATCAATTTAATCACTACCGTGTTTGAAATACACAAATACTGTCACTTTTGCTAAAAATTCGAATTCAATTTTCCAAATATTCATGCTCATGCGAAAGGTATTTTTTGAATTTTTTTGGATACTAGAGCTCTCAAATAGTTCCATATGTATTATACGATGATTAGATGTGATTTGGTTTCTCGTTAACGTTAGAACAATGTATAAATTTATTTTTATCTACTAAATTAAATTCCTGGTTCATGCTTCAACAACTTTGGAATGAGCCAGGTTTGCAAGCAATACCTTCAATTATAATGAGCACATAAAGTTTTGTTCGAAATTTCTGTAGCTTTCAATAATTCAATACGTGAAACCAGCTTGGCGGTTGAGTTGGAGTCATAGGTCATAAAGTTGGGTGTTTTTCCAATGAGTCGGAGTCTTATAAAAGGCTGGAGTCGAAGTCATAATTTTCTATTTTCCATTAAAATTATTGATAGCTTTGTTGTTTTAAAGGATGAGAGAATATACTAACGGTTTAACCCGTCCTAATTGATGCAACTCATTAGTTAATCATTTCTTAATGTAAATGTCATTTGTATAACCATTATCGTTTGTTTGTTTTTCTATCATCCCCTTCTTGGCTCCCATTTTTATTTGATTTTTATTATAATATATCAGAATAGTAAAATTAAAATCATTCGTAATTAAGCAAGCATTTGCGAAAGTAGTTATATGAGAATCCCTCTGAAAGAGGCGAAAGACGTGTCACAGTTTGTAGCACAATACGTGGAATAATCTAAGTTATTTTATTTTATATTGAGAGAATATTGTTATAATAAGATAACTCTATCCAGTAGATATTTTGTTTTTCCATTTAATATTGCTTAATCATCACATAGTTGATGAAATTATTAACTACCCGTCGTTACCTTTCAAAAATGACGAAGGTAGACGAATATAAAATAATAGATAAATATAACAATATATGATATTCATAGAATGATAAACTGCCGATTGCAAACAAGACCTTTCTCCAAAACTATGTTGTGTGATCCTGCCAAGCGGATGAAGTATAATATATTGATTCACGGTGGAGGCTGTAAAAGGAAAGACGATAATGCCGCTTCAGGATATGGTTGAGTTGGTAATAATCACCGCAATGGATAGGCAACTAATCTTTGAAACGATGTACTAAAGGTTGCGAAGTGGTACTTCTTTAAAACTTTGTAAGTTTCATCAGAAAAGCCTTAATACATCGATCGTGGGAAAAGATTTAACTGAAATATTTTCTTAATGTATCGGGTACACGGTCAACAATAAATTTAACGCTTTTTTTTACGGAAAACTGTATTTTATTCTTGTGATTAAATGTAGTTTTATGCATTAATCACTCAATATCAATAGTAAATATTTACTCACAAAATTACTACAGACATTAAAAGTTATTCCATAAAAGTAAAAATAAAGAGATATTATCAATTTTAATGTTATGATTTAAGATATACTGCCATTCAATTGCTCAATGTAGTTAAGTGGTCGATGCTTTTCTGTCATCTTCAAGTTTTATTATCTATAACTACATTTAAAAAAGAAATTGTTTCAAATATAACAAACAGTATTTCCGTAAACGCAAAATATCTAAGACCAATAATATATGAGGCTATTATTTGAAAACCCAGCTTGTTCTAAAATTATTGAAAAATGAATCTTGTATTTCATTTTGTAAAATAATATCCATTTAAACTTTTTTTCAGTTTTACAATACTTTGGAATGATGTTCTGTATGCGAGGCTTAAGATTTTTTTTCCAAAAACACTTAAAAAATGTATTTTTAAAATTACATTCATGGTTCATATTTTAACGATTTTGTATCGAAATGGGTTTGCAAATAATAGTCTCATATACTACGAACACTTTACAGCTAAAAATACATTATTTTATGTAATGAAGTTTTCTTGCTGAAACTTTTTCGTTAATTAAATGAGTCGGAACCACGTTAACATTAACTTACAGTAAGCCTCTTCAGAAAGAGGTCTTTATTATTATTTTTTCTCTTTTACGTACGTTTGCCTTTGTAAAATAAAATTTCGTAATTTCACAAATAACAACACTTTGAACACAGTAATGATACAATTTTTATTTTTTTTTAATAATATGTATTTAATATATAAAGAAATGTTTCTAAGAGAACTGCTTGTTAATCAGCTGCCTTTCCTCCTTTTTTATAAATACAAGTTAGGATAGAAGGATAGGGCTTGGATAGTGCTAAAAGATAGTTAATCACTCTCGCAACGCCTCATTTTTGGTATAGGGTAGCTCGGAAATAGTTTTTGGCATCGAAAACGTACATGTCTTTAAACAAAAATCCATAAATCAATAAATGAATCTGCCCGTACTTGGACTCGAATCCGTGAGTACCGTAATCAAAACCAACGACGTTGACTACTCCACAGCAGACATGGCATGTTAAAATATTAAAAAAGTAAAAAAGAACATTGAGTAATAACAAGATAAAAAATATTTTGATTTCAATTTAATATTTCATTTAGACTGCGTATATTTTGTGAAAAATCTAAATATGAATTTATTATAATTTAAGATTTCGACTGAAGGTGCTTGGTGGAATTTCAATATTAAATTTGAATCGTTCAAACTATGTACATTCTCACAAATTTTGTCACTAACGACCCGGGTTTCACCTTTCGGCATCTTCAGGCATTCAAGTGCACGGATGAAGTGCACGGTCAGTTCAAGTTCATCCGTGCACTTGAATGCCTGAAGATGCCGAAAGGCGAAACCCGGGTCGTTAGTGACAAAATTTGTGAGAATGTACATAGTTTGAACGATTCAAATGAATTTATTAATCAATACTTTTATGGTTTACTCATACTCAGCTTTAGAAACCTCTCTTAGATAATTATTCTCTGCACTTATTTTCGTCAACATCATCAATTTTAATTTAGCTTGTCATTGCACTAAAAATGATTAACTTTAGTTTCAATATAGCATCTAATTTATTGAATTGGGCATTAATTTAAAAAAAAAAAAAAATCAAAATGAAAAACATTCCATTTTACGCATTGCAATATGTAATACCGTACCTCAGGATGTTTAAATGCCTTGTATTGTCAAATAAATTTTCCACGTATGACTGAATTGGCAATGGAGAAGAATTAAATATCAAGAAATATCTCGTTCGCGAAATAAGATAATTCTGTCTTCTTCGCGTGCCATAGACTTGTCTCTTTCCAATGGCAATTTTCTGTCAAGTGTTGCATCATTAAATCTGAAAATACTCGAGAATAAACGTTTATTATGAATGGCAACATTGCATTTTCGCATGCACTTTATTTTGTTAAAAATAGAATGAAGTCTTTGTATTTAATTCAATTACGAGAGACTATTCACAGAAGTATTATCATTTATATATATATATAAAAAAATCATTTCTTTAAGGAACAGTTTTATTTTATTTCCGTGCAAAAGCGATTTATTGGTAATGTTTCAAAGTAACAGGATAAGCTAAAAATAAAACAAATTTTGCTTTAAAGTTATTTGGTTAAAATACAAAAAAAAATGTTTTTACTACTTTTTTATAAACTTTTTTAGTTTAAATTGAACAAATTTTTAAAGCGACTGAACGTTTTCAAATGAAATATATCTTTTAACTGAATTATTTAAACATAACTTAGCGAATCATTCGGCAAATATTAAAAGATAAATATTAGTATATAAAGGTTTTAATTGAGCTCTCGACACGTGAAATGAGCTAAATAGTAAAATGGTAAAAAAGTCGTTTGTACTTTTAAGTACACTCACTTCTTTACTTGGTGTTTTTGTAGATTCGATATTTTTTTATTTTAGGAAGATAACAATATCAAAGTGCGCATTTTCACATGAATTTAACGATACTTTTAGACAAGTAGATTATTAACTCAATTTCCAAAAAATACCTCTTGGCTCACTCTACTTCTCAGGGGCTTAATTGAATCTCTAAAATAAAACTTTATTCATAATTATTCAAAACATACAAAAATTACGTTCGCTCAACTAAGTAATGCCGTGATACCACGAATGGTTTTAATAGCTCTAAAATATGTATTATATTTGAAAACTTAATATTTGCATGATTTACGGGATTGACTTCCTATTGAGATATTCAAAAAATTCAAATTAGCTCTAATGCACGTAGGAAAATGAAATGTTGTCACATGCTTAAATAAGTAAGTAAATAATAAAAATATAATCATCAGGTTAAGTGTACGAATAAAATAAAGGTGAAATAATAAAAAAAAATGATTATTTTTTTAACCTAACAAATTTTTTCATCATTTCCTTATGAAGATAGTGAAGAATTTTTAGAAATATATTTTTAAATTGCGTAGGTTTTTTAGGTTTCGTTGTAAAATTTAAAAGATAAATAAATGTTTTTTTTAATTTTACTGATATTCTCATTCCATGTTAAAATGCCTTAAATGTAATTTGAGAGCGGGAAATGAGTTTTAAAAAATGAAAATAAGTATAAAAAATAAAAAATAGACGACAAAAGTCTGAATAAATGAAAAAAAATATTTTTCATTAATAAATACATTGGTGTGTTATTTTTCAATTTGCTTTTCAAAAAAATTGAAATGAATTCGTTCTCAGAAATTATGACGGACAGACTAATTTCCCAGTTTTGGAAAAAAATCGGATGATAATATCAACGAAATATTTTCTTAAATTAGAGACAATAGATATAATCAAATCTTTCATCGCATTTTCACTCCCTTCTTTTAATAAATAAAATTTATATTACCATATATCAACCGTTTTAAGGTTGAATTAATAAACAAATGATATCTCGAGACTGTCGTCTCTTATAAGCCTTCTATAACCTATATAGCTAACTATATTACACATGGCTCCTGTTTCAAAAAAGTGGGTAGATTGTCGAGCAATAACTTGCAAGATTGTAATTAAAGAAAAAGTTTTCAAATTACATCTAAGCAATTAATAACGCGTCATAATTATATAATAATGTTAAACATGAATCGATTTTGAATCTGTAGTTTTATTAAGCGAAAGCAGAAAAAAGTATTGCCATTATAACAATTTGAATTTCCCATTTGGAATAAGTTTTTAAAATTAGAAGACAATTATAAAACGTAAATGTGGATACTTCAATTACTTTCTTAACCATAGACATTCTCATTTCCTAAGATACTTAGTTTTATGAATTCCTTTTTAACGATGAATATAAATTCCAGAAGGCCAACTGAATTCTTTTGAATAATTTTAAAGTAAGAATTTGAATTGCCTAGTTTCTTGCAGTTAGCTTCGTTAGCGACAATTTTTATGATCTTTTGTAAAAGGAAAATTGTAGATAACATAATAGAAGCTATAAGTACACTAATGGGCAACATTTTACATTTGCGTTTACGTAATGGTTTCTCAGTTGTCTTTTTCTTTTTCGCACACAATGAATATAAGAAATTTATTTTTCCTTTTCCTGCGCAATTTTTCTTAAAAGACATGTTTCCATCACGTATGTAATGTTATAAAAAGGTTTTAACGTTTTTTTCGTTGGTACCCATAGATTCTTATGTAAAAGTCTGAAGTTACGACAAATTTGCACAAAATGTAGTGATAATATCGTCTTCAATATTTGTATGAAATTTTCATGGTGAAGTATATTTTTTTTAATTGAAATTACGAGCTCTAAACATTTGATAACATTGTGGAATTACTCCCAAAATTTACGTTATGTTATCTATGAGAATAACTATTTACTAATTTAAACATAAAGCGTAATTGACAATGTGTTGGTAACGTTTCAGTAACCTCATTAACGGTTAACAATTTAACGATCTCTTACCATGATAACTATTAAAAGAAAATAACAATGAATTGTTTTAGAGCAAAAGGTCTTCTTATCGACGACCCCCCTTTCACTTTTATTTTTAAAACAGTTGATACTTTACTTATAAAACTAAGCAATAATAAAAATTAAAAAAATTGTATGTCGACATTCTTAATGTCGACATATTTAAATTTTATGCTTAGTAGTTTTTGATAAAAAATATTTCAAATAGTACCCTCTCTTCTAAAAAATAAAAGAAAAAATATTACTCAGAATAAAGTACAAACGAATGTTTTGTTGAATAACAAAATAATTCTGTATTATTAATTTTCTGATTTAAAATTTGTTAAAAATCAGTATCCATATAAGTAAAAAATAAAAACAATTTAAGAAATGTGTGAATGAGATAAATTGAAATCGATATACCGAGTAGAATTGATTGTATATTATTTAGTTCTGTACTCCACTGAGTTGTCTTTATTGTTTTTAAGAACGCTTGGTTAGATAAGAAATCCACAACACGAGAAACATTTCACATAACTCAGAAAGAACGGAAAAAGATTCCAGTGGAACTTTGATTTGAAAGCGCAGTTTGTGTGACGTATTACCAAGGGCA
The DNA here is from genome assembly GCA_030503985.1 of Himalopsyche tibetana. Lineage (NCBI taxonomy): Eukaryota > Metazoa > Arthropoda > Insecta > Trichoptera > Rhyacophilidae > Himalopsyche > Himalopsyche tibetana. The sequence goes on along the minus strand of JAPJYX010000009.1, from coordinate 2,784,047 downwards.
TCCAATCCCGGGATCCCGTTCAATTTTCTGATTCCAAATTTCCGGGATTGAGATGGCCGCGATCCCGGGATTTCGGGATTGAGAAATTTTGAACAAATTTTGAACGAAATTGGTAAATTGAAGATTTAAAAAAAAAACGAGTTTTTGTGAGATTCTGGGAAAAAGTACATATACCAAATCGGAGATTTCAAATTCTTCGATGAGCTAAAAAAAAAAAAAAACGAGTTTCTGTGAGATTCTGGGAAAAAGTATACCAAATCGGCGATTTCAAATTCCTCGGTGAGCTAAAAAAAAAAACGAGTTTTTGAGAGATTTTGGGAAAAAGTATACCAAATCGGATATTTCAAATTCTTCGGTGAGCTGAAAAAAAAAACGAGTTTCCGTGAGATTCCGGGAAAAAGTATAGCAAATTGAGGATTTCAAATTCCTCGGTGAGAAAATCTCAATCCCGGGATCCCGGGATTGGAAAAAGGCTTCGGGATTGGATACCCTAGTACTACCAAGGGATTGCAGTACCGGTGAAACCTGTATTCTGGAATAAAGGTTGTTTTTTCAGTAGCGGTTATCAAAATAAAAAAAAGTTGGTTCCTAGTTTGCCATCAACCCAGTGGTTCCCATAGCGGTCTATCTCAGGGCAAACTTTATGTTAATAATATTTTGTCTTAATTTCCATATTTATACCTCTTATGATGTCTCCCTGCTGTGGTCCAGTTGGTTAGAGCTTGCTTTACCGATTATGCACGTCTGGGTTTGATTCCCGGTAATATTACAGTGAATTTGAGAATTATTCAATTCAAAGTTGTGATCAAAGACTGGGTGTTTGTAATGTCAATTCACATTATTTCCTCTCCTATCATCCTTCTGATTCTTTAATCTGGGTGTAGCAATAGCAATTAGTTAACCACTAGTCCTGTTCTAGCCTTATCCTTCTTTCCCTTCTACTCACTTCGAACAAAAGTGAGGCTAAGCGACTGAGTAAGAAACGTTCTCGTATAAAAAACTTCTTTTGAGATAGCTCCATGACAAGGCCAAATGCTCCACATGGAGTGTGGACACGGATACAAAAAAATGATGTCTGTACAAATAAGATGTTGCAAATGTAATTAATGTTTGTAGAGCTATACCACTAAGCAGTGGATATTCTTTTTTTATTGATATCCAAAAATCAGAAAGTTGCATACTACCAAATTTTGTCTTCAATCTATTGTCGCAAGACAACTGAATAAGAGATCATTCTCCTTAAGAAGTAAATTCAGATGAAGCTTGGCTATAAATGTTTTCAACCCATACAAATTTGTCGATATTATTCGCTTGAAAGTATTTTTAGAACTATTTGATAAGCTGAGATAGGTGATCTTTAAAAACAGATTTAATATTGTAAGACAAATCAACTTCATGTGTTGGTGTAAAGCCAATATCCGAATAACTGTCGTTATATTTACGATATTTTTGCTTATTTATAAAATTATAAAATAACTAGTGGCAAGCGTTACAATGCCACTCAAAGAAAGAAAGTGTCTGTGTTTGAATTGTGTTTATTTAAGTGCATGTTTTCTTTTTCTATATGTTTGAAGTTTGCTGCCGGTTGTCTATGGTACGACACACGCGCCACCTACTGTAAGTTAATTGTACTATAACCTTCGCTCAAGTGCAAGCATACCTTGTCAAAATGAACTGTATGGCAGACACACAATCATTGATTTTTTATATATAAGACCTACTGTAAGCTAATTTTACTATGCCTGTCACCTTCTCGAAAGTGAAAGCAAAAAGTTTGTCAAATTTTTATTGCAATCGGATGAGTGGTGTGGCAACGAATAAAGTACGAACAAACAAACATATATTTTTACATATTAGATTATATTAAAATTATTGTTGATATCGTATCGCACGTCGTGATTGGACGGGTAATGGCAGTTTAGAGGAGTTAGCGTTTGAAAGTAAGTTTGCTCCCTCCATTTGGCATGAAGTGCAGTCTTGCTTTAGTAGCGGTACTCCGATCCTAATAATTAGACGTAAATAAAATTATGTTTTGTTTATTTTTATTAGTAAAGTGGATAGAATTTCATAAGGCTGATATAGAATACCGGTAATTATATTATTAAAATCCCTGTGTACCAACTACCAACCTATTTACATTTATCTCTCAAGGTTGCATTCAAATCTTTTACAAAATATATGATTTTTGTGTGCATTATTTTTAAGTCATGTCAAAAATACACAAACAAAATTAAATATTTAAATTTGTTATTCAACCAGGTTCAGAAAGATATTTTTTTTACCTGCAATGACTTGTGAGTGAACAAAAAAAAACAACGTGTCACGGCGTTCATTTTGCGAAATCCGCAAACTATTGGGATTTTTGATTCTAAATTCTTGGAAGAGCTAACAAAACATCTCACTGTGTTCATTTTGGGAAATACGTAAATTCCTGGGATTTTGAATTCGATTTTTTATGGGAAGACCTGCAAAAATAAAGTCTCGCGTCTTTTTGTACACAAAAAAGGTATGGAGGCCACAGAAAAATAAGACACTCAATAGGAGCCACGGACCCAAAGAGATTGGGAAACACTTATTTAGATGTTTAAAATTTCCTTAATCAGGTTTTTCTTCTTTTAAATTGAATTTAAAAAAATATCAATAAAGGAATGAAGCAAACAGATTTATCAAAATCTTTCTATATTTATTGATGATGTTAAATAATAAAGATTTTTACACACTAATTTTATTGTATAGTCGGGTTCGTGGCCCAGTGGTGCAATGTAGTCGGCTACGGTCATGGTTCTCGCGGGTTCGAATCCAATCCGGCGATGATGCGGCCAACCACTATTTATCCTGTTAGTATTTAAATCCACTTTTGAATAGTATTACACATAAAATATTCAGTATAAACAATATATGGTCAGTATTTATATTATTCATATGTATTTTCACCTCAAACCCAGTTTCATGTTGACAATTAAGCGTAACCTTTTCTTACGTATCCTAACCTAATCAAATTTTCATAATCACGGCTATCGACCAATCCTTAAGAAATACAGACCTTTTTATAGATTATATCTACTGACCAAACACAACATTTATACTGACGATTAAGCGTAAAAAAATACTGATTGTTAAATTATTAGAATTCTGTCCAGTTAAATTAATGTATATCCAAAAAATATTATAATATTAATGTGGGAAAAACTTTTGCGAACGAGATTCATTATTAACCGATACGTACTGTTGCTACCAATTAGAAAGTTTGTTCGCCATTGATAATTATTTTTTAAGCCTTTTTTGTGGCAACCAGTTTTGTGACTCAGAACGGAGAGGGTTGACAGTTCAATCTAGCAAGATGGCAGGCTTGATTTGAAAATTTTTACTTTCAAATAATAGTAGTATATATAATCTTATAGCATGTAAAAGAAAAAAACATCACGAATAAAATTCAGAGTTGAATGTTTCTAAAATGAAAACGTTCCAAGGTGTAGATTAAACGCAAATTGACTTTTTGCCTTCGAGGTGGCAATACTAAGCTTATCTAAATGAAAACGGCTTAGTTCTTGGAATGAAACTTCTGGAAGAAATCATAAAATATGTAATGTTACTTTATTGTATCATGTCTAGGATTAATATCTACTGTGGAAAGGAAAAAAGACGTAACCCACAGTATTTTCAAACAGCTTTTTTTTCGATGATCACAATCTACACAACTTAATAGACATTCTATCAAAAGGATGTAAGTTGAAAATGCCGAGTTTGTATCTAAATTCAGTTTTAAGTTTTTAAAACAAGGCGTGTGGAAATGCGTTTTTTGAAAAAAAGGTTTAATTAATATCAGATAAAGTCAATTAAAAAACAGTTTATCAGTTAACATGCACTAAAAGTTTGTGTATATTGCATAATTTGCCTTCGACCTAAAATCATCAAAGAACTTTTTGTATATCCTGTAAAATTTTTTCTGTGTGGGTTACGTTCTTTTTTTCTCTCCACAGTCGATATGGATACAGAATTTAGCTAGATGCCTTTATATAAAAGAATACAATAAATATTCATGCGTCTTAAAGATTCTTTACTTGAGGAGCAAACATTCAAAAAGTGTTTTGTCACAAATGTTGAAAAATGGCGTTTTATATCAATTATGATAGCCCATAATAAAACCTATGAATGGAAATCAAAATTAGTGTTAAAAAATGTTTTTTTTCATACTAAAATTAAATCATAAAGTTGACACATTCATACAAACCGTCACTTTTGCAACACTTAAAACATCATTTTCCAAGCTTTGTATTTGTGTGACAAAACACTTTTTGAATGTTTGCTCCTCACTTTTTTTTTGGAAATTTGTCAAAGAGATCTCAACTAGGGTATCCAATCCCGAAGCCTTTTTCCAATCCCGGGATTTCGGGATTGAATTATTTTGAATCCCGGGATCCCGGGATGCCGGGATTGAGATTTTCTCACCGAGGAATTTGAAATCCTCAATTTGCTATATTTTTTTCCAGAATCTCACAGAAACTCGTTTTTTTTTTTTTTAGCTCACCGAGGAATTTGAAATCCCCGATTTGGTATACTTTTTCCCAGAATCTCACAGAAACTCGTTTTTTTTTTTTTTTAGCTCATCGAGGAATTTGAAATCTCCGATTTGGTATACTTTTTCCCAGAATCTCACAGAAACTCGTTTTTTTTTTTTTTAGCTCAACGAGGAATTTGAAATCTCCGATTTGGTATACTTTTTCCCAGAATCTCACAGAAACTCGTTTTTTTTTTTTTTTAGCTCATCGAGGAATTTGAAATCTCCGATTTGGTATACTTTTTCCCAGAATCTCACAGAAACTCGTTTTTTTTTTTTTTAGCTCACCGAAGAATTTGAAATCCCCGATTTGCCAATTTCGTGTAAATTTCGAGAATTTGCTAGAAATTTCTCAATCCCGAAATCCCGGGATCGCGGCCATCTCAATCCCGGAATTTCGGGATCAGAAAATTGAACGGGATCCCGGGATTGGATGCCCTAATCTCAACAGAAGATGTTATACAAATCTGCTTGTTTCGCAGTTGCTTACACCCTCCTATAAGATATTAAAGTTTAGAAGTTAGAACGATAGGGCTAAGACTGCACTTGTATTTTGGTAGTGATTAAAACTAATAGAATGAACCAAACCAATTATGGAAAAAAATACTTAAATTGATTTAAAAACAAAATTTGAAAACTGTCAGTATTGGAAATCGACGCTGTGGACACTGAAAACCACTAGAACCAAAACAACGTTTGTCACTTGAATGATTTAAATAATTGAATGATGCTTATCGCTTTTGTGTTATTGAATATATCATGAGACAATATTAGATTATCATAACTTTAGTTGTAGGCACAACTTTAGCTACATTAGGGACTTAAAAACATATTAAATGTATACTGATCCTAGCATTTTCCAGAATTGAGAGCAGTGATGCGCACGAGGTAATTTAAATACTACTTGTGGCACTCTGACTTTGATACTTGTAAGAATTATAAAGAATTACAAATAAAGTTTTAAAAAAAAGTTAATTTAATATATTCTGCTGTTGTGAATTTCATCTATTGTTTGTATTAACATTACTATAATGCAACGTAACTACTCAATAATCTTAAATATTGTGATGATCAATCTGTTATTGAATTGTAGAGAATATTGAATTTCAAAAATAACATCGAAACGGTAATAGTATATTGAATACAAATTGCTCGAAATATGATACACGATTATATTATAATGCTCTTTCTAAATTTAATTGTTATTTGATACCAATCGTGGTTATTGGTATAATTTTCAAATAATTTTAATTGTTATCGAATTCATTAAGAATAAAACGTGATACAAAATACCTAAGGTAAACCAAAATAAATTATTTCGTTACATTTACGCGCAGACAAAATTAGAAATATTTTATTATTCACGATCAAAATAATGAAGACTCTTTGTACAATAAATTGGTTTCAAAGGCATCACTAGAACCGGAAATTGCTTTTGAATAAGTAATATCCAAATTATAATATATTTTTAATACCACTCTATCTCAAAAAATAAAGTTGTAAATTTGTATTTTACAGAGGAAAATTGTTATAACGATTATGTGGGAAAACATTTTCGAAAATAATGCATACAACAATTAATTTAGTTTTTCTCGAATCGAATATCACGTAAAATTCATTTATCTGCTTGTTATTTTGTACATTGTATGAGCCCTGTAGAGGTGAAGTGAGCCAAATAGTAAAATGTTAAAACTTTTCATGGACTTTTTAAGTACAGTCACGTTTTTATTTGGTGTTTTTTGTTGGATTGTATATTTTTATTTTATTAAATGCCATATTTTGCCATCTTAAATGTGACATGCGTGTCCCCCAAATTCTGAAAAATTAAAAACGACCCCTCAGATCTTTAAACGCCCGCCGCCCCCGTTAAGAACCACTGCTTTAAATTGACGATACGTTAAAACGTGTAGAATATTACGAAACATCTATCTTTTTTTTCTAAAATACTACTTGGCTCACTTCACTTCTAATGGACCCATATATTTACAGATATATTAATTCTTAATGACTTATTTTTTAATCGGATTATATGTAGGTTTTTGTTGGAATGTATGGATGTTTGTGCTGTCTAAAAACTACCTCCCACCATACCAATCCGAAATAACTGTGCGTCGCATGTACGACTAGCAAAAAGTCTAGTCCTGCGTATACCGTATCCTTTATATCCCTACATTCTTAAAAAAATGAGCAAAATATATTTATACAATTTGCAAGCGTTGTTCTCGCATGAGTCTATTCATTGTGAAGTGGCAAACCAAACAGAGCAAAAATCAGCTGTCGCTGGACCAAGTGTTGTTATTTAAAAAAAAAAACCTCTAAAAAACACCTTATCTGTAACTGCCAATATTTAAAAAGAGGCTTTAGATTTTTAATAAATTAACAATCTTTTCTGCTTATTCCAAATTTACCACCCCTTATATACAGCTAAATTATTCGTTTTGCTTATCAGCTTAATTCCTTTTGGTGAAAATCTATTTTAAGGATTAAAATTTTTAAGCAATGAGCATTCCATCTTATCGTCACAAAATTTAATGCAATACTTGAATAATCAATATGTAAAAAAAACCATTTTCACCCTCAAGGTTTTGTTAATAGCTATTTTTTGTTATAAGATTATTTAAAAATAGTCACAACATTATTTTGCGTGCTAATTGTGACAAGGGCGAATCTACAAAACAATGTTTTAGTAAAAACGTTTAAAAAAAGTAATTCTGTATTTAAGAAATATTAAATTAAACGAAAAATAAATACAGTTGAGAGATCAAAGATTTACCTATGTAATAATGTTTTTTTTAAATAGTAGCTATTCATAATAATAATAAATATTATAAATGGTAGATGATAAAATAAATACGTTATTTTTATAATTTAGTGGTCTTGTTACCATAACTCCAGAATTTTTTGATTTATTAGGTATTCCTGATAAAATATAACTTTTAGTATAATTAAGCAGATTATATAAAAAAATAATTATCACTTACATGATTAGTAATCTGAAATATTCTGCAAATCCTATTATACGAAATGTTATACTTTACAACTTGTGATGTTAAAGCTTTTAACGTAAAGAATAAAAGCCGGATTTATGGACAGTAAAACGCATTTATACCAACAGTTAAATCTAACGCCTTCCTATTTATTATTTTCGTTTTGGTCATAAAGTAAACAATGGAATATTTTTGAGTTATTTCATAAATGTAACTTACGTAAATTGTACACAAAGTTGTCAATTTAACACAAAAAATATATATGTACATGTCTACATAAACGATAATTCGCAAAATGCACCTGTAAACAAAAAAATATTTGAACCATCCACTTATGTAAGCTTAATTTGGCTGTCCTTTTCTAATGCAATCAATACAATAGATTATCAATATCAATTGAATTGGATATTTTTACCATTATTTAGGCCGAAAGTTTCAATAACTCTTTTCTGATAAAACATTTTGACTGCCTTTTTACATTTAATGGCACATGTAAATATTAATAGCTTTCCAAATACCGAAATGATAAACAAAAAAAATATTGATTTGAAACGTTGATCAATTAGTTAATTTTATTTCCAAAATTATCCACTCCCTAGCATGGAGCCTCCAAGAGTTTCTGTCTTTCGAAAATCTTGCTTCCTCCCGTGTCATCCCAGCGTCTTGGATCTTCGCCGAGTACATCTTATGAATCGTTAACAGTGACCTTCTACGACGACGGAAATCGTTCGGTTGATAAAAGAAACGGCCACAATTCAAGCTTTCTTGAAGCATCCACCGCCCGTTCATGCCAGGTCCATCGTCGGTTTCTTCGCTTATGACGCAGTAAAGGGCTGCTTAGTCCGTCTTCATAGATTAAGGTTTATTTTCCTAAATAACATTCAACACATACCAGAAAAAGCATTTCTTAAAGCGCGCATGTTACAAGCATCACTAAGTGTGAAAGAAAAAAACTAAATATTTCACAAAATTACGAGCATCCATTGTAGAACGGTTGCCAAATGAAAAGTTGTAATTTTTAGCACCTGTTTTTCTACAAAAATTTACGGACCGAATAAATTAATTTCCTCAAAAGCATTATGGCGGCAATTACGAGTAACTTTACGATTTAATAGCGTACTTTTGAGAATTTATAACGATCTTTTTATTTAGTGCTACACCCAAAAGTACCATGTAAATTTTCACGGAAATTAACGTTTTACAGTACAAGGACATCTGTGTTTGTGTTGTGAAAGTAAATGAGGAGTAACGTGGAATACTTAACTTTTTTATTGTTAGATGTCAGTATTCCAATTTCCCGGACTTTTTTCAGGACTTTTAATATAATGAGGTTCATTGAATGAATAAACATAACAGTCTAAATTATATGATCAAAATATGTAAAAAAAAGCATACTTAAAAAGTATTTTTTAAATTCATTATTCACATTTGTGAAAACAAAATTTATTTCAATCATTATTTTTGTAAATAGAAAATACTTAATTGAAACGGCAACGTGTTAAAGAGATATTACTGAGATATTTTGTTTCATTAAAAAAACAATCGAGTCGATTTAGCGTGCGTATACATAGCCATATAATAATTACAATTACTAGAAAAATCTTGGGATCGATCTGAAATAGGTTTTTTTTTGTTGATAAAATTTGTCCGTCATCATTTTTGGATAAATTTAAATTTATCTTATGATACTTTTTACCGTAAATGTAAAAAAAATACATTTTCAGCCAACCCATAATGCTGCAGTGGTTCCACAACAATATATATATTTATTACTTCATGATATCACCTGGACACAAATAAGCTTATAATACATTTTCTTTGGCACAATTAAGTTTTAATTTATGCTTAAAACATCTTGGCTTATTACAGATGAGACACTTTTGACAATAATTGAAGGCTTTATTTGATTGACTTGATTTTCTTGAAGTTTTTATTTATTGAATATTATGGTTTTCCTCTATATATTGACAGTGAACACGTTAAAAATGTTGATTGAAGACATTTATTTTATTTATTTTTTGAGAATGTTTTGATTCCGTTTGATTTATATCAAATAACGAGATCAATTAAAAAAAAATTAGCTTGTCCAAATTTTCACTGAACAACTGTGTTATTCGTTGCTTTAACATCTTGTGTTGCCATACTACGTGAAAATTACTGTAGATTTATTTTGCATTTATGTATAAGCTTATGAATGTCCAACGCAATGTTGTAGTAAAAAAGGAGAATTTAAAAAATAATGTTCATGAATATAACAATGTTTTAAACACACTAATTTAAATATTTTTTCTTATGTAAAAATCATACTTTTGCTATAAAACCGTTTATTTGGTCAAATAATAAACTTAAGCACAGAAAAATTTATCGCTATCAGTGTCAACTGCATATTGCAGCTTCGCAAAAGTTTTGTGTGGATCCAGAGCAAAAAGTTTTATTTTCCATTGAATGCAAGAAAAAGCTCACGTTTCAAAGTTTGTCGTTGCTGCATATAATGGGTATATTACCCAGGCAAACAATGATATTGATTTCCAAGTAAAATGGTAAGGTTTTTGTAAAGTTTTGAAATTAATGGGATGGTTTAAGTTCTACATTTATGTTAGGAATTATGTTCTTTTAAATAAATAGACAATAAAAAAACTATTTGGGGTTTTTGGTTAGTTATTTAAATTATACAAAATGGAAAATCTAATTCCCGGCAATTAAAATAAATAAATAAGTATATTTCTTCTATATTTTTCTAACTACTTGTGTGTATTGTTTTCTTTTTGTGTCATTTATTTCTCCAATATTAATAAGAATTACATGTGAAGCACTTATAGAGTTTGTCTAAACTCTTTTTTGTCAGTAGTCAAAATCTTGTTTTTAGAATAGAGTAAGGAAGGATAGGTGAACAGTGCTAGAACAAGACTAGCTTAGAGCTTTAATCTAAACATCGCAGACATTTTTGTTTTTGAACTAAAATCCATAACCGTTTTATAACTATCAATTTATGAATTCGTCTGTACTGGGACTTCAACCCATGAACACCGCATCTGAACCCAACTAAGTTGACCCCTTGGCTAAGGTTCGGAATAAAAGTAAACGATCATATTCCACAGCAAATGTATACAACTGAATTCCGAGACAAGGTTAATTTTTTTTTTTTTTTTTTACCATGTCCGCTCCCAATGTGGAGCATATGGACTCCTAATGGAGTTTATCTCAACAGAAGTGTTTCTACGAGAACTGCTTGTTACTCAGTTGCTCAACCTCTCTTTTTCCAAAGAGAGTAGGGATAGAAGGATAGGGGCTAGGACAGGATTAGTGGTAAGCTAATCGCTCTCGATACGCCCCGTTCGTAGGATAGGATGGGTGAGAGGGGGGATTTCAAGACATCACACACACCCATGCCTTTGAACAGAAATTCATAAATCGATTGAAAAATCAATTTATAAAAACTGTCCGTACCGGGATTTGAACCCGGGCCCTCCGTAGCCGAAGCCAACAACGTTGACCACTCGACCACACAGGCGGCTTTGACACAAATTACTTTGTTTAATTTTGTAGTGTAGTTCAAAATTAATAATTTTGATTATTTTCCATGTATTTTCTCCGTAATAGTCATAAACCGTTAGTGTTTTATTGGTAGTTAATGTTTTCACTTGAGATGGTTTTGTAAAAGGTGTTTCCGCACCCCCACAAGTAAAACTTAAATTGTTTACAAGGTCAAAACTTGAAATAATAACCACTGCACTGCGATGGGTAACATAATACAATGAACAATGATGATAACTTTTATACAGTAGAAACCGGATTTTCCGGAAAGTTCTGATACAGACATATTCAAAATTTAAGAGCTTTCGGACTTTTTAATATAATTCAGATTATTAAATATACATTGATTTTTTCGATTAAAAATGTTAATCTGTTTAAGAATCACATTTTTTATTAGTTTACTAATATTCAGTTTTATAGAATTTTTTAAAAAAAATCGTGACTAGTGGACTTGTATTTTTAAGTGTAAAATTTTGAAATTTACAAGATGGCGTCTTAAATAAAAAAAACACTATCTATATTTTATGAATTTATGTTATACAAAAAAAAAAAAAAAAATCATTCGCGGTTTGCCTCACATGAAAAAGTATAAATTTTAAATGCATCATTATATTTTATAAATTTAACACTTTATATAATATAAAATGATAATTAAAAAATATTTGAAGTACACCAATGTCCTCAAAAACTTTTTCAATGTGAAGAATCAAATAAATTATACAAAAAAAATTGAAATGACACTATTTTGTTGTAGTATGATGGGGCCGGGCCTTCCATATATGACGTCGGATGGTTGTGACTTCTTAACTCACCCCCCCTTGACATAAATCGTGACATTATATCAGACCCTCCCTTTCTAGAGCGTGACCTCATATACGACACCTTATCTCTTGATCTGTCTACAGTCTTACTGTAACGCAAAGTAGAAAACGCGTTCGTGCATGATGCGTAGACATGCATAAGATTTGCATGTGTCTGATATGTTGAGCGAAATTGACAGGGAGCACTTTTTTAAAGTCTTTTGTTTCAAAAGACACGCTTAATTCTGATTGATTTAACTGATTTTTTATCTTATTCAAAAATATATTGTGATACTTTATATGTTTTTAAAATTATTCAAATTGTATTTTTTTTCAGATTCTATAATTATAAACAAATATGAATTTGTTTGTATGTGTTTTAAAGGGTGAGATGGCATTTAAAGACATCGCAAACACATATGTCTCCAAACAGAAATCGATTAATCGATGTGTTTTTATCACGGAAACCAACTACGTTAAACACTGCACCATATACCCAAAATTTATCTCCTTTTGCTTTGCATTAATATCTTTTCAAACCACGATTCGATCGAACCCATCCGTCTTGTGCGTGATCTCGCAAAATTATACCTATCGAAGTACTTAATTCCTACCTAATAATTTTAATAATATTTTTCCAAATTTTTTTTAACTAGGTTGGTTTTGCGATCCGGTATACATTGGAATATGGCTATCTAAAACGTTCAATCTTTATGGTACTTAAGGTAATAAAACTTAAAATAATGAGGTGAGCAGCATTATTTTTTTTTTCTTTCATGATTTTTCAAACATCACATTAATTTTTACATATGTTTCTTTCGATACAATATATAATTTAAGAAATTGTCTACAAATAACCTTTTTTTCAGTCTTTTTTCTTCGTTTCAATTTTCACAAGACCATCTTTTTTCAAACATAAAAGCTAAATTTACTAGATACTAATTCGGCATTTGCAGCATACATCCTTTTGATAGAACATGTATCAAGTAAGATACATTGTGATTATCGGAAAAAATCTGTTTTGAAAAACTGTAGGTTACGTCCTTTTTCCTTTTCACAGTCGATACTATATCGTAAAAAATATCAACGGTTTATTTACACTGATTCATTGAGTCATTGCTTGAGAAATAAAAATTAATTGATTTTGTAGGGGCATATCATTTATAAAGCTCAATTTAACAGTAACTTTAGATAAAAATGATTGCGAAAATTTTTTTTTAGCAAATACCACTCATGTTACATTCTTTATATGTCATGATGTGTAGTATACAGGAGTGATCACCAACTTTCCCGACTTCGCGGACCATTAACTGGTGAAAACCATTGTTTAACTATACAACATTAATTAGAGTAAAATATTTGGCGCTGCATCTTTGAATTTTTATCTCCAATGACATTACTTCAACAACTGCCGGTTGACAATCACTGGTATAAAGAAAAAGTAAAAATTAAATTAAATCACCATATTTCCATCAATAAATATTTATAGCACATTTATTATTATATTATACTACGTAAAAACACTTTGTAAATACAACGTTTTGTAACCTCGAGTGACACGTGTTTCACTGGTCTTAAAATACAACATAAAATTTTAAATACAGCTATCGCCATTGTTTTGTTATATTTATTTGCTATATAATATTATTGTGTAATATAAACGTAATGATTTATGTGCCATTTGATTTTCTGACTAAAATGCTTTATTTTTTATCATTATTGATTCGACATCAAATGTGTTAACTTACAATTTTTAATAAAGATGCATTGTGATATGCGACACCGGTCCTAATTAATAAAGTAGTTTTTAAAAATCAGTTTATGGCACTGGTAGCCGAGCGAGTTACAAACCGAATTAAGAAGTAGTAATTTTATCTATTTCTGTATACAAAATATTCATTAAATTTCCGAGATGAATCCATAAAAAATAACTATATTAAATTTTAAATTGATATAGGTTCACCTCAAAGAAATCGTAACTGAAAAAATTCATTTTTAATACATTTAAGTGCTTAATTATTTTATCAAGCAAGGTTAAAATCCTTGAATTTAGTCTGATCAGTAGACTTGCACGGATTAGCTTTTATCTTTGACAGAAAAACCGTGACAAACAAAAAATAAAAAACGTTTTTATCTTTGAATAGTTATGAGGGTATGATTAAACTTACAAACCGTGAGATTGATAAGTTAGGAAGTTTTTTTGTTGTTGTAAATTCAAAACTTAGGTATACCAAGGACAAAAAAAACAAGAAATTAACAGTAAGTTTTAAATATGTCAAAAAATAATAATTATATTTTGCTTGAAACTTTAGATTTGTTGCTATATCTGGTTAAGCTCTTTGCCATTCAATTAAAAGAGGTTGTTTTATGAATCTACATAAATGATTTATGAAAATTTTCCTTGTGCTTTTGTTTTTAATTCAAGTTTTTTTTAAAAATTATAATGAATAAATCTTACGATATAGTTGTTATATGTATATGACAATTAAGAAGAAGTTTTGTGCGTAAATATTGTATTTGGAAAACAACTGAAAAAACAAAGTTTAATATTTATTTACTTTATAACTGCTGGCAAAACATTATATTCAAAACTATTAAAACACTAATTTGTACTTATTCTATAATTATTTATTAGAATCAACACAGGTTTTGGGAATCACGAGCATTTTTATACATATACATTATGTGGGGATTTTGTAATTAAGTTTTATTTTAGTCCTTTATTTACTTAATTTAAACCCGTAAAAATGGTTATGATAATTTAAAAAATGTCTATGTTCATTCAAACTCCAGCATGCTTTATGGAAATTATTTAATATCATTTTGTCATCAAACACGGCTATAACAACAAGTATCTAGTTCTGATTGAAAATTCTTGAAATATTCATAGATAACTGAAATGTAAACAAAAATAAAAAGTGTTTTTCATATAAAGTCAGATGTAAACAATACATATTTATTCAGAGATGGCAGTCAGAAAATAGCGTCTGTTCAAACGATGTTTTTTTAGCTCAATCATTGTTTCACGAAAAATAAATATTTATTTACTCCTCGTGATTGCCTTAACTTAAAAGAAAAAAATGCTAAATAAAAAAGCTCACCACCATAAACAACGAATTATTAATTCAAAATTTTGCCTGACAACGGTGATAAAAGCCCAACATTTTTCATTTTCCCGATTATTTTATTGAATTGTATTGTAAAATTTTACCAATACTTTTTAAACCATGTCCGCTCCCAATGTGGATCATATGAACTCCTAATGGAGTTTATTTCAACAGAAGTGTTTCTACGAGAACTGCTTGTTACTCAGTGGCTCAACCTCTCTTTTTCCAAAGAGAGTAGGGATAGAAGGATAGGGCTAAGACAGGATTAGTGGTAAGCTAATCGCTCTCGATACGCCCCGTTCATAGGATAGGATGAGGGGGGAATTCAAGACATCACATACATCCATGCCTTTAAACAGAAATTCATAAATCGATTGAAAATCAATTTATACAACGTTGACCACTCAACCACACAGGCTGGCCAATACTTCACAGTTAAAAAAATAAAATATGATAAAACCTACTTTTTATAAATGTCCACTCCTAATGGGAAGCATATGGCTCTCCTTATGGAGATATGTCAACAGAAGTTTGTTTTACGAGAACTGTTTTTTACTCAATTGTAGTAGTCTACGTCTACGTAGTACTTGAGAGTAGGGATGAATGGATAAGATTAAGACAAAACAAGTAGTTAGTTAATTGCTTTTTCTATGTTCATTTTTAAGATATAATAGATGAAATATAAGTCAAGACATCACATAGATCTATCCTTTAAAATATAAATCAATTTATAAAAACTGTCCATACTGGGATTCGAACCCGTGACCTCCGTAACCAGTGCCAATGACGTCACCCACTCGACCACGTAGCCAGCAATAATCCACAGCTGGTCGAAGTTATTTTATTTAATTTATATATTTAAACACTATTGGCTAATTGGACGTAAGTAAATTTAAAGTGAATTCATTAAAAAGCCCCAAAAAGTCCGTCTAGAATTCGCAGTCCCATCGCCAATATTTAATTCTCAGGTATCAGGCGAGTAGAACTTGGTAAGTCCCCGTTCTACGACAGAGTTATGTTCCGCCTACTCGATTCTGAGCGCCTGGTACAGCAGCAGCCGCCTACAAAATATTTGCTGAAACCTACATACAGTCAGTATGCAATTTCTAGCCGAGGCAAGTTGACGCATGTCCGGATGTTTTTCCGACACTGCCTTTCCTGCACACAGCGTTAGTCGCGAAAAAGTTTTTCAATTGATTTTGTCTTTAATAGTAGTATTAAAAGTGATGCGGAATATCAAATGTCAATGAACGGATATATTTAAATAATAATATAAATATAAAAGTGCTGATTTTATAGTAATATTACAATTCAAAGATAAAACAATGGTCTTTTCTACAAAATACTTTGCTTAAGTTCTCATCCTGTTTGAACAGTGTATAGAAAGAGATAACATATAAATTCCTTAACGATAAAGGAAAATATGATGTTTTGATTAGGGTGTGTAGTGGATTGAAGGATACTTTTTAAAAGGTAATTATCATATTTGTTCATCATTTTGATTATTATTTACATTTTTTTTGTTAACAAAAATTACGAAAATGTATATATACAATGTGTGTACATATTTTAATCGTTATGTTTCAGTAAATAAATAAATTGATCGTAAATAAACAGGCCTGTAAATTATTTTATTTTTAAATATATAAAAAAGTTACGCAATGTATTTCGTTATTTTATCATTTAAATTATATTCATTTGCTAATATGAAAAAGATTGTAAATTTAAAAAGAAGACACAACTTTTTATATTTCAAGATTTCACATAATAGTAAAAGTAAGCTTCGCTCAGCGATAAAGCATTTTGGATTAATTTATTTTTTATTTAATGTAAAATGAAATATTGTTAAAAAAAATATATAAACACATTTATATTTAACTAATTACGAAGAGTTAAATCGGTCCATAAAATTTATAGAATTGTGGAATTAATACGAAATATGTGTTTGGTTATAATATTGTACCTCTAGCTTTAAAACATTTAAGTCAAAAATATGGTCGAAAGGTTAAAAAAAACACTATTGACTCGTAAAAGACTTTCACGAGTCTAAATAAATTAGTGTTTGCTAAAAGAGACAAATTAAATTAGTAGTTTTCTATTTTTTTACATAAAAAAGAAATATCTAAATAAAAATGAGTATTTTTGGTCACATTTGCTGGGAAAAATAAAAATAAATAATAAGTCTTATCAAATGTATTATGGTAAAAAATTGAACAGTTGATTTATGTAAAAAGGTTTTAATTTTTAAATCTAAATATAATATAATATAAAAGTCATAGTTTAAAACAAGGGGTGCAATATATATAATATATGTTTTGTCTTTTCGTCAATAATAAATTAAATGATATTTTTTTTTTGTATATAAATACATATATGTCTCATATATTATACGTTGAATAACAAAACTATAAATGATGCCATTAAACCATGGATTTCCTTCTATTGTATCGTAAATAATTAATTCGTACTGGTATAATTACTAGTTTTTATCAACGTATCATTGTGTTCCGCCGAGAAATATTTTCTTGGAAAAGTAATTCGGTCTTAGGAAGGACTTTTCTTTTCACAAAAATATTATTTATTTTACTCTATGGCCAAAAAATCTCTTACTTTCAACAAAAAAAATATACATTTTTACATTCAACTCCCACTTTTATTTAATAAGATCAGGGACGGTTTTGCTCAAGACTAGAATTATCAACTGATCGTCGTGAGCGAAACCAGTCCTGATTTTACTAAATAAAAGTGAAAATTAGTACAAATGTATATTTTATTTGTTGAATATAATGCCTTCTCACTAAGAATTGACAGTGAAAAAAAGAAATTTCTTGTTGATAGTTAGTTTCTGTAGTTTTAAAACCCTGATGGCAAACTGAAAACTGGATTTAAAATATATTCATGAAAGTTTTTAACTTTGTTGCATTTTATTTATAGCAAATTTGTGGTAACTAATACACTTGCAGTGGAACAAAACGTTGAAAAATCAGTGTAATGCTATTTGAAAATACGTATTTTACCATGAAAGGTGGTTCATCATACTTTATTTGAATCTGAATGGTGTAAGCAATTGGTTAGTAGTAGGAAATCCAATTCCGGGATCCCGTTCAATTTTTTTATCCCGAAATCCCGGAATTGACACGAAATTGGCAAATCGAGAATGTCAAATTCCTCGGTGAGCTAAAAAAAAACGAGTTTCTGAGACAATCTAGGCAAAAGTACCAAATCGAGGATTTCAAATTCCTCGGTGAGCTAAAAAAAAGATGTTCTGTGACAATCTGAGGAAAAAGTATACCAAATCGAGAATTTCAAATTCGAGGTTTGGAGATAATCCGGGGGAAAAGTATAGAGAATTGAGGATTTCAAATTCTTCGGTGAGCTAAATCCAATCCCGGGATTGAAAATTAATCAATCCCAAAAATCCGGGGTTGGAAAAAAGCTCCGGGATTGGATACCTTAGTTAGTAGTGAGAAAGCAATAATGCTTTGATGTAGAGAAAATATACGTATTTAAAGCATTTGAAAACCACGTAGAATTATGAAGATTAAGAATATCTGGATAATCTAACAAAAACACTATGAACGTTGGTTTGAATCGAGCGTGAGTCATGATAAATGCTTTTTCGTGACAGATTATGGGTAAAATAATTTCAGATAAAGCAGTTGATTTTCCCACCACCACCCGTTATGCGTATGGAACTGCTGTTTCGCGGCCGCCATCTATATCGAATAATAAAAACGAAATCAATCTTCTTACTCATCGCCTGATAAAGACATCCAAGAGGCATATATATTAACTGTGCATTTATTTGCTTAAGAATAGATAAAAAGTAAGTAAAGTTTCAGTGATATTAAGTATCATGTGTATACTGAGAAACCCCCGTGGCAAAAGAGCCTCATATACTACGCCTTGAAACAAAAGAGCCATCAAGAATATCACGTTCCCTATTATGTGATGTTGCAAATTTATCAAACGCCTTAAAGTTGGCCATGGTTGAGATCAGGTCAGCGTGGCCTGTTGGGCCAGTGTGAGAGCGGACCGCAACAAGCAGCTCTTCTCATTAGCCATTCATCACAAAACAGTCCCTCAGAACGTTTATTTCAGATGTATCGTAATAATCGTTATGCATATTGAAAAACGTTCAGAAAAACGAAAAAACTCGTGTTTCTATGCTATATTAGTTTTTTAGCAAACGAAAATCTTATATTGACAATGATTTGAAAAAACTAAATAATATTTTTTTTCAAACACTTAATCATAAAGTATGAAATGTATAAATATATTTTTCAATATAAGTAAGGATGTTAGAGTGGATTCGAGGATGCATTTTATATCTCTTCTTAGCCAGTATATATAGTTAAATTAATATAAGTTTAACAATAGTTCTGATGAAGCCATTTGCCTAAATTGCTATTAATCGTATATAGAATAATATTTATAAAACTAAAATACTTTGAATTTTGTTCACCTTATTACAATGGAGTTAATGCCAATTCAATCAATACAAATATTTGTTTACCAAATAACCGTCGATTCCATAAAAAAATAAGACGAGAGAGCTGTTAAAATGATCTTTTCCATTATGTTAAAATTTTCAAAAATCAAAATCGAATAAGTGAGGATTTTTTTAAAGCATCATATAAATTATTCTGAATCATTATTAGTTTAATTAATAACAAAATTTACAGTGCTTATTTTTTATTATTGCTCAGAAATTATTAAATATTTATTATAACTGAGCCCATTGTTCGATTGTTTTATAACTGTCGTAAAACTTATGGCTGATTTTTAATCAACACTAATATACCGGGGTGTTAAAAATAAATGCGCACAATTTCGTAGTGACAGCCAAAACACCTTTCATTGCTAAAGATGTTAATTGGTTTGCTTAAAAGTATATCGATAAAAACTGTATTTTTTTAAAAAGTTTTAATTGTTTGATTTTTTTAAAAATATTAAATGTATTGAAGACTCATAGTAGTTTTAAAAGGTTTGTGGCCTTTTATAAAATTAAAATTAAATATATTTCGATAAAGGTATCAATAATACGTTTATTTGAGTAAAGTATATTTAATATTGTTACTAAATACATTATTGTGTTTGGTGGAAAATATTAAAGTTCCACTATCGTTGTGTTCATATTCAATTAATGAAATGAGCTATGAATATGAGTCTACCGCTGTGAACATGAGTCTAGTTGGCTAAAGCTTGTTCTACCAATCAGGTGACTTAAGATGTGGGTGTTTGTTATGACAATTATCATCAAGTTATTACCTATGAAGAATTATCATAGAGTTTTTCTCGTATGATCTTTGAAATATTTGGCGCATTGTAATTTTTTTTAACTAACAAAAAGTAAAAAAAATGTATGAAAATACAATTTCAGAAACGATTATGTTATACTATCTCGATACTAAGCAAGTGTTTCCAATTTGTAATGAAAAAAAAACAAAGGTATTCGTATATTTTTATGACCGTCTGAAGAAGTGTAAAAGTATCGCCTTATAGATTATATTTGATTTAATTAGTCAAAGAAAGTTCGCATAGACGCCAATTCACGACAGACAATTTTATGCGTTCAATGACTGCATTTTTTCATTCATTTGTATTTTCCTTCCCATCATATTCATTTTTGTTTTTAACAAAAAGGCAGAAAAAAGAATTGGAATAATTCTCATTTATTGTGAGCGTATCAAGTAACTTCAAAGAGCTCCTTAAGCAAACCCACAGTTTCCTCCTTATTTTTACTTGAAGAGTGTGTACAAACGGATTCTTTATATCACATTCCCTTGAGTATTTATGACAAGTATTAAATAACTTAAGATTTTGTATGCTAAAGGCTATAGTTTGAAGGAAAAAAAGAAAGAAAACAACTCTCACGGATACTGATTGGTTGGTTTTCAGTTTTTAGTTTTTTTTTTAAACAGATAAGAATATGGATAACAATTATCCGCGATACAATGTAATATGTATGTAAATTTTAAGCGTGTGTCATAGATTTTTTTCCACAGTTTCTTCGTACAATACATTGACAAGAGAATTTTGAACATTTTTGTAATAATTTTGTAAAATTACCAGATATTTAGCAATATGTAGTTATTGTTATGAATACAGTAAGGAAGGATTCATTAAAGGACACCCGCGGGATGGGAAATAATATTTTCAAAATCTTATTTTGTTTAATAGTGCTTCAATCGTATTGTATACAATACAAATTATATCAATTATTAATGTAACCGAGCCAACAAAAATCCTTTGTACAATTTATGTATTAAGTGGATTATACATATAAATTTTCATTTTTTTTAACAATAACGCGTCGATTATGATCCATTTGAAAACAAAATATATAATATTGGAAAATTTGTTTTGGTTTCATCAAATTTCTTTTTTATTTTATTTGTGTGCACATCTTCGCATCATTTAATTGTGCCTTTTAAAGATATTTTTTGTACACATACTAAAAATCGAATAATTTTAAATTACTTAAACTTTGTAGTCGTTTTTATACGTAAACATTTTTATGTTTTTCATAAACTTAGAAATGAGTCAATATAATAAATGTTATTACGACTGCTCATAAAACTGCATACAGACACCATACAACTTAAAACCTGCCAACACACGTGTATTACGAGGTCGCCTTTATGTAAAAAAATAGTCAATTTATGTTGCGAGTGGGAAATACCGACGTAAAAAAAATGTTAGTTGGAGACCAAAAAAGAATAATAATCAGTTAATCTTGTAAAATAGCTTAAAAGGTTCTCAATCTACATTAAAATGTCAGTAAACTTAGTTAATTTTTTAGTATTTCACACGTGAAAATGGATGCTTAACGTATATGAATTCATGTGCCGGGTCTGTGGCTCTAGGCCAGCGTCGTCGGCTTTAGTGATTGATCTCACGAATTCAAGGCTCGATATGAACAGGATTTTTCAATCGATTTTCGATTGAAGGCATATTTGTGTATTACGTCTAAAAATTCTCTCTCACCATTCTTAATCTAAAATTATGGGTCGTAGCGCGAGTAACTTTTAACCCTTTGTGATGTTGTAGCCCCTATCCTTTTATTTTTATTATCTACGAAAAAAAGAGGTTGAGGAAAATTTTTGTTGAAATAACTCAATAAAAATATCATTTACTTCACATTGGGAGCGGACGTGCATTAATAAAATTAGCGAAACTGCAAATATTACACTAAAATAAAGGAATAACGGGTGTTTAAAATTGAAGTTTCACTGTTATATAATGTTATAGCGAAAAAAAATATCTCGTATTATCAGCTACTTGTTATGTTATGGATGTATTAAATTTGGATCTCTGTATTTATCACCTATACATTGTGAGTTCATCGATTCGTGATTTCACTAGTTTTGTGTAATTAGTTTAATTGGTAAATTAATAGATTATGTCAATAAACGATTCGGCAATATGTGGTAAAATTAAACAGTTATTAGTGTGTGCTTGCTCTACATATTATAATATTATTACTACTAAGCAGAATTTTAGATTAAAATATTTATATATATTAACTTATATTGGTACATTGATTACCCTCGGTCTATGGCAAAGGGTTCGATTTAGGTCAGATTTACCGATATCTTGTTTATACTGATAATTTTAAGACTTACAAGTTGATATTAAATGATTTCTGTGATATAATAGGTTTAAGGTTATATGGTCCAAGTTAAAGAGATAAAATATATAAATAACGGCTTTTATTTTTATAGATATTCACTGTTTGTTATGACAATTTTTACAACGATACGTTATATTTATAAATAGTAATTTTTATTTTGGTTTTTAAACCACTTCCAACATGTTTGTGTAATTTTCTAGTTGAATTTAGCTGTTTTATGTAAATTATTAGTAATCATCGTAACTGCGTAAATACTCAAATTGGTATTCAAATGCTCGCATTGGATACGTCAATAGTATACTACCGTCGATTATTTTTGGGAGCCTTGTTTATGATTCATAAAACGTCAAAACACACTTCATCAAAATGCGCATATTTACTACAATACAATTTCCATAAATTACTTCCTGACGAGGAATGTATACGATACGTTGTTCATTAAAAAAATGCATTTTAACAGATATCTACAATATTTTGCGACAGCGTGTTATTAGATGGGTGGAAAATGGTGTTGTATAATATTTGCAGGGATGTTAACTCTAGTGCGAGGGTAGTGTTTGCTGTAGCGTTGTCTGCTACCCTCGATAACGAAGATAATAATTTTACATTTTAATACAATGACCTACTCGTTTTGATCAGATAATTGTAATAACTATTAATTCTGGAATTATTTTTTTTACACTACACCTAATTCGAATGCGTCAATATATTTTTAAATTTTGAAAAAAAGTACGAGCTAAACTTAATGAAAAATGAGATCACGTACACTTACAATCAAGATCGTGAATTGAAATTTAAAAAATAATAATAAAATACTTACATTTCCAGGATTCTAGTCCAGAACAGCCTGATTACAAGAGCAAAGTATTTTTCACTAGATCACAGAAGTTTCTCATAAAAGATGTTTAAGTTTATAATATACTGAATTATAAAAACAAAAAATATGTTGTAAATAAAACTTGCTTATTCGCAAAAGAAGCACAACATAGAGTAGGACGATATAAAGCGTTGATAAAACCAAAAATTAAATTTTTGTACATTCCTACACTCCTTTGTCACTATCATCTCAGGTTTTACCTTACGGCATCTCCAAACGTTCAAGTGCACGAAAAAACATGAACTGACTTCTGAACTTGAATGAAAATTTGTTCAGCGCTAAACCAGTGGAATTATATAGTCTTATTATAAGAATGTATTTCGCACTGAAGTAGAAAAACATTCTTATAATAAGACACACATGCAATAATGTTAGATTTTAGAGTATATGTTTCAATTATTTCCAACCCGAAAAATAAAAAAATCTACATTTAAAAATGTAATTTTGTGAGTAAGATTTTTTGAAGGCCCATTTGTAGTCTTATAATGATAATCTAACGTTATTTAGCAAACTGCTTT
Source organism: Himalopsyche tibetana (assembly GCA_030503985.1). Lineage (NCBI taxonomy): Eukaryota > Metazoa > Arthropoda > Insecta > Trichoptera > Rhyacophilidae > Himalopsyche > Himalopsyche tibetana. Next base: position 2,760,030 of record JAPJYX010000009.1, on the reverse strand, counting down.
TTTCATCCCTTTCGCTTTCGCTAAGTAATTAAATTTATGAAGGGTTTTGGGTTTCTTGAGTTTTGTGTTGTATAAAATGTTTTTTGGTGGGTTTTGGCTGCGGTCTGGGTAATTGTATTCCAACGCTTACGAGATATTGCCATTCCCTTAAATGCGACTGACTTTGAATCACACTTATTTAATATTAAAGTTTTTTTATCTATCAGGAAGATAAATAATTTTTTTTTTCAGTTGTATCATATTAGATTAATATCATGTCCGTTTGAAAGTTTCCGTTTTATTTAAAAAACAACAACTGCCATTCACAACGAATATTTCCCCAACAACTTTGGTTAACGTCGTTGGCTTAAAAACGGAAGACAGTTTTTATAGATTGTTTTTTTAATCGATTGATGGTTTTCTGTTTGGATGTATGTGATCTCCTGAATTCCTTTCTCCCCGTCATTCTATTCAAGAAACTGGTGTAGCGAGAGTGATTACATAACCACAGGTGGTGTCTCAGCTATATACTTCTATCCCTACTGTCTTTGAAAAAAAAGAGAGGTTGAGCAACTGAGTAAATAACAAGTAGTTCTCGTAAAAACTCTATTGAGGAGATAAACTCCATTAGTAGTCTAAATGATTCAAATTGGGAGTGGAGGAAGCTACAAAAAAATAATAAAAAAATACTTGAATCGATTTTTTGTCAATTAATAAACTATTTTAAAAGAGGTGTTTTTAAATTTATTGTATGATAAATTCAGGTCAAGCTGTTATTCAATAGTATCCACAGATAACTAAGACACATAGTAAATTCCTTTTTTCAACGACATATGCAATTTTAAGAGCGATATAATACACCGCATAATGTTTTCAGGTCGTTTAGTTTTAGTTTAACACTCCTCTTTATGTAAATTGAAAATAGTAGTAAAAAAATGAAACTTACCATCTATGAACTTAAAAGCAAAATTTAATTATTGTAAAAGCTTTAGTTATAATTTTATTCTTATAACGGTTATATTTTCCACAGGGTGCACTGAACAACGCCAGCTAAGTGGCAGTCTGTGCGCTTGACAATAATTTTCTTTATGTTTCACTTCACTGAAGCATATCTCACACTCTCGTAACAGAATATTTGTACCCATAAAAAACTACCACAGGACATTTTTTTACATAGAACTTTTGAAAGAAAGAAGAAGCATTTAAAATTATCAAACCAAAGAAAGTACTTAACATAATTCAGCTGCTCCAAATCGTAAATACAGTAAGAATCAATTTTCGTATGATTGTATTTTGCATATTCTGTAAATAAACATTGATTTCTTAAACAAACAATTCAATTACATATTTTTTAAATTTTAATTTAAAGTTGACAAAAATTCTTGAATCTCTTAATTACCCATTTTTTTGGGCAATGATCTCAAGCTTGTGAATCTCAAGATCTCGGTGTCACAAAAAAGGTCTAGGATTGGATGCTCTAGTGTCTACAAATTTCCTACAATCCTTCAATTTAATAATGAGGCGTTGCAAGAGCAATAAGCTAATCACCAGACCTGTCCGAGCTCTTTCGTTTCTATCCCCACTCTCGTTGAAAACTGCTGTTGAGATATTTTTATTAGATGCCATATGATCCACAACGGTAGCAGATATAAATACATCAAACATACAAAAATAATAATGCTAAATGTGGTGTGACTAAGCGCACGTCATGTAATTTGACAAAACGCACTAAAATTGCTATGGCTGCTGTATGATTAATTTTACCTTTTCCGGTTCTAAGCTCAAGAAATGCGACCCCAATACCAACATTTTCTTAAGTATCTATTTTAATATGGGTGATACAATGTTTATAATAAAGGTTTTCTTATATCATAGTTTTTTGGACCTTTTGTAGTTTATATAAGTATGCGATAACGCGATAACGCTATTAGGCGATAAGCACCCGCGATAAAGATCGTTCGTAAGATAGCTGAGAACACTCGTCAGTTGTCAATTCATATGTGTGCTGGGATGACGTCTTTTTTACGCGCAACTTAAAATATGATTACTTATTAAAAAACCACGGATTTTTATAAAAAAAAATGTATGAGGAATGATGCAGAGAGATTTTTTAAAGCCCTTAAACTATTTTTTTTGAAATTCGTAAGAATAAGGCCAATAATGAGGAAACCACTGAGGTCAAAAAAGAACCCCATCGGCAGAGACGTATTTTTCTAGTCTCCGAGCCAAGAGAGTTAATCAAGCGCATAATATTATTGGAGAGCGTAGGTTACATGTGAAAAATATATGGTTTTGACATTAAATTTAGTCTGTTTTTTTCGATATCTTATTGTACTTTCAAAACATTGTGTTCTTCAATAAATAGACCTCATCTTCATCGAAAATAAAACATCTGCTATAAAATTAACTGTCATCCGTGATTAATTGAGCAACTCTTTTCATTACAAAATCAATTAATGCTTTTTGGATAGTATTTATAGGCTAAAATGTGTGAACCTTTTTATTTTAGCAACCGAAACGGTGGTTTTAGTTGAATTACTTTCAACAAGAACGGGAAAAAAGTCCAAAATGTCCATTTATTTTACATGCGAAAGCGTTCAAAGCAATCTTGTGATTTAAATAGGGTGAAAGGATGTGGTTAAGCTGAAGCGAACTGAAAAAAGGTTTGCTTGCCGAAACAATAGTCGTAAAGCATAAGGAATGCTGAACTTCAACATTTTTCCAATTTAGTAGGATACTCTAGAAAAAAAGCGTTTATTACTCTAACTGGGAAACATAAGAATTGTAATATGTAAATATGTGTTGCCCTTTTATTGTAAACGTGTGAAGTATGATATTTTATTTAGAGTTGATCTTGTTGCAATCGGTTTTGCCGAGTGTTTATAATCGATAATACACGTGAGTTGCATAGAAAGCAGTGCAGATGGAAATTCATCTCACCTGATGCTTTTAAAATTAAAACTTAATGTTTACAAAAAGATATATGGGAAAATGTTTATTAGTATAAGATAACCCGAAGTACATAACAGTTAAGTGGAATAAAAAATATAATTAAGTTTTAAGTAAATCACTTATTTAGTTTTTTTTACTATTCATCTGTATCAATAAGTTATTCTTTTTGTATCTTGGTCAATCAATTAGTATTGTTTCTGAAATAACAGCCAATCACAATATTTAGTAAATATGTGTTGGTTTTTGAAAAGGAACAATAAGTTGTTCACTTTGATTTTCGAATAGTATAATTTTAGTCTTTTAAAGTTCTAATGATTTTCAAAAGGTTTCGTTAAAGTAACTAAAAATATGGATCAACGCTTTAAAAGGAGTTGTCACTATCGTAGTTAGTTAAGGTTCGCGACTGCTTTATAAAAGACGAAAAAATCCATACTTTGTGAAAAAATTTAACGGCTTGGAGTTTGGAGGATATCATTATTGCTGAAAAAATTAATTTTATCGTTTTATTATGCAATCACAATAAAATTTTGCTGGCCATTTTAACAAGCACAGCAGTAAAATTTTGAAATTTTAAGAGGAATTAAATTAATATATTGTAGATTCTCAAAATAAAGAAATCAGAACAAGGTTTATTTACGTAATTTTAAATAACCAATTTCAGTTTTTTTACCAGATAATATAAAAAAAAGTTAACAATTTAGAATATTAAAAAAAGCTTCCACAAAACTAGCACGCAATTCGACAAAAAACCATTGATATACTAACATTTTATATAATTTCAATAGCAAGTAAGGGTCTCTCAAATAAAAAATCCTAGAAGCTGTTTTTTGATTACTTGATTTAAAACGATATAATTGGTAGATAAATAAAAAGAAGTCATTGTATAATAAGTTTCTCTTATAAAGATTTTGAAGTAATTGATATGTCAACTTCGTTTTAACTATATTTATCAGTACGCCCAAACCAACATAGACTTTTGTTAAAAAAATGTTTGTTGAAAAGAAATTTATATTTTGTATAAAAAGGTTCAGGATAATGTATTCAGTAAACACTTTAACAGAATACAAACAATGCTCTTGTTAATCTAAGATGTAGTGTGTTTGATAAACCAATTTGAAAACTGATGTTTGACTAACGTGAAATGTAGTAGAGACTATATAAATTTTATAATTGTTGTGTTTGTTACAATTTTTTCAAAACTTGGATTTAGGATTCCAATATTAAAATATACGATTGAAACATATTTTCTATATCACATTAAGAAAAGCTAAAGATTTTTTTTAGCTATTTTCTAAAGAAAGCCTTTCCTTAAAAATTGATGTTCAATAATTTCTTTAATAAAATATGACGTAGGGTACTTAATATCATGCAGTAGTTTCGAAATGTTTGTTCATAGAAAATATATTAAGGAAGTTGTACTGGCTATATTGAAACTGGAAAGTACACCAAAACAGTTTCACTGCAAAATAATGTGTTGTTTGATTTATGTCTTGAATAATATGAAAACTTTTGGTATTGAACTGGTAAAGAACCTTTGAATCATAAAATTTTCATTGATTGTATTATTTCATTTAGTTGACAAAGAATTTAATAATAATAATAAAAATAATTTCCCATGTATTATCTTTTTACATCAAACTCGTATTTATTGCAATTAAACCATACTAATGTATTGCAATCAATACTTTCTAATTCGTTTATTAATTATGAGATCTAAAATTATTTTACTGATGAAGTTTAATCAAAAAATGATATTAAACTAGTTATTGTGTTGTGGATATATTATTACTAAAACACTTAATTTAAATTCAATGTTGTTTCAACTTAATTTCATACATATATTTTACAATTTAAGATTTCGACTGAAGGTGCTTGGTGGAATTTCAATATTAAATTTGAATCGTTCAAACTATGTACATTCTCACAAATTTTGTCACTAACGACCCGGGTTTCGCCTTTCGGCATCTTCAGGCATTCAAGTGCACGGATGAACTTGAACTGACGCTTAGCAAATAAAAGTTTCGTGCTTATATAAGATACAAATGCATCACTGAGTCCAAAGCCATTGCTGGCGAAAAGGATGAGCTCATGGGAATGCCGACAGATTTGTGTAGTGAGCAGTTTCAAGAATTATATAATCTGTTTGTCGGCAAAGGTTTTATGATTATATGATTTTATGGTTATATAGGGTATAGAAGAGGAGATGTGGGAAAATTTGTTATTTCGTTTAAAATCGGAAGACTTTGCAACTGTGCTTTATTGATTTCTAAAATTTCTTGGAAAAAGAGCTTATGACTGTCCGTATTTGGGTGTAACATTTTTATCCCTTGTTCCTGATTGAACACGTGTCCTTCCGAAATTAAGTGATTAGCAAAAGTAGACGTGTCTTTTTTCAATCTAAAGGCTGCCATATGTTCTAAAACTCGGATGTTCAATGTTCTTTCTGTTTTGCCGATATAAAACTTTGTACAACAAGAGCATTGCAATCTATAAATCCCGGATTTATTTAAGTAATGTATTTTATCTTTATTATTAATTAATAATTTGCCTAAAGAATTTTTACAGTAAAAAGCAGGTCTAACACTATCAGCTAGCTGTTTTTTAATTTTGAGACTTGTATTTCCTAAAAAAATGATTCTACGCCAATACCTAGTATGATCTATGTCCTTTGACACTATACCTTTAATACTAGGTATTGGCGTAGAATCATTTTTTTAGGAAATACAAGTCTCAAAATTAAAAAACAGCTAGCTGATAGTGTTAGACCTGCTTTTTACTGTAAAAATTCTTTAGGCAAATTATTAATTAATAATAAAGATAAAATACATTACTTAAATAAATCCGGGATTTATAGATTGCAATGCTCTTGTTGTACAAAGTTTTATATCGGCAAAACAGAAAGAACATTGAACATCCGAGTTTTAGAACATATGGCAGCCTTTAGATTGAAAAAAGACACGTCTACTTTTGCTAATCACTTAATTTCGGAAGGACACGTGTTCAATCAGGAACAAGGGATAAAAATGTTACACCCAAATACGGACAGTCATAAGCTCTTTTTCCAAGAAATTTTAGAAATCAATAAAGCACAGTTGCAAAGTCTTCCGATTTTAAACGAAATAACAAATTTTCCCACATCTCCTCTTCTATACCCTATATAACCATAAAATCATATAATCATAAAACCTTTGCCGACAAACAGATTATATAATTCTTGAAACTGCTCACTACACAAATCTGTCGGCATTCCCATGAGCTCATCCTTTTCGCCAGCAATGGCTTTGGACTCAGTGATGCATTTGTATCTTATATAAGCACGAAACTTTTATTTGCTAAGCGTCAGTTCAAGTTCATCCATGCACTTGAATGCCTGAAGATGCCGAAAGGCGAAACCCGGGTCGTTAGTGACAAAATTTGTGAGAATGTACATAGTTTGAACGATTCAAATTTCATATATTTTACACTTTATACATAAATCACTTAATCTTATTATTCAAAATAATAACGAACTGAGTATCGAGAAGTGTCTACATGGCTGTCAACTTTTCGATTTGAACTCTCAATTTGAACTGGCGAGAAAGGAGAAGGATATCGGTTTAGTTGAAAGGTTTATTTTCACAGGTTGTCATCGATAATTTAACATATCACTCTATGCTATAATGTTTTGTATACATAATAATTGAAAAGATTTAGTTTTTCAAAACAACTATTTCTTTTTCGCTTATAATAATAAGATCTTATGGCACATAAATATTGACATTATTTAAAGCAGGTCTGGCCAACTCACAAAGTGCATAGATTATGTTGACGTGTTTGATTTTTTGTTGGTTCAATATGCGTTTTCTTTTCACATCTGTTTGTAGTATTGTGTTTTTTTTACAATTACACAGATTAAATGCTTTCAGATTACCATAAAAATTATTTATTGTACTCACAAAAGTATCAACAATAATTTGTTGTAATATTTTTTTTTTGTCAAATGTATATTATGTTTGTGCGGCTCTTGAGGAAATTGTAGGCCGTCAATCTGGCCCGGGTCCAATTTGGGTTGGTCAAACCTGATTAAAAGCAAACAAAAAATAGAAGCAGTAATAATGAAATCAACTTACTTAATGGGACACGCATCATACTCAATGCATTTTAATGCACGTCAAGTTCGCGTTGTATATTTAGATTTATGGGTTTTGAATGTTTTTGCGTAACTTTACTGAATTGAAGATAAAATTCAAATGCATTACTAAACAGTAATAACACAAATAAAAAATATATTACCCTCGTGAGAGTTGAAAACTGGATAGAAAAAATTACGATTGTTTGAACTCACGGGGTATAAAAGTTGTTTATAGTGACGTTCTGGGAGCGGAGGAAAATCTGATGATATTTTAAAAAGTGAACAACTGGCCCCAGATACTGATCAACGTTTAATGAATTTAAATAAATTTGCTAAAGTACGGCGAAGGTATAAAGTTGCGGTGAATAATTATTTCGTAAAGCACATTATTTTTTATCAATGCGTAGAAGAACATTGTAATTGGCATTTAATCTGCGCTAATTTTGGTACGAAATGTTGCATGTATTGTAACATACGAACATATTTAGATATAAACAATGTACGTATTTTTTTTGAGCGAATTTCATTTATTGTGAGAAATATTTTATTTAAATACACGATGTTACACCCGAAGAATAAATCAATATGTACTAATGAAAAGCAATTAAGACAAACATTATTTATGAATAATCAATAAGTTGCAAGCAGTTGGTAGAAAACGAAAAACTCTCAGGCTTACGAAATTGTTTATTAGGGATTTGCAATCAACAAATAAATCTACGTTACACAACAATATTTACAAATAGAATTTACATTATAACAATTTATACTCGGCTTATTTTAAAATAATTAAGTAAACTAAAATTTTAAATTGTCTACCAGTTGTCATCAGAAAAAGGTCTCTTGGTAATTCGCGCAACTTGTAAAATAGGCCAACGACAATATCGCAGTTTTTCTAAGTTGTACATCTTTTGGGACAAATATTGTAGGAGATAAAGTAAACATACGCTAAAATTTTACTTTATTTTCGACAATAATTGTCCCCAAAGGTCTAATTTTAGTTAAACTGCGATATCTCGTAAATGAAAAAATAACGCCCGTATGTTAATATGCAATGCGTTTTTCATAATTTCGTTACAATAAAATAACACAATGTTTTATCTATTTTTTTAAAATACTTTTTGTAAAATGTAGGTGGTCGAATTATATTTATAATTTTACAATTAAAAATAATAAAACAAAAGAAAAAGAATGTTAGATTATGCCGCTGAGAAATGTTGTTGTGCTAATAACAAATGATATAAATTTATAAAATCCAAAGTGAACTACAGGGAACAATATTATGTCAACTTTAAGAACAAGCTTTAAACTTGCGAGCTTTAATTTAATTTTATGAAAACTTTATGACAACACCGTTAACTACGCTAAATATCTTTACATTATAGAATAAGCAGTATAATACTTTCGTTATAAAGTTGTAGTGGATTTAAATTGAGTGAGACTTTTGTTATATAGCTGATGATAATAATTTCCAAAAACCAATTGGTAAAATTATATAAATATCAATTGAAACGGACAAGTTGTCCAGGACTAAGAAACTATGATGATAGAGGGCCAAAAGTTTCAGAAGCGACCAAAATAGATTCGTAAAATGATATGAGAAAACCTTAATTAGAAGTAGCACGTGACAAAGCTGTGGTAAACAAACTTAAACACAAAACCTTCCTTCTGAATGCTTTCTTTCCAACATTATTGAGAGGCTTAAATGATTTTGACTGACTTACCAATAAGATTTTGTTTCTCAAATAACATTCAATCATAATTAAAAAGTGCCCGTGAGAAATCTAGAAAAAAAATAATAAACTAATAAAACTCTTTTTTGCACAAATTCCTCATGTATTTATTTGAATCAAAACCAGTTTTACTCACTTAGAGCATTTCTTCACTATAATATAATCAAACACTAAACTACTCTGTTGTAATAATTTCACATTTGCTTAGTATAATTGGACCAGTTTTACTCGTCACGAGCATTATAAACTAATAATTATCGTGATGAAGAAAAAAATCCTGATCATATTAACTAAATAAGTAATTTAATGCCTTCTCACTCACCAAGTATTGTGACAGAGAGTACCTTAAAAATAATAAAAGTTGTTAGATAAATATAATTCGAAAATTTCTTATGTTGGACACTGACACAGAATAAACTGTCAATTCTCTGAAGAAATGCATGTTTTTTTACATAAATAATGATCATTGCCATTTTTAATCGATATATTCCAATATACTTTCAAACAGTCCAAAATTTTCGTAGTAAAGATCACTATAAAATGCGGTAATAGTTCAATAGATCTTGAAATGATTATATTTTAATATTTATTATAGTAACTCGACTATTTTGAAAATAACATAATAAACGCTTTGGCCGTCGATCAAATGTTAGTAATATATATATGGTAGTATGAATGAAGCTTTTTGCAATACTTAACCGATTACATTACAATAGCTATTAAGTCTTATATATAATATAAAAATATATAATGTTAATGCATAAGCAAAGCCTCAAATATTCTAAGATTTAGAATTATCACTTGAGATCAGCTTAAAGAGTAAACGAACCGCTAGCAAGCTTGTAAAATGTTAAAATGCTAGTATAAAACTTTTCAAGATTTCAAAATTAAGACGCATATTATCGCTCTTACCCCTAGACTACACAAGTTGAATAAAAGTAGTTGAATGATCTTTAATCTTGAAACATTTCAAGAATAAAAATAAATTCAGCACGTCTTAAGTGTTAGACTCATAACCATTTTTCGTAAAAATACATTTTGTTTTACTATAACTAAGTAAAGCAAATAGCTTTTTGAAAATGGAAAGCTAAAAATTCTTGTGAAAGTATTATACTATACTTACCTAAAATAGTCTACAAATAGCTTTTAATTAATCAATGGAGAATGAATTGTTTTACTTTAATTATAAATTATTGAAAATATTTCAATTTGAGTTACGGTTTACCCATCCCTGACCTAAATATTAAATTAACATTTACAAATATCGCGGGTTTCAAAAAGGAAAATTTTGACTTACATCTGAATTCTTGTAAAAACTTTATTCGTGTAATGAACTCAAATTAATATAATTTAAGAAATAATGTATAATATTAAATTATTTATCGATTTGAAGACCTTGAATTTCTACGCAAGAAAATAATATTAAAAATATGAAAAATATTATTATGTTAAATGCGACTCTTTGAACGTTGAACTGTATCGTATATTTTAATTTTATTTGTTTTTGCCTTTGACATGTTTCATCTGTAAGAATATTCAAAGTTATTTTGAAATAATATGACATCAAAAAAGACTTTTTTTTCAAACACGATATTAAGAAAACTTCTTCTCATATCAAACATTGTCTCTCAAGTCTCAAACATAAAATTCTCAACTCAAACGTGAAACTTCACAAGATAAAGAAGTTTCTATTTCTTAAAAAGGATACTTAAATTAAACTACATTAAAATCTATTTGTTTTATCGTACGTAAGCCGTCTATGCTTTTATTAGACTGACGTAGTTACTTGTATAAAATATACATATTGTAAGAAAATGATTTGGAACTAAACTATTTCACTAACATCCACCCACTGGGTGTAGAATGTAGATTGAAGAACGGGGCTAGGAGAAATTTAGTAGTGAGCTTACAGTCCCTCTACTTGTAGAATAGGATAAGTGGACTCATCTTCTGAAAATATAAAGCTGCTCGTGTTGGGACTCGAACCCATCAGCACCGTCACCAAAGCTAACGGCATCGACGAATTGGATAATGATAAAAAAATAATAGACAAACTAATTTTCGGCTAAAAAAAATTAAAATTTTCACTCCAGAAAAAAACTACCTTTTAAAATACAATAAAATATCATTTTAGTTTGTTTTGTAAGCTGTTTTTATCAAATTCAAGATGTATCAAAGTTTAAAGAGAATCGTATTATGACTTTTCTGTAACTTTGCCGTAAAATCTGTGTACTTACCTGATTAAAAGCTTTCCTTTAAGCCGATCAACGTATGTATCCCTCTCTATGTTCACATTTTAAATTAAGTAATTATATAGACCTACACAAAAGTCTTAATAAGTTTAATAGGATGTTAAAATTTTATTGCGCGATGTTATTTAATGTTATAAAACATTTCGGTTTAAATTGTGTAAGTTTTTCTTTTACTAGTTAAACTGATAGGAACTCTCATTCAAGTATATTTAAGTCAAAGCTGTAGTAAAAACTTTTTGATTAAATTGCAATTTAAAGTAATAGTTTTATAACAAGTTTGAAGTATTTTTTACGATGGATTCATAAATAAACTTCGAGCAAAGGGCTTAAACTTCAATTATAGTCGTGTTTAAATTCAGTCAAGGAGCTCAAAACTACTGTACCGTTTATCGTCTTATTGACGAGTAAAACTTACATAAACTATGTTAATTTATAAATGATTTAATTTGTATAAATTTTCTCAATAAAAATAAGATATTTTAGTTCATAAGAACATTACAAAAAAGATAATGTTAAGTAATGATGGACGAAAAAATTCCAAAGTTAACAATATTATTAACAATAAACAATGATTTATTTTTTTCATAGATCAGCACAATTTTTTTAGTTATTTTATTTTCAAAACTTATACTTAATATTTTCGATGGATTCAGCGGTAACCTAAAAATTAAAATTGATAACTTTGTTATTCCAGTTGTTGTTTTACAAATTGTGACAAGCGTTTCTCCAAGCGTATAAAAAGCAGTAGTTTTCAGAATTTGCGAATAATTTGATAGAACATAAAAATACAATGTTGAAATCCTCCATCCAATAAATAATAAAAGGTTAAAAATAAATAAGTTTAGCCATTGATAGAAAGAAAACATTAGTAAATAACATTTTAATTAAGAATGGCGTATCATCATTGTTCAATTTGTTTCCATTATTATTTACCGTACATAATGTAAGTAACTAATTAGTCATCAGTTTCATCAATGTTTGAATTGCCCCCTCTGTGTTCAGTAGAAAAGAAGAATATTCGACTTTTATTATGTAATTTAAAATTAATTCGTAAGCCTTGCGATGTTATGTTTGATGATGATGCTATTCAAAGTCGTAAAACATGTGTCTAATTTTGTAACACAAATATATCAAATTTAATTGTTTATTATCTATAATAAAATTGACAATCTATTGTTATTATTTTATTTATATATCTAGGTATAACGACATCGTTCATTTTATTTGTAAATTTATTTTAATATTCCTTACACGTTAACCGCTTTGATTTTTTTGTAAAATATTTTTTTTTTCATTCAAAATAAACTATTTTTGAAGCCATATTTCTATTTTGTCTAACTTACTCATTTATATGATATAAAGCAAGCAAAACGATGCACCAGGATGACGCGATAGCATACACTGTACAGCATATATAGGATTTTGATTCAAGCATAGTCGACGGAGATCCCAAGGAGCTTTCACGAACAGACTCTCAATAGCAACATCTTCAAGATATCAAGTCATAGAATGCACTTCATCGATTTAGAAGCCAGTGGTTACTAATGACTGCGGGTCTGTCTGCTAACTATTATGTTTTCAACAAGAATTGACAAGACAATATATTTGGTCTTTTCTTTGTGATAAGATTTTTCAATACATTTTCAAATGATCTTTCCTATTTCAAATAATTTTAGTTTCTTTTGCTTTGATCTTTGGAAAAATAATACAATAAGTCTGGTTTTTTAGTAAAATTCTGTAGTTTATAAGTTTACATAATGAACAAACGTAGTGTGTCATACATTGAAACAGAAATAGATAAAACTTACATATCATTAAATTTGAACCGTTCAAATTATGTACATAAATTTTTCCAGTAAACAAAATAAATATAATTCATGAAATTAATCACCATTCAAATCTGTAGGCATCCCCATGGGTTAACCTATTTCGCTAGCAATGGCTTTAAAATTAGTGGTACATTTATTTCTTTTAAATACACGATATATTTATTTCCTTAATGTCAGTTCAAGTTTATCCTTGCACTTGAGCGCCTGAAAATTGAAAACCGAAAGGTGAAACCCGGGTTGTTAGTAAGAAAATTTGTGTGAATGTACATAATTTGAACGGTTCAAGTCGAAATCTTAAATTGCATATTATTCTTCAAAGCATAGTGAAAAAACTGGCATTAAATCTTATAACCAAGGCGTATAGAAATTTAGATATTTTAAAGTAACGATATTTGACTCAAATAAGAATTTTGTATTGGAAATTAACTCGAGATCTATTTGAGAAGAAGATATATCACAAAAACTTTAATTGAAGAAATTTGAAATTAATACTGATTTTACAGATACTTGAACTCAGATCTAACTGATCGTCAAAGGAAAACTGTTGTCACTCGTGATTAAACCACATGACCAATAATTTAGTATAAGTTTAACTGTTTATGGTAAATAATGATTTGAACACTAGTGTCTGGTAATTTTAATACTGCTAAATACATAAATTAATGATAAGAGTTTTATGTAGAAAGTATTTATTTGTATAACTAGTGTTTGTTCAAAAAGACACAATGAAGCAACTGAATTGAATGACTACAGATTTACTCTCGTTTATGTTTTTTGTTTTTTTCAGATAAGAATAAGTGTCGCTTTCTATCATCGACTTTTGTTCATCACTAAAGCGCTTATATTTTATTTACCTCATTTTCCTGTTGAGAATCGTTTTGATTGTATCTAGACATGCCACGGGTTGTCATGTTTTAAAAATTGTATTCTGTTGAATGTATACTTTTTTTATAAAATCCCGATTTTACATATTGATTTTTTAAATATTAAAATGATGACATTTATTTATTAACAGCAGATTGGCAAAGTAAACAAATAAAACATTTGACTTTTATACTTTGGTCTAGAACACGTCTCTTCGTCTAGAAATTTTCTTAACCAAGTTTTCGATAAATCTTTATTATACATGATATGGTTTTGAAAAATTAATATTATTTTATCGTTAGTTGCTTTTAAATATAAAATAAGTGATTGATTCACGATAAACGTCGTTAAAATATCCCAAGTTACTTTTTCAGGAGCTGCGTTTTTAATGATTTACTAGGGTAGAGAACGTTTGAAATAAAATTATGAATTTCTCTAAATAAAAAAGAATTTGATCTCGATATACGCATTAATATAAAAAACAATTCTAAAACTAAAAAAATGCCTATGATCAATCAAACGTTGTTGATATTTATTAAAAAGTAATCTAACATAGTTACTATAAAAAGTAATCGTAAAAAAACAATGAATTGATTCAATTGGTATAATAGATCTGACGATGTAGTGTTTCTGAAATATAATAGTAATCAACCATTTTTACCAAAATGTCGGCCCTAGTCAAGAAAAGCTGATCTAGAAAACTGAAAGTATTCAGTATAATATCGGGATAAGCATTGAGCATATATTACTATTTACTAACTTTTTCCTGTAAAATTTATAAATTGATGGTTACAATTTTCTGCTTATTGCGGGTCGATATGAAGACGGAGTTGGAAATGAAATAAATGTAATCAGGTCGTTCTTTTTTAACCACATATTCATGATCGAATAAAATATGAAGATATTCATGTCATTTTATAATTGTGTTTCAATGTATTGTGTAAGCGATACTTTGATATCGACACTGTCAACTATCAGCTGGCATACTGGATCGATATCAACAGTCAACTCAATTGCTTTATTACGTAAATATTATCAACAGTATAAACTCGAACTAACTAGATGCATCCAATGCCTGACTGATTGAAAACGATGAATGCAAATGGAAAACAGTAAAAACATCTAATTAGTTATTTAAATGAGGTATTTGAGGTTATGTGGGTGGTTTTATTATGCCCAGATTTACATAACTGATCAGTACAATAGAAAATTATGAGAACACTTCTGCTGTTTACATTAATATATTTGTCAATTTATATAATAAATAAGAACACTGATAACAAGCAGATTTTCGTTTGATTCTTTCGTCAATTCCCGTGTTTAAAATGATTATTTTGTATCCTTACTAAATTGTAGAGCTAAGGCTTTGAATCTCAAAAAGGAAACATTCTTCTTATGATTTAAGGGATGTTGTCATAGGAATACATTACTTCTGTTATATCCACATATCATTTGGTAGTACTTTTCTGAGTTCTTGAACAACATTTCTTTTATGAAATATTGTATTATGTAATCATTATGAGTTTACGTGATTTGAAAGTTTTTTAAAAAAATATTTATACTTCCAACAAATATATTATTTTTAACTGAGCAAAGTTAATACATATATACCTCAACACAGAACCTTATAAATACATACTGGCTGTGCTGTGCTTGACTTTGACTGTGGTTTTACTGGCTCAAATCACAGTTCAAAAAATAATTCACAATCGATTTCCGGATTTGTGCAGTAATGCGTATATGTAAAGTATAGATTTACTTCCTAATTACTCAATTCTAAAAACGGGTAGTAGAGAATGGAATTAAATAACCACAAACTAGTATTGAGATATTTTTTTCAATATGATCTTGATAAATAAAGTAAAAATTAAGTACAAATTAATATTGTGTTTTTTCTTGATATTTTACAGTTCAAAATTAATATTTTTAGCTATAAACAACTAAATATCATCAACAAAACTTGTCATAAGATTCCAATTAAAAGTTAGTTGTTATAAAAGGTTTGAATTTAAAGTAGCTCCCAAATTCAAAAAGGTTAGAAAATCTTGCCGTTAATAACGAAGATACAAAGAGATTTAATGGAAAGTCATAAAAGACTATACATTTTTACGGTTCCATTATTTTCCAATGATAACGTTAAAATTGAAAATTTAACATATTTTGTCAAAAGATATGGCACCGATTTACAATTCAAACAACGAATTACAGTAAAATTGACAGAGATTTATTCGCAAATAAGTGCGTACTATTTGGAAAATAACAGACATTTATCTTAGGACATGTAGCGCCATTTTTTCGAGTTTCTTCTTATATAAACGCATGTTGAAATATCTCATGCTAAGTGACGATGAAGGATATGATACCCCCTTCTAGATTTACATAGATAAGACAAATAAGTTTTTCATTACATATGCGGAGTTTAAGATGGAAACGTTCAAATGTCATTTCATTTAATCTATCTTTTGACAACTGAAATGATACGTCGTTTGGAAGGGTTTTTCTGATTTATATAGTTGTCAATGATGTGTCAAAAAACTATAAAAAGTTTTCGTAAATAATATTCAACACTAAAGATAAAAAAATGTCTCAAAAAACTACTCAACTTCATACAAAATGATTGGAAAAGAAAGGAAAATCATGTTATTAAGAAGACATAAAGAAAAAAAAGTTAAACCAAAACCAAAACAATAACGGATCCTATTGATATCGTAAAATTACTGAAATCAATTAAAAAAACACACATGAAATGCAACACAAATTTACAATGCGTTAGAAAGCGCATATACGGGCTACAAAAGCATCAGTCGAGTTTATTGGCAAAAGCTTGCTTCTTTTTCAGGCAGAAGAGTGCTGAGATTCTTCCTACACTGTAACTTATAGACACTCACAAAGTTAACACTTAATAGTGTGCACCTCACGTGAACATTTTGTAACCTTACTGAGTGTGCCGATATCGGTTTCTAGTATAAATAACTGAACCATCGTGAAATATACAACCCAGAAAATCATTCTAAAACTATTGCGTGCAGAACACATACTTCGTGAATTGTATTATACTGAGAACAAACACATTTATTTTAATTATAAGGGTTTGATGTGTTGTATAAATAATAAAAAAGCATTACATTTAGGCTTGTTATTTATCTTACGGTACTGTTGATATTGTAAACAAAGCCTAGTACAAATTGATAATTTGTTTATTTAATTGTAACTTAAGATTTCGACTGAAGGTGCTTGGTGGAATTTCAATATTAAATTTGAATCGTTCAAACTATGTACATTCTCACAGATTTTGTCACTAACGACCCGAGTTTCGCCTTTCGGCATCTTCAGACATTCAAGTGCACGGATGAACTTGAACTGACGTGAGAAATCTGTGAGAATGTACATAGTTTGAACGATTCAAATTTAATTGTAACTCGTGTTGAAAACTATGCTAAGACTTAATGTAACAAGTTTTTAATTAAAAATTGACCTAGTCATTTACTCAAATCCTAAATTTATTTTATGGATTAAAAATTGAAAGAAGGAGACGGAAATCTTTCGATGATTGAACGAGGAAATTTTGATCACAACTAATCACGTGACCTAACAGAAGCTGACAATAAAATGAAACAAATCAATAATGCCACATGTTGTATCAAATTTGTAATAAAAAAATTAACGCCAACGTCAGATAATTTTTATCGAATATTTGCTAATAAGTTGATGGAATATTTGTGCATTTATCGTTTTGTTAAAATAAAAAACTCTTATTGAATTATTATCCTTAAGATATAGTTTATATATTTATTTTTTAATATTTTTGACCAGCTGTCTACTTGAACAGCGGAGATAAATATTTATTCCATGATATTTTATAAATAAAATATTTTGTTTCAAGCTGTATAATATATTTAAACGGGTCGAGTAATGATGTTTTAAATTTGATTTTTTTATAAAACCTTAAAAAGTATAAAATGCATAAATTATTCAAGAAAAAAGACTTATTAACATTTATAAAATGCTTCCTATAGTGAGTGATAAAATTTCACTTCAAAGTGCTGACTAAAAGTTTGGCCTATGAATTTTCAATTGAATTACCCCTAAATAAAATAAATCGCTGGGCCAACTCCTTGTAAAAAAGTGGAATTGCGCCGTAGCGGATATAGACCGTGGTTATGATAGCATCGTACACAATTTTATCACCGTGCTGCGGAGCTATTTTTAAAAAATAACGCGTGAAAATACCGCGTAGACACTTTTACGCATTGTGATAATAATTGTTTGCATTGCGAATGTGCGATAAAGATTTGTTGAAAAAATCAAAATATTTTGCTTAAAGATATGGCTACTTATAGTCAGCAACAATTCAATGAATATTTTTTATTTAATTTAATTAAAATATGTATAACTGACGATTTATATTCCGGCTTCGTCCGGGATATATTTAAATTAATATTTTGTTTATTACGCGTTCGATAAATATGATATGGGAGTGTTGCCCGGCTTCCCCTTGGTTGTATTTAACTTTCAAAAGCAGACACGTGCCAGACACATTTACGTCTTTGTTATTATGTAATTATAATGTAAAACAAATATACAGTTGACCAAGAAATAGCAGGTAGAATTTAATGTGGAAATATCACGCTACTTTTTATTGGTAAGGAAAAGTTTTTGTGACAGACATTCAACATATATATTTTTTATGATCATCCTAACAATGCAAAATAAATACGCTAGTACAAAATAAAAATCTTTATGCTAGTCAGATGTTTTTTTATGTTTCAAACGTGTAATTTATTTATTTTAATTTTGATACACTTTAAATGATAGTTTATCACTTTGTCTTTATCTGTTGAGATGTGTTTTATTTACCCAAGGAAATAAATGGAGAATCACAAGTTCTTCATCTGCATCGGATAGCTTATGAAAATAAGCTGTTATATTCCATAACTAACAATGTAAGATATTATCTGTTTTTGCCACTTTTAAATACAATTGCATTATTTATCAATTAAAAAAATGAAAAATACATAAGAAATAAAAATATGAATAAATTAAATAAATGACACGTTAATTTAAATTCTTCCATAATTTAAGATTTCGACTGAAAATGCTTGGTTGAGTACTTGAACGTCTGATGATGCCAAAAGGCAAAACCCGAGTTGTTAGTGACAAAACTTGTGTAAATTTACATAATTTGAACGATTCAAATTTAGTTTTTCCAGTTTACAATATTATAATTGAACATTAATCGTAAATTATTATAATCCCATATTTCTGTTATTTATTTGTGAATATTTTGTGATTAATATGCATTTTATAAATTTTGAATGTAACTAAGCCTCACAGTGTTTTCACAGATCTCAAGATTTTGAATGTTTCTGAAAAACGTATTGCTGCACTGATTGATTATTGTGTAGCCAGAAAACGTTTATTTAATAACTGTAAACGGATTTTACCGGACAATATTTTTTCTAGCACGAATTCTCCGTACAAAAAACTTCGTACATAAATTTTTCCGTCCATGAAAACTTCCGTATAAAAAAAAACTCCAAAGACAGAATATTCCTAGCCTGTATTTTGTGAAGAGTGCCAAATATTTATCATATTAAGAACAAACAAAATTTGTTCTAATGTTTATGCATATATAATATAATACGTGTATTTAAATTTAATAATATGCACTTTTTTATGTCAAATGTCGAATAGTAAAAATATTAAATGCACGGAAAATTCTGTACCCGGAGTGTTTTATGTACGGAAATCTTTGTGTACGAAAGAGTCTTGTCTGGAAGAATCAGTGTACGAAGTTATTTTGTGCTCACGAAAATTTTTTTTACCTACAGAAAGTTTGTAATCAGAAAAATGACGGAAGCTTTAAAACATCCTAGATAGCAAACAAACACCAAAGCAAAATAAATGCTACACTTGTTGTTATCTAACGTTGGTTGATGATGTATATTTTTAATGTTATTCGATGGTTTTTTTATGGCAATATTAAAGTTATAGCTATTTTAAAAATATTAAAACTCTAAATCCTGCTTGATAGTTCAATAAACTCGCAACATTTATTTTAACACAAAGAGAAGATTTATTGGTTGAAATAAATACGAGTTAATAAATAATGGTGTTCGCTAATGAACGATTATTCAACGTTGAAATGGTATAATCGACTATTACGTGGCTTAATCTTTTGTATTAAACTTAAAATTCTAAGAACGTTTTGTTGTATATTTTTATTTTAACGTCAGCTATTTATTTCAATGAAGTATTTAAGAACGAAAATTGAAAGCCACTCATTTAAATTTAAGTTTGTTTCACTTGTATATAACCTGTTTAGCATGCAAATGAAACTGTTATAAGCTTTTTAAATATAAAACGAGACCATGATTAAATTGATTAAAAACCATATTTAATTCAGGCTCGGATAAATAAAGTATAGATGGCAGGATTAGAACAAAAGCAATTTAAAGTTGATTTTTTTTTATAAAATTGAAAGTACTAAGCAAATATTATTTGAAAATCTTTTTTTTGTTATCATAGACATTACTGATTTTTGTTTTTTAATTCCATGTTCTTACGTTTTTATTTTATTTTATAAGCATGGTTATCAGATATTTATACAGCATACATTTTTATTTATGATTGCAAATTTATTCTCAATTGAAAAAAATAAAATCGAAAAATCTTGTACGTATGATACTGACAAAGAAAACTATTTGAAAATTTTTCCCTCAGATTAAAAACCAAATAAAAAAAATATTTCATCTAAACAAGCTCACACATCACAGTGATTAAGATTTGGATACATATGTACAATTGTCAGTATTTAAATATATTAATGTCATTTTATATGCATAATTTTTATCTCAACAGTTATATTATACAACTTAATAGTTATACAATATGTAAAATAATAAGTTAATTATTACTTGAATAGTTAAATGTTAATATTATTATATTTATGCAAATACATTTAAGTATCTTTTCTAGTAAAGATGTGATATAAAAATTGAATTATTGTGTTCATTAAGCATATTTAAAAATGTTTTTTAAGGGTTACAGCAATAATACGTTTTGTCCACCCTCTACATGTTTCCAAAAAACATCAAGCATGTTTCTCGAAAAGTATTGTTTTACTCATAAATTATAACTAAAAAAGTAGTTCTCATACTAGCTCCTTCTTCAAACTGTATCGATATGTATGTATAATTACAGAAAATTTGAAACATGCTTTGAAGAACATGTTGTTTCAGGTAAGTTCACAACACTTTTTGCATTTAATATTAGCTGATAGTCTGAAAACTTTGCGGTGCATTTGCTTATCAGAAACATGCACTTATGCAAGGCTTGTATCTGCCATCATTATATGGAGTTAAAAATAATTGCAAGAGCTCGCGTGTTGGCAAATACCTTAGCAGTACAAACCATTGACAAGAAAGGTTTTATTCTGTAGCACGCTATACTTTTCACATTATTTATTCATACTTGAACATCTAAGATTCATTGTGTACAAAATTGTATTATTTTTCAAACACAAAGAGTGACATCGTTTTTTTGGTAAGGTTTTATTATAAGCACGTCAACGGTGTCTCAAGACTTGAATTATGTTTATTATAATTCAAGTGCTCACTGTCAATATTTGGTGGAAAGGCATTACATTCAAAATAATAAAACACTATTTTTTACTCATTCCATAAGTACATTTATATAATCAGGACTGGTTTCGCTCATCACTTATTTTTTAATATAAGATAGCAGTTTTCTCTCGGTATGTATGATGTTTGCATATGAAAACATTAAACTGAAAATATTATTTTATGGGTTTATCAACGTTTAAATAAAATTGAATTGAATTGAGACAAATAATTATTATCACTTTATTACAACGCAGCTTAGACACGTCAAAAATTTGGTGAGTCATATATCAAAACTTCCCATTTCTAGTTGTAGCACTATGGAACTAAGCTATCGATAAATTGATACAAAGCTTTTTAATAACAGTAAACAAAAATGACTAATATGGGTGTTAAAAAGAATTGGAAAAGAAAAATGAATGAATATAAAGACAGTTAAATTTTTTTTTATCTTTAAAATATTTTTTATTGTTACCTTTTATAATGCACTTAGCTTAAGTCAAGTGTTATTAATTTTCAAAGAAAAACTTAATATTTTAAGCCAAAGTGATATTATTTTTTAATTGTGCCTTGTCATGCTTTAAAAAAGACTTTAATAATTTATGTTTCGTCAGACAAAAAATCTAAAACAGAAAATTTCATATGAAGCATCTAATTTAATTTGCAAAAAAACGATATTATTTTTGAAAATATTTCAGTAAAATTGATTATTCCAAGTGATGTTTTTTATACAAAGTAGTCTGTGTTGCTTGAAATTTAATAAACATTTTCTAATATTTTTTCTCTCAAAATAAACTATTTATTCTGTTTTCTCATATCTATTTTTTGAAGATCTTATTATGCGCTCCTAATACGTTGTTGGTATACCTGTGACCTCTTAGTAAATTTGACTCAGGAAACACGCCTTGAATTTTTATGTCTCGCTCTTTGACTTAAACTTGTAACGAATGCTATCCGTTAACCAAACATGCTCGCCTAATACTTTATATTATAATATCACGTAAGGCAGAACATTATTAGCTGATGTTTCTAATCCGGAAATATAGTTTATAACTATACCACCCGGCGTGTAACATCCATTATCCGAGGATGATGTAATTTGGCACCACAATCGTTTTTAGAATGATGTAAAAGAATAGAAATAAGAGAGTTTCATTTAGATAATATCCCAAACGTGACCAGATTACAAATTAATCTAAACGAAAGATAGATATTTATCTGGACGATTTTAATAAAGTTTATATAATTAGTTCATGGTTGATATTTTCAAGGGACTCGACAGTAACCTTTTGAAAGTTCATTTTTAATGTACAATTCAATTTGATAACTAACACTATGAATTTGTTAATAGTTTATTTAAACAAAAAAAGTCTTATGAGATAACTGTAAGAATTAGGATTGGACAAGGAACAAACAAACGATACCTTTTTGTAAAATCATTAACTTTGGAGATGTTATAAAATATATCAAAGTTGTTATCAAATAACTAGCGACTCAATTGTTATACTACCATTAAAAATATAGATTTTTTCTTAAATTGTAAAAACGCAGTAGAATCATTTTCTCAAAGCGGTACCTATCGTCTCTCCTGTGAAAGAGAGGCGATAGATACAATATAGTATATCAAGACTCTTATATAGAATAGACAAGTGGAAACTTTTGAGATGCCCAATAATAATACTTTTTTACATTTTGCTACTTATTTTATGGAGTATGTTCATGATCTTAAATGTCTAGTAAATGATAAATGACTGTGAATGATAAAAATATCATCCTGAGTCGCTCAGCTTTCCTTTTAAAGAAGCTAAAACATATAAGTCTACGTAATCACTATATCTCCGCCCAATTTTTGTGATTGAATTGGGTAGAAAAAGACGAAAACATCGTAGAGGTCCCTATCTATGAATACCGATACGTAAATTGATTGAAAAACTACGATATATTTTTTACATGGGGAGATTTTAGTAATAGTTCAGAACTGAAGGTTAAAATCGTAAAAATTCTTACATTGCGACTTACGTTGAAAGCATTAAAAACTAAACCATCAGATACTTGAGGCGTGTTAGTAAAACTTGACTGGCATATTTGATAAAATAATTTTCTTTACAGTTTTGTGTACAAAATAAACACATCTATATCTTCACATCACAAATACAAATAATCAACTTATGAACTTAATAAGTATATGTTACAAGCATTCAAACAAATAACGGTGCAGTTAAGATTTACATTTTGGAAGGTAACATATTTTGTGTCTTTGTTATCTTGTACGATAGCATTCAAGAACGCTTAGTTAGAAGTGACAGATTAAAGCTCATTATATTTTAAATAAATGAAAAAAATCATTTAGCAAAAATTCTGCACTTAAGAATCTAAAAGGTCTCATGTTCCAATTTGTATACTAAGCCACGTCTGTTTGTACGAACATAACTATTGCAATTTTCCTTGCTAAAAAAATTCATTGATATTTTTTGCAGCTGACTACTACTAAAAAGGATTGCGCTATTGATTTTAATTAAATACTTACATTGAAATACTGTATTCGCTAGCTTACGAACAGGAAGCGCAGTATGCAATATAGTATTTTGTTTGTAATATCGATTGTGAAACAGTGTTTTCATCAAAGGCGTATTTTTGCGAATTGTACTAGCTGTGAGTAACCTAACCTGGTTTGGTCATTTGGAAATGATCATAAACGTCACATTTGCCTACTGACGTTGATACCAGAAAAAAAATAACGGAAAATTATTCTGCCCAAAGCTTTTACACACATTGTCAGTTAATTGACTTTAAATATTAATCCCAAGCGATCATAAAAAAAAAATTAACACGGATTTTAACATCACATCAAATTTATACGTTATCAAATATGGAACATAGAAGTATTTCAATACAAAAGTAAAGGCAAAAACATACTTATTTCTGTCAATCGTCAATATCGTCTTATTTTGAGTTATTTGTTAAAACATATAATCTTTTTAAGCTCATTGATTAAAAAAACACATGCACTCATTTAGATTTATTCCCTTTTTACCAGTCAAATTTAAATAAGATGCATATTTTATATTTTAATCTAAATTATCAATAAATTCATTTGCGTTTGTATAAAGAAGTTTTTTTTAGATATTTAAATAAAACGTTGCTTTATTATGTCATACAATAAGCAAAGATATATTTAATGGCAACTATGTTAAAATTTGTACTTTCGACGTAGCCAAATGATTGTTGATGCAACCAACAGAATTCAAAAGAAAATGATTTATCAGGAAAAAAGTCATACATATAAAACATTTGCTCATCTGTTGTGGTTCCAAAGTTCGTTCCTAGAATCTTTTGATTTATTATGTATTTAAATTATTTATTATATTTGAGCCACCTTAACAATTTATTACAGACATGATAAAACATAGATATACTGTTAATTTATTACCATCCGTTCGGATACTATGTCACCTTAAAACTGCGCAATCCAAATCAATCTGTTTCATATATTTGAAACAGAAAAAATATTTTTTTAACTTCCTTATCGTTCTATCTGAGTTTGGGTGGAGTATTTTTTGCCAGACTCCTTTTTTAAATGATTAATGTTTTTGTTTGTTGGCGGTATTATTCACTGACCCGTAACACATTAAAAATTTTATCCACTCCTTTTTAGACTTAATGATATCAAGCCTAAATTTTTGAGTGATGTATCAATTCTAGATCGTTGATATTCCTTTATCATTTTCCACAGTAACAAATATAGGATTGAATTTTGGGCCTGAATTTTGGAAAAACTGATCAATTTTTGTATATAAATATTTATAAAGACATACTTTGATGCGCAAACAAAAAATGTTTTTTTAATGAAATATTCAAATTTAAATTTTTTTAAAAAATAAAGCAGTGTAACTTGGGTTGGGCAGCTTTATTGCACTCTATTCATTTGAGCTGGCTTCGCCAAAATTACATGTGCTTCATTTAATAAAACATTATTTTATATAAGTGTCGTGGAGCTGGCTATTTACATTGTTTTGATTCCAAATTAAAAAAAATAAAATAACAAATTTTAGAAAGTCATTGAAAATGTTTCGAGTGATTTTACTAAAAATGTACGCAAATTCATTTTAATAACTTGTTTGCATTGAGAAGCTTTTTCCTCGAACTCGATAAACTATGAAATTAACTTCCGTATATTTTAGAAACTCCTGGATTGATTGAACTTCCATCCGGCTGTATGTTTGAAATATTTTGTTTAATTAAAACGTAAATACAACAACTTAACAATTTTATTAATATTTAACACACGGTTCCGACATATTTATCAAGAACTTTTTTTACTGAAAATTAATTAAAAAAATAGCCAAATGTATTGTATTAAAGTTGTTTTTCTGTAGCTTTACATGTAAAAGCCACTTGAAAAACAAAATTTGTTTTTGCTTCAGAAGTATTTCCTCTTCATCTGAAATCGCTTTAATTTCTCACAGATTATACGATCTTATTTAAGTACAGTTGATTACATCCTATAGACAGTAATCGACTATTTTCAGTAAACTTAAATACCATCATTGAAAATAATTTGATAGAAGGATTAGATAATATTTTGGTTTATAATCCAATTCAACTCATATACAATAAGAGCAAAACAAATGAAGACCACTCTAAACATAAATTCCGTTGGATATTAGTTTATTTTCACATTAAGAATATTGGTAATACGAACAAAACCAAAATATACGAAAACACAAAAAAAAATTGTAGTTATTATTTCTTTTTAATTTAATATCTGGCTTATTAAAAAATACTTTCAAATAGAGGTTTAGTCCAATACTTATAGTGCTCAGTAACGTTTCCTAATTCATCATCGCAAAGATCAAAAGATCCTATGCCGTGTATTGTCAATCAATATCGGGGACCAGCGGTTCGAATTAGAAAGTCTATGTTAAGATAACCAGAGAATAAATTCCGGGGAAATCGATGTTTTTTATCAGCTTTAGTCCCTGAGACATTTGAATGAAGCAAACCGAGACTTTTGACAATATGCATACCTTAAAAATGTAATTACGATGTCGGGACGCAAAAAATTCCCGGAACATAAAGATTTAATATTTCGTGACCCGGAACACAAAACAAGTTAAGACTTCAAAATTGCTAATTTGAAGAAGATTTTATCAATTCAATACAAATATAGATTGAAAATCTGTATACCTTCAAAATGTAGATACGATGTCAGGACGCGAAAAATTCCCGGAACATAAAAATTTAATGTCTCGTTTTCTGTGATATGAAAAAAGCTAAGACATCAGAATCTGTAGTTAAAATAATTTAAAATATGGATTATTATTTTATTCACGTTTCTCGAGGCATTTTATTCTTTCAATTCAAACAAGACAACATATTTTTGTAAATCATTATTTTTGATTAATAGGAATATATTAATTATAAGAATAAAAACAAAATTTGATATTGTTGACATATTTCAAAATAACATTGTTTAATATGCTAATAAATTTCATTTATACGTTCAAAGCTGAAATTACCTGTCATAAAAGGAAAGTGTATATTCGGCTCGATACGGTTAGCCGAAATAAAAGGTCATCAACTTTTAATACGTGGTAGAGTTTATGGTATGACTGGAACAAACCATAATATGCATCATAATATTTTGATGCCTGCTAGCCTGGCCTTATTTGTGAAAAATAATTTTAAAAGATCACATTTCCAAATATAATGAGAAAATCTTTTTTGTCATTTAAAATCATTTTGAGTTGTATTATATTAAATTTACTAGCCTGTTACCTCCTTATACGGATGGCATGTTCTTTGAATTAAGCATTTTGAAAATAATTTGTTTTTATAATCATTGGGTGTTAGTTAGTCGTATAATTTCGCTGTTCGAAGTAAGCTTAGAAAAAAACTACTTAGTTGGGAAACTATTCACTCTCTTTTTATTTGTACATTTTAAATGCACATTCTTCATGGTTTTTTGATTTTTTCGCTGGATGGATGGATAGTGGCAAAACTTATCAATGTGTATGAATATTGAACATTTTTAAATCAAAATTTCACTAAGTACTCTTAGTCAATACCTAAATTCTCATATAAAATTACTCAAAATTTGAAGAGGAAACGTTCTCGAAAAAATCATATTGTAGAATTGAATGTATTTAATACCTTATTTTATGTGACTATATTAAACAGCCGGCTTAAAAATTAAAATAAATAATCTTAAAAAACAGGGCGTATTGAGAGCGATTATGTAATTACTAATCCCATTATAGCCTTATCCTTCTATCCCAACTCTCTAAGAGAAGTTAAGAAACTGAGTAACAAGCAGTTTTCATATAAACTCTTCTGTTGAGATCAACTCTATTAGAATATTAAATTGGCAGTGGGCGTGGTAAAAAGATTGTTCCAAAATAATTTGGAATCATAATTAAAAACATACTAGTCTACAAAAAAAGTTTTGTTTGAATTTAAATCGTTCAAACTATGTACATTCTCACAAATTTTGTCATTAACGACCCGGGTTTCGCCTTTCGGCATCTTCAGGCATTCAAGTGCACGGATGAACTTGAACTGACGCTTAGCAAATGAAAGTTTCGTGTTTATATAAGATATAAATGCATCACTGAGTCCAAAGCCATTGCTGGCGAAAAGGATGAGCCCATGGGAATTCCAACAGATTTGAGTAGTGAGCAGTTTCAAGAATTATATAATTTGTTTGTCGGCAAAGGTTTTATGATTATATGATTTTATGGTTATATAGGGTATAGAAGTGGAGATGTGGGAAAGTTTGATATTTCGTTTAAAATCGGAAGACTTTGCAGCTGTCCTTTGTTGATTTCTAAAATTTCTTGGAAAAAGAGCTTATGACTGTCCGTATTTGGGTGTAACATTTTTATCCCTTGTTCCTGATTAAACACGTGTCCTTCCGAAATTAAGTGATTAGCAAAAATTAGATTCAACGTAAATATTAATTTAATCTTCTTTTGCAGTTGATTCTGATTCCAAATAAATTATGTATAATGTAGCATTGCCTTTATAACAGATCATGATCAGTTTACTTGTACTTTAAAACACCAGTTACAAGATGACAACAATTTTATCAAAACTTCCCTGATTTAATATATAAAATAAAAATAATAACTTTCACTCAAGAAGCAGGCAAAAGAAGACATGTTATAAATGCCTTGTATTTATTCTTTTAATGGCTACATACATTCTTCTTATCAACACTGCCATAAAGAGCAGTAAATTTTGGTGTTTTCTTAATGGATTACGAAGAGGCCTTTGGGATGACAGGTTGTATCGAAATTTGAGACAAGGGTTCAGTGAATAAAATGCATAAAGTTTGGAAATTTTAAATTGTTATAAAAAAAGAAAACACTCACACTTAAAACGATTAACTATGTTAAAAACAATATACTTAGTAAAAATAAGCTTCAGTATTTGTACTGAATCATATTTTAGTGTTTTTAATACGAAAAACTAATCGACATTTAAAAAGGACAAGTTTTATCTTATTATATGTATGTCATTGTATGCAAAGATTGTGTACATAAAGCGTTACGTTACCAATTTTTAATTGAAGTAAGTATTGACTGTAAGCTCTTGTTGGATTCGTAGTACAGTGGTTGACGTCGTTGTCTTCCGTGAAGGATCTGCCGGAGTCGAATTCCAGTAGCCATTTTATTTTCAATCGATTTGACGATCTTTGTTCGAAGGCATGTATGTTTGTGATGGTTCGAAAATTCTCTGCCACCTTTCCAATTCTAAAATATTAACGCTTTACGAGTGCGATTTTCTTAACACTTAACCTATTTTAGCACTATCATTTATATTCCTTCTCTCTTAGAAAAAAGAAAGGTTGAGTAACTGAGTATTCAGTAGTTTTGGTTGGAAAACTTCTGATAAAATACTAGTATTATGAGGCTTTGTGCTCTCCATTAGCCTAGGACTTAATAAATAGCTTTCAATTAATATTAAATAATACAATGAGGCTTTCAATTGAAAAAAATAATGTTAATTTTCAGTCCTACTTTTAATTTTAAGATAAGGTTAGTTTGGCGATAAAGATCGTGATGAGTGAAGCTGATCCGGATTTTGATACAAAATCTATACTTGGAATAAAAAAAAATGATGTTTTATTTTTTTAAATACCATTCATTTCGACAAAGATATTTCAGTAAAAATAGAGAATAAGATCATTAAATAGAGATTTACTTTTGTTGAAAAAGTTTTATGAAAAGTTTTCTTATCGAAAAACATTGAAATAATAAATTCAATTTTAAACATACATTTAATCGATTATGTATAAAGATGTATCATTCTTTAAGACAACCCTTGAACGCAAGTTTGGGATAACTTGATAAACTAAAAAGTGTTTGGTATAAGATATAAAATGCCACAAAAAATTCTACGAGATTTTAAAAAATACACGAAACTTTCCGACAGCAATAGATTGATCGCTCAAAAATATATTTTGATACAGTGCTTTATCTTTTTTGAAACAGCAATTTTGCGTTACACCACCTACAATAAAAAAAAATGTGCGGCGAATATAACATTTCCACTATTCCTTAAAGCTCTCAAAGATATTGGGTGTATAAGAACTAATTGCAAATCACGCCTGTTTCCTTGGAGCATTGAATTTTAATTGTTGACAAACCATAAAAATCAGGAAAATATAATTTTTTTTGGATAAAGAACCACAATCGAGTATTCAAAATATTATTAGATATTATACACTATTTATTATCAAGCAAAAGAAATTTCATAAAAAAATTACAAACAAATAAAGGAGACGATTAATTATTTTTAATTATACGCACTTTGATTTTGTGTAATTATAGAATCGCTTCTACTGTAGTTTGTAAATTCTTTTCAATGTAAATTGTTGTTTACATCTTTTCATTTAAATTTATTTTTGTATAAATAGCACTATTAAATTATATTTCTTATCAGTCGACAATGCTTGCCATGAGCAAAACTGATACTGACATTTTTAAATAAAGTGGAATAAAATACGAATGAATATTGTGTTTTTATTAGTATTTTTTATGTTAAAAGATTTTCAGCCTAAGTTGATGACCTAATGAAAAAAATTAACAAGCACATTTTTATAAATTGTTAGCGTCAGCTATTATTCCATTAAATATATATTCTGCATATGACATCATAATGAATATGGGGTAATAAACCCCCCGTGAACTCTAACATGTGGTGGCACTTATTCTTCAAGCGGAACAGACCCCTATATACTTATATAGGCCTGAAAATGCTTCGATATGACTGTTAAATATTTTATACGTTCATAAGAGTACAATTTATGAAATAAGGTTGTTAAGCTTTAGTGCGCATGTACAGCGTAAAAGTGTCATTGAGGTGTATGCTTGCACTCATCTGACGATTTGCGCGATTTCACTTTAATATGATCAAGGATATTTAACGTTTCTTATGTTGTTCTATTGTGTCAAGTATTCCAATCCAAGCGTAAATAATTTCATGTTAGTAAAGATAGTCGGCAAATCTTAATTATTTTTACTTGAATCGCACCTCTCACGTAATTGATAAAAAGCTTCTGAAAGTATATACAGTTTCAGCCAATCAAAATAAATATTTTGGAATTTTTAATTTAAAATTGAAATCAACCAAATAATTTTCTTGTCGATCAATTCATTGTAGACTAGCTAAGTCAAAACTATGTGGTTATTAAGTGAATTAATTGTACATATATATGTGTTAAAAATGTTTTATTTTATTTTAGTTGTTAATAAATAAACGTTGTTCGCTTCGGTTACGAAGGTCATAGGTTTTTATTAATTGATCGTCAATCGATTGCATGGGTTTCTGTTAAAAGGCATGGATTTATGTATTTTTTTAAATTCCCTTCGACCCATCCTTTACTAAAAACGGGCGTTGTGAGAGCGATAAACTAACACAAGCCCTATCTTATTCTTCTATTCTCACTTCTTTTGAAAAAAAGATGTTGGGCAATTGGGTAACAGGCATATTGTGAGCGGACATGGTAAAAAAAGTAAAACACATATTTGAAGAAGCCGTGATTATCTGACGATATATCAAGTGTTTTTCTTCTTATTAAATTAAATTTAAATAAAAAAGATGTATTTTGAAGCATTGATTTAAAGCATTAATGCACAGTCAGTAACCTCAAATCAAATTTAAAACGCCTTATCGAAAATATATATCGACTGTGGAAAGGAAAAAGGACGTAACCCTCAATTTTCCAAAACAGCTTTTTTTCGATAATCACAATGTATATAACTTGACACACATTCTATCAAAAGGATGGAAACTGAAAATGCCGAATAAGTATCTAAATTTAGCTTTTATGTTTGAAAAAGATGACCTAGTAAAAAATTAAAACCAAGAAAAACACTGAAATAAAGGTTTTTCCGAGACAATTTTTTTGCTTAATATTAGGTTATGTCAATTAAACACCAGTTAAGAAGCATCCGTGGACTTCAAGGTTGTGTATAATTCATAATTTGCATATGTCACAAAATCATCAAAACACGTTTTTAGCGCCTACTGTAAAATTTGATATGTGTGGGTTACGTCCTTTTTCCTTTCCACATTCGATATGTTTTTTAAATCAACTTCCATTATTTATTATTTCAAATTAAAAGTACAGTACAAAGCATTACAACTGACGCCAATTCACCTTGCACTTGACAAATAAAAACAGTACATAATACATCAACATATAAAAATATTTTGGACACACAAAATAAAAAAAGTAAAACCTATCTAACAGTTCACAAATATTGTTACTGAAAACGTCAAAATTATTGATCGATAAGATTTTTTTATGAAAACGGTTATTTTTAGAAGCGTCTTACTGGATATCATTTTTTCATCCAGCGTAAGAGAACGACACGTGTGAAGTCTTTTTGCAAAAAATATAATTGAATAACATAATACTGAAGGTAGTAACGCACATTTTAAGGATGAATACGAGACGCCGTTGGAGTACCGTTACAAAATCTTTGTCATTGCTTTGAATAAGAAAAAATGATTTAGTTGACAAATTTGACAATTGAATAAAACGATAAATTTTTGACGATCTGTACAAAAGGAATTGTTCTAGCCGGAATTTCACGATAATAATTTTCTAATGCTATTTTACAACTTGTAAAAGTTTCATCTTACTAGATGTTGATACGAAATAAGTTACGCGTTGATTCGGCAAATGAGTTTGAGAAATTTCATTGAGAATGTTGAAAAACTTGTCGCGCTGAGGAAAATTTTCGATGTGGAAGATAATTTCCTTTCCACTTGCTATACGATATGACTGTGAGCAGTAGCGTTCTATTGATATTTAATAAATCATATTTATATACGTACCGTCTTTTAAATTATTTTAATAGGAAATAATTATTTAATAGTTTAAATCTACCATAAAATCACGACTATCCATAAATAAATTATCGTGCACTTATGGACACTAAATGCAGTATATTACGTTATCATTTTGGGAGAAAACAAACAAAATTTATGTATTTTACTCAATTATTGTAGTATATAAATCAAGTCATTCTTTTGAGTTCAAATTTAATTGACTATTGCCACTGTTTATCAGCTATGTCACGCAATGAATGTATAATATATTGAAAATTTCGTAGTGTAAATATTTGAATACATAAAATAGATTTTGAGTGTGCTTGAAGACTTTTGCTTGGTTATCTATTACAGTGCTTCCCAATCCTTTTCATGCCACGGACCCCTACATCTGAAAACAATCATCTGCGGACCTCAGATTTTTTTATATTTCACATGTTCATATTTTATCACAAAGAATGTCAAAAGAGTGAAAATTTTCGTGGACTTGATCTGTTTTTTTCATTGGAATATGTTTTTTTATTGTTTAAAAGAGTGATACAATAACAAGGGTCAACAAATTTACAAGACTAGTAAGTATTTAATTTAATATAATTTAAGATTTCGACTGAAGGTGCTTGGTGGAATTTCAATATTAAATTTGAATCGTTCAAATTATGTACAACTGTAAACTGACGTTCAGTGACTGACTTGATCAGTTCAAGTTCATCCGTGTACTTAAACGCCTGAAGATGCCGAAAGGCAAAAACCGGGTCGTTAGTGACAAAATCTGTGAGAATGTACATAGTTTGAACGATTCAAATTTAATATAATCATTTTTTTTCTAAAAAAATCTTATTTTAGAATATTGGCTAAAACACTGAAAAATAAATTATACAGACAAGAAAAGGTCAGATTTATCTGTTAAAAATATTAAAATTGTTGTTTTGATTTCATCAAACCATATGAAAGCTTTTATAGATAAGTCGGCTTGACATTGTTTTTGTTTATTCATTTATTTTTTATAACTAATTTGCAGGTTTCAATATTATTTTGGTGGGTTAAAAAATAATTATTGGGTAGAGTTATTGCATGCCACTGCTATCAAACGGGACCTCTCAAAGACATTATTATCATGCTTTCCTTGACACAAAGGGTCAGGCTGTGTCGTTTTAATTCTGTTGAGGTACTACGCGAAGCCGTAGATAAGAAATTAGAACAGCGTAGAGGCAGATGATTTGGCTTTTTGCGGGCGTCGTAGGCCGTAGAGGCTGCAAAGTACATGATCGTAGAAGATTTATTTTCTCACGTGTCAGTACGAAGAGACGTAGCTTTTAATATAGTAGGGTTGTACGCTACACGTGATCATGGCTTAACATGTGACATTATAATACTACTAACTGTTCATTACCTCAAACAGTTAAAACACTTCTGCCTATAATTATTAAACTAAAGAATAATGAAGCGTCATAATATGATAAATGCAATAAACTTTTACGATTAACTAATGTATTGATTAATTGAGATAAACTCTGTAATTATAAATTAAAAATAACAAAATATTTAGTTTTACGAGAATCATACACTACGGGTCAAAATACACAAGAAACATTAGCTGCTGAAACGAATGAAAAACGCATATGTTGGGTCGGCTACAGAATGCTGGCGTGTGTGCGCCCAATACGAGTTTTATATAAAACAAAAAACATGGGAATCGCTGAGATGCAGGCTGCTCGTTTACTTCCACATTACAATTATTCATAGCTATTTTGGTGCCATCGTCAGAACTACATGCCTGATATTTTTTGTATTATGAAACGTATTATGTATTATGAAACGTATTTATTTTGAAACCTGTTAAATAAATAAGGTGCAAACTGGTTGACGCGATATGCGCGTTATGTAAACAAACGTTACATAAAATTTTTCATCTGAAAATACAATGGAAGAATATAAAATTTTAGATCAATTTAATATAGGGAGAAATAAATTATGGAATATACATTTCATTACTGTTTTAATATTATTTCTTTGAATAATACTTATAATCTACGATTATTTATCCACTTATTGGCTATAGACTAATTAAAACAGATTAGAATTTCCGGAAACATATTAATTTTTCAAGTTTTACAAAGACAAAAAGGAATAAATTAATTTTGAAATTTCGTGCAATATAAATACATATTTACAAAATTCTTTAAAAATCTATGTGTATTTTTTTACATTGTAGTTAATAATGGGACAAAACCTAAGAATTTCAACCATCAATTAATTGTTTCTATCTCGTTATATTATAAAAAGTTTAATAATTGTTAGGTAACTTAACCATTTACTAATTTTATATTATTAATTTATTAATTTATATTCCACGTATACGTGGAATAATCAACGTTATTTTAAATTTTCTATAAAAAATAACTTCCACAAAGTTACCGCCAAAACCATCAAAAGTATTACATCTTTTATTATTATAACTTTCAGTCTAAGACTTCATTTATGATTCAAACGGATTGAAAACATCCCATGATGAATATTTAGCAAAGGTATTTATATACATGGATAAATATACTACTATCAAATAATTTACACAAGGAAGAGACGCATAAATTTGTAAAGTTTTGTATCTAAGCTTTTGTTGAAGTACTAGAAAAATAATGAATATGAACGTCTTTAATTGTACATATTTACTGGTTTGATTTGCAGAATTTTCTATATTGAAATACAGGTGGTTCTCGTTATCAGAGTCGTCAAAATTTTGAAATTTGTGCAAAATCCAACTTCTTTACCGTGACTTAGTAAACAAGTTATGAAACAATACCTTTTCAGAGAAGAAAACAGAAACAGTTACGGTCTAGATGTGAAATAATAATTATACCCATTTTCCCCATTGACAAAGTAATGTTGCAAGTCGTTTTAAACGAATTTGTTTTAATCGGTACGAATTATTCTCGGTTAACGAAGATTCCATGAACTGAGATTTTTTAAAATCAGTATTTTGGTATTAAATATTGATATCGCTGTTTTAGGTATAACAATATTCAAAACCTAGGCCTGTTAAAATAGTGTATCTCAAACGATACACTATTTAGTTGGTCTGGAAGACTATAATTACACATCTATTCTGGCAATATAAAGTAAGATTTATCACTGCATGAAGACAATATTTTTTAAAGAGTTCCCTTCGACAAACAAAAAGGCAGTGATTCAGAAATTTACTGTTTTTTTGTCGTCAGCAGACAGCAACAATGCGACTAAAAATGCTTTTTCAACACACTTGATTTAACTATCATTTATAATACATCTTTTTCAAAGTATAAAAAAATGGTACTTTCCTGTTATGCGGAGAAATTTGAACAATATTTAGTAAAAAAATAAATGATTCATTCATTTGTTTTTTTCTTTAAATTTGAATTGACAATCAATAATAAATCTCTTTGCTCTTCTTAACATGTTTTTTTAAAACCTCTCTTAACCTTACGTCACCTGTCAAATATTTTTTATAAATAAAAAACTAAAAACCTATATCTTCCAGCCTCTTGAATCTAATTAATTTTACTTTGTAATTCGTAAATAAAAAAAGCCTCAGGATAACAGGAAAGAACCAAAAAAATCGTTTTATATAAAACTATTCATTATTTTTATTGTATTTATAAGTGTTATGAATGCATGTCTTCGGGGTTTAAGAGTCCTGCTACGTAAAGGCTGATATTATATAACAGGAGAATGCGTAGGACGAACAAGAAGCGGCAAAAATTTTCAGAGCATATCGCAATAATTGAAGAAACCGCTGAGCGTTAAATGGGTCCCCGAGAAAAGGAAAATTTTGACATCGGAGGAAATTAAACAACATTAAACAGACGATACAATTAGCAAAAATATGGGAATTTGGCATTTTCATTTGTTTTCGTCGCTATAGAATTGATTATAATGCGCACGCTCCACAGCTGTGGGCCCCATTACATTTGATGAAATTAATTTGCGTTGGAAATTAAATGCTTGAAAATACAAACAACTATAATGGAGCATTGTTTTTAATAGTTATTTTCACGTTAATGCTTATCAATCTCTTGTCGTTTATTATTTATATACCGCTATATGAAGATCTTACAAAGATCAATACAAATAACAGGTTAAAAATATCAAAGTATTTTAGCTCTACAGTTTTTAATATTTTTTTTTTGCGTTGATAGCTATTTCGGCTTCCCCATCGTCAAAACTATGTTTAAACATATATTTTGCTCAGCTTTATATACTGGCTCTGAAGAGATACACAATGCATCAATTTATTCACTCTAACATCCTAATTAAATTATAATTACAATATTACACTTATTAAATGTGATTCTAGTGTTTCAAAGAACGGTAAACAATCTAGGTTTTTTCATTAAAACATTAATTAGGATAAAATTAAACTGATATTATTTATGATTTACATTACATTAAATGTATTAACTATGGCCTTAGTGTTTCGAAAAACAATAAGCAATATGAGATTTTTCAAGGTAAATTAGGATACATTATACTAATATTTATTATTAATTACATTAAGAGTTTTAACAACGGTAAAATAAAAAAATTAAAAGCTGTAGAACTAAAATAATTTGATATTTTTAACCTATTATAATGGAGTTCTACCAAGTAATTCCAAATCAATTAATCAATACAAATCCTTAAAATTTCTGAATTGCTAGAAATTACAATAAAAATTGTAATTAAAGTAGCATTATAATTTAAAAAAACCTTAATATTTTTTTTACCGTTCAAATAATGTACATGTCTATACGTGTAGTCACTATTAAATCGGGTTTTGCCTTTCGACATATTCAAGCATTTAAATATACGTCAATAGTTTTAATCGTTGTTTATGTTGTTAGCATAAGAATATACCACATATAATTAATTATTTTGGTTCAAATATAGTTAAATAAATAAATATTTACAAAATGATTGTCTATAATAAAGTTTATCTACTGGTCATTTTTATCTGCATTCATACATATTGTTAGGGTAAGTACTTCTATATTTTTTATGTCCAGTTTAAGGTGCTATCAGTTCATAAAAAAAAACATATTTTTTTTTAACCTTCTTTTATATTTATTGGATTTCGATATGAGATTCTATATTGTATAGCTTCTCTTTTATATATGTTTACTTTTTAAGTATCGTCGTCTACATAAAAGAGATACGCAAGCGCGTATAGAACTTTTTCCACACTTTTTTGACGGATCGTTTGTGAAACTTTAAACGGCCGTCTCAGTTATTATCTGGTTGTTATTTAAATCACAATAAAATAAAATAAAATAGCAAAATTACTTACAGATTTGCTAAAAATAATGATTCATATATTACGAAATCAGGCACGCAGACATAAACACATTTTAAAATGTCTGTCATCTTTAAAAGACATCGCATCGCATCTTTAAAAAACAAAAAATACAGTATATTTTTTTATCCTTGTTCGCACCCAAT
This sequence comes from Himalopsyche tibetana, assembly GCA_030503985.1. Classification (NCBI taxonomy): domain Eukaryota; kingdom Metazoa; phylum Arthropoda; class Insecta; order Trichoptera; family Rhyacophilidae; genus Himalopsyche; species Himalopsyche tibetana. The sequence continues at coordinate 2,721,894 of JAPJYX010000009.1, read as the reverse complement.
GTGAAGCATATGGCCTTCTAATGGAGGTATCTCAACAGATTTTTCCTAGGAGAACTGTTTGTTAGTCAGTCACTCAACCTCTTGTTTCCAAAGAGAGTAGTAGAGATATAAGGATAAAGCTAGGACAAAATTAGTGGTTAACTAATAGCTGTCTTATGAAATCTTTACTGTGAACTTTTAACTTTAAAAGTCCACTGTGAATTATTTCAGTAGTAAATAAAACCATTTTGTGGAATGAATTTATAAAATGATGACGTTAATATTTAATATGTGTATAAGTTGCAAAGTTAATCATTTGAAACTTCCTCGAGTTGAACTGTTAAGTGTATAATGCTGGATTAGATTATAGACTGGATTAAATGAATAAAAAAACACGTCGAGTTGATCCACGGTTAGTGCTTATTTTGGCGTACGCAAACTGGAAAGTAATACTTAACTCGGTATGAAAATAAAGTGGTAGTTGGGGTGAAGGCGTAACCGAAACAAAACCCTTTTACGGTACTCAATGTTGTACCCGCTAAATCTTCATTTTCACGAATAAGTATATTGTTTGGCGATAATTTAGTTGCCAAAAATTTTAAGCACATTTTTACACTCTTGGATCAACGATGACAAATAAAAATCTAAAGCCAAAGCGGTCCATGGCGCAGTGCTCAACTTCATTGAACTCTGTGATGGATCTCACGGGTAAAGTACCACAATAAGCAAAAAAATTAAAATCGATTGATCGATTTCTGTTCAAAGCGTGCTTGTGATGTGAAAATTTTCATCCATCTATTTTAATCATAAAATAATGGCGAAGTGATAGCGATAAGCTAATCAGTAATCATGTCCTAACCCAATCCGTCTACCTTTATATCCTAATATAATACAAACAACGCACGTATGTCGACAATATTCTAGTTACCTCTCATATAAAAAAAAACCGATATTCTAAAAGGGATTGTATAGCAGAATGATAACTTGCGAAGCATTTAAATTATTAATAGAAATTAAATATTAACATAGACAAAACGAATTGTACAATTCAATCAAAAAATAGTCCTATGAAATAATATTTGCCTTTTTTTGTTTTATTTGTTTTCCATTTTGTTTTGGTTTAATCATTTATACGTCAAATGAGTTATATTTTTTTAAGAGGTTGAAAATATTTCTTCGAGTAAAATATTTTTAGTAAATTTGTGGTATAACAAAATTTGAATGATTATATATCGACTGTGGAAAGGAAAAAGGACGTAACCTACAGTTTTTCTAAAACGGCTTTTTTCGATAATCACAATGTATACAACATGACACACGTTCTATCAAAAGGACGGAAGCTGAAAATGCCGAATTGGTATCTAAATTTAGCTTTTAAGATTGAAAAAGATGACCTTGTAAAATGTTAAAACCAAGAAAAAAGACTGAAATAAAGGTTTAACCTAGACAATGTCTTTAATTAATATTCGGTTATGTCAATTAAACACCAATTTAGAAGTCTCCGTGCAGTTCAAGGTTGTGTAAAATTCATAATTTGCATATGGCCTAAAATCATCAAAACATGTTTTTTGCGCCTCCTGTAAAATTTGATATGTGTGGGTTACGTCCTTTTTCCTTTCCACAGTCGATATATTGATAAATATTGTTATACAATCATGTTTGATGAAGGGACAAATAAACATTGTCTAAACTTTAAATGAATTGACGATTTTTAAAAATATCTCGATGTTAAGCAATATACGAGACTCCTAAACCCGGTAACGGTTTTCATTGTGTAGAGTTTTCACAAGGAAAGTTTTTCAGAAAGTTTGACTTCAGCCGACTTTATATATTTGTGTAAAGAAGGAAATAAGCTAAAGCTCAAATTGAATTTGTTTCCTAATTAGCAATAGAAAAAACCATGGAAATAAGTCTCCTTAAAGTTAAGAAGAATATATATGGAAAATATCTAGCACTCAGATGATGTGGTGCTGTTATGAGATCTTTGGCTTTAATTGTGGTTTTAAATATTGTATCTGTTCTCATTTTTTGTCAACTGTTACAGGAAGTGGCGTTCAATTCATGTTGAAGGAAAGTGAACCTGTGATTGCTTTACAATCGTTTATCTCTTAAAATATATACAGTCGCCACTGTGTATCTATTCACCTTCATCAGCTACCGATGTCACTGCACTTGGCATTGATGGCTTGGGGTGAAAGATACTAACCACAACCCTCTTTCTGCAACATGCTTCAGTGGCACATAGTATTTTATTGCCCCCATATGCCTGGCGGAGGCGACGAAACGTCTCGCCATAGTATTATGAGGTTACCAAATGTATACTGATCGAAGTCCGACCGACGCTAAAAACGGTTTTAAGCAATCTTATGCAACCCCATATAGTGATTGTTTTATCACTTTTAAGGTATCCTTTGTCAATACTTGATGTAAATGTTTTATATTCTAAGAATATAACACTCTTTTGTATTAATTATACATTTTATATAATCAGGAACGTTTTTGCTCATTGGAAGGAAATCGGTCGTGGTTATATGTAATCAATGTGTAATTAGTACATTTGGTTTATCATAATTGTTTGCCTTGTGTAAAATTATTATCGTAAACAAACTCATATTGTTGCCTTTAAAATAGTATTTCTTTCAAATACAAATAATTTTATTATATTGTAAATATTGAATACACTTTTCCTTTAATTTTAATTTTAAATAAACTAAAAAAACCTCGATTTTAGCAAGTAATTTTTTATGTGATAAATATCTTCGAATTTAAATCAATCTAAGTTTTATAAAAGTCCAAAAAAATGTCATGAACATGAAATCCACTCGATTTTGTATTTTTTTATATCAGCATTAAACATGAGTCAGAATTAAATATTTTTTTATTACAGCAAATAATCATATTGTATTTAAAGCTTTGTGATTTTTCTTTATTTGTTAGGGTGTCTGTGGTTGTTCTTTAGTTACAGACTGTAATAAGAGCTTTTTCTCTTCTTAAACTCTCAAAAAATATCAAAGAACAATTCAGAATTGTTAAATATAAACTATAAATATAATGTTTCATAAAGTTAAATAGTTATAAGTAATTAACGAAATGTCAATATAAAACTGTAGACAAGTTATCAAAGCCCGTAATAAAACAGCCTCTTCATTGTGTTACTTTATTTATTTTTGCGGTTTAATAATATTACAAATCTTGCTTTGATTTCATATTATTTAACAGCTAGAAAATTTCCCTCAGGCAAACAATTTTGATACACAAAGAGATTTATATAAATACTGAAATACACTTTTCTAGTAAAATATTATCTTAACATAGATAGTTAAAATTAATTAAAAACATCAATTTTCTTTACAAAAAAGTTATACTTTTGTTTCAGCTTTTTACACTTATTCTTAGTTAGATTATAGCAAATAAACATTTTAAACTTTATTATATTATATACAAGAATTGAACGAGCATTACAAATTCTCCACCAAATATATATACACAACACAAGACGACAGCATAATATAGGAAAAATTTTAATATATAATGGAAATACAAAAAAGGAGAAATTATAGTCTGTATACAGGTAAAACGGTTTTTTTAATCCATGGCCACTCCTAATGTCAAGAAAATGGCTTTTTACTAGTAGAATGTCAATAGAAGTTTTTTCTACGAAAACTCTTACTTACTATGTTGTATATTCTATATTTTATCAAAGAAAGTAGACATAAAGTAGACAAAAAAATACTTCTAAGAGAGGTCAAGTCGTTGGCTTATCGATTTTATTGTGCCCTATTATTTTAAAAACCGAAAAGAAGAAGGAATGTTTTGACATCAGAAACATCCTTGCCTGAAATCGATAAATCGCTTAAAATAATTGCTAATATAAAATATGACATAACTTAGATTATTTCACGTATTGTGCTACAAACTGTGACACGTGTTTCACCTCTTTAAGAGGCATCCTCTGAAGCACAATATGTGGAATAATCTAAGTTATTTTATATTAAAATGAACTTCTAAAAAGTTACCGTCGAATCCATCGAAAGAAATTAGTGCTCTTTGGAATGGGACTTGAAACTATGAGATCCGTAATGGAAAAGGAGTGGACTGAAATATGTATATTTTAACATAATTTTTATGACGTTCAATAATGCCTACTTTTAAACCTAGTGAAGGATCCGAACATAAGTCATACTTAAATGCTTTTAGACGCTACATTACAATTAAAATACTAACATTGTGCACTATCTGATTTTTATCATAGAATATATCCAATAATGATTAATATCACATCGTCGTCGATTTATTCAATGCAATACTGCTAAAAATACTGAATTATCCACAATTTAGCGAGATTTTATACTGAACTGCGTATACTGAAGAAAGAACAGATGTTACTTATTGTTTGATATATTTCTAAAGAACTTTGAACTGTGAAAGCTTTTTGTAATTGCAGCAAGTCACATAAACATTACAGGCGTAGACAGCTTAAATTACTATACTGAAGCCGCGTTTGTCGTTTTGAGCTTTCATTAACTTGACAGATTTCCAAGTGAATAGATTCAAATTTTATTCCACAGACGAGACGACTTGTCTTACAATATCCAAAACAAAGACACTTTGCTCTCTCAATTGAAGCACAACTATAATTTAAGACCGTTGAAATTATCTACGGATGTTGTGACAAGAGAAGATAATATGCTTCGAAAATCGGATGTATATTTAAATCGTTGTCTTCAGCGATCGATTATACATTTCATGTCTGAATATTCTAAACATGTTAATAAAGCTGACTAATTTTCATGTAGCTAAGAAGATTAAGGTAGCTGTGAGTTAATCCTAATACAGTAATTCATATTTATTTTGCCAAGAATAAGTATTGAGAGTGATAGCAAACATAGACTAGCGTATAAACTCAGTACAGTCTAATTTTTCGTCTACACCATTTGAAATAGTTAAATCAAGAGTTTTATCCATGAAACTATAAAAATAATGTAGCCGCAAAATGTAAGTTTTGTTATAATAACAATGCTCATGAAACTCGCTTTGTTTTCGAAACCAGCACTTAATTTTTATAGAATACTATAAAGGGTATAATTTAATGTCTTCAAAAATAGAAACAAAGAATACACAACCAAAAATAACGCGAAAAACTTACTAAACTGCTTGAAAGTCTTTGAGAGACGGCATCGTAATTTATTCAGGAATATTTCAGAAGGCTTGAAAAGTTTTCTGAGCCAAAGTACACTAACTTAGTGTGCACTGTCTTGAAATAGAAAATCTTTGTGCATTACAAAAGTAAATGGATTCAATTTTTATGGATATATAAATTGAATAAAACTATTCTAGTGTAGAGGAAACAGAAAATTTAAAATTCTTACCTCTTCTCATTTTGGTGGTGTAAAATGATAATCGTTAGTTTTATTAAGTAATGTTCAAATAATAGTTAACTTTTAACTAACATGCTGTTAAATAGTAATTATCTTGTTAAATGTTAACTAAAAAACTGTAAAAAAAATAAATAAATTGGAAATTGGTAATGGAATATAAATGATGGTTGAAGAAAAAATATGTATCATGTAATAATAAATTGTTATAGTAAAAAAATATAATTGTAAGTAAATACCTATGTACTTTTTAACTTAGTTTGTTTAATTTTGCTTATTAAAAATGTAATAATTTCGAAAAGAATATAAAGAGCGAGTGTGGGATTTTCACCTATGTATGATGAAATAGTTTGAAGTTTTATGTCCACGGATCATTTAAAGATATTTTATACAAATCAAAATATTGGCTACAACAATTAACCGAAAAAAATAACAAAAAACCAATGATTTTGCCTCAAAACACTTATCTTATCACCTCTTATACAACAATAGGAGCATCCAGTGGCGTAGCAAAATATTTTTTTACCCCGGACGGTTTTTATTTTGCCACCCTCCTATTTTCCATAAAAAACATTTTAAATCTGCAATAGTAGTGGATTGTAGGTATTCTTTTAACCCTACTATTATGAGCTAAAATATCGACCCAAGTAACATGTTATTTTTTTATTTGCTTACACATATATAATTCCTTAAAAAATACTTTTTTTTAAATTTTTTATGTTATGTTTTGTATGTAATTGGTATTGAAAAACTAAGCCAATGGTGAAGATTAAGCGATTGTTCTAAAAATATGCCAAAGAGTCATTTAGTAAGTTGTCTGTTTTTATTTACTTTAGGTTTGAGTTGTTAAAATGATATTGTATTTATTCAAAAATTAGTAAAAAAATATAGAAACTAATATGTTTCCTTTAAAAAAATGTATTTTCTCAGCAAGTTACTAGGAAGAAAAAAGACAGAAGAAAGAAATAAAGCTCTCATTGTTTCTGTTAATAAAACATTTGTTTATTATTATTACGTTTAAATTTATCTACTTATATTCTATTTGAAAACGCTTCCCTTTAAAAAGTACCGCCTAGTCCTATTCAACCCTTATTTGCAACGTCACTGGAAGCAGTCTTATTATTTTCGCAAATATCTAGCAAGCTACTATAGAAGTTTAAGCACGGAAGCGCTTAACATTGGCAACTCGAATCAAGAGGAAGCTTAATCCTCAGAAATAAAATCCAAATTAAGATAAAATAATTCTAACATAGTACAATCCAAGCACAGATACATCATTGATTACTCAATAAAATGGTAAAATGTTAATGAAAATGTCAACGTAGTTTGTTGTACAACTTAATTTAAAGAGGTCTTAACATTTAAATATAATTGAGACAATGATAACGATATTGCTAAGATTTTCACACGAGGAAATGAGTAGCATGAATGCCAAAAATAATTTCAGTTTACGAGTAGTGATTAAAGTTTATGTAATTTACATAACGAGAAGATGTTAACATTTACTGCGTGAACTCTTTGATAAAGCCATAGGAGTGAACTTAATGTAACAATAAAGAGACGTCTTACTTAACGTTATTTTTACACTTCTTTCGTGATGATAATGGGAGACATGGACCCGGAGTAATAATCAGAATATAAGTATCAGAGCCACTTAATACAATGGAGGTTAGTGATCCTTAAGAATTTACAGACTTTGAATAGAATAAAAAAAACAATGAAAATTCAATTTTTAAAATCTGGCGTTGTGCCAAAAAAATATCATTTCTTTATACCAAACTAATCAAAGCAAATAAAATATGGTAAATGCGTTATTTTCAACTCTTTAAATGTCAAATTTGAATCGTTCAAACTATCTACATTCATATAATTTAAGATTTCGACTGAAGGTGCTTGGTGGAATTTCAATATTAAATTTGAATCGTTCAAACTATGTACATTCTCACAAATTTTGTCACTAACGACCCGGGTTTCGCCTTTCAAGTTCAAGTTTATTCGTGCACTTGAATGCCTGAAGATGCCGAAAGGCGAAACCCGGGTCGTTAGTGACAAAATTTGTGAGAATGTACATAGTTTGAACGATTCAAATTTATCTACATTCACATAGATTTTATCACTCACGACCCGGGTTTCGCGTTTCGGCATCTTCAGGCGCTCAAGTGCTGCACGGATGAACTTGAACTGACGCTTAGTAAATGAATGTTTCGTGTTTATATAAGATGTACATGTATCATTGAGTTTTAAGCCATTAGAAAGAAGCTTAAAGCCAAAGCCGAAATCTTAAATTATATCTTTAAATGTCGTTGCCTGGAAAAAAAATGCTTGGCAAAGTTAATAGACATTTTCAGCTTTTTAGTTTACTGAAATATTAATTTGTTTTCAAAATTTTATTATCTCCACGTCAATTTTGTTTAAACATTCGCTGTAATAATATGAATGAAACATGATGATTCATAGTAACACCCTAGTTCTAGAGTGCACGATTAGATTCTAATGCAGCATAATAACGTCTTAGTTTCTATTTGGGAGTGATATTTAGGTATGTATTCTGAAATACTTTGCATACTTGACTAACTTTACTTGATACTGCCGAACTCAGAAATTGTTCACTCTGAAGCTAGAGTATCAATAAAATACAAATGTTGAGCTTTTAAATGTCACGCAAGACATGATTCTAATAACATAAGCTCAAAGTGTGATAATAAATCGAAATATGGACTGCTATTCGTATTTAGTAAAAAAAAACACTAAGTTAACTATTTAGATAAAAATACAAAGATATATTTTAACTCTGAGTTAGTAAAGTAGTAAGATTTTTGTTTATGTCAATTTTTTAATGATGCATGATTCGAAAATTATGCTGTTTTCAATCATACATCTATTTAATTTGAGATTCAAACCAGTGATTTTTTTCGTGTCTGATTTCCTATAACTAATCTCAAGTAACTGTCTTCCATTATTTCTAATTTATTTCTTTTAAAGTTGATAATGTTCCCAATTAAAGAAACCAGTTTTGATCTTAACACAAAATTAAGAAGTATTAAAAGAAATATAAATATTACATATATGAAAGAAAATATTCTTAGTTGTATGATTTATTTTAAAATCTGGCTTTGTGGCAGTTCCTTCTGATAGTTTTAATAAAAAAAAATATATTTGTTTATTTACTTGGGTGAACCATACAATTAAAAATTTATAATAAACCTTTATTTAAACAAATATTAAACTGGTTTTTTCTTAACTTTGTTTACAATAAACCGGTGTTCAATATCTGATGTGTTCGCGTTTATTAGACTTTTTATTATTCTTAAAAGAAGACTATGTTTACAGCAGGAAAAAACATGTCGCTCTATAGATGTATCATACAATAATATTATATAATAAAATCATGTTGTAAAAGACGATGATTTTATAGCCTTCAATTGTATTGGTTGATAAAAACGAGAATATCATATATAAAGAAGAAAGTGAAGAAATAAAAGCTTGTACAAAAAACGAACATATATGTAAAAAGAGCCTATTCAGAAGATAACTTCATTTTCGTGAAATAGTTCGGGAAGGTGCAAGAATTTTTCAAAAGAATAATGGTTACGTCAAAATCTCAGGCAAAGAAAGGCTGTGGACCGTAGACCGAATGAGAATAGAAGAGATTACTTGAATACGTGATAAACATTCACACGTGTTAGTTTTGCCTTTATTTCAAACACCTTTTACCAAATATTCTAAACACATTTTCGCCAGAGAACCATTTGCTGCTTTCTCTATGACGAATGATTATACGAAACCGTTTTCAAGGGATTCATTTAAAAGGATGAAAGTTCGTTTCTCCGCCTCTATTCATGATTTTCGGTAGCGTAACGTAAGAAACTGATTTTTAAAATATTCAAAAATTTATGTGTAAGATTTTTTTCTTAAATTAAGACCGTCTATATTTGACGTCACGTTTAAGGAGGGTTGATATATGACAATTTGATAAAATGTTACAATGTGTGTGATGACATGTATAAACGGCTCCTTATTGTAACTGAAAAATGCAAAACTCTATTAATTGTACATTTAATCTAATGTTTTTCCAACGTAAATTTATAATGAGTCCAATTAAAAAAATCAGCATATAAAAATTAAAATAAAATATGATTATTACAGTAACGAAATTTTGTTACTGTGTATGACGATTCACGGGAGACTGTGTTTAAAAAAAATCACCAATCAAAAAGTACATAGTCATATTACATTCCATATCGCTAACAATATTACAACTTAGTATAGGCGAGCAATACACCTGTTTCATAGTAGCAGCATATTAGTTTTACGTCATCGATCAATGAACATCATATCTTTTTTTTATGTCATTTAATATGATATGCATTTACGTTCTAGTGACTCAAGTAAATCTAGGTGACACCGTTGTACGGTAATGATTATTGTAATAATAAATACATTACATATTCACACAATTATATTAACAATAGATTCGTTGAATATGTCAGCTTTAAATATAGTAAACAAAACGAGAAAAATATAATACGAGGTGACGCTAAAAGAAAAGGTGACAGATGTAAAAATGTTTTTCGTTTTCAATAAATAAATTTTAAAAAATCGGTTACGTGGTCGAATGGTTAATGTCGTTGGATTCAATTACGTACGTCACGGATACGAATTCCATTGCAAACAGTTTTTACACATTGATTTTCAATTTATTTATGAATTTATGTCCCAAAAACATTGATGTATGTCTTGAATTCCCTCCAACCTATCATTTCCTAAAAAACGGGCGTAGAGAGAACAATTATATTATTACAAGTCTTGTTTAAGTATTATACTTATATCTCTGCTCTCTCAGAAAAAGAGAGGTAAAGCAACTGAGTTCTTGTAGAAAAACTTCGGTTGAGATAATTCCATTAGGAAACCATACACATCAAGCCAGAAGCCAGAACATAGATTTAAAAAATTACGAGGTTAAGCTATCATATTGAAAATAAATCAACAAAACCACAACGTAAGATAATCAATCAAAAATATCACTCAAAAACATGAACAATTAAAGTAATAAACAAATTCATGCTTTTTTCTTCGCTTTTCATTTATTACAAAAATTAATTATGTTATCATTTGCTTGTTTTTATAACGTCGTAATTTCATTCATATAATATATTTTTTTCAACAATTATTAAAAAATATTTGTCAATTTATTTGAGCCCCATAATTGTATTGAGAAACACAGGACGAGTTCGAAAACAAACCAATATCGTCTCTCACTCCTTGTTCTATTCGACTTTTTGTTGCCAAATTAAAAAAACACTAAATCCAAGCTCAAAAGCTAGGATTACGAAAAAAAGCATGTAAGGGTATCCTTGCTGCTTAAGTTGCTTCTCGATTTCGATCATTTCAACGAAAAATACTTTGATGTCATATATAATACAATTCACGATAAAAACAATACATTTATATTTCAATTCAATTAGATTTTTTTATAAAAAAAAGTTCTTACTACAAGATGTTTAAAACTATATCACCATATTATCAAAAAATTCAACATGAATAAATATAGTGTTACAAGTAGCTTATAACTAATTTTGCGATTTATGTATAGGATCTTTAAATTTTGAAGGAATTTCTTGTGATCTAACTAAATTATACCAAAATAATCCCCAGATATAAGTCATAACTTCCCGAGACATCCTTTTGTATTCATACATTTTATTAATAATAACATTATTTGTTCAATAAATATAATGCATTATAAAAAAATCTCTAATTAATTTTATTAAATAGCCACATTAATTTATTAAAATTTTGATGAAAGCAAATTTTATTTTAGTAAATTTTTAAGAGACAAAAGTTTTATAATATTTAGTGAATAATTGAAAAAAGCTTCCCTGCAAATACTTTCCTTTGTAAATAGATACGCCAACGCTTCTTCTGTTGTGTCAACTGTTATGTATTCTTCTGTTATAATATTTCAACGATATAGTGTTTCAAATATTACACCAAAAATGCCTTAAAAAGATGAGTTTCCACCTATTTCTAGAATTTAATATAATCAAAAATGAAGAAATTTTCAAACGAAAAATTTTCGACACCTAATTTAGGTATTTGTGAAAACTCCTGTACAATTATATAGTAAAAAAAAGTATCAATAATTTTAAGGGGTGTAATAATAGTTTGCCACCTGTATGGTCGAGAAGTCAACGTTGTTGGCTTCGGCTACGGAGGGCCCGGGTTCAAATCCCGGTACGGACAGTTTTATAAATTGTTTTTTCAATCGATTTATAAATTTCTGTTCAAAGGCATGGATGTATATGATGTCTTAAATTTCCCCCTCTCACCCACCCTATCTGATGAACGGAGCGTATCGAGAGCGATTAGGTTACCACTAATCCTGTCTTAGCCATATCCTTCTATCTCTACTCTCTTTGGAAAAAGAGAGGTTGAGCAACTGAGTAACAAGCAATTCTCGTAATGTTTGTCGACATGGTTTTTAAAAATAATAGTTTTGTGATAAAAATGCCTTTTTGGAGATAAATTAGATGCTTAGATTCATTGATAGTTTAACATTGTTATAGGTATTCTAATAAAAATATTTTTTTTTTATTATAATGCCATTCCACCAAGTATTGACAGTAAACACCTTAAAAGGTATTCTAATGTAAACTTTTATTTCTATTAATGACCTGTCAGCTTATTATAAAACATATTGAAGATTTATTTTCAACAAGCACGTACCTGAATTTTTGTCAGTCTTGAGTTTTTTTAGTGTAATGAATTCAAAATTTAAATACACACATACTTATTTAACTTGTATCCCAAAAAAAAATATATATTTCATGCTTTATTTAACCTTATACAGTGTTGGAAAATAATATGCTAATGTGCTATTTTTAGCGTGGAAGAGAAGATGACGTGGATGGAAACGTCTTTGCTTCCTTCCTTATTAGCTCCCTCAAAGTTATTCAGGCCAAATTCATTTCAGTGGTGATTTATAGTTATATAAAGCGATAATGATTGCGGTAGAATAAAGTACATTTAAAAACTTGTACTTTTAAAAATATTTCATAGTTTACTAGCTAACCTTTCACAGGATGTGAATGCAGGGATCTGCAAAAATTTCGGCCGAACCTTTAATAAACTAAATTCCATGGTAAATTTAATTTTAAGTTTACTGCACAAACAAGTGGTGACACAACCTTTTCTGGGTGTTGTACATTATTCTGAATATCATGTCGGGAATGTCCACATAAAAGGCAAAGTTACTTCAATAAAATTAACATACATATTATGCTATATATTATAAAACAAAAACACAGATGGCTGTTTTTCAAACAACATTGTACGCTTAATGACAAATAAATAACAAACATAAAATTAAGAAAGAAATACTTCTCACAGAATGATTCTTAATTTCAGATACCTTTTGATATTCTGTAGAGCTAACATTGACTGCATTGTTTTTTCTTTATTCAGTTTACTGTTCTTCTGCCTAATAACCGCATAGAAAATTGAGCCATTTATGATGATTTTGTATTCAAGTGAAATTTTGTTAACGACTACGTTGCGCTTACGTTATTGCTTACCTTATAGGATGAGCTAAATTTAGAATAACAAATATGTATTACTGCAAAAAAATCCTTGAAGTATGTATTATTTTTAAATTGATTAACCGTAATAAATTAAATACCTTATTGAATCCTAAAAAAATAAAGCCACGCAGACGCGGAAACAGAACGAAAGCGGACTGTTCTCTCATAAGGTTGTGCATCGTACCGTTTCGCTTTCGCACCAGTGTGCTAACGGCGTAACGGCGTCTACCTTATCAAATTTAAAGCGAATTTCTTGTACCTGAAATGACATGTATCTGTTATTCATTTTGAAAATAAAGACATTTTCAAGTGCATCATCGAAATTTGATTCTGTCGACCGGTATGTGACTGATCTAGTATGTAATTTTTCTCCATCGGGTTTCACACCTCAAAGCCAATTCATAAATTGAAAAATGATTATTATTATATTTTTTTAAATTTTGTAATAGTATTGTAGCCGATAGTTCAACACTATTGCAAAATTTGAGTTCCTAGAGGAGTGCATTCACATTGTGAAATTCTTCTTATTCCAACGATTTGCTAAATATTAATAACATCTAGCTTATCTGATATTTATTGTAATTTTCAATGATACCTCAATAAATTGTTTGTGGTCATTTTGTACTCCGTCGCACTTCTATCGTATTTTTGAAGTTTCGGTACTCAAGTATTAATCTACAAGTATGAATGTCAACATAGAAAAATTGATTAAGTAAGTTTTTGATTGATTAGTTGATTTGTCACCAAATCTATAAATGAATGAGATGCTAGTACTTTAAACGGGGCGTAGGAAGTAAGATAAGTTTTCTAGACTTCATGCTATAGTTTGGAACCTCTCCAATAAGATTTTATAATTCAATAACTACAAGCTCTTACCAAAAAAAATGCGATTAGGAAGTAAATTAAAAGGTTATTTGCTTTACGTGATACTTTTTTTTCTCACTGTAATCCGTGCACTAGTTCTCTCCACCACTTTCGCCTTGTCTACATTATCCACCTGAGTGTTCCCGATAAATAGGTTAACAGTTTGTTTTGTTTGAAAAACTTTTATCATGCCAAAAAAGAATGACGTTCTTTAGAACTTCACATTTCAGTGGAAGCCGTTTCATATGTTCTAATTTGCTGACAATCTTGCTGAATTGTCGCCGCTCATATATTTCAACATTGCAACGCCTACCCTAAATTTTCCGCAATAAGGCTTCATTGTAATTCATGGGATTGTGGTCGTTACAGCAAATGCATCTGCTTCGCTGTGCGTTATATACGGGGCCTACAAATAATATCGCCGCACACTTCGGTCGGCCATGCCGCTTATTCACGTTCCTCACCTAGATTAGGTGGAAAATAAATTTTGGAATTCGGTAAAATAATTTAATTTAGCGAATTTAGTTGTAGATTACCAGTTATTTTAGTTATTATATTAATAAAAACACAATATTCCATTGTACTTCATTCCACTTTATTAAATAGGTCAGGACCGGTTTCGCTCGTTGCAAGCATTGTCAACTGATAAGAAAAATATATAAGCAGTGCTTATCGATTATTAATCCATCACCGTTGTTAAAACCCCTATTGTAATTAATAATAAATATTAGTATAATTTATCCTAATTTACTTTGAAAAATCCCATATTGCTTATTGTTGTTCGAAACAATAAAGCCATAGTTAATAAATTTTATGTAATGTCATTAATAATAAATATCATTTTAATTTTATCCTAATTAATGTTTTAAGAAATAAACCCAGATTGTTAATCGTTCTTTGAAAAACTAGAATCACATTTGATAAGTGTAATATTGTAATTATAATTAGGATGTTAGAGTGAATAACTTGATGCATTGTGTATCTCTTCAGAGCCAGTATATATAGCTGAGCAAAATATTAGTTTAAACATAGTTCTAACGATGGCGCAAGCCGAAATAGCTATCAACGAATAAAATTATTAAAAACTGTAGAACTAAAATACTTATTTTTAATCTGTTATAAGCAGTGCTATTTATACAAAATTGAAATTGAAATAAAAGGTGTAAGCAACTATTAACAATGAAAAGAATTAGTTATGAAAAGTAATAGTTGCTTACACCTTTTATTTCAATTTAAATTTTGTATAAATAGCACTGCTTATATATTTTTCTTATCAGTTGACAATGCTCGCAATGAGCGAAACCGGTCCTGACCTATTTAATAAAGTGGAATGAAGTACAATGGACTATTGTGTTTTTATTAATACAATGCCTTTCCACCAAGTATTGACAGTGAACACCTTAAAAGTGATTATATTTATATGTTTGTAAGATCATCTCAACAAAAGTTATTTTTATTGTGCTAACTTAAAGGGATATATATATATATATATTTTAATGAATTTATTTAATTAATAAATACTATTTTTTATCAGTTGACAATGGTTGTCATGATCAAAACCGATCCTGACCTTTTTAAAATAAAGTGGAAATAAATTTCAAATGAATATTGTGTTTTTTATTAATATAATGCCTTTTCACCAAGTTTTCAGAGTTAACACCATACAAGTGGCATATGGTTACCACGTGAACTCGCTTTACTATAGATTAGTTTTCTCTGACGCGACCATACGCCTTGATGGGCAACATCAACAGCAACAAACCTTCAAAAACTTGACGCTAACGCACCCTAAAACTTAAACCTTCACCAATTTGATATTTAAAAAAAATAACATTGAAAATGATCTTTCATGGTCTTTTGACTTGCGCCTATAAGTATGCCTTAAGTCTGCGCTACATAAACCAACTAACATAATTAATAATTAAGTATTTGATTTCAGTCGTCTGCTGTGGCCCAGTTGGTTAGAGCTTGCTCTACCGATCATGCAGACCTGGGTATGATTCCCGGCAAGATTGCAGTGAATTTGAGAATAATTCAGTTCAAAGTTGTGATCAAAGACTGGGCGTTTTTGATGTCAATTCACATGATGTCCTCTCTTCTCATCTTTCTGATCCTTTGATAACTTGGTGTAGCAATAGCGATTAGTCAACCACTTGTCCTGTTCTAGCCTTATCATTCTTTCCCTACTTTAAAAAAAGTGAGGTTGAGCGACTGAGATTTTCTCGTAGAAAAAATTCTGTTGAGATACTTCCATTAGGAGGCCATATGCTCCACATTGAAAGCAGGCATGTGTAAAAAAATGTTTGTAACAGTATTTTGAAAAATCCTCCATGCCATGTTTTTTACTGTAAAATATATATTTTATTATAAAGGGATCCGAAAATAAGCAATACGTATGCCGCTATTCTGGGTATTTATGTCTACACCACACGTTACATCCCGAATTCAAGGCGTTTTATGAAACCTTTGCGTTGGAAACCGAACCGTTACCTGATTTAGAGAACGAATTGATTCACGGGAGATTCCCTCTTCACCTGTAACCCGATATTATACAAACCGTCTGTGAATTTCGAAGGAAAAATTCTTTCTAGAGAACAGCTTTTGATTGCTCTCATATTTCAGGAATATTCACTTGATATTAAATGTAATAAATAGATATGACAGTATTACACCAAGTGGTGTTAAAACTTGGGTATTTGTGCAAGTACAAATGACACGAAAAATTGATTATCATCTGTTATTCAGTTTAAAATTGCCTTATTTATTAGAATCAATACCTGGCGACATTTCAAATTGTCGATATTTGCTCAGCGCTCACACTGCGCCACCAGATCGATAGATGAGAAAGAGAAAGAGCGTTTCAGAAATACCGATATTTTTTTTACATCATATTAACTTCAAGTTGACTGAAAGTAAAAACTGAGCTACATAATGTTACTAATATAATTGGCCACTTAAGGGTGTTCACCGTTAATACTTGGTGGAAAAGGCATTATATAAAAAAAACACAATATTCCTTTGTACTTAAATTCCACTTTTATTTAGAACCGGTTACGCTCATGGCGAGCATTGTCAACCGATAAGAAATAAAATTTAGCAGTGCTATTTATACAAAAAAAAATTGAAATGAAAAGGTGTTATAAACAAATGAAATTATAATAGAAAGGATTTACAAAATACAGTAGAATTATCCATCTTTTTTTTTTGTATAAAAGGCACTGTTCAACTTTATTTCTTATCGGTTGAAAATGCTCGCCATGAGCGAAACCGGTCGTGATCTTGATAAATAAAAGTAGAAATTAAATACACGAGAATATTGTGTTTTTTCTTAATATTTTTGACATTAAATTTTTTGAGCTTAGCTTATATAGGAGAATATTAATTTACATAAGAATTAAATAATATAGTTAGTTGATGGCTTATTCGGCAACACACAATCGTTATAATAACGATTTATAATAAATAAATATTGATCGCCTAAATGAGTTTCTTTCAATTTGTATAATAGAATTTTATTAATCAAAATAGTGTTCAAATTTTTGAGATTTAAGTAATGCAACTTTTTTGAAAAAAACTGCTTTGATATTAAAAACTAAACTGGCTTTAATGATTAAAAACTAAACCAAATGTACCTTTTTGTGTTCTCAATAAGAAATATATTTTCAAAGACAATGAAATAATAACTATATCTTTAGTAACAAAAGGTAAAATATCAAGTAAATTATGATAACATTGTTACTTGATACTTTCATCCAAAAAAAAAATCACTTAGCTTAAAAAAACATAATATTGCAACTTCACAAAACCAATAAAAATATACGAGAAGTAAAATAAGACAGCTTCTTACGTGCCAATAATACTCAATTTGTGTTTTTCCATTCACAAAAAAAAACACTTTTGTACTGTCGGCAACCAACCAAACGAAAGTTTGAAAGCATTAAATATTCTATTCTATAAAATAGCCACGTCTACTTTTGCTAATCACTTAATTTCGGAAGGACACGTGTTCAATCAGGAACAAGGGATAAAAATGTTACACCCAAATATGGACAGTCATAAGCTCTTTTTCCAGGAAATTTTGGAAATAAACAGAGCACAATTGCATAGCCTTCCGATTTTAAATAAAATATAAAAAATGCCGGGATCTCCACTTCTATATCATATATAAATATAATCATAAAACCTTTTCCGACAAAGAAATAAACATAATTCTTAAAACTACTTACTGATCAAATCTGTGGGCATTCATTCCCATGAGATTATCTTTTTCGCCAGAAATGGCTTTAAACTCAATGATACATTTATTTCTTATATAAACACGAAACATTCATTTACATAGCGTCAGTTCAATTTCATCCGTGCACTTGAGCGCCTAAAGATGCCGAATCCGGAAACGAGTGACAAAATTTGTGAGAATGTACATAGTTTGAACGATTCAAATTTAGTAAAATATTCACTTTTAAGGTGTTCATCGTTAGTTCTTGGTGAAAAGGCATTCTATAGGATTAAATAAATTATGTAGAATTAGTACAAAAGTGTTTTATTTTTTCAGTATAATTTAATAATATAGTAAATTATCTATTTCCAATACACCTATTATAGTTGCTGCATTAAAGAACATCTTGAAAAGAAAGAAAGCATCACTCATCCATAAAGAAGAAAATATTTCATTTCCGTTGAATACCTAAATTCCAGTAAAGAATTCTGCGTAGTCCAAATAGAGTGTAGATTCATGAAAAGTCCTCTTGTTCAACCGTTTTTATTCCGTGTTTATTTTTCGCCTGTCTGAAATCACGAATCATGATAAGGGTTTAATGAACGTATTACAAAGGCTAAAAAAATCGTATCATCACACAATAAAACACTTAAGCCCATCGGAGCAGTCCAACATATTAATCTTCAATGATCCTTTTATACGTCTGAGCTCAATAGTGATAAATTTAAGGTATCCTGTATTTAAAATTCAAAAAAATACGCTATCGAAATCCTTTTCTCAATAACTATATAACGATTTTTTTAGTATGTTTCAGTACATTAATTATATATCTTTGCGAGAAAGACTTAAAAGATTATTGAAAAAAAAAATGTTCCATGTATATATTTCGCAAATTTCCTACCATTGTCATTCATTTCATATTGAGCCATCTAATTTATTTTATATAATACAATTTCTTTGTCAACGCTATACGGTTTTAAGATATTTGATAAAAAAATATACGTCGTTAGGATTTGGAGAAAATCCGTCAATCTTACAAAAACAAAAGATATTTCTTCAAATTCTATCAAATTTATCATTCTGAAAATACTCAACATTGGATTTAATAACACGCGTTTAAAATTAATTGCAGTACCTTCATGGATTTATCGTACCAAAGTGCACGATTTTGGGTTGCTATTATTTCTTACCGTTATTTATTTATTTTCATCAAATATATAAAAAAAAATGCTTACCTGTTTTCTTTCATACTTTGCATTATTCTTTTGACTTAACAAAATAAATCTTTTACTTGTATAAAAACTAATATACAATAATAAAGGCTATGCTTATATTTTATTGAAATAGCAACATGTCAGCTATAGTGTTTCTTTATATTAAGGCAATACGATCTCAAGAGAGAATTATAATGTCTTTTTTGAGATAGAAAATCATATACTCGCTTGATATCACATTTTCAAAAAGCTCTCATACCTATCAAAGCTTTAGCTACGCTACATTTTCTATTTTAAATACTTCAGGGACTGTAATCCAATCACAATCAAATTGTAATTGACTGCACATAAACACTTTATTATTGAAATCGCATTGACATCAGCCGATGGTGAAACGATATGATATGAACCTTAATTTATTGAGTCTTATTTTATTTTATGACTCACGTCTAGACTATTTACGTAGTATCTACGTGTTATTGGATTTATAAGAAAATTTAATGGGCTTGGGCTAATGGCTAATAAGATACATATTTATGTTTAGCCATATTCACGTCAAATAGAAAATGTTCAATTTATGACATTTTTGTTTATTTTCCCTTATTTGTCTTAGTAAATTAATTTAAGGTATAAGAGTAAAAGGTTAGAAGCATCAATTATTTTTACATGTAATATAAAATACAGGAAACGGGTTTTGATGTTAGGCGTATATTTGGTGTATAAATTTTATTAAATTATTACAATGTGCATGTAACTCTATCTAATTGAAAAATAAATCATATCCAATATTCATAAAAAACGTCAAGTCCGTAGTTGAGTTGGCTACCAATCTCATGGGCTCGGGTTGCCATCATGTACGATCAACATTGTTTCCAATCAATTTACAATCGAAGAAATGGGTTTTTCTGATGTCTAACTTCCTTTCAATCTTTCTAATCCTAAAATAAACGGAGTGTAGCGAGAGTGATAAGTTAACCACTTGTTTGTGTTTATACTTTTATATCTGCTCTCTTAGAAACAGAAACAGAAACAGTTAAGCAACTTAATAACAAGTAGTTCTCGTAGAAAAAACTTTTGTTGAGACATCTCCAATAGGATTTCATATCGCTTTTAAGGTGTTTACTGTCAATACTTGGTGGAATGGCATTACATATAATAAAAATAATAAAACATTTTTAGTACTTTTTCCCACATAAAATTTATTGGATCAGGAGCGGTTTCGCTCATGGTGAGCATTCTCAACTGATAAGAAATGCAATGAAACAGTGATATTTATACAAAAGTTAAGTAAGAAAAACAAGGTATGACAAACAATTGCTACCATTGCTAAGAATACCATTTGCTTAGTTGTAATACCAATTGTTTGTCATACCTTGTTTTTCTTCCTTAACTTTTGTATACATATCACCGTTTCGTTGTATTTCTTATCAGTTGACAATGCTCACCATGAGCGAAATCGGTACTAAACCAATAAATTATATGTGGAAAAATTACTAAAAATGTTTTATTATTTTTATGGATTCATATCCTTCACATTAGTGGCGGGCATTTTATATGCTGTATAATATTAAATATAAGCATCATATAAAAATTTTCACAACTAAGAAAAATTAAATGAAATTCTGTTGCCGCATATGTAGTCGAGTGGTAAACGTCGTTGGCTTCGGTTACGGAGGTCACGGGATCAAATCCCAGTACGGACAGTTTTATTGATTGATTTTTCAATCGATTTATAAATTTCTGCACGAAGGCATGGATGTGTGTGATGTCTTGAACACCCCCCTCCCATCGATCCTATTCTTTAAACTGGGCGAATCGAGAACGATTAGCTAACCACTAGTCTTGTCCTTCTATTCCTACTCTCTTTGGAAAAAAAGAGTGGTTGAACAAATTAGTACCAAGCAGGACGATTCACATTGGAAGCGGACATGGGAAAAAAAATGTATGCTAAAATGAAAAAAATGGTAAAAAACATCTTTAATCCATTTTGGAGATTTTTTCATAAAAAATGGCAAAAGAAAAAAAATAAACAATGCAAACGTTTGAAAACTATTTCGGTGTTCGTTTTCAGGAGTATGTTAAATGGAATGATGAATCGTTAAGTGATTAAAATTGACCACAATACGGTGTAGTCACAATGAAAATATATCCAATTGATATAATTAAGTATTTCGACTGAGGGTGCTTGATGGAATTTCAATATCAAATTTGAATTGTTTGAATTTTGTACTTTTCCATGAGTTTTGTCGCTAACGACCCGGGTTTCGCCTTTCGGCATCTTCAGGCATTCCAAGTAAATCCGTGGACTTGGAATGCCTGAAGATATCGAAAGGCGAAACCCGGGTCGTTAGTGACAAAACTCATAGAAAAGTACAAAATTCAAACAATTCAAATTTTATCCAATTGATATTTTTTTCACTAGTTATTCAACCCGAAACCTTCTAAATTCTAGAGTGAACATTACCGTTAAGCCGCAGAATCTAATTTCAGCGCTTAATAAACGCACATGGAATTTTTTAACAATTTTATATAATGGTTGACAAAGATAAGAAATAAAATTCTTTTACCGAGCCCGCAGATAAAGTTGAGACAGTAAAATCTGTAAAGAAATGTATTATTTTTTATTCTTATCACGTTTGCAGCGAACCAAAAGAAAATCATCGATGATTTTTACGTTTCAATCGAACATAAATTGAAATGCGGCTTGCTATAGAGAATCTACGTAGAGAAGCAAAAAGGCATTGTCGGTTTTTTATTTCATTTTTCTTCCGGGTTCTATATCAATCTGTTTTTATGAGGCCGTTAGGTGAGAATGAATCGGTAATTGGTCTTCAATCATTTTGCGTCCACTAAAAATGACGGCCCGGTTTAGTTGTACAGCCATAAATAGATCGAGATGAATACTTATCCAAAAATCGAGCAGAATTTACAACACATGCCCAAATAAAAATGGCGTCTATTGTACGATTTGAATATGTGCTTCGTCATTAAAGTTCTGCAAGTTTTATTCTTAACGGATACATATTTATGTGCTTGGTATAGACATGATAATTAATATTCGATTGAATCTATTTTACTAAAATACGAAAATAACATCGGAGAGTATGTATATATTTACCTTCATCTTTGTTGCTTCTAAGTCACGTTTGAATTATATATCACCTCTCTTCGGCCTTCGTCTGAATTTCGTAGTGCTAAATGTTGCTGCGTATTAAATAAAAACTCATTCCGCCATTTTTTCCAATAATCGTTGTTTATGACGACAGTGATAAATATATTGCATGCCTTCTTGCACCCTTTACTGTTTTTTTATATAATGTTTTATACAGATGTATTCAGTGGGGAGTAAAATATGTAGCTTGTAACTGAGAATGTCTCAGTAGCTAAAGCATAAGACTGGTGACTTGCGTAGTGTGCAGAAAAAATGGTTTGGCTATGATCGAATTTCCCTGCGTAGATACTATGGCCATCACGTCAAATCTGTAAAATTCTTTTTTTCTTAAAAATCACGTTGTTGAGTAAATATCACATTTTTTTATTAGTTTTTGACCAAGGTAAAACTTAGCTTAAAATTGTATGTAATATTAAAGTCATTGTCATCTTGAAAAAGCATTATATTAAAAAAAATCTCATTTGTACTGATTCATCTTTTGTTTTAAATGATCAGGACCGGTTTTGCTTGTAAATTAATTGTGAATTTTAAAATTATTTTGTAAGAGGTCAGAAATTTTAAAATTAGTGTTATATATTTTGTATATTTTATCTTTAAACTCTTTTCATTACCAAATGTTTGTTACACCCTAATTATTCATTTTTTTTTTTTGAATAGCTCTGTAATATTGTATTATCTTATTCTTTCTAATCATTTAAAATAAAACTGTTAATAGAACAAATGTGTTTTTTAAATTTTTTAATGTAATATTTCAGTATAATAATCAATTCAGCTAACCTTTGATATGTTCAGTAAGCATTTATGTGAGTTAAACAAGCCTTACATTTTTATATTTTATGAGTTATTACCTAACTATTAGCAGGATATACTTTATTTTTCGAGAATAATCTTCCAAGAAATACTTAAACAACAAAGACCTCTTTGTATATATATTGTCACGTTCTATCATTTACGTCTCTTCTCTAAAGTTTCTTCCTAGGAACAGATATTTGAACTATTTTCCAGTACACCGGAAATCAAATTTCAATCAACGAGGTTGTTCCATATTAAACACTTTCTATGTATATTTCATTCAACGATTCGATTGGGGTATCGATTGTTAAGTCTTCGTTACACTGAAAATTTAATCTCGACAGTGAGAATGGCATGGAAGTTGTTGAATTTATAATGTTGTCAAACATAACAAAGCGCCTAAGATAATTAAAACAGGCTCAATAAATAAACAAGGAAATACGATTCGAAGGACAACGCCTTATTTTGGAATGTATTCTTCCACGGATGAATGGAGTTATAAAATAGTAAATAAAAAGATTATTTACGATAAAAAAACAATAAGTGTTATTGGAAATGGTTAATTGCTTTGGCATTTACTTGGTAGAACTCCATTATCAGTGGGTAAAAATATCAAAGTATTTTAATTCTACAGTTTCAATAATTGTTATGCGTTGATACCTATTTCGGCTTTCGACATCGTCAGAACTAAGTTCATACATAGTTCAGAACTATTTTTACTCTCTGATTGTAAATGGTATTTGTGCCATAATTGTTTGAAATATATTTGCTCAAATGTGCAGCATATAGCCTTCTTATAGAGGTATCTCAACAGAGCTTTTTATACAACAACTTTGAGGTACTCATTTTCTCAACCTCTCTTTTCCAAAAAGAGTAGTAAGGACAGAAGGATGGGGCTTGGACAGGACAAGTGGTAAACTAATCGCTTTCGATACGCCCAGTAACTAGTTACTAAAGGATCGGAAGGGTGGGAAAGAATTTTTAGAGATCACAAACACCCATACATTTGAAACAGAAATCGATAAATCTATCGAAAAAATGCTGTTTGTACTGGGACTCGAACTCATGTGATCTGGCACGAAAGCCAACAACGCTAGCCGCTAAGCTATGCCCGGCAAATTTGCAGCATATTTGTTGCAATTTTACAAATATATAATTGCTTATTACCAACGCAACGAGAAGAACTAATATGATTTTTTTAAGATCTCTTACAAATAAATTCTACCATAGTGAAGCATCGCTCATAGTTTGAGGTATTTTCTTTAAACTATTTTCATATTCTTACTACAGATAATTTGTTTGTTAAACCATTATTAGTCTTAATTCATTGTATATATGTTAAGTAATAAAAATGTAACAAGAACTTTTTTTAAATAGTGCATTTCCATTTAGTATTGACAGTAGACATCAAAAGTATCCTATGAGCAGGGATGGCCCGCGAGCATAGGCGAGTAGGCAGTTGTCTAGGGGCGGCAAGTCCTAGGGAGCGGCAAATGATCTTAGAAAAAAAATGCCGAAAATTACATTTTAAATGGCAATTATATCATAATCTATAAGTATACAGTTGTTAACTTTATCGAAAAATTCTTTTTTAAATATGGCATTTATTGATGACGGCATTATAGGCCGCAGGTTTGTCGTAAATTAATAAAGGCTAGCAGAAATTTCCTGTGTCGTAAGAGCTCTCAAGGGAGATTTTTTTAGTACGTATATGTATTGAGGATTTAAATTTCTATATTTGTATTCTTAGAATAATCGAAAAAAATGACACTTATACTCTAATGGCTTTAAGCTTTCATATTTTTATTTAAAACATTGCCTAGAGGTGGCACATTGCCTAAGAACGTCACTGCCTTTGAGTAAGTTGTTGGAGAAGGTTTATTTGGAATAAGTAAGATGTTACCAGCTCATATTTTTATCTCTTCAATTGTATCAGTCTAATTAGAGTTCTATTCACTATAAAAAATTGGTTAGTACTGTCTATCAAATAAGCGATTGCAATCGTTTATTTTGGTGTAATGCTACACAATGAAAACTATAGGGGCGAAAAAGTTCATTGAAAAATTCTCGTGCGTCGCAGGGTAGTAAATCCTAAAGAATTAACCCATTAAGTCCTGATGTAGGTATTTCTCATCATAAACGGCTGTTTCATTTAAAAAGCTTTAAATAAACCCGACAACATTTTTCAATCAAGTCAAGTCCGAGGGAAATTTATCGTTTACAGATAAAGCTCGCAAAGGCCGCTTTAATAAATTTTCACCGTGTTTTTTATTTTGTTTTGAAAAAATCTGTCTTATAAGCTTTATTTTATTGTAAAGAGCACAAATATAATCTTCATATAGATCTTCATATCGTTTTTCTAGCTAATAGAAAAAACATAAGATGAAAAAAAAAAAATATTAGGAGTAAAAAAAATCGTAGATTCGTGGAAATTCTTTCGTGTTTTTTTGTTTTAAATATTTATAATATTATATTATATCATATATTTTTATCTCAAATAAGATCTTACATTGAAAGTTTCCAAAAACATGGCTTAGAGAGAAACAGTTTTAAGGTAAAAAATATCAACATATTTAGCTCTACATTTTTTTATAAAATGATTTGATAGCTATTTTGACATGTGCCATCGTCAGAAATATTGAAAAAACTTACAGAATAAAGACAGTATATATAGCCTTTTAGTTTATTCATTTTTCTGACGATAGTTCACGCCGAAATAGCTATAAACTCGTTTTATAAAAATGAATAACTAAATACTTTGTTATTTTTTATCTAAATGCAATGGAGTTCTACCAAGTAAAAGCCAATTTAATTGAGAAAGAGTTTAATTAAATTTCGAATCAAATAATGCCATAAGTGGGGAATGTTAGTTTTTAAGCAAAATTTAAGAGATTCGAAGGCCCATTTTTTTATTTGGTCATTATTCATCTTTTATAATTTTATTTAATAAATAATATTTAAACTTTGAATCCAGCTTGCTATCAAATAAATCAAGATGAAATATGCACATAGTTAAATATTCAATATGCGTGCAATAAAAATATATATATTTCGCTTTTTTTTTGAAAATATTTTTGGTATACATTTTGACTCGGATACAGAACTCTAGAACGGGGCAGATATAATTTGAACACTGGTTTTTTTATTTCTTTCCATTGTTTGAAATGAAAAAACGAAGCTTCAAATATTTTAGAACTTTTTTTAAACTTTTGAATTGTCGTTTTTCTAAAATTTTGGAAATCGGCTAAAACCGAGTCTTAAGATATATTGGAATTACAGTAAACAAACTAAATTAACATATTAATGAATAGTTGGGATAACATGACGACACTGTCAAAGCATCTAAATTTTATTAATTTGCATTATTTTTTTTCATAGCCGAGCTTCATTCATTAACACTGTACCGTGTAAATATTTAAAATTAATCTAGCAAAATCGTTTAACTATTTTTCCCTAGATAAAAGATATTTAAAAACAAAAACATTTTTGACACCAACGTTTTGCAGGATGTTTTACCGCTATCTTATTTCAGGAAGTATAAAATACTTTCACCACATCAAACATTTAAATTATCATTTTGAAATATGACAAAAAAAAACAAAATAATAAACGACTAAATAGATTTCCCAAGTAAATTCACCGTTGGTATAAATAATATTAGAAGATAAAATTAAATAAAAATAATGTTTAAAAACTTTCAAGTCAAGTAAAACTGACGATAGTAAGAATTTAAATTCACATAAACATATACGATATAAGTTGTTCGTGTGTTTTTAAAACATATTCATACCTATAGTGGAGTAAGAATATGAAATCAAAACGCAGCATATCAGCCCAAGAAATACGGGTTGTACAAGAGTTACTCATAATTTAATTCCAGTATTTTATTCCAGTACATGATCTATCAAAGAGGGTAGAAAGATAAGCTTTTGTTTCAAACCTCACAATTTCAGGGGGCTTGATTTTTATATCATTAGAAGAGAGCTTTCAAATTGAAATAAATATTAGAAAGTATGAAACAAATTGAGCATTTCCGTATTTTTTGCTGTCAAGAATGTTTACATTAGTGAAAATCGATAATAAATCAAGAGCGATGAAACGTACTGACAACTCTGACTATAAACTATCAAAAGGTACATAATTTTGAATGCATTTTATAATGCCAAGCGTGAAATATTTATACATTATATAAAAATAAAAACAAAAATCGTAAACGACAATTCATTAATTTTACAGAAGAAAGTTTTTTTTAATTTCTCTCACAATAAGTTCGCTAAGAGAAACTATAATTGATGAAATATTACTAACCGTATTTATGGATTTTTTGCGAACTTATTAAGATGGATTTAAAAAAAAAACTTCTTCAGTAAAATTAATAAGTTGTCGCTTACGCTTTTTTGCCAGTTACAGGTCGATATTTACTATCTTCTCATATTTGTAATTTTTAAATTAGGTATGTTCAATAATTTTATATTACTTGGATCTTAAACTACCATGAAAGGTCTTCGTTCATAATAAACCTTCTCTAAGCTAAGATTTTTTTAAATTTAATAGATTTTGGATCGCCAAATATAATATAAAAATAGCAGGCATATGTTATTTGATGTTCTGTATCGATCAAAAATTGAATACATAAAAGTTACTATTTGGATATTCAAACTAGGGCATCCAATCCCGGGATCCGGGATCCCGTAATCCCGGGATCCCGTTCAATTTTCTGATCCCGAAATTCCGGGATTGAGATGGCCGCGATCCCGGGATTTCGGGATTGAGAAATTTCTAGCAAATTCTCGAAATTTACACGAAATTGGCAAATCGGGGGTTTCAAATTCTTCGGTGAGCTAAAAAAAAAAAAACGAGTTTCTGTGAGATTCTGGGAAAAAGTATACCAAATCGGGGATTTCAAATTCCTCGGTGAGCTAAAAAAAAAAAAAAACGAGTTTCTGTGAGATTCTGGGAAAAAGTATACCAAATCGGGGATTTCAAATTCCTCGGTGAGCTAAAAAAAAAAAAAACGAGTTTCTGTGAGATTCTGGGAAAAAGTATACCAAATCGGGGATTTCAAATTCCTCGGTGAGCTAAAAAAAAAAAAACGAGTTTCTGTGAGATTCTGGGAAAAGGTATAGCAAATTGAGGATTTCAAATTCCTCGGTGAGAAAATCTCAATCCCGGGATCCCGGGATCCCGGGATTCAAAATAATTCAATCCCGAAATCCCGGGATCGGAAAAAGGCTTCGGGATTGGATACCCTAATTCAAACCAGCAAACGCGTAACCAGGCAGGACAAAAACCTACTCTGCCATTAACGAGACAATTAAATTTAATGATGCCACGACGCACATCTGTAGAACTTAGAGCTTTTTTTCAAATTATAACTGATATTAAAAGAAGTTTTCGTTTTTTAACATGTGATTATATTTAACATGTGATTTATATAAAAAAATACTTTGCATCGTTTATAAAAATATCAATCATTTTCTAAGCAATACAAAAAATATCTATAGAATATAATAGAGCATGTTTGAGATTTTTGTTTTTGTTGTTTTTCTTATCATAAATTTCAAAGCGTAATAATAAAAATAATAAAAGACGTAAATCGAAAAACATTGCTTTATATATATTATTGAAATGTTCCAAAAAAAAAATACGATTAGGTTGTGTATCAATTTCAAATAAAAAAACAACACAAGTTATGTTACATGTAATATTATTATAATTTAATGTATTATTTTGTAAGTTTGAAGTTTATTGTTATTTCGATCAACTCACGTAAATGTGAAGATAGTATTATTGTGAGATGTAATTACTTTGAACTTAGTTATTATTACTGACCTGTAACATTGTAATAATATTTGTGTTTTAAATATGTAAGAAATAATAGTAGGATTAAGTTTTGCTCTAGGTATTCATTGACAGTGTGTCTATATTTGTTTTATTAAACCGTTACATGGTCCCTGTACGACGTAACACAGAATGTATAAGAACAGGTCTCATATAAATAAAAATACTGGTAATATTATTTAGAAAAATGTGGTTGTATGGAAGTTATACAACTACATTTTAATGGGGTAAATTGATAATATTATGCATAAAAGATTGGAAAAGTGTAAATAAAATATTCTCACGCCGTCCAAGTGATTGATAAAACTGGCAAGCATAAGGCTTAGCGTGAGTTGAAACGTAGGTTACGAACAGAATGGCAGGTGCAGCCAGGCGAATCATACATGTGCGACCAGCGTATGCCGTTACAGCTGAGTCACGCAAGAGATATAAATGCTACATAATGGCATATTTTAAAATGTACATTTAGATACAAAATGCCATTCAAGATTATTTTTTTAGCCAGTAATCAAAATAAAATTCTAAGATCGAAGTCAATTAAAATAAAAAAACTTACTAGGTATTTGATCGCTGTTAATCAGTGGTCATGCAAGTGAAATATATGAATGATCTAAAATAACTCATAAAGTGTCTTTTAAAATTAGTCTACATCAGTAGTATCGTAGAAACAATATTCAGCTTACACTAATTCAATTAGTTTCTTGGTCATTTTCTCTGTGGAAAGAACACGTCCAAACCTGTTCTCGTCGGGAGTTTATGCTTTTTCATGTAATATAAAATATGTGACTGCGTCATCTGTGTCTTAATTTCTCATAAGAATACAACACTGTGTTAACCTAACACTCCTCTAACTTTCATAAGGTATTTCTCAATTGTATTTCGCTTTGAAAGTTCAGCTGACAATTTTTTAGTTAGACAGTACTAAGATATAATGCATTTGAAATGTCTGTAAATCCCACAAAGACAAAGTTTATAGAAACATTAGAAATCAAACATAAATTCTAAGAGCCGAGAGTTTACTTTGTAGTCTGCAGGAAGTATGGAAAGATAGATTAATATAGGTAGGAAAATCTGATATATTTGAATATTTTATATAAAATGGACTTGAGCCTTACCATGTCATTAATCTCCTATTCGAGATAAAAATTTAAAATTAGGTTTATGAAATTTATTTGTAGAACAAATATACATGGAACTTTAACTAAGCGATTTATTGAATAGCAGATTTCATTCAGCAAGTTGTTGACTTCACATATAATCGGCAAAAATATAATACTCACAACCAAGTTACATACAAATATAATTAACTTCAAATGTGTATCTATTCACAAGAACAATAAAACTGTTGATTTAATATTTGTGATTAAAGAGAATTCCTGTTAACTTTCAACTGTTCAAACTTTCCCTTAGTGGGCGAAGAAAATAAAAAATTCAAAAAAAAAACATACAGTCACATAAACAAGCATTACGTTGTGACAGAAGTATAAAAATATTATATCATTTCGTATGAAAATATTCTTTTACCTTTTTCAAACAGCACTTTTGATGTTTTTGTGTTTGAATAAATTTTGTTGAAAACTATTCTACATACGGTTTTATTATACTTTATTGTTTTAAAAATAATACTTTCGTGCAACTAACCAAACTTTTTATGAAATCCTTATCGTCAACTATTTATATGAATTTACGTTAGATTATGGAAATTCACTAAGTATCTTATACTGTAAGTGTTATACTGTGTGGAGATATATGATACATGATAAGATGCTAGGATAAGAAATAAGATAAAAAGCATTTAATATATACATTTTAAGCTTTCTCCGGAGATTGTATGCCTTATCTTGTTGCGATAGATTTCACTAGGAAATTTCAGCCCTTGAGGGACCTGATTTGTGCTGCAGTATATAAACATTGTCTACATTCTACAGTATTATGTAGCAGGCTCGGCTGAACATTTCATAATGACGTGAAAGTAGTAATAACATTTAATAATTGACGTGAAAGTAGTAATAACTTTTCTATAATAAAACGTATTTAAATGCTTCATAAACAGATAAAAACAACTTCTGATCCTTATGAATATACGGAGAAATACTGTTTATTTAGACCAACTTAACTAAAGAACATTGTGTAAGGTTTTTTATTATAAGCATCCTTGAAATTCCGGGGATTTTGTCTCTCTCAAATATGTATATTTATAAATTAAAAATAAAAACTTTAACAATCATCCAATTTTTAACGACACTTTAGTCAACAATGGCATGTCCCATAAAATGGAATTCGTATTGTAAATAGAACTTCAGAAAGAAGCATAATGTTAGGAACAATTCTTATTATAGGTCGTTACGTGCAATAAAACACGTTAAAAACGATTGAAGTAATAAAAAATATAACAAGACACGCGAATAATATGGCTATTTCACTTTCACTGCTGACATTTTTCTTGCGTCAAACATGTGAAGACCACAATTTCACACAGGAAAGAAAGTATAAATTTATAATGAAATCACCGAACATATTTCTTATAAAAAAAGTTTTAAGATTAACACTTAATATTCATTATACCTTGCTAACTCAATTAAGGAGACTTTACGTCACAAGCACCCTTGTCTTAGATCTCAAATTTTAATTGAAAAAAATCAAATGTTACATTGACCTTACCGGAAATCGAGCCCAGACCCACCTGATCGGTAGTTTTAACTTACTAGAGCACAGTGGGTGACAAAATATTAAAAATGAACGTCCACAAAGTTACCACCGAATCTATCGAAGAAAAAAAATATTTTGTTGTTTCTGCATTGTTGTAAAAAATGAATATTTCAAGCACCACTATGTTTTTTCACTAATAAATTCATAGAGATCTACTATTTTATGTAAAGCTGTGGTATAATTACATTGGTACAGCAATTAACAGTCGTAATTTGCTGAAATTACTGTTGGAGTAAAAATAAAAATTGCTGCCCTGTAATAAGTGAGATGAATGGTCATCCTTTTAAGTCGTATATTTCTGTTGATGCTTCCTGCGCTGTTATTATGCTAAAATCATTGCTGAATATGGTTGAGTTTTTATTTTAGGAGTCATTTATTTAGATGTTGGTGTGTTGACAGGCTTGGTAAAAGAAAAATAATATTCAAATCTACGTACATAATACTATAGTATTTACGCACAAAAGGAAGTTGTAGCCACCTAAAATACTTTTTGTGTTTATTATAACATTTAAATAAAAATGAATAGATACGGACAAGCACTACAGTACAATAATAGAACCCTATGGCCCATGGAAAATATGTTTATATATGCATAATTCTTTGATGATTTTTTTTATCTTATTCGCTGGTATTGTGTCAACTTTTTTCCAAGCATGTGAATTCATTTTTAGCACTGATTTTGGATAACTTCTCCTTTTTGAAGAGAATCACGCTTTGATTTTAGTTTCACATGAATGTAATGCAATTTAAGACATCAAATACATCCATGTTTTTGAACATATATCAAATGAAATAATAGTAAGTATATGGAAATGTCCAAGCTAGGTTTTGAGCCCGTAAATGCCAACCTTGACGACTAGTTACAGGTCTTTCAAGCCTAGGTACGTAGATTTAAAAATTCAAAACAAATTAAACCTAAATACAATTTGTCTTCACATGTATTGCTGTCACTCGGCTATTCATAAACCTTGTTTAAGCTAAATTTCTTCAACTAGTATGTCTGTGGTAGGCTATTGCATTGTAATGTTCACTCGAACAAAGTGGAGTTTGAATGCTGCACGATTCGTCTATATAAATGCATCATGGAACAAAAAGGGGTCGTACTCTGATTTCACGACAGAAAATCTATCTTTTTTTGTCGTAAATGGAGGCAAAAAAACAAAAAAAAAGTTACGACATTCAATGGCGGTAAAACAATGACTATCGTCAAATCCAAAGCCATGTCTGTTACACGAGCTAAGATGGAGTCTTTGAAAAGATCTTTGGGGACTTTGTTGAAATCGATTCAAAATAAAATATTTTAACGCTGTAAAACGAAAATGAAAAAACCGTAAAAACAGTTTAGTAAAAGCCAAAAGGAAATGAATTAAAACTAGTGAGAAAGTCGTTTTTTTATTATAAATAACAGGAGATGAAAAAACTTATTTCTATTTGACACCGTCTTTGAATACAAGGAAATATATTTTTGACATTTTCGTTTAAATAAAGTAATATTTTTTTAATATGCTTTGTGAAAGAAATATAATAATAGAACAAATACATATATTATTATATTTTTAAAAATCTACAATTTTAAAAAAAGAAGAAGACTTGCTTTGCTTTTCTAGTCAGCATTTTTAACGGTAACTAAGTACTAAATTTGAATCGTTCAAACTATGTACATTCTCACAAATTTTGTCACTAACGACCCGGGTTTCGCCTTTTGGCATCTTCAGGCATTCAAGCACGGATGAACTTGAACTGACGCTTCAATTCAAGTTCATCCGTGCACTTGAATGCCTGAAGATGCCGAAAGGTGAAACCCGGGTCGTTAGTGACAAAATTTGTGAGAATGTACATAGTTTGAACGATTCAAATTTAATATTGAAATTCCACCAAGCACCTTCAGTCGAAATCTTAAATTGTAACTAAGTACATTTATTAGTAAAAATAAAGTCTTGCCATAGTTTTACAAAGTTTCAAATACAAAGGCGATACTATATAGATTAAAACTATTAACACAACAATAGGTACTATAAAGATTCTATCTTTATCTTTTAAGCACAACAGTGCATAGTTAAAAGATAGGTTCCGTGCATCTCTGTATCGGGCCAATAAAATTAGAAATAAATTATTTGCTTTTCTTGATCAATTTTCGTTATGGAAGGTGGCCGTGAAAATGTGGCTGCATACACATAACGGGTGGTGGTGGGATACTTAACAACCAATATGTATAAATATATTTGTTTGTGATTCACACTGATTTAAAAAGGGTTCAAAAAATGTAAGCCGTTAGAAATACAAAAAATAATTCATTGAAAACTTTTTTTTCCAAAAATTACTGATATAATAAAATTGTGTGGAAGATTTTACGGTCTTTTTGGAATTTTGTTGAAAAAAAAGCCTTGAAGAAATTTCAGTAGGAAGTTGATTGAGCGACCTATTTTTGGGCTTGTAAATAAAAAAATGGAGCATCCTGCATTAAGTATGCATCACACGTCTCATCTGTCTTCAATAAATATTCTCAAAAACAAGAAAAGCTCTATAGATGAACATCACACGGAATAAAACTGTTGGCTAAAAATATTCTTTTTGATATTTTCGGTGACGGTATTTTTGTTGTAATCTTTATACTTCTCGGGGTGATGCTCAGTTTTTTTTTTCTACGAGAACTGTTTGTTACTCAGTTGCTTAACTACTCGTTTTTTTAAAAGAGTAGGAATATAAAGGATAAAATTAGTTGTTGGCCTCTCGTTATTTTATAATTGGAATTGAAGGGGAGAATTTTCGAACATCAGAAATCCACGCTTGATTGAAAAATGCTGTTCTTTCTGAGATTCGTAACTGTGAGGTCTGGCAAGAATGTTTATATATTAACAGATTAACGACCGCACGTTCTTTTTTAAATTTCACCTGGTGAAATAAAATTTTGCGAAAAATTCGCAAAAAATGTAATTTTACTAAATTCACTATAATTTGTAAGCAAATTGAGATATCTTTACGAAATTTAATTTTATTAGCTTCCAGATACTTCGTCTATACGCATATATGAGTCCGCCGGCCAGCAACCTTTGTTTTTCAAAGACTCAAATACGCGTCTACGGTCGTTAAGCTGTTAATCTTAAATGTGTTTTCTTTAACTACAATTAAATATTCTATTCAAAATATCTATTCAAAGTAGTTTGTTTTAAGTTCTGCATAATTTTATTATACTAATAACGTGATTTAAGGGTGCTTTCAAAGTACAAGGGAAAAAAATATCCCGTTATTTAAAAAGTAATAACCCACTCTTTTGTATTTATTTTACTACCTTTTTTTATCAGGACCGGTTGCTCTCATCACAAGAATTTCCAACTGATACAATATTGAGTAAAACCAGTTCTGATTCTAATAAATAATTGTGGATTAAGTACAAGAGTATTTCTTTTAATATAAGACCTTTCCAACAAGTACTTACAGTGAACGCGTAAAAGGTCATCCTTTGTCATATTAGGATTATATCTAAGAATGCCCAAAAGAATATATACATGTAAAATAATGTATGCTGTGGTATACTTGCAAAAGAAAATTCAAAGACTTCACAAAAATATTCTATACCTTCCTCAACCTATAATCTACTCTTACTAACAACAACTTGCATGGCAACGGCTTATATTAAATAAAATTTTCAACCTTTTTTCCAACAAATATAACAAGGTTTTATTTTATTACGCAATAAACAAGCTTTAATCAACTACTTATTCACTTGTGAAACACATTTTTATTGAATATAGTTAGACAACATTTTTGACTTTACATCAACAAGGCATCTTATAATTATTTTATATCTTAATATGATTTAAGCAGCAGGAGGCACAAAAAGTAAAAAAATAAAATAAAAAAATAGCAGGAGGCACAAAAAACGTTTTTTGATAAATTTGGGGTAAAAGGAAATTATGGAATATACACAACTGATAAACTGGATTTAATAAATTTTCGAAGAAAATCTTTTTTTGAGTTATTTTTCCTGGTTGCAATTTTCACTGGCCTTTCTTTTTTCCAACTCAAAGCTAAATGTAGGTACTAATTCGGCATTTTCAGCTTAATTCTTTTTGATAGAACGTGTATAAAGTTGTGTACATTGTGTTTGTCGAGAACAACTGTTTTGAAAAAACTGTGAGTTACGTCCATTTTCCTTTCCACAGTTAATATTTAAAATAACAAACGCTTGGAACAGATACTTTGCCACTGGCATATCAAATATATTTCACTGATAATTTTATATATTTTTTTTATATAAGTTGAAATCGCTTACAAATTCAGTACATCCACCCCTTATCCTGAAAATGAAAAAATGGAATGTGAACAATAAATTCGTTTGTGACATTAAATTCGCATAATGTAATTTAAAACATCTGACACAATGGACGTGTCGCGGAACTACTTAAGGCTCGCCTAAAATATTAAATTATTGTAATGTACAATAAAATATGCATTGTTTATAAGTTATTTAGCCAAAGAAAATGTTTTAAGGAAATTCTCGGTACATAACAAAAAAAGTTTTTTTAATAAGGAATTACACAATTGAATACGATAGCGTAAAAAAAATCAAACCATTATGTTAGAAATGAATGTGTTATAATACAAAAAAATGTAAATATAACAATAAATTTGATTTTTTATTTAGTATCTATGTCGCACTCAAAGCTATGAACATCTGAAGTGCTTCTCTCCCAATTAATCTTTCTTAAAAAAAGGATTATACTTAAAGTGATACACTAACTAGTAGCTTTTAATAGCTTCATCATTAATAGCACATCTTTGTATTTTTAGCTCCTTTTAACTGAAAAGATTGTCCAATTGAAAAGCAACTACTTCTTTTTAAACAACTTTTGTTGAGACTTTCATTGTGAGTACATATTCTCCACCCTATAAGCAGCAATGATTGAAAATAATATGACAACTCCAGTTGAATTTTTCAATACATTTAAATCGGTATTTTAATAAAAGTAGAAATGCATGGATTTATTAAGCTTTTGTAAGTAAGTTTATAGTGAAAATAACCAATTTAGTCCAGACTCCAGATGTCGTGGTGTAAAAATAATTATAAATTGGTGAAACTAAATATATTATCTATTAATGGCTTTTGTTGCTGACAAAATAGTTAAAAAGTAAACACTTTTTTTGTTTTCATTCCAGATTATCCATTAAAAATCTAAACCGGTTCCACTCCATGAAAACTAAAATTGGTACAGTGCTTAAAAGTAAAGCCAATAACATGGCTTAACCAACAATTAGTAAAAAAAAATGTATATAGTGTTTCAAGTTATGAGTATTTGTAACACTATATACAATTATTTGAAGTAGTATTTAAAATTAGTGTGTCTTAGAATGATAAAAAAAATAATGACCCATAGGAATGTTTTTTACAACTTTGAAAACATTTTCGCAACGTCTTAATTTTTGGTGATAAACACTAAGATGACATGTTGATTGCATTTCTAGAAATAAGCTTTCAAGCACTTCAATTATTTTAGAAACCATAATCTTGAATGTGGGCGTCTTCATTTTCGCAACAATAGCTATTTCCGAGGAGAATGATTGCGATGCTATCGCTTCTAACTGTTCAATATTTTACGTGAACGACAATGCTTATCTGTGATCCAAGCCTCATGGAGTTTTCATTCACTGTTATAATACTCTAGTACAGGGTTGTCAAACTCTTTATCTAAGGGAGTATTTTTTTTTGCAAGAATCATAAAAAATATTTTACAACAGCAGTTTTAATAGAAAAGTTTCCTAAGCAATAGAATATTGTCCATCAAAAAACATATCGCCAAACGTTATGGTGCAAAATTTGCAATTTGAAAAAACTTATACTTTAAGATTTTCACTAAATATATGAAAATATATTTCACTACATTGTTTGCAGAACCAGAACACACTGTTATAAATGTTTTATATTTTTAAAGGTTAAAATTTAGCATAAAGCTAAGACATCTATTTTTGAATCAATTAAAATAAAACCGCATAATAAAGTAGGTAATAATTTTTAAGATCAGTTGTTTGTTTTTGAATAAGGACAAATAATATTTTTCTGGTGATTATTTACAATCAAAATTAATATTATAAATTACATTTTCAATTCTCCGAAACTGATTTGATTAGGGACCTCATTTTTACATGAAAATACTAGAGAAATAATTAGTTGTAATCGGTAATTAAAAACTATTAATTATTATGCAAGAATATGAAACAAATTGTGGTTTAGTATTATTTTATTTTTTCGAAAAGCTTGTATTTAGAAAAATTCTATATCATATTCCTATTGCGCAGCGGTTATCGTTGTAGGCTTCCGTGCCAAATCTCACGGGCTCTAGTCTCAGTACGAATATAATTTTAGTTTCAAAATCAATAGTTGACATATATTTTTGTAGTCTTATGAAACTTTTTAAATAATCTGTTTGTTAGACGGTAGGTATGGTTTCAGTTTCAAAAAGCACTTTCATATGAATAAACATAGCTCAATGTTCATTATGGTGTCATCAATTATTTAAAATCAGTCAAAAATAAAAATTAAACAAAGTTTTTTGCTGTTCAAGTCATGATAAATTTAGGCGCAAAATTCTGTACCAATTTAACAATAATATGCATGTTATTTTTTCAAAATTATTAAAATAGAAAAGTTGCAAGCGACCCCTGCTGTAAAGCTTTCAACAGAAATTCTTTTGATCATTTTTTAGATTTGTTATTATCTGCATTGAAATGAGACAAAGGGTTTTGCTAATTGTAACCTAATTTGATAAATAGGTTAAGATTTGAGGCAATCGAGTGTCTTTGCTTAAAGCTTCATCTAAAATTAAATTTACGAATAAATATAAAATAGTCTAACTAAGTTCTTAACATTTTGTTTTCATCATTTATAACAAGAACTATTTAAGCTTTTCCATCATTGTCAATTTTTATTTAATAAAAAAATGATTAATCATGGTATTTTTTGCTTAAATTACTTACAAAAAAATCTATTTCGATTCAAATAATAAAAATCAGTCGATTCATTTGATAAGTTAGATGCTTTTACATAGCATAGCTGATCGGGTCATTGTTTAGTTTTCATTACATTTTTTGTCGTTTATAAAGTAATTATAGAAATTCCTATCTAATATGCATAGAAACGCGAATAAATCAAATTTGTTGAGAGCATTTTTCCTCTTTATGCAGTATCATTTGAATTATTTTGCTTAAAATTATGATGTATTCATTATGAACAAATATTTATCTCATATTCTACATAAATGATTAAAAGTAGCATGTAACAATGTAAATTTATTGAAAGTAACTGAAATAGATTGAGATTTTATTAAACTTGTTTTTATACTTTTATATTTTTAAAATTGTATTTGATTTTCTGTAAGCTTAGTATGTAGAGGTAAATAACTGTGCAATGACTTGAAATAGTATTTGATATTTGTATCAAAACCAAATACTAATCATAAGAAATGTTTCACTTTACTTACACAAAATCATTCAATTAATAAAACTAATATATATATTTTTATAAGTAATTAATGAATACTTAACAATTAATTGAAATTAACTCATTACTGGTCGGAGATTGTATATTTTTAGTATATTTAAATAAAATATTAGGATTCTTTTTTAACTTGCATCTATCGGTTTGTATTGAAATTCAAAACGCGTTTGCAAATGGCTTGGCAATTTTACATAAGAAATACGGTTAACGTTCTCAAAGAAATAAATGAATACTAACCAGCCTCAGTATCGAAGAAAAGAGCTTTTTAAATACGTATTATATTATTTTTGTAGGTGGGGTGAAAGACTTCATGGCTTTTTTATACAACTTAATAATTTAAAATTAAAATTGATGCTACGTGTAGTGAGTGACACAAATTTCGATATGTGTTTTGCTTCATTCGCAACCATTTCCAGACAAACTATCGTAAGACCACTTATGAGGAAATTAAAATATGATTGATCTTATTTATTTATGATTTAAAAACTAAATATTTACACGAGGAAGCGTAAATCTCAAAGGAAATAAATTGAACAATGGTAAGCAGCTTTTTCTTACAAGTTTCACAATCCGATAGACAGCCTGTTGAATTACTGACATATAAATTTTGAATAAGATTTTAAATATAAAAATTTACTTCCACAAAATTATGTATCGCTGAATCCATCGAATATATTATTTAATAGTGTCACAATAGTATGGATTTTATGGAGGTATTGTAAACATGTTTTTGTATACTCAATAAAGCACTTAGCTTATTTGATCAGTAAAGTAATTAAGCTCGACTAAATGCAGAATTGCAGAACACAAGCGGTCGTCACAAATGACTGTCAATTCAATCTAATTGCAATAAACCATTTAGTTGCAGGAAAGTGTAAGCATAGCGGTACCTTATTTTGTTTTATTCAAAGCATTTATGTAAAGGCCAAACGTAGAATTTATATAAAAAAAATTATGTAGTCAGTATCTCACATTGCTTACAAATTCATAATTTTCTGGTCAAATATTTTGTATCATGCAAAAACACTCAACCATTACTAATCAATTTTATATAATTCTAAGTGCATAACGTGTTCATTGTGTATGATTTTCCAGACGTGCTCCAAAATGTATAGAGTATAACACATTCCTGGCTCATAATACGTTAAAAAATAATATAAGTAATATGCTGATGTATTCAATGATAACTTGTATAGGTTATGTGCAAATTGATGTCTTTTTTACGTTTTAAATGCACTTTTAATGACTGCAATTGATTTTCGAATTAGAGATGCAACGACTAGAAAACATTAGCATGTTCCGTTTTATTCAAATTATAAGAATATTTTTGAAATACATTAGCATTTATTTGGTAAAAAATAGTTAATTAACGTAAAAACAATGCTTCATGTATCACAAGAATTATTCATTATATTTTAAAGCTGCTTATCGTCACACCATCGTTGATAGTTTTGACGTAACTTTGGTTTACATTATTATGTTTATCTATTTACCCATACCCAACAATGTACAATATATTGGTTATTATAAGACTGTTGCCAGCTGTCTAAATATTTTTCTTTGGTTGTGGTGTTCATAAGTTTGAATTTCAGTATGGACAACTCAAAAAATGTATTTGTTTTCGATAACATGAATGCCTTTGGTGCCTAAATTATCTCCCTGGTTATTCGATTCGAAGCACAGGGAGATGGTAAAGCAGTTAGTTATTGTAACCACTTGTCTTTTACTAACCTAATCATTTAATCAAAACTTCCTCTAACAAAATATGTTTAGGGACTGACTAGTAAAAAATATCTTCGTTGAGTTAAGTTATGTTAGACGTTCATAAATGTATTCATACTGTGTGCAAAAACGACTACGTTTATTCCAATATTCTATATCCATTTATGGAAAAATATGTCCATTGATTTTGAATTTTATTAATTTAAATGAGTTTTATTTTACTTTATAAAAATGCGGAGAATCTAATGTGAAATAGCTACACAGATAAAGCACATTTTAAAAAAATCTACACATTTCCTGTTACAAAAAGCGATACGAAAAGGTCGAAAGCGGTGACATTTTTCGAATCCGGTCGGTAATATCGTTAGCTTAGCTATCGACCGAGCTTAATTTAACTGCACTAATTTATCGCGCAGCCGTATTCACGAACCGGGGTACTTCCTTTTGTTTGAAGAAAGAAATCATTAGCGTACTCTAAAGCAGCACGCTAAGCTCTCACATTAGCTGCAAACTCCCGATAAATAAACTTAAATTATTACCATCCGACTATTTTTGCATGAAGTTATTCTCTTTAGCTCTGGCATGTTTTTGATCACTGTAAGGACATCATTTTATTAATGAATGTCTTGTTTGATTAAGGTGTTTTAATACGTTTAGAAGACTCAAAAAAAAAAAGTGAATATAAAAATAACAAAAGAAGGTTTTGATTAAAAACAAACAAAATAGTGAAACAAACGTCTTTACATACAAATTCAAAAAATCTAAAAAACAATACACAAAGTTTATTGCTAAATATATTCACCTTTCTAGGCAATGCGTTTATTAGCAGAACAGCCTTAGCAACTGTTAACATATATGACTTTATATAATAAGAATTTTTAATTTGTCATTATTGGACTAGTTTTTCCTCTATTGATTAAATTGTGATTTACTTGGCAGAAATCCATTGTTATATGGTGAAAAATAAAGAATTTAGTTCTACAAATATATATATTTTTTTATATATAATAGTTGAAAGCTATTTCGGCATCAGAACTATGTTAAAACTTACATACTGGCTTAAAAGAGATGCGTAATAAATCTTGTTATACACTCTGACATCCTTAATTAATTAACATTATTGTTTTATATTATATTATCGTCCTTAGAAACACGAACGTCATGTTAAAAAATGTAATACCCTAATTTGTATTATAATTTAAATTAGGATGTTAGAGTAGATAACAGGAAGTATTGTGTATCTCATCTAAACCAGTATATAAAGCTCAATAAATATAGGTTTAAACATAGTTCCGATGAAGGCATACGCCGAAACAGCTATAAACTATATGAAAAAATATATTTGAACAACTAAATTCATTTGTTATTTTTCACCTTATAGTGTTTTCTATTATATAGAAACATGACATAATTTAAAACTAACATAGTACCACGGTGATTTTTTTACATTATCGCATTCCTTCTCTTGCGTTATTAAAGCATGGAAACGTATTTTACAAATCCAACCATATGAACACATCTAAGCGACAAAATTTTATAAGGGTTTTTATTATTTACCGAGTATTCTTGCGATTGCATGAAGGCGATTGTGGCAAATAGAAATAACGTCACCTACGTGTTTATTTAAAAACTGCAAGTTCAGAACTGCAGTACAGACATCAAGTCCCGTGAAACCTGATTCCGCTAAGAAAATATTGTATATGTTATTTGTTTTTTTTTTTATTAATCTATCTACATATATAAAATAAATGAATAACTGTTTTAAATGTAAGCAAGCTTCGTTAAATGCAGATTGTATATATCGTTAATAATTAAAAATATTTAGACGAAATATTTTGAACATTTTAGGTTTTCACAATACATACTTTTGAAAAATCATAATATTAAAAAAATAAAACACTCTTTTGCTCATCACGACCATTTTCAACTGATAAAAATATATATTCATGCAAAGATATAGTACTATTCAGACTAATAAAGGAGTAACAAACAAAAAGTAACAGATTCTTATATTACTGATTGTTTGTTACACCCTTATTAGTCGTACTTAGTTTTTTTATATTTATAAAAATATCACTGTATTACTTTATTTTTTATCCGAAGAAAATGCTCATGAATATCAAAGCCGGTCTTGATTAAAATAAATATATATGGAATATGTATTATATAAAACAGTGTTT
Organism: Himalopsyche tibetana; assembly: GCA_030503985.1. Lineage (NCBI taxonomy): Eukaryota > Metazoa > Arthropoda > Insecta > Trichoptera > Rhyacophilidae > Himalopsyche > Himalopsyche tibetana. The sequence continues at coordinate 2,678,758 of JAPJYX010000009.1, read as the reverse complement.
TTTTTTTAAATTTTGATGAAGATACAGAAGTTTTTAAAAAAATCTAAAATTGTTTTTAAATAAATGCAGGACCCGTTATCAGTTAAGGTCAAAAAACAAACTTTTTTTTTCTTTTAATACTGCATTTATCTGATATTAAAAATATAGCACTAAGAGAGAGATTTAAGCTTACTAGAAGGCATTTGAAAATCTGATTTTTTGGATAAACAGTGAACTTACAACTTGTTCAGGTTAAGCACCTTCTGTGAATATAATCCGGGTTTAATCAAACGTTTTTTAGAAATATGAAGAGCATAATTTAAAAACCACCGTAAATAGATCTTTTATCTGTAGATGAGAAATGGATGTAAAATTTTCGCTTTAATTGTTCTCAAAGTTATAGCATATAATAAAACACGCCAGCGGAAAAAATCTTTTCATCTTGCACATATTTTTCTTCGTTGGGAAAAAATGAATAGGAAATGTTTTAATGCCCGCAATTAAAATATTATTCAGCATCCAAAAATGTGAAAGGAGAGAAAATTTTGAAAGAAGATAAATTATTTTAATCACAAGAAGTAAATCTACCAGAAGTACTTGCTTGTGTCACATATTTCGTTACATTTTTTTATGATAAACCGGAAACCATTTTGTATATAATATTTTAGCACCTTTTGCTACCCTTCTATGCCACAAAACACTGTTATCTTAGAGATAAGAGTATATCTTTATGTTAACAATTATTATTATGTCACTGTTTTCTTACACATACATGGCATAAAAAGATATTTTCGTAAAGATAAGCTTGAAGCGGCTTAGCCTGTGTTCTTTCAATTTACGTAAAGTATGCTATATATAATCCAGAGACGATATTTTTGTGAATTATGTTCACATAGATGAAACACAGAAAAATCAGATTCATCTGACAGTATTGAGAGATAAATTAACTAAAATAAATATTTGTTAGTTGTTCGTTGTAGACTTTTAGTTAATTTTGATTTGTTTCTACTACACGTTCACGCGGTCACCGTTTCGAATCGCCTTAAAACACTGCCGTACATTGATTCGTAAATCGGTTTTTATTCAAAGATATTTTTGTTTGTTATTTTGTAATTCAGTCTACTTTCTCTCTTCTATTTTATATGATATATTATGTAAAAGGACACTGTTATTTAACAGTATAACTTGAAAAAAAACTTTAGCAACTGACATTCGACTTTCATGAGACAACTATTTTGTTGCTAGTTGATAATACTATATTTCAGGTTAAGTTCATATTTCTCGGCATTCGATGTATGTTAACTTGTTTATAAAATAAAAAATTTTCATGTTATAGAAATTCGTATTGGAGTCGGATCCATAGAAATTGTCACAATAAATATAATGGTGAAAACATTGAGCAAAATAACTAAGCTAAATTTAATACATTACTTTTTCATTGCTTTATTTAAAAAATCTTTTTTACTATCACGTACTTTAATTTTACTTTCAATGGCGTTTTACCAACCGGAAGCGAAAGTAATTTTCATGGGTCATTTAAGTTTCAAAATTTTCAAATGAGCAATATCATGTTATTTATGAAAGCTCTCGGCCATTGCAACTCCGAAACAATACACATTTGGTCAGCATTTTTAAAGTTCATTATATTAAAACTTAATTGGAGCAGTAAAGGAAGTCGTCTTTACAACTTTAATAGCTTTACTATATTGAGATCAAATAAAACTTTCCCCTCGTTTGATAATAGTTAAAAAGTGCTTTTTTCGTATAAAATGTATTAAAAGTGAAATACAAATTTTCGCGCCTATTATAAATTAACTTTAACATTAATTTAAGATTTAGACTGAAAATGCTTGGTGGATTTTAAATAGTAAATTTGAATCGTTCAAATTATATACAATCACACAAATTTTAGCACTTTTGACCCAGGTTTCATCTTTCGAAATCTTCAGGCGTTCAAGTGCACGGATGAACTTGAAGTTAGTGACAAAACTTGTGTGAATGTACATAATTTGAACGAATTAAACCTTAACATTACTAAATTTAAATTTTATTTTTTTTAAACCATGTCCGCTCCCAATGTGGAGCATATGGACTCCTAATGGAGTTTATCTCAACAGAAGTGTTTCTACGAGAACTGCTTGTTACTCAGTTGCTCAACCTCTCTTTTTCCAAAGAGAGTGGGGCTAGAAGGATAGGGCTAAGACAGGATTAGTGGTAAACTAATCGCTCTCGATACGCCCCGTTCATAGGATAGGATTGGTTAGAGGGGGGAATTCAAGACATCACATACATCCGTGCCTTTGAACAGAAATTCATAAATCGATTGAAAAATCAATTTATAAAACTGTCCGTACCGGGATTTGAACCCGGGCCCTCCGTAGCCGAAGCCAACAACGTTGACCACTCGACTCGAGAATAGATTTCTTTTATCGAAATAACCTGTTTAAAAAAAGTATTTTTTCTGGACGAGTAGTGTTTTAGGTCACAGCTCCACAAATGTATTGAGACTTGAGAGCGTGTTAAATTTAAACGAGTTTTATATAGATTTAAAACTAATTTATTAGAAAAGTAATTGAAGAATTATATTTATTAATATAAATTTAATTATTTGTTTATTCGTTTCTTTAATTTCAATAAAGACATGTTTTAGCCAAAACTTACTAACACTGTAGACCCGTGCCTATATAGACTGCCGCAAAGATCAATCTGTCAAAATGCCGAAAGGACTTAAAACTTAAGGAACAGGGAGGAAGTACTTTGTTTCGAAAAAAAAAGACGTTAAGAAGCTTTTATTAAGGCTATGTGTTGATTGCATGACCAACAGTTCGGTTAAAAGTAAAAAATATATTTTATAAAAGCTCGAGTAAGACCATAAAGAAACTGATGGATCAGAGTGATTGAAAATGAAAGTAGTTAAATCAATGTTCTTTTCTCTGTTTAAAATTCTTGAGCAACTAATGAAATACATAGCTATTTTCCTATATAAACCACTATATATTTTTTTTACTCTCCTTTTATGTGGATCGCACTTAGAAGTTTTAGTGCGTAGAAAACGAAAAATAAATGATTCTTTTATAATCTATCTATAGAAGGTAAACTACACTTAGTCATTTTTAGCCAAATGAAGTTATATACAGAGTGTTGTGTATCTCGTGATTCGTGACGCTCTCTCCAATAATATTTTATAAAAAAACTTCAAGAATAGAAAAAAATATTCCACAATGATTCTCTAACACGACATAAATCAAGAAGGTTTAAACAGCCATAGTGAAAAACTGCCATTTTTGACAAAATGGGGTATATAATTGATGCTTTTAAGTTTTCAAAAAAAATCCATTTTAATCTAGGTACATATCGACTGTCAAAAAAAAAAGACGTAACCCATACATAGGTAACTTTACAGGAGGCACAAAGGAGGAGTCTTTTTTCTTGGTTTCAATTTTCACAAGCTCATCTTTTTTCAAACGTATAGCTAAATTAAGATACTAATTCGGCATTTGCAGCTTACATCCCTTTGATCGAACGTGTATCAAGTTTGATACATTTTAATTTTCGAAAAAAATATGTTTTGAATAAACTGCGGGTTACGACGTCCTTTTTCATTTCTACAGTCGAATGAAATGAATTTTTTTTTGGTTACGATTTTTCAAGTAAATCGTGGCCACTGAGCATCACACTAATATGATATAACATGCATACATTTTGTAAACTAATGTTTTTATTTTTTGGGAAACATTAAGCGATTACAAATAACATTATTTTTTAAATCCTTAAATTGGTTTAAAACATAATATAATTAGCGTAGATTTGTAAAATAAGTAAAAGAATAAGTAAAAAAACTAATGAGACAAAATATTTTTAACAAAAATCACTTCTTTTATGGCGAGAATCAAATATATGGGTAAACTTTTCGACAGCTATTAAATAACTTTCACTGAATTCTATTTCCGGTGTTATAAAAAGGCTTTTAACGCTTTACATACTGGCATTGATTTTTCACAAAATAATTTATAAAGCTTTCAGCCAAAATCACACCGTAACGATAAAATAAGCCTTTTTATTTTACACTTGCTGTATCAAACTTTTTCCGTTTGAATCTTAAGATTTTCTTTTGAGAAAAAAATGTGTCAAAAACTACGCCAACGAGAAATATTTCAAATTCTGCAAAAAAGAATTCGGCCCCATTGAGATTATCATTGTAATAAATGTTTGAGAAAGTTTTAAGGAAAATATTTGTACATCCGTATATATTATATTGATTGTTAATAAAGTTTCGTAATTTATTGATTAATTATGAGAGCATAACCAAGAAGGGCGTAAGATCGTTACGTTATAGCGAATAACTATGCCAATGAGACAATCATTTGTAAAATCACGCAAAAAAAGTACGACGAAAAATGCCACAATGTGAATGAGAGTCAAAATGGTTTTTAAAAAAAGTCAAATTTATTTGTTGCTAAACATATAGTCCGTGCTCGAGTCATCAGCTTAAACTGCTGAGCGGAACTTTATTTCTAATATCAACAGTATCATAAATTGACTTTCCAATCGGCTTATGGATTCGTTTTGAAGACATAGCCACTGTTATGTTTGAAATACTCTTTCAGCTAGCTTCTTTTAAAAATAGCGCATAGTAAGAGCGATCAGTTACCCATAAATTCTACCCTAGCTATACTCTCTTCGAAACGTAAGGATTTGCACCTGAGTAACCAGCAGTTTATTTAAAAACACTTCGGTTAATACAACCTTATCAGGAGTGTATATGCTCTACATTGTAAGTAGACATGGTTTTAAAAAAATAGCTCAATGTGTCAAAAAGATAAAATCCAAAAAAAAACAAAAAAAAAGTTTTTAAATATGGGTCCATTGTGACTTTCGTGACCACAAATCCGAATCTCCAAGTAAAAACTTCCATAATATAATAGTTTCAAAGACATGCTTGACTTGATCTTTACATTCTTTCTCATTCATTTTTTATCCAATTCTGAAAATGGGATATAGAAAAAGCGACCAATTAACTACAAATTTTTCCAAGACTTATTTTTACCATATTTTTTTTCCTTTACCAGCCGATTCGATTAACACTGCGAGAGAATTTTATGTGACAAAACAATTAATATAATTTCGCCATTGTTAACTATAACAATTTTGACATGGCAATATAATTACAATTGTCTACTATTTCTGATTCTGTTTTGGTTGTTATCTTCAGTAATTAATCATTACAAAGAAGTATCGATCTTTCTTTACAAAAAAATGTAATTGATAAGTTGGCAAAACACGAAGCCAGTTGCAAGATAGACATTCTTAATATACTTTATTTATCAAGCGGAAATAATAATAAAAGTAACAGAGCTACTATTTATTTTGAGAAACGAAAATAAAAAAGATCAATCTTAAGGAACAAAAAAGTGCTTCATTAACCTTTTTGATTTGGACGCTTTCGTTTTGGCAAATAAAATATTTCTAGTCTCTGTTTCTTTGAGAAAGTTTCTTTTTTTCTTTATACAATCATCCTTTAGATAAAACTACTGATAAAATATAGCTTTCGCTTGATGAATGTCCTCAAATAAAAATAAAAAATCTGACAAAGATAAAAATGAACAATAATAATTGGAAAATAAAACTTCACTGTTTAACGATACTGCCGACGTTTCTTGAAGTCTAAGGAAAGCAACAATTGATAAATAATTCCTTATGATAATCAACAAAATTATCATTTAATTATCAAGTATAATTTTAAAATACGCATGTTTTTTCGCTAATATGCAAGTTCATTTTTTTATTAAGGGATAGTTGATTTTTTTTTATTAGAAGCAGAATTTTCATTTTCATTTAAACTGTTTATTTGAATAAATAATTGTTAGCAAATATATGGATACAGAAAAGAGATTTAAGAATTTGGTAATGTAACTTTACTTGATTGACCGAAAGTTACCAAAAATCTTAGAAATCATGTCAGTTAGAAATAACTCTGAAAAACACTATTGAAAGTGAATGTTTGGTTGCGGTAAATAAAGATTTTACATGTCTGTGGTTACACACAATTTCAAACACATTTCTTTTCATAGCTACGGATTTTTACTATATATTTAAGCACGTTTTAACCTGCTGACGGTTCAAAGTGATTTATTTTAAACCAGTCTTTCTACGACAACGCGTATATGCTGTATGCTTTATTTAACATTCTGTAGTTTTTTTTTTGCATGAGACGTCAGATCAGTTTTTGTTAAACTGAATTACTTTTGACATTCTTAAAAAGTTACGACGATGTCAAAAACGAATGTTTACATACGAATTATACAATATTAGAGCACGTATAGAAGAATTTATGCAATAAAAAGCAGGCTTGTTGAGTAGGAGTCGTAGAGTCGAACTAGAAAAAGCTCATAGTTTCGTGTCTTTTAAAAAAAAATGTGTATTCAAATCGCTATGGTCAAAAATAGCGCTACTAAATGCTACTAACATGTGTTTTAAGATAAGTTCGGAGAAGTCCAATTTCTTGACGACTCCACAGCTCTGGTAAAAAGATTACACAAATTCTCAATTACCTTTGATATTTTCTTTTTAAGTGGGTAAATATTTAATGTCTGGAAAACGAGTAAGGCTGTGCGGTTTTAAAAAGTATCTAGAAAGCTCACGTAGGCTCTTCTAAGCTGACATTTTATGATCAGTAATTCGAAATCCTCTCACGTCCGCTATTTTTGTTTCAAACAATGGCTGACCTTATAAAATAGTGGGCATGCAAGTTTTGCAGCAATTTTCTCGGGAGAACACTACTTTTACCCGGCTTAAAAAATTTAAACTACTTTAGGCTTATTCACGGACATATATTTTGTATTTCTTGTATGCAATATAAAATAAGTTCTTTATTTTATAGCTTACTTTGTACAATGAAGACAATCTGTGATCTATTCAAGTTTGAAATATAGAAAATAGCCAGTCATTAAACAAAACAGTTTAAAAAATATACTATTTTAGAAATTTTGTTCCAAAAAATATTTGAATAATTACTTTTTTTTGTTTTCTTTTACTTATCAACATATCGTTTAATAGGATTATACGATATCATACCAAGCTTGTATTATTTTATACAACTCGGCACTTTATTTTTATTTTTGATCGGTAAATTTTATTGCATTTTTAACTTTATACTAAGTCTTGATTGTATATACACAAGTGTCCATTTATACACATTTACTATACAGTTTTACTAACTGAGAACAAACAAAAACTGAAATGCAGTGCTATCGTTCCTACGTCTTGATTATGTGTGAATCAGTCAAAACATACAAGAACGTGTTAATACGGTTATAAGGCAAATCTTTGTTATTTTTCTACAAGCTCGTATCTCAACATTTGTCAGTTTTGAGTTTTTTGATGAAATAAATTCAAAATTTCAATACCCACTTATATACACAAAAATAACAACGATTATGCTTTATTTAAAATCGTACAAAAAAGATGGAAAAAAAATAATTAGGCAAATAATATAGTCATGTGCTATGTTCAGCATCAAAGAGAAGATTGCATAAATGGATACGTCTTTGTTTCTTTCCTTATCTCAAAGATATTGTGAACACACTATTAGAATAAAATACATTTATGTGTCCCCTGAAAACTTGTACTTTTTGAGATACGACGTTGTAGAAAATATCCGACGATATAGTATCATAAGTAATATCAAATTGTGTATATTATAAAGAAAGTTGATGTTAATCAATTGCGTACTCAAACTATGTAAATTTACTGCTTTTTAAAATGTACAATATTTGTACACATACATTTAAGGGAAAATATAGCGTATCTGATACTTTCGATGGTTTCGGCGGTAACTCTGTGGAAGTCCATTTTAATAGAAAATTTAAATTAACTTTGATTATTCCACGTATTGTGTTTACTAACTGTGTTAGAATCAATCTTGCTTCATTACTTAAGCAAACTTTGCGATAGTAAGTCTGAAGATGCCTCTGAAAGAGGCAAAACACGTGTCACAGTTAGTAACACAATACGTGGAATAATCAAAGTTAATTTAAATTTTCTATAGCGTATCTGATTTGAACTACCATTTTGTACATAAATAATAATTTCTTTTATATCATTTTTTTTCTTGTTGGAAAAATATACGTTTTCAAACTTTATAAAACAAGCTTTTGATCATCACGAGTAATTTATAACTGAAATAAATGAAAAACGAAATCAAACAAAGGATTTTTTATTTCATTAAATCTAAAATGTCACATACTATGTCATAATAATATAATATGCTTAACAGAGCATAAAAAGCTATATGAAAATCTCGTATACCATTTTATTTAATAAAATTTTGTAAGTAATGCCAGGAGATGTGTTTTATATTAACATTACTATGCGAAACAATTTATGGGTTAAAAAAACTTTTCTTTTCCTCGCACTTCCTTACTTATAATGACCTTAAGTTTGTCGAGTCTTAATAGCCTTAAACTGCCATTCCATTTGGTTATATTTCTTAGGTTTAATTTGAGATCACATTAAAAATGTTTTAGTTTTACTTACAATTTAACTAATCGTTGTGACTGAATGCTAAAGCTCTTCAGTAATAATGCTGTTTTGCAAACAAAGCTTTACATCCTGGTAAAGAAAAAGTACTTTTATACTGTATTTAAAATGTTGTTTTCGACTCATTATTATTTACATTTACTTTTCATAACAATTCTATTAAGCTCATTGCATTTGTTGAAAATGTGAAACTAGTCATAAGTAAGGATTGAAATATTGGTATAACCGAAAGCGAAATCTGGTTATTGTTACATTAATAATATTCTCAATAAACATCGCACAGTTTTTTATTAAATGAACTGAAATAATTTAAATCTGTCAAAATTTGTTTCCAGAATAATTGAGCTTTTTAGTGATGTTTTATTATTTTAAGATAACGTAAATAATTTATGAAAAACACCGGTTTTTGAGGACGATATATTTTTTTATGAAATTTTGTAATGTCTAAATATTCATTTTGTTTTACTCGTCTAGTGTTGCTATTTCAATTGGTCGTATTATTTTCAGTACAAGAATTTAATATGAAATACAGAAATACCGGTATTGATATATTCGTTTGGTATTGCAATCCTTAGTCATAATTGTACAAAAGAAATGTAAAATTGGTTCAACCACGTCTCGCAAAATATTTTTTTTATTTACTTCATAAATATTCATAAAATCATTACTTTAATTTTCAAGGAACAAAAAATGCTGAAATGTATCAGTAAAACACTAATTGTTGGTTTTTACTTTGTTAATGATAATTCATACCTAATTGGTTTTTGTTGTAATAGTTTTCATTGCTAAGTGGTCTTCAACTTTTTATCTATAGTTTATTTTCCTTGTATTTTGCTTCAATTCTTTTGCTAGGTTGTAATACCAATTGTTTGTCATACCTTGTTTTTATCACTTAACTTTTGTATAAATATCACTGTTTTATTGTTTTTCTTATCAGTTGACAATGCTCATCATGAGCGAAACCGGTCCTGATCTAATAAATTTCATGTGGAAAAAGTACTAAAAATGTTTTATTATTTTTATTATAATGCCATTCCACCAAGTATTGACAGTGAACACCTTAAAAGCGAATAGCGTAGGTAAAAGTGTCAACCCTCTATGATGTTCATCATTCTTAGTTGCCCGCCAAATGCTCGAATATCTAAAAAGTAAAAGCAATTGAAAGACAACATGAAATTATTAAATAAAATTTAAAAAAATTGTTATTCAAGTGAATTTTTTACACCCGTTTTGCCTTTTGACAAGCCTCTAAGCAAGTTTGCAAAACCCGCTCTAGCCGATTTTTGAAGGAAATGAGTTATGAATGCAGTTCAGCGGTCTATAAAAAAGCTACCATTTTTTTTCAATTTAGAGTTCCAAACTCTATTTCTTTTTATGCGTATTAAAACGCATGACATGATCAATTTGCAAAACCCTCTCTACCTAACGGACCAATCAGACATCGCTATTCAGACAGTGAGTTGGTCGATCTCTGTACAAACACTTTAAAACGTGTATCGGCGTTTAGTGAGAAAGGTCGTTATTTTTCTTTGATCATATATGCCCAATAGATAATTAGTCTGAAAATAGGTTTAATAGACTAGTTCGTTTCATAATTTATAACACAAATAGTAGAATATCAAACTGCTTTCATTTTCTGATGTTAATAAAAAATCTTGATGCTTTCTTCTGTGGAATTGACTCAAAAATTACATATATGAAGCCTTATATTTTCTCTGAGAAGCTCTAATTGTTAAATAATTGATCTGACGGACGTCAAAAAGATTAAGCATTTATTTTAGAATTTGCACTACGTCCTCTCGAGTTAATATCGGAGACGCAAACCGCTCTAGCGAATGACGAGACAACCCATTGCGTGTAATGTCACCGCCAGGCGTCGCATTTCACGTAATTTATTGCAACCGAGCAGTGGCAAAACTTTCGTTATAAACTATTTAATGTTAGCTATAAGGTTAGGTAAGTGCGCAACGAATAAATACTTTCACGATGAGCGATAACTATTTCTATTAAAGAATTCTTTACGATAGTTTTTATACAATTATTTACAACCAGCGATACGAAGGAATTACACGTGTCCATTTTGCTTTATCGTTTCTATTAAAGATATTAAATCTTATTCTAGGCGACAAAGTATTATATTTTGACTAAGAAAAATATCATCTGTTTCATTTCACATTTTCATTCATGAATAAAACATTTTAATTTAGAATATGTCAAAATCTTTGACATTTTTTTTCCACAATTCCTTTATAAGACGGGATTGATTTCTTTAAATATAAACTTCAATTGTTTTTTTTATTTTTATACGAAGTTTCTTACTAATTTTCCATGTTCACTCAGTGGTCAATGTCGACACTTTTTCAATTAATTTATCGAATGTCTTATAATTCCCTCCCACCTTTTCGATCTGTCAGGTAGATACTACTTTAAAAGTAGTTTTGTTCAACCATTAAGTCAAGTGAAACAATTTGATATAAGTTAAATAAGATATCTGATAAGTGTTTACTAATTATCATTTAAGTTGAATTGAGTGGAGTTGTCAAATATTAAAGTCAATAATCTATCAATAAGTATGTTTTGCAAGATCTTTTAAAGATTATTACTAGGAACAAAGGTTGTTAGAAAGTTAAATAAATAGCTTTTAAATCTCAAAAAACATTCCTATTTTATCGTATTATCTCAAAATAAACCGTCATTTCTATTCTTAGCATAGAGCGTTTTAATAATTAATATGCTTGTGAAAAGATAAACAAGATTGCAATAATAATATACAGTACTTTCAGTCTTGAGAATTTTCTTCTTAAGCCTTTACAAAACGACTAATAAAACGTTTCTGCCCTTAATATTTTTTGTCTTTTAGAAACAAAGAAAAGCACTTGAGATAAGTTAAAACAAAGTCGACGGCAATTATTTATGACGTTGGCGAAATGTACATTCATTAACTGTGCGCCTTATTTTTTACAATTTTATCAGGGTTCAAAATCTGCAAAGCAATGTTGCAAATTACTAATGCAATACTTCATTGCGTAATAAATATCTCAGGGTTATTTAATAATATTTATCTTTACATAAAATCATACTATAATTCATGTTTTTAATCATGTTTTTGTCAACATTATTTAGGTTCTGACACTATGCAGACATCATAATGTGAGCTTTGTAGTTTCCTTGAAAATTTATGCAGACTAATAAATGACATCCCGTTCCATTTCTTATGCTAAATAATTACTATTAAAATTATGATTCTTTAGTACAAAAGTGTACGTTAGTAATCATAATTGAGGTGTAAATATTTGTCTTAAATTGTAAAAGTTTTATATTAGTTCCAATAGTAAATAATAAAAATACTGATATCAATAAAGGACAAAACTATTTTTGAATATTACAGTGGAATACATCGGAACGGTCAATTTATCGACAATCAATTAAATTTTAAAAAATGTTTTAGTATTTAAATATTATTTTAAAGTAAATATGATTAAAATACTAATGGTGTTTCTCTATCAACATTCAGGATGTGTTAACAACAATATAACTGTGTTTTTAAAATGGTCTAAAATTTCCTCATAATTGAACGATGGACTAAAAACGTTTCCAACGGGTCTTTTTGACCTGTGATAAAGACCTTTTTTACACAATGTTTTATATTTCAACGTCGGAAATACAATAAAATGATCAATTCTTTGGAAAGGGTATGTTTAACACTTAAATACCAAAACGTCGAAAATGGGATCAAGATGCGACGGAGTACAAAGTGTCACAAGACAAATTTGCGTAATATTTGCATTGCATTTATTAAGGTATCATTGAAGAGAACAATACAAATCAGCTAGATATTTTTGATATTAATGAGTAGTTGAAATATGAAGAATTTCGCAATATGAATGCAACTAAGGCATCCAATCCCGGGATCCCGTTCAATTTTCTAATCCCGAAATTCCGGGATTGAGATGGCCGCGATCACGGGATTTTGGGATTGATAAATTTTGAGGAAATTCCGTAATTGATTTCGAATGAGATTTCAAATTCCTCGTTGAGCTAAAAAAAAAAACGAGTTTCCGTGAGATTCTGGGAAAAAGTATACCAAATCGGAGATTTCAAATTCGTCGGAGAGCTAAAAAAAAAAACGAGTTTCTGTGAGATTCCGGGAAAAAGTATAGCGAATTGAGGATTTCAAATTCCTCGTTGAGAAAATCTCAATTCCGGGATTCAAAATAAATCAATCCCAAAATCCCGGGATTGGAAAAAGGCTCCGGGATTGGATACCCTAAATGCAACCCATAGGAACTCAAAGTATATCGACTGTGGAAAGGAAAAAGGACGTAACCCACACATATCAAATTTTACAGGAGGCGCTAAAAACGTGTTTTGATGATTTTGTGACATATGCAAATTATGAATTATACACAACCTTGAAGTGCACGGATACTTCTAAACTGGTGTTTAATTGACATAACATAATATTAATTAAAGAAATTGTCTCGGAAAAACCTTTATTTCAGTGTTTTTTCTTGATTTTAATTTTGTACAAGGTCATCTTTTTCAAACTAAAAAGCTAAATTTAGATACTTATTCGGCATTTTCAGCTTCCATCCTTTTGATAGAATGTGTGTCAAGTTGTATACATTGTGATTATCGAAAAAAAGCTGTTTTGGAAAATTGAGGGTTAAGTCCTTTTTCCTTTCCACAGTCGATATGCTCTGACCATAGTCCATATTTTATTTAATTATTTTTAGAATATAATACTTCGCCTGTTCTATTTGATGTTCATAAATGAACGTATTTTGTTGTGTATATTGTATATTATATAATTCAGTGCTTTAAAGCAAGCAATCAAGAGGATGAAAGCGATACTTTATTATCGGCATTGCAGATTGGATCCAAAGTCCTTAAATGAACCTTGATTGATAGGGAGAAGTAAACAACTGATTTATTACAGCCTGGTTCGCAACACTCACAACAATTTAAGTGATCGATCACTCATTTTTCACATTAACGATTATTACTTATACATTGCATCTGAATCTCGTTGTATAATATATGGGTTATTTCAATACTTTCGTTAGTGTGAGTACTTCAAACCAGGGATCGTAATATCGGTATTACCGAGACTATAATCCCGGTACTCATGAGTTTTTTTCTACCGGTAATACCTTTTTTGGTATTGAAAATGAATTAATTCGAATTTTTAATGTATATAAACCATGACACATTTTTGTTTGTGGTGAATTGAAATATTTCAAATCTTTTGTCAGTATGGAAAGATTTTAGAATTGATTAAACTATGAAAATAATCCGTTTATATTTATGACGTATTTTTTAATAGTGGTTTTTTTACCATGTCCGCTCCCAATGTGGAGCATATGAACTCCTAATGGAGTTTATCTCAACAGAAATTTTGCTACGAGAACTGCTTGTTACTCAGTTGCTCAACCTCTCTTTTTTCAAAGAGAGTAGGGAATAGAAGGAAAGGGCTAGGACAGGACTAGTGATTAGCTAATCGCTCTCGATATGCCCGTTTATAGGATAGGATGGGTGGGAGGGGGAATTCAAGACATCACATACATCCATGCCTTTGAACAGAAATTCATAAATCGACTTAAAAATCAATTTATAAAACTGCCAGTACAGGGATTTGAACCCGTGACCTCCGTAGCGGTAGCCAATGACGTTGACCACTCGACCATACAGGCGGCATTTTACATGTCCTATTTTCAAACACGGTCATATTCTGTTAAAAAAAAGAAGTTTAGCAACTGAGTAACCAACAGTTCTCGTAGGAAAACTTTTGTTGAGATACCTCTATTATGGGGTCATATTCTCCACAATGGGAGCTAAGATGGAATAAAAATATTACATGCAAAATCAATATAAGGATTTTGATTTGATATTACGATCCCAATTGAACATATTGTTGAGATTGTTTTAGAATACCGGTATTGATGTATAATATTGTTCCGGTATAGCAATTCCAACATCAAACAATAAAATTGATTGAATTTTTTTTTCTAAACAAAAAGAAATATTTAAGAGTAACTAAAAAACAAAATTAGTCAATTTCCATTCAAAAGACATTTTGATTAAGATTTGTTAATGATTCACATGGCAGTCCATCGGATATTGCAATTGCATAGCTTCGCTTTATTGCATATGCTGATTTTGGATTAAATAATTATAGCCGCTTTACTAATCTGCGCGTTGAATAATCGCATTTCCTCCTCTTAGTGAGTGTTAAATACGTAAGTCAGTAGTTTGTAAGTTACAAAGTTACAAATTGATAGCGTAGTTCCATACTACTACAACTAAAAATTGGTAGTTTTGAGATATGGCTGACTACAATTTTGACGCATCTAAGCTGAGTTGTAAAAGAGTGATCATTATTATTTTCCTCGTCTTTTAAGTGAATCATTTATCTCAATTCAAATTTATTGCAGCGATGACAAAAACCGTAAAACGATTTTTCAAGTTATATTTATATATGAAAATATGATAAGAATTTTCATTTTTCACACATGCGAACAACTGTCTACCGATAAAAAACCAGTGAGTTTTTCTAGTTGCGTTTGTGTGAAGCAATAGAAGAGAGATATTTGAATATAATGGGTAATATAACTCAAAACATAAACAAATACCTTAAAGTTTTATGGAACTAGGCCATTGATATACATTTTAGAATAAAGCTTTTTTTATATATATTTGACGCTAAATACTTAATTATAATATCAACGTATAGATGCATTTATAATGATATGACACTAATAAAGATATGAAAAAGACTTGTTTTTAGATATACATTAATAATAATGACCGATAAAATATTATGTTTTTTTAAAACTGTTATGCAATAAATGCACCAACTGAGCTACCAAGAATCTCATTTGAAGACTTACCTGTAGATAAAACAACCCGCAATCTGAAAACTATAATGTGTAAATTTTTGGTAAAAAAAAAAGTAAAAATGAATATCATTTGATACTTGAAAGCAGTGGCGGCCGGTCAGTGTGGCATTCGATTAATACACCCCTTGTATATGCAGGGGTGGTTATATTTCATGAAATAATATTCAAACATAACATTTATACCATTCACTTATTTTAAATTCTTCATGTATTTATTGTCTATAATAAATATTTTAGAAAAAAATATTTTATTTTATTGAATTTAAAATGAGGGAATGGTATAAATTTTATGTTTGAATATTATTAAGCAGCTAGTGCTTGAAAGACTAACCCATTTTTACCTTTGTTTAAAAAAAAATCTACACTTAGAATCTCATAGTTCTTGGGTCGCAATCTTCTAACAGTACTTTAAGATTTCGACTGAAGATGTTCGGTGGAATTTCAATATTAAATTTAAATCGTTCAAATTATCTACATTCACTCAAGTTTTGTTACTGTTAGTGACAGTACAATGACGAGGGGGTTGAGAAAGGTTGAAAAAATCACTGATTTCAATTAATTTGGGTAAACTCAATGAATAAGTTAAGTTTTTTTTTTAATATGAATGTTATCATTTGGAGACTAATGCTCTCGCATGTTATCAAATATAACGAATTTTTAATAATTGCCCATTATAATATAAATATATGTATATAGTTTTATTTTTTCAGACATACATAAATTAATAAAAAAACATCTTTTTAAGTTTGACTTTAATGCTCAATTTATCCGTAATACTGATGTAAGTTTTATCACTTCTACCGCAATAATAGAAGCCATTTAAACTAGAGACATCTGTTTTCAGAATACGAAAACCAACCTAATGACATTCTACAGTCTATCGGTATCGTTAAAAGTTTTTAAGTTTAATAAATTTAGTACAAATCACTTGTCAGAAACACCCCCGCTTGAGCTTAAAGCTCACCAAGCGTCAAACGTTCCTCCCATATTTTTAAACAAGGTAACTTTTGTAGAATTACGATTGGATTACCCCTTGCGTTGAAGGCGAAGGCTTTCTGTTCATTTCTACATAAAGTCTCGTTAACTCGCAGCAGACTGTGACAACTTTGGTTCCAAAACTATTATTTATTGTTTATTGAACAAATATGTTGAAAATGTACCAGGTAGTAATTTTACAAATAAACGCTTGATCGTTTAATAATAAATTGAATGTCCAAGTTTCTAGTAAATGTATACATAATTATGAATTAAATACCCTGGAAAATATTTCTTAACATTATTTAGATTTTTTTACCAAATATAGTATTCTATTTATTATGTACATCAGAGAACCCCTCGTGAATTCTTAAAAAAACACTATAATAAGAAAAATATAATTTTATAATGATTAAGACAAACTAATAAGCATTTGCTGTGAAATAGTGAAAATAAGATTGTGTCAGAATTATGTAGATAACTATATAAGTTTTGTTTGCATATTTAAAAACATTCGTTTAAATATTACAATGTTTTGTGTGGTTCAAAAAACATGCGACCCTCCCCTCAAAAAAAGACTTCTTTGGTTGATTTTACGGATGGTCTTTTAAAATAGTATTTATTCCATAATTTAAAATAAACTAAAATTGATGAAATTTATATTTCACTGATTGTGTTATTATATCTTACCCGTGATTCACATCATTAAACTACTTCAACTAAAATAATTCACCTAAAATGAAAATTGAAATTATTCTTGCAAAGAGTAAATACATTTTCATCACGAGGAAAAATCTACTTTACATAAAATTATGTATTAATTTTGAAACATTCAAATTATGTACATTCACCCAAGTTTTGTCACTAACGACCCGGGTTTCATCTTTCGGCATCTTCAGGCGTTCAAGTTCTTCCGTTTACTTGAACGCCTGAAGATGTCGAAAGGCGAAACCCAGATCGTTATTAACAAAACTTGTGTAAATATACATAATTTGAACGATTCGAGTTTAATTTTTAAGTTCCACCAAGCACCTGCAGTTGAAATCTTAAATTATATTATGTATTATGTTAACCACTTTTAAGTATTTTAAATGTTTGATATACAAAAACAGTGATTTATCTAATTATTTATTATAGCCATATTCAATATTTTTTTAAATTTAAAAACCTTAATGATTAGTTTACGATGGCGTTATTAAATCGTGACACTCGATTAAAGTTAATTAATTTTGAGCATTTAATGTAATTGTAAATTTCAAACAAAGCAAATAAAGATTTTACTATATATCAATTTAAATAAGCAATCAAAACACTACAAAAATTCAAGCGATTTCTTTATATAAGGATAAGTAAAATCAATGTCTTCATCCCTATGTATTGAATTGATTTAAATGTGGGAAATATTAACGTTTTATATTTTTCTCAGGTTTGTAAAACCGTAGCTAAAATAAGTTTTGAACAAAACACATAAATACAACAGAATTACGCAATACATCTCCCAAAGGTGTTATAACAAGCAAAATCACATGGCTGGTAAAAACAAATATTTGTTTGTACTGACGCAACTGAAAATTTTATGATTCAGTGCAAAGCCAACATAATTTTAACGTTTGTACTTTGTTTGCTTTTTTATTAATATGTCCCAAAGTTTGTGGAAACGAAAAGAAAATGCATTTTTTGTAGCTGTAGTTTTTTAAATTAAGTGATATCAAAAATCAATACTGACTTGATATATGATATCTTGAATAGAATTGAAGAAAATTTTAAAAAGAATAAATATTTTTTTAAATAATTTTATTACTGTATTGTATATGTCACAGTTAAAGTGTGAAGTCTCTTCAATCAACATTATTAACGTATAAAAAAAGCACGGCTGTGATAGCTTAATCACTTTATTTCGACTGATATATAAAATGTTTCAGTATGTACATGTTTTTGTTATGATGTAATGGTATGATTTTTTGTTCTTGGGGAGAAATTTAAGCTTCCAAGTGTAATTAAAGCAAGATTGCTTAAATTATAGCCAGTACCGTCACCGTTCTCTCAATGTCGTCTTAAATGAGCATTTGCACTAGCTGTCAGACATTTGTAGTTTCTCATAACGCCCTTAAAGTATTTAATTTCCTGCTCTATGACTTATTTTATAATTTCGTACCCTACAGTATTATTTGTTTATGAATTTCGTTGAGATGGTTAATGTATTATACCATTCGAGTTGTTTGTGAATGTACCAAGGGTGCTCGGCCGAATGGCGTTAATGTGTAAAATTTTGGCGAGAATGAGTTATTTTGTAAGGCTAGATTTCTTAAAAAGTTTTTTCAAATAATACAAAAAGGAATTGCAGTTTTTTCAAATTTTAATAAAATAATCCTTCTACGCCAGCTTTCCATATTTTTTATTATTATTCTTTTAAAAACTGAGCCAAAAATATTGAATTTATAAAAAAATAAACATTCATTTTCAAAGTTATTGAAACAACCAGAAAGGAAGTTTTAGATAAAAAAAAAATTGCTGCACGTTTTACTTAAATTTAAAAAAAAACACACAATTCAAAGCCTCAAATAAGATAGTAATTTTGAGTGCCAACTCATCACGACTAGGGCATCCAATCCCGGGATTCCGTTGAATTTTCTGATCCCGAAATTCCGGGATTTTGGTATTGAGAAATTTTGAGAAAATCCCGAAAATTTACAGGAAATTGCAAATCGAGATTTTCCAATTCCTCGGTGAGCTAAAAAAAAAAAAAGGTTTTGTGTAGCGAATTGAGAATTTCAAATTCCTCGGTGAGAAAATCCCAATCCCGGGATTGGATACCCTGATCACGACATATTTGAATAGATTTTTTTTGTGCAGTACGAGTAAATTTTGAGAAAAAAATCTTGGATCGCTGATTAATTTAAATCAAAAAAAAAATTGCAAAAAAAGAAGATGAACAAACCTAAATTCATGAAAAAAGTTTTTCAATCTCGATTTTTCTAAATTAGTAATTTTCGATGTAAATATTGCTTAGAAAGCTCCCGGCAAAACTTCTTACTAAATCTAAATGCATTTTTTGGTTTTAAACTTACAATAATTATTTTTTTTATCTTTTAATAAAAAGCTTGTTATTTTCAAAAAACTTCTTTCAAACTTTTGCATCAACCTAATATTAATATTATTTTTAATATGTTATTTGATTTGATTTTTAATAATATCACACGCTGAATAGAATATTTTTTTTATCACACAAAAAACTATTTTAAAAATACAAATGAAAAGAATATGGTTTTTTTTTTAAATTATCTTTTGTTTTAAAGCTATGTCGATGAAACATTAACAAAAAAAAGGGTCTTAAGATATTGTACAACTTGCATCACAATTTTATTTTCTAAAAATACTGATTTAGGTTTTCTTGATAAAATGTAACTATCGTCATTTTTTTTCGTTGCTACAATTCGTGACGGGCTTTGCCCTATTTCAAATATTTATTGCCTCAAAAAACCTTAGTGCTATCCTATAGTAGTGTCCCGCAATAAATTATAACAACCAGAATTGACAGTTACCAATATTGAATTTGTGCGTCCTTCTGCATGTAAAAAGCGATTTTCCTTTTCTAGAGTTGAATCGAAAAATTATTAGATTCCTACTCTAAGCCCGATTCATAATATCCAACGCTCACTTAGAGGGCATGTACCCCAATTGTATATACTGGGGATACATTTTGTATATTGAAAAGTATTTTAACAAGCATAGACAAAAAATTTAAAATCATAATGAATGTAATATTTTAAAAACTGTCGGAAAATATTTTAATCAAATTTGTGAATGGATATGGTTTTTTTCAAAAAAAACTTTTATTTTCGCATGAATTTTTCCGGAAAAAAATACTCATCTAAAAACGAAGTAAGAAAACTTTCGATTCTTTTATGCCTTAATCAATTTGTTAGCAAAAGGTTCCGTGTGAAAAAAAGCTCAGAACTTTGATTAAGGCGACCGTGATTTAAGTTTTTGTTAGATAGCTTCTTTCTTAGACCGATTAAAGGTTTTTCTTCAGCAAGTTTAACGTTGATTAATTCGTATTTTATCGAATAATATCATGTATTACTTCGCATCTGATTATTTTTTAAATGTTTATAATTATAATTATATCTTTATCATACATTAAATACTTCTTTTTTTATGTATGTCTTTTTAACTATACCGATATAATAATTAATTTCTGCATGCTTTATCGTTCTATAATTATAATTGTATGGAAATTTATTCAAATAAAAAAATGCGATATCGGCACTATGAACACGTTTATTTTGATAATTTCCACGAGAAATATTAAAGTAATATCTTACAACATTCCTTTTTGTTAAATATAACATCATATCACACACCCTGAAAAGAGCGAAAATCAGCGGAAAAAAATCGGTCATTGTATTGAAATCTCTTTATAGGTTGCGGGTAATATAGACAAAAAATCTTTGGTAATCGCGAAAACAAAAAACGTTTTGGTATTTTACAAAAATAAATAAACCTAATTGTGTGAAAGTTTATTGTTTAATTCAATTTGACTTCAATACCGTCTAGTCCCAAAATGAATCTTTTTAATTTCTTGTGGAGAACTGGAGGTAAGTCACATAGGATAAAAAAGCGGGGTTGGCAGATAACTGTTTCTAGGAAAGTCACATTATTTTTTTGGATGTGAAGTGATGGATAATATGATTCTGGGTAAGAAAAAATAATGAATAGGCATTCCACATTTTTTAAAAAAAAAATCAATTTTGAGAACCAAAACTATTTAATAAATATATCACTTTTAAGGTGTTCACTGTCAATACTTGGTGGAAAGGCATTATAATAAAAATAATAAAACATTTTTAGTACTTTTTCCTCATAAAATTTATTAGATCAGGACCGGTTTCGCTCATCGCGAGCATTATCAACTTTTTTTTTTTTTAATAAATATATGCTTAGAAATAAAAACATATTCCTTACACTTTCTTCACTCTTCTCAAAACTAATTAAATTAGATTGATTTTTTATCAGAACTTTTGGACGCTATGAAATTAACTGTTAAATAAATAAAATGTATTCTATTAGCATATCAATCTAATCCTAGAAGCATTTTAAATTTTAGTCCAAATTAAAATTTAGATTTAAAGAGTACTATTGTCATTAAATTTGGTTATAAAGGAGGGTCCAAAAATTTAATGTTTATATTGTGAAAAAATAACAACGTATTTTTGTTCTAAAAATGTTTTTTTTTATATATAGTTGATTGCTGTTTCGGCTAATGCCCTTGACAGAGCTATTAACACCTTATAACAATACAATTCTACCAAATAAATACCAATTATATATTTACAGAACAATTATATGTATATTACAGAATACTAAAAAATAGTATACGTTAAAGGTTGTCTTCATTTTTTTCTTCATTCAAAGTCTTCTCTGATGCAATATACATGGAAAACGAATATGGAAAAATAGCCAAAAGCTTAGAATCTCTTGTGTAAACTATAAGTTTTTAAACATAATATAAGATAAAACTCAACCCAGAAACAATGTTCTATAATTACATTACTAACGTTCGAATCAAAAACTACATCAAAAAGACGAAGAAAAAATCTTTCTAGTGAATTTGATTGTATTATTTTTATAAATCATTTCAAATCATTCACGTGCAAACATATAATAATTTAAAATAACCTTCTCTCGTAAGCAAATGTTTTTTTTTATTGATTTTACTGAAACTTCAAACGGATCACTTTTTGTCGGAAAATAAGGAACAGTAAATACATAAAACTCTTTTAAAAATTATTTTAATGATGTATTTCCGATTAAGCGATATATATTTATTTAAAAAATTGGCAGAAACGTACTTCATTTATTGTATTTTTATTATTGAACTAAAAAATAAAGAAAATTGTCTTAGAAACGATCAACATAACAGTCTATCCAGAAGAGGACTCGATTAGGTCAACTATGTTTGCAAACCATATAGCAAAAAACTAAAACGTTTTACCTTAAAAAGAAAAGAATGACATCACGTTTTGAGGTAATCCTAATACATTCTCATTTCCCTTATGTTAGAAAGAGGTTCCAAAACTTCTTGAATTAAAAAAAAGACACCACGTTTTCACAATGGAAGAACTATGAATTTACAACGTTAAGCATAAAAAGTAACGTTTTTTCGGAAATCTTATGAGAAGGAATCTACATTAATTTACAATAAATAGTTCAAGGTAAATCCAAACTCAAATTGCAAAAGTTTTTTTCTTATTTTTCTTGCCCGGGTCAAACTATTTACCTTACAAAAATCGTTATATAAAACATTATATTTTATTAGTACTATAAAAGATCAAGTGGATAGAAAAAGCTACACAATTTTGGATGCTTACTAAAGGTGCTTTATGGATTTTCAATATCAAACTTGAATCGTTACAGTTTTCGTACATTTATATGCGTTTTATCACTAATTAGTATGGTTTTTCTGGCATTAAAATTCATCCGTAAATGCTCAAAAATGCATGAAAGGAAATGCATTGAACTGTCCAAATTTGAACGACTTTACTGAGCTTATACAAATTAATTAATGAAAAGAATCAAATGTTTTATACTCTTTATTTTCATAATGATCATCTACCTAAGTAAAAATTTATTTGTTTTTAGTTAATTCGTGAATTTTGATTGCCAAAATAAAATATCATAGCTGATTCATAATCATGTATAGGTTAATATTTTTCATTTATTTGTTTAAATATTTTTACAATGAACAAGTAATTTTTATAATCTTTAGCAACATCTTCTACGAACATTTTTTTACCAATTTATGTTACGATATATAAAAAATTATCTATTATGTAAAAAGCTATTCAAACAAATTTTCCATTTAAGTTCAAAATCATACCAGGAAAACTTTTTTCCTGTGTCATTCATATTCGCTTAGAAAATTTCATATATTTTTACGCCTTCGTTCACCAAAGTTTTTTTACCTGAATTCGCTTTAAGCAATAAATAAACACCATCTTTGAATTAGAAAGTTATTTTTTATTTTATTCATAATATATGAGTTGGATTTTTCCCTGAATCATTGTTGTTGGTGCACAAAATTACGATTTCACTGATAGATAGTACGGCACATATTTTGACTTTCTTAGAAGAAAGTCAGTCGGACTGAATCTATTTTAACTTTTTGAACGTTATCGTTAATAGTGATTATAATCTAAACAATGAAAGAATGAAACTTAAGATATGTTCTTACTACTGGACGAGGGAAAGGGTTACCAACAAACAATAAAAGCACTTTATACTAAATTAATTACTTGGAGTAAAAAGTCTCATCGGAAATTAACTTGACAGCGATGAGCAAACATTGAAACTTTTAGCTTATAAAACGATCAGTAAGATTATTTAATCAACTAATTATGTTTGGGTTAGACACAAAAAATAAAATTATTAATAACTAGTGTTTGGTAGGGAAATATTCCATTGGAAATAAATTTAAGAGAAGCTTAAAATATGTTTTGTTTTCGAGTCTTATTAATTCTCAAGAAATCTATACTATTTATTCTAAATCTATTACTTTGTACTTGATTGAGTATTTCTGCGTTAAATATTATACCTTTTTTAATATTTAAATATTATGCTGAAGTTTTTGATGTAGTCGTTGTTAAGTTTGGTTACATTTTACTTCAGAGATTGGGTTTTATCAATATGCACCTTCTTCGTTTATTGAAATTTATTTTATCATGTTTCTGATAAAGCACTATTTAATATATTTTAATATTTCACTGAATGCATTATGTTTGTATTTTTTTTGCTGATCTTTGTGTGTTTTCTGTACAGTTTCATGAAAATTAACAATTTAATGCTTATTTACAATTGCCGCACAAGACTTACCTTTGAATACGGTTTTTATGATTTAAATATTTTAATATTAAAAATGAAATTGAAAAAAATGTTTTTTTTCATTTGTGGGCTTCAATTTGGTTCAAAAAAACTTGGTTCATTTTTATTATCTGAAATTTTTAAGTAAACATATATTTTTTTAAACCATATCCACTCTCAATGTGGAGCATATGGACTCCTAATGGAGCTTATCTCAACAGAAGTGTTTCTACGAGAACTGAATGTTAATCAGTTACTCAACTTCTCTTTTATCAAAGAGAGTAGGGATAGAAGGGTAAGGCTAGGACAGGACTAGTGGTAAGCTAATCGCTGTCGATACGCCCGATTCATATGATAGGATGGGTGAGAGGGGGGAATTCATGACATCACATACATCCATGCCTTCGAATAGAAATTCATAAATCGATTGAAAAATAAATTTATAAAACTGTCCGTATCTGGATTTGAACCCGTGCCCTCCGTAGCCAAAGCCAACAATGCTGACCACTCGACCACACAGGCGACGATATTTTTTTACACATTACACAACTAAATTAATTTAAGTTCTTTAACTCTTTAACTTTAACCGAGAGAGTTTACAATTTTCGATAACTTACGCTCTATAGTAAGTTAGTTGTTAGTTCCGGCTCTTCAGATTTAATTTTAGGAACATAATGCAGACTGTGATGATACATTCATAGTTATATGAATACCATCGAAATCGCTTACAACTTCTCTTTATTATTATATGAATAACGAACGAGTTTTTTGTCTGAAAACGTAATTTGTTTTTTTTTTATTCTGAAGGAAGAGTTTGTTCTGTATACTTGAAATCTACATAATTTATGATTAAGTTTGAGCAACTTAAGGAGGTAAAGTTTAAGAAGATTGAATTATGCGCACGAAAAAACGCGTAAACGACGTATTTATGACAACGGTCATTTTGCTTAAAGGCCCATTTGTGAACGCCAGGTTGCCTTCGCGAAAGTAACTCATTTAAATATGAATTTAAACTATCTTTTAAATGCTGACACTAAATTTATGATTTCAGGTCAGTACCATATGAAAAAAATATTTTCTTTCATAATAATTTAAAATATTTCACTCTTCTTATACAGTTTTGAAGTGCATATTTGTGCCCTTGTAATAAAAGACACAATTAATTCATATTGTATATGATTGTATCCTGAGAATCAAAATATGAAAAAAAAACTAGATATTAATTCCTTAATAAGTACATCTTAGATAGCTGGCTTTTTACAGGTTCATTAGATTATGTTTATGTAGGCTTAGTTAATATTTTTTTTTATTTCTTAGCAGTAGCGGCCGGTCAATGTGACATTTGATCAATGCAGCCCTCGTATATGCAGGGGTGGCTATATTTCATGAAATAATATTAAAAAATAACATTTATACCATTCACTCATTTTTAATTCAATAAAATAAAAATAAATTTTAAATTAAATTAAATATTTTTTTCTAAAATATTTATTAAAGACAATAAATACATGAAGAATTTAAAATGAGTGAATGGTATAAATGTTTTTTTTTTTTTAACCATGTCCGCTCCCAATGTGGAGCATATGGACTACTAATGGAGTTTATCTCAACAGAAGTGTTTCTACGAGAACTGCTTGTTACTCAGTTGCTCAACCTCTCTTTTTACAAAGAGAGTAGGGATAGAAGGATAGGGCTAGGACAGGATTAGTGGTAATCTAATCGCTCTCGATACACCCCGTTTATGAGAGAGGATGGGTGAGAGGGGGGAATTCAAGACATCACATACATCCATGCCTTTGAACAGAAATTCATAAATCGATTGAAAAATCAATTTTATAAAACTGTCCGTACCGGGATTTGAACCCGGGCCCTCTGTAGCCGAAGCCAACATCGTTGACCACTTTCATGATAAATGTTAAAGTTGAATATTATTTCATGAAATAAAACAACCCCTGTATGTACAAGGGGTGCATTGACTGAATGCCACATTGACCGGCCGCCACTGTTTCTTAGTGTAAAGATATCTTAATAAAATAGTAATAATTATAGACAATTTTTAATTTTCCGAATACCTATTGAAATCAAGAAATGATCATTTTAAAATGATACATATTACAAAAGCTACCTACAATAAAATCAATAATAAAGTACATACATATGTATATATATTTAAAAAAAAAAGTGTTTGGCTTATGCTTTCAGAAATTGTTATAACTTTCCCCTTATATTATAACGCGACAAAACTACAACAAAGCTCAAGTATCATATGTCATCGGTTGTCTCTCTTGTTCTGCTAACTGCTACGCTATCATATTACTGTTGGATACCACCACTTGATGAATGGCGTAGCACATATTCTACGAAAAGCATTGTTGAACATTTATAGACGCGCCCCTTGCTCTACGCCAGTTTCCGTAGAGAAAAGCTGTTTATAAGTTGTAGACATTGTTTCGAGAAAGCGTTGTGTCTAAGATGACTTAAGTTGACGCTTAATAGTGTTTACTCGGACATATTGTTAGTTTTGTAAGCTACAAGATTTATTTGACAAGCTTAATGAGTTCGTTAAATTGGATTATTTTATTTTAATGAAATTATATAAGTGTTTATTAAATAAAAATTCCTAAGTTTATTGTTAAAAGTAACCTTCTAGAGCTTTTATATTATTATTATGAGTGGTTAATGAATAAATCTTTTGACATTTTCGTACATTGATTGTTTGACCGATTGATGGAAAAAAAATACTGTTAAGTCTCTTTCTTACCTACGTCTTACCTATATTTTTAAGAGACGGTCAAAATATCAATACGTACATAGGTTGCAAAAAAAATTTTTTAAACTACTTAACTATGCGCTATAAACTTCTAGTCAAAATTGGAATTCCGCCAAGCATCTTCAGTCGAAACCTCAGATTAAACTTTTAGTTAAAAACCATCGTCGAAAAATACTAACAATGAATATTTTATAGAAAAATATTATATATTGATTTTGCGGTTATCTTTTAAATACTAAAAAAGAACTGTCGCGAAAAGTTACCGTGCATACAATTTTTTAAATCTCTCTTCGTTGGGCTAATTTAAATATTTTCTTTTTTCCAGACACAACACGAGAGAAAAAACAAGATAATCTACACGATACGCCAGTTAATAAAAGTGAAAACAGAAAAAAAGTTCACACATGCTAATATAAAAAACACGATTCAGCTTTTAAAATGCTCTTACTTTCAATATGCGGTGCCTTTTATTTATAATAAAACATTTTTTGCCGGCTCAAAGGCTCTGAAAATTTTCGCTTAGTATATTTCAAACGTATGACAAACATTAGTGGTTTGTTTCTCAGTAGATAGAATACTGAATCATTTTATTAAATAAACGTGACGTTAGCTTTTTGTTAAAGCTCTTATGTAATTAGCTAACTGTGAGACAGCTTTTATTGTTAAATTTATGCCGTTTTATAAAGATGTCAAAAGTAAAACTCAACTCTTAAAAGTATGGAATAAAAATGACGGTAAATTAATTGATAACAACTTTAAAATTACGGTCGCATTTCAATTATGGGAAAGTTTTACAATAGTTTATCAATTGAAGATGTAAAAATAAATAAACCAGATTTTAAAATTAAACTGAATGTGTTTTTTTAAAAAATCAGTAGCTAGTGTGTTTAGTGAATGATATTCTATTATAAATAAAACTGTTGGTGATGTTAAATTTATCAAATTTATGACAAAAGCAAAAATATGATGCCTCATAGATCTCTCACCTTTGAAAGAGTCAAATCGATAGCTGATTATTTTGACATAGTAAATGACTCATTTGATGAAGAACTGTCGTTTACAACGAAAGATTATGAATACATCAAACACAACTCTAGCGAGTGGGGTCCAATAAGAGACCCATTGTACATAGTCGTTCCAATAACAATAATCTACGCTATAATTTTTATAACAGGAGTGATAGGAAATATAAGTACATGCATAGTGATATCACGGAATAAATCGATGCACACGGCTACGAATTATTACTTATTTAGTCTGGCTATATCAGACTTGCTTCTTCTTGTGAGCGGACTTCCACCTGAAATGTATTACATCTGGTCAAAGTATCCGTATGTCTTTGGAGAAGCTTTTTGTGTGATTCAAGGCTTCGCCGCGGAGACATCTGCCAATGCAACGGTGTTGACTATCACAGCTTTTACAGTGGAGAGATACGTGGCCATTTGTCACCCTTTTCTGTCACACACGATGTCGAAGCTTTCCAGGGCTATTAAGTTTGTGATGGCAATATGGTTGGTTGCACTCTGCTTGGCAGTACCACAGGTGAGTCAACATTTTTATTAAACCCTTTATAACAACAAACGAAATGGATTAGTTACAATTGTTGTACTTTATTTCGTTTATCGTGTTTATTAACATACATATGTTTACAAAATAATGTTAAGTGTCATACAATTTATTTAAATCAAGTTTTATAACATAAGCAACCAAAGCTTATGCAAAGTAATCATTTCAATGTTCAATTATTAAAAAAAATGT
This sequence comes from Himalopsyche tibetana, assembly GCA_030503985.1. Lineage (NCBI taxonomy): Eukaryota > Metazoa > Arthropoda > Insecta > Trichoptera > Rhyacophilidae > Himalopsyche > Himalopsyche tibetana. Next base: position 2,649,979 of record JAPJYX010000009.1, on the reverse strand, counting down.
TCTAACCAATAAAATATCACGATTTCATGATAAATATTTAGTTGATAAGAATTGATTTATAATTCACACCTTCCTCTCTCACACATAACTAAAATTTGCAAATATCTTTGCTACCATTTGTCATACAGCTTGTAGATTATTTTTAATTGTTTAATAAGCAAAGTATGTATCTACTGAAAGGTAGTGTATCAGATTAGTTTATAAAGCCAACTAGTAAATATTAATTATTTATATTACACATTATTGTCAATAAAATGAGTACAGTAAACCGCCCACACAATTCTGCTGATAAGTTTTATTTGATGTATGATTTTATTTTCAACAATTTATATCTATTCTACTTATATAAACTCTGATAAAAGCATATTGAGTAACAGTTACTTTCATTTACTATTTCTGTTATGTCGTGGAGTTTAGAGTGTATTCGAAGTTGTAAATCAAGTATCTTCCGATTGCTCTTTTTTAAATAATATGAATACAATTATGTATAAATATTCTGAAAAATATGCAAACAAGTTTTTAGGCAATTTTATATGTATCGTAAATTGTAGTTGGAGTTAAATACGTGACGTTTTTTCATGGCTTTACACCCATGCAATGAACAAAAAACTTGAATTAATATTCTGCATCCCAAAAGAAGAGGTTTGGTGATAATACATTTATTCCCCATAAAGAGCGAACATAACAAAACAAAATCTCTAAATTAATTTTGAGTTATTGGTGAGTGTAAAACTCATAAGTAAACTTGTAACATATTAATTGTAAAAACAAATTTCCAACATACGGACTGAACAGTTTTCGTTTTAATAAAAACACACAATATTGAAAAAGTTCAATACATTGTATTGTTTTTTGGTTAAATTAAAAATCGTAAATTTGCCGAAATTCAAAATTGCCATCCACGTACATACGTATGTGTTGCGGTAGTGGTCGTTGAACGGAAATTATCCCTCTTCAGTTTAGTTACAGATTCGCAACCAGTTGTGACCAACAATTTTACGCAATTAGATTATAAATTAAATCAATAATGTAATATTGCAAACTTTTTATAATGTCATTTAAGTTTACATCACTTATAACTTTGATGACTTATGACTTACTAAAGAATAGAATAAGAACTTAATTCATAAAAAAAAATATATGTAGTGACTGACTTATTTTAATAATGCTTATATCACTAAAAATTTGCTTATCTTTAAAAACATAAAACAGAATACTATTTTTGTTGTTGTTGTTATAGAACTGTTGAATACAGTCAATAACATGATATCATGAAAGATTCGAAGGTGGTGGATATAGTTGTATGGATCAAACGGTTCATATATATTACCATTAAATAATTTCAAAAATCTGCGGCAAACCATGGCCATTTTTAAAGGCATTCGATAAATTTGCAACGTCATAACGGAAAACAGGATATTGTTGATTTGTATTTAGATTCGACGTAGAGTAAACTAAACCCTTGCCCAACGGCTGATTCTCAGTGTACCAATATGTAGAATACTTAATATCACTAAAACTTAGTCACATTTTCTTTTAATCTGTATTTTTAGTTTCTAACCACAATAGCTCTGCATCGAGTCATTACATAAATTGTATTTTTTTTCTTTTTATCTTCGTTATTTTGATACAGAAAGCGGCCACTGAATAGCAGCTGTATACAAATAACGGGATGTGATGGGGAAAAAATTGAGCATACTTGGACAGATGATTGGTTTTTCTCACATTTGACACATTTGTTTTTCTCACATTTTTCACATTTTTCTCACATTTGACAATATCACGATGAATATAACCATACTAAAATACTACTAAATGCACTTTTCATCTGTGGTCATCAACTGTCACGTCCAATCAAAATATACTTCTACATCTACAAAAAAATGTCTTCTTTGGCCATTTTCGCTCCCTATGTAGAGAATATGGCTGCCACGCGGCATCTCCATGTTTCCCTGTCTCCCGCCAATAGCTTTGCTTCCTCCCATGACACGCTTCTCTTAGTTCCGCCAAGTACATCCTATGGATAGTACCCGACGGACGTCCGGGGCGCCGGAATCCCACCGGTCAAAAGAAAAGTCAGGCAAGATTGAGGCTTTCCGGAGGCTTCCGCAGCACGTGACTCAGCCAGTTCCAACGTCTCTCCATAATCACTGATGTGACGGGACGCTGTCTTGTACGCTCCCTTATCTCTGAATTCCTCACAAAATCAAACCACCTCATCCCCATTATCCGACGCAAGCATCTGTTCTCGAAGCTCAGAAGCACAAACAAATGTTGTGACTAAATTTAAATACTGACTTCAATGTTTAATCGGGGCAAAAAAAAAAACATTTCTACCATTGTAAGAAAACGATTATTCTTTTCTTTGAACCCAGAATTTAAATTAAGACTTCGTGTATTTACTTATTAAAAATATTATATTTATAATATTTATAAATAAAATATTTAAATACCTTTAGTATGATTTGCTTAGCATCTATTACATGGTTTAATGAATAAAATAGATAGTTTATCTCAAAAAATCTGGCTTACTAAAAAGTGCGGCCCAAATAAATAGTTTACGATCCCTGATGTACATGATTTATGACACTCGGCTATTGGTAGACCTCGCAACGCAGCTTCGCCGACCTTACTTTATGAATAAGTTGGGTTTGAACCCTGGCTGACCCCAGGCGTAAAAAATGGCGGCCGGGAACCCCTTTTTGTAACCCCTTTTTGAGAAGTAAACACGAAACGTTCCCTAGATTGGGGCGAGTGGTTTTTAAGGACTACGGCGGGAATATTTTCGGGAAACCTTCCGACGTTATTGGTCATATCTTAATTTATGAGTGTCTGAAGTATGTCGTAAATTACATCATCGCAAGCTTTATGGTCCGTTTCACTAGTCTTAAAGGACAGCATTTTATAGTAAAATAACTCACGTATTCTATAATTTTTATCAGGGCTTGAAAAAAAGTATTGAAAAAACCGCGATGCTGACTTCAACATTTATTAATCGACGGATTCCAAAGCTTCGGTCTTAAATCGGTTTTAAAAAAGAAGCAAAACTATTTATTAATATCTATTAAAATACGTCGATTTTTGTATTCCCGAGTGTGAGTCCAATTCCACAGCTTTGATTTTTATCCATAAATTTATTACTCACTGGTTTACAATATGCTACAGTCGTTGAAATAGCTTACACTCTCTGTATGTATGTATATAATACTGTTAACTAGTGGTGGGGAACCTTCGGCTTCTTGACTACTCTGATGCGGCCTTTTGACATATGATTTTTAAATTTTAAAAAAAAATTCAAAAGGTGTCAACGTTTTCATTACTGCGGTCTTATGTTGAATCAGATAAATAAATGTGGCCTTTCGAAATGAAAAGGTGTGTGAAATTGTGTTAACACCTCTGGTGTTAACACAACGCCGCTTGAAAACTACAAGGTTCTAAGTGTAGTTTAATTTAAGATTTAGACTAAAGGTGCTTGGTAGAATTTTCAATGGGCATTCACACGTTTTATCACTAACGACCCGGGTTTCGCTTTTCGGTATCTTAAGGCGTTCAAGCGCACGGACGAACTTGAACAGAGTAAGTGACAAAGCGTGTGCAAATAATTTGAACGAATCAAATTTAATTCTAAGCGTAGATTTTTTCATACTAAAGTAACATTCTATCCCACTAATGATACCTGGAAGACTGCCTGATTGTTACTTTTGTTTCAATATGAATTTTGACTTAGAACTTTGTACTTATCGGGTCACGAAATCATAGAAACCTATTTTGTCTTTCAGCGCAAGTAATCAGCATTTTTTCGTATACGTAGTACCTCGATGTTAATAATTGATTAAATGTGATTTATCTTCTTCTGTGTAAAAAAAATCATTTTTTTTTTATTTATTTATTTAGTCTGTCAACTCCTGCGGCGTTGATTCCCATGTGACTGCTTTTATGTTCAAAGATCGGCCAAAGAAATCAATGAATGACCTTTTTATAATATATTATTTAAAACTCTTCATCAAATTCAATAAAAAAATCATGAAGTAAAATTGTTTTCAGAGACGATGTCGTCTCAGTATAATATGATTAAAATAATAATTTAAGTAAATCAACTCTTTACATTTTTATATTTTGCGAAATAAAATTTCATTGAATTGTAAAATAGTTTTGAAAAATTCATATGTGATAACTGCTTGATAGTCACCTGAATGACCTTATTAAAATTGCCACCTTTTCTCAATATTTCACACATTATAAAACGTATGCTACGATTCGGGTTTCCCACAAACAAGTTGACAAACGGTAACTTAATACTGTGTGATTTTTCATATTGATAGATTGTCAGAGATTTTAAAGTTTTAAAATTCAATCACAGATTTTAAAATGTTTATAAGATAATTTTAGTAACGTTTTAATGTATTCTATAACTATTTTGAAATTTCTATCGTGATGAAATCTGACAACAGATGATTACAATCAGCTTAAAAATCTCTATTATATCACTTCGTGATGTTAAGTTCACTTATCGGATTTGCCGTGAGAATTTTTAAAATCCACATTGTATATGCATATACTTTTAAGTATCTTTAATTCACTTTACTTTAAAAAACCACCACAAAATGCTTTTATATATTTCATGTTATAATTCAATAAAAAAAATATTAATATTTATATCCCGAAACAAATAGTTTCATATTATTGGTGGATTAAGCGGTTGTTTTTTATAAAGGTAATATTAATCTTCTGTTGTAATTGATTATAAAAACCATTCTACCAGTAGAATAATAATTTTAATATAAATAAGCGCTGAAGATATTTTATCATAATGATTGCAAAAATCTTAAGCGTCCCACTACTTTAATGAAATATGTTGTCAATAATCAATCAAAGCTGAATTTCTATACAATTGAAATATTTCATTGTTTTGTTTAATGTTATATAGGGGCTGTAACTAAAAACAGTTTTATGATGTATCACTATTTACCTCAGTCATTGACAGAATAGAAACTTTTTTTGTACAATTTGTTCATTGTTTATTGGATTTCAAGAAAGGTCATGTTTTATATCAGTACTTCCCAACCTGCGGGCCGCGGCCCCTCAGGGGGCCGTAGGATTTCTTGCGGGGGCCGCGAAATTCAGTAGAAAGTACAAAAATATATATATTTAAGTCTATCAAATCGGTGTTTCCAATATTGTGAGCCGCGGAATTTTTTAAGGGGTCCACCGGATTGGATTCGATAGAAATTGGATTCTGGGGGAAAAGTATGGCAAATCGAGGATATCGAATTCGTCGGTGAGCTAAAAAAAACGAGTTTCTGTGACAATCTGAGGAAAAAGTATACAAAATCGCAAGTTTCAAATTCCTCGATGAGCTAAAAAAAACGAGTTTATGTGACAATCTGAGGAAAAAGTATACCAATTCGCAGATTTCAAATTCCTCGGTGAGCTAAAAAAAAATACGAGTTACGGAGACAATTGAGGAGGGCCGTGGAACGAAAAAGGTTGGGAAGCACTGTTTTATATGATTATATGACCATGTTTTAGTAATCAAAATATTAAAATATCTGTCGATACACGAAAGTATTGCTTACAGCTTTTTCTATATAAAAGCACACTTCGACCGAAAAAAAGATAGCTGAACGCTGATAACCAAGTGGTTACTATCGTCCACATTGGTTGCGGTGTAAAAGAAAAATTATCCTGAAATGGGGCGTAAGATAAACAATAGAACATTCTCTACTTAAGGTTACAACCCTTACAGTCTCTAAGAAAAGATGTTGAGCAACTGAAAAAACACTTACAGTTTACGTAAATCAGGTGGTGCTAAATTATTTGATTACGAAGCCATATGTATCACTTTGGAAGCAAACATTTTCATATCATTTGTATGAATATGGTTTTTCACAATGGATGGTTTATGGGTGAATCATTAAATTAAAGTTCCTGGTTTATCTACTTTTAATGGTTAGAATAATTTAAACATCTAAATAATTTCACATTATTTAGTTAAAAAATAATACCGATTGGAAATTTATTTCTTAAGAATATAAATAAAAACTAAAAATATGACCATGCTTTTAATAGGAAATCATATTAATCAACGCATCATTACCATGACGTAATAGTATGACTACTATGTAGTTAAAACAAAATAATCTTGCTACATCTTTTAACTGTTGATCTTTTTTACTATTTCACAAACACTTTAAAATTTTTGGCGACCATTTTCAAGCTAATAATATGAAATTTTACTCACACTTACATTAACGATCTCTAGTTAACATTTTAATGGTTTTGATAAAAAAAAATTGAATGTACTACGCGATGAAAAAAACGTTATCCTTTATCGATCCTTTTATACAGCGCGAAAAACGACATTAAAAAAGCTATAAAAACAAGATAAAGTTTTTTATACCTGAGATCAAACCAATTATAATATATTTTTTACCGTACCGATAAATTTTTATAGTATCGTACCCAAAATTGACAACTTTAATCTCATAAAAAATGTTTCATTGATTACGTATTCAAAATTATTACTGTCAATATTTTACAATTGGTTAAATACCTATTTTCCCATTATTATACTGTATTTTTGTCGCTTATAAGAAAAAATTGAGTCAATTTTGATTTTATTTTGCTAGACCGAACGGTGTAGGATTTTTACTTTCGTTGCTGTAGTCGAGTGGCCATTACTAATATTGTATATGGGTGCATGATTATAAGTTCAAATCCCTTAACGCAGTGCTTTCCAACCTTTTTTATTCCACGGCCCCCTAAATCTGGAAAAAATAATCCGCGGCCCTCCTCAATACAAAACATGTTCTGCGGCGGCCCCCGGAGAAATTCCGCAGCCCCCAAATATGGGAAGCACTGCCTTAACGGACACTTTTAGAAACGATTTTGCAATCACTTTTTTTTTCGGTAATATTTTTATTCATTTTCAGTTCTAGGGGTCCCCTGAAAACGGGGAGTTTTTGTGTCTTAAATATTTTTGCAACAGGTTGAAAATACAAATTGGTTAAATGGTTAATTTATGTGATTTTATTGGTTCATTTTATTGATGAATAAATTGTCAAAGCAGCATTACAGTTAAAATAAAATAATATTTTAAAAGATTGTTTTTCTACTCGTGTTACAAAATAGCACACTTTTTTGCCTATTTAAGATACACCATCCGACAGCACATCGAAAGGTTTACGAATAAACAAAAAAAAATAAACAATTTCTTAGGATAAAAATCACAAAATATATGTCGGATGTACGGATTTTGTTATTTTTCTAATTAGCGTAGAGAATGGGTAAGAGACAAACATTGATATAACTAATTACAAATAAATTAGCTACATTGGGTAAGGTAGATCCCAAATCAAAATAAATACAAAAATGTCGATCAGCCTATCTTAAAATGTTATTTACTAATGTTTTTTTTACAGTAATGACTTCATTTATTTATAAAAACTAAATCTACTCAGTAATATAAATACTTACGTGTCACATTTTGTAAAACAAGTGGAATAATAAAGTTGTCAAATTTAATTTTATATTAAAAATAAATATCCGAATCCAGCTAAAATATTTTGTTTATTATTATAAATTATTTATTTAAATTCGGCTCGACGAGAGGAATTTTAAATTGCGACAACAGCAAATAAAAATGTTCTCGATGATCAAAACTGGTCCTGATAATCAAATAAAATTTTGGAATTAGTAAAAAAAGGTAGTCATAGTTTTAAATATATACAAAAGTTTGTATACACATACATGTCGCTTCGTCGGCCGTAAAAGCTGATTAATTATTTTTCTAGAACATTGAATAACTAAGTCCCTGTTATACACATACACTTAGATAAGAGAACCCAATTTCTTTCCGACGTGTTCAATTAAAAAAGAAGTGAAATGTTCAGCTCTTACCTTAACAATGGAGACAGGTAATGAATTTTCTCCGTTTCAGGTTAAAAGAATATGTTAGCGTTATCTACCTTTTCAGCAGAGCGATAAAGCCCAAGGATTGTTTTATTTCCGCTGATCAAAAAATCTGTTAAAAAAATAAAAGTAACGTATTATAATTTGGCTTTGAAAAGAAACGAAACGTTAAATTTTGCAAAAAATTAACATTGTAAACAAAAAAAACTAGAATCACATTTGATAAGTGTAATATTGTAATTATAATTAGGATGTTAGAGTGAATAACTTGATGCATTGTGTATCTCTTCAGAGCCAGTATATATAGCTGAGCAAAAGATTAGTTTAAACATAGTTCTGACGATGGCGCAAGCCGAAATAGCTATCAACGAATAAAATTATTAAAAACTGTAGAGCTAAAATACTTTGTTATTTTAATCTGTTATAAATGGAGTTCTACCAAGTAAATGCCAAATCAATTAATAAATTAACATTGTATTGTACATGAAAAAAATTGTGTTCAAAAAAGGATTTCGACGTTTTGGAGTTCGAGGTGTTTGGTGGAATTTCAACATAAGATTTTGTACAATCGCTCAAGTTTTGTTACTATCGACGCGGGTTTTGCCTTTCAGCATCTTCAGCCGTTCAAGTACACGGATGAACTTAAACTGACGCTTTGCAAATAAGCTTAGTTTCCATGTGTCATTTTTTTTAAATTAACTATTTTTTATGATAGTGAACAACATTATAAACATATATAATAAAATAAAAATTGACTAATTTTTAAGTAATTCATACAAACCATATGAATATGTATTTTCTCAACTAATTAGTAAAAAAAATAGTTTAAAAGTTACGTATATTAAGCATTATATATTATATAGTGCTGAATTTGTGTAATTAATTATACAGCCTGCTAATCCCAAAGTCTGGAAATTAAATTTGTGATTTATCATGTTCTGATTTCTTAAATCGTTGCAAAACAATTTCAATGTCGCCATGGTAATACGTTTTATTAGTAATAATTCAATAAAATGTAAGCATAATATACAAAGTTTTCTTTGAGATGGAGTTTCTGAACTAATGAGCTTTATTCTGTTATTATTTCGAAAAAACATCAACAGATGAAAAACGTATCAATTTGACATTTTTTTCCTTTGATTTAAAACGATAGTTTAGTTACTGCAAAAAGTTTTTTACTCGAACAAACTTTTGATTCAATAACATGTACTAGCACGATAGTCAAAGAGAAATAAAATTCCGACTTGTGTTTCAAATAAGATATCAGAGTTTTTATGAAAATAATAAGTTCAATATAAACCTGATAAAATAAAGTTAAATGTCTGAGAAAAACAAAAATGTATTTATTGATAGCATGATCGTTTTCAATAACGTAGCAGATTTTGTCGTCTACAATATTTATTTTGATTTAATTCAACGATATAAATGAAAATTTGCTGTAATATTATAGATTAGTTAAAACGAATTTAATTTTTTCAATTACAGTGAACATTGCTTATTTGGCATTTAAATAATTTATGTATAAAATTGCGTAATTGAAATAAAAATAAGATATTCGTTTTGTAAAACCGATTGTGAATTTTTTTTATTGAAAATTCACCTTCTCATTCTTCTCTTATTAATTTAGCGTTTTTATTTGATTATTTTCAACAAGACCAATCACAAGTTTCAATTTTTCGTGTGAAACATGTAGTTAAATGATAGTTTGTCAAAAATAAATAATGATTGTTTTTTTCGATGTTTACATAGTCAACCTTTTTTATTAACAATTAACAAGGTATTTTTTTTAAATTATATAAAACGTTAAGTTTGAGAAATTTGAAGAGTTTTAACTAAAAGGGTGTTTGAATATTTGAAACCCATTACGTTTTTATAACGATTAAGTTGTGCTATTACAGTTGAAAGCTTTTTGCAGTATTCTCCATTTTACTTCCAAGTTCTGGAAAGCACAATAAAGCACGATTTTCTGTTTCACAATAAATTTTTCATTACTGGATTCAATTTGTCGAGGTAATTGATATACATGCTTGAAAATACTTTATATATAAACAAAAACGCCCAGCAAAACTATCTCGGGTAAATTCACTACATAAAAAAGACCGTCATTAACACAAAACACCGATTATTTAACGGACAACTGTTATTCAACGTTTGTTTCGCTAGACAAATTTCTTAGTTAGTAAAGATTAAATATATTCTAAGGTTGTAAAAAATAAAAAAATAAAATAATGATACACCAATTTAAGTATTAAATATTGATATTGTCTATGATGTCAGCAGTAGCGTTTTGAAATTTTATTTTAATTTAATACATTATAGTTCAAAAAAAAAGAGTGTTAAAATGCTTTTCAAATAAACAAAACATGTTTTACTCAGTATTAAAAATATAAATTTGATTCTAAACATATAATTTATGTTGTTATTTATACAAATATAAATTATTGCCGACCCACAATATCCAATGATTTTTTTCAAGACTATGGAAAAACAAAATACCGAATGTAAGGAAAAGCATCTCTGGTGCCATATTTATAAGTTAGGCCATAAAATAAAAATATATTTTTTAATTTAGTTGACAAGTTTTTCAATTCTTGTCTTTTATACAAACTGTGTAATAGCTGAAATAAGAAGTTGTTTAATGACTTTTTCTGCAAAAAAATGATGCGTGAATGGCCTCTTAAAAAATATTATATTGCAGAAAACGTACATTTTATCATGATGCATTTTACAAGCGTACTCTAACGTAATTCGCTTCAAGTACTGTACAAAGTCTCATGTTTATCATATGAAACGTTTAATTTAAAAAAATCATCGTTTGAAATTGTTTATTTTTAAACTACTAATAGCAGTAAAAATATATCACCGAATGACTACGAACTTACCTTCATAATATCAAATAAAAATAAAACAGCTCGTTATTTAATATTATTGTACAAATAAAATAGCTAACAAAATCACTTTAATCTCTAGAAAGTTTTCAAATTGAATTAATACTTTCCTCTATGCCGTTGTTTCCAAGTTATATTTGGAAAACAGTTATACCCCAGCGACGAAGCAATGTTGTTTACGCTATGGCGTCCTAAATCAAAACAAAATTTCTTACTAATTAACGGTTTAGTGCTTACGTGGACAAAAATGCTCTATAGAGCGTTAATTGATCTTGGTAAGGTAACAAGTAAACAAACACGTCAAATGGTTGGATTTCATAACTCGTGAGTTAATTAAAATGATTTTTAGGTGAGATTTGCCTTACCCCACTTCTCCGCACAAACATGTATGATTCTGAGAAGAGATTTTACGTAATCTAGTATTATCCAAACACACACATTTTTGCTGTTACCATGCTTGTTAGTCAACTTCTCTTTGTTAAAAAGAGTAAGGTCACGAGAATATGACGAGGGCAGTACTAAAAGTTTACTTACCAATGTCCCAACGGACCGATTTTAGAATGGGATGAGTGAAAGACAATTTAGACTGCCCACACTGAAACTCAAACCATTAAGAATTATTATCAATATTATCAAACCAAACAAAATAAATCTACCACGATTCAATTTCACGTTGTGTCAAAAAGATATTGTATAACTGTCACGAATTATTAAATTTTAGATTTCGACTGAAGGTGCTTGGTGGAATTTCAATATTAAATTTGTACTAGCTGTAAACCCGTTGCCCAACAACGTGAGATTTTTGTTGCATTGTGTTTAATTTTATTTAGTTTAATTTAATTTTATTTAATTTTATTTTATTTTATTTAATTTTATTTAATTTAATTTAATTTAATTTAATTTAATTTAATTTTATTTTATTTTATTTTATTTTATTTTATTTTATTTTATTTTATTTTATTTTATTTTATTTTATTTTATTTTATTTTATTTTATTTTATTTAATTTAATTTAATTTAATTTAATTTAATTTAATTTAATTTAATTTAATTTAATTTAATTTAATTTTATTTTATTTTATTTAATTTTATTTAATTTTATTTAATTTTATTTAAAAAAGTGGAGACTGGAAGGTCGAGGACACCTTACAGACACTCATACACTCATACAGACGGACCTTATCGACTATTAATATATAGATCGTTCAAATTGTGACAAACTGTCAGTTCAAGTTCATCCGTGCACTTGAACGCCTGAAGATGCCGAGAGGCGAAACTAGGGTCGTTAGTGACATAATCTGTTTGAATGTAAATAATTTGAACGATTTAAATTTAATCACGAATTATGGTTGACATTTTTAAAGCGGTAAGGAAAAATACACTATATAGGGTAACGCTGCAGCAGTCAACGTTATTGTCTTCCGTGACGTATCTTAAATAATGTGGCTTAGCGAGACTCATTAGTTAGCCACTGGTCATGTCCCAGCACTATCATTCTATCACTACTCTCTTCGAAAATAAGAAGTTGAGCAACTGATTAAAGACAGTTATAGTAGTAAAAAATTTCGTTGAGATAAACTACATTAGTAATCACTATGCTCCACATTGGGAGGGGGAAAAAAATATAATTTAAAAAAAATACTCTAAATTGAAAAATAACTTGAATTATGAAACCATTCGTCCCAAATTGAAAGCAGTTGTTTTTAAACACAAGTAAATATTATAATAATATATTTTTTAATTGAGAGGGAAAAAAACGGTTCAAAATTTAACAACAAAAAAAATATTATTATTAATTATTTGTAGCGTTTAAATTTGTTTCATTACATGTATGTATATTATAATATTATTTCCCCAAGGATCAACAGTGAACAGTTATAAATTTATTACATTATAACATAATGTTAATCGGATTATTTGTGCGTCTCGACAGTGTGTTTACTAATTACCTTGATATTAATATAATAATTAAATACACTATATATAGTTTTACATTGTTCCGAAATCCTAACATTTGTGGAGCCCAAGCGGTATTTATTTATGACCCCCAAGTGTCTACACCAACGCTCTTCTAAAACATACCAAATCTGAAATTAAATATAAACACACTACTATTAAAAGTTTTAAAATAAATTAAAAATTTATAAGCATATGTATTAAGGCACGTGGCAAACTTTGTAACAGGTATAAAACAAACAATTAAGATTTTTCGTATTATTAGAATAAAGATAACAACCTCAGCAATAAATTAGAAAATTTATTGGTGACTGTATTCAACTTTGGAAATCATTGTTCATTGTCAAGATTGTCAGCTTACATCCTTTTGATAGAACTTGTTTCAAGTTTGATACATTGTGATTATAAAAAAAAATCTGTTTTGCCAAAACTGTGGTCAAACAAAGCCGCCTGTGTGGTCGAGTGGTCAACGCTGTTGGCTTCGGCTACGAAGGGCCCGGGTTAAAATCCCGGTACGGACAGTTTTTATAAATTGATTTTTCAATCGATTTATGAATTTCTGTTCAAAGGTATGGGTGTATGTGATGTCTTGAATTCCCCCCTCTCACCCATCCTATCCTACGAACGGGGCGTATCGAGAGCGATTAGCTTACCACTAATCCTGTTCTAGCCCCTATCCTTCTATCCCTACTCTCTTTGGAAAAAGAGAGGTTGAGCAACTGACTAACAAGCAGTTCTCGTAGAAACACTTCTGTTGAGATAAACTCCAGTCCATATGCTCCAGATTGGGAGCGGACATGGTTAAAAAAAAAAAAAAAAGTGGGCTACGTCCTTTTTCTTTTCCACAGTCGAAATGGTCAACATAAGATTTCGACTGAAGGTGCTTGGTGGAAATCCAATATTAAATTTGAATCGTTCAAATTATGTTCATTCACACAAGTTTTGTCACTAACCAACCGAGTTTCGCATTTCGGCATCTTCGGGCGTTCAAATTTTCAAATTCAAATTCGTAAGCGGTTAATCCATTTTGCATCCAGCAATGGCTTTAAACTTACTATTACTAAGTACTTAAATTTTATTCATTCTTCCGCTGAGACTATAAATCGAATAATCGATAAATCGTATAACCTTTTAAAATATATCATTTAACTATTTAAAAACATCGATAATTTATCAAAATAAAATGTATGTTTTGACTTTAAAATAATAAAAAAATGTATTATAATTTTTAATGCAAGTTTTGTAGAGAAACGAATACATACCAATAAAAGCAAAGGATAGCGTTGAAAGATTAAACTTCTTTATTTATTACTTGTTAGTGTTCGTAGTCAGAAAGTAATTACTTAAAAAGAAATTTACTCTCTCGCACATCCTTAAGTCGGGTTTTCTTGCAAATATAAATAAATTTAGCCTTTTCGCAAATTTTCCACAAAAATAGACTTTTTACTGTGAGTAAAGAAAAAGCAGATTTTTTTTTTAAAATTTGAAAAAATGTGACATAGGCCGTAGATGGCATAAAAAGATTCTTTGATTCCCTGAAGAATAAGTGTGTAAGCCGATTTTTTTTGTTGGTCCAGTCATAAGATCGTTTTTTGGCATTTTTACCATTTTCTTGAAGAGAATCGATGTTTTTTTTAATTTTGTTTTCTGTAAAAAAAACACGATACTGAATTTTATTACAGTATTTATAACGAGCGTTCGTTTCTCAAGTAAATATAATAAAATATTAACCCTTACAGCAATTAAAATATTACAAAAAAAATTATGTTCATTGGAAAGAAATACAATGAGTTTTTATACAATGAGTACACATGTTTTATTTTCGTTAAAAGTATTGTTATCTAATCTTCTATACCAATTCCATTGTTAGTCATTCTCAGATTTTTATTTAGAAAATGATTAATGTTATTTTTAATATACTTGACTGTACTATGTGAAAAATGATACTGATACTAGATTGATATTGCCTTTTTCAAGACACTAGTTCCTGCAATTCAAATTGCATTCTCAATTAGAAATCAATATATTTTAAAATGAGTGTGGTTATAGATGAAAACAAATGTTGTATTTCAAATATTTCAAGTAGAGAAATGAAAATAAAGCAATCATACAACCAACGATAATCGTAGATCGCAAAAAAAGCTAACTCAGATCCTTTTCTTAAAACCCCTAATAAATATAATGCGAAATCGCTCAGTTAGTGTTTTCTTCGGTTAATAGGAATCCCTTAAATGTCACCATAAAAAATCCTTAATTCCACTTCTAACAGCATATTCGATTTTCTTTTCTGAAATTCCATATCCCACGAAAATCCTCTTTTGATATAAAGATCAAATAGACCAGATAGGGATGGTTTTAGTTGCTCTATGATTTCCCAACTGATTTCGGCGAATAAATCTCCCCACGCACATAACTACTGACACTCAAATGTACGAATTAATGTGAGTTATTGCAAAGATTAATTTTCATTATTAAGCTAGATATCAGAGGGTTACGTAATTAATTTGGTAATTTGACAATTAATTGTGTGTTGTACACGCAATAGTTACGAATAGGTTAAAGGTGTTCTGGGTTTTGCTTTTTGCGGGTTTTGTATTGAATACGTACATACAATATATAAAACATATTTAAAGATATTGTTTATGAGATCTTTTAATAAATAAGTTTCTCGTAAGTCTAAGAAAGTATTGATCGTATTTAAAAAGGATTAGAAATTCAGCTATTGCTTTCCCTGTAACCCGGTTTTATGATTGGGATAGGGGTGAATAGAAACATCACAGTTTTTTGTGTCTTTTGAATACATAAATTGACAGAAAAGTCAATGTATTACAGTTCCCATTCGAGTAGTAGAAATCGTGACTTAAATAAACAACGAACAACTAAATAAAATATACTTTTTTGGACAATATATATGATTTCTTATCACGTAAAAGTTTATTCAAAAAAAAAATAGTGCCTATGACATTATTAAAATTGTTCATCATTTGCTCAAATTTTAAATTAAATTTTATCAATAAGATACTTAAAACTCTTGTGAAAGTAGTATATGGTTCAAAGTAATACTTACGACCCATTATATATATGTTTTTCTTGATCAATACTGCAAAATTATATTGTGTAAAATCAGGGACTGTGTGTTGTATACATAAAACTTGTAATAATATACCAAAAAACTTGTCGTGATAATAAAAAAGTTTTCTAACAAAATAACTTTTCATCCACTACCTACGAGCTATCCGTCAAAATTGATTCCATAAACTATTTTCCAAACGTGTATGGATTCGTGTTTCAGTTATACTATTTTTAAAACCATATTGTTTGGTGTTGCTACTCAACAATTTTGCTTATTCCAAAATATTTGTTGTGCGTTTTTATGTCAACAACCACAAAAAAAGAATTATTCCTTCAAATAAGATTTAAATATCATGAATTATTTACGGATTCCAAATTTAAGCAAATTTTATAAAATTTATTTGTCACAATAATAAATAATACCAAAAGAAAAGACAGTCGGAAACAAAATTTTGCTTGTGTCAAGTTCTGGTTTGTTGAAATTAGGGTATCCGATCCCGGAGCTTTTTTCCAATCCCGGGATATCGGGAATGATTAATTTTCAATCCCGGGATCCTGGAATTGGGATTTTCTCACCGAGGAATTTGAAATCTTCAATTCGCTATACTTTTTCCCCAGATTATTTCCAAACCTCGTTTTTCTTCTCACCGAGGAATTTCTCTCGATTCGGTATACTTTTCCCAGACTATCACAGAACCTTTTTTTTTTAAGCTCACCAAGGAATTTGAAATCCTCGATTTGGTATACTTTTTCCAAGATTATCACAGAACATCATTTTTTTTTAGCTCACCGAGGAATCTGAAATCCTCGATTTGCCAATTTCCTGTCAATTTTCGAGATTTGCTCGAAATTTATCCATTCCGAAATCCCGGGATCGCAGCCGTGTCAATCCTGGAATTTCGGGATCAGAAAATTGAACGGGATCCTGGGATTGGATGCCCTAGTTGAAATGTATCAGTTTAAAATAATATTAAATAGTTTGAAAAATCGGTGGTTTTTTAATTAATAATCATTTCAGAGTTTGCAAGTAATCCCCTCATTTATCATAATACTTTCGATAGATTCGACGGTAACATTGTGGATGATCATTTTAATACAAAATAACTTTTGTAGCTTTTTGTACTTAAGCAAGCATTTGTCAAATTAAGAAAGTCTGAGAATGCCTCTGAAAGAAGTGATTTGAGTGAGTTTATAGCATAATATGTGGAATAACCCTCATTTATCCTTTACTGTAGTTTACAGTAAATGACATATTTAAATAATCAGTTTTTAAAACCAGACATACAGATAATTTCCTTTATTGATTTGTTTGACATTTTGTTTTCAGGCCATGTCCTTTGGGATCGTATACCAGCACGCACCAGATGGAAGTTACATACAAAACGAGCACTACGTCTGTGCAGTAGCCAGAGAATTGGTTCCTCACGCTTTTGAATTGAGCACTCTGGTCTTCTTCGTTGCTCCGATGAGTCTTATCAGTGTCCTCTACGTCTTAATTGGACTTCAGCTGAGAAGGTCCAGACTTGTGAGAAGAGGGTCACATGCCCGAAGCGTGGAACTAAAGGTTTTTTTTTTAAATAATATTACATCTTGTTTTCCAATAAAAAATACTTAATTAATGGATATTGCTACGCCCCACTATTTTAGGATTGAAAACGTAGATCTGTAGAACACTGCGAACCCAACGTAATAATAAAAACCATGCTATTACATAATATATGTAGTTGACAGCATTATACTGTGGCGAGTGATTTTTTTTCCTCAGTTTTTTTTTATGAACTTCAGATGTCGAAGCCCATTATTTTATGATCAAATTTTGTATTTTTTTTTTGGAATTTTCAATCCACGCATGGTTGCTGCAGTAACTCAAGAAGATTAACATTGTATGATCCGTCTGCATAAGTATAATGGGTGTTGGTAGGAAAATGAACTTGCTGTAAAAATGCGTCTTATGTTGTTATCAGTGTATTAATGTAAAACATTATTAAATTTGAATTGTTCAAACTATGTACATTTTCACAGATTTTGTCACTAACGACCCGGGTTTCGCCTTTCGGCATCTTCAGGCGTTCAAGTGCACGGATGAACTTGAACTGACGTTTAGTAAATTAATGTTTCGTGTTTATATAAGAAATAAATGTATCATTGAGTTCAAAGCCATTGCTGTGCAAAAAGGATAATAAGCTCATGGCAATGCCCACAGATTTGAGAATTAAGTGTACTCTGTAAGTAAGTAAATCTGTGAGAATGTACATAGTATGAACAATTCAAATTTAATATTGAAATTCCACCAAGCACCTTCAGTCGAAATCTTAAATTAAAACATTATTACTTAAAATTTTGAAACGCTGTTACATACATACTTTCAAATATAGATTTTATAACGTTTTTTTTAAATCCTTAAAAATGATTAATAAATTCCATAAAGATAAAAATAATCGAAAATGTTGTAATGATATTTTTGTTTGCGGTAATTTATTTCATACATTAAGATTTGTTTGAATTGTCTCCTTGTAAATTCAATATTTTGCAGTTATCAAACAGTGCCCAAATTCCACCAATATAAACGAAGGAATGACATAATATTGATGAACGAAAGAACAACGCAATAAACCGTCCACCATAACATTATTAATCTCACACCAGTGGAAAGTATGAAAAAAGAGTTTTTGCGGAGTTTTTGCGATTTACAGAAAGCCTACTTATACAGATGTCGTCATTCACCATCAATCAATTCACCCGTGGTCGCAAAAACTCTCATCATTCCATGCAATGATTAATAGATTAGTTAACATCCCTCTCACTAAAGTCAACTTTGAATTAGAGTTAAACATTATTAAACAGATAGCTGTAAATAATGGTTACAACACAGACGTAGTAGTTAACTTACTTAAACGTAAGCAAGTTAAACAACTCATAGTAAATAATATTTTTTCAGGAGAGAAGAAAGCAAACGATAATATTAAAAACTGGCGTAGAATTATTTATTTAGGAGACATCTCGTCAAAGATAGTTAAATTTTTGCCAGACAATATAGAACCCGCGTTTTATACAGTAAATAATTTAGGTAAAATTTTATTGAACAGTAAAGATCGCGTAGATTCATCGTCACAGAGTGGTATCTATCGACTCTCTTGTGGAGACTGTCAAGCGTCTTATGTTGGACAGACAGGTAGAAACTTTAATATTAGAATTAAAGAACATATAAGATGTCTAAAAAGTAACAATTTTTCTGAGTTTGCCAATCATTTAATAGAAAATAATCATAATTTTAATCAGATTTGTAATTTAGAAATACTCCACCGAGTAAATAAAAAGGGTTTAAAGATGAATAGCTTAGAATTTTTAGAAATTAATAAAACTCTTAACAAAAAAGAAATATTATTAAATAATATTCTTAATAGCACAGGCGGTTCCCCGTTACTCAAATTGTTTCCAATTAATAGAGTAATCACAAACCTAGATGATTGACTGTAGCTCATTAGTTTTAATAGTTTGTAATGTTTAACGTCATTAGTAGTATGATTAAATTTGTTTGCACTGTTTCGATTTTATAATCCCCTCTTTGCTTCCATTAAAAAGGAAAAATCCCATTCTGATTGTTTACAACTCATTAGTAAAATTAGTATCATTATCTGTTTGCTTTATTTCGATTCTACACCCCCCTCCTTGCTCCTCTTAAAAGGAAAAAAAAAACCCAATCCATTTTGTAATTTTATAATTTTAAAATGTTAGAATCAATCTTGCTTCATTACTTAAGCAAACTTTGCGATAGTAAGTCTGAAGATGCCTCTGAAAGAGGCGAAATACGTGTCACAGTTAGTTACACAATACGTGGAATAATCAAAGTTAATTTAAATTTTCTATTATTGGTATATGTAAAAATCAATGTTTGTATGTCTCCCATACACTTTATTTTGACAACGTATGCTTGCACTTGCGCGAAGGTTATAGTACAATTAGTTTACAGTAGGTGGCGCGTGTGTCGTACTATAGAAAATCAGCAGCAAACGTCAAACAGACAGAAAAAGAAAACATGTACTTCAATAAACACAATTAAAACACGAACACTTTTTGATTGGCATGCAACGCTTGCCTGGAACCGTCTACTAGAACATAAATTATAGAGTAGTAAAAATAAGCTTAAAGTTAAAACTAATATTGATATATAAGTAAATATGTCACGTAGTTAAATTTTGCTATATTTGTTATTCACGTAAGAAAACCTGCTTCTTCTTCACCTAGGAAGATTCGACAAATTCCTAAGAACCGTGACTAGATTAACGAGAGAATTAAAAACCAAACGAAATTTCATAATCATTATAGCGCATTGCTTAAATATAGAACATGAAATGTCATTGCTAATATATCTTTATTTCTTTAAGTGTTTCTGTTTGAAATAAACTTTCTTTAAAATGAAAAAAAAAATCAACCGTTTTTTTGTTTATAAGTTGTATTTAATATATTTAACACTGCGCTTTTAAAAATATATAAAAATGAAAAAAAAGCTCAAATCTCGGAAGTAAATATAGAAAGCACAACTGAGAATACTGAGCTTACATACGTTTGATTAAGTCTAGGATATCCTTGGAATATTGTTTCTACTGATATAGAAGGGTTGTATGTATAACAGAATACTTTTATCAACACTTCTCGAGCACGAAGGATCACTGTAGGCTTAGGACTGTCCTTAAATTCATAAATTGCATTATGCTCTCAGGGTTTTATCTATTGTTTTAATAAAATTTAGTAGAAAAGTTTAACAATAATTACTTTTTATGGATGAAAAAAACATTTTTTTATCATTTAAAAAAAAGAAAAGTCTTTAAATATTTAAAATTAATAATTATTATTTTTATTCCCAGTTCAAGTCGACTTCAAACACATTTTTATCATTTAAGCTTGTAACGATTTTGACAAGGAGACATTATGTTATTTCAAAACAAATTTAAATATTGATTTCACTTATATAACTAATTTCCAACATTATAATAAAAATCACCAACACCCTCGCTTCAGGTTTATCTTCTAGATAAATATTTATGTCTGGCATTTATCCTTAAAGTAGGCAGCCGTTAAAAAAATAGCAGAGCAGGCCTTTTCGTATAATATATATAATCAATCTGTATTGGTTTTAGATTGATGGGGAGCTTAAAGCTACACTTTGGTGAAAAACCGATGCCATTTTGTGTTGAAGCTTCGGTTTTGGAAGAATTACTTACAGAGTTATCAAACATTTAACGATCAACGAAGAGCATGAAATTTTACGGCTGAAAATTTATAAAGGAAGTAAAATTTTAATTTCATCACGTTGCCAGCTTTCCGATTTCAATAACGTTTTAATGTTGGCTCAGAGTAAAACAGCGTTGTATAATATTTAATTCTTAATAAACGTCCGGTATTTCTTGTAAATTACGCATTTTTTTGTCTACTCCGGGAAATGTCTCAAACTTTGACTATAATGAAAAAAAATACTTTTTTGATTTTTTTTGCTCTAGTATGTATATATTTTGACAAAATACCATCACCATACGCATTAAACCTTTTTAATGTTCAATTTATAAGCATCGTGGATATTCTTCAACCATGTGATTTTTAATTTACAATCTTATCAAGGCCTGCGCTGTCAGCGCGTAGTCGTTTTAAACTGTAAATTTAAAAAAAAATCATGAAATTTAAATTCTTAACATTTTTAGTGAAACCATGTTTTGATCAAAATATAAAAATGTGGCATTAGTTCTATCAATTTTGTTTTATATGAACTATTTACATACCTTTTTGCTTATAAATATTTACCAAACTTGCCGGGTGTGTTGTTGAGTGTCAACGACGTTGACTTAGAACACGGAAGCCACGGTTCGAATCCCAGTAAAGACAGTTTATTAATATTTATTTTTCAATCGATTAATGGATTTTAGGCGTGGATGTATATGATTCCTTCTTACTCGTCATATTCAAAAACGGGTATAGTGAGAGTGATTAGCTAACCACTAATCCTATTTTAGTCCTATCGTTCTATTCTTACTCTCTTTGAAAAAAAAGTGAAGTTGAGCGACTGAGTAATAAACAGTTTTTTTATTATAGATAAAATATTTTGAGATACCTCCATTAGTATGCTCAAAATTAAAAGCGGACATGGGCTTAAAAAAATTGTCATTCAACACTACTTTCGTTAACGAGATTTTTAGTTAACAATTAGCCTTTGTAAACTTAGCGAAATTGTAATCTCAATCTGGGGACAATAGAAATACATTGATAGCTATTCAAATATTTTATTATTTTTAAACACGATCTGATTCCAACATGGAGCAAGTTCACTTGTAATAGAGCTTTTTTAACAAAATTTTATGTACTTGAAATGTTCGTTAGTTAGTCACTTCAGTCCTTTTATTTCGAAGAGATTGAGATAAAAGAAAGAGAGAAGACATGATTCGTTGATAGTTAATCATTACTTCTTTTGTTTTTAAGATCACTTAAAGAAATGATAAATATATTGTGCGTATAATGCAACATATTAAATTGTGTTATTTTCGTTCGTCCGAAATGTCAATTAATCAAACAGTATAATTCTTGTTCATATTGCGAGGAAAATAAATGCTTAAATTGTATTTCTTTTTCCTTCCTGTGAACCTTTTCTTATATGACTTGGCAGTAAAATCAAACGAATGAGCAGATTTCGTTTATTGTGTAATCGCTCCTTTACTACCTGCCTTTTATTTTGCAAATTTACTACAAGTATTATTAACCATTAAAACCAGTCACGTGTGTTATTATTATTTGAAAAGAATATCTCAGGAAGGGTCAAATCACGTACTAATTCAAAACTACTGTCCTTTTTAAGGAATTTAAAATCCCAACCTGAAGATCTTCAGACGAAAGATCTTCAGATTTCAATGTCACAGTTTGTAACGCAATCAATAAAATAGTAAACATAGTAAATTTACTGTTATATTAACAAAATAAATTCTTAAGAAACTTAACATTGATATTTTTACATTTTTTATGCAGTTCTACGAAGTAAGCGTCATTTCTATGTTTCGATTATTGAGATAAATAAATACATATTCGTTCAATTGAAAGATTTAAAAAAATGTGCCTAAAAACAATAAAAGTAAAAAGCGGGTTTTCTCATTATTAGCATTATGAACTAATCAGCTTAGATTTTTCGTGATTGCCTAAACCAGACCGGAGCTTGGTGCAAAAAAGTGGACTGTGTTTTAATACAATACTACTCTACTAAGAATTGACAGTGAAAACTTTAAGGTGGCATATCCGTTCTTTAATTTCTTTTAGACGTATTTAATATTGTCTTTAAATTTATCTACTACATACATATGTATCCAGCATACAGAATCAAAACAGCAAGGTCACATCCAAATCAATCGAATTTCGCCAAAACGTTTTACCCCTTTAATCAAGCCGCATGGTAAAAATAAAATGTCTCCTTCGGGTGAACTTTTTCAATTCACGTAAGGTATAATCAGATTGAGTTCTCGGACCCATGAAATTTATCGTGAAAGAATCGTTTTTAATCCAATAGAAAGTTTACGATTGAATGAAAATGAACTCTTTGCTTAAGAATAAAGTTATTTTTAATTCTTTGCATGTGGACGATGAAAGAAATTTTAATCATATGAACCGTATTATTATTTTGAGTCATCTGGGGTTACACTATTAAATAATTATGTGTACTTTCATGTTGAAATCACGATAAGTTTCTGTGTTAAATTTAATTTTTCTTTTATTACATAAAGGAATAAAAATTATAGGAGTATTACTTAAAGTTCTATCCTTTTTTATTGATGCAACTCCGCTTGCACTTATCTAGTCTTGGGCATTGAAAATAGCATTGATTTATATATTAATCTAGTACAAATGTTCTTAATACCGATTGCTTTGGATATAAACGACCTTTCAGTATAAGCCAGAAGTGCTCTACGCTAACAGGGTCAAGTCGGGTAATATTTGGCAAATATACCCAGAGCTAAGGGGAAAAATTAGAAGAATACATAAGATGGTTATATGATGTAGTGTGCTCCCCGAGTCAGTTAGTTTGAGTAGAGATTATATTTAAAGCTTTTTTAGAATTTCCACATATAAAATAATAAAATAAGGAATCAAATAAATATGGTAACGAGATATTATATCGGCTTAAATAAGTAAGCATACGTTGTTTTATAATTTTGGCATTTTTTTAATAAATTTGTGATGCGCCATAGTTTATTCTGAACCTTGACTGGTTCCATCAGATTGTTGACTTATGAAAAGGTTTTTCTTTTTTTGTGTGCAATTTTGGCCTGAAATATTAAGAAGTTATCAAGCAATTTTGTAGTCTTCCAACATTTTATTTTCTATAAGTAGTGCCAAATATATAAGATACTAATACTTGCTTTAATAGGTAATTCTTACTTTGAAAGAAAACTCACTCTTTCATGTAAAATATAAGTCAAGTTTAATAAGAAAAAATCATATAGTATTTTAGTGGTATAAAATCTGTTTCATAATTAATTTCACTATCTCTTTAATATTGCTAGGCCGAGACTTTTTGTACCTCACTAACATTAAAGTATAATTTTGGATTTGGTTTAGCTGTATATAGATTACATTTAAGTTCGTCATTAAGAAGTTTTTTTTTTAATTGCGTTCGGAAATAAGAAATACATCTATCTATAAAATCTATATAAAAATTAGAAATTTTCTGAGCCACGTAGCTTTATATAATATTTTTCATAAAAGATCGTGGTATGGAGGGAAAATAGGTGATGCGGAAACAGTTTATTAAGACAATAACGTTAACATTTTACTGAATGTCTTGAAAACTAACAAGTCGATTCCTTACAAATTCACTTATGAAGGTTTTTAAAAGAACAAAATTTTGCTATGATAATATATTATCTATTGATTAAGCAACATAAAAAAACAAAAATCCATCGAATAAGCATTTAGCGAGTTTTACTTAAATAGCAGGTTTACTTTCTGATATACAAACCATTATTTTACATACCTTGGGCTTTGATTATAGTTTTTTTTAACAACAGGTCTTACTTTTACATACATTTTAAAAATGTATGTTGTTGTAAATTTATTCACCTTTTTTTGGTTCCTTAATTTGATGCTGATTTCAATTAAATTTGAATATTTCTACTTAAAATATGTAAAGCGTTAAAAAGGATTTTTTTTAAATTGTGTATAGAAATTTAAATCAATAGAAAACTTCATTATTTATTTTGTTGTTATTTATACACTCGGGAAAACATATTAATTAATTGACATCAAATGTAAAACGTCAAAAAAAAATTATGTTATTTCTTAAATTAATATTTTCACTTTGTTATATTTGACGATAGACGATAAAAATAACTTATCAATATTGACTTTTCAGAATCCTGTTGTATTTTGAATTCATTAGTTTGTTTTCCGGTGGCAAATTCTTTCGATGAGCCGAATTAAATTAATACAAATCCTTGTTTGCAATAAAACGGTTATTTCCAAACCCATCGAAATAACTACCAACGAAGGACTAGTGGTAAAAAAACGTTTAGAAAGTAAGAATCATCGATAACGTTATAGTTATAAATCTTGCAAAAAAGTTGGTTTTGAGATGCCTTATATATCACGTGTGAAAACAAGTCAAACTACCAGTGAGATAAACATTGATGTTAATTCAATATCTGAGAAATTCAATATTTAATAATTTAGTTAGTTCTAGATTATCGGTGAAAATTAATGTTTGAAGTTAGAGAAAGACAAATCCCAGGCCTTTAGTGAAATATTTTATAAAAGTTTACACAATTTAAACTTATCAAATTTATTATAGTTGTACTTATTTATTTTTAATCTCAAAACGTTGTTGTTATATTGTCTGTCGGTAATGTTAAATAATAACTTTCGATTGGATTTTTTTTAAGCGAATAAGTTTATTGTCAAAATAATTATTATACTATTACCACTCTGAACATTTTACAGTCGTTGTTTGTAAGCACTTAGCACGGGAGAGAAAGCTCCATTACAAAGGGTCTTGAAATAAATTTCTATGCCATTTTTATTGTTATTGCTGATTTATTTTGATCAATCAGCATTATTCAAAGAACGCAATGAAAACTGTAATGGCTTCGTTTTTTAGCCATTTATATATTCAGAATTGCCCATTTGGGAGCAGTTTTAAATCGATTTCCTTTTCTGAAATAAGTTATAATTTGCGAGAGAAAAACTTTGAAGAAATTTGATTCTGAAGGTAATGATGTGTTTTAGTTATATTTTAGAATTATAATAAACTATTTATTTTTATCCTATAATCCATAAGTCAGTAGCGTGCTTAGTATCCCATAGTACTATATGTTTTATATATTTTATGTTTCACATATGAGGTCTTGAATGTTTTTTTTATAAAAATTGTTTCGACTCTATAAGAAATCAAATTTTGACGATGACGCTATTAATATGATAAACTATATTACTTTGCTTGGACTTAATATCTTTACCTTGTTTTTGTTTATTATTATGATAATAATCTACATATGTTTAGAAATCATTCTGTTGAATAAGATGAAATCAAACGGAATTAACTTAATTTTCATGTCTGTAATCTCACTTGCGGACGCAATTCTTTTTTGCAAAGTGCTCGACATAATGTGGGTCACCGAAATTATGTGCGACATAAATAGAAAACCTAGGCGATGTTTTGGCTTGCCACTCGGAAAAACAATTCTCTTTATTAAACAAAAGCGAGTTGAGAGTACACGCTACCTGAAAAACAGCCAACAGGAAACGCAATTTAAGCACTTTTATTAGACAATTGTGTTACCGCTAGAGTATACATTATTTTTGTAGGAAAATCTGAGAATATCTGAATGATGATTTGAATTAATTACTCACTGAATTGTACAAAATTAAAAGAGTTTTTAATACAATGCTTATTGTAGTTAATGACTCGTTTTTAAATTTGGCTATGGTGGTAAAAGGCAAAGATTTATAGTACTATAGTTATACGAACCATTTATAATTTAAGATTTTGACTGAAGGTGCTTGGAGGAACTTCAATATTAAATTTGAATTGTTCAAACAACAATTGCACGGATGAACGCCTGGAGATACCCGGGTCGTTAGTGACAAAATCTGTGTGAATGTACACAATTTGAACGATTCAAATTCAAACGAACCTCTTAGTTGTATGTATGTAAAAAAAATGTCTTATGAGAAATATTCGCACTTTTAACCATTGGAAAAATATGTTTCATTTCTTTCACCGTTCTTCACACGAAAGCATGCATTTTTTGGCCTTTAAATATGTGATCGGTATTAGTTTTCTGAATCAATATGACACTAACTATTACATTAAACTTAACTTTTAAGCGCCGATAGTATAGTATACGCCGTGTACGGCAGCGAAGTTGTAGCGAAACGAGTATCAATGAAGTTTACTTCGGCACGGTAAATATAAAGTTCACGCGTGTTGTAGTGAGATTGCGAACAGTGACAGTAATCGGACGATATGGAGTGGGAAAATGAGAATTTATGGTTTTCCCCCGGGAAACGGATCCGTGGATTTCGGCTAACCGGGCTATGTCTTCCGTGTTGCGTATTTACATCTTCTGTCCTAGTTCGCACAGCAATTTAAGTTATTGCCTAGAAGCGAGTAAAAGTCTCAAGACGTCAGTTCAATTGTTGTGTGATGATCATTGCTAAAGAGTTTAGAAACTATTGCCCTTTTTTATAGTTAAAAAAACGTAAATGTCGGCTTGAAGTTTTGCTTCTATGTTCCAGCAGATATTTTTTTGTCTGTTGTTTTGACATGAATCTGTTGAAATGTTTTGCGGTGTAATAAATTCAAGAACCTATTTTCTAATTTAAGATTTCGACTGAAGGTGCTTGGTGGAATTTCAATATTAAATTTGAATTGTTCAAACTATGTACATTCTCACAGATTTTGTCACTAACGACCCGGGTTCCGCCTTTCGGCATCTTCAGGCGTTCAAGTGCACGGATGAACTTGAACTGACGTTTAGTAAATGAATGTTTCGTGTTTATATAAGAAATAAATGTATCATTGAGTTCAAAGCCATTGCTGGCGAAAAGGATAATAAGCTCATGGGAATGCCTACAGATTTGAGAAGTAAGTAGTTTCAAGAACTATATTTTATTTGTTTAGTTAGTGACAAAATCTGTGAGAATGTACATAGTTTGAACAATTCAAATTTAACCTATTTTCTTTTTTTAAACATCACTGTCTATTTTAATCTTACGGTCTTCAACATTGTAAATGTTGCGGAAAATTTCTTAGCTTTCTGATCCCCATTTTTTACATAAAACACTATCCATGTTTTGCATTTTAAGATAAATTTGAACTCGGAGGTGATATTATGTAATTTAAAAACTTTTAAAAAAAAGTTGGTTTGAGGCTAAGATAGTTATCGAGAAATATATAATGCGCTTAATTTATTTCTTTAGACGTGTTTTTATTATTAACACTTCCTTTACTGTGCTAAAAATTACTTCCGATATGTTGCTGGCCCTTAAAGAACTAAGTGAAAAACATGTTTAGACACTTACCGCCCTTTGATGGACATGTTTTTCACTCAGCAACATTTAGGAAGTATTGGCATGATTAACTATTAAAAAAAGTGTTTTTTTTTATAGTTTCTAACCACATATGCTGGACTCTCGGTGACGTGAGATTTAATTTTTATTTAACTTTAAGCTCTCATGTTTTGTGTGTAAATATTTTGATTTAATTTTTGGTAAAATACATTTTTATTTTAATGTTTTTTTTTACATTTTGTGATTAAAAAAAAAATATCGAACTGACGAAATACTTGATTCATTCAACAATAAAATTTTATAATCATAAAAAAGTATAATTGCCCTTCTAAATAATTTGTATTATTCATATAAAATGCACAAATCATAGATCAGTTCGAGTGAATAGATGTTACGGAACAAGTAATATAGATTTTCAAAGATTAGCTTGGGGTAGGCTACGCAAAGTAAACTGGCAATCGACGTAGATAGATACTGAATCATTCCGGCAATTCGCTACGCGCCAATTTGACAAATTATTTCCTAGGGCCTGTCAGGTTGCTTCTGGTAAAAAAAAAACAATGCGTTAGGTTTATCCCAAGACTTAATTGTGGTGATTTATAATCAGTTGTATGGGCAAAATTAGACAGATTATTCTATTGTTGAATCAAAATGGAGCAGAGATATATTTACTTAAATATGAGAAATAAATTTAACAAATAAAATTGTATAAGAACCATTTTTTACTAAGCACCCATTCCAAACTGATTTGAATTATACAAAATCATTATTTTTCAATCTTCATCCACACTAGAGTCTTAAAATCATTAATAAATACACAATTAAACGTTTTATTCAAGAAGTTAAATTTCCTCTTTTCGTGTTGTCAAGTCATACCTTTTGTACATGAATAAGTCAATAAATTGCTTTCAAGAACTTTATAAAATCATAGCGAATGGAAAAATATGGATTCATCAAAGCTTTTCAACTCTCGCGATCATTTTTAAAGCACAATTAAGTCCTTATCAATCAACACATGTGTGACTAATCAGTCTTCAGGCGTTATTGAAAATCATTTTAGCGCTCATCGTTGCTGTGCTGCAGAATACGTAAGTGGCACAGGCTGTGGATCGGCGGCAGATAGTAACAGTAAACGATTATTAATTGTGCTTGAAATATAAAAGTTTTTCCAAAAATAAAACCAATTAACCCTTGTACAAAAAACCTTCTGTTTTTCAACACAATAGTAAAATTTCAAGTTGTGTAAAGTTTAAAACACAGCTATAGTAAAACGTTTTCACAGAACAACATAGCATCGTCAGAGAGGAAGACGTTTCGAATTTTTTGAAAGTTTTTTACGTCCGCCAATTCATTAAAGGTTAAATAGAATTTCAGTGCCTTCTTTTTCTTGCGCTTCTGGTAATAAATAAAGTTTCGCTAACTTTTAAATTGATAGTTGTTAGATTCGTTTCCAAAATAGATTAATTCAAAGTTCACACAAGACGTTTTGAAAAAATAATGGATATTAAATAAGTGCTTTATGATAGACACCAATATAAAAATGAATATAATTAATGATCTCAGATGTAAGTGTTTCATAGAATTTTAATACAAAATTTGAATATTGCATATATAAATTGTATTTTGTTTTTTTTATGACGGAATAGCCTGCTTTATATTGTGAAGTATCAATTTTGCTAAAAGCAAATACAAATATTTCTTTTGCAAAAGTTTGTTGTATGAAACCTGGCCGAAAACAAAAACATCGTTAAGTTAGTTTAAACATATATTCTGCCGAAGGGTTAAAGGCTAAACACGTTTTATCTACCATCTGTAAAAGTTGCTTCTTGATATTTTTACACTATGAATTATATCCTGCGTTTGATGTAGCTTTCCTAACCTTTGATATCAGCCCTTCAATTAAGCGAACAAAAAATACAAATTTCACAGCATCGCGTTTCCAAGTGCCACTCCGGACAGGCGACAGTCCAGACAGTGGTGACGTCAGCGGTGTCAAACGGCGGCAGAATCAGCGACGCGGGTGAAGGTCTTGACGGGAGGGTCAAAGGAGGAGCTACCTCGACGGCTGTGGCTAATTCCGGGGGGGAGGACGGGAGGAAGAACTACCCCCGCAACATGCAGCACACAAAGGCGACGAAGCACGTTGTTAATATGCTAGGTGAGGGTTTTGTTTACTTCTTTTTAGTGTTTTGTGTTTAAAGTCATCCAGAAGGGGTTCAAACATTTTTATGTTTTTATTTTGTTTTGTTTTGGATTGTTTTTTACGATTGAAAGCTTTGTGTCAGAAGAGGTTTGCAAGATAAGTACCTAAAATAAAACTAAGTGTATCCTAGGATGTATGTTGAGATAAAGCGTAATAAACTTTTGTATAGATGAGAAACATGAAAAGATTATCAACTTTGACTAAAAATATACGAACTTTTCTTTCTTCAATGAGACATAATTTTTTTTTAGAAACTTCTTTATTTAGGCAATTCGTTATATTGAACATTAAAAATATGTTTAAAAACATAAAAATACCGCTGACAAAGGTCGGTTTATTTACAGGAAAACAAATTAATCCTAAAAATCTGTAAATGATATTGTTACCTTCGTGAGATACCGACATAAAAGAATTTACGTACAATTATTTATTTTTATTATTTGATAATGTCATCAGCGAAAAAAAAAATATTTTGGCATCGATTAAATATATTTTTACATTTACCCACTTTTAGGGTGTTTACTGTCAATACTTTGTAGAAAGGCATTATATTAATAAAAACACAATATTCCTTTGTGCTTCATTCCACTTTATTAAATAGGTCAGTACCGGTTTCGCTCATTGCGAGTATTGTCAACTAACAAGTTAACAATGCTCGCAATGAGCGAAACCGGTACTGACTTATTTAATAAAGTGGAATGAAGTACAAAGTAATATTGTGTTTTTATTAATTTACAATTACGTTTTGCTTTTCGAGATCAGCAAATCTTCGAGTGGACAAAAAAGAGGTATAAATTAGCTACTTAAAAGAAAATCCAAACCTAAAAAGGTTTTTTTTTATATTTATAAATATGAATATTCAATTCGAAGGTTTAGTTTTAATGTATTTCCGTACAACAGTGCCATTAATCAATTATATTGTGACCACATTTTTACTAATTCACGAAATTATGGTAAAAAATCAATCCCGGCATCTCGGGATTACAAAAAGTGTCCTGGGTTGGATTCCTTATTAATCACTTATTTGGTAAACAATTAATCGCATCGACCATAAACACATTCAAGTCAACTCTTAAGTTACAAAAATAATTCATCCTCAACAACCCTAGGACACAAAGTTTTGATCGATTGTACTCATTCCCGTAGCTATAGCACCCGAAATAACTTCAGTCAGTGGTTTATGGCCAGATTTGGGTGTGAAAACTCTCGAGACTGAATAGTGGGAATGACACGGTGTTCGATTGGTATCAATGGACAGAAGTTTATTACTTCTGGGAACATAATAAATGGTCTGGTTTAATAATAGAACTTGCCAGCTGGAAAGTAATGATTAACCATCGGTATTTTGATTAAATATTGTTTCGGTAAAGTAGAGGTCATCGAGAAGTTTGGTGAATTATTTTATTGTCTACATTATATTAATATAACCTTTTGTACTTATTTCAGTTGTATTAAAAATGATCATGGCCAGTTTCGCTCATGAGCGTAACCGACCCCGATCATACTAAATAAAAATTGAATAAGTACAATAATAGGTATTGTACTATTTTATTATAATGCCTTTCCACTTAGTATCGACAGTAAACACCTGTCAAATGATACATGCTCATTACAAAAAAAAACAAATGTAATTATTTTTGAATCTAAAAAATAAATTGTAAAAAAATCTTTTTTTACATATTATTCAACTGAACTCACTCACGTTCACGCGAATATGTCAACATCCTAGGAAATACTGTAAAAACTGTTAATACTCTCTTCAGTGTCATCCTTATTGGTACGCTGCTTCTACAACATGGAAAAACAAACAATTCATGGGCACGACTCCTTACAAAATGATCAAGAACATTTAGTTTGACATTCTCGAGATTGGCGGAAGTCTCATGTTGGCCTCGTGTAATCCGGAGGAAATATTAGTCAAGTATATTTTGCTTTGGACGTTCAAATTATCAAAGGATAGCATGCATAAAAGAAAGTCGGTTAGAAAAAACCTCAAATAATGGAGAGTCAAAAATTTTATAGAATTATCTCCACTATAAGGGTATAAACTCTACCCACTCTCAAGTCTGCTTTGAACTTAATCACTATGAATTAAACTTCTAGCTTTAACTAATGAAAATACCCTGGTGGTTCGGATGATAGAGCAAAACATTTGTTATGCTTTTTTACAGCTTATCATAGTGTGATTATTGGATGTAAGTTTGCTTTCAAATTTTACGCCATAACCAGCTTCAGATATATTCTTTAATCTTTTGAACGTGTATTAAAAACGAAATAAACCTTTTCTTTTTGAAAATCTGCATTTTAAATACTCGAGAGTTATACAATGTGAAGAGGAATACCATCTAAAGTGAAAAAATAAATAAACATGTATCTTTTTTGACATGCCGTTTATCTAGTTTAATAATGCCACCAATGTTGCTGAATAAGTAAAATGATTTTTTTACTATTTTCAGTGGCTGTAGTGGTTGCTTTCTTCATATGCTGGGCACCTTTCCATGCGCAGCGTCTTCTGGCCGTGCATGGTCACTCTGTCATCACGCCTGACATCATAGTCCTGTATACCATACTAACCTACATTTCAGGAGTTCTCTATTATTTATCGACCTGCATCAACCCTTTCCTGTACCACATTATGTCCAACAAATTCAGGAACGCTTTCCGAGTAAGTTGAATTAAAATAATAATTTAACAATATATAAAATTTCTTTCCATGTATATTTTATGACCCATTCATTCGATATCAATTGTCAAACAAGGTAACAACAATAATCTTAGCGTTAAAAAGATTGTTTGACATTCACCATACAACCTGATTTTACAAACGTTAGAAATAATTGTATTTGAGATAAGCCTTTGCATATTTATAACCAGAACAAGATATCATTGTAATGTTAAATATAAGATAAATTGATAATTATCTCAATATTTTCCCAATAGGACATTTTGTCAGTGACAAAAGAAAAACATATAACTTCTAATGAATCATTTAGAAGTAAAACAGTTACCTTTTTTTTATTTTTCATAATTTTTAAATGTAAACATTTGCTAAGAAATAAAAAAATCGTTTCCTCTGCCAATTTTCTTATTTTCACTACATGTATTTACTTTACTTTTTCATGCTATTTTTATAATATTAAATATAAATTATATTATTCAACAACTCAATAAACTTACCCATAAAGTTGGAGATTAATTTAATTAAAGCTTCTGCCAAAAAGGTCGTAACCGATCGGGTACAAATTTAGCCAGTAATGATTAACCTATTTCTGATACAAATATTTCGCAACCACTTGAGCCAGGATATGTCGTTAAAGCGCCAAACAAGATTATGTCTTTGTGGCTACGTCAATAAAAGCGATGACAATACCTTTAACTGCTTCTTGTTGTTCATATCAACCGAATTGCCACTGTTTATATGCCATCAATTTTGTCGACACGATTTCCGCAAATCATATAATGACATCTGATATCGATGCCAATGAACAGAATTCTGTTAACAGTGAGAAACAAAACCGAGTCAAATTATAGTTTTCATACAATGTTGACCGTGATTTTATCAATTTCGTTGTCAAGTTTATTTCAAGTAAAAAAAAACAGTCATCAGACACGCAAGACTGTTTTTAATATATATTTTTAAACTGTATTGTACATTAAATTTTGGCACAGATATCCACTTCTTCGAAAAGTTCAAAAATAATTAAAATTAAAACTTTAAATGGCTCATTATTTACTTTCCACGTAATAAATGGTTATATTTAATCAAAGTCTCTACTACGGTTTATAGGCGTGTAGAATTATTGCCAATTCTGTTTTCGACATACGCCTATGTGTGAAGTATAAATATAAATAATATATTGCCAACCTTTGCCTCGAATACAATACCTAATCGAGTTTGTGGCGTTATTTTCTGGCGGCGCTCGAGCGCTAAATTTTTTAATCTAAACTTTTTCCATCTTACATTATGTCGTTCGGTGTATAAGCTTAGATCAGGTGACCTGCATGGCAATTTTCTTACTTATTTGTGAAAAACTTTTTCGATACAGGCCTCAAATCGAAACAATGTGAAATTAACGAACGGCGCTCGATGACAAGAAGCTTTTTCAATACCAAAAGCTTAAACTTTAAAAGTTTATTTAGGTTTACGTTGAATGACAAAGAAGTCGTTTTTTTATTACGTCTCAACTTTTTGATCAGAATTCGTTATATTTTTTTTATTGTATTCGAAGCGTTGTATTTTGATTTATTATAATTTATTGCCTAACGTTTCTAAGTAACATAATTCGGTCTTGATATTAAATTTACTAATAACAATTACTTATATTATATATTCTTTAAAAAAAACAATTGTAAATCAACATTGATTGAAGTCGAATACTAAAACTTAATAAAGAAACTCAATAAAAAAATCGAATGGCTTATACAATTAGTTTGAAATTCTCTTTAAAGCATTGCTTTGTATGCTACAAATATTAAGAATCAAATTATGTAACTTTTTTACTACATATATGAGCATTTTAAATGTCTAATGATTGTTTCATAAAGGAAAAATAAAATCGAGCTCAACCTGCTGAGAAAGCCTGAACTATCAAAGCAAATTTATTATAATATATACAACTGAATGCATAGTTTTGAAACAACTGCCTAAATACCCAAACTATTTTCATTCCCTCATACTAAGATAAATCTTCAAGAACTTGTTTTTTTCCTTTTACTTCTACCAACGTATATATTTTTATCTTCTCATTGCAATATATTTTTAATCTAAATTTTAAATAAAAATTGGCTACGTTTGATTTAATGAAATATTGTTTTTACCTTTACGAGATTGATTGAAGCATGTTTTGATTTATTCCTAATCATTCATTCATCTACACACTTTATGTCGGGTCTTTTCGTTACGGCACATAAAAAAGCTAATCGTCAATTAACAGTTTTTAACAGAATTTCAATATATTTTTTAAATAGTTTATAACTAATATATTGTTTGCGTCCCGCCTCTACAAATGTAGAGCAAATAGCTTTTCTGTAGATAAGTTTCATAATATATCGCCGTATCCGTGGTGCGGTCGTCAACAATGTTAAATTTCGTGATGAATCTGATGGGCTCAAGTCCCAGTACGAATAATAATAAATTAATCGATTTTCGTTAAAACTTAAGAGTGTTTGTGATGTCTAAAAATTTCCTCTCACCATTGCACTCTTGAAATAAAGATTTAGCTTGAGTGATTAGCGAAGTCTAAGCCACTAGTCTACACATTTTTCTTATCCATAATCTCTTTGAAAAAAAGAGGTAGATCAACTGAAGAAATACCATTTATCGTATAAATACTTACGTTGATATAAATCTAGTAGGGGGCTACATGCTTCACATTGAAGAAAAAAAAGTTCTCAATACAATTGGTGTGAGAAAAACTGTTTTTAAGTTAATTGCTTATTTCGAAAGGTAATAATTAAGAGGTGGGTTTTTTACAAAGAGCTTGATGGTAGTGTAGCGCGTTTTTTTAGTAGAGTATATCTTGATTAATAATTATAATAAATCCCGTGTTAATGATGCAAACTTCATTGACATGTTTGTATTTGGATACAAATCGATAGATCAAACGAAAAATCCGATGAAGGGTTTGATCGCATCAAACAAGCACAAAAAAAGCATTGTTAAATCAACTCCGGAACGGATAATCATAATATCATTCGGCTATAAAAAAAAACTAAAAATAATTGTTCCGTCTGAAAATATGCTTCCGTTTAATACAAAAATTCGAAGAGACGCATATGAAATAAATTAATTAAAACAATTTACTCAACCCAACTACGACCGCTAAAGTGGATTGTGGGTGTTTCTTGGAAAAATCTGTCTGAGACTGTAAAAGTAATAAAGATTCCCAGTAGTTTAGCCATTTTTTCGGCAGCCTATTTGTAACGCGTATTGACTCCTAATTGAGTACTTCAAATGTGTTTTTCTTTACTAAAAGATTGCGGAGGCGTGTTAAATAAAATATGTTAAGAATCTCAAAACACTGCAGCATCATTTAATTTAATAGAAAATTTAAATAAACTTTGATTATTCCACGTATTGTGTTACTAACTGTGACACGTGTTTCGCCTCTTTCAGAGGCATCTTCAGACTTACTATCGCAAAGTTTGCTTAAGTAATGAAGCAAGATTGATTCTAACATTTTAAAATTATAAAATTACAAAATGGAGGTTTGGGTTTTTTTCCTTTTAAGAGGAGCAAGGAGGGGGGGTGTAGAATCGAAATAAAGCAAACAGATAATGATACTAATTATACTAATGAGTTGTAAACAATCAGAATGGGATTTTTCCTTTTTAAGGGAAGCAAAGAGGGGATTATAAAATCGAAACAGTGCAAACAAATTTAATCATACTACTAATGACGTTAAACATTACAAACTATTAAACTAATGAGCTGCAGTCAATCAGCTAGGTTTGTGATTACTCTATTAATTGGAAACAATTTGAGTAACGGGGAACCGCCTGTGCTATTAAGAATATTATTTAATAATATTTCTTTTTTGTTAATGTTAGTAACACAATACGTGGAATAATCAAAGTTAATTTAAATTTTCTATTAAAATGAATTTCCACAAAGTAACCGCCGAAACCATCGAAAGTATCATTTAATTTATTTAAAAATGTATAAATTTTAAATGCCCACCATTGGTTTTAATATTTCAAGACTTTTTGGATCCATAAAAAAATCCAGCGTACCCATCATTCTTAATATATATATTTTTTTCGTTTCCAAAACAGATGTTTTATTTCGGAAAGAAAACTTGCTGAAACCATACTCGTTCGTGTACAAGCTTCTTTTTTTAATCTTAGGTATTGCTGGCAACTAAGATTTATTTGCACGTCTGGTAAATAAACTACGAGAAAAATAAACAAACAACAATCTGGTGGAAAAGGAATCACTTACATTAACCTATATTACATCCATTGTTTAAAAAATACTAGTGGTATCAGGGGTCGATCTCATTGAATTTTTATGAACCTTATACGTGATGAAACCAATACTGATTATTTTGATCGAGAATGTGATAATTTTGATATATATTTTTTAAATCCATGTCCACTCCCAATGTGAAACGTATGGCCTCCTAATCGAGGTATATCAACAGATGTTTTCTGTGAGAACTGCTTGTTACCCAGTTACTCAACCCCTTTTTTTAAAGAGAATAGGGATAGAAAGGATAGAATTAGGACAGGACTAGATTTAAGCCAATCGCTTTCGCTAAGCTCCATTATTTAAAGATTTGAAGAGTGTGAGGTAATTCATTCGAACAGAAATCGATTGAAAAATGCTGTTCGTAGTGGGGTTCGAGCCCGTGAGGCCTGGCATGGAAGCTAACAACGTTAACCGTTGTGAAATGGACCCGACTGCATTTAAATAACGCTATATTTACGTAAAATACATATTTTATCTTGACGTTTTTAGTATCAATTTATTTTTAAAAAAATATTCACACATATTTTGGATATATTTATGCATAAAAGTATGATTTTTATTATCAATATACTTGATTAAATAAAAAGTACTATAAGTAAAAAAAAAATCTCAGTTTTAGACTTATTTTAAAATTCTAACGGAAGACCTTAAATTTTCATTGCATGATTAGTAAATTATATCGTTTCGCGTATTTTTTTTTGATTGATTACGTGCATAGCTGGAAAAAAAATTATCACAAGATTGAAAGCATTTGACAGAACTTTAATCAATTTACGTGATTTTGTATATCGTATTTAGTTATATACAAAACTGTTAAGTGTAAGCAGACGTGTAAAAAACAGACCGATGCCAGCAAGGAAAGCTTCATCTTCGATAAAACTGTTAGTCTGTTAAATATTGATTTCGTAAAAGGTTACTTTGAATTGAGATGATAGCTGTACAATACATGAATTTCTAAAACCAGTGTAGTTTTCATAAATGGATTGAAAGAATTGCGTCATTCAAATATAAAGAAAACACACACAACTTGGCAGAGTTTGACGAATATGAAATCATACAATTGTATGATCATACCTATCATTAACGGAACATATTTTAAGAGGGATAAGAATTTTGGATTTGACTGACAATTGTTTTATTTAACTATGTTTCTTTCCATCATTACGAGACTTTACTCTGAATGTCAAAACTGTATTGTACATATATCACACTTATTTTTCAGGAAACTCTGTCACGATATATGCCAGTCGGTGGAAGAGCACGCACCCCAGCCCGTAGATATTCAACATTATCTCTACCCCGAAGTGTATCACCGACACGTTCCCAAAGCCTATCAAACTCCGGCGGGACGTCTAGACAAGCATCCCTTAGATACGTAGACGCTGACATGTCAAGAAGACCCCTTGTCGTCTCATTTCGAAGACCTAACAACTCCCTGCCGATGACGTGCATTCACGCAGCCCATTGCTCGTGCAGCAGAAATGGAGACCACAGAAGAAATATCTACTCAAACAGAATAGATCATAACGTAATAAAAGAAACACCAATGAGTGAAGAAGCTCCTACAATGTACAGCTTAGCTCCGCCAAAAATTAAGCGATTCAAAAAATGGAGCCGCCGAAAGCATGACACGAACATGTACAATTCTGACCCCAACAATATGTCGTGTAAAATTATTTGCTCCGAGTGTCATAAGTATCTAAATAATAAAGAGACACACTGTGAAAGAGAGCATAAAGTCGTTGTTATAACAAGATCTTTAAGTAGAGTTTTATCTGAAAGTCCAACGTGTATTGATGATAATTTAATTGTTAGTAATAACTCTGATAGTATTGATGACAAATCTTCAAATGCCTGCAATGACGGTGATGTAATGCAAGGTGAAGAGTCTGACTTGATTCCCCATCATCAATGCCCTAACCGCCACGATAGAATTAAAGTCAATAGAATATCTAATTCAAGTTTATGTTCAAATAATCTCTACGTAAATAATTTATCGGAACAAAGAAATACAAAGTCGTCACAGCTAGTTCCACAGTCTAAAACAATGCCCGACATCGTGAAGTATGTGCTTCAGGTTCAAGAAAATTCAGGTAAAGCTGTTTTTAGACCACACAATGGTGTAACGGAAAGAATGGTAAAGTTTAATAACATACTCGAAGATAGAAGTACTAGTAAAGTGGCGAATGGGAAAATTGATGCATCGAATCGTTTTCGAAATACGAAACGAAAATGGGGGAGCGCCGAGAATTTATTTTTTGAAATAAGGTGAAGCTTGCCATATTTTTGTTTACAGCTGCTATAAAAAACGTAATGTGATATTTAGTATTAAGCAAAAATATTAAGTTAGTATATTAAACACACTATTGAATGCGCATGACATTATTAAATCAAATTTGAATGTTAAAAATCGAGGTCCTTAATTAGCGAATAATAAGCATATTCTGATATCAATATATTTATTTTTTTATATTCGACAAATGAATCATTGTAATATTGTTCTTAAATATATTGCGTTTTTCCTGTATCAGTTTTTTTAAATGATTTTATATAATACCTTTTTTATGTTTATTTATTTAAAAAGGCTTATCTCAATATTAATACCACACACTAAAAAAATGTATGCATGGTTTACTGAGTCCGAAATTATTTAATTCTTATGTAATTAAAGATATCTCTTTGAGTATTTTTGCTATCTATAGATTTTTTTTACTATAAATATCGAAAAATGTTCAAACTCAAATTGAAATTGTTTTTGATTGATCCCTGTTTTCATGTAATTTATTGAAAGATACCTACATATATCGTTTCCTGTTCAATTGTGTATGCAAAGTAATTTTAAAATAAAATCAATACAGTTCAGCTTATATAATAAGAATTTATCCACAAAAATATAATAAGACCACAATCGAATATCATTTTTTGTGTAAAATTAACTATCAACTTATGGAGAACTTCTTAAAGTTTTTTCTGCTTCTAGGAAGAGGTTCTTCAAGGAAAGAGGTTTGTCAAGATCCTCTCGTAACTACAGCACATTATGTTGTTCCCACAAAAAACGACTTACTGAAAAAAGATTTCTCTCCAAACATAGAAAATATAATATAAAAGTATTAACAAACATAAAGTGGCTAATGTTTATAGTGATAGGGTAATTCTAAATATATATTATTTTGGATTTGAAACATTAAAAATCGATTAAGTGAAAATGACACAGATGTTTCATAGAATGATATTTGCTTGAGGCCTTGTATAATCGATTTATATGATCTTTATGAATTGTTTGATAAATCTATATGATTGATTTTGACGTGTGATAAAAAAAAACAGTAAAATTACACTAGACTATATTTATGTAAGAAAAACATGAAGATTGATAAAGAGTATTTTTCATAGAGTTACTTTTATTATTATACTTTTAATCTAGTAAATATAAAAATAATGCTTTATTTTATTATTCTAATGGTAGAGCGATAAAGCTTTCAGATAAACAACATATCCCTAGAGCGATAGTGATAAAAATTGATAACCTGAACTCTTGGAGCTGCTCTTCATATTAGTGTGAAATGTGACACCTTTGAGGCATAAAGATTGAATAGAATTTGGATTGAGCTGGTATTTAATTAGTTAAAATTCGTTATATTATTGTAAAATTTGAAAAACCACTAATACTCATAATTGTTTGTGAACATTACCAAAATGGTATCTGCATCTTGCCTTTGCAAAACTCGTCCTATAAACATAGTCATATTTTATTTCGGTATATTCCTATAAGATTGTACCAGAGGAAAAAAACATAATTAATTGGTTATTTAACTGTTTTCCTGCAATCAGCAAATTAATAACATTTATTTTTTTATGTTATTTTTTAAATGATATCAAACTTTAATCAGTTAGTATTTATAAACTAATAAGCCGATAAAAAATTGCCAAATTAATGTAGTAAAAAAAACTTTATGTAAGATTTATCAAAAACTGTGTTACTTTAAAGAATTTTTCACTTGTCTATACAATTGCTCCAAGGATATTTTGTTATTACTGATACATCAAAATAATCGATAATACCTCCTAAACGCCATATGGTAAGAATTTCATGGAATGCCCATGATAAAAGCTGCTTTAACGTGTAGGTAAAAGAAATAAATTATTCAAATATCTTCCTAATAATATACAATATAATATTATAATGATAATGTATAAAGAACCGATTTACAAATAAATAAGTATTCTTTTGCAAAATAAATGACTTTTCATTGTGTAAATATATAAGATGAAAAGTTTTCGGAATCCAAATATTTTTAAAAAAGTTAATATTGAGGGAAAAAAATCAGTTTATTTTTCAGAAGTATGTAAGGATAAATTGATGAAAGGATTAAAGCGGAAAAGGAAAAACACCACAAGGACCCAATTGGACCGAAAAATAGCCGACAGGAAGAAACCGTAAATGGATAAAACCGTACACGGAAAAAAACCGAACATAGAAAAAGAAGCATTCACATTTAAAATACTTTCTATCTTTTCATAATTTAAAAAAATGACAAAAAACAGATTTTAACGTTAATAGTCCTCAGAAACACAAAACGGCTGACGACGAAAGATTCATTTGTTACATTTTGACGTAGATTAGTTATGTTTGTCAAAATAATGATTAGTATGGAACACTATTCAATATTTTTAGATGTTTACGTCATATTATTAGTGTAAGTGACATTTTGCCAGTGACATACAGCTAGATTCAAAACATTGAAACGCCTAGACGTAGATATGTCAAAGTATTATGTTTGCTCTGTTAAAGTTTTTAATGTTTAGAGTATGTAAGTTAGAGAAACTGATCATATGTGTATTCTTTCCAAAGAGGCAATGCTTACCCTTTTTGAGTAAACTATCTTACTTTCAAACAATCATTGAAACTTTTCTACATATTTGTTTTTGAAACCACAAACCCGATTCGATGGTTTGATTCAACATTTGTGCTGCTATGTATTGATAATATTACGGATTTCTTCAAGTTAACTGTCTTCAGTAATCAGTTTAACATTTCTGTGGATACTAATTAATCATGGAATTAAGACTCGAGTATTTTTTTAATATAACAAAACGCCATGACCGACTGATACGTAAAAGAATAAAACCTTAGTTTTTTACGTTACTGCCATCTTATGATAAACAAATAAAGCTTTATAAAGGAAAATTCAGTCAATATAGTTTTTATTTAATTTCATAGATGTCAGTACAAGCGTATAATTACTAAATTAATAGCGAACAATTTTATCAACCACAGTTACCGTTGAATCCATAAAAAACAAAATAATAAGTAACAATAATTTATATTTTCTTTTACTTTTATTATCTTCTTAGTACTTGACTTGAATTTGTATTTATGTATTTGATTTATGTGTAACATAACAGTATTGTCTCTGAACATAACTCTTAATATCTACTTTAGTTTACCAGCAACAGGTGCCGTCAATAAGTAGGATAACCCCTTTTATAATAATAATGTATATTGTCACGACTCGGTTTTTTGGGACCCGATTGTTCCATAGCATT
Organism: Himalopsyche tibetana; assembly: GCA_030503985.1. Lineage (NCBI taxonomy): Eukaryota > Metazoa > Arthropoda > Insecta > Trichoptera > Rhyacophilidae > Himalopsyche > Himalopsyche tibetana. The sequence goes on along the minus strand of JAPJYX010000009.1, from coordinate 2,606,896 downwards.
TTCATAGAATGTCGCTGGCATGAAGTTAGTACGAAAGAAACCAGAGAGAGATAGGCATATTATGAGAATACAAATATACAATCATTCGAAAGATATGTTTGCGGTAGCCAACTTGACGCCAGGGCAACATCGCTAACGGCAACCATGCATTTTTTTTTCGCGCCGAGATCTGTACATTTTGCAGGAAGGGAGGGATAGTAACAAAAGAAACAAAGTCTCTTCTCTGTTAGCGCTCGCCAAGTAAAGTTGTTCGAAGGGTTGCTCCCCTGACCTCGCCTGTTAAAATTCACACTTATGGCGGCCGCCATTTTGTTATACTCACTTCGAACTTGAATAATTATACTAGCAGCTTATCAATAACTTTCAAAATTTAACAACTTGCACTTTCGCATTCAAATTAAGAGTTCTCCGCCTGTCGCACCAGCCGTCTCTCGTCTTCAAGTTCCTGTCGACACCTCAAGGTTTGTGGCATTAAATATCGTTGATGAGGTATCGCAGCCTCTCTATTGTTAAACATTGAGCGTTGGCAGGCGAGGGGAAGCAAGGGAGCAGCCCGGGTAAAGATATTGTATTGAAACCAAAGCCAATTTAAATTGTTATTATAATTTCTACTGTATTATTTCAGGACCTGTATAAATATGTATTTTATTGTGGGTGTTAATATGTCGGTAGCCTCTGTACGTGACGAAAGTCACCGGGAAGCCTAATGTGTGTTAAAAGCAATACGTTTCCGGTTAAGTGTCTATATTCTATAAACGAAATTCACATTATAATGATGAACCATATTAATTCAGTCGAGTGCGACCACGCTTCGGCGGGACCGATGAAGGTCTTCGAAAGCCTCTTCGTGTGTTATTTTAATCCAGTAAAATCAAGCCTTGTCGAGCACAAACAATTCTCTAATTTATCGCTATCGCATTTACAATACGCCCTGAACGGCGCCCATAACTAGGTGTCAGAAAATTTAATTCTAGATACACGAGGTTCTATTATATTATTTTCTATCACACGATAATTTTATTACACGCAAATGCTCATAAAGTCACTATCGAATGTGGTCGATATATCGAATCGAAAGTTGTAGGAGGATAATCCTTCGCTGAATGTTAATCTGATAATATACGCGTAATGCAAATTTATTCTAACTGTAGAAATAGAAACCTTTTTCTAGTAACGTTATGTAATTTAACAATGACACAACCAGAAACGTATTGAAATTATGTGTGCGGGAACTGAAATAAATTTTGTTATTGTAAGAGGTGATCTTTAGGCGACGTGACAAATAGCATAACTTGACGATAGAAGGCGTGTAAAAGTTGAGGAGTCGGCTGGAGAAGCCGTGTGTAGTCTGCCGAGACTGTTTGCTTAGGGAGACGATCTGGTCTCCCGACGATATAGAGCTGTCGTCACGCCGTCTATCGAGTCATGAGGTGCCGGAGCGCCAGGTTAGTAATGAAATCTTGGACAGCCTAGGCGGATTGTGTCGCCGATGCCACCAGGCCTGGCGCTCTGCCCCTAAAATAAGGTAGCTAGGACAGGACTAGGTGGGTGCTCATTGTGCCGGATAACCGGAAAGCGACAGCGACGCCGGTCTCAAGGTGACCGGGTCGTTTTGACATGGGCAGATGCATAAGACCGATACCGCCGTGGGCGGTGGTCGTCCAGCAGGCGAACACTGTTGGACGACGTTCATCTCTGCCATAATTGGCAGAGCTATTCTATAGTAAACCAAACCCGTTTCGTTACAACGGGCAGGACATCGGATGATGTTTCTTTTTCACAGGCGGACTACCATGTCGACGGAGAAATTTGAACGGAATTTCATCCCTCACCCACGCTTCCCGGTTATCCAAACAAAAACGAGCTCGATACTTTTAGATACTAGGAAGCCCAACGCATGGAGCGGGGGCAACGTCCGGGAAGAAATCAGTGTCATTCGGCACTGACTCTGAGCACTAGTTGTGAGCTCTAACCACATTGGTTTGTGTTAACTGGACGTTGACACACGGATTGGGAGGCGGAGGGTCTAACAGCCCTCCTCACGCTTAGGCACCGTGCTCGCCGATCCGAGGGTCCCGGGAGACGTCCTCCTGCTATCATGGCTGGGCCGAATAAGAATTTTGTTACTAAAATATGGCACGCATAGGGAACGGACATGATTGTGAATTGAGAACAGCTGATGATGATGATAAAATGGAATTCGCGCTTCGCCGCCGAAATAACTGGTAAAATTAACGTTGTGTCACCGGACCGACACTGTTCTGAATATCAAGCCTTCCGCCCCCTACGTGTAGCAAGTAGACTTATTACTCTTATAAATTGTCGATACTTAGTTAGGATATTAATTAAGGGACTCTAAATAAATACCTATTGTTATAAGTTTTACTATTTTATACCGTTATATCCTATAATAACCCCGAAGCGCAAAGAAATTTATGATTACGCAATCGAAGCCCGTTTAAATCGTAGGCTCGATATCAGGCGAATTATTTACTGTATTTTATATGTTTTTTTCTCACCTCTGTGAGTTAGCTTGTGCACTATTTTCAAAATTCCATTAACATATGTTCTTTTATAAATAAACGAGTGGAATCCCACTTTTTAAAACTGCACCCGAGATGTTTAATTTGTTTGAATTGTTCCCCAATATTTTCCTAACTTGTAACACTGATTCGATCCTTCTAAATTCGGAGGTTATGATAATGGAAGGTTTTCTCTTTCTGTTTTTTTATTACCGAAGATCGAGTCGTGTCATCTTGGCCCCCAACTCATAGGCTGATTTAGATTCATGAATTCATCTGATCAAAGCGCAGATCAAGTAACGTAGACTTTGTATTCAAGTTAAATGTAAATTCATTAGAGTCATGCGCCAGCAGACCAGTGGCCCGAGTAATATCGACCACTGGAAAGCGAAATTAGAAAACCGACCGGGCGCAGTACGCTCGAATTTTTAACCGTACGATACGGAGTGAATCGACTGATCACCGAAGAACCGAGTAAAGTAGGATAAATAATAGTCGGAGTAGACTCTTTAAAATTAACTTCAGTAAAAGTATGCGGAGATGAATGATTGAAACAATTAAATCATCACCTGCGACCCTGAGAGGAAAAGTTTCGTGTCTCCGCCGCTGCTAATAGAAAATTAACTCTTTTAGACAAAGGGAAATGTCAAGAGTGGCTCGGGAGCAGTACGTTCTGCATGACGTACCATGTAGTGGCGCCTGGGAATGTAAGGGATCGTATTTAACACGATACCTTCAAGAATATAAAAATGTAAGCGATAAGGGTTGTAGGTAACGTTGTTATATTATAAAAATGTTATGCAATTTTTTTTTAAACATGTAATTATCACCAAGTGAAAGCTTGGCATTTGTGATGGTAGAATAGGTGGTTTAAAAAAAGAACAGACCGTCTCCAGTGGCCGAACCTCGAGTAGCTAATCGAGGCCGACTGCAAGCTGAAGCCGCGGTGGAGTCGATGGGAGGACGCTCTCACTCGACTCCAAAAAGAAGACTACAGGGTCCGCACCGCCGGAAACTGACGACGTACCGGCGTACGAATATCAATGCCGAGGTGCGGGACTCAACCCCTAACCACATTTAAAATCCATTACCGTGAAGTATCACACCTTCCTCCACTTTCACCACCCAAGTCTCCCAATGTCCAAACCTCTAAGAGACGCGCGCTGGAGCTTCGCCTAGACAGGAGGAAACCATCCGGCCACGGCGAAAAGTTGACAAGACGTCAACAATGAGATAGGCGCGAATCACCGCGCTGAGATAACGAGCCCTCGTGAAACGCACCGCTATTGAAATACTGAACGTTTGGCGAAATGTAGTGTGTGGAAAAAGTGCGCATAATAATCCTGAAAATTGTTAGTAATGATAAAAGAGCGTAAACAACGGTCAGTAAATTAAGTAGAAAGTGTATAAAAAAAAAATATACACCTGTGTCGAAACGAATAGTAAAAATCGCCTTTAGAAACGTTTAACTACACCAAGAATAAACGGTGCGGAATTAAAAATAAAAATAAAGAAAAAAATAAAAGTAAGAAAAAAATTAATTGTTGGAAAGGATCTCTAACAACGGGTCATAAAATTATAAATGTTAAGTTTAATCAAAGTGTGACGAAAGTAAAACTTGTGGGGTCGAATAAATGACTAATTAACAAGAAACAATTTTAACTAACGACTTTCTGTTTACCGAATATAAAATAAAACAAACCGCAATTGAAAATAACATAAATATTGGGATTAGAATAAAAATACAAAGAAACTAAGTGTCGGCAAACGAATATTAAGTTAAATCAGCGAAAAGAGACATAGGCGATAACGTATAAAACTATTTAAAAGTAATTAGGGCGGCCAGGTACGGCGCCCAACAACTGTGTTCGACGATTAGTGAAATCAAATAAACTAAGTGAAATTATAAAGGGATAATTAAGTGTCGGCAGTATAATTATAAAAACATAATAATAATAAATAACACGATGCTTAGTGTAAAGAAACCAGGATTGTAATCTCTATGAACGTTATAAAATATTAATATCAACAAACTTTTATTAATTGAACTTGATGAAAATTTTTCTCTTTGTGTGCTGGTTACATAGAATGTCAACAAATAAAGTAGGCAAGTGTCAGGCAAACGCCCTAATAACGAAAGGTGTCGGAAATAAGTGCGCGATATGTCAACCGGCTGTGATCAACAGAGGACGAGAGATATCGTCTCCAACCGCCGATCATCGAGGATACCGGGCCACCCAAACCTCGATGGACGTGAGCCTCGTGGAAACGAGACTTGCAGAGGGGCCCGGAAGACGTCAACCACAAGTCTGCCAGAAGACGAGCCCGCGCCACCAGAAGTGGATGCGGCTGACGTTTCCACCAGCCGGTGGATGACGCGCCAGCTGCAGGAGGTCAGGCCTCACCTCGTGCCTGATGAAGCTCTCCAACGAAGATTACAAGTATAGTACAAACTATGAGTATATTCCTCTTCAAGGAATGGTTAACCATTCATAAAAGCAAATTAAAAAAATTGTAAATTGTACTTTTAGTAAATTATAAATTTATTCACTAATTTCAAACCAGCCTTAGTCAATTTTAAAAAAAAAAAAAAAAATAGCAAATCGAAACAAACATGTCCCGAAGATTCTACTAAGAATATATATTGTTATTCATGACCTCAGACTAAGTATTTATAACTTGTAACTTTGGATTCTGAGTTAAGCAAAACCTGTCGCTCACACCGTTAAGGGTGCGGACAAGGAGAAAGTTTTAATGAGAGGGCCCTGAAGGCAGATTGTATATGAAAAAATAATTTCACCTGATTTAGAGAAAATTTGACACTTGAAAAAAAACTTTTAAAAAAAAAATTAAAAAAAAAAAAATAATTAATCTGTCTAATCTTAAGGTACTAGGTTAAGAGATCGCGTAATATGCAAAAAAAAAAAAAAAATTATATATATAGTTTTTCGATTGTTAAATAACCATGTGTAACTGTGTTCAGCGCTACTGATAAGTAGTGCATATAATTTTTATGTTTTGCTCCCAAGTGGAAATTCAACCTGAGGCCAGGACTAAGTTGATAAACCCGCGCTGCGCGCACAGGCACCGGAATGTCTGCTGTTAAGCTGCCGTGCCTGGTTTGCTCTTTTGCGGGATTAGCTGAGTGCAATCTCGCCTGACTTTCTCTCTCTTGTACTAAGGCCCGATTTTTTTTTCTAGCATGCAATCGACTAAAAATGCTCAAAGGGTAAATCGATTCCTCTGGGGTATTGGGGATTGTCACGACTCGGTTTTTTGGGACCCGATTGTTCCATAGCATTTTCATAGAATGTCGCTGGCATGAAGTTAGTACGAAAGAAACCAGAGAGAGATAGGCATATTATGAGAATACAAATATACAATCATTCGAAAGATATGTTTGCGGTAGCCAACTTGACGCCAGGGCAACATCGCTAACGGCAACCATGCATTTTTTTTTCGCGCCGAGATCTGTACATTTTGCAGGAAGGGAGGGATAGTAACAAAAGAAACAAAGTCTCTTCTCTGTTAGCGCTCGCCAAGTAAAGTTGTTCGAAGGGTTGCTCCCCTGACCTCGCCTGTTAAAATTCACACTTATGGCGGCCGCCATTTTGTTATACTCACTTCGAACTTGAATAATTATACTAGCAGCTTATCAATAACTTTCAAAATTTAACAACTTGCACTTTCGCATTCAAATTAAGAGTTCTCCGCCTGTCGCACCAGCCGTCTCTCGTCTTCAAGTTCCTGTCGACACCTCAAGGTTTGTGGCATTAAATATCGTTGATGAGGTATCGCAGCCTCTCTATTGTTAAACATTGAGCGTTGGCAGGCGAGGGGAAGCAAGGGAGCAGCCCGGGTAAAGATATTGTATTGAAACCAAAGCCAATTTAAATTGTTTTTATAATTTCTACTGTATTATTTCAGGACCTGTATAAATATGTATTTTATTGTGGGTGTTAATATGTCGGTAGCCTCTGTACGTGACGAAAGTCACCGGGAAGCCTAATGTGTGTTAAAAGCAATACGTTTCCGGTTAAGTGTCTATATTCTATAAACGAAATTCTCATTATAATGATGAACCATATTAATTCAGTCGAGTGCGACCACGCTTCGGCGGGACCGATGAAGGTCTTCGAAAGCCTCTTCGTGTGTTATTTTAATCCAGTAAAATCAAGCCTTGTCGAGCACAAACAATTCTCTAATTTATCGCTATCGCATTTACAATACGCCCTGAACGGCGCCCATAACTAGGTGTCAGAAAATTTAATTCTAGATACACGAGGTTCTATTATATTATTTTCTATCACACGATAATTTTATTACACGCAAATGCTCATAAAGTCACTATCGAATGTGGTCGATATATCGAATCGAAAGTTGTAGGAGGATAATCCTTCGCTGAATGTTAATCTGATAATATACGCGTAATGCAAATTTATTCTAACTGTAGAAATAGAAACCTTTTTCTAGTAACGTTATGTAATTTAACAATGACACAACCAGAAACGTATTGAAATTATGTGTGCGGGAACTGAAATAAATTTTGTTATTGTAAGAGGTGATCTTTAGGCGACGTGACAAATAGCATAACTTGACGATAGAAGGCGTGTAAAAGTTGAGGAGTCGGCTGGAGAAGCCGTGTGTAGTCTGCCGAGACTGTTTGCTTAGGGAGACGATCTGGTCTCCCGACGATATAGAGCTGTCGTCACGCCGTCTATCGAGTCATGAGGTGCCGGAGCGCCAGGTTAGTAATGAAATCTTGGACAGCCTAGGCGGATTGTGTCGCCGATGCCACCAGGCCTGGCGCTCTGCCCCTAAAATAAGGTAGCTAGGACAGGACTAGGTGGGTGCTCATTGTGCCGGATAACCGGAAAGCGACAGCGACGCCGGTCTCAAGGTGACCGGGTCGTTTTGACATGGGCAGATGCATAAGACCGATACCGCCGTGGGCGGTGGTCGTCCAGCAGGCGAACACTGTTGGACGACGTTCATCTCTGCCATAATTGGCAGAGCTATTCTATAGTAAACCAAACCCGTTTCGTTACAACGGGCAGGACATCGGATGATGTTTCTTTTTCACAGGCGGACTACCATGTCGACGGAGAAATTTGAACGGAATTTCATCCCTCACCCACGCTTCCCGGTTATCCAAACAAAAACGAGCTCGATACTTTTAGATACTAGGAAGCCCAACGCATGGAGCGGGGGCAACGTCCGGGAAGAAATCAGTGTCATTCGGCACTGACTCTGAGCACTAGTTGTGAGCTCTAACCACATTGGTTTGTGTTAACTGGACGTTGACACACGGATTGGGAGGCGGAGGGTCTAACAGCCCTCCTCACGCTTAGGCACCGTGCTCGCCGATCCGAGGGTCCCGGGAGACGTCCTCCTGCTATCATGGCTGGGCCGAATAAGAATTTTGTTACTAAAATATGGCACGCATAGGGAACGGACATGATTGTGAATTGAGAACAGCTGATGATGATGATAAAATAGAATTCGCGCTTCGCCGCCGAAATAACTGGTAAAATTAACGTTGTGTCACCGGACCGACACTGTTCTGAATATCAAGCCTTCCGCCCCCTACGTGTAGCAAGTAGACTTATTACTCTTATAAATTGTCGATACTTAGTTAGGATATTAATTAAGGGACTCTAAATAAATACCTATTGTTATAAGTTTTACTATTTTATACCGTTATATCCTATAATAACCCCGAAGCGCAAAGAAATTTATGATTACGCAATCGAAGCCCGTTTAAATCGTAGGCTCGATATCAGGCGAATTATTTACTGTATTTTATATGTTTTTTTCTCACCTCTGTGAGTTAGCTTGTGCACTATTTTCAAAATTCCATTAACATATGTTCTTTTATAAATAAACGAGTGGAATCCCACTTTTTAAAACTGCACCCGAGATGTTTAATTTGTTTGAATTGTTCCCCAATATTTTCCTAACTTGTAACACTGATTCGATCCTTCTAAATTCGGAGGTTATGATAATGGAAGGTTTTCTCTTTCTGTTTTTTTATTACCGAAGATCGAGTCGTGTCAATATATTCGATCATTAAAATATATTTTTTTAAATATTTTGCATAATTTTATTCCAAATTTAGCTCACTGTGACATTATTTATAAGTGAATCACTCAAACATTATTTTCAATCGATAAAAACGAAATATTCATTTCGGTTGCGGTAGAAAGAAGTAGATAAAATTATTCATCATGCGATTCGTATGGCTAACTTTTAACGTACAATAATTATTTGTTAGAAATAATTAAACACACTAATATTAAAAATAAGTATTACACAGTATTTTCCCTTTATAATATCAGAAATTTAGTGTTAAATTTAGTGTAATTTTGTTCTAATACCGTTTTCCACGAAGGGGCATTTAAAATTTTGAGTAGTTTGTGAAAATATCAAAAACTTATATCAAATCTGTTAATAAAAATAAAAATCTCTCAGAATAGTAAATCAAAGTATATCAGGGATTGCTAATTTATTTTTGTTGGGTTAGTCAAAAATCTCTTTCTTCAAAAAAAAATTCTGTAATTGTAATCTCTCGATATACTTTCACCAAAACAGTAAAAAGTTTTTATTTACAGGTAGAAAACAGGTTATCATTTCATATCGACTGTGGAAAGGAAAAAAGACGTAACCCTCAATTTTCCAAAACAGCCTATTTTCGATAATCACAATGTATACAATTTGACACACATTCTATCAAAAGGATGGAAGCTGAAAATGCCGAATAAGTATCTTAATTTAGCTTTTAAGTTTGAAAAAGATGACCTTGTAAATAATTAAAACCAAGAAAAAACACTGAAATAAAGGTTTTTCCGGCACAATTTCTTTCATCAATATTAGGTTATGTCAATTAAACACCAGCTTAGAAGTATCCGTGCAGTTCAAGGTTGTGTATAATTCATAATTTGCATATGTCACAAAATCATCAAAACACGTTTTTAGCGCCTCCTGTAAAATTTGATATGTGTGGGTTACGTCCTTTTTCCTTTCCACAGTCGATATATTTAACACTTTGGATGAGAATAATTTAAGAAATGAATATCACTGTTGATTCAAAATACGTACAAGTGCCCAAACGTGCCCTAAAGGTATAACAACTACTAAATCATAATATTATTTTTTTGTTACAAGGTGAAGTTATGAAATCTTAAATATTTTTTTTAATAACGACAATCATAGAGATTCTATTCTGAATTCAGTTATCATTTATTATTGATAATCAAGAATATCCAATTGTTTTGTATTAAATACTACTACATGATCACTTTTAAGGTGTTCACTGTCAATACTTGGTGGAATGGCATTATAATAAAAATAATAAAACATTTTTAGTACTTTTTCCACATAAAATTTATTAGATCAGGACCGGTTTCGCTCATGATGAGCACTGTCAACTGATAAGAAAAACAATAAAACAGTGATATTTATACAAAATTTAACTGATAAAAACAAGGTATGACAAATAATTGGTATTGCAACCTAGCAAAAGAATTGAAGTAAAATACAAGGAAAATAAACTATAAATAAAAAGTTGAAGACCATTAATTGTTGGTTTTTACTTTGGTAATGATAATTCATACCTAATTGGTTTTTGTCATAATAGTTTTATTGCTAAGTGGTCTTCAACTTTTTATTTATAGTTTATTTTCCTTGTATTTTACTTCAATTCTTTTGCTAGGTTGTAATACCAATTATTTGTCATACCTTGTTTTTATCACTTAAATTTTGTATAAATATCACTGTTTTATTGTTTTTCTTATCAGTTGACAGTGCTCATCATGAGCGAAACCGGTCCTGATCTAATAAATTTTATGTGGAAAAAGTACTAAAAATGTTTTATTATTTTTATTACTACTACATGATTAAACGATTTTCATTTACGGGTAGAAAACAGGTAAACATTTCAGATATTGAACACTTTAGGTGAAATTAATTTAAGAAATGAATATCATGTTCATTCAGAATACATAAAAGTACCCAAACGTGTCCTAAAGGTATAACAACTATTAAATCATAACATGGCTATATTCGTTACAAGGTGAAGTGATAAAATCTCAAATAAAATTTTAAATAACGACTGTCATATAGTCATGTATAACGAGATAATATTTTGAATTCAGTTTGTCATTAATTATTGATAATCAAGAATATCAACATTTTTTGTATTAATTTCACATATATTTATGTCGATCATTACCGATTGGCAGTCGCAATTAACAAAATTAATTATATGAGTAGAATTAGTACAAAACAGTGTTCTATTTTTCTAAGAAAATGCCTTTTCCATCAAGAATTGGAAGTGACAACTTTTATTTTGCATTGTTTTGTTCATTTAACACCTACCATAAATTCAAGCAATAAAAAGATGACGGGATGCAATTGTTGTCGGAGATATTTTGAGCTACAAATTGGGCAATATTTTAGTTTTTCTATTTATTCATGATCTAACAAATCGTGTAAATAAAAGTATTTTTCTCATTTGTTTAAACATAAAATTACTTCAACTAAAACCAAAGTAATGTGTACAATGTTACAATATGTTTTAGCTGTAAATTATAATATCAGAAGCTACAATATTAATGTAAAGTTGAAACAATAGAACACGCGGTGGTTACAGAACTTAATAATATGTTATAAGCTTTTCCGTAGACAAAAGAGCTTGATTTTTGGTAACCCAGTTTAGCAACTAGACAGTGTTTAACCAGCGATAGCTTTGATCTTTCACATTTTGCTTTACATCATCACATCACTCAAATTCTCACAGAAGAATAAATTTTGAAAAAGGTCAGATTTGGTGATATCTTTACGCCACTAATAAATATTTAGGCTAGAAAGAGGAGATTTACCATTATATTTGCGAATTATCATTTTTAAATACAATACCAGATAATTAAGTGTCAAAATGTGTATACTACTTACTATGTTATAAAATTTTATAATAACAATGAGTATCAATGTTAAAACATTGAAAATAAATATATTTTGAGTGTAAATTATTTCATTAAATATAATTACAACTAAGGCATCCAATACCGAACCCTTTTTTTGATTCGGGATTTCGAAATTTATAATTTTTTGATTCCGGGATTCCCACCATGAAATCGTGCCACAACTGTTTGAGATTTTTGGCAGGATTTCGAGATTGACAACTATTTAAGGATGTGGGCTTCGGGGATCCGGGATTGATTACTGGTTAAAAGTTAAAAATTGAGTGATTCTAAAATAATCTCGTAAATAAAACACCCTTTTTAAGGTTGATTTCAAAAAATTTAAAATATGGAATTTACAGATTTTAAAATCTTTGTTTAGCTTTCTCCTCCAAAAAGTACTGAATTCACAGTTTCATCGTTTTAAAATATTTTGAATGCCAGTGACCTCAGCGAAAAATATTTTTTTTACCGGATTTAACGTATTTTTCACTTGTTATCCTCAATTCCGAAATCTTGAGACTAGTACTGACACAATCCCGGAATTAAGGGATTAGAAAATTTGTAAGAATTCCAGGTTAAAGGCCCTTATTACAACACATTCATAGCTCGGTTCGGTTGATACGCTAAATCAACTTCATTTATTGATTCGATGAAAACTCTACATTTTAATTGTTTGAATATTTGATCGTATTACAAATTTCTTAGAAATTATGATTGCTTATTAAGATTATTAACAATTAAATATGCATGCTAATAGTTAAGCCTGACATTTCCGTTTTCATGAGATCACCGGGATATTTGTGGAAATACGTTTCCGATAAACCAACGATAATAAATAATAATTATTCTCAAAACTACTTGATATAATTTAATATTAATGATTGTAATATTATTATAATAAAAACCTTAAGATTCCGAAAAGCAAATCTCGGATGATTTTTAATGTAACACAATACAGTGTGTAAAATTCAAACAAAAGGTTTCATCAAGCATTTATTATTATCATTATTCCTCAATTCATTTGAGTAAAGTCATTTAATTTTAATAATAAATATAACATGATTTTTCAGTCAATTTGAGTTCCAAGAAAATGTGCTGCTTTGAAAATAAAACCATGCTCAACTTCTTAAGTTTTATTTTCGTACAAAACCTTTGAAATGTTCAAAATAGTTTTAATCTTCAATTTAATAGAGATTGTTTATATTCATGAAAAATAAAGGATAAATAATCTTTCATATCGATGGTTTAGTTCCATGTAACGATAAGTGAATGCAAAGTGAATATTTTATCCGCTATTAATATATAAATAACTTACGTTAGGTATGGTAAACATCAATTGAATAAAACGTTATTTGCTAATGTTACCCTTTTATTTATGACTTAACTAATTTCTAAAATATTTTAACTTTACATTCTTAGCCATTACTATCTGATTTATGGAGTATTTAAACATTTGTATTCAAATTAAAATTGTGACCATTTTCTATCAAATGATTTGCAAACTTTGAAAGATGTTGATTTTTAGTGTTATTTAATTCTTAAATTAAAGTTTCTTACTGACTGCCCACATAATCAGCTTGGCAGTCTTGGTAGGTAAGGCGATAGATGCCGCTCTAAGAATACGATTCTAACATATCTTTACTATTTATTAAAATTTAATATTACAGGCTGTATTTCTTTTGGCATCAACTTTGATGTGTGTCACATTGAGTTACATACCAAGTGGAATTAAAAAGTTAATAAATTAAATTGTATATTGAAAATGAACTTTCAAAAAGTTACAGCTGAATTCATCAAGGAGTTTGTCAATAGAAATATGTTTATTGGCTTTGTAATACAGCCGAAATGCGTAATTTGACTCAATATTATATTAATTATTTAAAGAGCCTCTTATATATTTAACTGAATTTGTTAGCATAACATATTGAAGATAGCTGACGTAATAAATAATATGGTTTATAAATAATATATTAAGTGCTTACTGGGAAACTTTTCTCAGTAATGGAAGTGTAAGCTTCATTAATTTGCCAAACTTGAATGAATAGGATTAATTATATGAAGTATGTTTAAGTATTATATTATATTTACGCATCGATGGAAATATAAATACCTAAAATTTAATATACATATATGCATTTATATAATTAATAAATTGTTGACGTATTTAATGACGCTCGTAACTCACTTACTACCTCGCATGTCATGTTTTGAGCTTAATAAAATCTTATTATAAATTTTTAAATGCTGTATTAGACAGATATTTTATTGTTTTATAAATAAAACGCATTTTTTTCATAAATGCCGAATGAAAAAAATAAAATATATGAGGAATATCTACCACGAAATTGCGTTTATTCTTCGACGAAATTTTTCATGTTTTTTTTTTGTCAAACCGAAACGACAAATAAAAAATATAAGCCGAAATTTTACTCTCATATTAAAATTGTGCTTCAGCGGACCGAACAATTTGAGTATTTTAAACTCTCACTAAATATTCTTTTGATATTTTTAGATTTTAAATTATGGACAAAACAAACATTATTCTTTTTCAAATCAACATTGCATGCAAATCTGACAGGGAAAAGTAAAAATTATTTTTTTTAAACCATGTCCGCTCCCATTGTGGAGCATATGGACTCCTAATGGAGTTTATCTCAACAGAAGTGTTTCTACGAGAACTGCTTGTTACTCAGTTGCTCAACCTCTCTTTTTTCAAAAAGAGCAGGGATAGAAGAATAGGGCTAGGACAGGATTAGTGGTAAGCTATTCGCTCTCGGTACGCCCCGTTCATAGGATAGGATGGGTGAAAGGGGGGAATTCAAGACATCACATACATCCATGCCTTTGAACAGAAATTCATAAATCGATTGAAAAATCAATTTATAAAAACTGTCCGTACCGGGATTTGAACCCGGGCCCTCCGTAGCCGAAGCCAACAACGTTAATCACTCGACCACACAAAATGATACCGTCTAAAAAAAATAATAACTACTCTATGTTGTAAATATATTGTTCACTTCATTGTTTTATATGATGCGGACCGGTTCCGCTCATAAACGGTCCTGATCATGATAAAAGTGGAATTAGTACAGATTAGTGTTTTATTTGCACAACAAGTGTTTTCAAAATTCGTACTTCCATAATGTCCATGTGTGGGTTTATACAATATAATGTACCGAAACTGTATTTTTTCATCTCACTTTCCATTGTGGTAACAGAAGTAGTTCTACGAAAACGGCTTGTTGCTCATTTGCTCAAAATCTCTTTTTTTCCAAAGAGAGTAGGAATATAACGGTATGGTGGGATAGAGCTAGTGTTTAGCTAATCGCTCTTATTAAGCCTCGGATAGGATGAGGGGAGAGGGGAATTTGAGTTATCACAAACATCCATGCCTTCCAACAGAAATTTACAATACTTTCGATGGTTTCGGCGGTAACTTTGTGGAAGTTCATTTTAATAGAAATTTTAATTAACTTTGATTTTCCACGTATTGTGTTACTAATTGTGACACGTGTTTCGCCTCTTTCAGAGGCATCTTCAGACTTACTATCAGTGACAATTTTTCCGAGTTTGCCAATCATTTAATAGAAAATAATCATAATTTTAATCAGATTTGTAATTTAGAAATACTCCACCGAGTAAATAAAAAGGGTTAAAAGATGAATAGCTTAGAATTTTTAGAAATTAATAAAACTCTTAACAAAAAAGAAATATTATTAAATAATATTCTTAATAGCACAGGTGGTTCCCCGTTACTCAAATTGTTTCCAATTAATAGAGTAATCACAAACCTAGCTGATTGATTGTAGCTCATTAGTTTAATAGTTTGCAATGTTTAACGTCATTAGTAGTATGATTAAATTTGTTTGCACTGTTTCAGTTTTATAATCCCCTCTTTGCTTCCCTTAAAAAGGAAAAATCCCAATCTGATTGACTAAAACTCATTAGTATTATTAGTATCATTATCTGTTTGTTTTATTTCGATTCTACACCCCCCTCCTTGCTCCTCTTAAAAGGAAAAAACCCAAACCTCCATTTTGTAATTTTATAATTTAAAATGTTAGAATCAATCTTGCTTCATTACTTAAGCAAACTTTGCGATAGTAAGTCTGAAGATGCCTCTGAAAGAGGCGAAACACGTGTCACAATTAGTAACACAATACGTGGAATAATCAAAGTTAATTAAAATTTCTATTAGAAATTTACAAATTCATTGAAATATCATTTTTTGAAACATTCTGTACTATGATTCGAACCAGTAATTTTTTTTATCAAGTAAAGTAAAAATGGCTGTGAAATTTAGGAAATATTTATTTTACTCTATGTCCACTCCCAACACAAAGCATATTGACCTTCTAATGGAGGTATCTTGACAGAGTTTTTTTTTACAAGAACTGATTGTTATTTTGTAGCTTAACTTCGAATAGAGTAAGAATATAAAGGATAAGGCTAAGAAAGGACTAACGGTTACTTAATCGGTATCGCTACGCCTCGATATTTTAGGATTAGAAGGGTGGGAAAGAAAAAGGTTTCGAACAAAAATATATATAGAAAATGATGTTCGTACTGGAACGTGAACTCGTGGGATCCGTCACGGAAGCCATCGATGTTGACAACCACACCTCGGACCCCACTAAGTTTACCTTAATTTTTAGATTTATCTCATTATTAAGAATATGGTCCTCAAAAAAATGTCTTCTCAATTAGTTTGTCCTATTCAAATAATGTCACCAACAGATTCCTAAACTGTCAAACAATTTTTCAGAAATAAAAATTACAGAAATATATATTCTGGTGTACACCTACCCCAACATTTATCACGGCTGACACTTCCGTTCTAGTACAAAGGATTCTTTTTCTGAGTGTCGAGTCAAAAAGTATTCCCATAAAGCGCCATGACGGAGGCTAACCGTCATCACCGCGAATAGAAACTTTTTTTAAGTGAACAGAGTGGCACAAAAATTAGTATCAATGTCTTGGCATTTAAAGCTTTAGATAAAGCAAGAATATTTTTTCAGCTCATGCTCGAGTAATTACTGTTCGTGCTTTTTATCCATAATTATGTTATTATAATGTACTTATAATAAAGAAGGGATAACAGATCGGCGTACAAAAGCTATTTTTTTTTATTCGTGACGCGAGCCAAAAATTTTCAGCTGTCATTCGAAATTAAACTTTTTGATAAATAGTGTATTCTCAATGATACTAAGCTGCCGGTGCTCAAGCCAAGTGGTCGACGCCACTAGCTTTAGTTATCGTTAACCCGGGTTCAAATCAAAGTACGGACAGTTTAATAAATCGATATATACACTCGTGTTCAAATTAATATGGAATACTATGTTATCCTAAATCCTTATCTTCCTTCTTATTCATCCTATCTTATAAACGTGGAGTAGCACGAGCAATTAGCTAACCACTGGTTCTGAATTATCCGAATCCTTTTGTCTTTAATGTCTTCGAAAAATAAAATTCGAGAAATTGAGTAAACAGCAGTTGTCGTTGAAGAACTCATTTATTTATTTAGTTCAGAACATATGGTCAAGATTGGAATAAAAATGGTTCTAAGTACTAAATTAGTACTTAGAAAATCTTAAAAATAATTTAGGTTCTCGGAGCATTAGATTATTTTTTAATAAAAAAAAATGTTCTTAGCGTTTTTGCTTAGATTGCAAATAAAATTTTAATTAATAAAAAAAAATTCTCAGTATATAAACAATTTATTATTCAATGCTTATTTATGTATATAAAGCTTAAAAAATAGTCGAATACTATGGATATCGACGGTGCTTAAATAAAAGTGATCAACCAGCTATTATTTGAAAAAGAATTTTGAGTGAATTTTGAGTTAACACTCACTGTCGCAAGTGTAAGCATACGTTATCAAAATGAACTGTATGGCAGACATACAAACATTGATTTTTATATATAAAACCTAAAACCTTCCCGGAAGTGCAAGCAAAAAGTTTTATTGCAATCGGATGAGCGGTGTGGCAACATTCATTTCACTCTGATCATGATTGCGTGACACAGGTAATAAATTAAAACCACGTTCAAAAAGACTTTCAAACCTAAAACGTATAATCAATGCATGCATAAACATCAAAGTACTCTCAGAATTTACATATAATAAATAAATTGACAAAACACAAACAAGAAATTGTACAATATTCTTTGAACATCATGAAAATAATCACTTAAAACGCTCTTTGCTTATAATTTCGCATTCGAGATTATGTAAGAACATTTAATAAGAGAAAAACCGTTTCATAAATGTGGAATTAATAAAAATTAAATATAGAATGCTTTTCCATCAAGTATTGACAGTGGATACAGGAAATATGTACGTAGCAGTTTATTCATAAGTTAAAACATTTTAAAAATAACCATAAAATAATGGCTTACTAACGTTCTGTACTATTCACAATGTACTTTTGCTGTCAAATAACATGAAATATTTTTTTGACGTTCTATATTTATCTCACTGTGTAGAAAAAATAGTACAGTATTAATTGAAGTGTTTGTATTTATTTTGAAAAACAAAAACAAATATTGGCGTAAGCTTTAATAACAAATATTTTTTTGATTAAAAAAATAATGTGTTTATTGAAGTGCATGCTTTTTTTCTGTCTGTTTGACGTTTGCTGCTGATTGTCTATGGTACAACACACGCGCCACTTCTGTAATTTAATTGTAATATAACCTTCGCGAAAGTGAAAGCATACGTTGTCAAAATCAACTGTATGGCAGATATACAAACATTGATTTTTATATATAAGATTTATAACCTTCCCGAAAGTGCAAGCAAAAAGTTTTTCAAAGTTTTATTGCAATCGGATGAGCGGTGTGGCAACGCATAAAGTACGAACAAACAAACATTCATTTCCATGATGTTAGTCTTTTCCCGTATTCGAAATTATTATTCTATGATTACCGTTTCTAAAAAGATGAACCTTACTACGAAACTACCTAAAACAAATTATTAAATAAATATAACAGTAAAAAACATAAATTAATCATAAATTAATGTTATTGTATTCTTACATTAATAATCCGTAGTATATGGGAACCTTAAAAATATGAATTCCAGAATATAAGATATATATTTCTTCATCTACTCTTATGTGACTTGACACAGCTAATAGATTATTGCCACGTTCAGAAAGACTTTCAAACTTAAAACGTATAATTAATGCATGCATAAGCATAAGAATATAAACAATAATTGTACAATATTCGTTTAACTTCATGACAATAATAAATTAAAACTCTCTTTGTTAACAATTTCGCATTTTCAATTTTAATACATTCAAATGTTATGTCAAAATGTTGACCATACGATTTGACAGATTTGAAATATTCGAAAACAATCGAGAAACAAATTTGAATCGTCAAAACAAAAAATCAAAATGGCCGCCTTTCAAAAAGAATTTTCGAATTGTTCGAACACCGGCCATTTTTGTTTTGTTATACTGCAGTGTAAAAAACATTAAACTCTTCGAATATTTTAGTTTTTCAACACTGTTAGTTAATTTTAATACGCCTATAACCTTCCCGGAATTGCAAACTAAATTGTTGTTGAAGTTTTATTGCAATCGGATCAGCGGTATTCAAATCCATAGCGACCGAAAAATAAGCAAAATTCATTTTTATATATATATATAAGATAAGATGTTCTCTCATTAATGAAAATATCAGCGCTTAAAGACCGAATATATTTGTCGAAACTGTTATTTAACAGTATCTGACGCAACGTTTTTACGAATATTACAAATATACATTTTAATGAAATTTTGTATGTCAAAGAATGTCATTTTAAAATGTGATACGTGTAAAATAAAACATTTCCATGTTTTGAAAAGTTACTCGTCAATTGGTTTATGTAATGAATTGTTATATAAAATTAAACTTGATAACTTTGATACTCGGCTTGCTGTGCTATAACATTTGAAACATTAAACTGAAAATGAACTTTCTCAAAGTAACCGCCGAATCCATCGAAAATATGAATACATCTTTATTTAAAATTATAACTTTAAAATATAAATAAATTTGTTTTGTATCAAATTATATAATAAATCTATATATATTAATAGACGATAATGTCCGTCCATCCGTCTGTATGATTGTTCTCGATTTCTCCTCCCCCTGCTCCTCACCCTTCCCAACCACACCCTCACACTCCAAAAATTAAGTAACTTATCTATAATAGAAAATTTAAATTAACTTTGATTATTCCACGTATTGTGTAACTAACTGTGACACGTGTTTCGCCTCTTTCAGAGGCATCTTCAGACTTACTATCGCAAAGTTTGCTTAAGTAATGAAGCAAGATTGATTCTAACATTTTAAAATTATAAAATTACAAAATGGATTGGGTTTTTTTTCCTTTTAAGAGGAGCAAGGAGGGGGGTGTAGAATCGAAATACGTGTCACAGTTAGTTACACAATACGTGGAATAATCAAAGTTAATTTAAATTTTCTATTAAAATGAACTTCCACAAAGTTACCGCCGAAACCATCGAAAGTATTAACTTATCTATATATTAATAGTCGATAATGTCCGTCCATCCGTCTGTATGATTGTCTTCGATTTCCCCTCCCCAGCCAAACCTCTCCAACCTCACCCTCATCCTCCAAAAATTAAGTAACTTACGAGGTCTATTTCTGCTACTACGGAAAATAGTTGTAAGCAAACTTAAACATTATTCCAAAAATTAAATAATTTACGAGGTCTATTTCTGCTACTGCGAAAAATAGTTGTAAGCAAACTTAAACGTTATTTTAAAAATTAAATACTTTACGAGGTCTATTTCTGCTTCGACGAAAAATGATTGTTAGCAAACTTAAACATTATTCCAAAAATTAAATACTGCAGGGCTGTCGATATATGTCCCGAGGTATGTTTCTTCTTCTACGAAATATATTTGTGAGCAAACTTAAACATTTCAATTATTCTAAAAATTATATTATATACAATTTTAATACCGCAGGGCAGGGCTGTCGATATATTCCCCGAGATATATTTCTTTTACTTTTAGAATTTCTGGCTTATTCAATAAATAGGTTTGTAATTTATTTTTCACGTCAGTAATTTTTTTTCACTTAAACTCACTTAAAAATGCAACGACAACCCCCCCGTTGAGGTCAACGGGCTTACAGCTAGTGATTCATTAATTAAACTTTAGGTTTGTGAAAATACATTTATTTTAAAAGCTCTCGTTTTTAATAAAAAAAACTTCCATCGCATCAGAGTGTGTTAATTAAATGATTTACTTACCGTGAAACCTATAAAACATTGTATATATTATCGTCTATTATAAGTTTAAAAACTGTTGATTTTCCTTTTCTACTAAGACAATCAAATACTTTCGTATACTAAAGAAAGAAAATGTTTTCACGTAGATATCCCTGGAATAAAGTGACAAGTAGAAAAGCAATATGTGCTTCATTTCAGATTGGATAAAGAGCTGGGCTGCTTAAAAGAAAGCAAATAAGTTTTTTTTTTTTTTAATAATAACCACAGAATAAGTTTAATCTATTTTTAAAAATTAATTGTCATTACAAATTCCTAATAAATAACGTAACTTTACATTTTTAAGTTGTGTCTTTTAGATTAACCGACTGAGTTAAAGTAATATATATTTAACTAATTGTTAAATATAACATACATCTCTAAATCAATATTATATTATATTGCCACCTCAAAAATACATCTTTGTAGTCCTGCTTTGATCATTGTTGGGAAAATTAAATTCAAACTTTATTAACTAACCTAATATCTAAGCTAAGCAGAAACCATTGTTTAAATAAAACTGACAAATTGTGTTTTGCATAATTGGGAACAATTATTAAGTAAACTTTAATTGAATTTTGTAGTAATGGTGAAGTATTCAAAACATATTAAAAATATAAGTGAAAATTATCTGTTGGAGTAATGGTTTATTCGATTTTGACAAGTTTTTGGAGGCTTATGATAATAACTTTTCCGTTTCTAAGCTCAAGAAATGCGACCCCAATACCAACATTTTCTTAAATATCTATTTTAATATGGGTGATACAATGTTTATAATTAAGGTATTCTTATATCATAGTTTTTGGACCTTTTGTAGTTTATATAAATACGCGATAACGCTTATCAGGTGATTAGCGCCCGCGATAAAGATTGTTCGTAAGATAACTTAGAACGCTGAGAACACTCAGTCAGTTGTATATTCATATGTGCGCTGGGATGACGTCTTTTTTACGCGCAACTTAAAATATGATTATTTATTAAAAAACCACAGATTTTTATAAAAAAATGGATGAGGAATGATGCAAAGAGATATTTTTAAGCCCTTGGACTATTTTTTTTTTTGAAATTCATAAGAATAAGGCCAATAATGAGAAAACCACTGGGGTCAAAAAAGACCCCCATCGGCTGACAAGTATTTTTCTAGTCTCCGAGCCGCAAGAGATAAATAAATAGTTTTTAGGTTTTGCAGCAAAACATTAGTAGTGAAAAGTCTTTCTTGCTCATACTGTTAGAGTTTAAATCATTTTTGATATTGTGTAACTTCCTGTAAGGAAAACTTTTCGCTAACGATACAAATTTTTTGAAATGTCAAAACTTTTTAAAACAAAATGTTTCAGGAAGCACAAGAACCTAAATTAAAAGAGACATTTTTTAAAAATATTTTTTATTAATTGTTATATTCTTGTTTTGAGATATATTGAAATACATATTTGAATACATTTATTAATTTATTTTACAAAAACATAAATACGTTTTTTGACGAAATGAAATGGTTTGTATTCTTTATTACTAATTAGTCTTGTAAAATAAAATTTACTTACTGTCATTTTGTAAAAAAACATACTTCTGAAATTAATAAATTTTTATTCACAAAATTTAATTGTAAAATCGAAAACAAAATGTAACATATTTTTTCCTAAAAAATGTATGCTTATAAATAAATTAATTGAAATAATTGCACAGCGATTAAAGTTGCTTTAACGTTTATAAAAAGACTAGATTAAAAAATTGCATATCAATTAAACAAATATTAGATACCAACAAGAAACGTACTAGTTTATAACAGATTAAAAATAACAAAGTATTTTAGTTCTACAGTTTTTAATAATTTTATGTGCTGATAGCTATTTCGGCTTGCGCCATCGTCAGAACTAAAATGGAGTTCTACCAAGTAAATGCCAAATCAATTAATAAGTACTAGTTTATATTGTGTTATGAATGTCATATTCTGTTACATTTTAAAAGAGAAAATTTTCATTTAATATATTATCTGCTTATTTTAATTACAAAGAATTAATTTTATTGTTCTAGATTCTATAGCTTTAAGTATTGAGCTCCCAAAACATCAAATATTATATTTAAATGACACTTTAAAATTTACATTTTGTGTATTATTTATCTTTAAAAATATTGTTTATATTAAAAGTTCTGTTTAAAATGATATGAATTACATTTGAATTGTCTTCGAAAATTAAAACAGATTTTCTACATTCAATACATAGTCAAATTTATTGGTTATCTTAGGCTATTATTAAAAAACACAAATTCTTTTTTACGAGTTTATTTGGATCAAATATATAGCTTACTTTATTTAAATAAACTTTACTACAAAATTTAACATTACTTCTGTTTCAAACAGTAATTACTTCATTTGAAAAAAAAATATTATCGATAATAAAACATATAGTTTACGAGTAGTAGTAATACAAAATGTAGAATTATTCGATTATTCTGAACATGTATTGATTTGTTTTTACTGTGTAAAGATTTGTTTTAAGTTTCACTTAGTGAAAATAAATACAGAAATTTAAAAATCACAGCATTAAACATAGCTTTATAAATAACACGTCAACTTACACTTGAATGGTATTCTAGTATATTTATACGAATAAATTGATTCACTGTGGAAACCTGTTGTTTTAAAATATTTTGTTTTATAAAAATTATATACCGACTCATATCATTCAGAATATCAATAAAATATTTACTGTGCGTCATATTTTTCAATCAAACTGTATAACAGTTTGAACGAAAACACTCTTCATTTACATATAAAAATTAAATAACAATACAAATAAGTAAAAAGTCAATTGACAAAATATTAACAAGTTACAGAAGCTCGAGAGACCACCCTTTCGTATACAACGAATTTGTAAAAAAGAAATATTATTCTAATTTTTAAATCTTCGAAAAGTTTATAAATGTTGGACCTTGCTTGGCTGACGGATATTAGATAAACAGAAAAAAAGTATTTTATTCACAATATACTTGAATGAACACTTAAACATTTTGGAATGTAGCAGACGTCGACTAGGTTTAAACATTTGTGTAAAGACGGTGATTTATTTATTGGAAATATAACAAACTGTCGATATTCTGCCAGAAAAGGTTAAATAAAAAAACCGTGTTTTGAGATAATCGACTTTTTCAAATATTAAAAATATTTTTTATCTTGAAATCCTTTTTTTGTCGGCTGCGCTCCCCGCGTGCGTTTTTTTAAAGATGATTTTATAAATGTTACACCCATGACAATATTTTATAAATTACATTTAATTAATATTTAATAATTAATAATTTATAAACACCCAACTTTTGATAAAACGTTTTCAGGCAGTTTACCGACGATATTGTTTTTACCATTCATTAAAGAATATCAAAACCACCTACAATTATAACAGTCTCTTATTATTTGTATGCAATGGATAAAATATGTGTTTTATTTTAGTAAATTTCATCCGCGTGATTATCTAGTGTAACTAAATACTGTCAAATACATAGTAACACAATGTATGGCTTGAACAAAAAGTTTTCCTTACAAAATATCATACATTTCTGTGAAAATGTATTTTGAATGCTTAAAACTTTCATTAGTGGTTAATTAATCAATCCCAACTTCAAAACTGCTTGTTTTTTTTAAATGACCTATGTCATGAAATAATTAATTTGCATTTATAATTTAGATTATAAAAAGGAATGCACAATATATTTGATAAGTAGATTTGTGAATAAAATACCACTTTTGTCTGATATATACCAATAAAAAAATATATACCTAACTGAAGTTAGTTTTTATTAAGCTCTTAAACTGCGAATTGGCTGTTGTCACACCGCCTTTCACGTCGATGGATTTCTTCCATATATAAAGTAAGCTCGTCTTCTAGCAATCCTCTTTCTGTACTTCTAGAACTGCAAGTTCCAATACTGCACGGCATCAAAGTGAAAGTCTCTCCATCAGTCTGTGTTTCTGTTTCCACTGTTAGTTTAGCCTTACTCGGGGAAAAACTATATCGCCGATCAGTATCATTTTCAGGAGCTACGCATCGTAGAATATACCAAAACTTTGGACGTTTTCTTTGCACCCTACGGTCATCAGAAAAGCTGTTTTTAGTAGACGAGCTTTTTTGGATGTTTGGACATTGAAAACCAGTGTTTGTTTCTTTATCGATGAATGTTATCTGTGCACCAGACGAGAAATCATTTTTGTATGTTACATTCGTTGTGTAGGCTTTTCCGCAGTGTATGTTATGACAGGAATGTTTGCAAGGATTTATAATAAGATTTTCGGGGCAGTCTCTCGAGAGTGTGGCCTTGGAAGTTGAGTACTGGTAACAAGAGTTAGCCAAAAGGTCTGGCCGTCGACCCCGTGAGACCCTTAGTGGATCATTCAGCTGCGTCCCCCCGCTGGGTAAGCTCTCCTCCCTGACTGAGTTACCTGTAAGTAATTAAATAAAGCCAGTTTTTAATTGTTACAATGAATGCTTTTGAAATACAGTTTCGAGAAGTCAATCAAATAAAAATAAAGTATTATTTCTATTCTGTTTTAATTATGTAATATTCAAAACATTTTTGTAGGAAAAACAATGAAAACTTTTTTTTTTTTTTGTGCTGTCAATTTTGGTGGATAGGCATTATTCACAAAAATAAAATAAAGACATATATGGCGCTTCCAATTTACTGATATTTTCAGGACCGGTTACGGTTCATCGCAATTATGTCCTACTTATGAAAAATAAACTCGAACCGAGTAATTTATAAAATATTGTCATGGGTGTAAAATTAATAAAATCATCTTTAAAAAAACGCACGCGGGGAGCACAGCTGACAAAAAAATGTGTAGTATTTCAAGATAAACATTATTTTTAAAAATATATCAAACTTATAAATATTAAAAATAAATAAATATATTATATTTTCAAAAACAGTTTCCATTTTCAAAAATAATGCCAATGTAAAAATAATATCATTTATGTAATACAATATGCTGAAAAATATTTATCCATATAGATGATATGTTTTATAAATAATAAGATCCGTGAGATGTCACAAATACTTTATTCCTTCCTTACTACTTCTTATTTTATATAAAAAGAGAGTTTGGACGACTGAGTGACAGGCCAGTTTGCGTAGAACAATACATGTCAAAATACGCTTTATTTGAAGTTAAAATACTTTACATTGAGAGTCGACAAACAATAAAGAGGGTAAAAGTACAATAGCAAACAAGTATACAAAAATTCAGTAGGAAATATAAGCAGTTTATAGTATTTTCATTTCTTTCACAATTTACAGGTAGCACTACAGGTGGCTAATATCTGAATGAACATACTAAACTAATGTACGCCAATTCTTCCATTTAAATATTTTGAAAAATAATGAAATACAAAAACTGATGTGTATTCATCGTGTATATAAAAAGAAAAAAAACTCTTCTACTCCATGTGATTTTACGCATTGCCGGAGTTAAGTCATTCGGCATAAGTAATTCGTATAAGAGCTTTTCCACTCAATCGTAAAATTATTGATTTGGTTTGAAAGTATTGCATCGAATTTTCTTTTTTTTTCAAATTAAAAAAAACAAAAATGAGCGAGACATTTGTATAATATGCAAGTTGTTTGTTGTAGATACTTTATTGAGCTTTTTTTGTTAATGAAATTTATTACTCTGCCACAATCAACGCAATTAAAAAGCAATGACACTAATAATTTATTACCACTATGCTACTTTTATAACAGCAACTCTCTTAGATTTATTGGAAGCCATTTAAAAAAGAAGTCATCACATTTATAATGAAGTAATTAAAACATGTAACGATAGATTTCTGTGTTTATTTTTGTAATGGATTTTAACATATTGTTTCTTATAAATTGGTTAAATTTAAATAATAAAAAATACTTGAAAAAAGTCAGAACTATCTATCGCAAGGGTGTCCAACCTTTTTAGCCAACCAACCTCACTTTTCAATCTTTAGTTTCTATTCTAACATGATTCTTATAAGACATTTTATTTAGGGTAGTTTCCCTTTTTCAAACTTAGAAATGGTAAATTTGAATCGTTCAAACTATGTACGTTCTCACAGATTTTGTCACTAACGAACTTGAACTTGAACTTGAACTGACTCAGTTCAAGTTCATCCGTGCACTTGAATGCCTGAAGATGCCGAAAGGCGAAACCCGGGTCGTTAGTGACAAAATCTGTGAGAATGTACATAGTTTGAACGATTCAAATTTAATATTGAAATTCCACCAAGCACCTTCAGTCGAAATCTTAAATTAGAAATGTTTATTCTAAATGCGAAATAAATATCATTTGATAGGTATGTGCTTACAAAATGATTCAATGTTTGTATATTATTATTATTCATGTTTGAGGGAGCAAAAAAAAGGAAAAAAAATGTTTATTTAAATAAAATCATTCAAATGTTAAATTTAATGAGATATTTGACTTGCGTATTGTTGAAAATCTGCAAATAATCTGGCTTATAACCACTTGTTGCAAATCGCATGCAGTTATCTAGGTCAGTATCTGTTAAACAAGTCCGATGATTGCATTTTATGTAATTCATATGAGAAAATGAAGATTCGAATTTATTTTTATTTTTTATCATTGGCTAATAAAATACTTATACGTTACTATACTATAAATTATGTATTTTTCGAAATTTACGAAAACTTTTGGGATCGATAAAATTTTGCTTTGGGATCGACCGGTCGATCGCAATCTACCAATTGGACAACCTTGATCTATCGTGAAAGCTATCATCAGTTCATAATAATTCTTGCAGATATATGAATTTCTATCAGTCTCTCATGAAAGGATTTTTCTTACGTCTGTCTACATGTTTTTAAATAATAGATGTAGCAACTATGTCACGTATACGGTTGAGCGGCTAAATGTGTGACATCGGCCATTTTCCGGGGTTTAATTGATTAATTAACTGCGCTTAAGTGTCGCCGGAAATCTCATATACCAAACAACGTGGTGACATCTGGCTACACTAAGCCTAGTGAACCATAAAACAGTTCACTTTGACAGTGATAAAATATCACTTTGAGAAGGGCTAGATTGCATTGTTCAGCGAAATTTAAAAGTAAAACGTTCTGTTTTGCGTGAAACTTAATGAAAAACATCAATTAAAACATGTACTTCAAAAAATAATTCATTTACTGTTAAGCGTATTTTTTTTACCAAATGTCAAACTAAGGCTACAAATCTTAAATATGATTTAATTTAAGATTTCAACTGAAAGTGCTTGATGGAATTTTCTATATGAAATATGAATCGTTCAAATTATTTTATTTATTTAATTAATTAACATTGTACAAGGTTGACAAATTATAAATTTAAAACTTTTACAATGGAGGAAAAAAAATAATAGTATAATTTAATATTAAAAGCAGTAAAAAAAAGTGGCAAGGAAGTCAACTGAGTAAGCTCCGACGAACTCTACTTTAATACATAAAAAAATAGTATTCGTCGGTCTTCACCCACGTCTACGTGGAATATGTCGACGTCCGAAGCAATATTGTTGAACACCGTTAAAGCTCTCCCCAGTGGCATCCCCATATGTACATTCACACAATTTTTTTCATTAACTACCCGGGTTTTGTCTTTCGACATCTTCAGGCTATGAATTTTGAAAAAAAATATATACTGTAAGTAGGGTGTATAAACCAGGTGATCCCAAAATATCAGGATTTCGGGATTTAGAATAAGAAGGGAAAAATTCTCGAAAAGTTTTAAAAACTAGACAACCAGCCAAAATTTATGAAATCTGTCAGAGAGCTAAAAAACAAAAAATCTCCCACATGTAATAATTAAGGGGAATCCGTAAACTCCTGGCTTTTTGAATAAAATTGGCCAGAGAGCAAAAATATTTTGATATTCACTAGCGAGCTAAAATAAATAGGTCTTTCACCTTCTTTAAAGATTTCTTAATTTTTGACACTTCAGTGATCGATCCCGGGATCACAAAAATCCACATCCTGAATTTACGGTAAATGACAATCACAAATAGGGTTCGAGATTGGATTTCATACCTGTAATCACGTATTAAATCTTCTTTGGTAAAATAATTGTTTACTTTTAGGCTTAGAATTAGAAATAATAAAAATATCCGATTTTAAAAGTTGTCAAAAAAGCATTTTCAAACTATGTAAGTAAAGATCAACGACTTACGAAGCTACGTTTCTCCCCTAAATTGTTAATCTGTCTCCTGAAAAAATCTAATAAAATACCTTATTCGGCATTGCATTCATGTGAATATTTATATTGTTGAGCACAGAATTTTTACGAGACCTATTTTTAGATTGCTGAATATTAAATTGCCAAGAGTTGTAAAAAAGCTCTTTTCATCTGGCAATTTGACTTTTTTTGAAATTTTTGTTTTAATATATTATATATTTAGATATATATTTTTATTGATTTATGCCTGTAAGATATAACGGTAATTGAAAGCTATTGGCGTGCTTAGCAAATCAATTGATAATATTAATAAAAACACAATAATCCTTTGTACTTCATTCCACTTTATTTAATATGTCAGGACCAGTTTCGCTCATTGCAAGCATTGTCAACTGATAAGAAATATAATTTAACAATGCTATTTATACAAAATTGAAAAGTTATACACAACAATCG
Organism: Himalopsyche tibetana; assembly: GCA_030503985.1. NCBI lineage: Eukaryota > Metazoa > Arthropoda > Insecta > Trichoptera > Rhyacophilidae > Himalopsyche > Himalopsyche tibetana. The sequence goes on along the minus strand of JAPJYX010000009.1, from coordinate 2,577,481 downwards.
GCATTGACAATAAATTGCCAATTACATTAAAGTGATTCTAAAATAACACAAAATTAAAATGTTCAACACATCTAACATATAATTAAAAAGTCATCCCAGTAATCACTTTATTAATGTAGCATTTTATCATTTTGTCAAAAATTTCCCAAATTTTAATTATGTTTGTAATTAATTTCAATCGCATTCTGAATTTATTAATCTGGGATGACTTTTTAATTATATGTTAGATGTGTTGAAAATTTTAATTTTGTGTTATTTTAGAATCACTTTAATGTAATTGGCAATTTATTTTCAATGCCGATTGTTGTGTATAACTTTTCAATTTTGTATAAATAGCATTGTTAAATTATATTTCTTATCAGTTGACAATGCTCGCAATGAGCGAAACCGGTCCTGACATATTAAATAAAGTGGAATGAAGTACAAAGGATTATTGTGTTTTTATTAATATAATGCCTTTCCACCAAGTATTGACAGTGAACACCCTAAAAGTGATCAATTGATAATAAATAAGCCTCGTTCTTTAGTTTTCACGAAATTGTGCACCTGTGCAATTTTAAAGAGATTTTTTGTACGTTTTTTAATATTTGATTTAAAGTCATAGTAATTTAAGATTTAATCCTATTATTTGTTTCATTTTGTCTATTACATACTAACTTTATTTTTACTTTTTAAATGGCAACGTGAGGTGCAATCAGATTAATAAATCGTTGTTAAGAATAGGTCTTCATAATCCACGTTCCATCATTTCTACGTGGCGCTGTAAAATGTTATATTTAATGTGTAAATACCGATTAAAAGATTTAAGTCTATAAATAAGTGTTTGATGAAGATTTTTGTTGTCGCAAGTTTTTTCGCTTTGCTATTTTGTTTTTTAATAAATTATTTAGTGCATTTCTAAATAATCTGTATCATTGCTTTAAATTATTTTCAAGCCTAATTTTTTGACTTTTTGATTTTGAATTTTGCTAAAAGTCTAATAAATATAATACATATTGTGTGTTTGTGAGTGACAAAAAACCGTGATAAATGAAAAACAGCCGATAAAGAAGCAAAAAAAATGTATCCATTACATTTGACAATGTAGAAATTTATTCGAGCTTCAAACGCAGTCTGTTGACATAGATCGTCTACACACAATACATTTTTTAGATTTTAATATTAATATTGCATATTAAATCGTTTGTCAAGTTGTTAAGGGTAACATACAGTTAATATAAGAGACTATTTACAATAAAACAAGTGTATTTACGAGGGCGGCGGTGTCTGACTGGTTTAACTAGAGTCTTGTAAAAAAAACTAATAAATTTGAGTCATGTATTCAAATTGCAAGGATCAAAAAATAGGAAATAAAAATATGTCTATATCCGCCAAGTTTCAGATGATAATAATCAAAATGCGTGTAATTGTTAAAACTGTTTCTGTAATAAAATATCGCTTCATATACATAATTTAAATAAAAAAAAAAATGTGCTTTTGTCATTTTGTTTCTAAAACGTGTTTTTATTGAATTGCAGTTTGGCCGCTTAGAGTCCAAGAAGCGTATCTCATTTGTTTCTTATTTTTAGGAGAGCCAAGAACAAGTTTAACCAGTAATTTGTTACTTATCTTTGAACAGGTGCAAATTATTAAAACTATGTTTTCCTTTTATTAAATGGAGTTCCTATTAAAATGTCCCTTTGTCACACTATGAATTGTGCTATTTTATTTACAGTACCATATGTTATTCAAAAACTCCAAAAATTGAGTAACGTTTCTTTAACATTTAGGGGCCAAATTTTACACTCAGAAATATAATATCACTATTACATAAACTTGCTAATTATTATTACAATAATGAAAAAGAAGGGATTTTCCTTTTTCATAGTTTAATAATACAAATTAAATTTCATATTGCAATAGTCAGACAAAAGCAATGCTATAGTGTTGTATTATATTTAAATTAATTTTAATTATATTAAATTATGAAGTCATCGATAGTAAAAATAAATATATTTAAATTAATTTTATTGAATGTTAGATGTGACGATATACATAATTTAATTGTTATTATAAATTGTATGTATATTTAACTTTCATGGGCAGAGAAATTCTAAGAAGCAGTGTCGTTTCTCTCGTGGAGACGTGTCAAAAACACCCTATTAGGAAGTTTTCCAACATGACAAAAGAAGTAGTAGGAGGTAGTAGAAGCAAAATGGTTACGTCTTGTGATTCTGCTATTATTAGTTTAAAGTGTTAACATCACACAGCATACCATTGCCGTGAAAATTATTTTAAGCTATGAAGAAAATTTGAAAAATATACAAAAACGCCCAAATCTCTACTGTATTATCTATCAGCTGATTATGCAATCAATATTTAACGTTCGTCTTTTCAAAAAATTATTGTTAATCTAATCTAATTTGTTGGAAAGATTGTTTGAGAATAATTTTGTTTTTAATTTACTTGAATAAAAAAACAAAAAACCTTCACTTATTACAGAGAATCTATTCTCTATAACGGTATTATTTTCAGAAATTTAATTTTTAATAAAATAGACTAAACTTTTGATATAATATTAAGTTGAAAATAATTTAAAGCAAACAAAACAAATTACGTATTACAGCAATTCTGAAAATTAAAAACGTTACTATGGTTTCAATTAAATTTTAACGAAAAAATTATTGTCTTCCTAGAACTTAAATATTCAAAATACGATTAGTAACACAAGTATTTTGTTATATGATTTAAAGTTAAACTTTTTTACATTTTTTTCATTATTTGTCTCACCCTTCTTCTTCAAATATGTTTTCAGTTGGTAACAAACTATTGACCACAATTAATTCATGCAATAAAGATTAGAAGCAAAACTGGTAAAGATTTACCAATTTAACTTGACTGTGGCAGAACTCAGAACTAAAATTGTCGCCCTAGGACGTGTTGACTATGGCAATGTTAATGATGCGATGGTGGCGCCCTCGCGGGCAGTCAAGTTACGCTGGTACATCTATAAAAAAATAATTAAGGTAAACACCTTGCGCCCAGTGTTGACTACTATTACTAGTTGGTTATCTGTTAATATTTAATTCGATTCAAAAATTGACAATTAAATTATTCGGTAGTTTTTGAATAGTCGAAACATCTTGTGCATCTTTAGTAATAAAAGCTCTTTAATTGATGTACAACTACATAACCGGAAACATTAAGAGGTGTATAAAGTTCGTAATACCAAACATGATTTATTATAGTAGTTTTAATATTAGGGTAAATTACTTGAATTGCTATCGGACAAAAAAACCAAAGTGTTGATAAAAATTACATATATATACTAACATTTTAAGTGTTTAAACTTTTTTGTTTGATTTTTAACGTTGAAAAAATCATCTTATATTGATTGCTTTCTTCTCTGTTTAAGAAGACATTTTAATGTATGAATCTCATTGACTGAATTGGTGTAGTTTCAAGAGGTAAGGAAACAATCTTCAGAAATCTGATTTCCAATCTTCTTTCAAGTCGAGAAGATGACAAGGTTTTGTGGTACAAAGAGTTTGTCGTATAAAGTGATCAGTTACGCAAGACTCCATTTTGTGTATTGTTTTGCTTTTAATGATAAATTGTGTTTTTTATCAGAGTAATTACTTTAATTTACCTCAATATTGAATTCAATTACATAATTGTGTGGTGTTATATTAATTCAAAGCACGCTTTTTTTTTTAAATAAAAGCTTGAATAAAATAAGTAAACAATTTATATGATTTGAGTTTGAGTGGTAACACTGGTAACAACCTTACTATTAAAATAAAAAAATAGATTTTTTTTAATAAAACATTATCTTTTGTAACAAGTGAACAGTTTTTTGGATGACCAGGCCCTATTTCGTTATGAGAGGTTACTTTCCATTAAGTTAAAAAAGATCCATAATATAACGAAAAAAATCTAAGCATTATTGACTAGATTTAGAAGTAACATGTTTTTTTTCTTGGGTTCTTGTCAGCCAATTTATACTTTCAAACGGGTATTTTTGTAATATTTACTAGTAAAACAAAAAAAAAATATTCGTAACACAAAAAACTTCACTTAGTTATATTTTTTTTAGATGTCTCAAATACAGTATGCGTATAGTAATAATATTAAATATCTGACGACGGAAATATAAGATTATTTGCAATTTTTTAAACCTCTATTTGGATGTCATTTTTTTTGCACATGAGTAACATGCGGTAAAATATGTAACGACAAGTTTGTATCGAAATGTAAGTATGATGTTTATTTGGTGATGGTCAAACAAAAGTTTGGCCAGTTCGACCGAATATTGAAACTGCTGCTTTGTTTGACTTAAGTTATTTTTGACCTGCTGTAAAGTTTACCTGTCGTATACAGTGTATACAAGAGATTCTATGTCGAGGCAATCTGAGACTAAGTTTTCCGGGAAATCGATGATCTTTTTGACTTTCTAGTGTGGGTTCTTGGGACACTTAAAATAAAACAACCCGAGACTCGAGACTTGTTAAATTCTATAAAATGCGTATAAAGTAGATAACATTGATTTTAAGCAAACAAACTTTGTGAACATTTATATTTTGAAAACCACTAATATAAAACAACTTTTCTTTATTATTAGGTATTCTGTTACTTTTTAAAGTCTGTTACTTTTTTTTATTACCTATAAAAATTAAAATAAAATATGATTATTTTATCACTTCTAGGATGTTCCACTGTCTTACTTTGTGTAAAGGCATTTTATTAGTAAAAACATATTATTCCTTTGTACTTTATTTCTATTTTATTTAAACAGGTCAGAATCGGTTTCGCTCATGGCAATCAGTTGACAATGCTCGCCATGAGCGAACCGGTCCTGAACCTTTTTAAATAAAATGGAAATAAAGTACAAAGGAATATTGTGTTTTTATTAATATAATGAACATTTTACGTACGTGTGGCTGATGCTTGTTTGTAATAATAACCATAAAATAACCGAACCAATGTATCAACTTACTATGTATTAAATTGAACACTTTTTTGTAAAAAAACCAACACCATTGCTTACAATAAGCATCTTTTTTTTTAATATTTACCTTCAAGTTTGCATGAGCTTTAAGTAGGTACTAAGAGACTTGGACTTGGTTAGAAATAAAAAAATTAACAATAAATTGCGCATTTACTTAAACAGTTGCATTTCTTAGATTTGTTATTTGAGTGATGATCTGTACAATTAAGACCCACAGCCTCTGAATGAAAATATCATAAAGATCACAAGGTAACATCTCGTATTATGTTTAATACGTCACTTGTTTATAAGGGTTACTTTTGTGTTTATAAGTGTTATTATGAATAAAAATGGACAAAATCATTAACTTAATTCAATAAAAATATGTTTTCAAAGGTCACCAGAAGAAAAAAACTGTGTAGTATTAAAAAGTTAACATCAATTTTACGTCGTAGTAAAATGTATTGATTTATGTCACATTCTTTTTATCTTTCATTCCATTTATTGGAAGAGGCAAAAGCTGTCATTCAAGATGACTGTCATTCATAAATATTCAAAAGATTCCTTCCTTCCTTCTTTATATATTAGTTTGATATGAAAAACGAAGACAAATTTGTTTATACTTAGCTATATGCATTGAAAATAAAAGATGAAACACTGTGATAAAAAGTTTCAAGACAGATTAAATCTGTTAAAAAGATTTTTAAACTTTTAAGACATTTATCTTTAGATAAGTGTCGAAATATTTTTTTATATTAGAGATGTACAATATAAAAAAACATTTCTATTATTTCAGTGAAGTTTTACATATTTCACTTCTTAGAGTTAATTTTAAGCGTAAATAAATTAAACAAAAATGATACATTTGAACGTTGAAGAAAAATATTATTTTTGACATGACCGTCTTATTTATTTGGTAAGAAAAAAATACACAATTTTGTTTGAATTTAAATAAAATGTATATTTTTTTTATAATGTCAATTATTTTTTATTAATCACTTTTAAGGTGTTTACTGTCAATACTTGGTGGAAAGACATTATAATAAAAATAATAAAGATTTTTAGTAGTTTTTCCACATAAAATTTATTAGATCAGGACCGGTTTCGCTCATCGCGAGCATTATCAACTGATAAGAAAAAACTGCTTACACCTTTTTATTTCAATTTAAATTTGTATAAATATCACTGTTTATATATTTTTCTTATCAGTTGATAATGCTCGCGATGAGCGAAACCGGTCCTGATCTAATAAATTTTATGTGGAAAAAGTACTAAAAATCTTTTATTATTTTTATTTTTTATTATGTTGAGTTTCAGGAGGTGTGAAAATTGTTTTTTTTTGTTCAAAAGTTGAATTGAGGGCTACGAATGTTACGATAGATGAATGGTCACGTGATTATAAATATATGCTTCATCTTAGGAATGGAGAATTTATTTTAAAGCAAATGATGGATCAAAGGATGAGGTAAGCTAACTTTTGATCACAAATTTATTTTGAAGAGTGTGTTTCTTACTCTTCTGAAAAGTAATGAGTTCTGTACTTTATATTCTATATTAAAAACTTTCAAACAAATACTAGATTAAGAATACGCATGATTTTTACTGGAATATTGTGAGTGAGCAAAAGTATAGATTTGATTTTATTATGTTTGACTGAGTGAAAAAAAAAGAGATTATAGAAGTAATTTTGTATATCAATATTATAATAAACTGTTCTTACCATGATTTGATCTCACGATCTCACGCTCTGTTACCAAAACTAACGATGTCAATCACTTGAATTGAGGCAAACACACCAGACTTTAAAAACGGTACGTATCTTTGCTTTCTCTAACCCTATCCTTCAATCCTTACTTTCTTCAACAATGAAAGGCTTTACAAAGGAACCAAAGCTATTTATTGTAGAAATACATTAGTTTTCATGAGTTTTTTTACAAGTCCTTGTAATTAGGGCATCCAATCCCGGGATCCTGTTCAATTTTCTGATCCCGAAATTCCGGGATTGACACGAGTAATTTAAAGATTTCAAATTCCTCGGTGAGCTAAAAAAACGAGGTTTGGAGATAATCCGGGGAAAAGTATAGCGAATGGAGGATTTCAAATTCCCCGGTGAGCTGATCCCAATCCCGGGATTGGATACTCTACTTGTGATTCATATTCATATGAACGTTTTTATGATTATTTTATAAATCAAACCATATTTAAATAAATCAAAGACGAGAAAACATCTAAAAAATAATAGACTTGTTTTATAATAATAATATAATATCTACTTATTTTCCTATTTGAATAAAAATATTTTGTTTGACAGATACGCCTAAAAAATACTTCGAAAAGGTCTTAAAAGCAAACAAAAAGGTCTAGGTAATCGAAAATCCCACTCATCTCAATCAGAGAGGAAATCTTTACCGATACGATTTATTTTTCAAACAAATGAACCGGAGAAAATTGGTTGAGTACAATTTAAAACCTTTCCTTTTAATGCCTTTTCCTCTTATTTTTTTTATTTTGATTCCCAATTCTTAGCCATAATATGTAATTTCGGCCAGCTCAGGAATTGGTGAAAATATATGACATGTTTTAAGCATACACAAATGAAAAACAAATTGATAGAACTCAATATGTAACAACGTTAAGAAAAATATCAAAATATTGTTTATGCTAAAAATAAACTCTCACAAAGTGACCACAGAATTCTTCGAAATTATTAAATATAAATCAAATTTAATATGTGTTATAGAAATATTTCAAATATTTATTGGCTGTTATGTGCCAAGAAAAGATTTTAGAGGAAAATTTTAAACGCCAAAGACATTTTTTTATTATAAACCGTTAACATCAATAATAATGTTGACCACTGGGCTACAAATTTGTCTGAATAAATATTTATATAATAGTTTCTAAGAAAAAAATAAGCAATTGGGCAATAAGCAAAAAATAAGCAAAAAATAATTATGGGGATTTTTTGAAAATATTAATGACCAGATGATAATAACATAGGATTATTTAAAATAAATCTCGGGTTTTATCCGACCTATCATTAATGAGTTGATTGATTTTAAGCCTTTGAATTAATATTTAATGATAGCAAGTGAATTAATATTTAATGATAGTTAGTGCTTGAATTATTAATAAAAGACAATTATTTAAAAATGACAATGTTATTATCTGGTCATTAATATTTTCAAAAAATCCCCATAGTTATAACAAACCCACTTAATTCATTGAAACTTGTATACATTCAATTTTCGTTTTATTAATAGCCTTTTAACTTGGTGATCTACTTATATTTTTGTATATAAACGATACAAACTGTTTACTACGCGTCAGTTCAAGTACATCCGTGCACTTGAAATGCCTGAAGATGTCGAAAGGCGAAACCCGGGTCGTTAGTGACAAAACTCATGGAAAATTACAAAAATCAAATTTGATATTGAAATTCCATCAAGCACCCTCAGTCGAAATACCTAATTAAAAAAATAAGCATTTTAAAAAGTGAATCAATCTTTGTAAAATAAAGTATTTTTTATGCATATTTAAAGATGAAGTTCAATGACTCTTGAGAAAAAAAGGGTGTTATTATTTTTTCTGGTAAAAATATATGCGAAACGTAAAGGGCAATAAACGTTACATTTCATAAATAAAAGAGGAAGAATTGCTAGGATCACTGAGTAAGTAGGAAATGCGTATATAACGTGAAAATGTCACCGCATTTTCTGGAGCGTAAAAAATTCTGATCGAAGGTCTCAACAAGCGAACAATTCATGTTTTCCCTTCGATTTCGACACTGCGAAAAAAGATACAAATCAAGAATTTATAGCATTTGCACAATAAAAGCATCATAAAAAAGGGGTAATTTTATGACCGCATTAAATGTTCCTCATCTGCAATTTATTAAGCAAAACTCAAGGTACTTTTAATAAATTAATAATCAAAAAATGAGTGTCCAAAAACTGTTTAGGATCAATTAAAAACACAAAATGATTTTTTTTATTACTTTTCAGTTTAACGACTGAAGTCAGTAATTTACAAAGATTCTTAAGCTCATAATTCTGAGTAAAAATCGAGAACGGAATTCCTTCAAATCAAACTCTTTTGCAAAAATGTATTAGGACTTGGCCTACAATCTTACCAGTTAATATACCAAACTGGCACGAAGCATTATAAACCCTTTCCGATAAGTTGATAGAGCACTTCTCAAATATCTGATCGCTTCGAGGATACAAGGTTTCCCATTAAATTTAGTGGAATCCCTACGTGACATAAATAACTTATTGTTATTTTTAGTAATTAAATATTATATTTCTCATTGAAACGGGGGAAAAATTTTGATCTGAAGACTTGAATTTATAAATATAAATCTCTAAATTCACATCATAACCCTCAATTTCATATTAAATAATTTGTTAAAACTATTTTTAAATTGAATTTGGTAATTTCATATATTTAAACGCCCTCAAGATTTCAAGAAAAAGTCAAGTAAAACTGTTAAATGATATTTTTGAAAACTGTTATTTAATCAGTTGCTCAACCTCTCTTTTTCAAAGAGCGTGTGGATAGAAAATATGGCTACAGCTTACGTAGTCGAGTGGTCAATGTCGTTGGCTATGGTTACGGAGGTCACGAGTTCATTCTAGTTCGGATAGTTTTTTTATATTGATTTTCAATTTATCTATGGATTTCTGTCCAAAAGCATGGATGTATGTTATGTCTTAAATTTCTTCCTGACTTAAAAAAAAGACAAAATAAAAATATTGGATTATCAATTGCAAAATGTGCTGGACTTGTTGAAGTGTTCATGGGATCGAATACTTGTCATATCACTTTCACGTAAGTCATCGGCTGATCTTTAAGATATTTGTTTAGTTTTTTTTATCCAATCTATCCTAATAAAACGAGAGAAAACTTAAGTGATTATCTATCTACTAGTGCTAATCTAACTCCATCCTTTTTCTTTGCTGTTTTCAAAAAAGAGAATTTGAGCTATTGAATAACAATCAGTTCTCGAAAAAAAGCTCTTGTTGAGATGAACTTTGGAAGTTTACTTGCTTCATATTGGTGCCCGACGAGATAAATAAATGTTCAAAATTAATCACACCACATGTGAAAGTTTCTTACTTGTAAACCGTATTTTTCAAAAAATCAAAACATCCGTTTTTACATTATGTTATGTAGAAACTCATTAAATGGACAATATGCTCTCGTAATTATTAGGAAAATTGTTTTGAATTCGACCAATAAAATAGTTTTGCTTTTCAGTGATATATTTCTGAAGAGTTAACGGAATATTTATTGCCGGGTTTTTGATCGCAACCCTTGAGCACAAAAGAGGCTTTATGGAAAATGAAGCAAACTGGTTGAAATATCCCAAATTTATTCGTAGCACGGCCTATATTATTCATTTTATGCTTTTGGATTTCAGGATCGGTTGATAAAATTCACCCATAAGTGTTTACGAATACAATTTTGTAAAATTTGCAAGAGTGAATTAATAACCAAATCGACAATGTATGAAAAAAAATATACGCAAAAAAAAATATAATTGGTGTCTTCTTTTATTTTTTAGATACCTAATATATTTTTTTAATAAAAATAATAAAAGATTTTTTGTACTTTTTCCACATAAAATTTATTAGATCAGGACCGGTTTGGCCTGGACCTGACCTGGTCTACCAGGACGTGATCTAATAAATTTTATGTGGAAAAAGTACTAATTTTTTTTTATTATTTTTATTATAATGCCTTTCCACCAAGTATTGACAGTGAACACCTTAAAAGTGTTTTTTTTTTAACCTTACAATTTAGATTATCTACTACAAAAACACCGAGAGCAGAGAGGAGCTAAAAAAAACAAATTTAATTTTATATTAAATATGAAATTTTACCAAGTTACTCGCCAAATCCATCGAAAACATGATAATTTCATTTTCTATTTGAGTTTAATTTATCATAAATAAATAATATTTTTTTTTGTTTTGTACTACTTTCATTTTAATATATTTACTAAGCTCTTGATTGTTTAACTCTTGCGGCTCGGAGACTAGAAAAATACTTGTCAGCCGATGGGGGTCTTTTTTGACCCCAGTGGTTTCCTCATTATTGGCCTTATTCTTATGAATTTCAAAAAAAAAAATAGTCCAAGGGCTTAAAAATATCTTTTTGCATCATTCCTCATATATTTTTTTATAAAAATCTGTGGTTTTTTCTCAGCGTTCTAAGTTATCTTACGAACAATCGTTATCGCGGGCGCTAATCACCTGATATGCGTTATCGCGTATTTATATAAACTAAAAAAGGTCCAAAAAACTATGATATAAGAATACCTTAATTATAAACATTGCATCACCCATATTAGAATAGATATTTAAGAAAATGTTGGTATTGGGGTCGCATTTCTTGAGCTTAGAAACGGAAAAGTTAAGGTTAAATTTCATAATTTTTAAAATACGTTTCATTTTCAAAATGCAATATATTTTCTTTAAAGATTTTATCCATAAACCGTACACCTATACACATGACCTTTTATGAAACCTTTGAGCGTCCCTTACCTCAGTGATCAACAAAATTGATTTACGTACTCATATATTTTATATGCGTAGGAAAACAAAAATGTTGTAAAAAAGTTTCATAAAATTCCAAACTAATTAACGTCAGAGTTTTGTTCTGTTTGATTATTTTATGCTTGTTCAAAAATTTTCATATTGTTTTACAAGTAAGATGGTTAAAAGAATGATTTGTTAGAAAGGTTGAAAATGTGCAAATACTTCCTGGAGCGATTTTGGGAGCTTAAAAACTTTTACGATTTTAGGTGCTAAAATAATAAAATACATAAAATACAAGTAAAATGTACGAATGATGATCTTATAATGAGAAGAAAGTTTTAAGCTGTAATATTTAGGATAATATTTTGTTTGCATGTACTCAATCGATAAAAGAAAAAAAGAAAATGGGTGTAGTAATTGCTTAATAAAATTTTGTCAAAAATGTACAAATACGCTTAGAGTCAAATTTAATTTTAAGTACTGACTGATTAATCATGTATTTTTGCGTGCAAAAATGGTTGAAAACTTTTTATTAGAATTTCCAACAATATTTTAGTTTTTGTTTTAAGATTACTACATAATGGTTATGATTTCGACAACTGATTGTGTGCTTTTCATTGTCATCAAGTAAAAAAAGATAATGCTAATGTACTAAACGGCATGTTTGATGGATCATTAATCACTTTAAATAACTATGACAATCTCCACCGATCTTTTCCTATTGCGTTTTCTCGATTGATCAATGTCACAAATAAAAAAATATATTTAAGCCATTACAATGCATTGGAAAACATTTTTATTTAAATATGCTTTCATAGCGACATTAAAAATAAAATTCAAGAAAATAAATTTTGATGTATGTGTTGCTGAATGAAATAAACATATATTTATTCTTTAATATACTATACTATATTCTCCCATATTCATTGTTTCAAAGCTGCTCTAAAAATCATATAATGATTTCATATTGCACATTTTTGCAATATAATATTTTTTGCGTATAGACTGCTTGAATATGTGACACAGCGAAATATTCTTCGTATCTAAGATTTTTTATAGACACAATCTGCTATTTTTAAAAAACTGTACAGTGAACATGTGTTCTAAATGCTTTAGACTACTACCGAGAAACTTTAAAAACTGAAAAAATAGGCTAATGTGTTTTTGATTGATTATTCCATTTCAAAGATATTTTGACATATTTTATTTATGGTTTTCTGTATATTTCTCCAATTCAAACTTAAAAAAAAATAAACTTTCTCAGCGTAATTGAAATATTCTTTTATTATCAGAAATCTTTTATTATAACTGTTTGAATACAGTTGTTTTATGTTCAAAGATATTATTGTATCTCGCATGGTGAATGTATTCATTTTCATTAAATTGTATGTTGTAGATCACAAATAGTGCAGTGAAATAAAATTTCGTTAAAAAACTGCTAAATATATATTTATTTATTTTTATCATATTTTAATGTAATTTCACGAATAAAGAGGTAATCTATAAGCCACGGGCAAAGCCAGTTTTTATACTAAGTTTTTTTAAATTATAATAATTGTAATAATAATAAATGAAAAAAATACTCTAAATTGCAAAATCTTGTTTATAGAATAATAGCAGCATTTTGAAAAAATGTTTTTTTTTTATTTACCATATCCGCTCCCAATTTGGAGCATATGTACTCCTAATGGAGTCTATCTCAACAGAAGTGTTTCTACAAGAACTGCTTGTTACTCAGTTGCTCAACCTCATGACTAGTGGTTAGCTTATCGCTCTCGATATGCCCGTTCATAGAATAGAATGGGTAAGAGGGAGGAATTCAAGAAATTACATACATCCATGCCTTTGAACAGAAATTCATAAATCGATTGAAAAATCAATTTATAAAACTGCCCGTACTGGGATTTGAACCCGTGACCTCCGTAGTGATAGCCAACGACGTTGGCCACTCGACTAAGCAGGCGGAAATTGGTTTATACTTAAGACAAACTCAAAATTATATTTGTACAAGTGCAATACTGTTTCATCCAATGTAAACCATTTATTTATTGACAAAATAGAGAAAAAAAATGTTTTTTTACTTCCACTCAAACCATAGATTTTATATCAGCGATGAAGTATTTCCAATATCTGAATCAAATAATAAAGAATTTTAAGCATAAGATTAATGATCGATTCTTATACATATCGACTGCAAAAAGGCAAAAAATAGCTTTTGTTTTTATAACAACAACACAACGTTATGCATACTCAATCAAATGGATGTATTTTGCAAATGCTCTAGTAGATTTTAAATTTGGAAATAGAAAATTGGTGAAAATTACAACCAGGAAAAAGGACTTACACAAATGATTTTCTTCAAATTGTAACGCGTGTTTACCATTCTAGATAATCATTACCCGAAATCACACAGTTGCCATAAATATTTTAAAAATGACAGGCGGTCTCTATTGAAAGATGTATTTCTTTTGAGATTTACTTTTACTTTTTACTTTTAATTAGTACCCCTTCCTTAAAAAAGGAAAAAAAGCAACTTCTATTTTGTAATTTATAAGTAAAAAATTATCATTAATTTTTAGTTTATTCATAAGCCTTGCGATTAGGGTATCCAATCCCGGAGCCTTTTTCCAATCCCGAGATTTCGGGATTGATCCCCTTTTTTTCGGGATCCCGGGATTGGGGTTTCGGGATCCCGGGATTCGGGATCTTTTTACCGAGAAATTTGAAATCCTCAATTTGGTACTTTTTCCCAGAATCTCACAGAAACTCATTTTATTTTTTTTTAGCTCACCGAGGAATTTGAAATCTCCGATTTGGTATACTTTTTCCCAGAATCTCACGAAAACTCGTTTTTTTTTTTTTAGCTCACCGAGGAATTTGAAATCTTCAATTTGCCAATTTCGTGTAAATTTCGAGAATTTCGTAAATTTCCTCAAAATTTCTCAATCCCGAAATCCCGGGATCGCGGCCATCTCAATCCCGGAATTTCGGGATCAGAAAATTGAACGGGATCCCGAGATTGGATGCCCTACTTGCGATGTTTTGTATGCGGATGTTTCTTTAAAAAGCGGGACACTTGTCAAAAATGGTAACGCAATAGGTGGAGTAACAAAGTTATCAAATATAATGTTGTATTCAGTAAAAAGTAACTAACTTTTTTTATTTTATAAGTCAATTAAGACCAAAATTAAGTTTGTTCGTTATTAACTTTACCATAGTTTGACTGAGATGCTTCTCAACGAAGCAAAACACGTGCTAAAATTTGTAATTTAACCTGTGCAAGCTATTATATCCACTTTAATACCAAGCCGACACCGGTGTCCGGAACATATGCAAGCGAACACGGATGTTCAAGACATTTAAAAAAAAATCTTGGTATTCTAATATATTTTGATGAATATATGTAGTGTTATCTAAAATGATTCAATATAGGTTTTTAAAAGATCAAATTCGAGTGTATATTAGGCAAAATTATTTTCCTGAAAAACACGCAGTATCTCTGGGACATATAATATTAATGATTTATTTGCGCGATATGCAAGCGGTTGATTTGTAATATAATCATTCAATGTATCGAAATTTGTAGTTTGTCATTTGAGCAGCGCTTGGGAACATCTTGATAAACTAATACCTACGCCATAGAAAGCTTTCTGTGACGGTCGTATTGTTTTCATTACCAATATAGTACTGTGGGTGTTTCCTGTTGCTTACCTTGTTGTAATTACAGATAAACAATGTTTCAAATAATGGATAACATTTATTTATGCGTATATTTATTTTATACAGAAGTTGTTTACTGGTCTTACTCATTACTATGATATAAGTGAAAATATGATCTTAATATAGAATAGTTGAAAACATACTATAACTGTGAAGTATCTTTTTTTAAGCGAAAAGCGGCTAAATGCTCAGCCACTCTTATATTTAAGGTTCTAGCAGTTTTACCAATATAAAATTTGGGACAATCACTACACTGCAATCTATAAATCCCAGATTTGTTTTTATAATCTATAACATTATTTACTTTTTAACATTATTAACTTTATTATTTATCAATAATTTACCTAAAGAGTTCTTGCAATAGAACGGAATGGTCATTGATATTTTCGAAAAATCCCCATAATTATAACAAACCCACTTAATCCATTGAAAATTGTATACATTCAATTTTCGCTAATTTACATTTTAATAGCCTTATAACTTAGTGATCTACTTATATTTTTGTTTATAAACGATACAAACTGTTTACTACGCGTCAGTTTAAGTACATCCGTGCACTTGGAATGCCTGAAGATGCCGAAAGGCGAAACCCGGGTCGTTAGCGACAAAACTCATGGAAAAGTACAAAATTCAAACAATTCAAATTTGATATTGAAAGTCCATCAAGCACCCTCAGTCGAAATACTTAATTATACATTTGGTATTTTTGATTGAGCAATTACATAAATTGTATTGAGAATTGAAGTGAAAAGGTGATGATTAAAGTAAAAATAAGTTTTTTTTGTTAACACTGGACAAGTATTTCTGTCTAACATGAATTTTTTAAATCCTTGGTTGAACTTTTTGTGAATTTCATGAAGCATGATTAGTGTGTTTTAGTCGTATAGAATGTGAATTCTTAAATAGGCGAAGTATAATTTCATATTAAAAATGAACTTTCACAAACAACTAAATCTATTAAAAATAAAAGGAATTTTTTGAAGATATCGAAATAAGTGAATTAAGAATAGAAGAAAAAGTCGAATATCGTCTAATATGAAATATGTTTGATTATTTTAATGATTTGTGTGTGTATAATAAGTTTTATATTTATCAAACAATGATTGTCAATTACTTTGCAAAATTAATGCTTAATTTACAAAAAACACAGACGCAGGAATAGTTAATATTTACAAAACAAGTCATTACGAGTTGTAACGATATAATTTTTATTCTACAAAAAAGTTCTACAAGATATATTATAGAGTAAGATAGATACATTACAGTGATAGATAGATAGTTTACAGTTTAGGATAGATCAAAAATAAAAATAATACCAGAATAATCGGAGCTGTCCGGTCCAGTGACTCCGATTCCAGTGTGTCGTTGGTTTGACCTCGACAGCACCGAGTAGTCCCTGAAGCCCCTGCCCGCCGCTCCACGCTCCGCCGCCCCGCACCACCGCGCAATCGTTTCCTGAAAAGAAAAGCCTGCGTTTCTATTAATCGAGCCTTCATTGTACCGCCATTTAAAACCAGCTTAAATAAAACTAAATAACTAGGAATCTTGACTGGAAGAACGTCAATTTTAATAGTTAAATTATCCTTAAGCAATTCAGTTACTATTTATTCTGTATATCTTATTCTACGAAAAAAACATTTATTTTGAATAAATGTGGCTTTTGAATTAAAAAAACTATTTTGCATTTAAGTTATCAATACCAAAACGAGTTAAATGAACATTAAAACCAAACCAAAGCGACAGAAAAGAAAAGAAAAAATAATAAAAATATATTATTTTTACACTTTTTGAAATTAAAAAAATATACTGACACTACCGAAAAGTTTCCAAGATTAATATCAGGCCAAAAATTTAATAAAAAAATCTACTTGTTATTTTGTATATCAATCACATTTTTTAAAATATTTTCATTATAACACGAGCCTCTTTTTGCCTTCGTTATATTTTTTAATTACCTAAGAATTTCATTCAACTTTTTAATAAAATTGCCAGCTAACTTATTGGTTGCTGTTGTTGTTTTCAAAATAATATGGCAAGGAATGAATTCTTCTGCAGAAGTTTGACTTGATAAAGCAAATTGTGGTTAAGAATGAATTAATTTCGGTTTCTTGATTAGCATTTATAATTTTGAAAGTATAATATTTTAAAGGTTATTAAATTAATATTTTTACAACATAATGTATTTCATCTAACAATTTATTTATTTAGTCTAAAAATAAGTTTTAGTGGGTTCTTATAATTAATGTGTAGTAAATACCATAGACCTTAAGGATCTAGTTTATGTTGAAATAAACTGTATTTAAATTGAATTTCTTTTAATACATTCTTCTGTCAATTGTTATCGTATGTGGAGCTAAGATTTTTGCGTTCCAGAAGTACGATATGCCATAATTTTAATCATTTTTTCGCTCATTTTAGAAGAATATGTAGTTTTAAATATTGATTTTGTCAATGGTTATGTGATATATAGATAAAGTCATGTTTTACTTAGTGAAAAGGCATTATACAAAATAATAAATAAACACTCTTTTTAGTAAAAAATAATGTTTTATGGTTTTAAATAATTAATTTTACTAGAAATAAAAGAATTGTTTGATAGTTAATCCGACTTCACGGCGTATAGTTCTGACGATAGCGTGAATTAAAACAATTTTAGTAGAACTAAATATTACGATTTTTATGCCTTATTATAACTGATTTCACTAAACTTTATGATATATTTAAGCTTCGAGTTTCTATGGGGTGCATGCAAGTTTCAAAATTCATCTTATTTTAACCATTCGATACATTTCATACCAATAATGTATATCTGATATTTATTGTAATCTACAATGAACGCAACGCAATGTAAATATTACTCATTTTTTTTCGTCGCTTTGTACCCCGTCGCTTCTCGATTTTATTTTCGAAGTTTCAGTACTTGAGTGTTAAAGAATCCTACGAAATCGAATGAATGTTATTGTTCCTCTTAAAGAAGATAAATATTTAAATTGGTTGAGTCAGTAAATTTTAGTAAGTAAAATACCGTAATGGTCAATTAATTATTAATTACTAATTATGTGTTGGATTTACACATCTGTTTAGTCAAAATAGAAATAAATAGACGTCCATGATTTTTAGAATAGTTTTAGAGTGGCTGTGATGTTGTGATATGTTTCCACAAATTCAAAATTACATTAACTTATTTATATCTCTCCTGTATGTCAAACCAAGGGAGACAAAATCATAACAAAATATACAACCCGCCACAGAATGGAGGATGTATTTGCATTTTGTGTATGACTTGAAACAGAAGCAGTGCATTACAGTATTCAAATAATATGAAAACTGCAATGCTTTTTTATAGTGAACAAAGAGAGTTTAAGTATTTATTCAATTATTCATCACGGTGATTACTTAAAACCATTCGTATTGAACAGTCTACCTTGGCTCTAGACGAGATGCATTTCCAACTTTGGTTTAAAATTCATATCTACAAATTCAAATTAGGTTATGCATACACTGAGCATATTATTATTGGAACTATCTTACAAAACCTGACGTAAGTAAGAGGTAATCTGACGAGAATTGCTTGCTTTGGTATTTATGCGAATTTCTGAAGTACAGCTTAAATGATGTGCTTCATTTAGATAGAATGCATTGATATCCGAAACGAGGTATTTGAGCTATATGAAGCTCAATTGAAAGAACTCTGTATGATTTATTTCAATTAGAGGTAAGATAATCATTAATTTTCAATTTCATATTGATCGTTGGGTGAAATTTTTGTCAAAACTGAGTGAGATGTCACAATCAATTTTTTTGTGATGCTTTACCCGGTAAACAAGCCACAGTAAAAAAAAAACTTTTTTAACACTATGAAATAATTTAATTCCATAATATTCACTTAGTGCAGTGCAGCTCAACCTTTTTCGTTCCACGGCCCACTAAATCTAAAAAAAATAACCGCGGCCCTCCTCAATTGTCTTCGTAACTCGTTTTTTTTTTTAGCTCATCGACGAATTCGAAATCCTCGATTTCAAAATCAAATTTGAAAACAATAATCTGCGAACCCCCGAATTTTTTTTCATACTTTATCACAAAGAAAAATGAAAGAATGAACATTTTCGCGGACCCCAGGTTGAAAAGCCCTTTCTTAGTGCATCCATTGTTACGTTATTTTTCCAAAAAGCCACTTTGTGCCTTAACTCAAATTGAAAACAAATTTTGGTTTTTTTTTGGAAACTTTCAGATTACACAAAGAAAAAAAAGCTAAGAAAGTAGAACCAAAAAATGTATTTAAGACAACAAGCATAACGTTGCAATTACGAAAGAAACTAATCTAATACAAACAAGCTTATATCAGTCTGATCAAATTAAAAATAGACAAAAAACTAAATTATAACTAATCATTAAATAGTCTTATCTAATAAAACCATAAGAAAGAGTGTTAGCATCTAAAATACTCTTGATTGTAAAAAAAATATATTAAAATGACTTCCCAGTGACTATTACGTATTAATCAGGCAAAAAAATGGATTTATTGAACCTCTGCCGTAAAAATATAGCTGCACAATTGATTTGCGAGATTGCCATCAACATATACCGTAAAAGATTATTTACCAGAGTCAAATATCGAAGTGAATACAACAAATCATGATAAATACAATTAAAAATATCCATGCCTTGTTTGAGACTTATAGTACTGTCTTTTAATATAAAAATCCTTCAAAGTAAGAAATTATTCTTGTTGAAAGTTTTGTTCTTTTTCGTTAAAAACAGTCGGGGAGTAAAACAATTGTTTTGTATTAAGCATTCAAGTGCTCAAAAGATTTTTTCCTGTGTAACGGTATGCGTTTCCGTTGCTATTAAAAATGTAGTATTTTTTTTATTTATTGTGTAAAACCGGCAAATAAGTTCAGTCACTGAAGAAAGATGTTGCTCGAATGATTCAAAAACAAAAATTGAGATTATTTATTTGTAGCATGCTCATAGTCTTGGCTTGACGTAATATATATAATTTAAGAACATATCTTATTGAATTAAACACATCTGATTTTAGTATTTATAAAACAATTTCCGCAATTTTCTTTATCTGTGATACCTATCCACAACACTAAGTACCATTGCGTATTTCCTTATATAAAATATGGTTTTCTTACACTTCTTTATCTCTCTAGTGTGTTTGATATTTATTTTTTTGTATTCTGTTGGTTTTCACCATCAAAAATACATAGCCTTTGAAGCATGCCAACGACAAAAAAATTACTCCTGCATAATATTTTTTTGCACTGTATATGTATATACATATATTTGACAACTTCACAGTGACGGATTAAGCATTTGGGAGGCTCCAGGTGCAATATAATTTGGACCCCTTTTCTTCAGATATCAGGATTTCATAAAATATAATTTAATCTTTTTTGAGGCCCCTAAAGTTTGGAGGCCCGAAGCACGCGCCTCTTGCACTTATGAGGCAATACAATGCAACTTTATAATGTCATTCTGGTGTGCTTCAATTGAACCGTTCCTCGATATAGCAAAACAGAAAAAAACAATTACAATAAAATATATCGAACTTCAATGACAACTAAGAAGAATTTACCTACAGATTTTCATAAAATAGATCTTCCATTATATTTACAATTCAATATTTATTCAAATGATTTGTATTAAGCCGATATTAAAAAAACTCTATTTATAATGCAATATCATGATACGGATGGTGAAAAAACTGCTAAAATAAATATAACTATAAGAGTAATCATACGAGTATGCATCGATCGATTTAAAAATTAATACAATTATTTTACAATAACACAGTTTGAGTATGTTTGTGTGGAACTTACTTGACATACAACTAAGGTTATTTGAATAATCCAATAAAGCTATTTTACGATTGTGTGCTTTGTATTTATTATGTTTGAATAGGATATTCAATTTAATATCTGCAGAGCTAGCCTGCATTATATCGATGAATAAATTTGAGGTATCTGGAAACAACGACGGCAGTCTCTCATATTTTGTCGAAAGTGAGTTAGTTATTATATCATCGTCTAGA
Organism: Himalopsyche tibetana; assembly: GCA_030503985.1. Taxonomy (NCBI): domain Eukaryota; kingdom Metazoa; phylum Arthropoda; class Insecta; order Trichoptera; family Rhyacophilidae; genus Himalopsyche; species Himalopsyche tibetana. Next base: position 2,556,213 of record JAPJYX010000009.1, on the reverse strand, counting down.
GTTGGCAATTTTGTTAATACCTAGTAGCAAGTTTTTGTTCACAAACCTTCTCAACATGTAAATTTTTGAAAAATTAGAATAATGTTTGTAACAAAAGCGGCAGTTATTAAACAGACTTCACAAAACAATTTTTATGGATTTTATAAATAAAGCAAGATAATAAATACCTTTCCAAACTTTTTATCAATAAAAAATAAAAAAAACATTTTAATTGATTCGCCATTATTGAATGATTATAAAAACGGCCACCTTTGTTTCCCGATCCCTCATTATAAGATAAAGATAAGAATTTCAGATTGATATGGTTGCTTTAAGGCAGCCATATTCAACCTTTTCTTCCTCCGGGCCGCATTCAGATTATTGCTTCTCTACGCGGGCCGAAACATATTTATAGTAAACTGTAAATATAACACGTACTACATAACACATATAACTAATAAATATGTATGTATTATGACTATTTTATTTTATGTAGATATATACATATGTATACATTTATGTATTCATGTATTTTTCAAAGTAAAAAATAGCAGTGAACAACAAATAAAAAATACGTAAAAATGTATCCAAAATCTTAAATCGTTTACTTAAAAATTATTGTAAATTTTGATATTGTGTCAAACTTTTACTATCTTCGTCATTTAATATTTGGTGACTATAATTATTTTGGGCTGCACATGCAAACTGATTAGGCCGCAGGTTGAGTATGGCTGCATTAAAGTAACAAATATTTTACTTAGTACATTAAATACATTTTTTTTTTTGGATATCAAATTTATGGAGCTTTAAGTAACAGGGCGCGCAAGCGTCAAGGTTCTTCTAGTCTCCTTCATAGATAAAGTCTTTAAAAAATTGTAAATTGTATACCCTTACCATCGTTGCAGACGGAAGGGCGTGATCATTACAGAGATAAGAAGTTCACGGTAACTCCATATGCATTATTTTGCAATACAGTAAGTAGGAAATGCATTTTTCTTTTTATTTTAGTACATGTGAATATCCTTTTTTACATTTCAAAAGCGATAAATTTATAACTGAATTTCTTTCGTTATATAAATTTAAAATAATAAATAGATGTAAATCTAATTGTCATTAACTTAAACACAATAAGTCGATGGCTATTTGTTAAATATTTTATTCTTGAATATTGAAAAACTCTTATTTTAACTTTATGTTTTCCCATAGAAGTTATTTGGAGAAAATTGTTTACTATCTAGTAACAAAACCATGTTTTTCAAAAATTATAGGAAAACATCATGATGGGGTTAATTATTTAAAAAAAAATCTCAACGACACGGGTATCTATTATTTTGAATAAGAAACGAGACTACAAATCTCTTCAAAATGTAAATCTTTATTGTTCCAAAAAGTTACAAAAAGGTAATAGTATTCAGTCAATTGATCAATCTTGTAAAACGAAATATTTCCATTCATTTTTTTCAATATTACAACAAATAAGAAAACTTTAATTATAGCCATTTTGTGAACTTTCATAAAAACATTATTTTTTCAAATAAATATCTCGCTTTATTTATCTAGTTTTTGTAAACTTTGCACTCTATGTTAAAATGACGCTTTCAAAGGTTTTTACACCATGATTCAGTTTACATACTTGAAGTTTTGCTCATTTTCCAATGTAAATATTATTACAACAATTCAAGAAAGCTTTGAGATGATTATATTATTTTGAAATTATTTCACTAGTTTTTTTCATTTGTTACACACCGTTGCTAGCAATTTTAGTTTGCATTTAGGTATACTCAGAAAAAAATATATTTTAATATTTTATAAAAGAAATAGCTAAATGAAATATTTTTTAAGTCTCTTCATGGGTGAAAATTAGCTGGTTTTACACGTCAACGTAGCCTTAGACAGATTATATCGTCACCATACTGGTAAAAGTTAGAAAGTTACAAATAAACAGTTTTGAACAAACAACAAATAAATAAATTGAACTTCTAAGATAAAGCCTCTAGAATCAATGTTTTGTGTCGATCGATATGTATAATTATAATATCAAAACATACATAAAATTCTGTCGATCTGACTCCAATAAAATCAGGAATTAACAAGTAGCGACTTATTAATTTTCAACAATAAAAATAACCGATAAAAAATACTGCCCCAAATGAGTTAATCAAACAAAGAATCGATAACTCTTATTGTGTTCACTGTCAATGGTTGATGGAAAGGTATTATTTTTATTTAAAAAAAAAACATAAAAACGTTTGGACTAATTGCACTTCTATTTAATATGATCAGAAATAGTTTCGCTCATGACGAGCATTATCGATAAAAAAATACAATATCACACTGCACTTCATTCAAAATAAAAAAAAAACATTCAGGTAGTAAAACAAAATTAATATTGAAAAGAATTTACAAATGGTACAGCATGTGAATTAAATATAATTAAAATGTTTATAACTTGTAATACATAATATAATATCAATGAATAATGGAGACTAACGATAAATTCAAACTTTATTATAATTTTTCACAAAATATTTGATAATGCTACTCATGAGCAAAGCCTGTAATGATCATATTAAATAAATGTGGCATATTTATTTAAATTTCTAATTCAATAATAATTAGATAGAAAATGAGTTAACTGATTAAAATTTTACCTTTTTTAAGCAAACTATGCTGAAAATGAAAACATATTTTATTTTACAAAGCCTGTTATTAAAAGTATAAAATCCAAAAAGAACACATTTAAAAAATAATTCAATTTATTTTCTCGTAAGAATTTTAAAGTTTTGACCAAATCCACTTTCTTTGGATTCAAGCTCATAATTTTGGATGTATCTTTCTACTCGGTATATCGTAACAAATGAGTTCTCAAGAAGAAAAACTTGTCCCTCGATTTGTTAAAAATACAATACTATTATAAATAACTAACACAATGGAAAAACTGAGATATTATCATCCATATATAAAGTTGAATTTTCAATTAAAAATATGTCAGAAATTTACGATATATCGAGCCTATGTGGTGCATTTTTTAATTGATATGATTACAATAAAAGTTGATCCTCAAAATTGTTTAACATTCGAACCAATAAACAGTTCGATATGCAAATATACCATCTTCGTAATGAATGTCTTTAAAGTTTCAATTGTGTTAAAGCACATTCATTGTAAACGCTGTCGTTTGACTTCAATAAACATACGTGTCAATAAGACTGATTAGCTTTTAAGATAGAATAAACTCGAGAGTTTATCAAAAAAAAAATTACCACCAAAGGCGTTCTTACTAGATTTTGAAAAGCTTGTGAAAGGAAGTTGACTGTACATATATAAGATTCACTGTTACTAAACGGCGATGAAGTTTCTACTGTTTTTCCATAGATAGTAAAACAATATATATCTTAACAAAAATAAGAAGCCCAAAGGTGTGTATGAAAATAAAAACGTTAAGAGTTAGATATTTTTTTAAAAAAATAAAACGTAAAAATCAAATAAATTGAAGAAATTACGTAAAAAGTAAAGCGTTATTGTAACTGTAACCATAAATAAAGATTTTTAAAAAGTAAAATAAACTTATTTATTAAATATGTTATTTTACTGATTGTGTTGCAAATCATGACGCGTGTTTTGCCTTTTTGAGAAGCATTTTCAGACTTACAACCTTAAGGTTATTTGTTAGTAAAGTGCTTACTTTACTAACAAATAACCTTCTATTCTAATATTTAACGAATCAATTACATTTTGAGGTTTTTTTTTTCTACTGGAAGTTAGAAAGTTGTAAGATAAAAAATATAATATGTCACACAATCGGTGGAATAACATTGCTAAACAATTTAATATCATATTAAAAATGAATTTCTACAAATTTACCGCGGAATCACTTTTAGAATATTCATCTGTATTATTTAGAATATTATCAACGAATTGAAAATATATATTTCCTCTCGATATGATTTAAAGCTATTTTATGGTCCAATCTCTGAAATAAAAGTTTAACGTTTGTTGCGTTACAAAAAGTGAAGTAAAAAGTTTTGTTTTAAAGCTTGCTAAACAACTTTTAGTAGTTTCGATAAAAATAAGAAAAAGTAATATTTTACGATTTAGTGTATTCTGTGTATTATCAATTTTATATGCAAATATGTAAGTTTTCCGCTAACGCGTGACTAGATAAGTGAATTCGTTTTAAAGACAATTGAGAATCACAGGCTACTTATTTAAGGTAATTCAGAAATTTGTTTGGCATTTTTTAAAACTAAGGCTTTGACTAATATTTATATCATCTCTCTCTTCACATAAATCTACTGCTAAATTGTGTGTAAACCATTATGGCGGGGCTTCAAATGCTTCAAGTGCTTCAAATGGAAACAACGTAAGTCTTATACAGAGATTATTTTATATGCTATTTATTTATTATAATTAAGGATTTAGGGGAAGGTGGGCTGAAGGGGCTGGGTGAAATTTCAATATTAAATTTTAATAGTTCAAATTTTGTACACTCCAACATCTTTTATCGCTAACGACCCAGGTTTCGTGTTTCTGTATCTTTAAGCGCTCAAATGCAAGTTTATACTTGAATTGATATAATTTCCTCAATTTGAGTTCATTCGTACTTATGAAAGCCTGAAGATGTTGAAAGGCAAAACCCACATAATCGTGACAAAACGTGTGAGAGTGTTCAATATTTGGACGGTTCAAATTTCTTAACCCTCCAAGGACGAACGTCACCATATGGTCACAGTAAACATCGTTGTCTATTGATCCCACTATTCATCCTCCACAAAAAAATAAAACTTCAATATAATGTTCGTTTGCACGAACTGGACAATTTTACTGTTCAGTTTTGTCTCCTCTCTGTTGTGACTTCCCCAATAATATTGACTAACTATTTTCTAACGCCACCTGTGTGGTTGAGTGGTCAACGTCGTTGGCTTTGGCCACGGAGGTCACGGGCTCGAACCCCAGTACTGAGAGTTTTATAAATTGATTTATGAATTCCTGTTCGAAGGAATGGATGTATGTGATGTCTATAATTCTTCCCTACCACCCATCCTATCCAACAAACGGGGTGTATTGAGAGCGATTAGCTAACTACTAGTCCTGTCCTAACCTTATCCTTCTTTTCCTACTATTCACTTTGAGAAAAAATAGGTTGAGCGACTAACAGTTCTTGTAGAAAAACTTCTGTTGAGATACCTCCATTAGGAGGCCATATGCTCCACATTGGAAGTGTACATGGATTTTAAAAAATCCTAAACTATATTAAAGCTTCATTAATGGATTTAATTCTATAGACATACTATGTAAAGTAAATACTCTCGTCCAAGTAAAGCAACTGCAATTAATTCACGTTTAATACACACAAAGCAAGCGGTTAATTAAGTTTTAATATTTCACACTATTTATTAATTGCTCAAACAAATCAGAGTTATATTACCATAGTGGAAACAAACACCCACTTCACAAGCTTTGCTGCACAAATGTGTTAATTACTGACTACGTGGCGTAAAATTAAACAGAAGCTGTAACTTGCATTCATGTTTCAACCAATAAATACTATTCTCGCAGAAGCAAAACTTGTCAAACATTGTCATATTGGCATAGTGATTGCGACTTGAAGCATTACGCCATCGTATGCAAAATTATATTATTTTCACGGTTAGTGTGATCGACAGACAAGAGTTATTAATGGTAGAAGGATCAATTTATATTGCTACAAGCTTCATTATTCTGGCTTCTTTTATTCATTCAATATTTAAATTACCATTGTACCTAGTTGTTTTAAATAAACATCAACCAATATATAAAAATGAAACACAATTAATGTACTTATTAAAGAAAATCATGATAAAGACTGAACTGGTTTTGTTCATCGTTAAAAAAAATCAACTGACTTAAACATTCTTCAATATGTGTTTTAAATTAATATTTTTAACTAACTTTGATCATAAATACAAACTAATGTAGTGTAGAAAGAAGAAACGTTGAATATTGACTACAATTTTAGGACAACTATTTTGAATAACAATTTAGACTCAATTTGTTTCGTATCAGTGTACTGATGTTGAGTGTTTATAATTACTAACTTAAATTTTACTAAGTTATCAAATTTAAATTTCGAGGTTTTTCATCAATTCATGTATTTACTCAATTTAGGCCCTAATAAGTAAAGTGAGCTAAGTTGCAGCAAGGTTAAACTTTTAATATGAATTTTAAGTACAATCACGTCTTTTTCTTTGTGCGTTTGTGGATTGCATATTTTTATTTAGGGAGAAAACACTAGCAGCCAAAAATACTGCACTTAATTATTAGATTTAAATTATAATGTTTTAACTTTTTAAATTTTAACTGTTTTGGTGGAAAGGCATAACTTAAACTGGTTCTGGTTCATTAGAAAAAAATATTAAGAGTACATATTCGAGTAAAATAGTTTTCATAACATAACTTTTTTGAAGATCAAAGTAGATTTTGAACGTTTCCAAATAATTTATTTAAAAAAAAAACTATTTGTCTTATAAGAAAGACATAACACGTGCGTCTCTTCTTTAAAAAGCTTTTTGAGACTCTTTAAATAGTTAAAAATTAAAAAAAAATATATATAATATTTTTTTTCAAATTATGTCGAAATTTTCCGAGTGATAAAAAAAACTTAAAAGCTTAAAACATTGTCAAGCTATTTTACGCAACAATAAGGTTTTACGGTTGAATCCATAAAAGAAAACAGCCTTGAATTGTACACCACAATACATGTTACCATATTTTTAAACAGGTATTCGACAAATAATTTTTCGATTCCAAAAAACTAACACATTGTTGAGAAAAATAAAGGTTTCTGAAGTATTAAAATTTACAAAAAAAACTGTAAAATATATATTTTATAATATGAAATAATATTCCCAAAAATCCTTCGGGAGACGAACATAGGTATACTAACATTACATTTAGAAAAATTAGAATAAGCTTTCCACAGAAGAAAATAAAATAGAAATATTGTTTTGACTGAGCTAAAATTTGAGTATTATTGTGGTATTAAATATTTTTTCTGAAACAATAAACGATACAAAATATAATTTGATTATTTTGTAAAAGTACTTGTTGTGTTACAAGATGTGACACCTTTTCATCGCTTTTAAAAGCATCGTCATAATAAACTAAAAATTGAATCTAATTTTTTTGTTATAAATTACAAAATAATTAATTGTAAATTTATTTCAATACCAATTGTTTGTTACTCCCTATTAATTTATTTTGTTTTGTATAAATAAAACTGTAATATTGTATTTTTTTAGTTTTTTATGTTCTTTATAGGCGAAACCGGACCTGATTATTTTCAATAGATGTGGAATTAGTACAAATGAGTATTTTATTTTATAATACATTATTAGCCGTTATTACTTTTTTTAATTCAGTCATTTAAATTTTATCCAATAAATTCTAATGTATCAAATCAAATTACTGCATAACGATACAATAGAAACACTTTCCTGTAAAATGAGATTTGATTAGAGTGAAAATTGTATGTAACAAAGTGAGTAAGAGCCGTAAGTGACGTCTCGACGTTTTTGAGTTTCACCCTAAAATTAGTGTTTTACTGTTTTACTGTTTTTTTTTCCATCGTGTTGTGTTTCCAATTAAGAAGCATATGCCAATTTCCCGAAAAGTCCGTTGACCGGTAATTGCAATTAATTTTAACCAAAATAAAATTGGATTTAACGGCGATGTATTTATCGGATTAGTTTGTAATTTTCGTGACACGTGGAAGAATTCTAACATTTTTTCATGTGATTTTATTAATTTTCATTAAATATAACGTGGATTGAATATTTTTTTTAGATTTTGACATAATGGGGACTTATTGGTTTATGATTTTCAACACCATAATATTTCGTTTCTGTAGAAAGATGATTCTTTTTGACTATGATATGTTTCTTTGAAGCGTTACTATAGTATATAAAATAACGATAATAAAAACAACATTGTTTTTTTATGAAGCAATAATAACGCTTTTTGTCACAGGACCTGCTAGTGATGGTGGTCATTGACTGGCGTAGGAGGGTGGATGATCTAGTGAAGTGGAGGAGATTGATTGAGGCGGCCAATCTTGACCCGGACTGTAGCGCCAAGAACAATAAGTATAACGGGTGTTTAACTTTTTCGGTTTTAAGTTCAAGACATGCGACCCCAATACCCACATTTTCTTCAATATCTATTTTAATATGGGTGATATAATGTTTATAATTAAGGTATTCTTATATCATAGTTTTTTGGACCTTTTTTAGTTTATATAAATAAGCGATAACGCGATAAGGCGATAAGCACCCGCGATAACGATCGTTCGTAAGATAGCTGGGCTAAATTCAAGTAAGTTGTAATTTCATATGTGTGCTGAGAAGACGTCTTTTTTACGCCCTTAGACTATTTTTTTTTGAAATTCATAAGAATAAGGCCAATAATGAGGAAACCACCGGGGTCCCTAAACGACCCCCATCGGCAGAGAAGTATTTTTCTAGTCTCCGAGCCGCGAGAGTTAATTAGAACATATAAATTAGTGTGATTTTTTTTGTGTGTCGGCTCTTAGCTTCAATGACGTTACCGCAAAGATTCCACTGAGTATTTTATTTTTCTTATAGACCACCGGTTGGTGACGCTGTTTATAAATATAAATAAAAATACAATTTGATAAATATGCTCACATAATTTTTGTCATACCATAAACGTTGGGCTTTGTAACTGACATTTTTTCCCACTTAGTGTTATCTTCTACTTCCAGCCAGGTAATGAAAAAGTGTGCTCAGTCCGCATTTTTTTTTAATATGAGCATTTTGTTTCTTAAAATTTTCTTTTCGAGTGCTGACTGGGTACGAAGATGTAGCTATGAAACTGTTGTAAATTCTAGGGTCTCAAACTAAATTATTCGTAATGGAGATTTCCCTTCAGCATGATTCTAATCTATATTATAATGAAATTTGGCTCAGATAATATGAAGGCTGCGTAATATGTCATCTATATTTGAGATAACTTGGGTTTAATTATATACCGATTACTACCAAGAAACAATGAAATGGTTTGCGATAAATTTATTTAAGTCTGAGTTAAGTTAAGTTAAGGTCTGAATGGAATCTTTGGTGTGTCAGTGGCATTAACTTGACAATAACTTATTTCTTTTACTTGAAAGAAAAATATTTCAATAAGATGTTAAAAGGATTATACAAATCAAATTCTTTCGATGTTCTAAATTTTGTTTGTTAAGCGATATATTTAACAGTTTAAAAAAAAGCTTTTATTTACAATATTCAAAGACGTATTGTGTCAAAATTTATTAAGAAAAACTCTTTCTGCATATCGTAATAATCAATATTTTAATAATGTTAATTTTTTCATCGTCAAAATTAATCATCTCTAAAGCTCTGAAGATAAAGTAAATATAATGTATAAAGTGTATTTTTTTTAAATATATAACATCATTTTTAACTATGGCATCGTTGAGCTTTTAAAATATTATAAAATCAATATTGAATTTAACATGGTTCACATTAGAGATAAAACTATCGTAAGCTTTTAAAAACAAAGTTTGTATTACTGATTTCAAACTATAAACCTATTTTAAATATTTTTTAGACTGTTCGTAGCCAGATTAATAAGTCAGTACTTAAATATCAAAAATATTTATATTGAAATAAAACAATTTTTGTCAGAAAAAGTTCCAGGTAAAATAATAAACACAAAGCAAGCCAGTTTCAAGACATTACCGTATCATATTTTGAATAGTTATTTCGTGGAAAATACTTCTTGTTTAATTATTGTATAAAAATGCTTCCAAAATTTATCCTTTTTCTGGTAAGCTATATTTAAAATCAAATTATATTTCCAGGAACAACGAATTCACAAATAAATTGTTTCCAAACAAATTTTAATGAATTATATCAGTTAATTTAATACGCTTACAATTAAATTATTTTCGAATATTTCAATTTTCTACTTGAATAATAAAATTCTATGTTACAAATATTTACATCACAGACTTAATTTTAATTTTGACTAAAGCATAAAAAAACCTCAGTCGAGTAACTTAAACGTTTTTTTATTCCGGAATAATTAAAAAAATAAATTTCCCATACATCAGAGTGTAAAAATATACGCCTACAAAATGTCACTATGTAAGAGCATAATTTTGCTTACGTGTGCTAAAATTCTGCCATTATTTTTAAATATTAAATCGTGTTTAATTCTTAAATCACAATTTTGGACGTGGGTTTTTAGATTTTTGTCTGATTTTTTAACTGTTCATAATGGTGTGTTTGATGAGCTTACACAGTTGTTGAAAATGTTATATGAAAGCAATTGAAATTCTCTTTTTTGGAAAAATAACTTCATATTTGGTTTTTGCTTCTGCTTTTTAATCAACAGTATTTTATATTTAATATATCAAGTAAACTTGTGAATTGTTGGAAGAAGTGAAACAATGATTTTTTACATTATTTAAAACTGTATAAAAATGTATACTATATTGATATACAATGAACAGTTATTGTGTTTTGTAACAGTTATGTTATGATCTGATCCGTAAAATTAAATATTATATAAACAAAGTTTAAAAAAATATATTGTAGAACTTATTGACTTAAATAATCAATATGAATTAGAATGTTTTAAATGAAAAAAAAAATGACTAAAAGTTTAATATCAGATTTCGGGTCTACTGCTCAATGGTCAACGTCGTTGGCTTCCATATTGGAACTCACGGGCTTAAATCCCTGTCCAAACCGCATTTTATCAATCAATTTATCTATTTCTGTTCGAGGGCATGAATGTTTGTGACGTCAAAAAATTCTCTCCGACCTTTTTTTTCGAATTTTAAAATTATAAAGCTTAGCGATAGCAATTAGCTAGCTACTAGTCCTCTTTTAACCCTATTATATCTATCTTTTCTTTCTTTAAAAAGAAGAGAGGTTGGACAACTGAGCAAGATAAATCCATTTTTTCGCCTTCGAGTGTTTTTAATAAGACTACTAAAATAAATTTGTTTGATTCTGTCACATATTCCGGGGTAAAATAAATTGATTTTGTTTACTTAATTATCACCAATTTAACAACTACACTTCTATAACTTTTGTCAATTATAAGATTAATGTATTTTATATACATTTAACTAACATAAATTGGGTTTAATTAATTAATAAAATGCCATTCTACTTTTCATTTATATAATTTCTTGAAAACCATACTTCTATATACCAAAATCGTACGCATAATCAAAAGCACATTGTGCATAAATCGAACATCTTATTCTACAAGCAATGCCAAAGTTTTTTGCTTACTTGCCATATAAAGTAAAACAAAATCTCGATTCTCAAATTATTCAAAGCTAACAAATTCATGAATGCATCTGGTTTGTGAACAAAAAAGTTCACTTCAATGACTAAGATTTCATTTCTCAGTTGTCTAATATTATACATAGGATAGAATTACTCACGATTCACATATTTTTTGCCGTCAAATAAAAAAAAGTCTTTGTGTACATATTATAGTTTATGAATTTTGAAATGGAAAAAGTTTACTTTGTGAAAAATATATATATTTTTTAACACGGCGATAAAAGCCTATAAAATTTGAAAAAGTTTTATTAAATCATTTAATTTTTAAACATTTTTTTTAAATCAACGAAATTAATATCAGTTTGAATGAAATCTTTACCAAAATGCTTTATTTTAATTTTAAAATAAATGTATTATTTTATCTAGTCTCATTGTGCATATGAGTTATTATTATTATTTTTGGTTTTTTAGTCAAGACGTCCTTTAAATTTATGAATAAATACATTTGCATTTTCGTAACAGTTTACTTATATTTCTTAATATCAAGTTAATAGGTACTACTAAAATAAAATAAAGATATATTTTTTTCTTACAATAAAAATATTGTATCTCTATCAATCATAATATTGACAGAACTGAATTTGAAAGTCTGCAAGTCTCATTTAAATCACAAGATAAATCTATTTTTATTTATCACGGTGGCAGAGAAAACATTAAATCAGTTGTTAATACAATATTTCGGTTTTAACTTTCGTTAAGTATAAATAATATAAGGTATATGTATATTGGCAGGTTCTATGGCGCAGTGGTTAGCATTGTGAGCTTCCATGTTAGATCTCACGGGCTCGATTTCTAATACGAATATCATTTTTTCGATCGATTTCTGTTGTAAAAAGGCTCCGGGATTGGATACCCTACTTCCAGCCCTATGGTAACTGGACTTAGCGAGAGCAATAACCTTACTACTATTTGTTTCCTAGTCATATCTTTCTATCCTTACTATTTTGTTTGAAAAGGAGAGATTGAGCGACTAAGTAAAAAACAGTTTTCGTAGAAAAACTTTTGTTGATATACCTCCAGTAGGAGGTCATACGCTTTTCATTGGGATCTGACATGGGTAAAAAAATATTGTTAATGAAATACAATATTTTCGTCCATAAAAAAATCTGGAGTATTTACATTATATTAAAATGAGTATAATATCATCTTTGATATAGTAGGTTTTAAGATGCAATATTTTTATACATGAAAATATGGGCTATTTTTAGTCCATCTCAGTACTTAACTCATTTTTTAACAAAATCAGAGATATAATATTTTGACTTTGAGTCATTTTTTTAAATAGCCAATTTGTCGCAGTAGTTGATCGAATAACTAGTGTATATTTAAAGCAATTGGATAACGGTTGTTAATATATATATGTAATTAGAATCAATATCTACTGAAACCTGGAAATTTTGTGATGACTTTAATAAAAGACTCTTTTTAAGAAAAAAACGTTGATTTCACAATCAGTGAAATAACAGAGATATCAAGTGAAAAAAATATATGGTGTAATAAAATTGGAGTGTGCAGGTGTTAATTATATTTTAAATCATCACGAGTAAAACTATACAGAAATTCTCTCTTTCTGTATAGTTTCAAAATGAATTCTATCAATATCCTATGAACAATTTGTTAGTAATGAATAAATATTAATCCTCAAATGTTCATTAACTTATTAAAAGATTTAATAAATTTTAAAGAGCCGTCTTCATTTTTTCACTCAAAATTAAAACAAATTTTAATTACAAGGCATCTTAAAACTTTTTGACATCAAAACTAATAAGATTGACAAATAATCACTTCACTATTATTATAAAAACACAAAACCTATATCCGAGTTATTAAAAGACATTTTATTTAATAATGTGTAGTTCACAATTCATTATAATGTATAAATTTTATCATAAAAGCATTGTATCCTCTTGTTTTTAAATCCGTTAACTAAAGGTACGAAAATGTCAAAGGTAACAAAACGCGATGTAAGGATTTTCTTTTCCATTACTCTGCATCATTGTAACATTTTTACTCCTGAAGTAAAACAAACTAAACGAACGACAGTGTGCTATGTTACATATAGCTGATGATTTATAGGACAGAAAGAGATACAAGATAAACCCTCTTATGTGATATCGATGGCCATACGTTGACAACACGTAACCGAAATTTGTTCAATTTTACAGGAGAGCCAAAAAACTGTATAAATAAATAAGTATTGGGAAATAAATGAAAATGAAAGAGATTTTGGAGTAAAATAATTATTATGTTTATTTAAAATAATTTGTTGACACAATATTATTTAAATAAACTTTATATTAACAAGAATGTTTGATACGAGTTAACAATTTTAATTTCGTTTCTTCTATTATGATGATACGAGGAAACAATTCCAAGACAAGTTTTGATCAATTCAATGCACCTGAATTAACTTTGTCATATAATAATAGAAAAATTACACATAATTGTATCATATTTTTTTTATTTCCGTTACTCTTCAATACAAAATTTTGCAGTAAACATGTTGGAATTTTTTCTCACCTATTTTCAAATAGTAGGAAAACGATGTAGCTCTTCTACTATTTTCTGGCAGTTTGGTGGGCTTTTTTTTCTATTACGTGTTTCCAACTTTAGAACAATTTCAATGAAAAATATTTTTTGTAAATTACGAGATGCCAATATTTTATAGAGCTTGAAAAAACAAAAAAAAATGATATGCATAACTCATTTTATGAAAAAATGTCGGTTACGTGTTGCCAACGTATGAACATCGATATGATATTATTTTGTTAAATATTTCCAAGAGCATCGAAAGCAAAGCTATACAATTTGTACACATACGTATATAAGATCAAGTTACTCAGAGACCGTCGCATTGAAAGTGATTAGACGTGAAAAAAATACTGTCGGTGATTTCTTCATTTCAAATAACAAATGTAAGATGATAAAAACTTTAAGGCTATAAACAATTGTGGATTTTAAGAGATAAGCAATGTTTCATGAAGCCATTTAGGAAGCAATATTTTTTTACAAGAAAATGAAGCGTTATATGACATAACAAATAACCGAGATGTTTCTTGGGAATTTACCTCTCCTTAAAATAGTAAAAATAAGATTAGAAAAATTCTTGAAACTTATTTATCGTAGAATAATATAATGAAATTTAAGAAGCTCTGTATATAAATAATGTTGGAAACGATTTTAATGAAGGGAATCGAATATTTGTTTATGATTTTTATCTTGAATTTTGTATTTTCCATGAAGCGCAAAAAATGTTTTTATATTTATGGAAATTGGTTTATTTTAAATGTGTTAATAGAAATTATCTTAACTGATTTAATAAAATTGTTTTAAATGACGAATGTTTTCATATTTTTTATTATACAGATTTTTTACAGTATATTTACTTTATCGTTACAATTAATATACCACAGCGACGAGAGACTTTTTGTAGTACAATTATTATTCTTCATTCTTAAAATTGTGTTTAAAGTTTATTTCAGTTTTTTTAGTAAAAATAAAAGGTGTAATTCAACTGAAAGGTTCAATTTATTTTGTATAAATAGCACTGTTAAATTAAATTTCTTATCAGTTGGCAATGCTCGCAATAAGCGAAACCGGTCCTGACCTTTTTTTTAAGTGGAATGAAGTACCAAGGAATATTGTGTTTTTATTAATAGAGTGCCTTTCCGCCAAGTATTGTCAGTGAACACCGTAAAAGTAATTTAAAATGTCTCTAACATTAAAGGCAACGTTTTAGTATAGGTTGTTCTATACAGGTTCACAAATATATATATGTGTAGATGCTTAAACTATTTACAGATGAAATCAAAGCATTTTTTTTCGTATGTGTATGAAATGTAGAAAAGATCATAAATCTTTCACTGATACTCAAGAAGCTTACATCAAGTGAATAGCGTCGATGAAATATTTTTTACGCCTGTAAAAGACGGTTCATGAGTACTTTTATAAAGCTCCTGCGCGACAGAAAATTTGCATATCAATGATTTTCTCTTATCAGTCTAGTGAATGTACATAAAAGTATAACGATACTAACATTTTATTTTTATTTATCAAAGTACTACACAGATATTTGAAAGCTCTTTTTTGATAGTCAAATTGAAAGTCTGTATTTTGGAGATATTTCTAAAAAAATAGAAAATAAAAATGTTGATTTAATATATCATTTAAGCCATCATAAATGATGTATCGTAATTATTCGTTTTATGTAATGATGTATACAGCTTTATAAAGTAATTTGGTTGGTAACACACTCTATTCAATTATGTCTTCCTTTTCAGTGATTTCAATTTTTAAAAAGTTAGTTCAATGGTTTTTTAATCCATGTCCGCTCCCAATGTAAAACATGGCCTTCTAAAAGAGGTATTACAACATAAGTTTTTCTACGAGGACTGTTTGTTACTCAGTCGCTCAACCTCTCTTTGTCAAAGAGCGTAGTAGAGATCGAAAGATAAAGCTACGACAGGACTAGTGGTTAACGAATCGCTCTCGCTACGCCTAGTTATTAAAGGATCAAAAAGTCCTGGGTTTTAAAACGGGTTTTGTTCACTTCTTTAAGGGCCAGCAACATGACGGACATATTTTTAAGTAGGGTAAAACCTACTATTATTGGCCATACTCAATTACTGGCCACATGCAGATAAAATCTAGTCTTATAATATATGACAACAACTTTTTTACGTGCTAACTTATTTAAAAAAACTCACCAAGTGTTCTTTCATTGGAAAAAACACAAAACTGTTATATATGATATTGTAAAGTAGCCTTAAAACCACATTTCATTTGACAGTGAAAGCGTTATCGTGAAATACGTGGGATTTCTTGTAAATATCGCAAGAATTTCACTCATGTTCAAAGGTGTGTAAAACATTTGTTAGAACATCAAATACAATGATTATTGAATAAGCGTGTCTGTCGTTAATGTAATAATAACAATTATTCTAAATGCATTCAAAATGTATTTTTTAAGATGTTTTTATGATGGTGGCCAACAACTGATTCCAAAAATAAGTAGATTTTCTATTATTGGCCAGCCTGGTCTATATTATAAACTGTATCCAATTTTCTTACTTATACAATGTTTACTGACATTATTAATCATATTTATATTTATAAGACTTCTTCGACATTCGGCAGGTAAATATTGGTGTTCTGGTCATTGATTATTACGATTCATTACTAAAATTATTTATTAATTCAACACCTAATGATGATGATGATGAACATGGAGCATAAAATCTCAATAACGAAGTATTTCTCTATTCTTTATCAAATATTTTATATTTTGAAATTAAATTTCATCCAGCTCCATTTAATTAAAAAATATGTTTTTCTCACTGAACACAATAAATTCTATGTATATCGTTAAAGTGTAATATGTCTACTAAAATAACGTTCAAATTGCAGTAAGCATTTAACTACACATAAATACCAATGTGTGATTATAACATTACACAAATAGTCATTATTTTATTTTGAATTAGCGTTTTAATGTATTTTTGAAGTGGCCAATAATTGTAGTTTTTGATGGCCAATAATTGTAGATTCCTGCCTTTTTTTGTTTTTTTTTTAAATAATGTAAAATATATATTTTAGATGTTATTATTATTGATAATTATAAACAAATAGACAATTTATCACATATTTTTTTTTGATTCCACCTTTTTAATGTTATGTGTCTACAGCACATGAACAAAGATGAAATAGTCCTTAAGTGGCCAATAATTGTATTTTTTTCCCTACCATAGCGGAAGTGTTATTAAGGATGACTGGATAGTATTTATTAAGAATGCATTTGGTTCATTTTTATTACAAAGAAGGATACATGTGACTTACGCACGTGATTTATAAGATAAAGAAACCATATTTGGGCGAAACAATGAGCAAAAACTTTTATTTCTAAAAACTTATACCTCGCTTAGAAGGTATGAGTCACCAGTTCCAAGGGCCGTTCGACTAATCAACGCATTACCTAGAGAAGTGGACATTTTTGGTGATGATATTTGTGAACTGTTTGATAAATTTTTCTTTTGTATTTCTTGATTTTTTATGTTGAATTTGATGTACTGTGTATTTTTATTTTATATTTTGTCTTATTATATTTTTCAAGTGCGTGGCGAATTGGCGTCAGCTGTTATGTCATGTACTGTAATTTTAATTTTTAACAATAAATAAATAAAATAAATAAATATTTAAGAAAAGTGTTTTAATTATAACAAAACAACCACTGGCACGAGTAAATATTACAAAATGTACTTTGTGCGTTTAATAATATTAATAAATTATTGTTGGTATAGCAGCATTAATTTTTGGGTGCGTTGTTTTCCAAGCAAATTAATATTTGATTAAAACCAAAGGCTTATGACGGCACTGAGTGTTAAGGTTCGTTTTTTTCATAATATTTTTGCTTATGATTATCTTTTGCCATTATTATTTTTTTAATACGCTTTGTACGCTATCAATTCATTAAATTAAAAACTTAAGCTTAATAAATCATGTATTATGTACTTTTGAATAATGTATTCTTTTATTTAGTTTTGCCGTATTGTTGTTCCTGGTCAGATATATATTATTGAAAATAAAATTTAGAAATTTCTCACAGAATGTTTTGATTGTGGCGTATAATTTTTATACAAACTGAACAAAAACTGCAATAGAATCAAACTACTTTTAAACTGTGAGTAACAAGCTGTCTTTGTACAACTCCGCGTATTGAAAACATTAATAAATGTTATGTATATAAAGAGTGTTATTCGTTGATTTTGAAAATTCTTCAACAAAAGAAAAGCTTGCAATCGTAAAACATTTTTAATACAAAGTTTTAGTTACAGAGCAGTATACTGTGTTAAGTACTCATTTGATTTATAACCCTCGTCAAAGAAGAAACATTTGTTGTAAATTAAATAACATTTCAACGTGACGTTGTGGATATGTATATTTTATCAATTGGATTAAAATCTTTGATATATCCGCTCTCAAAATACTTATATTTCAATTTGATTAGGTTTTCAAACAATTGGTATTCCGTCTAGGAATGATCAACTATTCCACCAATTTCGACGGCAAGTAAGGAAAAATTCATTATTAAAATAGGACGGGTGTCGAATATATTGAAGCGGTCGGGGTTTTTTCTCGTCTTAAATAAGTCAACAAATAAATCATTTTAGATTAAGAATTATAAATTGTTTTAAAAAAAATTGACACATATCTGACGTGTCGATAAGTAAAGTACATATAAATTGTGTTTTATTGTAATTAGTATTTTTGCAGTCAACTAAATGTATATCCAATGTTGGGCTTATTCAGCGTTCGTCACTACCAAGATATTAATCACTTTTAGGGTGGTCACTGTCAAAACTTGGTGGAAAGACATTATATTAATAAAAACTCAATATTTCTTTGTACTTCATTCCTTTTTTATTAAATAAGTCAGGACCGGTTTTGCTTATTGTAGAATATTTTAAATAATGGATACGTTTCAAGAAAAGAACCGTACATAGAAAAAAGAACATTCACGTTTAAAATATTTTCTAATCTTTTCTTGAGTTTTTTTTATCTTGAAAAAATGTCAATTTTCATAATAAATATTCACTTTTTTGGGCGATAAACTCAAGAAGTAGAAGCATTTTAAATGTGAATATTTCTTTTTCTGTTAACGATTTTTTTCGTTTACGGCTTTGTCCATGTACGATTTTATCCGTATACGGCTTAATCTGTGTCTAGTTTTGTCCACGTCAAGTTTATTCTTGTCCACGTGTTCTCCGTTGACCACATCAAAAAAAATAATATGGAGTCAAGGGATGATATGATTTTTAAGTTTTTTCACTAATTCTAATAATTTTTCACGCTATACGTCAGGCTGAATCCACTACGATTACGAATGAGGGAGTTATATAAATTATAAGCTGGGGCATTAAGATATGACAATACAGGACGAATTGGGATTGAAGGTTTGTGAAGTTTTGGTAATCCGAACAATTAGATCTGATCGTTACATTACAATTGTTATTAATTCTTTGAATTAGTTCTATTGTTTGTAATCAGACCTTAAATTGAAACTCATTCTCTAATAAAAACGCCTTTCATAAATTACCTAGAGTCTTTTTGTGCTGGTGTTTTCTCTAAAAAATCTAAAATGTAGTGTATTATCGATATAAAAAGGCCTAAAAATATATCCATGTAAGTTTATCTTAGTTGGAAATAGCAGCAAATGTCATGTTTATATTAAACATGCTATATGAATCGAATTGCTACTTTCGTTTTCACGCTGTACTACATAATATCTATGACATGTCATGAAACATGTACCTAGATTACCCCAATGCTCAATATTTACATGTCGCTAGCTCCATTTCTGAGAAAAACTTTATGAAAAAGCTCGTGCCGTTTAATGTTCAAATAAAAGTAATATGGTACATAACTGAAAAATAAAAAAAAGCATTATTTTTTTTAAAACAATATACGATTAAGGTTGTTGCTGTCAATCCTTCGTAGAAAGGCATTTTATTAAAAAGAATTCTCATCGAGTTGATCTCGAATGATTTTTAACATTACATTTTTGACGCATTTAAATTAGCTGTAATGAAAAATATTATTCTAAAAATCATTAAAAAAAATAAATATATATTCCTGTTTTGTATCTTAATACAAAAGCTCAAATTTATTTATATATGAACATCGTCAAATACCTATAGTCAATATTCATATATAATATGTATATGAAATAAGGCAATTTTACTGTTATTCATCAAACAAGCTTGTTACTTCCAATTTATTAAAATTAAATTAAATCGAAAAAGAGGCTTAATTGAAATGTATGTTTTTTTTATAAAATACATTTTTTTTCAAACGTGCTTTCGTTAGCGCTCATTTCTGAGTCTTAATTTCAACAAACCGTGTAAAGTGGTATCAAGCAAAAGTGATGCAAATCACAGGTTTATAATATTATGTTAATACATTTGTATAATTATTTTTGTTTATGAAAAGCTTAACACCAACGTAACAACTTTTCATGAGTATTCTTAACAGACATAAATTTATTCGTATGACCGAATAATATGATATATAATTTTGTCATAATATTTTTAAAGTATAAAACTAACTTCTATCTGGAATTAATTTCTTGCTTAAATTCTTAAATTTAAAACGCAAATATCAAGATTAAAAATGCATTATCAAATCTAATGCAAATCTAAAAGTAAATCTAAAATAGGCAATGGTCTACAAAACGATGTTGTATGCTTAAAATAAAATGCAGAAATTTAGATGGTTAAGAAAAAATATACACACAATAATTAGTGACATTTTTATTCAATAGAAATAAGCTAGCCTTGTAATCTATTACGTTCACCACTACTCAGTGAAATTTACGAGCTTTTAAGTGAGCTGCTGAAAATGGCAGAAACCAAACAGAAAATGTATTGAAATATTATTAATTTACGTGAAATGAAAATTTGGAATACCTTAAAAGCTTCTCTAAACTTGTTCGACATGATGTGATAGAGTACAGGATTGACGGTGGTGGACATGTAGTACAGCACTCCAGAAACGTACGTCATGATAGCGTATATTGTATGCATTGTTGGTGAAGATGCCTGGTGGTTATCACTAGTTCCATATATAGCCACTAGTCTCTGGGCATGGAAAGGTGCCCAGCAAATGAAGAATGCAACCACCACTGCAACTGTAAAAAAGAAGACATATTATTATATTACACTAGCAAGCGTTGCAATGCCACTCAAAGAAAAAAAGTGCTTGTGTTTTAACTTTGTTTATTAAAGTACATGTTTTTTTTTTCTGTCTCTTTGACGATTGACGTTTGCCTCCGATCGTCTATGATACGGCACACGCGCCACTTACTGTAAGCTTATTGTAATATAACCTTCGCGCAAGTGCAAGCAAACGTTGTCAAATAAACTGTATGGCAGACATACAAACATTGATTTTTATATATAATACCTACTGTAAGTTAATTTGACTATAACTATAACCTTTCCGGAAGTGCAAGCAAAAAGTTTGTCAAAGTTTTTTTGCAATCGGATGAGCGGTGCGGCAATGCTTAAAGTACGAAAAAACATTCATTTTTATATGTTAGATAATTATTTGAGTTTGTTATTGCCACTATCAGATAAGTAAGTTGTTACGGAGCCAATTAAAAAAGCATTCTTACCAAAAATATGTTTTGCTTTAAAAAAATGTGAGTATTAAAGAGTATTATAACTTCCCAAATGTAGGGTCATATTGCGCAGCGGTTAGCGTTATGGGCTACGGTGAAAGACTTCACATGTTTGAGTCCCAGTACGAGCAGCATTTTTTTCGACTTTTGTTCGAAGCAATGTATAAAAATTTCCCTTCCACCCTTTCCAATCCTTCAATAACTGGGTGTAGTGAGAGTGATTAGTTAACCACTAGTCCTGCCCTAGCTTTTTCCATCTACCTCTACTACTTTCTTAGAATAAGAAAGGTTGAGCGACTGAGTAACAAACAGCTCTCGTAAAAAAACTTTTGTTGAAATACCTCCATTTTAAGGCCATATGCGCCACATTGAGAGCGGACATGGATTTTTACCCTAAGTATTCTTATTCACTAAATAAATGGAATAAAATAAAAGCTACTTAAAGCTAAAACAAAAAAGGAAATTTAATACTCAAAATAATTGTTTTGCGTAAATATATATATACTCAATTCTCTTTGAATTCTAAAACAAAGATCATCATATTTCTACAGCTCTTTCTGCAAGACAGCAATCTAATCAAAAATTATAATATACATTTCTACCCGGGGCATTGCAACTTTGATTACTCTTTTTCACATATTCGTAAACATTTTCTTGTATGTATATATTTTAATATTTATTTATTTTATTATTAAAAAGGGAATCGAATTTTCAGTATAAAAAATAAATTTAATGTTTTTTCAGAATGTTGCAATTTCTATCTTGGTTCAACTAGGGAGTCCAATCTCGTAGCTTTTATGTTATCTCGGGATTCACAAAATTTCAAAAATATCATTTACCGCAGTTTAATAATATTTTTTTTACATACTTATTTTTATTTTAGTAACTGCTATGATGAATTACCGAGTTTTTTTTAATGTTGCAATTATCACAATTATGACCATGTTTTAAAAATAAAAACACCACATGAAAACATGGGTAGCTTACCACTTTAAAATACAGCAAATCGATTCAACGTGCAAAAAAAAATATTTTGTTCAAGCATAATATATTTTGCTATTAATTTCAATATAAGTGTCTTCTTCTGCATTAAGTTTGAGAGATCCGTATTGAATTTCATTAAAATAATATTATTCTTATACGAGGATCCAGTTTCAAAACCTACCTAAAGACCATTTTTTAAATTTTTATGCCAACTTGTTCTCTATTTCAATATCAATAAATTTTCAATTTCAGAACCTCTCTAAATACAGAGAAAACGCAATACAAAATGTAATCAAATCCCAATTTACAAAAGCCCACAGCAGTTTGCCAACAAATTTGGTTGATTTAGGTAGGTTTTGAAACTAAGGCGCTCATATCTTTATAATATATGTACTTTAAAATATTCAAAAACTTTACCCTTAATAATATAAAATTTCGACTGAAGGTGCTTGGAGAAATTTGAATCATTCAAATTATGCACTTCAGTACATAATTTGATATATTTTTTTATATAATTGTTTTACTTTAATGATTTTCCCTTCTCGTTTTCTGTGTACATTTTTTTTTTAAATTTTAGTAATTGTTACTTAATGTGTTGTTGAAGTTTGTTGAAAACGGAAATGGAAAGTGACAATTCAATATAAGCTTAATAACCGAGTCGCAGAGAAGGCTTAGGAAATAGCAAAGATAATAGATAACTTCCGGATTATTCCAAAAGCTAGCACGATGACGAATAATGTAAACGTTTGAGATACAGAAACTAAAAATACATTATTCTTTGCTTACGTAAAATATTTTTATAATAGCCATTGCTAATCAATAGTGAAATGTTTAATTTTTAAGAGATATTAAAACAATTTTTTTGTACGGAAAGTAATCAGTATTATTTTAAGTCGTTCGAGATCTACGCGAGGAAAATAATTGACATCACAAGCACTCACATGTAAGGTATCAATTTTTATTATAAAAAACTTCATTTAAAATTATCTTTACCGGTAATTAAGCCCAGACACACCCGATAGGTAGTGAAAGCTCTAACCAACTAGACCACAGCGGGCAACGAACACTATCACATAATATAAGATTATTTTGTATTACTGACTGCTCATTTAAAGAAATTTACTTACGTGAGATAAATTTCTGCTAAAATTGCATCTTACTTAAAATTATTTGGTACTTTTACAAACATATCAACAAAAAAATATTGATTTGAAAAAAAGTAATACGATAAAAAAATTCCACAATGTGAAATTTTTGAATTTTATTTAAAATATATAGGTATATGAGAGTTAATTCATTTTGATATGATTAGTCAATTGATATTATATAATTATATTGTGAAATTCATTGCACGTGTCACGTTCTCATCTCCATTTTTAATACCTACGGTCCACTAATACACATAATATTATAAGCAGTGTTGGTGAAAAGAAAATTAAATACAATTTGAATATTTTATAGCCAATTTTGACAATAGGTCTTTTCAATTCGGTTTCTTTTATTTTGTAAGTAAACAGGTTTCAACTTTCTAAAAATCTCATTTTACAGATAATTGAATATTGCACACAGCTATACTTGGGTAATTTTTTAGATAAATTTTTGGCACTATGTGTTGCATTTTAAAGGTAAGACCGCGTAGTATTTAAATTTCTAATGTAAAGTCTGCATCATTTTGTGAACATACAAGTTTAAGAAAAAGATAAATCGTGAACATTCAAAATGAACCTTTGTATAAAGTTGAAAAACGAATTGTGGTCAGTGTACAATAAGTAATTTTTAAATACTGCGATGAAAGAAGAGTTTACCGAAATGGTTCGTTTATCGGGGAACAATTATTTAAATTTATTTATTTGACTTTACCATTAATTTTTTCAGAATTATTTTATTAAAGTTCTATGCATTCTTGCCACAACTTTTTCTTTTTCATAATAAACTAAAAATTTACAATATACAACTTCGATCAAAAGTATCAAATTTTAACTGACGACCAACATTTTATTTTGTTAATTGGTATGGATGTATATAATTCATTTGATGTGGAATTTACGTAGATCTGTGTCTTTTACTTACTTCTTGATTTTTTCTTTCACTCAACAACTCGTTTTTTCTTTTTAACTATAAAATATTCTTGTTAGCATAAAGTTGATATAAAATGATAAAGTATACTATTATTTGAGTATTTTAATAAATTTTGAATGTTTCATTGCTGTATTTCAAACTATTATTCATTTAAAAATGGTGGTTTTTGATGACACATATGTCCTTTTTTATTTAAGTTATCTTAAACTAAGCGATTTTCTATAGTCCCTAAAAATATTCACTATTCTTCTCTGGTTATCGAAATAACTTACTTAACAGTATGCGTAAATACTAATGAAAATTTATTTTTTCATTATAAAATATTAAGTAAGTTTAAAGACCAAGAAAATATGCTTACGACATTCTTATTTCGCTTAAAAAAAACAGATTTAATTTTGAAAGGAAGAGTGTGGAAAATAATTGACCAAAAGAGCATCGCGCTTAAAAATCAATATATATAATACAAAATAAAAGAATATTTAGTCTTAGTATTGAAATTCTACCTTGGTCATTTGGATATTTGCAACGTGAAAGATTTTTTTAAATTAACATATTATTGTGAGTGTCGTAGCAAAGTAACGTAGAGGAGGCGGCACTTTTTTGCAGAAAGAATTTTCAAATAGAAAATAGAATGTGTCAGACGTAATAAACAAAAAAAAAAATGATAAAATACAGAATCAATGCTAGCTATATTCCCTTCATCAAATCTTTCTTTCGTTTTATTTATGTTTTGTGACTTGTTGACAACATAAACTTTTTTTAAAGATTTTTTGGGTATATATATTTTTTTTTTTGCCGCCTGTGTGGTTGAGAGGTCAACGTCGTTGGATTCGGTTACGGAGGTCATGGGTTTGAATCCCAGTACGGATAATTTTATAAATTGATTTTTCAGTCGATTTATGAATTTCTGTTTGAAGGCATGGATGTGTGTGATATTTTGAATTTCCTCCTCCCATCTATCCTATCCTATAAATGGGGGGTGTCGAGGGCGATTAGCTAAGCACTTCTTTTGTGCTGGCCTTATCCTTCTATTCCTACTCTCTTTGGAAAAAGAGAGGTTGAGCAACTGAATATACGTAGTTTGTTTTCACACACACATAGTTTTACTAGAAACACTTATATTGAGATAAACTCCATTACGAGTCCATACGCTCTACATTAAGGGTGGAAATGATAAAATATATATATTTGAATCATTTTGTTATAATAACTCAAACTTAATAAAATTGATAATAAGTAAACATTTGTTTTACGTATTATAAAAAAATACATCACCTGCTGCTAAATTTTTTAGTTCGTAGCTTAAAACTGCCCCCAATCTACCACTATTGTAAATTACATTTTTTTTATAAAATTGAAAGAGAGGTGCCGAAATCAAATTCCTCATCTGGTGGCTTAACCTTTTGCATAGTATAGCTTATATATCATATTAAGGAAAATAATAAATTATTTAAAAATACGAATGAATATTTGACTATTTTGAGACTTTAAATTAAGCTTATTTTGGTTTCGGTAAGTATATTGATATATTACATTATATATAATTTAACTATTTTTCGAAACGTAAGTGCAGTAAAGATAAACAAGGCTTTCGGAGCAGTGGCGGATTACTCTATAATAAAATAAGGCGTGTGCTTGGTGCCTCCGAATCTTAAGGGTCTCAAAAATAGCTTAGACTATGTAACACATATACTCTTTGTGCAATTTTTTTACTAGAAGTTTTTTGGCGTTTTAATGTTATCCAAAAAACAAGGCCTCAAAATTTTATTGCGCCTGGGACTTTCCATAAGCTTAATCCGGCACTGTTTCGAAGATTTATAAGTAATTTTAAATGTATATTAAAAACGAAACTTCAAGCAATTGTTAGAAATATCTTAATATTACATAAAAACATTAAAATAATTATCGTAATTTAAATAAATACATTCTATCAAATTAATAAGTTGCACGTAAAAATACACATAATTACCCTTTGATAATTCTTTAAAGGAATACTACCCCACCAAATTTCTTTAAGGAATGTTATCGTTTCACTCTCTTGAAGCTCGAAGATATTTTTCAAGCTTAAAGCATTTTTCTCTTCTTCGGCGCCGAGTTAATAATCCTGAAATTCTCATGACTGTTAATTTACATGCTTCCAATTTATTTTTACGTGGGCGTAAAAACTTATTCCTCGCTTAGGAGGTATGAGTCACCAGTTCCAAGTTCGATTGATCAACGCATTGCCTAGAGAATTTGACATTTTCAGTGATGGTATTTGTGAACTGTTTGATAAATTTTACTATTATATTTCTTGATTTTTTATGTTGAATTTGATGTACTGTGTAGTTTTATTTTTTATTTTGTCTTCTTACATTATTCAAGTGCATGGCGAATTGACGTCAGCTGTTATGTCATGTACTGTAATTTTAATTTTTAACAATAAATAAACATAGTCTGATTCGTTAGATTAATCTTGTTTGAAGTGAACTTTCATATTTGTTTTAGTTGTATAGGTAAATTAGGATCAAGACTTCGAGGACGTACTGAGTGTAGCAGCTTAATGCATGATTACAAATAATTCTGAGCAGATTAATTTATTCAACTAAAATTTACAGAGTCAAAGTATAACTCAATATGTCTGGCAAGTTGATTTTGAAGGACTTTACCCATGAGCATTCCAGCAAGGTTATTAATTACTTATTAGTTTCTATGGAATCGCTTTGAGATGTTTATTCGAATATTTAATCTCAATAAAGAACAATATATGGCATTACAAAAATTCAAAAGGGTCAAACGCAAAGAATTTTTTTTTAAGGTGTTTACTGTCAATACTTGGTGGAAAGGCATTATAATAAAAATAATAAAAGATTTTTATTACTTTTTCCACATAAAATTTATTAGATCAGGACCGGTTTCGCCCATCGCGAGCATTATCAACTGATAAGAAAAATATATATAAACAGTGATATTTATACAAATTTAAATTGAAATAAAAAGGTGTAAGCAACAAGAAAAACACCAAATCATCATTAGGATATTTACTTTAGTAATGTAGTGTTTCACTTTGTGTAAAAATTTCCCAAATTTTAATTGTGTTTATAATTGATATCGTTTGCCACTAAGATTTATTATTCTTTGATGATGATTTTTTAATTGTTATGGGTGTTAAGCATTTTAATTTTGTGTAATTATAATGTAATTTGCTAATCCTTTAAATTGTTAATAGTTGCTTACACCTTTTTATTTCAATTTAAATTTGTATAAATATCACTGTTTATATATTTTTCTTATCAGTTGATAATGCTCGCGATGAGTGAAGCCGGTCCTGATCTAATAAATTTTATGTGGAAAAAGTACTAAAAATCTTTTATTATTTTTATTGCAAAGAAAACAATTTACAACGTTAGCCATTTTGAGAAAAACTTAAAAATCAAAAAAAGCATATCTTATTAATTGTATTTATTTGTGCTTTACTTTCCATTAGAATACTGTGATTCACAATGAATTCGTAAAATGTGATTAGCAAAAATGTTGTCACGTGACTTTTTTGTATTCGAAGAGGCGCGCGCTTAGAGGATTGGCTAGTGAAATATCATCTTAAAATAATTTTTAGTTCTATGATTCTGCATTCATAGATTGATACCTTTGCTTTTAGCCCCTTCAATTATTGTATTTCAGTGTATACAGATATTATATTTACACATATTGTAAATATTTTTTTTGACTAATGAAAAAAATATGATTATATTAAGAAGCCAAGTAAAAAAGTGATTCTTAAATTGTAAGTTTTAAATTTACATTAATACCAGGACACATAAAGCATTATTCACATTTATGGTAATATGTGTATTGACTGCACTAAGTTTATTTTCTGCAAAAGTTCAACGGAAAGGATCACGGAATAACTATATTCTCACAGAAATATATATAGTTTTCATGTTGTTTTAATAAAATAAAAATGGCAATACAACTAATGCCAATGTGCCAAATTCGATACGAGAAAAATTCGATGATAATTTATTGTAAGTCATTTGAGATCAACTCTATATTTATTTATAAAGGTCAGAACCAATTTCGCATCATCAGTTGAAAATTTCCGTGATTAAAGAAACTTCTCCAGATCTTTTCAAAAAAATTGTGAATAATTAACAGTGAACACCTTAAATATGTGAATAATTCTACATTTTTTTAAAAATACGTCAACTCAAAGCATATCCTCCAAAAATCTACATGAACTCCTCGACAGAATTTGTTATATAAGAATTGCTTCTGTTTTTCTGGTATTTAGTTTATCAACTTCTCTGTTTAAATAAATAAGGAATAAAAGGATGCACTAGAGGTTTGCCAATTACGTTCGTAAAGTTTGAAGATACTTGGCAACTGAAAAGAACGATGTTGGCAACAAAAAGTTGAGTTTAAATAAAAAGAACTCTTAGTCAAATTTAGCATCAAAAAATATTTCTTGGAACTATACTTCCGTATTACTCATAAAATATTTTACCAAAACAATCTTCCAAGAATTGCCATATCTTTTTCATTATAACCGTTAGCTAAAATTGTATTTTACTGTATCTTATTAACCACTGTATTCTACTGAAGAGATGATACTTATCATCGACTAATCACATAATGTTCCCCTTAGCGAAAATTGCTTATGTATAACTCTTGATTGGGTATTTGTGGTAGTTAAGAACGTGAACTGAAGGACAAAAACAAAATACTCGTGGCTAGAATGGCAAATACAGTAATAATTAATTACGCTTTGCCTCGCTTCACCTTGGATAATTTAGTAATCTGTTTCAATTTAAGCCCACGAAAGACAAATAAATACATTAATGAGCTGAATATCCTCGCCAGAGAACTGTAATGGGACAACAAAAATAATAGATGTTATTTTTTTTCAAGAAAGATTCCTATTACTTTAATAATGTCAGTGCTTTGGTTTGGATATCTGTTTTAAAGAGAAAAATCTTGAAAACGTTTTAAAATATAGCGCAATAGCATCTCAATAGTAGATTTTTGACTGATGTCCCATTATAGCTTTCAGGCAACGATATGTGTCTTGTTCTTTTTTGAAAAGTCCTTGTTTAAATGTCAGCATTAACATCAATTCCTTTGCTGAGGTTTTAGCTATTATTCCTTTAAAAGATCGTTCATAGTTTATTTGTTTATTAATCGTATTGGCTAACTAATTGAAGAACTAGTTCAAGTCACATTTTTTCGATTTTTTCATTCTGAAGTGGTTATTCCTAATGTTTTTAGTAAAAAGAATTTTAATATCTTTACAAACAGAAATAGATTTTTCTATTGAACTAAATCATTTCAAACGTCCGTGTAAAACTATTACAAGGTAATAAATGATCTTCAAAAGAAATATTAAAATATGAACACCCATGTGATTAAATTTGTCGGATCCATGGCGCAGCGGTCAACGTCGTTGGTTTCCATACCGAATCTCAAGGGCTTGGGTTTTAGAGCAAAGTTTTTTTTTTCAATTGATTTATCTACTTCTGAACTGTTTACCACAAAAATCTCACTCAATACAAAAACCTGATCCCAATTTATATTATAAATATATCGACTGTGGAAATAAAAAAGGACGTAACCCTCAGTTTTTCCAAAACAGCTTTTTTCGATAATCACGATGTATAGAATATGAAAATCCCAAATTAGTATCCAAATTTAACTTTTAAGTTTGAAAAAAAGAAAGGCATGTGAAAATTGCAACCAGGAAAAATGACATAAAAAAGTAATTGATTAAATTAATATTAGGCAAAATCAATAAAAAAACCAGTTTATCAGTCACCGTGTACGGGTTATGTATATTTCATAATTTGCTGTTAGCCTAAAATCATCAAAAAACGTTTTTTGTGGCTACTGTAAAATTTGATATGTGTGGGTTACGTCCTTTTTCCTTTCCACAGTCGATATATATTAATAAAAACTACAAACATAAAGCTCAACATTTTATTCTATCGCCAATTTCTTCTACTCGGCTAATTCTTTATGCGTGTTAATAAAATATAAATCATAAATGTTAAATTGAACTACAGGAAGGTAAGTTTTATTTGATTCCATGTTGGCTGATGCGTTCATGGCATGTTCAACATTTTGTATCAAGCTTGAACATTTTCTACACTATTGGTTTGTAATATTGCTGTGTATCGTATCACATGTATCTACGAGCTTTGACATGCATAATACATCAAACGTTAAAATGAATTGAATTTATGATTTGCAATATTTCATAAAACTGCTGCGATGAACAAACGTGATCATATTCAGTTTCTTGGCAATTTAAATATTAAAGTAAATGGTCATTCTAAGTATTGGCGTAAAATCATTTACTAAGGTAATGCAAGTTTTAAAAATAAAAAACAGCCCGCTGATAGTGTTAGACCAGCTTTTTATTGTAAAAACTAACTAGGCAAATTATTAGTTAACAATAAAGATAGAATACATTACTTAAAAAAATCCTGAATTTATAAACTGCAATGCTTTTGTTGCACAAATTTCTATGTCGGAAAAACAAAAAGAACTTTAAAAACTAGACTTTCAGAACACATAGCCGCCTTTAAATTAAAAAAGACACGTCTACTTTTGCCAACCACTTGATTTTAGACAACCACGTGGTTAATGAGCAAACTGGGATTAAAATGTTGCACATAAACACAGACGAGCATAAATTGTTTTTCCAGAAAATTTTAGAAATGAACAGGCACAGTTGAATAGTTTACCAGTTTTGAATGAGCAGGCGAATCTGCCAAGTTCCCCACTCTTGTACCCTATATGTAACTAAATATAATCATAAATTAAAAAAAATGGATATAATTATTGAAATTGTTTACCATTCAAATCTGTAAGCATTCCCACAGGTTAATCCATTTTGCCAGCAATGTTAGTGGCAAAACTTGTGTGAATGAATGTACATAATTTTAACGATTCAAAGTTTATATTGAAATTCCACCTTAAACTATTCGTTTTAATTTTAAATATAAAATTCTTATTCCTTAAGTTAAGTAACAATTGATAACTTTACAGAATAAAACAAATTGAATTGATTTTTTTTCAAAAATATAAAATAACCATTTTTTCCGTTATGTTATTAATAAAGACTAATTGTTTTTTTAATTCGGTAGGGAGTATAAGAAAATGGTTTGAATATGCTGCTTATTAATTTACTTTCAAAATGTATTGTTGACCTCGAAAAATTACTTAAATTTATTTTGATGTTGGTGTAATTGTAAGTGAGGTAATGAAAATATGGATGTCTCAATCAAGATACGTGATGATTAAAATTGGAAATAGCTGGTTTTAATTATTCGGGCTAACTAAAATCACCTATTTCACTCAATGTCAAAAGCCTTTCAATGTATAACGTTCGAGTGGAAATATTGGTAAAGCGTCAATATGTCGACAACCAATACCAAAGTAATACGTGACATCTTATTGGCTGAGATGTATTAACTTGTAGCCAATGAGTATTTCGTTATATTGAGAAACACAATAGCATAAATGGGTCGCGCGATATTTCGAAAAGAGTAACTTTAATAATTGAAAAAAATATATTGGGAGAATAATATTAACATAGTATAAAGTTTCAATATTTTTTTAGTATAATTAACTGGTGATCTTTTCTAAAATGCCATTATAAAGTTTTGAAAAAATTTGACAAACTTCACTTGAAAAAATAAAACTAATATATCGACAATAGGGTATCCGATCCCAGAGCCTTTTTCCAATCCCGGGATTTCGAGATTGATTTATTTTGAATCCCGGGATCCCGGGGTTGAGATTTTCTCACCGAGGAATTTAAAATCCTCAATTTGCTATACTTTTTCCCGGAATCTCACGGAAACTCGTTTTTTTTTTTAGCTCACCGAGGAATTTGAAATCTTGAATTTGTTAATTTCGTGTAAATTTACGGAATTTCCTCAAAATTTCTCAATCCCGAAATCCCGGGATCGCGGCCATCTCAATCCCGGAATTTCGGGATCAGAAAATTGAACGGGATCCCGGGATTGGATGCCCTAATCGACAACCTACGTCAAAGTAAAACGTGACGCCCAATTGGACGCCAAAAGCGTGGCTTCAATAATTGCAAAAATTATACTACCGGGAAAAAATATCAAAGTATAAAGTTTTAAAATTTTTAGTATTAATAACTGGTGATCTTTTTGAAATGGAGTTATTAAATTTTGAGAACATTTGAAAAATAAAACCAATGTCTCCACTCCATGAAAAAAAGAATTTTCTACTCATTTAATATATACATATGAATATTTGTTTGTTCGTACTTTACGCGTTGCTACACCACTCATCCGATTGCAATAAAACTTTGACAAACTTTTTGCTTGTACTTCCGGGATAGTTATAGGCATAGTAAAATTAACTTACAGTAGTTCTTATGTATAAAAATCAATGTTTGTAAGTCTGTCATATAGTTCATTTTGACAACGTATGCTTGCACTTGCGCGTATGTTAAAGTACAATTAACTTACAGTAAGTGGCGCGTGTGTCGTACCATAGACAATCGGTAGCAAGCTTCAAACACCAAACAGACAGAAAAAGAAAACACTGACGTTTGCCGGGGACCGGTTAGTGTAAATAAATAAGCAAAGCTGTTACGTGTATTAAATGCTTTAAAGTGAAAAAAATCTCATAATAACTTCATTTTCGACTAGATTCTAAAAAGCTTGAAGCGTCGCTTGCGTCAAAGTGGCGTTTCCTTTATTCTAATTTTCTCAACTTTAACAACAAGCGAAAAAACGTCAAGCTAATTCTACAAAGGTAAGGCTGTACTTTATGCTTAACGCAAGGAGCAAACCTACTCTCAAAAGCAAGCTGCTCCTCTTCACAGCAGTTACTCTACCAATCATGGTGTACGCTGCTCCAATATGGACTTATCTCACCATAAACATATGAAGACTCTGCAGACTGTCCAAAATAAATCACTGAGACAGATATGTAACGCCCCGTGGTACATACGTAACTCGCTGCTTTACAGATAATTGAAAATACCTTAATTTAATATACATAAATAGTTTACCTACATGTACTAAAATAATATGTATTAATATTTTTATCGTGATTTTCATTTCGCTCTACCTCTGTTCTATTTTTATTCTCAAACAACACATCAAAACTTATTCTCTGTAACGAATCTATTGCAAACATTAAAAAAGTAGCTGTTCATATTATATTCACAAATTAATCAACTAAGTTTTATGAAAATTTCAGAAAACTTACTTAAAGTATGCGTAGGTATTGTTTAAGCTACTATTCCTCTTCTACTAATTCTTTCAGAATAGTTTGAGCATTGATCAGTCATAGAGTAGTTGAAATTGAATTTAGCCCGTGGACAATTTAATTATTATATAAATTTATCCTAATAAATACATTTCGAAATAAAGCATATTAGACACAAAGTCTTTAATGTGCCTTCTGGAATCATATTTAAACGGATTTTGTATTATAAAAGACATTGTTTTTGAAATTATTTTAAAAGTTAATTTATTTAAACATTTTTTGAATTATTTTGAAGCTAATTTTTTTTTTAGTAAATATTTTTTTAATGCGCTTTATTTTGATTACAGATAAGTTAATATATGTGCTTTATATTTTATAGATAAGAAAGCGGAAAAACCATCCCCTTATTACATCCAAAATAAAAAAATGACGGTGAAACTGGCTTGAGCTTGTGCTAAAAATGTCACATTAAAGTCTGTTTTCTAACTGTATTTTCTACCAACTAGATGACTCATGAAGTCATAGAAAGTCACTGATGACCATCCATAGAATGTACTCAACGGAGCTGCTGGCGGAGAATAGAGAATCTTGGAAAAACCATGTGTTTACCATTTGCTTCGTATAGGTATCAGATATGGGAAAAAAACATATCAAATTAAATAATACCTAACACTTTTATAATGTACGCACTTATAATATCTAATGAAACTATAAACAAAAAAAAATAATTACGGAGCTTTAGTAAAACATTAGAACCACTGGTATACGATATAGTGTAAGATTTAAGTAATCTAAATGTGTAAATGTCTCAAAGCTTTGAGAAGCTACCATAGTCAAAGTCCTAATTTCACATCATATTACCACATCAAAGTACTTACTGGCAAGAGTGAAACATACTAACTAAATTGCAGGTAGGGAATCCAATCCCGAGCCAAAATTTTGATCCCGGGATTTCGGGATTAGAATTTTTCGATCCCGGGATCAGTACATTTTTTAAGAAATAAAAATTGATAATATTGGTGAAAAATAAATTACAAAAATTATCATATATTATATTACCAGCTGTAAGCTGCCAATAGGTAACCAAAAAGCTCTCTTAATCTCAGCTATTCGCGATTTAGAGGTAAGTGAGTGGATTTTTCAATTACTCGTAAAAAATATGCGAAATAATTATTACACTAACTTAATATGCATACAATATGTAAAAATACGAAATATAACTTAAAATGATTAATGTCGATAGCTGAAAACAGCAATTACCTACTTCAGACTGCAAGAATAAAGATTTCTTAAATTGTCGTCTACACGCATTTTTTTTAAAAAACCATGTCCGCCCCAAATGTGGAACATATGGGCTCCTAATGAAGTTTATCTCAAAAGAAGTGTTTCTACGAGAACTGCTTGTTACTCAGTTTCTCAACCTCTCTTTTTACAAAGAGAGTAGGGATAGAAGGATAGAGCTAGGACAGGATTAGTGGTAAGTTAGTCGCTCTTGATACGCCCCGTTTATAGGATAGGATGGGTGAGGGGGAATTCAAGACATCACATACATCCATGCTTTTGAACAGAAATTAATAAATCGATTGAAAAATCAATTTATAAAACTGTCCGTACCGGGATTTGAGCCCTGGCCCTCCGTAGCCGAAGCCAACAACGTTGACCACTCGACCATATAGGTGGCAAAATACATACATACATTATTAATAATTTTATTGGAGTCAATAGAAGTAATTTAAATATTATAATATTCCCACAGTACCTGAGCATCGAATGTTTCGCCATTTAGTCAAAGGTTTCGGATTACGGTACAAAATTAATGTTTATGAACTATAAATTACGAAAAAAAAGCACTGCCGTTGATATCTGGTAACATTCATTGATGTAGAGAACAAAGCGAAAAATAAATTTAAAAATTATTGAAATTTGAAGCTTAATAATAACAAACAATGAATATTGTCGACAAATACAGTACACATGCGTACAATGTGTTGAAGAAAATTAAATATTATTGGCATCAAGTTACCTTTTCGGCTGCGACTCTTTCTTATCGCAAAGATAAAGTCTTAATAATAAAATTGGGTATTTTTTATTGCATATGCGTGCACTGCCGTCTTGAAAACCAATACGTTTCTGTTTTAAAACCAATCCCGAATGTTTCGGGATCATTTCTTATAATCCCGGTATTGAAATGTATCGAAAATTGTACGGGATCCCGGGATTGAATTCCCTAATTGCAGGTCAAATGTCATTGTAAATCAACATCAAAATGACATTGTAAAGTTTACAATGTCATTTTGCCACTTGAAAGTCGCAATATTACTTTCAAACTGAAAACTTTGTCATTCCATTGTTTGTGTCACTATTTGTTTGACATGTGTTTGTCTATTAAAAAGCATATTCAGCTGAACCTTATGTCTGCAAATGCTTGTCAAAGAGATGGAATACAGTAAAATAAAAATCATATTCCGAATAATTTTTAAATTATCTTTATCTCTAAACTATCTTAAAAAATCGGGACTTTACAGCAAAGTGATGTAAATAGATTTTTTGTGTGGGTCGAAATTTTGATCGTTTTGTATCAAATTTAGTTATAAATATAATCATTCTAATTTAGGTTAAAAAAATATCAAAAGCTCAACTTACACAAAACTTTTGTCTCTTTTAGCCACTCTCCCGTAAAGTACCGATATTGAAAAAACAACTCTTTAATTAGGTTTAATTGCATTTTTTTTTCAATTATCTTTCAAGTTTAAGCAGTGGGCTGAAGTAACCCAAAAAGATCTTTAACGCTTTCAAATTCTCTTCCGTAATGAATAAGGCAGCTTAAAACCGATACACGTGTTTTGCCGTTGAAAATATTAAGCACGAGACAGTTCACAAAGTCAGACTCTCGACAGCACCGACTTTGAAACATAGATTACTCGGCTGGACTAGGATTTGGGATAAATGTAACGTTCCCGTAATCCCCGAATCTGCTTAATACCGAATCCGGGCTTTTAAGATTAACGTAAAAAAACTAAGTTCTTGCCAATTTACTACGGTACATTTTAATAATAAAACAATTCTTGACAATGTATTTCAGTTTTAAATATACATACTTTTGTTTAGTATTTAAATGCCAAATAAATAAATTATGGTCTTAATCTCTTGCATATTTTGTAGCAGTTGAACAAAGGAACAGACTTCAGAATAGAGGTTTTTCCATTCTTTCGTAAAAAAATAGTTGCAATCATTTCTCTTTTAGGGCGGGAAAAGAAGTTTTAAGATTTTAATTTTAGGTCTTGGACACATTGTTTTTGACCTCCACTCGAATGTATCTCAAGCAACTGAGGTATAAGAATAAAAAAATCTTTCACCTTAGTCATTAGCTGTAACATCAGTTATTTTGTGTATTAAAGATATGTAAAAATATCAAATTATAATAAATAATATATTCCGGGATTCTGGGATTGAATGATTGTAAATCCCGAAATCACAAAAAGGTCCGGGATTGGATTCTTTAGTCTGAACTTTTTACTCTATATGTCGGCAACGAAATAACATTATTTTTTCATAGAAATTTCGAAGAATATGTGATCAAGCTTTTATCAAAAGCATGAACATAATTAAAGTGTTGAATAAATCAAGTTTCTTAAACAAGCAGTGCAATAAAAAGACAGACATTATAATAATTAAATAGATAAATCATTAAACCAAAAGCTAGCTAAATAACTAAACAAAAATCAGGAATTATTTAAAACAGTTTTCTTTGATTCCTGTCACGAAAACAATTCTTTTATGTTAATTTTTTAAAGGTCGTTTGTTTCAAAACAAAGTATTTAAAATGTTCAACTTAAATAAAACCTGAAGCGAACTTTAATTTACTTTACAAGTAAAATTTAATGGTATGTTTTTAATTCTTAATTTTATTATTTATCTATTACGAATGTGCCTAAAATACATTAAATAAAGGGTGAGTGTAAAGGTTATGATTTTTATAAATAAGAGCAATTGTTCGGTCATTTTTTTAAAAGCA
The DNA here is from genome assembly GCA_030503985.1 of Himalopsyche tibetana. Classification (NCBI taxonomy): domain Eukaryota; kingdom Metazoa; phylum Arthropoda; class Insecta; order Trichoptera; family Rhyacophilidae; genus Himalopsyche; species Himalopsyche tibetana. The sequence goes on along the minus strand of JAPJYX010000009.1, from coordinate 2,518,385 downwards.
TTTTTCAAATTGATAAAATTCAACTAACTAGAAATATAAAACATATTAAATGATTGAGGAATTGAGGAACGCACACGATGTGACTAAAAAACGTCATGCTAATGCTACAAAAGCAAGATTGAACTAAATGTTTAACCTTTTGAAGACTGCGTTATTTTTATGAAATAAGTTCTATTTTTCTTACACTTTGTACTATTGCTAAACAAAAAAATATAAATAATGTCCTACAAATCAATTAAGAAATAACATTTATTATTATTTCAACAAGTAAATATCTTTTTAAATTATAAAACGTATAGTTAAAATTTTTTTGGAAACTAATTTATTAATACTTTTTAATAAATCTCTGAAAGATATTACTTTACATATAGCCCTAAATCTTTTTCCCTTTAATGTGTGTGCATGATAAAATCTACTGACGTCGATTCCAGGAAGGAAAATTTATATTATATGCCTACCGATATGTTTAAAATATAAACTTTTTTTCAAAATTATTTTGTTTATTTGCTTCAGATATTAAAAATCATTTGACTGACAAAATTACGGGTACATATGTTTTAGGCCCTTATTTATTTGAAAAAATAATAACAACACAACATTTGGACGCACATTTGCGGCTATGTCTCTCAAAGAGTTAATGCGAAGAGCGAACATACTCTGAAAAACAAACTCATCTATAAAGCAATAGCTCCAGCAATCATGGTGTACTCTACTCTAGTATGAGCTTATACTTACCGCAGGCATCTTAAGTCTCTCCGGATTGTACAAAATAAATCACTGTGACAGAAATGTAAGAATATTTGGTATGTTCGCAACTTACTGCTCCATAGAGACTTACAACTATGTTATTATTCGTAAGTTTCTTTAATTAATAAGTTTCTTTAATTATTTAATTAATTAATTTTACAACGAGGTGAGTATCATAACTTAACAATCTAGTAATTTCATAATCAGGACGAAACAATAGCAATACATTGTTTTAGATCGAGAGAGTAGTTTTTCTTAACGACCATTCATAGATTAAAAAACAAATTATAATTTATAAAACGGAAAATGATTGTGAATTATATTTTTATGTATATTTTTTGATTGAATTTATATTTCCTAGAATTAGTTTTTTTTTCAAAAAGCTACAGCAATAAATAAACAACATAATATCAAGATGTATACAAATCTATGTTGATTTATACAAGAAATTGTTGTTATGAAGTTGGTTAATCTGTATATTTAAAATTGGTTAAAATAAAAAGTTTAAAACTGGCCATTTACAAATAATAAACTTTCACTGTTTTTTTGCCTCTTTTTCAGACAACGAATTTTAGGAACGAATGCCAATATTTAAAACATCCATTCCTTTGAACAAAGATTGACAAATTAATCATTAAAATATTCATATGTGGATTTGATCTCGTGGATACCGCAACCAAGTAGGCCGCCAACGCGTAATAATAACAGTGATAGCGTTGATCTCTTAACCTTTTCCTAAAATAATTATAATTAGATTTTGATACGCATAAAGTTAAAGAAAAGGATTGGAAAACAATAAATTACCATTGGAAGCTTAATCAACTGAAATTCGATCGAAATTTTGCCTTTCATTTATTGCTATGCATTCAACTAATTACAATTGTTTATGTGGGAAAAACTTTTATGCGCATAGTTGTTTTTTAAATGGATTTATTCATTGGTATTTTTATTAAACGACGTTTAACACAATATATTCTTTAGTATTTTTAAAATAAATTTCATGCGAAAAAACAGACTTTTTTAAAAAAAACTTCCTTTTGAATACCAAGAAAATAAAAATGAAATAGAAATCATTACTTTCACAAAATTAACATTCTAAAATTTATACTATTTGAAATGAGATCTTATTCAACGATAGTTTCATAAAGTAAGAAAAGCCCCTAAAAAATCTGTTTATTGTTTAAATATATTAAGTTTGTTAAGCACAGATAAAGAGAACTATCTCATTTTTTAAAATCGTTAATTTATACGCAAACCGGAAAAAATCGATTAAATAATCCGACAAAATCTTATTAATTATGGAAAGTGAAACTAGGAATTCGTGACTAAAACCGCGATATCGGTGTTTCTGTATTTTTTTCAATATCGAAGTACCTTTTTGGAAAATGAAAAATACCGATGGTAACAATATTTATTTTGTAGAACAATAGAAGTGTCAGTATAAATATGATATTTAAAACGAATTATGTTTTTTTATATACGTAAATCTATACATACAAAAAATTATGTTTGTTTGTTCATACTTAATGCGTTGCCACAAAACTTTGACAACATTTTTGCTTGAACTTTCGAGAAGGTTATAGGCATAGTGAAATTAACTCACAGTAGGTCTTATATATAAAAATAAATGTTTGTATGTCTGCCATACAATTCATTTTGACAACGTATGCTTGCACTTGCACGCGAAGGTTATAGTGCAATTAACAGGTGCTGCTTGTGTCGTACCATAGACAATCGACAGCAAACTTCAAACGCCAGACAGAAAAAAAAACAAAAACAATTTCTTTCTTTGAGTGGCATTGCAACGCATGCCGGATACTCACTAGTAATTTATAAAATACAATACTCATTTTTCCTAGTTCCACTTTCATTTTGTACGATCAGAATCGGTTTCTCTCATGACAAGCATTATCAAATAATAAAAGAATACAATATTACAGTGCTATTTATACAAATCAAAATAAAATTATAAATAACATTGTTATATTGTATTCTCTTGTCAGTTTATAATAATCGTCATTATCGAAGCCGGCCATATTTAAATAATGTGTAATTATTAAAAATGAGTATTTTATTTTTTTAATACACCTTATGCCTAAGTATGCCAGTGAACACCCTAAAAGTGATAAATAAATAAATATTAAATTATTATTTCTCCGTCAACCGAGGAAGAAAAAATAATAATTTAACCGACAAGCTGCCTCCGGGTAGTTGCTCGTTTACTACGCAGTGAAGATTGCATGTTTTTTTTCCTCTAAACTAGCAAATTTTTTTAAAAAACTAAATAAAAACTAACTCGAGTTAACTAAACAGTCGTTCGCCTTCCGCTACGGTAACCAACCTTGTAAATTAAATTAACATTTCGATTTTTTTTTACTCGGCACATAAGGAAAAAAGATGACCTTTGGCATATTTTATAGAAATATTTTAGCTATACAACTTATAAACTACTCTTTAAATTGAAGTAACCTTCTGGTAAAAGTAGTAAAATTTGTTTAAATATAGTGTTTATTCTAAATTAAAACCAAATTGTTAATTGTTTTCGTGTCGATGATTATATTAACATCGTCAAATAACAATATTTTTCTTATATCTGTTAGTATATCTGATTTCTGCTTCAAAATGTTTTATCTATAAACTTTCCTATCGTAAGAAATAAATAAATGCAGTGTTTTTATTTAAAAAAAAAAATAGGTACCGGAAGTCACTTGTCCGTGTCTGTTCCCTATGTCAAGCATATGGTTTCTTAATGGAGTTATCTGAAAAGAAGTTTTATTTACGAAGACTGTTTGTTCTCAACATGTCATTTTTTTCGATGAGAGTAAGGATAGAAGAATAGGGCCACGACAGAACTAGTGGTTCACTAATCGCTCTGACTGTGATTCGAACCCATGAGATCCGTCACGAAAGCCAACCACGTTGATCAATGCACCATAGACACGACTGTTGGGAAAAGGTGTTTGCAAAACAAAACAATATACGAAGCATAAAACCTGTTGTTCTGGTCACAGAGTTAGTCTATGGACCTGGTATTTTTAAATTACATTCAAAAGAAACCTAATATAGGAACAAACATAATGGTATCCATGAAAAAATCAACAGTTTTTAAAGCAAAATAAAAATTAAATTGTACGTATATTGATTTTAAACATTAAAAAATGAGAGGAAAAGGTGCCGGAACGCCGTTCCGCTACGTGACATGCAAAGGAACGCACTGCATTTTATGAAAATATTATACCTTACTAAGCAACGGTTGTTTTTATAAAAAAAAATGTAAAACATTAATGAAATAAAAATATTTACTTCACGTCTTGGGATTTACCCAAAATTATCAATACTACATATGCCCACTTTGAAAGATTTCAGATCGTTCCTTTTTGAAGCAAAAATTCCTCCTCTCAAAATATTCCCCTATTAACACAGATTTGCTACTAAAGTACCTGTATAAATATCAAACCCGTATTAAATGGATACACCTTCAAAGGACAAAGGCAGGACAATTACCAATTGTTACAGAAACGACCAAAGTAACTTGTATCCTTGAGTTGATTCAATTTTCAAATACTAGGGATAATTACGAATCGGTAACAATTCACGCATGCCTGGATTCCATCAATTGATTCATTTTAAATAATAATGAAACCAAAAACATTCCTTTATACAATTTTAAAATTACAAAGAAATTTAATAAAAACACAATAATCCTTTTTCCACTTTATTTAATATGTCAGGACCGGTTTCGCTCATTGCGAGCATTGTCAACTGATGGCTCGCAATGAGCGAAACCGGTCCTGACATATTAAATAAAGTGGAATGAATTACAAAGGATTATTGTGTTTTTATTAATATAATGCCTTTCCACCAAGTATTGACAGTGAACACCCTAAAAGTGAACAAAGAAATTTACTGGTTTTGTAATGACAAAAGAATAGCTTTCTAAATAATACTTTTTGATGCTTAATTTTTTTTCATTTCTATGCTATAAGCCATTCTTTGATATTATTAAAAAATTACAAAAAAAAACTGGTTTTGTTTCGACAAAAGAAGAGCGATCTAAATATTACGTTTTTAATGCTTAAAATTTCTTCACTGTGCATTAGTACAGCATCAGCTGTAAACCACTAAAAATCATTACTTTTTCATTATTTTTGATAACAATAAAAACCTTTCTTTTATTTGTTACGGCATAAGTAAACGCTTCAAGAAAACCTTTTTTAATACCAGCACTTCCTTTTGTGTTGTAAAGAAATCTATAGGCATCAAGTTGACATTAGAGTCCCAAGATTTATAGATATACCTTTCCGTATTAAAAATATTCAAAAGAAATATGTTATATTATGTATGTCGTTGTAGTATTTTTATAACATATGAAAACAAAAATTAAATAATGAAGCTCAAGCATTTTGGAAAGAATCTATTTCATATCATTATTTCCTATACATGACTTACAAGTGGGTTCTGATTATATCAAGATAAGTAGTTAAAGGGCATATTCAATACGGTCTCATGTTACCTAAGTGGGGTTTAAACGGGTTTCTAAGTGGAGTGGGCGAAGAATATTTTACCACAAATATAAACTATTTTGGGTTGAGTACACAAGCTCTAGCATCGACAATATTCAAGGTTTATTAATCTTCAAATCTTTACAAGAAAAGAAATCATACATTACGGTATAATTTAAGATTTCGACTAAAGGTACTTGGAAATGACAAAAATTGTGAGAATGTACATAATTTGCATTCACAAATTGTTTGTTTATTTAACATACTTTAAGATGAGTTAAAATTAAATTTGATAAGTATGTTATTACCACTTGTTGTGTAACAAACTCTTACACGTGTTACACTTCTTTGAAAAGCATCATCAAATTGAGCATAGCAAGGCCAACAAATAAACTAAAAATCGATTATAAGTTATAAATTACAAAATAAAGTCAAAATGTGTCCTTTTCAACCGTTGATTAAAATCGACAAAGATTTTTTTTAGATAGATAAAAACTTAACACATATTTACTATAATTTAATTACTTATAAATATAAGGTAGTTAAATTCCAATGGAAATAAATTCAACAGTAGTGATCCCCCTATTTCGTTAAAATTGCTATTTTACTTATGTTTTCTTTCTTTTAATGACTTTATTAATTTCCAAAAACTTCAAGCTATTCATTCTGAATTCTTTATTTTTGTACTTTATGAAGTATTTAACAAAAAATGTTCTTATCAATCATTTTCTATCAAATGATTTGCAAACTCTAAGGAATTTTTACTTTAAGACATCTTCCGTGGTCTTTAATTATTTTACAGTCTTTACAGGTTAGGCGATAGATGCCGCTCTCAGAAAATGTTTCAAACTAATCTCTACTATTAAGTAAAAGTTTTCTTTTATTGTATAAACACAGAGCTTTATGTGGTTTTGGTAACAACTAAGATATATTTAAAGATATCAAACTTGTCGTATTTTGTAATGTAACAAGTAAATGTATGAGAAGTTTCCTCACAAGAAACGCATTTATAAATATATCAAATCACTAAAAGTCAACATCACATCAAGCTTCTTTAACACATCAAGTAACATATTATTATTAGGCGCACTAACAGAAGAGCGAGCGACATAGCCTTGCTGACAAAAGCTTGCATAACAAAAGAGCGTACAACTATAGCAGGCCCGGTAAAAGTTAGTTTGTAGTTACTATAAATCGTCAATATACTGGCAAAGGCGATTAGTCAAATATCGTTGTTTTGAGATAATCGTAGATTTCGATAACCATGAGAATTCAACGTCTCTATTTATGTATTTTATCGATTTTTTAACGTTCTGAAACATATTCACAGTTTTTTTTATCGGAAATGAATTTATGCATAGTATGTTAAAATCATGTAAATATACGCAAAATATGGCTGAACATGTTTTTTTATAAGATACAGCGTGTTAAAAAAATATATTAACGCTTTCTGCCAGTATATCAGCGAAATGTGGTTTGTAATCTTCATGCTATTGGAATTACCTCTCCTTTGATCACGATGAGAAAAAATGGTTTTTATATGATTTTGTTCTCTCTTTATTTTATTGAAGCAAGTTTTTTTTCCATGTCAGCTCCCAATGTAGAGCAGATGGCCTCTTAATAGAGGCAACTTAACATAAGTTTTTCTACGAGAACTGTTTGTTACTCAGTCACTTTTTTTTCTAAAGAGAGTAGTAGAGATAGAATGAAAGGGCTAGAACTGAACTAGTGATTAATTAACCGCTCTAGCTATACCCAGTTATTAAAGGATCGGAATTGTGAGATTTTTTAAACATCAAAAACACCCAAACCTACGAACAAAAATCGATATATCGACCGAGCTAAATCCTAGAAGACAAAATCCTAGAAGCGTTAATCACTTGGTAAGACTAGCATAAATATTTTAACTAGCTAAAATGATAACAAGAGACCTGGCTCATAAATAGAAACAACTACTTTTTTTATTTCCAGTAAACTAATTTTATGTGATATTTTTGAAATTCACTAGAAATAATTGAGAAAATATTGCAAGACAGCTTTCGGATACATGTCTTGACTGTTAATACCGGTCATATAACCCAAGAGGGTGGTTCACCCTCTAGAGAGCGAGCTTTAAAGTTAAAGTCCATAAAATATCACGCTTCATTTTCTGCACTGCCACCTTCTGAAATATAAAACCAGGAAGACACGAAAACCGTTCGAAGATAAGAGAAAATTGTGAAATGTATTTTTTATTTTGTAGTTGAAAAATGAAACATCTTTACAAAAAAAAGTTTTGTCGAGTGCATGTATTATAGAGAACACAAAAAATGTTATTTATCTATACACTTTTTAAACTTATATCTAAAATACTGTTTTTACTATTTTTTTTAAAGTACGCCAAAAATAACAAACCATTCATCTTTTAATGCTTAAATATTTATAAAATTTGCTGTTATAAAAAATGTTTCATTTATATTTTTATTTGGAAATACAAATATCTGAATGAAATGAAGTATTTTAATTTGACTGTATATCACGGAAAAATGTTAAATGTCAATTTTTGGATGTGTTACCTTTGGTCCGAAATCATGTTCAAAATCAAAAAATGTTTTTTTGTGTCTCATGTAAAATTTGTTAGCGTTGGTTACGTCGGTTTTTCTTTCCACAGTAAAATTATAATTGAGTTGTAAACGTAAAACTAATACAAACGATACGATGTTCGAATTTAAGTTCTGTCTTTCTCTTTCTGTTGAAAATATCTGAATATCACTGATGTTAAAATGAAACATTAAAATGGTTGTAACGTATGTACTATCATTTATCAGTGTTTTTTGTCATCCGAGGATATTGGAATTCGATAAAAGTTCGCTAGAAGACAATTTGGTTTGTCGCGCAGCCATTCCCTGCAGCTGTTACTTTTTCGATACGTGAACAGGAGTATGTGTTTATAGACAATAAATTTTGGTATTTTAAGTAATTTTATTTTCTAATGGACAGTGTTACAATGCCATAGTGGATTTAGTGTTTTTACTAAAGCTCTTTTCGTAGTATAAATAATTGTGCTTCGTCAAAATTTTAGATTTGACTTTATGTAACAATTCAGACAATTTATTTGGCCAAAAGGAAATGTTTTGTGGTTTGGTTGCATGATTTAGTATTTTGATTTCCAATAGAATAGTTTAAACATTGAGTTTTCAACCAAAACGTAAATTTAAAGCATCCCTAGGATCTATTCAACCTTAATGGCGGAGTGGAAACGCTAACAGAGAAATTCAGGAGAGAAAATCGCCGATCAAACATTTTCATTATTTATTTTTAAAGTAATATTACTATTTGCATTAATTTAAAAAATAGCTCCGGTTTTATTCATCTTTTATCAATAACCAATTAATGAAAGCATTTATCTAAAAGTTGTATTTTTAATCACAATACTTTTTGAAAACTAAAAATGATTGTTAACAGTAATCTCAAAAAGATCACAACTAAGCACAACTAAATTTTAACGATTCTGGTAAACTGGCGTAAAATCTTGGAATTTTTGTTCAATTATAATCAAATAGTTTGATTAATTAGTGAAAAATAATGTTAATTTGTAAGTGTAATATAGAATAAATATTAAGTTATTGTCTATGATTTATATGTACAGAAGATTTTTTTTTTCGGAAGAATCGGTTTACGGAGAATTCATGTCGGGAAAATTTTGGTTCGGAAGAATCAAAGAACCCTATTCAATTCTTAGTTTCATCCTTAATCTCTTACTCTGGATAAAAAAAAGTAGGTTGATAGAATAAATGAAAAATGAGTTGTTTTCTCTCTTTCGCATTGAACTGTTTTAAAAAATTGTCAAGTTTATCAATCATCTACAAATAATCAAAGCCAAGCAGTTCATTCAGTAAACAACAAACAAACAGCCTTTGGGCTTGTGTAACTAAGTCCACTTATGAAATTGTTATTGGAGAATTCAAATAAGAACGAATATAAAAAAGGAAACAATGTGAGTTGGACCGATTATCCTTTGAACTTTTCATTTATATCAATATGTATTAAATTCTTGTATATTTAAAAAATGTTGTCAACGTCATATATTTTTAAAATATATATTTTTTTATTTTGATTTATTCAATATTTTTTAAACAATTATTCACTACTATGAGAATAAGCTTAGTAAAAGTAAGTCTAAAGAAACATCGTAACATATATTATTTTTTATATTACCTGTGCTTTTTAATGATTTTTTGATAAATTATAACATTTATAAAAATGTATCATCTTAATATTGTCGGCATACTGGTAGAAAAGGCTAAATCTAAAACCAGCTGTTTTTCATATGAATACAGATAGAAAGATTTCAACACATTGTATATTCTGAAAATGTAAGTTCAATCATATTCAGTCAGTTCCGTTCAAAGCCATTTTTCGCAACAACAAAAAAAACAATAAATCATTTAACGCCTTTAAATGTGTGAATCGATTTCTACCTTATTTCATTAATGGTTAAATTGATAATTCATATTTATAGTGCATAAAAATAGATACTCAAATTTCATGATTATCGAACATGACGATTAACTCAAAGCAAGATTTTTTTACTTTACCTTCTGCCAATTTATCGACGATATTTATGTCATAAAACAATACTCCAAATATGACTTTGTACTACGTCTTGTAGAAACTATTAATTTTGGAATGTATTGATTGATGTTGTATTGTCTTATAGCCCCGCAAATATATTGTTGATAAAACTTTTGCAAACTCATTTAATAATTTCTACGTCACTGACTGAGTTTCCGTAATATTTGATTGTCTACACAGCTGTGAAGGTATATTACTGAGTAAATATCATTTGTATTGAAATAACGAGAAAATAATTCAAGTTTAACCCGTAACATGCCATCTTAAAAAATCACGTTCCCCGCTATGATGGCATCTCAGTTTCACTGTTTATTGACAGTATTTAAACCTAAATTAGAAGCTAAAAAATAATTTTCACCCTCATTTTATTTATAAGTGCTTAAAATGCTTGAATGATTTAATGGCTCAACTAGCTATGAACGCATCATGAGCATGGAGGTGTTAATATAATAATAACAGAAAGGATAAAAAGAAAATAATGATTAACAACATCTGTACAAAATTAACAAACATTACGTATTATTTTCTGTAATTTCTTGAAAAAATAGTTGTACTAACTGTCTTATCGGCTTATCAAGAAAAATTTGGTGGATAAAATTTAATTTAAAGCAATTTTAAATACTTATTTTATAACTAAGCTATTTAGGTAGTTTTAAACAAGACGTGCGCAACCTTTTTCTCCTAGTGCGCTGCATAGATTCAAATTAATATGGAGAACGGCCACAAGGAAAATAAAATTTAAGATACACTTAATTATCTTTTACACAAGGGATTTGTTATATGTTAAACAGCCGTGGGAAAAAAAACCGGGTAAAAAAAAATGAAGTGGATAAAGATAAGTTCCATTACATTATTTTGATTATTTGTAAATGAGAAAAAGACTTCTTTATCGAAAAAATGAAAAGGCTCAGCCTTAAAATATAACAGTAATGTTTTTTAATTTAAAATAAATACTGAGAAAAAATACGTTCAAATAATATTTTCCTCATTGGAAATAAACTCTTATATTTCATAAATAAATTTAACCTGAAAACTGTTCTTTTTATTTTTATTCGCTTTTAAAAATAATACGTTGTGTAAATAATAATTTTCATTTCAAACTACTTCGGCCAAAGAAAAACTGTGGACAGCTTTTTAAAATAAAATTTCACATGAAAATCGTTAAACACTATTTATATTATATTAAAAGTGTAAATATTTCTTGGAAAAAAACTTTTTTTAAATACAACTATTTCTTGGTAAAGTTTTCTATGTAGGTTGAAGGTTATCCGTTCAAGGGATTATTTTTTTCTGTATTTAATTATTTAGTCTTTAACGCTGGAGACATGAATCAAAAAAAATGTACTGTGAATTTCCACTTTATAAGCTTCAAATATTATGCAAAATCATTATACAGTTACAAGTTTGTGAAATACATATGGTTTTTTTAAATATTTCTCAGCGACTCAAAGTTGTACCCACCACCACTTGCTACGGCTTCACACTCTTCTTACAGGGTATATTCCGTAGCGTAACAACGTGATTCGTATTTAACGTTCATATTAATAGTAAACATATGTTTTTTTAAATATTGTGGATAATTAAAGGATTATTTTGATTCAAAATATATACCACAGAAAGTAATAATACAATATTGTATTTTATTTTCACAGTTTTTTCTAAGCGGATTTTTTTGACGGTAATGTTTCAGCGGTTTTGTCGAGGTGCCCTTAATGAAACATGATAGGCAAAAATACATGGTAGAGTGAAAAAAATACAGTTGTTAATAATGTTTTTATTTTTTCGACTTTAGGGTAAATTTAAAGGATTTATATAATTTAAGATTTCGACTGAAGGTGCTTGGTGGAATTTAAATATTAAATTTGAATCGTTCAAACTATGTACATTCTCACAGATTTTGTCACTAACGACCCGGGTTTCGCCTTTCGGCATCTTTAGGCATTCAAGTGCACGGATGAACTTGAACTGACGTTTAGTAAATGAAAGTTTCGTGTTTATATAAGATATAAATGCATCGCTGAGTCCAAAGCCATTGCTGGCGAAAAGGATGAGCTCATGGGAATGCCAACAGATTTGAGTAGTAAGTAGTAAGTAGTTAGTGACAAAATCTGTGAGAATGTACATAGTTTGAACGATTCAAATTTAAAGGATTTAAATTTTCGATTGAAAACATCGAACATATATTTTCCTCTAACTTGATTGATCATCATGAAAAAAATAGAAATATATCAATATACTTGGTTGAAACGTGCGTTTTATGATCACGGCAATAATTAACTAAACAAAGAAGAGTTTTCAATTGATAATAAAATAATAACTTAACAAAGCTTGTCTTAATCTTAACTTAAAAATGTGAAATAAGTAAATAGTTTAAAAGAAATTTTGCTTAGAAAGTTTACGATCAGAGAACATTTTCTAAAAACTATTGTACTATAAAAGAATGCCATTAATAACACAAAGCGCTTTACTATGCGAGGATTGCAACTTTTTAATCTAATTCCGAAAGATATAGACGTTTTTAGCAACCCATTTTTACTTGTGTTCCCACCATTTAATACTGTTATTAAATCCTTACTTTTATATTATCTAATTTTGAATTAAGTCTGTTAATTAAAAACAGTAAAGAATATATATAAAAAAGTTATGTATATGCTAATTTTGTTATTATTTTCATTTTAACTGTAGTTGTATCTAACAAAAAATGGTTTACTTCCACCGCATGACAAAACTATTCTTTTATTATCGATCTAATACGAGACTACTATGAGAAAAATAATTCTTGTTGTTATTGCTTTAACATGTAGGAAGCAGTATTGGCAGTACAATAATACGGCTTCAGCTATCAACGCACATTGTATTGATCGTTCTAAAGGTGTTCTGTCAATTCTTGGTAGAAAAGCGTTATATTGTATTAAAAATAAACACTTTTTGAACTTACTCCACATGATTTTTTTTCGAGTAGAACTAATACAATATAGAGTAATACAGGATTACTTTTAGAAAATTAAATAAGACGAATTACAAAGTGTCATACTTTGTTATTTGCCTTATTTCATCTTATTTTTTATTTCATTAATCGACCGCTAAAAAAAATATGAAAACTTATGAATATAATACAAATTATAAATGAATGACACTTAGTTATCTATTACCAATATTTTTAAAACCTTTACAAATGATAAGTTCTAATTTGCCAGATATTAGAACTTCTTCAATAAAACCAGATTTAAAAAAAATAAGTTTTAACGGCACATATTATATTATAAATTGTCTAAAAGTATGTTATTCAAGAATAATCATTATCACAATTAGAAAACTTGTTTTTTAGTTAAGTTTAAATAAGTTTTACCAGGTCATGTTTTTAGTAAATTCATAGTTTGATAATGTTTGCCTTATCTTCTCTAAAATCAATAATTCAGTACATACAAAAAGAGTATAATTATAAAATATTTTATTTGTTTTATTGAGTAACAATATTTTATTTGGTAAAAACTAAACAGACGTCAATAACACATTGATGATGACAAACTACTTGAAATATTGTTGAAAACATTCTTTCAAAAAAATCATCGGAATATTTCCAAAAGAATCTGAAGTTTCTTCTGCAAAGGGTGTCGAGACCAGCAAAGCAACTATAAACTGTGAAATATTTTTTTTTCGCAAAAATAATCATATTCAGATTTAAATCTGGTGGAGAATTAAATTTTCGGCGTACGAAGTGACTTTCTGATGTTTTAAGATTGTTCTGAAACTCAAGAAAATAATTATATTTTACAATAAAGACGATTTTTTTATTGGTGTTTTAATATTTCTCGTACAAGAAAGTTTTTATTTGTCAAAGTATTAAATAAATAAATAAAAAAAATCATTATATTTAAATGATAGTCACTGTTAAGTGATATTATCTACGCGATCGAACGACATTATCAATGTAAAAAAAAAACGAATCATACATTTTTTCAGGTTATAATATAATCAATTCATTCGCTGGCCTTGTACCCATGTGGTCATTGTTTTTCTATATTCGTTCTATGTGATTATGGTTCTCGCATAGAAAATTTCATTAAATTAGATTCTATGGGGCAGCGGTTAGCATTTTTGGCTTCCGTGCCGGATTTCACGGGTTCGAGTTCCAGTTCGAACAGCATTTTTTCGATCGGTTGATCAATTTCTGTTCGAAGAAATGGGTGTTTGTGATGTCTAAAAATTCTTTCCCACCCTTCAGATCCTTCAATAACTGAGCGTAACGATAGAGATTAGTTAACTACTAGTTATGTCTAAGCCTTATCTTCAATCCCTAATACTTTATTTGGAAAAAAGAGGTTGAGCAACTGATTATTAAACATTTCTTGTAAAAACAACTTCTATTCTTTCTTTATGAAAAGGCTATGTGCTCTACATTGGGAGCGGAAATGGATAAAAAAAAAGCTTTAGTTAATTCTCGGTAAGTTAGCTTATAAGTTATCAGTAATATTTCCAAATATTTTTTTTTTAAATAAAAAACGAAAGCAAATGCCAAAAACAATAAGAATTCGTAACACATAACCTTGTTCAGTACTGGTGAAAAACATTTTGTTTCTGTCTGCTTTATAAGCCAGCTTAGGAAACATAATTACGAGATGTTTTAGAAACATTAACAAAAGATTATTTTGAAAAGAAACATTAGCTTTGTATTCTTATATAAGAATAAATAAAATAAAACATAACCTCTAACTTACATTCCGTGTGAATGTATAGTGTAAGTTGACGAGGTTTAACTGTCGTAAAAGTATTAAAACTTATCTGATTCTCCAAAATGTACATCATTAAAACTCTTCTCATTTTATAGAGTTATTAAAAAAAAAACAGTCGTGAGCTTTTGGTATAATGTTTCCAATTTGACAGGTGAGCGCAAATGAAACCTTGTTGTGCTAAAAACTACTTTGTATGACATATGGGACCTAGTTGTTTGAAAATTTAAATGGAACATGATGTTCCAAAATAAATAATTATTGCTTTTGATACAAAACTTTATTTCCATGCTATCTCATAAGAATTTTCAATGTCTTTAATAAAGCACAGTTTTAAAGAGAAATTTATTAAAATCATTTTTATAACAAAATGCAAAAAAGAACGAATTGGTAATGATACATTGTTTCTCTAATCCCATGTTCACGTTATAATAAATAGAAAATGAACAATTTTAAACGGCCATATTGATTTACTTGTAACGCATTTAGTACAATGAATGATTTGCATTTATTCGATTTTTGAAAGGCAAAAGGACGTAACCTATACTCATAAAAAATACAGAAAGCACATTAAAGGTTTTTGATGATTTTGTGTCAAGAGAAAATTATGAAATTTACACAACCTTGAAGTACACGAAGACTAAGAAACTGCTGTTTTATTAAAATTATTTAAAAATTGTTTAAGAAAAACCTTTTTGTAAGCCTTTTGTTCTAGTAGAAATTTTCACAAGCTCTTCGTTTTTAAAACTGAGATACTCATTTGGTATTTTCAGTTATTTGCTCTTTTTGATATAACGTGTATTAATTTGTATACATTGTGATTATCGAAAAAAACTATTTAGATAACGTCATTTTCCTTATCTTATGTTGAATTATGTGTATGACAAAATTAATCATTATAAATTATTTATTTATATAATTCTTTTATCCACAAAAGAAGCATGAAAGCTAAAAATCATGCATGAAATGAACAAATAATTGTTAAATGTGAATTTCATTTAAATCATCTGAAATCAAATAAGACACTTTTTATTCAATATATTATATTTACATATTCAGCTACAGAAAGTGAAATATAATTTTTCACCTTTGTTTTGTGTATGTATTTGAATATAAAGTGCTTTAGTATTTAAATGCGTAAATAATTTCACAGAATTTAATATTCACTTTGAGTTATAAAATTTACCTCAAACGATCAAGTAAGAATAAAATTAATAAACAAAGTCAAATTCTTATTGTGTTTCGAGTTTGAAATTTTCCCTGAATACATATATTTGTTTTGAACAACCTCATAAGTGTGAAATATTCCATGAAATATATTGGGTAAATTTGATATTTTTTGTATAATTATTCAAAAAAATATTTTATAATTTATGATAATTTTTATACAGAATAATATAGAAGAATTATTTTAAAACATGAATGATAATTATTAAACTGTTATTATTTAAATTTTAAAACCTTAAAAGCATTTTGGTTGGTTAATCTGATTCCGTAACGTATAATGGAATACAATTTGTCTAAAAAAAAGTCACGGTTTTTAAGATACACAGCGAAATTATTTTTTGAATACCAGTTACTCAATTTTTTGCATTTTGGTAACTATTTTATTACATTCTTCTCTATTTATAAAACTTTCACTGTAGGAAAATGCGTCAAAATAATAACATATTGTATGATAATGTAAATATTTTAAAGTTGAAAGATCAAGAGATTTTTTTGTACGTCACCGAGATCAAATCGAGGAGAATTGACTTTATAAACACCCATGACTTAAATGGCAAATAGTCCTTGACAGGAATCTAGCTCAACCCTCCTGATCGGTAGAGCAAGCTCTTTCCAACAAGGCCACAGTGGGAAAAACTTTATCTTTAGCTTTAGAATCCGTGAAAGTTTACTTAGACACTATATTTACTAATCGAATGGAACACATCCAAAATTGTATCAAAGTAAACACCGAAATTACAAGCGATAGCTCGCCTATAGACTGTATATAATTATTACCTCATTATTTTGATAGATTAAACACAAGATAGAATTTTGTTAAATAAAAAAAAAAATATTCATTCCGAAGGTCAGAGTCATGACGTAGTGGTCAACGCAGACTTCCGGAACGGATCTCACAGGCTCGAGTCCCAGTGAAAACAGAATTATATTAATTGACTTATTGATATTGGTAAGAAGGCATGGGTTTTTGTGATGTCTAAATATTTTCTTTCTACCCTTTCAAAAAAACATAATAGTGGATCATAGAGAGAGCGATTAGCGATCCACTATTCCTATCCCAGCTCAATCCCTCTATCACCTAGTATACTTCACGTTTAGGGTGTCAACTGTCAAAACTTAGTGGAAAGGCATTACATTAATAAAAATACAGTATTCCTTTTTAATTTATTCCACTTTATTTAAAAGGTCAGGACCGGTTTCGCTCATTGCGAGCATTGTCAAATGATAAGAAATATAATTGAACAGCGATATTTATAAAAAAATGAATTGAAATGAAATGGTGTAAACAACAATTGAAATTAAAAAGAATTTAAAAATTACAGTATAAGTGATTCTATAACTTCACAAAATTTAAATTTTTATCACCTCTAACATATAATCAAAAAAACAATAAAATTTCAAGTGGTGACTGATGGTGATTACAAAACTAATTAAAATTTGTGTTTTTATTAACTTAGTATTTATTATTTATTGACTTGGCATTTACTTGGTACAACTCTATTATAATAGGGTTAAAATAACAACGTATTTAGTTATATTTTTTTATATGTATTAGTTGATAGCTATTTTGGCTTTTGCCATCGTCAGAACTATGATTAAATCATAGCTCAGTATGACTAAATCAAAGAACTATTTTAATCATAGTTCTGACGATGGCGAAAGCCGAAATAGCTATCAACTAATAAATATTAAAAATGTAGAACTAAATACGTTGCTATTTTTACCCTACTAGTATTTATTCTCTTTGAAAAAAAGAAATTGATCAACAGAGTATCAAGCATTTGAGAAAAATTCTGTTATGAGATCTTTATTAGGGGGGTTTATAGTCTACATTGGGAGAGTACATGAATTTTTAAAGTATCGCAAGTAATCAGTAATCGCTTTTGTGGTAAAGTTTTTTCGACTGAATATATCAAATAAAAAGTTTATTCATGTAGTTAATTTGGTTTTAAGCATGACAACTTTTTGTTAAAAGATTCTTTAAAGTAAAATAGTTTGAATTCATTTGAAAAATGTGACGTCTAGCTGTCTGACTTACGTATTTGGATGAACAGTTTTTGCATAAAAGTTTAGTAAATACCGTTGCAATTTAATGATTTAACTATATGAATAGTATTTCATTAAAACTTTTCCAAACTTTTATGTGAGAAATTATAAACGTATAAGCTGCTCATTTATTTGCGATTTTTTTTCTCTCAGTTATTTTATATCTTATATATTTAAAATTTAAATGTCTTTAAGACGTCAAAGAAATTATTTTTTGCTTGATTTACCTGTAAATTGGCCTCCACAATTGTATGATTAAACACCTTTCGATAATTTTCTGTGGACATATTAATGGCTAAGAGTTACAAAATTGTATCTCTTTTTATAATTATATAGATAAATAAGTTTGCTAAAATACAATAAAAATATTTAAATACAAATAATATTTTTTAAAAAAATAATTGAAAATAATAAAATAATAATAATAATTTAATTTAAATAAAAATAAGTTTGCTTTAAATACAATATTTGACATTGAATTTTCGTACTATAAAGATTTATCATATATTTCTAAAGAGATACAAAAAATATATATCTCAAAAAAGCGACTTAAATAAACTACGTTTATTTCTCTTATATAATAATTTTAACTTAAATCAATGAATTATGGTTTATTGGATTTCTTTCATTATCTATACTCTATGTCAATAGTTTTTTTTTCATTTCACTTTGAAGGTGTTCACTCTTAATGGAAAGGTATTATATTCGGTTCCCGGTAAATTCCTCAAATGCAATTGCTCGAATGCAAATTTATTCTTGAATGCAAGAATTGCTCGAATGCAAGGTTATTCGAGGAACTTGTTATTCGAGCAATTTCCATTCGAGGAATTGCATTCGAGCAATTTCCATTCGAGCAATTGCATTTGAGCAATTTACCGGCTCCCATTATATTCAATGAATCAACCACAACAAAAAAAATATCCATTCTAAATTTATTTAATATTATCATCATACTCCATAAATGTGAAATTAATAGCGTAAGGGCTTATTAGAAATAAATGCACATACATTTTAGCCAGGTTCAAATTTATTGAATAACAAATATTTTTTCTTCGTAGCCGTTGTTAAGTAAAAATATTTGTACGTTACATAATTGATAATGAATAAGACTTTACTTAAACGATTGAATATGTTCTTGAATCTTGTACGGAAGAATCCGTTCACCTTTACAAAAATAGATATATTTACACAAATATACCTTTATTATATAAATTTTATTATTTTTAACGTTTCGGTAGAATTTTTTGTATAAAAAAGACATTTAGTGAATTAACAAAGCTTTTATCCAGTAAATAATAATTTTATTAAAATATATTCTGGCTCATATATATAAATACGAAAAACATCTTTTGTTGTTGTTGTGAAAGAAATCTTGTACATAAAATGAACGGGTGGGGTTTCATGATTTATTGTTCAACCTGCAATGTTAACTTTGAAGTTCCTACGGAAACAATAAATTTGATTATATAATTAATTACTGGAATCCACTTATCGTTCGTTATTCATTATTCTTAGACGCTGTGTGCAACACAGCAGATGGTCCAAATGATAGAAGTTTCTCATGTGCATTGTGGTTAGCATTAACGTTTTATACAAGATGATCTTAGTAGACAATAGCATCCACAAGAATATTCAATTATTAATCCTATATAGTAGCTTACTCCTAATCTTTTTAAGTCATCTGGTAATTGCATGTATGTTTTTTTAATTAATAATGATGTAAATATTATATTATATAAATGAGTAATGCAATCACTTTTGAAATGTTTACTTTTAACTCAGGCATTAACTTAAAAAACACTTTATTGCTATAATTCCGCATTTATGTAATATTATTTTGACTGGTTTGCTCGTCACAAGCTATAAACTCAAATATATCTCTAAAACTGAACTAACTAGTAATTAATACTAGTGTAATTAATACAAAATAGTTTTTTTGTGATTTATGTAATATTAATAATATAACATTTGACATTGAAAATTGATGTCTTTCAAGACTATTTTGTAAGAACATTAAGTATTGTCATTAAAAAATAACTTTTATCTTATCACTTCACTCCCAGTGTGAAGTGTATGAACTCTTAGTGTAGTTTATGTTATATTAAAATAAGTTTTTTTGACGAAAACTGTTTGTTACTTAGTTGCTTAAGTTGTCTTTATTTATAGGCAAAGAAGAATTAGTCTAGATTCTAGAAAATGATTATGTACATAGTTTTTAGCTAAACACATTCACTATTCTCCGTGTTAAAGGTCAGATGGGGCGTGAAATGGAAATATACAAAAACAAAACAACAAATCAAGCTGCTGTAAGACAGATTGACAATAACGGAATTTAAAAAAAGTATTTTAGGATAAAAATGAAAATATAATATATATTATAATAGTTTTACGAAACGAAAACTATATGTATTTGAAGAATGCTATAAGAAATCTAACAGTTCATTACAATTATTTATCTGTTAACGTCAAAGCTTCACTAGATACAAAGATGTGTCAGATTCTAAAGATATTTTATTTTGCAGAAATAAATTTCATTCTATTCTTAAGCTTTCTTCTTGGGAGTCCGGTTAGTTTGCCGAGTTTTTAGTTCTACGACTCTACTTCACCGTTAATAATTCGGTTTCACAATAATCTCTTTATTCGCGCTATAATAAAGACAGTTTGCTGAATTGATTTTTAGTTTCAGTCTGAATAAAGAACAAATAATTTTCGTATCAATAGCCGCAAGTAGAGCTGGAAGAAAGTGGAAATAATATCAAGTATAAAGTAGGATTATAGGAGCTTACAAAGTTTTTGATAGTGGTGAACGTTTCATATGGTGGGTGAATTCTTTCTTTGATTATTCCTGTCCTTTTACCAAAAATATAAATTATTACTGAATCAAGATAGTATAATATAAGATATTATGTTTATTCAATATAGTGGAATTATAACAGTACTATCAGTTGGGGGAAATTTCTCACGCACAGAATCAGTGTATGGAAAAATCACGGAACTCTTTTCGGTTGATGAAAATGTATGGAGAAAACTACATATTATTCAGTTCCAAAATCTGTACTCTTTTAAATTAAATAAGTTTTAGACTAAAGCAGGAGAGGTTTATCTAACTGTTTTCACTATGCCCCGTTTCTTTAATTCAGATTTTAAAAAATCTGACTTCGCATACATATATACTTTCAACAACAAATCTATACAATTCTTAGATCAATATATTTAACTTTTCGTGCTGGGCTTTGAGCTTGTGAGTACCGTAACTAAAGCTAACGACATTGACCACTTGGCTGAGGGACCCGGCAAATACAATTTATATTCAGATATATTGTGAAATATTTTAAGATTAACCAAACAAATTATTTCCCAAATCAATCGACTCTAAAAACTTTACAGATACAAATTAATTGAATACAAACTACACTAGAGATAATTTAAAATTATGGCCGAAGGTGTTTAGTGGATTTTAAATAAAAAAATCAATCGTTCAAATATTAAATGAATAGGTGAATCTCACTTCTTATATCCTTTACATATATAAAAATATAAATTATTTTCGTAAAATAATTATAAATTTTCCAGCCGTTAAAATAATATATTTTTTAAAAATAACATCCATTCAATAAGAAGATATTCCCATTTTATAAAGCTTAACCGATAATCTTATGTCATTTAAAACACTTGTAGAAATTGTATTTGTTTATATGATTACTTCCCCAACTAATTAAACGTTATTTAAATCAAAGCATTAGTTAAATTAATAAATAGGTGATATAATATTTTATTTCTTATAATATACACGATACACTTTTTTACACATCAAGCGTTTGTTAATGTTCATCCATGCACATGAACGACTGAAGATGACGAAATGTGAAACGATGGTCGTTAGTAGAGGTTCTGAATTCTCAAGGTTTTCAAAGTCCCGGGACTCAAGGCGTGATAAAGTCAAAGTCCCGGGACATCCCGGGGCTCGAAACTTTTATTTTTCCTTCAATAAAATTATAATTTTATTGAAATTAAATAGTTGCATGTATTTATTTATGTATTACATACACTCGACGCTTTTTTGAAAATACGGACTAGTAAAAATCGCGTTTTTTTTTATACAATGTTTAATAATTATTATTTTTCTTATGTAATGGATGTGTGCAATGGTTACGGCTAATTTTTACTAAGAAGAGATTGTAACGGTACATGTAATGAAAAAATATCTATGACGCCGCCGTCAGGAGTAAATTTATGGCCGTAACTTCACAATACAGCTTTAAGACCTTTTTTGTCCTATTGGTTGGTATCTTTGTGAAATAGTGAAAAAACATTTTTACATAAAAAACATCAGGTATGAACATTTAATTTAAATATTTCGTAATTTGCTTTTGCTACAATTATAAAACAATGTATGAATATATGGTATTTGAAACTTCTACGAAATTATAAATCACAAACATCTGTTTTTCTATCTTGTTAAAACCCCGGGTAAGTGTCACGTCCCGACCATGTCGTGTCCGTTTTTCTTGGAGATCCCCCTTACACCTGCTTTCATTCAATACACATCAGTCTTTTTGGGGGTTTCTTAACCATAAGAATTGTTTTTTTTTTCAAAATTAAAATATACATATTATTAGCACACTAGCTGTAAGCCCGTTGCCCAGCAACGGGAGATTTTTGCTGCATTGTGTTTGATTTTATTTAGTTTAATTTATTTTATTTTAATTCATTTTAATTCATTTTATTTTATTTTATTTTATTTTATTTTATTTTATTTAATTTAATTTAATTTAATTTTCATTTAATTTATTTTAATTTATTTTATTTTATTTAATTTAATTTTATTTAATTTTATTTTAATTTATTTCAATTTATTTCAATTTATTTTATTTTATTTTATTTTATTTTATTTTATTTCAATTTATTTTATTTTATTTTATTTTATTTTAATTTATTTTATTTTATTTTAATTTATTTCAATTTATTTTATTTTATTTTATTTTATTTTATTTTATTTTATTTTATTTCAATTTATTTTATTTTATTTTATTTTATTTTATTTTATTTTATTTTAATTTATTTCAATTTATTTTATTTTATTTTATTTTATTTTATTTTATTTTATTTCAATTTATTTTATTTTATTTTATTTTATTTTATTTTATTTCAATTTATTTTATTTTATTTTATTTTATTTTATTTTATTTTATTTTATTTCAATTTATTTTATTTTATTTTATTTTATTTTATTTTATTTTATTTTAATTTATTTTATTTTATTTTATTTTATTTTATTTTATTTTAATTTAATTTATTTTATTTTAATTTATTTTATTTTATTTTATTTTATTTCATTTCATTATCTATTAATTTGAAAATGTACGCAAACAAAATACATTTCGTAGAAGAAGAAGATGTCTCGAGGACATCATCAGTACGCACACATTTGTGAAAAGTGAAAAGCGAGTGATTATTTTATCGACTTTTAATATATAAATTTAGCATGAATAAAAAAGTGGAGACTGGAAGGTGTGAAATGGACGCTCAAACACTCACCCACTCAGACATACATACGGACCTTATCGGCTATTAATATATAGAAGATTATAAATTACAGTCACAATTTCCGGGACATTTTCCAAAAAGTCCCGAAACTTGAGACAGCAAAAAACCCGACAAGTCCCGAGACGTCTCGACACAGAATCCCTAGTCGTTAGTGACAAAAGGTGTTTAAGTTTTAAGATTTAAGTCTATGAATATTGATTATAAGCAAAAGCTTACTTCTTTATGCTAAATGCAATATTCCAAGTTTTTCTTTCATAAATCATCACTTCGTTAAAGTTATATTAACTTACAGTCATGTCGTTTAAGCGTTTTAAATGTTATAAGTAAACTATTGCGACGTCAACTTTGGTAAAGTTTTACTTGGAAGGCATCCAAAAACTTTAAGACCTGCAGAAAGTTAACGGATGTGCCGCAAAAGCTACCGCCGCATCACATCTCATATAATAAATTTCTTAATTTACTTTCTGAGAAATTGCGAATACATAATAATATAACTTGTATTATCTTAAAAGAACCTTGATTTCCTTTTAATGATTTTTAAATAAAAAAAAAGACACGTCGATTTTTGCCAACCACCTGATTTCTGAGAACCACTCGTTCAACGAAGATGAAGAGATTAAAATGTTACACTCAAACACAGACATTTTTCCAATTGATTTTAGAAATAAATAGGGCACAGTTAAATAGTTTACCAATTTAAAATGAGCAGATAAATCTGCCAAATACCCCATTCCGTATTTTGTATATACATAAATATAATTATAATTTTCCCAGCAAGCAAAATAAATATAATCTGTAGGCATTCCCACGTGTTAATCGGGTCGTAAGTGATAAAACTTGTGTGAATGAACATAATTTGAACGATTCAACTTCTCATTGATTTCCGTTTAAGTTATACAAGTATGATATGTATGAACATCATTACTTTTCTACTTTTTAAGCATACTTGCTCGTAAGCTACGCTAAATGTTCTGCCGTACTAAGAAAACATTACTTGTCAGGTGCTCACTTTGGTGGAAGTAGTCTTCTTATTGGCGACTATATTTTAAAAAATAATATAAGCTGGCAATGTGGAGGATGTGGAGGATGTGGTTTCCTTACGAAAGTGTCACGACAGATGCTTTTTAAATGAGAACTGCTTGTTATTCAGTACTCAACCTTTTTTCTTCAAAGAGAGTAGGAAAAGATTAGAGCCAAGATTGGTTAACTAATCGTTTATATATTGGTCCTACTATTTTCACAGACAATGGTTGAGGTAATACTAAATGTATGGATTTTTTAATCGAGTGGTAACATTCATTTATCTTTGCTTTCACTTTTACAATTTTTATGATGAGAAAATTTGAGAGGCGATACTCAAATAATTAACAATTTTCGTTTTAGAACTGAATTTATTAAGAGCGTAAATGTTTTAAAATCAACCAATTTATTCATTTTAGGAACAAAACAACACATTGAATTTGTTTTTTTTATTTTTTATAACATTCGCTCGACAGAAACGTAAAGTAATATTTTCTCATTTTTTCACCCAATTCGAAAAAAAATGTCTGAAGATTGACTGCCGTCTGAAGTGTTTGTTATTGGTAGATAATTGAAATTTTGACAACTTAAAAAAACTCTATTAAAATTGGATTTAGCGTACCAAAATTAAAATTGAAATGTCTGCCATTTTAATATCAACTGCACTTCACTTGGCCGACACCAACCAAACAAAAAAATGACATGAATTTAAATCATAATCGAGCAAAACAAAATGTTAATTTCTCGACTTACAAATAGTTAAAAAAATATTTATAACAAAATAGACTTTGCCATTTTTAGGAAACCGAATTATAGAGATTATTGGTAGCACAAACTCTTGTCATTTCACTCAATGCTTAACGAGACTTTTAAATATCCCCCTTTTGAAAATAAATTTTGATCTATTGTTTAAAACGAATAGCTTGTAATAATCGGTACAAAACCAATTTCGTTAATACCTAATTAAACGTTAACAAAATAACTGTATTAACTTTTGGCTAAGGAACAAACGAATGGTAGGGTTATTAACTAAAGTTGAACCGTTTACTTTGAACATATGTCATTAAATACATGTTAATTGTTACTAGATCACTTGTATTCACTTTTTTTAACATTGGGAAATTGGTAAAACTTTTATTTAATAGTGAAGATACGCTAGAGCAGGGTTTCTCAACAGAGAATTTATTACTTTTAAGGTGTTCACTGTCAATACTTGGTGGAATGGCATTATAATAAAAATAATAAAACATTTTTAGTACTTTTTCCACATAAAATTTATTAGATCAGTGTTTCACTTTGTGTAAAAATTTCCCAAATTTTAATTGTGTTTATAATTGATATCGTTTGCCACTTAGATTTATTATTCTTTGATGATGATTTTTTAATTGTTATGGGTGTTAAGCATTTTAATTTTGTGTAATTATAATGTAATTTGCTAATCCTTTAAATTGTTAATAGTTGCTTACACCTTTTTATTTCAATTTAAATTTGTATAAATATCACTGTTTATATATTTTTCTTATCAGTTGATAATGCTCGCGATGAGCGAAACCGGTCCTGATCTAATAAATTTTATGTGGGAAAAGTACTAAAAATGTTTTACTATTTTTATTAAGAGAATTTATTGATCACTTTTAAGGAGGTGTTCACTGTCAATACTTGGTGGAATGGCATTATAATCAAAATAATAAAACATTTTTAGTACTTTTTCCACATAAATTTTATTAGAGCAGGACCGGTTTCGCTCATGATGAGCATTGTCAACTGATAAGAAATAAAATGAAACAGTGATATTTATACAAAAGTTAAGTGAGAAAAACAAGGTATGACAAACATTTGGTATTACAACCAAGCAAAAGAATTGAAACAAAATACAAGGAAAATAAACTATAAATAAAAAGTTGAAAACCGCTTAGCAATGAAAACTATTAAACCTTGTTTTTCTCACTTAACTTTGGTATAAATATCACTGTTTCATTGTATTTCTTATCAGTTGACAATGCTCATCATGAGCGAAACCGGTCCTGATCTAATAAAATTTATGTGGAAAAAGTACTAAAAATGTTTTATTATTTTTAAAGAATTTATTTTTTAAGGGGAGCCACAGTACAGCTTTAGGGGGCCACGGGCACTCAAAATGGATCACGGGCCCAAAAAGGTTGAGAAACACTGCGCTAGAGTAATTTTCTCAGAGAGTTATCTGTCGCCTGACCTATCAAAAGTGTCAAGTAGTTTATATAGGGCAGACAGGAAGAAACTTTAATGCAAGAAATAAATTGCACGTAAGTTATCTATAAATCATTATTTTTTTATAGATTTCAAATCATATGATAACAAATTATCACAATTAATGAAACAATTATTAAAACATTGCTTGATGGTTGTGAGTTGTGAAACTTCTTACAGCATTCTTTTTAATGTAGCATAATGTACTTGTTTTGCGTTTTGGGTCGGTCAAAAAAAAAATTTTTTTTATCTAGACTGTTCAACTACAAAGTTAGCGAGTATGAAAAATTTCATAATTTAAGCAAATGATAAACTATAACAAAGCTTATTCCTTCCCGTTAAAACATTAGATATGGAATAGAAAGTAAATGTTACTTCCAGCGGAAGCTATAATAATTGTGTTTGCAATATCTCCTATTGGTCGGAACTCGGAACCTTTAGATTGTTTACCGGTTTTCAATATTTACTCAAATTAAATTAATATATTTTTTCGGCATAGAAAGCCAGTCAATTAAATGAGTTTTTTTATAATGCGGTATTTTAAATATTTTTACAGCCTTATTGACATCAAATATTGAATGATTCGCACACGTTTTCTCCTAGGGTGAACGTATAACTTCAAAATGAAGTAAGAAATGGACCATACTATTTAGTCGATAGATCGAGGAAATCGGTAAATCAGTGAACAATTAATGCGGGATTATTTAACATTATTCTTATGGTTGCTTACGATAGGTGTAGCTAAACGAATAATGTGAGAATGGTAGATAGGGGTTCCACTGTTTATAATTTTAATAAAAAGTATAAATATTTTCTTTTGCACAAAAAAAATATTATACAAAAAAACACCATAGGTATATAGAATGAATAACTACAAATGAACCAAAGATTTTTTGAATTCATTAAAAGTTTTCCTCACATCATTAAAACAAAATTTGGGTGCTTTATAATACTTAGTAAAAAATTTCCTTCAATTTGAGAATAGTTTAAGAAAGCCGATCTTTAAAAGCTTAAAATCTATTGTTGTAAGCACTAGAGACCTTTTTCTTATTCCATTCGAAAAAAACAATATGGTAAACAACAAAGAAAACTCCTAAGGCAGAACCAAAGCGCTTTTAAATATCCGGTAAGCCGAAAAAAACCTTTTCGTTTTAAGTACATTTTTACAACTTTGTTAAATTATTTTGAATAATTAATATTCAAAAAAAAACATTTTTGCATCGCTTATAGTTGATTCTTTGCCGTAGCAATGTAAAATTTACATAATAGAAAATATTTGATTGTTAAATTTTATTATAATGAACTCTCTTAAATGGGCAGTTGCTTTGTTTCAATTGATTCATTTTTTTACTGACACTAATTGGTATCATTTGTTATTACGTAATAGAAAAAATCATACTAAAACACACTTGTCATTAAAAATTATGTACGTATGAATGCATAATGCTTTACTACTGGTCATGCTCAAATTTAAAATGAAAACTTATATGAAAATTGATGTGATAAATTAATATGTTCTATCAAACAACTTTGAGATTTGGGGCTGAACCTGTAAGAATTTTTTTTGCCAACAATTGCATGTCAAAAACTATTACTGAATTGTGGCGTCATAGTGCAAAAACCAGTTATAACATATGTTGTAAAAATCTTTAAATAATTAGTACATAATTATTCTATAAATCATTTAATATATGTTACTTACACAACCTTTTGTCAGTAGGTAAAAAAAATATTTCAATTGTTTCTACTGCACGAAAATCACATGCAGAACCCGAATTTTTTTATACAGATGTTTCCAATTTTATATCGCTTACGTATTGATTGCAATAAGCAGTAGACTGAAATTTTTTTTTTCGATAAAACATGGTTTTTATGTTGTAATCTTATTATTAAATTAAATTTGATAGTTTTGTTATTCCACTCGTTGTGCAACATTATATAAGTTTTTTGATTATTTGAGAAGCATCATTAGACAATCGCAACTGTTACACAACACAAGGACTAAGTTATCAAATTAAATTTAATATTAAAACTGAACTTCGACTAAGTTACGGCCGAATCTATCGAAAGGTTTAATCTTACTTTAATGTTTTCTTTATCCGCAATTATTGTTTATACAAATTTATCAACATGTACATCTGATGAATTATGTAGAGTTTTTATTTTAGAAAAAGCAAGAATTGTTTACCATTTCGAGGTCACGAAACATGTACTTACATTTTATTAATCTCTTAGCAGTTTCTCGACATAACGAAATCTTCTAATCGCGAAAAAAAATGCAGAAAATTTACACAGCACGCTTTGCTAACTTCAGTTAACATTATTAAGTAAACTTATTCAAATATTTAACAGAAGCTTAAACAAATTTCTTAACTTAAAAATCTATGTAATTTCAAAAAAATAAAAATATAGTTCCAGTGAGTAGCAGTTTTTTCCACTACAGTATTTTTTCAATGTGTTTGATTTAATTTGCTTCATTTTATATTCCAATGTAAGTTTAACGTTTACAAATCAATCAATTCTATGTCAAGAAGAGAATGTAAAAGTTAAGTTTCTTTATTATAATGTATAGCTGGTTTGCTGCAATAAGTCAGTCAAAACCGAGTTAGATGTGAAAACCTACGTATTTTTCCACACTTTTTTATTATTATTATGTCTGCTCCCAATGTGAATCATATGGCCTCCTAATGGAGCTATATCAACAAAAGTTTTTTCTACGAGAAATGTCTGTTAGTCAGTCCTCAACCTTACTTGTTTTCAAAGTGAGTAGTAGGGAAAGAAGGATAAGGCTAGAACAGGACTAGTGGTCAACTTATCACTATTGTTTTACCCAGTTTTTAAAGGATCAGAAGGATGGGAGGAGACGAAATAATGTGAGCATGCTCTTACCAACTGGGCTCTTTCAGCAGGCTTCCATACTTTACCTAGTAAATAAATCATTATGATGAAAAACATGCTGTTTGAAGCTTAATGAACATGATTTTTGCAAAAATTCACTATGTGCACATAACTCAACATACCATTGAAAACTTCTCTAGAATCGAGAGAATAAGACATATTTTAAGCACTCTTTGGACACTTTCAGATTGTTCAAGGCAAAATATTTATTATTCAAGTTTGGACTGGAACTGATAAAATGTAGTTCCACTTAAAAGTCAATGATCTCATAATCGAAATTTTGTCAATTAATGACTTTTTGCATATAACCGATGATATCATTTATACATTCCCGAACCCCACACCGTAATTATTACCTAAATAAGAACGAAAAATATCTATTTTTTTTCCATTTGTAAAAAAATTAAATGATTTTATTTATTTTCTATACTTAATTATTATTAGTTAATTATCATTATTAATTATTTAATATGCAGAGTATTTCAATAAAACTGATTGTTGAAATGCAGCTAGATATCAATCATTTTTAGGCATCATTTTTGATATTTTCCTGCGGCGTTTAGGCCAAAGCCCAAATATGCTGCCGTTTTTTAATAACATTGAATCTACATCGTATCTCAAAGCAAGTGTAGGCTTACAAACAATTTCGTCATTGCGAAAATTGAAATTATGCAGTAGACCATGTTTCATATTGAAACCGAAATCGATTTATCATGTAAACACATGCAACCACATCACTCAAGCAATAACGTTTTTGCAGGCTTCTTGTATTGTATTTGTTTTTTTATTTTAATTTAAAAATTGTTTACAATCAAATTAAAAAAAATGTATGTTTATTATCAATAATTCACACCGAATTAAACATTGCACGTGGGTGACGTCACGTGTGACTAATTTTGTTCGTATCATGTGTGTCCTGTTTAGAAAAACTAAAGAACCGTGACTATAAAGGACTGTGATAATAAAAGGTAGATACTGAAAAAAAAACATCACTTTTCGGGTGTCATTTTTCATAAAACTCTTTTCATTGTCAATTGTTTGTAATTTTAATTTGATTTGTACAAATTCAGTTTATAATGGCTCGTATTTAACCGGTCTAAATTTTAATACAGTTTTGGTCATAATTATTATCACATTGGTCTGAATTTATATTAAATGATCATAATATATTGGGCAGTGTACAGAGGGCACAATAAATAATTAATGTTCAGAATTCATATATAATAGTCATAATATTAATGAAATTAAAAAAACCTAATCTTACCAAAATGGTTATAAAATCTAACCGTATAATATTTTTATTCTGACCGAAAATTGAATTTTATTCAGACCGAAAGGTTATTTGAATTCTTACCAAAAATTGATTTAAACTCTGAACATTTATTTTGTTTCCGTTTATAATAATTGCCATTAGCTAAACTCGTTCTGATCACATTCAATAAAAGTAGAATCAGTAGAAATAAATATTTTATTTTTTGGAGAAAGATTATTATAGCTTGGCAGATTCACAAGTCAGTGATACTTTTATAACTGCATATTAACATTTTATAGAGTTTTATATTGCATAATTTTTGCGTACACTATTGTATGTACGATTTGAAGGTAAACTTATAATCTCCTAAATCCTAATGCGCGAAAGTTAATATTCAAGAGCTTCAAGCTCTACGCCGTATTGGAGTGTAAGCTTTTATTTAACATACTTCACACATTCTCCGAAAAGTTTTCCGATTTTTAATCGCGTACATATAATAGTTTTAGTTGTTATTCAACTCAAAACGATTGCAAAACACTATTAAACCAGCATGTTCACAAAATACTGATCAAAACTAAAACATAATAAAATAAATGACTTTTGTTTGTGCGTTAGTAAATTAGTTTAGTAGTAAAAAAAAATCATTGAGTACTGTATTTCAAAATTTTAATAAATTTCAATTGTTTATAATGTTTAGTATCGTAAAACTCAAATGTTTGGAAGGATAAAAAACATATTATAACAGCGGAAGTTAATAAGTAGCAAGATTTACAAAAAAAAAGTAAGTACAAGTTGTGATGCTTGGGTATGGATTATTTGTCTAGAATTACTTGATTGAAGCATTTATTATATCAGCTTAGCAAAAAAAACATATTTTTTCTTGATTGTTAATATTTTGATATTATTTTTTATACTAAATATAAAATAACGCGGCCAGAGACTTTATCATAAAAGTTAAAATTCTTCATTAGCTGTTTACCTCTAACTATCAATTTGTAAGATAACAACTTCTGCTTGTACGGTGACAATATTTATCTAACTGCACTGTTATAATGTCATATTTCATCAAACATGAACTGTGGTTGGTGAGTGGCAGAATTATCAAAACATGAATTGAGAATCGTTTTCATAATAAGAATATTTGTCGTAAACTATATTTATATAACCTGATTTAGATGTTGGTAAATAACATATTTATAGTTCTAAGGAAACAGAAAAGGATAAAGCCTCTAGCATCGATATTGTATGTTTCATAAATAATTTTCATATTAACTTTTCCGGTTCTAAGCTCAAGAAATGCGACCCCAATACCCACATTTTCTTAAATATCTATTTTAATATGGGTGATACAATGTTTATAATTAAGGTATTCTTATATCATAGTTTTTTGGACCTTTTGTAGTTTATATAAATACGCGATAAGCGACTCGTCAGTTGCAATTTCATATGTGTGCTGGGATGACGTCTTTTTTACACGCAACTTAAAATATGATTATTTATTAAAAAACCACGGATTTTTATAAACAAATGTATGAGGAATGATGCAGAAATATGTTTAAAAGCCCTCAGACTACTTATTTTTTTGAAATTCATAAGAATAAGGCCAATCATGAGGAAACCAATGGGGTCCCTAAACGGCCCCCATCGGCAGAGAAGTATTTTTCTAGTCTCCGAGCCGCAAGAGTTAAAATATAAATGGATTATTGACGATCTCGCATAAATCGAAACAATTGTCTGTCCTTAAACCAGCATCAGTAACAATTTATTATACAAATAAATGTTTTTGTTTTCATACAATTGATATGATAAATGCATACATAAACTGAGTTATTTCAGACAAATAATTAAAATCAAATAATTTCTTTGTTTACTCAACTCATTTTTTTCGGTTTTGTAAGTTACAAACTTTAGCTAGAAAGGTGACGATATGATCTCTTAAAATTATGTAACACTCTACAACAAGGGTGTCCAACTTTTTTTCCCCTGGGATCATCGACTTTTCAATCTTAAGTATTCGCGATCGACTTCTAACATGATTCTTATAAGAAAGTTTATTTAGGGTTTTGTCCCTCCTCCAAACTTAAAAATGTTTTTTTAATGCGTAATAAATATCATTATATAGGTATGTGCTTAAAAAATAATTCAATTTAAGTGTTTTTGTACATTTTATATTCAAATTATATATTTTTTCTAAATTCACGGAAGCTTTCGGGATCGGCTAAATTTTGCTTTGAGATCTACCGGTTGGACACCCATGCTCTACAACCACAATTTTAAACATAAACTCTTACATAAACAAACTCTGGAAAATATTTGAGCATAACAGTTGACATAACATAGTTGAGCATATGGATAAACTATGGAACATATATATAGAAGTTGTTGAATCTAAAACTGACTGTTAACTCAACTTCTTTCTTCAGAAATGAATGAAGGATAAACATGAAAACGACTAGTAGTTTAGGCTAGTATTGATCTCTTTAATTCTCCCTTTTTATGATCAGGTCAAGATTGTGGGAATGAAAATATCATTTACATTTATGTATTTTGGATACAAATTCATAAAGCGGTTAAGGAAATCATTCGGAGATTAGAATCCTTCAGGAAAAATCTGAGGGGCTAAATTCTAAGAACAATAGTTACTCAGCTTTGAGATCAAAGTAATAAGAGTAAGATTGACCAATCTATAATACGAAATCATTGGAATCTCAAAATAACTACCTTGAAAATATTCTCATTTTATACTTAATTGGGTTGTTTGTGAAAATGGCTTTGGAAAAGGAAAATAGTTTCATGTATTCAGCAAAAAATTGAAGCCAGGCTTCCATCAAGTCGATAAAAACGATCTTATTTCACAACACATCTACTTCCATAATTTCATGGACGCCATAATAATAGCAAATCTTTTCTATAGGATTATTTTTTCGACTCACAATTAGGATATTTTGTCTTAAATTAAAATTATATAAATACATTATTACAAAATTTAAAACAAAAACAGAACGTGTAAAAGTTTAATCCTTAATTATTAATTATTAATTAATAATCGTGATTTTGACGTCTTTTATCCACGAGTTGATCTCGAGTGACTTATATTTTTTTTTATTTTAGTTTATCTCATAATTTTTATTGATTTCAAAAATGTTGGTTCAAGTGCTGTTGTACCTATGTATGTTAAATAAGAACAAACATAATTATATGAACGATCAATTATTGGCCGTCGAGCTATATCTTTTTCTATATGAGAAATTTGACAATCGAACAATATTTTTAAATGACAACTGGCATGCAAGTACTAAACCATTAAACTAAACATATAGTTTTGTGAATGAAGTGCAAAAATACTAAGTTTACCATTTTCGATACATCTCAAAAATACTGTGAAATTTAATACTTTAGTTTTACAGGTGAAAGTAACAGGTGAAAGTAATCACCGAAACTCTATTCAAGAAAAAAAAATAATCAGGTATTATTTAAATTGAGTTTGTGATAAAGCATAGTTTTAATGACCGTTTCCCCCACGTTTTTTTATAAGGGATAATTGGAAACTCTCTCCGCGAAGAGGGTCAAATGTTAACAACCATGGTGGTCGTAAAGAGAACCCGAAACCCGGTCAACCTTCTAATAGATCGGGGGATGATATAGACCATTAGTTTTTTTATACCACCTCAATTTAACGAAATTTGTTAATGTCAGTGAAGTGAAAACGGAAATCAATGATTCAGGTTCACTAAAAGTATAACATTAAATAAATTCCTCAGTGCGTTGATTGACAAAGATCATAAAATTTTCCTTAAACTGCTTTATTGCGTAAATACCAATAGAAAATCAGCAGTGGTTCTGATGAACATTTTGCAATTTAGTCCCGGAGCCTTTTTGTAAGCCCGGAATTCTAGAGTTTATCTTTTATCATAATTATATTTTAAAACAAAAAAAAATATCTTGGATTACAGCTAACTTCTAAAATGACGGGTTTTATTTTTAAAACGAGACCAATTCAAAGAAAATGGATATCACAAACACCCAAGTGTCCAAAGTATACATATCCGATCTAAAAAACAAATGATTTTAACTGAATGTCGTAAAACATATGGGAAAAATAGTCAAATAGTTTTCGTCTGTCTACGACTCCTATGAAGGAAGTAAAATCACAATTCATTGATTTACTGTGAAGGTGTTGTATAAAAATATGTACAGAAACAAACTAAGGTATACGGTAGGAAATTGTTTTTTTATTAAAGATACTGCTATAATCGGGAATGATTTCAAAATTGGTTTTTTTACATGCTATTGTAAATCCCAAAATCCCAAGATTGAATGAAAACCCTCCACATTTTTCACATTTGTAATTGATAAAGTACTTTTGCTCCAAATTGATTCCAATTAAAATGCTTCAAACTATAGCCAGTAGTATGTTCTAGTATTTGTGTTAATTATGGAAACGTTTTATTTGTTAAACGTTGGTTAATAAAATTTACGAGAATTTTCGTTTATGTATCATTCAACAATAAATTAAAGGCATTATGATTGTTACATGAAATAACGTCATTTAATTGCACAACTTTATTGAAAAATCAGAACCGCTTTTGATTATAGAAATCATTTTCATCTGATCTCATCGTCGTTATATCATTTTTTTTTCAAAATAAACCTTTTATTTCCATGTGGAGGTATACTACACTATTCTATAGTAGTAACATTGAGATTATAAGCTGTTCAAAATTATTCAAGCTAATAATTTCATTCCACTATAGATCACATCCAAAAACATTTAACAACTTCCACTTCCAGCATAATTTAGTAGCATAGTATCTCATTAGATACTATATACTATTGAGATGCATAGATAATGATCTTAATATAAGCCAATCTCTATTTTTATAGAGGATGAGCTATTGAATAAAAAGAAAGAAGGACATGTCAAAAAATTAACTGATAGTAGTCTTTATGTCAAAATTTGGGATCGGATATTAAGTGAGTGGGCAGAAATGAATGAGAAAACTGTAGACATCCATTATCGTTGTATTTCACTTGTTAAGTGTTTACTATCAACATTCGGTGAAGAGCTATTATCTAAAAAAAATTGAAGTTAATTTTTTTACGACCTTATTCTATATGATTTTTAATTATTTGTACAGTTTTTGCTCATCGCCAACATTTTAAAATGGTCTGGATTAGAACCTAAGCCCTACTAACAAAATCTAAAAAGCTTTGACTACTGGACTATCAGTAAATTCGCATTTCGTGAAATAAATTTATTTATATTTGCCATTTACAAAAAAGTTAAATAAATTAAAATCTAACCAAACTGAACATTAAAAATGTACATTTTTTGTGGAAAGGCATGAAACATTTTATTTATGAGTCTGTAAATTGTTTTTGAAAAATATAGTAATTTGAATTGAAGCACTTTTATTTATACACACAAAAACGTCAAATTTTACATGTGAATAAAATATAAAAAATATTAGTCAAATTTAACATGATTTTTTTATTTAGATAAATATATTACAGTTTTTTTTGATGGATTAGGCAGTTAACTTTTAACAGTCTAGACAAAAATAATCTGTGTAAAATAAGTGTTACCTAGGAACTGTTTACCTGATACTTTTCTAAGTACATGTATAAAAAACACTGATAATATACGAAAATACATAATTCCATTCCCTACTATCGAAGTAGTCTAAAGTTTTTTTGGAAGGAAAACCGTCGATATTTATTTCTATCCCTCAAATATTTTTCCATCGTCCTTCTTTAAGCAATTCCCATCATTTATATTTATTTGGGTGTGTAGTGAAAAATGCTTTGGAGTTTTTGGTATGTCTTAACTAATTTTATTTTTTCTAATGATATCGCTGTGAAAGCTAAAATTAAGATGTATAATAATATGATTACTGACTTTATTTTATCGGATGTGCGGTATTTGAAAGTCAATGTGTCTATTTCGCAATGTTTTTGCGCTAAAGCACTGAAATCAGACTTGTTCCCTGATTTGAATTTTAAATATTCTGTCAATTATGATATCTTATTCACAAGATAAAGTATCAAATAAATAGGTTTCAACTAGGGCATCCAATCCCATTTTGAGATTTCAAATTCTTCGGTGAGCTAAAAAAAAAAAAACAAGTTTCCGTGAGATTCCGGGAAAAGGTATAGCAAATTGAGGATCTCAAATTCCTCGGTGAGAAAATCTCAATCCCGGGATCCCGGGATTCAAAATAAATCAATCCCGAAATCCCGGGATTGGAAAAAGGCTTCGGGATTGGATACCCTAGTTTCAACTACAATATATATTCTGTGCTTAAAATGTCACGATACTTATAAGAAATAAAAACGGCTTTTACAGGGTAGTGGCTAATTTTATCTGTCATTAAAAATGATTTTTATCTGAGGAAAATATTACGTAATTCTCGATCATTATCTTTTATTGCCGATGATTATCAAAAAATTAGAGAATTGAACACATTAAGGCGCACGCACTTGTTCACGACAAGACCACGCCTCATATCTTTACACGCATGTATCATTATGGAGGCAATTAATTAGGCACATGACTTTATGTAGAAATTACCTTTGCTTAATCGGGGTGTTTACTTAAATTACTATGAGCCGTAATGGAGAGGTTAGTTGTTAAGAAAATGGTTATTATTACATATGTTGTTATTGTAACATACATTTGAATAATATGTTTTCCTGTGACATGCCGCTCATTTTGCCGTTACATGCGTTTTTAATTGCTCAGAAGTACATGGATCTTTTTATATATATATTTTTTAAACCATGTCCGCTCCTAATGTGGCGCATATGGACTCTTAGTGTAGTTTATCTCAACAGAAGTGTTTCTACGAGAACTGCTTGTTACTCAGTTGCTCAACCTCTCTTTTTCCAAAGAGAGTAGGAATAGAAGGGTAGAGCTAAGACTGGATTAGTGGTAAGCTAATCGCTCTCGATACGCCCCGTTCGTAGGATAGGATGAGTGAGAGGGGGGAATTCAAGACATCACATACATCCCCATACCTTTGAAAAATCGATTGAAAAATCAATTTATAAAACTCTCCGTACCGGGATTTGAGCCCGGGCCCTCCTTAGCCGAAGCCAACAAAGTTAACAACTTGACCACACAGGCGGCATATTTTCATATACTTTATTAAATTAATATAATGCAACCTCCGCCTGAAAGTCTTTGCTCACTCTGAAGGTAATTTATTATCGTAGAGATAAAAAAGCTTAAATAATACGTTCTACTTTATCAACCCTAGTGCAAAAGGTCGGTGTCGGCGAAGTAAAAATAACGATACTTGAATGTAGCAAATGTTTTAGAATAGTAGAAGGCATTTGTGCTGGTAAAAAATGTAGAAGCCTGAAGTATTATGGATACTCATTTACTTTGACGCATGCAAAAAATCTTCTTAGGTTGTAATCCCACTAAGCGACAAACGTAAGTCATGGCTTTCGCGTTTAATATTTAAAAAGCTTTTCCTCATTATTTATATTATTTATGTATGTAATGCTGAATTATTTTTAAGCAGTCTATGTCTCATGGTCATCTAATCGAACATATCTTTTCTGTGATGTCGTTTATATTGTGTTTAATATAATATTATTCATTAAAAAGACTACATTTAAATTAGTAAAATTGTTCGTCAATAGTTTTTGACACTTGTGTTTTTATAAGGTGGATTGTTTTTTTTTTAAATATCCTTTTTTTATCTGTGATTGAATAGTATGTTATTAAATTAAATATATATAAAAATAACAATAACCGTACATTATAATTAAATTGACTCCTAGGAACAAATCTTTGGCCGTCGTTTCGAAATTTTATTTATTTTATAAAACGTTTTTTCTCTCGATTCAATAAATGTGTATCAACCATGTTTAGTCTAAATATAGATCATATAAAATCCTGATGCAGCATGTAGAAAATAATAATATACGAGAACCACTTTTTATTCAGTCACAAAGAATATGATCACTTTTAGGGTGTTCACTGTCAATACTTGGTGGAAAGGCATTATATTAATAAAAACACAATAATCCTTTGTACTTCATTCCACTTTATTTAATATGTCAGGACCAGTTTCGCTCATTGCGAGCATTGTCAACTGATAAGAAATATAATTTAACAATGCTATTTATACAAAATTGAAAATTTATACACAACAATTGGCATTGCCAAATTTGCCGAATTGCCAAATTTTAATTATGTTTGTAATTACTTTCAATCGCCATTCTGAATTTATTAATCTGGGATGACTTTTTAATTATATGTTAGATGTGTTGAACATTTTAATTTTGTGTTATTTTAGAATCACTTTAATGTAATTGGCAATTTCTTTTCAATGCCAATTGTTGTGTATAACTTTTCAATGTTGTTGTTTTCAATGTTGTAGTTTTCACTGTTGAAAAATATTGATTAGCGGTGGGATACGAACAAAACAATACTCTAATGGCGTAACATAACAAACACCCATTTTTTATAAATCTGGAAAAAATAATAAGCACTTGCTAACTAACTTGAAAACTGTGTATGTTACTGTCGGAATAAGAATAATTACATTTAAAACGAAAAGCATTTCACCGCAGACAATGAAACCAAAATAACAATAGTAGTGTTTGAAAAATATATGAGTTTTTTGAAATGTAGAAGTTGTTCGAGCTTTTGTTGTTTTTTGTTCGCATTTACTATTTGTAACGCTTTTCAATTGATGTTTTATTACAGCATTTTGTGAAAATGGATGAGATTATTCTGATTTAATAATAAATAAAATTATCGTTTATTTTCTTTCTAATTGGAATATAGAATATTTAAAATTCACTTAAATTGTGCCATATTATTTATACACGACTGCACTTATTGAGCAAATTTGCGAAGAATACTTTAAATTTCTTGGATAATTTATATCTGGTGTGGGTACAGTCCAAGTCTTTATTCATTTTCTTCACGTTTTCTATCAAATAATAATCTTCCTAAAAATGTCTTCGGGCAAAGGCTTTGAATGTGGAAAACAATTGAGAACTCGTTTTATTAATGCTTACTGTGAATTTTCAATTATTATTAAGATTGTCCGGAGGGTTATTTTAAATATTCACGTCATTTTAATATACACATTTAACCAATTTTTTTTTATTAAGAATTCTAATGCCTAAATTCTGTGAATTTTTTATTATGAGTTAAAAATGATTATTTTTGTGTAAGTAGTTTATTGTGGTTATGAAACATAATAAAAACATTCAGCGAATTATGGATTTGCTTCCTTTGGAAAAATAAGTTAAGCAACTGACCTACAGTAAGATATCTAACATTGTACTGCTATTAGTATCTTTACCGTATCCTTAATGATTTAAGTCTCTCTAAAAAGAAGCTATGAACGCCTCAATAAAAAAATTACCTGTCATCAAAATTTACTATGATTATATCATGATATAGGGTTAATATTTTTTTTCGAAAACTACAAATAAAACGCTTTTTAAGCCACATATCTTCTTCTTTTAGAATTGTAAATCGAATAAAAACGATATTTAAGCTTTTTAGTTGGTAAAAGCAGTTTTTAAAAATAGCACAGCTTTAAGGAAAACCTAAGTTATCACACGATAAACAGAACGAAGTTGATGTGAGATAGACGGTGTATGGATATTACCCATGGCTTTATCCAACTGACTTTCTCTTAGGCATGCTTAACTTCAATAGCTTGAACGTTCGAAGAGAAATGTATCTGGCCATATATTTCTTTCGACTTATACGAGGCCAAAATGAGAATTCCACCATTCTTGAGAATGTGAATCTAAATGTTCCTGATTATTTTTTGAGAAATCGTGGACATGAATTGTTTGTTCTCCCAAGGTGTAGAACCAGCCTGCCAATGGGGATGCCACTGGGGAGAGCTTTAACGGTGTTCAACAATATTGCTTCGGATGTCGACATATTCCACGTAAACGTGGGTGAGTTCCGACGAATACTATTTTTTATGTATAAAAGTAGAGTTCGTCGGAGCTTACTCAGTTGACTTCCTTGCCAACTTTTTTTACTGCTTTTAATATTAAATTATACTATTTTTTTTTCTCCATTGTAAAAGTTTTAAATTTATAATTTGTCAACCTTGTACAATGTTGATTAAATAAATAAATCCGTTAACCGTTGCCAAAAGATGGGAACTTGTATATTATTGTCTTTGATAGGAACTGTCAATTCATTCTTCGCAATACAGGTGATTTATTCAATGACCGAAGAGCTAGTAGCAACGCTCGCCCATTGGACGATTTGCCGGAAACAATTCCACTTTGCAGTTTTGCACCAATAGCATCGCAATACGATGACATAATTATCATCCAAAAAATTCTGACCAGTTGTCAAAATAAATATGACCAATGTCATTCTTCTGATTCTGATCATTTAATATAAATTCTGACCACTTAATATATATTCTGACCATAAATTATTTATTCTGCCCTCTGTTATTCTGACCGATACATTATGACCATTTAATATAAATTCTGACCGATATTGAATTAAAATTCTTACCTTTTAAATACGAGCCTTAATAGTTTGAATCGAAAAAATAATAATCACTGTTATACCTAACTAAACACAGATGTCTACTTGTAACATTTTGACTAGTAGACATCGGTTTTTCAAGCGTTTTCTCATAATTAACTCAAAAGTGTTCATTTTTTATTTTTTTTTACTTTCGAACTGAGGTATCAAAATGCTTTATAAGAAACCTTAGATCACTCTATTATGGGTATACAATTGGAGATGTTTCAAATATTAAATAGGGTATATTTGCGTCTTGTAAACAATCGATGAATTTAAACGTTTATTTCAACTCAGCCACATTTTATTATTCTGAATTATCTGGTTTAATCCATCCAAAACTTATTATCAAGATTTTTTTGGGTTGTAAATTGACAGCCTTAAGCGCGATGAGCCACAATAAAGAATTGGGAAAACGTAGGCTTTTGTTGTGATAAAATCTACAGCTTTATTAAGGAAAGTCTAAGAAAAATCGGGTCTAACTAAATCTTTTACAATGGAACGGGAGCTGGCGTGATTGTCTTTATAAAACGAATCTGCTCATTCGAGTAGAAGGAAAAAAATCATTTGAATTCTTTATCATGCAGTTTTCTGAAAACTATACTATTTTAACGTTTCGGCAACAAATCAAAAGTTCTTTTATAATAGCCGTAATAAAATATTTCATATACATATACCTTAGATCTCGCAATTGATAATTAGATTAATATGAAATTTTGATGCTTTATCGTATTATTTTTATGGCATATAACATGTTTACAGCCTAGTAAATGAACAACCAAATTAATATTTTGTATGTCTGCGTTGGAATTATTGACTAATAAATTGATGAATTAATACAGCTATAAAACGATAAAAGCTTTTACGTAAAGCTCTCTACTATTTCATTGACATAATTGTTTGATATGAAACGACACGACAAATGGCAAACATGATCTCGTTTAGATTATTACCTTTTTTTATTGCGCAGCAATTTGTGTTTGTGAAAAATGTCATCGTTTCTACTATAGTGATTTATTATTAACTGATAGAAAATTTAAATTAACTTTGATTATTCCACGTATTGTGTAACTAACTGTGACACGTGTTTCGCCTCTTTCAGAGGCATCTTCAGACTTACTATCGCAAAGTTTGCTTAAGTAATGAAGCAAGATTAATTCTAACATTTTAAAATTACAAAATGGATTGGGTTTTTTTTCCTTTTAAGAGGAGCAAGGAGGGGGGTGTAGAATCGAAATAAAGCAAACAGATAATGATACTAATTTTACTAATGAGTTGTAAACAATCAGAATAGGATTTTTCCTTTTAAATGGAAGCACAGAGGGGATTATAAAATCGAAACAATGCAAACAAATTTAATCATACTACTAATGACGTTAAACATTACAAACTATTAAAACTATTGAGCTGCAGTCAATCATCTAGGTTTGTGATTACTCTATTAATTGGAAACAATTTGAGTAACGGGGAACCGCCTGTGCTATTAAGAATATTATTTAATAATATTTCTTTTTTGTTAAGAGTTTTATTAATTTCTAAAAATTCTAAGCTATTCATCTTTAAACCCTTTTTATTTACTCGGTGGAGTATTTCTAAATTACAAATCTGATTATTTTCTATTAAATGATTGGCAAACTCAGAAAAATTGTTACTTTTTAGACATCTTATTATTCTTAAAAAGTAACAATTTTTCTGAGTTTGCCAATCATTTAATAGAAAATAATCATAATTTTAATCAGATTTGTAATTTAGAAATACTCCACCGAGTAAATAAAAAGGGTTTAAAGATGAATAGCTTAGAATTTTTAGAAATTAATAAAACTCTTAACAAAAAAGAAATATTATTAAATAATATTCTTAATAGCACAGGCGGTTCCCCGTTACTCAAATTGTTTCCAATTAATAGAGTAATCACAAACCTAGATGATTGACTGCAGCTCAATAGTTTTAATAGTTTGTAATGTTTAACGTCATTAGTAGTATGATTAAATTTGTTTGCATTGTTTCGATTTTATAATCCCCTCTGTGCTTCCATTTAAAAGGAAAAATCCCATTCTGATTGTTTACAACTCATTAGTAAAATTAGTATCATTATCTGTTTGCTTTATTTCGATTCTACACCCCCCTCCTTGCTCCTCTTAAAAGGAAAAAAAACCCAATCCATTTTGTAATTTTAAAATGTTAGAATTAATCTTGCTTCATTACTTAAGCAAACTTTGCGATAGTAAGTCTGAAGATGCCTCTGAAAGAGGCGAAACACGTGTCACAGTTAGTTACACAATACGTGGAATAATCAAAGTTAATTTAAATTTTCTATTAAAATGAACTTCCACAAAGTTACCGCCGAAACCATCGAAAGTATTATTATTAACTGTT
This sequence comes from Himalopsyche tibetana, assembly GCA_030503985.1. Taxonomy (NCBI): domain Eukaryota; kingdom Metazoa; phylum Arthropoda; class Insecta; order Trichoptera; family Rhyacophilidae; genus Himalopsyche; species Himalopsyche tibetana. Next base: position 2,474,666 of record JAPJYX010000009.1, on the reverse strand, counting down.
TTAAATTGTTGAATTAAAAAATTCATTATCCAAAGCAAAAATCTAGTATAGGGTTTTTATAAAAAAAATGTAAAAATTATGATATATTAACTGGTTAGAATTTTTAAAAAGTTTCTTCTTTATTATACCAACTTTCTGATAAATAAATAGCTCGTGATGTTTTTATATCATGTGAAATGCAATCCTATTTATGCCAAATATTCAAGAGAATACAAAATGAAATTTAACGCAGAACATAATATTTCACCTAACACAATGTTGAAATTTGAATTGTTTGAATTTTGTACTTTTCCATGAGTTTTGTCGCTAACGACCCATGTTTCGCCTTTCGGCATCTTCAGGCATTCCAAGTGCACGGATGTACTTAAACTGACGCGTAGTTTACAGTTTTTATCGTTTAAATACAAAAATATAAGTGGATGACTAAGTTAAAAGGCTATTAAAATGTAAATTAGCGAAAATTGAATGTATACAATTTTCAATGAATTAAGTAGGTTTGTTATAATTATAGGGATTTTTTGAAAATATTAATGATCAGATAATAATGTAGAAATGTTTAAAATAAGTCTAGGGTTTTATCCGACCTATTATTAATGAGTTGATTTGTTTTTAAGCCTTTGAGTTAATATTTAATATTAACATTAAATTTAGTATTAATATTTAACATTAATATTTGTGCACTTGGAATGCCCGAAGATGCCGAAAGGCGAAACCGGGTCGTTAGCGACAAAACTCATGGAAAAGTACAAAATTCAAATTTGATAATGAAATTCCATCAAGCACCCTCAGTCGAAATACTTAACAATGTTGAAAGTTTAATTTCAGAGCATTTTTTTGTCTTTAGTTATCAGTTATTTTTATTTGATTATCCAACACGTAAATTCTATTATATAAATAATATTATCATACAAATATTAATGTTGAAAATGCTGCTAGCTCCGCACAACTTATAATTCTATAAATTTAATTTTCTCTGCGATAAATTAAACTTTTAATTAAATCTTGCATTATTGTTCGTAAAAAGCTAAAATATACATTAGTTTCTACATACATATTTTGTTTGTAACTATTTACAAATGCATTATCTTTTAGAGTCTCGTAATAAGCTTCATAACAAGACGCCGAAAGATCTAATGTCACAAAATTTATGGTCAAAGCCTAAACAAATGACGTCCCAGTAAACAGGACAGACTATGTTCTGCCTATAAAGCTCCTTTTTGTGACTCATTTATTTTAATGAACGTCGGTCAGAGAATGCTTAATTAGGTATCATTAATTTAAGTGAACGACACCTCGCATCTTTGAATCACTTTCATTTAAAATTTCGTACAAGAGTCATCTTAAAACTTATATCATTTTTCATAAACATATATCTTTAAGTTTTTACGAAAAAAACGATTCCGTCAGCAATTAAAATTCGTATTTTATTTTTAAAGGTGAGTGAAACCGTATGCAGAGACATTTAAAAAAAACTGTTACCTTTTTTTAAAAAATTAGTGAAATAGCTAAGATCTGTCATTTCAGATAATAGAGGCATTCCTTATTATGTTATTACAATAATATTTTACTTTACATAATGAACAAGGAGCCAATGTCGTGCTTAAACAAAAAAACATCATATTTTCTTACAACAAATCCATTAACCTCAACCAAAACAATTTATTTATTTATGAATACTTTAATTATAATACTTTATTAAATATTGGAAAAGTTACTTTCAAATTGCTAAGTATCTAAAAGTAGTGATGACAATCTGTTACTATCATTAGTGCTTACTGTGACTATATTTGAAAAAAAAAATCGATTTGGTTAGGATACATTAATTTATAAAACAATACAATTTCCAACATTGATGGCTTCCGTTAAGGAGGTCCCGAGTTCAATTCTCAGTACGTACATTTGTATAAATTGATTTTTCTCTAGATGTCGCTGTTGACCGTTTCATCCACCCATAAACACGAATGAAAAGATATTATATGTTTTCAAGTACTGATTCAGATTCCTTATACGATCAACTTGTATTAAATAATTCTCATTTTAGAATACATATGCAGAGACCAAAATACAAAAAAACGAATGCGTTTGAATGCAAACACAGAGCACTGATAAAATTATTAAGTTTTCAAGAATAGTTTTATGATGTATAAATATTATCAAAAAAACCGATATCAAAAATAAAGATATTTGAACCAAAATATTCAGCAGTTTTTTAACTGCTGCGGCTAGGGTATCCAATCCCGGAGCCTTTTTCCTATCCCGGGATTTCGGTATTGATTCATTTTCAATCCCGGGATCCCGGGATTGGGATTAACTCACCGAGGAATTTCAAATCCTCGATTTGGTATACTTTTCCCTAAATTGTCTCAGAACCTCGTTTTTTTTTTTAGCCCACCGAGGAATTTAAAATCCTCGATTTGCCAATTTCATGACAATTTTCGGGATTTGCTCAAAATTTCTCAATCCCGAAATCCCGGGATCGCAGCCGTGTCCAGGGATTTCAGGATCAGAAAATTAAACGGTATCCCGGGATTGGATGTCCTAGCTGTGGCCCACTTGGTTAGAGTTTCTTCTACCGATCACGCAGTTTGAATCCCGGTAAGATCACAGTGAATTTGAGATTTATTAAATTCAAAGTTGTGATCGAAGACTGGGTGTCAATTCATATTACTTCCTCTCTTCCTATCGTTCTGATTCTTTAATAACTGGGTGTAGAAATAGCGATTAGCTAACCACTAGTCCTATTCTAGCCTTAACCTTCTTTCCCAACTACTCGCTTTGAAGAAAGTGAGGTTGAGCGACTGAGTAACAAACAGTTCGCGTAGAAAAAACTTCTTTTGAGATACCTCCATTAGGAGGCCGTATGCTCTACATTATCAGCGGGCATGGATTAAAAAAAAGATAAATGCAAATAAGGTATAATTTTATTGTAATTATAATCTATTATGCTAATTTCTTTATTCAACCCTGATGAGCGTATTTTATATTTTAATATATTATGTAAAGCCTTTAAACCAATAATTTACAGTTAAAATCTCATTTAATAACGATAAAAATAAAATTCTAAGTCGCTTAACTATACCATCCGCATTTAAATAAACATGTATTAAAATGATACAAAATTCGCACAAACATAATTTATTCGGAGTAATAATAGTTTTCGAAAACTGTTTCTTTTCATTCTTCGCTGGCATAATCGATTTTTGCACTCCATATTTTTTTTGAAATGAAAATAAAATGTAGTGAATAAACGTATTGGAAATTTTACCATAAAAACGTGACATTGAAATGAATTGCCAATACGCATGATATTTTTTGAAATTCAAATCACGTACGATAAATTTCAGGTGAACTGAAAAATCAATTCAGCAAGAAAAAATACATAACAGGCATGGCAGGGTCACTCATCGATTACAAAGCTGTATAAAAAAAAAAAAAATATACCCTAGTCAAGAATCTAGCACTTAACGCTACGTGGACTTTAGTGTTATTATTTTAAAAGAGTAGAATTAAATTAAAATTCATTTTTAAATGATTAAAGCATTAATGATTTTATTAATAAAAACACAGTATAAATAAATAAAGTGGAATAAGTGCAAAGAAATATTGTGTTTTTATTAATATAATGACTTTCTACCAAGTATTGACAGTGAACACCCTAAAAGTGATTAATAATTTTGTTCCATAGTAATAAATTAGATTTTAATTTGAAACTAACGTCAAATTAGCATAGTTCCACTCATTCTTTACATTTTCAATTAAAATTTAAAAAATATTACACCAAGTCACATTGAAATAAATTGTTAATTTGCGTTATTTATTACCAATATTTCACTTAACCCAAAAAATAGGAAACTATATTTTACAAACTATTATGAATATTTTATAAATAAGGCATAATTCATCTTCAAACATTAAATTAAAACATATTTCACGAATAGAATACTCGTGGATGAAATTCGTTCTAGGTAATGTTTTGAAGCTGTGAACTATTTTATTATTTGATGAATGTTTAATGAATTTTATTTAGGGCTTCAGGTGTTTCCTATTATTTTAAAGAAAATCGCGTACATTGAAAACTTACTATGTTACAGGCTCCCAATACACTAACATGTTGAGACACAAACGAAATTTTAAAGATATAAAATATACTTACACAATTAAATTTAATGGATTCATCACAGATGAGTTCCGTGGTTCAACGTTTGTCAATATTTTAAATTAAATTGTTGTATTATAAAAAAAATGCAAGTGAAAAATAGTTTTATTTCGTGGTATTCTGGTTGCATTATTTTACTTTTTTGAATATTACTAAATAAAGTGATAGATCTCAATATTTAACATAAACAATATTGTATATTGAACAGTAAAAACTAAACATTGACTAAGTACAAACTAGGATTTACCGTATTTTACAAAAATATTTGTATGTTATCAATTAAAAGTCGTTTGTCAACAATATTATTATTTTTCAATGCTTCTCCTATCTTATAATCAAAAACATAAATAATGAACTCAGTTTTTGTATCTGTTGGTAAAAATAATTAATTTACTGTTTAAGAGAAACAAAATTCTCATATTTTTAGCGGAAGTTAATTTTCAATTCAGATTGAGTGTATTAAAAATAATTCCCCCAAGAAGATATCTGTTTATTTTAAACAATTTTGTTTTAAACAACAAAAAGCACTAATCTGACACAAGAATGGCAGGCAAAAAACCGTTTATTTTCACAATCAGGAAGTTTTACCACAAATAAAAATTCTCTTTTAAAACATTTTTTTTGATAAAAATCAAAAATCATTTTAAGTGGAACAAAACTGTTCTCAAATAATTACGGAAACCAGTTAAATTATTTTGACACGATATTTCTAATTCAGCTTGAGCACAAGTTAAATGATAAAAGCATTACCCTAGCAAGCAAATTTGTCTCGGTTCATGTTTTGGCAGGGTCAATATCATATTTAGACCTTTTTAATCTTATATAATATAATATGAGATCATTGACATGGATGTTAGAGATGTCTTTTTCCATGAATTGGTCACTCTCGAACATACTCGTCAAGTGATTTTAAAAACAAAATTTTGTCAGTTTTGACTATTTAGACATCAAATATACACATAATAAAACACTTTAAATGAAAAGCTAAACACAATTTAATAAAGCAACTCAATTGCGATTTGACAAAAAAAGATCACAATTACCTATCTCTTAGGATATCGTGTTGTATATACGTGCTGGAACGTTTTGTACGTGTTTCCTGGATAACGTGTTTTAAACTAGTGGTTATATGTACAAACTACACTGTACATTCGATGATTCCGTACCTGAATGTTTCCTATTTTCATTAGTAGAACATCTTACTTGCGTCATTACATATTACTTAACTACACGGCAACACAATAAAAATGAAAGTCATTCATTAACGCTTAACGAGACTGTTTTCTGAATTTCCTTTCTGGGTTTTCCCAAGGCGAATTTTGAGTAACGAGATCTGTGAAGTGGAAACGCTCAAAAAGGTTTAATAGTTTTTCTGAGGGTAGTTTAATCAAAGGATATGAAAAAAATGTAATAAATTTCCTGTTCTAATATTGTTTATAAGAGTGATGCTGAAAGATAGTTTATTGACAGCAACCCATAAGTGAAAAATCTACGCAATTTTCCAGAAAGATTATAAATCATTTTTTATAACCACTTGAGCACTTGGTGTTTTATCAGTACAAAATACATAATTCACATTTTTGTTTAAAAAATATCATAAATTTAACGTGGGTAGGTAGGTGCCATTGATGTAATATTTTTTTAGCTTTTTAATAACGTCATGAAAAGATGATATTACGGAAGCAATCAGAAAATATTGCTTAGTAAGCTTGATACATTTACAGGTAGCTAATTCATTTTTTATTTATTATTTCATGCTATAATTTTTTTAATGTTTTTCTAAATTGTACATCAATTTTTATTGTTTTTTATCCATATCTTCTCCTTATATGGAGCTTATGGTCTCCTAAAGAAAGTATTCCAAAAGATTTTTTATGCGGTAACTGTGACTCAGTTACCCTACCCTTTATATTTCAAAAAGAGTAGGGACATAAGGATAATCTTAGAACATGACTATTAGTAAGCTTATCGCTCTCGCTATGCTCGTTTTAGAATAGTGTGAGTGAAAATAAATTCAAGACAACACAAACATCCATTCATTTGGATAGAAATTCATAAATCTTTAAAATCTGAGCGTACTGAGATTAGAACGCGCACTATTTTTAGTGAAATCTTTTCGTTCTACAGTTTAATAATTTTATTCGTTGATAGCTATTTCGGCTTACGCCATCGTCAGAACTAAGTTCCAGTTCTGACGATGGCGTAAGCCGAAATAGCTATCAACGAATAAAATTATTAAACTGTAGAACTAAAATACTTTGTTATTTTTAATCTGTTATAAATGGAGTTCTACCAAGTAAATGCCAAATCAATTAAGAAATCTTTTCGCATTAAGAATTTTGTTGAAATAATACAAGATAATAAAAATTTTGTATAATATAAGAAGTATCAGAGTTTTTTTGAATTTTGTACTTTTCAGTGAGTTTTGACACTAACGATTCAGGTTTCGCTTTTCGGCATCTTCAGACATTTAAGGTGCACTAACGTACTTGAACTGACGCGGAGTAAACAGCTTGTATTGTTTATACACATAAATAAAAGTGAATCGCTAAGTTTAATGCTTTTTGTTTAAGTTGAACTTTACCCCCAACTGGTCAAAGCTTAATAAATTAAAAAATATTCTTTTGAGTGAGTATTTTTTTTTTAAGTGAGTATTTTTTTTTTTAATAAAGAATTCTCTTTTTCGTGAAAAGAATTTGTCAATAAATTAATTTAATCGCTTTATCGAATCATTTAACGACAAAATTATTTAAGGAAATGAGAGGCAAATTCTTCTTCCAATTTTTCGAATTAAGTTTACTGTGTTGTCAACATTTCATTGAGAGCTTTATGAAACGACTCTGTAATTAAATTACAAATTGCCGGCAATGCTGATGGGTGAAGTTGGCATGCTCAGTGCCAGTTTGGCTTGTTTTCGTTATAAGTACACAATAACCTTGACGCATCGTGTCAATTAAATAGAATCCCGAAGTGTTTGGTATGTCAAATGTACGGTTCATACGGTCATAGACATTATTTTGAGGGTTCGCTTTATGCCATACACTTTACAAATTGACATGTCACGCCTTGCGTTTAATTGCTCTGTCAGTGATAAACGACACAAACAATTTGATTTCAATTGTCATGTAAACGTGACATTAAATCGTTTGTTTACAAGTTAAACAGTCACTTTTAAAGTGTTCACTGGCAAATCAAGTCGAAAAAGTAACTCGAATTATCTTTAACAATAATTACTTTTTTCCATCAAAATAAGGGTCTATTTCGTTGATCACTAGTATTATAAATTGATTGAAATTTTAAATACCGCCTGTGTAGTCGAGTAGTCAACGTTGTTGGCTTCAGTTACGGAGGTCACGGGTTCGAATTACAGTACAGACAGTTTTATAAATTGATTTTTCACTGGATTTATGAACTTCTGTATGCGATGTCTTGAATTCCCCCCTCCCACCCATTCTATTCTATGAATGGAGCGTATCGAGAGCGATTAGCTAACCGCTAGTCTTGTCCTAGTCCTATCTTTCTATTCCTACTTTCTTTGGAAAAAAGAGAGGTTGAGCAACTGAGTAAAGGCAGTTCTCGTTGAAATACTTCTGTTGAGATAAACGTCATAAGGAGTTCATATGCTCCACATTGGGAGCGGACACGGTTTAAAAAAAATTGACACTGGAATATTTATATAAAATTGAGTAAGACTAATGCAAAGGTTAAACAAACAATAAAACTTAAATTTAAATAAGTTTTGTTACTAATGACTTGGGAGTCACCTTTTAGCATCTTCATGCGTTTAAGTGCATTGATGAACTTAAATTTTTGAAGATTCCGTAAGGATTTCTCTTCCAATGCACGAGTGTTTTTGATGTCTAAAAATTCTTTACATAACAGGGCATATCAAGAGTAATTAGTTTACAAGTTTTGTGCTAGCCCTATTCTCCTATCACTTTAACTATTTAAAAAAAAAAACGGTTGTGCAATTGAGTAGCAAGTACTGTTTGTAGAAAATACTTATCTTGAGATACCTTCATTAGAAGGGCATATGCTTCACGTTGGGAGTGGAAATAGGTTAAAAATGGTTATATATAGTTTTCAAAAAATAAACAATAACAAAAACAGCAATAAAACCGGAAAGAAGACTTATGCATCTAATATATAATAATGAATGTTTGTTTTTTCTTACTTTATGCGTTGCCATACCGCTCATGTGATTGCAATAAAACTTTGACAAACTTGCACTTCAAGGAAGGTCATCGGCATAGTAAAAACATCTGGTGGACAATTACATTCATAATTCCAAGACTTAGTAGGCGAGCTATAATAATCGTCTATAAACATTAAAATAATATGATGGTATTGATCTGTTTTTTTTTATTTAATTAATCATTAGTTTGAAAATACCCAATTTGAAAATCTTTTTAAACAATTAATATAGACAGCGCTGGCGCTGGCACTCAATACGAGAAAAACTTTTTTAATTAAGGGAATAAATTTTTGGTGACCTTTTTTGAAATATAAATGAAAATTCTAGCAAATGAAAGCAAGAGTCATGTTATTGAAAACATATGAGGTATGTTATAGATAGTTGGCTTTTAAAATTGCGAATTGTTTTCGATTTTCTGCTATTTCATTATAATTATCTGTGATACAGTTGAATCCTTGAACGTTAATGAATATTTGAAAACATAATATGATTTTACGCCACAATGTTATTAACAGATTCATTTAATGTATTTCAATGAGCATCGATTAAAGAATTATTTTAATTATCAAATTAACATTTATATATTCTGCATAAAGAGTGTTTATTAATATTAATATTTTTTTTATTATTCGATAAACTTGATTTTTTCCTTTCTGTATCACAACGAAGATGATATCTCCTCAATGATACAGTTAAGATACATTTTTTTAGATACAATTTGATAGGCGACAGTAAATAATAATTACAAATATATAGATATTAATAAAGGTTAATTAAATACATAGAATTGGTGTAACTATAGCCCGATCGATGCCCGATAGGACCAACATAGTTATTCCTACATAATGAAAACAATATACCTCTTTCTACGGACATAATCGGAAAATTCCAGAGAATATGCTTTGAGTCTTGATTACAGTCACCACAAGGGCAGTGTGGACTAAGTTTTATTTATTATAATTATTGAACACGTCATAAAATTAATTGAATTTCATTTATAAGTTACCAACTGTCCAAATAATTAAATGGTGTGCACATTATTTTTGGCTGGCCGCATTTTATGGTATAATGATAGAATTATCGTCTTCCGATTTATATAGAAACAATTAGTTCTGAGGAGTTTCTGATGGGTCATAGTTCGAGGAATTAATGACCCAGATGTAATATGAGACTTCTAGTCATAATTAATAATTTAATATAAATGTTTATGTTCACTAATATATATTATGTTGTGATTTCAATTAATAGATTGAACTATATAACGTGCCACAGAAATGGCGACGAAATTATCGATCAATCAACATCATTATTGCTAACGACATTATGTGAGCGGTGGAAATGTTCATAATTCAATCAGATGTGATTTACGACTCGAATAAAAAATTATCAAATTAATTGTTAATAAGCTAACCGGAAACTTTTTTTGAACTTGTATTTTAAATTATCATGTATTTTAATGTGTATTATACACAAATACATAACGCTACGTTATAACAATAGTGTGATAAATTAAATATACTAGTTAAGAGAAAGTTGATATTAAAGGTTTGTTTCATACTTTTTAAATGATTATGGTTAAAGATATTAGTAGAGATTTGTTGTGATATAATTTTTGTCTAATTGTCACACTTATTCTACTAATGATTATTTTTAACAATCAATTACTGTAACAAAGAGGTTTTGTCTTCGAACGATGAATCTACATATATTTTTCAAATATTTTCGTAATACATCACATAGATTTACATTTTAGAAATAAATTGGCATACTTATTTCAAAATCGACTTTTTTAAATTTATCTCACTGTTACTTTCAAGTAACAATTTTATTGTTTGTTTACGACTAATATACAATTAACTGTCTTATTTTTTTGTGTAAACGTTTTTTTTAAAAACTTCTTTCTGACTCCTTTATCATTATCTAATAAAAACAAATTAACGAGTTAGTAAAGAAGAATCCGCTTATTAACGTTAATTATTTCCAAAAAGAAATTGTAAGATCTCTGTTAAATTGTGTTAAAAAACGCCATGAAAACTGACAAGAAATTGGTCTCATTATCTTTTGCCAGACATAAAAAGACATCTGACCTAGTTTGGTGGAAAAATGTTTTGAATATTTGCAGAACGAATTGTATTTAAGAATGGTTTAACGCAGCCATGTTTTACAAATTCGGTTTTCTCTATTAATAAAACATTAACATTTCACTACATCAATGCAACGTTAAGATAATCTGAAAATCTCAGCTTAGAGATAACGACAGCTTAATGTAATACGGTTTTTACTACATACAGTTTTCGAAGTATGCTTTTAGTTTCCGACTGATATTTTCGTATACATTTATTGCATGGGAAAAAAATAAATGGTCAGAATTTAAATCAATTTTTCGTCAGAATTAAAATAAAATTTTGGTCTGAATAAAATTCAACTTTTTGTCAGAATACAAATATGAACGGTTGGAATAAAAATATTATACGGTCAGATTAGTATAACCATTTTAGTTAGGTTATGTTAGGCTTTTTTAAATTTCATTTGAATTTTGGCTATTTTATATAAATTAGGACCATTAATTATTTAATCTGCCCTGTGTAGTTATGACCGATACATTATGACCATTTAATATATATTCTGACCAATTTAATATAAATTATGACCAATGTATTAAAAATTATGACTGAAATTGAATTAAAATTCTGACAGGTTAAATACGAGCCTTATTTTATTTACAATTTATCGCTAAGGGTATTAGCTAGTTTTGGTAAGTGTACTATTATATTTTTACTGACGATTTTTCTGTTTGGTTATATTTTTTGTCTCTTTTTTTACCATCTAGTTTATTCTGATCTGATTTTAATCATGAGTGTTTGGCTTCTCTAGGGCCAAATTAATTAATGGGCTATTGTTTTGTGAGATAAGTGAGTAATTTAATTCAATATAAATAATTGAACTTCGTATTTTTATTTATTTGATTCATTAGTTAAAATGGTGATTAAAAACAAGATATATGCGATTTAAAATTATTTATATGACTGCAATGGATTAAAAAGAATTTTTCAAAATGCTTAAAATTGTATTAAAATTATCTATTGCTCTTACTACTCGAGTACCATTTCCAGCCATTGTACCTTTTTAAGAAGAAAATATATAGATCTTCGAATGTTGTGAATTATAAGATTGACATTTTTTTTCCCCAAAAAAGTCAAAAAAGGTTATCCATACAAACAATTTAGTGTGTTCATGAAAAAATTGAGCTATTGATTGAATTTGATAGAACTCTATTGTAGAAAGTTGAAAAAATATTAAAGTATTTTAGTTCTACAAATATTATTGTATGTATGGTCTATATCTATTTTAGCTTATACCTCATCAGAAATAAACTTGTAAACTTATGTTTACATTGTAATTTATACTGGCTTAGAAGAGATACACAAATTCATCTTCTCATCCAGCTTAACATCCTAATTTATATTGCAAAATATAGTAATATATTTAATAAATTGTCTTTAGTATTTCTCGGATCGATAACAAATATGGGATTATTTGAGGAAAATATGCTTCAATTGAAGTGATTATGCATAAAAGGTCACATAAGCGTCTTATAAGCGTTTAAGCAACGATGATTGTTTCGTATTTGTTTGGTTATTAAGGATGTCTTTGGCTTGAGCATTAAGAAGATATTTTTTCACTTAGTAAGAATGTAGTATCACTAAACTTGACAATTGCCTAATAGTAAGAATAATTTCTTAATCAATAAGACGTAGGCAACTTATTGTTTGAAAATAATATTGAATGTTAAGTATTTAGTTATTTTCATGATTTTTTTTTACTGGGGGTATTTGTGTAAAGTCCAACAAAGACCGTGTCTTTTTGAAAACTTTTGAGAATAGCTTTATCAAGAGAAATATTAAGGTAGCTTATTTGATTTCTTTTACTTAAAAATTGTATATTAATGACAACAAACTTATTTTTCATTAAATAAATTACTTCAAATCGAGTTTAAAATGTTTGAGTATATTAAATCTATATTAATAAAAACACAATAATCCTTTGTACTTCATTCCACTTATTCCACTTATTCCACTTATTTAATATGTCAGGACCGGTTTCGCTCATTGCGAGCATTGTCAACTGATAAGAAATATAATTTAACAATGCTATTTATACAAAATTGAAAAGTTATAGACAGTATTTCATGTGTGTTTAATCAATTATGCTTCGCAAATATAAGGCTATATATATTATTAATTGATTTGGCATTTACTTGGTAGAACTCCATTTATAACAGATTAAAAATAACAAAGTATTTTAGTTCTACAGTTTTTAATAATTTTATTCGTTGATAGCTATTTCGGCTTGCGCCATCGTCAGAACTACGATGGCGCAAGCCGAAATAGCTATCAACGAATAAAATTATTAAAAACTGTAGAACTAAAATACTTTGTTATTTTTAATCTGCTATATATATTATTTATACTGTGTATGGTGCTCATCGGTTTACACAATTATTAGTTAATTCATTCATTTACTGGTCAGAGTGAATGTGAATTGATACGATGTAAGCTTCTACTGCTAAGTTAAATGTACGTACATATTAATTGATCAGATTTCAATCATTAATTATGACATATTACGTATGTTAATTACATTTTTTATATTTATTTATTTTCCGTTTTTAGCATAAAAAAAATATAGGCCTATTTTGTATTTACAAAAAAAAAACAAATTAAATTCAAATTCTTGGTGTCATTTTAAACTTCTCTTGATATTTGGGTCGATTTAAATTCTGTGCTTTTCATTGAAATAATATTTCAGTCATAACTTTCAGATTGTATTTTATTTGCGGCGTAACCTTTTTTAAATTAAAAAATATTATCTACTATAGTTTAGCTTCTCATTTTCAGCATTTTTTATTTAAAAGCAATAGGAATATAAAATTTAATTTAATAATTTTATTATTCGACAGATTGTGTAACAAACTGTGACAATTGTTTTTCCTTATTAATATTCATCTTTAGACCAACTATCGTAATATTATGTACGTATAAGCTGTCCAGTTTAGTCGTTGAGTCTAGTTCTAAGATAATATTTTATTTATATTATTATACTATTTTAAAGTTTCATAAAAGGGCTACAAAAAATATATAACACGTCTGTTGCCATCATACATAAACTGTATTATTTTTACCTTATACAATACCATTCTTAAATTATCCTTGCATTTTAATTTTATTCATAAGTGTTTTTTTTACGTTTAATGTGACAGCTGTCAGTTTTGAGAGCAAAATTATTTTATTTCTAAATATATTTATCACATATGTGCATCAAACAACTTCAGTCGGAATCCTAAATTATTACTCATTTATAGAGCGAAAAGTGTGCCTTTTTAATATAACACTCGATAGTAAGAAAATGCTTTAGGTTTTTATAAGCACAGATACGGAAGTATCATTTCGATAAAATATGATAGAACAACCTATCTGTTATGTTTCCATTATATAAAGAAAACTTTGAAACTGCTTACAAAGCCTCGACGTTTTGCATTCTGAAAAGAAACCTTTCGCCTACGTTCGCAAACAGACTTCTATGAAATGACATTATAGGAAAATTAAAAAGCTCTTAAAGTAAACCTGGACCTAATAGCTACTCAAGATGTTGTCTATTAAAATAATTTTTTATATTTGTTTTGACATTCATTTAGACAAATCTTCAACACAACTAATGGTTTATTTAAATATTCAAACAGCTCAAGTTTAATTATGTTTAAAGATATCTTAGCAAGAGCTAAAATTTATATTTCATTTTCCTTGCTAGGTAACTAAAACACTTCTCAGATGCCAGTTCAATGAATAACTAGTTTATTTATGTAACAATTTTAATACATTTAAACAGTTTTTAACATATCTAAAATATTTTATTATGTTTGTAAGGATTGATATTGGTTTCTTTCACAATATAGTCATAATTTCAAATAATATTAAAATTAAAAATCCACTTGCCAATTTTAATAATGAATATTTAACCGTTTTATTAATATTATATTATTTATAATTAATATAACATTAAATTGGAACACAAGTATGACATTTTTTTTAAATTTAAGAGTAAATGTTTTATATGAATCTCACATGTAAATTCAAATTATTTCAACCTTTACTGTTTTACATAATTCTTTATTAGATGAAAATAATTTACGTGTTTTAAATATATGCATGTATATGAATTGTAAAAATTATGTACAATTTTATAAGTACATCAAACAATAAACACAGAGCCTAAATATGCCAAAAAGCAAAGTCTGGGTCGTTGGAGGACTAATCTATTTAAGTGAAAAAATTTTGAACAATTCAAATTCATTTAATAGTGTATGCCATCAGTAATACTAGTACTGATGATTTGAAAAAAATAAAGACTGTTAATAAAATTGCGTTATATTTGTATACTGCATTTTTACAAAGACACGAATGATTTAAAAAGTGATATCTAAAACATATCAATATTTCTTTAAGCAAATACTTCAAAGACTGTTATGCTTCATTTTTAAGAAAAGTTTTTCAATCTTCAAGGAAGCCGATCATCCCGAATATCTCGTTAGGAATTCCGAATGACTTATTAAAAAGTACACTGTTTTAAATTCCGCCAAGGTTTTTTTAAAGCAATAAAGAGAATTGTTTTTGAAAAGACTTTGAAAAGTTTTGGCAATTACTTATACAAATTATCTTGATAAATAAAACCTGATGAAAATTTTCATGAATTAATGATTTTAAATAAAACATTTTTCAATTTTGTGAAGCACCTCCAACAAAAATTATTTTGTTTTCGTTAAATTAATGTCGTTGCAAAATGAAATTGATTTTTTGATTGTTTATTTAATAGGTAGGTACACAAATACTAAGCATATTTTGTCATTACGTAAAAACTAACTCCTTCAATATTATTTTTCAAAATATCTAATTGTAGTTTGACACATACATACCTAAGAAAAGTTGTAAATTACCAGTCTGTTGTTTTGTCACACATGAATCTATAACCTATGGGTATTTTGAGAGAAAATAAATACTCACCTTTGGAGTAAAAAAAAATATGATTACACAAGTAATTTATATTGAAAACATTTTCTTCAATTTAAAAACGTTAATAGCTGAATTTAAATCACCTCGGTTAAAATTAAAAGTATTAAAAATAGCTATTCAGTTTAACCAACGAATGCGTTGAAATTTTAATATTTATTGTACGTTTAATTTTAAAATATAATTGTTCTATATTTTGACTCACCGCCAAACATCATAAACACCCAGTCTTCGATCACAACTTTGAATTGAATATTTCTCAAGTTCACTGTGATCTTACCGGGAATCAAACCCAGACCTGCGTAATTGATAGAACTCTAAAGAACTGTGCCACAGCAGGTAACAGAAATTTTGTAGAAATATCGAAAATAATTTCACATATTCCAAAAATGAAACCGTTTTATTTTACATTTAAAATGATAATATTTAAAAGACTAATACATGTTTAATATTCGTTAAAATATTTACAACACAAAACAATAACCTAGGATTAAAATGAATATGTATAAATACGCGTTTATCATAAATTCCAAGCCGCTTATTCGAACATACTGGTTATAAATGGTTTATTATGTACGATTAATAAATCCTACCTTGGACGTTTTAATAAAACGATTTTCCTATAGCCTAAGAAGAGCACCGCGGAAAACTTTCACATATACATAATGGTTGAAGTTATGGCTAACTATATCACAGTTAATAACTTCACAGTGTAATATGGATGTCAACTTCTAAGAACTTTCCGTTAATTAAAAAATGTCAATACTTCAACACAATTAACGCTTGATACCTCGGACTGATCATACGACCCTTCTGGTCGCCCAAGGTTACTGAGTAACTGTGCCTATTAAGGGCTGTAAATTATTAGAAAACATGAAACTGAGAAACATTATTTATTTGTTAATTGATATAAATCAAGTAAAAATATAATATAAAATAGATACGTGTGTTATTAAAATAAAAATATTTTTTAATATATAAAATAAATGTTTGTTTGTTCGTACTTCATGCGTTGCCACACCGCTCATCCGATTGCAATAAAACTTTGACAAACTTTTTTCTTGCACTTCCGGAAAGGTTATAAGTATAGTAAAATTAATTTACAGTGGGTCTTAATGTTTGTATGTCTGCCATACAGTTCATTTTGACAACGTATGCTTACACTTGCGTGAAGGTTATAGTACACTTAACTTGCAGTAGGTGGCGCGTGGGTCGTACCATTGACAATCGGTAGCAAACGTTAAACAGACAGAAAAATAAAACATGCACTTCAATAAACACAATTAAAACACAAATTTAACTTTATTTCTTTGAGTGGCATTTCAACGCTTGCCGGGAACCGGCTAGTTTCTAATAAAATTGAAATGTTATTTTTAAAAGTAGACCACATTTTTTGATTACACTCAAAAAATATGTTTTATTTTTGTAGCTACAATGTATTTTAATCAAAAATTGACAGTTAACATCTAAAAATAATAAAGAGTACGCAAATATTTATCTAGTCACAAAAAGGTTCATGCTTTATTTCAAGTTTATTTATGTTAAATTACTGCTAGTTATAATTAGTGATATCTGTCGTTTTGGTTGAAATGGCATGATTTAGAAATTGTAGATGCATAGTTGTTATAACATAAACATAACAATAAAAAACAACATATTTTTTAAATATAATGTATGATATTTTATTAAACAGCGGATTGTGTATTACTCACTTAAAATATATTTAAATATGTTTTAGTTAATTATCATATTAATTTTACCGAATTATAAGTGTAAAATTAAAATAACCACGCTGTAAACAATATTTTATGGTTTAATGTGTGACATGTGTTTCATTGCAATAAGCTTGAGATTAAATATTCTTGTATAAATCAGGTTCTTTTAATATTAGCAATTATTATTTTTTCGTCATCTGGTTACACAGCTGGTTTAGTTTTTAATGGGTAAGCAACTTTGCAAAAACTAAAAAATGCATTTAAAAAATCAAGTTGCAATTTTAATTGTGTTTCTATTTTTGTTGTTTTTCTTACGACGTTGGCGTTGAAAATAAATGAAAATAAACGAAAAATATAACAGGTATTGTTAGAAATGTAGCTTAGGTGTCTGGTGGGTCTGTGTCTAAGTTCCAACAAGCCCAATATAAAATTTGGTTTTTTTTTAATAAAAATTTTGAAATGGCTGTTTCTTTATGTGTCTTTGATTCTTTTTAAACTCTCGTAGAGTTAGTTGATTTAGTATTTTTAAACATATTTTAAATAAAAACTAAGTATTTTATTTCTTGCAAATTTTAATTACTATTTAAAATAATAAAATATTTCATAGCAATCTTTATAATAAATTAACATTATTTTGAAAAGTGAAATTTTAAAATTTTTATCGGCACCCTCATACTAAGCCTTACTAAATTCCTCTGCAATATCCACAATCTATCGTCATTATATTAAACAAGTTTTTATATTAAAATTGGTAATTTGATAATTCTGGCGATTCGTCTGAAATATTCGAGTTTTTAAGCGATTATTGAAAAAGTTATGCCAGGAAAATAAATTATCACTTAAACGGTGGGACTTTGCAAATTTCCAAAATTTATGATTTTAATCCCACTACTTTAACGTTAAAATATACTAACAGGAAAACAAACAGAGAGAGAAAGAGTAATAATTCACCCATTAAAAATCTCGCGTCCATGGAGTTATGTTTGATTCTTTCTTATGAAAAGAAAATAATTGTTATCGTGTGTGTTAACGTTAACATAATAAAATAATTTATAATTAACATTAACATTAACAATTTGACAATAATTACTGTTTCAAAATTTATTAGCTATGATTTTCGAATAAAATCTGAATAAAATACAATCTGCGGAGATGGCTTTCAAAATAGTTTTGACAACAAACGTACATTATAATAATATCATCGAAGTGTATATCGTATTTAATTTTTTTCCGCTCCCAATGTTAAGCATATGGACTTCTAATGAAGTTTAACTCAACATAAGTGTTTCTACGAGAACTGCTTGTTACTTAGTTGCTCAACCTTTCTTTTTCCAAAGAGAGTAGGGATAGAAGGATAGGGCGAAGACAGGACTAACGGTTAACTAATCGCTCTCGATACGCCCCGTTCATAGGGTAAGATGGGTGGGAGGGGAGAATTAAAAACATCACATACATCCATGCATTCGAACAGAAATTCATAAATCGATTGAAGTATCAATTTATAAAACTGTCTGTACTGGTATACGCACCCGTGACCTCTGTAACCAAAGCCACCGACGTTGACCACTCGGCCAAACAGGCGATGTAAAAAATAAAGTGAACAAAACCATCCATCTCAAAAACAACTGTCGACAAAACAAAGCATTTGCATAATTAATTTGGCGAATTTTTAATCTTTATTATCTTTAAAATATGATAGTCAAAATTAAATAATAATGTAATATATTTGGTCAAAACTGGTTATTCGGTTTCTGTTATTCACCTGTAACAATTTTTTAATAGCAATAAGCTACCACACTATTTTGAAACAACTTTTTGTAAGGAATGTAACACAATCACTAATTAAATATTAAAAAGCTTCTCAAACACACAATCGCACAATAAAAATAACTAACTATAAAGAATATTTTAAATATAAATATCCCCGTAGCACACACGGCGTAACGGAAGTACGCGCAGATTCCGTTTTATATGAACGTGAAAATGTGACGTTAACGTAACAGCATTAATGCTGTTATGATCACAAACCTCATGACTCTGCTTACACGACGTCTGTTAAGTTAAGTGTGTCGCAGACCTAAAATAAAGTATGCGTCTATTAAATATTATAGCTTATGGTTAAATATAATATTTTAAAGATATTTAATGCAAGACCTGAATGGTAAATCGAAACCAGAATATAAAAACAAACATTTAAATATTTCTCTTAGTAATAGTTTAAAAAAGCAACGTGTTTAGTTCTACAGTTTTTAAAATACTGGTTGGTAGCTATTTCGGTTTACGTCAGCGTCAGAACTATGTTTAAACTTCCATTTTGCTCAGCTATACTGGCTCCGAAGAGATACAATACGTTTTGTTATTCACTCTATAATAAATAATAAATTTCATTTTATTTATCCAAATTTACCTTTAAAAATCCCATTTTGCTTATCGTTACTCGAAACACCAAAGTCATATTTAATAAATGTAATATGAATTAGGATGTTAGAGTGAATAACAAGATGTATTGTATATCTCTTCGGAGAACATATATATAGCTGTGCAAAGTGTAAGTTTAAACATAGTTCTGACGATGGCGAAAGCCAAAACAGCTATCAACTAATATTATTAAAACTGTAGAACATAATACGCTGCTATTTTTAGCCTATTATAATTTAATTCTGAAAAGTAAACTCCAATTCAGTCAATAAATATCTCTAGGTGATTACCGATATTTTTATTTTGATGAAAGTGGAATAAGTCCATATGAATACAAGTTGGTTGTTGAGTATCCCATCACCACCTGTCATGTGTTTGCAGCCGCATTTTCACGGCCGCCTTCCATAGCGATAAAAAATTGTTATTTCTTAACAGTAGTACATATTTAGTGTTTTTTTTTCACTTGACTCAAGGATGCACAGTATTAAACGAATCGCTGCGCTCCCAAATATCCATGAAATACCATAACGTATAGTCCAAATAAAAGCAATATAAATGTTTGAGAATCACTGTTACTATATAAATGCTTGAGGCGTAAATTATTTTTGTAATTTAATATATTGAGATACATAAATGAAGTGATGGTTTGTAAATCGATAATCAAAGATGATATGAATTTTTAATATCATCTGGGTTGCAAAAAACATTCAATATTAACTAGTTTAATGAACGTAATCTTAAGAAAAAGAGACAATAACACCATGCGCTAAGACCGCTTTACTGTTTTTTTTGACCATATCTAAGACGATTTGTTTCTAAGTGAACTTTTGCTCTACCACTCTATTTTATAAGAAAGTAAGAATATAAGAATAAGGCTTCAGCAAGACTAGAAATTAGCTAATCACTTACACTGCACCCCGTTTTTAGAAACAGGTGGATTGAAGAAAATTTTAGACATTACAAACATTCATACAATCGTACAAAAATTCATAAATTGATTGCGATACCACCTTAATGCTACTTTATAGTTTTATCAATGCAGAAAATAATCAAAACGGTTCATACGGTAAATATATTGCTTAATTTAAGAATGAAACAACGGGTTTGCACTTTTTATGAATAAAGCACCTTTTCTCATTTTATGTAATAAGCAACTTTTTGAATTCGGTGTAGAACGTATACATATTTTAATGAAGATTATAGATAGATTAAGATTATAGATTATAGATATAATAAGACATTATATAGAGAGATAGAATAGAGATTTTAGATAGAATAAGATATTTTGATGAAGTTCAATACACATAAAATCAATGAAATTATCCTCGAATAAATAGTAAGGTTAAAATCATTTAGTGAAATGGCTAAGGTTAGTTCTGTACGTCAGATAATTGCATAAATGCTTTCAATTGAAAGGCATAGAGACTTGTAGATTGAATCACGTTTTTTCCAATCAGTTATACGATAGCAAAAAAAAATAATCACATAAAAGCAATATCAGCACATTCACAATTTTATAAAAACAATTAAACTATTATATTTTTTGCGTAAATTGTATATATTGAATATATTAATTATCACTCACCTAAATGTCAACAGTCACAAATAATGAAACTAACTTACTTTTATTATTTTTTCTGGACAAAATATTCAATTCTCACTTGTAATAATTGATTTCAAAGAAGGACTTTTAGATTCTCACTCCTTATGTTTTATTATGAGAGTAAGAAATCGTTTTGTTATAGTGTTTGTCATATAAAATGAAAAAAAAGTTTATTGTTGATAGCTTCATAAATGCGGGTTTTTTTAATAACATTTCAAATTATATTTTAACAGATTTTTCATTAATTTCGTTATGAATTATTTACTAAAGATTTTCGAGGTATGTCAGCAAAACTCTTGCATTTCAAATACATATACAAACAATATGTAGGAAGCTGTTAAGTTCGGCAACTGTGGAGGCCAATTGACATCAACATTTCATAAACTCATTTCTTTTGGAAAAAAATCTTTCAGTAATTCAAAATTCGCTGTTTGTGGAGTTGCACCGTCTTCTTTAAACTACATGTTTATCAAGTTTTAATCGCCCATTGCTGGTGTAAAAGATTATTTATCATGTTACAATATCTTTATCCGTTATTATTACTAAAAACACATAATTTAAATTCAATGTTGTTTCAACTTTAATCCATATATATATTTCACACTTTATAAATAAATCACTTAATATTAATAATCAAAATAATATTTGAGTATCGAGGAGTTTCTACTTGGCTGTGAACCTTTCCATTTGAACTCTGAATTTGAGCTGGCAAAAAAGGAGAAGGATATCGGTTTAGTTGAAAGATTTATTGTTACAAGTTGTCATAGATAATTTAACAAAGCACTATATGCTATAATATTGTGTATACATAACAAGTTAACTGTAAAGTCACGTTTATTTTCAAAAAAGCAAAGGCTAATAATTTTAAAGCGCACCCCATACACATTTAATGATTGCAAATGTTACTGATAAATAATTTGAAGATTTTATATTGCCCAGAATCGAGTATTTTGTGTATGAACTATCAAAATATCCATGCAAATGGAAATTAAATTAAATAAACGAGTCTCCGATACCAAGCAATCAACGAGTCGCGACGATTTGAAATATGAACACATTAATATATGTATAACAATAACAAAATTAAATCGGATGCAAGCAATCGCTATATCGTTAATTATGATTTTAAATCAAATATTTATTTATTTATTTCAATTATCATGTGTTTATAAATTGTAATATAACTGTAGTAAAAGCAAACGACAAAATATCAAAAATAAATGTTCATACCTGATGTTTTTTTATGTACAAATGTTTTTTTCACTATTATACAATGGTACCAACGTCTCAGTAGGACAAAAAAGGTCTAAAAGCTGTACTGTGAAGTTACGATCATAAATTTACTCTTGACGGCGGCTGAATTCATTGATATTTTTTCATTACGTGTACCGTTATCATCCCTTCTTAGCAAAAAATAGCCGTAAGCATTGCACATATCCATTACATAAGAAAAATAATTATTATTAAACATTGTATCAAAAAACACGATTTTTACCAGTGCGTGCTTTCAAAAGTCGCCGAGTGTATGTAATACATAAATACATGCAAATATTTAATTTCAATAGCATTATAATTTTATTGAAGGGTAAATAAATGTTTCGAGTGCCAGGATGTCCCGGGACTTTGACTTTATTACGCCTCGAGTCTCGGGACTTTGAAAACCCAGAGACTTCAAAATCCTTAGTTAACATATATTTAATATATATACGGCATATTTATATATCGTTAATGATCTCGTGGAAAAAGTTATTGTGTCAATTGAACTTTAAATAAAAACAAATTTGTTGTTTTATTAAGCACGGTGTCGAATTGAGGTTGATGAATTGTTTTAAACACTTTTTAGACAGCAAAAATGTTTTTAACTGATATTCTTGTAAGTTGTTGCCCAGGCTCTTGTTTATCTGCTAATAGCCTATTTCTTCAAAATCATTCACTGAGCGATAAAAAAATAATATAATAAAAGCTCTCTAGTAAATGTGTGCTATTAAATATAATGTCGTCATAATCAAAATATACAATAAATGATGTCTAATTGATTAGTTAGTTAAAAAACCGAGCAGTGAATAATTATGTATATCTTTAAAGAAAGTCTTTTTGTGGCGGTCGAATCTAGGTCAAATTGATTTTACCAGCTTTTTCTAAGTCCCTTTAGAGTTATAATAATTGTACACCAAATATACTTTCGAATTAAGTCACCGCAGGATACAAAAAAATGTAATCAGTCTGATTAAAATAGTACAAATATAAAATAATATTTTTTTTCATCAATAATGTAGCACGTGCTGTTTTTAAATGATCAGTTATATGCTTTGTTACTAAGCTATTAATTCTTTTCATTTAATCCAAATCAAATCTGTTAATACAGTTAAACAAATTAATTTAAAAAAATATGCTCTTTGACAGCCGAACAGACCATTTTTATACAGGGTACACTAATTAAAAATCTTTTAACTGCAGACTCTTATTTTACGACGGAACTTTATTTTACGAATGAATCAGGAAGTCGAGGCAAAAACAAGTTGAATAACAAAATATGACTTTAGGAGATATTTAAAAATTTGTGAATTGATTTTACTTTAATAACTATTGATAAAAATGTTATCATTGGTAGAGAAAGTTTTTTTAAAAAGTGAGCTATTTTTTTATTCTTTGAGCTTAAATATAAGTTTTTTTATACAAATCCAACCTCATTTAATTGCATGGATTCATGTGTATAATGTTTAAGCAGTTTTTTAGTTTCGCAAAAGATATTTTAGGTAAGAGTTTTAGAATTTTAGGAATATAATTGAGGAGCAAACATTCAAAAAGTGTTTTGTCACAAATTATGAAAAATGGCGTTTTATATCAATTCTGATAGCCCATAATAAAACCTATGAATGGAAATCAAAATTAGTGTTCAAAAAGGTTTTTTTTTCATATTAAAATGAAATCATAAAGTTGAAACATTCATACAAACCGTCACTTTTGCAACACTTAAATCATCATTTTCCAAGCTTTGTATATGTGTGACAAAACACTTTTTGAATGTTTACTCCTCAATTGCAGAAATATCTATGGAAACGGGTAAATCTTTCAAGTACGCACATTGATTTGTACACTAATTCTTGTGCCAAAAGAACAAAGTAATAATACAATCGACGCTACCAAGTGAAATGACATTCAAAAGATGTTGTCTTATTAAAATGAGGTTAACCGTAGGTTGAATATCAATTAAAAAAAACATTCCACTTAAAATATTGTTTGGTTACCTCGTAAACATGTTTGTGCCACATGATTTTATCATACACGCGTATAACTAGAAAATATTTACTACATGTATAACAAATAACATTAATGCCGTTTTTTGTAGATATTGTCTTCATAGAAGACTGCAGGTAACGTGTTAACAAAGCGATTTAATCATTTTGACCCACCATCCATGACATGATTTAAAAGACTATCCGAACGAATTAAAAAATGCATAATGTAGCTTGGAAGACAATACTTTGGTTTTAAATTGAGTTATACTATTTATTTAAATTGAAGCATCCGTTTTAAAATGAGCATATTTTAGTATTTGTAAAGACAGCATGAATGTGTGAGAAAATTTAACTAAATAATAGAGTTGAACACCTTTCACGAGCCATTTTATAATAAAAAAATTTCTTTATAATTTTATTGTTTAAAGCTCATTTCTTTGCCAACTGTGAATAAGATACGGCTAAACGTGATACAGGGTAACAAGATCAAACAAAAATCTTTTTTTTACTTGAACATTGTAAAAGGTTGACAAATTGTAAATTTAAAACTTTTAAAATGTAGAAAAAGCAGAATAAAATTCATTATTAAAAAGCATCATTTTGTTTTAATTGGCAAGGAATTCAACTGAGTGAGCTCTGACAAACTCTACAATTCATTCGTCGGAACTTATCCACGTCCACGTGAAATATGTCTACATCCGAAACAATATTGTTAAAAACCGTTAAAGCGCTCTCCAGTGGAATCCCAATTGGCAGGCTGGTTCTACAACTTGGAAGAACAAACAATTGCTCACAAACATGTCAATAATTTCTCAAAAAATAGTCAGGAACATTTAGTTTTATATTCTCAATAATGGTGAAATTCTCATTTTGGCTTCGCATAAGCCGAAAGAAATATATCTTCGATCCTTCATACCATTAAAGTATAGCATGACTAAGAAAATATTAGTTGGATAAAGCCATGGATAACATCAATATCCATACACCCTCATATAGAGAAGTCTTATGTTATAAGATAAATGGTTGTTGATAAATTTAATGATCTTGCTCAACAATGTTTCACGTAGAACGGACGCGTATAAACGGGTTTCAGATGAAATCCCTTTTGTAATAAGTGTAATTTAATGTATAAATAATTCATGGTTACTTGTAGCTTGATTTGGGTAGATAGCTAATAATAATAATAAACAATTTAACGAATACCGTTACCAAAAAGTTTCAAGAGTTATTTAATTATGTAGTAAGGATTATTAATTCTACAACTTGCTTAAAATTTAACAGCTGAAGTGATTTTTTTTTATTCAAGAATCGACCCCCCATTAAAGTCATCACTGTATTCAGGCAAAAGGAATTAACCCACACAAAACTATTTTCACAAGTGGGGCGAAAAACGTTTTTCAAAATATTAAATAAACACCACCTTAAAATGGACAAATATTCAATGCCTCAACGTAAAATAAATTAATTACTAAAGTTGTTTAAGAAAAATCTTTATGTAAGTTCTTTTTTCTAGTCAGAATTTTCACATACCTTTCTTTTTTCAAATTTAAAATTTAAATTTTGATACTAATTCGGCATTTGCAGATTATATTCTTTTGATAGATCGCATATTAAGTTTTACACGTTGTGATAATTTAAAAAAAGCTATTTTAAATAGCAAAGATATACATATATATATATTTTTAATTTAACAGGCCATCATTTAAGCTTTTGGCATTAAAAAATAAATTTGTTTGTTTTTCAATTATCTGTTATTAAGAGAATCGGAATCGAGAATCTGAAGTGTTTGTGATAATGACTCGTACTCATGATAATTGCTTGTTTTTCTTGTTTTTTTAAAATCTATTCAAAGATTTTTTCATATATTTAGCTTTTGCATAAAGCTCAGACATAATTAAAAAGTCTTCAAAAATTAAATTACTGTTATTCAAGTCATTGTTGCTACTTTTTTGTCAAAAACAGCAACCTTATAAGATCGAAATATCAAGACACTATCCTTAACAATGTGTTTTTAATCATATTATTATTTAATGAAATATATACAATATCTTGAGACAACTTAGAATAAAATTGTCAAACAACAATTTTCTCTATGGAAATTACCAAAATTAAATCAAGAATTATAAAAGTATTATGACTAAAATTATTGTATAAAATAAAAGCACTCACCAAGCATTTTAAGCACTCTCCTCGACGATTGCCCTGGACCTTTTCTCGAACCCCTGGACAAAGCTCCATTCCGTAAAGTTCTATTACTTTGTGTACTTTGAGCTCTTTCTCTCTTCATCATATTAGAACTTCGGAGTCTCAACCCGATAAGAGCATACAGCACGGTTATAAGAGTCATCGGAGTAATAAAAAATAAGAATGTTGAAATCTCAAACGAATGTTCAATCAAAACTATTTTCTGCGTACAGATCACCGTTTCTTGGTGTTTCACTAATCCGAATTGCAAAGCTTGCGGAATTGCTAGCCCGAGCGCAACCAACCATATCACTAAGATAAATCGAATTGCTCTCGAAAGCTTTGACATTGTGTGCGATAGAAACGGATGGCAAATAGCGACGTAACGTTCGACCGTAAATGCGGTAATCGTAAGCACAGTGGCATTTGCTGACGTCTCCGCAGCAAGACCCCGAAGCACGCAAAAAACTTCACCAAACACATATGGGTATCTAGACCAAATAAAATACATCTCCTGCGGAAGTCCACTAATAAGTAACAACAAATCCGATATCGCTAAGCTAAATAAATAATAGTTAGTAGCCGTATGCATTGATTTATTTCTTGATATCACTATACACGTGCTAACGTTTCCTACTACCCCAGTTAAAAAAATTATTGCGTACACTATTGTCACGGGTAAGACTATGTAAAGCGGATCTCGTAGCGGTTCATTCTCGAGGGAATCCATGACGAACCCTGTCGAAGGGTACGTTAGATTATCCACAATTTCATTTAAGATAAACGTTTTGTTGTCTTCTTCAACGAATCCACTGTAACTAACCGTTGTTTGTATCATATTGTATCTGTTCCAATCTTCTTCCATGGTTGTTTGTTTCACTGACGTTGCAACATGATCACTTAACTTATTAATATGTTATCCTTACTCTTGAAGGAGACTGTCTGCTTTATTTTAAACCAGTTTGACATCTTCAAGTTAACTTAACTTTGGACCGCGTCTACGAATCTTGCTTATCACCTTCAGACGTTTTTAACCCTGAAAAGGAAAAAAAACAACAATAATAAATAAAACTGTTTATTGTAGAATTAATTACAATTTTAATTGATAATATAAAACTAGTTTTTTATATATTTTATCCTACATGGTCACCTTCAGTCTCAAAAAGCATTGAACTGCAAGTGAAAAACCATATTAAGTGCAAATTTTCTTAGATAAATTTTAAAATTTCAATTTAAAGCGTCTGTAAAAGATATGACATTTACAATGTCAAAATAAATAAAATGCAAGCTCGATATTTTTTTCTTAAAAGGATAGATAATTTAATATAAAATTTAAAATAACTTAGATTATTCCACGCATTGTGCTAAAAACTGTGACACGTGTTTCGCTTCTTTCAGAGGCATCCTCAGACAATCTTTTTTAAAAAATGCTTGTTTAAGTAGGAATGATTTTCATTTTACTACTCTGACATATCATAAAAATAAAAACAAGAAATAAGGAGGGGATATAAAAACAAACAAAAATTAATGATATGAAGATGCCTGTGAAAAGGAGAAAACACGTGTCACAGTTTGTAGCACAATACGTGAAATAATCTAAGCTATTTTTAATTTTATATTGAAATGAACTTCTACATAGTTACCTCTGAATTCATTAAAAGTATGAATAATTTAGTTTTACAATACAACAATTTACTTTCCTTGATATTGTAAAACTAATGGTGTTATCTTAACAGAAGTTTTTTATGAGAACTGTGTGCTACTAAGTTGCTCAAATTCTCTTTCTTAAAGAAAGTAAGTAAGAATAGAAGGCTAAGGCTATCAACGTGCACGCACTCGCCAATTTTTTTTAGTAGAACCTCCCAAATGCAAATATAATATATGATAAAAACGCCATATAGATTTTTAAAACGCTCTCTTAAGAAGCATTTTGATACAATGCGACTAACCTTAAGCCAGCTGATTTGTATAGATTTATATACCAGCTACTTTTCTAGAGATAACTATTTTCTAAAATTCGACAGAGGATATCGTTAAATTATATCGTTTAAGTAAATAAAGAAATTCCAAAACATATTCATCGGATCACTGCATATAATAAATTTGGGAGTGAAAACTTTGCGAGAAGAGAGGAAAAGAAATAACCTAAATATTTATCAATAAAACAAAATCGCTATATGTTATTTGCTTACTTTTCGGGCACGCATGGCTTGAATTTGATTTTTGCGACTCTAAAATTGCATTTTGGATATTTGAAACAGTAAAACTTACAGTTTAACACATACATAAAAAATAATAGATTATCAAAAATTATGTTTGTTGTCAAAGCGTGCGATAAAAAACAGTGCAGATACAGTCTGTGCAAGAATGTTGCGCGTATCTTACGAAAATTCATTTTTGTATTTTGAAATGTCGTTTAAGAATACAGATGAATTATATCTTAATAAATATCATTAAAAATGTGTCTAAGCATGTCCCCACATCTAAAATATAAGTGTTTTTACCGTTTATAACATTCGGAACAGCTAATAGTGAGCTTACGATAACCAGGGTGGTAGAATTAACAGTTCGTTGTATTCATTAAATATTTTTTAATTTAAATGTGCGATTATTTTTTCTATTATACGAAAAAAACTACAAACGTTTGTCTTGCATGAAAGACAAACTTCAACTAAAATTATCAAGCCGGTATTTGTATAATTCGCAATATTTAGACATAAATCACTATGGTATTTTATTTAGATCAATTTTAAAGTTGAATATCGAAACTTTAAATAAGTTTTGTGATGAAAACAACTAATTGAAAATAAAAATAAATTGTTCCTGTTTTTACAAAATATATATTTAAATGGTACATTAAATAAATGCTCATGAGATACAAAATCCAATGACATACCGCGTAACCACGATTTATCAAAGCCCATGAAATACATAAAATGAAAAATTGTTTTCCGGTAGCCATTTAGTTTTATGGTGGCTTTTTACAGAATGCTTTGACTATAGAATATATGCTTATATTTTATATAAATTTAGTTTTTCGCATTTCTAATTATTTTTCACATCTCGTCTTTTTCCACTTTTAGTCATAATTTTGAACCCGATAATTCTTCAAAAGTTGAAATGATAGTGGTAGTTATCTCCTTTATTTAATATTTAAACATTTAAGATTTCCACTAACACAAAACTCTCTAAAACGTTTGAATTGAAGCTAGGTATATCTCTAGTGAACGGTATTTAAGTCACTTGACACTTTGAAAGTGCTTAAAAGTTGAAACCACAGAGACTTCGTAGAACATTTTGGTACACGTATGCCTTTCTTGTAGAAATTTCAGCCAATTACCAAACCAAACCGGAAGCTCTTACACGTATCGAGACCATTATAGTACCGCAACGTCCTGCGTATATTATATACCACTGCTCCACAGAAAGGGTATATTTTTTCAAATTGCGTCATAAATAACACCTTTTTTAAGTCTTGTAAGTCACAAAATCATTTACATGCATTCAACTACTACGAAACAAGACGACCTCAACAGTACCCTTTGTATATACTCTCATATTATTATGAATAATGATTCTATTTTTTATTTAATGTTCAATTATTAATGAACACATTTTTTATGGTAATGAGGGTTCTATTATCAGAGCCGAAAGTTTTTTTGACTACTTTTCAACGAAATGTAAATGTAAGTCACTTTAAATTACTACAAACAACCCAATCACTAAACGTTAAGTGTTAACATTCCATACAAAATACTGATTTCATCAACTGATTCCGATCTTGCAATTTGGCTCTCAATAACATGACCGGTATACTAACAAGATGCTTTTGACTGATTTAAAAAAATAAAAAAAATATGTATGGTGATTTTTATACACTTTTTAGTACGATTTTGTAACAGAGATACATATTGATTTGTGAGTAACATTTTTGACATGAATACGTCTTTAAAATTGCTTCTTTGCCTTGTAAGGACTGTGGTACATTGCGTGGAGCGAGGGGGAAGCGCCGTCATTTTAAGGTAATTTTGCTGCGTATCGAGATTTATATTTACTATAACTTTTGACTCGGAGAAGTTACGATGTTCGTTCAAGTTTCAATCTTCAGCTCTTAACAAAATCTATCGATTGTAGATAAAATTTAGTGTAATATTGTGACTGTGACTAAAATATAAAAAAATATATCAAAAATATGTATGCAAATCGAAATACAGAGATCGTATACGGTTGGAAAGGGCTTTTCAAGAGCAATTGAATGGTACCATTAAAACACCATATGACCGAGTCAAGCAGTGCTGGGAACGTAAAAATGGGGCGTAATATCACCTATTACAAGACGTATTCACGTACAACACACAGCCGTGTTCATGACACAGCCACACCCCATTTTTTTCAATCGATTAATCGACTTTTCTTCGATAGTATAGGTACTTGTAATGCCAAAAATTCCCTCCCCAATGTGTAGTGAATGTGCCCATCAAAGTGAAAATTGACCAATATCCTTTATATTCCTACTTTCTTCAAAAAAAAGGAGGTTAAGCAACTGAGTAACAAGCGGTCTGCGGGAAAAACTTTGTTGAGATATCTCCATAGTTGAGAGCGAACATGAAAAAAATTTACCTAGCGGAATTAATAGAAAGAAGTTGCTTGCTAAAAAACATTATTGCCGTGTCTGATACTGGAAGCTTCAGTTCTACTATTTCTTGAAAATATTTAAATTGTAAATTTCTCATAGAACTTCTGAAAACGTTTTTTTACTAATTAACATTATTTTACATTTTTCAAGAAACTTGACAAAGCCGCCGTTTTTTTATCTAAGATTTTTTTTATTTTTTATGCGTTTATTAGGCAAATTAGGCTGTATGGTTTATTAGTCCATGCTATTTAATGCTTGACTTTTTTCCTTATTTAAAGTTATAATGAAAATTTTAGCGTCAATACTGATAACATAAATTTTAATTCAAATTCAAATTATGCTCTATGCGTAACCATTAATTGAGATTTTTGTGGATCTATCAGTTAATTGATTTTGTTATGGATACGTTAAATCAATCACTGTGAAATGTGGTTTCCCCTTGACAAAACATAATTAAAGTTGTCTTATTCGATTGCACTTTATATTCAACTTCGAAATTCGAAAAAAAAAAATCGAACAGTCGTCGAATTAGTAGAGACCTCTTGATACTCACGTCGTTATTATTTTGATTATAAGATAAGTGATTTATTAAAGTGTACAAATTATGTTATTCGAATAAAATTTGAACAAACATTTAAATAGTGCTTCAGTAAAAATTAATCCGTAACAATTTGATCAAAATTAACTTAGGAGAACTCCATTATTGTAAGGCCAACAATAGCAATGTATATCAATTATATTTTTTAACCTTCAATTAATTACATTTAAAACTTTATTTTTCAATTAAAGTTAGTACGTTAAAATATATTCTCTCGTTAAAATATAGCTCTTTTAAGCCAGTATGTATAGCTAAATTAATGAAAGCTTAAGCATTGTTTTGTTTTACGAAAATGAGTTAAATATAACATTGCTGAGAGATTTACCTGTTCTACCGATTGATAAAATCTACTATGTCTTTGCATATCGCATTATTATGACATCATAATATTTTTTATATGCTTTAACTTTAAATTTGTATTTGCAGTTATATTAAGATAATGACTAGTAAAATAAGTCTAGAAAGGCAAATGGTTGAAATCGTGAACAAAAATGCTATTTTTATTGATTTTTGTAACCATGTTTGCTCTCAAAGTAGATCTCATTATTATAAACTCTTAATACAATATATCGTTTTGTAAGAAATTTATAAATAAGTTTTTTTGAATCCATGTCCGCTCCCAATTTGGAGCATATGGCCTCCTAATGGAGGTATCTCAACAGAAGTTTTTTTAGGAGAACTGTTTCTTACTCAGTCGCTCAACCTCACTTTTTTCAAAGTGCGTAATAGGGAAAGAATGATGAGACTAGAACAGGACTAATGGTTGACTAATCGCTATTGCTGCACCCAGTTATTGAGAGATCAGAAGAATGGGAGGAGAGGAAATAATATGAATTAACATCACAAACGCCCAGTCTCCGATCATAACTTTGAATTGAGTAATTCTCAAATTCACTGTGATCTGTCCGGGAATCGAACCTAGACCTGCGTGATTGGTAGGGCAAGCTCTAACTAACTGGGCTACAGTAGGCGACGTAAATAAGTGAAATCTATAAATCTAATGAATGATTTATATAAAATATTATCAGTCCGTACTTAGGATTTTAACTCGTATTTACATTAATCAAAGTCAACAACGTTGCCTACTTGTTTATAGGGCTGAAAGCTAAAACTAAAAGAACATCACATCTCAGTCACACATGCGACACTCTTTAATCACAATCTAATCATTCAGGGATTATTTCCGATAAAACCCTGGACGACGGAAAACGTTCTAGTTCAGGAAATTGAGTAGCTAGTGTTACTTTAACATTTAACCCTTTACCCGCGTCACCAAATTTAGCGAACATGCCCTGTACGCGGCTGCTTTTTGCGGATTTGGTTATCGCGTTTCCGACTTTAAATATAGGTAGTAATATTTTTTTATATATTGTAAAATACCGCCACGCGCGACCGAGAACACTGCGCCACCACCATACCATACTTATTATATTAAATTCTCGGAAAAATTTTAATTTCACCCGCACTCGATCGCTCGCATTGGTGACGTATGTTCACGGCGTGTTCCAGAAATAAATTATTTTAGCCTATATTGAATCTTTCCGACAAATGCCATCTATTGAATTTGGTAAAATATACATTTAGTAATATTTTCAACCAAGTTATACAATTTTAGCACAATAGATAGCTCTTATATAGGGTTTAAAATTTCCATGACATTTATACGTGTCACGCGCGCTGAGCTCATTTTCGCTAGCACATGCATAGCGGTCATACGCGGTGAGAAGGTTAAAGTGAAAAATATTGCAACAAAAAAGTATGTGTTCTTCGATTTTTAAATAAATACCGACTGTAGAAAATAAAAAGGACGCAACACATAACAAATTTTTACAATTGTACAGGAGACATAAAAAACGTTTTTTGATGATTTTGGACCAAAATCAAATTATGAAATATACATGACCTTTGAGTGCACGGAGATTGATAAACAGGTTCTGCATTCACTTTATCTAATATTAATTAATTAATTTTAACAATAAAAACCTTTTTCAAGTATTTTGTTTATGATCGCAATTTTTGCAATCTTCTATTTTTCAAATTTAAAAACTAAATTGAGATAATTATTTGTCATTTTCAGCAAACATCCTTTTGATAGAACGTGTATCAAAATGTATACACTTTGATTATCGAAAAAGCTGTTTTGAAAAATGTGAAGGTTACGTGCTTTTACCTTACCACAGTTGATATATACCTACGTAATATAAATAGTGTGTTGTGTAATTGGAAAATGATAATTAAAACCGGTACAATTTTTTGTTGTCGATTTGTTTTTGTAGCAATCAATCGGCACATAAATAATTCAATCTCTCTAAAATCAACAACGGGTGCTTTCATTCACAAAACAAAAATAACATTTTACAAAGTGAAAATCTTCTTTGTTGAATAATTTGAATTAATAAACAACAATATTTTGACTGAAAACATTTAAAACGGTATTTAAACATGTTTAATTTACTACAAAATAAATATTAACCATATTTTTTTGTGAAATTAGCATTGGAAGCATTTCATTTATTCCCTTTATCAATTTAATATATGTAAACGCTTTATTTTCGTAATGTATATTTTATTGTCATTTGTATCCATGTCCGCTCGCAATGTGGAGCATGTAGCCTCCTAGTGAAGGTATCCCAACAAATGTTTTTCTACGAGTAATGCTTTTTAATCAGTCGCTCAATCTCTTTTTCTCCAAAGATAGTTGAGATTAAAAAGATATGGCTATGGTAGCATTAGTGGTTGGCTAATTACTTTCGCTAAGCCCCGTTTTTTAAAGATTGGTATGGTGGTGGAGGGGGGGGATATTTTTAAACATCACAAACATCTATAAATCTAACCTACCGTTTAAAAGCTAGAACTAACAAGGCTTAGTGAGAGTTATTAACCAACCATAAGTCCTGCCCTAGTCATATCTTTTCTATTTCTACTGTCTTAGAAAAAAAACTATCAAATGAGTCATGGCATTATACTTATTGATAACTAACGTTTCAAAAAATTGTAGAAACAAATAAATATGCAGTGAGAAAAAACCGAATTAATTGATTATAATTAGATAGAAATTAGATAGAAAAAAAAACACTAAAAAAATGTGTGTTCATGAGCATGCAACGACTAACAAAATCGCATACAGTTGTGAACATGCTCATTACTAATGCAAGTGTACATCTCTTATTGTAAATTACAACATGAATACAGCTTTGATTATCCACAAGCGAAATTAATTTGCATTCCTTTTGACATGAAAATCAAATATTGAATCTAACGGAAGACTCGAACACACCTTGTTGATTTATAAACACGAGATGTCAGAGACACTCACAGAAGATGTCAACGCAGCTTTGAAAATTAACCAAAATCAAACTGTAAATAAAATTGATTTTTCTTGAAAAAGAAAAGTTGAATGAGATATGTTTTTATTAGTCGCAAGTAGGGTATCCAATCTCGGATAACTTTTTTTATCCTGAGATTTCAGAATTCACAATGCATTGAAATTCTTCTAGAATTTTATGAAGAATAATTATTTAGGATGTCGATTTTCTGGGATTCATCACTGGGAAATTGAGAGATATTATAATAATCTACAAAGGAAGATGAAACACCTTTTTTGTTTTTTTTTGATTGCTGGCTCATTTCAAAATTTTGCACTCGCTGGCCGATTTCATAAGCCTAGAAATTTACTGATTTGCCAAAATGAGGTAACATGTTTTTTTAGCTATATCCTTTCAAAACATTACGACTGACAGTGTCTCCAGCTTTTATTTTGTTTCCGGAAATTAACGATTTCTTCACTTCTTAACCTCATTCGCGAAATGCTAGAGATAGTACTATTATAATTCATGGATTTTGTGATCACAAAATTGGACGGGATTGGAGACCCCAGTCGCAAGACTGCCATTTCACTTCATTGGTGACCTATGCCCATATCACCCAGAAGACTTAACAGCATTATGCTTAGCGTTTACTGACGCATTGATTCTTGCAATAATTTCACATATATGTAACCAAAAAAAAAATTTTTGATTCTAATGTGAAACATAGGAATATCCGTTATTTATAGTTTTGCCAAGTATCCTATATTACCGAAACTAGCCATAATTTTGCAACATCAAAGATATAAATGTTAAATTTTCCAAAAAAATAATATATATTTTTAAGAAATATCATAAAATTCAGGTTATGTAAATAGTAATAATTGATTTTGTAAAAAAACAATTGCTTCATTTTTAAAATCTTAATATTGTCTGTGTAATTAAAAATATTACTTATGAGTTTTTATATTTTCATAATTAGATAATTTTATATTCATAATAGTTTTAATTTTTTTAATATGGAAATTTAATTATGGTTGACATTGAATTTGACTAATTTAAAAACCAGTTGCAATTATCGGTTGTTAAATTTCTGTTTTATTTATCACCATTAAATAAAAGAAATGCATATTTTGTCTCGCTTTATAGTTTATTTTTTTCTATGTCAAAAACTGAAAAATATGTTTTCATTTTGACGACCACATACAAATAAAAATTATTATTCATAAGAATTTCGTTACAGACTGATTCATGAAATTAGTGGATTTATTTGTGATGTTTGGAAATTTTCATCATAATTCAATTTTTTTAATGCTATCCGTATTGTCTTTAAAAGAAGAGCTTGCGCAACTAACTAATAAGCGGTTCTCGTAGAAAACTTTTGTTGAGATATAATCAATTGGGATTACATATACTCTACATTGGTAGCGAACATTTCTAATAATAGTATTAATATTTTGTAATAGCGCCGCGCTCTCCGTCAAACTTTTACGAAATTCATTCATTAACGTATTCATTCTCATATTTTTATCGTCAAATCATTCTAGTATATATTGTGATTATAATCAATTTTAAGAAACGTCATTTAATTAATGTCAATCGTATGACATTTTGAATTCACCTGTATCAACTTTAAATTCTTATTGGTCCTGCTGAGTCAACAAAATATTGAAATAATACCAAACACACGTTTTTATTATGTCAACTTATATCATAATATCAAGGACTCGTTGCAATATATTCTGCAACTGACATTATCAAGAGATTGTTTATTTATTGTCGTAGCTTTATTTATATGTCGTCTCTCATTTAAAAAAAATGCAATCCTGTTATTAATTATAATAAGTATTTCCAACAATATCTACATCGAATTTATTATAGATAAAATATAATTTATATTCGTTAAGCTGATAACATTTATTAAGTGGAAACAAGCATTTTTAATTTTAGCCATTACGACATTTTATGGTTACTAGACAATATGATCTGGACGCGTATCACGATAATACCATTAGTAAGTTCTGTCAATTCTTGTCAGACGGGTTTACTCATTTCTTTTTACTGTAGTCTAAAGATAAAATTTTGGATCTTTGACTGATCGCTTTTTGACTTCTCCAAGCCTACATAAGGAAATTCAAACTCATTTTAAACTTTTTGTAAATACGTAATTAGCATTTGAAACTTAACGAGAGACTTTTCAATGATAAAAAAGCCCTAGACAAAAGTTTCGGCTATTATCAAATGTAAATTTTTAATGGAATTGATTTCGAGTGACATAAAAAACTGTTTATTTTAACATTTTTATTGTTTCATTAAAAAAATAAAACGTATGATTTTCTCTTTTATTTTACATGACCGGCACTGGTTTCGCTTATGACAAACATTATCAACTGATAATAAAATACAGTGCAATTTATACAGAACAAATTAAAATTATTAGGATCTAACAAACAATTTTCTCGTAACTTTATAATCTTCTTCATGAGCCAAATCAATTTTATTTATACAAAATATTAGTGGAATCAGTAGAAGGAGTCAGGAGTGTTTTATTTGTTTATATAATGCCTGTCTACTAAGTATTGACAGTGAACACTTTAAAATTTATTATTTGTCACAATTATTATCAACTTCTTAAATATTTCATTTAAAAACTAAAATATTCGTTTAATATTTAAAACAAAACAATCAAAAAATGCATTAACAAACATGGTTATTTATATTATACATAAAATCCATAAAAATACCGAAGATAATAGCTTCAATAAGTTTTTAATTAAATTTTAATAAATGTCGTTTTTTTATTATCTATTTATTATTTTAGATCATCCAATGCAATTAATCAAAATACGCTTTTAACGAGAGAAAATTTTGTGCATTCTATGAAAATATATCTAAAAAACACGTGATTGTAAATTTCTGGTGGAAATACTGCAGATATTAAAAAAATCGTTGACTCACGTGTCACCGGCTATTTTCTAAGTTTTAATATGTAAAGATAAAAGACTTTGTTTTCTTTAATCCACATGATCGGAATCAATTGTACATAAACCGATTTGTCTATAGTAAGCCATGAGGTAAAAGTGCTGGCGATGAGCGCAACATCTCCTAAAAATCAATTTCGTTCTTCATTCAAAAAAATGTGGAACGAGTACAAAAGAGATGTGATAAAATTTTATACCCATACAATTTTCCCCAGTTGCAACCGAATCGACAGTCACTCAACACTTCCATCGTCAGTTATTCTCATATAATGTGATCAGCATCTTGTCATATTTGACAATATGACACATTTTTTTGTGAAAGCTTGGCAGCGAAATCACTGAGTTCATTTCTTAATTTTCTACTTTGAATATTAAGTCGTAAATGTATCAAATATCAAATTTTCGTTGAAAGCTTAGCTGCTTAGTTAAAATTGCCACGGCTTATATATGATGCTTCACATTATCTTCTTCTTGATCTATAACTTCTATTTGATCTATCAGAAATAGTTATTCATATGAATATATTGATAATGTATTTATTCCATTCACTCACAACATCTGGTGTTAATTTAATCTCTCTGAATATTAATTACCATGCGTGCCAGAACGACGACAGACTTAATTCTATTTGCAATATAGTAATTTCATTAATTATAGCACAGCAATTCTTTATATGTTTATGTAGTTTAAGTCAAAGAGATACGTTTCAAAACATATTGACTTTAAGCAATCCATATACATATACCTTTTTTAATTACAATTATGTACATTCTAAAAATAAAAGAGGTAAATTAAAAAAATATTTCAACATAAAAAGTCTCTCCGAGTTTGATAAACAATTCGAAAGCATTTTGAAATGAAACATTAACCAATTTTAAATACGATGTATTGTCTGTGGAAATGCAAAAGGACGTAACGCATAGGTACATGAGTATTTTTACAGGAGGCACAAAAAACGTTTTTAGGTGATATTGGGCTAATGGTAAAATATTAAATATACACTGCCTTGAAGTGCATGAAAACTAATAACATGGTGCTTTGTCGCCTGTTGTGGCGCAGTTGGTTAGAGCTTGCTCTACCGATCACGGAGGTCTGGGTTTGACTCACGGTAATATCACAGTGAATTTGAGAATTATTAAATTCAAAGTAGTGATCGAAGTCTGGGTGTTTGCGATGTCAATTCACATTATTTTCTCTCCTCCCAAATGGCTGTGTCTAAAGCGATTATTTAGCCACTAGTCCTGTCCTAGCCTTATCCTTCCTTCTCTACTACTCACTTTGAAAAAATTGAGGTTGAGCGACTGCGTAACAAGCAGTTCTCGTAGAAAACTTTTCTTGAGATACCTCCATAAGAAGGTTATATGCTCCACATTGGAAGCGGACATGGATAAAAATTATCGATTCAATTTGATAATAATTTGATAATTGTTTAGAAAAAACTTTTTCGTACGTCCATTTTCCTGGTCGCAATTTTCGTGTGTTCTTCATTTTTCAAAGTTGAAAGCTAAATATAGATTTAAAAAATCAGCATTTTCAGCTTACATTCTTTTGACAAAACGTGTATTAAGTTTCATTGTGATTATCGAAAAGGCTATTTTGAAATAATTGTGGGTAACTTCCTTTTGCTTTAAAAGAAAATGTAAATTAAAAGCTTCGGTAGGTACGTATTTTATTGGTGTTAAACAAGAATCTGGTCGTATAGTCGACTGACCATTGCCCTTGAACTTTTTTCTTACATTCAGTAAGCTTTTTGGCCGATAGTCTACATTAGAAATCCAAAAGAAACTATAACAAGAAAAAACTTTTTTTAGACTTTTTTAGATTATTTATTATCATAAAAATGGTAATCTTCTACCAACTAACAATTTAATGAGCCCGATAGTTAACATAAAAATATATTTTGAATCGTTCAAACTATGTAAATTTTCACAGATTTTGTTACTAACGACCCGGGTTTCGCCTTTCGACATCTTCAGGCGTTCAAGTGCACGGATGAACTTAAACTGACGCTTAGTAAATGAATTTTTCGTGTTTATATAGTATATTGAAATTCCACCAAGCACCTTCAGTCGAAATCTTAAATTATAAAAATATGAATATCCTGTAGATTCTAACTGATCATTTACAAATATGTATTTATCTTTTAAATATCGATATAACATAAATGCTTATGTCTGTAGCCAAGATTTTCCATCGATAGAAATAAAATCTATTTTTGTTCAACTATCTTTGAATTTCAATAACATGATTTGAACTTAATTCATTAAATATTATCAGTGGATAAACTTCTAGAAAGAGAATATAGCACAACCGACATAACTTAAGCTTTGAAAGACTGTGGTGAAGGCTTATATATTTTAAGAAAGCAATAATACGTTCTCAACAACAACAATGAAGATTATTCATACACGTGCCTCTAAATTTATCAAAGAATTAAATACTAAATAATATAATGCTTAATTCTGGCAAACTTAATCAATCTCATAATAACTAGGTGGTATATCAAGCGTGGTTGAATATATAAATATTTGTAAAAACACAGTTATACATTTTTTAAATATATTTGAAAGCATTTTAGCTTTTGCCATCATCAAAACTATGTTCAAACATTAACTAGCTATATTTATTGGCTTAGAAGAGATACGCCATAAAACTTTTCATCATTTGAGAGATACACAATATAATAACGTGTTTTTTTTCCGACGAAGACGTGTGTAGTAAAAAGGTATCAATTATATATAAAATAATAATTATAGAACTAAAATACATTGATATTTTGTATTTTTTTTTGAGTTTTATTAAAAAATTTTGAGTTTTATTTTAAAAATTGTTTTATTTTTAAACATTACACAACATTAAAGAAATTGTACGAAGATTTCAACCTTCATCAATGAATTTTAACTTTATGATAAAAGCTTTTATTCATCTGTGCTCTTGAAAGCCTTATGAGGCCGAAAAACAAAACACGGGTCGTTAATGATAAAACGTGTATGAATCTACAAAATTTGAAGGAATAAAATTTATTATTGGTTTATTATCAAGCGCTTTTAGTCGCAATCTTAAACAAAGCTATAGCTGGGCTTTTTTATAGCTGAATAATTGTATAAATGATCTTAATCAATATATATTTTTATCAGTTGAAAACGCTCGTGATAAGCGACATTAATCCTGATTCTAATTAATAAATTTAGAATTATGTAAAAAGGAGTATTTTGTTTTTTAATGTTATGGCATTCAAATTAGTATTAACATTCAACACCCAAAAATTGATAAAATAATTAGAATCAATCTAAAAGCAAATAAATCAGTTATTTTAAAGGAACGTTTTTCAAATTTAAATATCTTTTAACTTAGTGACATTACCGTGAACAAAAAAAACTGTATTACTCAAATGCGTCTTATATTCTACATTGTATAACTCGTTTTGCTTTGAAATTTTAATTAATTTTTACCTGCAGTTCTGTATACATTCACTTTGAAAATGTAAAATTTTAATTAAAATCTAATTTTCTATGCAAATGCTGGAATTTTCTCGAAACATAAAAATACTTTGCAATGCATCGTGACAAAAAAACTGCAGAAATAAAATATTAAATATATGGCGAATCGTAATATTATGTTCCTACTGCGTCTTCATTTATAAACCCATTAAATTAAAGCCAAGCGTGACACACGGTGTTTTCGTTGCAGAGTGTTTGGTGTTTTGTCATCCATTTTGAAATCTAAATAATGAGCACTACTTATTGCTGAATGAATAATTTTAAGTCCAAGAATTTTTTTTTAGGTTTAAGCCTTCTTAAATCAGTCTAAGCTCAAAAGATACATCCATTTGATAAAAAGACATCAATAAAACTTGTCAAAGCACGCAAAAAACTGATTGAATAATTATGAACATGGATAAATGTTAATATTTTATTTATACGAAATAATATTTATTTACTAAGTGGCAATAAAAGTGT
The DNA here is from genome assembly GCA_030503985.1 of Himalopsyche tibetana. Classification (NCBI taxonomy): domain Eukaryota; kingdom Metazoa; phylum Arthropoda; class Insecta; order Trichoptera; family Rhyacophilidae; genus Himalopsyche; species Himalopsyche tibetana. The sequence goes on along the minus strand of JAPJYX010000009.1, from coordinate 2,432,613 downwards.
GTAATATATTAATTATTTTTCACTTTTAAGGTGTTTACTGTCAATACTTGGTAGAATGGCATTATAATAAAAATAATAAAACATTTTTAGTACTTTTTCCACATAAAATTTATTAGATCAGGACCGGTTTCGCTCATGATGAGCATTGTCAACTGATAAGAAAAAACAATAAAACAGTGATCCTGCATGTTAACAATAAATCTTTAAAACTTGATAAACAAGAGATCTTAGAAATAAATCGACATAAATTCTTGCCGGACTCTAATTTATTAAATGAACAGCTTGTATTTGCATCATCACCCTTGTTATATCCGTTTCATTAACATAATTCTAGCCTGTTACATTTCCTTTTTTGTACTGTTTTATTTCTTTAGAATTTTAATTTGAATTTTAATTTTCTCAGTTTGATTTTATTTTGTAAGAATTGATATTGCCTTTATTCTTTTCGCAGGAATCAATTTTGCGGGATTAAACTCTACTGGATTTTCCAAACTCAATTTGGTTGACAGACATTAAGATTATTTATTATATACACTAATTGTTGGTTTTTACTTTGGTAATGATAATTCATACCTAATTGGTTTTTGTCATAATAGTTTCATTGCTAAGTGGTCTTCAACTTTTTATTTATAGTTTATTTTCCTTGTATTTTACTTCAATTCTTTTGCTAGGTTGTAATACCAATTGTTTGTCATACCTTGTTTTTATCACTTAACTTTTGTATAAATATCACTGTTTTATTGTTTTTTCTTATCAGTTGACAATGCTCATCATGAGCGAAACCGGTCCTGATCTAATAAATTTTATGTGGAAAAAGTACTAAAAATGTTTTATTATTTTTATTAATTATTTTATTCACAGCAAAAAAAAGTAACAAAAGATAAATTGTAGTTGCATTGTATTCTTTTTTATTTATTTTTTAGAATAAAATAATACTACATAAGTCGTATATTCTTTTAAGTTTTCTGGAAAATGTTATTTTATAGTCTGTGAATATAAAAGGTTGAAGAAAATTATCAATCTTTTTTATGGTAATTTTTCTATGTCCCTTTTCAACATAACTCCGTTATTGACCTCTTATAACGTGATTCAACGAGATATACTTTAACATAAATTGGTTTCAAGTCGATTGTTCAAGCTTAATATTCAAATACAAGATGTATAGATATAACGTAGCTGATGGTTAGAACTTTGTTTAGCTATCAAAATTTTCCGGAATTGTTTATACTGGCAATGTCGATTTTGTTCATGTGATTGTGGGGCCTATGTGATTTGCCGTATTTAGTCTTAAGTTTCAGTTTAAAGCTGCATTTAGTGTATTTTAGAATATCTGAAAATCCGCAATGTTAAATAATTTCAGACCTAATGTTCGCTATAATTTATATTAAATATAATAATGTTCTGACAGATTGTGTGTGCCAACCACATTATTATGCATAGTAATTTCAAATTTATCTCATTTGCTTGTTGCCTATCATTTGTATGAAATGCGTTATTATACAACACGCTGCTAGTTTTTGAAATAAATTCTGTCAGCGTATTTTTTCGGTTATAAGATGCAAATCGCATTTCGAGAAACCCAAGTAGAGAAAAAAAAGTATGTTTAATAAACGAGGAAATGTAAATTTAATTTAAAACAATATTTTATATGACTGTCCAAGCTGTCATAGCGTCAAGTCAAAATATAATAAATAATACAAACTTTTACAGTAGGTGTCTCGTTATAATCGAAAAATAAATAAATTACCTATACTATTGAATACGTCGTGTATCGCTATACTAGAGTGACAATTTTTATATTTAATTTGTTTTAAAAATGCATTCAAAGCTTCCAACTAATCAACGAAAACCGATAGTATTTCCCCACATCTATTATACATTGACATTTAACCTATCAATGTATGCTTCGATTGCTATTTCAATTAGGCACTGCGCAATTCGATTTGATTGGCGAATACCAAAATAAAAAAGGAATTATTCTTCGTAGGAGAATCACAAGTATTCCAGTAGAATATTCTATTTATAATCAAATGTACTTAACGTACATATTTGCTAATTGAATTATCGGATTTACGTTCAATTACTGTAACTTCATTATAAAGTTCATAATTGTTTTATGGTTACTTATTTGAATCGTTGGGTAAATACGTGCACTTAAACACCTAAAGATTTCGAAAGGTTTAACCCGGGTCGTGAATGACAAAACTTGCGTGAATTTACATAATTTGAACGATTCAAAATTAATATTGAAATTCCACCTAGCACCTTCGGCCGAAATCTTAAATTACTTACAATAATAATTTAAAAATTTGACCATAATATAATAACTATTCAGACCGCTTTGTTTGTATGGAGCTTAGAATCATTTTTGTTCTTATTTAATTGTTTATGGTACTATAAATTATATTTTTAAAATATCCTAATGGCTAATTTGGTTAATCTTTGAAATTAATTGTTAGTAATCTTAACGTTTTTTATGTGAATGCAAATAAATTTATTTATTTTTAAGAAATCATAAACGCATAAGGCAATAACTATTGTAGTCAAATTTATAAGTTATGTTGACAAATTTGTTACCTGTTGTCTGTTACAACTTTATTGTTTTTTTTTTGCATAAATTGCTCTGTACCATTTTCTTTTTACAAATTACATTTTTAATGTTTCTTTTTAATAAATGGTGTACTTTTTTATGAATATAAGAAAATTTATAAGCTCTTCCAATTCTATTGCTTAGTCATACTTAATAAAGATTTTTTTTTAAATCAAGATGAATTTTAATCTGTTATATTGTAATATGTATGCAAACCACTGTTGAAACATTATTATTAAAGTACAATAACATATATTTTGACTAATTAATTTAAAATATATAAATTCATAAAAAAGCGTCATTTTTTTACATTGATATTTCTTTTAATTGTATATTTTACTGTTTGTCTATCAACAAAATCAATTCAAAAGTGTCAACAAAAAGTGGTACCAATTTTTCCAATCATATTAAATCCCACAGCGATATGATCATTGAAATAAATTCATTCAAATTTCACGGCTAATAGTTTGGCTCAATCGTCTAATTTTATACAAAAAAAAATAATATAAAGCCAAAAATATGTATTATATGTTCACTTTAAGCTAAACGTTTTCCTATTCAATTAATAGCTACCGCTATTAATTGAATCGGAAAACGACACTGATTGAAAAATGTGTGTGTGTGTGTGTGTGAAAATACTCTAAATTTCGTTAATTGTTCACAGACACTGAAGACCTTGCAAATACATAATTAAATTCAACAATTTGTACATTTTCGAGACTTGTTTGTCACAAAATACAAGTTTTATTTTTCGTTAAAAGCGTGTAGTGGTGTTAATAAAATATGCACTAATTAAAAACATTACAAAACAACTCGTTTCTAAAAAGATTATCATTATAATTAAGAAACGTTCTTTAATTAATTAGTAAAAAATATTTAAAAATAAATGTATAGATTTTTATTTTCATGTCTAGACAAAACGTATACATAATAATTAAATTATTTTTAGTACATCACACCCTTAAAATAATTAACTCATCGTTGTGTACAATTCTTTATTAAGTCAATAAAAGAAATATTTTTTTCGTCTGGACATGATATTTTAAAAAATTTCAAAACAAAATATTTTTATTATGTCGGAAGTGCTAAGATGAAGTATTTGCTTATTTATATTTGGCATAGTTCAAAGCAAAAATGTTTTTTTATTATGTTGGTAGAATCGCAATTAAGTAATAAATTCGCACGATAAATTATTTTTAATTAAATTTATTCTTTAGTTCAAAGTTTTTTTTGTTTTATTGGTTTTAAAGATTTATCTTTTCAAAAGACTCTTTCTAAAGTGGCATAGAAGGTATTTAAAAAAATGGAACGTCAATTATTTTGAATAAAATTCTTCTTCTTTGGCCATGTTCGCTCCCTATGTGGAGCATATGGCTGCCACGCGGCACCTCCATGTTTGCCTATCTCCCGCCAATAGCTTTGCTTCCTCCCATGACATGCCAGCATCCCTCAGTTCCGCCGAGTACATCCTATGGATAGTACCCGACGGACGTCCGGGACGCCGGAATCCCACCGGTCGAAAGAAGAGGCAGGCAGGATTGAGGCTTTCTGGAGGCATCCGCAGCACGTGACCCAGCCAGTTCCAACGTCTCTCCATAACCACTGACGTGACGGGACCCTGTCTTGTTCGCTCCCTTATCTCTGAATTCTCTGAATTTTGAAAAAGATTTTTCTTTTTTAAAATTCATCAATATAATTTGTGTGAGGTTGTCATATGGCACACATGGCTTAATAATTTTTGACTTGACGCTAAATCATTTAATCGCTCTTATCTCACCACTAGACTTACCGAACAGAAGTGAACCAAAAACAAAAACTGTATTCTGAACTTTGAAAACTAATGCCTGTGAAAAGCACGAAGTTGGAGAAGCAGTGAATAGAAAAAAATTGATAGGATAAGAAATTTCGCAACTTCCTTTAGCCATCATATGACAGTCAGGAGAAAATATTTGACCTGATTATTTTTTAAGCTAACGGGTTTTCGACGTCTTGCAAGACCACTAAAATTACATGCCTCACAATCTGCTTAAAAACAAGGAGGCTTACAAATAATCGAAATACTCCTGAATGGGCTTGGAATAATTGTAACTTTTATACGATAACAAGGTTCTTAAAATCTTTTAACACACAATATCATTTTCAATTATTCGATTAAATTACAATGCACACGACAGCTGATAATATAATTTAAGTAAAAATACATAAATACACCATTTTTCCAATGAAACATACATAAACTAAAGCTTTTTTGAATATTGTGGATGCAAAAAGGTCTTAAGATTGTTCATTTATTATATACTTTTTTTTTAAAACCATGTCTGCTCCTTATGTGGAGCATATGGACTCTTAATGGAGTTTATCTCAACAGAAGTGTTTCAACGAGAACTGCTTGTTACTCAGTTGCTCAACCTCTCTTTTTCCAAAGAGAGTAGGGATAGAAGGATAGGGCTAAGACAGGATTAGTGGTAAGCTAATCGCTCTCGATACGCCCTGTTCATAGGATAGGATGGGTGAGAGGGGGGAATTCAAAACATCACATACATCCATGCCTTTAAACAAAAATTTATAAATCGATTGAAAAATCAATTTTATAAAACGGTCCGTACCGGGATTTTAACCCGGGCTCTCCGTAGCCGAAGCCAACAACGTTGACCACTCGACCACACAGGCGGCTTACTTTTTATTAAGAAAAACACAATATTTCTTTTTACTTAATACTTTTATTTATTAAGATCCGGACCGGTTTTGCTCATGGTGAGCATGGTCAACTGATAATAAGCATAATTTAACAGTGCTATTTATACAAAAACAAATTAGCATTGTTAAATTATATCTGTGTGAGAATAGTTTCCCAGGCAATCTACGCTTTTTGCCAGTTTCGATTATTGGAAGACGCAATAAAACAACCTGAGAATTGCTAAATCGTTAATAAAATTTGTATGCAGTAGATCTTATTCTTTCAATAGAAATATAATTTAAGAATCTCTTAATACTTTCGATGGTTTCGGCGGTAACTTTGTGGAAGTTCATTTTAATAGAAAATTTAAATTAACTTTGATTATTCCACGTATTGTGTAACTAACTGTGACACGTGTTTCGCCTCTTTCAGAGGCATCTTCAGACTTACTATCGCAAAGTTTGCTTAAGTAATGAAGCAAGATTGATTCTAACATTTTAAAATTATAAAATTATAAAATTACAAAATGGATTGGGTTTTTTTTCCTTTTAAGAGGAGCAAGGAGGGGGGTGTAGAATCGAAATAAAGCAAACAGATAATGATACTAATTTTACTAATGAGTTGTAAACAATCAGAATGGGATTTTTCCTTTTTAATGGAAGCAAAGAGGGGATTATAAAATGCAAACAAATTTAATCATACTACTAATGACGTTAAACATTACAAACTATTAAAACTAATGAGCTACAATCAATCATCTAGGTTTGTGATTACTCTATTAATTGGAAACAATTTTAGTAACGGGGAACCGCCTGTGCTATTAAGAATATTATTTAATAATATTTCTTTTTTGTTAAGAGTTTTATTAATTTCTAAAAATTCTAAGCTATTCATCTTTAAACCCTTTTTATTTACTCGGTGGAGTATTTCTAAATTACAAATCTGATTAAAATTATGATTATTTTCTATTAAATGATTGGCAAACTCAGAGAAATTGTTACTTTTAAAAGTAACAATTTCTCTGAGTTTGCCAATCATTTAATAGAAAATAATCATAATTTTAATCAGATTTGTAATTTAGAAATACTCCACCGAGTAAATAAAAAGGGTTTAAAGATGAATAGCTTAGAATTTTTAGAAATTAATAAAACTCTTAACAAAAAAGAAATATTATTAAATAATATTCTTAATAGCACAGGCGGTTCCCCGTTACTAAAATTGTTTCCAATTAATAGAGTAATCACAAACCTAGATGATTGATTGTAGCTCATTAGTTTTAATAGTTTGTAATGTTTAACGTCATTAGTAGTATGATTAAATTTGTTTGCATTTTATAATCCCCTCTTTGCTTCCATTAAAAAGGAAAAATCCCATTCTGATTGTTTACAACTCATTAGTAAAATTAGTATCATTATCTGTTTGCTTTATTTCGATTCTACACCCCCCTCCTTGCTCCTCTTAAAAGGAAAAAAAACCCAATCCATTTTGTAATTTTATAATTTTATAATTTTAAAATGTTAGAATCAATCTTGCTTCATTACTTAAGCAAACTTTGCGATAGTAAGTCTGAAGATGCCTCTGAAAGAGGCGAAACACGTGTCACAGTTAGTTACACAATACGTGGAATAATCAAAGTTAATTTAAATTTTCTATTAAGAATCTCTTTACCATGCTCACTTTTGTATATTTCAGAAGGCAGTAAAAAACTCTCAAAATCTTTCATTAAATAAATAAAATATTCATATTGTATATAAGTGTTACAGATGATAGTTTAAAAAAATAACCATACAATTACTACTTTTAGGGTGTTCACTGTCAATACTTGGTGGAAAGGCATTATATTAATAAAAACAATAATCCTTTGTACTTCATTCCACTTTATTTAATATGTCAGGACCTGGGATGACTTTTTAATTATATGTTAGATGTGTTAAACATTTTAATTTTGTGTTATTTTAGAATCACTTTAATGTAATTGGCAATTTCTTTTCAATGCCAACTGTTGTGTATAACTTTTCAATTTTGTATAAATAGCATTGTTAAATTATATTTCTTATCAGTTGACAATGCTCGCAATGAGCGAAACCGGTCCTGACATATTAAATAAAGTGGAATGAAGTACAAAGGATTATTGTTTTTATTAATATACAATTACTAACTCAATATTTTTTTTCGTAGAAAATGGTTTCATCGCCAATATAAAACAAATCCCTCGACCGATGTGTAAAAAATACGTACTACGGTCGCAGTAGGGAATCCAATCCCGGGATCCCGTCCATTTTTCGATACATTTCAATCCCGGGACTAGAAGCTATGATACCGAAAATTTCGGGATTGATTTACTTGAGGAGCAAACATTCAAAAAGTGTTTTGTCACACAAATACAAAGCTTGGAAAATGATGATTTAAGTGTTGCAAAAGTGACGGTTTGTATGAATGTGTCAACTTTATGATTTCATTTTAATATGAAAAAAAACCTTTTTGAACACAAATTTTGATTTCCATTCATAGGTTTTATTATGGGCTATCAGAATTGATATAAAACGCCATTTTTCAAAATTTATGACAAAACACTTTTTGAATGTTTGCTCCTCACTTATCAAACAGAAACGTTTTGTTTTTCAAGTCGAACGAATGTTCACGCACATAATAAACAAAGCCCATTTTAAATCATTTGCGATTACAATTACCGCTGAAGAAAAGGTAATTTGAAACCAAGCATACCTTAGTAAATTATAGTTGAATGCATTTGAAGATAACAAAAACGATATTTATCGTTAAGCTTCACTTTTCAATATTTTTTCTTATCAATACGTTAATTTTAATTTATTATTTTCAATTTCTTATCAAATATCAATGGCAACGTTTGTTTTGCGTGATTTATTGTTCTATTTTTATATTTACATTAGTTTTTTGAATAAAACACGTGTCAACTAAATTTTATTTTGGCCTGTTTCTATATGAACAGTATGATAAATATCAGTGGAGTGCGAAGAGGGGAGGAGAACAATAACTTTCATTTTAAAATTTATTTTCTTTATTTTTTGAAAAATTATTTTATTCGACGCTCCCTTCATCTTAAAAAAGTCATCAATAACCGCATTTGGTTTAATATATTGTCTAAAAGATTTCTAAGTCATCTTATTTACCGTCATATTGTAGAAACAAAAGATATATTTTTTTGTTCATTTTATGGTAGGAATCAAATGATATTTTATAAATTATTAAGTATTATTTCATTCCATCATCAACTATCGCGACTGTAGTGCATAGAGATCCCAAGTTCATTCTCTGACGGGACTAAATTTTAATATATGCTGAAAGCTTAGTGGGCAAAGCAATTGACAGACAATCAACCCTTCTTTCACGATAAGTCTTTACACTTTGAATATCCATATGCTCTACGTTGGGGGTGTAAATGGTAAAAAAGCCCAATCAAAATAATTCAAATACTATAACAAATAGCACAAACAAATTAACGTTTACATAAAAATATGATTTCCAATTTGAAGACGATAGTCACATAGACATTTTATATTAAAACTAATAGGATCAGTCAATTCCTTAGGCTTGAATTACCCTATCTGCATACCTAACTCAATATCGCTCATTTTGGAAATAGTACGTTTTGCATTATAACCCCCCAATTATAAGTCGATGTCTTTTTGTGTGTTTAAGATTGTGTTATAGTTTACAATGTAAAATTATATAAATATAACCATTTAAATTTTAAAAAACTAAGCCCCACTAATTAGTTTTAATTCACATATTTTCAGATGATTGAAATGACACATTACATAAAATTAGAACCTAGGTTCAATCCCTGGCGGGTAAAAATGTTTAAAAGCTTAGTGGGTTGAGTGATTAACTGGCAATCAACCTTTTTGATAACCAATCCATCAAGATAAGTTTGTATACTTTGAGGATCCATATGCTTTACGCTGAGGGCAAAAACGGTCACCTTAATTACAATTCGATTCTTTTTGGTTTGTTAATAATAGACATGTAATTTACAATTTAAAATGTTGTTGAATAAAATTTTAAAAATACTAAAGCTCACTTATAAGTTTCGATTCAAATTGTTTTAGATGATAGAAATGATACATTATATATAACCGAAACCCAGATTAGATCCTTGGTTGGACTAAATATTTGATATCGGGCATACCTCTTAGTGGGTTGAGCTATTGACTGACAGTCAGTCCTTTTGATAACCAATCAATCAGGATAAGTATGTATACTATAAGGAACCATATGCTCTATGTTGGGGCATAAATGCTAAAAAAAATTGTAACTTTTCTTATCAGTTTATTCCTTTTTGTTTTTTATTGATTGATATGTAATTTACAATATAAAATTTTGTTTATAAAGCCATAAAAAATAAAAAATACTAAGCCATACAATTATTTTCAGTTAACAAAGTTTTAGATGATAGAAATGATACATAACATATGATTCACTTACATTTTTATTTTTTAAATTAATTAATTAATAATATGCTAGATTAAAATACCTCCTATGTGAGGACAGTGCGAATAGTGCGAACAGAATTACTCCTATGTGAGAAAAAAATGTAAAATCAACGATTTTACCATCCAAAATTGAAGGTATTATAAAAAAGTTATGATATTAATATAATACTAGCTGTAAGCCCGTTGCCCGGCAACGGGAGATTTTTGCTGCATTGTGTTTGATTTTATTTAGTTTAATTTATTTTATTTTAATTCATTTTATTTTATTTAATTTAATTTAATTTAATTTAATTTTAATTTATTTTAATTTATTTTATTTTATTTAATTTAATTTAATTTTATTTTATTTTAATTTATTTCAATTTATTTCAATTTATTTTATTTTATTTTATTTTATTTTATTTCAATTTATTTTATTTTATTTTATTTTAATTTATTTCAATTTATTTTATTTTATTTTATTTTATTTTAATTTATTTCAATTTATTTTATTTTATTTTATTTTATTTTATTTTAGTTTATTTTATTTTATTTTATTTTATTTTATTTTATTTTATTTCATTTTAATTTATTTTATTTTATTTTATTTTATTTTATTTTATTTTATTTTATTTTATTTTATTTTATTTTATTTTATTTTAGTTTATTTTATTTTATTTTATTTTATTTTATTTTATTTCATTTTAATTTATTTCAATTTATTTTATTTTATTTTATTTTATTTTATTTTATTTTATTTTATTTCAATTTATTTTATTTTATTTTATTTTATTTTATTTTATTTTATTTTATTTTATTTTATTTTATTTTATTTCAATTTATTTTATTTTATTTTATTTTATTTTATTTTAATTTATTTCAATTTATTTTATTTTATTTTATTTTATTTTATTTTAATTTATTTTATTTTATTTTATTTCAATTTATTTTGTTTTATTTTATTTTATTTTATTTTATTTTATTTTATTTTATTTTATTTTAGTTTATTTTATTTTATTTTATTTTATTTTATTTTATTTTATTTTATTTTATTTTAGTTTATTTTATTTTATTTTATTTTATTTTATTTTATTTCATTTTAATTTATTTCAATTTATTTTATTTTATTTTATTTTATTTTATTTTATTTTATTTTATTTTATTTTATTTTATTTTATTTTATTTTATTTTATTTCAATTTATTTTATTTTATTTTATTTTATTTTATTTTATTTTATTTTATTTTATTTTATTTTATTTTATTTTATTTTATTTTATTTTATTTTATTTTATTTAATTTAATTTAATTTAATTTTAATTTATTTTAATTTATTTTATTTTATTTAATTTAATTTAATTTTATTTTATTTTAATTTATTTCAATTTATTTCAATTTATTTCAATTTATTTTATTTTATTTTATTTTATTTTATTTTATTTTATTTTATTTTATTTCAATTTATTTTATTTTATTTTATTTTATTTTATTTTATTTTATTTTATTTTATTTTAATTTATTTCAATTTATTTTATTTTATTTTATTTTATTTTATTTTATTTTATTTTATTTTAGTTTATTTTATTTTATTTTATTTTATTTTATTTTATTTCATTTTAATTTATTTCAATTTATTTTATTTTATTTTATTTTATTTTATTTTATTTTATTTTATTTTATTTTATTTTATTTTATTTTATTTTATTTTATTTTATTTTATTTTATTTTATTTTATTTAATTTAATTAAATTTAATTTTAATTTATTTTAATTTATTTTATTTTATTTAATTTAATTTAATTTTATTTTATTTTAATTTATTTCAATTTATTTCAATTTATTTCAATTTATTTTATTTTATTTTATTTTATTTTATTTTATTTTATTTTATTTTATTTTATTTTATTTTATTTCAATTTATTTTATTTTATTTTATTTTATTTTATTTTATTTTATTTTATTTTATTTTATTTTAGTTTATTTTATTTTATTTTATTTTATTTTATTTTATTTCATTTTAATTTATTTCAATTTATTTTATTTTATTTTATTTTATTTTATTTTATTTTATTTTATTTTATTTTATTTTATTTTATTTTATTTTATTTTATTTTATTTTATTTTATTTTATTTTATTTTATTTCAATTTATTTTATTTTATTTTATTTTATTTTATTTTAATTTATTTCAATTTATTTTATTTTATTTTATTTTATTTTATTTTATTTTAATTTATTTTATTTTATTTTATTTCAATTTATTTTATTTTATTTATTTCAATTTATTTTATTTTATTTTATTTTATTTTATTTTATTTCAATTTATTTTATTTTATTTTATTTTAATTTATTTCAATTTATTTTATTTTATTTTATTTTATTTTAATTTATTTCAATTTATTTTATTTTATTTTATTTTATTTTATTTTAGTTTATTTTATTTTATTTTATTTTATTTTATTTTATTTTATTTCATTTTAATTTATTTCAATTTATTTTATTTTATTTTATTTTATTTTATTTTATTTTATTTTATTTTATTTTATTTTATTTTATTTTATTTTATTTTAGTTTATTTTATTTTATTTTATTTTATTTTATTTTATTTCATTTTAATTTATTTCAATTTATTTTATTTTATTTTATTTTATTTTATTTTATTTTATTTTATTTTATTTTATTTTATTTTATTTTATTTTATTTTATTTTATTTAATTTAATTTAATTTAATTTAATTTTAATTTATTTTAATTTATTTTATTTTATTTAATTTAATTTAATTTTATTTTATTTTAATTTATTTCAATTTATTTCAATTTATTTTATTTTATTTTATTTTATTTTATTTTATTTTATTTTATTTTATTTTATTTCAATTTATTTTATTTTATTTTATTTTATTTTATTTTAATTTATTTCAATTTATTTTATTTTATTTTATTTTATTTTATTTTATTTTAATTTATTTTATTTTATTTTATTTCAATTTATTTTATTTTATTTTATTTTATTTTATTTTATTTTAGTTTATTTTATTTTATTTTATTTTATTTTATTTTATTTCATTTTAATTTATTTCAATTTATTTTATTTTATTTTATTTTATTTTATTTTATTTTATTTTATTTTATTTTATTTTATTTTATTTTATTTTATTTTATTTTATTTTATTTTATTTTATTTCAATTTATTTTATTTTATTTTATTTTATTTTATTTTAATTTATTTCAATTTATTTTATTTTATTTTATTTTATTTTATTTTATTTTAATTTATTTTATTTTATTTTATTTCAATTTATTTTATTTTATTTTATTTTATTTTATTTTATTTTATTTAATTTAATTTAATTTAATTTAATTTTAATTTATTTTAATTTATTTTATTTTATTTAATTTAATTTAATTTTATTTTATTTTAATTTATTTCAATTTATTTCAATTTATTTTATTTTATTTTATTTTATTTTATTTTATTTCAATTTATTTTATTTTATTTTATTTTAATTTATTTCAATTTATTTTATTTTATTTTATTTTATTTTAATTTATTTCAATTTATTTTATTTTATTTTATTTTATTTTATTTTATTTTAGTTTATTTTATTTTATTTTATTTTATTTTATTTATTTTATTTCATTTTAATTTATTTCAATTTATTTTATTTTATTTTATTTTATTTTATTTTATTTTATTTTATTTTATTTTATTTTATTTTATTTTATTTTATTTTAGTTTATTTTATTTTATTTTATTTTATTTTATTTTATTTCATTTTAATTTATTTCAATTTATTTTATTTTATTTTATTTTATTTTATTTTATTTTATTTTATTTCAATTTATTTTATTTTATTTTATTTTATTTTATTTTATTTTATTTTATTTTATTTTATTTTATTTTATTTCAATTTATTTTATTTTATTTTATTTTATTTTATTTTAATTTATTTCAATTTATTTTATTTTATTTTATTTTATTTTATTTTATTTTAATTTATTTTATTTTATTTTATTTCAATTTATTTTATTTTATTTTATTTTATTTTATTTTATTTTATTTTATTTTATTTTATTTTATTTTAGTTTATTTTATTTTAATTTATTTCAATTTATTTTATTTTATTTTATTTTATTTTATTTTATTTTATTTTATTTTATTTTATTTTATTTTATTTTATTTTATTTTATTTTATTTTATTTTATTTCAATTTATTTTATTTTATTTTATTTTATTTTATTTTAATTTATTTCAATTTATTTTATTTTATTTTATTTTATTTTATTTTATTTTAATTTATTTTATTTTATTTTATTTCAATTTATTTTATTTTATTTATTTCAATTTATTTTATTTTATTTTATTTTATTTTATTTTATTTCAATTTATTTTGTTTTATTTTATTTTAATTTATTTCAATTTATTTTATTTTATTTTATTTTATTTTAATTTATTTCAATTTATTTTATTTTATTTTATTTTATTTTATTTTAGTTTATTTTATTTTATTTTATTTTATTTTATTTTATTTTATTTCATTTTAATTTATTTCAATTTATTTTATTTTATTTTATTTTATTTTATTTTATTTTATTTTATTTTATTTTATTTTATTTTATTTTATTTTATTTTAGTTTATTTTATTTTATTTTATTTTATTTTATTTTATTTCATTTTAATTTATTTCAATTTATTTTATTTTATTTTATTTTATTTTATTTTATTTTATTTTATTTTATTTTATTTTATTTTATTTTATTTTATTTTATTTTATTTAATTTAATTTAATTTAATTTAATTTTAATTTATTTTAATTTATTTTATTTTATTTAATTTAATTTAATTTTATTTTATTTTAATTTATTTCAATTTATTTCAATTTATTTTATTTTATTTTATTTTATTTTATTTTATTTTATTTTATTTTATTTTATTTCAATTTATTTTATTTTATTTTATTTTATTTTATTTTAATTTATTTCAATTTATTTTATTTTATTTTATTTTATTTTATTTTATTTTAATTTATTTTATTTTATTTTATTTCAATTTATTTTATTTTATTTTATTTTATTTTATTTTATTTTAGTTTATTTTATTTTATTTTATTTTATTTTATTTTATTTCATTTTAATTTATTTCAATTTATTTTATTTTATTTTATTTTATTTTATTTTATTTTATTTTATTTTATTTTATTTTATTTTATTTTATTTTATTTTATTTTATTTTATTTTATTTCAATTTATTTTATTTTATTTTATTTTATTTTATTTTAATTTATTTCAATTTATTTTATTTTATTTTATTTTATTTTATTTTATTTTAATTTATTTTATTTTATTTTATTTCAATTTATTTTATTTTATTTTATTTTATTTTATTTTATTTTATTTAATTTAATTTAATTTAATTTAATTTTAATTTATTTTAATTTATTTTATTTTATTTAATTTAATTTAATTTTATTTTATTTTAATTTATTTCAATTTATTTCAATTTATTTTATTTTATTTTATTTTATTTTATTTTATTTCAATTTATTTTATTTTATTTTATTTTAATTTATTTCAATTTATTTTATTTTATTTTATTTTATTTTAATTTATTTCAATTTATTTTATTTTATTTTATTTTATTTTATTTTATTTTAGTTTATTTTATTTTATTTTATTTTATTTTATTTATTTTATTTCATTTTAATTTATTTCAATTTATTTTATTTTATTTTATTTTATTTTATTTTATTTTATTTTATTTTATTTTATTTTATTTTATTTTATTTTATTTTAGTTTATTTTATTTTATTTTATTTTATTTTATTTTATTTCATTTTAATTTATTTCAATTTATTTTATTTTATTTTATTTTATTTTATTTTATTTTATTTTATTTCAATTTATTTTATTTTATTTTATTTTATTTTATTTTATTTTATTTTATTTTATTTTATTTTATTTTATTTCAATTTATTTTATTTTATTTTATTTTATTTTATTTTAATTTATTTCAATTTATTTTATTTTATTTTATTTTATTTTATTTTATTTTAATTTATTTTATTTTATTTTATTTCAATTTATTTTATTTTATTTTATTTTATTTTATTTTATTTTATTTTATTTTATTTTATTTTATTTTAGTTTATTTTATTTTAATTTATTTCAATTTATTTTATTTTATTTTATTTTATTTTATTTTATTTTATTTTAGTTTATTTTATTTTATTTTATTTTATTTTATTTTATTTCATTTTAATTTATTTCAATTTATTTTATTTTATTTTATTTTATTTTATTTTATTTTATTTTATTTTATTTTATTTTATTTTATTTTATTTTATTTTATTTTATTTTATTTTATTTCAATTTATTTTATTTTATTTTATTTAATTTTATTTTATTTTATTTTATTTTATTTCAATTTATTTTATTTTATTTTATTTTATTTTATTTTAATTTATTTCAATTTATTTTATTTTATTTTATTTTATTTTATTTTATTTTATTTTAATTTATTTTATTTTATTTTATTTCAATTTATTTTATTTTATTTTATTTTATTTTATTTTATTTTATTTTATTTTATTTTATTTCAATTTATTTTATTTTATTTTATTTTATTTTATTTTATTTTATTTCAATTTATTTTATTTTATTTTATTTTATTTCAATTTATTTTATTTTATTTTATTTTATTTTATTTTATTTTATTTTATTTTATTTTATTTTATTTTATTTTATTTTATTTTATTTTATTTTATTTTATTTTAATTTATTTTATTTTATTTTATTTTATTTCATTTCATTATCTATTAATTTGAAAATGTACGCAAACAAAATACATTTCGTAGAAGAAGAAGATGTCTCGAGGACATCATCAGTACGCACACATTTGTGAAAAGTGAAAAGCGAGTGATTATTTTATCGACTTTTAATATATAAATTTAGTATGAATAAAAAAGTGGAGACTGGAAGGTGTGAAATGGACGTCCAAACACTCAGACATACGGACCTTATCGGCTATTAATATATAGATTATATTATGCGCATCTATCAAAAATGTGTAAAAAATATATCGTTTTTCTCTATTTTTTTAAACAGTTTTTTTGATTATCTCGGAATATTGATTATAACCACATAGGAGGTATTTAGAATGCATGCGCAATATATTCTTCTGTGCAAAAGAAGTTTTATGTATTTTATTGCTTGATATCTTTTAAGACTGTATAGTAAACATTACAATATAAGAGATTTTGCTTGTATGCAATATTGTTTTCCATAACTTACTTGTTTTTTATTTATATTTCTTCACTGGTTCACTTCACAAATATTATAAAACCGTTGATGCATCAATAGTTTACAACCATAGTTAATAAAATAAGTAGTTATCCATGCATTTCTTAGTAATTTATATTTCTTTAAAAAAACATTTGGTAATCTGTTTCTAATTGAATTGGCACGTAGTTGAAAAAACTTGAATCGAGATTATAAGGTTGTTAGGTAAAACACAAATAGTTTAGTTCCATTAATATTTTGAGGTCACACTGTCAGAAAATATGCTTTTAATTAGTTATAAATGTTCAAAGGCTAAATAAAGTTTTTATATATTGTTTTTATAACAAGGTTGGTTTGCTTTTTTTTTAAATAAATATATTTTAATATAAAGTTAATATTGTAGAGAACGAAAGCTTTCAAATAAATACAATATAGAAAACTTATTCTTCAAAAATTGTTTTTAAAACAAAATCAAATCAAAATCAAATCACCAAAAAGTTTAAAAATTTTGCGGTCACTACAAATAGATTAAGTTTTAACCAAAATATATTTTACCAAACTTACTAAAACTTTTACAATTTTGTTGTTAGTTTTCTTTGTAGAAAAATATATGAAGCTACTGGCGATTGAAAAAGAGCAATTCTTCGTTCACACGTGGTCGGGATTTATCGAATAAAATCTTTTTTTGATTTTACTCGACTCAATGTACAAGCTTTTATTAATTTTATAGATATAGAGTATGTATCACTCACAGTTAGCCCTCAGGCAGAAGAGTTGCGAATATTTTGAATGCCTTTTTTGTAGCAGAGCTAAAAATACATATTTACTTATTATTAAGTTAGTATCATTTTGATTTGTGTTAAACAATTAAATTCTGATTTCTTCAGGGACTTTAGTTGAGCTATTTTTTTATCAATGTATTTTGCCTCCTTCTGTCACTCGTTTTACACCCATTGATTGTATGTAGTGGCGTTACATGCTTTAAAAAAATTCTTATTTATTTTTTTACACGACCATGGTGACAGTCTACAGGAAAAAAATACACAAGAGAATTACTTACTTACGATTAATAGTTATTTTGTAATATCAAGACGATTTTTCTCCCTTCACAAATCATTTAGAAACGCCATATTCCGCTAAATATTTCATAATTGGGTATTTTGTTTTTTTCTCAACACAAAGCTGCACCATTGTTTTTTTTTATGTTGAATATATCTTTTTTAAATATGTATAAATCATTTTGTAATGCTAAGATTCCTTTGTGGTACTGAATAGCCACATTATTTATAAAATTTATGTAGAAAAGCATTTTTTTTACATCTGAAAATCTGTCCAACCTTTCTTACAAAAACATTAAGGTTTAAGCTAAAATTGAAGAAGTATTCAATTGGTTTACAAATTAATAAAAAAACGAAAAGCTTTTGAATTATCTATAAATAATATTTATTTATTTTTTGAATGGCACCATATGAATAATTTTTTTATTCATAGTTATATGACAGCAATTAAGAATAAAGCTTCTCTTTTCCTCAAAATGATACATTACTACCACATATGATGAAATGATATCAGATTTTCAAAATAAAATAAAATGAAATTTTTATGACAAAAGACAATATGTCTTAATCTTTCTCGACGAGGGAGTTGGGACATACATGTGAATCAATGTGCTATTTTAATCGAAATACATTCAAATAAACAAGAAGCTCACCCACTCTCTACCACGAGTCAAGCGTCACCGATTTACTCATCCCTAGCTCTACTTGAACAGCATAGCGGAATCGTTTTACTTACGAGAAAAAGAAAAGCAAGATTACCGTCAACCTTGATTATAATATAATAATATGGTTGTTTACAACACATTTTTAGACTATATAATTCACAAGGTTACAGAATATTACAAAACTCGTGTCTTAAGCAGGCGCCGTACGCTGGAACTTAATGTTTACCTTAAGCCCTATTTAGCTCATTACTGATGAATAAAATAAAGCGGAAATGTATTATAAAATATTTAATATGGATACTTGTCAGGTCCATGGCGTAGTGGCATAGCAGTCTTATGTTCTAAGCAGTGTTGTAGAAAAAATACCAAAAAAGACCGGACCGTTGAATCCCAGACTCTCCTAACAAATTGTATGGCGGTTATACGTAGATCAACTCTTAATTCCAATTTATTAGGCTATTTTTCGTTGAATATAACATATATGTTTGAAAGATTTCTTGTATGGATATTCTGTGATTCTTTGGTGCTATTAATTTACAATTTACGATACATCGGAAGGGCCATATATGCAAATTAAGTAATGATTGTAAGAAATATAGCGAATGGCAAGAAATGTGTAATATATGTGTATAATGTGTAAATGTGTATAATGGCGATTTGTGGTAAAACAAATAAAATTTAACTTCCTACTATTAAATATCACAGTTATATAAAACATTAATTATAAATTACATAAAACAACAGTAACAAGCGGAATTCA
Source organism: Himalopsyche tibetana (assembly GCA_030503985.1). Taxonomy (NCBI): domain Eukaryota; kingdom Metazoa; phylum Arthropoda; class Insecta; order Trichoptera; family Rhyacophilidae; genus Himalopsyche; species Himalopsyche tibetana. The sequence goes on along the minus strand of JAPJYX010000009.1, from coordinate 2,413,139 downwards.
TATTATATTATATACGATTTTGACGCCTATTGTGATAATATGAAATAAATGCTGCGTCTTATCATATAATAATGGCAATATTCCAAGTAAATGATGATTTAATCAATAATAATATTTGAAAAATAATGAAGTGAAATGTGCTACCTTAGTTTGGTTTACTGATTTTTGACTACTAATATGACTTGAGAAATCCTATGGAAAGATTGAGTAACGAACCAGTGTGCACAAATAAATTTTGAGATTAATTATTAATTGATTAAAATCCCAATAATGAGGTAGATTTTTTTAATGAACTATCCAACCTCATATTCTGTATTGAAATATTGTAAAAAGAATAATTTTAATAAAATGATTTGCCTTCTCTGTTTGCTTTTGTTCTCCGAGATTTTTATTTAAAAACCTTAGAAAATGTGATTTTTTCTTATTTTGAAAAATATGTAATTGAAAAAATATATAATCACAATATTAATATGTATTTCCTACAATATAACAGAAACAAATGATTTCATAGTGATGTGATATTACTTTGAACATTATGAATCCGGACCTCTCATCTGAAAAAAGTACCTGTTTTCAACTCCATAGCATGGCTTTCACTATAGGGGGCTTTGGTAGTGGTCAACAGTGCCGGACCTCACGGGCTTGAATCCCAGTTCTGTTCAAAGACATGGATATTAATGATGTCTTAAAATCCCCTCTTCCCCACCATTCCAATCCTTAAATAACGTCAACCACAAATCATGTTCTAGCTTAATTTTCATATCCCGACTCTTTTAAAAAAAAAGTTGAGCAGCTGATTAACAATCAGTTATTATGAGATACTTTCATTCGAAAGTCATATGCTCCACATTGGGAGCGGACATGAAAATGAAAAATAAAGATTTTATTATGACACTAAGCCATATTCCGGAATGTATATATTTTTTTGCTTATTACCCGAGGGCAACAAAACTTCAAGCTCTAAGCAAATTCGTTAAACGCTGAAAACTTTCACAGTTTGTACAAAGTTTTTTATAAAAGTTTACAGCTCTTATCAAATTAGCTTAAGGCATAAAGTTTCGTTGCAGTAGGCGTTACGTAAAATAGTTGTCATAAGTCTCACCCCCGTATTTCAATACAGTATTAAGTATAAAACTTTTATCAACTAGTTAATACGTGTCAAGTGACCAGATACGTGATTTGATTCGTTAAGAAGTTTAGAGTCGAAGCTTTTGTACTTTCTGTACTAATTTCACATTATTTATTTCAGATCAAAACAACTGATGAAGCGTAGAACGATACAGGTTTATATTAATATAAAAGTAAGGAAGATTAATTTTCAACATGTGACAAATAATAGATAGACGAAATATAAATTATGTTTGTATTATCTTTGATTTAAATCTCTATGACATATCATAAATGAATACTACTCATATGCAATTAACAGTGAATTTTTATCAATATTTTTTGTCACACCTTGCAATAAATCTTACTTAATTTTATTTGAACAACCTTTTTTTAATACAATGCTATACCACCAAGAATCGTCAGTTATGTGTGTATGTACATGTAGTAATTTATCAAGACTAATTATAAAATATGTAATTTATACAAAATAATTGTAAAAAAAATATTACAAAATAAAATTTAATTGATTAAAATAAATAAAAAATGTCGTGTTTTGAGTACTCAATAAATTTTGAGGTCATCACTTTATAAAACACCAAAATCGCTGGAATTTAAATACTGCCAAAAAACAAGCAGACAATAATGTACGTACATCTATTCATTTAATTGCTCAACTGTTTTCTTTTACTTTAACAGTATTTTAATAAACAATACATTAGTAAATATATTTTTATTTTCAACAACTTCAACAACGTATAATTTTATAATTAAACAATGATTTACAAATATATAATTAATAAGCAACAACTTAATTAATTGCAATCGATTATCGAAAATCTGGCAATCGATACCGTTTACATCTGATTCGGCATAAATCTAATAAAATATATCATATGTTATTTTGTTTTTTTATTAAAAACATTTTTCAGTAATGTAAGTACTGCGAAATAGTGAATAAATTTTTTAACTTTTTTTTACCATGTCCGCTTCCAACTTGGAGCATATGGACTCCTAATGGAGTTTATTTCAACAGAAGTATTTCTACGAGAACTGCTTGTTTCTCAGTTGCTCAACCTCTCTTTTTCCGAAGAGAGTAGGAATAGAAGGATAGGGCTAGGACATGACTAGTGGTTAGCTAATCGCTCTCGATACACTCTCTCATAGGATAGGATGGGTGAGAGGAGGGAATTCAAGACATCACTTACATCCATGCCTTCGGACAGAAATTCATAAATCGATTGAAAAATCAATTTATAAAACTGTCCGTACTGGGATTCAAACCCGTGACCTCCGTAGCCGTAGCCAACGATGTTGACCACTCGACGACACAGGCGGCTTATTAACTTTGAGCATATTATAATTGTGACTCCGCAAATAACTTTTTTCCACAAAACAGATCCATTGTGTCTACCATATATAATTACATCTGCAATAACAAAATTTATTAAATACAATCATTTTTATATGTTGGTACAATTCAGCGCAATGTACCACCAAGAGGTATGCTAGTCAAAACATGTCGAGAAGACCTGGTCTATAAAAAAGAGATAAAAATACAGCTGAACTAGAGAAACATCTATAATATTATAGTGTTTCAGTTTAATTCTAATTGATTAATTTTACTTCAAGCATATATTTTTTAAAAGTAATATATTAAACATGGGTAGATCTCATTCCGCTAATTCAAAACTATTTTAAGCCTAAGGGTATAGTTACAAAACGAGTAACCCACATTACGTAAACCTCAAATTCGTGTATAAAGTACATCAAAAAGGGGTTACTCTATGTTGCCTGTTTGGTTAACAGCGTAACCACTAATGCTTATAATAAACACACGTCGCTTTGCGGAAATAAAATTCCTTTCTCCTGTTTGCTAAACGACGGTCTTTTGAAAAAAAATTAGAACTCTTCCTAGCTTGAATAAAAATATAATGTTGTGCTTTTAGGACTATAAATATTGGTCAGACTTGACTTTAAGTTGTTTTCTTCCATTATTGGAAAAAAATACTGTTTATAAATTACTTATTCTTTTATTCTAATCATTACTGTTAAAACTTCATCATGCGTCGTGATGAATATTTTCACATTTGATATAAAAACATTCATGCTCTCAATGAGAAACACAAGTATGATTTTCGCTCCAATTGTTTAAGTTATACAATAAACGTGTATAAAATGAAAACAATAGTTGTTATTTTATTTTCTATAATTGAATAACATATTTTTATTCAAAACCATATTCATGAAACCTTGCCATGCGCCATTACAAATGTCAAACAAAAAACTATTTTTTATTACAAACATGTTACAGTTAATAAACTTTGTATTGATACAATTGTCACCAAATAATGTTTATTTTTTAACACGAGAAGCTTCAATCAATCGACGAAAGAATTGGAATAAAAGTCGTTTAGTATTAATTTATTGATATCATTAATTTAAGACACATATTTAAGTATATTGGGCTCAATCATTTTACTGCCCTAATGATTTAGTGTGGTATATCAATATTTTGATTTTACTGTTAATAATTTTAGCTAATGAAAAAAACCGTTTAATCTATGTACCTATTATATTAAAGCATTATCAACTTGAAATTCAATAATAAATTCAATATATCACATAATTTTATTTTGGCTGAGATATGAATTTAAAAAGTGTTTTCTTTCTGCTTTTAAAATTTAATACCATGTCTTCTCCTAATGTGATGCATATATATAGACTCGTAAAAGAGTTTATTTCAACCAACTTTCCTTGCGATAAATTCTCGTTTCTTGGTTTTTAGCCGTTTTTTTAAAGAGTAGGAATAGAAGAATAAGACTAGAAAATATTTATTGGTTAGCTTCTTGCTTTTGTTTTGCACCACTTAGAAATATGATTAGTAATTTAAGACATAACAGGCAAGCATGCCTTCGAACAGAAATCCTCAAAACCGTTGAAAAATCATTTTTAAAACTGTCTGTATTAGCTGACTGAGTTTTATCAATATTTTTTTATTTTGAAAGCATACAAGAATAGAATATTTAATGGGGGGTAGTTTTAGACATCACAGGCACTCATGCTTTTAAAGAAAAATTGATTAATCAATAATTAATGAAACTGACTAATAAACTGGGATTTAATCCCGTGAGGATTGCAACTGAAAGCCAACGATTTTAACCACCCAAACATGGACATTGCGTTGTGATTAGGGCATCCAATCCCGAGATCTGGGATCTTTTTCAATTTTCTGATCCCGAAATCCCAGGATTGATACGACTGCGATTCCGAGATTTCGGGATTGAGAAATTTTGAGCAAATCCCGAAAATTGACACGAAATTGGCAAATTGAGAATTTCAGATTCCTCGATGAGCTAAAAAAAAAAGCGATGTTCTGTGACAATCGGGAAAAAACTATACCAAATCGAGAATTTCAAATTCCTCGGTGAGCTAAAAAAAAACGAGGTTTGAAGATAATCTGGAGAAAAAGTATAGCGGATTGAGAATTTAAAATTCCTCGGTGAGCAAATCCCAATCTCGGGATTGGATACCCTAGTTGTGATCAATAACCTCATGGGGAATTTTATCTCTCTGTGCTCGCAAATTGATAAGCCGGCATAGATAATTCATTGATGGTTTTTATTTAGGATAAGTATTATATTGTAGTACTTTAGTGGGTTTTTTACGATAAGTAATTTATTATGTTTAATATGCTCGTACTTTAATATAACGAAACATAAACATTCTAGAACTGAACATTATTATTCTATCGAAGGCACAGAGAAACAGATGACCATAAAAAAGGAAACGTATCGTTCGTACGCTTATTTTTATAATTGATTATTTGTGATTAAGGGAAAATTTGTAATTAAATGAGATTAAGATTAAACAAGAAACGAGACTAAACATATTAAATGTCTCTTAATATATACGGTAAAAGATTCAGTTATCATGTTTATTCAAATTTTAATTGTAACAGATTGCCATAGCATAAAATTTCTTCGAGTTTCCTTCATCGCTAGTAAATTTTAATAATTTTTATTCCCTTTAATTGCTAGCAGCCAACGAAAGGGCGTGATCGTTACAGAAGTGAGCAATCCTTAGTGAAGCCAGTTAACGTCGACACTATATTAACTTATATGCAAAATATATTATATATACCTCTTCATATATAGATACATATGTACACACATACAATACATAAACAATTAATAAATAATTGAAAATGAATAGCTTGGAATTTTTGAAATACCATTAATTGAAAGGAAATATTTATTTCCACTGAGATTTGACATACCTAATGTATGTAAGTAATTCTTTTGTAATTAGTAATATAAATGTTTATATCTTACCCCCTTCCAGCGTTCAGTAGAAAAAGACATCCCAAAGACTTCTATTTTGTTATTTATAGCATAGCAATATTTTTTACATTAATTTGTAAGCCCTTCGATGTTACGTCTGATGATGAAGCAAAACATGTGTCACATTTTGTGGAAGAACAAAGTTGTTAAACTTAATTTTGTGTTATTTTTGTGTTATAGCTCAATCACAACATATCATTTTTGGAGAGAGTGAGTATAAACGGATAGTTCTTTTTTTTACGATAAAGATTAAGTTTTTTTTTTACGACATATCAGAATGAAAATAACTTTGCTGTAAGTGAGTTCAAAGCTTAGTTGTTGAAACGAGACTTTATTTTCTTTTATTTAGAAGCACTTTAAGCATTCTAACGTAAAGATAGAATACAAAAGTTTGCTGTACAGTTTATGCACGAATTTCTAAGTTTCTAACATAAAACGTACCAACCTATAAATAAAACTTTTACACGTGACCGTGAAAAGGGATAATATTAAAAATCATTTTTTTTATCGATTACATATTATGTACTAAAATTATGACAAGTTGTACTCAATCCGAGAATTATTAGTTAATGAAATGTAAATTAATACATGATTGTTTATAAAACAAATCAATTCTGATAACAAGACGAAATCATCGATTGATACAATTTACTGATTAGTAACTGCTGGTCCGTGGCACAGCGGTCAACGTTCCTGGCTAACGTAACGGATCTCATGGGTTTGAGTCCCAATACGAACAGATTTTTTTTAATCGATTCATCGGTATGCATTTAAAATTCATAAGAGTTTGTGATGTCTAAAAATCACTCCATCCTTCACAATCCAAAAATAACGTAACGTACTTAGAGCGATAGATGAACCACTAGTTCTACACTAGCCATATATTAAACTTAATCTTACTCTTAGATCATAGACGTTGAGTAATCAAGTAACTAACAGTTCTCATATAAAAAAACTTCTGTAAAGATTCCTGCTTTGTGAGACCATATGCTTCACTTTGGAATTGGACGTGGATTAAAAAGTAGATTATCAATAGTTAAAATGTTTAAGACTTCTTACAAATAAAAACTGTTCATTTGTGATGGAGAATTATACAAAATTAAATATTAGTTGTCCCTCTTACTCTTCTGTTCCTTAAATTACGGGGCATAGCGAGATCGATTAGTTAAAAACCACTTATTCGACCTTAGCCCTATACTTCTATCATCTACTACACTCTTTGAAAAAGAGAGGTTTAACGACTAAATAATAAAGAGTTCTATTAGAAAAACTTTTGTTTTGATACCTTCATTGGGTAAGAGCAGACATGGATAAAAAAATATATTTAAGAAAAGTACCTAAAGAAGTGAGTTCAAAAGTTATTCTTAAATATTAATAATTTAGTTTCATCCATCTATAATTAAATATTTGTATCATTATTTAAAAATTCTTGTTTTATTTCGTTTACTAGTTGTTTACACCTGGCTATATTTTGTATAAATTTATATATTTATCAGTTATTATGCAGGCGATAAGTGAAACCGGTCATTAATCTTCTTAAATATTATTTAAATTGCCATTTACATACAGATTTTTGATATTTTAGTGTTTATTTTGTTATCATATCATATTTTAAACCCTGCCTAGTTTTTCGCCAAGCTATTTTTATACGCTAGCAATGCATTTCCTGGAAAAAAAAAATATCAGCAACACATTTTAAACAAGTTTTTGTCTCATTATAATATGGATTTAAATATATTTCTTATTATTACATGATTTTCAAATTATACTTTTAGATTTCATTTCAACAAGTCATGTTTAGTGAGCAGGTGTTCTCGTTAATGTCAAGATTACCAATATGTTTGGTTAAATTGGTGTTACTATTATTGATTCAGTGATAGTTTAACTTAGATACAAGGTCAAATTAAAATATTTCAGTTCATCGATATGATTTTTAATCATTTTAATATCCACTGTTAATTTATGACAGCTTACATACAAATCGCGCCATTTACGTGGTATGGTAAAAGCTGGTTTACCTAAGCAATTAAATATTGTTATCTCAATTGTGAAAATTAATAAAATTTATTTATTATATTTACAACATTTTTAACAATCAGGCTAAATTCAACGATCAAGTTTTTCAACTGGCTTAATAAATATTTAAAAAACAAAACAATTTTGTTTCATATTTCTAATCATTAGTATTTAAATTTGAATCTGAGATTTTGTCACTAACGACCCGGGTTTCGCCTTTCGGTATCTTCAGGCATTCAAGTGCACGGATGAACTTGAACTGACGCTTAGTAAATGAAAGTTTCGTGTTTATATAAGAAATAAATGCATCACTGAGTCCAAAGCCATTGCTGGCTAAAAGGATGAGCTCATGGGAATGCCAACAGATCTGAGTAGTAAGTAGTTTCAAGAATTATATTATTTGTTCGTCGGCAAGGGTTTTATGATAATATGATTTTATGATTATATAGGGTATAGAAGTGGAGATGCGGGAAAGTTTAATATTTCATTTAAAATCGGAAGACTTTGCAGCTGTGTTTTTTTGATTTCTAAAATTTCTTGGAAAAATTCCGTGCACTTGAATGCCTGAAGATGCCGAAAGGCGAAACCCGGGTCGTTAGTGACAAAATCTGTGAGAATGTATATAGTTTGAACGATTCAAATTTAATATTGAAATTCCACCAAGCATATAAATACTAATGTAATTTAAGATTTCGAAGGTGTACACTTTCAAATACTTGGTTTAAAGGCATTGCACTACAAAAATAAAACAATGATTTTGAATAATTTCACATTTTGCTATATTGACCGTGGGAAGGCAAAAACGTTTTTTGGTGCCTTTATAAAATATATACAATCTTCAAGTCTACGAATACTGATGTTTTATTGACCCAAGCTGACAGTATTTATAACTTGTTTAAAAAAAGCCTTTTTGTGAGTAATTTTTAATGGACGCTTTTTTTCAAATTTAAAAGGTCCGTTTTGAGGATAAGATGGGAAGAAATTTAAGACATTACATGAAATCCATGCTTCCGATGAGAAATCCGGAAAACAATTTAAAAATAATGTATAGAAACAATCTGGACAGCCGGCTTACAGGATCAATAGTATGAAAAAATGTGTTCGTAAATCTATTAAAAAAATATCTTCAAATGATATTCAAAACAAGCATTTTTTATTAAACTCTCAGAACCAAATAACAGTCATTAAAAAAATAGTAAAATGTTGTTGTCATCAATTGTCTGTTTTTTTTTTTCATTTGAAAAATATTTATTAAGATATAACGTAAATGTTGAATAGCAGTACTGAAATAAAGATTAATTGTGAATTATACAAAAAACAATACACGATTCTTCGTTTTGGTGCCGTCTTAAGTAATATTCTTCAACACCAGTATTTTATTTTTTATCACCGTAATTTGAACTAAGTTACAAAGACACTTATTTATCATGAAGCTTTGTCTATCATTAACAAATTATACATGTGAATTTACTCATCATATGTCCTTTATTTTACTAATTTGTTGTTTCGTATTTAATACTTTAAAAATACGAAAACTCCTCGCCAAAAGAATATCATTTAGCCACAATTCGTATTAAAGAAAATTAACTTTCAGATATTAACACAAATCTCAAAAAGTAAAATTATTGATAGATATAGGTTTCGATAAATATTTTTAGATAGCTCAAGGTCAGAAAAAAACATTCAATCCCACTTTACTTGAGAGTTGCTTAGATTCATTTATATTGCTAATATGCTAATTATCTTCAATGTTTTTTTTTAATTTTCCGATGATAAATATATAAACATTCAAATAAGTTATTTATTTTTTTTACTTATTAATTATTAATGTGGTTGTCAATTGTACCATCAATTTCAAAGTGGTATAAAAATCATTATTATGGATATTTAAGTTTCATTTATTAATATTTTGTATTATTTTATTTAAACTTTATAAATCTTTCTTAGTTTTTTTCAAGTAGGTCTTTATCAGTGTTTATTTGTTTCAAATCTTATTACATAAAATGTGTATGTATTATTATTAGGTTTTTTTATTTACAAGTAGTAATGGTAAAAAGAACATCAAAATTTTGTATGACTTGTGTTTTTTTAGCTTCTTTTATACTTTCTTAACAATATTTAAATAACTTAAATTTCTTTTTAGAGTTAAATAATGTGCAGTAGCGCACAGTGAAGTGAACGAACATTGTCAATTATAATATAATAAATACGCCATGTCAAAACAGATACTGTCCTTCCACCGACATGTTGTTGGTGCAGGTCGAGTGGTTAAGCCATTCACGCGATAGAGAATCAATGTCACCCGGCTGAATATATTTATTAGTGATATTCAAATACTCAGGTTTTAATCAGATGAACGGTTTGCAGAGACATTAGAAACTTGTTAACAGAGTATACCATAGAAATCCATTATTTTAACTGAATATGATTGTTTGCCGCCTGCGTAGTCGAGTGGTCAACAGTACGGACAGTTTTATAAATTGATTTTTCAATCGATTTATTAATTCCTGTTCGAATGCATGGATTTATGTGATGCCTTTAATTCCCTTCTCTTACCCATCCTATCCCCAAAAACGGGGCGTAGTGAGAGCGATTAGCTAACTCTCTACTCTCTTTGTAAAAAAAAGATTGAGCTACAACTGAGTAACAAGCAGTTCTTGCAGAAACACTTCTGTTGAAATAAATATCACCTCAATTCCACATGCACATTGGGAGCTGACATGAAAAAGATATTTTTTTAAATACAAAATAAAAAACTTTACTTAAATAAAAAAAAATAAGATAATAACCAAATCCAATGACATATTTTAATAATATCGTTCCTTTACTATTTAGTCGTCTTAAGTCTGTCCGAGAAGACAAAACAAAAAACACTATTGTGTTTAAAAAAGCGTCCAGTTTGACATATATGATTATGGAGAACCGTAATCAATGAATCTAGCAATAAAGCGAACTGGTTATAAAAACTAAAAACTTTAGAGTACTGAAGTTTTTGAAGACATTCTGTAAAAGAAACTTATGTGACTGTTTTAGTAAAGTGACGATACTTAAGTAAAGATTTAAAAGTTCATAGCTCCTGTGTGTTGCATTTCACTCAAACCTTGAGCGTCGTTTATAATTATATACTTGAAGACACAATAAAATGCAATTTTCAAAATCACTTAACTGCACACGAGAAATATTTATAACTATATGAATAATGACTAGTTTCAATCATAATAAAAACATCTCTCGATTATAACTATACCTTATAGCAGCAAATAAGCTATCAATATTTTTAATAGTATTTTGTATAATAAGATGATTATGTGCAAAGTACCTTATGTTTCAACTGTAAGATCTTCGTTATGCAATCAGTTCAAAGATAATGAGATTTTTTTTGTGATTAAAAGTGTTTCAATAGTAGACTTGTCAAAAAATCACATTTGATATGTAATTAATTCCATTTTTTTGAAACTTCTTTTTACAATATTAAATTTGAGAGATCAAGTATGTTCGTAGTATGATTTAAGGAAGCAAATATGTGAAGTATCTATTTTATTCCCAATAGTGGTAATGTCTCACATTGTTAAGAAAGATTTACGATAGTTTATAGTTATAGTCGAGATGTAGTCTCCGACATCACCTATATCTAAATTTATGTAAGAGGGTAGACTTTAAAGTGACAGATGTCTTCTTACTGTAACACAGAGTAGATTTTATTTACTGGAAATGGGAAACCATGTTTTTGCTACGGTAAGTTCAACTAGGATTTTAAATTTTACTATTTTTCTTATCAGGTACATAAAAACACAAGAACTTTGTCGTGTTATACATGATGGCTTGGGAAATAAGGTTTTTACATCCTTGAATATTGGAAAAACAATAAAATGTTTTTTTTTTTTATTTCCAGATAAAACTTCTGGAAAAGTGAATCTTGCTTTTTAATGATTTATATTATTATGTAAAATCCACTACATTATTTTTGCATTTTATAGGAAAATTTAAACAGTCGGATTGCCACAAACTCGACTTAAATTCTTCAAAAATAAACATGTCAGAAACTTTTTTAAATTAAACTATTTTATACGAAATAGCCACATCTACGCGATGTTATATTTGATTCGATGAGTTTTTTCATACACTAGTAACTAGGGAAGCGTGTGTGATAATATATTATAAAATTTCATACATCTGGCATCCATTAATAGGTTATAAATCAACTCAAATAAACTAGATTTTTTTCTACTTTCGGCGGTTTCGGCGGTAACTTTGTGGAAGTTCATTTTAATATAAAATTTAAAATAACTTTGATTATTCCACGTATTGTGCTACTAACTGTGACAGGTGTTTTGCCTCTTTCAGAGGCATCTTCAGACTTACTATCGCAAATTTTGCTTAAGTAATGAAGCAAGATTGATTCTAACATTTTAAAATTATGAAATTACAAAATGGAGTTTGGGTTTTTTTTTCCTTTTAAGGGAAGCAAGGAGGGGGTGATAGAATCGAAATAAAGCAAACAAATAATGATACTAATGAGCTGCAATCAATCTGATTGGGATTTTTCCCTTTTAAGGGAAGCAAGGAGAGGGTTATAGAATCGAAACAAAGCAAACAAATATAATCATACGACTTATGACGTTAAACATTACAAACTATTAAACTAATGAGCTGCAATCAATCAGATAGGTTGGTGATTACTCTATTAATTGGAAACAATGTTACTGTTCGCCATTACTTACGTTGTTACGGGCAGTGCTTTTTCCACATGTAACGTGGTGGAACGGCGTTCCAACACCTTTTTTCTTGACATTTTTATTGTTAAAAATCAATATTCGCTAAATTTTATTTTGCTTTGAAAAATTTCCACCTTTTTTCTTCAAAACTATAGCCCCAATGTTATGTTTCCATTGAAAGTAACTTACTGGGTACCGTAGCACACATAAATTAATTTAATAATACAAAACAGTACCAGGTCCATAGACTTACTCTGTGAAGAGGGCCAGATGTCTTACACTTGATATATTGTTTTATAAACTTCTGTTTGAAATATAATTGATGTGGCAAAGCGAGAGTTTTTAGTTAACAACTAGTCTTGTCATAGCCTTATCTTTATATTTTCACTCTCGGGTTCACTCTTAGGTTGAACAACTCAGTAACAAGTAGTTTCGTAAAAGATAGGTTTCTTCATTAGCTTCACATTGGGAACGGACATGGATTAGAAAAAATCTTCGATAAAAAGTTTGATAAGTGAGTTTCAGGAGCTTTTTTTAAAAAAAACACTGGTTATGAGAAAAGAACGGGATTTTTGCGAGCATTCGATGATTGGCAGCGTAGTAGTTATTTTTTTTAACTAATGCCGAATGTTTTACGACAATTTTTTCTAATCTGGGGATTTTAATGTATCCATAACCATTCGGAATCTTGAGATCACGTTTTCCATTGGTTTTTTGTTTAAGACCGTGTTTAATTAGGGCATCCAATCACGGGATTCCGTTCAATTTTCCGATCCCGAAATTCCGGGATTGACACGGCTGCGATCCCGGATTACAGGATTGAGAAATTTTGAGCAAATCCCGAAAATTGACACGAAATTGCCAAATCGAGGATTTCATATTCCTCGGTGAGCTAAAAAAAAAAACGATGTTCTGTGACAATCTGGGAAAAGTATAACAAATCGTGGATTTCAAATTCCTCGGTGAGCTAAAAAAAAAACGGGGTTCTGTGATAATCTGGGGAAAAGTATACCAAATCGTGGATTTCAAATTCCTCGGTGAACTAAAAAAAAAAACGAGGTTTGGAGATAGTCCGGGGAAAAAGTATAGCGAATTGAGGATTTCAAATTCCTCGGTGAGCAAATCCCAATCCCGGGATCCCGATTGAAAATCCCAAAATCCCGGTATTTGATACCCTAGTTATAAAGTAGTCGAGTGGTCGTATAGGTATGCATATGATGATTTGATAATTATTCAAACGATAAAACTATTATTACTGTAATATAAAATTGTACACATCGATAAATAAATTAATGAATTCATTGCCGTCTCGCAGGTTTGAGATCGTTAAAATAATTGATTTTTTAGTATCATCATTAACAAATGTATAAACTTAGCGACCTTTTGATTAGCGTCGTAGTTGATTGAATCTTTTGGTTACATCTGAATTATTGAGCTCATATTGTCTCCACTTCCAGAATTCCTAGAATCATTAGCAAAGGGTCAAGGTTAATGATCTATCGGCCACAATGCCGCCACGTAGGATTTGTAGGCATTAATTACACTGGAATTGGACGAATTCTCACAATATAATAATCCTATTTCAATTTTTAGATGAAAATATTAGTAAATTATAATTTGAAAATAAATCTTCCCGACTAGTGTGAACAGGTTCGGGAAATGCTTAATTAACTTTTCCGGTTCTAAGCCCAATAAATGCGACCCCAATAACCACATTTTCTTAAATATCAATTTTAATATGGATGATACAATGTTTATAATTAAGGTATTCTTATATCATAGTTTTTTGGACCTTTTTTAGTTTATATAAATACGCGATAACGCGATAACGCGACAACGCGATGAGGCGATAAGCGATCGTTTGTAAGATAGCTGCGCTAAGCGAGTCAGTTGCAATTGCATGTGTGTGCTGGGATGACGTCTTTTTTACGCGAAACTTAAAATATGATTATTTATTTTTAAAAAAGCACAGATTTTTTTAAAAAAAGGTATGAGGAATGATGCAGAGAGATATTTAAAAGCCCTTAGACTATTTTTTTTTTAATTCATAAGAATAAGGCTAACAATGAGGAAACCACTGGGGTCCCTAAACGACCCCCATCGGCAGAAAAGTATTTTTCTAGTCTCCGAGCCGCGAGAGTTTAAAAATTTTCAATGAGAACATAAATATTTTCAGATTGTTAGCTCAATGTTTTGCCTTTAGACTTTTTTAGCGATAAACGGTAAGTCTTATAACATTTCTTTCTTTTAGATTAAGTGAGAAAAGAATAATGTAATAAGTAAACAGCTTTTAGTTAAACTAATCGCTATTTCTAACATTATCCGGTAGGGGGTGGTTTAAAAGGTATAAAACATGACGGGAATCCATACAATAATGGAAACGTATCCATTAATAGATTGATATAATCAATGAATTAAGTTTTCCATCTGAAATTCGAGCCAATAAGCCAGCAACAAAATAAACAGAAACCATTTGATAAAATCCCCACAAGATAAGAAATCACATAAATCTTAGTAAAACTTTCTGTATCATTTAACTTACTAACTTAATCATAAAATATTTTTTTACAACTAACTCTAGTCAAACTCTATTTCAATTATGTTTAATTAAGTTTAACTTATAACAAGGTGAAAAATAGGATGAGTGTATAGCTATTTCGGCGTTAGAAATAGTTCTGACAATGCCACACGCCGAAATAGCTATAAACTCATCTTATATAAAATTGTAGAACTAAATACGTTGATATTTTTTATCTTACTATAATGGAGTTTTAACAATTAAATGCCAATTCAATCAATATTTTTGACTAACTACAATAATTTACTAAAACAACAATATACTTCGCAGTTTTATGTCTTCAACACACAGATTCATTTAATTATTTATTACTGGATCGGTGTCACAACGTTAAAAAAAATCCCAAAAATCTTTAGAATACAATTCTTTTTTACAAATAATTAGATACATATATATTTATTGTAGTAAAAAACATTGTTTCATTGTTCCTTTCTTAATATTATGATTTATTATGTTTCATAATAAAAAAACACTTTATCATGAATTATCGGTAAACAATCCATAAAACAATTAATTTATATAATATTATGAATTTATAATAATAATATACAATGGTTTTTCCAGACCACAAGATCATTGCTTACAAATATGTCAACACCTTAAACTATGCGGATTGAATTAATTTAATCCTTCGTTAATAACAAACCCATGATGCAAACATTTAATATAGAACCGGCTTCTGCGTTAAGAGAATCATAATATTATAACCCTCTGCTTTCGGGCGGCGTCTTTATTACACGCAGATTATTTTGATAATATTTAAAATTAATTCAACCCATTTCCCATATTTATTTATTTATTGTTTTAAAAATTAAAAGTACAGTACATGACATAACAGCTGACGCCAATTCGCCATGTACTTGATAAATATAATGAGACAAAATATAAAATAAAACTACATAATACATGAAAATCAACATAAAAAAATCAAGAAATAAAGAATTTTACAAACAGTTCACAAATACTATCACTAAAAATGTCCACTTCTCTAGGCAATGCGTTGATCAATATAACGGCCCTTGGAACTGGTGACTCATACCTCTTAAGCGAGGTATAAGTTTTTAGAAATAAAATATTTGCTCATAGTTTCGCCCACGTAAGAATAGATTGGGAGCATGTAAATTAATAGTCATGAGGAACATGTAAGGAGTGCACATTTAAGGAATAATTTTTAAGAACTTATTACGAGACAAAGTTAATATAACCTTTTTTTTATTTCTGTAAAATTTATTATATGAAAAAATTGTCGCTTACGTTGTTCTGCCGATTTCGAGTCGATGTATATATATATATATATATATATCATGTGGCAGTGCGACATGTAAAAAATGATGTGCGTGATATACAGTCAGTGAAACAGAGTGTGATATGCATACCATTAAAGTTTTAGACAGACCTAGTCGACAAGACAAATGTTTTGAATTCTTTAAGTTTATATTTATTTTGGCATCACTTCAGGAGAAAGGTTTAAGCCTTATGCTAAGTTTAGTAAAAAAACGTAACTATTAATTTAAACAATACATCAAAATATAATTGTGTTTATAATGTGTTTATAACAGTGTATCACATTCTACGCAATGAGTATGTGTTTGTTTCTAACCGATGTAACCGGTGAAAGGTTTCTCAGACTGTTAATAATAATTTTAAAGCTTTAAATATTTAAATAAATAAAGTTTTGAAATAATCAGATATCTGCTTTATTTCTACAAATCGTATACGAATAATTAGTTAATTACTGAAAATAAAAAAATGATGAAAAAAGTATGTCTGGCAGCGAAGGGTTAATCATGGTTATCCAAGGTGACCGTACCGACAGACTGTTAGATAGACTTGCGATAAATTTTTTAAATAAACGAATCTCGGTCAAGCCTAAAAATCTAGTAATACACACCGCATTGGTTACTACTTATACTGTTAAACCCACTTAAAATTTAAAATGGTTGTCAGAATTATGGGTACTAAAATAATAAAAAGTAGTAAAAAAGTAATTTATTATTTACTAATGTTTTTACGCATGAAGAACTGTGGCGTTTTTTAAATGGATACATTATTAAAAATAAAATAACAATATACATCTTAAATAAATACTTTTGGTGTACCTATTTTCTGAGAGTTTTAACTTTTTCTGAGCTTTGAGTTGATTTTTATTCTTTTTCATGCTTAAAAATAGCCGTTATAAATAATATAAGAAAACAACTTAAGATACATAATATGCTTTTTATATTTTCATTCCGAGGCGGCTGCAAAATATTCAGTTCATAACTCAAATAACAAACCAAAACTAAAAGTGACAACCGTGTAAATTTGTAATGTATTGTTAGATATTTTCTTTCAGTCATAAACTAATGCAAACTACTTAAAACTCGAGCAGTTTGTAAGTTAAATATTAAATAAAGACGACAAAATCGTATTGTTAATAATTATACTTTTACACACTACGTTTTATTTTGCCGATGAAACCATTTCTTTCGGAAAATAATACATTTTTTCAATAATTTTATGGCTATTATCACAAACTAGAATCTGTCATTTCCGAAAAATAGTCGTATTTTGTTTTATTTGAATTGAACAGAGATTTTAAAAGATTCTAACTTCTTTTACTAATTTTTGATTCTCAGACTTCAGACACTTATGTATCTATTTTATAAATTCATCAAGTGTCAGTCGTGGGTTGTTTTGTTGAAATGTCCCGGGAACCGAGACTGGCAAAATACGTCGATTTGCAAGGAATTTCTTCTCGGTTTGTATCGAAACAAAATCTCTAGGTACACCGCTAGCTAAGTTTTTCAAAAAACAAAATACCCATGTGATACTAAGGTTTTTTTGCAGCTGGTTATTTATCTTTCAAAAAAAAAGTATTGCTTTGCTTTGATGAAATGGTTGACAAATCCGCAAAACACGCAAATCTCGTGTAATCTGACCGTTGACAGTTGAAACAGACTGTTGTTTTTTCTATCGAAAATGACCCTAATCGATCAACAGTTGTATGAATATTTCTTATATAAAACAACTTTGAAATTCTTATAGATTTTTAATTGCCACACATAATAAATAGCTTGCAGTTTTTTGGAAATCAATAAAGTCTATAATATAAATGTCTACGTTTGATAGTTAATAACATTTTAAATGATTTGGTTGCCACTTATAATGAAAGTTATCAGTCTTTAATAATTACTTGTAAACTTTGTGTCTTACACCCTTCTTGCGTCTTCTAGAAAAGGACAAGCCCAGACTTTTATTTGTAATTGATAACATTATATTTTAATCATTTTTTAGTTTATTCCTTAACGTTGTGATACACGTTGTGATAACGTTGTGATACTGTCACAAGTTGTAGCACAACATAATTATCAAAATAATTGTATATTATCTATTTTTCTACGATTTATATAAACTAGTTATGGTTTAATCATATCTCTTTAAAAAACAAACACAATCAATTGTTTTTGCATTTGTATTGTTATTTTAAGTCCCGCTTAAACACCGATTTGTCAAACATTTATGCATTTATCGTTATCCATATCAATTTTTTGCCTAGATCAATTCCCTTAAATAATATGACACCCCAACGTTGGGTCGTAGTACAACCCCGATAAAAGTGCTTGGGAACACTAGCGCGCAACATAAGATTATTTTATTTTATTGACAGCTCATTTAAAAAAATACTCTCACCTCAAACAGAACAAGACCATTCCGAAATAATTATCTAAAGATTTTAATCTGGCTTCAAGCGTTTAAATTTCTCACATTTAAAATTTGTAAAATTAAATTGAAGAGTAGAATCCATAATTCCAACATTCAATAGCATTAGTTGATTAGAATTCTGAAAGAGAATCTCTAGTAATAATGGCATTGAAATTTGTATTTCTAAACATAAAACATAAAGATTGAATGATTGAAATAACGTGTTCTTACTTAAAAATACCTTGTATTTAAAACATTTAATTATATAACAGAATTCAATTTTTAAAAAATAGACATCTAAATGAGCCCAATATTTGAAAAAGCAATTAAAAAATAGTTTTAAAAATCGAAAAAAAACAGTTTGCTAAAATCTGATGAATGTAACAACGAATTAAAAGACCTCATGCTAGTTACATTATCAAGCATCTATGAATAAATTAATAATATTTCTGTGCATTTGATTCTGATTATCTCGAAGAATTTTCTGTAAACATTATCAATAAATTAGCACAGCGTACAAATTATAATACCACTCATGTTTAATAACATTAAATATATCCTGAATAATTTAAATCTTTAGCTTATTTAAATTCCTATATCTGATCGATGGCTATTTAATTTATATTATTGTTCTTATCATATTTATTTCGATATTTGTTAATTGAGTGGCACGGAAGCAAAACATTATACTAATGAATATTAAGAACGAATTTATTTTGGTTTATCATTACACTTTTATTTATTAGATTAAGTTTTATTTGTAAGCAAATAATGCAGTTTTGCCATTTTTATTTGAAGTTGTTCTTAATCGAGTGTCTTAGAATTTTTCCGTTGGTATTTTTCGCGCGAAATATAATATTTTCTTTAGGAGAATTTTTAGTCTTCGTAAAATTGAATTAAAATCCTTATGGAGAATCTTAACACATTTAATAAGAGCAATCCAGTAGTCAATCAGTCTTATAAATTGTTTTACTCGGAGATGGCAAATATATATTGACGTTGCTAGAATATCAAGTAATTAACAAATCTCTCATACAAAGCCCCGTTTTTAGGGTAAAAAGAAATATCAACACTGAATCAATGGCTTTGAACACTCTTCAACTTTCTTGAATAATATATCTATGAAATTTTTCTTTCGCAGATACAAACACGTGGATGTCATATTTAATACAAACGTACGCCAAAAACTGACGTATGGCTTATTTTGTACAGATTCTTTTACTTTTGTTAAGATCTAAAATCAATAGTTCATATTCAACGACGCATTCATTAGGGATCAAATTGTTCCTCAACATGACCCAGAACATTTTAGTTCTACAGTTTTTAATCATTTTTACGCGTTGATAGCTATTTCGGCATTCGCCATCGTCAGAACTATGTTTAAACTTTTATTTTGCTCAGCTATATATACTGGCTTTGAAGAGATACACAATGTATCAAGTTATTAACTCTAAGATCCTAATTATAATAACATAAGCAAGCACAAAAACATATGTTCGAAAGCAGGATTGACTAACATAACCACAATACGTGCTTTTTTGCAACAACTAAGCAAATATTCATGTGTTCAAGTTCAATATGTTCTGGGGACATAAACGTAGATGTTGAAAGTCATACCTCGGGACATTTGTTCTCAAGTGTATCTTAGACCTTAACCTTACGATCAATAAGCGACCGAATGACAACACGACATTTTTTCAACGTTTCTTTCAAATATTCCTCCAAATAAAATTAATGCAAAATAAAATCTTAAAAAAGGACCACGAAAATTATTCTAAGAATACTTCTATACTTATTAAAAATTCACATTCTTCATCAAAGTGGACAAATGTACTTAAAAAAACAATCTGAGCAGCTAATCTCCTAGTTTACTACAATACCATAAAAAATATTTTTAATTGTCCAACTTGAAATGTTAATTTTCGTATGTTTGCATTTATACGACCTATACAACTTAATAAATCAATGAAACAGAAAACAGTAATAATTTTACAATACCGGTCTTCATAATCATTTTCACCTTGCGACTTCAAGCCATTAGTACAGAGCTTATAATTGATTATACATATCGACTGTGGAAAGGAAAAAGGACGTAACCCACACATATCAAATTTTACAAGAGGCGCAAAAAACGTGTTTTGATGATTTTGGGCTATATGCAAATTATGAATTATACACAACCTTGAAGTGCACGGAGACTTCTAAACTGGTGTTTAATTGACAGAAAATAATATTAATTTAAAAAAATTCTAGGAAAAACCTTTATTTCAGTCTATTTTCTTGGCTTAAATTTTTTTACGAGGTCATCTTTTTCAAACTTTTAAAAGATAAATTTAGATACTAATTTGGTATTTGCAGCTTCCATCCTTTTGATAGAAAGTGTGTGGAGTTTTATTCATTGTGATTATCTAAAAAAGGCTGCTTTGGAAAAACTGAGGGTTACGTCCTTTTTCTTTTCCACAGTCGATATGCATATCATTATTTTGAGCTGAATATTTATGTATCAATAAAACAAGTCTTCATCATTTTAATTTACTATCCTATCTGAATTACAAATTAACTTAAGTATTTTTGGAATATATATTTATTTCGTACGACAATAATATTTTTAAAATACAGATGTCTAAAAACAGCTAAAATATTATTATTTATACACCATTATTGACGCGTTTTTACTAAAAAAAAATATTTTGATCTCAAAGCAATTACAGCTTATATTTTATTATGCTGAATTTATTGAATATTTTCTTTGGCATATATAAAATAACAATAATAATAGAAAAAATAACACGACATATTGAAAAAAGTTTTCGTGGAAATAAATATGCTACTTTTTTACTTGACATTCCAATCAACATAATAATACACTAACAAATAACCCCGTTTGAGTTTGAGAAACGTATTTACAAAACGCGTTAAATTAATAACTCCACATTTTTTATTAAAGACTAGCCGGTTCCCGGCAAGCGTTGCAATGCCACTCAAAGAAAGAAAGTGTTTGTGTTTATTAAAGTTCATGTTTAATTTTTCCGTCTGTGTGATGTTTGCTATGATATGACACACGCGTCACTTACTGTAAATTAATTGTACTATAGCCTTTGCGTAAGTGCAAGCATACGTTGTCAAAATGAATTGTATGGCAGACATACAAACATTGATTTTTATCTTAAGACCTAGTAAGTTAATTTTACTATGCCTATAATCTTCCCGGAAGTGCAAGCAAAAAGTTTCTCAAAGTTTAATTGCAATCGGATCAGTGGTTTGCAAGCCCAAAGAGTACGAACAAACAAATATTAATTTTTATATATTAGATTATGGCCGGTTTTATCATCACGAACATTATCAACGAATAAAAAATAAAATCGGTACAGTGCTTTGTATACAAAATAAAGTAAGACTAATAAAAAGGTATAATAAATGCCAAAATAATTTACAAATAAATAAATTAATTAAATACAATTTAAAATATGTTAAAGATCTCGTTTAAATAAATACTACTATTTTTTCAAACATTTTAACAAGCATGTAAATCAGTTGACTAAGAATATTATTAAATGGGTAATTTTTAGAATATTAATTATTAATATTTTCAAGAACTGATTGTAAGCCAGTTGCTTATTTCTGAAGAGGGTGTAAAAGAAAATGAGTTGGAATGAACAACTTCTTACGTGATCAGTTCTGTTTTCAGATTAAATGAGTTAAAGTGAATTAACCCAACACAGATATCTTCACCGTTGGTTATCAATATTTTGTATTTAAAAAATAATTCGTGAAAGTGTCTTTACGGGTATTTAACTCCACAATCGAGACAATAAGACAAGATCTCAAGAACGTTGTCCACTTGACTATGTGACCAGTTGTGTTACCTTTTTTTGTTTCAGGTTTACTTTTGACTACTCCATTAAATAGTTATATTTTTAGCGGAAATATACTAAGGTTACTTCTAAAAGAACACTGACGTCATGTAAATGATTATTTAGAGAAAAAAAAATGTATTTTCCTTAAATGTCAACAAATCTTCCCTGAGGTAGCTATCCCACCCACGTTTACATGTGTTCCTTATGATTGTCAATGAATAATTTTTCAGTTGTGATGTTTGTATTATGTATTACTTCCTTCTGGGTATTGCTTCAGTATCTCAAACCAAAATTTTTTGAAAACCTTCTTTTTTATATACAAGAGTGCTATTTTTATTAAATAAATGCGTTCAAAAACAGTTTTAATCAACAAACATAGAAGAAAAATACGTAATTACATATTATATTAAAATACTTTACTTTCCTTTGTTTAATATTTTTCAGAGGACTTATATAAAAACCTTCTCGGGTTTATGTGCATCATAGTGACAGGAATGAAAAACTCTGATCTTTAACTCGATGACTGCCACTAGGGTATCCAATCCCGGAGCCTTTTTCCAATCCCGGGATTGATTAATTTTGAATCCCGGGATTGAGATTTTCTCACCGAGGAATTTGAAATCTTGAATTTGCCAATTTCGTGTATATTTTCGGGATTTGCTCAAAATTTCTCAATCCCGAAATCCCGGGATCGCATCCATCTCAATCCCGGAATTTCGGGATCAGAAAATTGAACGGGATCCCGGGATTGGATGCCTTAACTGTCACAGACGAGATATCTCGTAAAAAATTCGTGCTTAACACAACAATTACGAGTTAACTTTTCAATAGCTAACTAAATTAATAATTGCGAATTATAACCGGCGTGCTAGGTAATTACGTACTTTTTTCTACGAAAGCTAAAAGGTTAACGTGAACATATTATTTACAGTCCTAAAGTCGATTGTTTACTCATTATAACCATCAACCTGACGAGTACGCTAGAGAGAGGTAAAGTCGGCCAAGTACTTGATAGTCTAAACGGAAAGTACTTTACTGGGCCCAGTGATTCGACGAGTAAAATAAACGAGCGAGTAAATTTAAACCATTTATATTTTGTGCGTTCAGTAGATAATTTAGGGCATCCAATCCCAAAATTTTGGGATTGAGAAAAAAAAACACGGAAAAGCTAAATTAGTGGGAAAGGTTATGTTTTATAAATGAAATTCTTGAGTACCGTAAACTCAAAGTTATTAACTTGAAAGATTTAATATTGTCTATCTAAATCAATAGTAGTTGAGTTATAACAGGTGATCCATTTTCATATTTATCATTGTCTGTATTAAAAAGTAAAATGATTATTTCAAAAAATCAGATTGAAAAAAAATATTATATTGGAATAGCTCATATACCATTAAATCAACTATGTTAATGAAATATGGCCGTTGCATTCGAATAAGTATATTTATTCTATTAGACATCTTAGATTTCGCATACCTCCCTAGTAAGGATTACAATACCGCTATTTCATATTAAATACCGGGATTGCAAAAATCAATTCAACTTGGTTTCCCACTACCACCCGTTGTGGAAAGGAATTTTAATACCGGGTGAGTTAATCAAAATCTGTTATTCAAATATGTTTTTGAATAAAGTACAGCGATTAAAATTAATTCTAATCATAAACGTATCTTCAAACAGTTAACCTACGATTTCTTAAAATTTTACAACATATTTAAAAAGGTCATCAATTCTGGAACTTGTCAATATTTATACAACACATGGAACATTTTCAATATTTCAATCAGTCGCGATTAGGGTATCCGTATTTTTAAGCTCACCGAGGAATTTGAAACTTTTTTCCGGATTGTCTCAGAAATTCGTTTTTTTTTTTTTATTCACCGAGGAATTTAAAATGCTCGATTTGGTATACTTTTTCCCAGATTGTCTCGGAAACTCGTTTTTTTTAGCTCACGCAATTTCGTGTCAATTTTCGGGATTTGCTCAAAATTTCTCAATCCCGAAATCCCGCGATCGCGGCTGTATCAATCCCGGATTTCTAGGATTTAACGGGATCCCGGATTCTGGGATTAGATGCCCTAGTCACTAACAATTTTATTCAAATATGATTTATATTCGTTCAAAATTTGACTGACATTAACTTTCGATACCGAAATACAAATATTTTTACATTTTCAAAACCGGTATTTTGTTATTGAAAAAACACAATAAATACCGGGATACCGGTTTTGATAATAATTATATTGCAGTCCCTGCTTCCTAGAATGCTTTGTATTTGAAAATCATATTTGATGAACTGTTATTAATTTAACATTCACTTAGTATTAAGTTTGGAATGTCAAATGAACTGTATAACTTATATGTTATATTAAACAACTTGTAATTTAATTGATTGGGCTAATAGCATTTATCACTTTAACCTTTAAAACTAGATTTAAGCACGCTACTGAAATCTGAATATATCTCAAGAATAAAACAGTATTTTTTGTTATCATACAATTTTTACGAGCATTATTCTTCAAAGTTGTCTTATAAGTCTACGCTTAATTTAATACACGTGCAATTTACAGTTTTCTTAAATATTAGATATTTTTAATAAATTTGAATCGTTCAAATTATGTACATTCACACAAGTTGTGTCACTAACTAACCGGGTTTCGCCTTTCGGCATATTCAGGCGTTCAAGTGCACGGATGAACTTGCACCTTCAGTCGAGATATTTTTTGTTATTTATTGACAACATTTGTTCTGCTCATGGGTGAAATATAAATATATAGTTTTTATTTTTTTCATCCCTTTACAAAATATGGTAATATGAATTTTATTCAGTAACGGTCCTTTTTTTATATTAATTCTAATGTTTAAAATGTTTAATATTTAAATGTTAAAAATAACATTTCTTAGAATAGACAGTGGTGCAGATAAGTGATTCGTGAATATTCTATATAAGTCTCATTCAGTTTTAAATAAGTATTTCGTGGAATTTTAGCTTTGTAGATTTATCTAAGAAAGTCTCAAGTGATTAAAAGTGGTGATACAAGTGCTAATATTGAAACAAAAGTGTAGGAGTTCAAATTTAATATAAAAAATATAACAAGCACCTTTAGTCAAAAACGTAAATTAAGCCTATCGTATAGTTATAATACATTTTCAAAATATCGGTTACCTGAAAACACACGGTTTTTTACAATTGGTTGTTTTACTTCGACATGGGTAAAAAATCATAAAACCGTTTTATTTTCCCCGATTATAAAAAGTATGTTTTTTTTTCTCTGAATTCGGAGAGGAAAAGTAATTAACAAATCTATAATAAAAAAAATTCATACGTAACGACGTATTTAACTCTCAGCTTAATTAAAATAGAAAATCTCACAATATATGTGCAATATTGGGTGTATGTGATGTCTTGAATGTGATGTCTCTCACCCATCGTATCCTATGAACGGGGCGTATCGAGAGCGATTAGCTTACCACTAATCCTGTCCTAGCCCTATCCTTCTATCCCTACTCTCTTTGGGAAAAGAGACGTTGAGCAACTGAGTAACAAGCAGTTCTCGTAGAAACGCTTCTGTTGAGATAAACTCCATTAGGAGTCCATATGCTCCACATTAGGAGCGGACATGTTTTAAAAAAAAATATGTGTAAAATCATATACGTTAGAAAATATCATAAGACATGAATAAATAAAAATAGAAATACCAAAAAAAAACAATTGATTACATTTAATGTGTTAACTGTCATTCTTCATCCTCTTAATTTATAAGTTAATTTTCTTCCACTATGACAGGGATTTCGAAATTATTCAATACGAATGATAATATTATATAACTTATTTTCAAATAATATAGAATGAATTTTACCTTACATAAAAAAGTAGAATTTTTTAAGTTAACTCGTGACGAAATTATTTTTTATTTAAATAAACATTCATCGATCATGGGATGAATTTCAAAATACTGTTAAAATTACGTTTTTTATTATTCATAAACGTTTGGATACGATTTTTGGATGGCTTCTTTTTGCTTAAGTATTCTTTCAATTTTAAAGGATTTTTAAAAACTTTTACATAGCTTTAGAAGAAACAAAGCGACTCACAATTTATAAAGAATCCTTATATTTTACATCGTACAAAAATCGTTGGAATACTTAAATAAATGAATAGTTTCCATTTTGCCGTACATTTTCAATCCGCACATGAAGCTGTAGCAATAAAAACTCAAAATTCTTTTCATAGAATATCATTTCATCGGAAAATAAATAAAAAAAATACGTATTGTTAATTCGTTATGTACCCTTTCAGGTGTATATTTAGTCTTCTTTTATTTGCGTTTTCAGACAAAAAAATACGGTAAATATTTGATTATTATGGCTTATTTTTAAATTATATTTTTGATGCCAATGAGTAAGAAATAATTTAAAATTAGTAACTACCAGTAAATTTATAATTTTTTTATTTAAGATTTGCGAATTATTTATCATAACCTTTCTTTTGCACGCATCTAGCTACAAAACTCTATTAAAACATTTTATGGAAAAAATGTAATATTGAATTGAAAGTTTCAAGTTTTCGATCGGCATTTTTTTTTCTAGACTTAACTTACTTAAGAGGCCACAGTAAGATTAAAATAATTCCATTGCAATCATGTCAATCAAAACATTTAAGGATTAATCAAGTTTATAGATGATTTCCATGAGAATTAAGCACGTTCCAGTGTGCCACTCATATAAAGTTCAACTCATACAAGTTGCAGATACACCGAACTTTTGTAATAGTAACATTACAAAGCAATTAAGACTCAAATTTAAGACATATAGTGAAATATAATCATCACCAAACTGGTAAAAGTTAGAAATAAATAAGATTGTTAAATTAAAGTGGCTATTTTCACAGTGATATTTTTGAATAACAATCCTTTCTCCGGAATAACAGTCATCAATTGCTTAATTTATTATATCAGTTTGGCAAAAACAGTATTTATTATTATTACAGATTGAAATGCAGGATAGTGTGAGTCCTGCCTCTTATTTCATATCTTTATTTATTGTCAGATCAGCATAAATTTATCTTTATTTTGAGATCATAGTAATCTTGTGGCGTACCGGTCAATGTCGTCAGCTAACGTAAAATATTTCAAAATTACGAATCCCAGTAAAAAAACACTTTAAAAAAAATACGGGGAATAGCGAAAGCGATTAGCTAGCCACTAACCATGTCTTATCTATCAATCCCTACTAGTTTCTTAAAAATTAACTAAGTAACAAAAAGTTCAGGAAGAAAAAACTTACATTTGCATACCTTTATTAGGACGACATATGCTTTACATTTTGATCGGATGTAGATTAATAATTATAAAAAAAGACAGTGACATAATATATTCAGGCTTAAAACTTGAATTTTTCATTTACTCAGAATCGTTTATTTGTTACTTATAAGTTTCTTCTAAGACAGTGTACTAATACTCAATGTTTTATGATATTTTTCGACTTACATATGTGCATACTATTATATTCAAAATGTAAATAAAACGTAAGTGATTTTAAAGTAAACAAGAATTCTCTTGAAAAAATTCCCCAGTTAAAAAAGCAATATTCCGACTTTTTACCAAAAAAATATACTATGTGCAAGTTATGTTATTAATTTTTTTCGTAAGCCGCCTATGACGAAAAGAATGTGTCCAACGAGGTACGACATACTCTGCGCTATTTTTGGTGTATTCAGTAAAAAATATTAAATTTAATAAAAAAATACTAGCCAAATTTTTGGACAAATTTTAACACGAAAACCCTTATAACGTTGAATGTATAATAATAATACATGATTTTTTCTTGAGTTTTTATACTCTAGTGAGTAATACCATATATTATTTAAAATTTTATTGAAATTAACCCAGACATGAACCTCATAATTGTTTTATTTATAAATTCTTTGGATTTCTTTATTGCGTTGAATGTTGACATTTTAGTTATATTGAGCCATCCATGCATTCATAGAAAATTAATTGCTGTTAGTTCTGAAGTTTGAACACGTGAAATCTTTAACGTAATTTTATGATAAAATCATTTTTTTAATAAAGAAAAAAAGTCGGTAGAAAATTTGGTTAAAGCGTGTTTTTACTGATTGAAATAAACAATCAAAGTCTTCAATTTGACATTTGATTTATTCTTGGAATAAATCAAAACTGTTTTTGCTAAATTTTAAAAACTCATTAAAGCTACAAAACTTTATTAAAATTCATTCAAAATTCAAAATTAAAAAAATATCATAGCTTTTAAACAATACTTTCTTAAAACAGATTATTTGTACTATTATCATAAAATTGTAAACTGTTTTAATTTTTCTGTATTTCGACAGAGAATAAAGACAAATATTTTCTTTTCATACATTCGTACTAAAAATGATCTATATTTGAGAATATATATTAACAATATTATAAGTTAAAACGTCGTTATACTGAAATATGATATACAACGCTTCCTCTATCGTAGACTGGTGACAATATGTCAGTTCTATTTTTTCACAACAACATTAGATCACCCACGTCATGGACTTTGAGTCAGCTACGAAGGCTGCATTACTTAGAAAATTCTAACTTAAATTTTTCCCATTGTGTAATATGAAAATGATAAACAGTTTTTTTCTGGTCATTATAAGATCTCCGGATGTATTGGCTTGAACTCTTCATAAATGACTTGCTTAAGCCAAAATTTGTATCTTTAAATTATTCTGACACATACAAAAAGCCTACAATTATTTGCTAAATTTAAGTGTTGCAATACTTTCAAATAC
The DNA here is from genome assembly GCA_030503985.1 of Himalopsyche tibetana. Classification (NCBI taxonomy): domain Eukaryota; kingdom Metazoa; phylum Arthropoda; class Insecta; order Trichoptera; family Rhyacophilidae; genus Himalopsyche; species Himalopsyche tibetana. Next base: position 2,384,052 of record JAPJYX010000009.1, on the reverse strand, counting down.
TCACAAAAAATATTTTTACTGACCGACATTTTACTATTTATTGCAAAACTTCTTATTTTAGGAACTATCCCTCTAATTAATTTCATGTCCTTGTAACTCCAATCTTTGACTATAAGTTTCGCAGTACCTTGGTTAGATTCGTAATAGACCTTTTATTAATAATTAAAATTTATATAATTCAACGAATCTCATCTTATTAACATAAGTTTTATATCAGACGCTTTTAAAAGGTAAGAAATTTTCTTTTTCCCGGCCTTTTTTTTAAAATGACATTAAACTATTTACCCTAACACAAATACAAAATAAACCATATGAAAATAATTAGGAAACATTTTCATTTTAGTCTCGGCATCATGGTTTTTTTCATCACTATAAAAAATGATCTTCTACATTGAAGTAATATTCCGGAGAGATTAATTTTAAATGACAATTAAATTTTTGTCGTATATCTTAAAAGTATAATTATTATTTATTAATATTATTGTTAGTGTTATATAAGTGGTTTGGCTATTAAATAAATAAATTTACTATTTTTCACGAAATATTTTTAGCCATGTCCGCTCCCAATGTAGAGTACATGGACTCTTTATAGTTTATCTAAACAATAATGGCTTGTTACCTGGTTGCTCATTTTATTTTCAAAGAGAGTAAGGATAAGAGGATAGATAGTACTCGGACAAGAGTAATGGCTAACTAATCACTCTCGTTACGCCCGTTTTAGGATAGGATAAGCGGGAGATAATTTAAAGCATCACATACATCTATGCCTTCGGACCGAAATCCATAAATCAATTGAAATTCAATTTTAAATACTGTTCGTGCTGAGATTTGTACCCGTGACTTCCGTAACCGACGCCAATGATGTTGACCACTCAAGCACGCATTTTTATCAAAAATAGTTATAATGAATTATAATAATAAAAATTAAAAAAAATGATTCTTTTCTGACTATCAAAAGTTTTGCTAAACAAGTTTTTAAAATACACTTCTTGAAATACAGTGATTAAAGCTTAAATCTTAATTCTTACAATCTCAACTTCATTCTGCTCACATTAAGCTACTAATTTCATGATTGCTACTCGACTTTACTATTTCTGCCGTATAGTTTCTTAACATCTTGATCAAGCGTGCGCGTCAAGTAAATTCATTCCTTAATAATTATTATTAAAGCGAATAATAAGATGCCCAGCTGCCAACAAAAATAATCTCTATTAGAAACGGTTTGAAGTTGAGCTTTATTTTTGACATCTTCAAAAGCGCAAAAGACAAACACTGGCCCTTATCCAATTAAGCTTTTAATGCTGAAATGGCGGAAAGCTTTATAGCTTTATAGTTTCTAGGAACTAATCTCATTTATTTTCTAAAATGAATAGCTTCAATACCGAGAGGAAATGAAGATATTGTATCACAAATAATTTTAATATAGCAATACTGGTAGACAATTCATTTTTTATGTTTTAAATAAAAAAAGACAATATCTTGAAATAGTTCTTACTATCATTTTAGTTATGTGTTCTATTTTTATATTTTTTCGATTGTAACATGCATGTTTCAACATATAATTTTAAATATAATTATGCTCTAAGATTTTTTTATACATAGTATTATGATAATTAACTATAACTCAACACGGCGGGTGAATGATTTGCTAAATAAAAATTATTTGTTTTTACAAAGTAATAATGATATCATTGTAAATTAATTTTAGAGAATAAAAACCGCAAAAAAATTTGTACACAATTTATGCCGGTAATATCCATTTCAACATAATGAAGCTTGTTGATTCCATATACCGTCTTTTTCCGAAAATAAGACACTGTCTTACTTTCTTTTTTGGTCCGAAATATAAGCTAGGGCTTATTATCGGGGGAGGGCTTACTTTTTAAGTACAATAAGTAGATTTATATATTTTCTTTCAATATTTATTTGTACATAGGAATTTCACATTTACTTTAATTTATTCGAATTGAGTCAGTCATTTTTTTCTGAAACATCATCATAACTTCCTCCAAATCCATTTCTTGTTAAATCATTGGTCCAAATCTCTCATGTCCTGCAATATAGCTATCCTTAAATGAGTATTTCTTGTCTAAGTAGCCTGTTTGTAGTGCATTGGAAACACAACTGTCAGTTATTTTATGCCATGAATTCTTCACTCAATTCACAACTTCTTGTAGGCCAGGCTTCACAAAATTTCCACGTTGATTTCTCATCATTCTGTTTTCAATGTATTCATTGATTTTCATGCGCAAATAATCATTGAATGGCTTGTTTATTGCAATATCGAGTGTCAGGAGATAGGCAGGCATTCCCGCTGGAATCATTATTTGATCAATCCTCCTCTCAGCAAGGAGGTTTTTCATGTCTTTAGCGTGGTGAGTACTGGCTGAATAAAAAATTAGTAAACGTCTTAGGCGACCCCTAAATATAGGTGGCAGCATAAAATCAACCCACTTTTTTATAACTGCTTGGGTGCACCAGGTTTTTTCACTTTCAATGACATTAATTCCTGAAACGTGTTCAATCTTGTCTTAGTGAGTTGTCGATTAACGGTGAGGCTTTCTTGCCAGCCAGACGAATCGCCAAAATACATAAAACTCGTGCATTTTCGTAACCAGTAGAAGGAACGTAGATTGACGAGGAACCCTTGTGGTGAACCATCGTTTGAGATTCTTGGCCTAGAAATACCACTGTTTCATCCATAGCAATAATGTTGGAGAGTTAGTATTTGGAAAACATAAATAGTGTGGCACTAGCAATAATTGCCACTTGTTGGCGTTCACATTATTTTAACTAGGGCTTATTTTTGGGGGAGGAGTTATTTTCCAAAAAATCCTGAAAATCACGATAGGGTTTATTTTCGGAGGATGTCTTATTTTCGGAAAAAGACGGTATTTATTTTAAGACTACACGAAGCAACGTAAAATAAAGAAAGAAGTTTGTTCTACTCTAAAATATTCTGAAGAGACAGTTTTTTTTTCAATAGTGCAGGGCTGTTTTCCCATATAACGTGGTGGAACGGCGTTCAACACCTTTTCTCGGCATTTTTAATATATACATTTTTATTTCAATATCATTTTTTTTCTTTCTTAGAAACCATTGCCAATGGCTGTTTGTCACCACCTATAATTTCTTCTGAATGTTATGTGACGGGAAACGTAACATTCATAATTTAATATCACAAAACAAAACAATACCAGGTTCATAAACCTACACTGTGGCCAGAACTAAGGGTCTAATGCTTGGTATGTATATTGTTTTTAAAAAAGAGAGGTTGAGTAACTAGCAGTTTTTTCAAAGAAAACTTATATTGAAAAATTTCCATTAAAAAACCATATTCTCCACATTGGAAACGGACATGGATTAGAAAAAATATTAGAAAGAGTATTAGAATAGTTTATTGTCAGAAATATCGGTAGATCATATAATGGAGGCGTACAAAATGGTTGATGACCACGTTTAAATCGCATTTTTTTTGCTTTTTTTGAGAAAAATTCTTCATTTTTCTTCTTTTGAGGAGTATAACACACTGATAGCCACGAGAGAACACTCCTGACTTTAGTCGAATAAATAAATCAGACAAGCTATCTATCGAAACATAGTATACTTCAAATTAGTACGATAAATGATACATACGGTGATTTTCCGAATCAAATTTGGCGTTGGTCCAATTGCGCAAGTAAAGCTTGCTTCAGACTTTGCGGCATTCTTCCTGTCTGTCAAAGATTAAAAACTGCTTTCTCATATAATTCTTATGATGATTTTATCTCTATATCTTACTAGGACATAAAATATATATAAACAGTGGTGTAGTGGGGCCAGGTCGGCGACCTAGCACTTGAAAATAAGCCAGGCCGCCGCCCTGCCACCTTTTTGACTTGAAACATAATTTTCAAGTACATTCATACATATATTTAAAAGCATTATATCAAGTTTGTGTATTTTTATCATCAAATCCATCGTACAATAAGTGAGTTTAAAAACAACAAAAAAAATCGCGCGTTTTTTTTATCGATTCCATTGTTAAAACTTGTGTTTTTTAACCTCGGACGGATATAAAAAAAATAGGGAAGAAATCAATGACCGACCTGGTACCTATTTATTTATCACTATACCACTGTATGTAAGTATAGGTACGCAAAATACGTGTTAAATTGTATTGGCTTAGAACAGTAGTGCGCACTATTGTTAAACCAAGTGTCACTTTTCCAATGTGTCACACAATAGAAAAGTTTTTTTTTTTTAAACCATGTCTGCTCCCAATGTGGAGCATATGGACTCCTAATGGAGTTTATCTCAACAGAAGTGTTTCTACGAGAACTGTTTGTTACTCAGTTGCTCAACCTCTGTTTTTCCAAAATAGAGTTGGGATAGAAGGATAGGGCTAGGACAGGACTAGTGGTAAGCTAATCGCTCTCGATAAGCCCCGTTCATAGGATAGGATGGGTAAGAGGGGGGAATTTAGGACATCACACATATCCATGCCTATGAACAGAAATTCATAAATCGATTGAAAAATCAATTTATAAAACTGTTCGTACCGGGATTTGAACCCGTGCCCTCCGTAGCCGAAGCCAACAACGCTGACCACTTGACCATACAGGCAGCAGAAAAGTATACTTTGAAATTAAACTGTAATTACCGATGGTAATTGTTTATCAATTTACCGGTAATGCAAACCCTAGTAACCACAACATAGGAATTAAATGACACTACAAATTATAAGAAATTTGGCTATTTTTTTCAGTGAAACGACATTACTTTATCAATATTGAACTGTTTCTATTATAAGTGAAATAATAAGAATCATGCTGAAATTGAGGCAAATTTGTTATATTTATTTATGAGGCTCTTTGTAGTCATGTTTTCTTCACAGTGGAAAACGTAAAAGCGTATTCAGGATTTCTATACAACAAAACCTAACAAGGACATAACTTATCTTTACACATAAAGGGCCGAAATACAGATGTTTATGTGCTTGAAATATATTTCTCCCATAGGCTTTCTTCCTTTCATGTCCATTTTGTATGTGTGTCGTTTTTCATATGCCAGTGTCGCTGCTTTTGATAACGCCAAATAGGCATTTTATACAAAACTTCACAGCCGTTGTCAACAGAAAAAATACGACGAGTTTATAACATAATACATTTTTGTATGTATCAATCATAAGAAAGAGAAAACAAAAGTTCTAAGTACTCTTGAACACAGTAAATCTTAACTGCCTCAAAAATTGATAATGCTCGTCATGAGTGAAAACGAACCTGATCTTATTAAATAAAAGAGGAAATTAGTAAAAATGTATAGTTCATTTATAAAATCAAATTATAATCGTCGTTCGGCATACAATACTGCGTTAGCAACAGTTTTACTTAGATCAGTGCTTCCCAACCTTTGTCATGCTACGGCCCCTTAAATCTGAAAAAATAGTCTGCGGACCGCCGAAAATCTTTTATTTCACATGTTTATATTTTATTACAAAGAATGTTGAGGAAACCTGCGAACCCCAGGTTGGGAAGCACTGCTTTAAATGACGCTTCTCAAAGAGGTGAAACATGTGTTACAAAATGTGACAATTCAACAAGTGAAATAACAATGCTATGAAATTCGCATAAATATATTTAGTTTCACCTTAAAGTATTTTTAACCAAAATTTTCATGTATATTTTTTAGAAATTAAGTTATTTTAATGAAATCGTTGATCTTTTGTTATTATAAATAAATTGTACAGCATAGTATTGTTTTCGCGAGCTATGTAAGTAATACGGGCTTTTATGGTTAAGGCGTCTTAAAGCAAAAACTGATATATATTCACTTTGCAATGTTTGTAGTTAAAGACGTGTTTCTGGTTCACGCCGAAATTTATACCGTATTTGTCAAAAACACATTTTCTCCCCAAACTACTTACGTTAGTTTGTGATATTACACTGCTGTCTATTTCCAATTAACCATTCTGTGTTTATAACAACGCAACTGATTTTTTATCTATTCAAAGTCCCATCTGTTACCAAGTTCACCTTTCGTTGCTCATGTAATAAACTATTATATTTGTTTAAATGAGTTAGGCGTGGCTGAAACTATTTTAAATAAAACTCTATCTCTTGCTTACATTTGAGGTGTTCACTGTTAATACATAGTCAAAGAGTATTTATTGGATTAAAAAAGAACACTTTTTTGCACTTATTCCCTTTTTTAAACACGACCGGCTTAATTAGTAGCACTTATTTGTGTGTGATTTTAATTATAGTCAATTGAGTATCACTAATTTATATTTTCTATCATTATCTATAAATTATGTTCATATGTTCATTACCGATTGCGTGTAACACCGTTATAAGTCTAATTTAGTTGAGTTTAGCAACACTGTATTTTTATCAGTAGAAAATTATATTAATCATATTAAATAAATGTGGAATAAGTACAATTGACTGTTTTTTTTCGTACACATTTATTGTTAAATATAATATTTATTCAGCATTCTCACAGATTTTGTCACTAACGACCCGGGTTTTGCTTTTCGGCATCTTCAGGCATTCAATTGCACGGATGAACCCGAACTGACGCTTAGCAAATGAAAGTTTCGTGCTTATATAAAAAATAAATGCATCACTGAGTCCAAAGCCATTGCAGGCGAAAAGGATGAGCTCATGGGAATGCCAACAGATTTGAGTAGTAAGTAGTTTCAAGAATTATATGATTTGTTTGTCGGCAAAGGTTTTATGATTATATGGTTTTATGATTATACAGGGTATAGAAGTGGAGATGCCGGAAAGTTTAGTATTTCATTTAAAATCGGAAGACTTTGCAGCTGTGCTCTATTTATTTCCAAAATCGTTTTTTTTCTTTCTAAGAAACTGTTTTTTTTCGTACACATTTATTGTTAAATATAATATTTATTCAGCATTGTAAATTTACAATAAAGAGTAATATACTTGACTACGTGGTCAAGTATCATTATCGTTGACTTAAAAGACCGATAATACGGTTTCGAATTCCAGTGCAGACAGTTTTTATAGATTGATTTTTCAATAATTTTATGGATTTATGTAATATCTTGAGTTCCCCTCCACTCATTTTTACCTAAGATGGGCGAACTGAGAGCAATTAGTTAACCACTAATCCTATCGTTCTATCCCTACTCTCTTTGAAAATAGAGGTGGAGCAATTGAGTAATAAACAATTCTCGTAGAAAAAAAATCTGTCAACATGCCTTCAAAAGAAGGCAAAATTAGGAGGGGACATGGATAATTATTATACAACCTTCTAAATCAAAATAAAAATAATTTATAAATTATTCTGTATAAATATTATATTTTTATCAATTAAAAATGCTCGTGATGAAAGTGGATAAATTAGCGTGAAAACAAAAGACTGTTTTACTTTTTAATCATCATTTTTTATTAGGCTTCCAGCGCACTGCAGGTAATATGTAACTTAAAGTTTGAAGTTTTTTCTTCTGACATCATAGAAATATTGTTGTTATGCTGCAGAATAAATCTTAGCGTGGTGAGTAAAATGCTGAGTAATCTGAACAATATTTATTAATTAATTTGCTGTCAAAATAGAGAAAAAAACTTCAGCAATGAAAAACTTTATTCCATTTACCAACTTTTCTCGGATATAACAAAAACTCAGGCGCTAATTTATACTACAGTGGAATCTGTTTACTTGGCATGCCTCTGCATAATCGCGAGGCTCAGGCAAGGTTCGTATCTCACGAATTACTTCATCTTGTTTTTGGACCTCTCTAAAGTTGGGCGTCCAGATTTCACATGGCTACGTGAGAGGAATGTAATATATAGAAGAAAATCCTAAAACGAAATTATTTCTGGTGTAATCGATATATTTCATTTAAAGCACTGCATTTATGTTAAAAGGCGTATATCGATTTATAATAATACATTATTGAGCGAAAGCGGTCTTGATCTTATAACAAAATTGTGAAATCAGTAAAACAAATGATCGATTTTAAAATAAAAAAATGGTAACCTTATATCATTTCATCATTTATTACATAAAATTATTAGCTGTCTCAGAGATCCCAAAATATAAATGCACTCCTCTAGAAAATAAGGGTTTTTTTTTACTAAAATGATTTTAATGCAGAATAACTCGAATCAACAAACGAAAAATGAACACATCATTCTCACAACAATTATACAACCAAAAATAACTGATTGTATAAGTTCATCTATCGTTCATCCTCTTTATGTTTTTAACCATCAGGTAACAAAAGAAGATGTTTTTTACTGTTGTGTTGTTATTTATGATTACATTTCTGCTTCCAATGTGGAGCATATGGCCTCTTTATCGAGGTATCTCAACAGAATTTTTCTACGAAAACCTTAATTTTTGAAAGAGAGTAGTAAGGATAAAAGGATTATGCAAGGACAGGACTATTGCTTATGCTATAATGAGTAATTAAAGAATCGGAAAGCGTGGGAGGAAATTGTTGTTAGACTTCACAAACACCCATGCCTTCGAACAGAAATCTATAAATCGATAAAAAAATGATGTTTATACTGGGACTAGAACTCGTGAAGCCCGGCACGGAAACTCACAACGCTAACTGCTCCGCGATAGATATATAATTGTGTAGTATATATATCATATATTTTGTTGTAAGCGCCAATAAGATTATTATATGTAATCAACTGTATGTATCCATATCAACTGTCGAAAGGCAATATCTACAGTTGAATATATCTATGTCTAAAAGGCATGTTTCTTGTTTAATTTATTATCAGACAGAAAAATACTATAAAGAGCATATATTATATTATACAATCACTTCTTACTCATGAATAGAAAAAAATTTGCCACATTAAAAAAATACGTATTTTATTTTCAATTATTTTTTAAGAAATAGCTTTAATGTTTGAAAAAACACTAAAACATTGGCATTAAAATACGTACGAATGTTAAACAAGTGCGCAAATTCAAATATAACATTTTATATATACAAACGTAATGTTCGAAGCAGTGTTTAATCTCATTCTCAATATATTTTCAGGAACCTACTTATTGTGATTTTTACAAAGATATTTAATAATATACTTAAGAAATGAGCCATTTTATAGAGTTTAAACAAAAATATATATATTATAAATGTTTGAAGAAATGTAATATATGTATTTTATAAAATTAAAACAACAGCCGAAGGAAAATATTCCACATTATATTTTCATATTTGAAGTCAGGAACAGAACCTGAGCTCGTTGAATTTGCCAAAGAAGATTTCTTAAAAAAAAAATCCGTAAGAAAATGATTTAATTTTATTGCACAAATATCTTTTCATCCTACGTTAAGCTTTATATTATATTTTAAATTTCTAAGATACTTTAATGTACAAATTGTTTACTTTTCATTTGCAAATTATATCATTTTCATGGAAAACATTATTTGGTAATTTATTTATATTACGAAATCATTTTTTTTAACAAGTTTCTTTATTTAATTCACTAAGTGGGCATTTTTCTATACACAATAAATACTTACCGACTTAAAAAATAGTCTTGTTCTGATTCAGTAACTGAATGATAAACAAACTTAGTATTTCTATTTTTGAACCTATACTGAACACTTTCATATTTTATGTTTTTAACCTATTTATGATTTTTATACAATGTCATAGATTAGTGTGATGCCTACATTTTTTTTGCCTATCCAATTCTAATACATGTTATTGTAAGGAAACAATGATTTTAATTTCATCCATTTTTTAGCCGGCTAAATACGTTCTGACTTAAGATTATTCAAGCTAAAGTAAACACCTATGCACGAATTGCTAGTCCTGATTGCGAAAGGTAAATCAACAAAAGTGTTTGTTTATTTATTTAAAAACTTCGACAACTAACCAGGTTTTTCTTTTCTGCTATTCAATTTTGAGAGAAACTCGAAGGACTTCCTCACGGCGCTTGTATTATCCCTCTTTTTCCCATTGGGTATTCAGTATTCACCGAAGCCTCGATAATATTATCATTTACTCACTGTGTGCCTTTTATTCATATTTTATTTTTGGGCTTCATGTATTAGAAACTTAGCGGAAGTGATAAACTTTAAAAAGTAAGCTTTTGCTAAAAGAAATATTTGTATCGGAGAAACAGCGTCTAAAAACCGTGATTTAATTGAATTTATGTTCCATAAGTTATCTTAAAATAAATTCCATTAAATTCAGACAAATGGCGAATCGTTAATTGTAATAAATTTTAAAACAATGTAGGTATGAAAATATCTATACAGACATTAAATTAAAATCGCTAAGAGAGAATATTCAGAATTGTCTACTGTATAAAATACATATCGAGGACCGTAGTTGAGGGTTCATCAACGTAAGCTTTTGTTGCAAAGCTCACTATTTTGAACCCCAGTATGGATAGTTTTACAAACTGACATTCAGACGATTTGTGGATTTCTTCTGTTCGCAAGCATGAATGTCTATGATGGCAAAGGTTTTCTTAAAAACGGAAAGTAGCTAGAGCGTTCAGCTATTACCACTCTTCTGTCCTAGCCATAGCTTTCTATTCATACTCTTTTCCAAAAAAAATAGACAAGTAGAGCAAATAAATAACAAACAGATCTTGCTGATAAACTACTGTTGGGATATATTCCATTAACAGTCCAAATATTTTACATTAAGAAAAGACAAATGTAAAACACATATCCAATGAATAAATTTATTGTAAAGTATTTGCTTTAAAGAAAGCAGACTGATATGAAATATATAGATTTAAAAAAATATACCAGAAATACGCTGAAAGTTAATTTACATATTTTATTAGAAATAACAATGTTTGTCATTACATTAAATGTCCTAGATGATTCCGGTTACTTTTGCTATCACAAAGCTGCTGAAATTCGGAGAACATTTATATTGATGTTTTATCGACGAAAAAATAGTTTTTGATATATTTGCATAAAAATAATGTTATTGGGTAAAGTCTCAACAAACATCTCATAAATAAGTATTGGTCTATTTTTATCTTAGAAAGAAAAATATGAACTATCAATACGAATTATTGGCTTCTGATTTTTAAAGCTTGAATTCCAGTGGCCTGAGATACTACTGAAGATTAAAAAAATAATTTTATGTTATACTATGAACAATTCCTGACTGCAAAAATTCATTTGTTAATAAAAACTCACCATCATTATTTGTTCGTGGTGTAATTATATCGACTGTAGTCAAGTTAAATGAAGTAACTCTCAGTTTTTTCAAAAGAGTTTTTTTTGATAATCACACTATAATATATTTCTACTTATAATACAAATGCACGTTTTATAAGTATTCAAAATTAGCTTTTAAATTTTAGCAAAGAAGGGCTTGTGAAAATTGGAAAACGAATTAGCAAAAAGAGTTAATATGCAAAAGGATGCGAGTAATAAAAGGTAAGAAATCTATATAGATATATTCTACAATAAAAAAGTAAAGAAATAACCAATTTCTTGAAAAGATTGCATTATCGGTTTCTCGTTTTTTTGTTTGTTTATTACGGTCCTTTGAAAAACGTAGAATCAACTTTATTCATAATATCATATACAACATATTTTTAAATTAAATTAGCGATATAAAAACTTAGCTTCAATTCCAAGCGATTCTATGACAGCAAAGTTTTTGAGCTTTTCCTTAAAATGATAAATTATCATGAAAAGTAATTAATATTGCGATCTAAGGTGCGGAGAAGAAACTTTTTCAAAGCTTTCATTCTTAGAATTATCGGTATTGATAAATGTATGAAATCTACCGACAAACCTAGGAAGTTACCTAAAGCCTTGAGTGCCCATACAGTAATTTATTTAATAGATATATCAAAGCTAATTTTTGCTTTATAGCTGACTTAGTATTTTTTATACATTTTTTTCCACTACATTCACTTAATATTTATAATCAATATTTAATTAAATCCTTGCTAGATGTTAAATCTTTCACAGGGTGGTATGTTTTCTTTTCTACCGAAGCATTTTAAATTAAAAATTCATTATACCAGGTCGCATTATAAAAATTTGCCTTAGATATGGCAAATTAAACTGTTTTTTTTTATAAAATTACAATATAAATTATAATAACCTTTCTATGTATAAAAACAGATTATAAGAAAAAACTCATTCATTCAAATTATTGTGTGCAAAATTACAGTACATCCAAAATACGACAGGTTAAAAAGCTTATTTTTCTACAAAAACTGTTTGTTACTCAGTTGCTCAACTTTTTCTTTCGAATACAGTAAGGATAAGGAGGTTAGCCAATCACTATCGCTACACTCCGTTATTTATGGATTTAAATGAAGGTTGGGTTCGAGAGAATTTTTTAGACATAACAAACATCCATGCTTTCAAACATCAAACGTACTGGGATTTGAACTCATTAGGTTTGGCTTGGAAGCCAACGATATTATTGATATGAAAGAGCAAAAATATATTATAATAATATTAATCCCATTTGAATGCTTGAATATTTTTTTATTGTTTCTTTCGGATAAAATTTTTCATACACTAAATTATTTGAATAGTTCAAAATATTTTGTTTGGAAAATTTTTAAAATTTTTAGGCCTTAGATTAAAATAACAATAGTACCAGAGGTTTTAGGAATTCAATTTTTCGACTAAAAACAACATTTTAGTTGAATATAATTAAAAATAAAACACTTGTGTACTAATTACACTTCTCTTTATAAGTATCAGAACTAAGGTATCTAATCTCAATTGAGGGATTGAGAAAATGAAACACGGAAGAGCTTAAAAAAATGTCGCGCTGTTATTTTTTGTAAATCCGTAAATTCCTGGGATTTTGGATTCGAAAATTTTTGGAAGAGCTTACAAAAAGCTCCCGCGCTGGTAATTTCAGCAAATCTGAAAATTCTTGTGATTTTGGATTTGGTTTATTGAAATTTACATGAAATTTTTTGAAAAATCGCCATCCAAAAATTTTCTCAATGCCGAATCCCAATTTAAACATGATTTTATGCTGAGTGTTGAATCTCGGAATCACAAAAAGGGTCTGGGATTGACTACCCTAATCAGGACCGATTTTGCTTATCGGGATCATTTTCAAGTGATTCAAATATACACTGATACAGTAAAATTGATACTATGCTTATTTTCATTATACGAAATTTATGATACTTGGTAAAGCAGATTTGTTGAAAACAAATTTATAAAGAATAAATGTATAGTATTAAAAAGCGAGTAAGTGGATTTTAAAAATACAAAATAACATTGTAATTGAATTTAAAAGGCCTTGATAATTTAAAGAAAATATCTTTTTTACTGAGCCTTGTCAAAGTTAAAACAGGAAAAATATTTGCATACGTGCCTGTGGGCATTGTCATATCATATTATTATAACAGTATGATATTGTATCAACCTTCAGATTATCAAACATAAACTGTACTTAATATATTAAATATATTATTTATCAAACCGCTTAAGGTCGTTAATTTTTATACGTTAATACAACATATTTTTTCTATGTTGCGACAATATCATGAATCTTCGAAGACATTAAATATAACAAAGAAACCACGGCAAATTTCGTTATTTTCGCGCTGTGATTTTTTGTAACAAAGTGTCAATTTTTAAAACACGTGTATTTCCAATAACAATTAAGAATGTTGGAATAACTTATTACGTTGTATAAACATTCAGCATGATTTATCTCTAATAAAAGTACATTTCTTTTATATATCTGTAAGACAGGGTGGATTTTCTCTATTATTTTGTGATCAAACCTGTTCACAAGCACAGTTTTAACGTTTTCTAGCGTCATGAAGTGGATGACAAATATTGTTAACACTTCGAACATAATACTTCTAGCTTATTCTATACAAAGTACATGCCCGGACCACATTGTGAAGAAAAACCTCTCTTATAAATAGTTTGTAGCAAAATGCGAGTGCGGAAATACAAACATAGAAAATAATTTTGAGATGTTAACACAGTTTTAAAACCTACCTAAACAACATCAAAAACATGTCGACTGTGGAAATAAAAAGGACGTAACCCACACATAGCAAATTTTACAGAAGGCACAAATAACGTGTTTTGATGATTTTTGACCATATGCAAATTATGAAATATACAAAACCTTGAAGTGCACGTAGTCTTCTAAGCTGGTATTAAATTGACATATTCTAATATTAATTAAAGAAATTGTCCAGGGAAAATCTTTTTTTCAGTCTTTTTTCTTCAAACTCAAAAGCTAAATTTAGATTATTATTTGGCACTTGCAGTTTACATCCTTTAAATATAACGCGTATCAAGTTGATATATTGTGATTATCGAAAAAAAAGTTGTTTTGAAGAAACTGTGGGTTACGTCTTTTTTCCTTTCTATAGTCGATATTATATTTAGAGATAATCATACACTTATCATCAGCTTAAAATAAATAGTTTAATATTTTCACTATTAAAATTCTCTTGCTTCTGGTTTTTTTTAATAATTTTAACATCTATTTTGGAAATAATTCACCAATTATCTATTTGAATAATACATCTAGATACCAATGATTACAAAATCGAAAATTCTACCCAATAATTTAATTTGGTATACATTATCGATAATCGGAAATTTCTTTTTCTTAAATTGCCATGTTTTTCAGCAAATATTGAAAGAATTTATTTAATAAGTGATGTACGGAATTAAAGTAATTTATATATAGTACAAAAAACAACCCAGCTGATTTTTCTCGTGACAGTTGCTCAGAATGTTGCCATTGGATATCACATAACAAACGTCGACGGTTGCAAGATCCTCGAAAGAGACTCGACAACGAAGGAAAACTTTTACGCCGATCAATTTTACCCAAGGCCAAACATATTTTTTACGACATTCAAGTGACATTGATGGATTGCATTTAGATATTAAAGATGAAAACTCCAATCTCAATTTTATCACATGTTATTAAGACACGAAGAACTGTTTTTCTGTTGTTTCATATATTTTCTTGATATACAAGTAAAAAGTTTCAAATTAATTAAAAGTTATGTGTTAAGAAAGTATTTCAAATTATAAAGTTTTGACAAATCTTTAATGAGATCAAATTTCTAATATAAGTTTAAGGAAAATCGAAACATCGATTTTACTAATATATTTTTTCGAATATGTAAGTTAAAGTTTTAATATGTATTTAAAAAAAATAACTGAAATGGTAAATGTGTAAGATGCGGTTGAAAACAATTCTTATTCAGTTACTTATTTTAACTAATTCCAATTTTATTTTATATGACCGGTTTCGCTCATAACTAACACTATCAACTGAAAATTATGCCAATGTTCAGTCTCCAGATCCTCAAGCGTGTGTTTATATTTGTTTTCATGGTGAAAACATTTTCGTAACGAAGTAAGTCCTTTCTCTTGAATCTTCACATAAGTTCTACAGTTTAAAGTTTGTTTATTTTCAAAAGAAGCCTTTGTGGAATATGCAGTTTTTTCACCATAACCCGTATTTTGTGCTACATTCAAAATATGTACATAATTCAGATGTAGAAAGATAAAAAGACCTAAATTTGACCCAAAATCATCAAAAAACGCTTTTTGAGCCTCTAGTAAAAAAAAATTGTGAGTTACGTTTTTTTGGATTTTCACATTCGAATGCCTAAAATTTGAATTATTAGCTTAAAAATATATATATTTATCAAGTATGTATAATATAAATCAATATTTACTCGCTGAACTTATTTTATATTGTGAATTCTTTTTCATATCATAAAAAATCTGCTTTACATTCTAAGTGTATTCAGTGTCGTGCTTTGATTTAATTTCGACATTTCTAAGGTCATAAATATTATTTGATTGTATATGCCGATTTACTTTATTGGAGACTGTGAATGGAATAATAAATATTAACAATTAATTTGAGTAATAAATTAAATTTATGTAAAGCATTATAACTTATAAATGAGACTATAGGAACAATTCCCGAGTCAAAAGAGAAATATTGTATTGATGGAAATGAAATGTGCAGTAAGACTTTATTCAAAATTGCGTTCGTGTTTTAATAAATAAGCAAAAAGCATTTATAAACATTAATTAAGTCTAGACATTAAAATTCGAAGTCATGACATTTTCAGTGTATTACGCAAATTATTCAAAAAGTAATGATATTTTCTAATATCAAATAAATATAATTATCTACTGTATTTATTCAATCACGTATCACTCTATTTGAAATGGAAAACTTTGAAAATTTCAATCATAACAGTCTATTCAAAGTAAATTAAGCGTTGGAATCATATGAATGCATAAATAATTTAAAGCAAAATATAAAGCATTTTACAAACACAGCTTAGACAAAAACATCCAGTGGCAGAGCTAAACGCAAAGGGAGAACTCGGCGTGATTCAGTCCAAATTTTTATTATTCAATCTAAGATTCATATCATTATTTGTTTTTTTACTCATGATTACTCTTGGCTCTGGATATATTTTATCACATACGAAGGTAATTACACAAAATAGTATTATTCTTATGCGTAGTTCTGAAGTTTGCCGACTGTTTTTTAATAAAGTGACTTACTTCACGTTTTTTCGTAAAATCACTTCACATGCACATGGACGACATTTTTCAATACCCTATAATTCAGCTGAAGTTTTTGGTCATTGAAACATTTTTTAGTAATTTCAGTAATTATTAAGTAAAATAATCATCTCAGTAAATTTATAATATCATTTACATAAATATATACATATAAAAAAGACTTTTATATTAACGTATATGTAGGTATATTAAATAGAATGTACCTTTTGAGTTTGACTATATTTTGTAGGGGAGAAATTATATGATTAAAATGGGGAATGGAGCTAAAAAGTTTCGAAACCTTTGTTATAGAGTAAGAAGAAAACATAGAAAAAAAATATTCCTATTAAAATTGTATAGGATAAAGAATTTTAATCAATCTTATTTTTAGCACGGATTGTGACGAAACGCGTTTAGCACTTAAGGTTGAAAGGCCACTGTAAACATTGTTTCACGGATTTTTAATCTTACTTGAACGTGCTGCTTCGAGCATCGATAATTTATATGCTTGTTTTTTTAAACTTTCACCATGTCATATCCATACTCTTTTTGCACCTTAAAATTTTATATAACATCAAGAGTTTGTTGTTCATCAAAATATATCCAAACGTGAATTCTAAAAATTAACGAGCTTGAGTCGACGTTTTTGTAATAATGATAATATATTCATCCGGTATTTCATTTTCTCAATCCCGAAATCCCGGGATTAGTACTGTCGTGATTCCAAGGTTTTTGAATCACAGAATTGGAGAGTGTCTAGGGATTTCGGGATCTGGTATCCCGGGATTGGATACCTTACTCCCAATGTATAGCATAGCATATTGCCTTCTAATGAAATATCTTAACAGGAATTTTTATAAGAACTGCTTACCAATCAGTTTCACAACTTCTCTTGAAACATGATAAGTGGTTAGCTTATCGCTCTCGCTACTCTTTTGTTTTAGGATTGAAAGGGTCAGAGGGGTTTTTAGACATCACAAAAACATACATATGTCTTTGAACGAGGCTCGGTAAATCCAATAAAAAAATTCTGTTCGTACTGAGATTTCATCCCGTGAGATCCTTAAAGGAAACCAACGACATTGAACACTGTACCATGGACTTGACAATCTTGACATTTTACCAACTGTTAAACTTATAACTTTACAATTAATATTAATTATTAAGATACTGTAGAAGAAGAACAAATAAGGCCGAAGAAGAATTGCTACAAAATATTTTCAACAATTTTCCTATGCTCAAATATTAAAAAGAAATTTATTGTCAAAATATTAAAATCAACATTTTTTGATGAATCCAACACCAACTCTTTCTTAGCAAATTAAATTATTCATAAACAGATTAAAAAGTTGAATAAACTTACCATTAAAACAAATTCATTACTCAAGAGTGTTTTTGAAAAATGATAATTTGCTTCAATACTTTAACATATTATTTTAATTAGTCGAAACAATATGACATTCTTATTCAGGGTCGTAATTTATCAATTACAAAATCAAAAATTACTGCATTAATATTGCCTTCAAAATAACGCATAAAAGTTTAAATTTATGAAAAAAAAAATGTTATTAATGCATATTATGCTTATTTTACTGTCGATATTTATATTAAATCACAATAATCCATTATTCACACGGTTTTTTCCATAAACGAATAAAGTAAAAAAAACACCTTACTGTGATAGAAGAGTTGCTTTATCGAAGAGAATCAATAATAATTAATTTCCATAAATATTAATGGAAAATTTTATGGATGAAGAAAAAAACCAAATTCTTAGATAATAATTTATTAACGTTAATTATCGTATACGATTTCACCATGATTATTAATAATTTTTCTTTTAATAATAACGTTTTGAAGGATATCTATTATTGTAATTTCTGAATGATGTAGCATAATAACAATCATATGACTTTTGTAATAACAATCATATGACTCAAAATACTTTTGATGGTTTCGGCAGTAACTTGGTGGAAGTTCATTTTAATAGAAAATTTAAAATAACTTTGATTATTCCACGTATTGTGTTACTAACTGTGACACGTGTTTCGCCTCTTTCATAGGCATCTTCAGACTTACTTTCGCAAAGTTTGCTTAAGTAATGAAGCAAGATTGATTCTAACATTTTTAAATTATGAATTACAAAATGGAGTTCGGTTTTTTTTTCCTTTTAAAGGAAGCAAGGAGAGGGTGAAAAAAGAAATATTATTAAATATATACTTAATAGGACAGGTTGTTCGCCATTACTTACATTGTTTCCAATTAATATAGTAATCACCAACCTATCTGATTGATTGCAACTCATTAGTTTATTAGTTTGTAATGTTTAACTTCATAAGATTTTCTTTTTATTTTTGGATATAAAATTTATGGAGCTTTAACTACCAAGACGCGTTAGCATCAAAGTTCTTTGAGTCTTTTTCATCACTAATGTTTTGAAAAATTGTATTTCCTTACCATCGATGCTGATTAGGGCATCCAATCCCGGGATCCCGTTAAATTTTCTGATCCCGAAATTCCGGGATTTAGATGGCCGCGATCCCGGGATTTCAGGATTGAGAAATTTTGAGCAAACCCCGAAAATTTACACGAAATTGGCAAATTCAAGATTTCAAAATCTTCGGCGAGCTAAAAAAAAACGAGTTTCCGTGAGATTCCGGGAAAAAGGATAGCGAATTGAGCATTTCAAATTCCTCGGTGAGAGAATCTCAATCCCGGGATTCCGGGATTCAAAATTAATCAATCCCGAAATCCCGGGATTGGATACCCTAATGCTGATGGAAGGTTGTCATCGCTACAGAGGTAATAAATAGTTATTATGTGGACTACTCTTAAGAAATTTAAAAGAATTTCATCGTCTACCTCAAAATATAAGATAAATCAGGTGGAGGTAATGAAATTAGGGCCTTTAGTCCCGGGATCCTGTAATCTCGGGATTCACCATAACACGTAACGAAAACTCAAGAGTGTTTAACTCACTGACAGACATTACGTTATCAAAAGATAGAACTAATAAAAAAAAGATCTTACACTTTTAAATAAATGTTGAATCTGTCAATTCTTCACTTTGACTTGACAAAAATTCTGCAATCTCTTTATTACCCACTTTTTTTGGAAATAGTCTCAAGCAATAGTGGCATGGTATTATAGTGATACCATGCCATCAATCCCGGAATCCTGGAATCCTGGGTTCACAAGGAGGGTTTGGGATTGGATACCCTAATTGCAATCTCTAGTCTCAATCGAATAATGTACGAACTACCCTGTATTATTCCGTACATGATATAACGGGACACTTTGTATAGCTATTAATATCAATTTCAACCACAGTCAAACTCTTGGAACTGGATTAAGAGTTATCACTATCAGATAACTAAAACTTGATTCGGATATTATTATAATATAAGGTAGACTAGTATACGTCCTCTTAAGTAACTGAATATTATGGAATGTCAGTATATCAATGCAAACTATCCTAAAGTCGTATTTTTGTTGGTCGTCGGCATAGCAACCCAAAATAAACAATCACACAAATTCTGTCATTAAAAATAAAATATCAAAATACGCTTATTAACATGGGTCATTGAGAAGTTAAGTAAGCCTAATAGTACAATGGTGAAAATTTGAATTTTTAGTAAAATATTTTTACATTGCATTTTTATAGATTGCATTTTTTTGTGAGGAGCACACTATTTATTGCATTGCTTATTTACTAAAACTTATTTTCTTCTCTCTTATGATATTTTAAGATATTTTAAATATTATAACGCATCAAACTATTTCTTTCCTAAAATACGACTTTGCTCACTTCACTTTTCTATTTTTCATTGTTTTACGTTATAACAATGGATTTCTATCGAATAAATGACAATAAAATAAATCACTTTTAAGGTGTTTACTGTCAATACTTGGTGGAAAGGCATTATAATAAAAATGACAACTTTTAAAAATGTATTCCTTTTGTAAGAATTGATATGGTTTTTAAAAATGTCTTTTTCAGAATCTTCATTACTGCTGATTTTGTTGAAGTACATCATTGCTTGGAAGCGGGAAAAACACCAAATCATCATTAGGATATTTACTTTAGTAATGTAGTGTTTCACTTTGTGTAAAAAATTCCCAAATTTTAATTGTGTTTATAATTGATATCGTTTGCCACTTAGATTTATTATTCTTTGATGATGATTTTTTAATTGTTATGGTTGTTAAGCATTTTAATTTTGTGTAATTATAATGTAATTTGCTAATTCTTTAAATTGTTAATAGTTGCTTACACCTTTTTATTTCAATTTAAATTTGTATAAATATCACTGTTTATATATTTTTCTTATCAGTTGATAATGCTCGCGATGAGTGAAACCGGTCCTGATCTAATAAATTTGATGTGGAAAAAGTACTAAAAATCTTTTATTTTTTTTTTTTTATAATAAAATAAATATATACCAGCAAACAATACTTTATATTCAACATACATTTCGGCATCACACCACTGTCAGAAATGAATACTACATCCGTCTGCATACCGTCACACACACATATTCAAGGAAACCATGATATTAGTATCGAATACTGAGAATTTCTCACATTTCAACAAACATTTCGAAATAATTATACATGTATTATTTATGCCTAGCAGGGCCACGCTACCACTTCAAATGATTAAGATATTACTTCAATATCTTAACAATACATTGAAGACTGTTCTAATATTTACTTTATATGATTTTAGTATTCGTCGAAAACGTAAGCATCTTATAAAAATAAGTACGCGTTACATTTTCTGCTTCCACAGCATGTATTTCGTGCCATATTATATTATAATTCTGCAAATATATACAATATAATATTATTTCCCGGGCAAAAACTCACCTAACATCATTAAAGTAACATGATTGCGTGATTCGTATTTAGATTTCACTTGGAATAAATAAATACAGCACAAGTATCATTCAAATAACAATACATAATGTTATTTACTTCTGATACGGATTTCGTGTTGTATAATATGAACATTATACATTCAATTTTATGTGTTCCCTTTGTAATATATTTTCATATCACCATTCTAAGTACCGTTTTCCAATTATAAATATTATATATTATCCGCTGTCAGAAGGGTTTTGCCGTTAACATATAATTTTACAGGAAGCGTACAAACATATATTTTCAGCCAGAAGTTTACCCTTCTTCCAAACATGAATTCTGCGAACTATTTTCGTGATTCTGGATGTGTAAGCAACTTTTATTATAATAATTATAAGAAAGTAATCTGTAAGTAATTGCCTATCTAATGATTTTAGTTGGCATGTATTCTCACTCTTCTCTATTTTTTCTTATATCTATGTCCGCTTCCAATGTGGAGCATATTGCTTTCTAACAGAGGTATCATAACAGATTTTTTTCTACTAAACTATTTGTTACTCAGTCGCTCAACCTCACTTTTTTTCAAAGTGAGTAAGTAGTAGGGAAAGAATGGTAGAACAGGACTCGTGGTTGACTATTCACTATTGCTACACCCAATTTTTAAAGGATCAGGAGAATTGGAGGAGAGGAAATAATGTGAATTGACATCACAAAGACCCAGTCATCGATCACAACTTTGAATTAAATAATTCTCAAATTCACTGTGACCGGGAATTAAACCCAGACCTGTGTGATCGGTAGAGCAAGCTCTAACCAACTAGGCCACAGTTCACAGTAGGCTAGGCTCCTATAGTTGCTCTGAGTATATTGGTGAAACAATGTATGCAGCTTTCAACAAATCGGAACCACTACAAAGTTAATGTTTTACATAAACGACATAGTTTTAATCGCGTCAAATTATTAAATTTAAATATTGGCAAAGTAAATAAATAGTTTTGTCACTTTCCTTGTTCTATTAATTAATGAAACCGCTCAGAATAGTTTATGTGAATTTTAATACCGTCACTGCAAACGTCCCTACATCTTAAAGAGTGAGTGTAGTTGTCTACAGCGACACCTTTAATTATGTCAAATTATTAAATGACTTATTTACAAACGTTCTTGTTATTGATATAATCTAGCCTAATAAGATTTTCAAGAAATCCCGGTTGAGTTAAGCATTCCTTATTTTTATGTTTTAATAAAGTTTATCGATAAAAAAATAATCAGGGACCTATTGGCTTAAACAGTTAACCTCTATTTTTTCAATAAAAATCGCATCTCAACCAAAATACGCTACTTATTAATTTTTGAATGCATATTATAATACAACAATAAAAATGATTAACTCAACTGGAATGTCTTTAAAATCCCATAAAATTTTACGAATATATGTTAACAATTCACTTAATAATTTGTCTTTATTATATGTGTCGCTGTGCTACACTCACCATTAATAAAAATATGTACATTCATAATAGTTTTTCTTTAGCCAATGTTCCCATCTGTTCGGTTAAGTTGGTAAACTTTCACAAAGAAGAAAAAAATATCAATACCTTTTTTTTTCCAAAATCATACCACTTTACCATACAACCATGCCATTTAATTATTTACAACTTCTTCGTAGATTCCTTAAATTAACTATCAAGAGCCTTGACTATGGGAAATTTGCCTATGAAAGTAAATTTGTAACTCCATTAGCAACAGTTTCATATAAATACGTAAAATTCTTTTTAAACAATCAATTGATTTGGCGTGAAAGTTTCTGGAAAATTTTGTTGATCCACTGAAAGATCCACTCATTGTGTTACAAACTGTGACGCGTATACTGTCTTTAAAAAGCATCTTCAGACAATTTTTCGTAATCTGCGAAATTCTAAAAGCTCAATTAATATAACAATTGTCATTTGCAGCTTACATCCTTTTGGGGTAATACATTGTGAATACTAAACTGAGACTGTTTTTAAAAAGCTTTGGGTTACGTCCGTTTGCCTTTCTCTAGCTAGTCGATACGTATGATATATAAAAAAGTGCGTTCCAAACATCAGACAAAAAACGGCAGAAACGCTTTGAGCTTTCCAAAGCAATACTAACTTCCCTTCCTCACCATACATATTATTCTGTGTGACAAAAGATGTGTCTAGTCTAGACTACATAAAATTTAAATTATACTGAAATATGTAAAAGTAAAGTTCAACAACTGAAATTACTTTAACTTAACATACAAAACAGATTAAATGACACACTATTATTGCAACTATGTTCGTTCGTAGTTTTACAATGCATGCTTAGATCAAAATGAATACGTTTTAAGTTCCGCAAAACTAAAAGTTATTTGATTGCTTTTTTGGAATCACGCTTTTGATTAAACTACATATGTTGTATAGATATTCCTTCTCTGGGTTTAAATAGATAAACAATATATCGACTGTGGAAATGCCGAATAAGTATCTAAATTTAGCTTTTAAAGTTTGAAAAAGATGACCTTGTAAAAAATTAAAACCAAGAAAAACACTGAAATAAAGGTTTTTCCGAGACAATTTCTTCAATTAATATTAGGTTATGTCAATTAAACACCAGTTTAGAAGTATCCGTGCACTTCAAGGTTGTGTATAATTCATAATTTGCATATGTCACAAAATCATCAAAACGCGTTTTTAGCGCCTCCTGTAAACTTTGATATGTGTGGGTTACGTCCTTTTTCCTTTCCACAGTCGATATCTTCTCATATATTGTAGTTCGAAATTTTTATATTTACAAACATGTTATCAAATATATTTTTTTATTTAATAATACCATCTATATTCCATTTTAATAAACAAGACAAAGCACAATTATTACATGTACATTATACTTTATTTTTTTAATAAGAGTTAGGATGTCAGATTCGCAGAGGAGTTAAAGTTTCGTGTATCTCTTCTAAGCTTATATATATATATGTATGTGTAATAATACCAACTATGGTATGTTTTGTTAAACAAGACAAAGTAAAATTATTACATGTACCTAATAATTTATTTTTCAATACGAGTTAGGACGTTAAGGTCAGTGAGAAGATAAAGTATTGTGTACCTTTTCTAACCCAGTACATATTATATATATATATATATATATATATCTATAACAGATAAGCTAAATTTTAAAGTTTAAGCAAAGTGCTGACGGTGGTTTGAAGCTATAATATTATCAAAACCATTAACTATAATAATTTTCGTGACACCCAATTCTTAGACTTAATAATAATGGAATCCTACCAAGTAAATGTCAATTAAATCAATATGGCTTCCTAATGTAACTTGTCTCAATTGAAGTCATTATACCAGAACTTTATATTTTTTTAACTCAGTCATTGAATATTGATTTTTCGGAGAGAAAAAGATAGAATAAAAAAGTGACGACATGACACATGACAAATAGCTAGCTAACCGCTCTTGCTGTGCCACGTTTTTTTCGTTGTGATCGCTTGGAACAATTTTGGAAAATATATGTATTTATTATTATGTAATAAATACGTGTTATACAACAATAAACAAACAAAGCGTACCCCACATGCTTTACATAATTTATTATAGCAAAAAATCCTGTCGATAATTTAAATAATTTTAGCCATTAGTAACACCAAACAAAATTATTGGTTACACTCTATCAAAAAGGTGTCTTTATTTGATTTTGATCAATACGACTAATTCCATAAAATTATATATTTAAATTTAATTACTCTACACCGACGGTTATTTATTATGCTATGTTTTCATTGACCTTTTCGCCACAGATATTTATTACATATTGCATTTAATTCTTGATTGCTGTTTTTCAATAACTTTAAACCAATATCATTCGGACATTATTATTTGTTCCATCATAAATGAATTCAAGAAGTCTAAATACAGCTCGTGGCAGACACAGCAGACGAATCGCATCTCTCAGATTCCATTGCACATTTTTTCGAAAATTATTGTGATTTCATCTTGTAAAATAACTTTGACATCTTTTAAAAGATTTAACTATTTTTTTAAAAAAAAATGTTAGTTTTAATATCTCAATAAAAATGAAGCATTGATAAAAAATAATGATATTTGAGGACTGATTTAGTAAATATTTATAATATTTAGTAATACTGTCAACATTTAAATTAAATGAAAGTTGTTGGACTATTATTAGTTTGACCCAATCATCTCACTTCTTATACCTTTTAAAAAACCATTATACTTATTTCGCTTTACATTATTCATTCAATTAAAAGAGAATTTAAAGCTGTGCGTAATAAGTAATCCGGAAAATTTTTCGTGAAAAAATAAAAATAATATTTCTTACTTGCGATAATTTTTTTTCTTCGCCTTTATTCCCTCAATTGTCGTCAAGTCGTATTTGATAAAACTTATTGTATATTAAAAATAGTATCAATATCTTTTATATTTTTTTTGTTTAACAAAACAGGTAGTCATATACTAAGTTTATTGCGTATTCTCCAGTAGTTAGCAATACCCAACCATTTTTTTTAACAATGCTATCGATTAACTCTTTTGCAGCTTAAATACTGTTTTTAATGTTAAAAAAAATCTTTTTCTTTTACTGAGTTGACAATAAAGAAATATATTATAAAGTATATAAGTCATTCTCCGATTCCTGTATACCTGGTCGAAGCCATAAGCATTTTTTTTATTACTAAACTTAGTTAATCGTCGGTCATATAAATCGCCAGTTTCATGGTCTGTTGAACTAATATTGAATAGAAAGGTGAACATATTAAGCAACCTACTGTTTTATTTTGTCTTTTTTATTAAAATTTAAATTTGTATACTAATAATTATCATATTATTTTTTACTTATATATATTTGTGTTTTCCTAAATACTGCAAAATATATTATTTTATGTTGAGTCTAAATAATGTTTGTCAAATGCAAACAACATTGGCATCAGCTGAAATTTCATAAATCGTGTTTTTCTTTTCACAATAATAAAAAAAACAATGTTAATAATTTAAGATTTCGACTGAAGGTGCTTGGTGGAATTTCAATATTAAATTTGAATTGTTCAAACTATGTACATTCTCACAGATTTTGCTAATCACTTAATTTCGGAAGGACACGTGTTCAATCAGGAACAAGGGATACAAATGTTACACCCAAATACGGACAGTCATAAACTCTTTTTCCAGGAAATTTTGGAAATTAATAGAGCACAATTGCATAGTCTTCCGATTTTAAATGAAATACTCAACCTACCTGGGTCTCCACTTTTGTACCCTATATAAATATAATCATAAAACCTTTGCCGACAAATAAAATATAGTTCTTGAAACTACTTACTTCTCAAATCTGTGGGCATTCCCATGAGCTTATCCTTTTTGCCAGCAATGGCTTTGAACTCAATGATACATTTATTTCTTATATAAACACGAAACATTCATTTACTAAACGTCAGTTCAAGTTCATCCGTGCACTTTAACGCCTGTAGATGCCGAAAGGCGAAACCCGGGTCGTTAGTGACAAAATCTGTGAGAATGTACATAGTTTGAACAATTCAAATTTAATGTTAATAATATTAAAAAATAGTACACCTAAAGCATCACGTAGTCTTTTAAAGACAACCGCCAACGTCTAATATTAGATTGCAAATTGATATAATGAAAATTATTATTATTTTTAATTGGTACCCTACAAATCATACCAAGTTGAAAATCCCTGTAAACGGTCGAAAAGGTTAATATGTCATTTTATTGGACATTTACAAATCGTACAGGCGACACTCTACTTGATGTATTAGTAATCCTATCGACATTTTGTCATGAGATATGTATCTAATCAATTTAAATTCAACTGCGTCTAGGAATGGTGTTATTAAAGCCATGACACGAGCGTAGTAATAATTCATTATTCTATACACCGTAAATGCTAGATTTGGGAATGGCTAAGATTAATAATTCGTGATGATAAATGGTCTTGGGCCAATAATGAATATCAACTATGGAGGGCAAAAGGGCATAACTCCCAGCTATTTTTCGATAAACACAATGTATACAACTTAATACACTTTCTGTCAAAAAGATATAAGACTAAAGCTGCAAATGCCGAATTAGCATATAAATTTAACTGTTAAATTTGTAAAATTAAGGGCCAGTGAAAATTTTGACCACTAAAAAGGAATCAAAAAAAATATTAAAGCTATATTAGATAAAGTCAATTAAAACCCAGTTTATCAGTTTTCGTCCAATTTAAGGTTGTGTATATTCCGTAATTTACCAAAATCACCAAAAAACTTATTTTGTGTCTCCTGTAAAAAAAAATACGTTTGTGGGTTACGCACTTTGTCTTAGTCGATATGTATTATATTTATCGAAATTTTTCCAGCACTTTTGTCTTATGGTCAATACATTAAGCGCTATTCTTTGTTGTTTGCGTTATAGGCTCACCAAAATTATACTCATGCTGAACCGGAAAATAATATTTTTGCCGATTGGTTGAATTGAAATTTACTTGGTAGAACTTCATTAGAAATATTTCAGTTCTACAAATATTATTTTATAAATAGTTAATATCTATTTCTGCATACGTCCTTGTCAGTGTTATTCTTAAACATACATTAACTTAGCTGTATACATATACTGGCTGAAAAGTGGTACACAATACATCTTCTCATATTATATATTCGAACATCCTAACTTATATTTAAAATTTTTGAATTAAAAGCAATAAATTGACTTTATATGTTTCCCGGATTGATAAAACATAGCAAATATGATATAATATATTGTATATAATTTCTAAGCTAGTATATATAGTGAAGTTGGTGTAAGCATAGTTCTGATGAGGGCATAAATCAAAATATCTTTCAAGTAATTTTACCATGAAAGAAAAAACACATGTTTTCAAACAATACATTAAGTTTATTACATTAAGCTTTTATTAAAACCGAAAAAAAAATATTATTTCGGACATTCAATGTAGGAAAAGAAAGAAAGATTTTTAAACTAATACTTTAGGGGTAAATACGTGAGAAAACGTATATTTTTCATAACACGAAAAAGTATATCTTAATAAACGATGTAGTTGTGAATCGGAATGTTTCAAATCTTGTGTATTGTGGTATTTGCCATGAATAATTTCATTTCGCTTATATTAATTCAATTATATGATTCATTGGCTTAAAAACACTGTTGTTTTGTTGCCTATTAACGATTGAACACAATTTAAAAAAAAGAATCTTAACAAACAAACAAATCAAGCAAACAATTTTCTCTTAATGTATTAAAACGTTGATTGCCGCAAATATTGAAATTTGAACTTACGATCGCTTTTTGTAACTTGACGCTTATACCACATATAAAATTTCTTTACAGAACTCTATAGCTATAAGATATGACAGCGATGCATAGCATGCCACATTTTTCGTCGCACATTCATGTGATAACATTCAAATCGTTTTGTATAAAAGTATTCCATATTGAAAACGTTTCTTAAATTTAAATAGTCCAAATCAAACGTCACTTTATCCATCGCATGGCAATTTGGGGTTTTTGCGAATAAAATTTCAAAAGAAAAACGCTTGTAGACAATAGCGATCGCGTTCAAAAGATATATGAAAAACCCACGTAGTGCAAGTTGAAGAGAATTTAATGGACTTCGGTTTTTCTTTCTTTTCTCTTTACGTGTATTTACTTACTGGAACAACGTAAAATCTATGGAGCGTAATCTCTTCATTACTTTACCGTTAGTATTCTAGCAAAATAGTGTATTATATTATTGAAGATTCTGTGAACAAAGGTGTTGAATAAATTGAGTAAACAACGTCGTTGGTTTTGGTTTAGGTGATAATTGATGTTTCAATCGATTATTATATTTGTCGCATTTAAGGTGTTCACTGTCAGTTTAGTTTCAAGATATTCATAAACAAAACACTCATTTTTACTAATTCTACAATTACTCAACAGGATCAAGACAAAAAATGTCTACTACAAATTACAAATGCATGAAAAACTATGATGTCTTCAACCATCCAATACTTTAAATAACGGAGCGTAGCGATATCAATCAGTTCAACAGATCATTCCTGTAAAAATCTTGTTTTTCTATCCTTTATCTCACCGAATAAAATAGATTAAGAGACCGAGTAACTAGCAGCTCTCGTAGAACAAATTCTAAAAGGAAAAGCTCAGTTATGAGTTATCTTAATCTACTCTGAAAACGGACAAAGTTTCAATTTGATAATTGCAATTTCACATTCTTAATATAGATGATATTCTGACATTACACAAAACGTCGTTTTGGGTAAACATAGTTCCATCTGCACTTTTTTCCTGAAATAACTTTCTAATGCAGTTTTATTTGCATTCAAAATACGATTATATCTTCATTTAAAAAATCTTCAAATTCTCATTAAATCCATCAATGTACGAAAAAGAAAAATATTCAATCTGAAAAACATACTAATTTTTATAGAGTACCAAAGTTCCATCTGAGTGCATGATTTAAAAAAAAACAGCGTTTAGAAAATCCCAGTCTTAGAAACGGGATTACTTTTTCATTCGCGTACATATGTAGATGTATAAATATGTTTCTTACGGGTATCCTACGTGCATAAAACAAATGTAACGTACATAACAGAGAAAGAGACATTATATTGTGAAATGTTGAGTTTGCTTATTCCTCATAGAGAGTGTTTATAAAATTTAAAAAATGGCCGATGCTAATACTAATTAGAGCACCAAGGTTCTATCTGCAGATTCCTTTCAGCCATTTAAGAACATTTGAGAGCACCAAAGATCTATCCGCAGTTTCGTCTATTCTCAATGGGCTCATATAATTACGACATTAAAATTAAATTAATATGTAAGATATACATTTAATTATATTTATACTTCTTAATGACTTGCTTTTAATCTAAAATATCGTTTCTACAAAAAGTTACACCTTCTGAAATCTTAAATTGCTTTTCCTACACAGCTCTAGTTATTTCAGATGGAAACTTGTTTACCCAAGTCGACGAAAAAACATTCCCGTGACATTATTTTGTGTCACAAACAATTTAATATCAGTAAAGAATAATATTGTTAGATACAGCTTTTCAAAGTAACCTATAAACATATTTATAAATAATTGAGATAAAAATAGGTGGTCGCCGCATTAATAAATCGCTCACGCCGATTCCATAATTAATGTAGCTGTAGATATTTATTACTCGGCTTCGCTGGGGATAGATTCGAACTCTATCTTTATTTATTACGAGTACAGACCACGTTTATTTTCTATTCAGTAACTATTTACTGCTTATATATCGCACATCTATAAAATAAACATGGCTGGACATAACATAAAGAAAAAAGTTAAATGCACTGCCCTACTTCTCCCTGGTTTTATTGAACTGACAAACGCAGACACTGGAAATTGTCTCGGAAACATAGCATTATTTTGGTGCTAGCTTATGTTGAAAATTGGGATTTGAATGTTGAAAATACAAACGTGGACCTTGTATGCAATGCCCGCAAAATAAAGTTATAATGTTGAAAATAGCACAGATAATTTAGCAATGGCATTTGCAATTATTAAGTTACCACTGTTAAACACTAGAGAGAAGTTTTTGTTTCAGAGAATGTTTATTAAAAATCTTATTTTTTTTATTTATTCATTACATTTTTTACTATCATTTTTTAAATGCGCTTTCGTTGAAAAATAATGAAACACTTAATAATGCCAACCCCATTCTTATAGTCGCTAAGCGTGTAGGCTTTCAATTTACGACCGGAGGCAGCAGAGACATAATGTGAGTCTCTCAAATGTGCCAGATTCTTGTGTACTTTGTACAAATAAGTACATATGCCTTTGAACTAAACAAAATGAAAAACAATAGAAAGTGACACATCTACTAATTTAGCCGTCACAATTACAATTTTTTCAGTCAAAAAACATGAATTGTACTTCATTTATCTGTGCTATAACATAGTTTCTCAAATACTTTTCGTTTACAAGTGTCTTTAATATGTTTCACAAAACACGATATTTTTTTTCACACATACAAGCCACGACTGGTTTTTTTAAATTTAAGCCAGGTTTCACAACACTGAGTGCATTCAATATTATCATTGTGAGACTAATTCTAGTTTTACTGAATTAATTTACACCCTATCTTCTTTTTAAACGGTTTCAAAATAACACGGTTAAAAAAAGTGAAACCATTTTTTTACACCGTGTTTAAAAAAAAGAATAAGATAAAAATACGCATATTTGTACATATTAGTGAGCTACTTGATCTCGACGAACAGTAAATGTTGATTTGAATCTTGCTGCATTTCAATATGATGTAAATTAAATTTTGAAAATCCATGCTTCTCACATTGACAGCTGTATATGGCCTGCTCACTAGGGATTCTGTGTCGAGACATCCCGGGACTTGTCGGGTTTTTTGATGTCTTAAGTCTCGGGACTTTGGTGTCTATTCTCGGAATCAGTGCATAATATTCAGGCTAAAGGATTAAAACCCGGGCTTTTAAACAAAATTTATTATGCATATATAAAAGGGATCCGATTTTTGGGATTTATAATTTCGTAGAAGTTTCAAATACCATGTGTTTATATATTGTAATATGACTTTAGCAAATGAAAATTACAAAATATTAAAATTACATGTTCATACCTCATGTTGTTTTATGTACAAATGTTTTTTCACTATTATACAAAAGTACCAATGTCTCAATCGGACAAAAAAGGTCTAAAAGCTGTATTGTGAAGTTACGGTCATAAGTTTACTCCTAACGGCGGCCAAATTCTTTGATATTTTTTCATTACATTTACTGTTATCATCCCTTCTTTTTAAAAAAATAGCCGTTAGCATTGCACATATCCATTACATAAGAAAAATAATAATTATCAAACATTGTATTAAAAAACGCGATTTTTACTAGTGCGTTCTCCCAAAAGGCGTATAAAGCATGTATTTATGTATGTAATACATACATACATACATGCAAATATTTAATTTGAATAAAATTATAATTTTATTGAAGGGGAAATAAAAGTCTCGTGACTTTGACTTTATCACGCCTCGAGTCCCGGGACTTTGAAAAACCCGAGACTTCAGAATCCCTACTGCTCACGCTTTGGAAAACATTTTGATTTATTCGCATACGCGCCAGATAGAAAAATAAAACATATTGTGTATCCAAAATCACTGTAACTAAAACACATTTTTTTATATTTCTTTGAGTGGCTTTGCAACGCTTGCCAGGTACCGACTAGTATAGAATAAATAATTTATACTGACAATCATTGGCTTAGGTTGATTAGACACGCATCGTCTAAATGTATATCAATTGGCATAGTTGATCATAACTATGCAGACAGCAGACACTTCAAACAAACCACTCATAGAGATGTAAGCCCTTTTGTGTTTTGATGAACTATGAAGTTGGATTCAGAAACAGTCTAATTTACTAGAGTTTTAGTAGAGATGGTCTTTACAATAATAATGGTTTCAAAGTAGAGTGGTAGCTTTTTGCAACTCAAAAGTAGCTTATTTAGCAAACCGTGAAATAACTTTTTCGCATGAAAGCAGTCTGGTTAAATTATGCATACAGTATAATCAACATGTTAGATTGCGTTGAACATAATAAACTATCTTTTTTACAAGAGTTCACTGCCAACCAAAATTTAGCCGAAATAATTTTTAATTTAATTTAATAATAGGTCATTTAATGCGTACTGTTTAAAGCACACAGCTGTAAGAATAAATGTAATTTGTTCAATACTTGCATTCTAACAGTGCATATTTACGGTAACAAGTCGTGACAAATGGTGAAGATTTATAAAAACCATATACTGAAATTTTGACCCTAGAAACGGGGCATAGTGAGACCGATTAGCTGTCACTAGGGTATCCAATCCCGAAGCCTTTTTCCAATCCCGGGATTTCGGGATTGATTTATTTTGATTGATACCGGGATTGAGATTTTCTCACCGAGGAATATGAAATCTCCGATTTGGTATACTTTTTCCCAGAATCTCACAAGAACTCGTTTTTTTTTTTTTTTTAGCTCACCGAGGAATTTGAAATTTGCCAATTTGCCAATTTCGTGTAAATTTCGAGAATTAGCTCCAAATTTCTCAATCCCGAAATCCCGGGATCGCGGCCATCTCAATCCCGGAATTTCGGGATCAGAAAATTGAACGGGATCCCGGGATTGGATGCCCTAGCTGTCACAAGCCACATACTGATATTCTAACTCTCCAAAAAATAAGAAAGATAATATAATTTAAGATTTAGACTGAAGGTGATTTGTGGAATTTCAATCGTTCAAATTATGAGTTAATCTGTGCACTTGGACGTCTGAAGATGCTGAAAGGTGAAACCCGGGTCGTTCCGGGTGAAAACTTCTGTGAGTATACATAATTTGAACAATTCAAATTTAATAAAGTTTATAGTCGAAATAACAATCTGTTCCCGTAGAATAATTTCTTTTGATATGCCTTAAATTCATTTATTTTTATAAAAAATTAAGACGCTTCAAATTTTGTGTAATTATAAAATTTTGCAAATTCAAAATTCCTGATAATATCAAATGCCAGTCTTATTCAATATGTTTGTTCAAAAGATTATTTTCCTTAGTCAATAAAAAAAATGTAGCAAAAGTTAAAAGCTTGCTTTTCACGATAAAAACAGGAAGCTTTTGAAAAGTAAATGAAACGCTAAAACGTTACCTCGGGTAGATAGCAGCGAAATTACTCTTTCTATTAAATCAATATTTCAACCAATGAGATTATTCAACAGAATTCGATTACGTATGCAAAAATCGGAGGTGATTCATTTAAAACAAGATCTGACTTTTTAAATGTAAAAAAAAATACTTTCCAAAAGTAGTTATTGAATTATCAACCACGAGAATCTAATATCTGATATTGGAAAACTTTTCTGTTCGTTTTTGCAAATTTTCATTGGAAAATCAACTGCAAAACTCATTGCACTTGGCAAGTTATTCAAGGCTGGATTATAAATTGTAATTGCAAGAAATTAACTCACATGCGTCCTATAGGCTGTTGACTTCTTTTTAACCAAAGCATTTTCAGCTTTTTAATGCATTAGGAGATCACTTCATTTTCATAAGAGCTACTTAGCTCGTATAAAACAATGGTCTCTCATTATATGGAACAGTCGTAGCATAATTGATGTCAAGTTTATTTAAGTGGCTGAGCTAGTCGTATTGCTCATACATGTTTTTCAAGTACACTAGTGCATCATTTATAATTCATGCAATGAATTTAAAGGGTAGGTTTCTTTTTTTCTGTCAGTATCATTGCGAAAAACGACCGCGGTACACATCAACTACATAAATTGAAATTATGAGAAACAGGTTAGGGATAGGTTGATGAGAATTGTTGTTTGACGTCAAAAATAATCGCTGATTGTTTGTTTCACGATGATGATGCCATATAAGTTAGAAGTGTGGTATGTTATCAGACACGTATGATTTTTCGTACGATTAAAGGTTTTTCTTTTACCATGTTCGCTTCTAATGTGTAGTATATGGACTCTTAATGGAGTTTATCTCAATAGAAGTGTTTCTACGAAAACTGCTCGTTACACAGTCGCTCAACCTCTCTTTTTCCAAAGAGAGTAGGAATAGAAAGATAGTGCTAGGACAGGACTAGTGGTTAGCAATCGCTCTCGATACGCTCCGTTCATAGGATAGGATAGGTGGGAGGGGAGAATACAAGACATATGTACATCTATGGCTATGAACAGAAATTCATAAATCAATTGAAAAATCAATTTACAAAACTGTCCGTACTGGGACTCGAATCCGTCAACTCCTTAGCTCACGGGTTCCTAACCTGGGGGTTGCAAAGGGTTTTCAGGGGGGTCACCAACTTTTTTCGATTTTGGATTTGAACAACAAAATAACGAAAAAGTATAGCAAATCGAGGATTTCAAATCCCCCGGTAAGCTAAAAAAAAAAAGGAGTTTTGGAGACAATCCGGGGGAAAAGTATAGCAAATTGAGGATTTCAAATTCCTCGGGGGGGTCACCTAGTCACATGGCTTGTCAAAAAGGTGTCGCCACCCGAAAAAGGTTGGAAACCTATGCCTTAACTTGAAGCCAACGACGTTGACCACTCGACCTCACAGGCGGCTAAATTATAAATTTTGTTTTTTTTTTTTTTTTTAATATTTCAAGCTTTTTGGCAAATTGTTGAGAACAATTCAAATAACATTTTATATTGTTCAAAAGTTTTTTTTTCGTTACTTATATTATATTT
The DNA here is from genome assembly GCA_030503985.1 of Himalopsyche tibetana. NCBI lineage: Eukaryota > Metazoa > Arthropoda > Insecta > Trichoptera > Rhyacophilidae > Himalopsyche > Himalopsyche tibetana. Next base: position 2,348,395 of record JAPJYX010000009.1, on the reverse strand, counting down.
TTATATTTAATGTTCAATAGCGCTTTGGATGTCTCTAAAATGGCATTCATATAGCTCACTCACTCACTCATAAAAATGCCTCAGATAATTAACCATTTTATTGTTGTTCAGAAAGCACAACAAGAAAATTTTAAGAAAGATTTATTCATTGTCTATGCTATACATATGAAACCTCATAATATTGTTTTAACATACTTGCAAATTTGAATATTTAGAATAAACATGTGTTTTGTTTTAAATGACAATGTATGGTATTAAATGGATTTATTCATAAATATTATAGGTAGGCTTACTTCCAAGAATATTTCTTTATGTCTTATCTACTCATAAAGTAAGGCATATGGATCAATTATCTTGATTTAAACAGATATTGAACGATAACTGACACCTAGTGAATGGCTGAATTCCCGTTTCAAAAAGTGTTAAATTCATTACAGAAGATTTTTCAATTTAAAAATAGTCCCTCCCCAATAATAATCAGTGAGCACTATGAAGTGACGCGGATGAACTAAAGAAAGGGGTAGTAGTAAGTTAGTCACTTATTCAGATTTTCATGATCGGACAGGGTGGGTTTGACGGTATAAATTGTTTATGTTTCAAAATCTACTCAGGATTTTGAGCACTAGACCGAAAAATTGAGTAGGACGTCAACCTATCGCGTTACCACTTGAATATAGACATTGACCGAGTGAAATTAAATCCAATACATTAGGTAAAAAAAATTGCAATAACTATTGTTATACCATGTAAAATAGTTACTTCGTCGCCTTCTCCATTTCCCGTTTTTACCATCAGAGTGGAGAGAAATAAAATCATTCAAGATATTCATGAATTGTAAAGTCAAAAAATCATACAATTAATTATTAATTAGGGAATTCTTATTCGTAAACTAAATAGTCGAAGAACATTGACATATAGGCTACAGAACAAATCACAAAAGCAACAATAAAAAAAATCTTCCGAAATTATAATTTTACCAATACAGATTTTCAGTTCAAATAAATACTCCTATAAATTATATTGTATTTCATATATTATATTAATAACAGTTCAAATCTTATAAATAATAGTCTTTATAAGAAAAAAATGCTTCACTACACTTGTATATATTTTTTTATAACTATATTAATATTAATATTAGAGTAATTTAAGTTTACATTTGTTTCAGTCAAGTGAGTCTTATCATTTGAAGAAATACTATATTTATAAATAAGACTCTAAAAAAATATATTATATAATTCAATGTAATATTTTTCGTAGAAACTTTTATTTAAGGGTATCATTATTATATTGGAAAGGAATGACCACTTTGCAGTCAAGAATACATGCATGTCATGCGTAAAGTGATTCCAAATTCTCAGAATAAAGAATCAGATCAAAGTAGTATTACCAATTGACGGAGCTTTTAAGCGTAAATAAATAAAAAAAGTTTACAGTTTTATCACATGTAGTATTTATTTTTAAAAACAGACAGTTTTACAAAAACAAAATACAAAACATACAATCAAAGTCCTATTAAAAATAATACTCATAAATAAATTTACCTGAAAAATGTTTTTTCTCGTTTCTTGATACTTTTTTTTCATCACTAGAAACTTTTTTTTAAACAACTTTAATTCAAAAAATATCGTGAGTAAACGTATGTTAATTCACTAAATATATTTATCAAATTAATCATAAGAAAATTTAAAACTTATCAAATGTCACATAATTTATACACGTTTTAAGACAGTACTGAATCAATTTTTAAATGTTTTAATTTTCACTACTTTTTAAAGCTATAATTTTAATTCTATGTATGATAAAAGAATATTTTAACTTTATTTATCACAACTGAGAATAAATTAATAATAAAATTAGTACCAGGCCTTTAATAAATCACTAACTTTAACAATGCACGTCGTTAAAAACTTTCCTTTTGGTCATCAATTGAAAAGCCTTGGACAACTTTTTATAGACGATCGCTGCACACGTCCGCAGCAGCCGGTGGTCGGACATGTACTGCTGTACACTTGACAAACGGCAGGCGATGCCCTATAATACGGTTGCGTTTTCATCTGGAAAACGATTTTCCAAACGCGTCAAAAAAAAAGAATTGGGCACCGCTTGAGTGCGTTTCTCTCATGTAAAGTTTTGGCGTCTTGAAAAGAACAATAATACCTGAGTAAGGTATATAATATAAAAATAAATTACATAGTTAATAAAAATGATAAAACATTTTTACTACTTTTTCCACATAAAATTTATTAGATCAGGACCGGTTTCGCTCATGATGAGCATTGTCAACTGATAAGAAAAACAATAAAACAGTGATATTTATACAAAAGTTAAGTGATAAAAACAAGGTATGACAAACAATTGGTATTACAACCTAGAAAAATAATTGAAGTAAAATACAAGGAAAATAAACTATAAATAAAAAGTTGAAGACCACTTAGCAATGAAACTATTATGACAAAAACCAATTAGGTATGAATTATCATTACCAATGTAAAAACCAACAATTAGTGTATATAATAAATAAATCTTAATGTCTGTCAACCAAATTGAGTTTGGAAAATCCAGTAGAGTTTTAATTTATGTGGAAAAAATAGTGAAAAAAAAAGTAACAGTTAAATTTTATGTGGAAAAAGTACTAAAAATGTTTTATTATTTTTATTATAATGCCATTCCACCAAGTATTGAAAGTGAACACCTTAAAAGTGATGAATTACATAGTTATTCAATTTCGACTAAAAAAACATTTTTCAAAAAAAGACGAATTATAAATAATGTGTATCAATAATAAAACGTGATCATTTAAAGCGTTTTCTATCAAAACCAACTTAAACCGTTTTCATACAACTTTGATTATGATGTATATTATAGGGAACAAATTAAATGGTCAGAATTTAAATCAATTTTTGGTCAGAATATTTTATAACGGTTATATAAATTGGTAAGGTAAAGTCAAGTTAAGTTTTTTATAACTTCATTTAAATTATGACAATTTATACTGACCATTATATTATGACCATTGGATATAAATTCTGACCAATGTAATATAAATTCTGACCAAAAAAATACGAGCCTATATTATATAAGGAGCTATATATAAGACCAATATAATTGCAATAGTGTTCATTTTAAAACCACATTAACGTGTGAATTTTAATTGGTCTTAAAATGTATAAAACAATCAGTGCAACCCTTAGCGAACAAGTGATACGTACCCAGACTAATATTTCACTTACGTACTTGTTAAAATCACATACACAGATATCATTAATTTGATCAAGATCATTTTTTTCAACATCAAATAGTCACTTTATCCGTTTTTGAATATAAGCGTTTCAGTTTTAAAGAATTCGTTCAAATTTTCACACGTCTACGCGGAATATCGCGATATTAAAAAGCATTTTCATTGAAAAATTCTATAGTCTTTCTAAGTAGCATTGCCGTCAATTAAAAGGCTGAAAAAGAACATGTCTATTACTTCTCTTGAGCCTTTTGACTTATTTAACCTTGCTGCTTTAACTTAACAGAGGTTTGGACGACTCAAGTTTTTTATATACGTTTTATATTATGATTTAAAAACAAGTATTCTGTTTTAACTATACTATTATATATTTAAAATCAAAAAAATAACCCGTTTTTACGTAAAGGATTTTTTTTTTTTAAATTTAAGCAAAATATTTATACGTAGATGCTTATTAATTTTAAACTGCCATTGCCATACTGGAAGAATTTTTCAGATTACAAATGATTTCCCCCGAGTAAACAGCATTGGAAATTAAACCTCTTGGGATTAAGCCTGCAGCTTTGCTTTTTGGTACAAAGATAATTGATATATCAAAATTTGTACGGATTTATGTCAATCTGCCTAATAGAAATACACAATTCCTTGTATTTTTATATGAATACATGTACTATTTTTTGACCTATAAACAAACATGTTTGTCTCCATGTTTTTCACAAATTAGTTAGATATATTATCAGGCAGAGCTATCAATTCTACATACAGTGAGTAATAAGTTTAATTAAAAAAAAAACGGTTCTAACTCATACATTTTTTAATAATAAAAAAATAGAGTTAGTAAATAACATAGACCTGTAAAGCAAACACGACAAATATACAACGCATTTCACAAAACAATATTAATTTTATTAATAGCAAGATAACACTTTTTTCAGGCGATTTATCCATTTTAAAACCTTTAAATTGATTTGCCAACATTTAAGTATTATAAAATTTGCCATCTTTGTTTTCCGAGCTTTCGTATAATAAAACCATGATAAATGCATCTATTTAGCTATTTGAAATAATGAATTGATATCCTAAAATTTCATTCAGATATAAATTCAGACATAAATTCTTGTGATTTTCGATGTCAAATTCCTTGAAAAATCAAAAAAAAAAAAATGTCCCACGCAGGTAATTTTGGGAAATCCGAAAATTTATGGGCTTTAGAAATTGGCAATAAATTGTTTCCGGCCATAGAGATTCCCTAGTCAATGTTTACTGCGACCTTATGTCGAATCATAAAAATGAATGCAGCCTTCAAAGAAGAAAAGGTTCCCCAGCCCTGATTCAGAACTTTTTATCCAATTTAAAATTGGTAAACGCATTTGCCATAATTTTGTTGGTAATCTTAATAAGCAATTTTATAGCGTAGCTAACTTCTTGAAGCTTCGAACCATTTTTTTATTCCATATCTGCTCCCTATACGCAGCATATGGTCACCACGAAGTTCCTCCATGACTCTCTATCCCCAGCCAGTCTCCTTGCTTCCTCCCAGGTCATCCCTGCGTCCCGCAACTCCGCTGAGTACATCCTGTGGATGGTTATCAGTGGTCTTCCACGACGCCGGGATCCATCCGGTCGGAAGTAGAGACAGGTAAGGTTCAGGCTTTCTTGAAGCATCCTTAACACGTAAAGGCTCTCGCGAACCATAGGTTGCTAAAAACTGTTTTTATAGCCCAAAGAGAATATTTTTATTTAAATACTCAACTTTTCAATAGTGGCATGTCTTTTGATTTCAATACGACAAAATGAGACATTTGAAATAATTGCATAAAACATTTTGATGCTGAAACCATTTGCATTCAGATATTTAAAAAAAAATGTTAAACAGCTTAAGAACGTGTTTTTCTCAGACTCAAAAGAAGAATTTTACACCATGTTAAAGAAAACTTTATTTTAAACTAAACTCAATTTGTGTTAAACGTGCCAAGAATCAGACAAGCATTCTCAAAGAAAGAAAAAAGGTTACAAGAAAGCACAAATTCACTAATTAGAATCATAAACGTTTTAGAGTTATTTTATTAATAATTAGAGTTTTAATTTAGTTATTTGTTAAGAAAATCTTAAATTTAATGACAGACGCTTAACTGGCGGAATGTCGCTGATCCTTTCAAAAAATAAAGTTAATTTTAATTGAAAAAAAAACAATAAAACTGTCTGCTACCTGTCTACGATTGTTACAAAATGTGAGAGGGAGTAAGACCATAATTCATATTTTTATATACATATGTAGATATCACATAGCGTATTTAAATGATTCCTTTGAGGTACCTACCGGTATATATAATATAAATAAATCGGTATCCCGAAATTAATATCTAAGCAATGCCAGGATTACAGATTTGCCAAAATGGCCGGATATCAAGAATTAAATTTTTGGTCTTAATCAAAATCATTTTTTCTCACGAAGATATTATTACTTTTTAATAAGTATAGGTTTTTGTCTGGAAAAATATCTTAAATAATGACATCAACTTTTTTTTAACAAGTTCATTTTGACACATTTTTCTCAATCATTTTATTTACACATGTAAAACCATCTTAGTTTATCATCGTAGTAAACAAAAAAACTATTATAGAGTTCTTCGTCGATCACAATATAAATGCACGGCGTCTGATCAAATAGAATATAATATTTGAATTGATTTTTTCACTACCAAAATAAAACGAATTCATATACATACGTTTTCAATGTCAACAAATACTTTCTTTTTATAAACATTTCAGCAATGAAATAAGTCGTCACATTCGTACATTCAATGAGAATTTTTTGAATTTTATGTAAACTTTTATTTTTGCCATACTTTTTGAAGGTAAAATGCCTTACCATCAAAAGTTTATAGTCAAAATATTTTGATCTAAAAAATCCAAAAGAAAATTTTTTTCGTAATGAAATCAACTTCCTGTTCAATAGAAATATACAACTTCAGTCAACCCTTTATTTCATTTATTATGTTAGAGCACTTTCATTTTTTATAAAAGCAAAATTTCAATAAAACATTTATTTTCCATTTTAAGATATTTTTATCCAAGTACCTAAAATAGTTTCTTGAAATTTTTTACAGCGAAGGAGAGATTTTTGTCAAAATTGAAACATTTATTTATAAATCGATTTTAGAGTTCTTATTCACGGGAAACATTTCAAAACATTTCTTTAAAAATCATTCATAAATTAGAATTATTTTTTCAAATTCATCTCTCAATTTATTTTACCATATTCGTTTCTAGTTTTATTTCAACTCACAAGGACTTCTCAACAATAGTTTTTAACGTAAAACGTTTGACGTTTATTTAATCTTATAATCGAAAAGAACAGTATTAAAGAAGGAGTATTAACTTTCCTGAGGATGAAATTATTGAAGGACAGCACGATTCATTAAAGAAGAAGAAGATTTGGCGTAAAAATCAAATATAAACATTATTATTGATTGAATTGGCTTTTACTTGGTTACACTGTAAAAAAATATCAAAGTATTTAGTTCTACATTAGAACATAATATTTTTTTACCGTATTAGTTAGTGAAAAGTATTTATAAGTTGAATATAAGGTATTGCACAGATGGAATTTAAAGCAAGGCTGTGGTTGCTAAAAAATTAAAATGCTCTTAGACCTCTAACCTTAGCTTTAAGCACGACCACGATTTCTCCTTTGAAACAGTCTTCAATGACCGTCATTATTCCACCAATCAAATATATTTGGCTTGCTTATGCATATTACAACTTCCAAATTAAACGGATGTAAGAATTTCCCATATCAGTATTATTTTATCTCGTTATCTCAATATAGAGTTGAGAAAGTCTTTGTTTATTTTTTTTAATGTTTCAAAATACTTTGAATTTATTAAATAGTTTAATTATTTTCAGAGAATTCGGACCTTTATTATTTTTTTGGCTTGGTAGCATACAGTGTCGCCACATTTAACTCTAATGATTTGTATATTTATAAAAAAAGTGTTCGGGTAGTTAACTTTTTTCCGACGACGAATCCAGTAAACACAGTCTGACTCCGCGACTTCGATTTCGGACTCCGGAATCGAACAATCATCATTAAATCGTGGGTGAATTCGGGATTTGATTTTTTTTAAATCTTGGGAATTCCCAAAATGAAAAATGTACGAGTTTTTTAGCTCTAACGCGAATTTCAAAAACCCTTCAGATTTTAAAAAAGTTCATATTTCCCAAAACGGAACTAAAAATTTGTACCTTTTTTCAGGTCTCACGCGGATTTTAAATTTTTTGCCTGGTTGCCTATTTTCAAAAACTTTTCGAGGATGTTTTCAGTCTTTCCTGTTATCACTTTTAGGGTGTTCACTGTCAATACTTGGTGGAAAGGCATTATATTAATAAAAACAATAATCCTTTGTACTTCATTCCACTTTATTTAATATGTCAGGACCGGTTTCGCTCATTGCGAGCATTGTCAACTGATAAGAAATATAATTTAACAATGCTATTTATACAAAATTGAAAAGTTATACAAAACAGTTGGCATTGAAAAGAAATTGCCAATTACATTAAAGTGATTCTAAAATAACACAAAATTAAAATGTTCAACACATCTAACATATAATTAAAAAGTCATCCCAGATTCATAAATTCAGAATGCGATTGAAAGTAATTACAAACATAATTAAAATTTGGGAAATTTTTGACAAAGTAATAAAATGCTACATTAATAAAGTGAATATGCTTAATGATATGAATATGCTTAATGATAGTTTTATGTTTTCCCCGCTTCCAAGTAGTTGGTGTGTTCATTCATCACTTAAACAATATCATTAAGCATATTCATATCATTAAGCATATTCACTTTATTAATGTAGCATTTTATCACTTTGTCAAAAATTTCCCAAATTTTAATTATGTTTGTAATTACTTTCAATCGCATTCTGAATTTATGAATCTGTGATGACTTTTTAATTATATGTTAGATGTGTTGAACATTTTAATTTTGTGTTATTTTAGAATCACTTTAATGTAATTGGCAATTTCTTTTCAATGCCAACTGTTGTGTATAACTTTTCAATTTTGTATAAATAGCATTGTTAAATTATATTTCTTATCAGTTGACAATGCTTGCAATGAGCGAAACCGGTCCTGACATATTAAATAAAGTGGAATGAAGTACAAAGGATTATTGTTTTTATTAATACTTTCCTGTTATATTTGATTTCGGTGCTACAACCAATTTTTGTAATAAAAGCTTCAATTGTATTGAATTTGCTGGCTCGATTATCTATTTATGGAAAGTCTTTCTTGTGATATTAAAAATATATAACAATGATTTAATTTTTTTTGAAGATTTTCCACAGGAATATTATATTTTACATAAAACCTACACAAAAAGCTTCTAAAAACAAAAATTTCATTAAGTTTTTTTAGCCATTCATGTACCTATCATATTTTGGTTACAAATTATTTTGTAAAATAAAATTATTAGATTATTGAATCTCGCTCAAATAAAAATAATTATTTTGAGAAGTATTTTTCAGTATGAAAAGCCCAATGTTTAATTATTATATAACTAAAATGAGTTAATAATACTTTAATTAAACCATCGTTATAAGTGTAGAGTGTGTTACAAGAAAAACGATACAACAATATCAAAATATAAATTAAGCTTAAGGAAATATTTTAAATTTGAATTGTTCAACCTATGTACATTCTCACAGATTTTGTCACTAACGACCCGGGTTTTGCCTTTCGGCATCTTCAGGCGTTCAAGTGCACGAAATATTTTAGTTAGAAATAAACAAAACATCATAGAGCTAAAACATAATTAAAGTTGTAGAGTGTTATAGTAAACACTAAAAATACTTTCATCGTTATTTAATATGGATCATTGAAAAAGACGGTTAAACTTTGAAACATACGAGAACTTTGCTGGCACGTGATTGATTTATATATTACAATAATATGAGCTCATCAACTATTTATTTGTTTTTTTCGTTGAAAAATTGAATAAATTATTGAGTGGGTAAACAAAACATGCGTGCTGTTAAAAGTAAAATATAAACTAGATATAAAACAATTGATACACAATATTTTTTATCTATGTCCGCTCCCAATGTGGATTATGTGGTCTCGTAATAGAGGTATCTCAACAGAAGTTTTTCTACGAGAACTGTTTGTTACTCAGTCGCTCAACCTCACTTTTTTTAAAGTAAGTAGTAGGGAAAGAAGGATAAGGCTAGAACAGGACTAGTGGTTGACTAATCGCTATTGGAGGAGAGGAAATACTGTAAATTGACATCACAAACACCCAGTCTTCGATCACAACTTTGAATTGAATAATTCTCAAATTCACTGTGATCTGACCGGGAATTGAACCCAGTGCATGATCGGTAGAGCAAGCTCTAAGCAACTAAGCCACAGCGGGTGACACAATATAGAACAAAAAATTATCAAATTATTTTTTTTGAACACTGAACAAAACCACAATTATACATTAAATTCAAGTCATACCAACCATAAAAACTAAATACAAAAATTATGCTTAGTATTAGAGACCCTCTTATTTAATTTCTTGATCAAAATACATTTAAGAATGACTTCTGATTCTACTACCGGTGTGAATCTCTAATTAGTAAAATATTTTAGATAATTTATGGATGAGCCAGAATTTGACTTATAACAGTAGTATGTTGAATATTAAGATCAGGCAGCATCACGCACTTCCAAACTGTAGGGAAAAAAATTAAATACACAAACGCTTAAGAGCATATTCGGTCACTGAGACCAACAACATAATAATATTTTTTAAAAACGAGCTAAACGTACATATGTGTATGTACTACAAATACAAGATGCCGAATTGATAAATATCAATGGAGCGTTAGAATATATTTTTTTCTTCCGCTGACCAAACGAACTTATTGACGTTTGTGTTGTATATCGAGAAAAATCTTTGCCGCACCATTAGGGAATTGAACTATTAATCCAGCAAAACCCAGCATACTACATTTAACTTCTGTCCACTATAAATTCGATAAACTTTTGTTTGCTTTGTAGATAGTACTCTGGGACTAAACTTTGTGTAACAAGTGATACTTCAGTAGAAAGAACACATGAACTTCCTCAAGAAATGGTCTTCTTCTTGGAGTATCTGGTGATAGATCTTCTAAATCTAGTGGCATTTTATTTATTTTTTTATAATGCAATTTGAAAACAAAATAACAGTATTTTTTCATATATACATACAATCGTATCACATAAACTATGACATATCGTCATTAATTTTATACAAACACTTATTTCGACATTTGTCAATTTTGAGTTTTTTTATGTAATGGATTCAAAATCTCAATACAGATATTTACTCATACCTCAAAAAAATATATTTTAATACTTTATTTAATCTAATACAATAATGTATCCAAAAAATATGGCCATGCGCTATGTTTAGCATAAAAGAGAGAATGAAACGCATGGTAACGTATCTGCTTCTTTTTTTATTAACATCTTCAAAGATATTGAGGACACTTCCAGTCCAGTCTTGGTTTGTATCAATAGAAAGCAATAGCGGTAGAATTAAGAACATTTAATTGTCTTAATGAAAACTTTTTTTTTAAATTCGAGGTTGTAAAAAATTACCGACGATGTTTGATATTTTTTTTTACGATTTTTAAATATATATATATTACTTTTAGGGTGTTCACTGTCAATACTTGGTGGAAAGGCATTATATTAATAAAAACAATAATCCTTTGTACTACATTCCACTTTATTTAATATGTCAGGACCGGTTTCGCTCATTGCGAGCATTGTCAACTGATAAGAAATATAATTTAACAATGCTATTTATACAAAATTGAAAAGTTATACGCAACAGTTGGCATTGAAAAGAAATTGCCAATTACATTAAAGTGATTCTAAAATAACACAAAATTAAAATGTTCAACACATCTAACATATAATTAAAAAGTCATCCCAGATTCATAAATTCAGAATGCGATTGAAAGTAATTACAAACATAATTAAAATTTGGGAAATTTTTGACAAAGTGATAAAATGCTACATTAATAAGGTGAATATGCTTAATGATATGAATATGCTTAATGATAGTTTTATGTTTTCCCCGCTTCCAAGACTTTTTAATTATATGTTAGATGTGTTGAACATTTTAATTTTGTAAGGGTAGCATAGGCGTAGTTTTACATGCAGAAAGCGTATTATCTTGTTTACAAAACCTCCGTCAGTGACTTGATGTGCAAGACATTAGCAATATATTTTAATATGACGTACATAGTATTGAGAGACCTCCAGTTTTATAGCAGACAGCAAAATAAATCGTTGAGTAATCTTGTCAACATTTAAAAAAATGTATAGGAGGGATATAAAAATCAATAAAATTGACATCGATTCAAATCCAATCAAAGATATTTTATTTTCAATATGTCGTGCCGCTTGTGTGATCAAGTGGTCAGAGTCATTGGCTTCGGTTACGGTTCGGAGGTCACGGGTTCAAATCCCAGTACGTACAGGCTATAAATTGATTTTTCAATTAATTTATGAATTTCTGTTCAAAGGCATTGATGTATGTGATGTCTTCTTCCTTCCACCCATCCTATCCTATGAACGGGGCGTATTGAGAGCGATTAGCTAACCACTAGTCCTGTCCTAGCCCTATCCTTCTATTCTTACTCTCTTTAGAAAAAGAGAGATTGAGCTACTGAATAACAAGCAGTTCTCGTAGAAACACTTCTGTTGAGATAAACTCCATTTGGAGTCCATATGCTCCACATTGGGAGCGGACATCTTTCATTTTTTTTTCAAATTTCCATTATCAATTTTTTTTTTAAAACCTTTATTAATCTTACTCGGTTTTGTATAAATAACCTAGTATCAATTTTTATTTTTATAAATTGAATTCTTCTGATGAGCATAACCGAAATGCAGTTCTGAAGAGTGTCTTTTTTTATTTGAATTCCTTTTCACCAAGTTTTGACAGCAAACACGTTAAAATTATAGCACTTTGCGTAAAGTAATTATGTGTTATTTATATTTTGTTTATTTCACACTTGTCCTAAATTTCCAGATCAGATAAATAAACATTCATTGCCATTCAAATTGGACCGTTAATCAAATTTCATGTCCAATTATAACACTCTTGTGTTTTTAATTAATGTAATTGTTTTTTAAAAAGTACACATATTTAATCGTTACACGCTTGTTTAATTACGTTCATTATTTGTTTTGATTGTTTTTATATTTTATCTAATTTATGGCGAATGCTTTGTTTGTTGTTATATTCAACAAACTGACCATTTATTCGTACACAGTTTTCTTTTTATATTTATTTTAAGCCTAGCTCAAACATTCGCAACAAATAAAATCTTCGGTGTCTTATAAGATATTCGAATTGATTTCTATTTTAATCGTATTTGTTTCGAACTTGAAGCACGAGAATTTATCAATGACATTTATTAAAGAAGTTTGATAATGAAAACTGCCTTGAACAAAGCTCAACTTTTTTTATATGAGTAAAAGTAGAATGTAGACCAATGTGATGTGTAACCAAACCTGTCATGACTCTGATAGGACCCTTACCAGCGCGGGACAGATCATCGAGAGGGTTGACAGCTTCAGATACCTCGGCGAACATATCCCCGAAGACGGTAGTACAAAAAACGAGCTCGCCATTCGTTTAGGAATGGCTGGAGCCACACTCAACTCAATGCGGACTGTCTGGGACACACAGCTGTACTCGATTAAAACCAAATGCCACTTGTTCAACGCTTGCATTCTGCCGGTAATCTTTACGGTTGCGAAGCATGGCACCTGACGAAGACTCAGAAAAACCGTATACTGAGCTTCGAGAACAGATGCTTGCGTCGGATAATGGGGGTGAGGTGGTTTGATTTTGTGAGGAATTCAGAGATAAGGGAGCGTACAAGACAGCGTCCCGTCACGTCAGTGGTTATGGAGAGACGTTGGAACTGGCTGGGTCACGTGCTGCGGATGCCTCCAGAAAGCCTCAATCCTGTCTGCCTCTTCTTTCGACCGGTGGGATTCCGACGTCCTGGACGTCCGTCGGGTACTATCCATAGGATGTACTCGGCGGAACTGAGGGATGCTGGCATGTCATGGGAGGAAGCAAAGCTATTGGCGGGAGACAGGGAAACATGGAGGTGCCACGTGGCGGCCATATGCTCCACATAGGGAGCGAACATGGCCAAAGAAGAAAAATAAAAAGAAAAGTAGAATAATAGAATAATAGTATTAGAAACGAATAAGTAGTTAAATTAGTGGCTTGCATTAGGATATTTTTTCATTGTAAATAAAGGCAGGTGAATCAGTTACAAAATATTATAACGAATCTTTTTGATTGTACATTTAAGTGTACAAGAAAAACAGAACCAAATATTATATGTGATCAATTTGATACCACGATTCATTACTTTATTTATTAAAACAAACAACGGTATGTAATTAGGTATTTAATATATTATGTCAATAACGTTTGACTATAAGCTCTTTATAAGAAAAATAAAAATCTGATTGTGAGCATTCCTCAATTAAAACAAATTTCAATAGTAACAGTAAAGTAAAAAGTGGTATTCAAATCTTATGATATGTAGAGAAATTTTAATTACCAATTATTGTGAAAAACTCATCGGTGGATTCGGTGAAACTATGTGGAAAATTAAATTATTGTAAACGTTTTTGAATAATATATAGAAAATATCAGTGCATTTTAATACTAGTCTAATAAAATAGTTTGATTTAGTCGAGAAATCCATTAGAACATTATAGTAATAAAAACACAATATTCCTAAGTACTTTATACCACTTTATTTAATAATTCAGGGCCGGAACATAATCAACATGACTTAACATAATCAGTTAACAATGCTCGCAATGAGCAAAAACGGTCCTCACCTATTAAATAAAGTGAAATAAAGTAAAAAGAAATATTGTGTTTTTATTAATATAATGCTTTCCTACCAAGTATTGATAGTGAACACCCTAAAAGTGATAAACGTTATAGACCATATAAAATATATGAAACGTTGATAAATAAAATAAGCAGTGATATTTAAAAACAGTGGAATACAATTTTTTCACTCCAAAACACTTAAATTACACAACATATTTTAAATATGTATCACTTCCCAGGTAACAAAAAAACATTCAAGCAAAGCAATATGAAAATTCTATTCAAAGGCTTCAAAAGGAATATTTTTGGCCCAGCAACCGTTTTGTGACCATAAAGCTTTATCGACTGAGAAAAACTGGTGCTTACTTTTATTATGCTGTGTTTACTCCACTCTCGCCTTACACAGTTTCGTTTAATAAAGCTTCTTAGAATATTTTCATGGTGAGACAAAAGCTCAAATATTTTAGGAATGCCTTGTTATCGAAGTTTTCGCTCCGTAAAGCAAATAATCTATATCGATATTCTTATATATCTATAAGCCACTGGATGACGTACTAATCATATGCAGATCGTTCACATAAATAAAAACTCCAGTAAAAAATGATTAACAGTAAATTTTGCAAAAGGTAAAGATCGTCATGTGTAAAACCGGTACATTACAAACGAACCAATTAAAAAATTTCGTCTATGAGCATTTTGTTTGCTTGACTTAACCTTTGTCTTCTTTAGATATATAATTTGCATTAAAGTCATTTTAACACATGTCTAGTTTTTTGAGACAAAACGTCTTTTTCTTTGCAAATACAGATTCATACTTTGAACTTTGCTATGTTTGGAAATCACTTTTCTCAAATATTAAAGCTTTATGGGTAATGGTAAACAAAATGCATTGTTTGCAAAAAGTAATGCCAAAAACGGTTGTGTCTACTTTTATATAAATTAAACAGTAAACGTTGTAACCGTACATTTTTGTTAAAAGTACCATTTTAAAATTGCTGAGAATTTATCTAGAACAACACTGAAGATTAGAAATTTGTTAACAATCATCGCTTACAAAAAGTTAATGAAATCTTTATATGTTATATTCAATAACGTCAGTGTTCTGAAACTTTCTAAGTTTTAAATATATTGTATAAATTGAAGGCTTTTCGTGGGAAAACAACAACGATACCCCACTAAAAACAACGTTCAATAAACAAAAGCGTTCTTTTATTATCGTAAATTGTACATTCAAGTCAGTTTTAAACATGAATAGTTGATTTTTCGACAAAAAATCATTGTCATTCCCAAAGAAACAGCTTTTATTTCAGAAAACTTTAAGAATCAACTGTTTTTCTTTTTTTTTCCTCCGTTAAAAGATATACAAAACCTTTAAACATTTATTAAATATATTAATCGAAGTAAATATGAAATTTTTCATGATAATAAAAATGAATGAAATGTTTGCATAGTCACATTTATTCGTGTTTTACAATGAAAATGAAAATACAAATATGTTTATTTATTGCTGTCTAATATATGACACAACCTGAAAATAACAAGATTTGGGTGTCGTATACAAATGAGGTTTATACAATACATAATTTTTTCATGTTATACAATAGTACGGTTATTATTAAACTGATTTTTTTACATTTAAATAAAAAACACTTTATTCGCTTTTACAAAGAATTGTCGACTTTACAATATTGTTATATTTTACATAATATTACAAAACTTTCATCATTTGCTGTCACTGTTAATTCTTGGTGTAAATACATTCTATTAAAACATTATTTTTGTACAAAATTCACATTTTTAATAAAGATAAGAGCTACCTTCGCTCTTTTTTGTTTTTTTAACTATTATTCGTGTTATAATAGCGAGCCTTCTAGTGGTGAAGTGAGCCATTTTATAAAATGGTAAATTTTTTTCATGGACATGCACAATCACGTCTTTACTTGGTGTTTCAAAAATTAGTCCGGCTTTGATATAGTTTTTATAAACAAATGTTTTTAATAATTAGTAAATGATTTTTTTAGATGAAACAAAGCTAAGTAGATTGTTATAATTAAAATTAAATCTTCACTTTTATCTAAGCAAAGCTTTCTCTCGTCTCATATTCAACCTATTCAACCTTCAGATAGGTATAATTATTTTTAATACTTTTTTATGTAGCAATTGATGTATGTATACAACTTCTTGACACGATTCTATGGAAGTGCATTTATCAACAATGTCAAAAATAATCTTTCAAACTTTCATTCAAAAATAGAATAAATATCATTCTATTTTAATACAATTTCAAGTATAAAAATTCTTTTAATCGACATGAAAAGCTCTTACGGGATTATTTAAGTCGTAGAGAGGATATATATTAAATGTACACGTTTG
This sequence comes from Himalopsyche tibetana, assembly GCA_030503985.1. Classification (NCBI taxonomy): domain Eukaryota; kingdom Metazoa; phylum Arthropoda; class Insecta; order Trichoptera; family Rhyacophilidae; genus Himalopsyche; species Himalopsyche tibetana. The sequence goes on along the minus strand of JAPJYX010000009.1, from coordinate 2,331,860 downwards.
CAACCCACTCAAAAGCCTTTAGATAATAGGGCTTAACAAACAATAAAAGTTCTTTGAACCTTAAACTTTAATGGTGCTTTCAGAATCATTGACCGCAATACACGAAAATACATGGTACTTGAGGAAAAGTACGAAGGGTCAACGTTTTGAAAAAAAATTCTATCAAGTGGCGAAATAAACATTCTTGTGGTATTTTTTTCTTGCCAAGCCATTGTGGAATGGAAACATATTTGAATGAAAAGATATCTTACATATGAATCATTAAGAGATGAAGTGAGCCAAGAAGTAAAAGGGTAAAACTTTTCTAGTGGACTTTTAACTACAATCACGACATTATTTGGTGTTTTAGTGAATTGAATAATTATATTTTAGGGAAACAACACTATTGCATTGCATATTTACTGAACTCATTTCACTTTCACGATACTTTAAATATCACTGGGCTCATATTATAATTGAATATGTGTTCAAATGGTCAGTTTCGCTGGATACACATTTTGAACTTTTTAAGTAACTAAACTAAATTTAACAATAAAACAAAAAGTAAGTTAAATTAAAAATAATTTATCTGTAGTTGATCTATACCAGTGATATGTAACTTTAGGTTATCAAAGGGCTGCATTTAAAAAAAAATGTATTCGCGGGCTGCACAAAAAAAAAGTTCATTTATTAAATTACTTTTAAAAAACTAATATTTTTGAATTTTATAAAGTACTGCGCTAGGATTAAAAGTCATTCAACAGTCAGTCAAGTCAGTCAAGTTCAACTATTTGTATTGAAGCACTAATCAAGGTCAACAATTTAATATATTTAAATGAGAATTCTGCGGCAGTGTTTCCTTGGTTATATCATGTAGCTTTATCAACTTCGATGTTTATAGTCGCCAAACTTAGCAAATTTGAAAGCGATTTATCTGTCAACGGACATCTATCTGTATTTTGATTTAATGAATTTCATGGTTGAAAAGGTTATATTACCAAAATATCTATTTCCGAGCATTGAGCCATTTTAAGACCAAAGTTTATCAATTAAGGTAACCTCCCTTCTGGTAATAGTTTTAAAAAATCTTCTTATCTTTCTTATATGTTGGTATAAAACTGCTATGTTTGCAAATCGCACAACTCCAGCAGAATATAGGATTTTACATTTGTAATTAAGAGTCAAAGCAATAGGTAAATTTCGCTCAATATTTCCAAAACAGATAAATCGCTTCACAAAATCCGTTTAGTCAATATACTTAACATGAGCAAAAAATAATATTCTATCGATTTAATCGATGAACTATCGATTGTTACTATACACACTCATATTTTATAGCAGTACGCATTATATCGTAATTAAATAAATTTTAATAGCTGAGAAATGTACATCAGAATTAACAGATGTATATTACTGTTTTTTTAATTTAATTATATTGTATATGTATAGACTAAATAAAGCAAAGATCTAAGAATATTGTTTTTTTATTAATTTAACAAGGGGATCTTCGGTTTGAAGACTATTTAGCAAAGGACTCGCACGAGCTACCTCCAGCCCATCCCTGGTTTCAACTCATTCAAAATGTCGCTTAACATAGGTATCTATTATAAATGTAATTCGCATATAATATGTAGACACACAACTATTGCTTTTCTATAGTAATCCATTTTCATACGATATAAAAAAATGAATGACACAATTTCTACTTTTAGTTTTTAAATTAAAAACATAGGGGTCTTCTTACTTCAGGTTATCAAAACGTACCTGGAGATTCAGGAATAGATATTTCACATTCGGCACGTGCTTTCCTTGCTCGCAAACTTTGAACTTCAATTATGAAAGTTCAGATAATAGGTTGTAGAATATTGTCTTAGGTAATGTTTTTTGAGCCTCCGTAGAAGTTTTGAGCGACTTCCACCTTATAGAAAGTAAACATGGCTGATAACTAGGCTTCAACACTACAACGAAAACTTCTAAAGTTGGAAACAGATATTGTTACAGTATAATTATATAACACAAACTGAAGCACAACACTATCAAGAGTCAACTTTGCTACTCATTGGATCAATTGTTGAAAATTTACATATGATTTATATATTAAATCCGTTTTTTGTGACTAAGGTTTCAACCAGTGAATTTTCCATTAGTTTATCCATCATCACGATCGCAACTAGGGCATCCAATCCCGGGATCCCGTTCAATTTTCTGATCCCGAAATCCCGGGATTGATACGGCTGCCATCCCGGGATTTCGGGATTGAGAAATTTTGAGCAATTTTAAATTTTTTATTAAATTAAATTTAAAATTGACAGATTCAGATACCTCGGTGAGCTAAAAAAAAAAGCGATGTTCTGTGGCAAACGGGATAAAAAGTATACCAAATGGAGGTTTTCGAATTCCTCGGTGAGCTAAAAAAAAAACGAGATGTAATCGAGAGATAATCCGAAGGAAAAGTATAGCGAATTGAAGATTTCAAATTCTTCGGTGAGCAAATCCAAATCCCGGGATTGGAAAAAGGCTCCGGGATTGGATACTCTAATCGCAACAATCTAAAAGGCTCAAAGTTTCTTCCAACACGCATATGTTTTCAAAGTTGCCTTTCTCCAGTTCATCTTCTTAAGCAGACGACATTCAATATTAGCTATGTACAGCCAGTGGTTTTTTAAGCTCATTATAATATATCAAGGAGACTCTACGTGGTGGCGATTTGCTGCACATGCTGCATATGGTTAAAGAAGATAAAGAGAAAATATAACTGTCTTACTCGTTCATTATGTTTGTGGTTAATTTTAGAATTATAAGCTAGAAGCTATTTTCCTGGGGGTCGTTAGCGCTTTAATTGTAGAAGATATAATTTCATTTATTTCTAATATTTTTAATTACCTCTCAATTCTCGTCATATTTCTTGCACTAATTATTGTTTAATACAATGTGTCGTTTTTTACATTTAATTTTACATAAATAAAACATTTTTTTCATTAGTCGATAGAACAAAAAAATGTTTTATTTCTCAAATACCTATCGACTTTGAACCGTCATTTCTAAGCAGTATTCTCAAGACTTATTTAAGAAGGAATATTACTCAAATTTGTTCGATTCCAATGTAAATTATATACCATATACAAATTTAACAACTGAACATTAGCTCCTCGACGAGAACTTTTTGTTATCAAGGCGCTCAATATATATAAATTAAGGATAGTAGGATGAAGCTAGAACAGAACTAATAGTAAGCATATCACTGTTTTAGAGATTGAATAGAGACAGGAAAACTATAACTAGCAAATTTTTATATATTTGAACATATTTAAAATCTAAAGAGAGTCTATAACAGGGGTGGGGAACATTTTATTTTCTAAAGGCCGCATTCATTTTTCTGATTTGACATAAGGCCGCAGTACACATTGACTAGGGAGTTTTAGGCCGCAAACGGGACTTTTCAATTTACAATCAGCAATTTACGAATTTACATAAATTTACAGAATTACAGAATTGGCCAGAAGGCCGCACCAGAGTAGCCAAAAGGCCGCTGGTTCCCCACGTCTGGTCTTAAGTATTTTTACTAAATTTTGAGTCTAAATTTAAAAGCTTGAAAATGACCACTTGACCGAAAGCCGGACCAAAAAATTGTGTTTTTAAATATAATGATCCATTTATTCGAATAAAAAAATAGCTTGCCATAAAATTAAATTATTTAAAGGTACTTCAGTATGACGTTAGTATTAAAATACTTACTGCACGTACAGTAGTCACAAGCCTTGTGAAAGTTTCCCAGAAGCTACCTAATTGCAATTACGCGACACCCCTTGAAACCGAGCCTTAAGCATGCTAACATCTAATGCAGCCTATTTGTATGCATATGTAAAAGTTGATTTACTCGTTCAGTGTATTTTTTTCAACAATTCTAGAAAAAAGTAACGAGGTCTACTTTACCCAGTGGCCATCAAATTAAAAAAAGCACGAGGGCTACGTGAGAAGTTTAAATTCTTCACTAAGTTACACATATTGGCACTTTAAGGTCTAGTTGTTGCCTATTAGTATCTAAATATTATTTTTTATCTAGTAGTGATCAGACTTGTCTTAGCTTAGGCGCCATAAAAGGTAAAATCAAATAAAGTATTCTTATTTCAACAAAAAAATATAGAAGAATAACTGGCGTAAAATAATTTATTTTGGAGATACTTCATTAAAGATATAAAATTCGTTAACAAATCATTTACAACCCGATTTTAATATAAAAATAAATAAAAGATAAGCTAGAATCATTTATCAAGAGCGGTATATATCGCCTCACCTGTGAAAACCGCTAAATTTTATTTTTTTAATTAAGTTTGTGAAATTGCAATAAAGATCATTATTTACATCTAGATGCCCATTTACAAACAGTTTTTGTGATAAGAAGTACTAATTTTTCACTACAGTATAGTGAAATATTATTTCGGACAAAGCAATTAAATTCATGGCATTAAAACAAAATTTAACTTTATTTTGCAATACGTTTATTAACAATTGAAAAAAATGTTGCTTTTTTCTAATGATATTTTTGTATTGCTTAAGATAAATTGTACAAATATTATGTAAAAATATCTCTTCCTAATAAAAGTATGCATGATTAGCCTATTTTTTCTAATAAAATTCTCGCTGTATATAAATATTATCCAGTTTAGTACCTGGCCCGCCGAGCTTAAAATTTTACACACTGACCCTTCCCAAAAAAAGTTTTCCGAACCCTGCTCTAGACTGTTGACTTTTTGACAACACAAATGCTAACTTTTAGCGTTTTAAATTCAATATTATGTCAATCTTGATTATCGAAATAAATTTGAGAATAAATCGACCAAAACACTACCAAAATATCGGTGTTTTAAAATGGGCGGCACAATTTGATGAATAATAAATATAATCAGACTTGGGATTGCTAAATTCAGTTATTTTGAAAAATCTAAAATCCTTAATGACTACAAGAGCACTTAATTTGAATAAGATTCTGTGATAAATAATTGAAAGTATCTTGTTTCAAAGCCTACTTTCAAATATTAAATACAATGCGAAGTCATGACTTTGTAAGAGATCCAAATGCAATCAAAAACTTTATAAAGCACAATTGGAATGTTTCAGAAATTTTGTGCAGTAAACGTTGTAGAATGAATTCTTAAAGTAATAATACAATAAGGTGAATATTTCAAAGTATTTAGAACCATATTTATTGGTTGAACAGATTAAAAATATCAAAGTATTTTAGTTCTACAGTTTTTAATAATTTTATGTGTTGATAGCTATTTCGGCTTATGCTATCGTCAGAACTATTTAGTCGTAGTTATTAAATAGCTATCAACACATAAAATTATTAAAAATTGTAGAACTAGTATTTTAATACTTTGATATTTTTCATCTGTTATAATGGAGTTCTACCAAGTAAATGACAAATCAATTAATAATTTATTGGTTGATATTTATTTGGCTTCACTCCGACGCCAGAAATATGTTTATATTTAATTTAGCTTAGTTGTGTGTATTTTTTAATATATGTGCGCATCCAATGTAACACATGTGGCTTCCTAATGGAGGTATCCCAATGGAAGTTTTTTTTCTGTAAGAACTGTATGTAACTCAAATTCTCTTTTGTGAAGAGAACTAGAACAAACTAGTATTTTACTAACCTCTCTCGCTACGCTACACTAATTTTAAAATTATAAAGGTGGTGGGAAAATATTTCTTAATGCAACATTAACCACCCACGCCTTCAAACAGAAAATGATAAATTGATTGAAAAAATGCTGTTCATACTAAAACTTGAGCCCGTGAGATCCGTTACGAAAGCCAATGACATTTACCAGCACGCCACGGACTCGAGTACAAAATATAACAATTATAAATGAAAAAATAAAAAAACGTGTTATATAATAGATATGTTCAAAGAAATCATATTTAGTTTATTAAATTTGAATAGTTCAAACTATGTACATTCTCACAGATTTTGTCACTAACGACCCGGGTTTCGCCTTTCGGCATCTTCAGGCATTCAAGTGCACGGATGAACTTGAACTGACGTTTAGTAAATGAAAGTTTCGTGTTTATATAAGATATAAATGCATCACTGAGTCCAAATCCATTGCTGGCGAAAAGGATAAGCTCATGGGAATGCCAACAGATTAGTAAGTAGTTTCAAGAATTATATTATTTGTTTGTCGGCAAAGGTTTTATGATTATATGATTTTATGATTATATAGGGTATAGAAGTGGAATTTTAAAGTGGAAAGTTAATCTCGGAAGGACACGTGTTCAATCAGGAACAAGGGATAAAAATGTTACACCCAAATACGGACAGTCATAAGCTCATTTTCCAAGAAATTTTGGAAATAAATAGAGCACAGCTGCAAAATCTTCCGATTTTAAATGAAATATTAAACTTTCCGGCATCTCCGGCAAATTAATATTGAAATTCCACCTAGCACCTTCAGTCGAAATCTTAAATTATATTTAGTTTATATAAAAAGTTAAACTCTAGTAGCGAATCAATATTATACTTCAAATAGTTAATCGTAAAAAAAACCCTTAATCCACCGCTCTACTAAAGTTAATCAATGTTGGAATTTGTCAATCTTAATCGGATTTTCGTGTAAATGTTCATCTGCTGCCAGCTTAGATTCAACACTTGTAATTTCTAGAAAAGATCATTTTACCGTTATAACATTGTGAAACTGAAGATCTGACATTTTGCATAATCGAACGATTGGTGTCGGGAGTCCGATGTCAGTGGAACTAGCATTTTGATCTCTAGTCTTAACTGGTGAGACGTCAGATTTCAGACTGAATTAAAGTACTATCCAACATAAGCGAGCAGTACAAGCAATATAGAAAAAGAGCTTTTACATTAGTTTTTATGTTTGAGCTAGTATTTTTTTGCAGCCTATTTACTAAAAATTACTTAGACAAAAGCTGCGTAGGTTTGTAGACACGCTTGGAAACTATTTTTTTAAATCGCCCACGAAATTTATTTTCATTGAATTCCCTATTTTTTCTGCGACTAAATTTTCCAGCAATTTCTATATGTTTATCAAGGTTAAACTTGATTATTTTATATTTATTTATACGAACAAAATTTTATTTATAACGGGAACAAAGCAAAAATGAATACTTCATAATACTAAAGTAAGAAAACTTTCCATTATTTTTTTAATTCAAAAAACTAGACTACTTCAATGTCTGTCTCAAAAAATTGGTCCCGTGTTGACTTAAAATGTTGATTAAGTTTTTAGTGAATAATAATATTATACACAAACAGAAGTATTCACTCATATAAAGTTCATATAAAGTTCATGAAACTTATTGCTAAAAAGATACAAAAAATATGATAAAAAACGTAATTTATAATTAATTTAATAATTAAATTAACTAAAATGATAATTATTCGTCAAGTCCTTTGAAAATATTTGGCAATCAAAGATTACGTTGAATTTTAAAAAAGATTTTATCGATCATTATATAAATTTATGGAGAGTATCTTGTCATATGAACATCGTAAAATATATCGACCGAAGTTCAAAATTTTCCAACAGTTAATATCATATTTTTTTAATTTTGCACTTCTTTTAATTACTTTTATTAAAGCTTCGGCAGTAATAAGAAAGTCACACGTGTGGATTTTAATTCTCAAGAGTATATAAACTTTTTCATTCCATTTAGTCAATTGTTAATCTTGAAAAAGGCACTGGTCTTATAGTCGTTAATAATTTTAAATGACTTTACCTCGAATATTGTTTAAAAAAAAATTAGAAGAAATTTAAGTTTATTTTTTCATTTCTTTTCATAAATTAGTCGAAAGCTAGAACAGCATCTGCCAATGCTTTTTATTTAAATAACTGAAATTTACATAATGATCTTTTAAAAAGGCTTAGTAAAATTCATTTTTAAAAAACGAAATTATGCTTTTATAAATTACTGAAAGAAAATTGAATTTATCAAAGCTAAGATTGTTATTCACGCTCGTTTTGGAATTTCGATTGGTTATTAACTGCACAAATCCATCTGTGGTACAATTATCAAAATAAATTACACTCGGATTAGTTCGCAATATTTAAATTATTGGTTTTTTGATACTTTCAAAGTATTTTTATTGTGGTTTTCTTATTATTCACTCAAACATTGATTGAAATTGTATAATAGATACGTCAATTTATTGGTTTTTTTATCGAATCACTCATTTCTGCTTAAAAAACCTGAAATCAGTAATATTTCGAAACATCAATAATAAAAAAATTGAATCCTTCAAACTATGTACATTCTCATAGATTTTGTCACTAACGACCCGGGTTTCGCCTTTCGGCATCTTCAGGCGTTAAAGTGCACGGATGAACTTGAACTGACGTTAGTGACAAAATCTGTAAGAATGTACATAGTTTGAACGATTCAAATTTAATATTGTAATTCCACCAAGCACCTTCAGTCGAAATCTTAAATTATTCAATAATAAAGTCAATTTGATAACTTTGCTACTCCACTTGCTGTGTTACAAATTGTCAGTAAACAATTAATTTGCGATGCTCCGTCTGATGATGCTTCTTATAGAAGCAAAATATGTGTCATATATTTTTAAAAAAAGTTGAGTCACGAAGTTATCTAATTTAATTTTATATTTAAAATGAACTTTCACAAAATTGCCGCCGAATCCATCTAAAATCTTTCATGATTTCAACATTATTTGTCTTAATCCTCAAAATGGTTTGTGAAGAAAGCTACTGAGTAATAATCTTTCCTTTCCTATTCTCATTTTTTTTTATCTGTACACTCTAAAAATGACAGTTTCTTATATCCATATTCTTTGGAATATGTTTTGTTGAAAGCATCATTTAGGGTCTTCATAATCCATTTCATGTATTAAATAATACATGAGCTCTCAATTGTTTAAGATTGTACGCTTTTATATATATACTCAAGTCACTTTTGAAAATACATACATATACATACTTGTAGTCATTAAGAAAAGTAGATAAGTGTTTAACCCTTTGCCCTTTAACCTTTTGCGTCACCAAATTTAGCGAGCATGCCCTGTACGCGGCTGCTTTTTTGCGGACTTCGTTATCACGTTTTCGACTTTAAATATAGGTTGTTATATTATTTCAACTAATCAAATATGTTAATTGCCACCCAAAGTCATTTTTCAATAGTAAAATACAATATATTTCTTGTATCTTCGGTTTGATTCAACAATAATCATTCTTCATACAATCGCGGCGAGACGTCGCCATATTGCAAAATACCACCACGTGAAACCGATAACACTGCGCCACCAACATACCATATTCTTATAATATTAAATTCTCGGAACAATATCAATTTCATCCGCACTCGATCGATTATTTACACTATCCAAAATCTTGCATTGGTGACTTATGTTCACGGCGTGTTCCAGAAATAAATTATTTTAGCCTATATTTAATCTTTTTTGACTAATGCCATCTATTGAATTTGGTAAAATATACATTTAGTAATATTTTCAACCAAGTTATACAATTTTAACACAATAGATAGATCTTATATAGGGTTTGAAATTTCCATGACATCTATACGTGTCACGCGTGCTGAGGGCATGTCCGCTAGGACATGCATAGATGTCATACGCGGTGAAAAGGTTAAACTTACATACATTCACTTAAAAATAATTCATTGACATTTTTATATATTCTGAAAATAAATAATATTTTTTCTCTCGTAAATTACCGTTTATATTATTTAAAGTTGTTCACAAAAAAATGTTCACGCAAGTGCTACGCAAAAACAAAAAAAAATAAGCTATTTTTTATTAATGTCGCCAAAATTTCTTTCTCATAAATACAATTTAATATAACAATGCTATCCCTAAATATTTTCGATAAAAACAGCTAACAATATTTATTTTTCTGCAAAGTTTGAATCCACGAGCAATAGCAGTTTTTCAAAATAAAAATAGCATTTTCCATCACCATTAGCTACAAAAGTTTCTTCTTTCCGTGACAATTTATACTCGCCAGTCACCACGTGAATAACAACATTTCAGGCCACCACAACCCGTTAGAAAGTTATCTGTTGGTGCGATAATATGTCAGAAAGTTATCCGGAATATTTGTTTTTAGATTCAGATTCATAATATACGATACCTATCTGATCCATAAATTAAATTATCGTGAATGTTTAAACAAGCTAGCTGCCTTTTGAATGCCAATATTGAAATTAAATTCATATTGTAGACGTGGTCAGTTAAAAGTAATAAAATTATGGAACCTTTTTACGATTCACGGATTATTCATGTTTCACAAAATTAAAGTGCAATAATAATAGCACCTGTCGTGCGCCGTTCCATTAAAATGATGGTTGAGTCAAATATTAACATATTTTATAATAAAAAATTAAACTTGAAAACTTAACAAAATTAAACTTTTTACTCCAATTGTGTTATATTTTTGAAACATGTTTTGCTTCTTTAAAAAGCATCACGTGCTCTGAATCTTTACATAAAAAGTGAAGAATCGAATTGATCAAGTTTAATTAAGTTTCAAAAATGAATTGATTTGAACACAACGAACATATTTCTGTATATTATCATATTACAAACACTTAAATCGTTCAAATTTTATATTCTTCCGTATATATTATCGACTGACATATGTCGGGTCTAATTGCTTTTGTGCCTGTTCTCACGGGTTCGAGTTCCGGTACGAACAGCATTTTTTTCTATCGATTTTTTTGATTCTTATTCATAGGCAATGGGTGTTTGTGATGTCTGAAAAGTTCCCTCCTACCCTTCCAATCTTTCAATAACTGGGTTAAGCGAGAGTGATTAGCTAACCACTAGTCTACTTTTTGCCTTATCCTTGTATGCCTACTACACTATTTGGAAAAGAAAGGTTGACCAACTGACTAACAAACAGTTATTGTAGAAAAATTTATGTTGAGATATCTTCATTAGGAGGCCATATGCTTCACATTAAAAATATATATATATTATCACTAGTGACCTTATTTTCGACATATTCATGCATTCAATCTACAGAGATAATTAAGTTTCGCCAGTTTCATATTATAATAATCAGGACAAGCGTCGCTCATCAAGGAAAGATTTTCGACCACTGAACAAACAATATTGAACAGAACTATAATATATATATACCGATAATCATAAAAAACATAGAAAAAGTTTTTTTTCTGGTATTGAATTATGAAATAAATAAGAGGAATATAAAAAAAATATGCTCAAATACTTACGAACATTAACCTTGAGCATAATAATTGAATTATTAGGTTATCAATAATAAATTTTCCTACAGATACAGAGCGCCGATTAAAGTTTTTAAGGGCTCTCAAAAACACGACGAATTCGTCGCGATTATGAAAAATAACGACAAATAAAAAAATGTGCGTGAAAGTAAAAAATGAGTGCGAGAACGTAAGATCGGGATTGCCATTGTAAATTTAAACACAAGTAAATTGAGAAACACAAATACATTTTTAAAAACGTAATAAATAAATTCTAGGATAGCAATAATCCACTTGGTAAGGAAGGTTGTTATATAAAAATTACACGTTTTCGTAAAATTTTACAGTATTTAAATCAATATTAAGATCGGTTTCGCACATTACACTATCATTGTCAAATGATATCTGTGAGCTCAGATGTCAATTCTTGTGATTAGAAAAGTGTTTTATTTGTTAGCTAGCGAGTACCTGGCATACGTTGCAACTAGGGCATCCAATCCCGGGATTCAAAATAAATCAATCCCGAAATCCCGGGATTGGAAAAAGGCTTCGGGATTGGATACCCTAGTTGCAACGCCACTCAAAGAAAGAATTTGTTTGTGTTTTAATTATGATATGTACAAAAAACGAGCTCGCCATCCGCTTAGGAATGGCTGGACCCACATTCAACGTAATGCGGACTGTCTGGGACACACAGTTGTACTCGATTAAAACCAAATGCCACTTGTTCAACGCTTGCATTCTGCCGGTAATGCTTTACGGTTACGAATCATGGCACCTGGCGAAGACTTAACTAAGAAAAACCGTATACTGAGCTTCGAGAACAGATGCTTGCGTCGGATAATGGGGGTGAGGTGGTTTGATTTTGTGAGGAATTCAGAGATAAGGGATCGTACAAGACAGCGTCCCGTCACGTCAGTGGTTATGGAGAGACGTTGGAACTGGTTTGGTCACGTGCTGCGGATGCCTCCAGAAAGCCTCAATCCTGTCTGCCTCTTCTTTCGACCGGTGGGATTCCGGCGTCCTGGACGTCCTTCGGGTACTATCCATAGGATGTACTCGGCGGAACTGAGGGATGCTGGCATGTCATGAGAGGAAGGAAATCTATTGGCGGGAGACAGGGAAACATGGAGGTGCCGCGTGGCGGCCATATGCTCCACATAAGGAGCGAACATGGCCAAAGAAGAAGAAGAAGAATTATGATTATTAAAATGCTTTAAAATACACATACTCACATTTAACGTATTGAAAGCCCACCGTTGATTTATAAACCTTTGTGGGCGTCCGCAAAACAATTCACCAAAATTTTATCGCAATCGGATGAAAGGTATAGGAACGCATACGGGGCAAACAAACAAATTAATTAATTGGCAGCCCACTGCTGATTTATAAACCTTTGCGGGGAACCGCACAATAACTCACCACAATTTTATCGCAATCGGATGAGAGGTATAAGAACGCATAAGGGACAAACAAAGATTAATTTTTATATCTACATATATAGATAACAATAACCTATCATGCATCGAATATGAACAATTAATTGCATGATATAAAGTATCTTCATATTAATAGCCGATAAAGTAATCACAAATCACAAATATGTTCGCCACACTGTCCTCTTCGCCCAATGATAACTGTTTATTTTGAACAGCACATTTTTCGACCAATGCTTACGGCTTATTTTGAACCGCTCATTTTTGATCCGTCCAATATGAAATTATCATCAATATTCGAAATTCAAACATCCTGCTTAGAACTAAAACATTGTAATAATATTGAGAGAACTTTATTTGAAAGTTTGCATCGCTGCGAAGTTTTTTAAATAATCAAATATACCGATTCGATTTTTTGAAGGTATAATTATAGGGCTGGGCGAAGATTTTTTGGAGCTGATTTGACAGATTTTGATCAGTGTCATTGATTCGATTATTCGAAGGTATAGTTATATTTTGCATCTGGCCTTGAAAATCTTTTTAATTTCTTACATGCATTAGGAATATTCTAATGACGGCATGGACATTTTATATAATTATATTTCGACTTTTATTTTAACATCTTCTACTACGAAAAATGATTGTTAGCAAACTTAAAAATTATTCCAAAAATTAAATAATTTATAATTTAAATACTGTAGGGCTGTCAACATATGCCCCAAAGTCGATTTCTGCTACTACGAAAAATTACTGTTAGCAAACTTCAACATTATTCCAAAAAATAAATAATCTACAAGAAAAATAATAAAAGATTTTTAGTACTTTTTCCACATAAAAAAAATAATACTAAAAATCTTTTATTATTTTTATTATAATGCCTTTCCACCAAGTATTGACAGTAAACACCTTAGAAATAATCTACAATTTAAATACTGCAGGGCTGTCGATATATTCCTCGAGGTTTATTTCTGCTACTACGAAAAATGATTGTTAGCAATCTTAAACATTTCAATTATTCTAAAAATTAAATTATATACAATTTAAATACTGCAGGACAGGGCTGTCGATATATACCCCGAGATATAATTCTTTTACGTTTAGATTTTCTGGCTTATTCAATAAATATGTTTGCAATTTATTTTTCCCGCCAGTAAATTTTTTGACTATTTCAAAATTCAACAAAAACCCCCCCCCCCCGTTGAGGTCAACGGGCTTACAGCTCGTTCTATTAAATATGACAAACGAATAATTGTTTATAGATCTTTTTAAAAATGCATTTTTTAGAAATAATACTGGCTCATATCAGTTTTTTAAATAAAAAAATGGTTGAAAGAAATTCATGAATGTTTATATAAAATAACTTTCTTTCACAAAAGCACGCCTCGAACAATATAATTAGATTAAATCTCACATAACTTCTAAAAAGCTTATGAAGAAAATAAAACAACTTACGCTTTGCGCACGTCCATCAATGCGACCATTTTTCATCATTAAAATGTATCTAGAAACCAAATGAAATTTCGACTTATCCCCTAAAGTAAACGTGTCAAAAGTAATAAGAACACCCATATCAAAATTCTATGCTATACTTTGCTAAAGTCACTTTTCCTGTTATTAAAATAATTGGCCATTTTACCAACGTAAATATGCCATTAGAGCCAATGAATGATAAGAAGGCATATGCAGTGTCCTGTGTCGCATAGGCATATCGTTGACTTGACATAAATAACGTAAGTATCACGTTTAGGGAAAATAGTTTATAAACAACGCTTTCAACAGGCGACGCTGTGTTTATTATTTACATTATTTGTGACGTTTACTAAACTTTTTTTTCGCAATGAATTCAATCAGAAATATATGATTTTTATTTTTATAAACATTTCCTTGAATTAGAGATCGTCTCAACGAAAGTTCTCTTACGAGAACTAGTTTTTTAGTCAGTTACATATATGGTAATGATTATAAGATAGAATAACAGCCTTATAAAAAGAATTTTAAAAAAACTGTTAATTTGTCAGGTTTCAGTTCGTAATCGACGAAACTTAAGTCTACCAAATCGAAAAAATATAGATAAAATCTTAATAAATGTATTTTTTATGATTAGAGTATTACCTACTACGAATAATCTGACATTCAGAGAATTTCAAGCCAATCCACATACAAATAAAATTTAAATGCCAAATATCTCGCAAGAGGGACTTTTGAGTTTCAAACTCTGGAACTAGGGTATCGAATGTATAAATATCAGGGCTGAGGAGTCGGAATCGGAGTCGTGGAGTCGGACTTGTAAAAACTAATTACTTCGAGTGCTTTTAAAAAATGTTGTGTATTCAAATCGCTTGGATCAAAAGTGGCGCCATTGTATGCTACTAAGCTTGAAAATAATGAAAGTTGTGTTTAAGACTAAGGCCGAAGTTGGAGTTATCTTATTTCTCGATGACTCCACAACCCTGAAAAATAAATCCGAAGAAATACTCCGAACGATTTTATTTTATAAATAATAAAATGAAATAATCAAATTGATGTACTTTCGTAACCATTGGGAGTTTATAAATAAGTTGACGTTCAGTGTTTAATATAATATGTTCATAAAACTATTAAACTTAACGAATAAATATTTAAACAAACCTACTGAAAACCTTCAAAAAACTATATTTATACAAAACTACTACTGCTGACTTATTTGATTCCTGAGTAATCGACTGTTAAATAATTTATTGTGCTTATTATTTCTTTTGATAAAAAGACACTGAAAGTAATATTTCAGAGACCTTTGGGAATTATGTAACATAAACTACCACGAAACGCCTCTGAACATCTTTGTTACTTTAATGTAAGAGTAAATTATAAAATATTTATCTTAAAATGAACGTTAAAAATATTAATATTTTCTACGAAAATTAAATTAGACTCTCTTTCCAAGAATTTTATTGTTTACTTTCGCGAGAGATAATAATTAAGAAAAGGAGATTTTTTTTATTGTTCAATTTCAAAATTTTCGGAATTTATTATACTAAAACAATAAACTATAGTGTTTTGAATCCTTATATTAAATTAACAGGTCTGTAAAGTTAATACGCAATTTTGTGCTATAATTTAATATCTATAAAACATCAATTTTTTTTTTCACTTTTAGGTAAATGTTTCAATTTGGTCAGTTTTTTTTATCTTTTACATTTTGTCAAAAACGTAGGCCAGGAATGATTCAAACGAACGTAATCTTATTCCGGGATGTAGCGCAAAGAAGAAGAATTCATTATTGAATTTTTCCGAACCGAATTCAATAGAGAATATTTTATCGAAAATAGTATTTACTTATTTCGGGAGAAAAAAAATAATATATTTTTTCTCAATAGATGATTCTAGCAAATAAATATTTAATTTCAATTGCCAAAAAAATGTTTTCCATAAATTCAGTTTATGATAATATCGAGAAGAAGTTCTATGTAATTGGAACTTTTTTCACGGCTTCCACTTTACATTTTATATTTTGAATAAAGTCATTAATGTAGTTCCACACCGATTTATATATATAACTGTTTCGACAACGTGTCGTCGTGATAATTACGAACGATAGCGCAATGCCAAAAAATTTGACAAAAATATTACAAGTTTTATTGTTATTATAAGTTTTTGCTGAACTTAATACTTTTTTTTTATATATTTTGACCTTATTTTAGTGGAGTTCATCTTATTAAATAACGAAACAAAATATCAGTTTTAGTTATAGGAAGTTGATATTATATGATTGTTTAGATCTTTAAAATGTCTCTTAGATTAAAAGAAAAAACATAATATCATAAAATCAAAGATAATATAATTTAAGATTTCGACTGAAGGTGCTTGGTGGAATTTCAATATTAAATTTGAATCGTTCAAACTATGTACATTCTCACAAATTTTGTCACTAACGACCCGGGTTTCGCCTTTCGGCATCTTCAGGCATTCAAGTGCACGGATGAACTTGAACTGACGCTTAGCAAATGAAAGTTTCGTGTTTATATAAGAAACTTTCATTTGCTAAGCGTTCAAGTAAGTTCAAGTTCATCCGTGCACTTGAATGCCTGAAGATGCCGAAAGGCGAAACCCGTGTCGTTAGTGACAAAATTTGTGAGAATGTACATAGTTTGAACGATTCAAATTCAAAGATAATATATTAGACTTAATGATTCTTTATAATGTATCGGTGACCAATTCTCAGTTCCAAAAGCACTTCTCGTAGAAACACTTCTGTTGAGATAAACTCCATTAGGCGTCCATATGCTCCACATTGGGAGCGGACATGGTAAAAAAATAAAAATATAAATCAAAACTTTATTTATGAATGTTGAACTATTTTTAACATTCAATAATGTTTTCCTCCAAAACATAAATATTTATTTTATTTATAAAACATATAAATTGGTAAGTAAATAATAAAGTACTAGTAATTTTCACTAAAACGAACATGCTAAAACTACCGTATTATAAATAAAAGGTATCTCTGTTTTATGCGTGAAAATTTTTCAAAACATCTTTGCTATCTGACACGGTATCACAAAAATCTGGATTCTAGTGTTTATGGTATTTTTCACAAAATACCGGTAATTTAATGTTACAAAATATATCGGAACGGTTTTTGTAAGAAAGCATTGAATCTTAAATAGCTGATTTTATCAGGTAATAATATCTTATCAATATCGACTGATAAAATGGCTCTTCAAAGTTCATATTTTTATCCAAATAAACACTTTTTTTAATATGTTCAGTAAAGTTTACAATGTAAGTATTTTTTCAAAAATATTTTTTACATGTCGCTTTGAAACAATGATATTGATTTTAAGCCATGTCCGCTCCCAATGTGGAGCATATGGACTCCTAATGGAGTTTATCTCAACAGAAGTGTTTCTACGAGAACTGTTGGTTACTCAGTTGCTCAACCTCTCTTTTTCCAAAGAGAGTAGGGATAGAAGGATAGGGCTAGGACAGGATTAGTGGTAAGCTAATCGCTCTCGATACGCCCCGTTCATAGGATAGGATGGGTGAGAGGGGGGAATTCAAGACATCACATACATCCATGTCTTTGAACAGAAATTCATAAATCGATTGAAAAATCAATTTATAAAAACTGTCCGTACCGGGATTTGAACCCGGGCCCTCCGTAGCCGAAGCCAACAACGTTGACCACTCGACCACACAGGCGGCTGATATTGATTTATTCGTCGAATAATAATTAATTTTCATATTCATTTGTTTTGGGAATGCTTTGGTAATTTTTTTACAGCTTTCGCAATATGCATTATTCATGCTTTAAATTGTTTTTAACATACATACAGGAACATTGTTTATTTATTATTTATATTAAAATTACATCGCGGTTCGGCAACCTCTATGCTTTCGTTATATACAATACACTACTAAATAATAATATAAATGTAATAAATTTTCTCTTTGTTTATATTTTATACCAATCCACTGTGCTAACTAGATTTACACTTAATAAGATACTTTAGAGCACGGGTTCCCAACCAAGGGTTTTCTGGGGAGTCGCCAACTTTTTTCGAATTTGAAATCGAAGATTTCAAATTCCCCGGTGAGCTAAAAAAAAAAGGAATTTCGGAGACAATCCGGGGAAAAAGTATAGCAAATCGAGGATTTCAAATTCTTCGGGGGGGTCGTCCAGCCACATGGCTTTTATAAAAAAGGGTCGCCACCCGAAAAAAGTTGGGAACCTATGCTTTAGAGTTTTAGACGACTTTTTTTTAGTTCATTAAATATTTTTTCCTTTTAATTTAATACTTCTAATTGTATATGTGTTTGTCTTATTTCAATTATTTATAGCGTGACTCTTAGAGCATTGCTATTCTTAAGTGATATGCCAGACAGATTAAGAGTTTTTCATTTACGCTCGTCTCGCTAACAAGTCTTAAGAAAATAACTAACACTCCACTATTCTTTTAAAATCTCATCGAGTTAATTATTTTTCATTAAGGACATTCTTTTTTTCCACGTCGCTTGCATTGGACCAAGAAATGAAGTGTTTGGAGAATGGATAATTAATTATGTTATATGTATCAAAGTCTTTCATAAAACTCAGTTAATTAAATAGGTATAATTCTATTATAACAACGCTCGTGGAATCAATGTAAATATGTCGATGTTTTTTTTTTTTGAATATCAAATTTATGGAGCTTTAAGTACCAGGACGTCAAAGTTATTCTAGTCTCCTTCATCGGTAAAGTTTTTGAAAAATTGTAAATTGTATCCCCTTACCATCGTTTGCAGACGGAAGGGCGTGATCACTACAGAGATAAGAAGTTCACGGGAACTCCATATGCATTATTTTGCAAATCATATTCTATATGTTTCCCCATACTGCATCCGTACATGCACACACACATACGCATACACACATACACTCATACAGTACACAAAAAAGTCAAACAAAGAGAGTCATTTTCGTGATGCTAATTTCGATCTGAAATTGCCAATTTTAGACGACATAAGATCTATGGAGGGTCGTCGAGCAGAACTGCTCTCGGTCTAAAACGATTCTCTGGCAGTGTCTCGTTATAGTTGTGGAGATTAGATATCGTTGGGTTAAAATGTTTTCCTACTTCGCTGTGAAACTTTTGAGATATCTCTCAAACTCAATCGATTATTGAGTTTTTGTATATATATATATATTTATATATATATAATAAATATACATAAATTGTTTCACCTAGTGTAAAATTATGCGTAGAATTCGCTGGGATTTTTTCTCGATTTTAACAAAATTTGATTATTATTAATAAAAACACAATAATCCTTTGTACATCATTCCACTTTATTTAATATGTCAGGACCGGTTTCGCTCATTGCGAGCATTGTCAACTGATAAGAAATATAATTTAACAATGCTATTTATACAAAATTGAAAAGTTATACACAACAATTGGCATTGAAAAGAAATTGCCAATTACATTAAAGTGATTCTAAAATAGCACAAAATTAAAATGTTCAACACATCTAACATATAATTAAAAAGTCATCCCTGGGATGGATTAATAAATTCAGAATGGCGATTGAAAGTAATTACAAACATAATTAAAATTTGGGAAATTTTTGATAAAGTGATAAAATGCTACATTAATAAAGTGAATATGCTTAATGATAGTTTTATGTTTTCCCCGCTTCCAAGTAGTTGGTGTGTTCATAACTTAAACAAAATCGACAGCCAGGAAGATTCTGAAAAACAAATTTTTCAAAGACCATATCAATTCTAATAAAAGAAATCTATATTTATTTTTTTTATTTTTTTAATTTCTAGTATTGACAGTGAACACCCTAAAAGTGAAAATTTGATTATGTTTATCGCTTTTTGTAACTAAACGCCTCAAATGTCAATTTTACTTTCCATTAACGTCAATTGCAAGCAATCTTTTAAATAAGTATTGTAGAATAATTAAAAAAAGTTAATAATAAAATGTCTTCCTACAAAGGATTGGCAATGAATACTTTAAAATTGAAAATTCACTTTTTGTAATTTCATCTTTTCATAACATTGAAGCCTGTCATAAATAAACAAAAACTTGAAATTAAACACTTTTAATTCGCAGTAAAAAAAGCTATCGTGCTTTCAAATAAAGAGAATTTTATTAGTTTTTTAGAAAAATATCACTATTTTTTTCTTTTAAAGGTTTTCTTTCATATTTCACCGAGCGTGATATAATTTTATTAACTTCAAAAAAAAAACTCATTTGTACCAAATAACCCTTGATAAATAACAATCTTTCAAATATTTACGTGAATTTTGTTTTTTACTTGTTTTATATGAAGAAATAAAAACCACTCAACTTTATATATAATTATGTTTGAGAAGCTTAATGTTTACTAAACAAATAGTGGTTACAAAGTAATGAAATATCATCTGTCAACAATTTCGATTTTAAGTGACTTTGTTGAAGTACTTTTGGTTATATTTATTGTTAATTAAAACTTAAGATTTGAGTAAATATTTTTTATATTCATAATAAAATAGCGTATTTATTGTAGGTCATATTGCCTGAGCACGAGCGCTCTACATTTCGAGAAAACTCAAATAACATTTAAGAATTTAGTTGACTTAGTTTTCCAACATTTGTTTTTCTTAAAAATTTTGTCATCATTGACTTTTGCATTAGACATTTTATGGCATGGCATGAGATGAAGATAAAAAAAATATTTAATCTTTTCAAGTCATTGGTTCATTTATACATAGGCTGTTTTTTATATATTTTTTTTAATTAAAAATATACCATAAAAGCGCAAGTTCATCAGAGCTATCAATTTTTATTGGATATTTGTGAAAATACGCCTGGCTGCAGAAAAACCCTATTATATTCAACGTCTGTTGAACAAATAGAAACAAAATTATTCCTCATATTTTTTTCCTGATACAGAGCTGCACAGGATTATTAAGCCTTGAACTTTTATATTTGAAAAAAAAATAGAAAGAGAAAAGAAAATGTGGCTTTCTCAGTCATTTAGTTTAATTAATTATATGAAGTATCTTGTGTATCTGTATTAAAAATCCATCGTGTCGATTAAGTTAAATCTAATCCGCATGGAATCCAAAGAGGAATCAATCATATCCCGTTCCCCATATGATGTTGCAAATGTATCAAATACCTCAAAGTTGACTTTGGTTGAGATCAACAGCTCTGCTCTTTCAGCAGTCATGTTGGAGTCCAGCCCAGAACAAATAGTCAATAAGAATTATATCACATATATATTTTACATCATATATATATTGAACACCTTTTTACGGTATTTTGAATGTTTAAAACCGGTATTACAATATTTAAAAAAACAGCCAAAATCACTCAGACCTATTGTAATCCTTAGATAAATCTTTTATACACGCGAAAAGCATAAAGGAGATCATTTTAAAACATGATAAAGATTGATGATATGATGAGTGGCACAGCAGACAGATTCGATCTACAAATAAATAGAAGTCTGCTCACAATTCACACAAAGAAAATCATTCCACAACAATTCATTGTTAAAAGAAATAGATCACCTTGAAAACGTAGTTTTCACCAAAAGCCTTGAAAAGTGACGAGCAAAAAGATTGGCACTTAGGAGAATTATGGCTATATCAGCACATTTAATTTTCATCTCTAGAGCATAAATATTGAACATTTAAATGTTTTATCATATTGAAAATCTTTTATTGTTCGTCATAATATAAATCAAAATTCACAGCCTTTGTTGAATATTGACATGCTTATGTATCTCTTTCATATATTAATTATAATATACATGAAATAACGGGGTCTTTTGCGTCAAAAGTCAAAACAATGCATCATCTGTTTCAAGATTTATATGGGAGGTGGCTAAGCAAAAAGAGGATGTTGATGCCTATAATGACATATAATCAAATATTTTATTTATGGCGAATGACAAGATACTGTGATTCATAAAGAAATTATAATGTGAAGACAAATCATTTAATGCGGATTATTTAAGGTCTCAATTTTAAGCAAATGATGTTTTGATATCCACATGATTTATAAAAGAAGTTATAAAAACTTGTTAGTGGAAATTTAGTGTGATGCTAACTAAGACAACACTATAACCTTAATTCTTGATCGGAACTAAATCATTTTGAAATAGTCTGCTAACAAATTTTCATTATAAAAACTTTCTGACAGAAACCATTCAAACCATTTAAGTACCTGATAATATGCGATGTCGAATCCATGGTGCAGTGATCAGCGTCGTTGACTTCCGAGACGGATCTCACGGGGCTTAAGTACCAGTACAAACAGCACTTTTTTCAATCAATTTCTCGACAAATGATCTGTGCGTGTGATGTTTGGAAACTCCTTTCCAATCCTAACATAACGCGACACAGACTGGGCGATTAGTTCACCTCTACTCCATCCCCAGGTTTTCTTTCTATCCTTAATATCTTCTTAAACTTTTTTTGAGATACCTTTACTAAGGGGTTATATGATCCACATCGGGAACGGGCATAGATAAAAAATGTATATATTTCGTTAAAGTACCCTGGGAGAAAAAGAAACTTATTGGAAACGATACAGTTTTAAAGCTCAGAAAGAAACTGTTAACCAAACCTTTTCCGACTTTTTTCTTCATGAAAATTTCTATCACATTTTTCAAGAAGATAAATTACAAGTGAAATTTTCGTGACTTGTTTCGTATGACAGTTTGGATGAGAGAGGTTGAAATATTTATAAATTTAAATGATATGTAATCTATATAGTATACAACCATAAAATTGAAAAACCTACAAAATTGTATTATTTGTTAAAATTCTAATCCGATGATACTAAATTATGCAAACGTATTTTCTCGTTTCAAAATCAATACTCATTTAACTACAATATTTGATATTACTTTATTTTCCTTCGTCAATGTAAACAAATGTGTAAATGTATCAAATATATATATTGATTTTACAGCAATTTCAAATACGCTTCATGTACTTCAGAAATAAGATCAATTTTTATGAACGAGAATTAATTAAATGCAATCAAGATCAACTCGAAGGATAACCATAGCAACATCAGTCTCTTAATTATTATTTGTTTTTAATCAAATGATAAAATGAAATAATCGTCATTATTTGCTACTGGATTTGGGCGAGCAATCAAACAATTTTTAAATGAAGCAAGTTTAAAGAATTTTTTGAAATTTAGAGAACCGCTGCTTTAAAGTTGTGGTACTCGGTCAATTCAAAAAGCTTACGGCAAACTGGATTCCAATCAGAAAAAACACATAATCGTCATAGACTTGTATAACAGTTTTATACTGCATTTTTTAAATGATTTTGTATTAATATTATTAATATAAAAAAAAAGGTGGTACTGTGTTTTATATGAATGACTATTTAAAAATACCGCGATGTATTATAAATATATAGACAAACATACACGGGAAAAATCTTGTCAGACATCACAGAACACATTTTGTATTATTGATATTTCATCAACTTCATTAAATGTATTTTTTTTACATTTACAAATATAAACACTGATGTAAAAACTCTAGGAATGTAAATAAATACATATTATAATAAATTGAATATACATTTATTTTTCCAATGAAAACAAAATAGAAATCGTTACAACTGAATTATTGGTTTAATATTTGAGTATTTTGATCATTTTCAATACAATGTTTTTCTTAAAATTGAGTAGGTACTTTATCGACGGCAAAATTCTTGGAATTGGAATGATTTGGATAAAGAAGCGTTGGTGTATTTTCAATACTTGAAATTTGTTGTAGTATTATTATAAATTTATTGATATAAGTCTATAATAAATATTAATTATATTTAAACAAACCATTTCATTATTCATTACGTTATAGCAAAATATATTATGGAATCAGGAATAAAGATCACCAATTTGGAACTTGTCGCCCAACATCCCTAGACAGGTTTTCAACACGATAACAGCTCATATGTAGCTAATACTCAAGTTGAAAAGGATGAGAGAAATAAACCTGAATTACATTTACGTTATAGAAAAGTAATCTGAAACAAAACTCAAATCCAAAGAGATCAAATTTTCGAACTAAATAATTTCATTCTGCATCTCAGATGTCAGTTTCTCTTGGTACCAATTCAAAGCTGATTAACGTGATAATAATATTATCTGTTTCCTTTCAGCCGTTTCCATCTGCTTTCTCTCAAATCAACTCAGTGTCTTTGTACTCACGATAGATCAGCGGCTTTTCAGGGCAACGGTCCAATAAAGAGATAAACGGAGTTCAGGCCACCAGCGGTATCCGTAGCATATTTTCTAGTAAGGTCACTCTTTAATTTAAGTTTTTAAAAGGAACTATTTTGTCTACTACTCTTGTGCATCTGAATAACTGAAAAATCACTATTAACCTAATATTTGGAAATTTCTTGGGGGGAAATGCGTAAACCCGGAATCCTGGGATTTCGGAATTGAGAAATTTTTAGCAAAATCCGTAAATTCTTAGGATTTTGAATTCGGAAATTCTTGGAGAAGCTAAAAAAAACGAGTCACGCTGAAAAATTGGGCAAATGAAATCGTATTGACTATGTGCATTTTTTTATTTGAAGCAATTGTTTTTTACGAATTTGTTTGACACCCATCTATAAGATTTTGATTGGAGATAAGAGACATGGGGATTTTTGTTGTGAGTTGAAGTGGAGCGTGGCACAAATAAGGTTAGGAAACACTGATCTAAGGGAAACAAAAACACCTATTTATATTCTCTTTGACTTTGAAAAACTCAATGAAAAACTGATTTGAGTAAGCAGATAGAATGATTTGAAAAACCAAACACATGATAGATCGGTCCAATAGAACTTTAGATATTATGGTAACATAAAGAAGGTAATAAGAATAAAATACAGGGTAGCATTTTACCACTGCTTGAAGCGTTCGTTGACTCGGATGTTATACTATTAAATATAATATGAATCTTACAATCAGAAAATAGAAGATAATACATTTTGTCTTTGTCACAATATGCGATATCGAATATCGTATGATATGCGATATCCTTTCAATAAAATCATTTTTTAGTATGTGTATCGTTTTGTATACTTGAAATATATAGTATTGCTTACCAAATAAACACGTATGTTAATTCTATCATAGTATCAACTATTAATTATTTATATTCCATACTTTATATCGTATTAATGTCGATAAATTGGTTCGCTATTAGTGAATTATTATTGTATTTATGAGACGTAAATATTAATAATGTAAATACAAGAAAATATAATGATCTTCAAGTTTCCTAAGAGAACTTAATACTTGAGAGTAGTTAAATATGTTTTGGTAACAGCAATATTTATCTATTTAAATTAGTTCAAGTTTTATAAAGATAAAATGATTTCATTGGTTTAAAAAAAATACATTCATAGCTCACTTATATGATTGTACTAATCACAATAACTTTGTTAAGTTTTTAAATGTTTATTTTCAATGTGTTTGGTGGTAGCTCTATGGTAGTTTATTTTTAATAAATATTTAAATTTGATAATTGTATAATATGGCACTCTAAATAAAATTTGATGTGGCACCTCAAGATACAAACATGCCATATCTTAATTCTCCAAAATATAAATGTTATGTAGCCTAAATAGTTGAATTTAATACTTCCTTGAAGATTGAGAAAAATCTTTTCCATTACGAAAAATTACGAAAGCTCCTTAAGTACGTCCTGTGCTTCCGATTACTACAAAGAAAACCATTTTACGTTTTAAAGAAAATTTTACGAAAAAAAACATTATGTATCTTGCGAAAGTTTTTTCTTATTGAAAAATCAAACGAGGGATTTGTTGGTGAATACCAAAACTCCCCCTTACACAAAACACTGAAATAATCATATATAATAATTATACTTGCCAACCCCACTGAAACAACATAATTAGACCCATTAAATAGCATCATAATAACCATAATTATAAGCAGAGCTGAAGTGGATGATATACGACGGTATAACAGCATATACCTTCTGTTATACTTGTAGAAAGAGTGTGTACCCTCTGGTTAAATCAAAAATATCTATAGTCAGACAAAAAATAAAATGCATTTCGGTAAAAAATATTGCAAACACATAATATTGGGTTGCTAAGTAATTTCGTTTTTTCCCAACGGAGGACTTAATTGTATTTTTTCACAGCCAACTTCAAACTTAAGCCGCATAATCATTATATATTTTGACAGCTGCTATATCAAGGATTGCTTGTGAAAAAGTTCGATTGATTATAAGCAGCAGATTTTGGTTGGTACCCTTTCAAATATGGAAAGTGAAAATCAGTATTTTCGGTATATTTTACTTTTTTACTATAGAAAAGGTAAAAATGCTGTTCAAGCAAGAAAAAAATTATCCGATGTGTATGATGTGTACATGATAGATGTCTCGTTTGGGCTTCTGAGCAAGTAGCCAGCATTTGAGTGCCAATTTTTCAAATTATATCGGACATCTGTCTCATAATTTTCATTTTTCAGCAAATTTTACGACTACGTCACTAGTTGTAAGTATGAATATTTTAAAGTTTTTTTCTACCAAATCGTCGGTTATATGGCGCAGTGGTTAGCGTTGTTGGCTTCCGTGCCAAATCTCGTGGGTTCAAGCCCTAGTACGAACAGCTTTTTTTCTATAGATTTATCGATTTGTGTTCGAAGGCATGGGTGTTTGTGATGTCGAAAAAATCCTTTCCGCCCTTCCGAAAATAGTCCTGTTCTTACCTTATTCTTATATTTCTACTACTCTTTTTGAAAAAAGAGACTTTGAACGACTGAGTAACAAACTTTTGTAGAGATACCTTCATTAAGAGGCTATATGCTCCACATTGTGAACAGAGATGGATTTTTAAAAAAACTTACTCACATTATTAAATATGGATATTTTTATGGCCATTTAAACGTAAGATGGTCTACGAGAACTGGTTGTAATACACTCGCTGAACCTTACATTTTAAAGAAGGTAGAATAAGTAGTTTATATAAGGATACGACTAGAAAAGAGTTATTAGTTTTCTTATTGCTCTTTCCTTCTCTATATTCGTTTTTCATGAAATAATATGAAATATGTGTGAAAAAATTAACGATTGGTAAAAAAAATAATTTTTTAGGTAGATTATAAATGTGCGAAATATGAATTGAAATTAAACGATTACCCATATACAATATATACCTTCCGAAGTCATAACTTCGTACATCGATTAAAAAATCAATATATGAAAAAAACTCCTTCTAGGATTCGAATTTTTTTCCCCACAGCCAAATATAATGGAACGAACCATTGCTCTACACCTTACACGAGTAAATAAAGCGTCTTAACATTGAGGTACCTCTTAAATAAAAAATGAATTTCTCAACTCCACAAAATAGCAGTTTTCATAAAATATGTAAATTTTATTTGACTTATTATATTATTTCACATAAAATAAATATTTCTTCTAAGCTTCCTTTATCTGTGTGTTTATTTATTTGAACAAAGTCTGTTTGAAGACTTCATTGGAATTGAAAAAAATATTTTTATATGTATAACATATTATATGACATCAATGTAGCATGAATTATTATATGATCGCGTTACAAAAGGTCTCAAAAGGGCTTTTTTATGTCTATATCACATTAAATTTTGTTACAGTAACGTTAATTTAAAACATTGTAAACAAGAGTGCTGTTTACTTCTCAAAACGAGGTCACAGAAGAACGTTAAAGAATTTCAAATATAAACAGAAACATAAATTTGTTGTTTTATTGTTTTAAGATATAATTAATATTAAAAACCGTTTCCGTAAAAATCTTTTTTAATTATTTGAGCCACGAATTTTGATCATTAATTTTTTCCAATTACAACATTTTGTTTTACAAATTTTAACTTTTTTTAGCTTTTAAAATGTGCAATTTTAGCGTCTACAGTGCATATCGTATTTTTATTAGATATGAATTTAAAAAAACGGAGATCAAAAAATCGATTGAAAAAATGCTGTTTGTTTTGAAGTTCGAACCCGTGAGGTCCAGCATAGAATCCAACGACGTTGACCACTGTGCCATGGACCCGACAGGTTATCGGTGTTACATCTCTCACCCATCCTATCCTATGAACGGGGCGTATCGAGAGCGATTAGCTTACCACTAATCCTGTCCTAGCCCTATCCTTCTATCCCTACCCTCTTTGTAAAAAGAGAGGTTGAGCAACTGAGTTACAAACAGTTCTCGTAGAAAACACTTCAGTTGAGATAAACTCCATTAGGAGTCCATATGCTCCACATTGGGAGCGGACATGGTTTAAAAAAAAAAAAAAAAAGTGTGTCTATAAATGATTAATGAACTTCTGTGGTGTTTAACATAGTATTATAAACCATACACATATTTCATTTCAAAGAAACTCGTAAATTATATATTTATGGGAAAAATACAGCAGAAAAGTCATTGGACTATATTATATAAAGTTATTTTGATTTAAATGAACACATCCTTACCCACATCGGTCCTGCTACAAACATACCTTTGTTGTGAATATAGTATACATTCATGTGCCTTCTATATTATCATATTATACAAAGACGACATATTGGAATGCTTCAAACACATTACTATCATCTATTTTTCTTTGGGCGCCACAAATAAAATAATATTATATATTCAAGCTGCAACGACAATACGACAAGATGCGTTCCCATCTGAAATTTTCAATCACTTTGCTGACGCCTTGAATATGGTTTGCAATACCAGTATTAACGAAACTGTTTTCCCGGTTTAAGACTGTTTCTTCAATACCAAAATACCGGTTAAGAAATGCAAAGTATCATTATTTCTGTATATAAAGTATCTTCTTCTTTAACCATATTTACTCCAGTTTCATGTCAAAGCAGAATATGATTAAAACAAAACATGTTCTGAACATATATTTGTAAATCAATAAAAAAATATAATAATAAATTCAATCACTGCATGTTGAAACTATTATAAAATTAATAAGTTTATATTAACTCATTAACCGGTTTCTAGATTATTTTAATTATTAATTATAATTATTATTTTATTAATAATTTTAATTATTATTTTAATTATTAATAATTAAAGTGTTAAATACCCGTCGTTAACAAATTACTAATAAGAAATATAATTTAACATATACATGTAATTATTTTTGTAATTACCATTAGCCAGTACTTTAACTTTATTACTCTTTGATGATTTTTGCATTACATGTAAGAGGTGTTAAACATTTTAATATGTGTAATTAGAGTCACTTCTACTGTAATTTGTAAATTCTTTTCAATGTCAATTGTTGTTTACACCTTTTCATTTAAATTTGTTTTTGTATAAATAGTTCTGTTAAATTATATTTATTTTCAGTTGACAATGATTGCCATGAGCGAAACCGGTCTTGACCTTTGTAAATGTGGAAATAAAGTTCAAAATAATATTGTGTTTAGTTTTTCGTAATACCGGGAATGAATATGGAATACCGAAATACCGGTATTGATATATTCGTCCATTTTTGCAATCCCTAGCAATGAATGAAATTGAAGCTGTCTAGTTTTTGTTGGGAAGTTTGTGCGGAAACCTACATAAACGGCGCCCGCGCTCAACTGTGGGATATTTATATTTCATTTCCCAACGTCTCTTAGACTAGACTTTATAGGAGAGGTCTTCAAACTGCAGGGGGTAAAACCGACCAGTGATCACTGATTTTATGTTTGTTTGTGTTTTTATTTTTTAAGTCTATGTCCACTTCTAATGTGGAGCATATGACTACTTAATGGCGGTTTCTCAACAGATTTTTTCTACGAGAACCGGGGCTATAACACAAAACGTACTATTTCAAAAAAATGAGCGATATTAAGTTAGGTATGCAATTCAAACCTAAGTAATCGACGGTTCTTAATAGTTTTAATATAAAATGTCTGAAACACTGTCGTTTTCAAATTGGAAATCATATTTTTATCCAAATGTTATTCGTTATAGTATTTGACTCTACCGAAATGTTCGAGTTTTGGAAATAGTTTTGTTTTGCATTATAGCCCCAAAATTTGTTGACCTTTTTTAACAGAGAATTGGTAGAGCTAAGACTAGTGTTAAGCTAATAGCTTTCACTATGCTTCGTTACTTTAGGATTTGAAGGGTGGGACAAACATCCATGCATTTAGACAGAAATCAATAAATCGATCGAAAGAACATGCTTTTCGTTCTGGGGTTTGAACCCGTGAAATCCGTCACGGAAGCCAATGACGTCAACTACTATGCTACGGACACGATTTAAGTTACTAAAAAAAACACAATCACTCGATGCGTTTGATTTTTTAGATTGGTATGGATTCGACAACTGGCAAAGTCAATATCAATGTGTATTGTTTGTTTAAATATAAAATTGTCACTTTGACCAGGGTGTTGGTAATCTCTTCTCTTCGACTTGATCTCGTGTGATTTTTCTTTCTCATGCGATTTAAACATTGAAAAATATTTGGTACAATGTCAATTATTAGGTGTACAAAAATTGAGATTTATGTAACTTGTACTTCAAAATTATTGAAACGATTATAAAAAAAACTGAAGATACTTATATTTAAACACTAATCTCGTAATAATAAATCTAATAATAAAGATAAAATACATTACTTAAATAAATCCGGGGTTTATAGATTGCAATGCTCTTGTTGTACAAAGTTTTATATCGGCAAAACAGAAAGGACACTGAACATCCGAGTTTTAGAACATATGGCAGCCTTTAGATTGAAAAAAGACACGTCTACTTTTGCTAATCACTTAATTTCGGAAGGACACGTGTTCAATCAGGAACAAGGGATAAAAATGTTACACCCAAATACGGACAGTCATAAGCTCTTTTTCCAAGAAATTTTAGAAATCAACAAAGCACAGCTGCAAAGTCTTCCGATTTTAAATGAAATACTAAACTTTCCCACATCTCCACTTCTATACCCTGTATAATCATAAAATCATATATTCATAAAACCTTTGCCGACAAACAAATAATATAATTCTTGAAACTACTTACTACTCAAATCTGTTGGCATTCCCATGAGCTCATCCTTTTCGCCAGAAATGGCTTTGGACTCAGTGATGCATTTATATCTTATATAAACACGAAACTTTCATTTACTAAACGTCAGTTCAAGTTCATCCGTGCACTTGAATGCCTGAAGATGCCGAAAGGCGAAACCCGGGTCGTTAGTGACAAAATCTGTGAGAATGTACATAGTTTAAACGATTCAAATTTAATATTGAAATTCCACCAAGCACCTTCAGTCGAAATCTTAAATCGTATAATTCGTTTAAAAAAAGTATACATGTATTCATCAAACAAAGAAAAAAGGTCATGAGTAAATTTTTGTTTATTTTTTGTTTCAACTAAGTTTCTTTATGTTGTTCGGTGTACTGGGTCCTTAGCCGCCAAACTTTGTGAAAATGAACTTTGGAGGTCTCTGCCTCGCGTCACTTTTATTTTGTATATAAACTTAAATGTCACCTCCAGGTTGTGAGGGTTTATAATCCTAATAGTTTCTTACAAAACAACCAAGCCTACACAATGAATAAAAAAAAATGTTTTTCTTATATTGAAGTATAAAATTAAAACTGATTACATGATCATTGTATTTCACTGGTTAAGTATTTTTTGTGACACGTAAGAAACATCTTCAAACTGATATTTTCATATTAAGTAAAGCTGAAAAAAAATGTCATTTTTTGATGCTACAAAATAATATTTAAAAAAAAACCATTCAATATTATTCCGTGAAATAATTTCTGTTATTAGGTATGATTTTCCTCCACAAAATAGGTCGTTTTTTAATACCTTTTTCGTAAAATTCTGGCAGTTTATTATTAAAATATGAATCCAGGTGATTTTTTTGGTAAAACAGAAAGAAATGTCATTTTTTTGGTGCGTCACTAATCAATTTGCCACCGGTTTCTATTAAATATCAGGTCGTGGTTGGTATCATTGTAAAGGTCCATCAGTATTTTTTCGTTATGATATATTCTTTAATTTTTTTACTGTCAAAGAAAAATGCAGAAGCCAGAGGAGACTGAAGAGATACATTTGCGGTATTTTATGTTTTTTGCTTGATCAAGGATTATAAGGATCAAGGATAAGAGGGCTGGATTTGGAACATCTGCAACACCCACCATATTCACCTGGTATGATAACTTCAGATTATCACTTATTTAAGTTGGTGAAACATTCACTTTGTGATAAAAAAAAAATCAAAACATTGAATAGGTAAAAAAATCACCTGGATTCATATTTTAATAATAAACCGCCAGAATTTTACGAAAGAGGTATTAAAAAACTGCATATTTTGTGGACAAAGATCGTACCTAATAACAGAAATTATTTAACGGAATAATATTGAATGGTTTGTTTTTGTAGCATTAAAAAAAATGACATTTCTTTCGGCTTTACCTAATTTATTTTAATTGTAGAATAAGCAATGATCTTAAAATTATTTTATATATATAAGAAATTGGAAGTAGAAAAATGGAATTTAAACTTAACTAGGCACGAAGAGAGGTAACATATCGAGGGCTTAAAGTCAAACAACACTATCTACAAAAGTACAAATTTTCAAGAGAGCCAAAAAACTGATTTTTATTATTTCTTAACTTTACAAACTAGATGCTAATCAAAAACTATTTTATATATTTTTTGTGGACTGTATGTTTTATATTGCTTATGGTGATGCTAAAATTTTTAGGTTATAACATAAAAAACATTTTAAAAAAGACAGTTTTATATAGTTTACTTTAAACTTCACTGGTGATTTAAAAAGAAACTAGAAAAGATTGACAAAAAATTTGTTTGACTACCATGTAGCCGAGAATGAAAAATAAAGTAATCAACCAAAAAACGAAAAGCACTTTTTTGTAGATAACTTTGTTTGACTTTAAGCCTTCGATGTAATTAATACAAACAAAAAATAATTCTCACTATGTAGTAGTCTTTGGAATGTTAATTTAATATAGTGACAATTACCATAAATTTACAACTAATCTCAAAACATGTGGAAAATAATATTTATTAAATTTCATTAGTTTAACAAAATACTTTTTACTAATTTTTACTTATTTCATTTAACTTGAAACATATTAATAAAAAATAAAAGCTTGTTTTCTGTAATTCATTTTTGTTCAAAAACAAAAAGAATAGTGAAAAAAGTCTCTAAAGAGGAGAATATTTAAAAAAAATAATTGGTATCATCTACTGATGGACTATATTCAAATTTGGTTAATGTAATTTTTATTAAAACATATTAAACAATTGTAATTTTTTTCTCAGTGTGTTAGTTTTTTTGCTCCTTATTGTTGCAATTTTACACATCTACATAGTTAGATATGATTTTACGTACATTGTAATTGTCAATAACAACTTAATAACTTAACAAGTTAATCACTTAACTTAACTGAATTAAAGAATAACACATTTCGAACAATCACAACAAAATATTTTGAGAAGTAAGTACACCAAAAAATAATTACAAAAAAGGAAAAAAGCATATGATTTTCAACCTGAACGATCACTACACCCTTTGACGTCATTTCACAAGCTTTTAGCTCTCTCTAGAGAGGTGTTTGAAATATCCCAAGTTCAACCGTAAGCTTTTTGTGGGTTGGAGGTTTTGCAAAGTCAATAACATTTTATTGTGAAAACACCTTTCATACAACTTGCTTATCTTATTTTTCTGATTTGAACGGACGCAATACTCTAACAAACTACAAAAAATAGTAAAAATGCAATACTGTTTTTTAGATCGAATAAATAAATTTAGCTTTGTATTGTGTTTTAAATGTTATGATAAATGCATTTTTATCTGAATTTATTATAAGTTGAATAATAAATACATGAAAAATATTAAACTATTAGTAGTAATTTTTTTCCAAACTATGTATAGTCTACAACGATACATGAGGCTCCTTTTTAACAGCGAAGAAATTCTTGGCATTTCTCAAGCAATTTACAAGCATCTTCTTCCCAGTTTAATCATCGTAACCAGATCCCAAACAACGTGTGTACTGTTTGCTGCACAAAGACAATGTTCGTAGACAAAGTCAGGTAATTTACTGAAAGAAAAGACAGGTACTATAAATTAATTTTCCCAAGAAAACGCTACGCACTCGGAACGTTTGGCTGAAAATGAAACTAACTTACTTATCATTCAAGCTTCTTTCTCAAATGATTCTGAATTTTCAATCATTCTTTAGTTATAAACAGGGGTGCAACGTCGTTTAAAAATAAGAAGACTCCAAAGATTTTTTTTAACAATTTCATTTTAACATATATACGTATATATATGTATTCCATCAGATCATCTCTAGTCAGCCAAGCATGCACTTTGGACTATTTTGTTTGAATACACATAATTAAATATATTTTTCATTTTTTTTTTCCAACTACCCAGCCTGGTTATAAGTTATTGTCAAACGTGCCGGGGCTGCTGAATAATTCATAAAAAAACAAATCTACTATTCATGTTTACAAATAAATTGTATCCAAAATATTAATAAACGTTTATTCTAAGGATTTTTCTGTTTATATTTCAAATGAAATACTGATAAAATAATTTTACATATATGACATAAAAAATTGAAGAAGTGTTAACGTTTTCCAGTTATTTCTGTTAGAATATTGATTTAGTTTTCATCATATCCTTTCCCAATTAGAAGCAAAATACAAAACATTCTACTTTCGCGCAATTCGCTATGTCGCACATTTTTATAAAATCGTTATTTTTAGATTTTTTGGCGATAATGCAAAAATGTTTTGTTTTGGCAAGTAACGGCTGGTTTGCCAAATTTAAAACGAGGTATTATTATTTTTATAATATTAAATTCATTGGAGAATTGGCTGATGCGGATAGAGTTGCTGGAAAAGACTTTATTTCCTCATTGTCCAAAATTATTGAAGATGGAAAATATGCCCCATGTCAAATATTCAATGCAGATGAGACTTGTTTATTTTGTAAGAAAATGATTAATTTTACATTCTTATCAAATGAAAAATCAATTGCCCCTGGGCACAAGCCTTTTATAAACCGATTGATATTGCTTCTTGGTGAAAATTTAGCTGGTGATTTAAAATTGATGCTAGTTTATCAAGCAGAAAATTCTAGAACATTGAAAGGGAAAGATAAATACAACTAACTCTTGACAAGTTTATTTTGATAAATAAAATTTTTAATGGACCATTTTTGGTGTTTTTTTATATCCCTCTACTTTCGAACATTCAACATTCGCACACGTTTTCAGGAACCAATTGTGTGCGAAAGTGGTGGTCCGCCTGTACTCATAATGATACCTCACCAAAATCAGAGGATTATGACATAACGAAAACATGACAGATATCAATACTTTTGTAAATAAGTATATATTTTTGTAGAAAAAACAATGTTTATTCGGTGTTTAGTGCTGTAACTACAAACATTTATATAGTTAGCTACAGGACATTAATGTCATTCGTTATTAATTCTTCGCTTTTATAATAATCAGTTATCGTTCAACTGTACTCTGAGATGTAGTGAAGAATGAAGAACGATGTGTAATTTTATCGTGTGTAACTTGCAGAAATTATTAAAGTCATCCATTCGCAATACGTGTCACTTACACTTTTCACTATTGAAATATCCTTGTGAAAATTCATCTCTTGTTATAAGACACTCGATCTCTTTCAAGGATCATTACAACAAAGTTGTCACATTTCCCTTCATATTATTAGACTCTTTGTGACGTTTCCGGCAAATTTACTCGCTCGAGACTTTTTGTCGAGTTACAATTATTAAATCATTGCCATTTTCTTTTCAAATCTAATACATAAAAATGAATGTTTTTTATTCGTACCTTATGCGTTGCCACACCGCTCATCCGATTGCAATAAAACTTTAACAAACTTTTTGCTTGCACTCCCGAAAAGATGATAGGCATAGTCAAATTAGCTTACAGTAGATCTTATATATAAAAATCAATGTTTGTATGTCTGACGTAAAGTTCATTTTGACAGCGTATGCTTACACTTGCGCGAAGGTTAAAGCACAATTAACTTAAAGTAGGTGGCACGTGTGTCGTACCATAGACAATCGGCAGTAAACATTAAACATCAAACAGACAGGAAAATAAAACATACACTTCAATAACACACAAATAAAACAAAAAAAATCTTTCTTTGAGTGGCGTTGCAACGCTTGCCGAGAACCTGCTAGTATTTTTTTATTAAAAAATCAATAACAAAACATAAATATATTAAAAATATATACTTTATTGTGTAGTATAGGCGAAATGAATTCCTAAACATTTTCACGAATATTGAATGTACGGTAGTAGACGATGTAAAAGACAGCATCAAAAATAATTATATTTACATTAGTGCTCTATAATTATCAACATTCAATTTATCAACTTTTCATTGGCTTAAATTCCTTCAAAGAATTACATTTTCAAAAACTTCTTTTCTTTTGTTCTTAAAGAACTCAATTAGTCAAGTCTTTCATCACATTATCGACCAAAGTCTAAATTTTAGAAATGACGAAATCGCGAATTGTACTTAAGTAGAATGAACCAATGCAGAGGGCCGCCTGTATAATACAACTCAAATTATTTTAATTAATTTCATAATTGGTTAAGTCTCTTAAAGTACTATTTTGAATTATGTGGGTACTAAAGCTTACTCAACACTTAGTAAAATGATTTGAATGAGAAACGTGTCGTCACAGGGTCCTCTATTTCGTGGGTTCGCTTTGTTCACGAAACCTTGCCAAACAGGACGAAATCAATGACAATATATATTTTGCACATACTGTCTGCTTTCATATCGACTGTGGAATGGAGACGTAAAGGTAAGATGAAAGGGACGTAAACCACAGTTTTTTCAAAACAGGTTTTTTTCGATGATCACAATGTATCAAACTTGATACACGTTCTATCGAAAGGATGCAAGCTGCAAATGCCAAATTCGTATCTAAATTTAGCTTTTAAGTTTGAAAAAGATGATCTTGTAAAAAAATTTAAATCAAGTAAAAAGACTGAAATGAAGATTTTTTCTATACAATTTCTTTAATTTATATTAGATTATGTCAATTAAACACCAGTTTAGAAGTCTCTGTGCACTTCAAGGCTGTTTATAATTCGTAATTTGCATATGGCCCAAAATCATCAAAACACGTTTTTTGCGCCTCCTGTAAAATTTGACATGTGTGGGTTACGTCCTTTTTCCTTTCCACAGTCGATATATAATATATCAGGGCTGTCCAATTCCAGGTAACCCGAAGGTCGCATTTCCGAAGGAGTAAGTAAGTACTTATAAAAATACGAGACGTAAAAGTCATAGGGCTCAATATTTTTTATTCAAGAATTATACAAGGTAAATAATTTAATTTATTTTTATGACAATTCTGCGATAACAAATTTCTAGACGCCTTTCTGACGGCCTCTCAAAGATCAATGAAAAAAGTATATTTTGTAACACTAGACAAGAACCAATCATAAAAGGTAATATAATATTTAAGATTTCGCTTATATTATATTAACTGTGGAAAGGAAAAAGGACGTAACCCACACTTTTTTCAAAACGGCTTTTTTCAATGATCACAATGTATACAACTTCATACACGTTTTCTCAAAATTATGTTAGCTGAAAATGCCGAATAAATATCTTAATTTAACAATTATGTCTGAAAAAAATACGTCTAAAGTCTGCCTACGAAAATTGCAA
Source organism: Himalopsyche tibetana (assembly GCA_030503985.1). Lineage (NCBI taxonomy): Eukaryota > Metazoa > Arthropoda > Insecta > Trichoptera > Rhyacophilidae > Himalopsyche > Himalopsyche tibetana. Next base: position 2,294,014 of record JAPJYX010000009.1, on the reverse strand, counting down.
TCACGAAGACTTAAAAAAAGTGTTTTTTTAAAAGTCAATCAAATTAATATTAGGTAAAGTTAATTAAAAACCAGTTTATCAACTTTCGTGCACTTCAAGATTATGTATATTTCATAATTTGCCTATAGCTCAAAATCATCAAATCACGTTTTTGTATCTCCTATAAAATTTGTTATGTGTGAGCCCTTTTTCCTTTCCACAGTTGATATATTTTTCTATGTATTTCATGTACAAAAGTGTAGTATTTTAGCTTGTTGACCTCGTTTTTGATAGCTCTGCATCTAAATAATATTCTTTTGTATAGTGCTCCGTTATAAATTATTATAATTATAACAAATTATAGATTATTGTCACTTAAGAGTAACTCCAATAATCACAAACATTCTTTGTAATATTATCACGGCTAGGAAGCTTTCGTATCTTATAGGAAAACAGTAATACGGTCAATGCACCTCCACGGTGTAAACCGTGTAACATAAAAACCTCTTCTCAGAAAGTCAGCAGTGCGTGTCGAAGAAATTTCTTAAAGACAAAAAATCTTTTACTTTTCAAATACTAAAATACTTTTTCTCTTTTTATCTCGGTCCGCCGGATGATTGAGGCGAAAAATCATGGACTAGAAGACCTCTTCACAAATTTAAAAAATAATTCAATGAAACACGTCCGCCCGAGTAGTCAAAGAATATCTTGAAAGAAAATTTAAAAAAAAAGTTCCGTGAAACGAAAATATAATTTTATATTCTAACAAACTAATCAAGAAATCTAGTTCGAAGAGTTTCAAAGTGAATTGTATGAAACCTATGATAATTGAATTCTCAAAGGATCGAACAGACTAATGATAGTTAGTTCAACATCCTTGAAGAATCTGACTTGATAAAATATGGTTTTAATTATCGAATGTATAGATGAAATCCTAATGTTGTTCAACAAAAAAATCTGAGAAAGTAAAAATGTGAATTCCAATGAATCCTTTACCAATTGTAATTAATTTTTATTTTTTAACATAATGCCTTTTCACTATCTATTGACAGTGATTTACATAATAGAAAATTTTGAGTTTGGTTGATATTTCAATATGAAATTTGAACGATTCAAATTAGTAATTCACCGTATAATATTATTTGATTTGTTTCTTAAGACTTATATTTTTTTTTATTTCTTTGATTGTTTCAAAATTAAAGAAGTTTGAGAAACAGATAAAAGATGATTGTTTATTTGGCAATTTCTTTGAGAATTTTACGCGGCTTCTAGAATAGATTTGAACGATTTAAAATTTAATATTGAAATTTCACCAAGCACCTTCAGTCGAAATTTTAAATTATAGAATAGATTTGTTATTCTATCAATTATTGTTTGTAATTACTGTCAGAAATACAGAACACGAGAATCCTCGTCTCACATTTACCAAACAATATGAAAACATCCTTAGGTTACAAAAGGATTTAACATTAACAAGGATTTAACGTTTTTCGTAGAATAACATTACATATTACGTACTTAGTTCGTTGTTATAAATACTTAATTAATTACTATTTCAAAGCACTACCCCAACACATAAGCATAAGGTAATAATATTAACAGCAAAATTAAATTCAATGAACTCTTGAAATATTCTCAGAAATTAGAATATACAATTATATCAAACACCGTTTTTAACAGCGTTATTAGTGTACAATATCGTGTATTATTCAAAGCTTGTTGCCCAATAAACTAAATGTATTATTGAATAAAGGAATATTATTCGTTGTTTACACATTGGATAAATCTATCGATGGCCTTCTTAAATAAAACGATAAGCCAAAAATTTTATGTCAAAATTGTTTTTCTCTCTATATGCAAAATAACGAAGACTAAACATTATTCTCACACTTTCATATATACATATCGACTGTGGAAAGGGAAAAAAACGTTACCCTTGGTTTTCTCAAAACAGGTTTTTTTTCGATAATCACAATTTATCAAAGTTGATACACATTCTATCAAAAGGATGCAAGCTGTAAATGCCAAATCAGTATATAAATTTAGATTTTATGTTTGAAAAAGATGGCTCTTATTAATCTAACGATACGATATGAGTATCAAGCCGTCTCTACTTGGCTACGTACCTTTCGATTTAAACTGGCTAGGTTTGAAGAGAAGGAATTGGATATCGATATAGGTATATTGTTGGAATAAGTTGTCATAGATAACTTAACATAGCATAGAGATAGATGTTGAATATACATAAAAATTACAAGTGATAATTGAAACCAAGAAAAAAGACTGAAAAAAGGTTTTTCTGGGAAATTTCTTTAATAAATATAAGATTATGTCAATTAAAAACCAGTTTAGAAGTCTCCGTGCACTTCAAGGTTGTGTATAATTAATTCATAATTTACATATGGCCCAAAATCATCAAAACACGTTTTTTGCGCCTCCTGTAAAATTTGATATGTGTGAGTTACGTCCTTTTTCCTTTCCACAGTCGACATATAACATGAAATTTCGGTTTTGTCAATGTTACAATAAACTTTAATTAAATTGAGATAAATGACTAAAATAATGATTCAAATAATAATGATCACTCTTCTACAACTCAGTTTAAATGCGTCAAAACTTTGGTCAGCCATATATATCTCAAAACTACCAAATTCTAATTGTAGCACTGTGGATCTGAGCCATCGATATTTCAAAGCTTTTTTTATTATTTCATTGAATTACTTAATATTTAAATCATTTTTGTTTGATTTGATCTAGAAATTGTGTAGTCTCAATCTATGTACGACTTATTTTTTGCCATATATTCAAATGAAAATCGTCGTGAACTACGCCGTAATGTTGCAGAAGTAAGAGTGTTTTCGTTTCATTTATCTTCTAATAGCCTCGGGGTTGATAGCGTCGATAGCAACCGCGTTCCTGTGATGTTTTCATGTTGTCGTTCCACCTCATTGCTGCAACCCTTTAACTGTTACACTTCCAGACATTATTTCAAGTGTTGTGAAAATAAGTAAACCACACCCTATAATTCTAGTGAGCTCAATATTCATGGAACTCAAATCAATACATACATATTTTCAGAACACGTTTTTAGTTAGGTGAATTTATAATTTTTTTCTATTTATTATATAAAATACAAGTACACACCGAATCTTTGAAAATTATGCTTTCTATTTTGCGCGCTACAATTGTGACGGACACAATTCATTTAATATAATAAATACAAACAAAATTCAACCTGTAGTCCGTTTCGTGAACATTTTTTTGAATCCGCACGTGGATATTTTCATAAATAATTCACGGATTCCATCCTTTGGCGCTGTTACCAAATAAGACAAAGTCGTTCACTACTCAACTTTTTAAGTGACGATAGTGTGTTCGTTATTAAATCATGTATTTATTTTCCATTACCATAGTTTACGTAACTGTCGCCTGCTGTGGCCTAGTTGGTCAGAGCTTACTCTACCGATCACGCAGGTCTGGGTTCGATTCCTGGTAAAATCACAGTGAATTTTAGAATTATTCAATTCAAAGTTGTGGTCGAAGACTGGGTGTTTGTGATGTCAATTCACATTATTTCCTCTCGTTCTATCTTTCTGATCCTTTAATAACTGGGCGAACCAATAGCGATTAGTTAACCACTAGTCCTGTTTAAGCCTTATCCTTCTTTCCCTAATACTCACTTTGAAAAAAGTGAGGTTGAGCGACTGAGTAACAAGCAGTTCTCGTAGAAAAAACTTCTGTTGAGATACCTTTATTAGGAAGCCATATGCTCCACACTGAGAGCGGACATGGATAAAAACAAAATGTATGTTTAAAATAATTTATAGCATGAATCATGCATATTATGAAAGCTGTAAAAAATATTGACAAGGTATTCCCAAAACAAATCAATCAATAACATTGTTTCAAAGAGTAATATAAAAAAATACTTACTAACATTATAAACATTACTGAGCATATTTAAAAAGTGACAGTTCTCGTAGAAAAACTTCTGTTGAGATACCTCTATTAGGAAGCCATACGCTCCACGTTGGGAGCGGACATGGATAAAAAAATGTATACGTAATAAGTGTACATCTTAAATTGTAGAACCGTCTCATATGATCATGGATGAAGGCTTACATGATACAATATCAATTCCTATCGTAATAATTGAAAAGTAAAATAGTCAACGTGTCCGTTTTGCGCTGGATCAAATACAAATCACACCGGTGATTGCGCAATCTCTATTTTGTCAACAAGACGTGGCCAAGTATTATCTTACGCGGCTTTGATATCGACAGCGTCGATGAGAGGCAGTGGGATAACGCCCACGACCCATCTATCCGCCACGGAATTGCTACGAACGTCAACGGATGTGGACGACCCTCCACTTAATCCACCACTGTAAGTACCACCGAGTGTTTACACAGATAAATTGAGAGCTTTTGAAACAAAGTTTTTTGCCCTTATTTGGATTTTAGAGTTAATTTATTCTATATATATGGGGAAAATCATTATTTTTAATTTAGAACAATTGTATGCTACTCTCCATTTTTTAAATTTATTTATATTCTAAAATTATTCTTGAAAATAGTTAGTATTATGTTATGGATATATTTTTACTGAAACACTATTCAATTTTGGTTCATTTTTATTCCATACATAATTTACACTTTAAAATAAATCACTTAATCTTATTAATCTAATGATACGATATGAGTATCAAGCCGTCTCTACTTGGCTACGGACCTTTCGATTTAAACTCTCGATTTGAACTGGCTAGGTTTGGAGAGAAGGAATTGGATATCGATATAGGTATATTGTTAGAATAAGTTGTCATAGATAACTTAACATAGCATAGAGGTAGATGTTGAATATACATAACAATTACATGTGAAAATTGAAACCAAGAAAAAAGACTGAAAAAAGGTTTTTCCTGGGCAATTTTTTAATTAATATTAGAATATCTCAATTAAACACCAAGGTTGTGTATATTTCATAATTTGCATATGGCCCAAAATCATCAAGACACGTTTTTTGTGCCTCCTGTAAAATTTGCTATGTGTATGTTACGTCATTTTTCCTTTCCACAGTCGATATCCTACTTGAAAATGTATTATAACATTTTGTGCTGATCGGATAAATTTCAAAGTAATTAATTTTACTTTGGTACTAAGTTACATGCAATAATAATTTTACAGCGCACTAATTATTTCCGTAAATAATTAATGTTTTTAACTCTGTTGTCGAAGAATTTTTGACTGTTCGATAACTTGTATTGAATATTATTTTCATCAAAATACAAATATTATAAACCGCGATGGAAAATTGCCTTTCTACAGAAGTTATAACGCGTTCGTTGACAAGTCTCTTTGAAGTATTGGCTTTCCTGTCCATATTTTACGAATATTTGCTTTTTGTGTCTGAATTAGATATTATTATACACATTTTATTATTAAATACATATTTATTATATAACAACTGTAACCAGCGGTGGATTAAGCGCACGAGAAGCCCAAGGCGCAATAAAATTTTAATGCGCTGATTTTCGGATAAGATAATAGCGTCAAAAAATTCCATGTAAAATTATAAAAATGTATTAAAATTTGAACAAAAAGTATGTTGGTCATATAATATAATCTATTTCGAGCTACTGTCTGTACCCTTATCTGTAATGTTGTATATCAGATTGATTCATGTGTCGCACAATCTGTTTCTGTTGTTATTTTAACAATTTGCAAAAGAAACAACGTTCAAAACGACGTAACAAAACCAATGACAAATGAAAAATAATCATGCAATATGAGTCGTCGCTTTAAATAATAATCTCTTCCAGGAAATAAACAAAAAGCATTATCCATAATAATTAAAGCCATTTTTCCAAAAACTGGTCAGTCCAGTTCGTGGAATGAGTTATGAATGCCATCTGTTAGTCAATTGAGTAAGCTACAGAACTATGTATATATTTTAAATTTACAAAAACTGAGCATTGTAAAAACTCCCATTATGGCGGTGCACACTTTTATTTATTTATATTTCTTCTGCAAAAACAAGACAAAAACAAAATTGGTAAATTCAAGGCAGACACAACTCCCAATATTATTTTTTTATAGCTTCTGGTGGGTTTCACACATTTATCTAGTATCAACATAATAATAGAAAATTTAAATTAACTTTGATTATTCCACGTGTCACAGTTAGTAACACAATACGTGGAATAATCAAAGTTAATTTAAATTTTCTATTAAAATGAACTTCCACAAAGTTACCGCCGAAACCATCGAAAGTATTAGTATCAACATATTTACTCATAGTCTCAAGAAATACCATTTTTTTAAATCCTACAGTGATTATTTCTTTCTCTATCTACAGTTTTAAATATTTCCTATAAAATTTTATTTCGATGACTTATCCCGATTTTTGTAATAAAAGCTTCCATTGATTATCTTTAAAATAAGATTTTTATTTTTTTTATCCATGTCCGCTCCCAATGTGGAGCATATGACTTCATAATGGAGGTATCTAAATAGAAGTTTTTTTCTACTAGATCTGTTTGTTACTCAGTCGATCAACCTCACTTTTTTATAGTGTGTAGTAGGGAAAGCAGGATAAGGCTAGAACAGTACTAGTGGTTGACTAATCGCTATTGCTACAACCAGTTATTAAAGGATCAGAAGGATGGGAGGAGAGGAAATAATGTGTATTGACACCACAAACACTCAGTCTTCGATCACAACTTTGAATTGAATTATTTTTAAATTCACTGTGATCTTAGCGGGAATTGAGCTCAGACCTGCGTGGTCGGCAGAGCAAGCTTTAACCAACTGGGCCACAGCAGGTGACCGATATTATTACTCTGATACAAATAAATATTATTTAAATATACATCATCTCATACGCTTTATATAAAATAAATATCTTATTTATTACAACTTACTATGCTTTATTCACCAGAATGCTTTGTGAACACCTCGGGGCTCATGAAATATGTCTATGACATACAATTTCCATACGAGTTTTCATTTTCACCAGCTACTAGAAGGAAGTATAAACTTACTTAGAACCCTCTCTATATGCTTTTACTTGTGTATTATTTTTGAAAACAGAAAACGGCTTGTAAAAACAGAAAACCATTTTCCCGAAAAACTTCCGTGATTGTATCTGAAGTTTGTTAAATATTTCAATCGTGTCAGAAATACGACTATAAATTATTGTCTGATCGAAATTTCGCAATTTCAAAACGCTTGAGTTTTTAAAAAATGTCACGAAAGCATTGAGATACCGATGGAAATTTTGTTTTTATTTTTAGTATTCAATATACTTTCAAGTGTTTGGTGCCACCATTCTGCGACCCGTCAGTTGGAAAACCTAGTGTCTATAGACCCTACCGTAGAGACAATAAAAGCCACGTTATCAAAAGATAAAAGCAAACTCGGTTTAATGGAGTTTATTTATTCAACCAGAACTCTAAATTCGCTAAAAAGAGACTGTACGCTACCTCTCCACTTTGTTTAATACAAGAACCATCCAATTTCTTTTTTATCAACAATATTACACTCCAATTAAACCTATTTATTAGGATACGGTACTCGTGGTAGATATCCACACGTTGGACTGATAGCAGACAGCTTTCACAAAATCAAGACAATTACTTTTCAATACAAACACTTGCAAACTACGAACAATCTTTCAATTATGTAATGTATCGTAAAAGACATCATCGTCTTAATCAACTGAACAATGAATTTATGAAACTGTTTGTACTGGGATTAGAATCCAGAAACTCCACGACCGACGCCAAAGGCGTAGACCGCTAAAGGCACGGCTTTACAAAAAATAGTGACATTGATGTTTTCAAATATCATATACAGTCGTATTTCTCCTGTGTTGAAACAAAACATTTCAAACACTTTATACAATAACAGAGAGCCTACGAGTTTTTTTAATACATTTTACACATTCAGTTAGAAATTTGAATTAAACTCATTACAAGTATACATTTATTCGTATTCGTTTGATTTAGCAAAGTCTCAGCCTACATGTTTTACAATATAACACATAATTTAATATTATTAAATTGTATATTAATGCTTCCTGTTTATATTTTAGTATATAATGTATTATATCTTCGCCGATTTACCTTATATATGGAGATTGTAACAATCATGGAACACTTCAAAGCTCTGTGTCGCCTATTACCATTTCACTCAATCAAGTGATTGGAATTGAATACCAGCTGCTATCTTTTAATATTTTCTCTACTTCATTTCCGTATATTTGCTGTTTTTTACCAGATACGTTACCTCGTCATTTCCGGTCCTCGCCGAGCAGTGCATTAAATAATTCGAAATGTTCAATAAACGTTGTAATCAGATTAATGCACTGAATTATGTATGCATGCGTTTCGTTCGAAAAGATTAAGAAGCCCAGGAATATACGATGAAAAAACAGTCTGTCTGGTGAAAATAGCTTATCTTTTCTTTGGGATAATTTCCACTTACCAATGTTGCCGATTGAAACATTGTTCACCGCTACTTGAAGTAACTATTTAATCGACTGGCTAAATTCAAGAATCACTTGAGATCAATTTACTCAACGAAAACAATCTTCGACGCGTTACGTGTCTTATTTCGATAATGTTTTGTGCCTTTTCTAATTTTAAAGTATTTTTTACTTACATTATTTTTTTACATTAAGTGATGCCGTGAGGTACTTCCACACTTAATTTAAATGTAAATCAAAGAAGAAAGGTTCTATCAACTTATGTTACAATGACAGTCATAACCTTTGATGTGAAAATCTAAGAACATAGAACAGTATTAGAATAGTAATAACAATAAAATTCTCACAAAACCCAAAACGCAACTCATCTCAGTCATATTATATTTTTTTTCAAAATTCTACAAATCCAGCACACATTCAAAAAACTTTATGGGGTAAGACTGGAATACTTTACAGGTCACCAAATGAGTCACACGTCATACTCAGTGGCGGATTAAGCACATGGGAGGCCCCAGTCGCCATAAAATTTGGAGGCCCTGTTTTTCGTGTAACATAAAAACGTCAGAAAAGTTCATGTAAAATAATAAAAAAAGCATTAAACTCTGAACAAAAATTACATACGTTGTGTTTTATAAGCTATTATTGAGGCCCCTTATATCCAGACGACCTAGACATTCACTTAGACTTAGGGGATAATTCGTCACTGGTTATATACTATTAATAATTTGTGTTCAAAGAATTTTCTTTTTCTTGTAAACCATTTCATTTTATCCTACCATGAGAAATAAAGCACCACTGTTTATCCTTTTTAATATCTTACACACTATCTACAGCAGTAGTTTCCAACCTTTATGTTACTGCGCCTCCCTTTGAAGAAAACATATGTTCGCGCCTTCCCATCCTTCATTTCTTGTAGTAATAAAAACACGTTTTAATGGGTGAATACATATTTTGGACTGTTAACGCCTAAATATTACATTTTGATAACATTTTTTTAACAAAGAAATTGTGGGGTCTAGAGCAGTGGTGGAGAATTTACGACCCGCAGATGCTTGCTTAAGTACGAATGTATTTCGTACTTAAGCAAGCATTTGCAAAGTAGTTGTCTGAGGATGCTTCTGAAAGAGGCGAAACACGTATCCCATTTTGTTACACAATACGTGGAATAATCAAAGTTATTTTATTTTATATCCAAATAACTATTTGTTTTTATCTTTTAATTTAAGTTTTTCAGCAAGTACATATTTTTAACGACTTTTTTAAACGAATATATAATTATGCATTTTTTATTTTCATTTTTTACTAGAGTTGTTGATTTAATTCTAAAATATCTGGTCACTTTTAGTAATAGGGTATATACACAAGACACAGAACACGTTAGATATCATGGCCTAAATTGAGGTCAAGAAATCCTTAAAACATGGGATACAAGAAAACTCTTGTTCTATAATTTATATATTATCTTGTTCTGTCAAGATGATTCATATTTCAAGTAAGTATGTATTAACATAATACCACATTTAAGTTTTTGCAAAATAATATTCTATACGTACTTGTAATATAAATGTATTATATATAATATGACAAGCTATTTTTTGGTAAATAATTAGTTATAGCCTTTATATCTAGCACTATGTATTGAGTATGTAAAAAATTGAGTTCCTCTTTTTGCTGGGCCCTATATGTACATTCCATGACTATGCTATAAAATGGCTACGCTTTTATATTTTTTTTTGCTTAGAGCGCTTGTTTAAGGATATCACAAAAAATAAAAATATGCAAAAAATACTCCAAATTTTATTTTTCCTAGTGCGTTGGTGAGTTTATGGGTTGGTACTTTTTTGTTTTTTTTTCAATTAGTAATTCAATTAAAATATTTAAAATAGAAATGTTGCATTAGAACTTGTATTATTAAATATAAGCTTTATTCAGACCAGTAGCTCTATTAATTTTCACTCAAAATACACCAATGAATTAACGTATAATTTTCTTAATATCCATCAAAATGTTTTGTTTCTTCGAATCGAAATTTATAATCATTACATTCTTCGAAAATGTTTTGTTTCGCCAGGCTCAAATTTTAAAAATCATCTGTCACGTACTGGCAGCACCATCTCCGTATGACTGTCAATTGTCAAAACTATACTAACCTGAAAATGTTTACCCCGCAAAGTTCCTACGATATCAATAACTTTACTTAAACACTGCATAAGGGAGTAAATAAAACCAATAAATCGCGATGTTTGGGTCAGACATTGCCGAATATCAACTTAACTCAGCAATCGTACAATGTTGTGGCGGGGTCGCCGTTGTGTACACAGCGTCCCACAAACCATCTAACCAGACAGTGGCAATAAAGAGATTTTATTTGGATAGAGCTCGAGAAAATGCTAACCACATACAGGTAAAACAAGGTTTGAAAAATAGTCTTAAGATAATGAATAGTATTCTCAATGAAGTGGCTTGTAAAATTCGATGGCTCGTATTATCTCGTCCTCGTCTGACATTAATATTGACGTCAGATAGGTTCGAATATGATAACCTTTTTACATCAACAACAAAGCATAAAAACAATCAAATCGTCTAAAATTTAGCTTGTAGTAATTTTAATTTAATTTTTAGCATTTTGGGATGCCATAAAAAATTCTATTATGAAATCTGTTACATATTCTGACCAAAACAAAACATTGGTCTTAATGACATTTTTTGTAAGTATTTAGTTTTTCCCGCTTAAGTAAACATTGTCCATTATTAAACCTAAAATTTACCATTAATACGTATATACGATTCTATAGATTTATAAACAACAATCGACAATAACCCATATTTTACCTAAAATCAGTGTACACTTTCAACATGAAGAGCTCATATGCTGATACTATGATAGCAATCTTTAGAACCACAATATAGATAACACTTTTATTGCTGGATTGCCAACTTAGCTGAACCCCTACACCAGGCGTGGGGAACCTGCGGCCTTCTGGCCAATTCTGTAATTCTGTAAATGTATGTAAATTTGTAAATTCCCGACATATTCTGACTATAAATTCCTGTTTCCGGCCAAAGATTCCATAGTCAACGTTTACTGCGGCCGTATGTCGAATCAGAAAAATATATACGGCATTTAGAGAAGAAAAGGTTCCCCACCCCTGCCCTAGGCTATACTATAGTTTTATAGCACCAATCTGCTGGCGCATTCTTTGATGTGCCATTTAAAAGAAAATCATTAATAATCTGATGCATAATGTCATCAACTCTCTTAAAAAATATGGTTTGAAAAATTAGGTGCTGTAAGGTTTAAAGACTTCTTCAACCCCTATGGGAACTACAACGACTGTAACGCAGCCTAGTTTTTCATTATAATGCTAGTATTGATTTATATAATAAATACATAATATTTATTTTATCTAGGCTGAAATTAGATCGCCATACAATAAAAAAAAATATATATGTCACACAAATTCTCGAGAGAAAAATCTTTATATTAGCCCTAAAACATCAATGATATCTGACGTTGGATGTTTTATTTATTAAAAGTCTCGAGCCTTAAATCATTATTGCTTTGTCATCATTTGATGTTTGTTTAAATCTCTGGATTAAAATATTCAGGTCACAGATGTTTTATTTATGTGCAAGCAGATAATTAATATTGCTCTTATTTTTCAGCAAGAAATTTTGACTACTCGCCAACTGCAGCATCCAAATATACTCCCATACTTCAGTACGTTTGTCAATGGCCTAGATCTTTATATTGTCTCTCCGCTGATGACTTACGGCTCTTGTCGAGACTTAATCAACAAATACTTTAATGAAGGACTTCCAGAGCTGGCGAGCTGTATAATACTTAGAGATACTTTACAAGGATTAGATTACATACATAAGAAAGGATACATTCACAGGTATCGATCATTAACATTAGTTATTTGAAAAAACATTCTTGGTAATACATCACCACCTTATTACTTTTTTTTTTTTTTAAACCATGTCCGCTCCCAATGTAGAGCATATGGACTCCTAATGGAGTTTATCTCAACAGAAGTGTTTCTATGAGAACTGCTTGTTACTCAGTTGCTTAACCTCTCTTTTTCCAAAGAAAGTAGGGATAGAAGGATAGGGCTAAGACAGGATTAGTGGTAAGCTAATCGCTCTCGATACGCCTCGTTCATAGGATAGGATGGGTGAGAGGGGTAATTCAAGACATCACATACATCCATGCCTATGAACAGAAATTCATAAATCGATCGAAAAATCAATTTATAAAACTGTCTGTACCGGGATTTGAACCCGGGCCCTCCGTAGCCGAAGCCAACAACGTTGACCACTCGACCACACAGGCGGCTATTACTATAACTAAGTAACTTGATTTTACATATTTTTGATATAGCTATTGAATACAAAACAACATTTTGTTCTATACAATTCAATTGGACATTATTTAATTGTTTCCGATCAGACAAATCACAATTTTTCACTCTTATTTTCTACAATAATAATTGTACCTAAATTTATAATGGTTAAATTTCATGTTTACAACAATGTCCGAATGTTATCTAGCTGTGGTAATGAGGTAGCAAAATAAAATTATTATTATTAGCAGGAAACTAATTAGAATAATAACATGAGAATATTTAGTGTCCCTGAAACCATTGATTTTTTCAGTTTATCACAGTTTTCATTGAATTGTTAAAATATCTCAGTTCATCGTCATTAAACTTATTTCGATTTTTGCATGTCATTTTTGAATGGTGAAATATTTACAGATTACTACATGCATACAAACTATCAGATTTATTTTTAAATTTAATTTGATTGTTTGAATCCAACTATGACCACACAAATTAAACATAATGTGAAGAACTCAGTTTTATTATGTTGAATATTAAAATCATTTTCATTTGCATACTAGCACATTGACATAACATTGTGTAATTTCAGGGGCATACGTGCAAGTCATATATTGGTGTGTTCGTCAGGGAACGTTTGTCTGAGCGGCTTGAGTAGCGCCGAGTCTCTGTTGTTACAGGGTAAAAGAAAGAAATCTCTCCACTGTCTTCCGCCATCATCTCAGCAAAGTAATGCATCGCTCATATGGCTCAGCCCTGAACTACTGGAACAAGTAAGTAAAATATGAAGGACATGACATGTCTCTTCATATCTTAATATTTGTTGTTTCCACAATGCTTGCAATTGATGTATCAAGATATCATTTAACATGCTTAAAATTATTGCATCAAGTTCAACCTTAATATTGCACATGTGCTCTTTTAAAGTACTGTATTAGCCTGAATATAACGGTTTCTCAAAAACTGTTTTAGTTTTTAAAGATTAAATATTATCAATGATGATTATATTATAAATATCAATCAGAAATATCTAATGGCTCAGAAGTAGATTTAATTAAAGTAAACATTAAAATTAAAAATTGTGCCCAACAAAGTGTAAAAATTATAAAATTGGAAAAATATTTAGTGATTTGTAATTTATTTATTATTTTTTTTAATTTCCTACTTTGAGATTATCAAGCTTATTCTGACGTAATGCCACCATGAGTCCGCAAATAATGTTGTAATAAAATTTTCAATGTGATTTCTTATTTTAGAATCTGAGAGGATATGATGAGAAATCGGACGTTTATTCCATTGGTATGGTAGCCTGTGAGTTGGCTAATGGTGCGATACCATTTTCGGATATACCCACGACACTCATGCTGACTGAAAAGGTTAGAGGAAATACGCCTCAACTATTGGACTGCACAACGTTTCCCCATACCAACTTCCAGGAATTAGAAATTCACGGTAAATAATTTAACCAAATACTAAACTATCTCCAGGTATGGTATCAAGTTTCAGGTGAGATTCCGGCTTCCCAGATGACCTTCACGCACTATTCTAAAAGAATGCTGGTATATCATGAGAGGAAATAAAGCGATTGAGATACTGTGTAGTCGCCGTGTGCTGCACAGCGAGAGCAGATATTGTCAAAAAAGTTTCCATGTTGCAAAATGTAGTTTTAGGTTCCTATACCCTCTGATATTTAATTTAATTAAAATTGATTGATTGACGAAGACTCAGAAAAACCGTATACTAAGCTTCGAGAACAGATGCTTGCGTCGGATAATGGGGGTGAGGTGGTTTGATTTTGTGAGGTGGTTTGATTTTGTGAGGAATTCAGAGACAAGGGAGCGTACAAGACAGCGTCCCGTCATGTCGGTGGTTATGGAGAGACGTTGGAACTGGCTGGGTCACGTGCTGCGGATGCCTCTGGAAAGCCTCAATCCTGCCTGCCTCTTATTTCGACCGGTGGGATTCCGGCGTCCCGGACATCCGTCGGGTACTATCCATAGGATGTACTCGGCGGAACTGAGGGATGCTGGCATGTCATGGGAGGAAGCAAAGCTATTGGCAGGAGACAGGGAAACATGGAGGTGCTGCGTGGCGGCCATATGCTCCACATAGGGAGCGAACATGGCCAAAGAAGAAGAAAATTTATTAATCCATCCCCTATCCTTCGATATATCCATCAAATATAACTAAGAACACGTGCACAACTTCACTAACAAATGATGACCATTGGAACGTTATTTAACTGTAAATCCTAATAGACTACCATAAACCCACCTCAATACTAATATTGTTGCCTGCTGTGGCCTAGTCGGTTAGTGCTTGCTCTATCGACCAGGTGGGTCTGGGTTCGATTCCCGGTAAGGTCAGGTTTTTGCAAAACTGTTACAATAATTGGTCCTACTAAGCTATTTCCAGACAGAATTGATATCCAAGAATCTCATTGAGCATGTCACCTCATTGTCAATTTTGTTACATGCTAACTTCTGCCAGTACGGTGCTCCATTCAAAGAGTTGAAATGAAATATGATCAATATTTTTACTTTTCTTTGTAGATTCTGGTGTGGGAGACAGTGTTGCAAGCAGTAGTGCATTACAAATGCGGCACGTATACGCCACTAGAACATTGACTGAAACATTCCATCACTTAACGGAGCTATGCCTTCAAAGGTATTGTTCAAATTGCAATGCCTGTTAAAGTGTTGGAGACCTCACGTCAAAGAGGAATAAGCACAGAAACCGAGAAGAATTTGTGCTGTCTGAATTACAACATACTTATGCCATTGATAAATTAATACCGACTACAAAATAATACATAATTGAATTAATTGTCGGGTCCTAGTCGGGTTGATGGCTTCCGTCCGGGATCTTACGGGTTCGAGTCCCAGCACGAACAGCATTTTTTCGATTTCTGTTCGAGGCATGGGTGTTTGTGTTGTTGAAAAATTCTCTCCCACCCTTCCGATCCCTCAATAACCGGGCGCAGTGAGAGCAATTAATTAACCATTAGTCCTGTCCTAGCCTTATCCTTCTATCTCTAATACTCTCTAAAAGAGACGTTGAGCAACTGAGTAAAAAACAGTTCTCATAGAAAAAGTTCTGTTGAGATACCTCCATAAGGAGGCCATATACTCCACATTGAGAGCGGTCATGAATAAATAATACATAGAAATAAATGTGTTTTAATCGTTTGAATACCGCGAAAATAAATCATTAATATGTCCTAGAGAGCTGCGTGTTTTTGAGGGAAATAATTTTGCCTAATTTACACACGAATTTGATATTTTAAAAACCTATATTGACTCAGTATAGATGGCACTACACATATTCATGAAAATATTGCTTATATTCCATTGGAATATCAAGTATTTGATTTTTTAAATTTCTTGGACACCCGTGTCCGTTTGGGATCCAGGCAGTTATCTTTTACTGTAAATTCAATTGATCAACATTTTACCTCACAATATTTACAATGAAAGCCTGCTCTGCATCAAAGCTAGTAATCAATGATTTAAGCATTTTTTTTATGCAAGAATTCTAACCCGTTTACCAGGGACTCGGCGTGACGACTCGGCAATAATATAATATGTTACTGGTGTTTTTATTTTAAATATATATATTTTTAAAATATTAATCTCTTCGGCAAGAAAACTTGTCGTGTGGATGCTAATAGATTTCTTTCCATTTTTAGGGAACCCACATTGAGACCAACGTCTGCCCAATTACTTTTACACGCTTTTTTCAAACAAATTCATAAGAGCGATTCCTTGGCAGAGCTTCTACATGCTGCTCAGCCCATCGAGGAAAGGACAGGTCATCTGAATATCTTACATACATTATGAATTCCCTCTTTTACTTATAGCTCCTATAAACAGAGACTATTTCAATTTTCGATTTTTTTCTCTTATTTATTATCGAATCAAAGATTTGTAAATTATTGAAATACATTTTATTTTCAGATAATTTGCCAGCAGTATTATTAGAAGAAAAACTGTCAGAGATGGACATTGAAAATTCATGCGAGTGGGATTTTTGAAGGAAAATGTTATAAAATGTGATATATTATAGTTAGTTTCCATATACATACATACATTATCATGGTGTTTGAAGAATTTCGTATGAATGATCTATAAATATCATTTATTACTTATAAATCATATTGTGTAACAAAATATATTTGAGACAGAAAATCATTTGTTGTTTTTTTACCATTACTTAATCATTATAATTTTGACACACTTTCCTCTAAAATATATTCCCACTAAGATTGAATTGTAGTGTAATTTAGCATCCCACCAGTTGTAAGAAAAGGCAAGCAGTACTGAATTTCTTTGGAGGTACATATCCTTTTATATGAGGGGCCTAGTATCAAAACTCACATTCTCCATAAATCAAGTCCTAAAAAAATCACAAAGTACCACTGATGCACAATTTTTCGTAATTATCATAAAAGTTATAAAAAACTGAATGAATATTTATCGAAAGTGAAAAGCAGCACTTTCTTAAGATGCAAAATATACTATTACACCATAAAAATTATTAATCGCTGATTGGTTCTTCCTAACCATATGATCATATTTTTCATTTGAAAATGTGAACTTAGATTCAGATAATGATTTTTGGCAGTGGTTTTGACAGTGTTAAAGTAAATTTAATACCTAACTATTTTTTGATACATGTAGTAATGTACTTAAAATATGTTGGCATACTTACCTCAAAAATAGATATGAGTTGATACCAGGATCTCTTAATATATCCCAGACAGTCATAATGTCCTTCTACAATTATTAATGTAACAGGGAGCAGCCCGGTATGTTACCTGACCTCCGAATTCCTTGCAATGTCAAACTATGTTACCCAATATTCTTAACAAATAATAAATTATCAATGCGCAATAACATACAGTCCTAATCAGGTGTCGTGATTCGTCGCCACAAATCAGCACTGGTAAAAAGCAAGAGTTGAACAGATTGACTTAAATTTGAGCTGAATGAGCAAAATGCTCTCAGGCTCAGGGAATTCAGTATATGAGGGCAAGTTCATTTGAATATGCCAGATGACAGTACAAGCTAATGTTTGATATTCCGATCTGCTTCCTTCACAATTTTAGTTATTATTTGATATATTTTATAAAAATCATGCTGGGCAAATGGTCAAGATCGTCCTCTTTGGTTCAGGTGTCCACAGGTTTGAATATAAGTACAGACACTATCATAAAATGATTTTCAAACAATTTATGTATCTGTTTTTAATGGCATGAATGTCTATGAAGCCTACTTTCTCTAATACGGTGTAAAATTTAAAATTCAATTTGATTATTATCTACTTTTATTGAAATCAGAAAGAAAAGTCATTCTTTAAATATGTCAAGTATATGCAATTTAAAGCAGGAAATAATAGTTGTTACTCCAAATATATTATTAATAAAAACAAAATATTCATTTGTACTTTATTACACTTTATTCAAAAGGTCAGGACCGGTTTCGCTCATTTCGAGCATTTTCAACTGATAAGATATATGTATAAACAGTGCTATTTATACAAAAATACATTGAAATGAAAAGGTGTAAGCAACAATTGACATTGAAAAGAATTTACAAATAACAGTATAAGTGATTCTATAATTACACAAAATTAAAATGTTTAACACCTCTAACATATAATTAAAAAATCATCAAAGATTAATATCATCCGATTTCACTTTGTAATGTTTGATAATATTGTATTTTTCTGATTTGACAAAGAACATTACATAAATAAATTTTACAAAAAAACATCATTCTTGAACATTTTCAATTGAATTTTGATGATTTTATATTGAATAAGAATATTAGAAAATATCTACCCTATTTAAAAACCACAGGATTATTATATTTTATAATAATATTGATCATAATGTAAGTATTTTTTATTGCATAAAATTTTTCATTATATTTTCAAATTAAACTTCACTGCTTTATCTGCAGTTTTTTATCGGTAGTTTGCAGTCCGTCCGCTAGAGGCAGAAGGTAGCACATAAAATTGTCAAAAATATTCGAATATTAGTGACGTCAAAAATTCTGACAGCGCCCAAGTTTACATGTGAAAATGGTAATTATCATGCATTTATCAAAAATGTTTATAGTTTATCATCATTAAAACGTAAGCAAACCATCATTAATACAAAATTAATTTCCTTTGTTACAGGCGAGCTATTCAGAAGACCAGTTGGCCGGTGAGTATTGCGAAATCATGTTTTTTGTACAAATTCCCTTGCACCGCCTAACGTCGAAACAAATTTCAACGGACGTATGAATGGATTGTTTACTTTTATGAAAAGTATTTTATTAACTTCACCAAAATTGATAACATGTAATCTCATAATGAATTGGGCTCATATTCTTCTTTTTATTATTTCACTGTGCTTGAAAAATAATTTCTTTGTAGCTTTTCTTACACTTCGATGACGCATGTGTAACGTTATCTTCCCATGAGTCAGAGTTCGGTTTGCGTTAGCCTGCAATCCAAATACCCCACATTCCATATATGGACGTATTTTGAAAGCAATATGTATACATTGCGAACTCGAATGACCATGTACATCAACTGGATGTATTTTTTCGATGTCAGCTAAGTGATCGACCAACTGTCGAGTCTTCCACTCTTGCTTACGACAGTGACAAATTTCGCTGCAGTTACTCAAGTGCAATTCGTCGAATTAGACGTCTAATTTTCTTATCATTGTGCGTACGGAATGTACATGTACGAACCACCTGGTAAACTGAATTTAACTTCCGTGGAAGGTGAAATACAAAACATATTGTTTTTATGATTATCATCATCGCGTTATTAAACATCACTTAGTCATGGTTTTCGCCATCTGTGACATTAAACCACAACTCACATCCAATCCAGATGTAGTTTGTTAAAATAATTGATTTTACAAGTTACAGGACAGATTCATTTTCATTAATCTGAGAGGATCTTACTTCAAGAGATATTTATGTACATTCATTTTATCAGTGTTTTCTAATTCAATTTGGCTGCGCAACTTTATTGTATTTATGTTGTGCGTCATACAAGAGCTGTTAAAATATGTTTTGATTGATATCTATACATCAAATTCTGGGGCTGGTGGAGCCGAGCTCCAATTTCCCTTTCGTCTGGTGTATTTTGATGTTGCTTTTCCTGTGTAGCGTCCTGGATTTACCTGGGCGTAGGCGGGTGCGTGGTCTTTGGTTTTTGTTTTGTTTTTGTGGTGGTATTAGTTCTCATTAGTAGACATTACAGGTGACACGGATTCAGTAACGCTGTAAGAGCTGCAATTCATTGGGGTTATGTTGAGTGTGACGTACAATAAAAATATACTCTTGTAAAAAAAATCCTTTTTTAAACATCAGAACTATAAAAGGTTGAAATAACGTTGGGTACTTCATTGTTCAGAAGATTTACTTAATTGGTTAGTTGTGATAATTATCGCGCAACACACGCATTGAAGTTGATATTCGAGAATCCATAAAAATGGGCAGTTTTTTTAATGTTATTTTTATATTTTGAAATCAGTCGAGTAACACTCCATCTGGACGTGAATGTGCACTTACGACCGTTGCATTTTTCGGTACCTGGCATAATTCTAATTAACGGTTATTTGTACTTCGTGGATCTCCGCTTGGAAAAAATTGCACTAGATAATAGCACATCTGCTTCCAAGACAAAGCATGCAGTTCCCATTGTTTTACGTTACAACTGTTGAATGCTTATGAATGCTTAAGAGAAGCATTGGGAGAATTAAAATTCCATGCAATTTATCCTATTCAATGGATGTCATTAAATTGTTAACCTTAAAATGTGTAAGGTTTAAAAAAAAATCATAATCGTGTTTCGTTGATATTTGATTTTCAACAAAAACTAATTTCTCAAAATATCCAAACACCATTGATGTCTTGTCGATTCTAGAATCTGTCAATATTGATAGAACTCTTGGCAATATTTTTAATATTTGAATTCATCGCAAAAAAATTTACATATACTAATATAACGCAAACTAATGAGAATAATATTTAAACCTAACGAAAGTAAAACATAATACATCATTCAGTATGGCTGTAGTTATGGACCTATTTAAACAAATCCATCGTCAAAAGAATAATCATGATGTAAATTTTTGTAATGCCCAAACTTGTCTAATGCTACCATTGCATTATTTTAACAATACTTGTAAATGTAATATTGAAAAAAAAAACAAATATTTTTCAATGTAATGAAGTTGAATAATTGTTATCTTCTTGTAGAGTTCCAGGAAGCTTTCCAGCTTTTTGACTCCCGCGGAGATGGTAAAATTCACGTAGCCCAAGTCGGTGACGCACTACGGGCGCTAGGTCAGAATCCCACTGAGTCCGATGTGAAGAAATGCACCCACCAACTAAAACCTGATGAAAGAATATCATTCGAAGTCTTCCTCCCTATATACCAGGTCAGTGTTAATTTGCTCCAACATCTAAGTCTACTTAATTCCCTGTAACTAATCAAGATAATACATACCATGTTGATTACCTTAATTAAACTGATTGCGATGAGATGAAATTGCATAGTTTGTCCGAAAAAAAAAATCTTTCCGTTGTCAATTGTGTGCAAGGTGAAATTTGTCACACTGTTGCATTTGAAATTATTCTTGTAATATTGTATTTATTATAAGTCACATTATTTTTGGCACATCAAATACGGTATCAGAAACAAACTTAACAATAAATAAATATAGGCAGTAATACAATGTAAAACCTTTTTGCTGACATGGTTTCTTTTAGTTAAATGTAGAAATCTATTATATTGTTAAATAATCATATACCGCCTGTGCAATAAATAACAATAATTGCCAGCGAATTAAACTGACTAATCATCAAAACATATTTTATTCAGGCAATATCAAAAGCACGCTCTGGAGATACCGCCGATGACTTCATTGAAGGTTTGAGGCACTTCGATAAAGATGGAAACGGCTTCATATCATCTGCAGAACTCCGTCACCTTTTGTCAACGTTGGGAGAGAAATTGAGTGATGATGAGGTGAGAAATATCATTGTTTTTTTTATTCATATTACAATACTTGGAAGACGATAACTTTCTTAAATATCTCTTTCACCGTCTGCATTTTTTATTATTAGAATTATCTTTAATTATATGCAGTAGTAAAAAATTGACTACCCCTTCAGCAGGCGGTTCTATTATGTAAACGAATATTTGTTTTGTGAATTTCTTGCACGTGCCTACTTAAAATTGATTTTTGGGAAATAAAACTTATTCATGCTTTACCCTGTCTTATGTTTTTGAATAAGCGTGATTGAATTTGTATAATTTTATTTGATAAGGGCATTCTCTAAAATTGGTACTGTTCAGAACTGTGAAACTAGATTTGCAGTATTGAGAATTTTCTATTAATGTGATACTTCAACATGTAATTTATTAATTCGGCTGGTCCATTGCTCTTTTACTAATAATGTATTACTCGGCGGCATAGTCACCTCATAGCAGCTGTGCAATGCATGAGTGCCCAGTGAAAAAAGGGCCCAAATTTATACATGTTCAATAAAACAAATCGGGCGGGGAGGCCTTGTGTTTGACGTTTGCATGAGGGCCCTAAACTTCTTGCTTACCCCACTGGTAGTATTTTTGGCATATTCTTGACGCCCTTTTCCACACGAAAATATAATATATGTAAATATATAGCAGCTGGAATGATTAAAATATTTAAATTTATGTCCTTGTGCGATACACTAAAAGGTCTTTGGTTGATTACTGGCTAGCATAAACAATCTAGTGTCTTGTAAAACTGTAAAATGTGTATGTATTTGTATTTTATTACTATTTCCGCGATTATTATATGTGTACCTGAAGATTGAGTACTGATAGGAGTGGTATGCTACTCTTAGGCGTCTTTTTTTTCAAGATCTACAATAAAATTCTTATTTTTAACTAAGAGAAATCATTCAGTGACCTTTTATTTTTAAATTTTACAGGTTGAACAACTGCTGCAAGGACAAGAAGACTCTCAGGGGAACATCAATTATGAAGACTTTGTCCGCCTAATTATGCAAGGATAACCGATTCGTTCGGTCGATTCAATTGCGGCATTTACAAAAGGCTTTGAGAAACCTATCTTAGTTATAAATATAATTCCTCCTTTAAGAAAAAATCACACGCGTGCCGAGTACTATAATCTTAATATCATGTTATTTGAAGTATTATTTTTATTTGCCATCAATCATGTTTCTCGAGTCATTCATTCCAAATTTTTTTATTGTGTGAAGTTTATTTTAATGATTTAGGTGTCAATTTTTTATTTTGACGTCGATCACTGTGATGTTTCATTATAACCGTCACTCGATCGATGCATCAATTCAGTAGTAATAGAAACTATGATAAATAATGTTATATTTATAATAATATATTTGTATAAAACCATTTTCTATTATGATAACTGCATTATCAATTCAGCCCCACTGTCCAATCTAAATTCCTCATGTCGCGAGTCCAGTTTTAAAATGTTGTCAATCAATCCTGCATTTAATTGTAAAAGATCTTTACTAGGGTGATAACTTCTGCCACAGAATAACTTTCATTGGGGATTCATATATTCAAAATTGGTTGTAGGACATGGCTACAAATAAAACTTGAGCATGATTCCAATCCTGTTTCAATCAGCACTTCCAAAAGTCACTGCTTAAAATATATATTTTTTGCTATGATACATGAATTGGACAACAGTATTATACCATAAAACTGAACAATTAACGGCGTGGTGTTGATTCAGTTACAGCAAAAGAATTAACATGTCCTACCCTTAAATTTCAACGGATTAAAATTTAAACCCCTTTTCTATCAATGAAGTTTAAAAGTCACTTACATTGAATTGGAACAGCATTTGAGTATTGCTCTATTCTCTTTCGAGATTATAATTGTATAGGTCAGGCATTCATTGTCTTAGACATTACTTTGCAAATGGGGTAGGTAAAAATGCTTAAACCTATTTTGATGTCAGTCCTCGAGGATATATTACTTACCATGTCATAGTCCCTTCTCTTCCCAGTTGAAAAGATTTTAGAGTAACTTATGTTGGGGGAATGGTATTTAAATGAAATAATACTGTTTCTTGATGATTTTTATTCATGGTAAATTTCCATGTAATTGATTTTTCCATTATACAATATAAAGTCAATTGAGAATATATCTAACTTTATACTCTATTTACATTAAATTCGAATATCTAATTAAATAGACTACGATATATTTTCAAAATGGATTTGACGAATGTTAAGAAAAGGTATTGAATAATGCTTTGATAATCTGTTCAAAAACATTTAATACCTGACGGCAGTAACTGTTTTAAAACTTAAAAAAACCTTTAATGGTAACTCTCCTTATATTAAAATATGATATATTATCTTAAGTCTTATCTCTTGATATCTCAAGAGGTACTTGATGAACCAAAAAAATATAGTTTGTAAACAACAACAATCAAAAAATATAATGATATATTTACTACAACTAAAGCGCGTACTGGATTAATCGTCAACAGTGCCGATAGTATATCATTTTCTTAAGCCACATTCACTTCCTAGTCTGAGCATAAAACCACAATCCGGTACCGGAAAGATCTTCCGTCGCTTGACTAGTTACACAGAGTACATTATATGGATGGTCGGCAACCCTATCTGTGGGATTGGAAGAGACACGGAAGATTTAGACTACCTTGAGATATACATAGCGTGTACCTTAGTTGTATCCACCTCTAACTGCATAGTTGGTTCATTTATCAGCTATCCCTTGAAGATAATATTTTATGTATTGAACCGTGTTTTAATAATTTGACTTCATCGGATTGATAACTTTTAAGGTGTTCACTGTCAATACTTGGTGGAAAGGCATTTTATTTGACTAGATAACTAATATGCTCTGTATCAGTTGATAATGCTTGTCATGAGCGAAACCGATCCTGATCATATTAAATAAAAGTGGAATCAGTACAAATTTTATTTTTTGAATCAGATTGATTAGTCCTTATGATCATAGAGGGAACAATGCACGTATATGAGTATTATTTTCTAGAAACAAACTTCTATAGTCTAAACATATTGTGGTTATGGTATCATTCTTTATTGTTCAAAACCAATATGTTTATAGACCAAGAACAAAGATTTCGGTCAATGGTGCCAAATATACATGCCATTAAGAAATTGTTTATTTCTTCTGTTCATTGTAGTGAGCAATAGGATTTATTCTTATGTCATTAATTAGACAAATAAATTCTACAGTTTCAAAAGAAGTTAGACGAACCGCTGCATTAGATTGTTGTATTATTACATTTCTTTGATACATGTGAATTTTTGAGCACTCGAATTGTCAAATCCGTCATGTTATCTATCAACCCTCAGCGCTATCAGAGAGATAAAAATGAAATTGCCTTTTAGAGTCCTTGCATCCCAACAATAATGTTTAGATTGCAACTAGGGATTCCACTCCGATATATTCAACTCTTTTTTTAATATATTTATATTTGATCAAGTTATTCCTTAATTTTAGTAATGTTTATTAAACCGGTAGATTGATAAAAAAAGACATTCGGCATCGTATTATATCTGAAATGATCTATTTTATCTATTTACTAACATATGTACCATAATACTCAAATTAATTCCTCTCACCAGATATATATTATGAAAAAATAATGAATCTATCGTCAACGTTATGGCAGGAGTTGGTAAGTAAATGAGGTAAGTACGAATAAGATTATCGAATATTTATTCATTGTCTTGAATAACTAAGTTGGTATATCTATTGTTCCAGTTTGGTAAAAACTAGTCTATAATTAATCATATTTAATGGTAAGCAATAAAGTGTCCCTGCCTATTAGTTTGTAGTCTTATTTGTGTCGGATCGGCATGAATGCATCTATATTTTGGTATAATTATCTATGTAACATAGGCTAGCGGCTTTATTCTACGACTTAAATTTTTTCAGAACTATGAAATTATTACTTTCCAATTTCTGTATATATGATGAATTGAATACTATATATGTTTGATATTCGAATATTTTTTTTTGATGAGTATTTAGAATCTCTTATTGAAAGTACATACTCATTTTTTAATAAAGGTATCGTAGTATTTTCAAATTTGAAAACCCTTGCATTCGTAGTTAATTGAAAAGTATTATCGAGTTTAGTCTGCTTATTGTTAACCTTTTAGCTGCAGCAGAAAAAAGTTCGTAATTACCTAGCACGCCGGCTATAATTTGCAATTATTAATTTAATTAGTTATTGACGAGTTAACTCGTAACTGGCGTGTTGAGCACAAAAAAAAATACGAGATATCTCGTCTGGGGAAGCCATCGAGCTAAATAGTAACCAGAAGCATTTTTAAATGGAATTAAAATGCTTTTTCTTCAAAACATAAATAAAATAATTCCAGCATCGTCTAATAAGCATACTGATTTTACCTGTTTACTGTTGCCATATTCTCAAAGAGATAATGAAGGTTAGACTAGACGGCAGTTTCAATTAAAAAAGTATTACATAAATTCCAAATGCTTCTTGCTAAATATTTATTTATAAAATGGAATGACATTTTCTTAATAAAACATCTGCAATAGTTAACAAATTTAGAAACATATTTTACGCATACTATTTTATCAACCTGCTCAAGAGCTTATAGTTATTTAGCTACTAAATTTATTGACTTAGAACTTGTTTACTGGGTTATCACTAGATAAAATTTTTACATAATTCACACTTTACCGACCAACAGTGGTGGATTACCCTATTAGGCGCGCGCATGGAGACTCAAAAATAACTTATATTACTAACATATTTTTATTTACTCTTTAATATATTTTTTATTTAACATGGAATTCTTATAATATACAATGTTTTTCAATTTATGCATTCATTGGAACCCATTCGACATTAGATAATATAAGATATCTATGACTAGAAGAGATTACAATTTTTTTTTTTTTTTATTTAAATTTGTTATATGAAAACCGGGCTTCGAACCGGAACCGAACCGAAAAAAATATCGGTTTTTTTTTTTGGTTCACGCTAGTATAGGGTTTTGAGATTTTCAAATTCCTCGGTGACCTAAAAAAAAAAACGAGTCAGATATTTTGGGCAAATCGGTAAATTCGTGGGCTTTTGGATTCGAGCTGAACCGAAAACTGTTATTTTTGCCGAAACCGAACTGATATATATTTTTTTTACTTGAACCAGAACGAAAAAAATAGCGGTTCGAAGCCCTGATGAAAACCTTGAAAAAAATTGCGATGCTTTTTTGTTATTTGAAAATATGGCTTCCGAATTATATTGTGCCTAGACCCACCCGACTGCTATATCCGCCACTGCCGACAAATGAAACTCAACATTTGTGTCTAACGTTTTAGATAATATTTATACCTAAATAAAATAAAAAGGTTACAGTGAGTTGCCAATGACTGGGGAGTGTCAATTTATTTTTAGACTGATAAAAAAACAACACAAGGGAATAAAATTTGGAGTCAGATTACAATATGGTTGTCCATGATTTCCCAATAGGTCTCGGTCAAAGACAAGCTAAGAGTTTTCTGCCCGGTCGGTAAAGTGTGTAGTGGGAATTTTACAATACAGACTGTTTTTTAAAACTACTGTAATTTAAAGCAGTCTTTCAAAGAAAATTTGGTTAATTTTATTAGAATTATGTATCATATATTAATATTTGAGTTTTGGTATAACTGAATCTTTTGACTAAATATATTCATCACAACTCATCGCAGATAACAGGCAGATCAGAATACACAAATTACTGTCATACAAGAGAAAGTGCACATTTCTTACTAATAATTAACAACTTACTAACTGTACAGACAGGTGTTAACCCTTTATAGGTCTGTGGTAAATATACGTACCAATCTCAATAAGGGTCAATATCTCTACTAATTTCGATCTTAAATTATCTCTATCTACTTGTTTCGTAAGGTAAACAGACAGTGGTCAATATAAATACCACCTTAGTTCTAATTGTATCCACTAGACGGAGTTATCGTACAAATAAAAAAAAGTGGTGGTTATATTTACCACGTTACATGTACGAGCGTGACTTGACGCAGTTCGGACGTGTCTTGACTTGTCTTCCTGGATTTTTTTATTGAAAACCGCTATTTGGGGTGAAAGCAGGTAAGATTTATATTTTTAAATGTTCATATATTAGTATTATATACTAAAAAAGTATTTTTTATTCGTAGATTCCAGTATTTCATTAATATTGTTTACCTACCTGTCAAATTTGACAGATTAGATGTTTCATAATTTTTAATTTTAGAATGTTTTAATCGCGTATTTTATTGTAATATTATAATTTTTCTAAAGCTAAAGATGTATATAATAATTTAAAACTAAAAAATAACCTCGGTAATGTTTTGCTGACTTGTTATTGAATGAAAATATCAGAAAATAACATAAAAATTTTGGAACATTTTTTTTGTTGGTTTATAGGAAGACGTATTCTACGTTATTTACGTTTTTATTGTATTTATTTGAATTCAAATTATATCCAAAACATCTTTTATTAATTCTAACACCCTCTTAGGACATGGCAGACGAATCCAGAAGACCACTGACCGAAAAGGAATTAAAACGTATCCTAAACGAAATGAATGATGGAATGTCGGAGGGGACTCAGATCCTGAAGACTTTTTACCCAAGCACCACTCATCAGTTTCACGTACTGAAGCAATAAGTACACCAACTAATAGAACACCGGAAGCAATGGAAGGTGCAACATTTTTAAACTATAGTGATGATTCGGTGGCAGATCCGGATTACATATCTCCAGGAAACCCGGCCCCACCGGCTGATTATAATAGCAGCTCCAGTGAAGAAGAAGATACTCCTCTTTCAAACTACAACTCAAATACTAATAATTCAGCGTATACTTGGGCAAAAAACGGAGGGGCTCCAAATCAATTTTCTTCAACAAATTTTAGTCAAAAATTTGTCAATATATAACTATATATAATATATAACCAAATATAACTATTGTCAATAGTTATATTTTACATCGAGAGGAAATGAAGACAAAAAAAGAGAAGCCGATGACACATTTAATATTTAGAAGTATGCTTGCCGACCTATTAATTGGGGGATTTAGTAGAAAAAGGGTGTTGAAAATTCCAAGAATGCAAGGGGTAATAAAAAAAACATCAGGACGTGTAATTAAAAAAGACCCATTTAAACATACAAATATTGGCAACCATTTACCGATTACGGGTACGTGGCGTAGATGTGCATATTGTAGTACTAAGAAAAATCAAAAACGTAGCAATTTAATATGTAGTGCGTGCGAAATAGCACTTTGTAAAAAATGTTTTGCGCCATATCATTCGAAATAAATTTTATTTTGTATATGTTTTCTATTTCTGTAAAAATAATTTTCAATAATAAACTATATTTTATAATATTTGTTTTTTTAAATTTATTATACATCTTGTAAATCAATTGAATTTTACTAAAAAAATAAGTG
The DNA here is from genome assembly GCA_030503985.1 of Himalopsyche tibetana. Lineage (NCBI taxonomy): Eukaryota > Metazoa > Arthropoda > Insecta > Trichoptera > Rhyacophilidae > Himalopsyche > Himalopsyche tibetana. The sequence continues at coordinate 2,264,688 of JAPJYX010000009.1, read as the reverse complement.
GTCGATATGTTTACCACCGTGCATTTACAGTTAATTGTTTTCGTAAACGTTAGGTGGTATTATAATTTACCTCCCCCTGGATCTTATTACAAGAGATTACGATTTTTTTAAATATTTTTTCCTAGCTCCATAGAAGGATACGATTCGACATTAATCAAGTTTTCATTAAAATTTCAAAAAAATCTCCCCGTCCTATAAAGGGTTAAGAAACTAATTCGGAAATGTGAATGGAATATAAGTTTTGAGATTAATTACAAACACTCAAACAGTGATCTTTTGCACCTCGTCATTTTCTCTTGTACGGCAATAATATAAATAATTTATTTAACACATTTTTATCAGCTTAATTATAAGATTAGAAATTATGACGAACAAAACAAACATTCCTCAAATTGTTACAGATTCATTCATTTTTATAATGTTATATGTCATGATAATGACTAAATCAAAATTGGGCTTTTTTTAAACAATTTTGTGCATTATTTTAATATCTTAAACTGATTATTCACAAATCTTTTAGTATAAAAAACTAAATAAGTAAATTACAAGGAACTATTCTCTCAAACACCGTTTGCGCAAAAATAACTAACATTTTTTTTCTTTAAAGAATACCCTGATATCACCTTTCACCAGCGCGTTGAAACAAGCAATGTGATATCGATTAGGCATTAATAACTTCTGTGAGACGATAGCGTATTGTTGCGTAATACATTTGCCGTGTATTAGATGCACTTTAGTAATTTTAGCTAAAAAAAATATTTAACTCATACCTACACAGAACTACGGAAGTTGGAATTGACTAATAAATAAAAATAATTCAAATCTCAGAAGTGGGCCTTTTCTATACTAGTGTTGAAAGTGCAACATTGCCTTTGTCAGTCAAACAAGTTAGTGAATAACGTGTGCAGTGATAGTGGAGTTAATGTTCTCAACGCCAAAGGATTATAAAGAGCGAATTCATGGTGTGGATGCTCATATGCCTGCACAAATAATTACAATACATATTATGAATGTTTGTATTGATCCATATCTGTTTTTCTATCTGTAATATACAGCACAACTCTGCACAGTGAGCAGACAAAGAAAGTCAGTGTGAATATAGACTAGTGGCGATGCCATCTGTTGTAATATGACACAATAAAAATATCAAAAAGTCGTCTACCAATAAAAGAAATGATAAGGTTAAAAATATTATTTTTAAGATGTTTGGCATGGAATAGTTACTATTTAGCATTAAATTGTGTGATAAATAAGACATCAAGTCCAAGAGAAAGACATATCTAAATACCGTGTAGAAGATCTCAGATTAAATGTTAAATTGCAAAGATGGCAACATGCAGACAAAAGCATAATGTTTGAATTGATGTGGGTGATGTTATATCAATGAATCAACAAAATATGAAATAGTTTTGTTTTAAGCGAATCTAATAAAATAGTTCAATTAAAAATTGTCATGTAAATATCGGATATTCAGCTTCTGCATAGAGTTGGTATCACAGCATAAATTTAAAGGCCCCAAAGCTTCGATTAGGTCATCAAAGAAAAAGGCAGGTATTAGCATTAGCAAGTGGTACCACTGCACTTGTTTAAATTGAGTCTTAATTGTCAATATTATTCTAATTCGCCAATGTTTAAATCCATGGCATATTTTCTATAACTAGGCATTTTGATAAAAGCTTAACTTCAGAATACTGCAACGTTGAGCATAGCAAAATTATGTTGACTACACTTTAGGAGAGTATAAGAATAACATCGATTTATAAAAGTATTTCAGCTGTTAATATTGTTACCAATATTTGATATCCCTCGGCGACTACGCATGCGGTTCCTAAATCATAGGTGCCGATTAGTTGCCACTCGTAAATTGTATCAAACAGAATAGAAAATCATTTTTTAGAAAAATGTTAAAAAGATATGACTTATTTTTACCAAACGCAATTTGTCAGAGATCTTATCTATGCTTAGCAGGAAACAATAGTGTACAATAGAATATGAAGAAACGTTAATTCTATGATATATAAAATTACTATAATAGTTCACACGATGTTGGGTATTTTAACTAATGCTCCGTCCCTTTACCACATTTCCGTCACAAATTCATTTGATTCCGCTCTGACTGATGTCACATTTTTGATCCTTTATTTTAAAAGTTGCAACATAATGCTGTTATCAAATATTTTATTTTCAGTAAAAATGAGTTAATATTTTTTCTGTTTCGTTATGTCACATTTTCTAAAACGTCCTTTATGTTACAAATCATCACATTGTTTTATCCCATCTCATAACATCAATAAACTAGTAAATATTATAATAAAATAAACACATCAATCTTTAGCTATGTATACAAATAATAGTTTAAAACTAGTTTATATCATAAATATCCTATCTAGAGTTTGAGAGATAACTTTTTATATACCATTTGAACACAAATAATGATTTTTTTTTACATAAAGCTGCCAAGAATTCTTACATTGACTACATAACGATATATATATATAATATGAATACAGCAGTTTCTGAATATAAACTTACATACTGTCTTTTTAATCAAGAGATCACAAAACATTGAAACATCAGTAAACAACCGCGAGTTGAATATTGGTCGATTAAACATATATTTTGGGAATGCAATTATATCAGTCAATGAAAAATATTTCAAATTAACATTTTACACACTAGAAACTGAAATACTATACTAAATAATTATACTCGTTGACAATCGAGATTTGAGTTCCAGCCTTCATTGAATTAAAAAATATTCGAGACCATAGACAACAGAGTCTTTTCATAACAATGACCATAAAATGCAAAGATTTTCTGACATTGTCTATGAAGGAAGTCCTCTCCGTATATTGACAATATGCGACTTACGCAGAGATTCGCGCAACAAAGTCAGAATAAGACATTTAAATAACCAAACGACGGCTTCATTACTTCAGAGCAAGACGCACGTTCTTGAAATTCGTTGTTTAAGAGTCCTCTTTTCGAATTCTTTCGTTTTTTTAACTTCGACAGGCCGCTTGCAGACCAGATTATCCGGATCACTCAAACTGTCCCAGATGTATTCTTCAGTCAAAACACGGTGCATAACGACCCTATAAATACCTATGATTGCACTTCTAGAATTAAGACCTATACAGTCGCAGAGCATCTTCGATGATATGCCGTAATTGTTTAATTTTTCCCTAGTCTTCACCTCGAGCGTATTTAAGAACGTCAGGTCGTGAGTGCAAGTCGGCAACATTATAAACCTGCCTTGTTCGACAGGCGTACCGTCTGCGCACTTCAAATTGACGGCAGGCTTGGTGGAAGGTAACATTTGGACGTCAAACGATTGACCCTTGGACGTATTTGATAATTTCTTCCTCATGTTGGGATCTATTACATTTCTCTTACCGTTTGCCTCTTTACCTTCAACGATACTTGCAATAGTGTCAACGTTAACTTGGCTAGGATTATATTTCGTAGCGCTTACTTTATTCCTATTGTTAAAATTCTTCAATGCGGAGTCTGGCAGGGTAGTTGAGCACTTTCTAAAATTATTTTTATTAGCCGGGTCGTTTAGGTCGGTGATTTTATTATTATGCGATAGAGGTGTGGATCCTCTTCGGAATTTAGTCGCTAAGACCATCAAAGAGTTCTTCCGTCTTCTATTGAAATCTGGTACGGGCGGTGGAGGAATAACAAAAAATTCGTTTTCTATCATATCGTCTATGGTCATACGCTGCCTCGGTGGTTGAATCAATGTGTGTTCTAAAAACGGTACAATTAAATGTATTAAAAAATGACAAATTATTTAAAAATATAAAAGCACACTACTAAAAATAGTTTTTTTTAAGCTGTGTCCCTTGTCAATGAGAATTGAATGAAAACCGGTAGTTTTTATAAAAGTTCAGAAATTATAAAAAGATTGAAAAGGACCAGTAATTAGCTAATCGTTGTATGTAGTAGGCAGGATGGAATGAAATCATCGCAGATATATTGATTCTAACTTTTCTCACCTTCTAAGAAACAAAAATTAACTACTTTTCTAAGCTCACCTATAATATAGCAGCATTGGTCGCTGACATATCCCGGAATCTGATACTTTCCCTCGAGGATAAAGTTCTTGAGCGCGGTGACAGTGTGAGCTCTAAAAGGCATGCTTCCCGTCACCATAAAATAAAGTAGAATTCCGAGTGCCCACACGTCGACCAATTGACCAAAGTAACTTTCATCTCTGAATAATTCTGGAGCTGCGTACGGCGGAGATCCGCAGAAAGTGTTCAAGGGCTGCCACATTCCTGAAAAGAAAATGTAACAATTATTTAAACACAATTGATGTGAAATGTTTTCAAATGAAATATATCTGCATCATCAGGCATGTTATAAAATGAACAGAAAAAAATTCACACATTCAAGATGAATGACATTAGATTGACATAATAGATTATCACTTACCGTTCATGAGTTGGGTACTGAATCCAAAGTCACCTAACTTCACAACAGTTGGAGAAGAATAGAACACATTTTCAGCCTTTATATCTCTGTGAATAAAACCTTTGGTATGCTGGAATGAAAAAAAGGTATTGTTCTTATGAGGACAATTCAATAGTAACAATAAACAAGTCGGTCAACCCTATCATATAATGTATTTGGCAGTGAATCTTATATTAAAAAAAATGAATACTGAAGATAAAGTCGAGGACAATTTCAAACAATATCAAATTAAGTCATGAATCCTTTCACCGCAGTGGCTGAAGATATCTGCAACTATCAATGCCTCCCACTTCATCGCTTGCTTTCAACTAAACAAGAATGAGTAAGTGTTAGTTTTTGCTTTAAATAATAGTTCCGCATCTCAACAAACGGTAGTAAAAGGTTGATGGTTAATACTTTCGATGGTTTCGGCGGTAACTTTGTGGAAGTTCATTTTAATAGAAAATTTAAATTAACTTTGATTATTCCACGTATTGTGTAACTAACTGTGACACGTGTTTCGCCTCTTTCAGAGGCATCTTCAGACTTACTATCGCAAAGTTTGCTTAAGTAATGAAGCAAGATTGATTCTAACATTTTAAAATTATAAAATTACAAAATGGATTGGGTTTTTTTCCTTTTAAGAGGAGCAAGGAGGGGGGTGTAGAATCGGTTGATGGTTAAATTAACACCAACCATAAATATATGAAGAAAACAATTATTTTGCAATAAAATCTTAAGCAGAAGCAAATTAATCAGTCCAACATTGGCCCACTACAAGAAAAAAGTTATTGTGTGGCTAAGCAATGGTATTGTGTGGCCCTTTGGAAGTAAAATATGAATTATTGTGCATCATATTTACTATATTGTGGAATTTAGTCAGCTGTCAGTAGAATGTCTATCATATTTTAAGAAACTTGGGTCGGCAATATTTTAAATTTGTATTCCTACTTTTTAAAAAACGCTTTCTATGTTTTTAAGCCTACGATCATTTACAAAATATTGTATACGAAATCATGGATGGAAAATCTTGAAATTAAAGTAATTATTGTGAATATTTGTGGCATGGGCCAATGTTATATATCGAGCATAGAAATATTTCCAAAAACTTTTTGTGAACTGAATCTAAAAATACTGATACTCATCTTTATCAAATAATACCACACATAATGGTAACGGTGATTAATAAAAATAAAAAAAACCTTCAGAGCTGGACCAAAGTTATCCACGTTGACGGTATCGCAAATGTTACATTATAAAAGATCAACATTTAATATTCCCTTTGCTCGGTAGATGAATGCTAATTGGAGCTCTTAGTATTCAACAAAACAATTCAAAAGAAATGGACAAACCAATTGCAATTAACCAGTGCAAAAAACGTTCAGATGGAATAAAATCCAACATTATTATTGTAATAATATTGATTAGAGAGTTATCTTATTTTTCCCAACACTCACAGTTGAAAAATATTAAAATTATATTTCCTTACCATATGTTTGACAGCGTGAACGACTTGCAAAAATAGCTTTTTAGCTGCATTTTCTTCTAATCTTCCGTCCATGGATATTTTATTGAACAACTCGCCACCGGGAGCATATTCTGTTACTAAGTGAATCTTGCTGTATGTTTCTACTACTTCAAAAAGCCTGGAAAAATACAAAATATAAAAGATATATAAAACGACCGAAACATTTTTTATAGTTCACTTTTAAGGTGTTCACTGTCAATACTTGGTGGAATGGCATTATAATAAAAATAATAAAACATTTTTAGTACTTTTTCCACATAAAATTTATTAGATCAGGACCGGTTTCGCTCATGATGAGCATTGTCAACTGATAAGAAAAACAATAAAACAGTGATATTTATACAAATTTTAAGTGATAAAAACAAGGTATGACAAACAATTGGTATTACAACCTAGCAAAAGAATTGAAGTAAAATACAAGGAAAATAAACTATAAATAAAAAGTTGAAGACCACTTAGAAATGAAACTATTATGACAAAAACCAATTAGGTATGAATTATCATTACCAAAGTAAAAACCAACAATTAGTGTATATAATAAATAAATCTTAATGTCTGTCATCTAAACCTTTTGCTAGGTTGTAATACCAATTGTTTGTCATACCTTGTTTTTATCACTTAAAATTTGTATAAATATCACTGTTTTATTGTTTTTCTTATCAGTTGACAATGCTCATCATGAGCGAAACCGGTCCTGATCTAATAAATTTTATGTGGAAAAAGTACTAAAAATGTTTTATTATTTTTATTATTTTTTATAGTGTTACGTATTCAATGTATTTGAAGAGCGGTAAGTAATTATTAGAATCAAACCTAATAATATTGGGATGATGAACTGCTTCCATCGTAGCTATTTCCCTGGTAAGCATTTTACGGGTTTTGCTATCCAGCTTACTCTTATCGATAATTTTTATGGCAACTTTATCTGAAATGAATGGAGAATTTTTTTATGATATGATGATTGTCAAAAATGATTTGATTATTAGCTTAGTGTTTATGTTTGTGTTTCAAATAATTTAATTACATATATGTAGCCAAGGAATTTTACAAAAACATGTAGAAATTATTAAGGTATTTGAGTGTGCCAAATGAATATAAAATCTAACCTCTCGTTAACTGGTGGACTGCTAATTTCACTTGAGAGAAGTTTCCACTTCCTATATCACTTGAAAAGCGATAATATCCGACTCGCTTTCCCAGTGACAGCTGAAAAGAAAACAAGAAAAGAAAAGATACAAAGAGAGAAACTTTATGGCCAGTGATGAAACAATACATTTTTTTCATAATATGAAAAAAAACAATTTTACAGAAAGCTGATTGAATATTTCATACAGTTCTTTTAAGAGAATGTATTATAAATGTCTTTGATAAGCATACAAGGATGGCTTGAAAATTTTGATAAATAATTTGAAATTTCAATATAGTCGCTATGTGGTAGCTATATATAAATTTCGCTATGTGGGAAAAATTACTGTGGAAAACATCAAAGTGATTGTTTCAATTGACTACCAAACATTAACTAGGTATGTGCCTGTAGTAGTTAATTAAAATTTAAAAAGGTTGCTGAGGAATGAAACCTGCCAGTTTGCCACATAAGTGGCACCATCTATTGGAGATTTACAAAATGATGAACTGATTTGATAAGATCTGTAAAATAATTACATTGCACACTAGAAACTGTTACCAAATACTATATGAATTAAGTTTGATCTAAAAAATCTTTTCGAGGTTTGTGTTATACAGTAAGGAAAAAGGGATATTAATTGATTTTACCTCATGCAGCCACCGTGAATCATATTGAAGACTATGTAGCAGTTGGTCGTATTGAGTTTTTGGCACTGGCACCGCAGGCGCTGAAAACAATAATAATAGTTACATTTAAAATCTATAAAACATAAATATTCAAGGAAAAAACTACCCACTTTGTTCAGTCAACAATTTTATTGCAAAAATTTTAAAGAAATTTATAGATAAAGGTTTTTTATGTCTCAGCCATAAACAAATAAATTTTAGTCCCAGCTAAGATGTATTCTGATTATTAACATAGATTATAAGTGTTACATCCAGAGTGCGTGTGGGTAATTTTTTTAACCATACTCCCTCCGAATGTGGAGCATAAGAATTTGTTTCAGAGACGGTAAGGTGAGATGGATGGAATTAGGAAAGGACAAATAGTGAGCCAGTCACTTTTTTATGCCTCATTTTCACGATCGGGTGAACTGTAGATGGAGAATTATAAAATCATCACAGGCATATAGAATCTTGGATACAAATCTATTTAAATCTAACCCGTTAAAAAATCATATCAGTGTTGACTACTCGGCTATTTTTTAAATTCATGTCTGTTCCCAATGTGGAGCATACAGTCTCCTAATGAAGGTATTTCAATATATGTTTTTCTACGAGAACTGTTTTTTATTCAGTTGTTGAACCTCTCTTTTTATAAGAGAGTAGGGATAGAAAGGATAAGGTTGGAACACGACTAGTGGTTATCTAATCGCTCCAACTATGTCCTGTTATTTTAAGATTAGAAGAGTGAAAAGGAATTTTTAGACAAACATCTATGCCTTCGAACAGAAATAGATTGAAAAATACTGTTTTTACTGGGAATCAAACCCGCGGGATCCAATAAGGAAGCAAACAATGTTGACCACTGTGATATGATACGGACCCGACTTATATTTTTTTAACTTATCAATAAATTTATGAATATATAAACTTTTTGAGCATTTATGATATGAAAATTATCTTACCTACTGTTCCCTTTTGAACCAACATAATGGTGATTTGTGTTCACCTTACCCCCTCTTGCATTTCCAACCACACAGGTATTCAACCACTTTTGATGGAGCCACTGTTAGATTTATAGAAATTCGATGTTGGTTCAGAGCTTCTTTCACATCAACTGAATCTGAAATAGAAAAAAACACCATGATTTTTTTACACTCACAATCCAAATAAAAAATATTGATCTACAAGAAAAGATAAGGATTTTAATCATATGAAATGTTAGTTAAAATATCACAAAGCAGATCTCCATGAAACACACACTTATTAAGTCAGGGTTACTCAAAAAGTGATCAATAATAGTTTTTGCCGCCTTCTATCTTCCACTAATCACAATGTGATTTAAGATCACAAATAATTTTTAATTTAAAACTTTATGTTGACTCTACCCTACCAGAGCTTGAATCAGAAACCTTCTGATCGCTAAATAGAGTTTTACAGTGGCTAACTTATTATTACTAATCACTTTTAAGGTGTTTACTGTCAGTACTTGGTGGAATGGCATTATAATAAAACATTTTTAGTACTTTTTCCACATAAAATTTATTGGATCAGGACCGGTTTCGCTCATGGTGAGCATTGTCAACTGATAAGAAATACACTGAAACAGTGATATTTATACAAAATCTCACAGAATTACAGAATTGGCCGATCAAGTCAAAAGGCCGCACCAGAGTAGCCAAAAGGCAGCCGGTTCCCCTATATCATATCATTATCTAATTCAGTGGTTCTTAACCGGTGCACTCCGGTGCACCAGTGCATCGCGAAAAAAATGCTAAAAACGAAAAAATCAGCACAATAGTAAAAACCGAAAAATCCGCAAAATAGTGTAAGCCGAAAAAGTCAAAAAAAATATGTCCACATATTTTTTTCGACCTCTTAATTTTGGTGCACCGCCATTTCCCATGATCAAAAGTGCACCGTGACTTCGAAAAAGTTAAGAACCACTGATCTTATTACTCATGAGTATTGGGTACAAGCTTTCAATTAGTAATTTAGTACCTGCGAGCTAAGGAAGCAGACAAATATTCTGGAATCTAGATAATAGGGGGTTGAAAAAATATGTTAGATATTCACAAGTATGTGTGGGTTTTCTGTTTTTTTGAAGTAGAGACATAAGAGGACATTGCATGAATAAAATTCATATATATTGTAACACATGACAACGCTACGATGCACAGAAGCTTATTACGGTAAGTACTTAATTTTTATTGATATTTCTTAATAAAAAAGTATCTAAGTATAGTGCCTACCGACAAACTGTTTACTGCAGTCGTAAAGTGCTTGGTGGCATACTATGTTTTTTTTTATTACTATTATACAATACGCCATATGCTCATGAGAGTTTTCATCGAGAAATACCAGCGATAAAATAAACACATCGACATAGATCAGTGATGCATAACTTATTAAGCAGTGTCATTTTATCTATTTTCCGATTGTACGTGGTCCACAGAGATTAAAAGAGTAAATATGATTTTTAGCATGGGACTCGTTTTCTACCAGAAAATCAACTAAATTCCAATAATAACAATGCGAAAAATAGGAACATAACAAATTAGTTCATATAGAAATAAAGGAAACCTATAATTTACGTGAAATAGGAATATATTATGTATTTTTTTTTTGGAGAACTAGCACATAATTGGGTGTTATGAAAACACTTCGTGCGACTGTTTACAATCACTAGCTACTCAAATTTACTTTTAAACTTTTCTTGCACTGCACAGTGGTCAATGTCATTGACTTCCATGCCGATCTGACGGGTTCAAACGCCATTATGAACAGCATTTTTTCAGCCGACTTATCGATTTCTGTTTGAAGGCAATGGCGAAGGTTCTGGTTTTTTCAATTAGCAAATCCTGGAAGATCTAAGAAAAAGCTCACGCTGGTAATTTTGGGAAATCCGCGAATTTTTGGGGTTTTGAAATCGACATGAAATTGTTTGAAAAATTCCGGAATTCCAAAATCGCCAAGCAAAAATTTTCTCAATCCCAAATTTCAAACTTATTCACGATTTTACGTTGAACGTTCAATCCCGGGATCACAAAAAAGGTACGGGATTGGATATCCTAATCGAGAGTGATTATCCAACCATTAGATCTGTCCTAACCCTATCCTTTCTATCCCTACACTCTGAAAAAAAAGGTTTAGCAACTGAGTAAAAAGATTTTCTTGTATTAAACTTATTTTGAGATACCTATATTGGGAGGCCATATGCTACATTGGGAGCGAATATTTATTAAAAAATATGTATCGAAATAAATAATAATATATTTAATTTTGAATTGTTCAAACTATGTACATTCTCACAGATTTTGTCACTAACGACCCGGGTTTCGCCTTTCGGCATCTTCAGGCGTTCAAGTGCACGGATGAACTTGAACTGACGTTTAGTAAATGAATGTTTCGTGTTTATATAAGAAATAAATGTATCACTAAGTTAAAAGTCATTGCTGGTGAAAAGTATTAACCCATGGGAATGCCCACAGATTTGAGAAGTAAGTAGTTTCAAGAACTATATTTTATTTGTTTGTCGGCAAAGGTTTTATGATTATATTTATATAGGGTACAAAAGTGGAGACCCAGGTAGGTTGAGTATTTCATTTAAAATCGGAAGACTATGCAATTGTGCTCTATTAATTTCTAAAATTTCTAAAATATATTTACTTCTCCTTCTTCTAATATATTTATTTACTGGCAAACATTGAAATTGGTCAAAGTAAAAAAAGTCATTTTGGGCCGCGGATTATGCATCACTGACAAAGAATATCAAAATTATTTTTATTGGAATTACGCAGACAGACCACAATGTCAGCGGTCGTTCGTATTATTCCGTATTTCGGTTCTTCTTTGTTATAGCACCGCGCGCGTAAAAATTGTTGGACTTAAGCTGACATGTTTTAGTGTTATCGTAATTTAATTTATTTTGGTCCATTCGAATCCCCATATGGGAGAATTGATGTAAAAATAATGCTTTGATTTTATTTAATTTAGAGGATTAAAAAAATACAGATGAGCTGTCAATTCGCCAAATTCGTTGAAATTGGAAGATCATACGAAATGAGAATTTTCGTCGTTTTCGAGAAAGTCACTCGAGGAAAAGATTCGACACTCCCGACGGAAACACCCGAAACACCTGTGTGTTAGATTTTAAATTTGAAATTGACCTTATCGGAACTTGAACGCCAACCAGTCTGATTGCTAGGGCAAGAATAAAAAAATAAAATATCATTTGAGAAGTGTTATCGGTTAATAATTTAAGTGGTTTACTCAAAAAAATATGTAGTAGCTATATTTCAATTGTAAGAAAAAACTTTCGAGGAAACGGGCCGCAACATTTGCATCCCTGATTTAAAGGTAAATGAAAGTTTTCTAATATTGCATTTACATTTTCACCCTTCTTTTAACCGGCAAAGCTTTTAAAAAGAAGACCACAGAGGACAACAAATGGTATCGAACCCTTACCACCTAACCATGTTCCGAACCTGAAGGGCATATATAAAGCAATTAGCAAACTACTAGTTATTAACTAACCATATTTTTCTTTTCTTTCGCTTTCCTTCCATACTACGAAGTAAACTCTACATCAGGGGTGGGGAACCGTTTCATTTCCAAAGGCCACATTATTTTTCTGATTCTACATAATTCCACAGTAAAGAAAACGTTTACAACCCTCCTCTTTTTTTGACTGCCGAACATAAAATGGGTTGATTACGCTCTTTTTCCAAACGATTGCGTATAATATTTTGATCAAGTGAAAAGGCCGCATCAGAGTATCTAAAAGGCCGCAGGTTCCCTTTCACTGCTCTACATTATACTCCACTTGAGGATATTTTTTTTTCATATCCGCTCCCCAGTCGAAACATATGGCTACCAAATGGTTCCTCCAAGATTTTCTGTCCCTCGCCAGTCTTCTTGCTTCCTCCAAACTTCATGGTTTTTAAAATCGAGCAGCAGCAAAAAAATGTTTGAACTATGCGAGAGACGTCAAGAAAAAGATACGAAATATTTGACAAATCCGGGTTTTCGAAATTGGAATTCATGGAAGAGCTAAAAAAGAGGTCTCGCGTCATTTCATTTTGGGAATTCTTGGGTAAAATTTTGAAAGAATTATTTTGGAATTTTTCAATTTCTCACTAGTTTTCCCAGTCATCAATCCCAAAATGACTGTTCCCGAGTCTCAAAAAACGTATATGCTTATATAAAAAACAGGTACGGAGGCCACGGAAAAAACATTAGACTCAAAAGAGGCCACGTGTCGAAAAAGGTTGAGAAACTATGAAACTATTTCGTTAAAAACATATTCTTATTTATTAGAAACTGTAATAATTCCAGGATTATTCTTATCTACACTCATGTAACGTGCAGCAAGGATTCTTCACCCTCTCGCTATTTTCGTCAAGTTAGATCAGTACTAAATAATGTTGATCGTTTCGTGTATTTCTCAATATATTTGGATAATGTAATATTTTAATATGACAACAACGATAAAAACAAAAGTCAAAGTTTTTGTTTAAATTTATTATAATTATATGATAAAAATAAATTTTTCATTGTTTATCTTGGTTTAATTATATTCTACAAAAAGCTTTCCACGTAAGTGTTGAAAACTAAAGCATTTTATACAAAACATTTTCAAAGCCACAATATTTACGTTCGCACTTTCAACGTTGTAAATTTATTTACGTATGCCATGTTTCAATTCACCATTCATCTTTTCGCTTTCCCTTGTGGATAGCAATTATAATTTTCTATACACAAACTATCTATTCGCGTGATGCTTGCCTATTAGACAATCAATTACGATCAAACTTAAAACACTTCCATTTAATCTAATAATTTTCTACGCTACACGACAACGTAAATATTGAAATTAAGTTAAAAGTCTACAATCAAGCAAAGTCAGTATCACAAATAATATTTATAATGTGACACAGTCCACTTAATCGGAAACACATAAAATAGTAATCATTTTTGGCATTTGAATTACCGCTTGTTTTGTCATTGTTTCCTATTTCCAAGAGATGTCGTTGAGTGCGCAATGATATGCATAAAATCAACGAAGAACATGTTTGAAATTCGAATGACTTTCAAATGAAGTTTCCCTAAACTATCAACTAGGTAATTCACATTATTTACACACGGCAACACATTTTAGATTATTCAATAGTGAAAATAAAAAAAGGCAAAAATATGGATGTAAACAAAAAAGCAATAATATGATACTTTCGATGGTTTCGGCGGTAACTTTGTGGAAGTTCATTTTAATAGAAAATTTAAATTAACTTTGATTATTCCACGTATTGTGTTACTAACTGTGCCACGTGTTTCGCCTCTTTCAGAGGCATCTTCAGACTTACTATCGCAAAGTTTGCTTAAGTAATGAAGCACGACATGAAGCTGAACACGAAACACGTGAAGCACACGAAAGCTTTCGCATCCACTTATTAAGACATCCAAAAGATTTAGCGTTCATTATTTTACGCTACGCATGAAAATAGTAACAGTGCATGGTGTTTTAAAAGTTAAAACTATCATTTCGTCGTTAGGGCATACTTCCTGACTATCTATCTCATTGTCTGTGTTCTTGGAATTTTAATTGAAGCATTTAAAAAAATACATAATAATTATTGTAAAGGGAAAAATAAAAATCTTTAAAATCCATGCGTATAGATTTTTTATATTTGTAATTAGTAATTATTAAATTATTACCAATTAAGAATTCTAGCATCTTTGATTTTATGCTTCGTGATGCGTGTTATCTTAATTGATAAGTGTAAATTAATTGTGAGAGAAATTCTTTTATATTAAATAAAGTGACAGAAGAGAAGGCAAAATTTATAATTTACGCTAGTATTCGTTCAATCGAATTTTGACCAGAAGAATCTCAACAATAGATTAATCGAATTGTGAGGTCCATCAAACACCGCTATTCCGTAATCGATGTGAAACAATTGATTTTGTTCGCAAAAGAGTGAAAGAAAATTAAATTAAAGGGAAACGAAGTGTTCGTTATTTCTCAGTTGAATTCTGGGATGAGAAATTTCTTCACAAACCGTTATCATCGTGGACTTTGAGTATTGATTTTGATTTTCATGGATTCTTTCTTTTTTTCTACTCCTGAGTAATCAACCTTTTTATAAGAATTAATTTGTTTTTATTTTTTGTCATAGATAAAATAAATATGTACACATATATGCATATATTTAATTATTTTTTATACAGAGCCAGCATTTTAGCCTAACGATAAGAGCTCAATTTGTTGACCAGAATGCTAATTTCTGAGTTGGTCGAATATAAAATGTAGAGAAATATGCTATGGATATATATATTATTTTTCGCAGGCACATTTAAAAAATACGTTACTATGGTGTCAAACTGTTTTATAATCGTAATGTTAAAAATTCATGGATTCGACTGCTCTAAGCCAGTGCTTCCCAACCTTTTTCTTTCCACGGCCCCCTAATTCTAAAAAAAATGATCCGCGGCCCTCCTCAATTGTCTCTCTTTTTTTTTTAGCTCACCGACGAATTCGAAATCCTCGATTTGCTATAATTTTCCCCCAGAATCCAATTTCTATCCAATCCAATCCGGCGGCCCCCTTAAGAAATTCCGCGGCCCCCAATATGGGAAACATCGATTTGATAGACTTAAATATATAGATTTTTGTACTTTCTACTGAATTTCGCGGCCCCCGCAAGAAATCCTATTCCCCCCTAAAGGGCCGCGACCCACAGGTTTGGAAGCACTGCTCTAAGCAACTGCAGTGTTTTTAAAAGCAAATTCATATTTTTTCTTATGATGTTTCGTGAATTCTTAATTTTGGAATTTGTAAACCATTATTATTGAAACAATCGTTCCGAAGCGTTTTTTTCAGAAATTATAGGGTGCTGTATTCAGTATATTTTTATTCTTAATATGTTGGTAAATTTTAAAATTTACCAAGTAGAATTGACAACACTGTATTTAAATGTTTCAGTATTAATTTAAATTTCATTTGTGAACATAATACTATTTAATAAACTGCGAATTAATGAATGAAACAAATAAAACCAGTATAATAAATGCTTTACCAGTTAGAAAACATAGGTGTACATTATATAATATTATGTGTGTGTGCAGCGAGATTAAATACGATTTTGAAATGCTAATATTTGACCGGAAAAGGCAAAGCATTCCATCGGGAATCCCTCAATTTCCATTCCAAAATACAAAACGAAAATTCCGAATAGCCCTCAGCGAATCAAAGCTGTTTCAGGCAAAGCTAATATGCGGATAAAATCTGAAAATTTTACAACCAATATTTACAAGTATTTAATTAATACAAATGTAAATACCGTAAACCCGCTCATCCGCCACGCAAGCATGGCTGCATTATACAAAATTACATCAACCAAATAATCCGATTAAAAAGACAGATCAGTGTGAAATTAGTCAAAGTTTGTCGTAGTATTTATTATCTATGGTTGAGTAGACTAGGCAACATAATGACACTTACTTACGAACACTAAAGAGGTATTTATACTTTGTGTTAAGTCAAACGGAACAATAAACCGATAAGTCAATAGAATAGGTATCTATATAGATAACTTAAAAGTTAACATTGCTTAATGTTTGTGAATCTTATTTGAAAGTATAATTATATATCAAACATATACATCAGTGCTACTCAAATGCTGGTCCATGGACCAGGTCCGGTCCGCGCTCATTAATTATATGTCTATATGTCGCTATAAATTGTTCATTTTATTCACATAATGTAACAGGTAACTTTGGAAAACATATACTGTTTCGCGCACCGAAAAAGTTTGAGTAGCAATGATCTTCATTTCAACATTTGATTAAATCAGGCATGGACAACATTTTTCTTGAGTATACCGCATGCTGTGGCACAGTTGGTTAGAGCTTGCTCTACCAATCACGCAGGTCTGGGTTTGATTCCCAGTAAGATCACAGTGATTTTGAGAATTATTCAATTGAAAGTTGTGATCGAAGACTGGGTATTTGTAATGTCAATTCCCATCATTTTCTCTCCTCCCTCCCTCCTTCTGATTCTTTAATAACTGGGTGTAACAATAGCTTCTTCTCTTCCTACAACTCACTTTAAAAAATAGTGAGGTTGAGCGACTGAGTAACAAACAGTTCTCAAAGAAAAAACTTCCGCTGAGATACCTCCATTAGGAGGCCATATGCTCCACATTGAGAACGGACATGGATAAAAAATACTGCTTTAAAAAAAATAGGATCGAGCAGAAAGAAAACACGAAATTTAAATAACTCATTTACGAAAATTTACTCTGAATTTTTATTCATGTTGTATTTATAATTCTAAATTTAATGCATTTTTTTGTCTTTGTAACCTTGAGGCTAATTCATTCAATTTTTTAAACGAAAACTTTTATTGTTTATATTTTACCAACCGATATTTTTAACATATTATTTATTGTGTACACCGAAGAATGCATTTGATTTTTTTAATCCATATCTACTCCCTATTTGGAGTTTGTGGCCACCACACGGTTCCTCCAAGATTCTCTACCACCCGCCGGCTTCTTCACTTCCAGATTCTCTTGGGACATGTCCAAGGCAGGTTCATCGTCGCTTTTTTATTTTGTTTCGGTTAGTCCGCTCTCTTCTCTCTGTGCTCCTGACTAAGTCAGATAACTGTATCTCTCTTATTTGCCACATGCATCATCTATTTTTAATGCACAGTACATATATGGTTACTTGCTTTCATAATGTGCTATGACTCACAACTGTAAAGCAGCACTGCCAAGATGAATGCGTTGAATTGGATGCACTTGGCTCTGCTATGACCTAGTCCCAGACTTTACGCATTTAATAGTGAAATAACATTTGAGAATTTTTATCGGTTTTTATCAATGATTTCTTTACAAAAATATGAAGTAGGTATATTTCAATTAAAAGAAAAAACATTCGGGGAGTGAAACAATTTTAAATGGGCCGCAGCTTGCGCATCACTCATTTAAAAGTACATGTAAATGAAATTTCTTCTGATGTATTTATTTATTCACCCTTTTTTACTCGTATATTCGAAACGTAACGCGATTGATGGAAACTAATTTATTTAAATCCTTTCTCCGCAAAAAAAAATCCAGCGCTCTTTCCTCTACCGGATTTTTTTTTTGTTATAACGTAGATCCATTTTTAAGTACATATTTGTAATTTGTTCAAAGTATTAAAAAAACGTTTTATTGTGTAAATTAAAATCTATCAACTTTATTCATATGAATTTATTAATAAACAATCATATTTTTTTACAATTGAGTAAAATTAAAGTAATTTAATATTTCGACTGAAGGTGCTTGGTGGAATTTCAATATTAAATTTAAATCCTTCAAATTATGTGCATTCACACAATTTTTGTCACTAACGACCATGTTTCGCCTTTTGGCATCTTCGGGCGTTCAAGTGCACGGATGAACTTGAACTGACGCTTAGTAAATGAATGTATCGTGTATTTATAAGAAATAAATGTATCACTAAGTTTAAAGTCATTGCTGGTGAAAAGTATTAACCCATGGGAATGCCTACAGATTTTAATGGTGAGTAATTTTAAGAATTATATTTATTTTTGTTTGTTGGATTTTTTTAAATGATTTTAATAGCATTCTCAACGAATGCGATCAAGGATAAGGGGGAAGCGACCGAAAAAGTTTGTAAACCAGAGTTATAAATAACGGCTATGTTGAAAAGGTTATACTTTATTTCCTGAAATAAATTGCTGCCTAAGTAATCGCGGACGCTAAATTGAATATAAGTTTTTTTTAAATTCTATACGAAATTTGTTATCGAAACATCAAATGGATTTTATTGGGATTTAACAAAGGAAAATCGTAAAAAGCTATGTAAAGATAGTAAATTGAATTTTCCAAAAAGCACTTTACCGAGTACGTACTTAGTAAAAACTTTTTTTAGTAAAAAAAAAACATAGCGGTACAATACTTTGAATCCGACAACCAAATTGTGAAATATAATCTAAATATAAATATTATCTTTTTACCCTATAATTCTTTAAGCTTACCGGGTAACGTCTCACCTTTCACCAAACTAAGTATTGTGTTAAAAAAATGTTTTTAGTTTAGATAGCACCTTCTACTCGTTTACGCAGTCGAATAAAACCAAATGAAAACATTCTTGTTCTCTATAAAATATCTATAGATATATATCCAAACAGCGGTGGGCTGGCAATACGCTGACTAGGGCTCGCTTAATCTCGAAGCAATTCTCGGTGTTCTGGGGAAAACGTGATTTTTTTACCACTCCTATCCAATGATATAAAATACTTATAAGCAATCGATTTTTTAATACACTTATAATATGTAACAATATGCAATTTACCGTAGACTTATCGATGTAAACGACAAAAATGTACTACAGTGTATACTGAAGCTGCCATAGATAATATTAATTTACATGCTCCCAATTTATTCTTACGTGGGCGAAACAATGAGCAAAAACTTTTATTTCTAAAAACTTATACCTCGCTTAGGAGGTATGAGTGACCAGTTCCAAGGGCCGTTCGATTAATCAACGCATTGCCTAGAGAAGTGTACATTTTTAGTGATGGTATTTGTGAACTGTTTGATAAATTTTTCTATTGTATTTCTTGATTTTTTATGTTGAATTTGATGTACTGTGTATTTTTATTGTATATTTTGTCTTATTATATTTTTCAAGTGCATGGCGAATTGGCGTCAGCTGTTATGTCATGTACTGTAATTTTAATTTTTAACAATAAATAAATAAGTCAGAAATTGCAGTTATATACTAACTTGATCTGAGAATATTGTTTTTTCTTAAATTTACTAGGGGCTCGGCAGCCTTAATGAAAATTAATAAGAGGTTCGCGCGAGCCCCATCCAGCCCACCCTTGTATCCAAAGATAAGGATATTTGTGATTATATCCAATCTCACCCACACTGTCTGATCCCGAAAGTGAGGACAGATTGAAATATTTATTAGATTAGCTTACAACTATTGCTCTTCTAAATATCTCTTCCAACCCCTTATCTTTAAGTGTTTTAATTTTAATCTGTTAGTTTAACTCTGTTCAAAAATGTTCTTTAAATTGTGTGAGAATATACATAAGTGTTAAAAGCCTATATAGGAAGAGAACATGGTCAGTAGAACATGCTCAAAATAAGGTTACCTGGTTTAGTTCGCATGCTAGGAAAACCATAAATCTTACAATGCAAATAAAATGTTTTTCCTTCCATATAAACATTATAAAACTATCCGATTAGCAATATCTTGTTTTGATTTGTTTATGTTAGAAGATTGAGTGAGGGTTAACAAATATTTCATGCAACGTTCGCAGATCGCGTGTGACCTGTTGACGACCCCTGCTGGCCTTTCTCAAATTATTTCATTAAAACAATATCATTAATTCAGCGGAAAACTTATATATTACAAAAATGCCACACAAAATGTGAACTTTCGGTTTCATTGATACCATATTATTAACGTGATTGATATTTCGGAAAGCGTGCATGAAAACCCATGGCCGAATACTGAGACGAATGGTTTCTTACGCAGGACTAGCTATAATGGGTATAATAACCAGGTCACATCATTAAATAGGGTAGAAGAAGGGTTAGCTTCAATGAGTCTCACAGATTTCAGTGCTCAAACTGTACATTTTCAACCTAAACGTGACCAATTTAAATTTGACATATATTTGAATATTACTGTCAGTTTTAAAAATTCCCTACAATGCACAAATCGTGTATTCGGCAAATAATATTTTCATATTTCACGTCACATGTTGGTGTAACATTTGAAAGGATATGAAAAAGTTCTCAATAAACATCTAAAAATATTATTCTGGTATCGATTCAGCTAATCACGCGGCCAAAGCGATTTAAAATAACTTGAATTGGTCAAAGTACATATCATTCAAAGATCTATCATTTCACATTTCAAAGAACTGTGTGAATTTTTTCGTACGACACATAATGTTTTTCAGTGATTGAAAAACACAATAATGTACGAAAATTACAATGGCGTGTTCGAAAAAGTAAAATAAAAACGAAATCCACTAGCGCCAACATGCGAATAAAATGTGAAGCAGCGAAGCGAGTTTTTCGTGATTTATTACTTAATTTAGAATCAAGATAAAAGTAATTTTTCAAAACGGTTTAAGCCTTGTCAAATGGGGTAAACAAAATTTATTCAATTTAAAATTAGCAAGATTAAATTGAGACTTTTTCTATCTATATGTAAGATTTTTGTTTCTTAGATACAGAATTTTTGTCTTGCGAAAATTCATAACAAGGTAGATTTTAGAATTTTTCTATACCAACTCATATATTATAACGATCAGAGAATGTTATTTTTTTTGTAATAATTTTTTATTTTATTAATTGGAATTCTAAATAGTATTTTTCTATTTGAATAATTGAAAAGCTGACAACATTCCATCTGTCAAATTAGAGAACACATTCGATTATTTTATATTTAAAATAAATACACAAATATTATAAAAAATAAAATACTATATTATATAATACATAAATCTGTAGGTCAATCACAGTTGGTGCAAAAGCAACGCTTCTGCACTAACGTTAATAAATATAGAAGATCAATTTGTATAAAAACTTAAATTAGCTGTGAATTATTTGCAAATATTGTACCTACTACAGTTTATTTCAAACATATTTTTTTCCGCAATAGATGGCGTGTAATACATAATTAAGTTATTATTAAAATGTAAATATTATAATAATTTATTGGTACGGATACTGTGTTAATAATGCTGTTCTTTTTTTGAAAAATGACGTTTCGTTCATAAAAACAAAATAATATTTGTAACGTATGACGTTTAAAACACAAAATGTGAATTTAAATCAGATCGCACTTTGAGAAAGTAAATGTGCGAATTGTGTAAACAAATGATTGAAAGTAAAATGTTCACGTCTAATAATAGTTACGGGCAGTTTAAAATACTGTTCTGCAATTCTGTACAATTAATTTATTATTGATACTGTAATGCGCGTGCATGTTATGTTACGTGCATTTACCGGAAACAAACCAAGAAAAACAAAATTAACGACGCATAATATTTTGCACTCGAAAGACAAAATAACTCGCTTTACTTTCTCACACTATTAACAATCCGTAATGAAACAATTTTTAAGTGACATAAGAAACAGAATGCAAAACATTTTTCGTCATGGATTTAAACGCGATTTTGAATCGTATTTTAAGAAATTCAGCAAAACAACCATGCCCGCTCCTAATATGGAGCATATCGAAAACCACAACTTAAACAATATATAAACTTTCGCCGTAATTCAGGAGTGTAAAGTAGATATTTGAAACATTTACGATTTACAATAAACACTTTTTTGAAAATAGTTTCACTTTTTTTTTTTTAAATAAAAATCAATAACAGTTTCGTTTATCACGAGCATTGTCAACCGATGAAATAAACAATGTGCAGTTAGGAACAAATATTTTTTTTACTATATTTCCACATTGACAGTGACATTACAAGAAGAAAATTGAGGAGCAAACATTCAAAAAGTGTTTTGTCACAAATTTTGAAAAATGGCGTTTTATATCAATTCTGATAGCCCATAATAAAACCTATGAATGATAATCAAAATTAGTGTTCAGAAAGGTTTTTTTTCATATTAAAATGGAATCATAAAGTTGACAAATTCATACAAACCGTCACTTTTGCAACACTTAAATCATCATTTTCAAAGCTTTGTATTTGTGTGACAAAACACTTTTTGAATGTTTGCTCCTGATATTATAATCGTAGATTTTTCTCACATATTGACTAGTTAAGGTGTTCGTTTATTCTCAGTGTATACTGAAACTGGCTAAAATGGTTTATGTCTCTGCTGTGGAGTCGAAGTCAGAGTCGGGAGTCGTAGAATCGGATTTTTTTTAATCCGACCCAAAGCCTTGGTTTCTATATGTACCATAATACATAAAACATTGCTATCTATCAAAGGTCGATATTTTGTTCCCAATTGAGCTATTCGCGTCACTAGTTATGTATGTACGATAATATGAAACCGAGAGTGATTAATTTCCATATGCAATGGAAACCAGACACCTTTGTAGCATTATGACCGTCAGCAGAGCAATACCTCATACTTTATAATATGTTTACATAGCCTTGACGAATGATGCTGAAAAAGCTATTAAGTGATAATAAGTGGCAATATGTTTCGTCATCTGTGGTTTAATTGGTAAGATCCTTCTCCTATCGATAATGCCGGTTGTGGTTCAAACCCCAACATGTCGCATTTTTGTAATTGATTATATTCGTCCGGTTTATATTCAATATAGATGTTGTTTTTTTTTAATTTTATATCAAGGCTTTCGTGGAGTTTTTCGTATGTAAATTATTTGGTAAGTATTATTAATACATGTATATATTAATAAAAACACAATATTCCTTATCAATATATTCAATATTATATTCAATGTGGCTCTTATCAGTTGACAATGCTCGCCATGAGCGAAACCGGTCCTAACCTTTTAAAATAAAGTGGAAAATAAAATACGAAGGAATATTGTGTTTTTATTAATATAATGCCTTTCCACCGTGATTGACAGTGAACACCCTAAAATACAATACATTTTTCAAAAAACTTTAGGGATTAGTAGTATTCAATAAAATCCAATAAAAGAATTATTTATTCGTTTTATAAAATACATTATAAAAATAGACGTTTACCTGTTCGGACTGTATTATAACAAGGTAGCAAAAAGCAATGTTTTCAAATTTAGAGTGATTGAAACATATCGTTACTAGCTTGATAATACATATTCAACTTATTCAACAACCCCTATGGAATTAAAAACATTGCTTTTGATACATTAAAAGACTAAAAGCAAATATCATTCTAAGTCCATGTTTGAATAATATACATATTGTAGAAAACTGTCAAACGCAAAAAAAAACCTCTGTTCCATAAAGACGTATTATATTTATAGAAAGAGTGGCCAAGCAATAATTACCTAATGATTTAACCTACATCATCCAGCACATCGAAGTATTTTTCCAACAAACAATTACATCGCTAAAATAAGATTTCCTTTCAGACATACCTAGGTAATATAATAAAATGTCATAAATCATTTGAAATTTTTAGTGAATGGTTAATTTTACTAATTATTCTGGAATTAAAACTTTAAAAATCGATTTATTAAAAATAAATAATGATTTATTTTCATGAGGTCTTCATTTTTATTCGTCAATATGATTTGAAAAATGCACTATTTTACTCGTACTTGCTTATTTGATTCTTCTTTGTGAATGCTTGATTAATTAATAGCTGTCAAAAACAAGGTGACAGTACAGCACAAGTCAACTAGAAAACAAAACAAAAAACTGCACGAGAAATGATCTCGAGAGGAGAGAACGTGATTCAGAGATTAGGTTACATCAAGTCGAAGTGCTGTAACAGTTTTCCATCTACTCTCACATAATACTTA
The DNA here is from genome assembly GCA_030503985.1 of Himalopsyche tibetana. Classification (NCBI taxonomy): domain Eukaryota; kingdom Metazoa; phylum Arthropoda; class Insecta; order Trichoptera; family Rhyacophilidae; genus Himalopsyche; species Himalopsyche tibetana. The sequence goes on along the minus strand of JAPJYX010000009.1, from coordinate 2,240,432 downwards.
AATAATACGTTTTATTTATTATATTTAATATGCATACCGAGCCCGAGTTTATTGTTTACATCCGCTGTCACTACAATTACTCAAGATAATAATAAATGTTCGGATGTTACACCATTGCAAAGAAGCTTTTACGTTAGATTATAAAAATAATTGCAAATTAAATTTGATAGATTAATTCTACTCAATAATATTTGTTTTGCTCAATGTCATCATAACTTAACAGTATAATGATCACTCACGACAATGAAGCACGGTTAATATACCATAGTCATTTGAACAGATGTCGGCAACCAATAGCAAATAATCACAAATTTAAATCGTTCAATCTTTTGACATTTTCACAAATTTCTCATTTAAGATCCAGGTTTCATCTTTCGAGATCTTCATGCATTTAAGTGCACGGATGAACTTGAACTGATTGTATCGTAAATATATATGAGAATAATAACCAGGGTTGTGGAGTCGTGTGAAAAAAAGACGACTCCGACTCCAGCTTAAAATAATTAACGACTCCGACTCCGAGGAAATTTTTCAATAATTTAATTTAACTTATATATATATCGACTATGGAAAGGAAAAAGGACGTAACCCACAGCTTTTTCAAAACAGCTTTTTTCGATAATCACAATGTATACAACTTGACACACATTCTATCAAAAGAATGGAAGCTGAAAATGCCGAATAAGTATCTAAATTTAGCTTTTAAGTTTGAAAAAGATGACTTTGTAAAAAATAAAACCACGAAAAAACACTGAAATAAAGGTTTTCCGAGACAATTTCTTTAATTTATATTAAGTTACGTCAATTAAACACTAGTTTGGAAATATCCGTGCACTTCCAGGTTGTGTATAATTCATAATTTGCATATGTCACAAAATCATCAAAACACGTTTTTAGCGTATACCATCAGATCATCTTTAGTCAGTCAAGCATGAAATGTTAACACTTGACTATTTTGTTTAAATACACATCATTGAATATATTAAAAAAAAAATCGAGCCGCTCATTTTTCACGACTCCGACTCCACAGCCCTGGTAATAACTATTAAAACGTGTAGAAATTTACAAAATTTGAAAGACTCGAATTTAATATTGAATTCCATCACGGACCTTCAATATAAATCTTTATGTACAATGTATTCGTTTTTACAGGCAATAAATTAAGTATTTTTCTTCGAATGGATGAGATTGTTAAATTAAAATAAGTGTTTTTAGTCATAACAGTTGAACTATGGTCCCAAGCGATTAATTATATAAGGTAACATTGATTAACAGATTTGACGAAACTACCCTTGATGTTTCTGTAGCAAAATTATTTAATTATAATATAATTCGGCGATTATTTGTATCTAGGGTTATACGGTCAAGGTGAGTCGTATATTCGATGAATAAAAGAAATGTTCCAAAATTACAATATGAAAATTCAAAGAATATAATGGAAAAAAACCAGTTAAAATGACTTTTGGTAGTTTTAAGAAAATGGGTAAAATTAAATGTGTCGAATTAGTGAATCCCGTTTACTACGTAATCTAATTCTTGTCTATTAGTTATCCACAAATACGCTGATTGTTTTATTCAGCTTAATATCAATTGAGATTCACACATCAATTATGTGAGAAATTTAAGTATTTTTAAAATTAAAACTTTGGCCATTATATAAAGGAGAATAACATATTCTTTTATATTATATCAAACCTAAAACCTTGAAGTGAATTGAAGTGAGCAGTGAGTGATGATGATGACAGTGCATAAACGTTACTAGAGTTTTGAAACGTATTTAGCCGCTTTGATAAGCATCTTTAGACTTAATACATCGTTAATATTTATTCATAAAGTGGTTATCGAATATTATTCATGATTTATATAAAAATCCGTCTAATCATAGTAAACTCTACCGAGAAGTAAATGCGACATTTAGTATTTTAAAATATCCATATATTATAAATAATATAATTGAGGAAAGAAAACGGTAAATCTCATGTACACATTTTGTAAGATTTATCGACATTGGCAATTTATACACAGCTAGCAAAGCGTCTGTTATGGATATCTTTTGTCGAATGAATTATGCTCGATCGCTGTGATTCTTTCGGTCGACCGAATTGATATCGGACGCGTGAATGAAGTATACCGAAAATGTTTGCGACAGCGCTATCCAGACGGGTCCATCGCGGGACCGCGTCCCGAAATGATTATGCCAAGATATTTGGCATCTGGACGCGGTCCAATATGATTCACAAACATTAATTCGACAATACAAAAATACAAACGCGCGAAATAAACAAAACAAAAGGAAGGGCAGCGGTGTCTAGACACGAGACTAGAAATTTCGTCAAAACAAACAAAAGGAAGCTTCGAGAACGCTTAATAGAAGGATCTGTCACTACTGGCCTGTCTTAACAACCATTAACCACGAAGTGACATATTGACACAAACATTAGTTTGTATAGTGTCCTAATGTATTATCGACGTATAATATTACATTTCAGCGCGGGTCCGTGGGTTGGCTTGACGTCAACCAAGGTTTAGCTTTATTTATGAAAAATATTCCAAAATATATTCAGTTTTAAATAAGGTAAAGAAATAAATAATTCGTGAACGAATTTATCCATCAGACGCCACAAGTAAGGCTTACGATCTCGGGATCTGGCATTTTGTTTAATTTGGCAATCCTGTAATCCCGGGATTGTCTATTGTTCAAATAATTTGTTCAATTGCATACTTTTGTGTAATACCAAAATAATAAATATATGAACTGTGGTATCATTCTTTCCCATATTTTGCAACAGTCGTAGACAGAAGCAGAACTTTTTTGCATATCGTTACCTTACTTTGAAAAGGTTATATTTGCACTTTACCATGTTTTGAGATACGAGCGATTGAATATTTGATTGATCATACGAATGTTGTTTAAAAGTCCTATTGTTTCTCAGAAGCTTGTAAAATAACCGTATGAAAGAAAGTGTGTAGATAAATATCTTGAACCCTGCCAAACCCTTTATTTAAAAATGCATGACTCTGAAATTAGTATAAATGTTAGATTGTGAAAATTTGAATCGTTAAAACTATGTACATTCTCACAGATTTTGTCACTAACGACCCGGGTTTCGCCTTTCGGCATCTTCAGGCATTCCAGTGCACGGATGAACTTGAACTGAGTTCATCAGTATTCATTGAACTGAGTCAGTTCAAGTTCATCCGTGCACTTGAATGCCTGAAGATGCCGAAAGGCGAAACCCGGGTCGTTAGTGACAAAATCTGTGAGAATGTACATAGTTTGAACGATTCAAATTTAATATTGAAATTCCACCAAGCACCTTCAGTCGAAATCTTAAATTATGTTAGATTGTGGCAAATACAACATTTTTCCGACCAAAATGTCATTTTATGCCAAAATATCAGTCAGAACCTTTTCAAAGTAAGGTAACGATATGTTTTAAAAAAAATCCTTCTCCCGATACTTGATGAGCTTTTTTCCCAGATTTGGTTATGAAATTGCATTTAGACATTCTACGAAAAAAATACTAAGGCGAATTGTGTGTCCGAATGTGTCAGACCCGATCGGTAAATCGTATAGCACGATTTCGATCCACAGTCTTTTGAAGTATTTAATATACGAAACTTACTTATGTTAACAAGCACGAAACATATATACGCAGCATCAATATCAGTGTCTGCCAAACTGTGTGCCGCGGCACACTACTGTGCCGCAAGAAGTCCCAGGTGTGCCGCGGTGGAAGAAGTCTTAAAAATGTCTTGTTGAATGTTAAATTGTATGTAATGTCATTAATAATAAATATCATTTTAATTTTATCCTAATTAATGTTTTAAGAAATAAACCCAGATTGTTAATTGTTCTTTGAAAAACTAGAATCACATTTGATAAGTGTAATATTGTAATTATAATTAGGATGTTAGAGTGAATAACTTGATGCATTGTGTATCTCTTCAGAGCCAGTATATATAGCTGAGCAAAACATTAGTTTAAACATAGTTCTGACGATGGAGCAAGCCGAAATAGCTATCAACGCATAAAATTATTAAAAACTGTAGAACTAAAATACTTTGTTATTTTTAATCTGTTATAAATGGAGTTCTACCAAGTAAATGCCAAATCAATTAATAACTTAAAAATGACAATTTTAAATATTGCCTATTCGGTACAAAATCGAAGATTTTAAATTCCTCAGTGAGCTAAAAATAAAAAAAAACGAATTATGGAGATAATCTGCGGAAAAATTATACCAAATCGAGGATTTCAAATTCTTCGGTGAGCTAAAAAAAAGGAATTTTGGAGATAATCTGCGGCATCTTGGTGTGCCGCGGTACTAGTTCCATTCATCACTGTGCCGTAAAGGAAAAAAGTTTGGCAGACACTGATCTATTTTAACACAGTTAATAATATTAACTAGTTTTGCAATTCATAAATAATTGAAACAGTATTTATTTTTTTAGGATATCCGGTACTGTAAGACATGATAAAATCTAGTGCAATTTTAAAAACGAGTTCATAATTAGATATTATGTGCATCTAAATTGTGCATAGTAGTTTTATTTCGGTCAGCGTAAACTTTACGATGACAGTTCATTGGACGAATGATCAAGGTGATCAACCAAGGCAGTGACTGGTTAATGAATGGCCAAAGAGGTTACTTAATACTATTTTTTGGATTGTGTCGAGTGTCGACCATTGAACCAACACGATATGTCGTGCATTATTTTAAATATTATATTCACTCATATGTTAAAGCAAATCGTGAAAATCATGAATCATAGTTTGAGAAACAACATTAACAATGAAATACTACTGGTATGGAAGCGTGATTGTATTTTTGTATGATGAAGTAATAAGTACAAAATAAAATTATTTTTTTTACTTAAAAATAAGTCGGGTCTATGGCACAGTGGCCAACATCGTTTTGCTTTGAATATAATGGAATTGAATTCCAATACGAACAGCATTTTTTAAATTGATTTATCGATTTCTATTCGAAGGCATGAATGTGTGTGATGTTTAAAAATCCCTTCTACCATTCCAATCCTAAAACAATAACCAACCACTAGTCCTGTCTTAGCCCTATTCTTTATATCCCTGCTATCTTCGAAAAAAGAGGATGAGCAACCGAGTACCAAGCAGTACTCAAAAAAAACTTCTGTTGTTATAAGAATGTCATATTCTCCACTTTGGGAGCGGACGGATTAAAAATAAAATTATTTTCAGATAAAAATAAGTACATATCGCATCCTCAGTTTTAAAGTATAAGTCAAAAAATAGCATTCTAAGCCAATTAAATATAACGATTCAAACCCTTTTAACTAGATTATAACTCTTTGGTCGCTTGCCAATTTACCTTAGTATCTTTGACATAACTAATTATGTATTTATATTTTCCCAACACTGAACAAAAAGGTACATTTTTCGATGGTTTCGGCGGTAACTTTGTGGAAGTTCATTTTAATAGAAAATTTAAATGAACTTTGATTATCCCACGTATCGTGTTACTAACTGTGACACGTGTTTCGCCTCTTTCAGAGGCATCTTTAGACTTACTGAAGTAATTCTGAAGATGCCTCTGAAAGAGGCGAAACACGTGTCACAGTTAGTAACACAATACGTGGGATAATGAAAGTTAATTTAAATTTTCTATTAGGTACATTTTTGTTCAGAGATTTCCTTTTCAAGATTTCAAAATATTTTCTTACCGTGGACCCTCAACAAAGTTTTGCTTTAATAATTAACCTAATACTCTTTTTAAAACCGGGTTTAGGTTCAGCAACAGTAGTTGTCGCGATATTACATGAAAAAATAATATTTTCTTCAATAAGCTTTGCGTTAAAAATATATATACATACATATGTGATTTGAGGAGGCAGCTCGTGGACTCCTTTGACAGAACATACGACCCCCATTTGCGTAACACTAGTATAGACAACTACCAATATGATTAGAACCAACAATTCATTTAGACTTGTGAAAGTCAAGGTAAACAATGATGTTTAGCCACTCTACTTTATTATCTCAAAATGTATTTTTTTTAAATTTACATGTAACTTGTTATAGTTTAAAACTAGGGGTGCGTTATAAATATATATATATAGCCTTATACTTTTGACACAAGAATATTTGTACGGAACCGATCTATTTAATCATTAATTTACTATGGATCAATTATGGCAAATATGTATGACTTTGTAAATTTTGAAATTACTCTATCAACTTCTGTATGTGTCGCTCATAATTATTAACCAACGTAAAATTCACATACTGGAAGTGATAAGTAAACCAATCTGGTAAAAACAATTAAACGTCAAAACATATCGATATTTATAGTATTTATTTCTCAGCAAAAAAAAAATGGACAAGATCCAAAATAGTGTTGACAAAAACTTGTAATATTTTTGACGTAATGTACTATTATGAAAGGTTTTTTTCAGTGTCTGAAAATAGAAAACATCGATAAACAAAAACATTAAGAAATCTTCGTGTTTTACGCGAACCTTTTATGAGAACAGCTATTAGTTAAAGCCGAGTGAATCTCAACATCCATTTTTCGCGATGCCCTCCCTAGTAACGTAGCGGCAAAGAATACAATTGCTTGAAAACGCGAACGACCAATAAGCTTTCACGCCAAAAATGGATTACCACTATTAGTGAATGTTTATTTTTAACAATTACCTAGCCAAGAACACTTTGCTTACGACAAATAATTATTATTGGTCAATCGATCGCGAGTTGGCAACACAGTAGTTTATTTCCACCAATTATTGTCGGACGACTTTTTTTTTCTTCTTTGATTCTATGCGTGATAAGGAACTACGCGATAAAATTCAAATGCCATATACTTAGTAATTCTATGACAAAATAAATAATACAGTCTGACATTGAAAAATGTAGTTTATAAATCGATGTGGACCTTTTTCACTACAAGATTTTTTATAGTATAACTTTATCAAATCTGAAAAATAAACCGAAAAACATGATGATATAATTGTACCAATAGAAAATTACAAATTTACAGTTATTTAAACTTATCAAACCATTCAAACCCAAAAACGAGGCGCAGTGAGAGCGATTTTCTTACCGCTAGTCCTGTTCTAGCCCAATCAATATATCTATACTTAAATTTGAATCGTTCAAACTATGTACATTCTCACAGATTCTGTCACTAACGACCCGGGTTTCGCTTTTTGGCATCTTCAAGTTCAGTTGATCTTCAACCTGAAGATGCCGAAAGGCGAAACCCGGGTCGTTAGTGACAGAATCTGTGAGAATCTACATATTTTGAACGATTCAAATTTAATATTTAAATTCCACCAAGCACCCTCAGTCGAAATCTTAAATTATATCCATACTTTGCAAAAAAGATATGTATAGCAATTGCGTAACATGAGAATCTCGTGAAAAAACTACTACTGAGATAAAAATATATTGGTAGCACATATGGTTGAAAAAAATACTTCTTATTCAAGCTAAAGTAAATTTATTGCAGATTTCAATTCTAGTAAGCTTTCTTATTGCAAACTGTTATTTCTTCAGCACAATTAAATACATAGCAAAAATGTTTTAAGTAGTTAATCTGCTCTTAAGATAATCCATACAGTACTGTTAAAGGATACGCTAATTTAATGCTATAAATTCGTTTTGACTGGTAGGTAGCAGATACAACAATGAGTAGTTTAAAAAGGTGGAGATTCTACGAGACAAAAAAATACTTTTCCTTGTCGTCGATGTTTGTAACAAAAAAATATGCGCGCTACGTTGTTAAGAAAGCTCAATTTAAAATTATTTATTATTGATATTGTTCATGCCATTGCAAAGTTCAACATTTTCACAAATTTACGATTATTAATGGCGTGAAACGTTTCGTGGAATTCCCGTGAGAGTTTCAAAAATAATTTATCGTAGAATTAAAACTTTCTACCGTACCGAAGTAAGTTTGTTCACGGTTAAATAATTCTCTACGTTTCCCGTAGCGCTGGTGCTACGCCGTATTAATGGAATTATACAAGAGCGATGAAGCGTATCATTTCGACTAGTTTAGTGCACATTAAGTAAGAATTTACGAGCTTTTATAATATGAACGGCTTTCTTAAAAAAATATCGTTCACACCACAACTTAACGAGAGTGAAAATCAAATTTTTGTTTAGTTAATAGCGATTCACTTAACTATATAATTGTATAATATTGATCGTATATTTAAATGTCACTTTAAAAAAAGTTAACTCTTCACAACAATGACGCGAGCACTTTCACGGATTGATTTAGAAATATTTTTAGCATACCGTGATTTATTCAGCCCTTATTTCATGTCAACCTTCCAAGGACGAGCGTGACCATATGGTCACAGTAAACACCGATGTCTATTGATCCCACTATTCATCCTTTTTATACCTGAATATCGTTGCTTTTAATCAAATTTGGTTTAAAAGGATAGAGACTTCAGTTAGTCATTCGCCGCGGGGACGAAAACGACTACCAAAAGCACATGCGATTTTTCGAATTTCCGTTTAATTTTAATGGACTCGTTGAAACTGTTAATAATTATTTTATCAAAAAATAAAACTATTTACACTGCTTTTACTAATTTGTGTTGAAATTATGTTGATCTAAGGCAGCCATCTCAACCTTTTTTTCCTCCGGGCCGCATTCCTATTTTTACTTCTCAACGTGGGCCGCAAAATATTTACAGTAATCTGTAAATATAGCACATACTGTACTGCACACATATGTATGTATTATGATGTCAAAATAAAACTATTTTATTTAATGTTAATTCATACATATGTATACATTTATGTATTCATGTATTTTTCATAGTAAAAAATAACAATGAACAACAAATAAAAAATACGTAAAAAGTACACAAAAATACCAATGTATCCAAAATATCAAAACGTTTACTTAAAAATTAATGTGAATTTTGATATTGAGTCAAACTTTTAACTATCTTTTAAAAATAATTGGTGACTATAATTATTTTAGGCCGCACATAAGAGCTGACTGGGCCGCAGGTTGAGTATGGCTGATTTAAAGAGTTAAATTGTAAATATTTTCAAAAATTTCAAGTTTAGATATATTTCAACCCCGAATTTTTGTGTGCCCATACGGTCACGCTCGTCTTTTCTACTGTCCGTACACAATATAAGAATGAGAATGACTGATTTTACGCGGGGTTTCTATATAACGACTTTACGTGTGTTTTTTTATATTTTTTGTTAGAAATATAAGTTATCCGTGACTTTAATATGGCTTAAAAATATATTTTTTATCGAAAAAAAGCTATTGTCTCTGGAAGGTGATCATACTCAGAGTGATTATACTCATAAATTGAGTTTATCGTCATATTTCTACGAATAAGCATTTTTTAAATGCTGTGGAGTAAACATTGTTTGCGGTAAATTCAGTGTAAATATTGGACATGTATGACGCCAAGTCGCGGCAGCCAGTTATGTTATAAGATCACTGTATAGAACGTGCCGAATCGTACACACTCACAAGAATAAATTGAGCCTTAAAATTCGACCAAAATCAGAAGCTTTCTACAAAACGACATCTTTCTCCAACTGGACTTATTTTTTAAGTCAAATTACAATAGTACCGCGTAGTCTGTCTTTACACTCTGGCGTAGCTAGTAATATTGGGATCTCATACAAACGTCACGCTAATCCAAGTCAAGTAATCAGGACCCCCCTTTTTGCTGGGCTCTCATATAAGACTCTGCTATGAAGTGGCTACGCCTCTGATGGTAGTGGGCTAAAGATGATTTATGTTTCATGTATGTACCATAATAACACGTTTGTGCAGTAAAAAATAAAATTATTTGTGTATGTTCATAGAACGAGTTAATTTTTTGATAAATTGGTTTGTTATATGAAGAAATTCAGGCCCCGATTTTTGATGGGCCCTCATACATTGCATGACTTTGCTATGAGGTGGCTACGCCACTTCCTTTAAGTAGTATCCTTTTTAATTTCTTTGTTTTAATAGTGACTTGAAATAAGATCCACGAAAAACAAAATAAATGTGATTTTTCGTTTGTAATTTAACTCAGACTAAAACTGACAAATAATAACACATTGTTCGTAATAAATAGAACTGGCACCAATTGTTAATAATTGTTTTTGTTTAAAGTAGGCGTTTTTTTTAAAAATATAAAACGACATTCCCTAAGCGAAGGCGGATGCAGTCTTTTATAAATTGAATCGAGCAGCGTTAATTTTTCAATAGCAAATGCACACTTTTGAAATTTAAGCAGACAATGAATAATATATGAATAAATAAAAAAAAACATTTCATTTGAAATATCATAGAAAATTAAAACTTATAGCAACGTACTAAAATTGTTAGCCATTCGCTTAAGTCCCTTTCTGCATAGAAACAGGTACAATAAACTCTTTCTTTACAAGGTTGATAGATACGTTACAAAAAAACTGTGTAAAAAAGTGATATAATTCATAGAAAAATTTAAGATTCATAATAAGTATTTTAATTATGAAAAATGTATACTATTCATCGCTACTTGATTATATACGGAGGCCTTTATGAGGTACTAGTCATAAGCCGCTTTCATTGCTAGAAATTTTTGATACGTCCAATGTCTAATGAAGTCTTATGTTTGTTATTATCGTCTTCTGCTGTTGAGCTTCTCGTTGTGTTTTTGTTTATGTGAATCTTATTATTTTTACAAATATTTTTTGTGAAATGTAGGCTTTATTACTTTTAGCGAGTCGTGTTATTTTAAAACCGTTCAAAAAAGAATCGAGTGTATATAATAAAAAGTTATTAATATTCAGTGCATTTTTTTATTTAAGTGCGACATTATTCCAAGAATTGCTCAGCCAAACTAACTGCGACATTGACATTTGAACGAATTTGAATATTTACCGTATAAAGATTTATCATGTGGAAAAGCAAAACTTCCGCTCGGCTTATCGGCTTAACCTGGCTGGGTATTAGCGTATAATAACTGCATGCAGTTTTAACAAGTAAACTTTTGAACTAAAGTCATTCATTATTCTAGTCGTTAGCCGGTCAAACTAATAACGAACTTAACGAGTTCAATGGAAACTGTATTACGATATATAAAAATACGCGTTAAATTGACTCGCCCTTTACACTTGGTGGTAAATTCTATGCTAATATATACAAAGAATGAATCAATCGAAACTGTATATAAAGGAATATCCACAATTCTTGATATCTTTGTAAGAAAATGCCGGTTTATATAAAATTTTAACTTGAAAGAGATTTCATCATTTGCTGATGTATATTCCACAGTTAAGGTATACATTGATTCGATGTAAACATTGTTTAGAAGCAAAGCAATTGCCTGGAGACTGAGGTGCCGCGAGCTTTCACATATGGAGTGAATATGGTCAAAGAAGAAGAAGAATGCATTGTCTATTTAGACTGTTAAAATATGCACTGTGTATATAACCACGTATTTGAATTGTTCACGAGCTGCCAATCAGTCACCACTGCTGTGTGCGCGCAATCACGCAGTTGTGATTTACTGTAATCTGACATTTCACATAACTTAAAAAATGACAAGTGTTCATTTTCGCCGTCTTTATATTCACCATATCCAGCCTAACCTAACCTAAACGGAAATGTCATTCTACTCTGTCTAGCGTTCATTAGTGAGTTTATACACTAAGTAGCTAATTCAGATGTTGACCTATCAAAGCGAATTCAACTAAAACTGCTATTTAACACTTTAACTTTGACATATAACTAATGCTCATAATGATAATTAGCATTTAGCATTATCACTAAATGATATAGCTTCATATGAGGGCAGATATGATTTGGGATAAGACACTTGTTGATACTAAACAATGCAATTTGATGTAGAGGCTATTCTATCACCTGATATCAAAACAACTAACATTTGGTCAACTATTACTAAATTTAAGTTCATTCGTATTTTGAATTAATGTTTTGAATATTTTTCTCTGTCAAAATCGCGTCAAATTAAGATTATATTAAAAAATCATAATTATTTTAATACCAATTGAGCTGAACTTCAAAATAGTAAATAATAAAAATATTCGTGATATTAACAATATGTTTAACTATATACTTCGTGTTATTTGAAGCACGCGGTAACGTATGGGTAGACTTAAAACCAGGGATGTGGAGTCGTTAAAAACAAAACGACTCCGACTCTGGCTTCAGTTAAAACACGACTTCATCTCTGAATTCGTCTAAAAGTAATAGTGAACATTTCCTTTTTTCTAGTACATACTTATTATTTTACCAAAGAATACGATGAACAGGTTTATTTCAAATGATTTTGGCTTACTATTGCTGTATTTACGGATTACAATAACCCTTCTTAGGTGAACAGGAGGCATGACTTTCTCATATTAAAATCATAATATCTCAGAAACTCTTCCCCGATTCATTGTAATTTTACAAAACTACTTTTTATTTATTTAGAGTCTAATTATTATTAATAGGTTCGAACCTCTAATATTTATTTAAGATTTGGTAGCAGGGCTGTGGAGTCAGAGTTGGAGTCGGAGTCGTGAAAAATGAGTAGCTCGAAAAAAAAAAAAGAAAAATATATTTAATGATGTGTATACAAACAAAATAGTCCAAAGTGTTGACATTGCATGCTTTAATGACTAAAGTTGATTTGATGGAATTTATATATATAAGTTAAAGTGAAAATATTGAAAAATTTCCTCGGAATCGGAGTCGGAGTCCTGAAATTATATTTCAAGTAAAATAAAAATATCGTTTTAAAGCTCTTGCTATTGCTGATGAACACAATAATAAAGATTGCATTGATATAATAAATACTATGTAAAAAAAATGTGTTATATGTTATATTGTTAAAAGAATGATTTTTTTTTGAAAGAGTCACCTTTATTGTGAGAAAAAATATATTACGTTCAAATCGTTTCAAAGAAGTCATAAATTGTTTTGCATAATTGTCCCACGACATTTACAAGCAAGATACTTGCTCGACAATCGACAACTATATTAAAATTTAATTAATTTTAAGTAGGTAAAATAATTTAAGTATAATTGAAAATAAATACATATTTATCACGCACGTCTTGAAAAGAAACTAAATATAATATTTTTTACTTAAAAAAAAACAGTAAGCAGTCGGGGAGATAAACAGTAAACGGATTTTTCCGTACAACATTTTTTGACCACGAGAAACATTAAATAAAAAAATATATGTTCCCTTAAATCTAAATAATACTTAGTCTCAATATCGAATCTCAAAAATATGAAACTTTAAAATAAAAGTAAATGTATGGAATATTTTGTGTCTAAAAAACTATCCATGGAAACTTTAACATATAAAAAAACACACCTCATTATATAACAGGCTTTCGGCTTGTATGGATACTCACTCATGGTTTTTTTTTATTGGAGTCTTACTGAGTAATATTATAATTTAAATGCAGCACACAACATAAGTTATTAATACTCACAACGTGATAAAATTACTGTAAAGTGGATTGCCCAGTTTATAATTTGGCGAAAAGGATATATAATATGTTTTCAAATAACAAATGAAAGTAATGATCAGCAGTCACAAAAAAAAAACAGGTTCCCCTAGTGTTCGTGAAAACGCATCAAGTTCACAATATGCAAATCGGGGATAATCAGAACACCTTATCGTGTTTTTTGACCCGCGGCACGCAGCGTGAAGGTCACTAATTCAACCAGATGGGCAAGGCTGAACCACTCGCCGGAGTTCATGAATAAGGTAAGGTGCTCGTATTAACAATCGATTGTTCACTTTGGACGACGGTCACTTGGGGTAGTCTGAATATGGTAGAGGTGTTCAACGAAAACTATCAAAATTAAGCTACATAGATAATTTTTTTGTTTAATATTCGCGAAATCATTAATCAATGAATTTATGAATTATTACAACAGATCACCGATCTTGCGATATCACTTAAGATATGTTTTCAACCAGAATTGTATCGGTTACAAAGCTTTTGGATATTTTTTCACCTAAACAAGATCATGTTAATATTCTTTTTCGTCATCTAGAAGTTCCAGAAAAATAGATTGTACTATATAGTCAACAAATGAACTATTTTTTTGTTATAATTCGACAAAATGACACAGAATTTAAAAGCAAACGTTATATTTCATTCGTTTTAAAAAATATATAATATTGATTTAATTTTGATATGGTTGCTTGGACTGTAATATTTTGTGTTTAACCCTTATGTTATTTGAAAGCAAATTCATTGAAAACTCTTTTTGAATAATTTTATGAAAGATTATTGAATGTGCTAAGTTTTTAATTTAAAAGCTATAATCAATTAGAGTAAATTTAACGTTAGTAAAACTAAAATAATATTAGTCTAAGGTAATATTATTGAGGAATAGTTCCAGCTCATTCCAATATACAATAAACATTTTATTAATATTCGGCTTATCGGGAATAAATTAATATTATTTTGATATGAAAAAAAAAATTAACAGCTGTCCTCAGTCCTTGCTAAGAAAAATAATTACAGTGAATATTAAAAATAAAAAAATTCTTTCGGAAAACTTGACTAATGTTTAAAACCTAAAACTTAAACGAAATTCCCCATTTTACGATTTTTGGATTAGTATCCAAAAATACTGGTATAAAAGCATAATTCATTTTCTTCTGGATGAATAAGGTAGCAAGCGGGCCGCGATTTTATATGACCTTAACTTTTCGAGTAAATAATAAGAACCGCCTCCCAAATTAAATTTGACACATCCCCCTGGCCCCTTCTAACAAAAATAATAATTCACAAGGTGTAGCAGAGAACGCTTTAGAAATTATACCTTTACGTTCGTAATTAAATATACTAAGAGGTTTTTGATAGCTACAATTTTGTTTTGCTGTATATTTTCAAAAGCTTTCAAGGACGCCGAGCTTTTGATGTAGGCTCAAGTATAATAAAGATACTTGTCTTAATGGTTTCATCGAAAACATTTATGTTTACGGTAATGCGTGGTTAAATATAATGCTTTAAGTATCTGTATGAATGATAAACATTAAATTTAAGATTTCGACCGAAAGTACTTGGAATTTCAATATCGGATTTTTCATTTCATATTCTGAAGATACCAAAAGGCGACACCCGGGTCATTAGTAAAATAACTCAAAATAAAATAAAAAATAATTCAAACATATGTTCAAAATATTACTTCGTGTTTTCGTTACGTGGGTTGCGTAAGTTTATGAAGTTTTCAACCACATGAGAAAGCCTAAACCTTTGGTGAGTTTGGCAAATTTCTAAAAGATCCTGATTTTCTAGCGGTCGCCAAGCATTACTAACGTATCCCCACGATAACTGTGTTGAACTAAGGAATAAAAAAATGCGATACGAAAGGGCAATTTAACAAATATCTCAAATGACACGTATAAAATATGGAATTAAAACCAGGGGTGGGCTGAAGGGGGCTCGCGCGATCCCTTTGTTAAATTTCACTAAGGCCGGCGAGCCCTTTGTTAATTTAAAAGAAAACAATATTCTCAGATCAAATAAATTAGTATGTAACAGAAATTTCTGACTTATATATCATATACGGCAGCTTAAGTATAGAGTGGTACATTTATAACCATTTACATTGATAACTTAACTTTAACGGTAAATGGCATATTTTTAAATATTATATGTAGAAGTATAAAGCAACAGTCGATTTCTTATTTCAGTATTGTATATAATTGCATAGGAGTGATAAAAAAAACACTCCTACATAACACCGATATTGCTTTGAGATTAAGCGAGTCCTTTGTTAACGTATTAGCAGCCCACCGCTGATTAATACCAATTGTCAGAATTTGACTAAACGGATGTCAATCAGATTTTTTTTTTTTTTTTAATAATTGACTAGTTGTAAGCCAACCCTTCCATCTGTGTGCCATTGAAAGAGCGGAGAAGTGGACAGAAACAAAATCATATCGTCGACAACGGTCATAATTATATACAATTAATTTAAATACAATTATTTATGCACTACACATTATTTGTTTTATAAAACAGAGATACGTGAACTAATTTCTCCAAGTAGGTAAATTGCACATTGAAAATGAATCAGAAGCCTTTTAAATCTTATGTAAATATTCCAAGAAATGAAAATTTCGTTTAAAAATATTACAAAAAACACTGAGATTGACATTTGAGATTGCTTACAATTTGACAGGCCAAAATAAAGGTGTATAAAAAAACCAAATTATAGCTTTTAAAAAATTAAATTATGGAAGAATAATATAAAAAAAACTTTACATGACAAGGTGATTCTGAAAGAAAAAAAAACAACGTAATTATTCCCAGTAAAGAAAAACTCGTACGTGAAATTAAGTATGATGGTATTTACGCTATCAATGTGTAATATTGTTTAGTTTGACAACTTTGATAATTGCTAGTAAAATCAACAATAATAATGGTTGTCGTGTCTTTTTTAACGACTGTAAACAAATGAGTGGAACAATTATACTTCAACTTATTTGACAGTATTTTTTTATTATTTCTGTATAGGTACAATGATATCAGGTATCAATAACATTTTACGAAAAATACTTAAAAACTTTAATGACGTAAAATAAGAAATTATTTATGATTTCATATATCATACATAATCCAAATAATAGTAAAAAAGAGGATATGCTTTAATTGAATGGTTAAATAGTTGTCCTAGCGATCGTATCAAAAGCTGGGAAAGTACAGAGATTTTGACCATGGTGTTTGTGCAATCACTTGAACAAGAGTTAATCTCACTTTCAAATATTTTTTGATGCTATTTAAAGAAAATTTTTCTTATATATTCGTTTTGATTTGTATATTTATTTGGAGCGCCGTACACGTATTTTTTTGATGAGAGAGTGTTTTAAGATACATACTTTCGTTAATTTAATGACAAACAGTGGAAATGTTATGCCACACAATGTAGCCTGTCGGTTTGGTTGAGTGGTCATGCTTTCAGGCTGTTTTATTTATTTTACGATTCGGATTTTGTAATGAAAAATGTTGTTTTCATGTTGGTTTTACAATTTATTCATGATTTTGCAACAAAAGGTTTTTATATTCTGTATACTATAATATTTTACAAAAAAAGAGGCAATTTTGAGAGTTATGACGTAACAATTATTCCATATCGCTTTAAGTATAAGGCAGATTGATCTAATGACATACTTTGTTTTAATAAAAGTTTCCCACTATTTCGGTGGTGTAAATTTCATTAAAAAAGTTAATGAATGTTGTTACTCATAAAAATAATGCGTCAGTTTTCAGTCGTTACCACACGATGTTAAAACGGGGAAAGAAAACAGAAGTACAGCCTGAAGATTTTCTTTATCCTTATTGTCGATTACCATAACATTTTAATATTATACTTATGGAGCTCCTCCTTGACGTTATTACAACGGTCCCTAACTTGCAAATATTATTAATTTATTTTGTAAGTATATTGCTATAAATACTATTATTAAGGTATTTTTTTAGTTTTTCTAAACATATTTCAGTGTGGCAGGGTTGAACGTAAAGAGTTAAAGACCGAAACACGCCAGGCGATACTCAAGAAACGATAAGAAGCCAAGTGAAGTGCTTTGAAGTTTGAAAAAACATCAAAAAATTCGAGCCGCGTTAGATTTTGTCGATTCCCTGAAACACTTTGTTCGAAAATTACCGAAGAAATTTTCAAATCTGAAACACATCAACATTTTACTACGTCATAGATTTTTAAAGGTTATGGGCGCGGGAAACCATATGTCATATAGTATGTATTATCATAAGGGTATATTATCGTCATATAAACTTTGAATGTGTTTGATGTAAATGTTTGGTGGAAAGGTATTATATTAAAAAATAAAATATTCTTTTGTACTCTAAATATTATATTTAGTTGGATCAGGACAAAATCAAACTAACTCTTCATTTTTAGATGATGGATTAAAAAATTGAATCGTGTCGATTTTTTTTGTTTTTATAAATCCAAACAAAAGTTTCACTGTTCAATCAGCGTAGTGAAATAATTATTCTATTGGATATCGGGCATCATATAAAACTATATTCATGACTGATCATTTCTTTGATAAAATTGAACTTGCAATGCATTATACTGTTGGATAAATTCGAAATCAAGCCCAAGTTATTTGCACGTGTCATGAATAAAGTTCGGTTTACAGACAAATCGTTTACTGGAGGGCAACAGCTAGGAATTCGTTAAGACATCAAATTACACTATACCCCACACAAATACGATCTTAACATCTCGCTATAAACCGACGCCTCGCAACCCTTAAAACGACGTCGGTATATCAAGTTCGAAACGACGTCGTGAAGATTTTCGGGATGGAAACATCGACACACTGATATTAAGTAACTAAAATATTATGATGGTGTAATATTTAAGATGTATAATTGATAATTTCCGGTTAACACGCACGTTTTTTTTTAGATCACGACTCGATCTGCTTAACAGTTAAAAATCTTTTAATGTCAATGAGTATTTTCTGAAGAATTTATACTACACATTAAAACAGACAACGGTAGACTCAAGCTTTTTCTATTCTACTTTTACTTTAAATATACTTGCTACGTTGGGTGAGCCGTAATATAAAACAAAATTTTACTGTAAAGTATAAAACCATGACGGTTATTTGCATCATTGAATTGCGAAAATCACTCTGGAAGCTTTTTCAAGTTTTGAATAAGTGACAAAAAACTGCTGTGCAAACATACTTAACATTTAATGCATTATTTTTTGGCATTTTCTTTATATTTATTAGTAAAATCATTGAATTTGTATGCAGATAACGTGTATCAAAATTTTGTTTTTATTTTTAAACTCAAACTGTATTTTTTAGCAAAATGGCTTAATTGTTTTTAAGCAAGACTTCCTCAACAGATATGATGGATCACTTTTAAGGCTATTTACTGTCAATACTTGGTGGAAAGGCATTATAATAAAAATAACAAAAGATTTTTAGTACTTTTTCCACATAAAATTTATCAGTTGATAATGCTCGCGATGAGCGAAACCGGTCCTGATCTAATAAATTTTATGTGGAAAAAGTACTAAAAATCTTTTATTATTTTTATTAGATATGATGGAATTTGAAGTTCTCATCTGCTTTAGAAGGCAGGATTTAAGCTAATGAAAAATATAGCGTTGATAAATCATTTTTATAAAAAATCGTCCAGAAAGATTTTTGCAACTCAATGATTCATTAAAAAAAAATGTTGATATTTTTAGATAGAATAAGAACAACTAGCTGTAAGCCCGTTGCCCAGCAACGTGAGATTTTTGTTGCATAGTATTTAATTTAATTTAATTTAATTTTATGTTATTTTATTTTATGGTATTTTATTTTATTTTATTTCATTTCATTTTATTTTATTTTATTTTATTTTATTTTATTTTATTTTATTTTATTTTATTTTATTTTATTGAATTTAATTTAATTTAATTATATTTTATTTTAATATATTTTATTTTTATAGTTAGCAGATATTTCGTAAATTATTTAATATTTGGAATAATGTTTAAGTTTGCTAACAACAATTTTTCGTATTAGCAGAAACTTCGTAAATTACTTAATTTTTAGAATAATGTTCAAGTTTGCTGACAACTATTTTTCGTAGTAGCAGAAATTTCGTGAATTATTGAATTTTTGGAAAAAAAAAGTTTGATAACAACCATTTTTCGTAGTAGCCGAAATTTCGTAAATGATTTAATATTTGGAATAATGTTCAAGTTTGCTAACAACCATTTTTCGTAGTAGCATAAATTTCGTAAAATATTGATTTTTTGGAATAAAGTTTAAGTTTGCTAACAACCATTTTTCGTAGTAGCAGAAATTTCGTAAATTATTTAATATTTGGAATAATGTTCAAGTTTGCTAACAACCATTTTTCGCAGTAGCATAAATTTCGTGAAATATTTAATTTTTGGAATAAAGTTAAAGTTTGCTAACAACCAATTTTCGTAGTAGCCGAAATTTCGTAAATTATTGAATTTTTGGAATAAAGTTTAAGTTTGCTAACAACCATTTTTCGTAGTAGCAGAAATTTCGTAAATTATTGAATTTTTGGAATAATGTTCAAGTTTGCTAACAGCCATTTTTCGTAGTAGCAGAAATTTCGTAAATTATTTAATATTTGGAATAATGTTTAAGTTTGCTAACAACCATTTTTCGTAGTAGCAGAAATTTCGTAAAATATTTAATTTTTAGAATAATGTTTAAGTTTGCTAACAACCATTTTTCGTAGGAGCAGAAATTTCGTAAATTATTTAATATTTGGAATAATGTCCAAGTTTGCTAACAACCATTTTTCGTAGGAGCAGAAATTTCGTAAATTATTTAATTTTTGGAATAATGTTGAAGTTTGCTAACAACCATTTTTCGTAGTAACAGAAATTTAGTAAATTATTCAATTTTTGGAATAAAGTTTAAGTTTGCTAACAACCATTTTTCGTAGTAGCAGAAATTTCGTAAATTATTGAATTTTTGGAATAATGTTCAAGTTTGCTAACAACCATTTTTCGTTGGAGCAGAAATTTCGTAAATTATTTAATATTTGGAATAATGTCCAAGTTTGCTAACAACCATTTTTCGTAGTAGCAGAAATTTCGTAAATTATTGAATTTTTGGAATAATGTTTAAATTTGCTAACAACCATTTTTCGTAGTAGCAGAAATTTCCTAAATTACTTAATTTTTGGAATAATGTTTAAGTTTGCTAACAACCATTTTTCGTAGAAGCAGAAATTTCGTAAATTATTGAATTTTTGGAATAATGTTTAAATTTGCTAACAACCATTTTTCGTAGTAGCAGAAATTTCCTAAATTACTTAATTTTTGGAATAATGTTTAAGTTTGCTAACAACCATTTTTCGTAGAAGCAGAAATTTCGTAAATTATTGATTTTTTAGAATAATGTTTAAGTTTGCTAACAACCATTTTTCGTAGTAGCAGAAATTTCGTAAATTATTGAAATTATTGAATTTTTGGAATAATGTTTAAGTTTGCTAACAACCATTTTTCGTAGAAGCAGAAATTTCGTAAATTATTGATTTTTTAGAATAATGTTTAAGTTTGCTAACAACCATTTTTCGTAGTAGCAGAAATTTCGTAAATTATTGATTTTTTGGAATAATGTTTAAGTTTGCTAACAACCATTTTTCGTAGTAGCAGAAATTTCGTAAATTATTGAATTTTTGGAATAAAGTTTATGTTTGCTAACAACCATTTTTCGTAGTAGCAGAAATTACGTAAATTATTTAATTGTTGGAATAATGATTAAGTTTGCCAACAACCATTTTTCGTAGTAGCAGAAATTTCGTAAATTATTTAATTTTTGGAATAATGTTAAAGTTTGCTAACAATCATCTTTCGTAGTAGCAGAAATTTTGTAAATTACTTAATTTTTGGAATAATGTTTAAGTTTGCCAACAATTATTTTTCGGATTTTAAATTATTTAACAATTATTTCCAATAAAAATCAAAAGATCAAATCCAATTTTTCAATAAAAAATCAGTTGCACATTTTGTCCAAGTGTATGAAAAAAGCAAAATATTATTCTATCATATATCCATATCATAATTTGAATATTCTTAATGTATTAAAGAATTCTAACAGATTTTCAAGGTCAGACGTGAAAAGATTCATCATTATGATTCAATTGATCAAATCCGCTCCAAAAAATATTAGTCTCACATCGACTCACACGATCAGACGATTCATTTCGATAGCCCTATAATCATAGTTTGCAATAGTCGAATTAAAGTCTTTGATTATTCGAATATTATGATGTATGGTGATACAATACTTTAGCTCTACACCAAGAAATATCAAATTTTCAAACGTGGCGATATCAGAACATTCACGCCCGGTTTAAAATAAGTCGCTCCCATTGGATAGAACAACATTTCAAAAATGTGCTGTTCAGAATAAATCGAAATCATTGGTCTGTACCTTACTGCGGACGTCCTTACAGACAGACCTTATCGGCTATTAATGTTAAGATAGCTACATTCTAATACAAATTCGCCATAAGAAAGCCAATTTCTATAAACGTTCTTCATAAGATATACATATTTATTATCTTAGAATGTGATGATTTGTAATGATAACGTAGATTCAAACAGTATCAAAATGTGAGGACATTTGTGTAGACTTATATTTTTCAGTCACAATTTTCTGAAATTTAGCGTAGCTACTCATTTTATAATATCTTCTGAATAAGTATTGTTATTGAACTTGATGAATTCGTCAAAAATCTTTACTTAATCGTTCCCTGTATCGTACTTTTTATTATATAATATTGAACTATTTTTTACTAGCAACCAAAAATTATTTAGATACTGAAACCTGGTATTAGGCACCTGGTATTAGGCGCCTTGTATAGTTTATAGGGTGGTTAAATAACTGGAAATGATAGTATAGTTTTCTGGATAATGTTAATGACATCTTGTTTTTTTTTTCTAACAGAAAAAAAATATGCAATATTTTGTTTTAAGCCTCTTCGTAAGAAACGTTTAGTATGCTTTCAAAATAAAATATCGTTTTGTATTGCATATTTAAAAAAAGTATCCGATAAAGATTGTGTTTCGAACAGAATATAAGACGCTGATGAGGATCCGGGTAAGTATACCTGCGTCGGACAATGTTTAATCTGAGTTTTGATAGTTATACACTACAACAGGGTTTCCCAAATTATGTTCCGTGGAACACTGGTTTTCCGCGGAGCCAGAGTAGGTGTTCCGAAAAAAATTGGAATGGTTTCATACGCTGCAATACAGTTTGAAAAAAATCTGAAAAATTCAGGTAAGTGTTTCGTTATATTTTCCGGACTTGCGAAGTGTTCCATTCCAGAAAATGTTTGGGAAACCCTGCACTACAATATTAGAAAAGGTTATCAAAGTAACGAGTACTACGAATGTATTGAATATGAAATCACTCAGTTTGAATTCACATCTCTACTCGTAACAAGAAAGCGATATTAGCAACGCGGGAAGCACCCTAACGATCCCTATTCAGTATAGTCTGTGTCCCGGAAGTAAGCTGGGGCGGTAACCGGAAGTAACGAGGACATTGAGGCCGTATCGCCTGGGTCTGTGGAACATTTAGACGGTTAAAATGACGAAATTCATCGGAAAAGGAAATGGCTTCGTCATAATGTTGATCTCTTGTAATTATGGTTCACTTATACAATTTTGCGTCACAAACAATGCCTGCTTTTTACCATCAAGTTGTAGTTTATGATTTAGTCCTAATTAATAAATCAATTTCCAATGTCGGCCTCCTTAGTCAAGATGTTAGTGCTTCGCCAATGCGATCAGGTGGGTTTGGGTTCAAATCCCGGCAAGATCAAAATCAAATTTACGTTTATTTAATTGTATTTGAAATCTTGGATGGGTGTATTCATTACTCCTTGGGTCTTTTTTTTTATTATGAAATAGGAAATCATATAAGTATTCTACATTATTTATTTTAGATCACGAGAAATATATATTTTTTTTTAAATATTTTATCAGTTTATAATACTTGCCATGAGTTCTAATCTAAGTGTTTCTACTAAATTAAGGAAATTCAATATTAAATTTCTGTCGCTAAAATTTTGTAATCTTCTAATAGTTAGTGACAAAATGTGCAGAATTCAAACGATTCAAATCAAAACAATGTGGAATTAGTACAATTGTTTAACCAATTCTATTCCACCAAGAATTGACAGTGTAAACTTAAAGAGTGGTTTACCACAATTGATGTTGTTACGCTGCAAAATACAACCTGTAAGGGTAGTGTGAATGCCGTAGAAAGTGCTTGCAAATGCAACGTTAATTATTCAAGACAAAAATGATTATATTAGTTAATCATTGCATATAAGCATCATTATTTTTACTATACTAAAAATCTAAACTTCATTTCATTTTCCTGGCCAATTACCACTTGCGATTGACGACAGATAATCTCTTTTAGACTACACCATATATTTGAAACACTTACCTATTAAATGTCGCAGAATTCACAAAAGTGAACAGCTGTTTGATCTGACAAGGCTCCAGTTGCAATGGCTGCACAATGTATTGTCTGCAATATAAATAAATTAAATTGATTATAACATACAGAACCTTGCGTAAAAATTAATTTTCTTTGGTTACAATATTTCTATTTCTTTTACACAGCAAATTAATATATTTTTCAATGTCAGAAATGATAACTCACAAGGAATCTTCCAAAGTTCCTGTTGAAAAGCATGACTTGTGCTTAGTTTTTAGTAAAAATAACAACATAATCGTGTATATAGATTGATAGATAGGTAAGAATTCAAATCATTGTAATGGAGAAAAGAAATAAAAGTGAATTTTACGTTGCCGTTAATGTTTATGTAGGCGTAGCGGGGAGGGAAAAAAATACTTACACGAGATCATATAAGATAAAATACTCATCATAAATATAACATGAAATATCACGCGATAAACGAAAAATAACTTTGTCGATTTTTTTTGCCGATGACAAGCCGGTAATGAGTTTTCTCGCTTGTTATTCTGTCATATTACATTGATAAGATAATGAGTGATTTGTGTTAAAACAGACATATTAAATTGAATTTAGCGCGGCTATCTATTCTACCGTGCACATCGGATACGCAATAATCGTGTTCGCATAGATACAAAGATTCAAAAATATAAACTTAACCCTCCAAGGACGAGCGGTGACGCTAAACTGGTCACAGTAAACACCGTTGTCTATTGATCCCACTATTCATCCTTTTCTACCTGAATATCGTTGCTTTTGCTCATATTTGGTTAACGGACAGAAACGGCCTCCAAAAGCACATGTGATTTTTTGAATTTCCGTTTTTTTTAATTTACTTTTTGAAACGGTTAGTTATTTTTTTATAAAAACATCGAATTATTTACAGTTATTTTGCTAATATATTTTTATTGAAATTATGTTGATCTTAAGAGGTCAAATTGTAAACATTTTTAAAAAAATCACGTTTAGCTATATTTCAACCCCGAATGTTCGCGAGCCATTTTTGTCCTTACTACTGTCCGTACTCAATATTACACGGTAATAAAAGGATAAGCACGACCATATAGTCATGCGGGGTTTCTATACAACGACTTTTTTTTTTTAAATTTTGGATAGGAATAAAAGTTATCCGTGACTTCAATATGGCTTGGAAAATATTTTTTTTATCGGAAAAAAGCTCTCGTCTCTGGAGGGTTAAGTATACAATACACAATATGAATAAGGTAAAAATAGCATAACAATGAGTTCTACAAGAATCATATTGATATACAGTAGAATTTAGAATGTCCGGATTGTTCAAAGAAACAAAGTTTACGAATTTGCTACTATAAACACGTTTACGATACAATTAATTCCACTGAATGTCACATCCGTAATACACCCAGGGTGCTATTAAAATTGAAATATTTAAAAGCTTATACCAAAAATAAATGCTTCAAAATTATTTAGAGGAGACAAAAAAAGGTAAGAAATCGTTTTCAGTTTCCACAAGAAAATGAATATGAAGGAATATTGCTACATGGCGGAGGAAAGTTGGAACTCTTTTAGTTGTATCAATGAAAATAATATAATTTGTATTCATCAACGCAGCAGAAAGTGATATGGGAGGCATCGCGGGAGTAATAGCACAATCTTCAATGTGTCCTGAATGCGATGAAGAAGATGTCACCGTGTGGTTAAATAAATTGCGATGCGAACAATACTGCATTCCAAATATTGAATGATGTAGAGACAATTGAAGAAACGTCTGCCTTAGTGGAACAATATCTAGAACACGAAGTATGCAGATGTTTTTGAGGAGGGTAAATATTGTTTCTTCGCATTCTGAAGTTTATTTGTTAAGGTCTTGCCACGGAGCGGTCTGATAGCCAAGAATAATGTTACTCAAGACAGCTTATGTGTCGTTAAAGTATTCATGATTTGGCAGTCTCAAAAAGAACAGCTATATTTAGGTGAAAATAGATAATTTAATTTGACTGTCAGCTATGACGTAGATTATCCGGATTTTCCGTTACCCAGACTACATTCATTCCCGGATTAGTCTGGATAACCGAGCTTCTACTATAGTTGATCGCTAGTTAGACTTAGTGTCTTTATATATGTAATAGTTATATTGATGGTGTGAAGCTGAAATAATTTTCTATTTTGTCGTCAAGAGTAATTGATACATATTTTTGTTATCATAACTTGTAGATCAAATGGCGATTTTGTTGCTAAGATTCGGTCTATAAGGCAGTTTTAAGTAGAGGCTTAATGCATACATTTATAAAATCAATAAAGAGCTTTTAAAATATTCAGGGATTCCGCTGTACACTATTGGTATGCAAATATGTTCATTAAGATTTCACAAATAGATTATAACAATCGATATATGAACTGTAAATACAGAAGGATTTTTAAAAAAGATGATCGTAGTTATTACTCACATTTCTTACATAGCAATAATTCTAGGATTCATTATGTCAGTAAAATGGACATTAAATAAGTTTTCTGACAGATATAAATAATGTAATAAATTTAAAGTTTGACGTAATTTTATCTAAGCAATTATTTTCCGTTTAATTTGACCATAAAACGAACATAAAATATGTTTTCTGGGAGAATTGTAATTCGACAATTCAAGCTACATGACAAACATTCATTTCATCAATAATAAATCCATCATTGGATTTAAAAATCAATCGATAAAATTGTCCGAAATTTGATTCTAAAACAAAAATCCACATTTTTTATCAACGTGACGTATATTTATCCAGTGTAATAATAACAAAATAATTTTACAAACGAATTTGTCGCATAACACAGTAACGGATGATACTTAATAACGAATTCATATCAAACAATGGCCAAGGCGAAAGATATTAGGCTGGAAATATTCCACGCCATGTTGAACAAATAATAATGGCGGTTTATCGACGCTTTCCGAGAAAATTTCCACAAATGTGTACTTGTAAGAGTGAAAACAAAAATAGCGTAGTTGTAGAATTCCGATGCAATGTTTTCGCCTGAGAATTGCATTACCAACCCCTGTCTAACCCTCTAAAAATCTCCAATACTTACTGAGGCTTACAGAGATTTTTATATATGGCAAAAGACAGATTTTTCCAAGCCGGAGGGCTAGAGGTTTAGCACAAAGAAATTGTAAAATTTTGCAGATGATTTTACATCTATCTAGTCGGAGTATGTACTAGTAAAATATCAGTAAAAGATTATCAGTGTTTTCAGTATCAGTTAAAGATGAGTCAACTGAAATATCAGTGAAAATTTTTAGCATACAGATTGAAAGGAATCTAAATTCAATAATCACATGATGATTGAAGCTTTATCTTCCACTACACCAAGGTTATTTTCGGGAGTTAAGTTGTGATATTAATGTCTATTGCTTTCGTTTAAAGCAGTCTTGAGAGTCTCGACGGTTTAGATACACATAATTCAAAATATACCCTCTATGGGGGAGAACTTTCAAACGATATTTTTGAGACTTTTCTATTAGAGAGCATCCAGAACATGCCTTTATTCAATCAAGTATGTTTAAAGCATGATATCTTTAATAATTTTGCCCGCATTTTTATTGGTACGATGAAAATTTCTGCTCTTTTTGAGAACGTCAAATCTTGTGTTACTTATTTTTTGAATGAATCGATGACATGAATTGTTTGTTGTTCTAAAGTATAAAACTAGCCTGTCGATAGTCATGTCACTGATAAGAGATTAAGCAATGTTCAACGACATTACAAGTCGCCCGCTGTGGTCTAGTTGGTAAGAGTTTGCTCTACCGATCAGGTGGGTCTGGGTTCGATTCCCGGTAAGGTCAATGTCAAATAGGATTTTTTCAATTTTAATTTGAGATCTAAGACATGGGTGTTTGTGAAGTTAAGTCTCCTTGGGTTAATCTCATGTGACTTACAAAAATTCTCATCGATTATATCTCGTATGATCTTTCAACTTCAAAATATTTGACACATTGGTGTAAGCTGTAATGTCAAATATTAATATTTTTTTTAATTTAATAATTTAAAAAAAAAATACTATGGATGTCAAAATATTCCACGCGGACATGAGCGGAATTCAGACGAAAACTGAAATTCATGAAAAATTCCGAGAGAAAACGCGTACATATAAACCGCATAAATAGAGACTTCAAGCTCATACAAAAACGGAAGATAGGTTCCATAAAATAAACATCCGCGTAAATCGATAATTAAAAGAGGTTTCATCATGCAATCTCCTGAAGCATTACCACAAAACATTAACGTTACTCTACCTTTAGCAGCTTTAAAACCACTGGCCGTTTTCTCAGATTTCGCAATAAATGTTCTACTGGGCATTTTTTCCAGCTAAGTCCTGTTTCATCAGCATTGAAAACTTGCGGGGAATAACAACTTTCGTTTACTATCTTCAGAAACGGTGGTAAAAACATCTTAGCTGCATTTTCGTCGGCGGAAGCAGCCTCGCCCTTTATCTTGAGATTGTGTAATGAGTATCTTTTTTTAATTTTTCTAACCATCCCTTGCTCGCTATAAAATCTTGTTTTTTTACGTCAGATGATATAGACTGATTATTTTCTGATAGAAACTTATAAATTCTTTTGGATTTTTATTTAATTGCGTTAGTATCAATTGGTATTCTTTTTTGTGTGTGATCTTCTATCCATATCATTAAGGCTTTTTCCATTTTTTCCATTATGGGATCTCTAACGTATGAGGTACATTTATAACTAACAAGGGATCCAGAGGCGACACTTCTTCTGACAGTTATTTCGTTTTTTTTTAATTGTACGGACAGTAGATTCATTAATTCCATAGTTTTTGCAAGACATGCAAAACTATCACTTTTCTGGAGGGAATCCAGAAGATATCTATATATATAATCTCTTTGGATATATGAATATCCAAAGAGATTGTGTTTCTTTTCTTCTTTAAAATACGAGTAGACATTCCTGGGGGTTCCTAATTATAAAATAAATTATAATTGAAATAAGGGCTTAAAAAAAGTTTTGGACACAATTAATTTCACATGAAAGTTTATACAATCTTTTCTACGTCTCCGTTAAGATATACTGCTCTTAGCCAACGATTCTTCTTATTTAATTTTCAGCATTTTTGACTGATCCGCTTAATAAAAAATACTGACGTGAAATATATACCTTGTACGGTTTATCGTTATATTGTTTCAACTCAAATGATTTCTGTCGCATGTTAGAGGGTTAAAGACAGAGTAATTAAGTCGCGGATTGTACAAATAAAACACTTAGTGTACTAACCACCAATGAAAATATCGCATGCACCGGTGTCTTTGAATTTCTAATGAGTATTATTAATTCCCTGCACAGAGAAAGGGAAATGGGGTCGTTAAACCTTTTTTTTATTAACACGGGCAGCACGATAGCAAAAAGACAAAGTGCACTCTTAATGCTCTTGATTAAAGAAATTTATCTTTATTTTGCTTTTTATTTGTTTACTGTTGAGTGCAATTGATTGCAAAGATATATTTTTTTTAATTATACATACTTTGAGAAAAGGATTGTTTTTTAAGATAAATTTCCTGATAATTTTTTTAAGAGATTTTTTTATTTAACCTAATAAAGATTTGACCAAAATTTTACTGCAAGATTGAAAAAGAAAACAGATTAAACAGTAACTTTGTATATATTTTTTCCACATGCCGACCCGTAATAAGCAAATAATTGTAACCCACAATTTATAAATTTTATAGGAGAAAGTTTTTTTTAAATTAAATTCTGCTGTTAGTAAATGGTAAAATATGGTGAATGCCTACTCTGATATTGAAATAAAATTGTCTGACTACTTTCAGTTCTCTAGATCGGCGTTTCTCAACCGGGGTATACGTGGAAAAAACGATAACCAGTCAAAACGCTAAAATTTACAGACCCTAAGAAATATCAGGAAAAAAAAACTGAAATAAAGGTTTTTCCTCGACAATTTCATTAGATAATATTAGAATATGTCAATAAAACACCAGTTTAGAAGTCTCCGTGCACTTCAAGATTGTGTATAATTCAAAATTTTCATATTACCCAAAATGATTAAAACACGTTTTTTGCGCCTCCTGTAATATTTGATGTGTGGGTTACGTCCTTTATCCTTTCCAGAGTCGATATGTTTTTTTTTTTTTTAATATTTGCGATTTGGCAATTATTATCAAAACTATTTTATAATCTTGTTATTATAATCGAAATTGATCAGTTTTTTAAAATTAACATTTTATTTCATTCACATGATTTTTGCAATGTTTAGCGACTTACTCGGGCGGTTGACAATGCACACAATCTTGTAAACTATTTCTGAAGTAAATGTTGACGGATTTACCCTAACCTTATTTTGCATACTTTGCGATTGGCAAAAGAAAAAAATATACAAACAAAAAATTGGCTTTCGAGCAAGGCATTTTTTCTTATCCGTTCACAATTCGCCAGAATCCTTTTTTTAGGATTTTATAACAGTAGTAAAAATGGATACAGGAAGTACAAAACTACGACGAAAATCAATTTTTATTGAAATTACTCAGCCGAAACGATCAAATAAGGAAGTGAAGGACGGAAATAATACAATATCGAATTTAACTCTGTAGACTTACATAAATACAGGGCCGAACTCTACGACTAGAATGCCATACAATATAAATAAAAATATATATTCCTAGTATTTGAAGAAATCATTAATTAATGATGACATAAAGTACACATTTAATGACATATAAAAAGAGATGTTCAAAAAAGTGACGATTTCACAAGTTTTCCCATTCTCAATAAAAAATAATTTTGTGATAAATAATTCCGAGGAAAGTTTCACGGAACATTAATTAATTCTTTGTTAAAAGCAGCCATTTCCAACCTGGGAGGCGCGCCTCCCTGGGGAGGCATGGACTATAGCAAAGGGAGGCGCGAACAGTCCAAAATATGTATTTACCATTTAAAACATATCTTTATTACTAAAGAAAATAAAGGATGGGCAGGCGGGAAAATATTTTTTTCCTTCAAAGGGAGGCGCAGTAACATAAAGGTTGGAAACCACTGGTTTAAAGTATAATAAACTATTTAAAAATAAGTAACATTCTACTCACACTCAATAAGACGAAGTGAAGTATGGAATAGAAAGCAATATATTTAGACCTCAAAACTACCAAGCAGTATAACATATGATAGTTAAATAATTACAACATAAGACATACCAATTAAAGTAGGCGGAATTCGCTTGGATAATTAAATGTTAGTTTTTTGAACTCTAACTAGATATTTTATTAAAAAAAAAAATATTTGTGGTCCAGTGGTCAAAGTCATTGGCAACGGTACTGTACTTACGGGCTCAAATCACAATACGGACCGTTTTTATAGATTGTTTTTTTCAATCGATTTATAGAGTTCTGTTCGAAGGCATGGATGTCTGTAATGTTTCTCATCCATCAAATCATAAAAAGAAAACAGTGATTATCTTACCACTAGTTTTGTCTTAGTCTTATATTTCTATCCCCTACTTTCTACGAAGTAAAGAGGTTGAGCAACTGTGTAACAATCAGTTATTGTTAAGATAAGCTCCATATACTCTTCATTGCGAGCGAACATGTTATGAATTACGATTTTGTTGTTTAGTTATATCAATGCAACTAAGTCGCTGAATAATAAAAAAAATTACTTCCCTTTAAGCGGCCCTGTTTGAATGGATATTAATAGATTGGCCACGTAAAATAAGCCAGGTTGTGTATTTTTTTGTTTCATCAAAAAAATGTAAGACAATCAATGAAATCGTAAAAACGATTTTGTAATAAAAAATCATATTCGACTGCATTTAATTTGTTTTTGTTTCTTGCCTTATAAACTGAAAGCTGCTAATATAATTAATTAGAATGGCAATACAATTTTACGCGCTCAAAGCTGCAGTAGTGTTGTATTATTCTCTCTAACGGGTTTGCTATAACGGAACATGATCCTAATTACCTTTGTACTAGGAATTTTAATTGAATATTCGACGAACAGATTAGAATTCTTAATACAGATCCTTTTTATTAATAAAAATAAAACCACTGAATCAACAAAAAACTTACATTGGGGGTCAATTTATATATTCATAAAATCTATTTTTTTTATTTTAATATTATAATAATACCCCATAAAGACACGTGCCGTGAGCAAGTATGTGCAAACAAATAATGTTTCACCAAAAGCATGAAAAATATACATTGTTTATAATGAAATATATCATTATAATAATATAAGGTTTAAATATTGAATACCAAAACGTTCTTGAAAAGTAGAACTTTCAAATGTTTACAAAATAATAATGACATTCTTCATCAAGAATCGATAATGATCCCTTGCTAGTTCAAACCGGTGATAATCTAATATTTAAAAATTAATGTTTGTTTGTTTGTACTCTATGGGCTACCAAGCCGCTGATCGGATTGCAATAAAATGTTTTACAAAAAATTTGCTTGCACTTGCGCGAAGATTATAAGCAAATTAAAATTAGCTTACAGTAGAATTTATACATAAAAAATAATGTTTGTATGTCTGCCATAGCGTTTATGCAACTTGCGCGAAGGTTATAAGCGTTACAAAATCGGCAACAAACGTCAAACAGACAGAAAAAGAAACAATCACTTCAATAAACACAATTAAAGTTACTAAATGTTAGTTACAAAATGAAAATCAAAATATCAACTGCAAATTGTGTATTTAAAAAAAAAACTAAACCTGGAATTAATACTATACTAATAGTGGTTGCCGTCTTTTTTATATTCATCAACCAGTATGAATATAAGACACATTTTATATTAATTTTATTTTTGTATCTCATGTCTTTGTTGCTCAGATTTGGACGTACCCAACCTATTCTAACATAATATTATGTCTTGACAAAAATAAACATTAATAATTCCAGTTTACCGCAATGTAAAAATAATGAAAACGTCGGCAACATTATTTTTTATACCGACTTCATTTCCGGACAGTTTTATCGCAGACCATTTTCGCCGAAATGACCTACACGTGTAAATACCGTAGACTCACCGTAGACCCATCGTAGCCGTAAGCTGTTGACTCTACGTCACATTGACCAGTATTTTATTGATCTACGTTTTCATTATATGGGAACTATTACTATTAGCATAAATTTTTATAGCCATGAATGTCTATCATCGATTACTTTTTTATCGTATCGTATTTTTTTTACAAAAATATTGATACTTATTCACCTATACACATTGTTGATTACTGTAGTTACTAGAATACATGCAGCAAGGTCTTTTTTGTTATAAAAATATGTGTGTACTTATAAATATTAAATTTATACAAAAACTTACATTAAACACAAAAATCCTTGATTGAAAATTTGTGATTTCCGTCACATTTATTGAATACATATCGACTGTGGAAAGGAAAAACAACGTAGCCCAAAGTTTTTTCAAAACAGCTTTTTTTCGATAATCACAATCTATACACATTCTATTAAAAGTATGTAAGCTGAAAATGCCAAATTAGTATCTAAATTTATCTTTTAAGTTTAAAAACAAAGAGCACGTGGAAATTGCGATCAAGAAAAAAGACTGAAAAAAAAATATTTGGTGAGTAAATCAAAATTGGTATTTCATACAAAATTCTGTCATCAAAAAATATATCTTTATTAACGATTGCTCTAATAAATAACTTACGGTTTATTAAAATAATCTATATAAATAAAAATGAATGTTTGTTTGTCCCGTATGCGTTCCTATACCGTTCATCCGATTGCGATAAAACTTTGGTGAGTTGTTGTGCGGATGTCTGTTAAGGTTTTTGAATTAGTAGAGCCAGCGGTGGGCTGCCAATACGTTAAAAATGGATGGATGGATCCCGGGATTGGATGCCCTAACGGCGACACACTAAATGGGATAAAATAAGCTGTTTTTTTTTTACAACAAATGTTGCTTTGTAAATTATCGTGATATAAAATTTAACTATGTCGCAATATAAATTGTTTGGCTAGAAATATATTGTTATAGCAGATTCATATGTTGTACGTGGGCTTGCTATATTAAATTGCTTTCTGGTCCCTAGGGAAATAGTATAACAGACTACGTTTTCCTTTTGTTTTACTGTAGAACGTATTTTGATCAAATATGTCGTGGAAGCTTTTATGGCGATATAACTTTACTACCAGGGCTTGCACGTAAATTTGATTCTGACGTAATTTACGTTAATTTAATGCGTGAAAAAGGTGCAACATGAAAATAGTTGTATCCATCTGAATTCTAGTATTATAAGATGATTTTGATTTTGTACACATCTATAAATTTTGTCGATAACGACCCGGGTTTCGCCTTTCGGCAATCGAAAAAAATTATGGAAGTGTACAAAATCAAAATAATTAAAATTTGACATTAAATTTCCATCAAGCGCGTTCAGTCGAAATTCTAAATTATAAGATGATGCAAATTTTGTGATAAAGTTCGAAAGATTTTTGGTAACAGAGAAACGACAAACATACTTACGTTTTGCTTCATATTATTTCAAAAACACAAACAAATTAGTACATATTATGAATTATGATAGCACTTGTTAAAGTGGTACTCGAGTGGTTTCTTTGAAAACTCATTTAAACCAGAAGATTTTTTAATCAGAACCGTTCAAAAAAGTCTAAAAATGATCTTGAGCGACACTTTTTCTATTCGCATCGATTTTGATCGCTTTTGCTACTAATTTAGTGGAATTTATTTATCTCATGTGATTTAAAACATTATAACTTATTATGTAAAGTCAGTTCAATAACACATTTAAAAAACATTATATACTGTGATTTAAGCATATATTATATAAACAACACGCACATAACAACTAACACATGCAGTTCGTTAGGTAAAGAATTTATTGTAAGCACTCAACTTTTTAATTATAATTAAGCAATTTATATCTTGGGCATGAGGTTAAGACATTACTTCAGAAATGAATATATTTTTTTCAGCTTAAACTAGGACAGATGATGATTTTTTGAAAACGTCAAGGCTTATTTTCTTGATGACTGCTTGTGTAATCGTGGACGAATCTCGCATGACGTGTCTGTGCGCATGCGAGTTCCATTTCTATGTTTTAAAAAACTTTCATGCATTTTGTTTTTAGCATATTTGTATTTCTTGTCACTTTTCAAAAGCAATATACGTGTGATTTGTAATTTTTGAGAATACATTTTTTATAGATAAGTTTAAAAAATCCTGGTCTAGTGGTGAACGTGATTTGATTGGTTTCAGAGCTAACGAGTCAGCATCCCGGAACGGACAGATTTTTAAATGGCTTACCACTAGTTCTGCTATGGCCGCATCCTTATATCCCCCCTCTTTTCGAAAAACAGAAATTGAGCAACTGAGTAACGAGTTCTTATAGAAAAACACATGTTAAAATGAAATCTAATAGGGGTAGATATGCTGCATATTGTGAGCGGACTTGATCATATATATGTCTACGGGTAAATCATTAGACCTTAAGAATAATTAACTGACGTTTATGAATTCATACAAGTATCATAGCTAATAGCATATTATGTAAGATCGGCAGTATGTGTACGTGGCAAACGGGTTAAATTACGATCGGATTGTGTCGGGTTTTGTGGGTCGTAAATAACACCATAAAGCACTTTACTGTACTAAGTACTGCCTACATGGTAACATCAAAACAAAATGTACCAGCTTTCGCCTGGCTCGCGTGCGCTGCGCGAAAAGTGCAAATCGGATTTATTACCTGCCAAATGAAATTCCACGCGGGCGCCGTCCGCGAATTATTTGCCACGAAACTTTCGATGTTTGCATAACATGAAAAAGTTTGGAAAAGCCAGAATAAACAAACGAAAAGGCTTAATGAGTACATAGCAAGTTAGGAAGTACAAACTTTGCGGAATCGCAAATTCAAAACAAAAGAGGAAACCGTAGAAGAGTGTCAATTGACAGGTAAATTACACTTCACCCGTCAGAAACGTTTTACTCTTTCATCATTGCATCTAATTACTATGAGTCGTATGCATGCACAGTATTTGGAATTGAAAAAGAGATTTAAATCGCAAAGGCAATGAAAAGAGGTGTGTGTTATTCAATCATTTAACTTAAAATACCTCTTTTTATAAAATATATACGACTGCAATTTAAACTACATTGTGGCTATTCATTTTCCGCTGCTGAAAACCGTAGCCGATTTCTAACCATCTCGAGGCTTCGTTTGTATGCATTCATTCATAGATTTATAACCCATAATCCATATTAACAAATAACCCTCTCACTAAGTCAATTCCTTATATTCTTACTCCACATGAAATGAAAAGCTTAGCTTCTGTCTTACTCTAATAGACGAAAGTCAAATTTTATTAATAGGTTTTGTAAGGTGTTTATATTCACCAATTATTGTGGGAGCGAAATATAAATATAATTAAAAACCATATTTTTTAGGTTTTGTGGATTAAGTGTTTTTGTGAATTACTGACAACTTAATTAAATATTCACAAACATACTAAACATTCATGCTTCTTACCGACCATTTTGAATTATTACAACTGACGAAGTATTTATTTTACTAACGTAAAATGTATACAAATCTTTATTATTTTCTCTGTATATCTCTAAACAATTGTGTTTTCACATGCAATACATCAACATAGTTGTGTTGTATTATATATTATGATACATGCAAATAAAGTGCACAGTTATGCCAGCTTGTGTAATGAAATATTGCCTAAATTCAGCATTAATATGCAAAATCGGCCCGTAATCTACCAGAGTTTTGACCCAAATATGAAATTTTATATAAGACATATTATAACTAACACACGCTTAATTAAGATTAAGAAAAATTAACAAAAACACATCGTAAGTTTCGTGGAAAAAAAATATATGAATTTATAAATTCTTTACGCCGACCCAGCAATGATATTTTGAATGAATAATTAATGACACAAAACGAAATTTCTTACATTTAAATTCGCGATATGAAATCGAAAATTATTGTTTGAAATGTAAAATCAGAATGGGAAAGTGTAAAAACAAATAATACAATTGTTTCCAACCGTGTCCGTTTTCAATGAGGGGTATATGGACTCTTGATAAAGAATCGATTATTTTTTGTTTTATTTAAGAGAGTTAAAGCTAAAGATACGAAGACTAAGAGAGAAAAACTATAATCAATAGCAATAATCACATACGCTTCATTTTCCACGTCTTTGGTCGTGAATGCACAATTCAATTGAAAAAAATATTTATAAAAGCGTGAATATGAGAATTCAAATCGTTGGACAAACATCTGCAGGGGATAACGTTGACCAATTGACAACAGACCCGATTTGAATGATGTAAAATAATGAAAAAAACTATTCACTCAACACTACATGGGTTATATTGATTTTTGAAATTAAAAAAATATTTGACATTACAGCTTACGCCAATGCGTCAAATACTTTTAAGTTGAAAGATCATACGAGATATACTCGATGAGAATTTTTAAAAGTCACATGAGATAAACTCAAGGAGAATTGACTTCACAAACACCCATGTCTTAGATCTTAAATTAAAATTGAAAAAAAATCCAATTTTGACATTGACCTTACCGGGAATCGAACCTAGACCCACCTGGTCGGTAAAGCAAGCTCTAACCAACTAGACCACAGCGGGCGACGTATAGCGGTTATATATTATAACATATAATCATCGACCCATTTGATACTTAACTGGTGCTGCATATACGAGGTTTAAAAGATAGGATGAAAAAAATATTTATGCAACAGACAATTTAATTTACACGAGAATTAAGCTGATTCGTGTTGTTAAAATACTTTTTTATGAAGAAAATTTCTATTATTCGGATTTAAATAAAAATACAATTAAAATTTCGTGATTTATTTCTGTGCGCCTAAAAATGATATCAATGGTTAAAGAAATTTCAATTAATTAAACAAGAAAAAAAGTTTCGCGGTTTTTTTTGTTTTGTTGAATCTGTTAGATGAAAGCTTTGTAAAATAATAAAATAATAATAAAGGGGTTGTGCCAGAGTAATTTAAAATATATAAATCATATTTGGGTTAAGCTTCTTGAATAAAGAATAAATTTAGATACCAAACAATATGGTGGTAAAGAATATAAAACACTTTTAGTTTTTAATTAAGGCAAGGCAATTAGTTATATATAACATCATCATTTTTATCATTTTGTATCCATTT
This sequence comes from Himalopsyche tibetana, assembly GCA_030503985.1. Classification (NCBI taxonomy): domain Eukaryota; kingdom Metazoa; phylum Arthropoda; class Insecta; order Trichoptera; family Rhyacophilidae; genus Himalopsyche; species Himalopsyche tibetana. Next base: position 2,202,243 of record JAPJYX010000009.1, on the reverse strand, counting down.
TCGCGCTAATGGGGAAGGAAATGGCTTTCTTATGAAGATAGTCGGGTAGAAAGGAGATAAATTTCTTACGAAAACTCATTGTTACTCAGTAAGTGAACCTTTGTTTCAGAAAGCCTTATAGTGCATACGAAATGAGTATAAGACTTTTATTATATTTATTTATTTTATTGGTGAAAAAATAACATGACAATTGTTGTTTTTAGCAGAACTGTGGAGTCGGAGTCGGTAGTATGGTGCTTTTTTCCGTAGCCAGAGTCCGAATAATCTTAAGACTCCGACTCATTTTTTAGAAATTATTTCATGATGTGTGTTCAAACCACTAGGGTCAATCGTGTTGCCACTGCATGCTAGCCTGACTAAAGATGATCTGATGGCATGCATGCAAGTAAAAAGAAAAAGGTTAAAAAAACAAATTTTGTTTTTTTTTAATGGGTTTATTCTACGACGTATTTTATACACACTAACGCTGCCTGGTGATAAGGGAAACTACTGAATACTTTATTAATTGATTTGGCATTCACTTGGTAGAACTCCATTATAACAGATTAAAAATATCAAAGTATTTTAGTTCTACAAAATTGAATACTTTGTTTTTTATAAAACGGCATATTTTTGATAGCTTACTTGTGTGTCTTTGTTTTTCAACTTTCCACAGATATATGAGAAATGAGAAACAGAAACGAGAAATGTTTTAAAAATAAAATGGGAAAACGAGACAATTGTTGTTTTTATGTCTTCAATTTATATGTTGAATATATAGCGCCTATATATCGATGGCCTAGTTCCATAGAACGGTCAGTCAAAAATGTATTGTTTTGAGTTACATTACTCATTATATTTGAATACCTCTCTTCCATAGTTCCAAAAAAGTACAACAAAAAAAATACTAGTTTTCTTTTAGAAGGCGGATGTTTGCATATCGACACTGGAAAGGAAAAAGGAAGTTACCCACACATATAAAATTTTACAGGAGGCACAAAAAACGTGTTTTTATGATTTTGGGCCATAAACAAATTATGAATTATGCACAACCTTGAAATGCACAGATACTTTTAAACTGGTGTTTAATTGACATAATCAAATATAAATTAAAGAAGTTGTCTGGGAAAAACCTTTATTTCAATGTTTTTTTTTTGCTTTTAATTGTTTACAAGGTCATCTTTTTCAAACTTAAAAGCTAAATTTAGATACTAATTCGGCATTTGCAGCTTGCATCCTTTTGATATAACGTGTATTAAGTTTCATACATTGTGATTATCGAAACTGAGAGTTACGTCCTTTTTCCTTTCCATAGTCGATATTAAAATAATGAAATATTAACAATCCACTCTCAATTTTATATAAATACATTTTTTTACAGTTTTGTAAACGTATCAATAAATTTGAATTAAATTGAAATACAATCGAACTTGTATATTACGAGGAAGATGGGTCAGTCTGAATTTCGCAGTTATAAGCATTACTCGTTATATCAGAAAATAGGCATTTTTAAATGCTTACAAACATACCCATCACATGAAGACATGAAATATTTGGAGCGGTCACATAATACAAAAATCTACAATTAGAATTTATTTACAAACCCTTTACATACATATTACATTTTTCTGCCAGTGCACTTTTCTTATAAAATTTAAAATTGATGCTTGTTTTATTGTTTTCATTAGCATCGGTCTAGTTAACTGCACGGTCGGATTTTATTGAGTCGAAAATGTTATTTTTAAGCAAACGATACATTAACAGTTTAAAGAAAAAAATTGACGATATTTTTTCTCGGTAAGCCCGTGAAGTAGCTCGTTATAAAAATGAATAAATGTGTGGAGAAAACCATAAACTAAAATGTCAACGAATGTTTCCTCATTACATCCGAGATCTCGCTATCTCTGAGATCGTAAAAACCGAGTTCGACTGTATATCACTTCTACTGATTCGCTAAAAAGATGCGACAAATAATAATGATCACTTTTTTACAACTCAGATTAGATGCGTCCATATCTCAAAACAACCAAATTTCTAGTCATAACACTCTATTGAACTAAGTCACTCAACAAGTAACGATATGTCGAGCGATATAATACTAATATATATGTCGTTAATCTATGAAGTAATATACTCAGTGAGCATGTTGTTTGACAGTCACGATTAAACATATCGGGAACGACGGTAAAATACAGTGCTGGGCAGAAGAAAACTAAGTGTGCTGCACGAAAATAGATCACTTTAAAACGTATGTAGGTAGATTGGAACGGGAGAGACAATTTTTTTATTGTTCATGAAACATGTTCATTCATCGATCTCGGCGTGCAACAGTCCGGCCAACGTTTTGCAAGCTCAACTTGTAATATTCAAACAGCAGTCTAAATACAAATGCTTGTAATAGAAAGAAAATCATTCTTGAAAAATAATCACACTTGTCTTGAGTAAGTAAGTAAGTAGTAGAAATCGCAACACTGAACTAATATATCAATCCCAGAATGATATATCAAATGTTGATGTTGAAAAATAGCGTAAAATTAATGATTGCAACCAATGGGGACCGCAAAACCAGTATTTTTCTTTACATTTTTTTTTTATTTTAAAACCGTAAAATTATCACTGTTTGGGAATGTGTCGGGAATTCAAAATATGTGCAAATTTTGCAAGGTCCAACGCGTGACTGAACGCAGTAAATATTTAAAACAATACATATATATATCGGACACCCGCAACTATAACAAGTCTAATATTACGTGTTTTAAGCAGGGTTGTAGAGTCGAAGTCGGAAAAACAGAAGAAAAACAATTTAAAGATATTGAAAAAAAAATAGTCTACTCATCATATTGATTGATAAAAACTACTAAAATTATTTTAGTAACTAGAATGATTTGATGGTACACATATATGTTATTTAAACGGAAATATTTGAAAAATTAATTCGGAGTAGGAGTCGTCTTTTTTTAACCTGATTCCACAGCCCTAGTTTTAACCCTGACTACGTTTGATAGTGTATCATTTGTACTTTATGCAGCTAAATTTTCAGATCTCAAAATCGTCATATATACACTGTGCAAAATAGTAAGGTAAAACGTTTTATAAGTGGAATATAATATTAATAATAGCTTTTCAAAGATGACACAGCTTAATTTTTGTCAGCTTAAACGCAATTCAAATAACCATAGTTTACAAAACTATAATGTAAAATCCTTTTCACATATAATAAAAACATATTTTGAAGACAGTACAAAATCTGAATGTGTCAAAAACTTCACAGTCAATTTTCTTTGTTGAACGTTTTTTGGGTTTTGGCAGTTAAGTTGCGGGTGTGCGGTATGTCAATGCACGTTCCTTCAAGGAAAATATCGATTCGTGTCATCAAGGACGCACAGGAAATGATCTGGTCGTATGATGGCTCAAATACACTCCGGCTCTTATTTTTTTTTTGTTTTAAATAAAAAAATAGTGTATAGATATTTTCTACTGTATATTTATTAAAATAAAAACCACAAATAACCTATTCAATTAGAGTTATTGTTGATATCATATTACTCTACCAATAATGGAATTTGTATATTGATGCTTACATAATTGTTTAAAACCTACGGTATTCAAAACCATTAAGCTTTTAAAAAAAACTATGTTCATATACCAAACCATTAGCCAAACTAAACGTCGTTCTGTTGTGTAACAATTCAATTAAAAAATAAAACACTTTTGTGTATTAATTTAACATTAATCTTTTTCAGAAACCTCATGGCCGTTGGATTGGAAAAAAAATACTATTACCCACTTTACACCTGAGTCATTGTTGCTTTTATATTAAATGTGTTATGTATACACAACATTATAGAATAGAGTGCCATGTTAAATTCTCTATGACATACTTGTAACAATAAACTTTTTCAACGGACTAAACCGATGTACAATTCCTTCTCTCCAAATCTATCTCAGTTCAAATCGAAAAGTCGACAGCCTAGTAGAAACTCCTCGATACTCACATCGATTTAATTTTGATTTAAGAGATTTATTATAAAGTGTGTAAATATTATTATGGAATAAAGGTGAAACAACATTGAATTTAAAATAAGTGTTTTAGTAATAATAATCCATAACAAATGTATTCAGTACGATAAATATTGCCCATTCGCTAATTTAAGATAAACATTCCAATTTATTGTTAGTGACTTATCTCTAATATTTATCTTTTAATGGATCGCAAATCAGGTTCATTTATTTTTCAGAGGTTAATTATGGTCACATTTTGTGTCACTATACCTACGTACGTATCTTGTATGGTTTTCAATAAATTCCTTTTACATATCAAAACTCATAATATCCATTTTTGATATTTTTGAGATAGTTATGCCAAAAAAAAGCGCATCACAACATATGTACATCAAAAAAAATTTTAATATTAAAATTTACTTTTAAATTTAAGATTTCGACTGAAGGTGCTTGGTGGAATTTCAATATTAAATTTGAATCGTTCAAACTATGTACATTCTCACATATTTTATCACTAACGCCCCGGGTTTCGCCTTTCGGCATCTTCAGGCATTCAAGTGCACGGACGAACTTGAACTGACGTTTAGTAAGTGAAAGTTTCGTGTTTATATAAGAAATAAATGCATCGCTGAGTCCAAGACCATTGCTGGCGAAAAGGATAAGCTCATGGGAATGCCAACAGATTTGAGTAGTAAGTAGTTTCAAGAATTATATTATTTTTTTGTCGGCAAAGGTTTTATGATTATATGATTTTATGATTATACGTATACGGTATAGAAGTGGAGATGCGGAGTGGAGATGCACTTGAATGCCTGAAGATGCCGAAAGGCGAAACCCGGGTCGTTAGTGAAAAAATCTGTGAGAATGTACATAGTTTGAACGATTCAAATTTACTTTTAAAATTGAAACTACTCCCAAAGATCGCTATCGTTGTCTAAGCTCACATTTTTAAAATAATATTATGGGATGGTAAGAAAGAACCAATCGGCGATCGGTATATTTATTTCATAACGTAATAGTATATTTCTCATCTTAACAAAGTACTTATTTTAATTTGCGATTTTTTTTACCCAATTTAAAAAACAAATGCTCCTCCAAAAATAAACAACTCTGTAAATATATATTTTTTTATCAGTTGACAACCCTCGTTGTGAGGGAAACCTGTTCAGACCAAAATAAATGCACAATTAGTACAAAAAAGCTTTCCACCTAGTATTGATAGTGCACACTTTAAAAGTGATTAACAATTCAATGTCTTATATACCTGTGATTGATATTTTACCGATACGATCTCTAAGCGAATTAATATGTTCTGATCTGAGCATTCTAATATACAAAATAATACAAGGAAAAGTTTCATGTGGATATTTTATTTTACCTTGTTTACAAAAAAGTAACAAAGCGGGCGTCCCTATTGGTTGGATTTTTCACTGCATACCTGAAACGACAAAAAGTAATTGGTTAATAAATAATAACTTAAAGTAAAAATCTGATGGGGGATTTTCAGTTCATATTATGTGAATCTTATGATTCTTTTTGAAAAATCTAAGCGAGCTTCATACTTGATCATTTACAATAATGGTTTTCATATTATGAAGTAATGTTATGGCACCCAGACATTAACGCACGGGACACTAGCGCGCAATGTACGATTATTGTGGAATGCTCGTGTAAAGAAATTTACTAACCTAAGATAACTTTTCTGTTGGAATTTCAACTTATTTAGAACTATTTGGTACATTTACAAACATATATAAGAAAGATTTATCAATTGAAGAAAAACAATAAGATAACATTTTTATTTATTAAAATGTAAAACAAAATAGTATCGCGCGCTAGAGTCGGCGCGCTAATGAACATATCAGGACTCAATTCCTAAGCTTATATCAATCAGCTACGGCAACAGTAATTATTATAGTTTTATTAATAATTAAATTATTTCGATTAGGTGTGCTGAATTTTTTTGAACTTTTGCTTCCCTCTTTAATTTTAAATAAAGTTCGCGTGTCATCACCGAATCAAGATGCAGTAGGAGGTAGTTATTATATATTTACTTCACGGACGTTTTGAATAATATTTTTTTTAGCTTTAAATTGCAGACGGTATCGTAAATTTAAATAAAATGCTTATGAAAGTCAAATCGTCACGTAAATTTTTGAAGCTCGCAAAACTCACTTATGGACAACAAAGATTATTTTGTATCATTACAGAATTTGATATCAAAATATATATAATTATATAATACTAGCCGGTTCCTGGCAAGATTTGCAATGCCACTCAAAGAAAGAAAGCGTTTGTGTTTATTGAAGTACATGTTTTCTTTTTCTGTCTGTTTGACGTTTTTCTGAATTTGTCGTTTGCTGCCAATTGTATATGGTACGACACACGCGCCATCTACTGTAATTTAATTTTACGGCGCCTATAACCTTCGCGCAAGTTGCATGAACGGTATGGCAGACATACAAACATTCATTTCTATATATAAGACCTACTGTAAGTTAATTTTATTATGCCTATAACCTTCCCGAAAATTCAAGCAAAAAGTTTGTCAAAGTTTTATTGCAATCGAATGAGCGGTGTGGCAGCACATTAAGTACTAACAAACAAACATTCATTTTTATATTTAAATATTTACTTTAAAAAAAAATTAAGATGTCAAACTACCAAATGAGTCAACAAACTAATTATTTTTCTTATAAAATAAAATAATTTAATCGATAAGAGTCCACAATTTTTTTTAGTACATTTATAATTTTAGAAGCGCACGAGTTCCTAGAAATTCCATAGAATGCCGTTTCACGATTATTTTTTAAAATAAATAATTACATCATATATTGATAGATTAATCAATTGTGTATATTGTATCCAAAGCATGGATGTCTGTAAACTTTCCTTTCATAACGACTTCTAAAAACTTACTCAACAAGCTACTAAACAACTTTAAGCCTCACTCAACTTCATAACACAACTAGGCGAGCGTGAGACAAATAAAAGCTGGATGATGATGATGAATATATAATAGGATCAGGTAGGTTCAAAGTGAAGAAAACTTTTACGGCATTAAAGTGTGCCAAATTATTGAATTTAAATTTGCTGATTTTAATTAGCGAATTTGCTTGCTTTGCCAACTCTAAGCTCGCCAATTATGATTTCAAAGAGGGCCAAAATGCAGTTCCAAGCAGCCTACAAAACAAAGAGTCATAAAATACCATTACTAAGTTTCTCAATATAAAATAAAATAACTTAGATTATTCCACGTATTGTGTAACAAAATGTGACACGTGTTTCGCCTCTTTCTACGAGAACGTAGAAATACTCCATCGAGTAAATAAAAAAGGCTTAAAAATGAATAGTTTATAATTTTTAGAAATAAATAAAAGCATTAACAATAAATAAATGTTATTAAATAATATCCTAAATAAAACAGGTGGTTCGCCACTGTTAAAAATATTTTCTAACGGTTTAACCCGTCCTAATCGATGCAATTCATTAGTGAATCATTTTTTAATGTAAATGTCATTTGTATTACCATTATCGTTTGTTTGCTGTAAAATTAAAATTATTCGTACATAGCATGCATTTGCGAAAGTAGTTGTCTGAGGATGCCTCTGAAAGAGGCGAAACACGTGTCACATTTTGTTACACAATACGTGGAATAATCTAAGTTATTTTATTTTATATTAAAATTAACTTCCACAAAGTTACCGCCGAATCCATCGAAAGTAGTAAGTTTCTCGGTTGTACTGCATATTGGTTATGCACAGATAGAAATTTACATTCATTTCAGTCATTTTGTTATTGAAGTATTGTCAGATTTTAGCTTTGCCTGCATCTTTCTTAAAGCCATTTTTAGATTAATTGCATCGAAATTGAACATCTTCTTAATATAATTTAAGATTTCGACTGAAGGTGCTTGGTGGAATTTCAATATTAAACTTGAATCGTTCAAACTATGTACATTCTCACAAATTTTGTCACTAACGACCCGGGTCAGTTCAAGTTCATCCGTGCACTTGAATGCCTGAAGAAGCCGAAAGGCGAAACCCGGGTCGTTAGTGACAAAATTTGTGAGAATGTACATAGTTTGAACGATTCAAGTTTAATCTTCTTAATAGTTGAAGAAACGTTAGAATGACTTGGAATAAAATCAGAGATTAGTGGTAGACAGATAATCTTGGAGGCGCTGTGTGATGGTCACATTGTTAAAGGATAACTTGACTGAAGCATCTACTCCAGAAAGAGATCGGATATGAAAATAAATTCAACTTTATATAATTTACCTCCTGACAGAAAAGAAAGATCTAAAAAATCTGAAAGAAATGTAACAATCGCATTGTTGTATCAAAAGAAAATTCAGCGAAACCACTGTACTTCTCAAAACGACTTTGTGATAAGTCAAAAAACGGAAATAATTTGTTACGTTATCGCCGCCAAGGAAAAGGCGGAAATTATCTTTCGATGGAAATATAATTGCCACACATGGCAGCATTCGTTTGCTTGGAATTCACACGTGTAAAATACCTTGTCATGTGAGGTTACTTCGTAAAAGGAGAGTGATGTTTCACATAAAGAGGAGAATACATACGTGTCGATAAAATATGTGAAAACTATTTTGTAATTGCGTTTTCAAAACACGTTAGATTTATACGGATTTTTAAAACCATGACCGTTTCCGACTATAAATATTTCTTTAAGGAGTATATAAGGCGTTTGAAATCTCTTCAACGAGATAGTGAGAATGGAAGAATACGAGCAAAGAATTTTTTCTGCACGGTTTTAATATTCAGTAACGCGAAGGAGACAGCATCACAAATTTCTGGTGCTTTTAGTGATGGTAAATATATTTTTAAATCATTGTAGCATTTTACTTCATTACGGATTTAGTGTCGGATTGAAATATCCCAATTGGTATTGAGAATTCACTGATTATCAAACGTCAAAGACAACAATTTTACAGTGGTGTAAGTACATGTATCATTTTTGTTACAGACGAAAAATTGAAAGTATAAATATATGTAAATTAAAGCACGTATCGTTGCAATTAGGAAATCAAATCCTGGAATCCTTGACAATTTTTCCAACCCTGGGGTCAAAAATTCACCACAAAATCGTGTATCAATTTTTTAGCCCTCGCTCAACTTTGTAAAATTTTCTCAATCCCGAAATCTCGGGATTTCAGGATCACAAAATTGGACGGGATTGGAGGCCCTAGTTGCAATAGCATACGAGAAAAGTTAATATTATAAAATATCTATCAAACGTTGTAATTGTTTTCGAATACCAAAGTACGAAACCCTCCAGAGACGAGAGCTTTTTTCCGATAAAAAAAATATTTTCTAAGCCATATTGAAGTCACGGATAACTTTTATTTCTATCGAAAATTAAAAAAAAAAAAAAACGCAAAGTCGTTGTATAGAAACCCCGCATGACTATATGGTCATGCTCATCCTTTTATTACCGTGTAATGTTGAGTACGAACAGTAGTAAGGACAAAAGTGACCGTATGGGCTTGCAAACATTCGGGGTTGAAATATAGCTAAACGTGATTTTTTTTTAAATATTTACAATTTGACCTCTTTAGATCAACATAATTTCAAAACAAATATATTAGCAAAATAACTGTAAATAATTTTATGTTTTTATAAAAAAATATCCAACAGTTTCAAAAAGTAAATTAAAAAAAACGGAAATTCAAAAAATCACATGTGCTTTTGGAGACCGTTCCTGTTCCCACGGCTGATGAATAACTGTAGTCCGTACCCTTCTTAACCAAATATGAGCAAAAGCAACGATATTCAGGTAGAAAAAGTATGAATAGTGGGATCAATAGACAACGGTGTTTTGTGTGACCATATGGTGACGCTCGTCCTTGGAGGGTTAAAAACTGTACAGTTAAACTGAAAATCATGAATCAATCAGTGTTGCTTGAAATGCATACTTAACGAGATAATTTTATGCAAAAACTCTTAGCACATGAATTTATGTATACGACATTTAAAGCATTGAAGCATAACTAAAAGTTAAACGTTTTACGTTTCTGACAGTCCTCTTGCTGATTCGCGGTATTAACGCTAGGCTAAGCGCAAATGATTTAGCCAAGAGCTATTCAGAAGTTGTATGAATGGGTCCGTTAATGCCTTACTCAATCGACGTGACAAATCATCGATCTAATGAATTTCTGATGTGAACACAGTGATGTGGAATAATGCTTCTCGTACCTTCTTCGGAATATGATAATCATCTAAAGGGGATAATCACATGCGAGTTGAATAATATGCATTCGAATTGCGTTATATTAAATATTTCTAAATATTCTGTAGTATCATTGTACATTCAAATCAAAACTGCAGTTTTCAAATAATGTTTTAAAAAATTTATATTATAAAAATACTATTTTGACTTATACAAAAGTAATGAATGCGTGTAGTCATAGCAGTCGTAAGTTCCAGTGGCGTAGAAAAAACAGCAAAAAAGACCGGGCCGTTAAATCCCAGCCGCTCCTAACAAATTCTATGGCAGTTATACGTAAATCAACTCTAAATTCCAATTTATGAGCTTATTTTTCGTTGAATATAACATGTATGTTTGAAAGATTTCTTGTATGGATATTCTGTGATTCTTTGGTGTTATTAATTTACAATTTACGATACATCGGAAGGGTCATATATGCAAACTAAGTAATGATTGTAAGAAATATAGCGAATGGCAAGAAATGCGATGTGTGGTAAAACAAATAAAATTTAACTTCCCACTATTAAATATCACAGTTATATAAAATATTGATTATAAATAACATAAAACAACAGTAACAAGCGGAATCAAAATTATGTTATATACGATTTTGACGCCTATTGTGATATTATGAAATAAATGCTGCGTCTTATCATATAATAATGGCAATATACCAAGTAAATGATGATTTAATCAATATTAATATTTAAAAAATAGTGAAGTGAAATGTCAAACTAGGGTAGCGACTTACTTATTTTTGATTACTGATATGACTTGAGAAATTCTATGGAAAGATTGAGTAACGAACCAGTGTGCACAAATAAATTTTGAGATTAATTATTAATTGATTAAAATCCCAATAATGACGTTGATTTTTTTGATGAACTATCCAACCTTATATTTTGTTTTGAAATATTGTAAAAAAAATAATTTCAACAAAATGATTTGCCTTCTTTGTTTGCTTTTGTTCTCCGATATTTTTCTTCAAAAACCTTAGAAAATGTGATTTTTTTCTTATTTTGAAAAACATGTAATTTAAAAGATATATAATTATAATATAAATATGTATTTCCTACAATATATCAGAAACAAATGGCTTCATAATGATGTGATATTACTTTGAAAATTATGACGCCGGCCCGCTTATCTGAAAAAAGTACCTGTTTTCAGCTCCATAGCATGGCTTTCACTATAGGGGGCTTTGGTGTAGAAGATCTATATTTGAGGTTATCCCGTTTTGCCCGAGCGATTCATTATAATTCTTGTGGGACTTCTTAACTATAAACACTATTTAAAAACTAACTAAATAAATTTAAGCTACCTTTACTTTCAAAATGTTTTCGATACCAATCTATTCAATGTCCGTCATGTTACTGATCCATATTCTGTATATAAAAATTCCTTTTGTCATCTCTGACTACGTTAAAGACATGAACTACAAAAATATCTAATCTGTATCAATTATAACTTTTGAATTAAAAAATTGAGAGGACACTGTAAAAAAAACAATATTGTCAAGCGTTGAATTTATAGAATATTTCAATCAGAATTATAATATTATTAAACACCTAAATTAATAATATTATAATAAAAAATGTTTAAGCACGTTTTTCATTGTTGGAATACAAATTTATTTAGTCATTAATTAAAAAAAGCTTCCGATAAATGGCAACTTAAGTCACCTGTTGATAAAATCTTCGCTTTTAGCAAAACGTGTTAACCATTTGAAAGCCGATTGCGCTTATAACTCAATTACAAAGCATAGCTTATTCAAGACCAAAGACATTATCATTTGCGTCACAATTTCACGACGTAATATTATTATCAAGTCTTCTGAACACGGAAAGGATTATTCGAAATGATAATGTTTATGGCTTCTTTGCAAATACTTTGCCTATATTAGATATAATTTTCTTTACGTAAGTAACCCTTTCTCGGTGCCGGCCAAATACACTGAAACGTGATTCGGATCGCGTGACGACTGTTGCAGCGGAAAAGGTGGAAACATTGACCTTAGGGTCGATAGTTACGAAAGAAAGTTAAAGATAAGTTTCGTGCAAGGGTTAAGTGATGCGTGTGTTATTTATTGATCTTAGTCTTGTGGTTTGGGAATGGTACAAATAAAAATATAACATGTGTATTTATTATATGAAATGGTTCTATGGAAAACTTATTTCGAGCTAATGGTTTTCAACCAGGGGCTCTTGCAGCTTCAAAAATAAGTGCGACATTCGCTAAGTTGTCTGTTAAAAATACTGAGAGACATGAGGATAAACATGTGAATCAAAATTCAGACCACGGTCACGGGACATACTCGAGAGGACTGCCTGGTTGAAGTGAACATATGTAGATTGAGCGTGTTATAGAGATATGAGAAATAGGTCAGGAGTGCAAGCCCGAGGGAACACAGGACAGAGGGTACGGCTATAGCATACAGCAAGTAAATGGACTGGAATGTTTAACAAACGTTAGTTTTTAAACCAAAACTGTACTGTTCCCGTTCAAATCATCTTTGTGAAAAAACGTGATGAGTTTATTAATTTGCTTTTAATATAATCTAACATTTCTACTGAAGCTGCATGATAAAAGTTAAATCGTTAAAATTAATCCAGATTGCCATCGATAGCTTGTAACTTAATGATTATAAATAAGATTCTTATATGTATATACACGATACAACTATTTACCAAGAGTCGATTCAAGTTCATCCGTACACTTGAATGCCTGAAGATGCCAAACAGAGCTGTAAGTAGGAAAGGGGGGGGGGAATGTAAGAAATTTTAACGATTTAAATTGTATATGTTTACGTGTAATATTAAATAGAAGGTATAGGTAGGTTAAAGCATATAAAATACTTAAATCTACAGCCGACGTTTATGCGCTATTCATTTGAAAAATCGATATTTTACCATTAAAGAAATATAACTTATAAAAATATACATTATTATAAATCACAGCAATTTTTAATTGCTTAATATGTCCATCTGATTTAAATAATATTTTTTTTATGAGCTGTATAATTTTATTTTACGATTGGTTATCAATTAAAAGCTTAACTTTTATACCGTCTGTAATTATTGAGACAAATAAATAACTCAAACTACTATCAATTTGGTAATAATGCATCTTAAATCCTAAGTATTCTATCTTTAATAGTCTGTTCATTTATGCAGTCGGAAATCGATGAGTAAAAACATAGGCAGAAACTAGGGCACCCAATCCCGGGATCCGGGATCCCGTTCAATTTTCTGATCCCGAAATTCCGGGATTGAGATGGCCGCAATCCCGGGATTTCGGGATTGAGAAATTTTGAGCAAATTCTCTAAATTTACACAAAATTGGCAAATTGAAGATTTCAAATTCCTCGGTGAGCTAAAAAAAAAACGAGTTTTTGTGAGATTCTGGGAAAAAGTATACCAAATCGGAGATTTCAAATTCTTCGGTGAGCTAAAAAAAAAAACGAGTTTCCGTGAGATTCCGGGAAAAAGTAAATTGAGGATTTCAAATTCCTCGGTGAGAAAATCTCAATCCCGGGATCCCGGGATTCAAAATAAATCAATCCCGAAATCCCGGGATTGGAAAAAGGCTTCGGGATTGGATACCCAGCAGAAACGTTTCCTTGATTTTGAGCTATGTTTGAATTTAGAGACGAAACATCTGATAAACGCAACATAAAAAATAAGCTCTGTAAACTTTTCTCGTACAGTTTCGAGTTTATCGGTGTTTTCAAGAGGCTTTCAAAACGTAAAAAATAAAAATTATATTACATTATACTTGACCTCGCAAACTGGGAAAAGTTTAGCCTGCGGCAGTGTGAAAACAGGGAATAACGACCCCGCTAATGCAAAAGGATGATAACACGAGGAATCCATTAGCCAACAACTACGGCACATGAGGGAAACTCGAGGCCACTTCGGTTTTCGGACGCCATAATAGCAGCAACAAAATCACCCCCTTGGGTAACATGAACATAGGCTCGATAAAAAAAAACTATAAATAATATTCCATGCATTTTCGATGGATTCAAGGGTTACCTAATGTCTGTTTGTATTATTTTTAACTATCACATTAGTTTTAAATGTACGGGTATATGAGCCACAGAAAAATATGAGACTAAAAAGGGCTCAAAAACGTTGAGAAACTATGGTTTAGTACAGTGGTCGGCAACTTTTGTAAAACTGAGTAAAAAGAAAAACTATTTTGAAAAAAAATGGTTTGTAGGTAAATTTTTTAGACAATTATTAACTAATTTAAGATTTCGACTGAAGGTGCTTGGTGGAATTTCAATATTAAATTTGAATCGTTCAAACTATGTACATTCTTACAGATTTTGTCACTAACGACCCGGGTTTCGCCTTTCGGCATCTTCAGGCATGAACTCTAAGTTCATCCGTGCACTTGAATGCCTGAAGATGCCGAAAGGCGAAACCCGGGTCGTTAGTGACAAAATCTGTGAGAATGTACATAGTTTGAACGATTAAAATTTGATTCATATTTAATTATTAACTATTGTAGTTTAAAAAATATACATATAATATAACGTTATATAAGTGGGTGCCTTAGTTTTGAATTTGAAATTTTTCAGTATTTGACAAATATGTAGTTGACTTAACGTTCATTGGCGGGTAACTCAAATGTTGTAGTGGGTAATTCAATTACCCGAAAGCTTTGTCATAGCGATTACATACATGGCATCGCAATGTGAAAAGTAAATAAACAGCTTGAGGATACTTTAATCAAGACGTTTTGAACGATGCGTATATCGATACCATAGCGGTATTTAAAAAACCTCATAAATTATCGCAGCATTTATGGCCCACAAAGCGTGGGCCGTACGCCCACGCAAATTTCCAATCAAAATGTTGGTAAACAAACACAATTCTTGCAATTTTTTCAATGCGAAATATTCAAATAACGTTCAATGCTTTTAGCGGTATTAAATTTTAATCGAAGCATGTTTCCGATAAAAAAACATAAAATTCTAAACAATTTAAACTATATTTAGACTCTATGTTATAAAGACATAAAAAATAATCAAACGTATACATGGAACACTCGTTCACCAATTATTTTATTTACAGTACAATCAATTTCCCAACTTTTGCTTTCTAATTAGATATCGATTGTGGAAAGGAAAAAGGACTTAACCCACACGTATCAAATTGTACAGGAGGCGCAAAAAACGTATTTTGATGATTTTGGGCCATATGCAAATTATGAATTATACACAACCTTTGAGTGCACGGAGACTTCTAAAGTGGTGTTTAATTGACATAATCTAATATTAAACTAAGAAATTGTCTAGGAAAAACCTTTATTTCAGTCTTTTTTCTTGGTTTTAATATTTTACAAGGTCATCTTTTTCAAACTTAAAAGCAAAATTTCGATACTAATTCGGCATTTGTAGATTGCATCCTTTTGACAGAACGTGTATCAAGTTTGATACATTGTGATTATAGAAAAAAACCTGTTTTGAAAAAACTGTGGGTTATGTCCTTTTTTCCTTTCCACAGTCGATATAATGTTTGTTTTGTTTTTTCTTTCAGACACAGCTTTAGACTAAAATATGTAATCTTGTTTATATTATAATATTTAAAACGTTGCAATATTAACATCTAAATATTTAAGGTGCAAGTCGGTCTTAGTAATCAAAGTATTTACAACAATTTAATCACTTTTTCAGTGGGAATTGTCACAAGTTGGTTGTTGATTATCCCACCACCACCCGTTGTGTACGCGACCCCAGTGGAAATGGTCAATAATCTTGTAAGAAAATAACAACAGTATATTTTAAAAAATCTCAACTTGCGCAGTATTTTCACATAAAGCCTGTTAATTATTGTATATACCTGCTGCGCGGTTGAGTTGTCAACGTCGTTGGCTTCGGTTACGGTATCGAATTACAGTAAGATTAGTTTTTAAATATTGATTTTCAATTGATTAATAGATTTCCGTTGAAAGCCATGAATGTATATGATATTTTGAATTCCTTCACACTCATCTTATTCTAAAAAATGGAGATTACGGGAGCGATTAGCTAACCACTAGTCCTGTTTTATTATTATCTTTATATACCTACTCTCTTAAAAAAAGATGTTGAGTAACGGAGTAACAAACAGTTCTCGTAAAAAAAACTATTTAAAAAATTAGAATGCCATATTCTCTACGTTGAGAGCTGACATGCATTTTACAAAAATGTATCGACTTTTATAACGAAGGTAAACATTCAATGATACCAATTCGTATTAGGAACATTACCTAACACATTGCTTCCCAACCTTTTTCATTCCACGGCCCCTTAAATCTGAAAAAAATAATCCGCGGCCCTCCTCAATACAAAACATGTTCTGCAGCGGCTTCCGGAGAAATTCCGCGGTCCCCCAATCTGGGAAGCACTGACCTAACATACATCGTGAGTATTAAAAAATACTTTGTTTTATTTCGTCGCAAGAGTAAAACAAACATTTTCGTCCTTGCGCCGTCTTCCGTTGAATCAAAATAAAGAAAAATGTCGTAAAACTTGTGAAATGTATTCGACAATTCTTAAATAATAAATTTAGTTTGCCTCCGGGCTATGAAAACATGGTGTAATTCCTTTGGTCAATAATCAAAAGTTTCAA
The DNA here is from genome assembly GCA_030503985.1 of Himalopsyche tibetana. NCBI lineage: Eukaryota > Metazoa > Arthropoda > Insecta > Trichoptera > Rhyacophilidae > Himalopsyche > Himalopsyche tibetana. The sequence goes on along the minus strand of JAPJYX010000009.1, from coordinate 2,185,411 downwards.
GGATACGAAAATAAACCGGAATTATATTGCGGAAGTCTGAATTTTGTTATAATTAAGTTACGTAGAGCGACGTTAAATTGCTAACCACAACAGCAAAACTTGAAGCAATAGCGAACACCCAAGTACAAAATACCACGTTAAGAAAAATCAGTCGTAAAAATATTCAGGTTTGTCCAAATGATTGTTTTTTTTTTTTTAAATATAAATTATGATTTCCAGCTTCTTAGCCAAGTGGTAACGATCATAATTGTACGGTATGCGTGGGGAAACTTTTCATCATGAAAAGCTGTACTGGTAAAAAGAAACTTCAATGAAATGCACTTTAAAGATACTATTTTTCCACTTGATGGCTCAATATTATCGCTTTGAAACATATTATTTTTATTCTTTCGTATTTCAATTTTGCATTCGAAGTCCAATTGTATGTATGTATGTCCTGAAATTGTATTCAATGATCAATTTTCGTTTATGACGAGCATTTTCATTACGTATTATCATTTTCCACCTTAAAAGTGATGGGAAATTGTATTTTATACAACGTGGATTGAAATTTAAATACTACTTAAATTTTCTACGGGTAATTATTTAACATGGGAAAATAAGAAGCCAGTCCTGGCTTATCTATTATTTTTTTACTATGTGTCATACTAGTATAAAAAGCGATCAATATTTAACCTAAATCACCCATAATGAAAAATATGTTTTAATGACAGTGGCAGATTACTCCATAAGCTCAGGAGGCTCGTGATTGGGGCCTCAAAAATAGGATATCTTATAAAACGCCCATATACTATTTTTAATTCAGTTTTAGCAATTCGAAAAACTGGGCTATAAATTTTGATTGTGCCTGGGGCCTCCCAAGTGCTTGATATGTCACGATGAATACAGAAAATTAAGAATATTTGTTTATAAATACTCTACGGAGCCAACCTTTAACAATAAATATCGACTATAAAAAAAAAGTATTTATTTTGCTATTTTTTTACATTTACTAAGCATAATAATAAAGAAAATTCATTATAATGTTGTATGAGCTAATGTAAAAAATGAATGTTCCACAAATAAACCAGATCGTTTTCCTGCAAATATCTCAATATCAACAGAGGTGATCAACGCACGGTAAATGCAAATACATTTATACGTAGTTGTTAGCCAAAACATTATTATTTGTTTATTGCTTAAAATTAAAAAAGAAATGATGATATCATGCGATTTTTGCAAATAGATATATCATCTCATACATATGTCTACTCTTTATATACTGACATATAACTTGAAATAAAGATGAAGAGCATGATTATAAATGTTTTATTACATTCAGATGTTTTTCAACTAAGTATAAACTTAAGCTTCGATAATATTTCTAACACCAAGACCATATGCATACATATATATTCCTCATCTACAGGCTTAATTGATGGGTATAAATATTACCGTGAATGGACGTTTATAATAAAATACTGTGAATGTTGACACAGTTTGGAAAACTTAAATAATAAACTCCGTGATAGAAAACCATAGATAATAATTGTCTCTCCGTGTATACTACATATTTGATTCACTTCTATCATTTTTCATCACAAGAGTTTTTAACAATATACGAAAATAATTTTAACTTCTATAAATATTTCATGTGGCCAGTGAATGTTGAATAAGTAAAATATTTGGGTATTCTAATTGTTGAATAATATATATATATATGCACATACGCAACAAGCATATTTATTGTCTACTAGCCGGTTCCCGGCAAGCGTTGCAATGCCACTCAAAGAAAGAAAGTGTTTGTGTTTCAATTGTTTTTATTGAAGTTTATGTTTTCTTTTTCTGTCTGTTTGCTGCCGATTGTCTATGGTACGACACACGCGTCGTGTAATGTACGTTAATTGCACTATAACCTTCGCGCAAGCGCAAGCATACGTTGTCAAAATGAACTGCATGGCAGACATACAAACATTCATGTTTACATATAAGACCTACTGTAAGTTAATTTCACTACGCGTATAATCTTCCCAGAAGTGCAAGCAAAAATTATGTCAAAGTTTTATTGCAATCGGATGAACGGTGTGGTAACGCATAAAGAACGAACAAACAAACATTCATTTATATATATATTAGACAAGAAAAAACAAAAGTCAAAATTTATAGTGGCGGCGGCGGCGTATCTTTCCACTCCATGGCGATTGGCTATATGATAACATGAAGTCCTCCGGGGATAATGTACTTACTAAGCGACTACACAATATACGTACTCAGTTTTTATCCTGCATATGCTTATATAAGTGAACAAATTGACAGCCCCTGGGCTGCAAGTTACAATAACGTAACGCCAACAAACGCCCCCGCGCACACTTTCTTCTTAGGAAGCTTTCGAGAACGAAACGACCGAAAATATGTTTAATCTCGCAGCAATCTCCACCTTTTTTGACGGCATAATTATGCAAATTATCTGTCAGCTCACGGCCATTTTACTATGAGTAATAAGAAATTCAATTTTAATTGTTTTGCGCGGAGGCAAAATTCAAAAGCTTTGTACGGTCTCTGCAATGGCGTATTCGTTCTTGTGAAGCCTAACGAGCTTGTGGGATTACGCGGCCGAATGAAAGCTTTTTGTTATAACAGAATAATAAAGCGAAGGATGTAATTATTATTTTTTGTAGAGCTTTTTCGAGGTTACTTAATATAATAGAAGTATTTTAGTACTATGAAAAATCCTGATTTGATTTACTACTAATGAACAGTAAGTCATTTTAGAGATTCCTTGACATATTAAAATACATAAAAGGTGCTTACGAATAAATAGAAAAAGGACGAAAGCTTAGAAACTGATGAAAAATTCATTACTGTGATATAAAATCATTGAATTGATACTATATTATCATTACTATTAATTATACACTATTAATTAGACAGCGCCCCGTCACGTCAGTGGTTGTGGAGACTCGTTGAAAAAGGCTGGGTCACGTGCTGCGGATGCCTCCAGAAAGCCTCAATCCTGCCTGCCTCTTCTTTCGACCGAGGGATTCCGGCGCCCAGGACGTCCTTCGAGTACTATCCATAGGATGTATTAGGCGGAACTGAGGGATGCTGGCATGTCATGGGAGGAAGCAAAGCAATTGGCGGGAGACAGGGAAATATATATGCTCCACATAGGGAGCGAATATGGCCAAAGAAGATGTATGTATGCTGCGTTTCGAGGGTTTTTAAAAACAGATATGTTAGAAATAAAACAAAGACAAGTAATTTCTACACAGTTGTATTTAACTGAGTGAGATATATAAGCAGAATTTATAGGAAATAATACGACAGTTTAATATTAAAAATGATATATTTATATAATAACAATGTTCAAAAAAATTCAACGCGTATACGACAGATAAAAAGTCACCAAACGTTAGTTTTTTTAAAAAAAAACTACAAGTGATTTATGTTGTATTGTGTGTTGTACGCCGATGTAAAAAGAATGAAAAATATTATTTTGCCCCGTTTTTCCCGAGGGAGGTATTCCCACATCGATCCAGAAAGTACGTGCCATTCTATTTTAGGAGAGAAGCGCAAAATAAAAAAGAGGATATCGTAAAAGAAGGTACCTTCTACGCCTACATAGTATATAAACTAATACTCTGAAAAAGGCTTTTAAGCAAAAAAAAAATATTTGTCAAAAATTGTTCCCATAGACGGTAAGAAAAAGTCTTAATATACATGATAACTCTTCAAGGATTTTGTACTGGTGCATTGTTAATAAAAAAGATTTATTTTGGAGCATTTTTCCTGATTGTCAATTAAAACGATTATTCTTAATAAAAGGAATAAAATAAAATATAAATACACATTTTAACATTTAATCGTTATTTGAGAAATATACAAAATATTTTATTAAATCCATATCCGCTCTCAATCTGGTACATATTGCTTCCTAATGGAGGTATCTAAACATTACTATTTCTAAAAGAACTGCTTGTTACTCGGTTGCCCAATCTCTATTTTTCGAAGAGAATAGAAAGATAGGACTAAGACAGTGCTAGTGGTTAATAAAGCGCTCTCCTTAAGTGCCGTTATTTAATAATTGGTAGACTGGACGGGAACTATACCAAACGTCTATGCCATTGAACAAAAATCGAGAGAACCATTAAAAAAAATATTCAAACCAGTGAAATCCGTCACGGAAGCCAAAGACGATCACCACAGTCTTTTATTTATATACACATGATTTCCACTAAGAATTGACTGTTGGCGTCTTATGAGTGAAATAATAATGTGGCGAATATTTAAATAAAAAAATGCATATAAAAACAAAAAAGATTTAAAAAAACTACAAAACGTTTGGAAGAGAAAAATGCATCGTCAGTATAATAATAATGATCTTAAGCTAACAACGACTAAGTATAAACCGCTGACAACAAATATGGACCAACCTATTATAAAATGTCTCAGATTAAGTGTATTATATTAAGAAAATTGAAAAAGAAGCAAAGTTTTGTTTGATAATCTACATGAAAATATTCACATCATTTATAACGTTAAATCTCATTGATGGCTGTCATATTCTAACGTTACGAATTTATTGTCTTTGTTGAACTGTTCGGAATATGGACGCAAGAAAACGCGTAAAAAAATATTTTAGATTTATTTATTAACAGAATATTTTCCACTTTTGGTAGCCATATTATGTTAACACTTAGCAGATCTTAATTATCTAAATTTATTATAATAATATCATCAGTTCAGCATACGTTCAATTAAGTATTGTAACATTCATATTTTTATTCCAATATTCTCCTTTTACTCTGCCAAATGTAAAACAAGAAGGAATCTATATATATTGATATTTAAAATATAATGTCTACAAAGAGCTGATAGCTGTGTTTGTAAGTAAAATAATCTTAAACTCTCTGGAAACAGAATAAATATAATTTATTTTAATACAATACATTGCTTTCTAAAATATTATATAGTTCACTAATTAAAGACTTTCAGAAATTTACAAGTATCTTAACGATGTCAAAGTCTTCCTTTGTGGATCGAATAACATTTTGATAGCTTGCAAAGCGGAAAATTCTATCACAGATCAAAGGCAATATTAAAATTTTTGGGTAAACCAATAAAAACCTGCCGAAATGTAATTTCTTGGCTGAATTTAATGAAAAATGAGCCCAGAATAAATTTTGAAGCCTTTCATCGTATAAAGCAAATATACTTAATACTTTCGATGGTTTCGGCGGTAACTTTGTGGAAGTTCATTTTAATAGAAAATTTAAATTAACTTTGATTATTCCACGTATTGTGTAACTAACTGTGACACGTGTTTCGCCTCTTTCAGAGGCATCTTCAGACTTACTATCGCAAAGTTTGCTTAAGTAAAGACTTACTTAAGCAAACTTTGCGATAGTAAGTCTGAAGATGCCTCTGAAAGAGGCGAAACACGTGTCACAGTTAGTTACACAATACGTGGAATAATCAAAGTTAATTTAAATTTTCTATTATATAGCAAATATACTTGTTCAATGAACCATATTTATATTCTATAACCCTGTAAAAATAGCCTTTTAGAGATGTCGATTTAAATATCCGATCCGATTATTTAAGCATTTGTATTTGAGATTGAAGACAAAGGCGTATGGCAAACATTTTCGTGTATCTGACATAAATATATTGTTTTAAATTTTTGGTAGGGCTGACATTGTAGCATCACTAGCAATAATATTGAATACATATCGACACTGTATTCAAATCAACATTAAATAATTAATTTATATCAGGGCTGTGGTGTCGAGGGTTTTGTCCAGAGTCAGATTCGGAGTCGGAGAAAATCTTACGTCTCAGACCAATTTAAAAAATATATGTATATATTAAATGAAGTATATTTAAACCACAACAATCCAGTGTTGCCACTACATGCTAGGATGACTAAAGATGATTTGATAAAATAAATATAGATATAATTTAAAATGGAATGATTGAAAAAAATCTTTGGAGTCGGAGTCATCTTTTTTACACGACTCCACAGCCTTGCTTTATATGCTGTCGTGATTTTTTTTAAAAAAAAAATAGCAAAATCGTTATCAAAGTGCCTCTTTGAAACTAATTTTTGTCATATAATTTAAGATTTCGACTGGCCTGTGTACAAATTTCACATTTATTTAATATGATCATGACCGGTTAAAAAATGATTGTGGTGAGTAAAAAACCGTCTTGATCAAAGCGGTTATTTATTATTTTTAATTATTTATAAAAAAATAAATCAAACCTCAACATTAATCGCTCAGTTTTTAGTTTTTTAAGCTACTTAAGTTCAGAAAGACGAATCTCATGTACTCCAGCCACAAATGTATTCAAAATAATTTAAAACCACTTTATTATTACAATGACTTTACTGTGTTATGCTTTTGTGATAAAAGTCCAACGAAACATTGTTCAAATGTATTATTTTCCTCTGGAAAAAGCCAATTTTCTTGGGCACTAAAAACATCAACAAGGTCAGATTTTTTGGCTTGATTTCACAACAAGTTATGTTGGAGGTATTCCTCCTCTCCGCTGTTATTGTGTGGCAAAGAAAAGGCTCAGAATAAAGGGGACTTACTTTTATTTACAGGTCATATCTAAGGGTAAAATTTGTAATATACCCGTAACAATATAAAGATATAATCTCTTGTATAGGTAAATGTTTTTCTTTCATTCGAGATATTACAAATTTATATAGAATTAAGTATTATTTACATTACATTTCAATAAAATCATCGAGTTGAAGTTGTTCAACTTTATTCATTCTTTAGCTTTTCTCATTTAAGCTCTTATTTATTCAGTAAACTTAATAAAAGCAAGTCCTTCAGATGTTTAAAATGAAATTAAGTAGTTTAGCCTTCAATTGAGATCTCATTTCAAAAAGTAAGTATGCTTCTTCGGATAACGAAATTTAACAATTGTATTATAAAACCAAGAAAACTCCACGCTTCGTTAAAAAAGGGAAGAAAATTTCTCAAATGTTTTTTGTGTTGTAATAATTACAAGCCTCAATATCGCCAGCGAAAAAATACTTTACCGCAAATTGTTTTCAAATATGACGGAGACAAAAAATATTTACTCAATTTTGTTTTCAATGAAAATTATAATATTATGTTTTCATAAATACATTTAAAGGTTTATGTTTCGCATTTTTAATTTTATATGTCAATTATTTCTTCGTAAAAGGGTATTTTAAAAGTAAGTTCACCTCTTAACTATCGCTACAACTTTATAAAGATCTTGGATCTACGTTAGTTTTTAGGAGAGAATTAACCCTCCGGATCTGTACTCTGTCATTTTTTCTATTAACAATGTCAATTTTATACATAATAAAATACGGCTTTTTAAAAATACACTTGTATTCATGTGTACATCATGTGGTATTCTTGTATACTAGGCGTCTAGTTACAAAAAGCGATAAAATCACATTGTGTGCGTCTTCTACGCGAAATTTTACAGTTCATAAGTGAGAAAAAAAAATTCCAGTGATCAATCCCGGGATTCCAAAATTCTCCAGAGATTCTCAAACAATAATTGTAGCATGATATATTCGCAACACAAAAAAGGTCCGGGATTGGATCCTTTAATGCCAATCGATACGAGCTTCACGATAGCAATTAATAAATGTAAGAAATAACAAGATTTTTTTAAAAAATTAATCGTTTTCATTTATTATAGTTTCCGCTGTAAAAAAAAATTAACACAAAAGCACTCAACCATACAATTTTATTAAGGCTTTGTGATTTTTGTCCGTAATTTTAACATCAGAAATTGAATTAATGTTTGAATATCGCAAAATCACAATATGTTACGGATGAGTGGCTGCATCACAAAGACACTATTAGATTATCATGCTCAAACAGGTGATAGCGAACCATTTCAACAAGTGGATTTAAATTGAATAAAAATTGTATGTCATCTATTTTGAATACAATGATTATAAATGTTCTTATGAGCGAAATCGGTCCTGACCTTTTTAAATAAAGTGGAACTAAAGTAAAAAGGAATATTGTTTTTTCTATTAATGTAATGCCTTTTCGCCAAGTTTTGAGAGTGAACACCGTAATAGTGATATTCATAATTCTTTCCAACTGATGACAATACACAAAATGATGCAACCTTTGCGTTATTTTATAATCGAATCAATTCTACATCCATAACGCCTAACCATAATTTTAAACGAGCGATATAAAAAAAATATAAATGTATAATCAAGCCACCCACCGTACATTAAATTGCCCCTCAGTTTGCGAGTTAGCCATCACTGCCCTACACCTTTTAACTGGAATAACAAAGGTAGTCTTTAACGAGCGCTGTCTTTGACGGAGTGAAGCGTAGCCGGAAGTCAGCTGTTTACCACTTGTCTCCACTTCCGTCCATCTTCAACAACCAATCAGCGGACGCGGTGACCATGTGCCAGATAGTCTGCGACGTTCACATAAGAAATCGACTCTTGGTACGATCAGACAGAAAAAAATGGCGTATTATTATGTCAGCGTTTTTTTGTAGCACTGCTCGACCGACTCTTCAAATTTAAGTCTTAACATTTCACTTTCAGATGATCCGTAGTTACATTCAACTATTTTTTCAACACGTCAAAGTAATAGAATTTAAGATATCGACAGTTAGTTCAATATAAAAATTAAATCTTACAAACTTATGATAATTTTCATATGTTTTGTCCGTCAGTTTACGCTCATTCGTATACTTGAATGTCAAAAAATGTCGAAAGGTAAAACATGTACCGTGGATGACAAAACTTATGGAATTGTACGAAGTTTTCTATTGTTCGGGTGACAATGTTTGCGATGGGTTTAGACAAGGGGTGGGGAACCGTTTCTTCTCTAAATGCCGCAATCATTTTTCTGATTCGACATAAGGCCGCAGTAAACATTGACTACGGAATCTTTGGCCGGAAACGATTTCATGCCAATTTTTAAATCTCAGAAATTTGCGGATTTCCCAAAATTTGAGTTTACGCACCAGAGTAGTCAAAGGGCCGCAGATTCCCCACGCCTGGTGTAGACTGTAGAGTTCTTGAAATAGCACAAAAATTCTTGCCTTTTTTTACAAATATACTTCATTGCACAGACAATAATTAAATTCAATTATTAACAGTGTTGTAAAAAGGAAGCATGTTTTTAAAACGGCAGCGGCAGAAACGGAAATGTAGAAAACGAACTACAAATAATGTTACCAATTAAATACACGAATCAACAAAAGCATAACGTGTAAATAATACAATTAACCCTTTGATTGGTGAGTGAATTTTTACTTCTTTTTTTCTTATATTTCGATTATTTGTAGTATTGCCACACACAAAAATATAAAACCTTTATTTTGGATTCGGACTAATCTGGGAAGAATATTAGTTACTATTTCAAGAAGTAAACATTTTTTTTAAATTATAAAACCCATAGTTAAAAATGTAAAGTAAATTAATCCTTTATTAATTTTGAATATTTTTCTAGAAACCATTACTTCGCATTTGCGTAAAGATCTTTTTTGCTTTCATCTGTCTACATGCGCCGCTCTACAGACGTCGATTCCAGGAAGGAATCGATCCCAAATAGAATTTTACGCTCAATATTATATGACTACCAATTTGATTACAAATATTACCCTTTTTTAAAAAACATTTTCTGTACAAAATAAAAATAGTGTGGTGACCAAAAGTCACTGATGAATGTGTCTAGTATCTGAAGAAATAACAAAAAAACAAAGCTACTCGAACGTACAGGTACGTTGATACTCATCAAAGGGTTTTAAAATCATAAATTGAGATTTCTCATAAGTATAAAATATTAATAACAATGAACACGTTTCGATCATTATGCCATAATCGTAGCATCCTGCATCCGCGTAAAAACAAAAGATTTCCAAATATGTGCGATGTTTATTGTTTTCGATTTGTACTAACATACCTATATTGAAACAACAAAGAATGTTTAATTACAAACAGTCATGCTTATAACTAATGTTCAAAGCGTAATCTAATTCTATTTGGTCTGACTATGCAAATTTGATGGTACAAATTTAAGTCGTTCGATGACATAATTATTTAATGTGATATGTCCATACTTAAATGGACGTACGAATTACGCAAAACGCTATAATGTCTCGCCTTAAAAAAATATAGAAATACAATGTATTTTACTGATTCATAATACAGGAAATTTTCAGCGGTTTGAAGGTCTACAGTCCAAAAAATGAGTGTGAAAAAAACAGCCAATAAACTTACATTAAAATATGTTTCGGTACTTTATATTATATACGAAAAAATATTTAGGAAAGCCCTATTCAGGATCAACATTATGTCACTTAGTGACTCTTTTTATTAAAACGACGATATACCCAATAACCAAAATAATTTGACAGTTTTCTAACAGTGTCAAAAATCGTACAAAAAGCGACACATGGCTGCGGAATCTTTTCGAGTTCTGTTTTATCGAAAACCGTTCTTCAGTGTCGTTAAATCGTCCATCTATAGGATAAAAATACATTTAGAAAAAAGTTCATATCAAAACATAACTATTATGACAGAGTTGTTCGCAATAAATGGCGTGTATTTGGAAATTAAACAAAAAAAACAAACGTCATCAATTTCAAATTAAGAATGATACTCTATGCTCTAAAATTAAATCAATAAATAATATGACTACGTACATACATAGACAATTGAAATAATTCCAGGAGTCACTTATATGCATAGATATGTTAATATTATGATAATAATGTTATTATCCGTCTCGTAAGAAGTCATCGAGGAATTTTCTCGCGCCGTTCTACACTCAAATGCACTGATAAGAATAATTTACTTATTAGATAACTGTTGTATTACAATATGCATTCGTTGTAAAATTATCACCAGGTGATGTCGTTACTCTCTTTATGCAAACATTCATATTCAAAGATATGCTTATAACGCCATAATCATTATAACATTGTGACGCGTATATTCTGCTGGAAAAATACTAACATTTTTATGGAAAACTTTGTCTAGCCAAGCGATAAATTATTACTTTCAATTATACACGCTTAAAATTCAAATATGGAACAAAATTTTTGTCGGCGTACTAACAGTTTGCAGCGTGTCTATAAATTTATATTGTATGCCAATATTGCGAACACGGAAGTGTATAAGGTACGTAACTTTATCCCAAAACATTAATATGGTCAATTGTAATATATTATTTTGTTCAGCCTGGTTGCGCGGAAGAGATTTCAATTTCGCAAATAGAAATATATCACTTTTAGGATGTTCACTATCAATACTTGGCGGAAAAGAATTGTATTAAAGAATTTAAATACTCATTTTTACTAACTCAATTTTTATTTAATATAATACAAGTTTTGCTTATGCATTATCAGCTGATATGAAAATACAATATTACAGTGCTATTTACACAAAACAAAATAAAATAAATGGGATGTAAAAAACGATAAAATTACAATTATATTTCCTTTCGATACTTACCAATTGTTTGTTCAGGAGTTAATGCCAAAAATTTTTTTTGACGTTTTCTTTCAAACGATAATTATGGCTAAAATAAAAATAATAAAACATTTTTAGTACTTTTTCCACATGAAATTTATTAGATCAGAACCGGTTTCGCTCATTTCGATTTTCCAAACTCAATTTTGGTTGACAGACATAAAGATTTATTTATTATATACACTAATTGTTGGTTTTTACTTTGTTAATGATAATTCATACCTAATTGGTTTTTGTTGTAATAGTTTTCATTGCTAAGTGGTCTTCGACTTTTTATTTATAGTTTATTTTCCTTGTATTTTGCTTCAATTTTTTTGCTAGGTTGTAATACCAATTGTTTGTCATACCTTGTTTTTATCACTTAACATTTGTATAAATATCACTGTTTTATTGTTTTTCTTATCAGTTGACAATGCTCATCATGAGCGAAACCGGTCCTGATCTAATAAATTTGATGTGGAAAAAGTACTAAAAATGTTTTATTATTTTTATTTTAATGCCATTCCACCAAGTATTGACAGTGAACACCTTAAAAGTGATAATTATGACTATTAACTTAAGTTTGTATACCTTCGGTGGATTCATCAATAACTTTCAAAAAAATATTTTTTTAATGTGATATTTAATTTGATAACTTATTTATTCTACTAGCAAAAGGCTGTGTATTAATCAATAAATAACTTTATAAACTAAAGATAGATAGTCTGAAGATTCTTCTCAAAGAGGCGAAAAATGTGTCACAATCAGTAGAATAAACAAAGTCATCAAAATTAATTTTATATTAAAATATATTATATTTGAAAGCTTTTATCTAAATTTTGAGTATGACAAAAATTTATAGTCTTTCTAAAAAAATTATCTTCCAGTGGGCACTTAGGTTATGTAATAACCATTAAATAGTCTGAAGACGCATCTCAGAGAAGATAAACTCGTGTCACAATTTGTAACATAATTAATAGAATAACAAAGTTATTAAATAAAATTTTGAAGAAAATTTTCTGTTTACAAAGTTCAAACAAAATCTTTCATAATTAATTTGGCGACGGACATTTTGTTTGATTTTTTTTTTAAGTTATGATCCATATTTTTTATTTAACAATTTGGGCAGCTGAATGCTTGCATTCAGTTTGTCGTACAAAATTCCACATGTATAAATTTTACATGCAAACATTAATACCAAGAAACCTTACAATTTTGGTTTAAACTAAGTAATGACTAAAGATTCGTAGCTGTATTATTTTACTGGCCCATAATATGCTTGTGTTTACTATTCCAGTATAGTTTGTGACAGTTGTGAATATAAATAGAAAAATAATAATGCAGTTTCATAGTGATAAGCAGGGTCGTGTCATGACATCAAAATTGCTTGATTAAGAAACATTACAACGCAAATAATTTGTGACAACTATTGAGAACTATCTATAATATATATGATATAAAGCAAAAAATACGTGTGTTTGTTTGTATGTCGTTCCGTCGTTTTGTCACAAGAACTTCACCTAAGCACTGGACAGTAGCGACGTGATATCTGTACGTGTCATTCGTAATTTTAATATGGCTTAATGTTAAACTATCCCAGGTTTACTTTTTATTTTTAATATGCATACACAAGAGAATTCGAGAATTGGCCTTTTAATGAGAAATAAAACTCAAAGCAAAGATACAGTATGTATTTGTGATAGGTTAGTTATGTTTTACGTAAATAATGGGTTGTTTTGTTCATACATCGTCAAATTGCTGTTTGTTTTTATTAAGTCGGCTTAACGTTACTTTGTTTACACATTTCAGCTGAAAATTTTAAGACAAACTGAGCCCACTTAGCCCAGTACGTAGAACCAACACTGATACTATTGCACTTTAAATAAGAAGAACTTGGATTAAGTATCGAGTTTTCCGACTAACGTTTTAATCAAAGTGAGGCATTGATTAAACTTTAAATGAACTGAATCAATAATAATATTTTTTTATCTTCAGGATACTGATTACGTACGAGGAAAACCAGATAACCGTTATTGTGACAATAGTCAAATTTAGTAAAAAATGCATCGTTTTAATTAAAAAATCCAAAGCGGCTATCCTTTTTACTTAATACAACGATAAAATGCAACAGCTTGAATATTGTTGATTCCTTCTTATTAACAAACATAAAACGATAAATACAGTTTAATTTTTAGGAGATACATTTTAAGGACATACAAAGAAAACTTACTTTTTATCGATTGAATATTTTTCGGCGATGAATGTTTTAATGCGTGTTCTAACCATTCTTTAATTATTACTACCCTGCTAAGTTAAACAAACAGTAATTACAGAAAATGTCAAAATTAAAAAGTGTACTTATTTTATTTAGAATTAAATCGAAGAAAAGGCACAAAAAGTTATAAAATTTTCATTATATTAATTATAATAAAAGTCTGTTGACGTCAATGAATAAAACAGATTTCTGTATTTACATTAAATAGTAGGCGTTGAAGAAGGTGGTTTTATATACAAATAACGTTTGTTTACATAATAAAAAATATTTTATCGTTTATGAAGCATACATCAACAATACCTCGTAGAATCAATTTATCAAGTATAAAATGTATTTTTTCAAAAAATGGAAACTTCCAAAGGTAAACATTAACACACATTGTTTTGATTTGATTTATTTATTAATAAACACAATATTCATCTGTATGTAAAACCCCAACCAAATATAATTCCCCAAAGAAAACACAATTATTCGTATGCCATGTTTACTTCGGGACAGGTCAATTTGGCAATTGTATCAGTCCTTCTATCCCGTGATGTCAAATTGATAAAATAACATTGAAATTGATAACTTTGGTATTCCCAAGACTGTGAAGTCGATGTTGGGGTTTGTGCCCATTCAACTCTAATTTGATATATATAATATAATTTCTGTCAAAATAAAATGAAAACAGATGTGAGCTTTGATAATATTACTATAAACTTGTCTATGAGTAAGTAAATATAAAGGTAAGAACCATCCAACTTATTTGAAACATCATTTAATAATAAAATACTTATTAATTTCATTTCAGTGAAACCAAAACTCTGATGAGTGCAGTCACTCTTTTAATTTGATCATGTAAACATAAATTAAAATTTAATGTTATTTCATTGTTACTCTACTTGTGTTACAAATTGAGACAAGAAGTATAACAAAGTAATCAAAATTAATTTTGTACTAAAAATAAACTTCTGCTAAGTTACTACCAAATCCATCGAAAATATATACATATTTTAATTAAATAAATTCTCAAAAAATATAATGAAAACGTAGCTTATTGTTCAATGTTATTGGACTTTCTGCTGTTTGATTGTGCTGTCAAGTGTTTGAATTCTTTAATGAAATGTTTATACATTGATTTTCAATGGATTAGTGGATTTTAATCCAGAAGGGAAGAATGTATATAATATTTCCATCTTATCCAAATGTAAAAACAAAGAAGAGGTGTTAAGCATTTTAATTTGTGTTAGTTTAGAGTCATTTTTTCATAATTGGTACTGTAATTTGTAAATTATTTTCAATGCCAATTGTTTATTACACTTTTGTATTTCAATTTGTTTTGTATAAATAACTCTGTTAAATTTTATTACGTATCAGTTGATAATGTTCGCCATGAGCGAAAGCGGTCCTTATCTTGGTAATTGTAAAATAGTGGAAATAAATAGGAATATTGTGTTTTTCTTAAGTAAAAGCAAAGATCACTTTTAGGGTGTTCACTGTCAATAATTGGTGGAAAGGCATTATATTAATAAAAACACAATATTCCTTTGTACTTCGTTCCACTTTATTTAATAGGTCAGGACCGGTTTCGCTGATGTTCACTTCAACTTCACAACTTCAGTTGACAATGCTCACAATGAGCGAAACCGGTCCTGACCTATTAAATAAAGTGGAATAAAGTACATAGGAATATTGTTTTTTTAATAAACTAAAAGCAAAGAGTAGAAGAAGCGATTATTAAACAACTTTACCAACCATTTTAACCCTCCCTCTTCGAAGTAAGAAATGTGGTGACAAAATTACAACCCGTTGCGTTACTAAAACTTAGCAAGTTTCTTTAGTCACTCGACGTGTGTAAACAATTTGATACTGTGTATGACTACTATAAACTAAAAGGATGTTCTTAGAAAATATAGTACAATCTAATAACGTCACGAAGTCTCAAAGAGCGAACCTCTCAAGTAGTCTCTCAACGTTGACATTTATAAATAGCTCAGCCAACTTTGAACCGAAATTATTCCAAACAAACTTCGGAAAGGACAAACATATTCACGACAACGATGTTTTTGATGTTTGAAAAGGTTCTAATAACTTTTCACATAAATAAAATATTAAACAAAATAAATATATTACGTAATTGTGTCGGTTTATCGGTGTTGGATTCAAATCCTCAGCTGGACATAATATTCGGTTACTTATTTATGTCAGAGCTTAAAAACATTTGAATGAAAAATTATATGAAATTTTTCATCCTTAATAACTGATGAAATAGATATTTAGGCGGTTTAATTAAAAAAAAAATTATATGATATCTATTTATCAAAGAAATATATTTTATTAATTTCGAGTCGTGGCGTAGCGATTAACATCGTTAGCTTCCCAGTACAGTTTTTTTTCAATTGATTTCTGTTTCGAAGGTATGGGTGTATGTGATGTCTAAATATTCCCACTCAGTTCATACCCTTCCAGTCTGAAATAACGATTAATTATCCACTATCCAGTAGCCATATCTTTTATATAGCTACTGTCTTCGAAAAAAGAGGTTGAGCAACTGAATAAAACTTATTTTTTACCTGCTATATCCAAGGACGAGCGTGACCATATGGTCACGCTATATAAAAGATATGGCTAAAAAGGATAAAGACTTCAGTTAGTCATCAGCCGCGGGGACGGAAACGACTACCAAAAGCACATGCGATTTTTTGAATTTCAGTTTATTTTTAAAGGTCTTTTTGAAACCGTTAGTTATTATTATATCAAAACATAACATTATTTACACAACTATTACTAATATGTTTGTGTTGAAATAATGTTGATCTAAAGAGGTCAAATTGAAAATATTTAAAAAAAATATATATATGCTATGCTCCACATTAGGTCTACTCCAAAAAAACTATAATAAAGGTTTATTATATTACGTGCCGCCTGTGTGGTCGAGTGGTCAACGTTGTTGGCTTCGGCCACGGAGGGCCCGGGTTCAAATCCCGGTACGGACAGTTTTTATAAATTGATTTTTCAATCGATTTATGAATTTCTGTTAAAAGGCATGGGTGTATGTGATGTCTTGAATTCCCCCCTCTCACCCATTCTATCCTACGAACGGGGCGTATCGAGAGCGATTAGCTTACCACTAATCCTGTCCTAGCCCCTATCCTTCTACCCCTACTCTCTTTGGAAAAAGAGAGGTTGAGCAACTGAGTAACAAGCAGTTCTCGTAGAAACACTTCTGTTGAGATAAACTCAATTAGGAGTCCATATGGTCCACATTGGGAGCGGACATGGTTTAAAAAAAATATTACGTCAATTAATAAGTAAGAGAAACGATTGCCTACAATTGAATATTAATTGAAACTATGTATTTAACTTTTTCGATTCATAAATAATTAAATAAATAATTAAGAAAATATAATGTTTTAAAAATTTGCATGCAAAACAAATATATGAGCTACGAAAACTAGAACGATCAAAAAGTAAGTCTATTCTGTAGGGAAATGGGATCTAAACATGAATGATCTCAAAAGTTAAGCCGAGCAGATGACGAGGGAAATTATTGTCACAAATATAATACTTAGTGAATTCAATTAGGCAAACGACTTATTACAAAGGATTAAGTTTAACAAGCTGGTAATGGATGTTTTAGGAAATTAATTAGCTTTGTAAACCTTAGAAGAATAGTGTACTATAGATATTTTTTTACAATCTGTTTATCGTATACAACTATACAAAAAATACTACTTTTATATTTCTTAGAATGATTATGACTGTTTTCTCTTATAGACACCATTATCAACTGGTTAAAAATAAATTCAATAAACAGCGTTATTTGTATACACAGTTAAACAATACATGGTATGCAAAACTTGTTAAATGTTATGGACCTCTTACAAATAACAGCTTTAATTTAAAAAAATAATAACTTCCAAGAAATCAAGTGAGAAAAATCTAAGAGTCATGACAAAATTATAATATTTTTTTACACACCTTGTCATTTAGTTTCAATTTTATCTCGATAATCCTCCTTGGATATATTTTCATCAGTTGATAATGCTCGTGATAAACGAAACCGGTCCTGATCATTTTGATATCACAAAATAAAATTGGAATCGTTATAAAAAAATATGTTTTTTTTTCACCAAATACAGTAAAACCCCCATTTACACTCAATACGGCAGTGTCATTCGGGGTAGTGTAGTTGGGGGAGTAAATCTCATACAAAATTAGGGATTTGGTTTTTTTCGCAAAAAATGCAAAACTAAAACTTTCCCTTAGTTTTGCAAAAAAAAATATTAACGAAATATTTGGTTACTAAGTGATAAAATGGAAAAGCGCGCCAAAATTCAACACATAGAAAGTCGCCGGCTATACGTGTGTAGCCTGGCACGTATTGAATACACAGACGCTATCCAACATTTGACTGTATGCACCGCACAGACGACCGTCTCGTAGCAACGACAATGGAATGCGACAGTGCAATTGGGGGATATGCGGTGAATATTTCAAGCCAGCGCGTAATCCGGGCTAGTGTAATTGGGAGTTCCACTGTATTGTTTCTTTTTCCACCATGAATTGACATATGATGTTAAAATTGATTCTGCAAATTAAAATATTACGCAGCACATAAGAGAAGCGCCTGGGAATTCATAAAGGCTATTCACCGAATCGCGACATCCCAGTATCAAATTTGTGTACCGGTAAGTAATACAATTCCTACGTTTGATTCGTCTATTGATCATTGTTCTTTGTTAATGTAGATTTCATTAGCAACACCTTAGAGATCTAGAGAATTAACGGCGGCGGCAATCGTTTATTTTTAATGACCCCGAATGTAAGCAATGTATGTTCCTTCATTATTTTGGGAATAAACAATGAAAATTAATGAGAAGTTATTCAAAAGTCAAACTCGAAGACATAAGGCTGCAGATTCTAAATTTCTTGTCTAATTAAAAATTAAAAATCTTATTAAATACTAGCCAGTTCCCGGCAAGCGTTGCACTGCCACTCAAAGAAAGAAAGTGTTTGTTTATTGAAGTGCATGTTTTATTTCCCGTCTGTTTGTGCACGTTTACTGCTGATTGTCTATGACACACGCGTCACCTACTGTAAGTTAATTGTAATATAACCTTCGCGCAAGTGCAAGAATACGTTGTCAAAATGAACCGTATGTCAGACATACAAATATTGATTGTTATATATGTATAAGACCTAATGTAAGTTATTTTTACTATGCTTATAACCTTCTCAGAAGTGCAAGCAAAAAGTTTGTCAAAGTTTTATTGCAATCGGATGAGCGGTGTGGCAGCGCATAAAGTACGAACAAACAAACATTCATTTTTATATATTAGAAGATTACAGATAGTTTTCAGCGTGCAACGTTTTTTGACTGAATTTGATATTTTATTAAATTTTATATTGAGATAATTACTGCGTGCTTCACCCGATTCACGAGCTGGGCATATCCACGTTTGACTTAAGCACCGATTTACAGGCGTAATCGATTTGATTATAGAAACAATTGGCAATTAAATGAAATCGTGGCGCCCGCATACCTTGGCGTAAAACTAAATTAGCTCGTAAAAAATATGTCACATCGCCTTGCAGACTTCGACACGGTAATGCACGGAAATACAACCCGAGGGCCACGAATCTGCTTAGAGCGCGAAGTTTTTTAGCCCTTGGGTTATATAGATGTAGGTTACACATTGGTATCCAACTGGTCGACATAGTAGCAACTTTAGGTCGAGCTCAAAGAAAATATTATTTGCAACACAGTTTAGTGTAACAATAAGCACATATGAGGGTTTGAATTGTTTGAATTTTGTACTTTTCCATGAGTTTTGTCGTTAACGACCCGAGTTTCGCCTTTCAGCATCTTCATGCATTCCAAGTGCACGAATGTACTTGAACTGACGCGTAGTAAACAGTTTGTATCGTTTATATACAAAAATATAAGTAGATCACTAACTTAAAAGGCAATTCAAATGTAAATTAGCGAAAATTAAATGTATACAAGTTTCAATGAATTAAGTGGATTTGTTATAACTATGTGGATTTTTTGAAAATGTTAATGACCAGATAATAACATAGAAATATTTAAAATAAATCTAGGGTTTTATCCGACCTATTATTGATGAGTTGATTGATTTTAAGCCTTTGAATTAATATTTAATGATAGTAAGTGCTTGAATTATTAATAAATGACAATTATTTAAAAGGGATACAACAATGGCGAATTTGGTAAATAAAGTTGCTCGTTTACTGAGCGTTGGCTGAGCATTTAGCCGCTTTTCGCTTAAAAAAAGATATCTTCACCTTCGCCAACCATTTAATTCTTGAAAACCATACGTTTAATTTTGACTCAGGTATTGATTTGTTACATACTAACAGGGGCGAGTTTAAATTATTTTACCAAGAAATCTTAGAGATTAATCGAGCTCAGCTTAACAGTTTGCCAATTTTAAACGAGCAACTTTATTTACCAAATTCGCCACTGTTGTACCCCTTTTAAATAATTGGGCTCTCCTTATAAAACTTTTATACAAATTTTCGAGCAATTTGTAATTCGAGCATTTGACGTTCGAGGAATTGGTTATTCGAGGATCTTGTTATTCGAGCAATTGCATTTGAGCAATTTACCGGGAATCAGTTTCTTCGAATTTGGCGATGGAAAATACGTGGCACAATTGCATAACATTACAGGCAAAAAAAAAACGAAATACATAATACGAAATCATGATGATGTATTTATTGTGACACTACTGAAAAGTGGTTGATACAGTGGGCAACATATTTATCATTTACTAATTCTAATATAGAAATCAATTTTGTAACAGAAATCTCATTTACGCATGATATCTTCTCCAATAAGTAAGTGAAGTATATCGCCATTTACGTCGCAAAATTGAATGTCTGTAAAATACACATGTTCGACAATTTTGTAGAATACGTATTACAAAACAACTTCAGTTCGTGTTCGGTCAACGCGAGCGACACCCAAATGCTTTGTTCTTATTTTTGCAATTTTTTTCAGTTACTTATGAGTAATAGTCCACTCTCTGTCGATTCTATTGGACAATTCTTTGATTGTAAACAACGTGGATGAGTTTCAAGCCTGCTTCATTCACTGTAGGTGCTCAGCTTCTAATCTTTAACTACCTGATTAAAATTTTCAAGGAAATAATTCACACTTTCTTATATCTCACTTATGTTCAACACGTCTCTGTTAATGTGGCAAAAGGCTCGTGTGGCGATAACTGTATTATTATTAGCGTGTAACTGAAAGAGTATGCTGCTAAGTAAATATGATTCTGAATGACAAATTTCGGTAAGTATTTTAAGGGACGAAAAATAATTACATATAACACGTCATAGCTAGTCAAAATATTTAAAATAATCGATTTTTAAAACTGTCTTATTATAAAACGACATGTATGTTTACTACATCTTGTAGTTTGCATCAATCTTCTCGAGCGACAATTTTTATTTAAAAAAATCATACGGATTGACCAATCCCCCGCTATTTGGGTTACATTCAAATTACTCGAGCTAAAAATAAATATTTCATTCCTACTAACATCGTTTTACTATCGCGATGTCAAAAGATCAACAGATAAAAAAAAACAACCATCTGGTGACACTGTACTATACAAGACTCATTGATTCGTTGATCACGGACGTGATAAGATCTTAGACTTAGAGTAATGTCATATCAGAGTACAAACTATCGCGTGGACCTGGACTTAAAACTGGGTCAATTTTTTTAACTCACCGATTTATCAATAATTATCAAATAAATTTCAAGTGATAAAATTTTTGATACCGACGTTGATTACGTTGTTCATTTTTAATAAAATATTAAATTTGATAACTTTGTTATTTCACTTATGTTACAAAATATGACACTTGTTTCGCCCCTTTGAGAAGCATCATCAGGCATAACATCGCAAGGTATGATGATGATTCTCAAAAAGGCCAAGCAAGTGTCATAAAATTAATATATTTTATTCAAAAATGATAAATAGAGGTTAAGTATTTCCACTGAGGGTGTTTGATGGAATTTCAATATCAAATTTGAATTATTTGAATTTTGTACTTTTTCATGAGTTTTGTCGCTTACGACCCGGGTTTCGCCTTTCGGCATCTTCAGGCATTCCAAGTGTACGGATGTACTTGAACTGATAAATAGAGGGTTATTTATTTGATTTCAATTATAAAAAATGTGAAATTAATAGAAAAAAACTTTTTTTTTTCAATGTAATTCTTTCCCACCAAGAATTCGTAGTGAACACCTAAACCCAGCGATTTCCAACCTGGGAGGCGTGGACTATTGCAAAGGGAGGCGCGCGAACAGTCTAAAATATTTATCTACCCTTTATAACGTGTCTCTATTACTATACGAAATGAAGGATGGGGAGGCGCGAAAATATTATTTTCTTCAAAAGGAGGCGTAGTAACATTAAGTTTGGAAACCACTGCCTTAACCTATTCAAACCGGATGACGTGTACAGCACGCCAAAAGACATGCTTTGATGATCATTTATAACAGCAAAAGTTTACAGATTTCATAAATATAACTAGATTTCTTATAAAGATTACATTGAAGTTTTAGACATTTATACTTTTTACCGTATTTAATAAATTAAAAAAGCTGTTGGATTTTCAAAAAATAATTTGAAGTTTTGAAAGATAGTAAAACTTTTAAATTTAAAAAAATATATTCGAAACTACTGTTGGAGGTTAACGTCTTAATATAGCGCCAATAAATTGTCGGTCTGTGAGTAATAACTTTATATTTAAAAAAACTTGACAACCACTGTTTTCAAAATTATTTTCCCAGAATACCTGTAACCAGAAATGTTTTTCAAAACAAAAAATAGTTTTTACAGATATTATTTTTCATCTACGGCTCATTCCATTTTGGACATCCGAGCCTGAAGGGTCAAAAGTATCTTAAGTATTTATGAATAACAGAACACGTGGAACAAGAATAGGTTTTAATTTTATAATACTATTTAAAAATCAATTGAAAGTGTACCATTGTAAATACCGAATTAATTGATATAATAGTCCTAAGCGATTTTGTTACTTGAACACATTATTTCAATAACTGACTATTTACTGGAATTATACATTTTTTAAAAAATACGTTCCTGATACTAAAACTATACGAATGAAGCCCAGTTGAAAACTCTCCATTTTTCCCTGTTGCGGTAAAGTTTTAGAATCCCTTTGGTTTTATCATGAAAAAATAACAGTAATGAGCAATTCAATTTAACCTCAGCTTAGTCATCAAACGACAATACATCAAATAAATAAAATATAGTATTATTTTCGATGGATTTGATTTAGTGTGCTACAAATTGGGACATGTGATTCGCGTCTTTGAAAACAGGTAAATAAATGTATAAAATACAATATAAAATTTAAAAAGTGAATCAATAAATAACCTAACGATAGTTAATACGAAGATGCTTCTTAAAGAGACGAAGCACGTCTCACAATTTGTAACAGAATCAGTGGAATAATAAATTTATCAATTTTTCTTAAATATTATTTGATTTAAATGCTAAGAATTTTAATGGTCGTATCATAGAGTTTGTCGAAATTTAAAGACTTTCTTAAAAACATATTTTTTTACTAGTCAATATAGAATCTAGACCATAGGTTCCCAACCTTTTTCGGGTGGCGACCCCTTTTTATAAAAGCCGTGTGACTAGTGACCCCCCCCCCAGGAATTTGAAATCCTCGATTTGCTATATTGTTAAAATTTAAAAAAAATTGGCGACCCCCCCCTCCAGGAAACCCTTGGCGGCCCCCAGGTTGGGAACCCGTGATCTAGACAATGATATTCTATTCGGCATTATTTTAAACCGTTTTAACCCATAGTTTGATTTCTAATAGTTATAACCTTACATTTTCTCTACACGCCTATGCGGTATTTTGTGACAAATCGCCGATCATATCGACTGTGGAAAGGAAAAAGGACGTAACCCTCAATTTTCCAAAACAGATTTTTTTCGATAATCACAATTTATACAACTTGACACACATTCTATCAAAATGATGGAAGCTGAAAATGCCGAATAAGTATCTAAATTTAGCTTTTATGTTTGAAAAGGATGACCTTGTAAAAAATTAAAACCAAGAAAAAATACTGAAATAAAAGTTTTTCCGAGACAATTTCTTTAATTAATATTAAGTTATGCCAATTAAACACCAGTTTAGAAGTATCCGTGCACTTCAAGGTTGTGTATAATTCATAATTTGCATTTGTCACAAATACATCAAAACACGTTTTTAGCGCCTCCTGTAAAATTGTGTGGGTTACATCCTTTTTCCTTTCCACAGTCGATATGTCGATTCCTGAAAAAATCTCTACAGATGTGTACAGAAATACGAAAAAAATATTACGTAGTTACTTACGTGTATATTAAAAGAATACCTGCTTTAACAAGATAAGCGGGACGCACACGCTAAATATAGATCAAATGTCTCATAAGTATTACGGATATTGTGGTCGAATCGTCGCATTCTTTTGAGTGTTTAATAATTGAATATTTTCCA
The DNA here is from genome assembly GCA_030503985.1 of Himalopsyche tibetana. Classification (NCBI taxonomy): domain Eukaryota; kingdom Metazoa; phylum Arthropoda; class Insecta; order Trichoptera; family Rhyacophilidae; genus Himalopsyche; species Himalopsyche tibetana. The sequence goes on along the minus strand of JAPJYX010000009.1, from coordinate 2,161,121 downwards.
GAACCGTCTAAATAAAGCTTAATGTTATGTCACGAACAATTCAACTGGTTAATTGTATCCTTAATAGATATGATATACACAGCTATTCAATCCAAACGGCAATCGTATTTTCGATAAACTTTGGAATATTATCATTTTTAGATATAACAATAATCACCATGGTTTTTTTTAATGCTCATTTTTTATTGTTTATTGTACATCTGTTTTTTATATGACGAGAACCAGTTTCGCTCAACGACAGAGCAAAATGTGTGCAGTTGAAAATGTCCACCCGCTGACCGGCTATGCTCATATTTTAACATCATAATTCTCATATGTATCACTATGATTATGTTTACTTCAATGAGTTAACCTTTGCACAATTTTATTTTATATTCAACACTACTTCTCCCTGAGGATTACATTTCAGTAAAACTGTGATATCTTATTACTGCGAAAATCTAAATACGACTGTATGCTATTAATCATGCAATCTATTGTATAAAATCGAATCCAATATGTATCATAAAAAAATGTTCAAGTTAATCGATTGCTTCACCCAATGGCGGATTAATACCTCAAAAGTGCAAGAGACGCGCGCTTGGGGCCTCCAAATCTTTGGGGAGCCTCAGAAATAGCATGTATTATATTTTAACTACAGTTTGCAATATTCATTATTTAGTTAAGTTTTGCAACGCTTCACTCTCAACTAGAGATTCTGAAGTCTCGGGTTTTTCAAAGTCCCGGGACACGAGACGTGATAAAGTCAAAGTCCCGGGACTTCCCGGGACTTGGGACTTTTATTTCCCCTTTAATAAAATTATGAATTTATTAAAATTAAATATTTGTAAGTACTTATTTACTAAAAAGGGATGATAACGGTTCATGTATTGAAAAAATAACAATGAATTGGGTAAAATTATGACCGTTACTTCACAAATCACAATACAACTTTTATACCTTTTTTGTCCTATTGAGACATTGGTAACTTTGTAGAATAGTGAAAAACATTTGTAAATAAAACAACATCAGGTATGAACACTTAATTATAATATTTTTAATTTGTTTTTGCTACAGTTATATTTTTAATACGATTATGAATTGATTTAAACAAGTTTCTAATAACATAAATGAAGATATCTTTCTCCCAAACGTTTTTAATATTTCGTTTCAATTAAACTATTTTTTTTGAGCATTTTTTTACGCTGTTAGACGTATTTTTTTTTCATGCGTACTTTAAAAGGGCGGCGAAAGTATGCGTTAATTAAAAAAATACATCTTTTGAACACATTTATTTATTAATAATAAAAATATTAAATTAATTCAATAATAAAGTCACAACCTCAAATCATACATAGTATGTATTATTTACACAAAAGTTAATATTTTATTCTTGCTTATCAAAATATGCTTTTAAAAATAATAATGAATTTAATGACGAATCAGACAGCCGATTTCTTATTTTTGTAATAAACGTTGTTGCTCATCTTCATTGTAAGGCGATGTTGCTTTAATGTTATATATAAAAAAATAATCTTTGTTTCCGTTCTTCAGTTGATTTTAAAATATTAAATTCCTTTAGTTTTTAATGGAGAAATCTTTTGTTTTTTTGTAATCCAGTGACAGTTCTGCAATATTTATCTCATCATCGGTATTTTCTTCAGATACCTCGATATCTTTTTCCACGGAGAAAAGACGTTGTAGTAAATTATCTCCGTATTTCAAAAATATTGTTTTGGAGCATTTTTCAAAATCTTTCGTGTATTCTTTTCAAAAATCAATTAGTCTTAGCAGAACGGTTGGTAATAAAAGTTTATAAGCCGCCTTGATTTATAACATAATTTTCTAGAAATAACTATTAGTTCCATTAATTCTTAGAATTCTGTGCGATTATCCCATGCTGCAAAAATAGGTAAGCGAACACGTGTCTTAGTTTTTTTTGTATTTCTGCATGTCTCTTTCTACCCATTAAAAATGGTTGTTTTATATTACAATATATAAATAGATGTTATTTGAAACTTCAACAATTATAAATCCAAACGGCTGTTTCTTTTATAAGATTCCTGTTATAAATGCATACTTAATTTTGTTAAAACCCCGGCCTTTAATCCTTAGCCTAAATATAATGCATTTTTTTCAAAACTGATCCCGTGGATAGACACCAATGTAACTTTAAAATTAACTTTTTAGGTCACATTAGCGATTGCTTGCATCCAATTTTTATTTGTTAGAATGGTTTTTTCAAAATTAAAAATGTACAATTTGGCTGTCTTAAGTCCCGGGACTTGGTTGTTAAATGTCCCGGGACTTAAGACAGCAAAAAATCTTAAAAGTCCCGGGACTTTTGTCCCGGGACGTCTCGACACAGAATCCCTACTCTCAACGCAATGTTATTAGAAAAACAAGCCTTCCAAATTGTATTGCGTCTGGGGTCTCCAAAAAGCTTAATTCACCACTGGCTTTAAAAATAAATGAGTCAGTTTAAAAAATGGTGGAAAAGCACGGTTTTTTATATTGTGGTGTTATTCAGCTGTAAGAAGTGAATCGTATGATATGAAATGGGAAAGGAAACTTTGGTATTTGTTCTAAGCCATATGATAAATGCTGAATTTGACAGGTTTTATCAGTCTCAATAGCTTTTTGATTAATGAATAGTCCCTATGATAAGCTATTCATTAATCGCAGCTCATAGAAATTGATAACCGTAATTAGGGATTGCAATAGAGAAGAATATATCAATACCGGTAGTGACATATTCCGGTATTACAAAAAAACGGCTCGCAATACTGAGCTTGTAAATCAATATTGAAATTTTAATATTTTATATGATATACATGACATAAACTCATAAATAAGTAATAATAATAAATAATTACATTTTTTTGAATAATAATTCACCATCGAAGGCTTATCAAATCTGGAGCATGTCAATATTGATAAAACTTTTAACAGTTTAAATTACTTTAATTCATCAAGAACAATGTTATCACAATATAATATGGTATCGACTGTGGATAGGAAAAAGGACGTAAACCACACATAACAAATTTTACAGGAGACACAAAAACGTTTTTGATGATTTTATGCCTAAAGCAAATTATGCCATTTGCACAATTGTTTAGTGCATGTAAATATATATAATATATAAACTGGTTTTGAATTGACTTTATCTGATATTAATGAAATATTGTTTTAAGAAAAAAAAATTCAGTCTTTTTTTATCGCAATTTTCACATGCCCTTCTTTTTTAAACTTCAAAGCTAAATTTAGACACTAATTTGGTACTTTCGGCTTACATCTTTTTGATAGAATGTGATTATTGAAAAAATCTGTTTTGAAAATACTTTGAGTTATGTTCTTTTTCCTTTCCCAAGTCGATATATGTACATTTAAAATTCCATTTTGGTTCATTTTTAAAACCAAAATACCGGTATTTTTGCATGTTTTAAACTGATATTTCAGTATAAAATAATATAACTTAGATTATTCTACTGTTGAAAAAACACTATCGATACCGGAATCACGGTGTCGATAATAACGGTACTGTAAACTCTACCGGTTATACGTCTCCCTATTTTCATAGTAAAAGAAGCGAAAATAATTGCTTTAATAACCACAAACTTGCATGTAGTATATAAAAACTGGAGCGTCTTAATTCCATACCCTCGAAAAATTCTGCGGGAAATAAATAACTTTATATAATTATCAGCGGTTCAATATTTGATATACGTTAAGCTTCTAATAAACCAGAAAACGGGTTTTAGCTAACAGAATACATTCAAAATAAATATTTAATTATAATAATATGACGATAAATATATATATCAAACTTTAAATAATAGAAGTAGAAACCAAAACGCATAAACGTAAATAAAATACTAAAACACGGGTCCCCGGTATGACTGTGTAGGCAAATATAGAGCATAAACGTGTCGATATTTTATTTATTCTTACGATAAATCAATAATATTATGTGGTTAGGTAAACTAATCACAAATGATCGCGACATCATAGATAATTGAATAATTTCGCAAAAACTTTTAATCGATTGTTATAAGTATCTGCGTAATTTGCAAAGAAATGTATAATCTGTTTGGCTTAATAGTCGATGTCGATCGTCCGGTTAAATTAAATGTTAGACAGCTCCAAACAACTTGTTTTGAGATAATGGGAAAAGGAATATTCAAATGGTTACCATAAATCAAGTATAATTCATATGTGTCAGAGATTTATACATATTATCAACAGGTGTTTGCAGATTATATACTTAGGTCGGGTTCAATGTTAGTTCATTAAGAAATATTTGTGTAGTGACCAAGACAATACTAATATTAGAAGTTTATCGGCATAAGCGTTTTTTGGTAATTTTCATATTTAACTGTTAACTGTAAACAAATAATTTGATGGCAATATAATATTCATTATATGTACATATTAAAACTTAGCATAATAAGTTTAACGTGTTATTTGACGTCGTAACACCAAAGAAAAATGAAAATTAAGCTCGGAGACATTCGTTAATAAAATTTAAGAAATATTTCGTTGAAAATGTGGGATAGGTTTTATAAAAACAAGCTTTAGAGCGTATTTAATTATTGTTATCAACAAGTAATATGGTAACTCGTTGAATGATTATCAGCAATGTAAGAGATACGATCATAAAGCAAATAATCATAATATTATTACGCTATTAAAAATACAAAAAATACATTCAGTTATTTCATTTATGTTGTTCCCTGGATATGAATGATGAAATATTTATATAAAACCACTCGACGCCAAATGAATTAATCCTCAGAAAAGAATGACACAATAGCCACACCAAATTTACATATTATCACTTTCAAACAATAATATTCCGTCGTAAACAGCTCTACATATTTCAACTATAATCAAATATCTGATAAAAAAATATGTACGAACTTAACATGAATTCTTTATGTTTATTATGAGAAAAGCTTAACGATCTATTAAACATACCTTATTGTAGGGTAGAGATGAGAAATCTTTGTAGATGTATCATGGTTTTTGAAATTTTATCTCAAACTGACACTGTAAATACACAATGAAAAGTGAATATCAAAGATCAGAAGGAGGCGACCGGTAAGAACACACAACACACGGCGCGGCGCGATTGGAACTGTCAAATATTGTAGCAAACTAATCAACTTGCCAACGTTCCAAGCGAACGATTCCCTTACTGTGGTAAAATTTATTATATTAAATGCGCCAGCTGGTGTCTATATTTTGAGAAAGCATTAAAAATTCATCACATTTTAATACTTTTAATAACGATATTGTTAAAAAAAGAAGATTGCTGGTTAGTTGGTGGCTTGTGAAAATATTATTAATATAATTTTTCACATCTTGAAAGCAAATACTTTTTTTTAATAACGTAAAAAATAATGATTTTTGTGATTAAATTAATATTTATTCCACTTATATTTTTTTTATGAATAGGAACTTTTCATTTAGTGAGGAATATTTTATTTTTAGGCTGGCAGCTCTACAACTTTCTTCTAAAACCATAAAGTTTTGATAAAAGATGTCATCAGCAAAAGAATTTTACTCGATTTATTTTGTATTAAAAACTTTTATTTCACAGTTAAATTAGATTTTACTAAGACATATTTTTTATTAAATTATAAATTGCAAAGCAGTCTTCAATATCTTACTAGCAGAACCATCTATTGGATTTATTGTAAACTATTTACAACAAAGCTTTGAGAAAGCTTTTGTAGAGGCCTATATATGATAAAAATATATTAAATTGTATTTATATAGGTACCAACCATAATATAGTAAAATAGCAAAGTACCGAACAATTTTACTAAGCGAAGCATGTTTTTCAAAAGATTTCTGAACTTGATTTGCAACGAAAAAACATTATTATGAACAGGGCATACCTTCTTGGTTTATTATTAAATACAATTTTCCTTTAATTGCAACTGAATTTTAGTTAGGACTAAGAAAATAAATCTTTAATATTTTGTCTTTATTATATAAATATATTCTAGTCTTTATAATATAATAAACATATTATTTAAAGTAAAACAATAACAAGCCATTCGGCATTTCATATTTGTTAATACAAACAACTTATACAAATGTTTAATTTTGTGTAATAGTTAATAAAAAAAAAATTCAAAATCACTAGAAAATTTATAAATATCAATGCAACCATATAAATAAGTTTGTACAATAAAACGGAATATTGTTTTAGTGCGGTCATATTTCGGGGGCTTTGAGTGACAAACTGAGTGAGAATAACTACAAAGTACCTAATTGGTTTGAAAAAAATGCAGAAATAGTTTTTGTCTACACTGGTTTGTTTTTATAGCATGGCAAAAAAAATACAGTTGACAGATAAAAGTTTGTCTGTATAATAATGTTATTTTGAAAAATTAAAGTTCTTATGAAATATACAAAATAAAATTAATATTAGATAGTAAAATAGATAGTTAATGTTTGCAGTTTTACCCTAAGCCCCAATTTATTCTAAAATTTTGATGTTTGAGCATAGTATTAAAATTTCAATCCATCTCTGTTGCAAAGTTACGGTGCTTGTTTCATAATATGAACAACAATGAAACAAAGTTATTCGTATTTTGTCAAAGGCAATGAGTTTCTTCAATAAACAAATAAAACTGATAACCATATAAGTCAGACTTTTATATCAATGTTTCTTAATTCAACAAAAATAGCTGAACAATATCAATGCGTATTGTTTGTAATTTTAATTACTCATTCAGTATTCTGTAACAAATAACATTTTATTTTATTTCAAATAGGTTTGTTCATAAAATTATTAAATTTGTTAAATACATTAAAAGTTTGAAACAAGTATTTCTTTTTTACATATTTGATATATTTATTACACAAGATAACAATAATTTTATTTGCGTAAATCACTCCTTAAGTTCGTGTAGCCATGTTGAAAAAAGCATATTTGAATACTGCTAGATTGACTGGCAACATTTACGAAAAATGAGCTTGAGCAGCAGCATACTGCATTTTTTTTAAAAATATATTTAACACCCTCTGCGAACTCATTTGTAAAATGACAATTCGCATACTTTTTATTTTAAATTGTCTCGTAGACCGTTAATTCTTTTTGTGACTAATTTATTCCATGAAATATTTTTTTCTTTCTTTCAAACTAACGCCGAAACGTAATTTGGTAGGGGGACTTTAGTTGTGTGCAATGTGTATACTAGTCCTTTGCAAACGAGTAAGTAGATGGCACTATTCAGTAAATATAAACATTTTACTTGCCAATTACAGTATGTATGTATAATGAAATGATTGTAAAGTAACAAGTTTTAATATTGAAAAATAACACAAATAAACAATGGAAAAACAAAATGATTGAGAGCAGAATCGAATAAAGCTTTGATGATTTTTGGAATTTACGTACCGAAGAATTTAAAAAGTTAATACAATTATCTTATTTTACTAACGCCTTGTTTTGATGACAAATTACTACCAGAACATTCGTTCAATGTTTAAATTACATATTGCTAGTTCTGGATTAATTTATTTCGTATTTGTGAAAATATGTATTTAGGTATTAAGTTGAATATACTTTCGATGGTTTCGGCGGCAACTTTGTGGAAGTTCATTTTAATAGAAAATTATATAATATACAATACCATATCATAAGATTCTCTGGAAAGCATAATTTCTGATACGAAAATATAAAAAACAACCCAACGTTGGAATCAAAGGATCCAATGATTCATACAATTAATTATTTCGACTGAGGGTGCTTGGTGGTGCTTGGTCAGTTCAAGTACATCCGTGCACTTGGAATGCCTGAAGATGCCGAAAGGCGAAACCCGGGTCGTTAGCGACAAAACTCATGGAAAAGTACAAAATTCAAACAATTTAAATTCATACAATATACAGAATATTTTTACGACACTTCGTCGGTCATATTTCAAATTTGTTTTTTTTAAGTTTTCACATGCTATATTGACTTTTTCATACTGATATTATAGATCGATTTTATTGATTACCATCTATTATAATTTGGCATCGTATTAGCGACATATCATCATTTTTTAGGTATAATAAAAAGAGTAGCGTGCTGTAAAGCACACTTTCCTTTTTTTTTTAATTTATAATTAATTTCTTTGTACTGCAAAGTAAGAAACAATTCAATCAATCGTTTTTATTATCAACGGAAAAGATATCGAATGTGGTAAAGACTCTAATACAAGGCTTGTCAAAGGTGGGCCCCGTGGCTTCCCAGGGTGCTATAGCGGGTTACAAAGGGGCCACAGAAATTTATTTTTGTTTTTGGGAGCCACGGGCAAATTTTTCCGTAAACCTTATATTTCAGAGATTTTTAAATTCGAATTTTAATGGGAAGACAAAACAATGATATGGTGGCCACAGAAAAAAAAGACACTCTAAAGAGGCCACAGGCCCAAAAAGATAAAAAAAACACTGCTCTAATACATATAGAACTACATCAAAATATAATTGTTATGTATCGTAAATAAATATTTTTATATATTAAATTTGAATCTTTGAATTTTTTTCGTGAATGTTATTACTACGAATAGTTGAGAATCGCTGTATTATGGCATAATCGAACGGAACGAACGGGACTTGGGAACATGTTCGCGCTCGCCATTCGTTCTGTCAGTTGATGGCTGTGCGCGGCGCCGAGTGTATGGCGGTAGTTGCTAAAACGCATCGCACATGTATCGATCGTGACATTTCGATACATTACGTTGTAAATAGATAATAAAAGTGTAAATATTAACCGAAATATTCTTTAAACTGTGACAAAATGAGGAGGAATATCAAAATCGTTCTACTATTCGCCGCGGTGTGGATATTTGCCGTGTTATGCTTCACCCAACTACCCTCTGGACCCTCAAAGGTTTGTTTTTTTTTACACCCAATTCAACGTACTGCAGTTTTTAAATGAAAACATCAAATACAAACATAACGGGGTTTGTTTATATCGTAATCTACTCAATTTTAATTCATAACATTGAAATATTGTAAGCCTTTGACGTATACGATTCTAAAAGCTCCCCTACTCATCAAAGTACATATCACACCTCTACGAAAGCTGTCAAATAATATACGGTAAAACTACGATATTATTTAAGTTACACTTTGATAATACCAAACAACTTATTATGTTTTAATTTGAATTGAAACGTTTTTGTCGAAATAAAATAATAATATGTTAAAATATCAGGTATTTTTTTACATCATGAAATGCCAATAAAATGCTAGTTCGAGTGGGCCTTCGTATATTAATCACGGACAAATTGTATTCTTTTATATTTACATTTCGTCCATTAGTCAGTGAACTTTATGTTTATTTGATTTCGTGATAGTCGTTTTTCATTCTCGTTTAAAAGATCATGTAAAAATAAATAAATATATACACAGCATGGCTCTGGTGTCTGGAAAATAATATTTAAAATTGAACACTACAATAACAACAGATAAAATGAGTTGTAGAAATACAATATAGTGAATTTATGAATACAATTCGTTCTTATTCTAATATATTTGATTGAATTTGATTTCACGTGGATTATTGAATAACAAGTAGAATTATTCAATCAACGATTGCATCTTCATCCGCTATTGGTTAATTTATTGTTAGCGTAAAAATTGTTGACAGTCAACCATTATCATTGTCAATTTAAGTCATCATTTCTGTGTAATTTTTAATGTCATGCTTGTTTGTAAAACGGGAAACACACATTTTTGAAACCGTTATATGTGTATCATACAGATCTTTAATTTAAGTTAATTTAACAATGTTGATTACAATATTTATTATGTACTAGTTCTTAGCTAGTCAAACAAGCTCTATCCGGAAAAAGTATGTTGTATATTATTACTATTTTATTACACTTTCTGTAGCCCCTCATCAAGATAGGGTTGGGGGTTGATGATAAGCAATAATACGAATAGCGTTATCTTTTTTATTTGCTTACCATAAAAGTGTTTCATTAATGGGTCTTTGCTGCATTTTTATAGGTTGATAGTTAAATTTTATAGCGATGAAATATTTTTTTATAAAACCTTGCTACGTTTTCTAGAATTGATAAGCTTTCTAATGATCTATTTTTATTTTAAAAAACTATTAACTATTTATGAAGATCGCCCGTTTATGATTATAAAATATTTATCAATGACAGCATTTTATATGAAATATGGAACTTGATTGCGATTCCAATCAACTGTATTTTTTGCGTTATTTAAACTTTTTTCTAAATACTGGTCGATATTTTAAAAAAGTTCGGTATTGCAATCTTCACTCACGTGTACTTATAATTTTACTTAGCTTAAACCTTCTTCCAGACAATACGTCCTCCGTGAATATTAGTAGCACTGCAATGCAATTTATGTTACATATTTTGTATTATTTTTACGATAATCGTCATTAAAAATTGTTATCTGGGTATGAATAATGTGTCCGCTTTAAAAAAAGCTTTTATTATTCCGCATAAAATGTAAATAGATCAGAATATTATTTACATATGTATGTTTTCACACATGAAGATTATCAAAATTTATCCTAATACGAGACAATTCAGAAAAAAATATAGTTCATCGAAAAAAACAATTTTGCGAGGAACAAAATTGGCACCTATAAGTCATCATTGTATATATGTACACTTTCTCGACTTTTCTCAAATATAATATTTGGTCGCAATAAATCTTTCATATCATAACCCAATTATTATAAACATACATATGTATTTCTGACATCGATTCCATTACTTTTATTTTTATTATCTTACCATACCGCCAGAGTACTTCGAAAAGATTGAAAAAATCAAGCTTTATTTTGAAATTATTACATATAACGAATGAACAGAGGTGTATTTGATACGAGTAAAGTTTCGGACAAGGGCTCTACATGAATGCGGTCGTAATTTGGTTGTTAATTGAATACAAAAATACTTATATATTTGATTATTTTTTTGCGCCCAATGACATTTTTCTCTAATAGACAAACATTTTTAAATTTTGCTAACAGAATGGCATATGTTGTATCGTATACATATTATATTAAATAAAATATATTATATTATGTAAATGATTAACTATTTAGCGAACATATCCGCCCCCAATTCAGATTGTATTGATACTTGATAAAGTATACCAATACAAGTTGTTCTTATAAGAATTGTTTGTTAATTAGTTATTCGTCTCTTCTTTTGGGTCAGAAAAATAAAACGGTAGAGTTAGGAAAGAACGAGTAGTAAGCGATTCGCTATTACTATTACCAGTTATTAAGATTTGAATGGTGGGAAGTAATGTAATCATCGAATAATTCTATGTATAATATTTGATTACAAATCCAAAAATCAATTGATGAACTTTTTCGTTCTGAATTCAAAAGCTGGTCGACTGAATGTCCACGAGGGCTTAAAATTCTACTGCTGTATGAAGCAATCTCATAGTTTGAATTTCGAAAAACTTGCGAAACCAAAAAGGCGTAAAATATATCGTGGATTCTCTTTTCAACTAGTTGCGAGACTATCAGCAAAGATATCACGAGTTCATTTATTATCACAATTCGATTAGGAATATTGATACGTATACTGTATGAAAATTCAATTAATTATAAAGTGTTTTATCAATTGACACATAACATTATGCATCAGGACTGATTTCGCTATCACCGCGATCATTATCAAGCCTGCATATTTTAAAAATTTAATGTCTTTTCACCAAGAGTTGCAGTTACGCGTGAATAACGAAGTGGTGTATTGGATACGACTACTCGTTTGATGAAGATGTTTTGATCGTATTAAGGATTAATAATACATGGAAACATTTTGTCACACTTTTTAGCTATGTAACGCACTGAAAAATTTAAAAAATATATGTCACTATGTTTTCAATTAAAAATGGTAATACGTGATATTTTGTAAACAGAATTATCAATAAATATATTTAAACACCTTTCTTTACTAATTCCACACTTTTAGCATTAGTAACTGATTGGTGATGACTGAATTTGGTTTTGATTTTTTACCACAAAATGAGAAATTAGTATGCAAAGTTTTTTTTTAATATACTGCCTTTCCATGTCAACTGTGGAAAGGAAAAAGGACGTAACCCACAGTTTTTTTCGATAATCACAATGTATCAAACCTTGATACACGTTTTATCAAAAGGATGTAAGCTGAAAATACTGAATAAGTATCTAATGATTGTTTTAGTTAAATGCAGCGGTTGTCATTAAGTGACCGAAAGTGTCCAAAATGATAAGTGAATGTTTCTCGGTTTCTTAATGTAAATTTTAATTATCTTCAATGTGAAATAATAAAATTTGGAGCTTAGCATGAGAAAAAAATTTGCATTCTATACGAAATTTAATTACGCAATCCATGACTTACAAGATCCTCTCTCAGATGGCCTTGAATTAATTAAATATCAGTAATATTGCGTTTTTCATTTTAAATCGGTATTCATTATTTCGATTTAAAAAAAAAAGCACTTTCACTTGAGTGACTCATCAGTCATCACTCTTTGTAAACGTAATAAACCTATATTAGATTTGATTTTATTTGATTTAATAATATGTACTAGTTTAATGCCTTATTTACGCCTTGCGTAAATAAGTACAACCTTTTGATTTCAAATCTGAGCTTTATATCGAAATCACACTTCAAAAAGGTTCGACTTATAACCTCATGTTGGTGAAGGTACAAATAATTAATACTTGTCTATATTAATTGTGTTATGGGTACGGATCTGTGTGTAACTATGTCCGCTTCCAATGGCGCTCGGAATAATTGTCTTACGAGAATTAATTGTTACTCAGTACATATAGACACCGTTTACAATAGTGAAACTGAAACACGTATCAATCGATTAATAAAACTGTTGGTGCCCACTGGGCTTAGAAGCTGTGAACAAAACATGTAAAATCAACGACGTTTTACACACGTTTACAGGCCCGTATTTTTATTAATCAATTCCGTTCACAAATTCATTAATAACGAAAGGAAAATTTTAGATTTTAAGATTGTATAAGTGGGCTTATAAATTATTTTGTATTGTATTTTCTGTATGAGACAACTCACTGCATTTGAAAACAATGATTAAATAATAAGCCTAACAATATAATGTAATCAAGTTTGTTCATATTGTATGATGTGATTTTAGCACACAGATTTAAACTACCATTAAAACTATTTACTGCTCTGTTGCTTAGTTTATATGGGGAGTTCGATGTGAGTAACTCTGTAGATTTCATATCGACTGTGGAAAGGAAAAAGGACGTAACCCACCGTTTTTTTCAAAACAGCTTTTATCTCACAATATATCAAACTTGATACATGTTCTATCAGAAAGAGCTGTGAGCTGCAAATGCCGAATTAGTATTTTAATTTGGCTTTTAAGTTTGAAAATAGATGAGCTTGTGAAAATTAAGCCAAGAAACAAGACTCCAAAAAAGGCTTTACTTAGTATTTTTTGTTGATTAATATTAGTTCATGTCAATTAAACACCAGTTTTGAAGTCTCCGTGCACTTCCAGGTTGTGTATATTTCATAATTTGCATATGACCCAAAATCATCAAAACACATTTTTTGTGCCTCCTGCAAAATTTGATTTGTGTAGGTTACGTTATTTTTCCGTTCCAAAGTCGATATATTTACCAACGTAGTAGCTTCTCAAATGATTAATTCTTGGTTTTCGTTTGCATCTAGTATTTTTTGCACGCTTTTCCACTGATATACATTTTTTTTCAATAAATCAGTGTCGCACTTTACGCTGTGGCAACAGTTATTTGACCGTTCACCAAAAATATCCCACCGAATTTATTTTGTATTCCTGGCACTGTCACTTTGTTAAAACGCGTGCATTGAATATGCTTTCTTGCAGAAGGTAATCAGTTTAAGCAGGTAAATACGTTATTCTCAGAAACCAGACATTATTTTTCTGTAAGCTGTTGAATTAAAAATGCAAATAACTTTTTTGAACGGATGGACGTTTCGTCAATTCCTGTCGAGACAAACTTTACGACGATATTTATTATTAAATCGTTACTCAATCGTTATGGAAATAAATACATACTAGACATTCTTGAATAATTTATTAAACAATTGTTGATTCATGTTTTATAATGGTATTCAGAAAGGTTTCGAATTGATTTCACTTAGACACTTAATTGTATAATTTTCCTATTACGAATGTCTATTTGGCCTGTGACAATTTGTTTTCTAAATATATACGTTTATATAATATATTTAATACTTTATTATGTAGCCCAAATATTTAAAAAACGTTAACTTAAGTCATGCGCATGGTTACTAAGTATGCTTAGAAAAGTCTTTATACGCTATCGGAATGTCTAACTTAACAGTAAATGTTCGCTTGTAGAGAAAGCAACAGTGTTAGCGAAGGGAATAGTAAAATAAATTAAATTTATATACATTGATGACATCCAGTTTGCTGCCACGATGAAAACGTCTCAGTTGACCTTTAGTAATATTTATCATACTAGGCTAGTTGTTTGTTTCGACCGTTGGCTTTTTATGGAATTAAATTAAAACTTTCTGATGTGATTGTTGACCAGGTTATATTAATAGTTAGTTAATAATTTAATTAGTTATTAATTAGTTATGTTAATAATTTTATTACTTATATTTTTATTTTATTTGATTTTTACATCTAAGTAGTGATGTCTTTAAATTATTTTTAACTTAAGGATAATTTAAGTGCAGTTTATATTATATAACTTTTCAATCTAAAAAACTGAACTAAAACACATAATATATCGACTGTGGAAAGGAAAAAGGACGTAACCCACCGAATTTTCAAAACAGCTTTTTTTCGATAATAATAATGTATCAAACTTGATACACGTTCTATCAAATGGATATAAGCTCCAAATGTCGAATTAGTATCTAAATTTAGCTTTTAAGTTTGAAAAAAGATGAGGTTGTGAAACTTGAAACCAAGAAAAAAGACTGAAATAAAGGTTTTTCCTAGACAATTTCTTTAATAAATATTAGATTATTTCAATTAAACATCAGCTTAGAAGTCTCCGTGCACTTCAAGGTTGTGTATATTTTCATAATTTGCAAATGGCCCAAAATCGTCAAAACACGTTTTTTTGTGCCTCCTGTAAAATTTTCTATGTGTGGGTTTTTTCTTTTGCTACGTCCTTTTTCTTTTCCACAGTCGATATATATATATAAATCTTTGCCGTCGTAAATGTACAGTTTTTTGCATATTTAATATGTATAAGCAAAATTAAACATTATTACTTTTAGTGAAGCGCGTCTAAATTCCACCAGAATGCCATAAAATATGTATGAACGCATAATTCAGTAAAACACGACTTATTGTTTATTCGATAAAGAATGTAATAGCAGCTTTGAAAAATACATTCAACAAAACAATTTATGTTATTATACCATGCATTATTAACTCTAAAATTAATAGGCAAAATTCGCTCTCAATACGGCCCAGATAATAACAAATTTCGCTCAATGAAATTGCTGGTTTTATTCGCAACGTTAAAAATATGTTCTAATTTCAAAATCAGCGTTTCGCGCGCCACCTGTTATGAAGGTTTGAAATTCAACCGATCGTCGACAGCTGTTTTTGACGTTTTGAAACGAAAGGTGAAGTTTTTTGTCGCAACGTTTAATTAAAACAATCATATTTCAACGGTTACCTAAAACAATTAGGCAAATCATTTATAATACCACCATTTTGCCTAAATACCCTGTGCAGCATTTGAAGGATATTAAACATATTTTCCCCTAAAAAACAGAAAGTTTCCCTCAAATAAAACTAAGAAAAAAATATTTACATCTGTTATAATTTTAAATAAATATTAAGTACTCAAATAAAATCACTTTTAATTTATGTTTAGCCTGTCTTTCAGCCTGTTTGTCCTATTCGGTGGCGGTTTCCTATGGTTTGAATCCCAATCAATTAATAATCAAATTCTTTCACACATCCGATTCTAAAAAAGGAGCACAGTGAGAACGCCATTCTATTCTTCTCTGTTGGATAACTAAACATCAACCAATTCCCGTAAAAACAGTTAAAGCTGAGATCCGTTTGCTTCACAATGATAGCAGACATCATATTGAAAAAAATCGATTTGATTTCTGTTTTACTGGTAATAAAACACAGATAGTGTTTTACGGTATATTTTATAGTATGTGATTTCAAGCAAACATATTTTTCGATTTACTGCTAAAGTTTTTAGTCAACTAAATTGTCGAGGATCGAATTAATAAAATGTCTCGAAAAAACTAACAATATCTCTAGTATTTATATTGCTTTCCTGTGTTTTTTTTAAAAACTTGTTTTTATATCATTAGTAAATCAATAATTTGAAATTGTCAATTTTAATGTATGGATTTACATACGTGTTGGTACGCAAAAAGTCGTCTGTCAATCGAGTGAAATCATCTGCAGTCTTTGTTTATTTTTAGCCTTAAACTATTTGATAATTAAAAAATATATTTCTCTTAAAGGATGACCAGTCTAGATTTTTTACGAATATGACATTTAAAATCAATCCATATAGTTTGTTTGTTTTTAGCGAATGTACACAAATTTCAAATTGCATACATGTTTGACATACCATCTTATACATATCAAGAAGATTTGAGACACCCATTTTCATGTTCTTTAGTGTTTTAGTAAAAAAATAAACACAGACAATGATAAAGAGTACCCTTATACTTGGATTCTTTAGGGAGTGCTTACATGGCTCTACGATCGCATTGCGACGTAGCTCATCTACGCCATAAATATATCTAGTACCATATTTTGAATTGTGATTTACGATTTAATATCTGCAAATGGAAAAAAAATATGTACACTACGGAATCAACATTATAGTATATCATCGGGCATAGATTTTCGCATTTTTAGATTGCATTTCCTTTCATGGATTTAAAACATAAAATACTCATTTGTATTAATTTGGTTAATACAGGTTTTGCTAATGACGAGCATTTTCAACGGATAAAAGAATGAATGCATTATTACAAAACAAAATACAATTATTAGTGTGTAACAAACAAAGTAATTTAACTTTAACTTGAATGTTTTTTTGATGAATTTTGAAATAATTTTAGAGTAATAAAATTTTTCATTATAATCAATTTAGTGTTACTTATTCATATTTTATACCATTATCTGTAAATTGTCTTTACTAGATTTATGATCTTTCTTTTAATAAAATAGCATTTTTTAAATGTAAAACAGAGATTTGGAAATTTCGACAAACCAATCTAAAAGTAGGGCCGTGAAGTCCCTGTATAGAAGTGACGATGTCTCAAGTCATTACTAAAATCTGTAGTAGGGCATCCAATCCCGAGATTTTGGATCCCGTAATCACGAAATTGATACGGCTGCGATCCCGGTATTTCGGGATTGAGAAATTTTGAGCAACTCCCGAAAATTGACACGAAATTGGCAAATCGATAATTACAGATTCCTCGGTGAGCTAAAAAAAAAAAACGAAGTTCTGTGACAATCTGGGAAAAGGTATACTAAATCGAGGATTTGAAATTCCTCGGTGAAAAAATCCCGGGATTGGATACTCTAATCTGTAGTGTATCATAGATGATCAGACAGTGAGTTGATTGCCACTGTTATGTTTAATAGTGCTAACTGATTCGCTTATTCTTGTCTTCGTCGGGTAACATAAACAAATTCATCGTGAAGCTTTTTTTTGTAAGAACGTGTGATCTGTAGTTATTCCTATTGAGGCAAACAAGTGACTCTTACCTTTTTTTAAAAAAAAATAATGTCCGCTTTCAATGTAAAGCATATGACCTCCTAATAAAGGTATGTCAACATACGTGTTTTTTTTATGATTGTTACTCAGTTACACCCCTTGTTTATTGAATATAGTAGGGATAGAAAGAATATGGTTAGAGCAGGGCTAGTGGATAACGAATAGCTCTCGTCATTCCTCGTTATTTTCAGTTAGTTATTGATATATCATAGAAATGTAAGTGTCGATGAATGTTGGTATTATCTATGTTTATTGAATGTGAATATGTAATTACTTCTTGTCTACAGAATGTTAGTTTATCTATTTTTACTAAGCGTGCGCACAATGTTTATTCAATTATTATTATGCAGCGAACTTTGTTTTATTGTAATTACAAACACATCGTAATGACAGATAGCGTTGTGAAATTAAACGCAGTGGATCAATACGTGGAATAATCAAAGTTAATTTAAATTTTCTATTAAACGCAGTCTTTTTCCCCATTACCTATAATAAGATTTATTTTTATGTGTTTTGTATCCGTCACTGACATCATTCTCAACAATTACACCGAAAAAACTTGAACATATCGACTCGTAAAAGGCAGAACATCGTAATTCGTAACTGACAATTAATTATGTTTACAGGAGAAGATTTTTAAAAATTAGGTTCGGATAGGGAAATACTTAATTGCGGTTAGTAAATAGTAAAAACAATAAATTTCTAAGGTCAATGCCTATTCTGACAATATAATAAAGTTGTCTGACTACTTTCAGTTCTCTAGACCAGCGTTTCTCAACTGGTGTCCACGTGGAACAAACTATAACAAGTCATTACACTACAATGCGTAGGCCCTAAAAAAGATCAGGCGAATAAGATGACGCTCTTGAAATTTAAAAAAAAACGTAGAAATAGTTTAATTTATAAACAAAAACGTTTTAAAATCATTAATATATTTAAATGCGAAGTTCTCTAGACATTGGAAGTGCAAATGGTTATTCTTATTCCCAACGATTAGAATATATTTGCAGTCAGAAACGGTTAATATCGGTTTTATACCACAAACGTGTTTTGTTCGATTTATATTACTTAGCATGTAGATGCTTTCCCATCAGTAATTTACGGTACGTATGCATTATTTAGTTACTATTTAATCTTGAGATCTGTGGTTCTTCATATATGCGCCACGACCCAACATTTATAAATACATTCATGAAATATTCTCGTCAAAAGAATGTTCTAGAAATAATAACAAAATTGAAATTAATAAATCATTAACATTGTATGCATTTCCATATGTTTTATCATTCTTTGGTAATAACCTAATTCTTCGATAAAAATGTTTGATAAAACTCTCCCTTTTAGATTCAGTAAACGTTTGTATGTTATGACATTTCGGAATGTTTTAATATGACAGATAAAGGAATATATGGTTTAGAAGCACAAGATCCTGATCCTGACCGGTTTTCAAAAGTGCATAAAACGCAGGATGCAATTGCCTGCTATAAACTTCTTTATTATTAGAAAAAATAACTGTCTTACAAACATCACTTAATAAATATTTCAATAAATTAATTACAATTAAAAGACATTGAAATAGTATTCGTAAATCCCTGAGATATTATAATGGAATTGTATGTATGTACAGATCGTACGTAGAGTTAGTTTAGTTCACTGTTATCTTAATAATGTTTTATATACAGTGGTGTAGTGGGGCCAGGTCGGGCCAGGGCGCCGCCCTGCCACCTTTTTGACTTGTAACTTAACTTTACATACATACATATATTCAAAATAATGTTCATAAAATTAATAAGCATTATACCAAAATTGATCTACACGACAGATTTTACAAAAAGAAATAAAGTTTTTTTTTTTTTAATAATTGCGCGTTGTTTTCATTGTTAAAAACGGTGGCTTTTTAACTTTGGACGGATATAAAAAAAAATAAGAATCAATGACCGACCTGGTACATATTTATTTACCACTTCACCACTTTTTATGTATATATCGACTGTGGAAAGAAACAGGACGTAACCCTCAATTTGCCAAAAAAGGTTTTTTTCGATAATCACAATGTATACAACTTGACACACATTCTATCAAAAGGATGGAAGCTGAAAATGCCGAATAGGTATCTAAATTTAGCTTTTCAGTTTGAAAAAGATGTTTCAGTTAGATTATGTTAATTAAACACCAGTTTAGAAGTCTCCGTGCACTTCAAGGTTGTGTATAATTAATTCATAATTTGTATATGGCCCAAAATCATCAAAACACGTTTTTTACGCCTCCTGTAAAATTTGATATGTGTGGGTTACGTCCTCAGTCGATATACATATGTACACCATGAAAAAGTGTAATCTGAAAACTTACTAAATAAAATTTACTTCAAGGGCGATATTATGATATTTATTTTTATTTCCTTTAACATGATGTTTCCGTGATATGAAAATGTAAATACAATTTAAATGAATTTAGCTGAATCCTTTGGAACGCATTGACCACCTAAATAAAAGACCCACTCTCCAATAATTTGGGTCGCGGCTTAAAAAGTTTAAGGAACGCTGTGTTAGATATTTGATAATTGTGTACCATGTCTAATTATACATATTATCATTTATCTCTTACTAAAGGAATGTTTGTTCATTGGATTTTTTAAGCCAATAATCACACGCTTTATGTGTGATTTGTAAATACGTTATAACATCAATTTGAATTATTGCTTTACCGTGTTATGCAAAAGTGGTTAAGAAATTAAATTTTGCATTCTCGTGTGAAATTAATCAAATTGATTGCACGACGTCTCATAATAATTAATAACATTATATGAAATACATTATAGTTGTTCGAAATCGCCAGAAATAAACGTTACGGTGTGTTGCGGTTATGATTTGAAAACATCCGTAAAAATGTAATATGTACAAATGACTTTGGAAGTGTTTACTGTCAATTCTTGGCGGTAAGTGAATATTAAAATAAATGATTTATTTTTTATTACATTGAGTATACACAAAATGTTTGTACCAATTCCACAATTTTATAAATTGATTAAAATCAAGGTAGGTAACATTCCAATTAAATTTTAATTATTTTCACCACTTTTTGATACATATTTATTAAGCCATGTGCGCTTCTAATGTGAATAATATGGACTCTTAATGGAGTTTATCTCAACATAAGTGTTTCTACAAGAACTGATTGTAAATCAGTCAACATCTCTTTTTTAAGAGAGAGTAGGGATAGTAGGATAGGACTAAAAGAGCACCAGTGGTAAGCTAATCGCTCTCGGTACAGCCGTTTTTAAGATAGGATGAGTGGGAGAAAATTCAAGTCATCAAATACATCCATGCTTTTGGATAGAAATCCATAAATAAATTGGAAATCAATTTAAAAAAAACTGTTCGCTCTAAAATTTTAACTCGTGAACTCCGTAACCGAAATCAATGACGTTGACCACACGACCACGCAGCCGGCAAAGTTTTGTTATTTAATATTCGAATATTTACGAATTCCATCATTATTTGTTTGTAATATTAATTTCTGTATTTTAAACCACTGGATTAGCAAAAAATATCATTCAGTGGTACAGTATGTCTTTAAACACTATACATACTCATTCATTTCATCGTCTCATAAGCATATACGAATAGAGACAGTGGGCTGTGATAACTACCCTTATGCAATCAGTATCAGTTTACCTCTTGAAGTATTCTATGTGTGTATGTATGGATATAGTATTACATATCGACTATGGAAAGGAAAAAGGACGTAACCCACACATATCAAATTTTACAGGAGGCGCTAAAAACGTGTTTTGATGATTTTGTGACATATACAAATTATGAATTATACACAACCTTAAAGTGCACGGAGACTTCTAAAATGGTGTTTAATTGACATAACATAATATTAATCAAAGAAATTGTCTCTGAAAAACCTTTATTTCAGTGTTTTATCTTGGTTTTAATTTTTTACAAGGTCATCTTTTTCAAACACTAAAGCTAAATTTAGATACTTATTCGGCATTTTCAGGTTCCATCCTTTTGATAGAATGTGTGTCAAGTTGTATACATTGTGATTATCGAAAAAAAGCTGTTTTGTATAATTGAGGGTTACGTCCTTTTTCCTTTCCACAGTCGATATTAATGCATACGGTTTCTTCGTGAACTGTCTTTATTGTGGATTGTGCACCTCTGTAACGATCACGCCCTTCCATTGGTAACGATGGAAAGAGAATGCAAATGACCAAAACATCAGCGACGGAGGAGACTCGAAAAACTTTGAGGTTAACGCGCCCTATATCTCAGTTGCGTCCATCAATCTAATATATAAAAATAAATGTTTGTTTTTTCGTACTTTATGCGTAACCACACCGCTCATCCGATTGCATTAAAACTTTTACAAAATTTTTGCTTGCACTTCCGGGAAGGCTATAGGCATAGTAAAATTAACTTACATTAGGTCTTATACATATATAAAAATCAATGTTTGTATGTCTGCCATGCGGCTCATTTTAACAACGTATGCTTGCACTTGCGCGAATGGTTTAGTACAATTAACTTTAACTATGTGGTGCCTGTATCGTGCCATTGACAATAGGCAGCAAACGTTAAACATCAAGCAGACAGAAAAATAAAACATGTACTTCAATAAACACAATTAAAACACAACACTTTCTTTCTTTGAGTGGCATTGCAACGCTTGCCGAGAAACGGCTAGTTTAATATAAAACAAATACTAAATTTGAATCGTTCAAACTATGTACATTCTCACAAATTTTGTCATTAACGACCCGGGTTTCGCCTTTCGGCATCTTCAGGCATTCAAGTGCACGGATGAACTTGAACTGACGCTTAGTAAATGAAAGTTTCGTGTTTATATAAGATATAAATGCATCACTGAGTCCAAAGCCACTGCTGGCAAAAAGGATAAGCCCATGGGAATGCCTGAAGATGCCGAAAGGCGAAACCCGGGTCGTTAATGACAAAATTTGTGAGAATGTACATAGTTTGAACGATTCAAATTTAATATTGAAATTCCACCAAGCACCTTCAGTCGAAATCTTAAATTAAAACAAATACATACAGAATTGTAGCGCGGATTGTAGTTTTCATTTTTGCGTAAATGTATGATTATTCCTCTAATAAATTAACTGAGCAAATCAACATACGTTTATATGAAGTCGTATCTCGCGAGATGCAATAGCTTCAAAGCAATTTTATTATTAAGCCGTTATTCGTTTTGTAACGCTCGAGTCATTGTACGATCTAATTATTATATTAAAGTGAGTTATTCAAACACTAATAACTTCTTTCGCGGTTGAGTTAATGTTGTCAATTTAAATTGGCTTATTACTCCGGTTACCGAAAATGTGAATTTTATAAAACACCTGCTCGAGTTTAATGTTCCGTGTAAAATATTTTGCCGTCGCTGATTATTATTTGTTTAACTAAAAATGAAATTTTTCAGTGTTTCCTGTACTGATTTATAAAAATATAAATCAGGTTTAATATGCCTTACGCCGCGTTTCTATGACAATCTGTATTTATATATAACAATATTTCCCTCCCTTTATGACAGGAAATTAATTTCCGAGCTTCTGAAGTTAAAAACAAATTTTACAATTATACTATTCATGGAATTAGACTTTTTGGAAAAACATTTTTTTGATGCAGAAGAACTCGGATTCACTGGCACAAAAAACGAAAGCACCGGTTTCGCACGGATTGATTGTATCATTTGCAATATTTAAAAATTAGTCTCCCTGCTTTTAACAGCGCAAACAATTCCTGAACAAATTTAACTTCCCTAAGATTTTTTTAACATTCATAATGGAAAGTGATCTGTTAAGAAACACTAATCTTAATGGAGTTCAATGAAAAAAAACAGTTATTTATCCACGGAAAGTTCTTCATATCTTTTACAGAATATTAGAGCATGTAAGAATACTTTAAGAACAGTGGCATAAATTCAAAAAAAAAATACCACGCTTTTATAATTTTGACTAAGAATGTTTCTAGTTTTAGGATCAATTATTTTTAAATATAGCGTTAATTGTGTCTTTAGATTCTGAAAACGAACATAGTTTTTTTAACGCAAATATATTTTCGCTTCATTATCATTAAAAAATAAAAGAAAATCGTTTAAAATTCGATTTATCGTGTATAGAATTAAAATATTATACACGCGCCATTTTCTCCGCACCGAGAAGAACGAGTTTCACTAAATTTGAATTTGGAATTTGACTCCCATGATACTTAAAACCAACAATGAACAAACTTTATTACTGTTCTTAATTTTGAAAGAATTCAAAAATGGAAAATTTGTTTATTTTTTTTCATTGTCGTTGCATTTATCGGTATGAATGTACAATGAATGCGTGGCTGTTCCCATTAATTATCTCGTGTAATTAATAAATATAAAGCCTGGCTTGCGATTATTTGCTATGCCGGCGGAGTATGCGGCAGCTAATGTAATATCAAAATAAGCGGTGTACGTCTGCATTACTTTCACTCGATACACTTTATTATTTGCACTGCGATCTGTGGCAAAAACATCCGGGTGTATATAAAAATAAAAGAATGTCTAGTTTGATTGATTTTGTACGTTTGTCTACCTGCTCAATTGATTCAATTTAAATTTAATATCGTGATAATAAAACAATGATTTATGACGTCACAACCAACTCGGTAGTGATGTCGTTTATTATTATACGTCACATGAGGAGACGAGCAACGCTGAAACTTCAGTGACAGAAGCATTTATTGGTGGTCATACACCAAACTATATTTTTAAAACGAATTTGTTTGCTTTAATAAATATGTATAAGAAGAAATATCAGAAAGCTGTCCGCTGATAAAAATCTTTTTTTTTAATTGAAAACTAATTGAATTGATATATTTTTTTTGGTTTTCATGTTTTTTTTCCATATATTTTTACATATGAAAACTAATATTTAAAATTTAAATTAACTTTGATTATTGCACGTATTGTGTTACTAACTGTGACACGTGTTTCGCCTCTTTCAGAGGCATCTTCAGCCTTACTATCACAAAGTTTGCTTAAGTAATGAAGGAAGATTGATTCTAACATTTTAAAATTATGAAATTACAAAATGGAGTTTGGGTTTTTTTCCTTTTAAGCAAGGAGGGGGAGGGGGGGTGATAGAATCGAAATAAAGCGAACAAATAATGATACTAATGAGCTGCAATCAGATTGAAATTTTTCCTTTTAATGGAAGCAAGGAGGTGGTTATAGATACGTGGAATAATCAAAGTTAATTTAAATTTTCTATTAAAATCAACTTCCACAAAGTTACCGCCGAAACCATCAAAAGTAACTAATATTCTATCGTAGTATATTATGTCATCGGCGGGCCAGTAACGCAGTGGTTAACATCGTTGGTTTCCATGGCGGATTTCACGAATTCGAATACCAGAACGAATAGCATTTTTTAAATCGATTTATTTATTTCTGTTCATAGTGTCATAAGACATGGATGGTTGTGATGTTTAAATATTCCATCCCACCCTTCCAATCCTAAAATTACTATACTTTCTTTTCCTACTGTATTAGTTAGAAGCAGTTCTTAGAAAAAAACTACTTTTGAGATCTCTCCATTACAAGGTTATGTTACATGGATTATTGAAACAAATTTGCTATGCAGTAAAACCAGAAAATTACACCTACCTTTATTATATTATCCTTTTCTTATTTAACAGTCGATGATCTCACTCGATAATATTGAGATTAAATTTTGCGTTATTGAAAAAGTTAGTGTAATAATTACATGTGATATTTCAACAGACGTTTTTTTATTGAAATACATGATGTGGCATCTGAATCAAACTCGAAGGCACTCAGTGAGAATCTAAAAGTCATCTCAAAATGTCAAGGGCAGAAAAGAATGGGCATTTTGCAAACAACATATCCGCGTGTGATTGACTACTATTGAATATTAGCAATCCCCTATACATTGATTATGCATTTTTCTTTCTCCGATTGAATTATTCTTAAGTTGTTTGATAATCACGATACACATAAAATTTGACATATTCATACACTTCGATCTGTAATTTTTAGTATAAAATCGTACATTATGATTTTGTATTTTATAAAGAAAGTTTGAGAAACTGAGTAATAAGCAGTTATCGTAAATTCTTTTGAGATACCTACATTAGGAAGCCATATGCGCCGCATTGGTAGCAAACATGGATACAAAAATTCACCAATTGATGCATTTCGCTAATTACATATTATACATAACTAGCTGACCCGACGAACTTCGTACCGCCTCAGAATCAATAAATGTTGTAATAAAAATAATAAAACATTTTTAGTACTTTTCCCACTAAATAAAATTTATTTGATCAGGACCGGTTTCGCTCATCGCGTGCATTATCAACTGAGATATTATCATCTGAGCATTATCATCAGTTAATAATGCTCGCGATGAGCGAAACCGGTCCTGATCAAATAAATTTTATGTGGAAAAAGTACTAAAAATGTTTTATTATTTTTATTATATTGCCATTCCACCAAGTATTGACAGTGAACACCTTAAAAGTGAATAAATGTTCTGTTAACTTGATAACTTGAAGCATGATGACTACCGAGTCAACCTTCAGTTGTAAATTGCGCGGTGGCAAGCCAGGCAGATCCAATAAGTTTAAAAATTAAGTTGGATAGTTGGTTGCTTCGTCTTCGTTTGTTACACGGTCGATAGATTTAAAGGAATGCAGTGGACCAACGATTTGATTTTGAATTGTGAAGTTTAAATGATCCACATCTTTGTTCTTTGCCGCAAGAATTGCTCGTTCATTCAACCAATTGTGATTTTTGTGATTAGATGTTCGGGAACATTTTGTTGAATGAAGTGAAATTGCAAAAATTCGGCGGAAACAAAATCAATCCGTTCGATTCGTCGACAGGAACACCCCCGTTACCGATAGTCAGCAATTGCTTCGGCAGATAGATCGTTTAGCAATGCAACTCGCATGTTTGTCGTCAGCTGAAGATTCTTTACATAGCGCCAGAGTCGTGATTTGAGGTAAGCGTTTATTTCATCGGAAGCGGTAAATCTTGGAATGACTGGTAGTGTTTGGTGGAAATCGCCAGATAGTAGAATCATTGCGCCTATAAAACATCTTGAGTCATTGCACAGATATTTCATACTTTGATTGAGTGCTTCCAATGCGCATTTGTGCGCCATTGTCCATTCATCCCAGGTGATGATTTTACTTGCTACCAAAACTTTGGTCATTGGTGAGTGTTTCGCAATATTGCATGTCAGTTTTTCAGTCGTTTAAAGCAGTGCTCCGCAAGCGGTGTGCCGCGAGGCGATGCTGAGTGTGCTGCGGCGCGAATCTCTAATAAACGAAAAAAAAAAATAGTTTGGTCGATACTACAAACTATTTCTGATGACACTATCATAGAGAAGCAGAAATAATTATTTTTTTGGTTAAAAGAATATGTTATATGTACAGTCTGCGCAAGAATGTTTTCGCGCACCTTGCGAAAGTTCGCTAGATTTGAAGGAATGTAGTGGACCAACGATTTGATTTTGAATTGTGAAGTTTAAATGATTCACATCTTTGTTCTTCGCCGCAAGAATTACTCATTCAATCAACCAATTGTGATTTTTGTGATTAGACGTTTGGGAACATTTTTTTGATGAAGCAGTCATTTGTTGAGACGAAATTGTTAAAATTCGGCGGAAACGAAATCAATCTGTTCGATTTGTCAACAGGAACACGGTCGTTACCGACGATAGTCGAAGATCGTTTTCAAGCTTAAATCATTTTTCTCTTCTCCTTCGGGGCCGAGTTAATAATCCTCAAATTCTCATGACTATTAATTTACATGCTCCCAATTTATTCTTACGTGGGCGTAACTATCAGCAAAAACTTTTATTTCTAAAAACTTATACCTCGCTTAAGAGGTTTAAATCACCAGTTCCAAGGGACCGTTAGATTGATCAACGCATTGCCTAGAGAAGTGGACATTTTTAGTGATAGTATTTGTGAACTGTTTGTAAAATTTCACTATTTTATTTCTTGATTTTTTATGTTGATTTTGATTCTGATATATTACGTAGTTTTATTTTATATTTTGTCTTATTATATTTTTTCAAGTACATGGCGAATTGGCGTCAGCTGTTATGTCATGTACTGTAATTTTAATTTTGAACAATGAATAAATAGATAGTCAGCAATTGCTTGGAGAAATCTTCGGCAGATGGATCGTTTAGCAATGCAACTCGCATGTTTGTCAATTATTTGAGGCAAGCGTTTATTTCATCGGCAGCGGTTGATCTATCTACGTGGCTGCTATTCCAGAAGAAGAAACTGCTACAGCATTTTTTTATCTCGCATGAACAGTGGCCATAATCAATGACATGAAGAATGTCTTCCCAGCTCCACCGGGCGCATCGAGGAAAAGTAAGCCACCATTTCCATCATCAATTACCTTCATTAACGTATCGCTAATTTCCTTCTGTTGAGGGTTCAACAGAGGTACATTCGTTCAAACTGATTGGTTCAATGCATCTCGATCATATTCACGTTCGCGTTCCAATTCTCGATTGAAAGCGTCGTTCATTTCACGATCTGGCGTTGGCATTCCTAACTTGACTACCAAACTGCCCGCACATGAGGTAACACATGTCTTTGATCTTAAGCAAAGCCTGGTTATGTATCTCTTTATTCACCTCGAGATCGGGATTCCCCAAACTGACACGAATTCGATGCAAAATGTATTCTGACATCTCATCCTTGTACTTGTTCCACAGTTCACGGGGATTCGATGGGAAGCATGTCAAAATAATGGTAGAAAATAATGTGAGTATCTGACTTGGAGATTCAGAAACAATTTCTTCAGCGATTGTAATGAGTATCATTTTCAAGCAAATTGAGCTGTTGACATGCAAGTAGAAGCATTCGTCATTTTTCGGATGAACTGTGTAAATGCGACCAAGAGCATCAGTAATCATTCGGATGAGCAGGAACCGCATCGCCTTGCTTTCGACGTTAAAATTTCTTCGATGTAGCTTTCCAAGTGTAATAACGTGGCATCTCAAAGTAGAGCAACGTTCGTGCAAACAGCGTAATATTGTTGTCAAAAAAAATATCACACCTAATTATAAACATAACGTTATTTCAATATTATCCGATTTTATTTCGTTTTCATTTTATATCATCGATTTGTTTTATTCTAATCCATACTCTAAATTTAAAATTATTTAGAAGTCAATCGTATGCAAAAGAAGCAGAAACAAATGAATTTTGGAAAAATTGCCACCTAGCGGATGAAATCTGCATACAAACGACATTTTCATTATTTCAAGGTGTTCGCCATTTGAAAATTGTATGAGAATATTAATTTTCTTCATAATTTCTTTGCCGTGATATTTTTCCGATGTTTTAATGCTTATTCTGCTATTCTAGGCGGATACGAATTTAATAAAACAAAGATCATTAAAATCCGAGCTGTTATTCTCGAGATATACGTGGTGTAACAAACCCCACTTTCTTTTATATATATAGATTTAAGATTTCGACTGAAGGCGCTTGGTGGAATTTCAATATTAAATTTGAATCGTTCAAACTATGTACATTCTCACAGATTTTGTCACTAACGACCCGGGTTTCGCCTTTCGAAGATGCCGAAAGGCGAAACCCGGGTCGTTAGTGACAAAATCTGTGAGAATGTACATAGTTTGACCGATCCAAATTTTACATATTATACGTTTATCGATCAGTATACCAAATCGTAGAATAAACACAACAATGTCTGTATTTTTAAAAATACGATGCTTTTCCACTGAAAATTTACATTTTTTTTTTAAATTTAATAATTAGAAAAAAATATTTGACATTACAGCTTACGCCAATGTGTCAAATATTTTTAAGTTGAAAGATCATACGAGATATACTCGATGAGAATTTTTGAAAGTCACATGAGATAAACTCAAGGAGAATTGACTTCACAAACACCCATATCTTAGATCTCAAATTAAAATTGAAAAAAATCCAATTTTTGACATTGACCTTACCGGGAATCGAACCCAGACCCACCTGGTCGGTAAAGCAAGCTCTAACCAACTAGACCACAGGCGACAATTTTACATTTGGTTGCTGTAGAAAAAAGTACGTATTCACCTAGCACGCGGGCTTTAATTTGCAATTATTAATTTAATTAAGTATTGACGAGGTAACTCGTCTCTGGCGTGTTGAGCACGAAAATTTTGAAGAGATATCTCGTCTGTGGCAGCTATCCAGTTAAATATCGTTGATGTTATTTCTGATAAGATCCCTAATAAGTACGCTTCCAAATTGGAAGGCGATATGTTTTTTTACAAATGAATAGGTAAATGAGGATTTTGTGAATTGTAAATGTTGTGTATTGTAACAGCACTGCGGCGCGGAACAATAAATTGGTATGGCGAGTTTAAGGTTAACGGCAATCTTTAAATGTTTGACTGTTACCTTAATGTAATAGCTGCACGAGATAAAATCGCACACTGTGATAATTCCTCACCAATGGATGTATATTTAACTGAAAATTCGTACCCACTTCATATCTCGAGGACGCCATTAAATTACATTTCGGTTCCTTCTTCCGGCCGAGCGTCCCGCCCATCACCGTTTCAACATCTTCACTCGTGCAATGCTTTTAATTATTATCATCATCATAATATCGTAGTTGGCTCGGCTGCATATACTACGTTCGGGTTGGTGAGCAGTTGAGTAACGAGCGATCGATACCATTTCGGGATCGCCGTTTATCTTTCGCTCTGACAATGCGCGCCGCCTACTACCATTTCAACACGTTGGATCGCGAAATTTATTGCGAGGCTCTTCCACTCGGTTTCGGGGCTTACATTGCTTTATCTTTCACTGCATGCGCTTTTCATTATCATCGTTGTTCAACATTTTCCCGGCCGCTATATCACAGAGATAGTTTCGCCACTAGAAGTACAATATTTTACCGTACGTGATATCCACCCGTAATAGGCAAAAAATCGTAACCGAAAATTTATAAAATAAACAGTTGATGGTCTCTTAAAATTAGGTTCGAAAAAGGAATTCTTAAGTGATGTTAGAAAATATTAATAAATCAAAAATTCTATCCTGATATTATAATAAAATTGTCTTGTCTACTTTCAGTTGTCTAGATCAGGGTTATTCAACCGGGAGCCATGTGGCCCCCTAGGGGACCACAGAGATTTTTTTGATTTAGAGAGCCACAGCACAGCTTAGGAGGGGCCACGAAATTTTTTTTCTGATATTCCAAAAGGTCCCAAACTGATAACATTTCTTGAAATTTTTATGGGACAAAACAATCATATGGGGGGCCACAGAAAAAGTAAGAGAAAGTTTTTCTCAACCTTTTTAGACCCTTTTCAGTGTCTTTATTTTTCTGTGCCCCCCATACCATTGTTTTGTCTTCCCATAAAAATACCAGGAATTTACAGATGAACAGCGTGAGACCTCTTAGCTCTCCCAAGAATTTCGAATCGAAATTTATTTTAATGACTAATAAACCATGTTCACTTGCTTTACGTATTAGAGTGATTGTAATGAGATAAATATGCTTTATAACATAGTTTCTCAATCTTTTTAAGCCCGTGGTGGCCCTTTTTGAGTCTTATATTTTCCTGTTACCCCCATACTTGTAGTTATTAGTTTTTCGAGAATCGGGACTCAACTATTTCGGGATCTCAGAATTGTTGACTGGGAAGCAAAGTTTGTAATTATTGAAAAATGTGAGAGCTTTTTTTTTTAGCTCATTTACGTAATACGTACGTTGTATGATAATTATTAGCCTTTTATTTTACGGCCTGCAAGTTTAACCTTGTTGGAAAACGTAGTTATAAATGCATTTTTCATACTATACTACATTTCGAATGCATTATCCATTACAGTCACAGCACGTAACAATGTTGTTAGATTTTGCTATCGATTCACATAAATTATCAGCATACATGTGTATTTAAATTTCTCACGTGCTATTCACAGTTATGAATACAATTTACATGCCTACTGTAGGTAAAACATGCCAACGTATTTAGATTTATATAAATTGCTTAATACATATTCATAAATATCGTCACTTCAGTACTACAACTATATAACACTTAGTTGACTATTGTTGGGAAAATGAAACTAAAACATTATTTGATTACATAAATCTTAGATGTTCGTTTTTTTAAAAAATATTATTCCCATTCAATTAAATTATGTGAAAAGAAATGCGATATCATATTCAAAAACATTGAAAATCAAATTACCTAGTCGTAGTGGCGATATATATTGGGGGGCCCCGTTGGCTTCCTTGACAAATCTTACGTGCTTGAGTTCCAATATGTACTGGATTTTTCAATCGATTTATCGATTTGTGTTCGAAGGCATCAATGGGTTTTTGTGATATGTAAAATATCCCTTCCCACTTTTACAATCTCTAAATAAACGGGCAAAGCGAGAGCGATTAGTTAATCAATAGTCCTGTCATAGCTCTCTATCCTTCTATCCTTACTTTTCTGAAAAAAAATATTGAGTAACTGAGTAACATACAAACACTTTTATTGAAATACCCTAATTAGAAACTCATATGTTCCATATCGGGAGTGGACGTTTAATGATAAAAAATAATATTGTTAATCTGTAAACTTGTGAAAAATCATTGACAATTTTTCCTTGTTCCGGTGTCAAGTTATTTTTGTATTCTAGCCGAGAAATGGGCTAAAATTGGATTGAATTATTAGAGAAAAATAACATTCGAGTTTTTAAGATATAGATGTAACGAGTTTTAATTTTAAGAGTTTCTTAGAATTACTATTTTAAGTCTCATTTATTTATATTCAATAAGCGATATGACTAACAATATTTTTAAAATGTTATTTCTGTTGCAAATTGTTCGTGAAACCAATAAACTATTGTGCACAAAATTGAACTGCCTTTGTAAATGCATTTTCTCTAATTTAAGATTTTGACTGAAGGTGCTTGGTGAAATTTCAATATTAAATTTGAATCGTTCAAAATATGTACATTCACACAGATTTTGTCACTAACGACCTGGGTTTCGCCTTTCAAGTTCAACCGTGCACTTGAACGCCTGAAGGTCTGTATGAATTTCCATAATTTGAACGATTCAAAAAGATATGACATTAAAAGTGAACAAAGGACCAGTCTTGAAATGTAGAGTTAGTTGTTCACGACGTTGACAATTTATATAGTGACCAAGCATTGATATATATTTATGTAGTTCGCTATATTAAGTGTCATTAATAGGCATTCAGATTCACTTTTTGATATTAAAAGTTATATGTCAACTGTACGGTATTATTTAAAATTTCAGTCAGCCAAGATTTCGACAATCTTTATATATATTTACATATATACGGCTCGTAGATTTGACTACAATAGAAATCGAGCAAATTTTGTTAACGTAGTTAGCACCATGCTGTGTTCCGACTTGTGCATTTTTATTTTGATGTATACAACGAATCTTGTAGTTAAATTTTCAGTATTAATAACAATTCCAGACAGTTGAAGGCTAACAATATTAAATCTTTTTTTATATATTATTATGATGACTAGCGTATTTTGAACCGTTATCGAAACTGTGCTTCCTCCGACAGTTTGAAGAGTACTTATTCTCCACACATTTCTTCGATATTGGAAGTGACCCAGCGAAACCTTTTCTTCGATTAGCGAGATGAATGACTCCATAATCTCCTTGTTTATGACTTCAGTTTTACATATTTTGGCGTTATATTAAAAGCGTCAGAGAAGAGGGTTACTATACGCTCACACCCTCACCGTCATTCGTTTCGCCTCACATTTTCGTGAATTTGCAATATTGGTTTTCTGAAATCTTCAAAGCTGACATTAAAGATTCGGGATACACATTCCCGGAATGATGTTTTTTTTCAGTTAATGTAGTACGTATATCTTCTGCTTGGCTATAAAATTACGTAAATAAATTTAACTTAATTTCTTAAAGCATTTTCCGTAATAATCACAGCTATATTACCTGCATTTTAAGCAGTATTGTGAGAATTTCTCGAAAACATTTCTAGTCACGCCATTTACGCATGAAATATTTCACTTCTGAGTACTCAACATTGTACCTACAACCAACCCCTACGGCCTTACACACTTTTACGCACTTTTAAATGGTGGATTCCACAACGAAATAACATTTTTTTTTAACCTGAAATGCCCTAGGAAAATTTCTCAATACTTGGCATGCTCTGTAGCGAAAAGAAAGTATGTCTTATCAAATAATTAACCGAGTTAAGCACAGTTATCTTTTCCACATTTTAGACCACTTTGAGAAATCGGACAAAGCATGTTTCGATACCGCCGCATCGCATGACTTGTATCTTGTATCCTTGATTAAAAATATTATAATGTTCGATTTTACATCATACATATTTATCATACACATCATATGATATATTTTTGCTTCTATGTTATATTTACCAATTAAAATCTTGTTGACTTTATAATGGTTTTATGATTCAAGATGTCCTAAGTCTTGTTTAATTTTCACAGTGTATCATGTATTTATCAGAAGGAGGAATGCATATCGTCAACTTAATACATACTACTTTGGACTATGTTTAATTAGGGACAATTCAATTACGTTCAATTAAAATTTATTGAAAGAAATGTAAGATAATTTTCAATAGCTATCTCAAAAATAGTGAATGGCAAGTTACCTTTTTGTTGTATTGAGGTGGTGATTTGTGAATAGTTTTTGTATATAAAATTATAGTAATAACATTGATACAAAAAGTCAGTCGAGGCAAACGTGTATGTTATGGCACTTTTAGGGTATTTACTGTCAATGCTTGTTGGAAAGGCATTATATTAATAAAAACATAATATTCCTTTATGCTTTATCTCCAATTTATTTCAGTTGACAATCCTCGTCCTGACATATTTAAATAAGGTGGAAATATAGTACTTAGGAATATTGTGTTTTTATTAATATTTTATAGCGATTGATTGTTAAGGGGAATCCAAGTAAATATTATAGTTTTAAAGAAGGTCGCCCGTTTGTCAAATTTTGCATATCGACTGTGGAAAGGAAAAAGGACGTAACCCTCAATTTCCCAAAACAGCTTTTTTTCGATAATCACAATGTATACATCTTGACACATGTTCTATCAAAAGGATGGAAGCTGAAAATGCCGAATAAGTATCTTAATTTAGCTTGTATGTTTGAAAAAGATGACCTTGTAAAAAATTAAAACCAAGAAAAAACACTGAAATAAAGGTTTTTCCAAGACAATTTCTTTAATTTATATTAGGCTATGTCAATTAAACACTAGTTTAGAAGTATCCGTGCACTTCAAGGTTGTGTATAATTCATAATTTGCATATGTCACAAAATCATTAAAACACGTTTTTAGCGCCTCCTGTACAATTTGATATGTGTGTGTTACGTCCTTTTTCCTTTCCACAGTCGATATGCTTTCGTCGCTTGGTTGTGTGAATTCCAATTGACAAACGCAGTATCAATTGTCATGATAAAAATGTTAATGATTCTTTAATTAATTTCTCCAAAAATAAAGAATCTCAAACTTTGCATTTAAAAATATTCTCGAGACCGGGAATTAATATTATCCAAATCTTCTCGAAAATTCTCAACTGAAGCCTCTAGTATCGCTGTATTCTGACAGTCGAATTTAATGATAAGAAGGCGTAGTACGAAATTGAGCAAATGAATTATAGCCTGTTTTCGTTAATTTTAATGTCACTTTCTAGATTTCAATATTGGATAATAAATAAAATACACGTTCTGATTAGAGAAGTTTTCATCACATTCAAAAACGCAATAATTTTGATAACGAAAAAGATTCACACGATTTAAAAAAAAACGCATAAATTAAAATGAAAAGTAGCTAAACTTTCGAATTTCTTCGTCAGATAAAATTAATTTGTAATATTATTGTGTAATTATTTTGGACAGTGATTTTTTTAACAGCAAAAAATAGAAAACATTTGTGTTTATCTAGATATTATTGACATCTACAAAAATAAATAATTTGTAACAAAAGATTTCCAAAAACAAAGTAAGAAGATTATATTTGAATAAAAAATACATATTTTACGTCCAATACCAAATAATGCTTTTGAATTTGACTGACACAAGTATCGGACTAAAAAGAGCATTTTTTGTCAGCCTGGCATATCTAAAATATTACTTTTAGAATGTTCACTATCAATACTTGATGGAAAGGCATTATATTAATAAAAACAAAATATTCCTTTGTACTTATATCCATTTTATTTAAAAAGGTCAAGACCGGTTTCGCTCATGGTGAGCTTATAAATAAAGTGGAAATAAAGTACAAATGAATATTGTGTTTTTACTATCTTAAATATGTTTATATTTCAAACAAAATGTAAATGTTATTTAATAGTATATCTTATGTCAGTAATCGGTAAGACGATTCAAAACGACTGTTAACTAGTAATGGAAGATTGGCGGTTCATTGTAAAGCTGTGACATTTATAACCCCATGTAAGTATTTTTTTGCCTTCAATTTCGAGAAGTTAATCGTTCGTATTTTTCTTCGATAACATATGTACATAGCTAGCTACAAGATCGATTTGAAAAGCTTGATTTTTAAACCTTTCCTACTTTTTTAAAAAACCTGAC
Organism: Himalopsyche tibetana; assembly: GCA_030503985.1. Classification (NCBI taxonomy): domain Eukaryota; kingdom Metazoa; phylum Arthropoda; class Insecta; order Trichoptera; family Rhyacophilidae; genus Himalopsyche; species Himalopsyche tibetana. Next base: position 2,124,718 of record JAPJYX010000009.1, on the reverse strand, counting down.
TAACCAAATCGCCATTTATTTTGAATTTATCTTTCTCTCAAACATTTGATTTCGCCTAGTTCTTAGTACATTTTATGATTAAGTAACGTTAAAATAAAATATAAATGTATAGCTTTGTTATTATATTAGATGTGACACGTGCTTCGCTTGTAAGCAGAAGCATCTTCAAGCTATCGAACGGTTTTTATTGAAAACTTAGACAATGATTATGTAGCTTAACTTATAATATTAACAAAAATAAATATAGGATTTCTTCTTATTATTAGACCCGGGTAGGGGGCTGTACTCAAACAATAGCAGTACCAATTACAATACACTGTTTTATTTATAAAAAAAACTTTATTTTCAAACCAAATTGAGATATTGGAAAAAAATACTTAATGTTGATTGCATAGAATTATCTATACGTTTTCAGAATGTTACATAAGTAATTAGAAATAGTAATTAAGTTGCATTAATGTAGTTGTACTTAATTATCACATTTTCGGAATATTTTTGTTGTTCCGTATTATAAAACCGCATTACATAAGAACATAAGAATATTACTGCTAATTACATATATCCTAAAAATACTAAATATAGTCATTATAACCTTCTTAAACCAAAAACTGATACGTACACTTTGCAATTTTAGTAGTAATTGACGTTTTCGTGTTTTACGATCAAATTATTACTTTATCGATATTTATTTTTTGTCATTGTATTGTATTTGTAATTTATGACAATGTGGATATTTTTGGAACCCATAAAACCAAAAATTGCAATATTTATTTGTAAGCAGAATAAATTTTAACACAAAGTAATTAAACTGATTGTTGTCTGTGTTTGATTCCCTTGACGTGCCGAATAGTTGACTCTTTTTTTTTCGCCCACTTCTTTCGGAGATTGCAAATTATATTATAAGCCTTACATATTTAAAATGACTGACGAAATTAAGGTTTACCAAATTTTTCTTTGTGGCACTTCATTATAAAATAAATCTGTTTATTTGGAGCATAACATATTACAAATTAAAAAGATCTAATTAGTATGTCGCGTTTGCTTATATGTAGTGAAAATCAACACACTTTTTAATTGAATGTCGATAAACGCATATTAATATATTAAATAATATAATCACTTAAAGCAATATTATTTATTCATTCCAAGCACTTTCAGTGCATTGCCTTGTATTATAATGGTATATTTAATTCAGATTAATACAAATATCGCTTTTGTTTTCATAACATCAATATAAACTATCTTATAAATATTAATTTATTCAATTTGTATCTATTTTACACTTTCCAAGTGTAACAAAAAAATACTTTCTTCCTATCATTTTACATATTTTTCTTTATCGATTTCCAAGCCATTTTATTACACCAGTTAATTACATTATTTTAATAATTAATTACATTATTTTGTTAATTATGTGTTCGAAGTTTACTTGATCTAAACTAGGACTTCATATTACACGTTGTGTTGTGGAAATCCGTGATATACGAGATTCGAAGTTCATAAAAAATTAGGAAGTACATTAAAAAAAGGATCCTTTATTTTTTGCAATAAATAACACAATACTCATTCTTCATTCTTTGATTTTTTTGCTATCGATGTATGTATGTTTTCATTACCGAAATACTCCTAATAATAGTATAAAAATCTTTATATATTTTACTGCTATAAGCGAAATATTTTATCAATTCCATCTTGAATTGCACTTAATTCTTTCCGTAACAGGATAATTTTCTATTCAATATAGAAATTCTTATCATTGTGTATATTTTTTTTCACATTTATTTTACCCAACGTTGGTAATTTCTTGCTATTATATTCAAAAAAATAAAACTATTTTGTACAAATTCCACTTTTATTTTATATGATCAGGACCGGTATAGCTCATAACGAGCATTATTAACTGATTCAACCATATTCTGTATAAATAGCAATGTATCAATGTTTTTTTTATCATTTGATAATGCTTGTCATAAACGAAACCGGTCCTGATTTAGTGTTTTATTTTTTGAATATAATGCCCTTCCACCAAGTATTGACAGTAAACACCTTAAAAGTGACCTTGTTATTATTCTAACTTAATCTTATGTAAATAGCTCTGTATTGATTTATATTGGAAACTAATTAAATGGTCAGAATTTAAATCGATTTCTGGTCAGAATAAAAATATTATACGGTCAGAATATTTTATTACCATTTTGTTTAGGTTATGTAAGGTTTTTTTTTTAAATAATTTAAATTACGACTATTTATTCTGACAGATATATTATGACCATTTAATATAAATTCTGACCAGAAAACTACGTGCCATATATATTTTCATCAGTTTATGATGCTCGTGACAACGAAAATACAATCGGTCATGATTTTTAATGAAATAATAAAAGTTTGCAAGTTAAATAAAGTTTAAGCAAATGCAATTAATTAAGTATAAAAAATGTATATTTTTTCAATTTTTCGCAAAGAAGAGGCAGTAAACGCTATGTTGTTTTTGATCATTTATGAATTCCAGTTAGGTACGATTTTTATGTATAACGAATTGATTAACTCTTGCGGCTCGGAGACTAGAAAAATACTTGTCAGCCGATGGGGCTCTTTTTTGACCCCAGTGGTTTCCTCATTATTGGCCTTATTCTTATGAATTTCAAAAAAAAAATAGTCCAAGGGCTTAAAAATATCTCTTTGCATCATTCCTCATACATTTTTTTATAAAAATCTGTGGTTTTTTTTAATAAATAATCATATTTTAAGTTGCGCGTAAAAAAGACGTCATGCCAGCACTCATATGAATTGACTACTGACGAGTGTTCTCAGCGTTCCAAGTTATCATACGAACAATCGTTATCGCGGGCGCTAATTACCTGATAAGCGTTATCGCGTATTTATATAAACTACAAAAGGTCCAAAAAACTATGATATAAGAATACCTTAATTATAAACATTGTATCACCCATATTAAAATAGATATTTAAGAAAATGTTGGTATTGGGGTCGCATTTCTTGAGCTTAGAAACGGAAAAGTTAACTTTACCTTTTAATCTGTTCGTTGTATCCTAATCATTCTGCATTTGTATTACTTTGGCAGGTAGACCAAAACAAGCCGTTTTGACAGGTAATGTTTGTCATCGTGACCAGCCTCGTGTATCGGGTCATTTTTGTTTGACGTTAACATTGATGTGGTCCGTTATCATTATCATATTATGACTGCCGGCGGAGTGGATAGGTAAGTGACTGTGTGACATGTATCACGTCGAGTGAGAGATTTGAATGACCGGTAATGCGGACTTAATTTATCGCCAGACATTTTCAAGCCGGACGTTGGTATTACGGGCATTGTATATCTCGAATAACGGTAAGAAGGTAAACCCGCTGACGACGTGATTTGGAGCGATCGTTATTTTTAACCCCACAACATAATTAATAGTCTGCAGTTATGTTAGTTTTATAAAAGCAATACCGTGCTTGAATTTTGATATACTTTTCACAGATTATATCTGACATTACTTGGTACTATAATTAATGACAATATTTTTACTATACATATGATTTTGACAGTTTATTAAAATTCTATTCCAATTCTGCTTTCATTAGCAAGAATTATAAAACATTGATTGAATCTGCATTTACTTGGTAGAAATCGATTGTAATACGGTAAAACATATCAAAGTATTTAGTTGTACATTTTTTTATAAAAAAATGCACAACTAAATACTTAGATATTTTTCATTGACATCACGTGTTATACAAGCCCATGTGCCGTTGGGTCTTTTTTCTCTTGTTTAATACATTTGGGTATGATTGATTGACAACGAAATACAACCGTTCAATGTGAAAGAGGGAAAACTAAAATATTATATATTTTTTTTAGCTATTTGTATGTAGAAAATTTATGTTGTTTAGAGTTAATAAAACATGCTTACTCAAAATTGAATTAACTTAAAACTCTGCTTTTTGAGACCTTCATACGCTTAGACTTGTTTTATATATTTGTATCGATACATCAATTTTACTGCACACATATTTAACAGATATCATTAGCGACAAAATACTAATGTTTTAATGTTAATTATTGAATTTGACTGAACATATATTTCAAACTAATCACACACTGGTTCTGAAAATATGAATATAAATATATTTATGTTTTTAACAATCATCACTGCTACAGCTCATATGAATAAGTTTGGATTCAATGGATTCGGCAATAACTTTGTAGATTTTCACTTTTAATATAAAAATTGATTTGATATCTTTATTATTTTACTGATAGTGTTACAATTTGTACCACACTCAGTGAAAAATAAAACTATCAAATTGAACACTCCTTATTGGGTTTTAAGATAAAATGACACATCTAAAGTAAGTAAGAATTCAAAAAAAACAAAGTGCCAAAAACTGTCTTTAAACAGCGAAAGAATTCCACATGCACAATAAGTCTCAAGTCGATGTTGACAGCATTTTCGCCTAGAAGTTGTACATCTTCGCTTTTATTTTGGTGAATCCCCTCAGGCTTCCAAGCGACTTTTCTTCATTGCGAATGTATATATCTGATATTTACGTCAATGTATAAGATTCGCACAGGATCAATAAAAAAACGGAAACAAAATCCTGTGGTGTAATAGATTGAGCATTATGTTAGTAAATATTTTATTCTAAGGAAGAAAACATTGACATGAATAAAACAATAAAAATACTTATTTACTTACCTTGTCGTAGTTGCTAGCAAACCTACACTCAAAGAATCTAGTATTCACATTACAGCCAGCTCTCAGCATTCGTACTTTTTACTTTCGTTCAATTCGCTATTTCGAACAGATTTTTGTCGTTAATTAACAAACGTTATGACGAATATTAATGTTGTGTTTTACTCTTTCAATGTAACTAGCTTCACACAGCCTATAAATTAAACGTGAGAGTTTTTTTGAAACCATACTTTATCGCTCATTTGCTGCAACATTAAGTAAAACCAAAATCAGTAATTTTCCAGGAAACATGTTTAAATATAATGAATTCACTGTTTTGTAAAAACACAATAAAAGAAAACTGAGTACCTAAACGCATTTTTAACTTTAAAATAAACTTGATATTATTGATAAATAAATATAAAAAAAATCTATTTCATGATATTTTTACATTGCTTTACTTTCGTACAAATCTTTAGATACCAATTAAGCACTAAAGTCTAAGACCGTCTGTATATTGGGGTATATTTTGACATTGCTTGGTCACATGTCGGTTATGTCACAAACGTACACTAATAATTTTTAAAACGTATTCACGCGCACGCAGGTATTATATGCTACTTTAAATTGGTAATTTGTATGTCGACCTATGTTTAGAGTTTACGATAATTGCCACTCAGTGAAATTTCGAAGGTGTTAACATATCTCGCAGATTGAATTTGCGTATTTTTTATCACAACACTTTTTCTTTCTCTGCGTTTAATTTTGACTGTTAAGTAGTAGTCGACTGTCAGTTTCGTTTTATGATTGTTCGTGAATCGTGACTGTTCGATTGTTGGGAGGTATGTACTTAGTATAAATACATTTGGTACAGGTGTGGCTTCACATGTAATGCACATGCATTATTCTTATATTTTTGACTGAAGCATTCTTCAATGTATTTGATTATTCTCTATCTTTCGTTTTTTACTCATTCCTAAAGAATCCCTTTAATGATATGCATAAAAACAGTAATATACTGTAGCTGATGGTCCGCAACGTATATTTTGTTCGCTAATCAAGTCTAAGACGTAATCTTATTAGTCTTGCATTCTTGATATCGTGAAACTTAATGTTCCTGATAATTTTTTGATGAATTGTGTACATGAATTGCTTGTTTTATGAAGGTGTAGAACCAGTCTGCCAATGAGGGTGTCAATGGGTAGATCATAAACAGTGTTTAACAATATTGCTTCTGATGCTTTGAGTTCATGCGAATTCTATTTTTTATGTATCTTAGTGGACTTTGTCGGAGCTTACTCGGTTGACTTCCTTGCCAATTTCAAATACTTAAATTGCTTTCTACTATTTTTTTTAAATATTCCGTGTTAGTTTATTTTTTACATTTTAAATTAATAATTTGTTATTCATTTGTAATGTACATAAAAACAAAAATAAGCAGTTCTCAGTTTTTTAGCGTAGCTTTTTTCGATAATCAAAATGTATACAACTTAATACACGCTCTATCAAAAGGATGCTTTTAAAGCACTCAAGGATACTTTATGCTCTTCAAGGTTGTATCTATTTAATATTTTGACGCTGATCCGAAATCATTGAAAAAACATTTTTTTGTGCCTTTTATAAAAATTGTTCTCTATGGGTTACGGCCTTTTGCCCTTCTAAAGTCGAGTCTTGAAAAAGTGCGATGTAATTTTTAGAATAATCTCTCAATAATAACACTAAGAGAAAACATCTTTCATACCTAAATCTCAAACTTAAATCAATAAAAATTTAGATAGCTTAGATAAGTGAGCTCCTACCACTATTGCTCAGTAACAATTTTTAAATTGAAATCATTCAAATTTTGTTTCTGAAATAAGAATATGGGTTTCAAATTTTGACATCTTCAAGCATCAAGAGGGATGATAATTTACTCATTACTAATTTTGGACTTATCTAATGATAAACAAACGGCAAACAAAGCCTCTTGTTTTTCGCAATCTTATGTTACCACATTATTACTATTGAAACAATTCTTTTACATAAAAACAATAATAAACAATTATACATACATAAAAAGTGACATAAGTCAATTTAACTTATAGTTTTAAAATCTTTTAATATAGCAGCTCGTGATTGAATGATGTATATGATACAATGCCATATATAAAACTTCTATAATAAATATTGAACGGTAGTTTCAATTCTCTTACGAAAGCAATGCTGCTTCTCTTACATATTTTCTAATTTATAAGTTTCTGAAAAAATGAGATTTTTTTATAGTTTTATATATAGTTCAATATTTAGTTCATATAATATGAAGAATATTTTGGTACTGGATGAGGTACAATAATTATAATCAAAAGCAGTAAAGGATTTCACTTTTATTCGACCGGTTTTGTGGCTAGGTCGATAAATTTGCAACATTTCAATCGAACACATTACTTACTCAGTAGCTTAGTGATCAACGATTTTGACTTTCATACCAGTTTTACTTGCTAATTAATCAGGAATAAAGATGAAACCATTTAGATGTAAGTGAAAACAATTAGTCTATTAAATCTTAAGTTTACTTAACTTAATCGTACGCTTAGTAAATAAATAGTTTTTTAAACTATTCTCTCGTTTTGTTTCCATACAGTCCTTTCTAAATTTACCATTAATAAGTAAGAATGTTTTTTTAAGATTTCGACTGAAGGTGCTTGGTGGAATTTCAATATTAAATTTGAATTGTTCAAACTATGTACATTCTCACAAATTTTGTCATTAACGACCCGGTTTTCGCCTTTCGGCATCTTCAGGCATTCAAGTGCACGGATGAACTTGAACTGACGCTTAGCAAATGAAAGTTTCGTGTTATATATAAGATATAAATGCATCACTGAGTCCAAAGCCACTGCTGGCGAAAAGAATGAGCTCATGGGAATGCCAACAGATTTGACTAGTGAGCAGTTTCAAGAATTATATAATTTGTTTGTCGGCAAAGGTTTTATGATTATATGATTTTATGGTTATATAGGGTATAGAAGTGGAGATGTGGGAAAATTTGATATTTAGTTTAAAATCGGAAGATTTTGCAGCTGTGCTTTGTTGATTTCTAAAATTTCTTGGAAAAAGAGCTTATGACTGTCCGTATTTGGGTGTAACATTTTTATCCCTTGTTCCTGATTGAACACGTGTCCTTCCAATATTAAGTGATTAGCAAAAGTAGACGTGTCTTTTTTCAATCTAAAGGCTGCCATATGTTCTAAAACCCGGATGTTCAGTGTTCAGGCAAAACAGAAAGAAGCGTCAGTTCAAGTTCATCCGTGCACTTGAATGCCTGAAGATGCCGAAAGGCGAAACCCGGGTCGTTAATGACAAAATTTGTGAGAATGTACATAGTTTTGAACAATTCAAATTTAAGTAAGAATGTGGTTTATTTTATTATAAAGAAACAAGAGAATAAAGACTTTCCGTAGTCCTTTTAAATTTTAAAGTTTGCCATTTACATCTTCAACTAGCTTTCAATCTTCTAGTTATCACATTAAATCAACGAATACAGGTATGTATGTATTTTCAAAAAAGAGTTCTTCTTCCACTGAAAATGTTTTTTTTTATATAAAAAACAATAAAACAATGGTTTTAATGCAAATTCGAAAATTTTGACAAATTGCCAATTATTTGATGTAATGTCAAATATTTTATTTATTTCTTAAATGTAAATAACTTCAGTTTCAAAGGTACGGGACATATTCCGCAGCATAGCAACTTAAATAGTTAAATTCTGGACATGCATGCGCTTTATAAATGGACGAAACTCCATGAGTTTATAATAATATATTGTTGCTCTACTCATGACGCCTTGAAGAACCAATCGATACTTGTATAGTCTCAAGCAAACCTTTATTTTAATCAGGCTAAATACTGAAGGCTGTGTGGTATGGTGGTTAACGTCGTTTTATAAGAACACGGAGGTTACAGGTTCGATTATCAGTAGAGACAGTTTTCATAAATTGATTTTTCATTCGATTAAGGATTTCTGCTCCAACTTCTGTTCTCCTCCACCCATTTTATACGGCAGTATTCAGTAGCTTAACAAACGTTAAATTAATTCTACTTGCACTCCTTATGACGCCGCAAAATTCTTAAAGGTTTGGTAATTTGAGGTGAATGTACTGTTTTGAATTCCTCATTTTCACCCTTCCTATTCTAAAAAAAGGCTTAGCAAGAGTGATTAAGTAGTCCTGTACTAGTCTTATATTCTTAATTTATTTGAAAAAAGATAGGTTGAGGAACTATGTTACTCTTCTGTTAATATGAGATACACTCCATTAAAAGTCCATATGCTTCACGTTGGAAGCGGACATGGCGAAAAAAAACTAAAGAGTACGAATTGGTTGTAGAAATCTGAACCCGACATTATTGAAATGGTATGGAGAATTCAGTTTTACCCTGCTAAGTAAAAACACATGACGTGTAGTGCGTTTATAACATACTTTTATATAACATTACCGACATCATTATATCATATTATTAAAAAACAATCGTGACTACTGAAGTTACGTGGATTGCAAACGCAACTTTTTCAATTATTTTCTTTTTTAGAGAAAATGAAAAAAGGCTATATTTACGTCTGACAGACAGGCTTGAAGACCTCACTCGTTCACTTTCATGATAATTCGACTTGATATTAAATCGTATCTCATGACAGTTTGAAATGCTGACTGAAATCGCTGTTACCTTGTTCTGTCATAACACGGTCAATTTTTATTTTATGACCTGCTGCCACATGTCACGTCAAACATCAGGTACTTGCATATTTTCATTTCTGATTTTTTTTTTATATATTCATTTAAGTTGGACTTTCAAACTTCCCAAACATACATACTTGCCCAAAACTATAAATTGATTAAAATTAACATTGTAAAACTGTCCGTACATTAATTCGAACCCGTGAGCGTTGTATCTGAGGCTGACGATGTTGAAAACTTAGCTTAGTGCCGGAAATACAGCTATCGACCCTCTTGAAAGATGTTATGATATTATTATATATGATATTATATATGATATGTTATGATGTCTGCGAATTTTCAACCCTTAGAAGCGTGACACGTCGATAACTCAAAGTTGCGTTTGCTTGAAGGTCTTCAGCAACACGATACGAATAGATTTAAAAAATGTATTGACAGTAGGAATGAGTTAACTAATTTATACTTTATTTCTTTTGTAATAATTCCATAAATTTAAACATTGACCACGACTGCTTTCGATTATTATATATACATATATATTTTTATTGAACATTGTATCAAATTGTGTTATAAATAATAAAAATATATTTAAAAAAATAAAAGACTTTGTGTACTAATTACATATTTCTTTAACTATCAGTTTATTATCACTAATTCATGTTTTATATCCTTATCTAGAAATTTCTATTACCAATTGTTTCTTACACTTTTAATATTTTTACTTTGTTCAGTGTATTAATGTGTATTTTTGAGTTGAAAATTATCGCCATGATCATATTAAATAGATTTGGAATTAGTACAAAAGAGTTTTTTTTAAATATTCGTTGTTAAATGGTATATTTATTTATTCAGATATGTCAATTTTCATTTGAATAGTTTATTGCATAACTACATATAATTATAAAACATTCTTAATCAATCAAGTATTTCGACTGAGGGCGCTTGATGGAATTTCAATATCAAATTTGAAAAAAAAGATTCTTCCACCCTTGCCAATCATTTAATTCTCGAAAACCATACGTTTAATTTTGACTCAGGTATTGATTTGTTACATACTAACAGGGGCGAGTTTAAATTGTTTTACCAAGAAATCTTAGAGATTAATTTATACGTTTAAATATTCCTATGTTATTATCTGGTCATTAATATTTTCAAAAATCCCCATAATTATAACAAACCCACTTAATCCATTGAAAATTGTATACATTCAATTTTCGCTAATTTACATTTTAATAACCTTTTAACTTAGTGATCTACTTATACTTTTGTTTATAAACGATACAAACTGTTTACTACGCGTCAGTTCAAGTACATCCGTGCACTTGGAATGCCTGAAGATGCCGAAAGGCGAAACCCGGGTCGTTAGCGACAAAACTCATGGAAAAGTACAAAATTCAAACAATTCAAATTCTTAATCAAAATAAAAAAAATGAATAATTTATGCGTGTCTCTAAATTAATAAATAATAATAAAAAAAATGCGTTCAATAACCTGCTGTTTTAATTTATCTTAATTATTACGAATACAAAATTCCGAAAAATAAAATTTCCAATTTACACGGAATAGTATAATAAATCACAATTTCAAACAAATACGATAGGACCGGTCTCACAAGTTTAACTATACAGCAGTTCTTTGGCTTCATCGAAAAAAAACTAACGATATGCAAATAATCAAAAAAAAGATCGAATATTTTTTTGCGAAATATTGTGTGCAGCGAGTGGGATAAGTAAAATTAATGGGTGTCTTCAAAAGCTGAGAATTAATAATAATTAATAATAATAACAAAAATATGGAGACAAAACCTCATCTGGTGAATATGTTTTCGTTTTGATGTGTAAAATTAATTTACAGTTTTTTCGCGGTTAAAATAATTTCATAATTTGTTGTTATTTTTTTTTTAAGCCGTGTCCGCTCCCAGTGTGGAGCATATGGACTCCTAATGGAGTTTATCTCAACAGAAGTGTTTCTACGAGAACTGCTTGTTACTCAGTTGCTCAACCTCTCTTTTTCCAAAGAGAGTAAGGATAGAAAGATAGGGCTAGGACAGGATTAGTGGTAAGCTAATCGCTCTCGATATGACCCGTTCATAGGATAGGATGGGTGAGAGGGGGGAATTCAAGACATCACATACATCCATGCCTTTGAACAGAAATTCATAAATCGATTGAAAAATCAATTTTATAAAACTGTCCGTACCGGGATTTGAACCCGGGCCCTCCGTAGCCGAACCCAACAACGTTGACCACTCGACCACACAGGCGGCAATGTTGTTATAGTATAATAATAATTAACAAAAAATAATTTTTTTTTATAAATTAACGTAAGAAATATAACTTATATGATTATCGCATTCTAAAGCGTCTTCAAATAGTTTTCTTCATTCTTAATATTTCTTTCGTCTCTATGAAATTCTCCAACATTAAGTTTAAATACAAATAAGCTAAGAACATTGACTTCTTAAAACAATGGGCTCATTTCATCCTCGATGTACGATTTTCTTTGTGTGTTTTTTTCAAAAGTTATGGCATTTTGCCAACTTGGATGACATCGTTGATATCATCTTGCAAACATATTTAAATTTATTCATCTATATCATTATTCAAAGGTACGCACGCATATTACATCAATGTTTGCTTTACTTCGCCCGTATATTTTGCATCTAAATCACTTCAGCTTACAAATCGCCTTAAAAATCGATACATAGCGCAAAAGTATTACTTTATGTCTGATTTTTCTTCAGTCAGTTTTGACATGGGCATTTCCCGAATCGACAAATCCCAGGATTTATACCATTTCAATACCGGGATTCCGGGATTAATCATTTATCGTAATTTAATGTTTTTAATTTTATAGATACATCTAATTCATTTAAATATTAAAAATATCAAAAATTACACTCTATATTTTTCATATCACATCAAATCTCAATTTCGATTTAAAAAAAATTGATTTTGATTTTGAGCTTGCCGAGATCTAAATCCAACACTACCTGATCGCTAAGCATATGGACATATATCCAGCGGTGGGCTGCCAATACGTTAACAAGGGGCTCGCTTTATATCAAAGCAATCCTCGGTGTTCTGGGGAACCACTGACTTTTTTTTATCACACCGATGAAATTATGTGCAATACTTAAATCAGCATTCGATTGGTACTTAATACACTCATAATATGTAACAATATGCAATTTACCGTAAACTTATCAATGTAAATGGCCAAAAATGTACTGCTGTATATACTAAAGCTGTCCTAGATAATATATAAGTCAGAAATTGCAATTATGTACTCATTTGATCTGAGACTATTGTTTTCTCTTAAATTAACAATGGGCTCGCCAGCCTTAGTAAAATTTGTGTCTGTCAATCTGTAGTTGAAAAGAATTTAGGATACATATATTATAAATTATTATTAGTTTATTGACAAACACTTCAATGTCGGAATGTTACTGCTCTCGTCTTAAAATTAAATATATTGCAACTGAATTTAGATTAAAATTATACGAATAAGTTTGCTCTTATCTACGGGTGTATCAAATATGAGAGGGAGTGAAGTGAACCCACACTTAAAAGATTGTTTTATATTATAAAAAAGTATGTAATTAAATAAACTGCCCGATACTTTATACATTTTTTAATATGGTATTACACTAAAAGTATTTTTACATTTTACAGTAAATTCCGGTATTAATATTAAGACAATTCCCGGATTTCATGATCCCGTATCCCACGATTGGAAACCCTAATGTTGACCACGTACATCACACGTTAAAGTTATACGTAACCGATTTTTACTGTGAATATAATATGGATAAAATATAAATTTCTAAGCACAATGTTTTAAATTGTAATAATTGATCTCTCAAGAGAATAATTTATTTTATTTTATCCCACAGTGAGAAAGAATTTTTATTTTATATTGTTGCCTGTTATACAAAGTAAACATGAAATTTGAAAGCATTGATGCCTCATTGAATGGGAACATAAATTCGTTTCCACGATTCACTGATTTTTACTATGCGCGATTTGAATAACATAAAGAAAGTATTTTCTCTGGGTATAGGTATATCTGTTTGTTTTGTTTCAATTGTTTTTTTCACTGTTTGATCTCGTTAACATGCGCTGAGATGTTAAGAGTGTCCCACTTTCGATTGAGTATTCAAAAACTACTAAATAATTATGATATTAAGGATTTTTTTGGTATTGTTTCCAGCGATTTCTTTTCGCTACTATTTTTTATTTTGTAGAGACAACTTGAAGAATAAAATAAGTTATTTAATGTTTTTCAACGCAAAAGATACAAGCCTGTTAATATTGTAAGTAGAACAATATTTTTCTATGCTTTTTAGTAGAAGAATTTTCAGTAATTTGCTTATTATTAAAAAGTTTCTATCAAGTTTAGACGATATTTTTAATACACTTTCCATATAACAAATAATTACATCTTTTTTTTTTGCATAAACTAAAACTAGTCAGGTTATCCAATCGAACCTAGCCAAATGTCAATAACAATCTAACTCCATTTGTTATTTTTTTTATCATGTTGTCAAATTGAAACCTTAAATATTTTTTCTTAAGTTTTTACTGCTAATGTTTGAAAAGCATTATATTTAATAAAAATAATAAAAGAATTTTTAGTACTTTTTCCACATAAAATTTATTAGATCAGGACCGGTTTCGCTAATCGCGAGCATTATCAAATGAAGATAAGTTGATAATGCTCGCGATGAGCGAAACCGGTCCTGATCTAATAAATTTTATGTGGAAAAAGTACTAAAAATTCTTTTATTATTTTTATTGTAATGCCTTTCCACCAAGTATTGACAGTAAGCACCTTAAAAGTGAGCATTATATTTATTTTAAAATCATAGATTTATCAAGCAGTTGAAATTGCTCATGATTCGTGAATTCGTTTCTGACCCATTTCTGATATTCTAATTCAAAAAGTCTTTACTGTTGAAATACGACATCCTCATAAAAATATTTATATTTATTAGTACAAAAATTTCATGTTTACTATGTCTATCGTGGGCAGAGTTTTGCGAAGACCACTCATGACTCTTGTATTCGCGAAGCACGTGTTTGATATGCACGCTGCACGCTACTCCACCAAAAACTCTGCCAATGAAGACTGAAGCCTTAACCTACACTACATCTCATGTTTTATCATATAACACTAATCAAAGCGTACGAGAAAGAACTGACAACTTTTATAAGATTTCGTTTGTAAACAATTTATCTGATTGTATAATTTCTTCTACGCAGAAATAAATATCGATAGTAACATTGCCTATATGTGACATAGTGGAATATTTCAACACTAGATATGTAGCGAAAACAATAATTATTAGCTGATCTTTCATACTCTCTCTCGTACAGGATAATGATAGGTTTACGATGCTAAAACAAAGGGTTATTAACAAAGCTATATAATGGATACAGTTAATTATAATTGAAGAATTAAAATTTGTAAATATACGACCGAAGATTCACAGAATAAAATCACATGGTGTCCTAACAGGTAGATTTTAATCAATATTTTTTGTTTGTTTCAGGTAAGAAATCAATGCCTATAACCGTTGTGGTGCGCTATTTTTATTATCATGTTAAGAAGAATGGTATTAAGTTGAAGGTGAGTTGAACAAAATATTTTTCCATGGATGCGTTTATATTTTATAGTGTTTTCAAGTTGTCTACAGTAATAAATATAATTTATTATATTACATTTAATGTGATTTTAATTTTATAAATTACACTTTTTTTAATCCATGTCCGTTACCAATGTGGAACATATTGCCTCCAAATGGAGGTAACTCAACAGAAGTTTTTTCTACGAGAACTGTTTGTTAATCAGTCGCTCAACCTCACTTTTTTTCAAAGTGAGTAGTTGGGAAAGAAGGATATGGCTAGAACAGGACTAGTGGTTGACTAATCGCTATTGCTACACTCAGTTATTAGAGGATCAGAAGGATGAGAAGAGAGGAAATAATGTGAATTGACATCACAAACTCCCAGTCTTCGATCACAACTTTGATTGAAAAATTCTCAAATTTACAGTGATCTTACCAAGAACTGAACCCAGACCTGCGTGATCAGTAGAGGAAGCTCAAACAAACTTAGCCACAGCATGCGACACTTTTTAATCGGGCATACATTTATAAAACGATTGATTTTTCTCTGATTCCAACTCGTGACATTGTAACCGAATAAAATGACGCTCAAAAGTGTTAACCATTCTGCTACAAGACCGACCAATAGTCCTAGAATAATGTATGATATTTCTAAAATAGTTATATTCATACACATTAAGGAATTCTTTGATAGCAGCCAGTCACCGTGGAAAAGTAATAAAAACACATATTTTACTGTTACCTCTGCATTGTTTAACTAAAACTGTAGCAAATTATTTCGGTCACAATTTATCGAGTTGTATAGAAAATTAAACTACCTTTTAAGTCTCGGTAATGATGGCAATTTTGTGACGCATTTTCTGTGATATAATTCAGCGTTAACGCTATTTTTTTCACCAGCTATTATTGAGAGAAACAATCCTTGCGCAACGAGAATTCGAGCAAAGAAAGACGAAATTTCTCTACCTCGACTGAATTAGTATTGTTTAAATATTATCAACACGGCTGCAAAAAACTATGGGGCATTTTAATAACGTATTTGTTTTATATTCGCTGTCCTATATTGAAAAAAAAGGATCTTTATTATAGAAAAATATTAAAGAAGAAAAGTCGACTAAGCTTGACTAAAAGTCGACGAAATAGCTTTCCCTTTGATCGATGGCTAGTCAACGATTCTTATACCAAAATTAAAACATTATTAACTTGATGTTTTCATTAATTTATGGATTTATTTCATCTGTAATCCTGTTGAAATAAGACGTTACGCAGCCCTGTTTATTGAAATAATTAATAAGAGGTACACAAATAAACTACATCGGCGCAGAATCAGCTCCAAACCTAGAACGATCACTTTCTTACATTTATTTTTAATTAAAAATAAAACATTTTTCCCACATTTATTTTACCGGTTTACCACAATCAGTTTCAACTAAGGCTTCCAAATCGGTACCATTTTTGTAAGCCGGGATTTCAGTTTCACAATTTATCCAATCCCGGATTCCCGGGATTTACCATTCCCATAAAACCGTGAAGAATCTCGGAAATCGAGATTGAGAGATTGTAGGTCGCTGGCAGATTTCAATTTTTTTTTGCTCGCCGATTTTCAAATCCTGTTAACTTACTGTTTTTCTAAAACTGAAAAAATGTGAGCCCTTTTTTAAAGGTCTTTCACGGATTTCAAATTTTTTGCCTGATTGCCCGTTTTCAAAAATTTATCGAAAATTTTGCACTACTTTTCCGGGATTGGTACTATCGCAACCCCGGGATTTCGGCATTACAAAATTAAACGGGATCCCGGGATTAGATTTCCTAGACTCAACTGATCATCAGTTTGAAATACTCGTGATGAGTCAACATAAGGGAGTATTTTATTTTTCAATATAATGCCTTGCCACCAAGTTGAGAGTGAGCAGTGAGCACCTTAAAAGTAATTTATTTTTCAATTCATTTTTGGATTTATTTCTTTCTTTACCTCATTGAATAGAAAAATTGTTAAGCCCCTTTTGTTGAATTTTCCATAAAAGGTTCATATATTACACCAGCGCAGCAACGGTTTTGATCCTAGAACGAATGCCTTTTTATGTTGATTTTTCAAGCTATTAACAGACTTATTCTAGACGTAAGTTATTTAACTCACGTTATTGAAAGAAGAGTTCCATAATTATCACATTTGTTTTAAAAACAACTATAACTTCTGATTCTACCTAATATTTCATTGACGTTTTCAATTGACGTCTCAAGTGTGTAAAATTGAATGTTTTTTTCAATCTTGTGTAGAAGATTTCATCGAAAATCACTTGACTTTGTACATAATAGATAGTTTTCGGAAGAATTATTACTCAATTTAGATTCATGTGAAACATATTATAATTGTGTCATGTACGCTATAATATTACTTTTAGAGTGTTCACTGTCAATACTAGGCGGACAAAAACTAATTGACAATGCTTGCCATGAGCGAAACCGGTCCCGATCTTGATAAATAGAAGTTGAAATAAGTGCACAGGAGTATTGTTTTTTTCTTAATTGTAAAATAATGTTTTTTATTATTAAATTAATCTCTTTTGTGTGGAAGTTCATTTAAGGAGATCTCATTGTATTTATTTTGATCCATACTTTCTTAACTTTGAGCTCATTATTCATTCATTTCACATTTTGCGCATATTGTATACGCATAAAAATCATGACGTTCATTATTCAATTAATGTTCACAGAAAGAGGTTCTCAAACTAAAAAAGTGTGCGAACCACTCACTGACGTATTAATAATACGCGCTGTTGAACGCTTCATATTGTTCGTCGAAAAAAAAGTGAAAATAAAATGCTTACATTATTACCTGACTGTTAATTATCTAATTTCCTCGCACGCCTTTACTATTACACAATTGACAACTGTATTGTTTGATGCTATCATTCCCACGAAAGATCACGCAGGTTCCCTTGTTGCATTGAGTTTTTTTTCTATAAATTCATTTGTTCTTGGTAGACTGTCAGTTACCCAGTTCTGAATTCACATCGTTTCCTATTATCTAGTAAAACGATTATTTACTATAGCATATTATCATTATTTGAAATATATATTTTTAATGAAAGGTTTTTTCGGTTTCTTTTGTAAATATTTTAATTGAATTCCGTTTACTACTTTATAATTTTATATAACTATAACGAACATAATGGATTCATTAAATCTCATATCGGATCAGTTGTAATAGTCGGGTCCATGGCATAGTAGTGACGTGTTCGAATCCCAGTACTAACAAAATTTTTCAATCAATTTTCTGTTCGAAGACATTGATGTTACCTTCTCAATGGTGCGCTCAATGTTAATTTTAATATTAATAAGAACACAATAATCCTTTGTACTTCATTCCACTTTATTTAATATATCAGGACCGGTTTCGCTCGTTGCGAGCATTGTCAACTGATAAGAAATATAATTTAACAATGCTATTTATACAAAATTGAAAAGTTATACACAACAATTGGCATTGAAAAGAAATTGCCAATAATTAAATATAGTGGAATGAAATACAAAGGATTATTGTGTTTTTATTAATATAATGCCTTTCCACCAAGTATTGACAGTGAACACCCTAAAAGTGATTAATTTTAATATCTGCAAGATAGAACAAGGATTTCATGAAATTAAATTTTAAATGGCAGACAACTTTTTTCTTCACTTTAGACATGATTGAATAAATATACAAAATTTAATCCGTGCCTTGATATTTATCAACACAACATTAGTTTTTCTATTATATTAAAAAATCTAAGAGATTTATACGATTTCAAACACGGCAATTAGTACGATCTTAAACTAAATTGTATATTATCTGTATCGTGAGAAGTATTCCATTGAATTCATTTTTTACTATTGAGAAATGATTATTCATATTTCACTTCCCATGCGTTTATGGTTTTTTTCGATATGTAGGTTTTAAATCAGTATAATGTATGAGATATTGCTAAAAAGAGAGATTATCTATCCGTAAGATCTGTTCTACGTTACAATGTTTAAATTCAAAAGCAATTTTCTAACAAGCGATAAATGGTAAGTAATTATTTTTAAATAGATTTAGCTATTGTCTCGCTTATTGTTTCGTTTTTCTGTTATAGTTCACCCACCCGTGGATCCATATGCCGTCTGAAAATAGATTAGTTTTCTTTGAGTTTATAAGAGACTTTATGAAATGCATATTTTATGAAAAGTTTCAAATAGTTGTCTTATAAAATTTTGATAAATTTGCATCATATTAATCAACAAATCTTTAAAGTTTTCATCATATCTTTACTATGTCGTTGATCAAATTTTTTGAAAATGTATGTCTTAAACGTTTACATTTTTTAATGATTATGTTTCGACAAGAAATACATAGGAATTCGCAGAAAAAAACCACAGATGACTAGAGAAACAATGAAAATTGATTGAAATTTAATATGTTCTATCTACGTATACGTGAAACATCGCCATACTTCTCTTAGACAACCATAGAATAAAAAAGGCAATCTTGAAAGTTTCGCTTTAACTGTTTAATGCTTGTACAAATTTCGTCAAATTTATTCCTACTTACTATGTGTTATAATATTTATTATATATTTGCAACTGACATAACATTTCAATTTGACTGTGTTATTTGGGTATCAGTTCCCGGAACACAACACATGGCTATTATTTAACGTCCTTCCGGGACTGAGGAATCCCACCGGTTTTATAAGAAACAAATCTGGTTAACTAAGCGGAAACGGATATAAACAATTTATGCAAGTGGGCCAAAATTTTTTCCTTTCATTACATAACGCGTCTAGATTTTTTTTCCGACTGCTTGAAAGATATTTTTCTATTAAATTAATTTCGCTGGTTTGTTATCAGTTTGACTAATTTCAATTAGCATTTTAGACGTAAATAGTTACGACTCGAATAGATACTTACTCAGTATAATATTTCTCTATCCGTTTCTAATAATCGGAAGATAAATATGTGGTTTTAATATTCCACCTTATTTTCTTTTACCATGTTCACTCCTAATGTGGAGCATATGTATTGCTAATGAAGCTTATCTCAACAAAACATTTTTTACGACAACTGCTTATTAGCTGATCGCTCTCGCTACGTCCCGTTTTTTTTAAGAATAATATGGGTGGGAAGGGGGAATACAAAACATCACATACATCCATTCCTTCGAATAGAAATCCACAAATTGATTAATGAATCAATCTATAAAAACTGTTTGTACTGGGATTTGAACCTACTACCTCCGTGTTCTAAACCGACAACGTTATCATAAATTATTAACGTTTTTATTATCTCGTGTAATTTAAAACTTTTACACGTATTTTTATTTTTAACACATTTGTATTTTTTGTATAATGCCGAGAAATAAAAAAAAAGTTGTCAACAATTTATAAATATTTTTTATTTCGTTAAATAATACGGTAACGTTACGTTACGTGTAACATTGTGAGCCACTCAAAACACTTAGTATGTAAATTGTATTTTTTTAGTTATTTGTTTATTGATACGGTTTAATGGAATATAATATGTTGGTGTAAAAATGATCGATAGCTTCTCTTCATCGTTCATGTTAATAAAACTCAAGTAGCAGAGAATTCCTTTGCATTTTATTGTGTATAATCGAGTTACTGTACTCTTAATGAAATTAATCTCTGTTACAAAATTACTCACATTCAAGAATTTTTAGTTTTACAATAATTAGTTGTTTGAAATTTATTTCGTAATATATTCCCTTGCACTTTTCTGGAACGCTTAAAATATACTGTAATTGCCTTCTTCCTTGAAGTGGTTGCACCGTTTTAATACCACAGAGACTTCCTGTGATGGGTTAGTGGCCTGAGTAACAAATCGGTGGAAGTCCTACAGGAGTTTCGTATTGAAATTTATTGCTAGCAGCTTTTCAGGCAACACATCCAAACTTGAAACTTTTAAACTAATACCTGTTTTAAAGTTGGCATTAGTTCGCTTGTTTCTATGATAGATTCGGCGCAAACCCAAAAAGTTTGCAAACATTTTTGTAGAAAACTTAACATGATTCTATATCAGTGGCGAAGACTCGGTGCTGAGCGATTATTCAACAGTTATCTTGACTTAAAAAAAATAGCATGAGAATTTATAACTACCATTTGTGATTGCCAAATTACCAAAAAATTATCTTCTTTAGTCAACAATTTACTAGCTTGAAATGATCGATCATTTTTTTTGTAAATACTACTCTTTTTCTTTTGTCGGGTCATGGTGCAGCGGTCGACATTATTGGCTTCCTTGGCGGATCTCACGGGTTCGAGTCCCAGTTATCTTATCCCCATCCCTAATACTCTCCTCAAAAAGACAGGTTGAGCAACTGAGTAATATTTCTAGTAGAAAAATCTTCTGTTGTGATACCTCAATTTAGAAAAAAGTTCTGTGTTTTATTTACGTCATATGTGCTATTCTTGATTAATACAGCATCTTGAATTCGATTTGCATAACTATACTCGTAAATAAGATACTCTGTATTAATTAAATACACATCGAAAATATTTTTGAATCGTGTAAATTTTGAAATAAAATAAAAATGTCCAATGCCAAACTTTTTCAATTACTATTTGAGTTAGTTACTAAAAAATCTAGGCCCATATACAAAATTTACCAAATACCCCTATTTTTTTGTTACAAAAAAAACATGTATAGAAATACTCACTCCAAGTCAACACAAGTATCAATCAGTTCACAAATCGTCAAACTTTTATGCTTTATTATTATACCATTTACAGTGGAACCCCCAATTACCCTACCCCGAATTACACGCTGGCTGATATATTTGCCGCAAATGCCCCAATTGAAAGGTCGCATTAAATTGTCGTTGGTACGAGACGGTTGTCTGTGCGGTGCATACAGACAAATGTTGGCTAGCGTCTGTTTATTAAACACGTGACAAGACTATACCCGCATAGCCGGGTGACTGTCTATGTGTTGGATTTTGGAGCGCTTTGCATTTTATCAATTAGTAACTAAATATTTTGTCCATATTTTTTTTTCTGCAAAACTAAGGAAAATCTTATTTCTGCATTTTTCGCAGAACAAAACCAAATCCCTAATTTTGTATGAGATTCACTCCCTCAATTACACGACTCCAAATTATACGGTCCCGACTCGAGTGTAAATGGGAGTTTTAATGTATATACATTTAATGGCAACTCAGTTGGTAATGCATGCAATTACACTGACCATAAATAATTATTTGAATTGTAAACATTTCGAACCGCCTACGTCATAACATTTTTACATCTCTAGGAATCTGTGATCATTACTTTTTTTCGCATGGAGTTATCTGATTTATGTTTGATTTTTAATTCAAATAATGCTTCGAATGATTGCTTACCAGAGTTATGTAAAATACTGGTCTATAGATATAGCGCTCACGTGTTATATTAATCAGTTTTTAGCATATTGCTGCCATACACCAGATGATTTTTATATTACCTTGGTTTGTATCACATTTGTTTCTTACATGACTCATGTGTAATATTAATCAATTTTTAGCCTAGTGTTCCAATAATAAATCGTGTGGTTTTTATATTTTACTATAATAATACACATTTTACAATAATAATGCCGCCTGTGTGGCCGAGTGGTCAACGTCGTTGGCTTCGGTTACGGAGGTCGCGTGCTCTAATCCCAGTTCGAACAGTTTTATAAATTGATTTTTCAATAGGTTTATGAATTTCTGTTCGAAGACATGGATGTATGTGATATCTTAAATTCCCCCCTCCCACCAATCCTATCCTATGAAAGGAGCGTATCGAGAGCCATTAGCTAATCACTAGTCCTGTCCTAGCCCTATCCTTCTATTCTTACTCTTTTTGGAAAAAGAGAGGTTGAACAACTGAGTAACAAGCAGTTCTCGTAGAAACACTTATGTTGAGATAAAGACTCCATTAGGAGTTAATATGCTCCATATTGGGAGCGGACATGGTAAAAAAAATACACATTAAAGATGGTTTAATTATGGTCATTAAATTTTCGACGGCGTTTATCGTTCTTGTTTTACGCGATACCTCGTATATTGTAAGCCTCTGAGTCTAGCGGTCTAATGGAAAGAGCTTTTCCAAGCTATAGGATGGGTTTGAGTATTCATTAATATCTAAGCATGGTTAATATCTAATTTAGATATTTTAATTGAAAATTTGAGATCTGGTATGGGTGCTCGTGATGCATAATATTTCCACTTCATGTCGATCTCGATTGACATTTCAAAAATCAAAACATCTGGCGCATTGACTATTTGCCGAAATCACAGATATTTTTTATCTACTTATTAAAATGCAAATCCGTAGCCGGTAGTGGCAGTAACAACGCAAAAGTTGTAAAGATAGAGATTCTGGAAGTCCACTTTATTTAATATGTCCAGGACTGGTTTTGCTCATTGCTAGCATTGTCAACTGATAAGAAATATAATTTAACAATGCTATTTATACAAAAACGAAAAGTTATAAACAACAGTTGGCATTGAAAAGAAATTACCAATATATATTATTATAATTAAGTATTTCGACTGAGGGTGCTTGATGGCATTTCAATATCAAATTTAAATTGTTTGAATTTTGTACTTTTCCATGAGTTTTGTCGCTAACGACCCGGGTTTCGCCTTTCGGCATCATCAGGCATTCCAAGTGCACGGATGTACTTGAACTGACGCGTACGCGAAATTCAAACAATTCAAATTCAAAAAACAAATATATTTTTTAAATAAAGTGGAATGAAGTACAAAGGATTGTTGTGTTTTTATTAATTTAATGCCTTTCCACCAAGTATTGACAGTGAACACCCTTAAAGTGATTCTGGAAGTCATTAGACTTAATATATTTGACACCACGTGTGCTATTAAATATTTACACCAATAAATCGTTCGTTCTTTGCATACGTCTTAATTATGAACAAACAATATTAACAAAGATGTGTACATGAAGAACATAAGCAAGTTATTTTCATAAACGTGTACATATTGGAAATCAAATAATTTCACTGAATCTGAATCTCATTGAATTTTAGAGGGTGTGTGTCATTTCAGCGTTCTAAGTCTGCTTTTTATGCGATCAAGTTTCTCAATTTTGTCACGCTGCACTGGTCGTGGCATTGTTCCGCGGCAGACCTCAAAAAACCAGCATTGATGATCACAGTCAAGCGATGATTGTCACAACAGGAAGCGGCGCGAGAGAAACCAGACGACATTTCAGATTACAGACCGCAATTCTGACCGCAACGCTTGATGAAAACGAAAATGACGCCGACGTGACCGACTACCGAACATGTTCCCTTTTATCTAAAATCGTATTTTATATTGATTTTATTAACGGTTTTTCAATAAAAAAACACTTTTTCATTTATGAAAAACATAAGTAGCACAGAAATCGCTGTTGTTGAATAAAGCTATTGTTTTTCTCAAGATATCAGTATTTTTATAATAGAGTTTCTACAGCCAATGTACTTTCGTTATATGTACATCTTTTTTTAAATCCATGTCTGCTCCCAATGAGGATGGAGCATATGGCTTCCTAATGGAGTTTTCAACATAAGTTTTTCTACTAGAACTGTTTGTTACTCCTTTACCTTTTTTTTCAAAGAGATTAGTAGGAATAAAAGAATAAGAACTAGTAGTTCACTAATCGCTCTCGCCACGCTCAGTTATTGAAGGATCGGAATGGAGAGGAGAGAATTTTTAGACATCACAAACACCCATGCTTTCGAAAAAAATGCTGTTCGTACTGGGACTTGATCCCGTTAGCTCTGGTATGGAAGCCAACAACGCTAACCATTACACTATTGCCCGTATACATCTATCGGATGGGTGAAATTTGTTTGTCCGAAAATACTCGCCTAAATTTATTTGATTAAATAACCTGCCGGTTGGGTGGTCGAGTGGTCAACGTCGTTGGCTTCGGCTACAGACGTCGCGGGTTCGAATTCAAGTACGGAAAGTTGTTATAGATTGATTTATGGATTTGTGTCCAAAGGCAAAGATGTATCTTGATTTTGTAGTGTAATGTAGTGTTTCACTTTGTTTAAAAATTTCCCAAATTTTAATTGTGTTTATAATTGATATCGTTTGCCACTTAGATTTATTATTCTTTGATGATGATTTTTTAATTGTTATGGGTGTAAAGCATTTTAATTTTGTGTAATTATAATGTAATTTTTTAATCCTTTAAATTGTTAATAGTTGCTTACACCTTTTTATTTCAATTTAAATTTGTATAAATATCACTGTTTATATATTTTTATCAGTTGATAATGCTCGCGATGAGCGAAACCGGTCCTGATCTAATAAATTTTATGTGGAAAAAGTACTAAAAATCTTTTATTATATTTATTCCTAAATATCTTGAAAATGGACGTATTAAAAGCGATTAGCTGACCAGTAATATTATCCTTGTCCTATTCTTCTATCCATACTCTCTTTGAAAAAGGAATGCTTGAGCATCTGACTTTTCGTAGAAACACTTCTGTTAAAGTTAATTCTATTAGAAGTCCAAACACTCCACATTGGGAGAGGACATGGTTAAAATAAACCTTACCTGATCGCTCCACAGCTATATCTACATCAATATCATTCTTCCGGCAGTATCCATTTTAAGTACGTCGTAAGAGTAATAAAAACATTTTTTTTTTTTCAATTTATTAAAAATACATTTACAATACTGACGAGTTGACATCTGATCTTGAAAATTATCACCTTGAAAAAACTTTCGATCGCCGAGAATCGAACCGCATATCTATTGATGATACACTGTTGATATACAAATTGGTATAGCTTTCAATTTCGAATTAAATAATACAATATATGACAACGTAATGCGGTGACCCATGAGCGTCTGTCATTATATAATGATATTTGAAAGTGAAGAATCATGGTCTACCGTAAAATCTTTTATATGCTGCATAGCGTAATGTAAAATGAAGGATGACGTTGCAAGTTTTTTTTTTACAGCGTGATTGGTATTAAGTATTATCTAAATGTAATCTTAAACTTATCCAGTATCATCTACCACTCATTTATTTATGGATTCACTTTCGTTTCGTAATAGCTATTTTTTTTAAAAAATAATGTCTGCTTCCAATGTAGTGCATATGAATGAAGCCATGATGAAAATATTCAACGGAACAGATCTATCGAGTTCAGAGGTGCCCAACCTTAATCGTTTGGTGTGCTGAACATATAAAAAATAAAACTAGTAACTTATTCGAAATATTGTATAACCTTACAATTAATGTGACACTTGTATTAGTCGTGGTTCGTCGACTAGGGTATCCAATCACGGGATCTCGGGATCGTGATGGTACTAATTCCAGGATTTCAGGATTGAGGATAAGACTTGAATTCCGTGAGGTAGCTAAAAAAAAGGTCTCACGCTTAGAAATATCATTAATGTCTACCGTTTCTAAATCGGCTAACGAACGAAGTTTTTGAAAATGTTCGTGAGAGCTAAAAAAAGATATCACATTTGAAAATCGGTGAGCGAAGATTATTGAATTTTTTTTTTCACTTTCTTTTGTAGATTATTTTAAAATCTCGAATCCCGAATTTCTACACCATTTTATAGTGAATGATCAATCCCGGGATTTGAAAAATTGTGAATCCCGAAACCCTGGTATTACAAATAGGGTACGGGGTTGGATGCCCTTGCTGCGACACTTCGTTTTTACTCGGTTGATTTATGTCCTAAATGATGCTGTTATGCACATTGCTAATCGTTGTAATTTTGGAAATCTTCGAGGATATATTCCTGATCAAAATCATGCTTGTTCAAGCATTGAATGGAAACAAGACATTTTTT
Organism: Himalopsyche tibetana; assembly: GCA_030503985.1. NCBI lineage: Eukaryota > Metazoa > Arthropoda > Insecta > Trichoptera > Rhyacophilidae > Himalopsyche > Himalopsyche tibetana. The sequence continues at coordinate 2,097,870 of JAPJYX010000009.1, read as the reverse complement.
TATTGCATGAATACCAAAATGCAACTTTTGGAAAGCTGAAACTTCAATTGTGCCGTAAAAGTCTTCAATTGGGCCGCGGAATGACCATGCTTGATCTACTTGGTAGTCGGTTTCTTAACCTCCCGTTTCAGAGAGGGTACAATTAGGGCTTGTCGGTTTTCAAACACCGGGTTTGAAAAACCGGTCTTCAGCAAAATTTGCGACTTTCGAAAGTCTTTTTTTTTCAACTTGATAACCTGGTTTTTAATAGAAGAATATATATAAATGTATTTTTTTATGAAACGTTGATATTTACTACCATAGCTACAAATAAAATGAATAGGGTTAACAGTATAACACATTATCATTTAAATATTTGTATACCACGCTATCTATAATTTATTACATTTCATCTTGAGAAAGAGTCAATACACATACATATATACAATATCCATACATGGTTGCTGCAATCACACGGCTGGTGAAAAAAACACATTGGATTACCCTACTCTAAATTGTTCCCTTTGCTCCCTTCTCTCCTCTTTTTTCCTATATATGTTACCTTTTCTCTCCCCATTCCTTTCTTTTTCTCAATCAAATGTACAAAAAAAAACAACAGACAAACCCAAAGCATTCTAAAAAAAGTAAATAATATAAATTAAATGAAATGGGCCCACAACATCTAAATTAGAAAAAAAATATATATATTTAACCTTAGATGAAAGGGAGATTGGAGCTCGGCTCCACAGTTCCCCGGAGAAAGATGAAATGACACTGATGATGAAGGTTCCGAGTCTGCAAATGAAAAAAATTGTCATGTGCTTCAGTGTACCTTGTCGTTAACATCTTACTGTCCGATATTGCTAAAGCAGTGATTTGCTATGATTCAAAATTTTACATATATGCGATCAAGATATTCATGTACTACAAAGATTCGTGCGTAAAACTTCGTTCGTTCACGAACGACGGATTTCGAATCCAAAGTAATTTTATATTTTCTACAGATGTCTGCAAATAATTACATGATTAACTTTTTTATAAAGGTCTTTAAGATGAATTATGTACAAGAGTAACTGGTATTATAAATGCCTATGCACTTAGTAAGAAGTTCACTTTCACCAAAAATCAAAACAGAAATATACATAAATTATTTAGACCAGCAGCACGACTCATTGCTTGACTCTGGGGCGCAGTATCGCAATTGCAAGAATTTAAAAAAATTATCATGCCCAAAAAAATACTCTCTATTTAGAATGTATTTAAATTAGCTTAAATGAGGGTATTACTTGCAAACACAGCTTATTTCAAAATGGTTAAAAAATACAACTTGAATTTCATTTTGAAAAACAATGCACATTTTGAAAGTATTTTTATTCTTACATTACTTAGGAATGATATTTTGGATGTTTTCAAGCCATGTTTGAGACTGATTTCTAAAAATACTTTCAAAATTTACTTTTATCTACTAAATTACATTCATGATTCATGTTTCAACAACTTTGGAATAAGCCGGGTTTGCAAGTATTACCCTCAAATGATATGTATTTATGTTTCAACCTGTAATATGACTAGGTATATAATGCAAACTGTGTTATACATATAATGCCTATTACCACCATAAGAAGACTTAAGTCTTGAAATACTATGTGTATCAATTTTTATTTGTATAGTTTAAGACCTCGACTGAAGGTGCTTAGTGGAATTTCAATATTAAATTTGAATCTTTCAAATTTTGTACACTCTACCCGGGTTTCTATTCTCAACATCTTCAGGCGTTCAAGTTCATCCGTTCCCTTGAAAGGCGACCTCGGGTCATAAGTGACAAAACGTATGTGAATGTACAGCTTTATATCCCCCATAGCCTGTGATTAAGAATTGGGTATTATTTTTAAACTTGTCATAATAACACGGAATTCCTTCCAACATATATATCGTCAGTGGAAAGGAAAAAGGACGTAACCCACACATATCAAATTTTACAGGAGGCGCAAAAAACGTGTTTTGATGATTTTGGGACATATGCAAATTATGAATTATACACAACATTGAAGTGCACGGAGACTTTTTAACTGGTGTTAAATTGACATAACCTAATATTAATTAAAGAAGTTGTCTAGGTTTAACCTTTATTTCAGTTCCTTTTCTTGGTTTTAACTTTTTAAAAGGTCATCTTTTTCAAACATACAAGCTAAATTTAGATATCAATTCGGCATTTTCAGCTTCCATCCTTTTGATAGAACGTGTGTCAAGTTGTATACATTGTGATTATCATAAAAAAGCTGTTTTTGAAAACCTGAGGGTTACGTCCTTTTTCCTTTCCACAGTCGATATGAAAACGACCGATGTGGCAGCTGAAAATAGTCACACTCATTTGAATTCACAAATGACAGTTAATGTTTGTAAGATTAATGACGCCATTTGTCATAAATCAAAAGTAAATTAAATGCTAATTGTGTAGTAGAAGACGGTACCGATCTATGATAGTGAGAAACCAACTATAACAGTTATTCTAGTATTTATTATTTGTAATATATTGTAGGCTCCACCCTGGCGCATCTTACTACCGATCGCTTACACAAAAAAATCCATTTCAATAATGAAAAAAACCATCGTGCTTTAAAATTAATGGAGACCACCGCAAGATGAAATAAATAGGCGACGACATAACAAATTGAAAGCAATAATACAAGAAATCATCAAACCAAATAGCAGCCGCATTAAAAGATGAAATGATATCTCCGAATAAATGTATTTGAGATCCGGGATTATTGTGAAATGGTCACGAGCGAACAGAATCGCAAAGAAAGATGGTAAATAACTCTCGTGTGTTGGAATCTGCCATTCATTATAATTTTGGATATAACGTAACACGGAGATACAAAAACCAGCGGCCGATCTGTAATCGGAAAACACTAAAATATTATACTAGCTGCCGGCTTAATTCCGTATAAGATAAAATATGTCTTCGAATATGAAACTATTTGGTAACACTTAAAATAAAACTACGATTCTGTCAATCTGTCAAGCAATTCAATCGAACATATTTGAATATCAATATTCCTTTGTTTTTTTATATTTGACACATTTTTTTTATTTATCTACTATTTCTTAGGACGTGTGGAGGATGTGGTTCACCATAATTATCATCAAGTATGACTATAATGCGACAATATTTGATATTAAATAAATAAGCTGATTGAATATTACTTATATTTCAACCCATTTTTTAATCTCAAATAAACCAATACATTAATAGATGGCGCTTCGATCGAAAACAACATTATTTTAGTTACATTTTTTACACCAACATTTTCTCTGACATTACTTACTGTTATGCATTGATTTAATATTTTCTGTGGCTTAAAACGGTTGTTTGTAAAAATCAAGATTTTTACAAATAACTTGGAAATTCAATATTTTAAATTATCAAATATAGATTCGACGTTTGTCGACTGTCAACTAAATGATGAGGTGAAAATGTATTATGGTTTTAGTCAATGTTTTTATTTGATTGCGGTTTTTCGTTTTGAGGTTAAGTTGGAACGCCTTAAGCATTGCAACTAAATATTATATTCATTTATCAATTCTGTGGTTTAAGAGGCGTTCTTTTGGAACAATAACGAATCATTTCAAGGTGACTATTTTTTGAATCCATGTTTTTCCAACACTTGAATCATGCAGGTTAAGAAAAAAAACTGAGTTGAAAAACGATCAAAGCAAACTAATGGTGACTAAAAAATCGTGATCTAGTAGCAAAGAGATTTAATTGCATTAATTATAAATAAGAATTAAGTGGGCCACTATAAACGAGAGTAGATTGAGAGGTTGCAAAGTTCCTCAAATGTGCTTGATTATTGGCACAGTCACTTTGAGATCACTTTGACATTATTTGTAAAAATAAAAACAATAATCCTTTGTACTTCATTCCACTTTATTTAATTAACGAAAACTAATATCATGTTTTAGCCACGCACAAGCTAAATAGGTAAATTAGTACAGGTAGAAAAAAAGCCCTTGTATCAATTACTCTCTAATAAGACCAGATTAATGATATGTTGTCTCACAAAAAACAAAACACATTTTGTAATTATTATTTAAATTATTTATTTATTTTAGATGAGGACCGTTTCGCTCAGCGAGCATAATCAACTGATGAAATATAAAGCAATATTGGGTCACCTGTTCTGATCTAAAATAAATAATGTGGAATCAGAACAAAAAGTGTAAAATAAAATAATATATAGCCTTTATACTAAAAATTGAAAATGAACACATTGAAAGTGATAAAACTTTCAAATATACTAAAACAAAATAAGTATAGTGTCTTTAAGAATGTAAAATGTCTTTTATTTTTAAAATGTAATGCTTTTTCATCAAGAATTGATAGGTACCATCAAAGAAATGAATGTTTTGTAAGTGCTTCAAATGTGTTTTTTTTTATATTAATAATGAAATAAAGCCTGGGTTTACAGTTTGCTTGTGATTCCCAATAACAAACGTCATGTCACAAAGATTTTTCGCTACGCATTCGTAGGTAGCCAGCTGTGTGTGATTTGCATTTTTATCTGGCTCTCTCATAGGAAGTTGAACCAGTCAGATAGTGATTATTGAATCATTTCAACTAACAGCGTTTGATCAACTTTTTACCATTTATGATATTTTCGAACGATATCAATAAAACAAAATAACATGTTCTGGGGGGGGGGTACCTATGTCCGCTCCCAATGTGAACCATATGAACTGTTAATTAAGTTAATCTCAAATGAAGTGTTTCTACGAGAACTGATTGTTACGTTACTACCTTTTCGAAGAGATTAAGTGTAGTACGATTAGGCTAGAACAAAATTAATGATGAGCTTATCACTCTCACTATTCCTCGTTTTTAGTATAGGGTGGGTTGGGGGAAATTTAAGACATAAAATTCACTCATGCTTTTGATTATTTTAATCTGAATCTCTGATCTAATAGAGTATCTCAGTTTGTTTTAGAGAACTCGTTGTAATTTAGTCACGCAGCCTCTGTAAGGGAAAGCAAGACTGTTAACTTTACAGAAATCAGTGTTTTTGAGCCAAAACCATACATCTAATTAAAAAATAATCTTTTCGGGGTTTTAAAATCCTGATTCCCAAGCTGAGTAAATCACCGGTTTATAGAACCGTCTTTAAATGTATTAATAATTATGAAGTCAGACTGCAGATGGGAAGGTCTAAATCTTGTAGTAAATTTTAAATAGCTGACTTTATTAATGATGCATATTAGTTTATTAGGTTTCGATTACTTTAAGTACTCAATTGGGAGCAATTTAGTGTACACGATCAAAATCTGACATTAATTAATCTCTTTACACGATCGACTCGCAATCACGACGTTAAACGGTTTCGGAATAAATTACTTCTACAATCTCGCTTGCAATCAATTAATCGTTGCTTAATAAAAGTGGTGTTGCCAGCTCTCGCCTTTTTGTCGTCCACGATTTCAGTTTCGTGAAAAACAGGGCATATAAAATTGGGACACTCATAATAGATTGTACAATACCGGGTGATGCAAAAAACACATTTTTTAAACACAATTCAAAATATCTTTAGACAGAAACTCTTTCGGACAATTTATATTTTTCTGTGCTCCTTAATTATTTTAACTACTTTTAGGAAATAAAAAAATGTTGTGTTTTATTTCCCCCCTGTCTAATTTTGTTTCTTTCTTTTTCGTCGTCAACCGTTTCAAACACACCATATATTGAACAATTTATTACATTATACTGAATTACACTATACTTGAATAATATCAAAGATTTAAATAATGAAGTGCCACCAAGCTTTGTCAGTCTTTATCTTTAATTATTTCAGATAAACAGTAGAAAAATAATGTTCAACAATCTAAAAAAAATCTGTATATTAATAGTTGATAATGTAACGTGTCTGTCGGTCCCCGATTTCGCTTTTTAGATGACGTCAAGAAAGACGATGAACGTCTGGCTCACCGTAGAGATTAGTGCCTACAGTCAGTCTTAATGATTAGGTAAGGTGGGTGGAAAGTAATGAAAAGACTAAAAAAAACTTTTATCCATGTGTATGGATACAAATTCATAAATCGACTTCAAAAAACAACGAATGTGAATGTTCATACAAATTTTCAATATCCTTTTGAAAGCTTTACTAAGCTACGGAACCAGCTTATCCCAGTGAGTAAGATTAAGCAACAAGCTAGGGCTTCCAATTAACCGGACATTTAAACTAACCGGTTTTTGTTTTTTTTCAAATAAAAAAACTGTCTTCCCCAAAAAAAAAACTTTTAAAGTGTGCAATATTTATCATCGATAGATCCTTTATTTCTTGTTTTAAGTTTTGAATAAATGATTATTATTTGCAATCGTATTAAAAAACAATTAACAAAATTTTTCATGTCACATATTTCTTTTAAAATTTCTATCACCAATTATTTATTACACTCTTGTTAGTCTTACTTGGCTTAGTATAAATAACCCTGTATATATTTAATATAAATTTGTATCCGCTCAAAATGTCCGTAATGAGCGAAACCGGTCATGATCCTAATAATTAAATATAGAATTACAAAAGAGTGTTTCATTTTTTAATATAATATAATACACTTCCACCAATAATTTATATTGGACACCTTTTAAGTGTCCTTTATTTTTTTGTAAATTTTGGCGTTGGCAACACCTATCGATTTAATCGACTCTTTGAGTAATCTGTCACTTGAGCAAGTCGGAATCGAATCACTTAACATCACGACTGATTCGACATTTCACCTGATTTGAATGCAGATTGACTCGATTTCCGCCGAGTCTTAATTCCTACACAGTGAAAGTGGCCGAATTTATATCGGACATGGAAGCTATTATGTAGGCTTATTTTCTCCTTATAAGCAAGCGCTACCATTCTTCATCGATGACGACATATCCTTGTTATTATTCTGCGCGTTTCCCTATCATAATATTGCCGGCCGTGATGCCGAGTTTTAATGTTATGCTCATCCATTCTGCTTTGCGGGTTTTACAGCTGGACATTTGCATAATATCGGAAACGTTCGTAAACTTTGTCTTTGGAAGTGAGTAAAAATAACAATATTTGAAGTCCTCCAAGGATTGTCAAATATTCCTTACTGAGCCGTTTTTGCTCGCTTATACATGATTATTGACACGCCATTGGACATGTATAGACGCACTTTTTTTAATAGCTAGAGACCTTTGTAAGGTGGCCTTAATATTGATTACACACTGAAATCACAATGAAGGGATGTTTTAGTTTCTAAGCGGCTACAGTGGTGTATTCATTGTCCAACTAATAAAATCAACAAAAAAATACACCAAAACGCGGGTGAACATAAGTTGTTTTACCAAGAAATTTTAGCAATAAGTAGGGCACAGTTAAGTAGTTTGCTACTTTTAAATAAACCTTACAAACTCTTCACTACTTTAACCTATATTTAAGTAAATAATTATAATTTTTTCACCGATCAAAAATAAAAAATATGTAATTCTTGAAATTACCCACCATTTAAAATCATTTTCATATAAACGTATTCACGATAATCACATTTAATTTCAAATACATACAGACTATTTTACCAACTTATTGAACGTTACTCAAATCAATAATGAAGTTTTTCCATATCGCCATCAATACCTTTAAAGATAGTGATACATTGATTTATTATATATATATACACTTATTTACCGAACCGTCAGTTCAAGTACAACCATGCACTTGAACGCCTGAAGATGCCGAAAGATGAAACCTGGGTAGTAGGTGACAAAAGTTGTGTGAATTTACAAAATTTGAACGATTCATATTTTATATCGTATTTAGGTCATTTGTATTATTTAGGTCATTTATATCGTATTTAGGTATCAGAAATTATTGAATTGAAATCTAATCTGTCGATAAAACCAAAATATGTTATATTGACCATATAAAGCAGTAAATGTGAACTTTGGTGACATGCAAAAATAAATATTTAAAAAAAATCTTAATTTAAGGAAAAAATTAGGGAAAAAGAGGCTTAGGTAATAATACTATACCATGAAAGCTCAGTGGAACCTACTTTTAGAACCACGTTAGCGATAGTACACTATTGCACAACTAAATTTATTTCCGTAAAAAAGAATTGTGTATTGATTTTATAAATATTATGTCTTTCTCCCAAGAGTTGATACCAATAGTGAATAATTATTTTAAGATTACTTTTCCTAATTTATTAATAAATAATACATAACGTATTTCATTCGTTCTTAAAATAGGTTTAAGTTATGATTAATTAAATTTTATGTTGATTCTTACAAGAAAAAATCCATTCACAATTAGGTATATTAATTATTTACACTAAAGAATACTGAATATATAAATTTAAATTATAAATTGACAAAGCCATTATTTTTAATGTTCATTAAATTTCTATTTTCAAAAGAATCCTACTATATGCAATGTTCTTTTGTTATATTTTAAACAAACGCATGACATTTCGGTATTATTAATGTGCGTTCTTAATTACAATATTTGGCGGGAAAACACGCTAATTTACACGTTACATAAAATGGTAGACGTCCACAAATTAATAAAATAAATAGGTACCTAACCGCTTAACGTCGGTGTTGTCATGTTGTGGCGCCGTCCAGTTATAGTGAAAGCGAATCTTTGAAATCAAATTATTCGGAAGATTATATTTCTTTTTTTTTATTATATGGCTGACCAACTTAATTCGTATACTGAATAAATTACCAGCCAATGGGCAAACCGTGAAAATATGATTCGAATTTTAAAATAATGTGGACGCTCTCTGTTCACAAATTGACTTTTTGGATCGCCGAACCACCACCATTGGCATTTGTTTGTTTCAGTAATACGTTTTTCGATATTATCAAAATTGCAAAGTATGTATTTATTGCTACAATGACTGTATGCATTTTTTATGATTTGAATGAAAATAATCAAGAAGGAAAGTTGTGAGAATAAATATTTACGTTACTGATTCAATATAAAATAAAAAAAAATTATGACGCCATTCCAATATTCGGTGAAATAAAATAACAAAATTAATTTTTAGAGAGTTATTTTTTAATGATTAAATGACGAAATTAACAAGGATATGATTTTTTGTTTTTTTTATTATGTTAGTATATGTATGTATATGTTGCCGACTGCGCGATCGAGTGATCAAAAACGTTGGGTTCGGTGACGAAGGTTACGGATTCGAGTCTTTGTACGAGCAGTATTTATAAATTGATTTTCAATTTATTTATAGATTTCTGTTAAAATCACGGATGTATTGAATTCTTTCTCATCCATCATATCCCTAAAACAGGCGAAGCGAGAGTGACTAACCACTAGGGATTCTGTGTCGAGATGTCCCGGGACTTTCATTCCGGGACTTTTCGGGTTTTTTGCTGTCTTAAGTCCCGGGATTTTTTTGGAAAATCTCCCGGGAATTGTGACTGTGATTTATAGTGTGCTAAAACATGTACATTTTAATTTTGACAAAAACAATTCTTGTGGTTAAGAAACCCTCAAAAGGACTTATGTGTATTGAATGTAAGCAGATATAAGAGGGAAGCCCCAAGAAAAACGGACACGACATGGTTGGGACGTGACACTGACCCGGGGTTTTAACACAATTAAGTATGCATATATAAGAGAGATCTGATAAAAAAAACAGATGTTTGGGATTTATAATTTCGTAGAAGTTTCAAATACCATGTGTTTATATATTGTAATATAACTGTAACAAAAGAAAATTACAAAATATTAAAATTAAATGTTTATACCCGATGTTGTTTTATGTGTAAATTTTTTTTCATTATTTCACAAAGATACCAATGTCTCAATAGGACAAACAAGGTTTAAAAGCTGTATTGTGAAGTTACGGTCATAAATTTACTCCTGACGGCGGCTTCATTGATATTTTTTCATTACATATACCGTTATCATCCCTTCTTAGTAAAAAAATAACTGTAAGCATTGCACATATCCATTACATAAGAAAAACAATAATTATTAAAAATTGTATTAAAAAAAGCGATTTTTACTCGATACATACATAAATGCAAATATTTTATTTTAATAAAATTATAATTTTATTTAAGGGGAAATAAAAGTCTTGAGTCCCGTGACTTTGAAAACCCGGAGACTTTAGAATCCATACTAACCCTAGTCCTGTCCCAATCTTTTTTCTATTCCTAATCTCTCTGAAAAAGAGAGGTTGAACAACTGGGTAATAAACAGTTTTCGTAGAAAAACTCGCGTTGAGATACTTCATAAGAACGTCATTTCCTCCACATTGAGAGCGAACATGGATTGAAAAAAATTCTATTTGCTGTAATATAACCTATTAAAATAAGTGCGTACGAATATGAAATTGTTTTTCATAATATAATGCAAATTAAAAAAATGTGAACGCAGTCGGAAAATTAATTGCGGATTATAGAAAATATCTGCAATAACCTGTAAAGAAATTTAAAAAGTTTTAATCAATTAGGAGAGCTTAAAGTCTGATTAATGATCGCGAAATCATCGATTTATATGTTCTCTCGGTTGCTTCAATGAGCTCACTATTAAAAAGTGATAATCGCATTCCTTTACCAATGCTGAAATGACGTTTAAATTCTGAGATGCTCAACATTTTTTTGTGTTCAAAACAGTTTTTTTTCTTTTCTGAATTCGTTTCATACGCAATATCACGTAATATGGTTAAAATGTTATGGGAAGTATAGTGCGATTTCAATACGAAAAATAGCTACATAGTTGAAATCTAATTTGCTATAAAATTCAAATAACAAAGAATTATAAAATTAACTGTCTCGGCTTCTCATCTTTATCATTTTTTTTTATTTTGGTTTATCTTCAGTATTGACAGATACTTATTTGAAGAGATAAATCATCTTAATATTTATAAAAATAAAAGTTTTAATTTAAGGGGTAAATACCGTGTTATTTTTGTACCTAATTTACAATAGAGTTCAACAAAGATATGGTTAATTCTCCTAATAACATTTTCCAATTGCTCTCTCAGTTAATATTAAGTATAAAATATTATATGAATACATAAAAAAATAATGTGTCTAGGGAACCTCTTTATTAAAATAATTATGTACCATCTTTTCTTAAATTCAATTGAAGAATATATTATCTATTTCAATTGTCTAAAAAATGGAAATGGACAAGGTGAATTTTGAAAATTGGCAACTCATGTACTGTCGGTTTGCTGCAACAAGTCACCAACTGAAAATTTTATCAAAACCAAGTTACATCAAACAAAGTACTTTTTTTCCTCAATTTGTATAAACTCAAAAAGTCACTTAAAGTGCTTAACATATTGTCACTTAAAGTGCTTAAACAATATATTGATTCACCTTCAGAATTATTATGAAGTATTTCATGCACATACCGGAATAAAAGACATAAAATATTCTTTTAAACCATGTCCGCTCCCAATGTGGAGCATATGGACTCCTAATGGAGTTTATCTCAACAGAAGTGTTTTCTACGAGAACTTTTTGTTACTCAGTTGCTTAACCTCTCTTTTTACAAAGAGAGTAGGCATAGAAGGATAGGGCTAGGACAGGATTAGTGGTAAGCTAATCGCTATCGATACGCCCCGTTCATAGGATAGGATGGGTGAGAGGGGGGAATTCAAGACATCACATATATCCATGCCTTTGAACTGAAATTCATAAATTGATTAAAAAATCAATTTATAAAACTGTCCGTACCGGGATTTGAACCCGGGCCCTCCGTAGCCGAAGCCAACACCGTTGACCACTCGACCACACAGGTGGCTTAAAATATTCTTACGAAATACATTTTACGACTTATATATTATTTACATACATAAACAATATTTTGGTGTCTATATTACAGATTCCATAAAACGACCTCAATTTATTTCAACTTACACTTTAGACAGTATCTAAAATAAGTTGAATTACTTAGTAAAATCAAAATAATTATGCTCTTTTCCAACTGTTTAAAATCACTGTGAAACAGCATGTTAATTAAGCCAAATAAAGCTTATTCGTCATGCATCTTTTATTTCAGACTTTTCAATTTCAAATTCAGTAAAATAAAACAACTTTTTTTACTAATCCTGTTTTTGTGTATGTAACTGATTACATAAAATCGTAATAGTAACGTTTCGACTCCATTGTAATTTATGGTACAAACTCTATTATCTGTGATACTTCTGTCCATTTTACTAGGGAAACTCTGACTGTCTATTAATTAATCCCTTAATAAAGTTAGCCAAGTACATAGTAAAATTGTACAACTTTTCTATTGGAGTTTTACTAAGTACAGTCACGACTTTATTTGGTATTTTGGTGGATTGCATATTTTTATTTTATGTAAAAAACACATTGTATTTATTTACTGAGCAAACTCTATGTTTTTACTTGACTCATTTCACTTCTGGGGGCTCATATCCATATGAAATGATTCGGCAGATATTGCAGTCCCTGCTTACAAGCAATACTTATTTTGTTTATTTATTCTCCGCTTTATATAATATGAGATAATGCACTTTTCTGCAAGCGAATGCATTCCATCGCTATTGTTGTCAGTCACAAAAGACATGTTGTCATGTGCGATTTTGTTACAATCGGAGTTCTGTTTCGTCATAGTGGTTTGACATGTCAATTCATTCGATTCAGTATCCATTGCGAACTAGTTTTGTTTACAATTGTACTGACAAGTTATTCTTTTACCATTCGTGAGTTAAACATTGATTTGTCCTACAACCCGAATGACCAACATAATGCACAGTGCATTTGTGAAACATCTGCGAAAATAACTTAGGTTAATGAAAAATTAAGTTGTTATTAAGTTGATATGATATTAACTTTGAAAACTTTTACCCTATTATAATGGAGTTTTTCCAAGAAAATGCCAAGTCAATCAATAAATTGAAAGAAGCCGATATGGCTACTCAGGCAATTAATCATAGTTGACAGTAAACAACCTAAAATTTTGTATTTCTTATAAAAAATATGTCGCTAGCTATGTTTATATAGCTATACTATATTGGAATGACCTATTTGTGTATAAAAAATATTTGAATCAATTCCAACAGCATCTGTATTGTAAGATAGTGTTGTGTTTTTGTAAGGATTGGACCAATACATTAAATTCCGTTTTAAGCAGGTAAATTTATTCAAACTAATATTAGGCTTTATACAAAAAATGGATTTATTGCATTCCAAAAGTCAACTCAAGCGTTGTTGAGACAACCTAGTTTTTGACCGAATTACCTTTGAATTCATATTATTAACTTTATTTTTATTTTATTACCGATCTACTATAACGCTAGTATTAATTACGAAAAGAATTTATACAGTGCTTGTTTAATTGGTCTTTAATTGATTTGTCAGGTTGTGTTAAGCGATCGGTTTTTCAATTCGGTTTCTGTGGTGTAATCTATTATGTCGAAAAACCGGTATCTGTAAATATTGCACTTCTCATTAAGCAAAAAAAAAATGGAAATATCCAATATATACTTGAATATCTTCTTGTTCCATATTGACTCACATAACTTCACAATAATACCTTCTAGCATGACATACTAGCATCCTTCAGTTCCGCCAAGTACATCCTGTGAATAGTACCTGACTGTCGTCTGGGACGCCGGAATCCGCGCGCTTGGAAAATGATTCGTGCAGGGTTGAGGCTCTCCAGCTATTTCCAACATCAGCTGACGTAACAAGACGTTTGCTTGGCCCGCTTCTTAAACTTTTAATTCTTTACTTTTCGGGTGTTCATTATCAATCTTTGGTGGAAAAGCATTATATTAAGAAAATACACAATATTCATTTGTAGTTTATTTCCACTTTATTTATAAAGGTCAGGACCGGTTTCGCTCATGGCGAGCATTTTCAGCTGATAAGAAATATAATTTAACAGTGCTATTTATACAAAAAACAAATTGAAATGAAAAGTTGTAAACAACGAATTTACAAATAACAGTAGAAGTGACGACAAAATTAAAATGTTTAACACCTCTAATATATAATTAAAAAAACATGTACGAAATAAAGTGGAAATAAAGTACTAAAGAATATTGTGTTTTTTTATTAATTTTAATTCTTCACTCCTTCCAATCACCTCAGCAGTTGCCTGCCAACACGTTAACAAGGATCTCGCTTAATCTTAAAGTTGTTCGGGGGAAATGGTGGATTGTTTTACCATTCGTTTAAAATTAAACAATGTTGCATAATACACTTATATTATATAACAAAAGGCAATATACTGTAAAATGATTAATATCAGTAACTGAACATGCAATAGTAGTGTACAGTTAAGCCGTCGTACATAATGTGTCAAAAATTATATATCTCCCCATAAAGTCGCATGAGGCCCTCCGAGCCCACTTTATGGCACCCCTGAACTATCTCACCCTTTATATTAGTAAATTGTTGATAAAGCACTCTTCGAATTCATACTATCTTAACACTTCCCATACTGTGCTAAAAATACTTCCGATATGTTGCTGGCCCTTTAGGAACTAAGTGAAAAACATGTTTTTTTTTAAATATGCGTCCTGAGTTTTTACCGTCCATCAAAGGCGGGGCGGTAAGTGTTAAAACATGATTTTTCACTCTTTTTTTAAGAGCCAGCCACATATCGAAAGTATTTTTTAGCACCGTAGGGGAAGTGTTAAAGAAAGTATCACATAATTCACAGGTTTAAGTTAAAAAAAAAACTTACTGGAAGATACAAACAAATGATATTAGCTGTATGTACATAATTTTAAAATACTTTCAATTATATATTCTTATTGACTACGTGAGTGGTTTTCACTTTAAGGGTGTTCACTGTCAATACTTGGTGGAAAGGCATTATATTAATAAAAATACAATATTTCTTCGTATTTTATCCCATTTTATTTGAAAGGTTGCACTGTTAAATTTTATTTCTTATCAGTTGACAATGCCCGCAATGAGCGAAACCGGTCCTGACCTTTAAAATAGAGTGGAATAAAGTACAAAGGAATATTTTGTTTTTATTAATAGTGAGTGGTTTTATTTACATGCGTTAAGAGTTAACGTTGACCACTCGACCACACAGGCGGCAATCGATTGAAAAATCAATTTTATAAAACTGTCCTTACCGGGATTTGAACCCGGGCCCTCCGTAGCCGAAGCCAACAACGTTGACCACTCGACCACACAGGCGGCGTTGTTGGCTTCGGCTACGGAGGGCCCGGGTTCGAATCCCGGTACGGACAGTTTTATAAAATTGATTTTTCAATCGATTTATGAATTTCTGTTCAAAGGCATGGATGTATGTGATGTCTTGAATTCCCCCCTCTCACCCATCCTATCCTATGAACGGGGCGTATCGAGAGCGATTAGCTTACCACTAATCCTGTCCTAGCCCTATCTTTCTATCCTTACTCTCTTTGTAAAAAGAGAGGTTGAGCAACTGAGTAACAAGCAGTTCTCGTAGAAACACTTCTGTTGAGATAAACTCCATTAGGAGTCCATATGCTCCACATTGGGGCGGACATGGTTTGAAAGAGTTAAAACATTTCATAGGAAGTACGTCGCTATTTTTTTCCCTAGAAGACCGCACAAAAAGAAATAAAAAATGTCTTACAGATGACAATATTTTAACATTTCATTGTTCACGCTACATTTAAGAAACAAATATACGTCTCTAAACAACGCGCTTATATGTGTGTTTATTTATTTCTTATTTAAAATTTATAACCTACACTATGGTCAACAAGAGTATTATTTGAATGTGAACACCGTTAGTTATCAATTGACATTTGTGAAGGTGTTCCGTTGGTTATTTCTGCATATTCGCATGTATTAAATGTTTTATTATTATTAACACTATCTGAGCCAAATCAATACAGTTATCAATTTTATCAATGTGCAGTACTAATTATTGAGATGCTAATAAAAAGCATACAATAGTTCAATGTAAAAGTAGTATCGCTTGCCTATCGAAATGAATAAAATTGTCCATCGCTATTCTCATTAAAAATAGTATATTTTCCAAACAATACGCGTGGGGGTTCAATGGATGCCAAATACACCGTGACCACTATTTTTATGACACATTTTTAAACAAATCCATCGACTAATTAAAATTATCAAAAAGATCAACTATTTATGTCTTACTATTTTAGTATTTGCTAAATATATTATTTTGATCGATGATCGTTTTATTCTTAATCATTCATTTCTGATTAGATTTTTATCAATTTGGTTTCTAACAAGTATTCAACGACAGCTAATTTTAGGTACATATTCATCTACTTTATTTTGTCCACTTGTAATACGTATTACTACAAATTTAAAATCTTAGTTGCTACTTTGTTTATCTCATTACGAGAAACCATCTTATTAGACTAGTTTAAGTGTATAATTTTACCATTAAGGGCTTCAGCTATTTTTGAATGATACATACCGAAAAGCCTTAATATTACTTACTTAATGTTTTTCTTTTTAATATTTCAAATAAAATAAAATACACCAAAACTCCACACATGCTTAACACATATAGGTCCGCAGATTTGCATACTAAAAAATGCGCGGGAGCCGGCCGAATTTTGGGGAAATGGAACTTTTTTTGCGCTCCCGTTTAAATTGCGATAACTATTAAACCGATTGATGTATATTTTTTTTTCTTTCAGAAAAGCGTTCGTATGGTTTTATACATATAAAAATATGATAAAATCAGTGTTTCTCAACCGAGGGTTTCATATAAAGAGTCTTAACAACTTAAAAATAAAGTTATTTAGTAAGAAATGGCTATAAAGAGTTGCAATAATATACACTAATTTAAAATAAAGTTACTGGTTACTAACCCCCTCCCCCCCCATCTCCTTCTTCTCAGCAACGACAACTCTTTTAGTTTTTTTGAGATATTGTAAAACCGAAAATAAACATCTGTTCTATATCGTAAGGTTTTATTCGCAACTCTCAGATATTTTTAAATAATTCTTGTTATATTTCAATTATTTAAATATTTTAAATCTTTGAAAATCGTTTGTTTTTGTTAGAATGGTGCAGGTATATGCTATTAATGAATGGTGGCCATTCATATGTGTAATAATTATGAAGCATTAGGGTCACATTTTTTTCACAGCAGAGCCATAAACTTTACAGAAAAAATAGCTCCTTGTCAACAGCGTCTCGAAAAGGGCATTAAGAATTACATAATTTATTGCTATTGGCAAGCCAAACATATATGTATTGAGTAAAAGCGGTGCTTTGTTCGAAGTAAAATAATGATTTTATTTCTTTGAATTTAGGGTTGACTTTCCAACAAGAATTAGTTGCAAAATGTCTACAAAAGAAAAAAGGATACAGATGTAAAATAAATCTGAGACAATGGATTTGTGTTATATAATTATTGTCATGACTAATTTCACTTTCGTAAAAATCCCATAGAACAAACACTTATTTTTTTGTAAAGAATTGTGAAGCGGCCAAAGAAGAAATAAATAAACTTATCCGAAAATTTAACCCATATTTATATACGTAAAGAAGCAAAAGATCTAACAAAAAAAGATCCATGAAAATAATATTACACCAAACGTTAAACGTTATACAAAAAATATTATTTACTAGGTGATACTGTGGAATTACTTCTATATTTACGATTAAAAAAAAAATATTTTTAACATATTTGTTTGAAATTATCAATTTCAATATCACTGGCAAATGACAAATGATGTTAAATGTGAAGAAAAAAAATCACCACACAAAGTACCTTTTTTTTGTGTAAACTTACACTCGGCAAAACGAACAGATATGTTCGCGCGGACTCCTGCGCACTGAAAGTGAGATGCACACATATGTTCGCCCGGACTCCTAAGTGTTAATATATGAAAATTGACTTGATGATATAAACGATAACTACTTACTCAACCACACAAAAATATATTTCTGAATAGAAAAAGAAGAAAAAATGTTTAAAATAAACGCACGTTCTTTGACAACACACTAAACATTAAATTATCGACTTGTTATATATTTTTCTTCGTTTCCAAAGTGATTTGAAAATATTTTTTAAAAAAAATGGATGATAACATAAATAATACAGATATTTCTGAAACACAGAAAATTAAGTAACTACGGAGTGTAGATTTATTTTACTTCGGAGTTGGTAAGAGTTTTTGTCGTGTGAATCCGATCCATAAGTGTGGTTTTCACTGTTACCCAACAAATACTGATTGTTGTTTTGACTATTAAAATACATAGAGACACTAACACAGAGCCAATTCTCGATCACGTCATGAAGCTGTCGAAAAAATTCTACTGTGACATGACGGACCACCCAAACGACACCATCAAAGCCCTACTCAACGACTACGTTGAGTACCCCCACACTGACATAGCGCGGCCAAGGAAAGTCCTCCTAAAACCGCCCTAGCTCCCCTCCGATCCCACCACTGACATGCCTGGTTGCCGCAATCACACGGCTAGTCAAAAAAACACATCGGATTACCCTACTCTAAATTGTTCCCTTTGCTCCCTTCCCTCCACTTTTTTCCTATATATGTTACCTTTTCTCTCCCCATTCCTTTTTTTTCAATCAAATGTACAAAAAAACAACAGACAAACCCAAAGCATTCTAAAAAAAGTAAATAGAATAAATTAAATGAAATGGGCCCACAACATCTAAATTAGAAAAAAAATATATTTAACCTTAGATGAAAGGGAGATTGGAGCTCGGCTCCACAGTTCCCCGTATAAAGATGAAATGACACTGATGATGACTATTAAAATGTGCTTTGGCAATGCAGCAAGTCCATACAACTTTTTTTAGTAGTAGTTTACTAGTCGCTATCTTTACGGCTCCGACTCTATATTAGTCATTAACATAAATCCTAAATTATCCGTAATCTGTTATATAACATTAACGATGACTACTTGGTTGAAGGACGGATAATACATTCGAAAAACAAACATACACGCTTGTGATGGGACGACATTTTTTGTACAGACTGTACATTTTTTTCTGAAGGCCGAGTTCGCAAGTTGTTCTTCTTGTCGTAGTCTCACTGACACACTGTCGAAAAAAATTAAGTGGGCACACCGCAACAAACCTGTCTTGAAATAATAATGTTTGCTTCTTCGTATTATTAACTATTTTTTTCCTCATTCACTTTTATCATAGCATGTGGGCAATTAGTTTCCAATCAATGTTCATTCAATTTTATAATAATTACATATCAATTTTGACATTTTGAATTGCGAATCTTTCATCATCAATCAACATTTAGTGCTATCGATGGCTGCTGTGATTAGAGTTGTCCATTGTGTTCTCCATGAGTAGTAAGTACTCCTTGGATATTTTCTATTTTATTTAAAATGCACTCACTAATGCTTAATTTAGTTGTGTTTCACCCAGAGACATTTTCCAAAGTCGCCAGAGGAGGTTTCTTTTACATGCAATTCAAACAAGATCATTTTTATTACTTCTTCACTGTTTTTCTAGAAGGTTTTTAAAACATTTTATTAAGAATTCTATTAAATTTATTAAAACAACTTGAGATTAATAGGCATAAACAAAACATCTTAAACGAACAAACGATTATTAATCCATCACCGTTGTTAAAACCCCTATTGTAATTAATAATAAATATTAGTATAATTTATCCTAATTTACTTTGAAAAATCCCACATTGCTTATTGTTGTTCGAAAAAATAAAGTTATAGTTAATAAATTTTATGTAATGTCATAAATATCATTTTAATTTTATCCTAATTAATGTTTTAAGAAATAAACCCAGATTGTTAATCGTTCTTTGAAAAACTAGAATCACATTTGATAAGTGTAATATTGTAATTATAATTAGGATGTTAGAGTGAATAACTTGATGCATTGTGTATCTCTTCAGAGCCAGTATATATAGCTGAGCAAAAGATTAGTTTAAACATAGTTCTGACGATGGCGCAAGCCGAAATAGCTATCAACGAATAAAATTATTAAAAACTGTAGAACTAAAATACTTTGTTATTTTTAATCTGTTAAGAATTCTTGCTTATAGCATAGATTCTCCTCAATATGAATTATGTGTACTCGGTATAAGGCTTTACTTTAATGTCATTAAGGTTTTTAGAGATTTTGTTTAGAAAAAAATATATGACATTACAGCTTACTCCAATGCGTCAAACATTTTTAAGTTGAAAGATCATACGAGATATACTCGATGAGAAATTTTGAAAGTCACATGAGATAAATACTCTAAAATAAGGAGAATTGACTTCACAAATACTCATGTCTTAGATCTCAAATTAAAATTGAAAAAATCCAATTTTGACATTGACCTTACCGGGAATCGAACCCAGACCCACCTGGTTGGTAAAGCAAGCTCTAACCAACTAGACCACAGCGGGCGACTTGTGACTGACGGTTTACGGTTTATAGACGGTTTTGACTATTTCCAGACACATCTTACACGTTTTCTTTTTTTACTTCGTGAACAGCTTGTTACTTAGATGCTTATCCTTTTTTTTCTAAGAAGAATAGGGATAGAGCAAGAGGTCTAAGAAAAAGCTAATGGTCAGCTAATCGCTCTCATTACGCAGCTTCTTCATGGTTTTAAGTCACCCGCTGTGGGCTTGCCTCCAAATGGAGGCAAGACCAACAGATTTTTTTGTTACTCAGTCGCTCCACCTCTCTTTCCCAAAGATTGTAGTAAGGATAGAAGGATAAGGCTTGGACAGGACTAGTAGTTAACTAATCGCTCAGTTAAATATAACGAATTTATTATATTAACAATACTTCTTAACATGCGATTAGAACTTTTCAGTTGCAGTGAGATAACAGTGTTTACCTAGTAACCGATTTTTAATTATAGTATTAAAACACCCCTTTTCAAAGCTACTAATAGAGATCTATAATAAATTCATCACGTCATGAAATAACAAAAGATTTTTTTTTAATTGCCACTTTACATTTTTGAATTTTTAGCGTAATGTCGAGATGGTAAGATTTCAAACAAGCGTAGAATCAAAAGAAAATCTCTCGTATCAACTCATCTCAATTAGTTATTTACTATAAGAAATTACATAGAATTTTGTTACATGTTTCTCCAGATTGTACGGTAAATGATTGTTTTTCACTATTATGAAGCGCTTTCACCTCTTTTGTCTGATTGTATCTTGTTACATAAACTGACACGTTAATGGTTTATGGTTTTATCGCCGTAATATGGGTAGCATTAAAGTTTATTTTAAGTAAAATCGTAGCATCGGTTTGAAACGTTGGTATTGCTTAAATTGGTCATTTCTACACAAAGTAGTTATAATAAAAAAATAAAAATTGTGATGAATTCGAATGAATTCGATTGAGGCAATATACACTCAACTACTTTTTACACGGTTGATACGTTTCGCTTAAAATCATGCTTAAAAAAACGTGAAAAATCAGCTGGCTGGAATCGGACTGCTAAAAACTGGACACGTGCTAAAAAAAATAATACCTTCGAATCCTTTTGAAAAAAATATGTATTTAAATTGCTAGGGTCAAAAGTGGCTCTACTGCAGTGTCTGCCAAACTGTGTGCCGCAAGAAGACTCAGGTGTGCCGCGGTGAAAGAAGCCTTAAAAATGACAATTTTAAATAATGCCTTTTCAAAAACAAATATTTATCATGTAGGATTTCGGAAGCAAAACGGTGGCAAATCGAGGTTTTCAAATTCCTCGGTGAGGTAAAAAAAAGGAGTTTCGGAGATAATCTGCGACATCTTGGTGTGCCTCGGTACTAGCTCCATTCATCAGTGTGCCGTAAAGTAAAAAAAGTTTGGCCGACACTGCTCTACTGCATACTACTTAGCCTAAAAACATAATTAAAGTTGTGTTAGGTTGTGTCTCTAAATTAGAAAAAATCGTCGCGGTATGGAAAAGTGTCTAAAAAAGGTAATAATGAAAATCCGACTAAAAATCTTCAAAACATTATTAATACACAATGTATTTTATTTCAGAAAACTAGTAATACTATTCATTGCTACTTGATAACATACGCGCACGTTTATGAGGGATTGGACGTTATTTTTTCATCGCGAGAAATGTCTAACACGTTTACGACAAAACTTTGTCAAAAAACGTTTTTGTGTCTTTTTTTAAATTTATTGTGTGAGTTACCTTGATAGGGATCAATTTTTAATTTATTCTCGTAAACATTGCGACAGTGGTGATCTGACAATACGTTAACAAGGAGCTTGCTTAACCTCAAAGCAATTCTCAGTGTTCTGGGGAAGAAGTGAATTTTTTATCACTCCTATGCAATACTTAAATAAGTAATCGGTTATTATTTAATACACTTATAATATGTAACAGTATGCAATTTACCGTAAACTTATCAATCTAAATGGCTAAAAAATTACTACTGTGTATACTGAAGCTGTCGTAGATAATATATAAGTCAGAAATTGCAGTTATATACTAACTTGATCTGAGAATATTGTTTTCTCTTAAATAAACAAGAGGCTCGCCGGCCTTAGTAAAATATAACAAGGGACTCGCGTGAGCCCCTCCGAGCCCCCTCCAGCCCACCCCTGCATTGTGATGTTCTGTCTTATAATGCTTATTAAAGAAGCAAAACACGTGTCAAAAATTTTAACACAGGTGTAGTAACAATTCAATGTTATCAAGAGTGATTTTATAATAATAAAAAAAATTAAATAATTTGAAAATTGTATTTATTGATTGATCACTTCCTAATTAATATCGGATGCTGCTTCTCCTATGCATAGCGTGAGTAATGATTTTTTAAAGAAATTTCATAGAAAGGCCCTATTGTAACTTTGTCCTAGAAATTCGATGGAATAATGTCTCAGCATTGGACGGAGCTTTGCGTGTGGCACAATTAGCAACGTCTGATGGTTTTTTAACCTCTTCTCATTATTTTGTGTGAATTCGGCCGACAGAAAAATAGCCGAATGTGAAAATGCCATTGGGTAACGAGTCTCCTCTCCTCATTAGCTGCACGCACTCGTGCGTTGAGGTAGGACAGGAGTCGGCAACCCCTTAAATCTACTGGAGGCTTGCAATAAAATCACTAACACCATCACATTGGACTTGCCAGTTTCTAACCGGCCATGGCAAGTTCAATGCAAAACTATTCGCGCTGGGAAAGTTGGTTTTAAGGCCGGACTGCTCTTGTGGGTATGCCGAGCAGGACGTTAATCGTTTTGTGGGACTGCCCTGAGATGGAGTCCGAACGAGCAGAATTGTTTGCTGTGGTCCGTCCTCACACGGGCCCAATAGGCCACGCTGACTTGATTGCAACCAAAGCTAACTTCACGGCATTTGAAAAGTTTGCCAATTTATATGGGGATCGTCACAACCTTGACTCCTCTCTAGAGTCATTAAGCTCGTCTACATCGACGAGCTCTCAGTATACGGACTATACACAAGATACTTAATATCAACTTGATTTAAGTGGCTGAGCTAGTCACACTTTTATTATTATTATTTTAAGCACATTAGTGCATGGTTCAAAATCAGTCCCGTGCAGTTCTGCTCGGGCCATGAATGTGAGGGGTAAACTCCTTTTTTTCTGCCGATAGGGTTGTGGAAGGCGGCCATTAAACGTTGGCTGCATATACACAACAGGTGGTGGTGGGAAACCAACTTAAACTCCTTAAATCGAAAGAGCCATGTATTTATTTATTAATTGAAGAAGATTTAATTTAAGATTTCGACTGAAGGCGGAATGAGCTTTCGTTGGTGGAATTTCAATATTCAATTTTAATTTTTCAAATGGTGTACATTCACACAAGTTTTATCACTAACGACCCGTTGGTTTCGCCTTCAGGAATCTTCAGGCGTTCAAGTGCACGGATGAACTTGAAGTAATTTTGTCAAGTCAATTTCAATTCAGTTCATGTCCATCCGTGCACTTGAACGCCTGAAGATGCCGAAAGACGAATCCCTGGTCGTTAATGACAAAGCTTGTGTGAATGTACACAATTTGAATGATTAAAATTTGAAGAAGTTTTACTGAAAAAAACGAATATAAATATTGAAAAGTTTTCTATTTTTTATTGTTCAAATTATTAATGTAGATATGGAACTTGATATAACTGACCGATGCTAGTGGAGGGGCGTCTGGTTAAGCCGAATGTCTTTTTAATAAGAAAATAATACGGTAAAATACAAGAACTGTGAAGTTTCTATGAATAGATTTAAAATATCTTGCAATGATAAGCTAGATATAAAAAAAATCACAATAAAAATTTCAGCTATCAAATACAATACACTTTGTGCAACACACGGTTGACAATTAAATAAATACTAAATCATTTGTTTCTTGTTAGTGTGCTATACAAATGAAGGCTTATAGAAGCATCAAAAAGGAATAATTAGGCTCGCGATAACGTCATCATATTATATATAATATAATATAACTCGTCTAGACGGCGAACGAAACCCAAATGACCTACAAATTAATATGCACATAGTTATGGAAAGAAATGAAAACTGTGAATATTTTTTAAGATATATAATAAAGAAAGAGCCACATGTGGTTCTTGACCCACATGTTGCCGATCCCTGAGCTAGGAGATTCATTTTTGATGACTACGTTTGAAATGGAGAGAAAAAATAACAATTATACGAAGGTAGGATTATACAAACAACGCAATTATAATAATGCATGGTGTTTTAGCTCAAGGCGAAGAATGTTTGTTTACGAGAATTATGAAAGATTTTATGACTCATAAACCAATTACACCTATATAAGGCACTCGTTAACAGATCACATGGCTCAGAAATTGAACACGGCTTCGAAATACCACGATGTAAAACGTATAAAAGCCTTCCACTGCCACTGCCTCCATATAACACTAATCAACCTCCTAATAAAGTCATACTTTATCGGCTGAACAAATGATCAGTGACAGTGGCAGTAAACAAACAATAGATTGTTTCGTTTTAATACTTGATATAAAATTAAATTTGATAACTTTATTGCTCCACGTGCTTCAGCTCTTTGTGAATCATCATCAGATTTAACATGGCAAGAATTTATTTACACACCCGTTACACACATTATTAAATTCTACCATCCTGAATTTTTCTATACATGATGAATTCGATCGATTGCGAAAACCGTGGCCGAAGTATACAAACTGTCCAGTATTGATGGTCGCTGTTCGATATCTTAACTTATTGGATTTTCTGTTTACCCCCTTAATTGTAAAGCGACCTCTTGAAAGCCTCCTGATTTATTACTTGACCAGCAGGACTTTGTCTCCATAGATAACACCGGTTTTTTACGTACATATGCCAGATAAAGCAAACTTATTTATAAATTAATTAAAGGACTATATAATAGTAACCCTCATTGTCTTTTCTAGACTAGAGAAAATCAATTAATTACAGTCATTAAGAAAGTTTTTTGCACCGGCAATCAAATAGTATGAGACATAATATAAACGGGAAATTAATTGTCGATCATTAGATGCACGCACGTTTTATGAGGTAGTGTTAGGGCTTGCGTTACCGGTTAATTGACAAAATTTACCGGTAAAACAAACCTATAATTACAGAAAAATATTTAATCATGAATTTAGTACAGATACAGACAGGTATATTAAAAGAAAATGTTGTTGCAAATATGCATTTGGAATGTAAAGCTATGTTTTTCAACTCTTGAAACATTTAAACAACCATTGCATTCTCCATTGCATTCAAAGTCATCTGCCATCCATCACCGAAACAAGCATACTCTGCAGCTATGATATACGTATATTAAATTATAAGTAGATGTGCTGGAGGGGGCTTGGAGGAGCTTTTTACTAAGGCCGGCGAGCCCCTTGTTAACTTATAAGAAAACAATATTCTCAGATCAAATTAGTATATAACTGCAATTTCTAATTTATATATTATCTACGACAGCTTCGGTATGCACAATAGTACATTTTTAGCTATTTACATTGATAAGTTGACGGTAAATTGCATATTTTTACCTATTATAAGTGTATTAAATAACAATCGATTGATTTATTAATTGATTTGGAATTTACTTGATAGAATTCCATTATAACAGAGTAAAAATATCAAAGTATTTTAGTTCTACAGTTTTTAATATTTTTTATGCGTTGATAGCTATTTCGGCTTTCGCCATCGTGCATGCATAGGAGTGATAAGAAAATTCACTCCTTTCCCTAGAACACTGAGAATTGGTTCGAGATAAAGCGAGCCCCTTGTTAACGTATTGGTAGCCCCCCGCTGAGTGTATCCTTCAAATAGAGTGATCTCAAAGTATTGAATCAGAACAATCGTTTTCATCTGCGGGATAAGCATTTATAAAATTCAGTACATGTCTTGATGATTTAAGGTTTATTTTCGTTTATGAAAGTATATTAAATTTTTATTCCGAAATAAGATTTAAGTATGTAATTAATATATTAAATACATTAATAAGTCAATGGATAAATTTTCACTAAATTAACCAAGCTGGTCGTGGCGTATGCCAATAATATATGGAAATAAGTGTATATTTAATCAGTTATTTACATATCTAAATAAAAATATAAACAAGGTATGTATGTAACTATGATGTTATTGATCTCAGAAATATTTTAAGCTATTTCAGTTTCAAGCATACCTAATAGTCTACCATTTTTCTTTTACTGGTAATGGTACAAATTACTCAACGTTTACCGGTAATTGAAATTCGGCATTAAATTGGAAGCCCTAGGTATTCTTACTCTAGAAATCAATTAGTTTTTAATCTGATGTTTCTTCTATAGGTATGGCAGTCGTACAAATATTTGATTGAATATATTAAGCGAAACGCGCTTACAGAAAAGATTACATTATAATAAAATAAATCATGACCGGTTTCGCTCTACATGAGCATTATCAACTGTTGAAAATATAAATTTATAGAAAAAAGAAAATGAAATAGATTTCAGGAGAAATGTAACATATTTTTTTATTTGTTTAAATCAATGTTTATTTCATTGTTTCTTATTTGGATGCGTCATTATAAAATTGAATTGTTTGAATTTTGTACTTTTCCATGAGTTTTGTCGCTAACGACCCGGGCTTCGCCTTCGGCATCTTCAGGCATTCCAAGTACACGGATGTACTCAAACTGACGCGTAGTAAACAGTTTGTATCGTCTATAAGCAAAAATATAAGTAGATCACTAAGTTAAAAGGTTATTAAAATGTAAATTAGCGAAAATTGAATGTATACAATTTTCAATGGATTAAGTGGGTTTGTTATACAAACTGTTTACTACGCGTCAGTTCAAGTACATCCGTGCACTTGGAATGCCTGAAGATGCCGAAAGGCGAAACCCGGGTCGTTTGCGACAAAACTCATGGAAAAGTACAAAATTCAAACAATTCAAATTTGATATTGAAATTCCATCAAGCACCCTCAGTCGAAATACTTAATATTGAATTAGTTGCTGGAATTGAAATTTACTCATAAAAGTATTAAAGTTTCACTATATCTCCGCGACCCTGACAAAGTCAAACCACCGTACCCCTAGGGTCTAGTATTTGCCGCAGGCATTTGTTTTCATCGCACAGTAAATGGTTAATCTGTACATTCTTAAGTACTATGAATCGCTACCGTTAAGCAGCACTGTCGAAATGCATGCGTTGAACAAGTGACGAAGTTGGTTCTGATCGAGTTCTACCGTGAGTGTCAAAAGAGCAGATTAAGGAGATCCAAAATATTAAAAAAAAAATTCCGATGGATCTGGCTTTGACATGTGCTGCGAATATCATAAAGGTGCCCGAGTCCTGAGTCCTGCATGTCTCTTTTACCAACCAGGTGGATTCCACTACCGCTATTTGCAACTGATGAGCATTTCACTTTTAGGGTGTTCACTGTCAATACTTGGTGGAAAGGCATTATATTAATAAAACACAATAATCCTTTGTACTTTATTCCACTTTATTTAATATGTCAGGACCGGTTTCGCTCATTGCGAGCATTGTCAACTGATAAGAAATATAATTTAACAATGCTATTTATACAAAATTGAAAAGTTATACACAACAATTGGCATTGAAAAGAAATTGCCAATTACATTAAAATGATTCTAAAATAACACAAAATTAAAATGTTCAACACATCTAACATATAATTAAAAAGTCATCCCAGATTAATAAATTCAGAATGCGATTGAAAGTAATTACAAACATAATTAAAATTTGGGAAATTTTTGACAAAGTGATAAAATGCTACATTAATAAAGTGAATACATTTACAGGAAGTAACTAGACAGTGGGATGACATGGGAGGAAGCAAAGATACTTTTAAATGAGGGATACTATTGGATAAAGCTGATATCATTAGAGAAATTATTTATAAAAAAATAATAAAGTTTATAGCTACAATTATGCTTTTCTGAAATTATTTTTTACGACTCAAGTACCTAACTGGTTAATTCTTTTACGTTTTAGATTTGGTGTATTTAGTATATCGAGCACGATTTGCAATCTTACAAGGCATTTGAATTCATTCAATGAAATTGTTCTTAAAATTCTTTCTTCATATCATCATTATGTGAACACACATTTGTTAGCAGTTTTAAGAGATTCCAAGCGTGGTATGGCACAAGACCTTGCAACACTTTTCTTGATCGTCGTGGTACAACTAGCGATCTCGAAGCAGTTATTATTAAGCTGTTTTCATTCATATGGGCTGTACACTGACAATAACCGCAATATAACTTGTGCAATTGTCATAATGTAAAGTAAGCGATTCACGGAATCCATTGTGGAGCAATTGGCGCGTCAGCTTATATTGTTTTAATATGCAAAGACAAGGAAATCTTTCGTGTGTACAATTCAAATTAATAATTTGTAACATATGATACAATGACATATCTCTTAGTGCAGCGTTTCATTCAGATGCTAATTGCTGCATTATAATCTAATGTTTAAAAAAACAAGAGACAAACTCAAAGCTTTCTAAGAAAAGTAAATAGAATTAAATTAAATGAAATGGGCCCACAACATCAATAATCATAAATTAAAAAAAATATATATAAATAACCTTAGATGAAAGGTAGATCGGAGCTCGCCACCACAGTTCCCCGTATAAAGATGTAAAGACACTGATGATCTAATGCAGGCGTGGGGAACCTGCGGCCTTTTGGCTACTCTGGTGCGGCC
Organism: Himalopsyche tibetana; assembly: GCA_030503985.1. NCBI lineage: Eukaryota > Metazoa > Arthropoda > Insecta > Trichoptera > Rhyacophilidae > Himalopsyche > Himalopsyche tibetana. Next base: position 2,068,771 of record JAPJYX010000009.1, on the reverse strand, counting down.
TTCTGGCCAATTCTGTAATTCTGTAAATGTATGTAAATTCGTAAATTCTTGTTTCCGACAAAGATTCCACAGTCAATGTTTTCTGCGGCCTTATGTTAAATCAGAAAAATGATTGCGACCTTTAGAGAAGAAAAGGTTCCCCACCTCTGATATAATGTAAAATAATATCGTACTTGTTACTCTTTGAAAGCGATCGATGTATGTACATATTCTGAAAGCCTTTTCATATTTAACTCTATATTGCCAAATAACGACAGTGCATTCTGGAACTAGGGTATCGATATATATATATATATATATATATATAATCAATGACCTCCGTATCTCAACAGAAGTATTTTTTACGAGAACGGTTTGTTATCCAGTCGTTTAACGTCCTTTTTAGAGAGAGTGGTAGGGATAGAAGGAAAGGGCTAGGTCAGAAGTCAGGACCCAGGACTAGTGAACAGAAATAAAAAAATCGGATTTAAAAATGCTGATGGTACTGGGACTTAGCCAATAATTTTGACCGCTGTGCCACGGAACTATATAAGACTATAAAATGCTGTCAATAATTGGTGAGGAAAATTCTATATATTGTGGCTCACTGTATTTCGTGTGCGTATTAAAGTCAGTGTAGGATATCTTCGCAAAAACTTGTAAAGCTGAAACCCCTCATTAATGCATGAAAGTGCGGTGCAGTAATGATACACTCAAATCGCTAATGACTCAATACTTTTGCCAGTTAAAGTAATATCGTTTGATTAACGGTTATTACACATAAGAAACATTTAAGAAACATCTGCAATATATGATGGGATAACTTCTGGAAACTTTCTCGCTTTATTTTTTAACATACTTTTAGTTTACAATATTCACTGGCTTACAGTTTTGTGATTCAAAGACGGGGGCAGCCATCTATAGTATGTACATTTTATAGGAAGTAAAATACAGTCAAAAATAATATTTTAATCTAAAAATACTCTATTTATTATACAAATCTTGGTCTAACTTACATTAAACATATATATATATATATATATATATATATAAGGGCCGCATAAAAGAAAATTATGATGTTTTTGGACCGCAAATAAAATTAATTTTAAGGTAATCTCAATTCACTCTTTACTCAAGGGATACGTTCCACGTAAAACAGCCGTGCAAAAAGAGATACATAAAAGATAGGTACCATTACATTTGGCCGTGTTATTTCTAAGCCGTGCAAAAAGGGATTCGTTGTAAAATATGATATTATTGTAAAATATTTAGGAACACTTGTTGAATTTATATTTTTAAAGTTAATGCGATATTTGTATTGTAATTTTTTAACTAATTCTTTAAAGTATTAAGCTGCGATATCGAGTCAAAATATTCGCCAGTAAGTCTATTTTTTTTAACTAATTTATTTTTCTTCATACATGAAAAAGTTTCTTAATATTTTTTAATGCAATGTATTTAAATAGTATGATATAGCATTCGAGGGCCACAAAAAAACAAGCGGGTGTGGGTTGCGCATCTTTGGTATTGATATTTTTTTAATCCTTGCCTGCTCCAATGTAGAGCATAGTGACTTTCAGTGAAGTTTATCTCAACAAAAATACTTAAAAAATAACTGCTAATTATTACTCAGTTCTTTTTTTTGTAGTAGTTAAAAAAGACTGCGTGCTAGAACATAACGTTTGGTTGGCTTATCGCTCTCGTTGAGCCCCGTCTTAGGATATAAGAGATTTTATACATCACTTACTTACTTTTATACATGCCGTAAAATCTATAAATAGTTTGAAAAATCAAATTAAAAAACTATTCTTACTAGCAGTAGCGGCCGGTCAATGTGGCATTCGATCAATGCACCCTTTATATATGCAGGGGCGGTTATATTTCATGAAATAATATTCAAACAACATTTATACCGAATCGTTCAAACTATGTACATTCTCACAGATTTTGTCACTAACGACCCGGGTTTTGCCTTTCGGCATCTTCAGGCATTCAAGTGCACGGAAGAACTTGAACTGACGCTTAGCAAATGAAAGTTTCGTGTTTATATAAGATATATCTTGCCTGAAGATGCCGAAAGGCGAAACCCGGGTCGTTAGTGACAAAATCTGTGAGAATGTACATAGTTTGAACGATTCAAATTTAATATTGAAATTCCACCAAGCACCTTCAGTCAAAATCTTAAAACATTTATACCATTCACTCATTTTAAATTCTTCATGTTTTTATTGTCTGTAATAAATATTTTATAAAATGAGAAAATGTTATAAATGTTATTTTTGAATATTATTTCATGAAATATAGTCGCCCCTGCATATACTATGGGTGCATTGATCAAATGGCACATTGACCGGCCGCTACTGCTTACTAGGCTTAGAAACTGTTAGCTCCGGAACCGCAGACAACAACGTCGATTACTCGACCACGAACCCTGCAATATTTATCATACCTTGTGTATGTACTTAATTGTTTTTTTTATAATTGATTCAGTTTCATAAAACTTACCAGTGCAAAATGCAATCAAATTCATAAGAAGTTCCCAATAAATTGTCTTTCTTGTTATGTTTCCTCTATGTTTGACATAAAAGTATTTCGCAATTTAAACTTGAGTGTAGTTTCCTGGTAACGTCTTGACTAATTGTTACACAGTCGATGAGTCGATTAAAAGCGCGAATTTCGTTACTGTGTTTTTCGACTCTTAAGATAGAGTCAAAAATTATATTTCATTTCAAAACATAGACAACAACCCAAAAACATACAATCAATATACATAATATAATAGAATGAGACATACTTCTTACGATTTTACTACACATACTAAAATTATTGTGATACATACATATACCAATACCATGATACAAATCAATAAAACAAAATGAAAATCAGTTCCTATTACGACGTCTTAATTTATTTCGGTTAGATGTCAAGTTGTCAACATTTATTGGCTCGATAGCTAACCAATAAAGCAAAGTTCTCTTAATAAATAATTGCAAACTTGTCACAAAGAGATCTGCGTCAGAAATTTTGATATCATGCATAGCAGGTGTAATCAAACTTTTAATGCCTTAAAATTGATACAGTAATATTTTAACACACAATATTTATTTTACTCTCTGATTTTTGTTTCCTTAGCTCTCGCGGCTCAGAGACTAGAAAAATACTTCTCTGCCGATGGGGATCTTTTGTGACCCCAGTGGTTTCCTCATTATTGGCCTTATTCTTACGAATTTCAAAAAAAAAATAGTCTAAAGGCTTTAAAATATCTCTCTGCATCATTCATTATACATTTTTTTAATAAAAATCCGTGGTTTTTTTAATAAATAATCATTCTTTAAGTTGCGCGTAAAAAAGACGTCATCCCAGCCCACATATGAATTTACATCTGACCAGTGTAGCGCAGCTATCTGACGAACGATCGTTATCGTGGGCGCTTATTGCCTAATAGCGTTATCGCGTTATCGCGTATTTATATAAACTACAAAAGGTCAAAAAAACTATGATATAAGAATACCTTAATTATAAACATTGTATCACCCATATTAAAATAGATATTTAAGAAAATGTTGGTATTGGGGTCGCATTTCTTGAGCTTAGAACCGGAAAAGTTAGTATCTTCAATTTTAATGCATCGAAAAATCTAACCACATTTTGATATTGATAATACATAATTGATTACTATGTATCAACTAGATCAGCGATTTCCAACCTGGGAGGCGTGGTCTATTCTAAAGAGAGGCGCGAACAGTCCAAAATATTTATTTAGCCTTTAAAACGTTTCTTTATTACTATATGAGACAAAGGATGGAGAGGTGTGAAGATATAATTTTCTTTAAAGGGAGTCGCAGTAACTTAAAGGTTGGAAACCACTGAACTAGATAATTAAAGTTTGATTGTACTAGTGGGGTACTATCCATACGACGTACATGGTGGAAATGACGGATGCTGGCATCTCATGCGAGGAAGTAAACTAATTATCGGGAAAACACAGAGGTCATATGCTTCACATAGGGAACGAATTTGGTCAAAAAAGATGAAAAAGGTGAAGTGTACTAATGACCGTACAAGAAGTTGGTTCTGTGAAAATTTCATCTAGCTGCTTGATTTTCAACGAATTCAATAAATCTCAAAGAAAAAAATGTTTACGATATAAAATTCCACCCAGAAACAATAAAAGCTGAACAGCTTAGAGTTTTTGGAAAGCAATTAAAGCATTGACATTAATTGATTGTAGTTAACAACATTTTAAATACGGCAGGTGGCTCAATACTGTCCAATTAATTTCCTATGGGATTTACCCTTTCAAACCACACCTTCCCTAATTTGTAATACGACCTATCATTGTTAATATCTACCTCCCAATCGGCGTTCAGTAGAAAATAACCTTCAATTTTGTAATTTATAAGTTGAGAATTTAAAATCAGTTTTTATTTTATTGATATTTGGTATTTCTTACCCTTGCCTGAGATAGATGATAGCAAATGTTGATGGATTGATGCTAAAAGTTGAAAATAGCACAGTTGACACAGTAGAAATGTCATCCAAAATGACGTGTGCAAATTTTACTTCGCTACCCTAGTGACGAGTTTTTGTGACAGACAAACGCACACTTGTATTTTCTATTAAATTATTTAAGTTTTTATGTTAAATTACCCTTTCGATAGTTTGTCTGAAGATGGTTCATAAAGAAGCGGAAGACATGTCACAATTTGTAACACAATAAGTGGAATAACCAAGTTATCAAATATAATAATAAATTCAATAAAATCAAGTTATCAAAAATAATACTGACTGGCAACGACCGCTCTTATGAAATAACTTATATATATATTTTAATTTATAAGGCATAAAAAAGTTTATCCGTGCACTGTCCATTAGTGACAAAACAAGTGGGAATGTACAAATTTAAGTTATGTTATAGTTTAAATTATATCAGATTATGTTATAGTTTAAATTATTTAAGATATTATCAGAGTTGTTTAAAATTTAGATGTCTACTATGGCTGGTTTTACGACCGCTGTTTTAGAACGTGGAAAAATCAACTAGCCTTGTGATGTATTCGCCAGGCTAATAGGAAAGCAGTTGCCGCCGTAGAAATGCGAAAAGTCCCATTCGTTAATCTCAATCTCGTTCGGTGCCGATCTCTAGGGATGTGTACTTCAATTTCGAACGCGTGAGTGACATCTTTCCTTCTATAAGTTGAATGTTTGACAATTTAGATTTCAGCCTATTTGCTTTTAAATGTTTTAACTGTGTTATAATAATACTAAATATAATCACTTTTAAGGTGTTCACTGTCAATACTTGGTGGAATGGCATTATAATAAAAATAATAAAACATTTTTAGTACTTTTTCCACATAAAATAATGATAATTCATACCTAATTGGTTTTTGTTGTAATAGTTTTCATTGCTAAGTGGTCTTCAACTTTTTATTTATAGTTTATTTTCCTTGTATTTTGCTTCAATTCTTTTGCTAGGTTGTAATACCAATTGTTTGTCATACCTTGTTTTTATCACTTAACTTTTGTATAAATATCACTGTTTTATTGTTTTTCTTATCAGTTGACAATGCTCATCATGAGCGAAACCGGTCCTGATCTAATAAATTTTATGTGGAAAAAGTACTAAAAATGTTTTATTATTTTTATTACTAAATATACTGACAACTCACTCACAAAAACTCACAACTCACTCACAAACAAACTCACTCATAAAGGTGTTCATTGTCAATTCTTGGTAAGAAGCCATTATACAAAAACACTTTTTTAAAAAAATGTACACTATTTATTAAATTTCAGGACCGGTTTCACTTTTCGCGATCATTTTTAACTGGTGAAACTATAACTTCTTTGTCTTTGCGTAATTTAAATTTGAATCATTTATTTTGCTGTAACATTAATTATTACGCTTGCCAATTTTGATCTTGATTATATAAGAGTTATTTTTGAACATATAAGTACCTTTATTGATTAATTGATTTTTAATCTGAATTTATTTTGATTGCAAATTAAAAAGACTTATTTCTAAGAGGTATTATTATTATTTTTTGGTTGTAAATAATTTCTTTTACAAATTGCTTACTTCACCTTGTTACGTCTGACTTAATTTTGTATAAATAACCGTGTCTTCATCAGTTGATAATGTTCTCTACGAGCGAAGCCGGTCCTGATATATATTAAATATTGTAGAGTTCGTACAAAAAGTGATTTATTTCTTCTTCTTTATTTCATAAATAACTAATTTTTCAATCGATCTGTCAATTATCAACCAAAACAAATGGATGGCCATCGTGAAAATTTTTGGAACACATTTTTATGACGTCCGTCAAGCGACGTCAACAAAAAATCAAAAACACTGAGTTTTGATCCAGTATTATTTATTTATCGAGAGCAAGAAAAAGAGATGGATAGTGGACGGATAAAATCACGAGTGACTAAAGACGTCTTGGATAATTGTTGTTAAGTTGAACGATAACTTAAATGAACCGTAACGACAGCCAAATTATTTATAGTTATTTACATCACATATGTATGTAAAAAATAAGTTGCAGTTCACCTTTCATGTCCCTTACTCTGTACGTGCCATAGCTACATAGTACATATACCTGTCTCCATTTCGTGTAGGTTCCATGGTCTACTTTATAGACAAGGTAGAGCTGCCTCACATACGGTTAACTACGCAACTTGAAATTTATTTCTAAGAACTTCCTACCTTAATACCCACATTGTTCGACTAATAGCGTGTGTATAACCATCTATTGCTACTACTTGGGTTAGTTTCCCCTTTAGGGACAGTGGTGATACGGGAATCAAATATCATTTGCTGTTACGAACAAAACATGTTTGTTTTCGATGGATTCAGTTGTAACTCTGTGGAAATCGATTTTATATATAAAATTAAATTTAATAACTTTGTTATTCCACTTGTCGTGCTACAGTTTGTAACACATGTTTCGCCTCTTTGAAAAGTTTCATCAGTCTATCGCAACGCTTAAGAATAAACTAAAAATTGATTAAAATATTATGCTATAAATTACAACATAAAAGTCGGTGTTTGTTCTTTTTTACTGGACGCAGGGAGAGATTTTATATTGTAAATCAAAATTGACTCACTGTTATTCCACTGATTTAAGTACTATGTGTGGTGGGTCTTTCACTATATAGAAGTATTGTCAAGCTTAGAAGTGGGATGTTTCATATTACTTGCTCAATGTCATCCTTTTGCAAATCTTCTGGCAGAAGTTGGTCGGTGACTGAGTAATCAATATATTAAAAAAATCCACTTTAAAAATAAAGCCACTAGCACTAGTATCGAAATTTTAAGTTGCATATATAATTATAATAACAGCAAAAAGATGCATCAATGCCGATCTGACACAAACATCAGCTTAAAATTAATAGACGTGGTAAATTTCGTGCCTATGAAAACAAATGTTTTGTTTTGGCAAACAGGTGTAATCAATGTAATCACTGATTTATTCCAAATAACAAATAAAAAATAAAATTTAAACAAATAATTTATATCAAAAAATCTCTGAATACTTAACTCATCTTTGTCAGTGTTGTTATTTACCAACACCTGCCAGAAAGGTGAGAAAATAAAATTGAACTTGAGTCAGTCGTTTTGCTTAAAGTTTCGTTACAATTGATTACTACTGAAGCTTTTACTCCTTTCAAAGGATTGAACGCTGGGAATTTAAAATAAATATCGATTATGCAATGGAGTGTTTCTTTGTCATTATTTTAACTGCTTAAGAATTATTTTTAACTTAATTTCGATTGCTCTGTGTATTCTAAAAAAGTTTTACTGCCATAATATATTCTAACATTAATGCTTTTTAATATCTGTCCAATGCACTCAACTAGATATTACTGATGCTGGGTAAAAAAATACAAATGTTTGTTTTTTTATTTAAAAAAAAAAATCAGATATAAATTCAGAATGTTTTCATGTATAACATTGAAAAGACCCCCTTAATATGACAATGGTACCGTTTGTCTGCTATCATTTTTACATACAACTAGCGATAGCTGTCACTGTTATTTTGTTATTTAAGGGGGTGTCATTTACTTTACAAATTTTATGTGCTGGAATTGTATCCAATTTCTACTAAGTCTGTGGTGTTGAAATTCAAAATAATGATAATTTCACGAATATGATCTGGAAGTGAGGTTATGAGAACTGTCGTTATACCGTAATGGTGTCTCGAAATCTGAACCTCCCCTAGTGATGTAAGCTAGACCTGCGCTTTCAAGAACTTTTGGCGCAGAACTTCAAACTTTATCTTAAGTCTTCGATAAAGTTAATTAAAAATAATTTCTTGTGAAATGCAATATTTTTATAACTATGCGTTAGGTAAATTAGTGTCTTCGATGGATTCGGCGGTAACTTTGTGGAAGTTCATTTTTAATATAAAATTAACTAAATTGTTTCAATTACACAACCCGTAGGTACCAAAGTTTTAAATTTTATATTAAATTGTACTCGTTTGTTTTATAAAGCATCACAGATAAAATTCTTAAATAAAAAAAACTCTTTATATATTATGGTAATTTTTGTAACATTTCTGAAAACGAGTTAAGCGGGGACTCTGTTTCTCGAATAATAATTGCCTTTTTAATTATAACCATATCTGCTTCGAATGTGGAGCATATGGACTCCTCATGGAATTAATTTCAAAGTGTTTCTTTAAAAACTGCTTGTTATTCAGTTTCAAAACTTCTCTATTTTTGAAAAGAGTAAGGGATTGAATGATAGTGGTAGGGAGTATTGGCTTCGCCCCGGTTGCATTCATGCCTTCAAACACATATTAGATACCGTGAGTTCCTTCACTGAAGCCAACGAGGTTGTCCACTCAACCACGAAGCTGACAGTACAATAAAGATTCATGCAAAGTTTTTTAAAACACCAAATTTACCTCAGACGACTCTATAATGTTTTAATTGGTTATTATAAAAAAAAATTCTAATTCCACTTGTATTAAATATGATCGGGTCTGGCTTCTTTCATGACGAACATTATCGACTGATAAGTACAGTGATTTTTTTTACAGAACAAAATAAAATTATTGATTGACCATAATCAAAATGTTTATTACCTGTTAAAAATAGCTATTTTGTGTCTTTATCTGCAAATTGATTTCAATACCGTTTGTTACACCCTAATAATTTTGCCTACTGTGTGGTCGAGTGGTCAACGTCGTTGACTTCGGTGACGGAGGTCAATGGTTCGAATCCCAGTACAGACAGTTTTATAAAATGATTTTTCAATCGATTTATGAATTTCTGTTCTATGGTATGGATGTATGTATATGATGAATTGAATTCCCCCCTCCCACCCATCCTATCCTATGAACGGGGCGTATCGAGAGCGATTAGCTAACCACTAGTCCTGTCCTAGCCCTATCTTTCTATTCCTACACTCTTTGGAAAAAGAGAGATTGAGCAACTGAGTAACAAGCAGTTCTCGTAGAAACACTCCTGTTGAAATAAATTCCATTATGAGTCAATATGCTCCACATTGGGAGCAGAAACGGTAAAAAAATGATCTTTTTAAATAGCACTGTAATATTATATTATCTTACCATTTGATAGTGCTCGTCAAGGGTAAAACCGGTCCTAGTTATTTAAAATAAAAGTGAAATTATGTAAGTAACGAATAAGTGTTTTATTTTTTAAATATAATGACAATATATTCAAGTTTAATATGATATTGGCAATGCAAAGCCGTTCAGTAAAATGTAATCCGTAAGCCTCCGAGGAAATCATGATTAAAACTTTCGACCCTTGGATATTAACAACGCTGTAAGCTTTTAGTATCCTTCGAAAAGTTTAATTTGGGCAAAAGAAAGTTTGAACAGTAAACGGGCGAAGCGGAACATTGAACCCGATCTCTTCTACCACTCGTTAAAGATCTGGCTACATTTAATATCGTACAATATTTAAGTTATTTCCATTATCAAAAAGTATTTACCTTCCGTTAGTAATAGCAGGTAAAGTTGCTCTATATATTAATTATGTAAATAATGCGGACTTAAAAAGGAAAGTTTTTCACTCAAGCAACAAAGTCAGTTTGTTGTTTTCACTTAGAAGCATGTTACGTGGTTATATTTGTTTAATTATCTTGTATAACTTTGATCAAAGATATAATCAAATAATTTGTAAAGTTGTTTTGTAGTTATACTTTTAATATGTTCACTGGAATAATTTAAGTTACTCTATATTTTATATTATATGTTCACGATCAATCGGTGGTATAACTGTAAAGGTGTTATATTGAAAATTAAAGAAACGGTTTTATCAATCTTGGTATAATAGAATATATGCGGGAAGGGGATAAAATGAGTACACCTTTTAGTATCTACTCAGCACATTAAAATCAAACAATATAAACGAAAGCTCTCACAGTCTACAAAAAGTTTCATTAAGTTTATTACGAAAAAAAATGGATAGTTATATGAGTAAATGTTGAGAATCGATACCACAATATCGGCCAAATGCAATATCATATTTCTATAAATTTTCCTGTCCGAGACATTTTTTCAATGTATAGCTCTCATGGTACCTGGTGATGTATGAAACGAACTGAATAAGTTATACATATCATTGCGTGCCCTTATTAAATTTTATTGCATCATATTTCAACGCCAACTCGTTATAAAGTATTTTTTTACTAATACAAATTTACTTTTTTAAATGTATTAAGTTTAACTAGTTATATCTTTAAACATGAACAAATATATTGCATTCCATAGTCATGATAACACATTATTTTTTTAATCCCTATTATTATAAATACTGATTGTCAATATAGTAGTAAGTAAGTTTTTGTCGATGAATATTATTAATTTAGCATTGATTCTATTTGGCCGTGATAGATCAAGATTAAAGAATCTATTTACGATCTAATTTATAATTGAATGAATTGGCGTTTATTTGATAGCACTCTATTATACTACGGATTTAGTTCTACATTTTTTTTAAAATTAGTTGATAGCTATTTTGGCGTATGCCTTCATCAGAACTAGTTCTGATAAAAGCATTTGTAGAACAAGATACTTTGATATTTTTTGTCTTAGTAACCTTTAATTAATTATTGTTACGTATTTTACCGCAATCGACTTTTTTGAAGTTGAAAGATCATACGAGATATACTCGATGAGAATTCGGTATGTTACATTAGATTAACTCAAAGAGAATTAACTTCACAAACACCCATGTCTTAGATTTCGAATTAAAATTGAAAAAAATCCAATTTGACATTGACCTTACCGGTAATCGAACCCAGACTACCCTGATCGGTAGAGCAAGCTCTAACCAACTAGACACGTTGTTGACGACAATTGACGGTTTTCCATGTTGTTATATCGTAATTGTACTACATTGTAGAGATTTTTTTGCCAGGATTTTTGTAATATCATAATTTTTAACGCAATTTACTTGGAGATATTATTCGGTGTTATTTTACCGAGATAATAAAGATTTTTGATACTCTAATTTTATTTATATATTATAAATTGAATTAAAGTAACGATTTACTGATTCCATTGGATGGTTTACGTAATCATCCATAATTTTGGTTAAACTCAACATGTGGTATCGGTTTTTATATTTCGTTTACGATATCGTTAATCTTTATAGTTATTTATTTAATATTGAACACACGATGAAAATGCATAAGATTGAGGTCAGTGTTGCATACACATCGAGAAAAATCGCGAGACGTCGACTTAATACGTTTGCTTTAATATAACGAAACCTTTTCTTAAATATAGAAGATTTCCTTGAATGTTTATATTACAATAAATTATATCAGCACATTGTATTGTACGAAGTAGTTACAGTTTCAGACATTTCAAATTTCTTATCTGATTATACATACAAAGGACGTTTTATTATAAAAATAATTCTAAGAATATCAAATTTGAATCGTTAACACTATGTACATTCTCACAGATTTTGTCACTAACGACCCGGGTTTCGCCTTTCGGCATCTTCAGGCATTCAAGTGCACGGATGAACTTGAACTGACGTTTAGTAAATGAAAGTTTCGTGTTTATATAAGATATAAACGCATCACTGAGTCCAAAGCCATTGCTGGCGAAAAGGATGAGCTCATTTGAATGCCAACAGATTTGAGTAGTAAGTAGTTTCAAGAATTATATTATTTGTTTGTCGGCAAAGGTTTTATGATTATATGATTTTATGATTAAATAGGGTATAGAAGTGGAGATGCGGGAAAGTTTAATATTTCATTTAAAATCGGAAGACTTTGCAGCTGTGCTCTGTTGATTTCTAAAATTTCTTGGAAAAAGAGCTTATGACTGTCCGTAGTGACAAAATCTGTGAGAATGTACATAGTTTGAACGATTCAAATTTAATATTGAAATTCCACCAAGCACCTTCAGTCGAAATCTTAAATTCTTAGAATATCTTTTAAATATCATAATTATATCGATTGTGTTTAGGTAAAAGGAATCAACCTACACAGCAAATTTAACAGGAGAGAAGAAAAACATTTTTTAAACAATTGGCCCAGTTGGTTAGATCTTGCTCTACCGATCACGCAGGTCTGGGTTTGAATCTCGGTAGGATCACAGTGAATTTGAGAATTATTCAATTCAAAGTTGTGATCGAAGACTGGGTGTTTTGTAACGTCAATTCACATCATTTCCTCTCCTCCCATCCTTCTGATCCTTTAATAACTGGATGTTGCAATAGAGATTAGTTAATCACTAATCCTGTTCTAGCCTTATCCTTCTTTTTTTACTACTCACTTTGAAAAAAATGAGGTTGAGCGACTGAGTAACAAACAGTTCTCGTAGAAAAAACTTCTATTGAGATACTTCTTTTAGGGTGTGTAAAAAAAATAATATGAAATAAACACAACCTTGAAGTGCAAAAAGACTTATAAACTGGTGTTTTGTTAACCCAATGTAAATTCTATAGGAAGGTCTCTTTTCGTAGTTGCTATTTTCACAGACCCTTATTTTTTCAAACTTCAAAGCTAAATTTAGATATTTATTCTGCATTTTTGGCTTAAATCCTAATGACAGATGGTGTATTTTGTTGTAAAAATTGAGATTATCAAATAAAACTACTTTTCAAAAATTTGAGGGTTGATTATTTTTACCTAAACAAGTAGAATTATATAATATATAGATATTTATGATCGTTTACCCAAAGATTTTCTATGTACATATGTTTGTGTATGTTAGAGAGTGTGATTTATAAATGATTTTTAATGAATGTTGCACTGCCATCTGTTATACAATATCATACAAGCAAAACTCGCTTATTGACAATTATTATAAACACTGACGATATAAATCGATTCAACGTTATTTATTAATTTTGTATAAATAAACCTGTATCGATGTTTTTCCATCGTTTGATGAGCTAAATTGGTCCTGATCTTTATGAAATCATAATGTGAAATAAGACAAAAAATGTTTTATTTTCTGCATTGTATGTATTTATATATATTTTTTATTATACGATACAGATACAATACCATTAAGTACTCTTTTGTACTCTTTCAACAATTATTGTGTTTATATTAATAAATATGTCAACTGTGGAAAGGAAAAAGGACGTAACCCATAGTTCATAATGTATCAAACTTGATACACGTTCTATCAAAAGGATGTAAGCTGCAATTCCCGAATTAGTATCTAAATTTAGCTTTAAAGTTTGAAAAAATGAGCTTGTGAAAATTTTAACCAAGAAAAAATACTGAAAATAAAGTTTTTCTTAGACAATTTATTTAATTAAAATTAGATTATGTCAATTAAACACCAGTTTAGAAGTCTCAGTGCATTCCAGGTTATGTATATTTCATAATTTGCATATAGCCCAAAAACATCAAAACACGTTTTTTGTGTCTTCTATAAAATGTCGTTCTTTTCCTTTTCACAGTCGATATATAAATGTGAAATAAAAAATAAAAAAAACATTAAATGAGCGAGACATAAAACACTTATTTGCCATTTAAAAATCATGCGAAAATTCACACAGAAAGTGCAACGTACTGCATTATGTTTTGTAATATTTAATTCGAGAACCAAAGCATAATTTTATTAGATAAGTGGCTTGTAAATCGCCAACACAAATATACTCACGAGTATGATACAATGACATTAATGATTATTATTTTGACAGGAACTCAGTTTATCTAAGTATGAGACACTAAATTATATTTCTGCAAGATCGTAAATTTGAATTTAATGCATTCGTTATCTGTCCATTGCTATTAGTGCTGACTGCTACGTCGAAAAATCAAAAATGCATATTCTTTCATCAATCGTGGATACTTCTGATGCAATCTTTCACATTATGTAAGTAACCAATATTTAGACTAATGAAATAAAATTTAAAACAACATCACTCTTCCCATGTTCAGAGTTCAATCGTCTGGCCAGTGATCATAAACCTGAATTTGCGAACGTTATTATTAACGTCAGTTATTACGATAGCAGTTGCAATCGCTTGATTGGTCAGACTATCAACAATTCTTGTGTTACAGCATTTTATTTAATAAATATATTTCTTTTAATTTTTATGTTTCATAGAGACCTGATCTTGTGTGACTTAAAAGTTATAATACTAGAATTGTCATCGAGTTTTTCTCGTATGATCTCTAGACATTAAAATATTTGGCGCAATGCCAAATATATCTTTTCATAAAAAAATATTCTCTTTGGCCATGTTCGCTCCCTATGTAGAGCATATGGCCGCCACGCGGCACCTCCATGTTTCCCTGTCTTTCGCCAATAGCTTTGCTTCCTCCCATTACATGCCAGCATCCCTCAGTTCCACCGAGTACATCCTATGGATAGTACCCGACGGACGTCCGGGACGCCGGAATCCCACCGGTCGAAAGAAGAGGCAGGCAGGTTTGAGGCTTTCCGGAGGGATCCGCAGCACGTGACCCAGCCAGTTCCAACATCTCTCCATAACCACTGACATGACAGAACGCTGTCTTGTACGCTCCCTTATCTCTGAATTCATTACAAACTCAAATTTTGTGAGAAAAAAATATAGTTTCAAATTTCAATAATATAACGTGACTTGCTTTAAGTCTGTTAAGTATTAACATAAACTATAAACTGTCAATGGTTGGTATCTACTGTTTGCGTCGACTTTTCAATCGTGATCACTCTCATCGGACATTGTATCGACATGAAACTTGCATAATATGGCATGAAATAACAATGACCATCCCTACCTTCGGTTCGTTTCCCACAACTGAGTCGCCGATCACGCCTTACTCCCATTCATCATCATCATAACCTCTTCATCGTCGTGTCGTGATTTACTTCTGCCTTCGTTCTTCGACACTGCCATTTATTCCGCGTTTTGTGACGTCTGTGCCGCTTTGTTGCCAAAGAAATTATTTCAAATCACGACTTGATAATTAAAATCCCTCGACTTTAATTCATAGTGGGATCACAGTCTTGTAATGTTGCCCTGTATTTTGTTGCCATTTCGTCTTCCGTGTTCTGAAATATTAAACCATGAATAAATTGAAACTTTCCAACATTGTATAAACCATTTAACTGTGTTTACATTGTAACAGTTTGTATTGCCTCGTTCTGGTAGAAAATATAGATATCTAGTAATGTGTTTGTAGAGATGGAAATATTACCGATGGAATTCTTCTTTAACTACGTCCTTTCGCTATTTAATGTGTCATCTGTCAATTATTTGTGGTAAGGAATTATATTTTTTTTACAAAAATAGTAGTTTAAAATGCTTGCTATAATCACATCTTATATCGATTATTACACGAAAATTCTGAAATTGATGTGATTGAAATGCTGCTCCTAACCTAGATTAGAGCATCTCATTTAAATATAACATGTTTATGACAATTTTTATCAATTTATTTATTGTTAAAACAAAAAGACACGTATACTGCATAAACAATTGTATTTGACAAATGTAGTTAATTAGAAAATGTATGTAACCAAAAAATATGAGTACTTAGGAAAACATAAAACGTTGTTACAAAAACACTGATTTAATGGAGGATAAACAGTTGGTGAGAAGTAAATAAACATTCCAGAAACCTATGCCCATCGAATAAAAATCTATAAATCGTTTGAATAATCAATGTAAGAATGAAAGTGTCCATTCGGGAATTTGTAACCGAGTAGGACACCACACAAGTCCAAGACCACACAACTTTCGTCTACAAAATAGTAAACTAGTTAATTAAAGGAAATAAATTACATGGTCAGAATTTAAATCAATTTTTGGTCAGAATAAAAATATGGACAGTCAGAATAAAAAAATATGCGGTCAGAATATTTTATAACAATTTTGGTTAAGTTAGGTTAGGTTAGGTTTCTATTTTAAAATCATTTAAATTATGACTATTTATTCTGACCGATATATTATGACCATTTAATATAAATTCTGACCGGAAAAATACGACCCTTAATTAAAGTCATATGCAAATATCATTAAATATCTTAATTTAACTGATTCCGTAAAAACCGCTAAAAAATATCTCAATATGACATTTAGATCAGTGCTTCCCAACCTTTCTCATTCCACGCCCCCTTAAATCTAAAATAAATTAACTGCGGTCCTCCTCAATACAAAAAATGTTCTGCGGCGGCCTCTAATCTGGGAAGCTTTAGATCAATAGCGGTTCGCTCCATAGGGTAATGTGTCAGAATACATGTATTAAAAAAAACACTGATTCCTTACACGTACAGTATATTCATTGTTTTTCTTTGAAACAATATAATCGCTTCGTTTAATTCAGTATGTTTTAGAAAAGCGTCTTTAATTGAAATCTTTTGCTTAAACGTATCAATTTCCAAAGCTTATCTCGGATTTTCTTCTCACAAATGAGTCTAAAATGTCATATTGGTGAGAGTAACATCCAATTACTCATCTACTCTAATTTCGTTTACGTTACTATTTCACTTAAATTTGTAAGTGGGTGCTAACAAAACAAACGCTTAATCAACACAGTATCATATTATGAGTATGTTTTCGAAATGTCAAAGCTATTATAAATTATTATTAGCTTACATCTGCTTTATACATAGGTTAGAGCACATCAATGCGATTAGTCAGATTCATGATATCGCTGTCAGAAATATAAGTGCATAATCTATTTTGTATTTTTATACTAGTTCCATAGAACGATATTTCATAAATTTGATGTTTTAAGTTATGTTACCCAATTTATTTGAATATCTTTCTTTTAAATGTCCACAGAAGTACAACGTGGCATAATTTCTAGCTTTCTCTCGGTAGGTAGATTTTTCATATAGAAATATAACAAATATGAACAATGTCCATATAAATACAAATCAAAATACAAAAACTCGATTCACTAAAAAGATGAAACAATTGATTATCATTACTTTTTTACAACTCAGTTTAGATGTATTCAAACTTTAGACAGCGAGAGGCGTATGTGAGCGTGAATTTTAGACGAGTGTTGACAGATGGCACTACTATATGGTATAAAACAGCAGTCGGCAAACTTTTTGGGCTCACGGACCACTAATTCACAATTTTAATCAAGCGGACCACTAACTGGATCTTTGTGATAGATATTACATATTGAAATAAAAGTGATCAAATGCGTCTAAAAATGCACCAAGTTCATAAAATAATGCTAGATTTCTCTGCGGACCACCAAAATTTTCTGGCGGACCACACTTAGGTGTTTTTGGAGCCAATGCAGAGCAAAATATTTCAAATGTAATTTATCTTAACTTTTCCGTTTCTAAGCTCAAGAAATGCGACCCCAATACCAACATTTTCTTAAATATCTATTTTAATATGGGTGATACAATGTTTATAATTAAGGTATTCGTAGTTTTTTGGACCATATGTAGTTTCTATAAGTATGTGATAACGCATTACGCTATCAGGCGATAAGCACCCGCGATAAAGATCGTCCGTAAGATAGCTGAGAACACTCGTCAGTCGTCAATTCATATGTGTGCTGGGATGACGTCTTTTTTACGCGCAACTTAAAATATGATTATTTATTAAAAAACCACGGATTTTTATAAAACAAAATGTTTGAGGAATGATTCAAAGAGATATTTTAAAGCCCTTAGACTTTTTTTTTTGAAATTCATAAGAATAAGGCCAATAATGAGGAAACCACTGGGGTCAAAAAAGATCCCCATCGGCAGAGACGTATTTTTCTAGTCTCCGAGCCGCGAGAGTTTTAAAAGCTTTTTTCGTGAATTTCTTGTTACTCTTACAGAAAAATAAAATTACTTTTAATGTATTCATAGTCAATTCTTGGTAGAAAGGCATTATATCAAAAAATAATAAAATATTTTTTCGTACTAATCAAAAACTTACAATACAATCAGAACCTTTACTTAATAATTTCTTCAGTTAATAATGCTCGTGAAGTGCTAAACTGGTCTTGATCGTGTTAAATAAATGTGAAATTAGTGAGTGTTCTGTTTTTTGAATCTGTAAAAAAGCAACACGAAAAATCGATTAATCGGTTATTGTTTTTATAGAAGAACCGATAACCGGTTACTTTTTTTTTAGATAAAAGTAAATCCTACATTTAACTACCGCCATGAAATACCATCACATTTCTGTCCCTGTAAAGTCTCAGTGGTATTTTTCATATTGTTAACCTAGTTGCACTGTGAGCTTTTCTTTGTTCGGAAAGGTAAAATGAGTACGCACCCAACCTGCTCCATTTTCTCAAGTATATTGATTTTATGGTCAATTGCTGTAGAACGGAAAATGCTTACTATAAAAGTTGCGAAATAAAATTTTATACCCTTTTCTAACTCGAAGAATAAATATTTGAAAATAGCAGACTAACATATAAAAAGGATTTGTTTGCTACTTTTATTGGCACTCGCTGGAAATTTTACAACTATATTTTTGTGTGAATCGTACAACATGATATTTACAACTCTTTATTGATACGTCAGAAGAGAATCAGGCATTATTAGACATCAGTATAAAAATTGATTTACTGATAAACACATTAAGTAATAATGTATTATGCCACTTGCCTTGATTAAACTGCACTTTTCTTAAATTTGAATCGTTCAAACTATGTACATTCTCACAAATTTTGTCACTAACGACCCGGGTTTCGCCTTTCGGCATCTTCAGGCATTCAAGTGCACGGATGAACTTGAACTGACACTTAGCAAATGAAAGTTTCAAATCATATAATCATAAAACCTTTGCCGACAAACAAATTATATAATTCTTGAAACTGCTCACTACACAAATCTGTTGGCATTCCCATGGGCTCATCCTTTTCGCCAGCAATGGCTTTGGACTCAGTGATGCATTTATGTCTTATATAAGCACGAAACTTTCATTTGCTAAGTGTCAGTTCAAGTTCATCCGTGCACTTGAATGCCTGAAGATGCCGAAAGGCGAAACCCGGGTCGTTAGTGACAAAATTTGTGAGAATGTACATAGTTTGAACGATTCAAATTTAATATTGAAATTCCACCAAGCACCTTCAGTCGAAATCTTAAAAAAATGCACTTTTCTTTTTTAAATAA
This sequence comes from Himalopsyche tibetana, assembly GCA_030503985.1. Taxonomy (NCBI): domain Eukaryota; kingdom Metazoa; phylum Arthropoda; class Insecta; order Trichoptera; family Rhyacophilidae; genus Himalopsyche; species Himalopsyche tibetana. The sequence continues at coordinate 2,049,260 of JAPJYX010000009.1, read as the reverse complement.
TATAATATAAAGTACACCGGCTGGAAACTTCAAGTCGTAAATACTAGCTTAAGGTTAATCGATCTTAAATATGAGTATGTGTCAATTATGTGCAATGTAATAGTATTCAAATGCCGTAAAAAATATTAAAACTATTGAGTTGTGAATGCATGTGAACCAAGTTACAGGATTGATATTTCAATAGTTTTTTTTCATCATGGTCGCTGAGTTGGATTTGTGGTATTTTTAGTGGGGTTGTACTGGTGACTCCTACTCCCTTTTTTCAAAAGTAATAATAAAATGAGAAATAGTCATGCAATTTATTAAAAAATAAAACAAAACTATAAAGTAGTCAGTCATAGTCGCAGTGTAAGTTTATCAGTCGATCAACATCTCTTAACTGGGATGGAAGGATAAGGCTAGGACAGGACTAGTGGTTAACTAATTGCTCTCGCTAAGCACCGTTATTTAAAGATTGGAAGGGTGGCGGTGAATGGCAATATTAGACATTACAAATACTCAGGTCTTCGAATATAAATTCGTAAATTAATTTAAAAAATTCTGTTCGTACTGGTACTCGAACTCATGAAATCCGTCACAGAAGCTAGCGACGTTGACCGCTGCGCAATGGGGCCCATGGTTTTTTCTCAACGCTATTGGCCAATTGTCCTATTCTGTTGCAGAGTTACAGACTCGAATCTAATAGACTTTTTCATCGACTGATGGATTTGTGTCCGAAGCCATGGATGTCTGTGAAGTTTCTCTTCCTTCTCATTCAAACAGATTTTTAAAACTGGGCGTAAGGAAAGCTGTTCATTGACAAAGGGCTATTTACTTCTATTTGCATGCTTTCTAAAAATCTTACGACTAACAACAATTTTCTGTGAAATAACTGATGTAATTCTTTATAATAAAGTGTCAAAATGTTCCTCAAAAAAACAATACAATTTTGTATATAAGGTCATTTATAACTGAATCACTTATAACCGCTGTTTTGCTCGACAAAATAATGTCATATAATCAAAAAATGATGTAATAATATTTCACGCATTGTCGACAACCCTTAATTCGCACGGCATTCATGTGACACTTGTTATCTCTGCAAAATCTTTACATAATCCATCTCGAAGTTACATGTACAATAGAAATAATAATTGTCAGTTGCATCTGACATCTAAGCTATGAAGAACGCTTTCCAAGGAATTCAAGGAAATCGTAACGTTCTCGCGAACTACGTAACGAAATAGAATACATTATTTAATCTAGTTATTGTGTTCTGAATAGGGCATCCAATCCCGGGATCCCGTTCAATTTTCTGATCCCGAAATCCCGGGATTGAGAAATTTTGAACAAATCCCGAAAATTTACACGAAATTGGCAAATTCAAGATTTCAAATTTCTTGGCGAGCTAAAAAAAAACGAGTTTCCGTGAGGTTCCGGGATTGAATTGAGGATTTCAAATTCCTCGGTGAGAAAATCTCAATCCCGGGATTCAAAATTAATCAATCCCGAAATCCCGGGATTGGAAAAAGGCTCCGGGATTTGATACCCTAGTTCTGACGTGTTAAATAAGAATGGTTACGTCCGACTGAACATTAAAATGTCTCGCCAATCTTATGATACATTTGCGTTTTTTATCGATCCTAAATCATACTATAAATAAATATAATGAATACAGTTTGTAAATTTACGCATTCATTTAAAAACAGTTGTGAACGCTGTTCTGTTTGATTTTGATATCCACGGTGAGAATTTCAGTAGACATTTTTTAGAATTTGTACTCAAAATTCACAAAATTTCTTTGATGCGTACATTCGTCTTTTTTTTTAAACACTAAAAAGTTGGGTTGCCAAAAACCGAAAACAGACTGCAATCAATGACGTATTTTACCTCAGTCACCAATTTAAGTGTGTGTGTTTTTTATATAGCTAAATATCGCAATGAAAATGATGATCTTGATTTTTTTCTTTTAAATATAATATGTTGTTTGAGAGTTAAGTATAGCTTTTTGTATATCATATAAGTTTTAACTATATGAATCCGCAAATAGTATGTAATATTGAAGGGAAAAAATCACACAAATCATCTATTTAGTTCGAACGCAAAAAAATGATGTTCAGGTCTTACCCAGAGGTTAATAGCTTGCTGAGTTGCGTATTCTGGGATTTTAAGCAGCTATTATTGGGATAAGATGCTTGGGCGGAACGGGCTAGTCCAAATCTTAATCAATGCCTCAACATTTTTCGTTGTTTGTGCATTCGCAAAAAAAAAATATATTTACTATTTAATTTAATCTATCGTCTTTTTATATATTAACAGTTTATTTTAAAGTACAATATTTAAAAGAAAACGGTTCACTTTATTTGAAATTTTCACTCTACGAATAATAAGGCATGAACGATCGATTTTTAAAAATATATTGAAATAACGCTTTGTGAACGCAAATTGACGAAATATTTTGTTTAAGTTGTATCATTTTTCAAATCTTATTGGTCCAAAATAAATAATCTAATTTCGTTTCATCACTCAAACATTTAAACTATTGTCTAATTGTTTTTTTTTCTTTTTTTTCCAGGTAATGCAATCGATCTTTTCTACAACCATCTAATAGCGTTCACTGATTTATTTTTGACATCTTCCTACTATGCGGGCTCTCATTTTCGGGATAACTTAAGTCAAGGTAGGTACATATTTTTTTTATTTCCCTATCCCACATTTATTCAAGATAGTCACTGTGTAAATGAAAGTTCAGTCAGAATTCAGGTAGGATATATTTTTGTTGATATACTACAAACCTGCACATACGATTTGATATATATGTAATAGTTTATAGTCAAGTTTATTTTCTATTTAAAAATCATGATTACAAAAAATAATCACCGTCATATTAAAAGAGATTCTCTTTGTATACATTGTATCAGGGCCGGTTTCTCTCATTACCAGCATTTTCAACTGTTGAAAATAGAAATCAATACAGGTTTTTTTTATACAATATTAAGTTAGACTAATTACAGGGTACTGGATGTATAAACAATTATTAATTGATTAATATTTTAATCGTGTTGAGAAAAACCGGTGGTGACTTGTCAAAAAATGTGAAGTTAATACAAAAAAGTGTTTTTCTTTAATATAATATCATCTCACAAAAAATTCAGTTAGACGTTAAACAATATGAAACATGGACCAAGAACACATACAAATGCAATGCATTTATAGTAGAGTAAATCGTGTTAAATTAAAGCTAAAAACAAATGAATTCCGATCATATGATTCAAATAAATGTTCTATTCCATTAGTGCGCCATCAAGTATATTTTGAATGGATTTGACGATTATTTTGTGTTCCGAATTGTGACACGTGTTTTGTTTCTTTGAGAACCATCTTCTGTCTGAAGTGGAATAACAAAGATGTCAAATTATATATTTAAAAAAGAGTAAAGATGAAATAACCATTTGAATTGTTTGAATTTTGTACTTTTCCATGAGTTTTGTCGCTAACGACCCGGGTTTCGTCTTTCGGCATCTTCAGACATTCCAAGTGCACGGATGTACTTGAATTGACGTGTAGTAAACAGTTTGTATCGTTTATAAACAAAAATATAAGTAAATCACTAAGTTAAAAGGTTATTAAAATGTAAATTAGCGAAAATTGAATGTATACAATTTTCAATGGATTAAGTGGGTTTGTTATAATTATGGGGATTTTGAAAATATTAATGACCAGATAATAGCATAGGAATGTTTAAAATAAATCTAGGGTTTTATCCGACCTATTATTAATGAGTTGATTTGTTTTTAAGCCTTTGAATTAATATTTAATGATAGCAAGTGCTTGAATTATTAATAAAATGACAATCATTTAAAAGGGGTACAACAATGGAGAATTTGGTAGATAATATTACTCGTTTAAAATTGGCAAACTGTTGAGCTGAGCTCGATTAATCTCTAAGATTTCTTGGTAAAATAATTTAAACTCGCCCCTGTTAGTATGTAACAAATCAATACCTGAGTCAAAATTAGCGTCGTTAGCGGTCGTTAGCGACAAAACTCATGGAAAAGTACAAAATTCAAACAATTCAAATTTGATATTGAAATTCCATCAAGCACCCTCAGTCGAAATACTTAATTATGAAATAACCATATTTGTGACAGATTGGAACTTAGAATACCGAATATTTTATTCATTATAAGGAAGCAAAGCCAGGCATCGAATCATACATTAAATGACTTTTGATACTGAAAAAATATGGCCTTTTCCTTAAATTTGTTCTAATCTCCACCGTATGTGGCACACAATGTGTCAGCGAAATAATATGCCCATAGTATCGAATACAATTGTAACTGTTTTCTACGCGAGATGAAAACCAAGTTAAGCGTGCAATTCATACTGACGCAAAATTTCACCTATTGATCTGAGCGAGTCGCGCAGAATAAACAATCGCCCCGGCCTTATAAGACGATCAATTTATATGGCGATTCGAGCTTTTCTCCTCGCGTCAGACGGAAGAAGTGAAAATTTCCACGCGGCTTTAAGCAGTTTCTATCGCCGACCGATGTATCGGTCTTCTAAAACCGCTTTACTACTAGTATGTAGCCCTGGAATAACTGCATTCCGGTTTGTACTATTCAGGGTTGACTACGCTTATGTAATAATTACTTTATTATTTGTTAAATAGTTATATTAAACAATTTTTAAGAATAGATTAGGGGCTAACTATGGTATCCAATCCCGGAGACTTTTTCCAATCCCGGGATTTCGGAATTGATCCCCTTTTTTCCCGGGTTTCGGGATCCCGGGATTGTGATTTTCTTACCGAGAAATTTGAAATCCTCAATTCGTTATACTTTTTCCCAGATTCTCACCTCGTTTTTTTTTTTTAGCTCACCGAGGAATTTGAAATCTCCGATTTGGTATACTATTTCCCAGAATCTCACCGAAACTCGTTTTTTTTTATCGGGTTTTCCTCAAAATTTCTCAATCCCGAAATCCCGGGATCGCGGCCATCTCAATCCCGGAATTTCGGGATCAGAAAATTGAATGAGATCCCGGGATCGGATGCCCTAGCGCTAACCTTGTGAAAGTTCATTTTTAATATAAAATGATAAATGTTATTTTTTTAACGCACTTGTTGTAGTACGAAATGTGATACTTGTAAATCTTGCTATGTTCTGTCTGATGATGCTATTTAAAGATTTGAAACACGTGTAATATTTTCTAATACAACAGCTGAAATATATATAAATGTTTTCAAATTAAATTTTGTTTTATTACAGAAAAAATATATAGCTGTCTTTTGAACTACAGTACAGATTATTAATTGCTTTGGCATTTACTTGGTAGAAAGAACTCTATTATAACAGATTTAAAATATCAAAGTATTTTAGTTCTACAGTTTTTAATAATTTATGCGTTGATAGCTATTTCGGCTTGCGCCATCGTCAGAACTATGTTTAAACTTATTTTTGCTCAGCTATATACTGGCTCTGAAGAGATACACAATGCATCAAGTTATTGACTCTAACATCCATATTGTAATTATAATTAATTAGTGTAATCATTGAATGCATTTTATGCTTGCCCGGAACAAATGCATCAGAAAGAGTCTTTTCACAGATGAATAAGTTGTGGACGACAGAAAAAACACAATTACAAGTCGCTAAGCAAGTCACTTAAAGCGATGTTGTTAGTTAAAATGAATTTTAAAAAATCCTGCCAAGAATTTCATTCATATTTAAAAGCAAACCCAGTTATAATTAAGAAAATTTGTTCATCAGAAACATATGAAACAATATATTTTTTTTCATTTTTATATTATTTATTCCTCTTATTTTCTTTATCAACATTCCTTTTCTTTTTATTAATACATAAAAACTATGAAAAAATACGTGTTTTCTTGAATATACATACTATTACGTAAAAATTGGTAGATGTCCCGTTTTGAGGACAGAAATAAATGGTCACATTAGGTATACGTTAAATAATAAATTATTTGTGCTAATGATCATTTTTCAAAGAATATATAATGATCATAAAACCAATTAATGGTACGTTTAAAAGTTAAGTCCACCCAGAAGAAACATTCTCATTAATATATGGGTATACTTTGAGAGTTTTCACTGAAGTCTTAAAAATACTAATTGCTTAAGAAAGACATAGTGAGCATACGCTTCAGGCGAGGTTATTTCGTGTTTAAATATCTCTAAGTACGCCCGAATTTATTTTTTTAAATATCAAATTAGAGTAGTACCTTTTCTCATTTTACAAAGCTATTATCAGATACGGCGCTCGAAGGGGTGACTTCATAAAAAAATCAATGCTTTGCAATGCGACACTTTCTTATCATAAAATATTTGCCTTTTGTTTTAACTATTACCCAATCACCAATTTAATAATAAAGTATTAGTTTGAACCTTTTTTAAAGCGTTCACTTTAATGTTCAATGAGTCATTTAGGTGCAAATCGAGTTCTTCGGTCGTTTCACGTTCTCTACCTGTATACCATAAACAATAAATTCTTTTCATTTTTTTCCATTAATTTGGCAAGGAAATGCGTTAATAAGTTGATTTTTACCTAAAAAATATACTCTTCATAAAGCTCTTCCAGTTTTTACTCAAATTGACCGCCTGACTGATCAATCTGCCAGTTATATTAACCCTCCAGAGACGAGAGCTTTTTTCCGATAAAAAAAATATTTTCTAAGCCATATTGAAGTCACAGATAACTTTTATTCCTATCCAAAATTTAAAAAAAAAAAAACGCAAAGTCGTTGTATAGAAACCCTGCATGACTATATGGTCATGCTCATCCTTTTATTACCGTGTAATATTGAGTACGGACAGTAGTAAGGACAAAAGTGACCGTATGGGCTTACAAACATTCGGGGTTGAAATATAGCTAAACGTGATTTTTCTTTTAAATATTTACAATTTGACCTCTTTAGATCAACATAATTTCAAAACAAATATACTAGCAAAATAACTGTAAATAATTTTATGTTTTTTTAAAAAAATATCTAACAGTTTCAAAAAGTAAATTAAAAAAAACGGAAATTCAAAAAATCTCATGTGCTTTTGGAGACCGTTCCTGTTCCCACGGCTGATGACTAATTGTAGTTCGTACCCTTCTTAACCAAATATGAGCGAAAGCAACGATATTCAGGTAGAAAAAGTATGAATAGTGGGATCAATAGACAACGGTGTTTTGTGTGACCATATGGTGACGCTCGTCCTTGGAGGGTTAACAAAGCCGAGTCTGGTTAAAATTTATTATTTACATCAAGGCTGGCCGGATTGCACTTGTGGGCACAACTACCAGGACGCTTCTACTGGGTGGTACTATCCTGAGATAAATTCCGAACGAGCTGAGCTGTCCACTGCGGCCCGCTCTCATACGGTTCAATAGGCCACGTTAACCTGATCTCAACCATGACCAACATTGGGAATTTCGATAAATTTGTACCATCGTATGGAGAAAAGGAAATTTTTGGATTAATCTTTAGATTCATTTCGGATTCTCAGTATACGATTACACATATATCAGGATACTTAATATCACTTACACTAAATGGTTGAGCAAGTCACATTTTCTTTTTCTTTCTTTCTATCATTATGTTTCCTTAATCTTTAAACGCCTTTGGACTTTTTGCGAAAAATTTGCATGACCCGTAGCTTTTATAAAAATAATTATATCTCTAAAACCAGTCAGCCTATGTGGGTAAAATAAAAAGTATTAGCAAAATAAAAGATTGTTTATAATTAACGAAAGCTTTATTTACATTTTTTCACGTTTTATATTATTATACATTAATGTTAAAGAATTAAAACGATAAAAATTAGACAAAACTTTAATAAATTTAAACCATAAAATTACAAAAAATAGAGAATTTTCTATGTATGGAAAAAATCCGTATTCCCAATTAAATATGTTGTTTGGTGTGGATAAAGCTGATTTATTACGGTCCGCCTAGCACAACACATATTCCAAGAGTCTACCTTGTAACGCAGATGTTTATATTACTCGATATGACAAAAATATTGAAAATATACATCGAAACTGAAAATAAAATTATGGATCGGTATCTCAATATCATCATTTATGTAAGCTAATATTCATATTTTGAATACTATTATCATAAATCAGTGTAGTACCAAAGCGAAATGTACCATAATCACTGGTCCCGTACGGGACCGCTGGGCGCTTAAAGGTTTAGTACAATAGTGCATGGTTATAAGTCCCGTGCATTTTTGAATCGGTCTAAAGATATAAAATAAAGAGTAAATTTTTTTTTTATCTTAATCGTTGTTGTGGTATGGAAGATGGTCGTGAAACAATGACTACATACACATAACGGGTGATGGCGGAATAATTTGTAGATAGTTGTCAAAAAAAAGACTCTTTTAATACTAATAGTTTGTTCTATGGAACCAATGTAGTGGGTAAAATTGTACAAAAAAATATTAGCAGTAAAAAGAATAATACTTTCTCGGGTTTCTCTTTCGTATTTTCCAAAATAAAGCTATTCTACTGACGGGTGAAGAAATTATGACCCTGTACTCATAACGTGAAGCTACGGGTATAAAATATGTTTGCAGTCACGCCCCTTCATCGAATGCATCTATGAATAAGTACTGCATGCATGCATATTGCAGATGCAAATATGCAGTATTTAAAGTTAGGTTAGATGCTTAATATGTATTTTACATGTCGGACTGACATCAGTATGACATCGTTAATTTATAGCATGTATTATATATAAGGCGAGACCACTTATCGCTATGAATTTAGTAGACACTTTTTATAAATGTGTTTCTTCGTGTGATTTCCGTAACATTAGAAAAGTAAACTATTTTTCAGTATACTTTTGTCGGACTTTGAAGTTATTAGGATTATTAATTGATTTGGCATTTACTTGGTAGAACTCCATTTATAACAGATTAAAAATAACAAAGTATTTTAGTTCTACAGTTTTAAATAATTTTATTCGTTGATAGCTATTTCGGCTTGCGCCATCGTCAGAACTATGTTTAAACTAATATTTTGCTCAGCTATATATACTGGCTCTGAAGAGATACACAATGCATCAAGTTATTCGCTCTAACATCCTAATTATAATTATAATATTACACTTATCAAAGAACGATTAACAATCTGGGTTTATTTCTTAAAACATTAATTAGGATAAAATTAAAATGATATTTATTATTAATGACATTACATAAAATAGTTACTTTTATGGTGTTCACTTTCAATACTTGGTGGAAAGGTATTATTCAACAAAAAAATATTCACTTGTACTAATTCCAATTTTATTTAATACGATCAGGATTGGTTTCGCTCATGACAAAACATACTAGAGACTACCAGGCAAAGTAAGATTATATACGTTGAATAGAAAAAGGGCGAGAAAGACAACAAGACGTTGAAAATTTTGAATTTATGTAAATTTTCAAATGACATTAAAAAACAACTGCAGAATTGCGTTGAGAGTGGCTGGCAACGATGGATTGCACACGTGATTGTTGTTAAGTCTGTATACAATTTAACTACATCAGTGTAATTAATGTAATCTGTGAATAGGTTAAGTGTTCGTGATTTCTAAACTGGCTTAAAAAAGCAATGTATGATATATATTTTAACCTGCTAATTTATTCATGTACTAAGTGAGTGCTTTAATTGTAAAATAAATATGTTTTCGATCTTGTTAGAGGCATTTCGTTTTGTTTATAAACTACCTATAAAACAGTTACGCAATAAAATATATCATGTAAACTCTGCATTCATGTATGGCAACTCTTCACTTTCCTTCTCTAAACTTCCGCAATCTTCAAACCAATTATCACATCTGCAGAGGCAATCGTGCCTTCTCCGCGGGCCAGCGTCTAAGCATTCTCCCGGGCAAGGGTAGGTCAGGCCAAGAAAGTTCACATTATCATATTCGCGATCCGAGCAATTTCGAAGTGTTGCCTCACTTTCTCGATATCTACGTTTGAGATGCGGAGTTCTCTTGTAAGACCCACGCCTGCACTCGCTCGAGTACCGCGCCTCGTACTTGACGATCGCTATTCTCAAAAGTTTCAACCAAGATATTAATCGACATTATTGATGCGTCAATTTCCAGATTAGTGTGTTTGCATTTTTTTTTAAATCTTGTCTGCTCCTAAAGTGAAACATGTTGATTCTTAATGGAGAATCTAAACCATACATGGCCAAACTGCGACCCGTTGGACGTACATATGTAGTACAATTGCAGACTTTTTATGGCACTTTCAGCACCTTGAGAACCTTAATTTGTATCAGAAATATATTCTCAAAAGATAAAATTCCAAAAGTAAAACGTCTGAGAATGCGCATAACAGCAGCATTTGGGACTACATATCGACTGCGGAAAGGAAAAAGGACGTAACCCAAACATAGCAAATTTTACAGGAGGCACAAAAAACGTGTTTTGATGATTTCGGGCCATATGCAAATTATGAAATATCCACAATTTTGAAGTGCACGTAAATTTCTAAACTGGTATTCAATTGACATAAGCTAATATTAATTTAAGAAATTGTCTAGGAAAAACCTTTTTTTATTTTTTTTCTTGGTTTCAATTTTCTCAAGCTCACTTTTTTTTTTAACTTAAAAGCTAAATTTAGATAGTAATTCGACATTTGCAGCTAACATCCTTTCGATGGAAGGCGTTTCAATAACATTCATATTATAATATATTACATACATAGATGGAGGTATATTTTGATAGACTAGAATTTTATTTTAATAACATCAATGAAGTAAATTACGACATTTATAAATCTATTTATATCAATAAATTAATGAGATTTATATAAAAAGCATATAAATAATTTAATATAATTTACTATTCTATATTCTTTTAATCACACAAAAAAACTGTTAATTCGGTGTTTTTATAAATATAGTATATTAGGTAACTTTCTTCGAATACAAATCTTGTGTTGTAAAAAATAACGGAATCTATTAGAAACAGTTTGACACTTTTTTGTCAATATTCCTGTTACGATTTCACCCAATTAATCGTGCGAGCAGCGATTATTTGTGTTGAATCATAAATTAGGAGAAACACAATACCGACAAATTCAATCAGAGAACAGTGTTAAAAGAACGGCCAAAATGTCATGGGCAGAATAAATAACACTAAAGAAATCTTATTAAAATTACAAGAGTGGCCTGGCGTACGCTTGGAATATTAAACTAAGGTATACTTCTTATCTTAATTAAGTGTCATTGGATCACAAATCATAAACAATAACTACTGTCTTTCTAAATATAAAAATAAAATTCTGGAGAATATTTGACAGACGTATAATGTCGATACTATAACCCAGGGTTTCCCAAACTATGTTCCACGGAACACTGGAGTTCCGTGGGACTTAAATAGGTGTTCCGCCAAAATTTGGAATGATAATATACGCTGCAACACGTTTGAGCAACTTCTAATTCGTAAATCTCCACTAATGTTTAAGAGGTCAAATATCTAGGAACAGGCGGAGATATTGAATCACAAAGAGCTTTATTTACTCACATTTTTTTGTTAAATGTTTTGAAAATAATTAATCAATAAATAACAAGTGAAATTTGAATTGTTTGAATTTTGTACTTTTCCATGAGTTTTGTCGCTAACGACCCGGGTTTCGCTAAAACCCTAGATTTATTTTAAACATTCCTATGTTATTATCTGGTCATTAATATTTTCAAAAAATCCCCATAATTATAACAAACCCACTTAATCCATTGAAAATTTTATAAATTTAATTTTCGCTAATTTACATCTTTATAGCCTTTTAACTTAGCGATCTACTTATGTTTTTGTTTATAAACGATACAAACTGTTTACTACGCGTCAGTTCAAGTACATCCGTGCACTTGGAATGCCTGAAGATGCCGAAAGGCAAAACCCGGGTCGTTAGCAACAAAACTCATGGAAAAGTACAAAATTCAAACAATTCAAATTTGATATTGAAATTCCATCAAGCACCCTCAGTCGAAATACTTAATTAAATAACAAGTGATTTGATAACATATGTTTTTTTTCAATATTTTTACTATTATGAATTACCCGACCTCAAAAATAAGCTGTTTTTTGGTAAAAATTCCAGATTTCCGGAGTGCTCTATTTCACAATAGGTTTGGGAAACCCTGCTATAACCGATAGCCAACGCAGCTGAGGTTTCATTCAATGCGTTTCACGGCCACAATACATAGTTTTATCCAGGGCTGTGGAGTCGGAGTAAGAGTTGTGTTGTGTCGGAGTATAAACGGGCGTCTCTTACTCAATTTTTAAAACATATTAAACAATACGTAAAGACTATAATATAACATTTTTCATCTTATTTAATTCGGTGTCGGAGCATTTATAAATGCAGTACTTTCAGTTTTATACGGCTCCACAACCATATTTTTAAACTGAAAATATGATTTTTTATTAAACTGTGTGTTTGTTTTCATATTTCTTTACCTATCCTCTATTAAATAACTAGCTGACCCGACGAACTTTGTACCGCCTCAGAATCAATAAATGTTGTAATAAAAATAATAAAACATTTTTAGTACTTTTCCCACTAAATAAAATTTATTTGATCAGGACCGGTTTCGCTCATCGCGAGCATTATCAACTGAGTTATTATCATCTGAGCATTATCATCAGTTAATAATGCTCGCGATGAGCGAAACTGGTCCTGATCAAATAAATTTTATGTGGAAAAAGTACTAAAAATGTTTTATTATTTTTATTATATTGCCATTCCACCAAGTATTGACAGTGAACACCTTAAAAGTGAATAAATGTTCTGTTTACTTGATAACTTGAAGCATGATGACTACCGAGTCAACCTTCAGTTGTAAATTGCACGGTGGCAAGCCAGGCAGATCCAATAAGTTTAAAAATTAAGTTGGATAGTTGGTTGCTTCGTCTTCGTTTGTTACACGGTCGATAGATTTAAAGGAATGCAGTGGACCAACGATTTAATTTTGAATTGTGAAGTTTAAATGATCCACATCTTTGTTCTTTGCCGCAAGAATTGCTCGTTCATTCAACCAATTGTGATTTTTGTGATTAGATGTTCGGGAACATTTTGTTGAATGAAGTGAAATTGCAAAAATTCGGCGGAAACAAAATCAATCCGTTCGATTCGTCGACAGGAACACCTCCGTTACCGATAGTCAGCAATTGCTTCGGCAGATAGATCGTTTGGCAATGCAACTCGCATGTTTGTCGTCAGCTGAAGATTCTTTACATAGCGCCAGAGTCGTGATTTGAGGTAAGCGTTTATTTCATCGGAAGCAGTAAATCTTGGAATGACTGGTAGTGTTTGGTGGAAATCGCCAGATAGTAGAATCATTGCGCCTATAAAACATCTTGAGTCATTGCACAGATATTTCATACTTTGATTGAGTGCTTCCAATGCGCATTTGTGCGCCATTGTCCATTCATCCCAGGTGATGATTTTACTTGCTACCAAAACTTTGGTCATTGGTGAGTGTTTCGCAATATTGCATGTCAGTTTTTCAGTCGTTTAAAGCAGTGCTCCGCAAGCGGTGTGCCGCGAGGCGATGCTGGGTGTGCTGCGGCGCGAATCTCTAATAAACGAAAAAAAAAATAGTTTGGTCGATACTACAAACTATTTCTGATGACACTATCATAGAGAAGCAGAAATAATTATTTTTTGGTTGAAAGAATATGTTATATGTACAGTCTGCGCAAGAATGTTTCGCGCACCTTGCGAAAGTTCGCTAGATTTGAAGGAATGTAGTGGACCAAATATTTGATTTTGAATTGTGAAGTTTAAATGATCCACATCTTTGTTCTTCGCCGCAAGAATTACTCATTCAATCAACCAATTGTGATTTTTGTGATTAGACGTTTGGAAACATTTTTTTGATGAAGCCGTCCTTCGTTGAGACGAAATTTTTAAAATTCGGCGGAAACGAAATCAATCTGTTCGATTTGTCAACAGGAACACAGTCGTTACCGACGATAGTCGAAGATCGTTTTCAAGCTTAAATGATTTTTCTCTTCTCCTTCGGGGCCGAGTTAATAATCCTCAAATTCTCATGACTATTAATTTACATGCTCCCAATTTATTCTTACGTGGGAGTAACTATGAGCAAAAACTTTTATTTCTAAAAACTTATACCTCGCTTAAGAGGTTTAAATCACCAGTTCCAAGGGCCGTTAGATTGATCAACGCATTGCCTAGAGAAGTGGACATTTTTGGTGATAGTATTTGTGAACTGTTTGTAAAATTTCACTATTTTATTTCTTGATTTTTTATGTTGATTTTGATTCTGATATATTATGTAGTTTTATTTTTTATTTTGTCTTATTATATTTTTCAAGTACATGGCGAATTGGCGTCAGCTGTTATGTCATGTACTGTAATTTTAATTTTGAACAATGAATAAATAGATAGTCAGCAATTGCTTGGAGAGATCTTCGGCAGATGGATCGTTTAGCAATGCAACTCGCATGTTTGTCAATTATTTGAGGCAAGCGTTTATTTCATCGGCAGCGGTTGATCTATCTACGTGGCTGCTATTCCAGAAGAAGAAACTGCTACAGCAATTTTTTTATCTCGCATGAACAGTGGCCATAATCAATGACATGAAGAATGTCTTCCCAGCTCCACCGGGCGCATCGAGGAAAAATAAGCCACCATTTCCATCATCAATTACCTTCATTAACGTATCGCTAATTTCCTTCTGTTGAGGGTTCAACAGTGGTACATTCGTTCAAACTGATTGGTTCAATGCATCTCGATCATATTCACGTTCACGTTCCAATTCTCGATTGAAAGCGTCGTTCATTCCACGATCTGGCGTTGGCATTCCTAACTTGACTACCAAACTGCCGCACATGAGGTAACACATGTCTTCGATCTAAAGCAAAGCCTGGTTATGTATCTCTTCATTCACCTCGAGATCGGGATTCCCCAAACTGACACGAATTCGATGCAAAATGTATTCGGACATGTCATCCTTGTACTTGTTCCACAGTTCACGGGGATTCGATGGGAAGCATGTCAAAATAATGATAGAAAATAATGTGCGTATCTGACTTGGAGATTCAGAAACAATTTCTTCAGCGATTGTAATGAGTATCATTTTCAAGCAAATTGAGCTGTTGACATGCAAGTAGAAGCATACGTCATTTTTCGGATGAACTGTGTAAATGCGACCAAGAGCATCAGTAATCATTCGGATGAGCAGGAACCGCATCGCCTTGCTTTCGACGTTAAAATTTCTTCGATGTAGCTTTCCAAGTGTAATAACGTGGCATCTCAAAGTAGAGCAACGTTCGTGCAAACAGCGTAATATTGTTGTCAAAAAAATTATCACACCTAATTATAAACATAACCTTATTTCAACATTATCCGATTTTATTTCGTTTTCATTTTATATCATCGATTTGTTTTATTCTAATCCATACTCTAAATTTAAAATTATTTAGAAGTCAATCGTATGCAAAAGAAGCAGAAACAAATGAATTATGGAAAAATTGCCACCTAGCGGATGAAATCTGCATACAAACGACATTTTCATTATTTCAAGGTGTTCGCCATTTGAAAAGTATGAGAATATTAATTCTGTATGAGAATATTAATTTTCTTCATAATTTCTTTGCCGTGATATTTTTCCGATGTTTTAATGCTTATTCTGCTATTCTAAGCGGATACGAATTTAATAAAACAAAGATTATTAAAATCCGAGCTGTTATTCTCGAGATATACGTGGTGTAACAAACCCCACTTTCTTTTATATATATAGATGTAAAAAGCTGGCTGTTATCTAACGTTTCCATAACTACATCCATTTAAAATAACATATCCAAAGAGTGGTTAAGCGAGTAATTTCGCAATTCGTTCAAACAAAAACATTTTTTTTTGTGATGCTCCACAAAGTATTGTGAATGTATTTAAATGTAACCCAGGCGCGATATAATATTAAGTAGCTATTAATTTGTATTTTTAATATAATTAATTTGTTCACTTTTAGGGTGTTCACTGTCAATACTTGGTGGAAAGGCATTATATTAGTAAAAATACAATATTTCTTTGTACTGCATTCCACTTTATTAATTAGATCAGGAGCGGTTTCGCTCATTGCGAGCATTTTCAACTGATAAGAAAAATATATAAACAGTGCTATTTATACAAATTTAAATTGAAATTAAATGTGTAAGCAACTATTAACAATGAAAAAGATTTACAAATTACATTATAACTACACAAAATTAAATGCTAAACACCTATAACATGCAATTAAAAATCATCAAAGACAAATAATTAGAAGTGGCAAATGATGCCAATTATAAAATCAATTAAAATTTTGGTAATTTTTTAGCAAAGTAAAACTCTAAATTACTAAAGTAAATAACTTAATGATGGAACACAAAATCATGATGAACTTGACGCTTAGTAAATTAAGTTCATCCGTGCACGTGAACGCCTGACGATGCCCAAAGGCGAAACCCGGGTCGTTAGTGACAAAATATGTGTGAATGAACATAATTTGAACGATGGAAGTTCCACCAAGCAACTTCAGTCGAAATCTTAAATTATGTACTTTTGTCCGGAAATATATACTTATGCAGCCATTTTGGTTTTCTTTTTATTCATACTAAAGACATATTTTTTATAATGCGAAAACATTCTCCCGTTTGGGGCAACGGGATTACAGCTCGTGGTTAATTTCGAGATACTATATTTTAATTTCATATATGTATATGTTACACTGTGCTCTTACGGCCAGTGTTGTAATATTAGTTTTAATTCCAACACTAATCTTCTATAACAAGCATCTTATTTATTATTGAAGTAATATTTCGAGAATAATGCATTCTAATTTAATGATAATTTAAAATTTACATAAGACTATGTTAGAACATGTTCGTTATGAAATCGTTTGTCTTATTTATGCTTTTTAATGTAAAATTCCAAAAGCTTCTTAGTAAACCACCTGTGTTGTGTCGCAATGTAGCATTAAACAATAATGATTTATTTATATTCAATTAAATACAAATTTTAATGTATGTACAAAGTTTGCTTTTGCATAATTTGCTTTATACTATTTACAATGTTGAATTACAATTATTTAAATTAATGTACATTATACCCACTTATTAAGTTTATTGCATTATTAATCTAAATGTTTATACATATCATGTTTTAATTTTTTTTTGTACCATATCCGCTCCTAATGGAGTTTATTTCAACAGAAGTGTTTCTATGAGAATTGCTTGTTACTCGGTTGCTCAACCTCTCTTTTTCCAAAGAGAGTAGGAATAGAAGGAAACGGCTAGGAAAGGACTAGTGGTTAGCTAATCGCTTATTTTATTATTAATTATTCATTATAAAGTTGTTAATGTATTAAATATTGTAAATCAGTTCATCATAAATATCATAAAAATCATAAATAGTACACCATATTACCTTCATAATAAATTATATTAAAATTGCATTCAATATTATAGTTGAGGTTTGAGCTTTATTAGGAAAAGGGACATACATAAACGAGATTATTTATAACGTTTTTTTTTCTTGGAAAATCAAATTATCTCAATGAATATTTCAACCCGTAAATAGGCAGAAAATCGTAAACGACAATTTTTAAATTTTACTGGGTATTCCTGATAATCCTTAATTGCTGTTAGTAAATAGTAATATATGATCAATGCCTATCTTGATTATAAAAAAATTGTCTGACTGCTTTTAGTTTACTAGATCAGCGTTTCTCAACTGGGGTTCACTTGGAACAAACGATAACAAATCAAAACACTAAAATTCACATGCCATAAAAAAAGATCAAGCGACTGAGAAAACGCTCTAATTTTTTTGTCACTTACGCCTTAGGCAATATTTAACGATTATTGGCTTTAAACACAATTTACTGAATTGTGTCGCTTAAGTCATCTATCTCCTCTAACCCAGTTTATCTCTTAATACACTTACATCAATTTAAACATAGATGGCGTAAAATCAAAATAGATATCAAACAATTCATACGATTGTTATAGAACTAAATACCTTCTTATATTCACAGGTAAAGTGATATTTTGTACATTTTCAATTTATTGACTAATCTTGATTGTTTGGACAAACTGTTCCCCAATTATTTTTTTAATCCATGTCCGCTCCCTATGTGGAGCATATGGTCTCCTAATAAAGGTGTCTCAACAGAAGTTTTTTTTACAAGAACTGTTTGTTACTCAATCGCTCAACCTCACTTTTTTTTCAAAGTGAGTAGTAGGAAAGAATGATAAGGCTAGAACAGGACTAGTGGTTGGCTAATCGCTATTGCTACACCCAGTTATTTAAGGATCAGAAGGATGGGAGGAAAACAAATTATGTGAATTGACATCACAAACACTCAGTCTTCGATCACAATTTGTAATTCTCAAATTCTCTGTGATCTGACCGGGAATCGAACCCAGACCTGCGTGATCGGTAGAGCAATCTCTAACCGACTGGGCCACAGCAGGCGATTAACCAATACAACCCAATTAAACAGATACTAATCTCTGTGATAATTAAATCATTACAAACAATATTGCTGTTGCTTACAATAAATTTAGGCAATGCAATATTTCGTTAAGATTGATTCGAAACGATGTAACGGATTCTCGCTTGGCTGAGATTATGGAAGAGATAAAATATTACCTTTTTTCTCTTGTAATTCCGATTAATTCTCTTTTATATTATGCGAACAACGTTCTCTATTATAATGATTTTTTGACAATAATTTAAATACTATTTTTTATATCGTTTTGTGCCTGTAAAAAAGGTTTACATTCACTCTTATTATTGTAACTCTACGTTCTAACAATATTGTATCATTTGTTTTTCAGATATTTTTTTAGAAAAAAAAATACGTTGCTTTTCCGTACCGTAAATAATTATCATAATAAATTTAAGTACTTGCAGATTTATTTGTCAAATGAAATATTGCTGTCCATGTGGTTTTCCAATAAATCGATTTTTACTTAAAGTTTGCTGTATATTCATATGAAAGACTTTTTATTGATTTATCGTACAGCTGCCAGCTTCCATGTAAAATTGTATTTTGTTGAATGATAGTTGATAGCTATTTCGGCTTTCGCCATCGTCACAACTATGTTTAAACTTACATTTTCTCAGCTATATTTAATATATTCGATCCATATTTAATAAGTGTAATATGAATTGGAATGTAAGAGTGAATAAAAAGATGCATTGTGTATCTCTAAAGAAAAATGTAAGTTTAAACATAGTTCTGACGATGGCGAAAGCCGAAATAGCTATCAACCAATAATTGCAAAAACTGTAAAATTAAATACGTTGCTATTTTTACCCGCTTATAATGGAGTTCTACCAAGTAAATGCCAATTCCAGATTATTTCAAAAATTCGTACGTAAAAACTAAACACGTTTCTATTTTTACCCGCATTGAATCTGGAATTGGTGGTTTGGTAATATCTGATTTTCCTACAACGCAAAAAGACGATTGATTTTGTCGATCGGCTCTATAATTATTGCCATAACTTAATTTTACGGTCATCATTATAAAACAATGCTTTCACCGAATATATTTTTTACGTCTTGTTTCACGACCGCGGATGTTTCGACCAAATTGATAATGTCACTTTCCTATTATTTATTCCCCGGCCGGCTCTTCCGGTATTCTTTTTGTAATATCTTGTCTTATTTACCTCGTATATTTGTGATCTCGATTAAGGTTGACTAATACCTCACCCCAGTGACATTCAGTAATATTGTTCTACGAGTCTTGTAGAATCGTGTGTTGTTATATCACATTCCGGAAACTATCTGCAAAATCTCTTCTCAGATTAATATAGTATTTTATTTCGTCGCTTTCGTTAGATAGATAGATTATTACCGTTTTCTAATTAAATATTGTTCTTTTTTCGCCCTTTTCGCTCCAACTCAACGAATGTGATATTTATAATGTCGTTATTGATGTTTTCCATTATATTGACTGAATTGGTAGAACTTGGTAGAACTCCACTGTAGTTATGTGAAGTTTAAATATAGTTCTGATGAGGGCATAAACCGGAGAACCATCAATCAAATATAAAGTAATAATTGTAAAACTAAAATACTTTTAACAGTTTAATATCGCAATTTTCTCTCAAGTGTAATTCAATGTACATATTTGCACCTACATCTTTTAATACTTTTGATAATTGAGGGGGTGAAAAGCAAAGACAGCAATCTACTACGGAAGCCGTTTGAGAAAAACGTAAAAAATTCTACTAATTCATTTTATTTATATGTGATATATCTTACCGTAGAATATTGTGATTCACAATAAATTCGTCAAATGTGCTGAGCAAACATTTTGGCACGTGATTTTTTGTATTCGACAAAACGCTTAAAGTGAAGAAGTTAAATTTGTTTCTAAAACGACTTTATATGGAATGAAAACCGATTTTATACCGAAATATCAGCACTTAAGTTGAATAATTTTCAACTCTTTGATTTTTCATCCATAGATTGAAGATTTTTTTGCCTTTGTTTTTAGCCTCCTCAATTAATCTTTTGAAAGAGTTTGACTACTGCATTGTTGCCAAATGTCACACATTATCGATCTGAAATCGCAAAAAAATATGGCGATGTCTTTAACGTTAATATATTACTATTTTGTTATTTGTATAACCCATTGTATGGGGTACTTTATGTACATATTTCCTGAATTTATCTTTATTATTTGTCAATTAATCACTTAGCAACGACATCTCACATATTATACATATTTATAGATACAAACTTTCAAATAAAGTTCTCTCAATATTATTACGATGCTTCAGTTCTAAGCCAGGAAATTTAAATTTTCAATATAAAAAGACGTCCATTCCAATTGGACGAACGACAAATTCAAAAATATGCGATTTAAAATAAACCGTTAGCATTGGTTGTAAAATGTGCTGTTCAAAATAAACCGTTATCATTGGATGAAAATGACATTACGATGTACATATTTGTGAAAAGTGATTATTTTTTCGGCTATTAATTTGAAGATCCGTGTCTGATCCTTATCTGGAGCATACGGCATTATAATCGATGTATCTCAACATAAATTTGTCTACATGAACGGCTTGTTCCTCTATTGCTCGACCTCTTTTTTTTCGAAGAGAGTATTGATAGAAAAGGTAGGGTTAAGAAAATATTAGTGGTTGGAATGTCTGCTCTCGCTACGCCGTTATTTTAAGATTGCATGGGAGGGAGGGAATTTTTCGACATGACAAACATCCATACTATTCGTACTGGAACTTGAACCCACGAGATCCGACACAGAAGGCAGTGACAACGCCGCAATTGGTTGACAGTTGAAAAAATACCGATTTCCTTATTCTTCTTTGTATCTTTGATTGTGGCTATTTCCTTGTATACAAAATGTAGTAAAAAAATCTATTTCTAATAACTGTTTCAAATAATTCGATTTGTTCTAAAGACGACCAATTATTTATATAGTTTTATTTGTTCGTTTTAAGTAATTACTCAATAGAATTCGATCGTTTTCCTCCATTGACCGAAGATTCGATCCGGTCGTTTTGAAACAATTGTAAAAAAGGTACGAAATTTCCGACCGTAGTTGTGAAGCTAGTGATAACAAATGAAACTAAAAACAGAAGATTCTTGAATACACTGCGTAACGAATTACCGAAAATAGCGCGCCATTTTATTTTTAAGTTGATTTGAGTTCAAATCAACTTATTGCCAAGTGAATTTATGGAATGATATTATATATATGTTAAAATCGACTGGTTTGTATAATGAATTCGTGTAAATCAAATTAAACACACTTTATCTCTTGATAATATATATTTTTTCAAAAACCAACCATGAGGATTCTGAAAATTCTTACAAACAAATGAATAAAAAATATAAAAAGAAAAGTAAACGTAAGTTAAATTTGAATTGTTTGAATTTTGTACTTTTCCATGAGTTTTGTCGCTAACGACCCGGGTTTCGCCTTTCGGCATCTTCAGGCATTCCAAGTGCACGGATGTACTTGAACTGACGCGTAGTAAACAGTTTGTATCGTTTATAAACAAAATTATAAGTAGATCACTAAGTTATAAGGCTATTAAAATGTAAATTAGCGAAAATTGAATGTATACAATTTTCAATGGATTAAGTGGGTTTGTAATAATTATGGGGATTTTTCGAAAATATTAATGACCAGATAATAACATAGGAATGTTTAAAATAAATCTAGGGTTTTATCCGATCTATTATTAATGAGTTGATTTGTTTTTAAGCCTTTGAATTAATATTTAATGATAGCAAGTGCTTGAATTATTAATAAAATGACAATTATTTAAAGGGGGTACAACAAAGGGGAATTCGGTAGATAATATTGCTCGTTTAGAATTGGCAAGCTGTTAATCTGAGCTCGATTAATCTCTAAGATTTCTTGGTAAAATAATTTAAACTCGCCCCTGTTAGTATGTAATAAATCAATACCTGAGTCAAAATTAAACGTATGGTTTTCAAGAATTAAATGATTGGCAAATGTGGAAGTATCTTTTTTTAAGCGAAAAGCGGCTAAATGCTCAGCCACTCTTATATTTAAGGTTCTAGCAGTTTTACCAATATAAAATTTGGGACAATCACTACACTGCAATCTATAAATCCCAGATTTGTTTTTATAATCTATAACATCTTTATTATTTATCAATAATTTACCTAAAGAGTTCTTGCAATAGAAAGCCGGTCTAACACTTTCTGAGAGCTGCTTCTTTATCTTTAAACTGGTGTGTCCTATGTAATTAATACTACGCCAAAACCTAATATCACCTGAGTCTTTCGTTATTAATCCCTTGTGTAAGATTTGTTGTGCTATAAATAATTTCCTCATATGATCAATAGATTCGGATTTGAAAAGAGTTTATTTATGTGTATTAATTTTTAAAAATTCGTTTTTGTTTGTTATTTAAATTTAGAATTTTTTATTGATATCAAAAGTATGGTTATTAAGAAACAAAAGTTTTTTATAATTTGTGTTTTATATAATACTAACAGGTTACCGACAAGCGTTGCAATGCCACTCAATGGAAGAAAGTGTTTGTGTTTTAATTGTGTTTATTGAAGTGCATGTTTTTTTTTCCGTCTGTTTGACGTTTGCTGCCGATTTTACGACACACGCACCACCTACTGTAAGTTAATTATAACCTTCGCTTAAGTGCAAGCATTCGTTGTCAAAATGAACTGTATGCCAGACATACAAACATTGATTTTTATATATAAGACCTACTGTTAGTTAATTTTACTATTCCTATAACCTTCCAGGAAGTGCAAACAACAAGTTTGTCAAAGTTTTATTCTAATCGGATGAGCGGTGTGGCAACGCATAAAATACGTACAAACAAACATTCATTTATATATATTAGATAGGTTTTGGTAATTTTGTTTTCTAATGAACTTGGTGTACATTTTCTTATGATTTGGTGATCGTCAGTGGTCTGGTCAGTCTCATTAACTTATAAACGCTGCTTCTCCCAAAACCATACTCATTCCCTATTCGTTAATATTTTATTTTAATTAAAAAAAAAAAACCAAAAAATATGTTAATCGTTGTCAATATCCCCGGTCCATTGCATTGTTGTTATTGTTGGCATTGTTGTCGATTGTTATTTGTATTTTCCAAAGGAAACGTAGCATAAAAAAGGGCGGACGCCATCTTTGTATCCCGTTAAGTTCAATGGCCCGTTGCGCCAAAAGACACGCCTTATAATGATTATCATTAAAACATCGCGACACCTGTCTGATTGAACGGTAATTTACCGTGATTTGTTGTTTTTATTCAACTAGTATTTTGTCATACGCTACTGCACAATCGATTTGTATTAGCTCAAAGTTTAGGGTCCATTTTTTTTTTAAAAAAATCTATTTCGCACAAAAAACGCATAATACTTATTTCTTTTTCGTCATACACATTACTAGTAATTAAGTTTTTTCTCATCTAATAATTTCAGTAAATTTATGAATCTACAAAAGCTTCCCAATTTTGTGGAAGTGGGGTTTTTCATTCCTTTCCAGTAAAATACACTCGATTCTTTTTGACACGGTATATCTGTTACACAAAACATCTTGTAAAAAGTTGTAGAATTCATATAAAAGTTAAAGATTGGTATTTAAAAAAACACATTATTTAAAAAAAAGGTAAAACTATTGTGGTATAGAAAATCGTAAGGTCATAATAAAGAAAAAAAATACAAAACAAGTTATACTACTTGATTATATACGGGAACTTGTATGAAGGACTGGACACAAATTGCATTCATCACTAGAAATGTCTGACACGTCTAATGTGCTAAAAACTAATGAAGCCTTTTCTTTTTTGTTGCTGTTATGTTTTGTTGGATTCCTCTTATAAGGAAACCTATTATCTGCTTCTATGTTTTTTGTGTCTTAGATGTATGTTCATGTAAAAATATATATAGTATTTATTCCTTTTTTTGGACCGCTAAAAAAAAAATTGAGTGTACTACAGTAAGTCTGAATTTAAATGCTTTTAAACATTAGTTAAAAGCAGGGCTTTGAAGTCGAAGTTGGAGTCGAAAAAATTAATGGTATGTTTTCAAATCACAATAGTCTATAGTGTTGCCACTGCATGCTTGCCTGACTAAAAATGATATGCTGGTATACATATTATATATATAAATCAAAATGAAATGATTTAAAAAAAATGGAGTCTGAATAGGTTTTTTTTATTTTAAAGCTGGAGTCGGAGTCGTCTTTTTTACACGAATCCACAGCCCTGGTTAAATATGGTTTCTTTTAATGAAAGTTATTGTGTATGGGTATTCAATTTCAAATCGAGATACCAATCAAACGCGTTCATTGTGGTACAGCGGACTGTCAAAACATTAAAAAAAGTAAATATATTACAATAACATAAAAACATTTCGATGTGGTAATCAAAATTAATTAGTACATTACTTTTTCTATGGATATCCGGACATTTTTTTGAATTTACATCCCGTATTGAACAAACAGCAGTATATATTGAAAGTTACACATCCGTCATGCATTAAAAATGTTTACTTAACTTTCATACGCAAACAATGGTATCGTTTTAATTGACAACGACACATTTAATGGATAGCTAAATAAAATATAAAAAATGAATTCCTAATTATCGTGATAAGGTAAAAAATAGCAAAGTATTTAGTTTTACAAATCAGTTAATAATTATTTCGGCATATGGCATCGTCAGAACTATTTTGAAATCTGCATTTACGAAGCTATATAAACTGGCTTAGAAGAGATACATAATACATCTTGTTTTCATACTTATAGTTTAGTTTGAATATAATAGTAAACTCAGCTTAAGCATAAGAAGTCAGTCTATAACTTTTATTAAATTTACCACTTTAGAGTATCAGGCTGAAGGTTTAATAATTCAGTTTGATGGTCGACATTTTCTATTAATTTATATATATTAAAACTATTTATTAAGAAAAAATATTTATTTGTACTAATTCCACATATTTAGTATGATTTTGACCGGTTTCTCTTCTCTCGTGACGAGCATTATCAACTAATAAGAGAATAAAAAAACAAAATAAAATTATTAGGATATAAAAACGATTCGCCGCCTGTGGTCGAGTAGTCAACCTCGTTGGCTTTGACTACGGAGGTCGCGAGTTCGAATCCCAGTACGGACATTTTTATTAATTAATTTTTCAATCGATTTATGAATTTCTGTTCGAAGGCACGTATGTATGTGATTTTTTGAATTCCCCCCTCCCACCCATCCTATCATATGAACGGACGTATCGAGAGCGATTAGCTTACCACTAGTCCTATTCTAGTCTTGTCCATATATTTCTACTCTCTTTGGAAAAAGAGAGGTTGAGCAATTGAGTAACAAGCAGTTCTCGTAGAAACACTTCTCTTGAGATAATAATATATCTCAAGAGCATTTTATCGGACATGGAAAAAACAAATTGGTAATGAAAGGAATTTAACAATAAAATTACAAAACATGAATAAGTGACATTAAATATTTGTTAAAATGAATAGATTTAAACCTCACACCACGTGCCAGCTAAGTCTTGACGGTTGATAGTTTTATAAGGTCACTCTATTGCACTGTTATATTAAAATTTTGTAATAATTCATTTATTTTATTCCCATAGTAGTAATAAACTAATTCGCTGCGGATGTTCTTGGGAATGCCGCTTCGATGACTTTCGTAAAGTGCAGATTTATTGAGAATTTCTAGATATGGCATAACGTTGTAAAATATCACTTAGCTGCGGTCTCGTTTTGTAATGCTATCATTTTCATAGCATGCAATCGCAAAATTTATACGAATTTATTTATGAGGCCATCTCTGAATCATTTATCACCATTACAAGTTTTGTATATGCACCACGAGAATACCTAATCTGTACAAGTAAATATTCAAACAATTGCAGATTTTTTTTCAAAATACTACCCTGCTAGGTAAAGACACGGTAATTACGAAATTGAATTAAGTAGGGTGACTGTTCCTATAGTCAACCGTGTCCAATAGTCGAAATTTTAGTTTAAACATGAATAATAGTGTTGACACTGAAAAATCAGAATTGTTTAAATATGTGTCGGTAGTTAACCATCTGAAGATGTATATTTGTTCTAAACTGACTTCTAAAAGTTAATGTCTATGAATGGGTAACTACTGATTTTTCTCATTTTTCAACTCATTGGGCGTCATTTAAAAAACTTTAAAATGTCTCCCTATGTGACAACTGTCAAAATAAACCATAGTCTATTATAATCAGTTATTTTGGAATTATCTATGGTATAAGAATAGGCTATCATAGTGGATGATAAAATAATTGTATTTTAATTGTAGAAAGCTTATAAACATTAGTAATTAATTTTACTCGCATTGTTTGCATCCAATAAAATCAAATAACGTTCGTTTGGACGCAACTCTGACCAACATAACCTCAACGGGTGACGTTTCTGTTAACCCTAGTGTGTTCAAGAACATGTTTCGGAACATAGTTCCTGAGACATTACGTAGATGTTCAGGATCGTGTCCCGGGACTTTTGTTCCACAATGTATGGGCCCTATAATGCAAACAATAAACTGCTGCATTGCTCTCGTCAATGCTAAATATATTGACGTCTATTAATAAAAGCGTGCAGTGTCAATTGACGACGAAATCGGTTTTTAATATATCAATAGATATCAAAAGCAATCGACGTCTAGGATCGTGACCTGTCTGTGAAAAAATTGACGAGCGATGTTACCGAGATAGAACCCACTCAGTTTTCGGATGGTGTTTAATGGGACGTTATTGATCTAAAAAATCAGACATAGGTAAACTGGTAACACTCAAATTGGACCGAATCATTTTTTATTGCTCAGCTCCGGTGTCAAAAAACTAACAGCTACAAATCTCTAATACATGTAAATCTTGAAAATATTTAAACATAGTTTCAAACATAGCTTTATTAACCATCGTTGTCATTGTTGAGTCCATTGCAGTTAATGTGCACCTGCTAATCTTTCTTCATAAATAGACGCAGAAAATAGTCAATCGACACTCGCTTCAGTATTGGGCATACTCGATAGGAATGATGTAGGGAAAATAATTTCAGTGTTATTTTAAATACATTCACCTGATGATCATTTATCATTTTTAGGGTATTCACTGTCAATACTTGGTAGAAAGGCATTATATTAATAAAAACACAATACAGTAAAACCCCCATTTACACTTAAGTCGGGACAGTGTAATTGAGGGAGTGAATATCATACAATATTAGGGATTCGGATTTTCAAAAAAAAATGCAAAACTAAGATTTCCCTTAGTTTTGCAAAAAAATATATGAACGAAATATTTAGTTTCTAAATGATAAAATACAAAGCGCGCCAAAATCCAAAACATAGACAGTCGCCGGCTATATGAGTATAGCCTGACACGTGTTGAATACACAATTGCTAGCCAGCATTTGACTTTATGCACCGCAGACGACCGTCTCGTAGCAACGACAATGGAATGCGACAGTGCAATTGGGGGATTCGCGGCGAATATTTCAAGCCAGCGCGTATTTCGGTGTAGTGTAATTGTGGGTTCTACTGTATTCCTTTGTATTTTATAACACTTTATTTAAAAAGTCAAAACCGGTTTCGCTTATTGCGAACATTGTCAACTGACCTTTTAAATAATGTGGAATAAAGTACAAAGGAATATTGTGTTTTTATTAATATGATGACCATTTGATGAAATACCAAGTTTTTCCGCGTTGACGGTACCGAAAACATTTAGCGCTTAAAATAGTAAAGTACAGTAAAGTAGAGTAAATTCGATTGATGTGCATATTCTGCTTCATTTTTTCTGATACGATTTCCTGGCACAATCCGCGATGCCAATAGTCTTAATATCTTTAGTCCGACTTTCCCTTTGAAATTAATGAAACACTTTAATTAAAATAATGCGCTAATTTTAGCGCAACATAAACAGTGGCGTTCCTAGGATATGTGCCGCCCCTAGGCAGACCCTTAAAATAGCGCTCATTTTTTTTAATTTCTTCCCATTATTCTAGGAATAAATATGCACATATAGATGTTCGAATCCTCTACTCACTTACACATACTCAAACAAATTTTCACTTATTCCGTTTTGCTTCCAAGTGATTCATAGTATGTACCTTAATGACAAAGATCCTCAAAAATAAATATGATCCAAAAGCCCACAATAATTATGAAAAAATAACTATCACCTTCAATTACACATCATAAAAAATAATGTAAATTTTAAATAACATAAGTATCAAATCTTGATTTGGTATGTTGTAAATCAAAGACATTGAGGCATATCACATTTATTCTAAATCAAATT
This sequence comes from Himalopsyche tibetana, assembly GCA_030503985.1. Lineage (NCBI taxonomy): Eukaryota > Metazoa > Arthropoda > Insecta > Trichoptera > Rhyacophilidae > Himalopsyche > Himalopsyche tibetana. The sequence continues at coordinate 2,020,417 of JAPJYX010000009.1, read as the reverse complement.
TATTTTTAAAAATCTGTGATCATTTGCCGCTCCCTAGGATTTGCCGCCCCTAGGCAACTGCCTACTCGCCAATGCCCTCGGGACGTCCCTGAACATAAATGTTGAAAATGACCGCTTCCTTATTCTTAATCAAATGGTTCATGAACATTACATATTATGTCAGTAAGTAAGTCAGTCAACCAAGTCGATCGGCTAGATTCTAACAACCACTCGTTAGGAATAGCAATCATGGCAGTGGCCACCGCATTTTTGTGATATGGATTATGTGTGCCGCCAAATTTAGTACAAGCGGATGTTATTATGCAATTTCTAAATTCGCTTCCATTTATCGCACACTGCCACGTCACACGTTCTGCCGCATTACGATTTACGGTTAACCTGTTCTCTGCAGTGCTCATCACTTTGTTTTTTGTTTACAATGCTGTGTGGCACCGGTGGCTGCGTTTGTTAGATAAGCTTTTTTTCATTCTATGGAACAAAAAGAATTGCATTTTTTACAAAAAAAAAAAAAAAAATATATGTAATTGAGGATGTACACTCAACTTTTTTTGTACACGGTAGATATGCTCTACAAAAAACAGTGAAAACAAAAACCGCTTAACAAAGTGTTATAATAGAATGAAAAAAATGGAGATTTTTTTCCTGAATTTAAAAAAAAACAACATTGTGGTAAAGGAAATTGTATAAGTAAATAAAAAAAAAATTCGAAATATTATATGTATTTCAATAAAGAAAAGAAAAAACTGTTTATCGCTACTTGATTATATACTAGAACTTTTACGAGGAACTGGACATAAATCGCTTTTACCACTAGATGTGTCTGACACGTCTAGAAGAAAAAGTTCTCCACCAATGGGTTAAACCATTGGAAATAATACAGCATAGTAATAATATGTTTCAATTTTAATATTAAATTGAAAAGGTTATTTTTTAAGACGTTTTAGTTTTGAAAGAGAACTGCGTTTTTATGTTAACCAACTACCCTATTGCACTTGAAAATCAAATTAACAATTTATAATTCAGATAAGCACATGCAATAACTGACATTAGGCACGATATTCCTGCAACTAAGTTTTCTTTGAATTTCCGTTTCGTGATAGTCGGCCATTATCGCAGAAAACGTCGTCTCCTTTGCCCCAATGGTTACAAAAGAAAACTAAACTAAGCGCTTTTCTGGTAAATTTAATCGAAGAAATTATATTTGTGTATACAGATTATGTTTGATTATTATAGGTTAGGGTTTTGACTTAGTAACCTTTCTCGTTATGATTGTTTTTAAATTGCATTATAATATTGCATATTATTATATATCGACGTGCAATAGTTTTGACAACTGTTTTCAATTCTGGTCTGAATATGTTTAGGTAATTCAAAAAATCTGGGTATAAGAAGCTAAATTCTGGGCAACTTTTGGCAAACATTATTTATACATCAAATATTTTTATTCCCCGTGTTCATGAAATGCAACCATCTCCATTGAATGGGTTACGTATGCTTTCGGAGTAAATGTGCTTAAATAATGGGTTGATTGAACAATCTTATTCAACTCATTTAAATGCACGTGCTCTCTGATTGGTTGCAATTGTTTGATTAAATTTATTAATTGAGCAGTCGTTCTGAAGTTCTAAAAAATATAAGATGTATAAATAAACATGAAGCATTTTACCATTTGTATTAAATTGACATATTTTCTTCAGCAATACAAATATTGCTTTTTTACTATTTGCCTTTGAGTTTCTTTATCACGATTTACTTACAAACAGTCATTGCGATATACATCCAAAAATGTCTACCAGGGCTTTTACAAAAACCGAATTTCGTAAAAATCTATTTTCTAATTTCAATATATCCTAAAATTTGGTTCAATAATAATAATTCAAATGAAAAAGTTTATAAAGTGTACTTAACTACTGTTACAAAAAATGTATTCAATTAACTACGATATTATTATTCGTGAGGAAATATGCATATACAAAAAATTGCACAGAAAAAATAATTTTAAATAAACCTAAAAATAATCAGTATTAGACATATTTCATATTATTTGAAACAGGGTAAGCAAATTGAAAAAAATCCGGCTTTCAAATGTGACAAATTTTGTTAAGCCCCGGTTTTTTAAAAATAATTTCAGAAAACCTACAATTTCTAACGCTACGTCCTCCACGTAAGAATCAGACGTTGTACTAAAAAATAATCTCGATATTTTTTTAATTTTTTAATACGTATTCGTGTTTTATTTAAAATTTTCCAAAATGGCAGTTAAACATTTAAGCTGCATGAAAATCAAAACACGTATAATGTGGCTTGAGTTTAAGTTGAGAACGAAAACGGCACCTTATCTGTACACACATTAATTTATTTTCAACGTCTCGCTGTGAATTTGATATAAATAAAGTTAAACTTTGGGTAAACTTCTGATTGGCAAACTTTCATTCCAATCGCTTACCCGCGGCGGTAAATAAATTGAATAATAATTATAAAATTATTTCATTAATCAATAGCTGCCAAATTCATGCTTCTGTAAACTTTAATACGTTTAAGTTGCTTTAGTCGTACCAAATGAATATGATATGTCGGTAATTCAGAATCATGGCAGCAATGTTTTTCATTTCCTATCGTTTACTTAATCTTATTTCACACACTTATCCTACTAAGTTTAATGTTACAGGAGTCGGAAAAAACAAACGACCCTACCTTCTTTTTTTACTTTTTTTTGTGTGTACGCAACGCACGAGTCAAAAGTGTTAGTTAGCAAAATATATTTAAAAACAAGCCTCTATCTATCCATCGTATTGATTTGTGAAATAACGCCTATGTACTAGAAGAAAAGGAAATGATTGAAGACTACTTCAAGGGAGGATTACCAACCAACCAATCCTAAAAACGTTGAGTATTTTGAGCGGTTGACTGTATTTATTCCCCTAGCCTCATTTTCATCGCTGAGTAAACAGGGTTTGAATAATTATAGCACACTCAAATAGATATTTAATAATATATTCGTGTATTCATTGAACTCTGTTTTTACACGATTTGGAAATAACGCGGTGCAAAAAAAGAGAAAAAATAATCGAACATTCATTAAGCAATGCGTAACAGTAATTTGGATTTTCCTACATCCCTTGCATGTACTTTCTTATCAGTACTCAAGTGATGAAAGCGATGTCGTACCAAATGTGCGTAAACGGGTTCGTCTATTGTCTCATAGTGATAGTGAATAACTTTTGTTACCTTTGATTTTTTTAAGATACAATAAGCAATAATGAATTTTTTTTTTGATATCCTGAATTGATTTATATACAAAAAAACCTATCCACATTTTTTATTTCATTTTAGTATATTGTTTTACACAGTATCGCGTGGAACGTATCTACAATGTAAATAGGGAGCTCAGTGTAGAATATTTGTACACGGTATTTCGTGGAACGTATCTACCGTGTAAATGGTGAGTTAAGTGTAATTTGACTAACGATTTTATTTCTCTGTTGTATTGCTTTTACAATTAAATTATTCAAATTAACAACTGGCTTTGACAGTCTGGTATAAGCCTTTGTCTCGTGCAGACATCTTTGCCATGCTGATAGACCCTCTGCGGTCCAAGTACGGTGGCCTCGGTCCCTATAAACTTCCCCGACTAGCGAACTTCGTGTCAAGTGCCATCTTATGTAGTCAGCGCACCCCAAGACTGGGGTGGAGATACAATTTTTATTTGTAATGTTGGGCAACTTAAAATAGCCTTTCCGTCCGTTGTTATGTAAAGGGACCAAGGTCAAGTTTTCTATTGATATAAAAACATAAATTAGTTGCTCTAAAATATATTGAAAAACTGATGTTTTTCCGGAAACTTTTGGACCTTACTACATTAGGATGGACTGTAGGGGGCTCTGAGGGGCTCGCGCGAGCCCTTTGTTAATTAAAAAGAAAACAATATTCTCAGATCAAATTAGTATATAACTGCAATTTCCGACTTTTATATATTATCTACGACTCGGTATACAGATAAAAGTTTGAGGGTGATCAGTGTCTGTCAAACTTTTTTCCTTTACGGCACAGTGATGAATATAACCAGTACCGTGACACACCAAGATGCCGCAGATTATCTTCGAAACTCTTTTTTTTTTAGCTCACCGAGGAATTTGAAATCCTCGATTTGGTATACTTTTTCCGCAGATTGTCTCCAAAACTCCTTTTTTTATTTTTAGCTCACCGAGGAATTTAAAATTTTCGATTTTGTACCGAATAGGCATTATTTAAAATTGACATTTTTAAGGCTTCTTCCACCGCGGCATACCTGGGACTTCTTGCGGCACAGTAGTGTGCCGCGGCATACAGTTTGGCAGACACTGATTTAGATTGATAATTTTACGGTAAATTGCATATTGCTACATATTATAATTGTATTAAATAACAATCGATTGCTTATTTAAGTATTGCATAGGAGTATTAAAGAATTCACTCTTTCCCAGAACATCGAGAATTGATTTGATATTAAGCGAGCCCTTTTTTAACGTATGTATTGGCAGCCCACCGCTGTTACCACATATCACAGAAGTAACATTTCTCGAAATGACATATTTATTTTCGGTCTGACATAACCGTCCATAATAAATACATAGAAGTACACACAACTGTCATAATACATTTTTAATTCATAGCGTTAAGTAAAAGTTCGTATGCAAGAACTTTATTATTTCCTTGAATTCCTTGGATGATAATTTTTGTTACGTACTAATGTCTATTCAAATTATTGTATGTTATATAACATTCTACTAAGAATAAACAGTTTAATTTTATTATGTAAGTACTATTTCCTACGGGATGATCACTACTCTTCGTAATTATAACATATCACATGTTATAGCGATCGATGTCTTTGATACGATACGTAACTAAGTAAGAATATTAATCAAATTTTAATGGCGTTTCTTCCACAAACGTGCGACATCGTATGACCTGTTGCAATTACTTATGTTTAATGCATTCAGTGCAATCGACACTTGTTTAAGGTGCAATCAAATACTTTCCTTTCCGCATGCATAAACGTAGCTTGCTAATTTATTCAGGGATATTAAACTAAACAATGACAAAAAGACATAATGAAAACGAATAAAAACCAACGTGTTTTTCAAAATGAGAGTTATCCACTCGGGTATTCGTACCCGAAATTTAACCACGATCGCTTTTAATGTGAAGCAAATAGTGACATTACTTGTAAATTATTTTAGAGCGAGTTTCATTTATTGTTGCAAGAATAAATCCCCACTAATAAAAGTCATTAAGACCGATACCGTTGGTATAAACATGGCGTTAGCAGGTAGGTAGAAATGAAATGAAATCATCGCTCGACTGTTACGAAAACGTTTATTTAAGAACTTGCAATCACCGAATTAATTACATGCAATATTTAACAACAAAAAAACAATTATTACAATACAGAATAACTATTATACAACATAGCTTGCTCACACGATTTTATAAATGTTAAAAAAAATGATGTTAAACTCTGCGCAGAGAACAAAATAGAATTTAATTTTCGTCAAAATGGAAAAATGTTATTTCTTTCATCTCGTACAAAAAAAAAACAAAACCACAAAAGAAAAAGAACTGCAAGTGAATTAACAACTGAAGGCTTCTGGAAACACGTTCCAGAGGCTGGGAAGTGCCCCACACATACACGATGTGTTCCGTTCGTGTCCCAAAGAACAAGAAAGAAAGAAACAAAAATCACAACAAAATAAATTTAGCTATACTTTTTTTTAAAAATCCTGCCAGTTTTCATTACAAAAGTGCTAGTGGGAGCGGGTGCCAATAAACCCTACCGTGTCAATAGACGCATATTTGAGTTAATCTCAACATACGTTTTTCTACTTTAACTGATTGTTACTCAGTGGACATCTTTTTTCAAAGTTAGTAATAGGGATGGAAGAATGGGGTTAAGACAAGATTAGTGATTATCTAATCACCTTCGCTACGTCTAGTTTAAGGAGATGAATAGCATTTTAAACAACGAGAATCCATAAATCGATTGAAAATATGTTAAAGTTCGAGCACCGCATTCGTAGCTTACGACGTTGACTTCTCGACCACAAACCTGGTAAGCGAGCCAATAGTTCCGTTTTAAGTGAATCCGTGAACCACATAAAGAATGTTGACAACATATTGATTGTTTCAAAAAATGACGTTTTGATATTTTATTTATTTGTTTTTTTACGTCACTTAATTTATCAATGTTACGTGAGCGATTTATTTATTTTGTTTATGAAAGTCTCGAGCCTTTTGTGACCTCCAGGATATAATCGTAAATATTTTTTAGTTTAAGTTGCTGAGTCTTAAATTAGGAATAGTTTTTTTTTGATCAACTGAAAAAGGTTTTTTACTACTGGTATAGTCATATAAATCAGACGACACTGCAGTTGTTGTACTTGCTTAGCGTGTGAAGCGATTACTTTTCGTTTAGCTTTACATCTTCCGCCTATATGCTTCAGTGAATACAAACGTATGGGGTGTGGAAAAACATGTCTACATAATCAAAACCAAATATATATTTCACGTCAATTGAACCATACAATGAACGTTGTTAAGCTTTTTTTATGTACATAGTTTTTATACATTTAGACTTTTTAATATAAATTTATTCAATGAGCTTGCATTTACAGTTGAACTTCATTTGTGTAAGATAAGGCATATCAAAGTCCTAAAAGTTTTTAAAATCAGTCAGCGATTATTACTTTTTTAAACTTTACGAGAGCTACAAAAAAGTTGAGAAACTATGCTCTAGATAATTTGAAATACATGTTCTGCTATTAATTTTATTTATTTGTTTGTCATATTATGAATTATATTGTAGAAATTCCCATTTGTAGAAAACTCTTTGAATTTATTGTTAGTGACCGCTCTTTGTCACTTGCTTTGGAATTGCTTCCCTTAAAAAGAGAAAAAAACCCAAACTCCATTTTGTAATTTCATAATTTTAAAATGTTAGAATCAATCTTGCTTCATTACTTAAGCAAACTTTGCGATAGTAAGTCTGAAGATGCCTCTGAAATTGGCAAAACACGTGTCACAGTTAGTTACACAATACGTGGAATAATCAAAGTTAATATAAATTTTCTATTAGTATAATTTATTTGTAAGGTGTGTATAATATTTCAACTTAATTATTATATGTATCTTTATCTATAAATTCCTTTCATATTTTAATTACCAATTTTCGTTGTACTTGGTTTAGTATAAATAGCGCAGAATTAATGTATGACCGAAACCGGTCTGGATCATATTGAATAAATGTTTTTTTTTTCTACTGTAGTACTTTTACACCAAGTTTTGACAGGGGACTCGTTAAAAATAATTATTTACAATCAAATTGTGCGCTTTTTAGTGTACACATTTCCACAAAACGCTGATAAAATAATATGTGTATTTCAAGAATATGTGTTATTAAATTTGAATCGTTCAAACTATGTACATTCTCACAAATTTTGTCATTAACGACCCGGGTTTCGCCTTTCGGCATCTTCAGGCATTCAAGTGCACGGATGAACTTGAACTGACGCTTAGTAAATGAAAGCTTCGTGTTTATATAAGATATAAATGCATCACTGAGTCCAGAGCCACTGCTGGCAAAAAGGATAAGCCCATGGGAATGCCAACAGATTTGACTAGTGAGCAGTTTCAAGAATTATATAATTTGTTTGTCGGCAAAGGTTTTATGATTATATGATTTTATGGTTATATAGGGTATAGAAGAGGAGATGTGGGAAAATTTGATATTTCGATTAAAATCGGAAGATTTTGCAGCTGTGCTTTGTTGATTTCTAAAATTTCTTGGAAAAAGAGCTTATGACTGTCCGTATTTGGGTGTAACATTTTTAATATTAATATTGAAATTCCACCAAGCACCTTCAGTCGAAATCTTAAAATATGTGTTATGTTGTTAATATCGATCGTGTTGAATTTCAACAAAACAAATAACAATAAGTTGATCTTTTTAACCCGATACATACTCGAATCGGGTCGTTCATCGTAATAAGTGTCAACTGTAATTGATTCGACGTGTACCATAATACAATGTTGATATGTTTATGAGAGAAAACAGATTCTTCGTATAATTTATCTAAAATTTTCAATTTCTGCTAGCTCAACACTTCTCAATTCGATTGCTATTCAAATTTGTGACATCGTTAAACCGTCTTTGTGCGTGAACATGGTTCCATCTGCATTTTTTTCACAAAAATACTTTTTAATGCAGTTTTTATTAATTGATTTGGCATTTACTTGGTAGAACTCCATTTATAACATAACAAAGTATTTTAATAATATATTTATAACATAACAAAGTATTTTAATAATTATTTTAATAGATTAAAATAACAAAGTATTTTAGCTCTACAGTTTTTAATAATTCTATTCGTTGATAGCTATTTCGGCTTGCGCCATCGTCAGAACTATTTCTGACGATGGTGCTTGGTGGAATTTCAATATTAAATTTGAATCGTTCAAATTATGTACATTCTCACAAATTTTGTCACTAACAGTTCAAGTTCATCCGTGCACTTGAATGCCTGAAGATGCCGAAAGGCGAAACCCGGGTCGTTAGTGACAAAATTTGTGAGAATGTACATAATTTGAACGATTCAAATTTAATAAAAACATATACGTTTTTATAGAGCTACAAAGCTCCATCTGCATGCAAAATTAAAACATTAACGTTTAGAAAATCAGTTTTAGAAAAATCAGGATTAGTCTTTCATTCACGTACGTTGATGCATAGGTAATGTATCCCAGGTGCGAATGAAATAAATGTCGTAAAGTACACAAAAGAGAGGGAGACATAATATTGATGAATTAGTGAAATCCTCACACAGATTGTTTATAAAATTCAAAAAATCGGCTATTTAAGATCATTTGAGAGCATCGAAGTTCTATCTGCAGTTTCGTCTATTCTAAATATGCTCATGTATTTATTTATTTAATTGATAAATTAACATTTCACAAGGTTGACAAATTATAAATTTAAAACTTTTACAATGAAGGAAAAAAAAAGTACAGTTTAATATTAAAGCAGTAGAAAAAAATGGCAAGGAAGTCAACTGGGTAAGCTCCGACGAACTCTACTTTAATACATACAAAATAGTATTCATCGAAACTCGCCCACGTCTACGTGAAATATGTTAATATCCGAAGCAATATTGTTGAACACCGTTAAAGCTCTCCCCAGTGGCATCTCCATTGGCAGGCTGGTTCTATACCTTAGGAGAACAAGGAATTCATGTCCACGATTTCTCAAAAAATAATCAGGAACATTTAGATTCACATTCTCAAGAATATTCCTATAATTATGACATTAAAATAGAATTAATATGTAAGATATACATTTAATTCTGATGGTATTAATACTTCTAAATAATTTACTTTTAATCTAAAATATCTCTTCAACAAAAAGATACATCTTCTGAAATTTTAAATTGCTATTAGTTTCTTCAGATGAAACCTTGTTTAACCAAGGCGACGAAATGTCTACCTTTCTTTGTCTATCGAGCTATAATTCTGCAAACTTAAAGACAATTAACTTATTATTACCTGTATTTAATGTTATGTGATGCCTTTCACTAAGCTCCAAATCGGGTTATTGAATCTTTTGTACTTTATACACGCTATTATAATTTGATTTATGTGCGGCCCTTAAAAAGTCAATAACTATGCTTGATAAAGAAAGTGAATAATTCAATTCAACGAATTACCTCATTTGAAACCTTTTTAGAATATTTTTAATTTGCCTTAAAATAAAACAAAATTACTGTAAGGTTTTCTTGTGCAATTTAACCAACTTTGCACTGTCGGTAACAATAGTCATTTTAAATTCATATTTATTTGGAAGAATGTAATTAAACAATAATAATTTAAATTGTATTTGACTTGTCAGTTCAAGTTCATCTGTGCATTTGAACGCCTGAAGATGCCCAATGGCGAATCCCGGGCCGTTAGTGACACAACTTGTGTGAATGTACATACTTTAAACGATTCAAATTTAATATTAAAATTCCATCAAGCACTTCAGCCGAAATCTTAAATTAATTCAGTTTCAGCTGGCAATTCAACAATGGCGTGAAACCGAAATAGCCACCATTTTTTTTAAAATTCCGTGTAGACTTAAATATGTTGTTTTTTTACCTTAATAAAGAAGAGTTGTATCAATTTAATGACAATCCAATCAATAAAAACATGTTCTTTATTTTTTATTAAAAAATATGCGAAATTGATGTCAATATAATTTATTATAATCATCTGCTATTCTCATGATGCTAATCGTTAAGTCAGACATGCCTATCATCAAGAAACATGCAGCAAATTATAAATTGACCATAATAAATAATGATTGTTTTATGTATGTTACATTCCCATGTACGCACACAAAATGATTTACAATTTATCATGCCAGAAAATACATCAATTTCAAAAATGATTAATGTGAGTTCTGAGAAGCATCAGAATACTTTGAAAAAAAAGCCAATCACAATCTGTAAGACATATATAATTATCGCTGTGAAGGTGCTTATTGTCAATTCTTGGTGGAAAGTCATCAGATTTAAAAAAAAACTGATAGTGTGAAATTTGAGAAAAAGGGATTTGTTTATCCATGATCAATGTTTACTTGTATAATAATAATATGGGATTGAAAACTTTTTTTCTATGATTGTAACGTAGTTTAAACTAAAAAAAATTGTTAATACAAAAGTTGTTACTTTACAGTAAAAACAGCAAATATTTATTCGAACAAACATAATTACCAGACTTTCTTAAAGCTCCGTTTCCTATAATAAGTGTAATTATTTATTAATAAAAACAATAATCCTTTGTACTTCATTCCACTTTATTTAATATGTCAGGACCGGTTTCGCTCATTGCGAGCATTGTCAACTGACAGTTGTCAACTGACAACTGTCAGTTGACAATGCTCGCAATGAGCGAAACCGGTCCTGACATATTAAATAAAGTGGAATGAAGTACAAAGGATTATTGTTTTTATTAATATAATGCCTTTCCACCAAGTATTGACAGTGAACACCCTAAAAGTGTAATTATTTACTTTAATATATTTGATGCACTGTACGGTAAATTTAAGGTTACGTATTAATTAATGTCGCCTGTCGTGGCCCAGTTGGTTAGAGTTTGCTCTACCGATCACACAGGTCTGGGTTCGATTCCCGGTCAGATCACAGTGAATTGGAGGATTATTCAATTTAAAATTGTGATCAAAAGCTAGGTGTTTGTGATGTCAATTTACATTATTTTCTCTCCTCCCATCCTTCGGATCCTTTAATAACTGGGTGTAGCAATAGAGGTTAGTCAACCATTGATCCTGGTTTAGCCTTATCATTCTTTCCCTATTACTCACTTTGAAAAAAGTGAGGTTGAGCGACTGAGTAACAAACAGTTATCGTAGAAAAAACTTCTGCATTTACTCCACATTGGGGGTGGATTTGGATAAAAAAACTTTCATTAGACAAAATAAAGTTCCATGGCATTAATTCCAGCTGTTAAATTTTAAATTTTTCACAAATATTATTACACTGAAAAAAACCATAACATGTTACTCATTCACTTCAAACTGTTAAATTAAACGATACGGTTCTATTTTTTTGTCTGTGAAATAGAGCATACGAACATTTTTAAAAACTACCTTTATAGCTACATAGATCGCATTAAATGGTTTTTGGTTTCTTCACCTTTCGACGCGCTCTGCCGACCCTACATGCTATTTGTTTGGAAATATTAATTGTTAAATTTTTAACACTACAGATATCTTACAAAACCTCGTTTTTTTTTAAATTGATTGCATACTTTTTAGAAACTGAATCTGAATTTCAGAAATGGTATTAGATCATCTTGTAATTATTGATCGTGATTTAAACGATTTCTTCAAGTCTTTTAAAGATTTCAAAGGCCCAATGGCCTTGCTCTGCTGAATTGGTGTGGGGTATTTTGTAATATTAATAAATTCACTTTTACGCACACCTTTTGCGGCCAAGGTTTGCCATTTTATTCTTGGTCATCTTCTTTTCGTTTTTAATGAGCGTATCCATGCATCTATCACATATATTCTTTGGCATTATTTTTTTTTTACAGTTTATATTTACCGGCTACGTCGCTAAGAAATTAAATATTTATTCAACGATCCTTAAAACCTCTTAATAGTTTATACACCCTTCATTTTATGAATGATATATGATTTAAGTGACACTGGTATTTTCAAAACCCAAAAAAATTTTGGCCGTTTGTTCAATATCAAAATACATGTTTTGAAAATGAATAATACCGAAATTTAAAATGAAGCAAAATTGCATGATAAATAATGTAATACATTCGTTGGATTCGGCGGTAGCTTTGTGGAAGATTTTGTTGTTGAATATAAAATGAAATAAAAAACATTGTTCTTCTATTTGTTGTTTTATAAAATATGTGACGGTTTTTGGCTATTTGATACCATATTTTGAATCTGAAAATATTTGTATTTTTTATACAATTTTATATATATATGTGTACAGTTCATCCATCAAAAATTTCATAAGAAAAGATTTAAAAAAAGGGACCGATAAAACTTTGCGAAAAATTCAGTTTTGCTGAACTATTATTTGCTAAGGGACCATACGATTGAGGAATTTATGAAAATCACCCAGTCTGCTTATATTTTTCTCCTGCTTCTTGATTGATTTTTTGGCTGAAATTAAAATCTTTAATTGCACTTTGGTACACTAACTGTCAGAAGAATAGTTATTGTATTTTTTTAGAACCGATCTTGCATTCTTTATAGTTTATACCAACATTAATTTAGATATTAATAGTTTTTCTAAGGAACAATATAACGCATAAACCGAGGTATCGGCGCTATGTTAATCCGTTAATCACACGTCAAACCTAAACTTAAAGTTAAGCTAAACATTTAAGATTTTTTTGAAGGATACCCATAAAAAGAATATTGATAGCTTTTTAAATCTACTGTTTGTGTTTTTAAGTGTAGCACGTATTTCGCCTCTCTAAGAAACATCATCCGACTTATCCTACCCTAAGATATGTCTTGTTAGTAACACCCGCTTGTCAGTTTCTCATTTGTATTTTAAGAATACAAATCGTACCGTAGAATTTTTCTAATGATTCTTTTCGTAGATGTTAAATATGTGTCAAACCCTTTAATACAATCGTTAGAAAAAAAGCTATGAGTTTATTAAATCAATTTCTTAATTAGCAAAATCAAATACAGTTATTGAATCGTTTGTAGAAGTTATTTGCAATTGCGATGCAATTTCATTTAAATTTTCTAGTTACTGCAATACACGTTAGTTGCGCCCAAGTGCTTATTACCCACAAGTTCCGTTGCGTTTGGTGTTTAATGAAGTGTACAAGAGATAACTGTATAGTATCTCTATGATACACGATACGAAATTCTATGTGGATGTTAGGATCAAAGATTGAAGTAAAACAACAGTAAAGTAAACTGCCCGAGTTCACACATATGATTGAAAGAATTCAATGGATACAGACATACTATACAATTATTTACATGATTTTATTGTTACATTGGCTATTCTTAATTATAAAATATTTTCTTTTGTTTTCAGGTAATGCAATTCACTCGCTGTTGAATGATTTTTATCTGTATTTCGGCTGGTAAGTAGTCAGCGTTTTTCGATGAAATCTGAAACGAGATGTTAAAAAAATAACAATGATAACTAGAACCTCAAATCCCGGGATCCCGGGATCCCGTCCAAAGTTGGGGTTAAGAAAATTTTGAGAATGTTGCGCGAGGGCTAAAAAAGTCCCAAATTTATTTGTTTTGGCAATTCCGTAAATTGTTTGAAATTGAAAGAGCTTTAAAAAAAGATCTTCGTCTTTTTATTTTGGGAAACCCGCAAATTCCGGGGTTTTTTTTACATCGAAAATTTTTAATTTTGAAAAATTTGAAAAATCCCAAGATTTAAAAGTCACCGAGCAAAAACTTCTTAATCCCGAATTTATACACGATTTTAAGTTTAATATTCAATCCCTTTGTCCTAATTTCAACATTTTACAGACACACCAATGCTGTCAATTGCTTCATGCTTATTTTGGTCTGATTTTCCTGAGTAGTGGGTAAAGACATAACAATCGTATTTGAAAAAAATGATTTTATTACAAATAAACACGCCATGTATTTTTTAAATTGTATAAAATGATCATTTTTTCACACCAAGCTATTATGCCATTTTAAAAACACTCGCCATGTTATGAATGATCTCGACTTTTAATCTGGTTGACAATGTCGAAGACAGAATTCAATTGAGCGCGAACGCGTTGTCGTTTTTTTGCCTTTTTTTCGTTCTTTATATCTCACGAAATCAGATCGTTATTCCGTTTACGTAACAAAACCATTATTACATTGACTCTCTTCCACTGTAACATTCTGTCAGTGAGAATCAACCATGATTCGTGTTAAATCATACATAATTGATTTTGGCAACCTTAAATATCAGATCAACCAATTAATATTGACCAAGTTTTATTGCGGTCAGCTCTGCGCGATGATAGCGAAACAATCAATTGCCATGCAACATTTTTTTGACAAGACAAGATTTGAAATTTATATACAAACAATAAATTAATGTCTTTTGTAAATGCCATACCTAATTAGAATGATTGAAAATGATAACTTGTTAATTAATGAATATATTTATAAAATTAACGAGGAACGAGAAAATCTCAAATCAAATTAATTAACTCTACCATTACACACACAGTTATAAGTCAGTTGCTATAAGACTTTTTACTAGGCACGAATAATTACGTATCTGAAACGGCTAGTAAAAAATAAGATAACGATGAATTGAATGTCTAATAAAGTAGTGATATTTATATCTTAGTTATAATTAGTTGACAATACTTACTAGTTTTTTTAGTTATACATAAATATTTTTCTAAAAAATTGAGTATGGAATATTTATTTGTTCATTTATTTGTTGAGAAGTCACGCTATAAGACGACAGTAGCGAGTTTTTAAAGGATGATTTGGAAAAATAGTCGCATTGAAATATTTTGTCAATTAAACTTAAAATATGTACATATTTGAACCTTAACCCTTTGAACGGTGAGCTAATTTTTACTAAATTAGGTTTTTTCTTATATTTTGATTATTTGTAGTATTGCCGCACACAAAAATATAAAAACCTTTTTTTGGGTACGTACTAATCTGGGAATAATATAAGTAATTATTTCAAGAAGTCAATATTTTTTTTTTAAATTATAAAACTCTTAGTTAAAAATGTAAAGTAAACTAGTTCTTTATTACTTTTGAAAAATTTTCTAGAAGCTTTTATTTCAAGATCTTTTTTGCTCTTATCTGTCTACATGTGCCGCTATATAAACGTCAATTCCAGGAAAGAATCGATCCCAAATAGAATTTTACGCTCAATGTATATGGCTACCGATTTGTTTTCAAATGTTACCCTTTTTTAAAAAACCTTTTCTTCATTTGCAACACACAATAAAAATAGTATGGCGGTCAAAAGTCACTGGTGGATGTGTCTAGTAACCATATCGGAAGAAATGACAAAAAATCAATAAAAAATATGAGAATGTCAATCAATAATAGATGACAAGCTACGCTGCCGTACGGGTACGGCAATACTCATCAAAGGGTTAATTATTAATTTTTCGCAATCCTTTTCATTCCCAATGTGGAGTACACCCATACCTCGCTTTAAGGCCTAGATACGTTCCACGAAACTTGGTCGCAAAGCGAAAAGCCGTATAAGGAATCAATTATTCTAATACAAATTCAATGGGATCGGTTCCAAATTTTTAAATACGTAACATGGTTTATCATTCAAAATGCATTTTATCTTTTGGCGCGTTAATCTCGAGACATTTAAAGGTGGAGCAGATTGCAAATATGTTTTAATGTCTTCTTTTTTATCACGAATATTTTGAATGGTAGATTTTGCAAGTCCAATTGCCTTGCAAATTTCAACAATTTTCTCTCCAGCTTCTTTAGAAGTCGATAATTTTTTCGATGAATGAAATTAAAAATTAAGTAAAAAAAATACATATTAAAAAAAATGTACATGAATACATATCGACTGTGGAAAGGAAAAAGGACGTAACCCTCAATTTTACAAAACAGCTTTTTTTCGATAATCACAATGTATACAACTTGACACACATTCTATCAAAAGGATGGAAGCTGAAAATGCCGAATTAGTATCTAAATTTAGCTTTTAAGTTTGAAAAAAATGACCTTTTAAAAAAATAAAACCAAGAAAAAACGCTGAAATAACGGTTTTCCGGGTCAATTTCTTAAATTAATATTAGATTATGTCAATTAAACACCAGTTTAGAAGTATCCGTGCACTTCAAGGTTGTGTGTAATTCATAATTTGCATATGTCACAAAACCATCAAAACACGTTTTAAGCGCCTCCTGTAAAATTTGATATATGTGGGTTACGTCCTTTTTCCTTTCCACAGTCGATATGTACTTACGTACCAAAAATGTCCCTAATTGTTTCCAATTTTTCCAGTTAATGTGTAACAATCAGTAATAAATATGTATGTACATACACTCACATCGACATTTCGCTATAACGGCAAAAAAGTTTTTTTTCGCCGTTATAGCGAAACATTTTGGGCCGAAAATCGAAAACGTGTCTTAATTGAAGAGGGCCGTTATAGCGATATGCCGTATAAATAGCGGCCGTATAGCGAGGTATGGGTGTATTTAGTCTTCTAATGAAACTTATATCGGCAGGAGTGATTATACAAGAACTACTTAGATTACACTCAGTGGTCCAACAGTTGCTTTTTGATAAGTGTAAAAATAAAAACATAGGACAAGAGTAACTAGAAGGAAATTAGGGCATGGCATGGGCAAAGAAAATCGATTGAATATTAATTTTTAAAAATGTCTGTTCTGAGGTTTGAAATCGTTAAGCAAACTTTACTTTACAAATCAGACTCCATCAAATGATTTATGACAGTCACAAAATTTATTATATTATTTATAAAAATAAATAAACGAAAACAGTGCTTCTTAAATTGTTTTCTTCCGCTGTTACACATAACAGGGAATAACCTCAGCGTTGAGTTCTCAGTGTATATCGCATACATAGAGAAATGCAGCCAGCGTCGGGACGCTTAACCCGCTCGACACAACTCGATTAATATACGGAATTGCGTTTAGGTCGAGCCAATTTTAGCTTTGTCCTCGCAGCTCTTATACTACTCGTCTACTTGCTTATAAATATCTTTACTATACTATACTTAGACCTTTTGCTGCAGACGGCAAGACTTTCAAACACGTGGGTATCTCACGACTTTGTGCGTTTTATGAATCCGATGAGCGTGTATGAGAATTTATTTCCAGTTATATTTATGTTTACCAATACAACGTTGTCATTTTATTTTGTGATCGTTTAAAATATTTTGAAACTTTAACGTCGACACATTTTGTTCAAATATATTGACTGTGGAAACGAAAAATGATGGAACCCACACACGGAAAAGTTTTTTGATGATTTTGGGTCAAAGGCAAATTATTAAATATATAAAACCCTGGAGTTCAAAGAGACTGATTAAGGGTCCTTAATAGGATTTATCTAATATTAATTTAATTAATTTAAAAAAAAAAAGTATTTTATCATAATAGCAATTTTCACATCCCCTTCTTTTTTCAAATTCAAAGCTAAATTAAGATACTTATTCGGCATTTTCAGCTAAAATCTTTCTGGTAGAACGTGTATCAAGTTGCATATATTGTGATTATCGAATAAAATCTGTTTTTAAAAAAAGTGTTGGTTATGTCCTTTTTACTTTCCACAGTCGATGTGTATTTATTCTTATACTATTACTTATTTCCTCTTTTATTTACCAAGATCACGACCAGTTTCGCTCATGGCGAGCATTACCAACTGACAAGAAATATAATTACAGTGTTATTTATTCAAAAAAAATATTGAAATAAAAAGGTGTAGTAAACAATTGGCATTTAAAATAATTACAGTATAAATTACGAATAAGTCACTCTAAACCAGTGTTTCTTAACCATTCGAAAGAATCGCCCCCTTTAGCAGAAATAAATTATCTATCGCCCCCCAAAATGCCATTTATTGCCATGTAATTCATATTAATATGTCATTAATAGAGCCACCCTAATTTTGAAAAATTAACTCCCCCCCCTCAGACTGCTAAACGCCTACTAACACAAATTAAAATGTTTAACATCTCTAACATATAATTACAAAGATCATCAAAGTATTGACAGTGAACACCCTAAAAGTGATATGTATACTCTAACTGTTCTAACTATTTTGTACTAATTCTACATTTATTTAATAAGATTTGGATATGTTTTTAAGAAAATTACTCTGATTTAAATTCCATGTGGCTTTGCGTATTTAAATTACAATATTCCTTACTCATCAAGTTTTATTATTAATTAACCTACATATGTTTTTTATTTGTGTGTATTTTATTTTTTGTCGCCTATGTGTTCGAGTGGTCAACGTTGTTGGCTTCGACTACAGAGGGCCCGGGTTCAAATCCCGGTACGGACAGTTTTATAAATTGATTTTTCAATTGATTTATGAATTTCTGTTCAAAGGCATGGATGTATGTGATGTCTTGAATTCCCCCCTCTCACCCATCCTATCCTATGAACGAGGCGTATCGAGAGCGATTAGCTTACCACTAATCCTGTCCTAACTATATTCTTCTATCCCTACTCTCTTTGGAAAAAGAGAGGTTGAGCAACTGAGTAACAAGCAGTTCTCGTAGAAACACTTCTGTTGAGATAAACTCCATTAGGAGTCCATATGCTCCACACTGGGAGCGGACATGGTTTAAAAAAATATATTTTTATGAAAAATATATTATTAAGGATTATTTTGTTCATTATGTCTCCAAAATCGTTTATATTTCATTTCAAAAAACATTTTGTCATAAATAATAAAGAATTACTTTGAAACTCATCTTGCTTTTATTAGTTTATTTATTATCAATTTGACTTAATTTTTGATAACTAGTTATTTGCTATAATTTATCAGGGGGGAAAACAATATTAACAATTGAATCTGAGATAATTTAGATTCATTCATTTATAATATTAATGATTGTTGTATTTATTTTACCTACTGTTTTTTACACCTTGTCATTAGTCTTACTCAGTTTGATTAAATCCCTGGTCAAAAAATTCACGAGTAAAACCAGTCGCGACTTCTCATAACACATGTGGAAATAACACCTGTCAAAAAATTGCTTTATTTTTAAACTTGACATAACTGTCGGAAATGGTTTGAGAAGCTCTGCTTTTCCCGTAGAATATCGTAGCAGTCGATACTAGACGTCTATTTTCAAGACTCGTCGTTTCTATTTGCCACACAAAGTAAAGGAAAAGGAAATTAAACTCTCTCGCAGAACGTTCATCGCTGGACCGACGCAGTAATATCTTTCGCCTTTACACATCCGTTATTGAATTCACAATGTTTACTCTGGATGATTTCACATTATGTTGAATCACTCTTTTTCCGAAGAGAGTAAAGACAAAACTTTTGCTGGAAGAGGACCAGTGGTAAGCTATTGCTTCTACTAAGCCCTGTTTTAAAGATCGGATGGGTGGTAGAAAACATTATGTATTACAAACATTCATACTTTCGAACACAATTTTACAAATCGATGAAAAAATATTTATAAAACGTTGATTTTATGATTTAAAATCATCCGTCCCTTTTTGGCTTTGATCGTGTACATCTACGCTTAGAATACTTAAAATAAAGTACTTTTAGGGTGTTCACTGTCAATACTTGGTGGAAAGGCATTATATTAATAAAAACACAATAATCCTTTGTACTTCATTCCACTTTATTTAATATGTCAGGACCGGTTTCGCTCATTGCGAGCATTGTCAACTGATAAGAAATATAATTTAACAATGCTATTTATACAAAATTGAAAAGTTATACACAACAATTGGCAATGAGCGAAACCAGGGCCTGACATATTAAATAAAGTGGAATGAAGTACAAAGGATTATTGTGTTTTTATTAATAAAATAAAGTACACCAAACTCTTTTTTACGGGGTTTTGAAATAACACGGTCCACTAAAAATAGCAATCAGTAAATATATTTTTAAACGAATTTTTTGTTCTACTGCGATTCCCAGAAACACAAAATAACAGATTTTCTTACAAGTAATTCAACAACACATGACGATACACATTAGACGTGTCAACACATTTATCGCTACGGAAGCGATTTGCGTCCAGTCCCTCATAAACACGCGCACGTATCTTAGCAAGTAGCGATACACAGTATTTTTTCACAATAAAAAAACATACATAAGTATATATGAATAATATTTGGTTTTTTTTGTTAGGATGTAATTATTACTTTTTTTACACGATTATATTTACATATATGCGCCCATTAAAGGTGAAATGAGCCATGTGGTATTTTATATAAAAAAAATAATATATGCATTTTAATATTCTACACATCGTAAAGTATCGTAAAAGTGAATAACCTCAGTTAATACACATTGCAATAGTGTTTATCTCCGTAAAATAAAAATATGTAATACACCAAAACACCAAGTAAATACGTGATTGTAATTAAAAGCCCAAGAAAAAAGTTTCACCATTTTATTAGTTGGCTCACTTCACTTGTTTTAAATAACACGGGTTGTTTTATTCGAAAAACCAATCTTATTTTTTTCTATCATTTTTACACACTGTGCTTAGTTGAACGTATCTACAGTGTAAAAAAAAGCGTTGAGTGTATATTATATAATAATTTGAATGTTGATTCAATCTCTACAAACAAAACTGATAATTAATTACCAAATAACGGACAGAATACGTGTATAATCGTTTTAAAAATTAACAAAACATGCATATTGGTCACGAAGCGTGAATGCTTATTCTCAATCAGAATGACTGACGCATTAATAATTACAACGCGTTTGTACACGTTTTCTTCTGGCAAATGCGTGCTCGTAAAATAACATATTATGCTTCGCATGCTTTCATAATTTCCTTCGTGAGTTTTCAATCATCTTTCAATTATTACAGCGCATTCGTGAACAAGGCGGTCTGCAACCGACTTTTTTAGATTGATGTGGGCTATTTTGTTTTAGGGAAAGTCGATGCAAATCAGCATTGAATAATTAGATAATTATTCTTTCTCTGTTTAATATAACGGCAAATTGTCCAGCTCTTACTTATGGGATTAGTTATAAAATTTCAAATAAATTCATACCTAATACTTTCGATGGATTCGGCGGTAACTTTCTTGAAGTTCATATTAACATAAAATATAAAATTACTATGATTATTCCACGTATTGTGCTGCAAGCTGTGACACGTGTTTCACCTCTTTCAGAGGCATCCTCAGTAGTAAGTCTGTCTTATTACATTCATACTTGATTGTCCATCTCACAATCGATATTCCGATAAGCAGCAACTTTGTAAAAAAACATTTTCAATGTAAAATCAAAATTGAAACTTCATTTCACTGGCCTATGTTCGTTTCTTATTTTAAAGTTGTAAATTACTAAATAAAGTCGGCCTTTTTTCCCCTTTTCTACTGTACGTAGGTTGTAAGCAATGTTCCCTCTAATTTTCGGAAAGTTATGTGCGCAAAAATTATTGGCTGTGCAACTTTGACAAGAAATAAAAAAATATGTGCGCCACATAACAGTGTTTAGACCTACTAAACGAAAAGGTTGATTTTTAATAATGGTTATATTTAACTACACTATTTAATGTCAATTAATTTATTCTGGTGATTATATAGCTGATGTAATTTTTGTGCGCTCTGTTGTAATGTAACTCGGCGAGCTGTGTGCGCGCGCACACGCGCACAGCTTAGAGGGAACACTGGTTGTAAGATACAAAAATTGATAGTACTAACTACAAGTTAATTATTTATATAAGGTACAGTAAATTCCAAAGGAAATACAATCAACAATAGTTAACCGCCTTTATTATTAACTATGTTTCATTTCTATTTATTGACACGTTCAATTCTACGAATATTTTAGAAGTGTGACTTCAAGCTACTCGCTAAACATCCATATTATATAATTTTGCCGTAAGTATTTTTTTCTCTTGTGCAAACGGTACTTAGCCAATGGTGGGATAAGTAATTAAACAAATAACTCGTAAAATCTTAAAGATTAAGCCGTGAGTCAACGAATCACTAAGAATGAACCATAGAAGACAATAAATTAACTAAAAGCGGTCGATTGGTGTTTTACTGAATGATTTCCCATGTCTACTATGTACATTCGATTATTTGCGAAATATATGCTTAAACATTTTGTTGAATTTCCATTAACGATGATGAAATAATTTACACCGACTTCGTAAATAAAATTACAACGGTCAATATTTTGAAAATAATTATCGAATATTATCTCATAAATGTTGAAACGCCGATGACCGTATAAGCATGTAATCGTTTATCTTCTGTGGATCTTCTCAGATGAACAAGAAAAAAACTGAATTATTTTTAACAAGTATGTCGACACTCCGCATTGATCTGGTATCCCAGTGACCCAAGCGAGTGACCGGTCCATACACCACACCGACTCACTCTCTTTGCTCAAGGTCATTGAAGGTCTGCAAACCACTTTCATATTTCGGTATTTCCAATATGTTATATTTTGTTGCTTGCAAAAAGATCGTAACGAACCAATAATATCTGCATAGCATAGTGCATGTAAACACTATCTATATATTAATAGTCGATAAAATAATCACAATTCACAAACCACAAATGTGTCCGTACTGATGTCCTCAAGTCTTTTTCTTCTTCTACGAAATGTATTTGTTGGCGTACTTGAAAATTAGTTGAATAAAATATATATATACTACGAAAAATGATTGTTAGCAAACTTGAACATTATTCCCAAAATTTAATAATTTACAATTTAAAAACTGCAGGGCTGTCGATATATGCGCCGAGGTCGATTTATGCTACTATGAAAAACTTGAACATTATTCCAAAGATTCAATAATTTACGAGGTCGATTTATTTGTTTTATTATTGCAAAAATATAAGCGAAGTTTTGATAGATATCCCATATTTTCTTTTAAATCAAAGCATCAATAATTTTATAATAATATTGTCACATACATCCATGCCTTCGAACAGAAATTCATAAATCGGTTGAAAAATCAATTTATGAAACTGTCCGAAGCTAACGACGTTGACCAGTCGACCACACAGGTGGCAAAATGTGATGTCTTGAATTCCAACCCCTCCCAATCATCCTATCCTATGAACGGGGCGTATCGAGAGCGATTAGCTAACCACTAGTCTTGTCCTAGCCCTATCCTTTTATTCCTACTCTATTTGGAAAAAGATAGGTTGAGCAACTGAGTAACAAGCAGTTCTTGTATAAACACTTCTGCTGAGATAAATTCCATTAGGAGTCCATGGGCTCCACATTGAGAGTGGACATGGTAAAAAAAAATATTGTATCGAACAAAAAAATTGCATCATAAAGTTTTTAGACACTGTTTGAACAGAAAACATGTTATTTACGAATTTAGAAGTACATAAATGACAAGTTATCGAATGTGTCTAATTGTTTTTGAATGACATTTTTTTATTTGGTAATCTTAAATTGTTATGGAAAAAACAATTAACGTTTGTTGTACGTCTGTAGTGGAAAGATAACGCATTCGAACACATTATGTAAGCAGAGCAGGTAAGGTAAGGTAATTTGACGATAGTTTTGTCAATGTGTATTCAGTAAACCTGTAGTGATTTTTTTTTTAATAAACCATCGATTGATTGAATTGGTATTTACTTGGTTAGAACTCCATTGCAATAAGATACAAAAATACCAAACTATTTAGTTCAACAAGTATTTTTTATAAATTAGTTGATAGCTATTTCGACGTATGCCTTCATCAGAACTATGCTTAGACCATAATTAAACCATACCATGCTTGAATGTACGCTTAAATACAGTGTTATTTATATATTATAAACATATACTGTAAATCTTTGACAACTCTTAACTACAGATTTAAAAAAAAAGGTTTAATAAAAACTATCACTAAATTTCTCATACCAATCAATGAGAAAATGGATTTAGAAAGGCAATTCAATTTTGTGCACAATAGTTTATTGGTTTCACGAACAATTTGCAACAGAAATAACATTTTAAAAATATTTTTAACATTAACACCGTTAACAGTTTTTTGACATTTGCCAACAATTTTTTAAAGAAGAATAAGTCCAATTTGGAAATACACTCTTTATATTATCCGAAAAAATACATTTTAATTTTCAAATGTTTCTCAAGTTTACAAATGTTTTCAATTTTTTACAGCACATAAAAAAGATTGGTATTGACATTTTTTCTCGTTTATATTATTTATTTCGCACGATGTTTCGCCGGTCAAGAAGTAAAAATGTGGCACAGTGAGTCGTTCTTTTTGCCAGCACCAACGTCTATAGATTGATCACATTTTTTTTCCTGAAGCACCAGCATCTGCTACCTGTGTTTTTCTACATTTAAGTAATACACATACTTGGGTTGCTCAACATTTTCTACGTTTATGCAAATCACGTTGCAACCTCTACTCGAAAAATCCTGTGATTTACCAATTTATCGATGAAACAAAATACATTGGTACAATTTGTTTTCAATGTTTTTTATTTTATTTTTCGACAACAATATCGTCGACTATTATGATTAATAATTGTTGTCACTTCTTTATGTGATAATCGTTTCACGTTAAAATAACAATCAAGCCAGGTCCCTTTAAAACTCTTTGCGATCGACCGGTTAATGAGATGAGCAGATATGTTTTGATATAAATAATTGTTTATAGTTTATATAGTATAAAGCAAGGCTGTGGAGTGTGGAAAAATCGTACGACTTGGACCCATTTTTAACAAAAAATATTCAATGATGCACATATATTCAAACCACGAGAGTCCATAGTGTTGCCACTGCTTGCTAGGCTGACTAAAGATGATCCGATGCTTTACATATACAATATAAGTGAAAATGAAATGATTGAAATAATTATTTGAAGTCGGAGTCCCTGGTATAAAGTCAACGCCCTGTTCGTCATACCCACAAATACTGTCCGGGATTAAAACCAAATTTCCCGGGGCGAATAGTTTTGCATCGAACTTGCTATAGTCAATTAGAATCTGACAAATCCAACAGTATGGTGTTAGAAATGTTATCGCAAGCCTCCAAGACACGTCTGGGGAGAACTGATACGTTTGGAGCCCCTTGGATGATGCAACCCATCTGGTTTTCTAAATTTAGATGGCTTGTTGTTAAAACGAAAGCTTGTCATCAAGGATGACACCCAAGTACCTAACATGCTTTGATACGCGTACAAAGGCTACGCTGATCACCTGCTGTGGCCCAGTTGATTTAAACTTGGTCTACCGATCACGCAGGTCTGGGTTCGATTCCTGGTCAGATCACAGTGAATTATTCAATTTAAAGTTGTAATCGAAGACTGGGTGTTTGTGATGTCAATTAACATCATTTCCTCTCCTCCCATCCTTCTGATCCCTTAATAACTGGGTTTAGCAATAGCGATTTGCTAACAAATAGACCTGTTCTAGCCTTATACTACTTTCCCTACTACTCACTTTGAAAAAAGTGAGGTTGAG
This sequence comes from Himalopsyche tibetana, assembly GCA_030503985.1. Classification (NCBI taxonomy): domain Eukaryota; kingdom Metazoa; phylum Arthropoda; class Insecta; order Trichoptera; family Rhyacophilidae; genus Himalopsyche; species Himalopsyche tibetana. Next base: position 1,994,743 of record JAPJYX010000009.1, on the reverse strand, counting down.
CGACTGAGTAACAAAAAGTTCTCGTAGAAAAAGTTATGTTGAGATACCTCCATTAGGAGGCCATATACTCCACATTGAGAGTGGACATGGATTAACAAAAAAAAAAATTCTAAACCAATGCGTGTAATTAGCAACATGATATACTTAAAGAGTAATTTATATTTTACGTGTAATTTTTGGTGGGCAATTAAAGCGTGTAATGTTAATACACACTGAATGTAAGCCAAGTCATTTTGATTACCTTTACAGTATAACATGTATTATGAAAATAACGTTAGTTCAAACGTGGTTTAATTGACCGTCATGAATGACGTTAGCGAAACGTTATGTCGCCTTTACCGCAATAACGTCAAAATGATTTAATTGAATTTACAGCGTGTGGACTCGCAAATGGAGAATAAACGAGTTTCATTTCTGCATTGATACTAACATTGTTATCGTCACGAGATTTTTCCTTTACATTAACCCTAATATGACAAATAATCGGCGTTACTCGTTCATAAAAAATACGGGTTTGAAAAGAGATCTTGAGTGATTGGCCCACTATTAGATATTAGTAATAACACACTATTTGTCAATAAAAATCTCCTCTTTAAAATCTCAGCTAGAAATACATAGCTACTATTATTTGCTCCGTGTAGAGTCTGTGTTCGACTGTTCAACGTCATTGGCTAAGGGTGCAGAGCTCACGGGCTTAAATCGCTTTGCGGATTCTCGATCAAAAACATACATTTCTGAGGTGTCTGAAATTCCCTATCACCATTCTGTTTAATATTTTGCAATACAGCAAATGTAAATGCGTCGAATATTCAAAATTTGAAAGATCATACGAGATAAAGTCGATGAGAATTTATTGTATGTCACACTCGAGGTTAATTGACATCACAAGTCTTAGATGTCATTTTTTTTTTTAAATTTGACATTGACCTTACCGGGATTTAAATTCAGACATGCCTGATCAGTAGAACCAAGTTCTTACCAACTTAACTACAGTGGACGGCTTACATTACCTTGTATAACTGAAACGTGATATGAAAACATATTAATTTTGCAATAGCCATTGATTTCAAATACATTGCATAGAATACACAATTAAATATTGTTTTCATCGGAATAAATCTTGGCTAAGCATGTATATCTGATATAAAAATCTGTAAATCAAACTTCAATCAATCCAACTAAATAATAGTTTAAGATTTCGACCAAAGGTGCTTGTGGAATTTCAATTTGAATCGTTCAAATCATGTATATTCATACAAGTTTGTACATTCACACAAGTTCAAAATTTGTGTGAATGTACATAATTTGAACGATTCTAATTAAAGTAATAGCTGATTTATTTACTTCGCTAGCGGAAAATAATCGATTTTGACTCTGACCAACAATCATCATATTCAGTTTCATGAAAACAAGGAATAAATAATTTATGTTTTCACTTTTAGGGTGTTCACTGTCAATACTTGGTGGAAAGGCATTATATTAATAAAAACAATAATCCTTTGTACTTCATTCCACTTTATTTAATATGTCAGGGATGACTTTTTAATTATATGTTAGATGTGTTGAACATTTTAATTTTGTGTTATTTTAGAATCACTTTAATGTAATTGGCAATTTCTTTTCAATGCCAACTGTTGTGTATAACTTTTCAATTTTGTATAAATAGCATTGTTAAATTATATTTCTTATCAGTTGACAATGCTCGCAATGAGCGAAACCGGTCCTGACATATTAAATAAAGTGGAATGAAGTACAAAGGATTATTGTTTTTATTAATATAAATTTATGTTTTGAAGGACGAATGTGATATTAATAATGGTGATTATTCCATGCAGTGCTTCATACAATATGTAAATACATCACGGCGTAAATGTAATTGCCTTACTCTGTTTCATATAACCAGAGCGCCTACGGTTCTTCAAAGTCGTTCCGAAGAAATTTCAAAGTAATATAAAATTGTCCAACTTTTTATGTTGGAAATCTAATTCTGGAAATTTAATTGAATGTAAAAGTTGTACGATTTATCATCGTGAAAAGTTTTAAGGGCCTCGCAAGAAGTTATACGCCAGGGGAGTTTAAACCAAAACATTTTAAATTAACCTATTACTCTTTTTTCGTGTCGACTGCTGTGGCCCAGTTTGTTAGAGCTTGCTCTACCGATCACGCAGAACATTATTTCCTGTCCTCCCATCCTTCTGATCCTTTAATAACTGGGTGTAGCAATAGCGATTAGTTAACCAACAGTCAGTTGTTCTAGCCTTACCTTTTTTCCCTACTACTCACTTTGAAAAAAAGTGAGTTTGAGCGACTGAGTAACAAACAGTCATCGTAAAAAAAAAATCTGTTGAGATACCTCAATTAGTAGGCCATATGCTCCACATTGGGAGCGGACATGGAAAAAAACTCTTTTTATCCTTTAATATCTTTAGAAATTGGCTTACAAATACAAACATAAATGAGGAGCAAACATTCAAAAAGTGTTTTGTCACACAAACACAAAGCTTGGAAAATGATGATTTAAGTGTTGCAAAAGTGACGGTTTGTATGAATGTGTCAACTTTATGATTTCATTTTAATATGAAAAAAAACCTTTTTGAACACTAATTTTGATTTCCATTCATAGGTTTTATTATGGGCTATCAGAATTGATATAAAACGCCATTTTTCAAAATTTGTGACAAAACACTTTTTGAATGTTTGCTCCTCAAATATACTAATTTATTTATGAAGTCTGACGCCAAAAAAGATTTTATTATATTTAAAATAAAACTGTTCAAACATTTTTTTTGTATCTTGAATTTAATTTAAAAAAAACTAACCGTGCCTCCAATTTCCTTCTTAAACAAGCGCAAAGTCTCCAAAGCGTTCACTTAGTTGCATGTAATTTGTATGGATCATAAAGTATGTACATATTAGTACAACTTCCCTACATGCAAGCTAGCTAAATTAAATATTTAGACAGCTGACGGCATATTGCATGAAAAATAAACCATACTAGACTGTTTTCGACTCGTTAAAATAACTGAATTCTTTTTATGGATTTCTCGTAGTACAACAGAAGAGTTAATAATTTTACCATAAGACTTGCTCAGAACCTTACTGAAGATTATTTTGATTCTGGCTCAGTATAACATACCATAACAATTTACGACTTTCTCGTCTGCTATGGATAAATTATTGTAAGAAGAAAATTGGGATTTCGCTTTTTGTAATGTATTGAAATACATAAAGCGAGATGTCATTGCTCTGTGATAATGTTTTTAACGAAAAACGGAACGGAAAAAAAATATTATAATTGAGAATATTTAAACTGATGTTGATGTAATCTTTTCTGAATAACCACTTCCTTCTTTGCTTACCCTAACCGATTAGAAAATTTAAGCGGCAAACATACATATCGACTGTGAAAAGAAAAAAGGACGTAACTCGCACATATCAAATTTTACAAGAGGCGCAAAAAAGTGTTGTGATGATTTTGGGTCATATGCAAATTATGAAATATACACAACCTCGAAGTGCACGGAGACTTTTAAACTGGTGGTTAATTGACATAATCTAATATTAATTAAAGAAATTGTCTAGAAAAAACCGTTTTTTCAGTCTTCTTTCCTGGTATATATTTTCACAAGCTAATCTTTTTTCAATCTTAAAAGCTAAATTTAGATACTAATTAGGTATAAGCAGCTTGCATTCTATTGATATAACGTGTATCAAAATGGATACATTGTGATTATCGAAAAAAAGCTATTTTGAAAAAAACTGTGGGCAATGTCCTTTTTCCTTTCCACAGTCAATATGTATATCTTACATTGAGTTGTCGTTAAAAAGATTATGGTGGAATTCTTCACTAAACGATTTTACTCAACTGTGAAGGCGGAGATTCTTCGTAGAGTGTTAACGTATGTATTATTCAAACAAATTATATTTTAATATTTAAAATTATTTACTCTGAAAAGTCGAATCTATCGTAATTTCCCTTTCTGTCCTTCCCGTTACGGTCCAGAACTCGCCCCCGTGTCTTATATTGAACACCAATGTAAGCCAGTCTAATATAACTTGTTTTGTTGCAAACTTCGTAAACTAGTTAAAAGATAGATAGTGTACATCCGTCTTAATCTTCGTTTACTATTAAGTGCAGTTTACATCTGTGAAGATTTACTTTCTAATGTACATTACATAACTCATCTTATAAACGTCGATAAAAGTGATTGGTAACAGATCAAACCTTCAGATGATGATGTTAATTTGATTGTTATGTCTCACCCTTTCAGTTGGAACAGACTATGATGTAATTTTTAAATGGATCGTAATCTTTAATGATTGCCTTTTGATGATTGTATCTGATTTAAAATGGATTATATTCTATTCATCTTTGTACGTAATTGTAAATTACATTTAATTTAAGAAAAGCATTGCTGTACCGAAGAATATACATATATAAATATCGGTTCCCGATAAATTGCTCGAATGGAAATTGCTCGAATAACAAGATAATCAATTTGTTTCCGTTTGTTCTGTCCGTTTGTTCTGTCTTAGTTAGCTCTAGTCTTCTATGTTTTCTGGAAATATATAGAAACAGTTTGAATAACTTATTAAAAAGCAGTTCTCGTAGAAACACTTCTGTTGAGATAAACTCCATTAAAAGATCATATGTTCCGCATTTGGAGCAAACACGGTTAAAATAAATACTTACGAAAATTATTTTTATATTTCACTCTCTAAACAAGTGTCGCACAAGATAAAAATAAAATTCGTAGAAAAAGTCGTAAAAAATCGTTTCAATAACCAAGCAATTCGAATAATTTGTAATTCGAGCAATTTACCGGCTCCCATAAATACCAGTAAAAACAAGCTTTAATCATTCATTATTAAAACTACCATCAATTGGGATAGCAATGACGAATCGAATATAAAAAAAAATTCTTCTTCTTCAATATAAGATGAGCGTGATAAACCAAATCTAGTAAAATATGACTTGTGTTGCTTGGATTAACGCGTGACTCAAAGCACAGTAGCTTAAAAAAGTAATAAAAAATATCTTAATGACATTTCGATTTTGCCTAATTTTCAATTCCAAAATAACGGTAATTTATTTTTTTAAACTGGCATTTCGTATTGAAAAATCTTAAGAACATATTATGATTAATAAAAACAATAATCCTTTGTACTTCATTCCACTTTATTTAATATGTCAGGACCGGTTTCGCTCATTGCGAGCATTGTCAACTGATAAGAAATATAATTTAACAATGCTATTTATACAAAATTGAAAAGTTATACACAACAGTTGGCATTGAAAAGAAATTGCCAATTACATTAAAGTGATTCTAAAATAACACAAAATTAAAATGTTTAACACATCTAACATATAATTAAAAAGTCATCCCAGATTGATAAATTCAGAATGCGATTGAAAGTAATTACAAACATAATTAAAATTTGGGAAATTTTTGACAAAGTGATATAAATAAAAGTGAATAAAGTGGAATGAAGTACAAAGGATTATTGTTTTTATTAATATAATGCCTTTCCACCAAGTATTGACAGTGAACACCCTAAAAGTGAACATATTATGATACCAGTTACACTGGTATTACAATCCATTTTTCAACATACGTGATTGAATGCGAACTGTATGCTGGTCATTCGATTAACTTCTTTCTAGCGCCTTCAGTCGAAATCTTAAATTATAACTTCTTTCTTTCGAGTTTAAAGAATAAACGAGAATAAAAGGTGAATGAGAAAGAATATAAATATCACAGACACCTATTCCATTGGATATAAATTGGGCAAACGCATAAAAGCATTAAACATTCGGCTACAGACCTGAAAAATTACATTGACATAATATGATTTAAATATACTATACCGCCGCCTGTGTGGTCGAGTGGTCAACGTTGTTGGCTTCGGCTACAGAGGGCCCGGGTTCAAATCCCGGTACGGACAGTTTTATAAATTGATTTTTTAATCGATTTATGATTTCTGTTCTAAGGCATGGATGTATGTGATGTCTTGAATTCCCCCCTCTCACCCATCCTATCCTATGAACGGGGCGTATCGAGAGCGATTAGTTTACCACTAATCCTGTTCTAGCCCTATCCTTCTATCCCTACTCTCTTTGGAAAAAGAGAGGTTGAGCAACTGAGTAACAAGCAGTTCTCGTAGAAACACTTCTGTTGAGATATACTCTATTAGTAGTCCATATGCTCCACATTGGGAGCGGACATGGTTTAAAAAAAATATATACTATTATGACTGAAATTATTATTTTTTCTTTTCTTATCTGTATATACTTGTAACAAATGTAAAAAGTAAATTGTATAAAAGCTTGGTGGTATTAGTGGCCTACTAGCGCCTACTCTTAAAAGGCAGGCAATTTTTTATTAACTTGTCCATGGCTTTCTTCTGGTAGCAGTTACAGTTTTCGTCTAATTGAAACTTTTAACTTACGTAATGGGTAATGAGCCCTAACTTTCAGTGCACCCGGTAATGCAATTACCGCCTCATAAGTAAAAGTGATATTGGTTCGTTTCTCTTGCACGACTGACGCCAGCTTCGTGCTTACTTCGCTGATCTTGAAATTGCTCCAGGAAGTCGAGCGTTTCAAACAGGGTTGCCACACTGTTACATTTCCGGTTTTAAAAAAAAGTTAATTTCATTTTACGTGTTCATCGATTACATCTTCTAAATTATATTTAAGATTAATTTTCAATGTTTGTTTTATTTCCTATGGCTTTGTATTTTTTTATTTCTTTCATAATTACATGTTTTGATCTGAAAATATAATGAGCTTAAAAAAAATCTCTTTTTATTACTTTGCAGACATGTTTATATCACAATGAAAGCCTAATTTCATAGACCGATAAATAAAACAATAAATGTTTTGATTTATATTAACTATTATATTCGAATACCTCTCTTATATAGCTCCGCAAAAGAACAGTAAGTAAAATTCACTAGTTTTCTCTCGGTAGGTAGATTTTTTTCATATAAAAAAAAATAAATATAAGAAATATTCTCTCATTTTTATATTAATACATCTTGAAATATCGTTTTACAATTTTGTCAACGTTGCAATAAATTTGAATTAAAAAGATGAGACAAATAATTAAGATCATTTTTTTAAACTCAGCTTAGATGCGTCAAAACTTTGGTCAGCCACATCTCAAAACAATCGATTTTTAGTTATAGCACTATGGAACTAAGCCATCGATATAAATATCAAAGGTCCTAAAGCGGGTAATACTATGTATATCATGTAATGCAGCGATTTCCAACCTGGGAGGCGCGAAGAGTCCTAAATATTTATTTACCCTTTAAAGCGTGTCTTTTTTACTATATGAAATAAAGGATGGAGAGAAGCGATTTTTTTTCTTTAAAGGGAGGCGCAGTAACATAAAGGTTGGAAACCACTAATCTATGTAGTCATATAACATTGAGGCTAGAGGCTTTATCAAACATGTTCAAATTTTCATTTGCTGTTAAATACTCGGGTATTTTTGCAAGGAAAGAAGTATCTTGCTTAATGTTTGAAATATTTCTTTTGAAAGCTTAAATGAATCAACACAAATTGAATAAATCACGTTGCGTTAATCTCATTTATATTTTATATAAATCATAATAATATAATTTGACAGTTGACCCTTAATCATACTTCATAATGCAACCTGCCGTATTGTACAATAAAAAAAATATACATAATGGAATTATTCAAATCATTGATTACATTTGGATGTTAGCCTTATACTGGAATAGCCAGTAGGTGTCGATAAGTTTGAAGACCATGTGAAATCAAAAACACTTTTTTATGAATCTACTTAATATCATTGCCGATAAAACTGATTGAAAAAATATTCTTTAACGAACGATTTAAATGAGTTGTGCCAACCCTGTTATAATGTATATTGTATGATTAAGAGTTATGGCACTAACATCACGAAACCAATAATTATGATAACTGCAATAAATCCGAAATGTTTTATTGGGTGGCTATTATTGTTAAGGGCTATCATCAAAGATTGTAATTCCATGTCGATTTAAACACCACTTTTTATCACGTTTCCCGGTGTGTCGGGTAGCTGATAGGATTTAATTTGTTGTATTTTGTGAAAGTTACACGTTTCACGAATAATGTGTGAAGGTTCGTATTATACATTACACTTTATATTTTTTTGCACTGAATAGTTATTTTCAAAAACTTTACCCTAATGTTCACACGTCCACGTGTCAGTGAATGATTTATTCAGCATTTATCAAATTTAAAAAAATCTCACTTAAAAATGCAATATATCGACCGTTGGATTTTTTGTTTTTGTTTGAAATAAACTGAATTATTCAGTTTTAAATTTCACAATAGTGCTTTTTGTATGCTAGTCTATGTATGATACTCTTCAATTACTTTCTTTTGTGTTGATTTTTAATGTTTTAAAAAAATTGTCTCCTATATAATTATGAAATGTGTATGTTTTTTTCGTGGCAAGCTTAATAATATAGTAATGGTTTAAGTGTTTTGTGTGTAAAATTGTGTTTAATCGCCATAAATACATTTCGTCTAATTTTGGTATTATGACTTTTATCATTTCACTAACTAATGGTTCTAATATCCACTTACTATAAATATAATAGAAAAATGGATAATTTCGGATAATAATAAAAAGCATGACTTTATTTTACTTTCCTCTCAATCTGCCTGCCATTTGATTTAGTACGCATCGATTGAATATATTATCATTTGAACCACATTATCGAACGAATTTGAATGATTTAGTACAAATATCGACTGTGGAAAGGAAAAAGGACTTAACACTCAATTTTCAAAAATCGCTTTTTTTCGATAATCACAATGTATACAACTTAACACACATTCTATCAAAAGGATGGAAGCTGAAAATGCCGAATAAGTATCTAAATTTAGCTTTTCAGTTTTAAAAAGATGACCTTGTAAAAAATTAAAACCAAGAAAAACGACTGAAATAAAGGTTTTTAAGTTTAGAAGTATCCGTGCACTTCAAGGTTGTGTATAATTCATAATTTGCATATGTCACAAAATCATCAAAACACGTTTTTAGCGCCTCCTGTAAAATTTGATATGTTTGGGTTACGTGTTACGTCCTTTTTCATTTCCACAGTCGATAAACAATGACATCGAATCGGTATGTTCCGCGACTTGAAAGATGATGTCGTATATTAATTAACCTAGCTGAAAATTTAAAAAAAACGTATGTGACATATGAACTTGTTACCTGAAATAACCTTAAAATGTTTGTATAATTTAGTGTGATACTCAATGAAAGTGAAAATGGAATGTTCAAATTATATTTGTCTCTGTGCAACATTTTTAAATGTCAATTATTTTAATTTATCTGTATTTCGTTTTGAGTACAAAGCTATTCAGCTTTCATTTTATCACAGCATTTATAGCCACAGCCATTCTCATTTTCAGGTTATTATATTTTCATATAAATGAAACACATGTTTTCTGCCCAAAATCTTTATTTTTTTTGTAATGATTACTACTGGTATCAAATATTATTAACAAAAAAACAAGACATTGTCCATTTGAGGCTTTTATGTGAAGTAATAAAAGAATCTCAAAGTGATTATCATTAGTAATTTTTAGCTGTCAAAATGTACTGAGCATATTTCTAAAACCTATGATTCTACCATTGCTATTTTTATCTAATTTTTAAATATGACAATTTTTTGTAGCCATGAATTTTTTTTAATGAAATAAATGATTTGCCTATGATTATTCACTTATTAAGTTTTTTTAACAATATGCTATCATGCGTGTTCAAATATTTTGTCTCGTAAATTATACATATTTAATATCGGGGTCGGGCAAAAGGTCGATCGCGTTCGAACAGTGGACCATTGCTAATGCGAAGGCATGAGATTTTTGATGTCTAAAAATTTCGTCCCACCAGGCTAATCCTATAATAACGGAGCAAAGCAAAAACTATTGGCTCATCACTAGTCCTGTCCTAGCCCTACTCTTTAAAAAAATGAGGTTTTACTGAGTTACAAGCAGCTTAAACTTCTGTTAAGATACCTTCGTTATACATATATTATTGAAATTATCATAAAGCATTTTTGCTGACGTTAAAACATATCTCCATTAATTACAATTCCTGACAAGGTGCTTTTCAACAACCAACTATCCAAATTTTATGATAGCTTTTTACTAATCGGGGTCTATTCTGATGTTGTCTGAGGGTCACGAATTGAAATTTCAATTATCCTAAAACCACGTTTCAATAACCATAATATCCTTCCTGAATTTTAGCTTTTGATTTTGACATATGCCCATCATTATCCGTATAATTTAATTTGTTACTTTAATTTAGCTATCAATCATCCAAAATTATTACCCCGTTCAATGACACGGTGTCAAATTGTCACTACGGATGCATTTGACATGGGTAATCGAGTATTTTTAATGTTTATAGCGAGTGGTTGTATTCATAAATTAAAAAGAAATTTTAGAAATAACGTTTTTACTCCAAAAACATGCACTTTAATAACCACAATTAAAACAAACGCTTTCTTTCTTTGAGTGGCATTGCAACGCTTCCCGGTAACCGGGTTTTATATTTTATATTTTTTTGTAAATCATAAGGATATATTCCGAAATTCATTACCTATGCTATTAAAATATTTATCATTACCATATCTTCGATAATTCTCTACAACCTCGAATCGCTAAAAGTACGTGTTTTCAGGAGACACATAAATGAACTATCACTATAAAACACCACTGGAATGATTTTGTCGTCAATGTCGTTAATGAAATCAATAAGAAAGAAAGAAAAGACGTTTCTATCCATGCCTTCCTCTCCTTCATGCTAAACATTGACCATATTATTTTTTTTTATTATGTTAATTAATGCGTGAAATCTTTTTTTAGGCTACACTACGAGTTAAAAGAATATTTGTGTATTAAAATTCTGAATTCATTATATCAACAAAAAAATCGACAAAAGTTGAGATACTTGTTGAAAATAACGACGATATTTTATTTTTTGATATATTTTAACTAAAAGTTATCAAGTACTTGTAATCATTTACAATATCAATGGTACTAAGATACTCGTTACTCTTACAATCATCCCTACCTTTCCCGAAGCAATTACGTGATTACTTGCCACCATAATATTGTTATAATTAATTTTAATACAAATATAATATTCGATATACAACATATTGTATTTAATATCGGTACCTGTGGTATACATATTAATATGATTAGATTTGGTTTGTATTTAGGCATTATAATTATGCAAATTAAATCAGATGTAACCACAACGTTTTTGTGATACCGTCGATTTGTATCCGATAAGTATTAATTATATCTTATTAATTAATAAAACAAGTATGCCAGTTAAAAAATGTTTTCTAGATTATTTTTAACAGATGCAATGTTTACTTTTATTATGTTGTAATAATACATTGCCGTTTTAATGACGTGTTGATTATAATAATCATTGATACTCGATAATCATAATCTACCCACATAAGTCGTTGAAACTCATTAACAAATTACGTTAATAAAAAATATACTTAGCGATCCACTTTTATTTTTTATATTAACTATATAAACTGTTTACTACGCTTCAGTTCAAGTACATTAGTGCACTTGAAATGTCTGAAGATGCCGAGAGGCGAATCTCGGGTCGTTAGCGACAAAACTCATGGAAAAGTACGAAATTCAAACAGTTCAAATTTGATATAATAATTCCATTTGCATTTCATAAATGCAGCACAAAACGAATTTGTGTTGTTATTTTGTGTCACGTTTTCAAGTGTAGTAACTTTTCGTTATTGCATTTTTGTAATTGTACAATGGCTCGTCTTTTTCCAGTCAGAATTTATATTACATTGGTCAGAATTTATAATAAATTGTCATAATATATCGGTCAGAATAAATAGTCATAATTTAAATGAAATCAAAGAAAAACCTAACCTAACCTAACCGATGTAGTATAAAATATTCTAACCATATAATATTTTTATTTTTACCAAAAATTAGTTTAAATTCTGACCATTTAATTTGTTCAATATAATAAACTCATTTGACACAAATCTATGTGCAATTACGACCAAAAGACAGCATGTTCAACTGATACTTCAAAATAATATTATAAATCAAACTACATTGTCAACAATGACGTTACATTTGCTTTAATTACATCCTGTAGAAGTATAAACTATTTTTCGTAATTCAGCATTTAAATTTAGTATGGATGTTAACGATTAATGCAGAAGGTGAGTAAATATGCCAAATTTTCAACCAAAATGAAAAGTGGCGGATGTTAATTTTACAGGAATGGGATGCTTATTTTTTGCACTTATTTAAAAACCGATCACTATTAAGTTAACGCTATGTTAAAATGACAGCATATTAATAACTGACACTATTAACTCCCACGTCATAACGCCATAGAAAATGTCTAAATACCATAACTGAATATCAAGTTCAGTCGGTAAATACTGAAGGGTGTTTGTACTATGAATGTCGCTACGTAATTATAACGGTAATTGGAGATTGTTAGATGATAGTATATTATAAACTAAATATATCTTTCGTGAGTATTAAGGAAATTTTCATAAATAAATCATACTACATAGAGGCATTATGTTTATAACTCTACTACCTGATATCCTTGTTTTTCTTACCTATTTAACTCGATTAAGTCCGCATAGTGATCACTTTGTTTTCTGGTTAAATTTAATGGAAAGGTAAGTAAATTTACTTGGTCTTCGTATACTTTTCCCGCACTCAAGCTAGCTAAATACAGCTTTGTTGAAAGATTTTGTCCGCTGAAAGTCTTGTGTGGGGAAACATTAACAGGGAGAAAAAACTCTTTCGAGAATGAGTACCTATCTTTTGTTTATCCTATCAACGCAATAGTCAAGTGGTAAAGAGACAGGTGACATTAAAACACATAATATTATTAAATAAATAAAATTAATACTGTGTTCTAAATCATTTTTTCATCTTAAATTTAAGCAGTCATTAATTTAGAAAAAAAACACACTTTTATACTAATGTTAGATTTATTTAATATTTTCAGGACCGTATTCACTCGTCACAAATTTTCAACTGATAAGAATAAACATTAAAACAGTTACATGTTTATTGAACCAAGTAAAGCGAGTAAGGGTGTAAAAAACGATTGGGAATGAAAATATGAAATAACTTTTTGGGTTAAGGATACAAAATATGAATGTGACAGAATAAAAATATTATACGGTCAGATTTTTATAACCATTTTGGTAAGGTTAGGTTAGGTTATTTGAAAATTTAATTTCATTTATATTATGACTATTTTATATAAATTCTGACCATTAATGATTTACTCTACCCTCTGTAATTCTGATCGATACATTATGACCATTTATACATATACATATGAAGAATTGTTTCTGTTTTATTTTCAATTGTATAAATTATCACTCACTTTTCTCTGAAAAGAATTATAAAATCGAAACAGTTTTTAATATATATAATAAATTTTGCATGTGTTAGAAAACATAAGTAAGTTTTAAGTTTTCAGATAAATGTAGAGTAGAAAAATGGAGATAAAAGATGGTTCTTAAATATGTAAAATAATATAATCATACGAGTAAAAAATATTGATAAAATGTACTCTTGTGATTTATCGAAGATTTTCCAATAAAGAACTGATTTATGTATGTTTTCGTTTTTTTCATCGGGGAAAATACATATATAACCGTTAGCTACAATTATTCTTATGATGGTAATGTATGCTATTGTTAGTTTTTCCAATTTCCAATTTTCCAGTCTAAGGACTTCAGAAATATTTTTAGCTTATTTGATATTAATTACAGGTAAGGTATTTCTCATCATCACTTGCCCGTTAAACATAGTCGGGCTTAAATTCGCTGTGGTTTATTTAGGGCTCGTTATCTATAGGCAGTTTTCTGCGTGGCTTGATCATCAGCAGAGAAGTTTCCACTGGCTGCGGCTGCCGCTCCAGGAAGAGCATTGTCCTATTATGCATGAGATAATTGTCGTAACAATGGGCCTATTGTGATGGCTACGTTGTGAACGAGCCCAGTAATTGCAGAACATCTCAAACTATTATGAATTCTTAAATATAATACGATGTAATTTATCAAAGATCCCTTAAAATCAAAAACAAACTTACATACAATATTCCAAAATAACTTAATAAAACGACTTTATAGAAAAGCATTGCAATTTTTTTTATGGTAAATTTAGACGATAACATGATACAACCATATTCTAGCTTTTTAAAATTTAAATATATATTATGCCAAAACAAATTTAAGAAATGTACAAACGCTTTCTTGTGTTCGTTTTATGAACATAAAAGCGTTTTCATATTTTAAGCGTTTGAAGGGAGGCCTAGAAATCGAATGGCCGTTTAATTAATATTCCAATTATACAATTGGTTATATTTGTATAAAAACAGTGTGATCACTTCTTTTTTTGTGTCCGTATATCCGAGATCTTCTGCATTTATAAACTATTTAACGAAATACTTATAATTAAGTGCGGAATTTTAGTCTGGATTACAAAAAATACCTATTTATGTCACAAGGACAACTACAAGCTTGCAAAAAACTTCATTGAATCTCTTGCTAATAAGGTGAAAAAAAACCTAATTATAGTTGTGATGAAGGCGTAATGTGTCGCAATAGTCATACTATAATTATATTATATTACAAACAGTCATATTATATAAAATAATATTTGTAGAATAAAAATACTTTGATATTTTTCCACCTTATTTATGTATGCCAATTCAATCAATAGAATCTATTCGTTGTATTTTTTGTGTGATACCATTGAAACATTTTTTTTAACACCATGGAAAGTTATTTACAAAATGTAAGCACCTTACATTAATACAATAATGTTCAGTGAAGATCGATTGAATTCTAATTTGATTGATAACATTTTTTTCACCAAATAGATATTTGAATCTCAAATATGAAAAAACTGACATATGAACTATTTTATCGTTGCAAAGGGGGCAAAGGCCTTAAATACAATTCAATTCGAATTTTATTTTCCTGCGATGTAAAGAGCTTAATGCTGGACCCACACATTGAGAAGATCAGTGATTTCATTTATTGTAGCTGCCAGCATCTATTATAGCGCACAGCAATGTCTAATCATCTCCTCTGTTTGATACATACTTCTGAACAATGGCTTTTCTCCGAACACCTTTATCGTTTTGAATTGCTCTAATTTTTTACTCTTTTTGTTAACCTTTGGTCTCCTAAATCTGGTTACTGACTAACGACACACATCTACTTTCAAATTTATATCGCACTATAACATTTAATAAATTAACACTGTTAAATATAATGATAAAAAAACCTATTATTCTTATTTAATTATACTATCAAATCGTTTTGAAAAATATTTTCTTGTTTATATAATATATTTTAATTGAATTTAAGTATAGTCTTTGGTCTAGTGTTCAACGTCATTGGGTTTGGTTGCGATGTTCGTGGTTTCGAATTCTAGTACGGACAATTTTGTAAATTGATTTTTAATCGATTTCTGTTCAAAAGCATGGATTTTTGTGCTACTTCCCGACTATTCTCTCAATGTAAAATTACTAAATGATATTCATTATATGATATAGGTATTCAATACATTGTAATACGACCTGGCCAGGAAGCAAGTCCTTCTAACCACTCAGTGGAAATATTATCACCTTGCTTGCAGTGCACATGCAAAAACAGTGGTAGAATTAAAGAATCGATTTCAATTAAGGAAATAAAATTTAAAAAATATATTTATCATATCAGAACAAACTTTTCTTTTTTGACACATGTTATATCGTATAAATTTAGAAATAGCGATTACGTAAATATTACATCTTATTAAATTGGTTGTCTTTTAAGGAAGTTTTTAAACAATAAGAAAAAGATTCGGGCCACTCGTAAAAATGCATTTAATTTCAGTAATCTAACAATAGACATAATTTTGTAAGTCATTCTTAGGTTAAGTATCATGTTGGCCTTTGCAGTTCTGCCGTCTGTATTTAATTTTAAACAATTTTAGTTACACCATTTATATATTAATTACCTTTAGATGTGTTTTTAATTATACCGCACAGCTTCTATTCATTTACACGCTGCTTTATGTCATATAATTATTTAAACAATGCATTTTTTTTATACGGGTGACACTATTTTAAACGCAAACGTTTCAAGACTTTAGATTAGAATACACCTTTTTGAAAAAAATCTGAACAAGAAGAATATTTTTAAATGTATGTTTTATTCTCGAATTTACCAGTTTCTGACACAACAAACGAGTAATCAAATTTTCTATCTCTTGACAGCTTTGATTTATAGTTGAAGTTTTTGCATTTTAGGTCGGTATAATTGACGATAAGCAGTTTTTCCGTGAATCTTATTAACAATCAAAGGCTATTTATTACAATATTTTCAATTTATATTGTGATGCAACATCAATCTTTTCCCGCGATAGCAAAATATCGTTTAATTATTTGAATCCGACAGCATTCTGAAATACACTTTTGTTTTTGTTAAATTAATCACTCGTGAGAAGCAGTCTTTGACTGAACCATAACTTACAGATTTTTTGTCGTGTAAAAAAATAAAGAAATACTTGCGTAACTTTATTTAACAAAGTTTATTTTATAGGTGTGTAATTAACATCTGAAATTGTGAGCACATTTTATATCTATTATATAATTATCACTTAGCTTTTGACTTTATTAGTTTTTTTTTCAAATAAATCATTTCTGATGTTTTCTTTATAAATCAAGACAAATATGTGTTTAATTTGTTCTTATGAGTGAGAACATGATTCTCATTGGAATCTTCTATAAACCCCATTAAAAATAATTGTGATTTTATTTTTATATTGTTTTTTATTACGCTCCTTTTCGGATTATATCACCATCGCATGGTTCTTCCATGATTATCTATTCCCCACCAGTATCTGATTGCTCCCAGGTCATTGCAGCTACGCCGAGAACATCCTATGGATGGTCATCAGTGCCCTGCCACAACAACGGAATCCATCCGGTTAGTAGAAGAGACAGGCATAGATCTGGTTCTCTTGGGACATTCGCAGCACATGTCCAAACCAGGTCAATATCTGTATCAACCTTCAATTCACTCGGTCAGAAGTCAGAACTTAGTGTCTGCTGTTAAACGCATGCATCTTGACATTACTGTTTTATGGTTGCGAGTAATGGCACATAAAGAAAGCTCATAATACCAATACACTGCTAAGAAAATATATAATAACGACAAATCGTGTTCTCAAACAAACTCGAAACGCCGAGAATGTTTTTAGGGTAATATTTTTTAATTTAATCGCTGTGTTTTTAGGACTCGAAATAAGCGAGTCGCTTTCATCACTTTCATTATTTAGTGTGTGTGAAGGGATATAAACATCACAGATATCCATACATTTTCACAGAAATACATAAGAAGATTGAAATTTCTATAAATAAAATTTCCTCCACTCTCGTATACGTAAAACTGTAAAATTTATAAGATATTTTTTATCATAAAGTCAAATGGTATGTATTTTTCTTGTATTCGTCAAAAGGTTTTTTTTTATTTAAATCACTTGCAAAAATGGCTTTCCGAATAGTTCGCCAAAGGTTCTCCGCCACTGCTTCAAAACGCGACTGAATAAAATTATGAGCATGCGATAAATTTAAAAATAAATAGCTTTAATCACGTTGTTTATCTTGCATACAAAATATCAAGTATATTCAATAAAATATTAACTATTTAAATCTGCCTATAAATCACAGCGATTTCATTTCGTGCAATTGCGAGCACAATCAAAAACTGCATTACCGAACGTGCATGTTCCGAGAAGCACGGCTTTCGTTTCCGCGCGCGTTTATCATTGATAAAACTGCATATATGAAAGCAGCTCTTTTAGACAGGTGTAAAATAAACCCGCATTAAGGAGCCGATAAGATATTGTTATTGTCACAGGTCGTGAATTGAGTAAAATTGATTGGTTAACTGTTCTTAAATATATGTTGGATTTAACCGAACGTTGTTACATGTACACTTAAAATTTCCGTTATATTTTTAATATTTTTTGAAAGATGTTTACCGCCAATTATTGCTGGAAGACGTATAAATGAAAGATTTTTTTATTCAAGTTCATTGGTCACTTGATAATGCTCGTGATTAACGCAATTGGTCCTAATCATTATTGATAAATGTGTAGTAAGTAGAAAAAAAGTATTGTATTTTTAATTTTTTAATTTGGGTTGTATTGAAAATCAACTATTGAACGACGTGTGCAAGCTAATTACACATTTTTAAGCGCCACTGCAGTTGCGAAAGTTGGACAGAAAAGCTTGATTTTTTTTATCTGAGTGACTTGAGGTTGATATGGAACCAGAGTTCGCAAACTGTTTTTATAATTTGTATAATTAACAGCATTGTTCTATTGTGTGATATATTCTATGATCTAACTGAAACCGGTCATGAATATTATATATATATATATTGTTTTTTCGATATAATAAATCTCCATCAATTGTTTTATCAACTAGTCAACCCTAGAAAAAGAGTGTGTCTGTCCCTGATCTATACACTGTTTTATTGTGTTATTAAATGAGCTGTATTCCAGCCATCACACTTATAATTGTGTGAATTTTATACACGTTTCCATGTTAACAGATAAATTTGTTTAATTCTGTAAGAAATCATTACGTTATCGGGCCCGTAGCGCAGTGGTCAACGTTGTTGACTTCTATTCCTAATCTTACGGGTTCGAAACCCATTCAAACAGCATTTTTAACCGATTTATCGATTTCTGTTTGAAGGTTTGAATGTCTGTGACGTATAAACATTCCCCATCCACCATTAAATTCCTAAAATAACAGGGTGTAGTGAAAGTGATTAGCCAACCACTAGTCTTGTCCTACCCCGATCCTTTTTATCCTTACTATCTTCAAAAATAAGAGACGTTGAGCAACTGAGTAACAAAAAGTTTTATTGAGATACCTTTGATAGTGAGCCATACGCTCCACATTGGGAATGGACATGGATTAAAAAAAAAACTGTAAAATATCCTCTACGTCAGGGTTTCTCAACCGGTAGCCCTGTGGCCCTCCAGAAACTCACAGCGTGTCCCAAAGGGGCAAAGTGTTTTTTTTTTGATTTGGGGAGCCACAGCACAGTTTAGAGGGGCCATGGTCAAATTTTCCGAAATTCCAAAATTTCTGCAAATACGCGAATTCCTGGGATTAAGAATTTGAAATCCCTGGAAGAACTAAAAAAAAAGGTCCCACGCTGATAATATTTTTTGAAATTGGAATTTTTATGTGACAAAACGATGAGGGGCCACAGAAAAATAAAGACATTAAAAAGGGGCCACGGAGGCAAAAAGGTTGAGAAACACTGCTCTACGTTATCCATTACACAATGGACTTATGTTGATTAATATTTATATTATTACTATAGTGAATAATCACGTATAGATTCCGCATTTAAAAGCTATAAATCTTTTTGAATATATACATAACGTTGGACGCAGATTGCAGGTATGTGTCAAAAATAAATATTTACGATTTCGACTCTTGAAAGTTCAATGAATGAAAATAAAATTTATTTTATTCGTTAAACGCATTAAACTTGACATCTTACAGAATAAAATAATTTACATACAAGTTCGTGTAACCCTGCTGCTACCGATGGCTGCGACAACTTGGTTGTGATCAAGTGAAAATTTTAATTATTTAATATTAGTAATATCCATCGTAATTTTTGCAAATAATGTGACATATTAAACGGCGAAAAAATGTGTTCGGTGCGTTATAATATTCCACATGCACAAAAGTAAAATTAGCCAAGTAAATACACACTACATTAGTATTATCTATCTAAAGTAAAAATAAATAATCCGCCAAAACGCCAAGTAAATACGTGATTGCACTTTTTTACTATTCACTTGGCTCACTTCACTCCTTGAGTGCTTTAATGATCCCATTCTCTCAATCGGTGCTTCCCAACCTGGGTTCCAGGGGTCCGCGAAGATTTTCATTTTTTCAACATTCTTTGTGATAAAATATGAACATGTGAAATAAAAAAAGTTCGGGGGTCCGCAGGTTATGGTTTTCAGATTTAGGGGTCCGTCAATCAATGTTTCTTAACCTTTTTACACCCGCTAATCACAAAAAAAAAACAAAAAATGTTTTGTGGACCATCAATAAGCTTTTAAAAATGAGTACTAACTATTTTTGCAGATTTTTTTTCCAAAAAAAGCAAAAAATCTTCGCGGACCACCGGTTTAGAAACATTGCTCTAAATGACGTCACCGATGCAAAGTGGAAAATTCTTGAGTTAATATATATTAACGTAATAAATAGCTCGATAATTATGTTTAGTTTCTGTAGTTTAAAAAATTGGAACGTAACCACCACTTCCGCAATACGAAATGTATTACTTTCAGATCAATTTTGCTCTAGCAATAATTATGTATTTTTTTTATTTGCTGTAATTCATCTTAAAGCTATCATCGACTTTGTAATTATAGGATGTAAAAATATAATTATATTGTATTTAATAATATAATTGTATGTTCTCTCGTCGTAAACGGTTAAGGCTGCTGAAGTTTCTGTTCGGCTACCGGATTTTCACGTCTGACGTGCAGGTAACACATACCCAATATAATATTTCGCTTTCCGGGTTTACACACCTGTCATATTTCATGCAGCGTTTAACCGGGCGCGAATTCTTGACCGACTTGTGCCCGATACGGAAATTATCATTTTTTACTGTGTTTTATTTATTTCAAGCGTGTCCGCTCCCAATGTGAAGCATATGTTATCCTTATTGAGATTTACAAAATAAGTTGTCTGAACCACTTCACTTTCGGAAGGGGTAAAAATAAAATTGCGAAACTAGGAAAGAACTAGAATTTATCTAATTTCATTGTGCTTCATTTCTAGAATCGGATAGATGGGAGGGAATGTTGTTTCACTGATGTCAGTACATTTGAACAAAGTCATACAAATAACGATTTAGTTTTTCCAATTTATATTCAAGACATTACATACATCCAAGTTTTCAAAAAAAAAAACATAAATCGAGTGAAAATGATATAATGTGCATTATATATATTTTTTTGCCATGTCCGCTCCCAATGTGAAGAATATGGACTTCTAATGGAGTTTATTTCAACATAAGTATTTCTACAAGAACTGCTTGTTACTCAGTTGCTCAACATCTCTTTTTCCAAAGAGAGTAGAAATATAAGGATAAGGCTATGACAGGGCTAGTGGTTAAATCGCTCGCGATACGCCCCGTTCATAAGATAGAATAGGTGGGAGGGGTTCTTTCAAGAAATCACATACATCCATGCCTTCGAACAGATATTCATAAATCGATTGAAAAATCAATTTATAAAACTGTCCGTACTGGGATTCGAACCCGTGATGTTGACGTTGATCACTCGACAACAAAGTCTTAACGTCAGCGTAAGTTCATAAGACGTGAACTTAAATGTCTGCAATGCCGAAATCCAAAAAAGCAAAACCTGGGTTGTTGACGAAACGTATGGAAATGTACAAAGTTTTTTCGACTAAAATTTCAGTTTTGTTATAATCTGTCACACTGTCACACATTTAAAATTCTTGCTTTTCGTTAAAACATACTGTTTCAAATAAAAGTCTTTAAAATTGCGTTGTCATTTTGCTTGCATATCTAGAGTATTATTTATGATTTATCTTTTCATGTCCTCAGGAAGAAAATGCGGCCTTGCGTCTTGACAGGGCCGTCCTGTTCGCTGGAAGTGGGTCAGTAGGGGGCCTAACGAGCGGGGCTCCTCCGCCAGGCGGCTGGGGCTATCTAGACGAGAGTCGATACGTTGCTGGAGGTGCGCTGAAACCGGGAGAAGATGCCTACAGAAGAAATCGATTCAACCAAGCGGCGTCGGATGCGCTATCGAGTGACAGAGCTATTCCGGATACTAGAAACCCGATGTAAGTACACGATACGATCATTAACACTTAGCCTAATTCATATCCAATGAAAACGAGAATAACCAATTACATACATTTTTCTATTATAGTCAGATTTATAAAAATAAATATATAATTCAATAGTTGGCTGACGAAATTAGAACTAATTTTATCTATAAATAAAGAACCGTTAAAATCTGGAGTCTGTGAATTTATTATGAACGAAGTATTTAAAACATTACTGCTAAATTACACACACTAAAATAAAAAAAAGCTGTTCCGCTATTAGTAATCAAACCTTACATGTGTTAGTGCAATTAGCGGTACAGCTGTGGTGGGGTGAGGAGGCAAGGTAAACAGCAAGAAAGCTTGAGGAGCGAGGGACAGAATGCTGTTTTATATATACATATTATAGGAAGGCTGTGCTGTGATATGCTTGCCGTCTATAGTGTATGCTCATCGCTCGCTGGATCTGGTTTTTTGCTGGCGAACGGCCTTGCGTTTTCACCTACGTTCATCAAGGTTAGGGGCTGAGAACATTTTTTAAGCAAACACATTTATTATTTATATTTTTCAATGTATGCTAACTTAACGTTAACGGCTTGCTATTCAGAGGCTCAATTTTTTTGTAGAGGTTAAGAACAGAATGATGGGTTAAGGAAATATTTTTGATCTAGCTAGTCGCCTGCTGTGGCTCAGTTGGTTAAGGCTTGCTCTACCGATCACAGTGAATTTGAGAATTATTTAGTTCAAAGTTGTGATCGAAGATTGGGTGTTTGTGATGTCAATTCACTTTATTTCCTCTCCTCCCATCTTTCTGATCCTTTAATAACTGGGTGCAGCAATAGCGTTTAGTTAACCATTAGTCCTGTTCTAGCATCATCCTTCTTTCTCTACTAGTCATTTTGAAAAAGTGAGGTTAAGCGACTGAATAACAAACAGTTCTCATAGAAAAACTTATATTGAAATACCTCCATTAGGAGGCCATATACTACACATTAGGAGTGGACATGGATTCCACTGTGCTTCATTTTTATTATGAGATAGGGGAAGAGGAATGAAAACATCACATACGTGAATCTTTAAATCGAATAAAAAATATTTTTTGAAATTGTCCGTACGAATAATCGAACTTTTCTACACTGAAACAAGTGAATAGGGAAAAGTTGGACAATTTTACCATGCATTTACTAACGCCACCTGGGCGAAGTCACTGCGAAAGCTATTGGAACAGAGTTTAAAGCGAGTCAAAATATCAAACTGATCGCGGCGTGCGTTTTTTCACGTGGACACTATAGCGTCGTAGACCATTTAATATTTTCGTGTCGCACCGAGTAGCTTTGCATTCGCTTTGATTTCTTCCACATAAGACGTACAATAACTGATTCAGCTTACTAAAAAATACGAAATTATGAAGAAGAAAAAAATATCTGCTACCAAACCAAATAATTGAGTCGTATAGTATCAAAAGTAGAACTATCGATTTTTCGAAGTTGCGAGGAAAACACGTAAAACGTATTGTTGGAGTTTTATCTATTTAAACTCAATTTTAAACATAGCTCATCAACGAGTGCAACTTAAAATTTGTATGGGACATCATTTAAAGTAAATCTGTGATTGGTCGAAATCCTGATTTACCAAACTGTTCTACTTTTGTTTCCAACGTCGTGGAAAGTTCTGCTTTTGATACCAAGCGTCATTTTTTTTTGCGTTTTTGTACAACTTTTTTTAATTTCTAGCCATACACTATAACTAGCAGAATAATGTGACAGCGTTCGTTTAATTTCGGCATATATGGGATAGTTCTGATTTTGATACTAGACGACTCAATTCACCAAAAAAAAATTACTATATCTTGGACCACGCAAAAGAGAATTTGATGTACACACTTAATCATGCTCGTTCCAAATGTTGAGCGTATCGTTTTTTAATGGAGCCTATGTATATCAACCGACATTTTCTACGAGAACTGCTTGCTACTGAGTTTTACGGGATAATATCTATTGAATACATATTGAACATAAGAATTGTATACAGTGTAATATTGTATATAATAAAACTCGAAACGGTGCGCGACAGCTGGAAGTCGTGCTTGCCCGACGACTTCAACATCATCTATCAGGTCTCAGCAGTATGGAGCATGACGGAACTAACCTAACGTAATCGCCTCCAGCAGAAGGTGAAAGGATCTCGTTCTTTTGGCTACCATAAACAATTTGTTCGTCGAGAACGTAAAACACTTTTATCGCCATATATTATTATATCGCATATTATAATGAAGTCAGTTATTGAATATATTAAAGTGAATAATGAACTCAATATTGACATTCACTGTTTTTAGAAAATATCTAGTAAAAAGACATGTAAATTACATTTCAACAATATCTGCTTTCATATCAACCAATTAAGTATCTCAACATTAGTTGTTTTACGAGAACTTGATGTTATTCGATGACTCAGCTTCTGTTTCAGTTACGGTACTTGGTAAATAAAACCGCGTTTGAATTTGAGTTCATTTCTTTACTTACCAACTTTGACCTGATTTAAAAAAAAATACATTTTCAGTAGTTTTTGTGCCTTACTTTTTCACTATCGTCCGATAGCTGCCTTTTTATCTATGGTGGCATTTTTTTTATTCTCTATCTCCTTGATCTTGAGTGACTTTGCTTAAAGACTTCATTTATTCAGTCAGTATCTATTTTCCTTGTTGTTAACGATTAAAATCTTTTATCAGTTATTTATTAAAATGGTCAGTAGATACTTTAAATCGTCAGTTTATATCAATCAGTATTTGTATTAAAACGACCAGTAAAACGTTACTTAAATACTGACAAAAAGTCCATTTCCGCTCTCAATATAGAGTATATGGCCTTCTGATGATGGTGTCTCAACAGATTTCTTTACTAGAACTGCTTGTTAATCAGTTTCTCAATCAATCTTTTTTTTCGGAAAAGTGAATAGTGAAGTGAGTAGATCAATGTTTGTATGTCTGCCATACAGTTCATTTTGACAACGTATGCTTGCACTTGCGCGTAGGTTATAGTACAATTAACTTACAGTATGTGGCAGGTGTGTCGTACCATAGACAATCAGCAGCAAACGTTAAACAGACAGAAAAATAAAACATGCACTTCAATAAACACAATTTAAACACTTTCTTTCTTTGAGTGGTATTGCAACGCTTGCGGGAAACTGGTTAGTGTCTAATAAAAATAGGTGCTAAAAGACAACATTTTTAATACTGTTAACAGCTAAAATATAAACTTAATATGCCAAAATAAAAAAAAATAAGCTAAAAATACGTGACTCTAGTCATAATGTATCCTTTTTATAACAGTGTGTTGATTTCCCACAAAGGATCGATGCAAAGTATGTACATCGGATTTGTGGCAATATCCGGCTGGCGCCACGAAATTACCACACCAGATGTTTTGCTATACAGGAGATATTATGCTTTTTCGCATTGGGACGAGTTGCACTGTTTACACTGATACTGAGTCACGCGATTTCGCACATAAAGGTAATAAAACCATGACACTGGAACCAATTCGTAAATTGCAATATGAAAATTTAGCTTAATCAACCGTTTGAGGTTGAGATACTGACTTATAACCAGTTTTCGTTGAAAACCTACATTCATAGTTCTCCGTTAGGATATGAAAAAAACAATATTTTAAGGTTAAATAATTCTTACAATAAATCCATACACATATTAATCGACACTTCAGTTCTGTCTAACTTGTCAAAAGTGATCTATTGGAAAGTATGAAAGTATAAAAGCATGAGAAAACATTTTGGATACGATTACCATTAAAAAATACATACACATGTTTGTTATATTGTAAATATATTTTCTAAGTAATTCTAGAATATCAATAAAATTTTAAGAAAATGAAACCTACCGAATTATTTTCTTATCTATCTAAAAAATATGCTTTTCGAGTTGTAAAACTTTGAACTGATGTAAAGATGTTTATTTATTTATATATGAAGAGCTTGACATCAAGCTTGCCCAAATTCAGTTTTATAATCTGTAATCATATTAGAGTACTTATTCAAAAGAACATAACTTATTTTTTAACGTCGTTAAAAACCTCGTTGTTGTCAAAATATGTATGTCTGAGTTTTTTTTAAAAAAAGATATGTTTTTCTCTGATCAAAAAAATGGATCTGGTCATCTTTGATTCTAGGCTCTTTTATTTAATTTAAGAATTTTAGCACTTGAAAATATTGACATTATCAATTTGATATTATGATCACGGCAGGTTTTGTTCATCACGAGAGTTTTCCTTCCTTCGTACATTGATCACTAATAATTATGTTTGGGGAAGTTTGTGTTGTTTGGGAGAGGCATACATATTTAGAGGTGGTGATGGGACAACAAACTTGTATTGTGTGAGTGAAATTAATAAATGCTACGATACTCCCACTCTACGGTAATACTACGTACGTGCTACGATCGTCTACGACCCTCCACAAAGCTCTACGAGACTTAAAGGAAAAGCCTCGGTAGGCTCGCTATCGACTCCTTTGTGTAGTATCTAAAGTGAAACTCGCCCCGAAAGCCTGGATGTCGCGGTCAATATTAATGATGTCCCATTAAAGCGTTAATAAACATTAGGTCGTGATTGATCGCGTGTCAGACAAAACTGGCGGCTATTTTTTACTGCCCAAACTTCTCTCCTACTGCCCAAAGATGTTATTATTATCTAACGAGTAACATCTCGAATCTCTCTTGGACGCTTTTCGTGTGTATAAAATGACAGGGTGTCTCACAAAAAGGTATGCAAAAAATGGCCAACCGCAATATGAAGCATATTGACTTATAACGAAGCAGTCTCAACAGAAATTTAAAAAATAACCTTAACTCTTAAAAGGAAAAAAACCCAAAACTCCATTTTTTAATTTCATAATTTTAAACTGTTAGAATCAATCTTGCTTCATTACTTAAGCAAACTTCGCGATAATAAGTCTGAAGATGCCTCTGGAAGAGGCGAAACACCTGTCACAGTTAGTAACGCAATACGTGGAATAATCAAAGTTAATTTAAATTTTCTATTAAAAAATAACCGTTTGTTACTTATTCAAAAAATAAAACACTTGTACTATTTCCACATTTTTTTTATTACGAGAACTTTCAACTGAATCACAAGTCATCAGTTGGAAATGCTCGTGATGAGCGAAATCGGTTATAATCATAATAAATAAATGTGGAATTAGTACCAAAAATTGTTTTATTTTTTTTTGTTGTCGAGAGAAGTAGTTAGCTTGGACTATTTATTTATGTATGATGCACGAAGGGAATTGAACAATCGGAAACGTAGCAAATCTAAATATAAATCGATTGAAAAATCAACCCATGACCGTTTTCTTTTCTGGAACTCTGTGAATTTTAAATTGATATTCTTCTGAACCCCTTAAATTTTCATTAAGATGATCACCTTAGGACATAATCGTTTTCTTCACAGTGTCTGACTTCATCTGTCATTAATTTTATACCGGTTAAACCTGAAAGAAATAAGAGTAATTTATTTCTGTATTTAAAATTATGTATACATTTTTTTGAGACAGGCTGTGTAATACACATATTTATATTATGTATATTAAATTGTTGTGACCCTTTTTTGCTTCGTTTAGTCGTATAGAAATATGGAAGATTGAAAAATACTATAGGCTGTATTTTTCCCCTGGATTCTATTTTTTAACACAAAGCCAGGGACAGCTTTAAAAGGCTAAAAACAAAATGCTGCACTGCCAAAACGTTTGTAATCTTTAGCATTATACTAATAATAAGTTATAATTATTAAATTATACTTAAAATTGTTTTTTTATGGATAGATATCATACACACATTACCAATATTCATTTGTACTAAATTACACAACATCAATGAATTTATTTATTTCAAGAAAAATCTTTTGGGGCTGAAAATAAAATATTCATAAATTAATACTATTAAGTCTATAAAGTCAATGCAAATTAAATCAGCATGGTGGCAATTTGTTTTAAGTCGTAACTTTATTTCGAGTTCATATATTTATATATATTAAACTAAAAGTTTTTCTTTTGTTCTATACATGATATCATATTGACGGGCTTGTTAACTGTATATAACATATGGCTCTGTAACCGAGTTGTTATCGTCGCTGGTCTCGGTTACAATGTCCACGGATTCGAACCCAAGTAAGTACGGACAGTTTCAAAAAACCGATTTTTCAATCTACCTATGATTTCTTTCTAGTAATATCGTCTGTGATTTCTAGACGTTTTTTCCACACGATACTAAAAACTGGGATTACAATATTATTCCTCTCATAGTTTTATTCTCCAAGCCTCTAGATATCGATCGACTGAGTACCAAACAGTTATCGTATGGCAACTTATGTTAATGTAAGCTCAATTATAGTTCATATGCTCCACATTTTGAGTAAACACGGTAAAAAAAAATATATGCAACCATTGATAAAAAACTATATAAATTTCTGAACATTTCTGTATTTTGTTGGGCGTATTCACTTTGCAGCAATAAATTTCTCTGTTTATACATATATTTTTTTCGCCGGCATATTTTTCAATTGTGTCATACTTGCTACGAGCATTTTTTACGCAAGTCTTTTAGGCGTCTTTTTATCCTAGACAGACGAAGGTCACTTCGTTCCTAGAACTGAGTAGCATAATAATTTTAAAGTGTCCACTGACTGTCATCTTTTTTACTCTCGTACTATGACACATGAAAGCCATACTGTGTATAAAAGTCCAGTCTGGCATTTTTGTCACAATTTGAATCATACTGTGCTAGATATTTATTTGTTCTTACCTTCAATTTAAAATGATTTTCTCTTACATATATGCATTAAATTGTATGTGTGTTTGTGAAAATATTCGAGGAAAGCTATTATATAAAAAAAAAACTTATTTGCACTAATCTACATTTTTACAAAGATTACGGCTGGTTTCGCTTACCACGATCATTATCAACTGATGAAAAATTAAAACCTCACAGACTCATTTAAATAAAAATGAAGATGACGTAAAGCACTGAGGGACAGTGAGACGAACTCAAATCGAGTCGAGGAACGTCGGACTAACTATCAACTCCAGGATAAGATAGTTAAAAAGTCTGTGCGACTCGATAAACGCCGATTCCTGGACAAGCAGATCAAAGCAGCAGAAGTGGCGTCACGTAGGAATGACACAAGAAGACTTTTCAAAATAACACGTGAAATTTGCGGCAGACGGCTGCCAACCGCGGGGCCTATCCGTAGTCCCAGCGGAACGATAGAGTCGAACGTAGAGCGTGTCAAAAAGATCTGGAGAGATCATTTCTGCGGGGTGCTTAACCGCCCCCCTCCTTCGGACCCCTTTGATATACCCAATGAAGCCACAATTACGGAAATTCCTCGAGCGTCGAACATTCCAGACTATGCGCCGACACATGCTGAGATCTCCTCGGCTGTGCAGCGCTTAAAAAACGGGAAGGCGCCGGGCATGGATGGTATACATCCAGAGTTCCTAAAGTACGGCCTGGAGGCGCTTCTGCACCCCCTGCACCAACTTCTTAGTATGGTGTGGGCGCAAGAGCGCTGTCCGAGGGACTGGGTTAATGGCGAGGTAGTCACAATTCACAAAAAAGGTGATCCACTGTGCTGTGACAACTACCGTGGCATAACGCTGCTCAGCGTACCTGGCAAGGTCCTGGCGCAGATAGTATTGGCGAGAATAAGGATTCCAATTATGAGTATCCTCAGGGAAAACCAGGCCGGGTTCTTACCTGGCCGATCCTGCGCGGACCAAATACACAATCTTAGGTGCCTTCTTCAGCAAAGCAACGAATTCAACAGTTCGCTGGCATGTTGCTTTGTAGACTACGAGAAGGCCTTTGATAGTCCGCACCGGTCTTCTCTATGGAACATATTAAAATTGTACGGAATCCCAACCAAGATTGTTGCCATCATCAAATGCTTGCACGAGGGGAGCGAATGCTGCATAAGAATCGGTGATATAACCACTGAATGGTTTGGAGTCTCAACCGGGGTCAGACAGGGCTGCGTCTTAGCTCCGTTCCTTTTCATTATAATCTTCGACTTCATTCTGAGGAAGTCAATTCCACCTGACCGAGGTGTGACCGTTACCCCCAATCTAAAGCTATGCGACCTCGAGTATGCAGACGACGCTGTTATATTTGATAAATCTGTCGAGGGTATTCAAGAGACAATGGATAGACTGCAGAGAAACTCATATCGCATCGGTCTTAAAATCAATGCGAGTAAAACCAATGTACTCTGCAACAGTGCCTGTCCGGACCCACACTACCCTTTGACGAGCGCCGGTCAAAACATCGAAAGAGTCGACGGTTTCAGGTACCTGGGGGTACACATCACGGGAGATGGCAATCCGTGTAAAGAGCTCGCGATCCGATTAGGGATAGCTGGAGCAACCTTTAACTCAATGCGGAAAGTCTGGGACTCACGGTTGTACTCGGTCAGAACCAAGTGCCTCCTATTCAACGCATGTATCTTAACAGTGCTGCTTTACGGTTGCGAATCATGGCACCTTACGAAAGCGCAGAGTAACCGTATACTGTGCTTCGAAAACAGATGCCTGCGACGAATGCTAGGGGTGAAATGGTCTGACTTTGTCAGGAACACGGAGATAAGAGAACGGACTAACCAGCCTCTTATCACGTCAAAAATAAAGAAACGGCGGTGGACCTGGCTTGGACACGTGTTGAGGATGCCTGAAGAGAGCCTGAACCCTGCCTGTCTCTTCTTCCGGCCGGATGGATCCCGGCGTCGTGGAAGGCCACTGATGACTATCCACAGGATGTACTCGGCAGAGTTACGGGACGCTGGGATGACCTGGGAGGAGGCGAGGAGACTGGCTGGAGACAGAGAATTGTGGAGGAGCTTCGTGGTGACCATATGCTCCGTATAGGGAGCGGATATGGATTAAAAAAAAAAAAAAGATGACTTATGAGAACGACAAGTTGTAACGAACACTTTCTTCTACCAATTGTGACTATTTTGGTACAACGACATTTTCAGGAATGTATCATTTTTTATAATAGAGTTTCATCTAATTCAATTGGAGGAGCAAACATTCAAAAAGTGTTTTGTCACAAATTTTGAAAAATGGCGTTTTATATCAATTCTGATAGCCCATAATAAAACCTATGAATGGAAATCAAAATTAGTGTTCAAAAAGGTTTTTTTTCATATTAAAATGAAATCATAAAGTTGACACATTCATACAAACCGTCACTTTTGCAACACTTAAATCATCATTTTCCAAGCTTTGTATTTGTGTGAAAAAACACTTTTTGAATGTTTGCTCGTCATTGATTATTATTCTCTACAAAACAAACATGTCGTGTTTTTCTAAGAAAGCTTACATGAAAATATAATTATATCATGGTAAAGTTTTGCTTTGGATTGTTTAATCTATGGTATGGTTTATCCATTCATTTATTTTTATCGCCTGTTTGCTGTAAATTGCTTCAATTTCATAAATTGGGTCATTTCCTTGTATTATAGCTATCAATTTTATTGTTTTACAATTAGCAGTCTGTCGTTAATTGGTGTGGTTTTTAGCTATCGGGGCGTGAATTTTTTACTTTTTATTTATCCAGTACGTACATCTCGTTATCGAAAAGCGCACACCGCACTTCCTGAGTGCATTTTATCAGATGTTCTCTCGCTAGAGGTCAGTTCTCGTACACAATATCCAGATGTAATATGTAGGTAGAATAAATGTTTCCCATTTTAGGACGGTGAAAACCGCAAGCAGCTTAAAAATAAGCAAGGAACAGCGACATTGCTAACAAAGGATAAGGATTATCCTCATTAGTAAAATCTGACTTTTTTTTTCCTTTTTTTCAAAACAACGTGCAACCATAGATGTCGAATTTTTTTTCCACATGAGTATTGTAATCGTACTTACAAAAACTAAGCGAAAAAATCGTTTTGTCGTGGGTTTATTGTTTTAAATCCACTTTGCAAGATATTATTATGGATAATTAGGTTGTATTCAAACAAAAAACATAATAATTACTGATTGTACCTAGCCCCTTTGTATCCAGTAGGAAGAAACAGTTCCAACTTTCTTTTTGTAATTTTCATTTAAAGAATTAGAATTAAAATACTTTACGATTGTTAGCCTGAAGATACTTCTTAAATAAGCTAAATACGTGTCACTCAATGAAATTACAAAGCTATCAAAAACAATTTTATAACGCTATAGAATTTTTTTATTGTATTTTCTTAAGTGTGTATTATCGATATTTTAACCAAGTGGTCTAACCTAAATAAACCACATCCTAAATTCTCCAAGAATCTCAAACAATTGTTAATCCCGAAATCACAAAAAGAGTCCGGAAGTAGATGCCTTAGTTTGAATTAACTATTTGAAACTTCCAGACGTTGATTCTTCCTTATCCAATCATTAACACGTAGCTTACAATAAAAAAAATTTTTCTATTAAAATGAACTTCCACAAAGTTACCGCCGAAACCATCGAAAGTATTACAATAAGCGATTAAATAACTACCATCTATTTCTTTAGGCCCCCAAGAGACAGGTTAATCGATTGACGGATACATATTTTGAGTTAAACGTCTTCCCAATATAGAACTGTTTATTCGTAGTTCACATACATTTGGCACTGATTTGTAAAATAAAATTTGCACAAGTAGTCCAGATACGATACATATCATCGATGTACACTGTTTATCAATTTCCAGTAAATATTTATCAGTTCACTGGTTCCTTATTCATTTTCATCATTGATTTGATATCACAACCATAAAATATTGGGTAACCGGATAAAACAGAACATCACAAAACGTACAATATATCTTTAGAAATCACTAGTATTGATATGTTTTACAATAAATTAGTAATCTCTATGTCGTATTAGATACAATAAATAAAGCAGCAATCGTGCATATCATTAACACTTTCAATCTGAAATTGTCGTAAATACACTTATATTCGACGATTATAATAGTCACCATTGACTGATGAAGTAAAGCGCACGTTATAACATACTGTTTTGAAATTATTACTTGTATGATATTTGAGGAGCAAACATTCAAAAAGTGTTTTGTCACAAATTTTGAAAAATGGCGTTTTATATAAATTCTGATAGCGCAAAATAAAACCTATGAATGGAAATCAAAATTAGTGTTCAAAAAGGTTTTTTTTCATATTAAAATGAAATCATAAAGTTGACACATTCATACAAACTGTCACTTTTGCGACACTTAAATCATCATTTTCCAAGCTTTGTATTTGTGTGACAAAACACTTTTTGAATGTTTGCTCCTC
The DNA here is from genome assembly GCA_030503985.1 of Himalopsyche tibetana. Lineage (NCBI taxonomy): Eukaryota > Metazoa > Arthropoda > Insecta > Trichoptera > Rhyacophilidae > Himalopsyche > Himalopsyche tibetana. The sequence continues at coordinate 1,961,442 of JAPJYX010000009.1, read as the reverse complement.
ATTTAATCAATCTATAATATTTTTCCAATAAATAAGTTAAGAAGAAACAGGTATCATTCAACTAAAAATTGAATGTGTTCTGAATTGTCTATGTTCTATGTTCTCATGTTCTGTTTTATCATGTTCTGTTTATTCATGAATTCAAAAGATTGTGACGGTTTCATTTTAGTTATAGTGATTAATTTAAAAAACATTGCGAACAACACTTTATTATTCTTCCATCTCAAATATGTAAACATATTTGCAGTGACAAATGAGGTTTATTATTTATATCATAAAACGCCCAGTTGACATTGCATCGAATTGATTGTTTTCACGGAACTTTTTTTGTTTGTTTGCATTTTCTTTGCACAGGTTTACGCGGCACCATATGCCAGAAGAAGCCGTTTACATGTAGCTAAGAAGATTCTTAAAAATGTAATAATGCGCATTTTTACATTTGGCAGCTTTATTTTCATTGTATTATTCTTACTTACGTTAACAAATCTAGTATGTTTCAAGGATACCGAATTCGTTTACTAGCATACTATATTTAATTGTAGTAGCGTTTTCCTAATTATTTTCCTAATTATGTTGAAAATGTTCAAAAAATATGCTCTTTAGCAGATCAAAATATTTTTTATATTATATGACAGATATGATTTTGGCAAATATATTGAAACATATTAACTTAAATGCAATTGTTTACAAATTCTTGTCACTGGTTCGAACATAAACTGTATCACTGATTTTGTGAATACAGACACACAATTAACATTGGTAAACACGTGGTAATGTGTGCAGTGATAGCGCCAAAGTATACCAAAGATATTTTTGTTATTCCAGTGAATTATAACAGCGCGATATGTTAATAAAATAATTCAGAAACGACCGATCATAAAAATATGCATCCGAAGTTCATTCATTTCGATACATATCGGTGTTCGTTGAATATTTATTTTAACATTTATGTCGACATTCGCCAACGAGTGGATATATAATTTAAGATTTCGACTGAAGGTGCTTGTTGAAATTTCTATATTAAATTTGAATCGTTCAAATTATGTACATTCACACGTCAGTTCAAGTTCATACATGCACTTGAACGCCTGAAGATGCCGAAAGGCGAAACTCGGGTCGTTAGTGACAAAATCTGTGTGAATGGACATAATTTGAGTGGATATATGTTTTAATAATACTGCTCAATTTCGATATACATACACAACATACTGCGCGTGCGCACGATACGCAGGCAACTATAAATTGCGTGTGAGCGCGCGAGTGTTGATTTTATTTTGACGTGTGGCATTTCCACTTTTTCAAAATAATTATTGCTCGTATATAAAAGTGTAACACTGTGTTATTTGAAAATTGTAGAACTAAATACTTTTATATTTTAACCGTATTACAATGGAGTTCTACTAAGCAAATGCCAATTCAATCAATATATTATATAAATATATTTATCCTAAAAATACTAGATAATCATTAAATTTCAATGTTTCTATAAAAAATGTATTAGAATTTTGTGTTTGTATGCTAATCGCTCTTCTTTTGACCTACAATTACTTGAAAATATCTTAAACAAACTTTACAGACTAATTTCTAAGTTTTTGTTGTCCTGTAAAAAATGTAAACAGCAGCTATAATCGTTTGCCATCGCATTACTGTACCAATTATGCCTACTGGTTTGTCAGCACTTGGAGCCAGCCACTGTTACCGTCAGCAATCGATCGCACCTACCATCCAACCAAAAATACGTTTAATTCATAGGTGAATCATGGCTCGTTTTTAGTCCCAAACAATGACCCAAGTGCCCGACGGAAAGTGAATTGCATTGCTCGACCCCATCCGCTATCTATGTTGAAAATTTACATATTTATGCTAATTCGTGCTCTCTTTTATACGCGAAATTTAAATTTTATCGCCAATTTATTCAAGATAACGATCTAATAAAATTCGGAAGAGTTTCCTTTCTGAAGCGATTTTAATTTCAAGGTGTTGCGGGCTGACTAAAGTGCGATGTTTTCGTGGATTGAATTACACGCATGAATCGTTTGCTTGAATATAACATATAATATCGAACTAACCGATTTTAAGAAACGTTTTTTTATCTGCAAATAGTATACATACGTTAATTAGATAAATAAACAAAAATGTTTTTTGTACGCAAACAATGCTCAAAGCGACTTATCTTTTAATTTTCCTAGTTGTTAGATATTCTATAATACTTTTTTATAGCGAGTAACAGCGGTTATATTCGAGAATTTTTGATTATTTGTCAATTCTTTGTGAACACAATATATTCATCGATCACTTTTAGGGTGTTCACTGTCAATACTTGGTGGAAAGGCATTATATTAATAAAAACAATAATCCTTTGTACTTCATTCCACTTTATTTAATATGTCAGGACCGGTTTCGCTCATTGCGAGCATTGTCAACTGATAAGAAATATAATTTAACAATGCTATTTATACAAAATTGAAAAGTTATACACAACAGTTGGCATTGAAAAGAAATTGCCAATTACATTAAAGTGATTCTAAAATAACACAAAATTAAAATGTTCAACACATCTAACATATAATTAAAAAGTCATCCCAGATTCATAAATTCAGAATGCGATTGAAAGTAATTACAATTGTAATTACTTATTGTATTTTTATTAATATATTCATTGATTGAATTGATATTGTCTTCATCATAGTAAAGTAAAAAAAAAGCAAGGATGTTTTTTTACAATAATTATTTAATATATTTTGATATCACGCCATCAAAGAGCTTTCATAATTTTCATAGAACTCGTTTTTTTTCTATTTAAACGAAACCGCTTCATAAAATATTATTTATCTGTAGAAAATATACGTACGGTTAATCTAAAAGCTTAGAATACAATTAAAATCAAATGAAAAAATAATACGACAAAGCGGTCTGTATTAGTGAATTAGAATACCTTAGAAAAATTATTTGAGCATGGTTTGGTAGTAAAAGTGCTTATTGAATATCTTCCATATCAAATTTTGTGTATTCGTCATTACGAAACGTTTTTTCTAAAACCTAGTCAAAATATGATTTTTATGCCATGCAAAAATATTAAGCAACGAGTATTTATTTTATTTCACAGGTGCCGAGTGAAGAATTTCCCCAAGGATCTTCCTCAGACGAGCGTCATCATCACTTTCCACAATGAAGCAAGGTCGACCCTTCTACGAACCGTTGTCAGGTAAAGCGATTATTTATCTTAACTATAAAGTAGACTCTCAAATATTAAATATTTATGTAGATAAAATATCAAATTTATAAACGGTTTATTTTTAAATCCGTTATACCCTCACTGCATAAAGGCTTTATTGAGATTTAGTCTGTATTATCGGTTCTGTAAAAAAACTTATAACTATGTATTACATTTCTACAGCAATGCTACTTCTCAAATATTCCAAAGTTTAAATATTATTTCACCAATCAATTTAATTCAATAAACAGTGGTAAATTTGACGAGCAATGAATAATTTAATAGCATGGTTTCGTTTGTTGTTTGAAAGATATCAATTTTATCGCGAGTAATATTATCACTTGATTTAAAATAAAATTTTCATTTTATATACAACTGAGCCAATTTTCTGACCATGTCACTAGAACTAGCTGTGCTTTTACAACTGAAACCGTATGAATTAGGGAAAATGGCAAGCAATAACAAATATTATTATTCAATATTTAGTCAATTTAGTGGCTAGCTAGATCATTGTCTGTATAACAGATGAAGTCAGTGCACACTGCACAATCATATATTTTTTTTTAAATTTAGATTTATGTTGATTATTTTATGAAACATTCGATTAAAAAAAGACATAAACGCCGATCGATCATTTTAATGTTATAATATAATTTTAAAAACATTTTATTGCAATAAATAAACATTTTAAAATACACTTTTTGATGATAATAAATTGCACTAATTTCGTCATTTAACAATTACAATATACGGAATCGCCGAAGGGCCGACTGTTATCGAAATCCAAAAGTTTTTTATAACCTTCAAAATCTTACGTATTTCGTAAGATATGTAATCATTGGACGAACTGCAATGCAACACGGCCAAATATACAAAAATTTCGTCGTGAATTCCAAATCGATTTTTATTAAACGATAATGTTTCTCAACCGCATAATAACGCCGATTTATGACTCTCGTTTTTGGGTAATAATAGCATATGCCCGCTGGCGAAATTGAAAGTAAAACACATACATAATTATGGAAGCGAAGAACTAATAAGGGTCATCTAATATTCCAATAGACAACCTGTTTCGGTATTCGATCCCATAGCGGCAAGCCGGTTATTATTTTAGCATTGATAATATGTTATTTGAGTGTCATTAAAAAAAAAGAAATCTATACGGTCTGCTAAAAATGTGAATATTATAATGACATACACTAAAACGTCGATTATCCGGATTTTCCGGATGCAAATGGCATACACCAATAAAACCATAAGATCAGGGTGCGATTGAAACATTAAAACGCTTATATTGAAAACAAATGCTTCAACAATTATTGCATGCAAATATCAAAAAACACCATTTCACAAGAAAAATACACGTAAAATACTGTTACTACATAGCAGCAGAGAGCCAAAAGGTGTGTCAATTAAGACTATGAGTATAATATCCAGCAACGCAGTAAAAATTGATATAGTAGACATCACGGAAGTAATAGCACACGTTTCAATGTGTGCTGAATGTGACGTAGAATATGACAGCGTATAGTTAAATTGCAATCCGAACGATCCTGGATTCTAAGTATTGAATGATGTAGAGACAGTAAAATAAATATGTTCCTTAATGAAACAACATCAAGATGACGAGGATTTTTTTGAAGAGGATGTTTTAGTTATCAGTTCTACACATTCTATAGCCTTTTTTTGTATGGATATCAAAGTGGAGCGGTTTAAGAGCAAATACGAATGTAACTCGAGTCTACTTGTGTGTCTTAAAAGTATTCATAAAGTACTCTGGTCTTTAGAGTTAAACTATTAAACGGCTACGCAAATTTGCTCTATTCTATGTTAGTATTAATAATAGATTAAAGTAAATTTATATTTTTTAATTATTTGATTATATCTATGCAATTCCACTGATATATTCTTCAGTTTGCGGGAATCTTAGATTGAAAATATGGCATAGGTTAAGTTTCGTTGAGACCATATCAGACGATAACTAATATACTATGACGAATGTATTAACTATATGCAGTTACTATAATACATGTTTATTTTTCTTTTGCAGTGTTCTTAACAGAAGTCCGGAGTACCTAATTAAGGAAATCATTTTAGTTGACGATTTTAGCGACAATCGTAAGTTGAAAAACAGCCAAATACTTCAGCTTGTTTTCAAATTTTAGTAAAAAAAACATCTTATGATTTATATGGACTTGTATGACAATACAGTGCTTTTTAAATTTTTTGAAAAACTTGAATTACCTCTAGTCAAGATCACATATGTATGGCTTCCTCGTTTCGCTTAGCTGCTGACGGCGCTGAACTAGCTGGCGTCCGCAAAGTGAGAGTGGTGAGGAATGCTCGCCGCGAAGGACTCGTCAGATCCCGAGCTCGAGGAGCGGCCCTGGCGACAGCTCCAGTGCTTACCTTCCTCGATTCGCACGTAGAATGCAACGAAAGATGGCTGGAGCCTTTGCTGGAAAGAGTGCAAGAGGTCAGTTAATATAATAGTTAAAAACTTTATGAACTTCCGTGTATCGCAGATAATTGATTTTCATTAAGGATTCAATTAAATCATTTCTACTGATAAAACGTCATAAATTCTTTACGCAGTTGATACAAAGTGTACAGTCACGTATAAGAACTGTCGTTTTCTCCTGACTCTAAAAACAAGTAGTTGGAAGGCTACAGACTTTTTCGCAGATAGTTTGAAATTAGAAATTGTGTTGGTCATGGAAAGTACAGTTGTATTGATTTATAAATTATTTAGATAAACATAATGGGTGCATAAAAAAGTAACGAAAAGAAAATATATATCACAATGGTGGCGCTTTTTCCGGTACTAAAAATATACAATTCCAAACAGCTGTTATAAATAATTTCTAACGTAAGACTACTGTGCTGTGTTTTCACCGATCACAATTAAATGAAAATAGCATGGTCTTTATTTGTTTTTTGTTTCGATCAGATGAACTCGTTCATTAGTATTTTTTTCTCCAAATGATCAATCAACCAAGCTCTATTTTAGTCCCTTGTCGTTCTAAATTTATATATAGAGTATCTTTACACAACATTACACTTTATTTTATCTATACGATTAGAAGCTGGTTTTTATTTATTTTATGAATGATTTGTCTTTCAATTTACGCGAAAGTTTTTTATATGTTAAAAAAAATATTATCATAATCTTATAAAGTATATTTTGCAAAGAAGAAATTCTTGAAATTATCTCTTTGCCTTATTTATTTATCATGAAATTGTTTTCATGTTAGAAAATGACAATTAGTTGGCATGCAAACTGATTTTATTGTGGCATATATTGAAATGCTAATAGCATGCATTTATATAAATATTCAAAGCGCAATAATAAATAGGAAGATATGTAAAAACCTAGATATGGGCGTATTTCTGCCCTAATAACATATACTTTAAAATTAGTTTAATTAATTAATTTAAAATAGTGCAGACCTAGCAAGTTTTATATAACAGAAATTTTTACTGTGTTGGTCAGTGGTCTTGATAATAAATAGTAACACACTTATCATTTTAGAAATTTATTTTCGATATATAACAAAATGTGATATCTTTGTTATTCCTTTTATTTCGCTTCTTTGAGAAGGATCTTCAGACTGAAGTCTGTAGCCATATTTGATATTGATATAAAAGATGTATTTAGACATAAAATGTCTATAGTGGTGATGTATTTTCACAGTTGAATGATTTAAATTTAACATTTTCAAAATTGTATCATTTTATACTAAAAATCAGTTTGTAGACTTTATTTTCCTCTGATTGTATTACTAATTGTAAACCGTGTTTTGCCTTTTTGAGAAACATCTTCAGACGGAAGTCATGTATTCAAATTATAGGATAACACTTTCAAAATGTAAAATTTGAATCAAATAACTGTAAAATCACATCACCTCTAAAAGAAATTTGATGTCTTCATAAAACATTTTATGTTATTTTTAAATATGGCGATATAACACCGACGAGTTTTTTTGTAATGGTGGGTCGACAATATTACAATAGTAGCAATAAATTTTACGGAAATGTCAACTAATGAAGTGTTATTCGGTTTAAAAGAATCTTCCATGGCTCTCGGCGTATTGGAAATTTCTCGCAAATTAATTATTGTTAATGGTGCTAAATAGTAATTTAAATAATATTGTAATAAATAATACGTTTGGACTTTAAAATGAACCTCGGTTGCGCAAGAAATGCTATCTCGAAGAACTGGATAAGCGGTTGTGGGAAATTTATTATTCAATATAGAGAAGATTCAGTGTACGTATAAATTAATATGATATTGTGAAATGGGACGATGCGCTGTATTGCAGTGGCGTAGATTGGTTACATGCTACATTTACGCGTTCGAAATTGAAACATTTTTTTTGTTAAAACTGTTTTTACACGCATTCCAATGCTTTCTAAAGTTACATAATACACAATACTCAACACATAGATGTTAGAAAATGTCCTCTTTTCTGTATATATTCAAAAAATTTAGCTAAACCCTGACGTCATAGCTTTAAATAAAGAACACTTACGTAGAGTCGTGTAAAAAAAAGACGACTTCGAGGATTTTTTTCAATAATTTCATTTTAACTGATATATATGTATACCATCAGATGATCTTTAGTCAGCCAAGCATGAAATGTTAATTAATTAATTGATTTGGCATTTACTTGCGATTTAGTGCGATTTACATAGGCCAGACCGGTAGAAGCATATCAACACGTGCTAAAGAGCATATAAGATCTTTTAACAATACAAAATCAGACTCACAATTTGCAAACCATTTTTTGACCGAGTCCCATGACATTAACTTAAGTTTAGATCCAACCGTTTTGCATCTTTGTCATAAGGGTCAAAAATTAAATTTATTAGAACAACTTGAGATTAATAGGCATAAACAAAACATCTTAAACGAACAAACGATTATTAATCCATCACCGTTGTTAAAACCCTTATTGTAATTAATAATAAATAATAGTATAATTTATCCTAATTTACTTTGAAAAATCCCATATTGCTTATTGTTGTTCGAAACAATAAAGCCATAGTTAATAAATTGTATGTAATGTCATTAATAATAAATATCATTTTAATTTTATCCTTATTAATGTTTTAAGAAATAAACCCAGATTGTTAATCGTTCTTTGAAAAACTAGAATCACATTTGATAAGTGTAATATTGTAATTATAATTAGGATGTTAGAGTGAATAACTTGATGCATTGTGTATCTCTTCAGAGCCAGTATATATAGCTGAGCAAAAGATTAGTTTAAACATAGTTCTGACGATGGCGCAAGCCGAAATAGCTATCAACGAATAAAATTATTAAAAACTGTAGAGCTAAAATACTTTGTTATTTTAATCTGTTATGAAATGTTAACACTTTTAACTATTTTGTTTAAATACAGATCATAAAATATGTTTTTCATAAAAAAATCGAGCCGCTCATTTTTCGCGACTCCAACTCCACAGCCCTGCTTAGAAAACAGATCATAATCATAAACTGGTTTTATTTGACAATGCTCACTCGTTAAACATTGACGGTCGTTTTATTTCCAGTTGAATGTCTTTAATTTATATTTAAAATCAAAATTAACATGTTTATTCAAAAAACAAACAATTAATCAGCGTTGTTATCTGGTTCAAACACGAATAATACACAGAATTTCTGTGTAAAAAGACTACTTTTTTAAAATTTTCAATTGCTTTAAAACTACGAACCGCCTCTGACGATTAAAAGCAGTTAAATATTTATAAATCAGCTGTTAGCGATTTAATTGCCGTACGATCCCTGAAAGATCACCTGACCTATCCTCAGTACAGCACTGTTAAACGATCGTTGCCCAACCGATCTTGGGTGATGATGCAGTCAGCTCGTTTGCCATGAGCTGCGAAGGGACCTAGTTTCTCTACTTGTCCACTCACTTTGCGAACACCTATCGTTAATAATTATTATAAATGGAACACGTTATATGGTCGATTGACTTCAATTGAGACTTAAACAATTTATTTTATTTCAAATATTGTTAAATTGTATTTACTTATTTTTATCCACTTAAATCTAAATCAAATATTGCATAATGATTATCGGTGACGGGATTATATTGAAATATTATATTTTAACGATAGTAATATATTGTATAATATAATATAGTATATTAAGATAAGACGATGGTGAAGGACTATTTTCTATAAATGAATCCTTCCGCCATATTTCATTTTTTCTTTTGAAAAGACAATTTTCTTTATACCTGGGCTGCCTAACTTTTATATTGATGTGAGACTATTTTTTTAGCTGAGAAAAATAAACTAAAAGGCGAAAATATCCGCTGAAAATATTCAAGCTGATTTCCACGTTCACCGAATTTATAAAACACATGAAATAAAAAATATTATATTTTTCCTTCAGTTGCAGACATTTTTTAAATAACGAGTGAATCGTCCAATACAAGCAAAACCGATAAATTGCAATGTTTTAACAGCACTTCCTTGTATAATGTTGTTGATTTTCAACATTTTTAAGACGAAAATAAACCGAATTCGCTTCAGACATAAAGCGTTACATATTTATTGAATAACAGTGGAACAATAATAATGCTATTTTTCAATGTTATTTTAATTTACTCCCTGTCTAGCATCATCGCACGTTTAACTAATACCCAGTTTTCGATAAAATTACGCACTACTTAAATGTTCCACATAGCATAATATATTATGCTACATTTTTTACGATCAAAATTTTACCGAACCGGCTTAATTATGTAAAAAACAAGCACTATTTCAAAAATGCGTGTAAATAGCAAATTATAAAAACATATGTACGTTATCTTTAATAAAGAAACAAATAATATTATAATCTCGTGACAAATTGTATCTGCGATAAATTATTGAGAATGTGTACTAATATTATTCGTGCGATGAATTAATTGTCCGCATCAATTGTCACTTTTGATGATATCATTTTAATTTTAAAACATACGTACGTTTCGAAATCACATAAAATATTTCTCTTTTTCAACTCTGATTATTTTATGGTTTGATTACAGCTATTTACATAATACGTAACAATAGCTTTAAAGCCTTTTACGTGAAGCTGAAATTAAGCATTGTTATTTAAACATACGTAACAAAAACCGTTTACACGGCATTCAAATAAAAATATTACTTAAAGCAAATATTTGCTACTAAATTATTAAGCGGAAAATGATGTAAGATATTGTTAGTCGTTGCTTGTGCGCTGTGTAGACATGTTTTTGACAGGCGCATAACAAATTGCTTATATGGAATAATAGGCGGCGTTGTTTCACAGATTTGTGACATGGATATGTCAGCAATTGGGGCATACCTCTGCGAAAACAATCGCCGTGTTTTGTAATTGAAAAATGATTAATTAAAACACTGAATTGCCTGCTCCAATATTCAAACGTTTTGTTTCGTACCTTTACTATTTGAACAAATGAAATCCGTCAATTCGGTTATTGTTTTATTTTCTATCGTCATAATTAGGGTTGTCAGGAAACTAAAATATCTACGAAAACTGGGAACAATATATATATTTTTAATTGTAGATTGGTAGGTATATAAAAGTTTTACCGATTCTGATTGATCGAATAAATTATAAAAGATCAATTATACCAACAGTAAGCATAGCCTTAATTATTCAAGTTATTCCAATGTTAAAACTAAATAAAAAATCACGTATGGTTTTAGAAATCCTTTAATTAGTGTTGGTCCAAAAATAAAATGATTTTAATACTATTTTTATTTTTTATTTAAAAAAATATTTGACCTTACAGCTATTGCCAATGCGCCAAATATTTAAAAGTTGAAAGATCATACGAGAAAAACTCGATGAAAATTTTTGTATTGTAAGTCACTCGAGATAAACACGAGGTAAATTGACATCAAAATAATAATAATAACTCCTCCCCGCTGATGACATTGGGAGCATATATATTATATCAAATATGTTTAAAATTATACGATATGTATTTTTAAACACGAGTTAAGTTTCTTTTCAACATATAGCTAGAACATTTCAACGACATTCATTGTAAGATTGTCTTTAAATATGGATAGTGTTTGAAAAGAAAAATTTATCGCTCCCCTCAGTCACGTCTGTTCTTTTATACTGAAACAAACATTCGACAACAAGGTGGAATAAATGTGGATATGTTCGGTTTGTACCTGTCGAAATAAATGTCAATTTTTTAAATATTGTTCTCATTTTATGGTATGAATCTTTAATGTTTTTTCAGGATCCAACACGAGTCGTCTGCCCAGTAATCGATGTCATCAGTATGGACACCTTCCAATATATCGGAGCATCAGCTGATCTTCGAGGAGGGTTCGACTGGAATCTAGTGTTCAAGGTTACAATAGACATAGATTTATTTATCCTCTTACCTTTGTTGAGTATCCCTTTTTGGAGAGAGTAACGAAGAATTGAAAATGAGTGAACGGTATAAATGTTATGTTTGAATATTATTTCATGAAATATAATTGCCCCTGCAAATACAAGGGGCCCATTGATCCAATGCCACATTGACTGGACGCCACTGGTTAAAAGCCTATTGAACTTCGTCGATCAACGGGGATTCAAAAATTATTGAGAAATTCTCAAAAGAATTACAGTAATTTTGTTAATAAACAAAAAAAAATATAATTTCCTATGATAATGATTATATTTAGACACAACATAAAAAAAATAAGAATTTAGAGCAATACTAGCATTATCACGAATAATAGAGATTACACCGTACCTTTGAGCTATAATAATTGTACTATTTTTCTGCAGTGGGAATACTTAGGAGGATCTGAAAGAGCGGCTCGCCTTGCTGATCCGACTGGAGTTATCCGAACCCCCATGATAGCCGGCGGTCTTTTCTCAATGGATAGGACTTACTTTGAAAAGCTTGGCACTTATGACATGAAAATGGACGTGTGGGGAGGCGAAAACCTTGAGATTTCATTCAGGTATGTAATCAACCATTTTTTTAATTATGGTTGCACAAAATTGTGTTGTGAATGTGGTTTTTCTTTAGAATATGGTGTTAATATTTTAAAAAAAATTACTACTTTAAATTTTACTAACTGCTGAAATAATAATAAAATTTACAATTGCGTAATAATATTGAATAGCTTATGATTGAAAATTCTCTGTTGTACTTATTTCACATGATATATTAACCGCTTGGATCCCAAGCGAACACGGGTCTGCAAGAAATTTAAAAAATCAAATGCTTTGTATTCCAATGAAATATAAGCATTATGTTTATGAATATGTTTAGTGCCATCTATACTGAGTCAATAAAACTTGATAAAATATCGAATTCGAGTGTATGGCAAAATTATTTCACTCAAAAACATGCGGTATCTGGGACATATTATTAATGATTTATTTGCGCGGTATTCAAACTGGTCAGATCAGTAACAGCTTAGTGCATCATTGATCATCTGTTGAAAATGCTCGTGATGAGTGAAACCAGTCCTGATATTAACACATAAATGTGAATAAGTACAAAAGAATGTTTTATTTTTTATAGTTATGCCTCTCCACCAAGTATTGACAGTAAACACCTTAAAAGTGATAAAAATCTAAAATGAGTGTAAATTGAATGTTAGCATAATATTGTTTATTTCTTTTTATAGAGTTTGGCAATGCGGTGGCTCTTTGGAGATAGTTCCTTGCAGTCGAGTAGGACATGTTTTCAGAAAGCGTCATCCGTATTCCTTCCCTGGTGGTTCAGGAAATGTATTCGCCCGCAACACTCGAAGAGCTGCCGAAGTCTGGATGGACGAGTACAAGAGATTTTATTATGAGGCACAACCGTTGGCTAAGAATGTTGCATTCGGAGAGTAAGTATTGGAATCCATTGCTGCCTGCATCATTAATGAGATATTTTGACAGAGAGTTTTTGGAATGCACACTTACACCAAAAAGATGTTGAAATTAGGTTACAGTCAGGAGAACCCTTGATGAAGGACTGGAACGATTTGGACTGATCAATTATCAAAACTGGGTATAAGGTTGAAAGACTAATGGAACTATCTAATACCTGGTTCCATCTGATGATTAAGATAGCAGGTGCTCGATAAATATATTCACGTGCCTCGTGCGTGCTTAAAATTTACAGTCTTGCTTGAAGACGAAGTCAAAGCTCGGATAAGAGTACTAACTTAAAACCTGTGATTAGAAAGATAAACTTCTATTTTATGTAATACAAAATACCATTAATTTTTATTCCATTTCAGTATTTCAGAGCGGCTCGAGTTGAAAAAGCGACTTCATTGCAAACCTTTCAAATGGTACTTGGATAACGTATACCCAGAGTTGGTCGTTCCAAAGAACTTTGTCACTGGATCTTCATCAGGAAGCACCATCAGACAGGGTCATATGTGCCTTGATAGCCTTGGGAATCTAATGCAAGGGACAGTCGGTAAGTACCACTTTTTTTGAAATTTATTTAACAAAAAACATCTAATGGAAAATAAGTATCCAAATCTTTGTAAGAATGCAATGGCGTCAATATGAAAACACTGAAATATTGTCTTCATTCTTCTTTATCCTTTTTCAGTGTCACTGTAATCATTAATAAGGATCTTTGTTTCTCATATACATGGTCCTTCCGTTGGCAAAAGTTTATTATTGTATGTAAATACAAAAAAGTTTTACTTATTGTTTGTCTCTCTGGTAAAAGGAGGCACATCCGTTTTTGTTAATTTTGAAATCACAATGGTCATATGTCAATAAATTTACAATTTATAAGATAACCACAGTATATATCTTCTACATCCAAGAGAAAGTGACCAAATGCCTTTTTCACGAAAATGGATGAGAAAATTGTGTGATATCTATATATAGGAACATAATCATTGTATGGAAAAAAATACCGAAATACAAATGTCAAAAAACTGAATCATAAAAGGTGAAAGCAATATGAGGAGTTTTTAAATAAATAAAAAAATTGTTCTTATATCTTCCTATTTTATAGTTGATCACTTTAGTTGTCTATCGTCAAAATAATACACGACATTAATTATCAAACCCCGTCACCACAAACATCAAGAATTTCTCATTAAAAATAAACTATTATCTCCTTTTCCCTAATAAGGTTGAAATGAAATATTTTTTATTTTACTAATTATATAATTTTTTTATTATTTTCAAATTTTATAGGAATGTATCCATGCCATAACACCGGAGGAAATCAAGAATGGACCGTGACTTCACTGGGCTTCATCAAACATCACAGTCTTTGCCTGACCCTCACCAGATTTGAAGTGTCGGCCGCCGTAGTCATGATGCCTTGTGAAACCGAAGACAACGTCAACCAAATGTGGAAGCCGATCCAAGGCGGCCGAATACGACACTCGAAAATCAATTATTGTCTCGATGCCAAATTAAAAACGCTCACCGCTCAGCCGTGCAATGTCTCCGAAATTAGTCAGCAGTACGAATTTAAAACGATCTGAAGTCTTAATGGACGCTCAATATAAATATTCAATTACGAGAGCCGACTTAATGTAATTGTTTGCTCCTTAAAAAATGAAATGACCACAGTATGGGAAATGTCTTGTACCAAATTTGGTAATAATAATTGAACAAATTTTCAAAGGAATATGCTTTCTCTATGAAACAAATGATGTAAGGATTTATTGAAGAATAACTTGCTGACAAACTGAATCATTTTGATGAAAGATTTTAAAATTGTAACAAACATATTGTATTGATATTGGAATTCGCTTGTTTATCCTCCAAATGGCCAGTTTTGAATTTTTGTATTTAAATATAGAACATCTGAATATATATTCCAAATTTCTTCATAGAGCAGCAAATTTATACAAACTAGTGTAAAATAAGATCGGTGTAATATAACTATACACTGTTGCCTAAATTTCGACACTTATGAATCTCCTACACAAATAACATTACTATGAGAAAATACATAATAATCCCTTATCGTAGTTGAAAATAGTATTCAATTATTCATTTGCTAATGGCACTAATATAATATTACCTATGTCATATAATAAGTCACCGTATGTATGCCGAAAATAGTGCTAATAATTTGTACTACAAATTCTCAATAGATTTTTGACATTTGCCATAGATGGTGGCTCCCTCTGCCAATTATTAATAAAGGCATATTACTTAGATGATGGAAATAAGACAATATTGATTTGTTTTAGACTGCACTAGTTCAATAAAAGACTTAGAACTCTTTTTGTTAGATAATTTTATTATCTCATCTTTGGAAAGTTCCTATTTTATTTTATAAATTCAAACTGTCCATTTATTTTTTATGACTCATATTACTTTTATAATGTCAGTCTTGGCAAAAAAATATATGAATCGAAAATAGCATCCATAACATTTACATAGGTTTCCTTAGATGCAATATTCGGAAATGGTCACGTAAATTAATGACTGTTCAATATTCTAGAGAAATTAATATATTATTAAATTCAGAATTTTATTCATTTGCTCTGAAAGAAAAATAGACCTTTCAAAATGCAATTATTATTCACAATACAAGTTGTCCAATTATTATGTTTTTTTCGACATAAAAATATTTTGATGAAATTTAAGCTATCTTCCCCGTGATTATGAGTCATAATTTTAGCTCTCAATAGAAAAAGTATTTTGTATTTCATTAATATGAAATGAGCATTTAAATAGTATAAATTGTGCTTTATCATTTCGACATTTTCTTGTAGTCATTTAGAACCAGCTGTACACAAATTTGTAAACCAGTAGATAACGTAAAAATATACCTTAATAATTTTAGTATAAGGCCACCTTTACACATGAATAATTTGTCAATTATGTGTTAAAACGTTGATAAATATTGCTTATTACGGCAGTATGGCTAGTGCAATGGAAAGATTTTATTTCCTATATTATTTTACAGACTTCTCTAAAAAATAAAGATGTGTTCATATTTATGGAAATATATCTCATTCAGAAAGTTTAATTGTTTCGTGATTTATTAAATAAAGCACTATTGCATTCTAACCGTATAGCAAAGTTATGTTTTTATCATTGATCTAAATAGAGAATACCACGTCTGTGTAAAGGTAGCGATTGACTTTAAGTATTTTTATACCAGCTGAACATTTACCTATTAATCACGCTGTTTTAAAAACCTTTTCTAAATAATATGTAAATATGTAAAATTAAATTTAAAACTAGTAAATATGTCAGTTTTTGTATATTTACAAGTTGTTTAAATATAAGAAATATTACTGAGCGTATCTCACTAGATATTATGTAATAAGTAAACTAGATGACGTAAATTATTATGACAACTGAAAAATATTATTCTAAAAGATATTGTATTGAAATGATGCGAGTATTGTTCGAATAGCAAGTCATATTTGTTTGAATTATCGGTAATACGTGAAAGTATCGGTCTGTCTTGTATAAAACAGTGATTATTAGATATTTTTTTATCACTATCGATAATCCCTCTGTGTTTGTCCATATAATTTTATAGATTTAAGTATATTGCATTACGTACTCGACATTTTTTCAGCAGTAAAGATCAATAAAATCATTACAGACAACTGCCTCATTGCAGTCGCTTTTAATATTATTCTCTATATATAAGCTTTAGAATGATTTACTGATAATAATATATATATAATGAAGTTTATAATAGCCAGATATAAATAAAAAATATACATCAGTTTACGAGAGAGATAACCCGTAGAAGGCGTCATAAAATAATAGTAAAAGAATAAAAACCATGAAAGCCTAAAAACTTTGCTGATATACGAATTTGTTAACATATAATACATCTCTATCATAACAATTCAATATCTCGTTCATCCAATATGTTCAACAATGATACAATTGCACATTGTTACTTTAATTTTATACCTTGCTTTTTCTGGGATATTAATGTTGCGGGTGCTCCGCAACTTATGACGTTATGCACTAGTGTACTGTGAAGCGATTCTAAGTGTGCCTCGACTTATTGCGTGTGAGTGAAAAGCAATCCAAAAAGATTGACTGTAATATACAGCACTCTGTTACTCATGTAATTTTTTTCAAATAGATATTTATTAAATGAATGGCACAACATTATGAATGTAATTTCTGCTTACATCCCTTTTTATGGTTTGGGGAAATCTAGGGAAAACTTAAGTGCGCCGTGGGGAAAACAATATTGCGGAGCACTGATTTATATTATGGTTTCTCTACTAGGAATAAGAAAAATCTATTTTTTGTGTTCATAAAATAATTTAAGTTTATTTCAAACTTTCAAATCCAATATTGGAAGCTATAGATATTAGTTTTCTGATATCTTAACACTGACATTTATTTTCATAACGGGTAATGCAATATAGCATTTATTGTATTTATAATACTTACTTTATGGTTTCTACAATGTCTATTGGTAATACTTTTGTGACAAAACATTATCGCCCTCCGTGATCTCGCTGGTAAGAATTTCAGTAATCGGGCGGGTCTTGGCTTAAGTCCCGGTATGTTCAATAGCAAATTTAGATTTTTTAAATTTCTTCAAATTCTCGAGTTGATCTCGAATGACTTATAAAAACACTCTCATGGAATTTATCTCGTATGATCTTCCATTTTCAAAACATTTGGCGAGTTGGCATTATTAGCTGTAGTACTAAATTATTTTTTAAAATATTTTTATAAATTTTTTAACTGTTCAGAATCTTTGTCTAATATCTTCTTAAATTATTACATGTCAATGAGCTAATAATCTTTTCCTCAAAACACAAAATCATTAAAATTTATGGGTTCTTATAATGACACCGATTTGATGGGTTAGCAAAAAAAAGTGCACCTACTAAAAAGTATATATAATTATGTACTGCAGTCAGTTCTCTCTGTAACACAAAGGTGCTTCTCATCGTTAGAATTTCAAAAATAATCCCAAATCTTATCAGATAACATATTATTATATCTTATTGCTATAAAGCAGCAGTGACCAAGACGTCAACCTTGTAGCCGTTAAAAGTTAAAGAAACAAGAATCTATCCATTTTGTTTCCCTTTCATACATATTAGACCGCTACGACTGATTTCAGTATGAAGTCGCCCGCATAGGTCAAAAGTTTGGCCACCCATGCTATATTAATTCATTAATTTCAAAATACTTCCCTCCTAAAAACTTCTCAATTTGAAGTTACCTTTTTGATATAATTTGAACGATTCAAATTTAGTTTTCTTTTTGTGTTAATAACCCGTTTAATTTACTTTTGCAATATTATTAACCTGTCTGGTACTAGATTAAAAATGGTGGTCTAAAGTTAAGGCGTAATGGATGGTCCGATATCCGTCAACCTCCTGGCGAACTGCTGAATCTTTTTATACCATATTTTTCAATTCAATTTTAAAAACTTAATACACTGTCAAAAAAGGCGGTAACGTACACGTACTGCCATAGTGCTTTTGATATGGTAAGTACCAACTGTACATGTACAGTCAAAATACCAGACAAGTTAAATTCAATCTGTTGAAACTTTTTTGATACACTGCTAAAAACATTATCATGTTAATTGAACCAAAAGCATGTAATTTTTTTGTTTAATGTATTAATATGATAGTAACTATTGTTCTATATGCAGTATCAATTGATACTGTTCAATAGCCCTGTTAACTCTTTAAAAGCTGATCAATTGGGTTGCTAGACTTGTGTTAAAAGCCTCATTGTGCAAACTTCATTTTATCAAATTTAGGTTAAATAATTTTCAGTTAAGCAATGGCAATGATAATGGCAATGATAACAAATATATATTATTGTTTATCATAAATGTAATATATTAAATTTTGCTCTGATAAATTGGGACTATGAGGCTTTTAAGCATTGACTATGAGGCGCTCTAGAGCTTAGGTTTTATTAAAAGTTGACTTGTATGTATCAGTTATATTTCTATGACATTGTTGGTGCAAAACAAACACGGTAGTTTCCAAAAATTAAAAGAAAATGGTTTTTTTTTTACTTTTGTTTGTGTGAATAAAATACTATTTGCTGTATGGAATATACAGCAAATAAAAATTCTTTACGTTTCAATTTAAACAAAAGTTGGTCATGTATAATAAATTGCACCAAATCAGTGTGATTAACGACATTGTTTGATTGAAAATATTTTCTCCAATTGACATCTAATGTAGATTTCCACATTGGACATAGGACTCAACTCAATTCATTTGTTGAAAAATATTTTCACAATGTTAAAGTTTTTGTTATTTTTATTGTGATACTGTAATTTCGCTACTAGTATTCACTAAATATTATAGTGAATTAATAATTCCATACTCTTTTAGGTTATTTGTACATGACAATACGGCAGGTTGTATTATGTAGTATGATTAGGGGTCAACTGTCAAATTACATTACATATTATGATTTATATAAAATATAAATGAGTTTATCGCAACTTGATTTATTCAATTTGTGTTGATTAATTTAAGCTTTCAAATGAAATATTTCAAACATTAAGCAAGATACTTCTGTCCTTGCAAATACCCGAGTATTTAACAGCAAATGAAAATTTGAGCTTGTTGATAAAGCCTCTAGCCTCGATATTCTATGACTACATAGATAATTATAATATAAAAATATAAATGGATTCATGCTGATCTGTTACAAGTAACATTGACTGTTGGCCCGTTGTTTTGTAGTGAGAATGAATATACCTGCTTTAGCATCATAAATGAATTCGACTTGATTACACATGATATTATAATAATTAAAAAATATTCAATGTACAGTCCTGCATAGTATCTATTTAAATATTATCAAGTCATATTTTATGTCGTAATTTTTTTTTGTGGCATGATTAGTTATTTCTGGCATGTGTAATTTTTGTCTTATTTGTAGTCTTAATTTTATGTTACCATTATATTAATTTAGGTTGTAATTAATAATTTGGCAGAATCACAATTATTTAAAACGTTAAGTACTGTATTTATTTGAGTTGTATTTAAAATTCCTTTTTGTGGAAAGAAAAAAATGTTGGCTGTGATTGGTATGTATTAATCAAAATGCAAAGATAAATTCACAAAGTTGAGTTAGTTTAATTTTTCATCATCAATATGAAATATTTATTTTTCATTGAAAAATTTGAATGTCATCATTATTTTCATAAAATTGCACTCGCTTCATATTTAGAATTGAATCATTTTTTTCTGTTACATACCTGCTATTTTTTTGATTGTATCTTTAATATTAATAATTATTTGTTAAAATAATGCAAAACATTCCATTACATTTTTAGTATAATTATTTTTAATGTATTTTGATTTAATTTTTATGTGATGTTTTTTTTATATTGTGTCATCCATTATCACTGTTCATATTTTCAATATGCCATAGTGGACACAGTATTCAGATTACACTAAACATAAATTGTTACCGCTTAATTTGTTACTCCTAGTATCCAAATTTAACTATTTTTAATGAAATTTCATCAATGTAATGTCTTTTCTTTCATTCTAAAGAAATTTTACATTTATACATAATTTCTTTACAATAAAATTATACTAAACGAATAGAAAACTTCTCTTAGATTTAGAAAAAGGGCCTTAACTATCGCACTCTTCCTCCTATAAAACACTTTTTAAAATTACTTTATTCTTATAGATATTTTGGGCTAATTATAACTTGAAAAAAAACTAAGCATATTTCAAAACCTACCCAGTTTGCTCAATCTCAAATTTAACTATTATGATTTTATCAAGTCACTATAGCAAAATTCTAATATTAAAAAGCTGTCAAAATATTAAAAATGTCTTCTAAATCATTTAAGAAGATTTTAAACACATTTATCTCTTTCAATAGATGTATAAATCGAGTGAGACTTCTTTTTTTGACTTGTGAAATCATTTTTTTTTAAATATCAATCATTACTTTATATGCCACAAATAATGTTAATAAAATTATGTTTTTTCCAAAGCGATGGAAATTGGCAGCCAAATGGGTCACCATTTTGTTGTAATTTAGATGGTTGGTAGCTCAATTAAAGGTTGGTAGCTCTGGAAATACATCTTGATTAAATCACCGTACTGAAAATAAATGCACTTGATACATTTTGTTGGTACAACTTAAACAACTGAAATATTATGCTAGTTGGTTAAATTCTTTGATTATTGTAAATTTATATTAATAGTGACGCATTGTGTCGACAATGTTTATCATTTATATTCTTTGAATATTTGTTACTGGCTTTAGAATTCATATAGCGGAAATTGAAATGTTATTATTAGTTGAAACAAGTCACATTATTACAGTATGCTTTAGACAGTATTAAGAATGAAAATGTAGTTATGAATTAATGCGTGATGCTATGATTATTGCTAATTTTATATAGAAATAATGTTTCTTTAATTATGAGAATTGAAACTGAAAATAAAAACAAGTTTTGTATGGAGTCATTGTTTCATTCAATTAATATTCCCGCAAACATTTCTTTTCTTTATAATAGGTAGCCAATGTCATCTGTCAACATTCGCTCAACACTCTCGCTTTCTCTCTCTTTCCATACATTGTGTTGCCGTACACAGTGTTGTGATACAGATAAATTAAGAATAATTATGTTTGCGTTTCATTGCCTTTTGGTATTTGGTGTGTTTTTCAAAAGCCCACAGCTTACAAGTTTTGGAGTCCCAATGTAATGGCCAGTGAACTTACCGGATACCTGAGTAAGAAGAAGAGACTGGTGGAGGTCAAGCCCACCTGAGGCAAATATGTGTACTCAAGCCAGGTCTATCAGTGCTTTTTAACACTATAAAAAGCCACCTTGTTTGTTTTCTTGTATCTGAATTCCTGATAAAACAAAAACCATACACATTACGCAGATTGCCATCTACTGTGAAGGTATCACCGGGAAGCGGTAAGTCTGGATAGGTACGTCTTTATCACAGGCATTGACCTGTTTGGCTCTCTTTTAACCTATCAAGCTCGTATGACTTGCAGATAATCAAAATCAGTATCAAAACCAGTTAACGTGCATAACCACTCTATTTTAATGTTCATTTATAACAGCAAAAGTTTACCTATTTCATTCAAATAACTTGAGTTCTACATATAAAATTACTTTATATCATATTTTTAAATATCCAAATAAGTCTTAGACTTTATAAATTATAACACACACATTTAAAATTACCCTTAGAATTATGTTGATCAATGGCGGTTCTAGGTACTGGGCTAGGTGGGCTTAGCCTGACCTGCATTTTTCACCCAAAATGTGTAAAAAAAGCTTTAGATGGCTGAATAAAAATGAACAGCAATTCGGAGCTGAACAAAATAAATACATTTCTAAACGTAACTAACCTTTCCCAAATTAAAACAATATCTTTGTGTTGATTTTCCTCTGTCAATATAAGACAATGCTATTTCTACCAACAATAATACTCTCGATTGTGTTTTGTATTACAATTTTAAGCCGAGCCGGCATAAAAAAAGGAATAACCCTATACATACTTCTTAAAGAACAGGCAACGTGACGTCAGTCTGGCGACGCCTACGTATTAATAATAATAACAAAGGTTCGGGCTAACTATAATATAGCCCGAGTACACTGGGGCACAATCAAGCACGATTAGAATTTTTTGTGTTTTATTCACATTGGTCATACGGAAACGTCATCTAAACGTACACGGCTGTGCTTCAAAGTTTCAGGTTGCTGTCAGATGTCAGGGACTACATTAGATTAGCCCATACATACAAACACAAAAACCAATCTCGTTGTATTGTATGACAGTTGATGACAATTGACAATTCCCCTGTACGGCTTTTTGTACATGTTAGT
Organism: Himalopsyche tibetana; assembly: GCA_030503985.1. Lineage (NCBI taxonomy): Eukaryota > Metazoa > Arthropoda > Insecta > Trichoptera > Rhyacophilidae > Himalopsyche > Himalopsyche tibetana. The sequence continues at coordinate 1,938,435 of JAPJYX010000009.1, read as the reverse complement.
TTACTTTGAGGTCTAGTTTTTACTATTCTAATATTTCTTACTTGCTTTGATTTTATTATACAATAATTTATGCTTTGCAGTAGTGTCTTAACATTTGTTAATTTGCTTGTAGATTAATGTATTATGAAGTGGAAACATACACAATTTCGTAAATAGTGTACAATGCTAAAATTTTCTATAGCCCACCCAAGATTATAGTTCACGAACCGCCACTGATGTTATAGGGACAAAAAAAAATGTTCTACTTAATTATCTAATAAACTAAATGATCTAATATTAATATCAGTTTTACTGCTATCTTCATAAAAAATGATTCCCTACTAAGGATAAGTATAATTAAAACAAGTTCTATTTATTTTCAGTTCTGTTTATTTATAAGAATGTAGAAAAAATCATATTATTTTATAACACAGAATGATAGTAGGTAAAACATCTTTCAACTTCATCCAACATATTTATAAGAAATATAAAATTACACGTAATTTAATAATAATAAAGCCTCATCCACTTAAAATATTATCCATAAAGGTGATTTGTAAAAGTAATACCCAAACATTAGTTATGATTCTTTAGTTAGTTACATAATTTTTCGCAAATTTTGTCTTAGCATAAAATCACTTTAAACAAACAAAATAATCATGAAATCAATCATAAGTATTCAACTCCATAAACAATTTTGCAAATGTTATCATTAGTTATTTCTCTGAACCTGATCGGTGCCGTGCGGTATTAATATGGCTGTGCATGTAGGGCCGTGATTTTCTTTGAAAAAATAAAACCTAATAAATATGTACTTTTTGGACAAATAATAATAGTACATCATAAACACTTACCATATAAATACGCGATGGGTCATTTCCGCCATCATTTATACAAAAACAGAAATTACCGCCAATAAATTATAGCTCTTGCTAGCAACAAATTTGAACACGACAAAAAAGCTTTGTTTAAAATCGTTGTATTATAGATTAAAAAACAATATCTTTTGATTTTAAGTATCACGCTATGATTCCAAGAGATGTCACTATATGCGTGATATTTTTAAATTATTTTTAACGTTTCATGTGGCCTTTAAGCCGCGGCTCAAATACTGCGTGTAAACACGCACATTTTGTATGGCCGGCCCTACAAGCACGAAATTGTATGGCGTGTTAACACGTCGGTGGCAGAGAACCGGTTAAGAATAGGTAACTCGTTGATTGATAGATTGCCCTGCATTAATTTTATTTTCTCAATGACATGATATTATAACATATCGTCTCTTAAATAGGTAGTAAAATTATTCGAATAGCATCTATGAATTCAGTAAGATTTATTATTTAAAATAATAATTAAAAAAACTCTAGGTATGGGATATATGTTATAATTACGAGATTTTTATTTTATAAGTACATAAAAATAAAATTCAATTATTGCCTAGGTCAGACTTGAAGGTTTTTTTGATTGTGAAAATATTAATACTAAATAATTGTGATAAATTTTTTACCACACTGGTTAAAATGTTTTTTAACTTTATTATGCATTGCTAAACTGACAATTCTAGCTGTAAAATACTTCTGTACGGAAATCTATGTTTTGATAAAAGAGACTTGTGTAGAATCTAATGTTTTAATGTTATTGTGGTATAAATTTTGACACATCACAATTTGTTATATATATATTTTTTTAATTGTCAGTTATCATTTTAAATTGTTAATAGCATTAGACAACCCCACATATTGTACTTATTGAAAATTAAAATTTAAAATGCTTTATTGTAAGTTTTCAGTCATAATCATTGTACCTTAGATTAATTACCTAAATATTAATTTTAAATAGCATCCATTATAGGCCAAGTCTTTGTGTCATAAATATGCTATTATTATTATCTTTCACCTTTATTCTTAATTAATCTACATACCTAAACCATATTTCTGTTTCAAATAACAAAAACTTTAATAAGCTTCTTTTGCTATTTAAATTCCTGGTAACGGTTAACTTAGGACTACACCTGATCAAAATAATATGTTAATATTTTAATCATCTTGAGACCCAAGAACTGCATGTGAAAAGTTTTGGCCTTATAGAAGTACCAATGAATACCATTTATAGTACATACTTTGTTTTATCAAAAATATACACTTAGAACGTTGTAGTTCTCAAGTTGCGATCTGTTTTCTGTATAAATCGTATTAAGTATTATTATATTGTGTACATTGACTATTGCTACACACGCACACACACTCACGCATATATTATATATAAATATACTAGAAAAATATTTCTGCATACGTATAGCCAATGGACGGATACATTCGTAAGTGAATTTCCAATCTATTTTGTGCAAAATATTATCAGCCGACAGGAAAATAATTTTAGACACATCTGTTTGTAAACTTTACTGCTCCAGATTTATACTAAGTATACCAAAGTTCTATTAAAAACATATTCTTTAGAATTACTTACACAATTTGAACAAACAATTAATTAACTATAACTTATACAAGATCTTCTATTATGATTTGATATTGCTTAAATTAAATGTAAGGTCACTTACATGGCAATGACATGGGTATTCCACTGATTGTGTTACTAAAGGCAAAACACCTGTCACAACTAGTTAGTCTAAAAGTTATATCAATTCTCGAGCTCACCGGAATGGTGTACATAATCACAAAAAAGGAAGATATCAAATATGATTTTTTTATTTATTTTATCATCCTTTCAATAATATAATTTATTTCCTCTTATAGTCCTATTTTGTCTTATTATATATATGTATTTGATTATAAAAAATATAATATATGACGTTACTATCGAATAAATTATACAACCGTTTATTTGTATTCATTAGTGAGATGCCATACTCATATGGGATTTAACGAATCTTCCAATGTACTTCAGGGCTTTGAATGTCCTATTCGGTGAGAGTCTTTGCCTCAATAAATAATATCCGCAAGCGTTAAATATTAAGAAAAAGAAAATAAGCATAGACAAATCAAAGAAAAACGAAGCATCTCTCATCCCCATCATTTTTATGAAATACTGCGGGCTCTTGTACTCGCAGTATATTTCATCTTCAGGACAGAAGAGGTCTCTTCGACCGAAGCCGTAAATCGCCGTCACCAAACCTTCCAGTCCGTAACGAAGATAGCTGCAGTACATTGCCAAGCGCCAGTGAAGGGGGACTGGTAGATCTCCTGATCCGATTCCGTACACAGCCAAAAGCATGAGAGGAACTGACAGGGCAGGACCGGTAAATACGCTGTTCTGTGGAATGAAAAACATATTAAATTAGACAAGATTTTAGACTTCAATATTGTTTTAGAAAGACATTGTGTTATTATCAGGCCCATACAGAAGGTAAGGCAGATGGGCATTTGATATATATTCTACAAAATACAGCGATTGTACAACATTTTTTTTTTATGTAGGAGAAATTTTGCTTAGTTACTGACTGAAATAGGTCAAAAATGTAAACAACTATAAGTCAAAAGTGACTGAAAGACTGGTGACACTTTTATGGATCACTCATACTATTAGCAATCAAGCAAATTTGCTAAAACTTTTTTTTTGTATAAATATCTTTCAAAAGTATTATAAATGCTTACCACCACATTTAGAGTTGACGAAATCACTACAGCCAATGTTTCTGATATTAAAGACACCATCACAAGCACCGAAAAGAACATGGCAAATCTTGAAAGCTCCATCGGTTGACCAGTGATAAAATATGTCATGGTTAAGTAAATGCTCGACATGAAAACTTGAATTGGGAGTCGGGATATAGTAGACGCTGCAAAGTAAGGTTTCAAGCCGTACCACCGGTTGAAATATTCACGTTTCAAGAGCTGTACTTCCGAAGGAACTGTGAAAGAAAACGAAATAATAATATTATAACAAATAATCCCTTAGAGCAGTGATTTCCAACCTGGGAGGCACGAACAGTCCAAAATATTTATTTATCCTTTAACCCGTGACATGCCATGCTAGAAAATCACGTTTCCTGCCATGGTGGCATCTCAGTTTCACTCATTATTGACAGTATTTAAACCTATTTTAGAAGCTAAAATATAATTTAAAAAAAATATTTTTGCTTGCAAATATATTCTAGGTATCATTTTCACCTTCCTTTTAATTATAAATGCTTTAATAAGGGCATAAAATCAGCTTTAATCAAATTAAAATATTTTGAATGCTTGATATTCAAAACTCGCCCTCAAAGCGATGTCTCAAGCATGTTTCATACGTGAAGGTCTAACGATGAATGAAAAAAATGTACCTTTTTGGTCATAAACTTGCCCCGCTGAGGCGGATGTAACGATAGCCAAACATAAGTTGATTATACAGCTCTTTGAGAAGTTCAAAATATTATTTGGACTATCCCAAAAATATTTCGTCAATAAGAAGTCATATTTATTTTTTGCATATTATATTATATAAAGAAACAAGGAAAGATTGCAGAGTGTGTCGATATTTTATATTAATTTTAATTATTTTACGAATTGTTGTTTTTAACATGAATACAATTTACCAATCAGATAAAGTTTTATAGACTGTAAATATTTAGTGAAATATATATACAAGTAAAAAAAGTATCATTATTGACTTTTAAACTTTTTCCTTACAGGTTATTTGCTTATATGATAATATGTTTACACATCCTAATAATTATTCATGAGTTTTAAATAAAATATGAGTTCATTGAGTATCTTATCTTAAAATCTTAACTGAAAATTTTATATTTAATATCACCGTTTCAAAATATGATTAACTATAAATAGGTACATACATATATATTTAAATTAAATAAAAGCAACGAACTATTCAAATTATTCACCATGTCTTCATGTAATTACAATATGTTGGACTTTATTGAATAGATTTATATTTTTCTCGTTGCAGTAAGTTTATTAGCATTAGAAAAAATATGTGAAGGAAATGAAGAAGCAAAGCATAATAAATAGTCATATAATTTTTGATTTATTGCCCTACTTAGCAATGTTTAAAAGTATGATGTCTTTGAAGATGTCGGCAACTATTTACTGGAGGCGTAATTTTACTTTTCTGCAAACCAATAAAATTTTATTACCCAGCTTACAACATAAGTCACTAAAAGGTTTAACTACAATTTCTGCCTATAATAGCATGTTATTTCATGTAGTTTTTTCTCGCGACAATAAACGAAAATATTTGTTTTCGGTGCACATGTTAGCAAAAACGGCACACTCGACTTTTGGACACTTGTATGTATAAGCACAAGGATGAAAAAAACTCTATTGTATAAACCCACGAAAGTTTAAGCTTTTAGGTGTTAGGGTTTTTATATCGTCGTCTTTGTTTGACTTAAATGGATATTGGTAGGTCTCCCTCTAAGGTATTTGTGATGTCTTTGCTTCTCGCATATTACAATTTGTATATGTCTATCGCATTTTAGCATACAAATGTCGATAAATCATTTAGAGCAATACAATTGCAATGATTTTGTGCAAAAGACGCTATATTTTTGAATTTATTTATTTATATTTGGATGTAAAACTATTTTTTCTAGGAATACCTAAAATGATAAATAATTATTGACAATATTAAGAGAAATATTGAATGTTTTAATGACTCGACCGGCTATGCCTATACCATGGGCACGGAGGTGTTAAAACGTGTCTTTATGAAATAAAGAATAGGGAGGCGCGAATATATTTTTTTCTTCAAGGCACACAGGCGCAGTAACATGAAGGTTTGAAACCACTGCCTTAGAGTCAAAAAACATAATATCTGTTTTTTTTACTTAACAGTTTAACGACCGCACGTTTTTTTTTATAGAATTTCACCTGGCGGCCAGGCAATTTTGCGAAAAATTCGCAAAAATTGTAATTTAACTAAATTCACTATAATTTGTAAACCAATTGAGATATCTTTACCAAATTTAATTTTCTTAGCTTCCAGATACTTCACCTATACGCATATATGAGTCCGCCGGCCAGCAACCTTTATTTTCAAAGACTCAAATACGCGTCTGCGGTCGTTAAGCTGTTAACACGTGAATCTAAAAATGGCTTCCTATGAAAACTTAACAAATAAACTATATTTGATCCTGATTTGATTATCAGTTGATCCATCAGATTTGTCTTATTGTTACTAACAGTATAATGTTATTTTTTGTCTATGACTAAAAGTAACTCAAAATCGCCTAAAATTGAGATACAGTTCATTGATCCTAAAACCTAAAGGGTCCAGATTATGAGCCGTTTTGTGTAATATTTGTGTTTTTAGATCATAAATACAAGAGGCCGTTATTTCTTCAGTTAGTGAGCATTTTCATCTGATAAAATAAGAATTGCATTAATTCAATAAATGATGAAATTCAACAGATGTAATATTATAAGTAATGACAACACCACTGACTAAAGGTGAATTGCAAACCAAACTAACGAACTAACAGCAACATATATCCCTTTATAAATTGGGACTACATTCATCTTAATTGAAACTGTTAATTTGCTACAAATAATTTTAAAATAAGCACTTGACAATAAAACCATCTTACGAAGAAAACTATGTGGTTGCAATTATTGAATTCATTAAATCGAAACACATAAAATTAGATTGAGAAGATAGAGGGATGATCATCCACTTGGGATTAACAAAATGGTGGAAATATCATCGTTTGATGGCAACATTATTACATGAAGCAAGGCAATGAACAAAGTCCTGTATCTGCATCGAATACCTCTGCTGATTTTGTAGAAAGGCAAAAAAAGGTTTAGGTTATTATTAAAATTAGGTTTAGGTGGAAATTACTTCAATGGGGCAGATCTAGTCCTGATGTGACCCAATAAAATGGAATTGACTGTATCGATTTTACCGCGTCATTTGTTTCCTTATATTCAAAATATTTTCAAGGATGAAAAGGGAGAGATTAAAGCACCAGTCTTTAAAAATTTAAATATACTCACATGCTAACAAAATAGGAAGCATCGGCACATACATCAGAACTATTAGACAAGCATAACAAAATCCAAAATTGAACACAGTTTTTGAGCCATCATTGCCCATTTGTAGGTATAAAAATCCTATGATGATGCCTAGGAATATGTGAAGACAAACTTTCAGCCAAAAGTGAGCCTGAAAAGAAAAAAATAAATGACTTGTGAACAATAAAAGATTCAAACCACAAGAATGAAAAAGAAAATGGCTATATCGGTCATAGCTCCCAATTTCGATCAATTTTTAATAACTTACCGCATTTCTCCAAGTCTGCAGCATCATCCTATACAGCAGTATCCGGAACTGCGCCCATGCGGAGCTTCTATACTTATACTGATGTGTTCTAGCAGTGATTGGTTCAGCTTCCAATTCCAACATTGATGACGGAGAGTTAACAAACTTGTCATATTCGATACCAGAGAAATGATGCTCTGAGGATTCTGCACCGCGAGGAGGAACCCATCTTGAAAATCTACCGTTGTCAACTGCTTGCACCATTCTTTCTACATGATCTGTTCCATATTCACCACTTGACACTTCAATCACTGAAAAATAGAGTAACTTCTTTTTAAGATATTTTGAAACTACTAATAACGTCGATTAAGAAGAAAATCTTAGGATCATCCTAGTATCTTCACACCAGCTACACAAATACTGTAAAATACATTAACCGTTGTCGGTTGCTCGCTATGAATGAGAATAACTTGAATATGAAATAGCAATGAATATCTTTAAAATAAAGAATCTTTCAAGAATGATAGAATTTTGCACGGTAGAATTAAAAAATATATGCATTGTTCTATAAACTTTCAATAACTATCATAAAATTAGGTCATTCTAAAAAAATGTGTTATTTCAAAAACAATGCAAAAAGAAGATTTAAATATATAATATTATCATAACACCATGTAGTATATAAATATTATCTCGTGACAATCAATAATATCATACGGATATTTTCTGTTTGTGAACTTATTTTTAAATTGGTTAGAGTTCAAATCAGATAACCTTTCAAAAGTATTATAGTATCGTCTGATCAATATTACTTTTATGTGAGCAGGAGGAATATTTTTTTATCTTATTTGTTTAATGTCTGGAATTCCAAATCTGTTTGTCACTATACTGTATAAAATAATTACTCTGAACAGCATTTTCAATGAAACTGTTACACGTTTAGAATTTTTCAGAAGTTCTACAAATTTCATTTTATAAATTACTTGAATATTGCCTATTATATAATATATTACTTCTCCGTGTGTATAACATACACAGACAAGTTCGATGATTTTCGGAAATTTTAACTTCTATGGTGAACATTTACAAAACATTCTATTCTTCGTAAATATTTATTCGATATGTTTTCTTCTTCACTCAAAGATTTCACAGCTAAGAGCTTTGCAGTTCAAATCAACAATATGAATGTGAAGCATTGAATTTAGGTAATGTGATGCTTTCAACTTGTCCTACCCTATAGAGCTTAAAATACTCGTTATTATATACCATTAGACATAATATTTTCATTATTGGTATTATATTTTGTGCAATATCTTAATTCTTAAAGTAAATAAATTAACACAATGATCTCACCGAAGTCTGCCGGGTTGTAACGCAAGGGGCAAGCAAGTCCAACGCTCTTGAGGAATGGCACAACATGCGCACTGTCTCCTTGAAATACGCATTGTCCTGCAGCAACTATGTAAACGTGGTCAAACATGGAGAATAGACGAGCCGATGGAGTGTGTACGGAGCATATGACTGTCCTTCCACCTCTGGCGATTTGTTTGAGTAAGGCGATGCACTGGGAAGATGAGAGATCGTCCAAGCCTCTGCAATTAATTTTGGTAACAAAGGCGTATTTTTTTACCATTATGTATTGGCATACTAACATTTCCTTGATTCTTTATATTTTATGAACATAATAATAGCTAAGTTCTTGGCTTTGAAAACATGGTGTATTAAAAGCAGCTTGGAAAAACTCTTTACGTATTGCAAAATTATCCATCTCTTTTAAGTAATGAAAATATGAAGTTTTATAAAATTATGTAAATCTCTAAGGTGTTCTCAGAAAAGAGACATTCTCAGCTGCATATTATTTGTTAACAATATTAAAGATTTACTACACTGGGATTAATAAACAGTACAAGTTTATATTGATACATTCAGTACTTAAGTAAGTGAATTGGTTACGTTCACCTTTTCTACATTGTCATTAATATTGTTTAATAACTCACGTTGTTGGTTCATCGAGGAATATGACTGGCGGGTTGTTGACTAGTTCCAGTGCAATTGATAACCTTTTTCTTTCTCCTCCGGAAAGTCTAGCCGTTGTCGTGTTCTTTGCTTTATTTAATCTCAGCATGTCTAGAATTTCACTTACCTGTAAAAGAAAACAATGTTATCAAATGAATATACATCAACAATAAATAATTAATAACCTTAATATCCAAAAAATATTTATGTGAGTTGTTTTGCCAAAAAGAATCTTCAAAAATACTGAAATTTTTAAGCTAAATATCTCATTTTACAAAAAATTTACAATTTACTGACTAATATCAGTTAGCTCGCGCTTTGTGTTAATATTACACTCACAACTACTAGCTTCTTTTCATATGTCAGGTCATCTCCAAGCTTGAGGTCTGCAGCCATCATCATGGCCTCGTGCACTGTGATCCTGGGCTGCAACAGATCTTCCTGCATGATGTATCGGCTCAGTTTTCTGAACTGACGGATATCTCTGGGTTTCCCGTTTGTACATATTTGTCCTGTGGCACTGAAGCATCTGCAATTGATTTTTCATATTGTTATTAATAATATACTAATAAAGTACAATGTTTTATTAAAGTATGGTGATAAATAAAAATTTACTATTTGTAATTGAAATGGCAATCTTGACTAATAGTTAACCGTCCTGCCGAGTCAACTATTTGAGTCCACTGGTAAATAGTCGGTCAACACCAGTACGTCACCGAAACACAAAGTCTGCTGAAAACATCGCTGCTGTGCGTAAGATTTGACTGGAAAACCCAAGGTATTCAATTCTCGTCGTTCACAAGAACTTGGTCTTTCTGTGACTCCAGCTTGGCGAATTTTGCGTCGGGACTTGAGTCTGCACCCGTATAAAATCCAACTAACCCATGGAACAGTTCTGATTTTGATACAAGACGACTCAATTATACAACACATCATTTTAATATTTAATTATACAATTGTGTCAACATTTCATACATGTTAAAAATTGCTAAGTAATTGCTAACAGTAAGTAAGTAAGTACTAATTACTATTTAAATAGTAGTAACATCTAGTAAAAATGATTTTATTTGTACATTTTCCTGTTTCTGATAAAATCATGTTTTTTATCACAATGTAAGGAAAAATTCTTTTATAATTTAAGTTTACCTATCTCTTAACATTATATTAAATCTTTCTGCACATAACTTTTGGACTGGCATTTTTATAAACATGTATGCTTATCTATGGCAAATAATGTTCAATGAACTAAGACAGGGGTGGGCAGTCGAAAAGGGCATTCTTTGGTGAGGCTTTTGTAATAACTTAAAAAATTGTCTGAAGTCTTTTTTTAAGTACATACAATGTATTCTTTCAACAATCTTCGCTTCAAATGTAGAGCATACTGGCTCTTTATAAAGCTTCTCAAAAGAAATTTATTTTATAAATAACTGTTTGTTATACAATCGCTCAAGCTTTCTTATTCGTAGACGGTAAGGGTATAAGGATGGGGTTGGAAAATTACTAAAACATGTTGAATAAACAAACAAAAAAAAAAACAACTATGTTATAGAGCAGTGCTTCCCAACCTTTTTCATGCCACGGACCTCTAAATCTGAAAACAGTGATCTGCGGACCCCAGGATGGAAAGCACTTTTATAGAGAACGACATTAACCACATAGCTACAGCCCCTATTTTTATAAATGTTGATTTTAATAATTAAATACCTTTAAAATAAATCACAAATAATGGAATAAATATTATTGCTATCAAATCAATTTATTTACTTGTTTTTTTTTCATAAAAAATACCTACACTTTGATTACAATAAAGATTTAATTAAAGAAATAATTATTTATTTTATTATTATTATATTACATATTAATTGTTCATTCATTAACCTGATTACTAATAAATGTTAATGACATTAATTTATAATGACATATTTAATCAAGGTTGCTTGGATGGAGTCAATGTTCTTACAGTGAACTTTAAAACGTTTATTATTGTCTTTTGAAAAATTATCGATACAATCGGCAATAACAAAAAAACGGATCAGGGCTAAAAGAAAAACAGAAAATTCTACTGTCGCATTCGGAAAACAATACGTTCGCAACCATTAGGTCTCGGCCTATACATCTATATGTTTTTCAATAGTACAATACAGGTATGGGGAGCACAGAAAAGTAAGACACTCAAAAGGGGTCACGAGCCCAAAAAGGTTGAATAGCACCAGGTTAAAGGCAGTGGTGTAGGAAGGGGTCCTGAAAATACGCTGTTTATCTAAATAAATTTTTGAAATTAATCTCATTCTGTATAAATTTTTACTGTACATTTATTACTTACTTGTAGCCAGCTAATATATTAAGAAGTGTCGATTTTCCAGCCCCTGACGGTCCCAGAATCGCTGTGAGCTGCCCCGATTTAAACTGACCGCTAATGCTACGAAGTATCAACTTGGAAGCTGAAAAAATAAAAAAAAACATAGTTTAAATAATTTGATAAGACAAATTCAACACAAGAAAAGCTTATACAATTCAATTGAAACGATAGAATAGAAATTATTAAGCAACGAACCGATCATTTGTTGAAAGTGTTATAGTTTGTTTTGTGTTCTCGCGATTTGATTCTTAAGACACGGTTGACGACCTCTGTTGTACAGAGAAGGAGGTAAGAAGAGAGGTAAGAATTAAACTACAGCAATATATAAAGTCTATGCTGAAGACTTGGCAATGTCAATTATAAATAGATCTTTTAAACATAATACTCAAAATATCTGGATTTTATGTAGTACGATCGAATATGTTTTTGAATAAATAAAAATAACAGAAGTACACCCGAACAAATCTAACAGTTAAAAAAGTGCAAATGAATAACGCAATACTGTTGTGAGACGGCATGAGGTTTAGACCAAGGGTAAGCTTGAGGGGGCTCGCACGATCCCCTTATCAATTTGTACTAAGCACAGTGAGCTCCTTGTTAATTTTAGAGGTATCAATATTCTCAGATTAAATTAGTATATAACTACAATCTCTGACTTATATACTATTTACGGCAGCTTCAGTATACACAGTAGTATATTTTTAACCATTTAGATTGAAAAGTTTACAGTAAATTGCATATTGCTACATATTATAAGTGTATTAATTAATAATCGATTGCTTATTTAAGTATTAAATATAATTGAAAAGGAGTAATGAACAAACTCACTACTTCCCCAAAACACCGAGAATTGATTTGAGATTAAGCGAGCAACTTGTTAACGTTTTGGCAGCCCACCGCTGGTTTAGACCCTTTTATAGTGTGTGTTAAAATAATGTTTTTAGATTTAAAACATTAACACTATTCTTTAACATAAATTTAATATTTTTAACAGGGTCGTGGGGTCGTTAAAAAATAAAACGACTCCGACTCTGGCTTTAACTTAAAACAAGGGCTCTGAAGTCCGGTAAAAAGAAAACGAATCATCAAAAATCGACTCCGAATTGATTTTTTCATTTATTTATCTGTATACCATCAGATCATTCTATTCAATAAAATAATTCTACAACATTTCTCCAATCAATACGATGGATATGGATGATTTTTCAATATCTTTAAATTATTTTGCTCCGATTTATGTAGCATGCAATGGCGCCACTTTTGACCTAGCGATTTGAAGTACTTGAAAATGTTAGTTTTATTCGAGCCCGACTCCAGTTAAAACAGTCTGATTCTTCAGCCCTGGTTATTTTAAATATGTCTAAGTATACATCTTTTTTTGCTGAACGATAGTCATTAAAACTTTCATATTTACTATTTACTTTCAGTTTTTAACAGTATGGTTGACAACCACTATTAATTATTGTCATTCTACGTCATGTTGTGTTGCTACGACTCAAAAAATCAGAAACGTAAGTTTTAGGCAAAAAAATGTTTACTTAGTGTGCTTGTGAAAATACGCATAGAACTTGTGTCTGTGAAATAATTTGTTTTCAGAGAAATGTCAGTGACTCGATTTTACATATGACGTGTTAATTAATATATTATATACAAAAGATCTTTTTTTATATATTTGCGACTTAGCAGAATAATCATCGTTAATTTTCGTGAATTCTCATTAACTCAATTTTCTTTCAATTTTCATAAACTTTTTATGCGATTCTGGGTATATTTTAACTCGCTGTTTCAAAGTTATGCGGATTGTGAAATTCATGGAACGTATCCCCACTTTTTCTATGGAAGTCAAGTCTTTTTTTATGCGGTATTTTGTGGAACGCATCTACCGCATAAAAAGAGGATTGACTGTATTTATTTTGTTATTCTTAATATGTGTGCATGAAAATAATTTATTATCACCGAATGCTTATTTTGATAAGCCTAACACTTACATAACATTCACACATAATTTTTTTTGCAGGAGGCACGATAAAGTTTTTTTTATGATTTTAGGTAAACCTTCAAGTGTACGATGACTAATAAACTCTTGTTTTATTGATTCAATCTAATGTTAATTTTATAAATTGCCCAACAAGCAGTTTTTGTACGTGTTTTTTCCTGGTTACAATTTTCACAGGTCCATTTTTTTAAAACTTCTAAAGCCACATTTTTTTTTATTTTAAATTTTTAATTAAAAAAATATTTGACATTACAGCTTAGGCCAATGCGTCAAATATTTTGAAGTTTAAAGATCATACGAGATATACTTGATGAGAATTTTTGAAAGGCACATGAGATTAACTCAAGGAGAATTGACTTCACAAACACCCATGTCTTAGATCTCAAATTAAAATTGAAAAAAATCCAATTTGTAATTGACCTTATTGGGAATCAAACCCAGACTCACCTGATCGGTAGAGCAAGCTCTAACCAACTAGACCACAGCGGGCGACAACGTTTTCACCATTTTCAGCTTGCATAATTTGTATAGTACGTGTGTTAAGATGTATACATTGATATTATCGAAACGAAGATATTTTGAAAAAAACTGTGGGCTTGGAAGGAGTATTTTCGCTCAACATGAACATTTTTAATCGATAAAATATGTATAATAATACAAAATCAAGAAATTAAAAGTGTAATATTGTTAGTAAATTTTCTTACGTAATTATTTTTAATGTGATTGCAAATTATTACATTGATTAATATCAACCCGCTGTGGTCTAGTTGGTTAGAGCTTGCTTTACCGACCAGGTGGGTCTAGGTTCGATTCCCGGTAAGGTCAATGTCAAAATTGGATTTTTTTCAATTTTAATTTGAGAACTAAGACATGGGTGTTTGTGAAGTCAATTCTCCTTGAGTTTATCTCATGTGACTTTTAAAAATTCTCATCGAGTATATCTCGTATGATCTTTCAACTTAAAAGTATTTGACGCATTGGCGTAAGCTGTAATGTCAAATGTTTTTTTTTCAAATTTCTAAAAAAAAAAAAAATAGATAGTCATATAAGAAGTCCTAATGGAGCTTATCTCAACAGAAATTTTCTACCAGAACTGGTTGTTACTCAGTCGCTCAAGCTCTCTTTTTTTAAGAGAGTAGTAGGAATAGCGTTATAAGACTTGGACAGGACTAGTGGTTAACTAATCGCTCTCGCTTCGCCCAGTTATTAAAGGATCGGTAAGGTTGTAGGGAATTTAAAGAAAAAATGTTGTTCGTTCTGGGTCTCGAACCCGTGAGATCCGGATCAGAAGCCAACAACGCTAAACGTTGCGCCATATGACCCGAATTCAAGTTCATCCATACACTTTAATGCCGAACGACGAAGCTCGGGTTATTTGCGATAAAACATAAACGGAAGTGTGCAAAATTTCGAATTAAATACGAATATTATTACATATAGGGAATCAAAATTATATCGACTGTGGAAAGGAAAAAGGACGTAACCCACAGTTTTTTAAAAACAGGTTTTTTTCATAATCACAATATATCATACTTGATACACGTTCTATCAAAAGGATGCATGCTGCAAATGCCGAATTAGTACCTAAATTTAGATTTTAAGTTTGAAAAAGATGACCTAGTAAAATATTAAAACCAAGAAAAAAGACTGAAATAAAGGTTTTTCCTAGACAATTTCTTTAATTAATTTTAGATTATGTCAATAAAACACCAGTTTAGAATTCTCTGTGCACTTTATGGTTGTGTATAATTCATAATTTGCATATGGCCCAAACAAACAAAACACATTTTTGCACCTCCTCTAAAATTGTGTGGGTTACGTCCTTTTTCCTTTCCAAAGTCGATATGTATTCATTAAATTGCTGTTATTCAATAGGTCACTATGTCATGTTCTATTGTTAACTTATGTTATAAATAAAGGAAACTGTCAGCTCATTAC
Source organism: Himalopsyche tibetana (assembly GCA_030503985.1). NCBI lineage: Eukaryota > Metazoa > Arthropoda > Insecta > Trichoptera > Rhyacophilidae > Himalopsyche > Himalopsyche tibetana. The sequence continues at coordinate 1,922,929 of JAPJYX010000009.1, read as the reverse complement.
TTATTGATTGTCGTTGAGCTAATTTTGCATTCCTATACGATGTCTGCGACCCATTTATAACGAGACAGTAATTAATAATTATTATCAGTCCATGGTCGATTTTTTATCAAATGGCAATTAAGATTTATCCCTTTTCCGCGTTTTATGTAGCGTATTAAAATTCTTTTTTATTTATCATTCCCATAAGGTCAACACGCCACATTCCCTTATTATAATACTTTATAGGAAAAATAAGTGGTAACATTACTTTTATTATGTTGAACAAAATCACAGCTTTTTTGCAACATATTAACTGCAGTAAATGACTACCTTTCAAAACAGCTCGTATTTTTCCAGTCAGAATTTATATTAAATGGTCATAAAGATATCGGTCAGAATAAATAGTCGTAATTTAAATGAAATTAAAAAAACCTAATCTAACCTAACCAAAATGGTTATAAAATATTCTGACCATATAATATTTTTATTCTGACCAAAAATTGATTTAAATTCTGACCATTTAATTTGTTCCCTTTTAAAACTGAAAATGAAGTCACAAACTTAACTGATGCACGAGTTAAAAAGTTGGTAACGTTTAAAGTACGTTTTTGTTACCGGATGAGGAAATTAGCTTGGATATTGAATCGTTTTTACAAAAACCACATGGCATCGGAAAGGTTGAAACATTTAACACCAAGCACTGTATTGGGTTATTCTCATAAGTGGGCTACCAATACATAAACATTTGTGCTGTTTACATCCTCTCCCACCGATCTGATCACAAAAATACCGAACCTGATTTACAAACTATTACTTAGTTCCCTTTCCTTTCCATCTTTATATACCTTCCAGTGGCGGATTAAGCACTTGAGAGACCCCAGGCGCAATAAAATTTGGAGGCCTTGTTTTTCGGATAATATTAAAACGTCAGAAAATTCCATATAAAATAATAAAAGTACAACAGAGGCTGAACAAAAGTATATAGGCTATATAATATAAACTATTTTTGAGGCCCCAAGCGCGTGCCTCACCCGACACAGATACCTTCTCTAAAAAGAGAGATTGAGCAACTGAATAACAACCGGTTCTTAAATAAAACAAAACAACTTCGTTAGAATTCAATCTTCTCCACATTAAAGGTGGACGGCTAAAAATTTATTCTGGTCTTGAGCTGATGCTTGTCAATCACTGTTCTATGAACATCTATTCACGCAATGAGGAAAAATAATATAATTGCAAAATTGTTTGTTGAGTATATACATCATAATTATCGGCCAACTGCTTGAAAAATGTACTGAAGGATAATTGATCAACTTAATTGAATTTGATTACTCGAGCCTTTTTAAACTGATATTGCCTTTTATAACAAATGCACTGTGATTAAATATATAAGCCCATTTTAAAATGTAAAATAATTTCATTTTATGAACCTTTTTTAAATTTTGAATACCGTAGAAGCTCAAATATAATGTGACCTTGAATATAACACAACCTCTCACCTCTGTATATATATTGCACAGGGCTGAAATTCAAATAAAACATGTTGGTTAAGTTTAAATATTGGATTCAATACAATAACCTTTTTATTCCTCAATGCCGCCATTGAAATAATGTTTTATTTACATCAATAAACCAAATAAATATTGACTTTTCGCATTAAATTTCTGAGTGCAATAATGCTGTATGCAATTTATCACATGTGAAAATATTGACTCATTAGAATTATTTTATCTCTGAGTTCCTACAATGCCAATGCTGAAAATAATAAAAGTTTGCATTTCTTTTGTCAATTCACTATTAATTGGTGTCATTAATCTGAAAAAATTAATGAATGGTCAGTTATTTGTAAAAAAAAGTCAGTATTTTTTTGATTTCATTATTTACTATTATTGTTACTTAGTTTCCACTTCCCACTAACAGGGTGTATAAAGAGAGATTAGCCAACCACTAGTCCAGTCTTAGCTCTATCCTTTCTATCCCTACTGTCTTTGAAAAAAATGAATGGTTGAACAACTGAGTAACAGGCAATTGTTGTAGTAAAAGTTGTGTTAAGATACCTCTATTAAGAAGCCATATGCCCAACGTTGGGAGCGGTCATAGATTTTTTAAAAAGCTGTATAAAAACGTTTTTAAAATATCATTCTGGTGATACAATTCTTATTAAAGCAATGTGTTTTACTACAGAAGTTTTTTCTACGAGCAATTCTTGTTACTCAGTAATTCATTCTTTTCTTTTTTAAGAGAGTTGGGATAGAAACATTAGAATAGGACACAATTAGTGTTTAGCTAATCGCTCTGCCTACGCCTTTAATTTAGGATTTAAATAGAGGAAAGGAATGCTTTTTTTTTTTTTTTTTAACCATGTCCGCTCCCAATGTGGAGCATATGGACTCCTAATGGAGTTTATCTCAACAGAAGTGTTTTCTACGAGAACTGTTTGTTACTCAGTTGCTCAACCTCTCTTTTTACAAAGAGAGTAGGGATAGAAGGATAGGGCTAGGACAGGATTAGTGGTAAGCTAATCGCTCTCGATACGCCCCGTTCATAGGATAGGATGGGTGAAAGGGGGGAATTCAAGACATCACATATATCCATGCCTTTGAACAGAAATTCATAAATTGATTGAAAAATCAATTTATAAAACTGTCCGTACCGGGATTTGAACCCGGGCCCTCTGTAGCCGAAGCCAACACCGTTGACCACTTGACCACACAGGTGGCGAAAAAAAGCTGTATAAAAACGTTTTTAAAATATCATTCTGGTGATACAATTCTTATTAAAGCAATGTGTTTTACTACAGAAGTTTTTTCTACGAGCAATTCTTGTTACTCAGTAATTCATTCTTTTCTTTTTTAAGAGAGTTGGGATAGAAACATTAGAATAGGACACAATTAGTGTTTAGCTAATCGCTCTGCCTACGCCTTTAATTTAGGATTTAAATAGAGGAAAGGAATGCTTAGGTGTCAAAAATCTCATTTCATTGAACAAAGATCGATAAATCAATTTGAAAAATGCTGTTCGACTGGTACTTAATCCTGTGACATCCGTCACGGAAATCAACGACGTTGATCACTGCACCACGGTCCAAACAAACTATTATTTCCAAAATAATAGCAGCCTGCATTCTTGATCCAAATTTATAATGAGTGCAGCATTTTCCGATCAATCGTGTATATTTATGAAATAATTATAATAAGCAACATGTATAGCTGACGATGTAATTAAATTGAGAGAAATAAAATACTTTGTTGAGTGCTTCAAACCTACTTGTAGAGTGCATATACTTCAAGTCCAGCTTCACTCAATAATGAATTAAGTTTTGCTTAAAGCACTCAACAAAGTAATATTATCAATGTTTTTTCTCAAGTGTAAAGTATGTACTTACTCATTTAATGCAGTATTAGAATTGAATTACATTTTATTACTGCGATTTGATGTATGTATTTCCTTATTTAATTAACTCCGCAAATATTGTTTTAAGCGTTTCAAAGTATGAATATTATTAACTAAAGATATTTATGAATCACTGAGAAGGAAATTGCACTGTCTGAAAAATGCATTGACAACCATAACTAGCACAACCTTGAAGCTTACTTCAATATTTATATTTGCCCACGAATGATCTGTAGCAAAGCTTTGCTCTTTTAATGATCAGAATTTTCTGGATACAGTTTTCGGATAAGTAAATAATAAATGTTGACTATTTTTTTTATGCTCGAAATTTTGGTATAAGTATAAGTCTAAATTAACTTAAATGAATATTTTTGTCAATTTCCAAAAGTGGTAATCCCCTGATATTTTGAAAAGGTTGCTAGTTTCAATTGAAAAGATTGTGATCATGTAATGTTTTCTACAATTATTGTCTTATTCATTTATTAAAACCATCGAGAGTCAAACAAAGGATTAAAAATTTCAGTTGATTTATCACAAATCATAAAGAAGACGTAACTAGCTAAGCAACCAGAATGTATATTGATACGGTATGGTTTATTGTCACCCGCTTCCACTACCACTTTTGTGATGAAAACTGGCAGAATTTTAAAATGTGTAACTCGATTAATTGTGTTCAATTTTTTTTATCAGGTAACTCGCAATATCAATTGTCTTATTGTTAATGGCCTTAAATGGCAACATTGTTTTTCGATACCCGATGTGATTTTGTTTCTTTCTTCCTTGCTCTTTGGGACACGAACCGAACACAACGTGTGTGGGGGACTTTACCCGGTTCTGGGACTTGGTTCCAGAGACCTTTACTTGTTTGTTGAGTTTTTTTTTCTTTTGTGGTTTTTCGTCCGAGATGAAAGAACTAAGATTTTTCCATTTCGACGAAAATTAAAATCCATTTTGTTCTCTGCGCAGAGTTTAACATAAATTTTTTCAACATTTATAAAATCGTGTAAGCAAGCTAGGTTGTATAATAATTATTGTGTATTGTGTTAATTCAAAATTTTGTCTGTAAAATATTTTATGTGACTAAAATTAATGATTGTAAATTCTTAAATAAACGTTTTCGTAATACTCGAGCGATGAATTCATTTTATTCTACCTACCTGTTTTACGCCGAGTTCATACCAACTGTATTGGTCTTAATGACTTTTATTAGTGGGGATTTATTCTTGGGGCTTAACATCGTGAACAATAGTAGAAATTTCTCACAATAAATGAAACTTGCTCAGAAATAAATTACGAGTAATGTCAATATACAGACTATTTATTAAGTAAAATAATATAAATGATATAGATTATATCGTGCACATATTATATAATAAATAAGTAACGTAATAAAATAAAATTAGTACACACAGAAAGTAAAAGATATAATTAAAGTCAGTGATAGATTTAGCAATGGACCGAATGTGCAATAACGTTGGGCTGCCAAGGCTTTTAGTTCTCATTTGCAGATGTATTACCATACGTAAAAGTGCATAATCATATGTAAACTCTTTATATGAAACATGTTATCCTTGCCGACTTGATGTAGAATGTTCAGATTTATGTAGTATAATATTTATTTAATATAAAAATGTGATATTTTCACTGTTACCGAAGAAAAGAAATTGTTTGCTTATGTTCTTTCCTAATGTGGACCATATTGGCTGCTTATTGAGCATCTCAACAGTTTTTTTTACACGTTTTGTATCTAACAACCAGGGTTGTCTTTTGGCATATTCAGGCATTCAAATTCATGGACGAACTTAGACTGTAATACTAATAATAATTCAAATTTCTGTAGGTCTTTGAAATTACATGTAATAGTTGTTTAAGCGTCATTTAAAAGTAAAATTTAAAAAGTGGTGAAAATGTACAAACTTTAAACGATTCAAATTCTATCAAGTATCTACAGTCAAAATCTTAAAATATATCAACATAAGTTGTATGTACGAAAACTGGAGGTAATTTATTCAATCAATCTACAATAAGAATAGTAGATAATCAATAAAATTGATCTTGCTTTGCCCCGTTTTTTAAATCAAATGGGTATTATAAAATTCAGTCAACGCGTACATTTGTGTCATTAAGTATACATCAAAAAAATGAAAAATCAATTTATGAAACGTATTTTTCTTTAAACTGGACAACTCCGTTGAATAAAATAAATGCCCAAGAGTGTGGCGGGCCAAGTTAGCCAAAAACGATTTTTTAGTGTACATTTTGAGTTTAGATAAAAGTTACAGACGAATTTAATCTGCCCAATGCCGCATCAATATTTAAAGGTTCCAGAATAAATTTGATGGACTTTTCTTTTTTACCATGTCCGCTCTCAATGTGGAGCATTTTGACTACCGATAGAGTTTATTTTAACAGACGTGCTTCTACAAGAAATACACGCCTGCGACGAATTATCTCGTCAATAACAAAATAAATTTATAATAACTAGGTACAAACGTACTTTTTTCTACGACAGCTATAAGGCTGAAAAAAAATAAACCTTTAACACGTGAAATCACTTCTTTATAGTATAGGTCAGTGATGCACAACTGCGATCCTTTAATGTTTTATATATAAAAAAATATTGTACAATTGTTTTGAATTAAATCATTGAATTTAACAAATGTGTGAAAGATTTTTCGTTGATGAAGCAATATAAATTGATTCATATAAATAGGCTTGATGATAAAAAAAATGGATTCGATATCGAAGCTTTATATTTCAAATATTAAGTAAAATTCTTAAGAATCAGTTTTAAATTTACAAAGACAAAGATCGTATTAACTTTTGAATTATATAATATATATGTATAATTAAATATAACATTTTTTTACAAATAAGTACACCTAATCCTCTTGTTGAACGGCAAATGTAATGAAACCTATCTTTTATTAATTAATAAGGGTTTTTTTGCACGGCTGTTTTATGTGATCATAATTTGTTTTTATGCGGCTCGCTAGAAGAAAAGGGTTGTGCATGACTGTTAAAGGTGTTAGATTTTATAAACGAGGCCTCGATAAATACCCGTTTCCTATTGTCTGTACAAATAATTGCAATTATGTATGCCATTGTGTGCTAAAATGTCGTAAGTTCACGCTCGACGGTAATTAAAAAATATTTCGCGTGCATAATTTTTCAAATAGAATAAATAGGTAATTGTTGTAATGCGCTATTTATGAAATCAAGAAAACTTGTTGAACGACACCGTGTGGGAAAAAAGCTGTAACTGTTTTGTTGCCCAACAGCAATGCAATACAAGTGCAACGTTAACTCTTTATGACCCAACGCATATATAATTCATTTTCATTTAATGTCTTTCCAGCTGCCCGTACTGTCTCATAAGGTATCGTTTTTCTATATGCTAATTTTAATTAAAACCCCTCTAAGATCATCTGCCTTAGAACTGGACTTAAGATCACTGTCCGACAGTGATGGATTACCCCAATCTTTGACACAAAAAACGTTTTTTGATGAGTTAGAGCAGTGTCTGTTAAACTGTGTGTCGCAAGAAGTCTCAGGTGTGCCGCGGAAGAAGACGCCTAAAAATGTGAATTTTAAATATTGCCTATTCATTTAATTTTTTGTCAATTTTAAATAAATTCAACTTCTAGATCAGTGGAGGGGAACCTGCGGCCTTTTAAATTGATCAAAATATTCAGATTTATCAAAAAATTATACGCAAGCGCTTGGAACAAGAGCGTAATGAACCCATTACATGCTCGACAGTCGAAAAAAAAAGGGGGGGGGGGTGTCAAAGTTTTCTTTGCTGCGGCCTTATGTTGAATTAGATAAATGAATGTAGCCGTTAGAAATGAAAAGGTTCCCCACCTTGATCTAGATATTTAAATAAATATTTGTCACGTTCGTAACTGGTGGTCGACGAGACACATTTTCCATATTTTTTTCATAATGAACATTTCTTTTTTTAAAACACCTTTAGATGGTGTGACGCGAAATAAGTCCCATTCACCAGTGTGCCTTGAAGTAAAAAAGTTTGGCGGACACTGAGTTAGAGCCACAGGCAAATTATGCCATATACACAAACTTTTATTGCATGGAGACTGATAAACTGGTTTTTAATTTATTTTATCTGATATTAATTAAATATATAAAAAAATAACCTTTTATTTGTTTTTTTTCTTGATCGCAATTTTTATATGTTCTTTTTTAAACTTAAAAGCTAAATTTAGATACTAATTCGGCATTTTCAACTTACATCCTTTTGATATAATGTGTATTAAGTTGTATAGATTGTGATTATCGAAAAAAGCAGTTTTGAAAAAACTGTGGGTTACGTCCTTTTTCCTTTCCACAGTCGATATTATAGTTTTAGAAAAGATTTTATTTTACGTTTTCTTATTTTTAAACAAATGTCATAATTCAATAATATTTGCATTGATTACAGGTATGAAATTTTTTTTTGGTTACTCGAGAAGAATACATTTATAAAAGTTACAGGGCATCAAGGTGTTTAAACAAAGTCGTATTTGGTTGCAGTTGCATTTAGTTAGCACAGAGATTGCGTTTACGTTTATTTGGCACACTTACTTGGTAAGTTATTTCTCTTTCTAAAATATTGTTATAAACTACCAACGCAAATAAAACGTTTCAAAAAATATGTATAATACAAAATCACTGAAGGTTAAAATATCGTCCATTTTGGTTTGTAATATTTCCAAGCTTCCAAAATTATGCTTCGAGAAAAGTGAATTTTTATATTTGACATTCAGAGATTTATTTTTTGTTTGCATACAGTAAGGAAAAATGTTATTCGTAGAATTTTTTTATTAAAAATATGTAAAATGGCTAAGGTCGAAAAATAATAAAACAGAAAAAAAATCGAGTTTTGTGCTATTTTTTCGCCGAAATAATTATAATTTTGAAATGTTAACACAAAATACTAGGAATTTAGAAAATGAAGTATTTTGTATTTGATCATACATCCATAAGAAATTTTCGAAGGCGATCGGGTCTATACGGTCGTTTGAAGACACACGCAAGCTTCAGGTTCCATTGGTGCATCCACAGCACATACCCAAGCCCTGTCTATCGTACCCTTTTTTATTTTTTTATAAGGGTTTTTTTTATTTAAGATTTCGACCGAAGGTGCTTGGTGGAATTTCAATATTAAATTTGGATCCTTTATATTATGTACATTCACACAGATTTTGAAAATACGGACTCTCATAAGCTCTTTTTCCAGAAAATTTTGGAAATAAACAGAGCGCAATTGAACAGCCTTCCGATTTTAAATGAAATACTAAACATGCCGGGATCTCCACTCCTATACCCTATATAAATATAATCATAAAACCTTTTCCGACAAACAAATAAATATAATTCTTAAAACCACTCACTGCTCAAATCCGTGGGCATTCCCATGGGCTTATCCTTTTCGTCAGCAATGGCTTTTAGCTCGGTGATAAATTCATTTATTATATAAACACGAAACATTCATTTATTAAGCGTCAGTTCAAGTTCATCCGTGCACTTGAACGCCTGAAGATACCGAAAGGCGAAAAACAGGTCGTTAGTGACAAAATCTGTGTGAATGTACTTAATTTGAACGATTCAAATTTAATATTGAAATTCCACCAAGCACTTTCAGTCGAAATCTTAAATTAAACTTTATTTTTAACTATTTTTTAGTATGATATTATAGCCGTTCACAATATAGGGTTTGCATTAGGCTTTCCAATCCCGGGATCCCGTCCAATTTTGCGATCCAGAAGTTCCGGGATTACGACCGTATCAATCCCGGGATCTAAAATTAATCAAGTCGAAAGGCGAAATTCGGCATCTTCAGGCGTTCAAGTGAACGGATGAACTTGAACTGACAGAACTACAATGTACATAGTTTGAACGATTCAAATTTAAAAATAAATCTTTTATTTTATATAAACATATGATTCGGGAATTAAAATAAACTCAAGATGATTTTTGTAGTAGAGCTCTTGTGGTCCTAAGATCTGTTGCGTAACCAGGTAACCATATTGATTTAGAGCGATGATAATATTTCAATAACTACATCTATCTGCCAGAAAGCGAATCTTGTCTAATATGTTATGCAAATGAATATTGCAGGGTTTCTATGGCCAAGTGCACTGTAAGATGAATTTGCATAGTACACATTCAAATAGGATTACATAATATTAGCATAATGTCCCACGTGAAAAATCAACATGTAGAAGATCTGTTGACTTATATGTATTCTAATTTATGTGTGAAAATTTCTATGTCAATATGCTTACATTTTTGATGGACTATAATAGAAATAGTCTGGAATATACAAAAATACTCTATTAACAGCAAGCTTATGTTGGGTGGATTTATAATCTTTGAAAAGACTGGTTAATTTTTAAACAAATTGCAAAATTAAAAACGCAGGATTTTACCGAATTTCCAAAACAAAAACAATTGGGAGCTTTTTCTTAAAAGTCTTTAAAGGCTTTTAAAAACATTTTGCGTTGTTAGATATTTTTCAAAAGTTTTCGAGAATTTCGCACTATTTATCCTCTAGAAAATTTGACATTTTGACAACATGTAAACTTTTCGTTTTTTCTTTAAACCACCTTCTATGACAAAGAGTGTATCAATGTCACTCATCACTGGCTTAATAAAAACGTGTATTTCAGTTGAATAATAAAATACAATGTAAGAAAGTTCTTGTAGTAAATTATATTGTGACATTCATTTAAAATATTCTCACCTCGCCATTTAAGTGATATTGTGGGAAATAAATTGGTTTCATTGACAACATGTAGATTACAATAATTTGTCGCCCACTGCGGTCTATTCGGTTAGAGCTTTGCCCTAGAGATCAGACCAGTCGATGTAGGTTCAAATGAAGTTTTTTTTTCCATTAAAATATAAGATTTTAAGCTAGGATGTATAATTGGTCTCTTCTTCTCGAATTGATCTCGATTCTCGAGAAACCTAAAAAAATTCTCATCGAGCTTATCTCGTATGATGTTTTCAAAAAATAAACTACTCATTTGTACTACCTAATTCTACTTTTATTTAATCAGGATCAGGACCGATTTTGCTCATGAAAAGCATTATCAAATGATAAGAGAAAACAATATTACAATGTTTATTTATGCAAAACAAAATATTATTAATAGGGTGTAACAAAAAAAATTAGCGGCCTGTGTGGTTGAGTTGTCAACGTCGTTGGCTTTGGTTACGGAGGTTACGGGTTCGAATCCCAGTACGGACAGTTTTATAAATTGATTTTTCAATCGATTTATGAATTTCTTTTCGGAGGCATGGATGTATATCCTGTCTTGAATTCCCCCCTCCTGTCCATGCTATCCTATGAACGGGGCGTATGGAGAGCGACTAACTAACCACTAGTTCTGTCCTAGCCCTACTCTTTTATTTCTGATCTCTTTGGAAAAAGAGAGGTTGAGCAATTGAGTAACAAGCAGTTCTCGTAGAAACTTCTGTTGAGATAAACTCCATTAGAAGTCCATTTGCTCCACATTGGGAGCGGACATGGTAAAAAAACAAACAATTGGTATTTAAAGGAATATACAAATAAAGTTACAAGATATTAAAATCGTTTCTTATTGGACCCCGGCCCAAATCATGTGAAAGTATATTTTCGTGTACCCGGCTTATTTTTGAAGAATTGCATTTTTATTAAAGACTTTCTAAATGTGGTATAACTGTGAAACCACAAAATCAAATCTAATAAAACTTTTGTTTGAAAGACTTTAATTATTCAATTTTGTATGATTTTATTGCCAGTATTTTCTGCTATGAAGAACCATACTACAATGTTTGCTCGAGTACAGAGTCTTATTAATTTTTTGCTTGGCGTACACCTTGCAGGTTTTACTGCTTTTTGACTAAATTTACATTGTAAAACAAGCTCGGCGACTGCGCCACCATGAATAGTAGAATACTCTTCAAAAATACAAATGAACGCATCAAATGAGCTATGATATCCTTGTAAAAAAAAACTATTCATGAAAGTAACAGTTAAAAAACTCATTTAGAATGATTTTATTATTTGCTCTAATGGCTATATTCAGTGATTTCTACAAAATCTTACTAAATACCACAATTATGACTCTATTTGAAAGCTTAGCGTACCACGTGAAAATACAGTTCCGGGACTCATCGCTTGCCTAGCATATCACGTGAAAACGCGGCTCCGGAACCAGAGTGTTAAGGATTGGACGAATTTTAAGATTTTTTATCACGCCTGCTTCCAATGGAGAGTAAAAACTCATAGTTGAGCTTATCAAAAAGTAGTTCTGGTGGTTTCTCAGCCGTCCAACTTCTTCAAAAAGAGTACTAAAACAGTTTTATTAGCTATTTTACCTTTTTGAAACGCCTTGTCTTTTTAAGATTTGATAGGTGGACAATAGCCACAAATATAAAATTAAGTAAATTGCTCATAACATTTTGTTATAAAATAATCTCAATCATAGTTTCTCAATCAATTTTTGTGCCCGTGGCCCCTTTTGAGTAACATATTTTTCCGTGCCACCCATATCTGTTTTATAATATTTAGGTGTAAGTTTTATAAGGATTTTCAAAAAATGAAACCACGTGATAGCTTTTTTTACCATTTCTCAGACATATTTCTAAAACACAAAAATTTACTGATTTCCCATAATTTCTCCCCCCAAAACTATACTCTGGCTCCTCTAAAAAAAACCCCGTGGCCCCTTTGGAACATTCATACAAATTTCGTTACAAGAGCTGTCGAAACGTTTATCGAATTGTAAAAAATCATTATCGCATTGCTTCATATGACTTAAGGTTAAATGTCAACGTAGAAATGGATAAATAATAATATTTTATAAGTTGTTCGAGAAAATTATTTGATAAAACGCAGTAGATAATTTTAATTCCACAAGAAACACCAACGACAGAAGTGACGTTTGTCTTTTTACTTGAAAACCCAATTACCAAAATATTGTATTTTTAACATTTGTTGAAGACGGACGGAGTTTTAGTTTTCAATTTTAATCAAAAACCATTCGTTCATTTATGTGTTGCGAATGTTTGAAATCACTTATTCAAACTGAATAACCATAAAATGTTACCAAAAATAAATGTGTTTTTCATTGTAATATTATGTGTCGCAAGATTGTGCCGTGGAGCTTTACTACTTGGAAATCCTATAGCATGGGCTGAACCATGCTACAATACAAGTGCAGTGTACGAAACGTTTGAATCTAACCAACCACCTGAAGATGAAAACAAGTTTGGTCTTGTTATTGAAACTTCAAATATTTCAAGTATTCCAAACTTACCAGCAGGTTCACTGGTCGAATTGAAATTTGATTCGAAAGTAAATTTAACGCTTAATAGTAATTTTGGTCGTATAGAGGATCACAATGGATTTTTTGCTATACGAATTCACACTAAAACCAAAAACAATCTTTTACTCACCGTCCGAGGAAAACAAGGTAGTCCAGTACCTAATTTGTTAAGTGTTGTTGTTCTCGGTGAAGAACTCTGTCCTGACGGAGTGATGACTGGCATTTGGGACTCAAGAATTCTGGGGTCTGTCAATTCTCTCACGACATTAAATACGCCAGATATAAGAACAAAAAAGTGTGGAAAAAAACAGTTGGAGTTCAGCGAGCTTATCACTAATGCACACGGAACTAAGCCAGGGGACTGGCCATGGCACGTTGCTATTTTCCGAACAAGAAGTGCAACTTCCGCAGAACAAAAATATATCTGTGGAGGGACACTAATCTCAAATAGAATTGTCGTGACTGCCGGCCATTGTGTCGTTGAAAACGGAATCAAAATTATTCCAGAAAGATTAATTGTTGTCCTTGGAAAGTACAATATAATTGGAGGTGATATTGCAACACAAGAGAAAGGAGTATATGGAATTACATTGCACGAAAATTTTTCAGTGACAACTCTACGTAACGATATAGCAATTTTGAAACTTGCAACAGAAGTTAGTTTCAGTGCTTATGTTCAACCGATTTGTATGTGGGACAGATCAAAAACAGAAAAGAGTCTAATATTTGGCAAACACGGTACAGTAGTTGGTTGGGGCTTGACCGAAACAGGTGTCCTGTCTACGCGATTGGCACAGGCAATTATGCCAGTGGCTTCCGACTTTGACTGTCTGCAAAGTTACCCAATATTTTTCGAAAGATTTTTAAATACGCACACGTATTGTGCTGGTTTCCGAAACGGAACAAGTGTCTGCAATGGCGACAGTGGTGGCGGTATGTACCTTCCCGAAGATACCCCTGAGGGAGATGTGATTTGGAGCTTACGGGGTCTGGTTTCCGTGAGTGTGTCACAAAAAGATACCAAATCTTGTGATCCAACGAATTATGTGGTGTTTACTGACATTGCGAAGCATCTCGATTGGATCGAGAGAAACACAGAGCTCTGAATCACTTTCAAAATCAAATAAAACAACCTGACTGTGAAATTAGTAATTATGTTAGATTTTTATAATTATGAAACCTTTCCACCAATAATTAACACCAAGTTAAGTGATAATAAATCAGCATTAAATTATCATCGTCTCTGACTATACATAGTTAGACTTTTAGTATATTACAGTTTTTGACATGTGTTTACCTCATTAACCTTTTGGCTGCCGTAGAAAAAAGTACGTGTGCATCTAGCACACCAGCTATAATTTTCAAATTATTAATTTAATTAGTTATAGACAAATAACTCGTCTCTGGCGTGTTGAGCTCAAAAAAATTGACGAGATATCTCGTATGTCAGCCATCCAGATAATATCGCAAGAAAAAAAGTGGAAAAACAGGTATCACACATTGTAACAACAAGTAAAGTAAAAAATTAATCATAAATTACTGAAGTATTGTGTTGTTGGAAACTGCTCGGTAGACTTACATCCATATTTTTCGTTCTTCTTCTTTAACCATATTCGCTCCCTATGTAGAGCATATGGCTGCTATGCGGTGCCTCCATGTTTCCCAGTCTCCCGCCAATTGCCTTGCTTCTTTCTACGGCAAGCCAGCATTCTTCAGTTCTGCCGAGTACATCTTAAGATAGTACCCGACGGACGTCCAGGGCGCCGGAATCCCACCGGTCGAAAGGCAGGCAGGATTGAGGTTTTCCGGAGGCATCTGCAGCACGTGACCTAGCCAGTTCTAACGTCTCTCCATAACCACTGACGAGACGGGGAGTTGTCTTTAAAGACAACCATATTTTTAGCGTTTAGAATCAAAACTCACATTTTACATTTTTTGTTATGTATGCCAAATTATTCTAAATGCATCAGTTCATGTATACAAAACAAGTTGTGTTAAAACTAGGGCTTATACAAAAACCGACTTTTGAAAAAACCGGTTTTCGAATGTCAATATTGTTCGAAAACCGGTTTTATTCGGTTTTCGAAGTTTTACAAAAAATGGATAATTCAATTAAAATTGCGAAAAAAAGTTTAAAATTCTATTTTATTTTGTTTATTTACATACATTATAATACACAACAAGAAATTATTTAGTGTTACTCTTCAGAAAATATGATTTAAGAAAACACAAAGCGTCCACTAACCGATCACTTAGTGATGATGATAATCGAGCCACATTCCTGGATTGTAAATAATAGAAGTATGTATGCATTGTATATGTATTTCATCTCGTTTTATTTGAAACCATGCCAAAATCAAGTCGAAATATTAACGTTTTTATTTAAATAATAAAACATATATTTAAAACCGGTTTTCAAATGTCACAAATTTCGCAAAAAAAACAGTTTTTGAAAACCGACAAACCCTAGTTTTAACCACTGCTAAAGATCATTACTGGTGTCGAGCTCACATTTTAAGATGAGATGTTAAAATGAACCAATCGGCGATCTGTATTTTTCATATTTTAATAATATATTTTTCATCTTGCATTTTACTTAACATAAATATTTTTCAACCACCTATGTGGTCGAGTGGTCAACGGTGTTGGCTTCGGCTACGGAGGGCCCGGGTTCAAATCCTGGTACGGACAATTTTATAAATTGATTTCCCCCCTCTCACCCATCCTATCCTATAAACGGGGCGTATCGAGAGCGATTAGCTTACCACTAATCCTGCTTAGTCCTATCCTTCTATACCTACTCTCTTTGTAAAAAGAGAGGTTGAGCAACTGAGTAACAAACAGTTCTCGTAGAAAAACACTTCTGTTGAGATAAACTCCATTAGGAGTCCATATGCTCCACATTGGGAGCGGACATGGTTTAAAAAAAAAATTTAGTAATAATTATATTTTTTTTTAAATGACAAAAAATATTACTCCTATGTTTTTTTGAGATTTTCTCAGAACTCAATTTTCGTAAAATGTGACTAATGTTTTTATGCTACTCAATTTTAATTTTTGATTTATCTTTTTTACATCTTTTCAGTGTTAATTATGATCGTTCTATATTTTCGTGTAATCTATATATTAATGGCCGATAAAACAGACCACAGATATTTTCGTATTTATAATGTTCCCGGGCCTAAGCACATTTTGGAGTGGAGCATCGCTAAATCTATAAACATATAAATACTGCAGGACTGTCGATATATGTCCCGGGGACTTCTTCTTCTTCTCCGAAATATATTTGTTTGCATACTTGAAACATTTGAATTATTCTATAAATTATGAAAAATAAATACTGCAGGGCTGTCGATATTGGATATAGCAGCTCAGCAGGGCAGCTCACTTATATTTTTTATTGATTTATTTTATTATATCCGCTATTTGCATATTTTGTTTTTCAATCCCGGTGTATCTTAGTTCTTTAAGAGAATTGTGTGTATTCCTAAAAAAATCCATTGAGAATTAATTACGCTTAGATTTTCTGGCTTATTCAATAAATAGGTTTGCAATTTATTTTCATGCCAGTAAATTTTCTGACTATTTAAAAATGCAACAAAAATCCCCCCGTTGAGGGCAACGGGCTTACACCTAGTTTACTTTTATTAAACTAAAACATGTAATATCCTCGAGAAGATACTCAAAAATATCACATGAAAATGAAAAAAAAACTTTTATGGCTTTGGAGACTACATTGATGATTGAACGAAAGTATATGACATCGTGGGCAATTTGTGTTTTTACTATCCTACTTCGAGCCATGACCCCATTTATTATTAATCTGGACACCAATGCCAAGGGTCGGCTTTGATTGTTATATATATATAACAATATTAGCATATTCTTACGTTGATATGTATTTAAATAAAACAATGCACTTTGTTCAGTAAGTTATTAATTAATTTCACATTGTTCAATGCTAATCCTAGGTGACAATATATCTATCACGTAGCTTTAGAATCTAATAAATTGTCCTTAGACAATTGAGAAGTATTACGATTTCAAATTTGGTATTAACATGTGAATCCCAAAATCTGGGAATATGTAATATTTTTATTTTTTTTACCATGTCGGCTCCCAATATGGAGCATATGGACTCCTCATGGAGTTTATCTCAACATAAATGTTTCTACGAGAACTGCTTGTTACTCAGTTGCTCAATCTCTCTTTTTTCCAAAGAGAGTAAGATAGAAGGAAAGGGCTAGGATAGGACTAGTGGTTAGCTAATCGCTGTCGATATGCCCCGTTCATAGGATAGGATGGGTGAACATAAATTCATAAATCGATTGAAAAATCAATTTATAAAACTGCCCGTACTGGGATTCGAACCCGTGACCGTGCCTCCCGGGATATTAGAATCCCTGATCCTGGGATTGGAAGCCTTTGCTGCTTGATGTATTCAGACAACAATAAAATGTATTCGACATGATGTTCAAAAGATAATGATTGAATTTAACAGTGTATAATGAAAAATAAATTTAAAATTAGGGATGTAACAAAAAATAATTGCCGTTGTGTGCAATTTTTTTTCTATGGCTTGTATCGTTGTTAACAGATAACGTTAAGTATTCTAAATGCAGTACGAAGTAATTTTGTTGCAAATATCAACTTGGAAATCAACTAGAGATACCGACTGTGGTAAGGAAAAAAGACGTTATCCACACATAGCAAAATTTGGTTCCCGGTAAATTGCTCGAATGCAATTGCTCGAATAACCAATTCCTCGAACGTCAAATGCTCGAATTACAAATTGTTCGAAAATTTTTATAAAAGTTTTATAAGGAGAGCCCAAAATCACTGAATAGTAAAAATGTTTATAGATATGGGATATAACGTATTTGTGATAGCGGTGGTAACTGGGATAATTATTATTGTATTAATATGAAAATTTCTGGAAAAATTATGTAGTAAATATCCATGATGGCGGTTATAATTATTTTTTAATTTATAACTGCGTCAAAAGGTAAATAATATGCATGAAGAAAAAATATTATATGTGAATATTAAAATTTAAAAAAACTTCTTTTTCTGTGTGGTTATGAATGAATGGTTACTCTTCTTATATGAATATGATAGGTTCAAATCCTACTTTAAATTAAAAAAATATATATTGGAAGATTAGCAATGGGTAATTTAAGATGTCGATGTAGAAATAAGAATGGGTGAGAGGGTTTCAATAAATTACATATATGTGTGCCTTTAAACAGAAATCCATAAAAAGTTTGAAAAATAATTGATTATAAAGTGTACGTATTAAGATTCAAGCCCGTGACCTCCGCGAAAAACAAAATCTGCCACTTCCGCAGAAAAAAAATATGCGGATTATTGGATAATTTGCGGTGGAACGCTTATCTCTAAGAGTGCTGTAATAACTGCAGGCCATTGCGTCGTTGAAAACGGAATCAAAGTCATCCCTGAAAGATTTTTCGTCGTCCTTGGCAAATAAAATATTGTGGGAGGCGATATCGCACCTCAAGAGAAGGGAGTGACTTTCTTCGAAGCTATCTGTTTTTTTCGAGAGATTTTTAAATACAAAATCATACTGCGCTAGTTTTTTACTTTACTTAACACTTTACTATGCCAATAATTCAGTTATTTTTTTTACTAACTGCAACTTTTTCGCTCGTTGTTACGGGTGGAATATTAAATTTAAACTCGAAATACCACAAAACTACTGGTTATATACATGTTTTACAGGTTTTTTTAAAATTGAAACTATTAGCTACTTTAGAAAATATATAAACCCAAAAATGCAATTGACGATAGAAGCATCATTAGTTGATTATTGTTGCCGTCGTCGTGTGCAGTGAGTGCTCTAGGGCCGAGACGCCAAATAAATGACACACGAATGGATTATCAACGGCGCCCTTTATATAAAATAAGCACAAGCGAGTATGGCAGCGGCATTTGACTGAGATTGTCTTTAAATCTATCCAGCTTTTTGCGAGAGGTTCTTAAACGCTTTGACACATCGCTACCCTAAAGTAACAGTGAAATAAAGTGAAGCGAGTTGATATTAAGATAAGTTTACCAATCGAATGCTGAGAGGTAAATCTTTAAAATGAAACACTGAAGTATTTTAATTTAAAAAGAAAATAGCCCACATAAAAGAAAAATCTTCAATTTTTAATTATTGATATTGCCCTGTCACTTCAAAGCATCAGCTAGATTAATAAAATAACGAAATACAGATAATAGTATACAACAAAACCTACTATTATCATTTATCATAAACCGCAAAAGAAACTAAATACAACTATAAGTGCAACACAGACCTTAAAGTTAAATTATCTCGAAACTAGTCGTTTTGAATTTGAATCGTTCAAACTATGTACATTCACACAGATTTTGTTATTAACGACCCGGCTTTCGCCTTTCGGCATCTTCAGGCGTTCAAGTGCACGAATGAACTTGAACTGACAGAACTGACCCGGGTCGTTAGTGACAAAATCTGTGTGAATGTACATGATTTGAACGTTTCAAATTTAATATTGAAATTCCACCAAACACCTTCAGCCGAAATCTTAAATTAGTATTTTTGACTTATCCCACTGTGGGTTTAGGTCACCGATCCTGTGCTGGTGTTCTAATTAATTTGGGAAAGACTTCTTGTCATTCTTGGACACCACTAAATCATTGGGGGCCATAGCGCGTCAGAAGGGAATGAAGAATATGAAATCGTGTTGCACGAAAAATTTTCAGTGAGAACTTTTAACTCTTCGGTTTCGACCCAGATCAGGTGAAACTGTCACGTGCGCCTGGTTTATTTTAAAATAAAACTAGGTTTTCTTAAATTGAGATAACTTTGATACTATTCAATCAAATCAAAGGAAAACTTTTATGATTGGTTAAAAGACTTAACTTATTAAAATTTGTATGATTTTATTGCCAGTATTTCTTGTTAAATCGAGCCATATTACATTTTTTTCTTATATACAGACTTTTTCTACTTTTAGCACCCACTTTGTAGGTTCTACAGAACTAATTTATTTTTTGCTGCTGCTATTGATATCAATATATTTTTAGTGAATTCGCAATTTGGTGTGTATTTGCTGACTTCATACACCATTATGTGAGCTTCAGGAAGGCAAAAGGACGCAGCAAATGCGTAATGAGAGAATCGAACAATTGTTAGTGAAAATAATTATTAAATGATTTGAGTATCTGATATTTAGAGTATTTACTAAAAAAGTTGTCGAATACTGCAATTATGGGTTTATTTGAAAAGCTTGAACATTACCCGAAAACATGATTCCGGTACTCAATGAATGGCTACTTCATCACGTTGAAACAAGCGTCCGGAACTCATAAATAACGATGTAGAGACGTGTAACAAACAAGATGGCAGTGATAATTATTTTTTTATTTATTAATAATAAATTTTGCACATTTATTGAATATAATTCATTGAGTATTCATTTAAACTGAAGTTAATTCAGCCAATAAATTAACACAACATTTATTGATTCTGAGGTGGTACAAAGTTTGTCGGGTCAGCTAGTTATATAATAAATTATCTAAGCTACAAAATTACGAGTAAAAAATTGGAAAATTCTTAGGTCGTTTAATAAAAAAATGATTTAATATAATTATTGAAGACGCGACAGAACCCACTTGGCAGCACTGAACTTTTCCAATGTCACTTACTGGTTGTTCCTTGTCAAAAAACCGGTTGATTCGTTTATTTGATTAGTTTAACATGAAAAATATTCTTGAGAACACTGTATTAATTAATGTTGGTGACGCCGGACGGTAGACTCTGTTTTCATATCATAACTGAATATTGCCTGTAATATTGATATCAATAAATTGTTAGCTTAGGTCATAGTAACAATGGTGACGAAAGAAATTGTGTTGTGTTTAGTGATATTATGTGGCGCAAGGTTGTGTCGCGGAGCTTCATTCGTGGGTAATCCTTTAGCGCATGCTTATCCCTGTCATAATACAAGTGCAGTATATGAATCTTTCGAAACTAACCAACCACCTGAAGATGAAAATAAGTATGTCCTGGGGATTGATACCTCGCTAATTCCGGAAATTCCCAGCTTGCCAGCTGGGTCACAAATTAAACTGAGATTTGACTCAAAGGTAAATCTAACTCTGCATAATAATTTTGCGCGAATTGAAGAGTATGATGGATTATTTACTATAAGAGTTCACACCTCAACCAAAGACCATCTTTCACTTACCGTTCGAGGAAAGCAAGGTAGCCCTGTGCCAAATTTGTTAAGTGCCAATGTCCACAATGAAGAACTTTGTCCAGACGGTGTGAAAACTGGGTTTTGGGACGAATTCATAATTGGCCCTGTAAATTCGTTTACAGCATTAAATGCGCCAGATCAAAGAATAAAACAGTGTGGAAAAAAACAACTCGAATTCAGTGAGCTAATCACAAATGCACAAGGATCAAAGCCAGGAGATTGGCCATGGCATACTGCTATTTTCAGAACGAAATCTGCCACTTCCGCAGAACAAAAATATATTTGCGGTGGAACGCTTATCTCTAAGAGTGCTGTAATAACTGCAGGCCATTGCGTCGTTGAAAACGGAATCAAAGTCATCCCTGAAAGACTTTTTGTCGTTCTTGGCAAATACAATATTGTGGGAGGCGATATCGCATCTCAAGAGAAGGGAGTGTATGAAATCATATTATACGACGATTTTTCAGTTGAAACCCTTAAAAATGATATAGCAATCTTAAAGCTAGCATCGGAAGTCGGTTACGGCAACTATGTTCAACCAATTTGCATGTGGGACAGATCAAAGACTGAGAAGAATGATATAGTTGGAAAACACGGAACTGTTGTTGGATGGGGGATTACGGAAACGGGCGTCCTTTCTATAGAGTTGGGACAAGCGATTATGCCAGTGGCGTCTGACTATGAATGTCTTAAAAGCTATCCTTCCTTTTTCGAGAGATTCTTAAATACCAAATCATACTGCGCTGGCTTTCGCAACGGAACGAGTGTTTGCAACGGTGACAGCGGTGGAGGGATGTATTTTCCAGAAGAAACTTCGGATGGCGATATCATTTGGACTCTCCGAGGATTGGTTTCCGTCAGCGTTTCACAAAAAAATACCAAGACGTGTGACCCAACGAATTATGTCATATTCACTGACATTGCTAAATATTTAGAATGGATTGACAGGAAACAATGAAAAACTATAATATAATAAGTACGGCATCAGTGGTGGATTATTCTATAAACGAATAAAGCGCGCGCTTGGGGCCTCCGAATCGTACGGGACACAAACTAACTCATTAGATAAATAACACATATATTTTTAATTCACTTTTCTATTTTTATTTTATATTGAATTTCGCAACGCTTTTAAGTTATTCGAAAAATAAGGTCTCCAAATTTTATTGCTCCTGGGGCCTCCCAAATCTTAATCTTCCACTGAACAGCGTTTGAATCTGTAATCGAACGTTTAAATATTTGGTCAATCTTCATTACTTGACGCAGTGTAGTAAAATATTTCTTTATTAATAATAATACAACAAGACATTATCAAAAAAAAAAAAAAACTTATATCCTAGCTTCAAAAATGTTTATAAAAACAAAAAAGACATTAGACCGGTGCTTTAACCTTGAAGCAACTATTTAAAAACATTAAATGTTAATTAATTTAAATAGACATATGTATTTGTATTATATTTGATTGGTACCGTCGTATGCCATAAAGCAGGGATCCACAACCTGCGGCCCATTGTTTTTTTTTTGTGTCTCTTAAATGTTTATAAAATAATTAAGCGTGATCTTTTTGTTTGCACGGTATAAAAATAACACAGACAAATGGAATGTATCATTTACCTATAATATATTAACTTAATCTTTTTATACGGTATTTTTGCAGTGCTATTCTTATACGTGGAATGTATCCCCCTGTAAAATATGAATAAACGTACTTTAAATTCAACTTTAGAAAAAAGTAGAGCATGCCTGCTAGGGCATGTCGGTTTTCAAAAACCGGTTTTTTAACAAAACTGATCAAAAACTGGCTTTTCAACATCGTAACCGGTTGCGCTGAATTTTCCATAAACGAGTCTATAAACAAAAAAACAGAAAATTTGGATCTTTTATTTGATGGCTTAAAGACCATATGCCCCACATCATTACCCAGCGAAAGGGTATTTTCGATATCAGGAAATTTTGTCTAACTGTTGTTATTTTGTTAATTCAATACGATCAGTGGATACTTTGTGTTTTCTCAAATCATATTTTCTGAAGAGTAACACCAAATAATTTCTTATTGTGTATTATTATGTATATAATATAGATAAACAACATTAAAAAAATTAACTTTTTCTCGCTATTTTAATTGAATTATCATTTTTTTGTAAAACTTCGAAAACTGGATAAAACCGGTTTTCGAACAATATTGACATTGGAAATCAGTTTTTTCAAAAGTCAGTTTTTGTTTAAGCCCTAATGCCTGTTAGTAGATATGTAAGTGTCACGTGAAAGATTCATGTTTTTTTTTTATTTTCAACGTTATTTTATAACTAAATAAATAAATTTAATTTTTATATTTTTATTGTTTTTAAATATTATTTAAAATTGTTTTCCACAATGTCCTAAAAAAAATCTTCTGGCGGTAACTTTGTCTTGGCTCACTTTTAATAAAAAATAAAATTTTATATTTTTTATTCCACATAGTGTCTGACAAATTGTGACACGTGCTTTGTCTGTTTGATAAGCATCTTCAGACTAGTTACTACTACTTGAGTAAACATTGATTCTTATTCTAAGCTAAAATTTCAAAAGGGTGATTAGCGATTTTTCTTTCTACTGGACGCAAGAATGAGCAATACTATAATTTTTGGTATCTATTCTGAATGTTATCTTTTTTGTTTAAGAAATTAAAACTTGCAAAAACAAAAACTGTTGAGCGTTTTTACTATATTCCACACAAAGAAGGTTAAACATATTTAGTAACTTCATCAATATTATAATAAAATTGAAAGAGTAGCGCCAGAGTGTACTTCAAAGAAAGTAGGTTTAAGAGAGATGGAATTTGGTACATACATGGTTTGTTTGCGTATTTTAATATATATTAAAACGTTTAAGCAAACAAATTTAGTTGTATATTATATAAATTAAGACAGAAGCAAATATCTTATTACATTTAGGTAAAGATTTATGTATACATCATTTTGACACAATTTTTCAGTCGCTTTGAATGCTTAGTAAGAAACTCACGTTATATACAGCGAATATGTACTTTTGCCATTTCTTTTTTAGAAAAAATGTGATTTTTAATAATACTTTGTGAGATTAAAGGTGTCAGGGATCGAAATGAAAGTATCACGAACTGTGACGATGGATAATAATATTTAAAAAATACCGACATTATTTCCTTCTGTAGTATACAATATCAAGTAGTTTTTTTAAAAAAAATACAAACAAGAGTACTGATACGGTTCGCTCTATGTATCGATTCTCTTAACTAATTCACACGACCCAAATCATCATGAAAATAATCTTTTTTATTTTACTTGATGTATGTAAGTAATTATGTATTCGCAAGTGTATATATAGGTGTATGTAATTTAATTTTCATATTAATTCATATGGTGCTCACGTGAACTGGCTTCACTGTGGATTGCTCACGTTTAAACTATCACGCCGTTCCATCGGTAACGGTTGACAAAATGCAAATAGCCAAAAAGATACGATGAAAGATACTCGAATAACTTTAAGGCTAACGCGCCCTAGGAAGTGAATCTCTGATAATTTGATTTTTCAAAAAACGACCCTCTTCGAATTGAACCCAATATTTTTTTAAGAAAAAGTAAATTTTAGTTTATGGCGATTGTTAAAAATCGAAAATAAATTATTATTGCATAATTTATCTGATATTATATTCCTAACTATAATTGAAGGGGTATTTCCAAAATTACCTACTTGAACATTAGTTTTGAGTGCCAAAATTTTGGAGGATTTTTTTGAAAACAAACAAAGCATCCAATCCATTAGAAAAATCCATTTCAAAATCGGTGTTAATAACAAAAAAAATATTCCAAATCGACCAATGGAAAAAGTATATTTACAATGACGCCGTGTCAATTAAACTTTACAATAGTTTTAAGTACAATTCGCAAACAGAAATAACAAAAAAAATATTTTAAAGCAACAATCAGTATTTCATCATTCGTCAACAATTTGTTAAAATGGAATAAGCTCAATTTGGAAATACACCCCTTAATTTTTTTTAAATAATATAAAATTTATCATAACATAAAAGTTTAAATTAATTAAATAAGCTTTATTTATTTTCCTTTCCTGATTGATGGTTCTTGCAAATAAAATGGCAGAGACCGGTTTGAGCAGAGCTGCCATGTGACTAGTTTTACTAGATGATTATGTTTGATAATATTTTATTGATTCATATATGCGATACCGGACGGCAGTATCTGTTTAAAGCCTTAATAATTAAATATCGTCGATGTTCGTATATATAACTCGCCTTTTCAGTTCATTGTTTAACTGTCAGAATGATGACAAAAGAAATAACTGTGTTCTTAGTGCTATTGTGTGTTGCGAGTTTGTGTCGTGGCGCTGAGCCCAGTGATAATTCAAGTGGTGCTTATGAAATAAATCAGCCACCGTCTGATCCGAACAAATATGAAATCAAGGTTGATAATTTACAGAACTCAGATGGTATCAGCACTTATACTTCACCAGACGGTTCATTTAAATTTAAATTCGACACTAAAATCAATGTCACACTGAAAACCAATGTTCCAGGAGCGGACGGAACAAATGCACCGGTTTTTGTACAAGTAGACTCCGGAAACACAAATAACTTTCCGACATCGGTAAATCAAGGAAGTTCTTTTACGATACCTCCTGTCAATAGGGTTGACACGTTGAATTTAGACGAAAGAGTCAAGAATTGTGGTAGAAAACAGCTGGAATTCAATGCACTAATAACAAATGCGCAGAAAACACAGCCGGGAGATTGGCCGTGGCACGCTGCTATTTACAAAACAAGAAGTGTAACTTCCGCTAATCAAAACTATATTTGTGGAGGAACTTTGATCTCAAAAAGAATTGTTATAACAGCAGGACATTGTGTCGCTGAAAACGGAATCAAAATTATCCCAGAAAGAATTTTCGTCGTCCTTGGAAAATACAATATTGTTGGTGGCGATGTGGCGCCGCAAGAAAAGGAAGTGTATGAAATTATATTGCGGGATGGTTTTTCGGTGAGAACTCTCAAAAACGATATAGCAATTTTAAAACTTGCGTCAGAAGTTGGTTTCGGTGATTATGTTCAACCGATTTGCATGTGGGACAGATCGAAGACCGAGAAGAGTTTAATATTTGGAAAACTCGGAACTGTAGTTGGATGGGGGATTACGGAAACGGGAATTCTTTCTACAAAGTTGGGACGAGCAGATATGCCAGTGGCGTCTGATTTTGATTGTCTTCAAAGCTATCCAGCTTTCTACCAGAGATTCTTAAACTCTAAAACATATTGCGCTGGCTTTCGGAACGGGACAAGTGTTTGCAATGGCGATAGTGGTGGAGGTATGTACTTCCCGGAAGATACGCCAGATGGAGGGACCGTTTGGACTCTGCGGGGCTTGGTTTCTGTCAGTGTTTCACGAAGAAACACCAAAATGTGTGATGCAAATAATTATGCTGTTTTTACTGACATAACAAAACATTTTGAATGGATAGACGCAAATGAATGAATCGTCAAACTCCAAAAGACGATCTATATTTTTGGACTTTTCATAGATAACTCATAAAGTCATAATGCAAATGCAAATGTATGCAAAATCCATGCGCATATGTTTTTTATCGGAATACCCTTCTACTAAAAACAGTTGAAATATCTTTCCTATTACATATACTAATAATTTCAGGTCACCGGGTCTTGACGTAGTATACAATTGAAGAGTTTGTCTAAATTGTATGTATAGAATATAATATAAATATATTTCAAAATAATTCATAGTGCACGAAAAAAGAGAGTCCTGTTCTAGCCTTATGATTCTTTCACTACTACTCACTTTTTAAAAAATGTGAGGTTGAGCGACTGAGTAACAAACAGTTCTCGTAGAAAAAACTTATGTTGAAATACCTCCATTAGGGGGGCGTATGCTACACATTCGGAGCGGACATGGATAAAAAAAAATGTAATTTATAAAATTAACATCTGTATATTAATAGCCGATAATGTTGGCTGTCTGAATGTTGGCTGAAAGTTTGTAGATCCGATTTTAATTAGTATTCATGATGACGTCTAGAAAGATGGTAAAAATCAAATTGAATTAAAAAAAGAGAACTAGGTGTATTTAAAAATATCTTCGTCATATAAAAACACCATATAAAAGTGACTGTGGCTTATGGCTCAGTGGTTTGTAATGTTTTTCTAAATCTGACAAAGTTACGTCAACTGTCTATTTCTCGTTGTGCCCTATATTAGCAACAGGTTTTCAAGAAAGAATTCAATGGCCGGTTACATAATCGCTTCTTTGCAAAATAGCATAAATATTGTGCATGCTTTGCCTCTAAGAAGTGTAGCACAGTATTGTTGAAGCGTTGCAAAGTTTTTTTTTAATATAGGATGTACTTGATGTTTAATTATATTATCTATGAATAAAAAATAGCCGTTTGTGCATTTTGGGGAATGATTTAAAAAAATCGTTCTTGCAAGATCCCGAAGACCAGGCTCAAGAAATTATTCAGTCAGAAGAGGTTCGTTATATAATATTCCTCTTACTCTTTTCAACCATGGACTAGTGCAGTCATCGTCAACCTATGTCCCGCGAGTCATCAAGTAAACCATTTGATAATTTTAAGTGAATCACTTGAATTCCGCAAATAAATTATATCATAATATTAGCAACAAATGCCAGCACTGCACTTATTGGGATACTAATATAAGATTTAATAAATTGAAAGTCAAAATGTGTTTATTGTCCATTAACCTAACTCTTTGGTGCAAAATAGATTTTTTCTATTTGTCGTTCGGGGCATAGAGTTATAATTTTGTTTTTTTATGATTAAGTTTTAAAACCATACTTTTATTATTTTTTCAAAAAAGTTTAGTTTATTATTCAATAAAAGAGCCACTGACCCGTAAACGTCGTCTTCATAGACATATTTTGAATGAATTTTACCTGCAGTCAAAAAAGTTGACAATCACTGCACTAGTGACTCGGGATAGCAATACTGGTGTAAGTAAAACAGCTATTTCGATTAGATGACTGCTTTTTTTCAATATTGAAAAACTAGTAATTTGGTAATGAAAATTGAGCAACTGACGCCCTATACATTCTGTGCAGTAGACCAGCGGTCACCAAGCTACGGCCCGCATATTTTGTGCGGTCTGTGTCTCAAAAATTTTGGTGATCTCTGCAGTAAATGATTAGTGGAAACACATTTTAAAGAAAGCCTTAACTGAGTTTATTTCTTCAGAGAAAAATCATTTAAAAACATATATTTTCACGCACCCTTAAACAAGAAATGTGATTCACAGGTATCTAGTAGGTACCCATACTATCTAATACTTTTTTCTAGACGTTTTGTCATCTATTTTCTCAAAAAGTTTATAGTTCGAGTATAGTTAAGTAAGTGTGGGTATATAATAATGAATAAAGATTACTTACACATATTACCTGTTTATACAATTTTATTTTGATTACTGTAGGCTTTATTAAGAACTATATTTACTTACACATCAGTTGAATTATTTTGTATTCTTATGTTTATGTGAGACAAACAGCGGTGGGCTGCCAATATGTTAACAAGGGGCTCGCTTAATTTCAAAGCTATTCTCGGTGTTCTGGGGAAGGAGTGAATTTTCGTATCACTCCAATGCAATTATACGCAATATCTTTGATATTTGATAATATGCAATTTACCATAAACAAATCAATGTAAATTGTTAAAAATTTACTACTGTGTATACTGAAGCTGTCGTACATAATATACAAGTCAGAAATTGTAGTTATACACTAATTTGACATGAGAATATTGTTTTCTCTTAAATTAACAAGTGGATCGCCGGCCTTAGTAAAAAAACGTGAACCCTTCCGAGCCCCCTTCAGCCCACCTCTGGAGACAAATAATAAGGACATAACCCACACATAACAAATTTTATAAAAAAATAAAAAGACATATAAATGATTTTTGATGACTTTGGGCCACAGTAAATTTACGAAATATACACAAACTTTATGTGCATGGAGATTGGTGTTTAATTGACTTAATCAAAAATAATAGTTTAATAAATTGTTTAAGAAAAATCATTTTTCTTATTCACAATCTTCACATGTCATTCTAGTTTGGCATTTCGATCTTAAATATTTTTGATATAGCGTGAATCAAGTTGTATACATTGACATTATAAAAAAAAGATATTTAAAAAAACTATGGGGTTTATCCATTTGTCTTTACACAAACGAAGGCCTGTTTGTGTTCCCAACACTTGAAATAACAACAATTAGGAAACCGAGGGCTCGCTTCGCAGGCTCCACATAGTTTAAGCCAGTATATACAGATTTGCATATCACTTGTTTAGATTACCTGTGGTATATTAGGTAACATTTAATGCATTAAAGTATTGTGAAAATTATTGCATTTACCTAAAGATTTGTAATATTATAGCTATTATTATTTTATTAAACAATGTTTCTTAAGTACTGTTTCGCGATACTCAGGTGTGTAGCAAGAACTAGCTAAGTGTACCGAGATATATTTCTACATTCGCAATACAATTCAGTGAATTAACATCATGTACTATTACAGTCTAATCGAAGTGGGCTTATAAATATACATATTTTTAAGAAAGCAGTTATAAAAACATTTGTCTCTGACTATATTTATGTAAAACATGATATTTTGGGTTAAACCAATATTGCTTGCTACCTGAATACAAAAGTGAGATCAAATGAAAGAAGTCGGCCTTAAAATATGTATGCTAAACGATTGCTGAAAACTAAATATACATAATGAAACATTTCAAATCAATATTTTACTGTTACATGTATCGATACTATCCTGCAACTCTAAAGCATTGGTAAGATAAGTAAAAAAACTAGATATAAATAATAGTAAAGCAAGAATCTTAATATAGGTGTTTTTTTAAGGTTTGTTTAGTACTTCTTTGTTTAACGCCAGGCACTAAAAAATGCAACAGTCATTCAAAATATGAAAATAACATTAAAACTGCTTTTTTTTATGTGTTCTCGAATATCGACTTCAAAGCGATAGTTGCTCGGTAATGATCAAAACGTGAGCATTTATTTTTTCCTCAAAACGGGACAACGACTTATTTTTAATTGATGGTGAGCTTTGTTGATTACACACTATTTAATAAAATGAATATTTCTTCATATTTTTTTTATTTATTAATGAAAATAACGAAAGATTCCAAGTGTTCTAGTGCAGTTTTTGCGGTGTAATGTAATTAGAATAAAGGTAATACTCATCAAATACTTCTGAATCTTGGTTATAATGTAGTTTTTTGATTTATCGCGATTTTGAATTGTTAATTAGGTTGCCGTCCTTCAGAAAACGGACCATTTTAAGCTCTGATTGGGGACAACACGATAGACTACCTAAAACGGGAAGTATGATCACATCTCATATATTGTGATATATTATATGGAAAGGTTTCACTGTCTGTCGTGAAACAAGGAAGTACCGTTTGTTTTTTGAACTAGCAACACTTTTTCCAGCGACAGCCAATTTGTAGTGCACGTTGTGTAGCCTCTTGTTACAATCACGAGTCTTGAACATTAATGTCATTAAATTGGGTTATGAAAATTTCAGTAATCGTACATCTATAGCGTGCTCCATTGACGTTATGGTTATGGTTGTCATCATTTATGATCAAATAACTTTGCACAATTTGCACGCGTTGTTTTGGCGTAAGTTTATTCATGGTAAAATAGCAAATTTAACGGAGCAAAAATCATCTTTCAACTGTCAAATTGTGACTGGAGAAAGTGTTGCTAATTCGAAATAAAATAATATCCTCATCATGATCAGCATAATAAATTAAATTGAACTGTTATTAAATATTTTGAAAATTAAAAACAAAACGTTAAATTATATTGTTTTGAAAATAGTATTTACAATTCATCTCACTGTTACTTTCAGTAGCGATGTGTATATTAAGTAATCATTATTTTTTTAAATATTTTTATTATGGCTTCTTATTATAATCAGGACGGGCTCGTGACGTGTGCGAAGTGTGGGGCGCACACAGGAGCACCTTTGGCGTACACAGGCGCAGGAGTGCAGCTCAAAGATTTTAGTACTATTCACTCATTAAACTCTAGTTTTGAAAGGCGCCAAAGCCTCGCACACAGTCGCAGAAATCCACGAGCCGACCCTGCTTATAATCACCAATTTGCCAAATAATTTAATTTTTGAGTAAACAAGACAAAATCCATAAGAATTTCACTAGGCTCGCCGGGGAAATAAAGGCACCTTTAATAAATTTCTTCATTGTTAATTAAACATTCTTATTCGATTATGACCTTGCCGGGACCTGAACCCAAAGCTGCCTGATCGCTAGGGCAAAGCTTTTACCGCTAGCCCAGTGTCTGCCTAACTGTGTGCCGCAAGAAGTCCCAGGTGTGCCGCGGTGGAAGAAGCCTTAAAAATGTCAATTTTAAATAATGCCTATTCGGTACAAAATCGAGGATTTTAAATTTCTCGGTGAGCTAAAAAAAAGGATTTTTGGAGACAATCTGCGGAAAACGTATACCAAATTGAAGAATTCAAATTCCTCGGTGAGCTAAAAAAAAAAAGAGTTTCGGAGATAATCTGCGGCATCTTGGTGTGCCGCGACACTAGTTCCATTCATCACTGTGCCGTAAAGGAAAAAAGTTTGGCAGACACTGCGCTAGCCAAAATATCAATGTTGAAGGTTGGTAGAATTTTGGCACAATTCTCGAGTCAAGTTGTGCTGCATATTTTCCTTTTCAGGATCGGATAAAAGAAGTTGTCAAGAAATGAAAACATCGCAGATGGCCGTGTATATAGTATATCGTAGAAAATCTATCCATCGATTGAAAAATGAATATATGTATGTGTCGATTTGGAGGTTCGACCTTTTCCGACTGTGAAACAAAGTAGGGCGAACCTTTCATTGCACCGCAATCAAATCACAAGTAATTTATCCTGGTACACATCTGGCAAAAGGTAATTTCTAGAACAACATTGCTGTATATTCACAATGGTGGCTGTAAATACAAAATAAGTGTTTGTTAGTAACACTTTTAGTACTTTTTATTTGTATACAACAATTTTTTTATGTGTAAGGATAATTGGACTATGTTTTTTTTTTATTCGATGAACATTTTTTTTTATAATCTACCAAAAAATCTTCTTAGTGATACACTCGAGCTACATTTATATTTGACTAGCAACAGTAAATAAAATAATTTATAGTTATCAATAATATCGCCTGCTGTGGCCCAGTTGGTTAGAGCTTGCTCTACCGATCACGAAGGTCTGGGTTCAATTCCCGGTCAGATTACAGTGAATTTGAGAATTATTCAATTCAAAGTTGTGATCGAAGACTGGGTGTTTGTGATGTAAATTCACATTATTTTCCTCTCCTTCCATCTTTCTGATCCTTTAATAACTGGGTAAAGCAATAGCGATTAGTTAACCACTGATCCTGTTCTAGCCTTATCCTTTTTTCCCTACTACTCATTGTGAAAAAAGTGAGGCTTTCGTAGAAAAAACTTCTGTTGAGATACCTCCCTTAGGAGGCCATATACTAAACATTGGCAGTAGACATAGATAAAAAAAAAATGTTATCAATTAATTAATGGAGGTAAAAAAAAAACTTTCAATACTAAATTTGATTAGGATTTAAATGGTAAGACAAACTTTTTTTCCAAAGAAGTAGCACATATTTGAATTGACAGAAATTGTCTGGAGACGAAGCTAGACCTGGATGTCCAATGAGACCATCGCGGTTATTTCTACAGGATCAAAAACAAAATATTTCTTTCAATGAGCATAATCGGACAATACCACAGAATATGTGCTGAATCTTGATTACTGTCACATCCAAACAACATCGTATATATATATGTTAAACGCAACATTGTTCGTAAATTGGTTGTCAAAGCACAATCATGTTATATTATAATTTATAAGTGGATGATTTAAAATAATTCTCATTCACCTTGTGTGTATTTGGGTCGAGTGCAACGTCAGTGGCTCTCAGTATCATTTCGAAATGACATACGTCAATTTTCTTTTAAGGTCACATAAAGAAAATTGTCAATTCGTTTGAGGCTAATAATTTACCTACTAGCCGCTTACCACTTCTAATTTGAGTGTAAGATATCATGCACAATAAAACCAATCCTGACGGACGACCAATTGTTCTAAGCTAATGGGAAATTATGAAAACGAGCTGTTTTGCAAAGCAACATTTATATGCAATGATCTTCTAATAAATGAATGTGTGTTTGTTTGTATTTTATGCGTTAAACACACCGCTCATCCGATCGCAATATTTTTTTTTGCTTGCACTTCCGGGAAGGTTATACCCATGGTAAAATTAGCTTACAGTAGGTCTTATGTATATATATAAATCAATGTTTGTATGACGTTCATGCAACTTGCGCGAAAGCTATAGGCGTAGTACAATTAAATTACAATAGGTGGCGTGTGTGTCGTATTATAGACAATCGGCAGCAAACTTCAAACGTCAAACAGACAGAAAAAGAAAACATGCACTTCAATAAACACAATTAAAACACAAACACTTTCAAATTTTAACTGTTCAAACTATGTACATTCTCACAGATTTTGTCACTAACGACCCGGGTTTCGCCTTTCAGTTCAAGTTCATCCGTGCACTTGAACGCCTGAAGATGCCGAAAGGCAAGTGACAAAATCTGTGAGAATGTACATAGTTTGAACAATTCAAATTTAATATTGAAATTCCACCAAGCACCTTCAGTCGAAATCTTAAACAAACACTTTCTTTCTTTGAGTGGCATTGCATGGCTTGCCGGGAACCGGCTAGTATACTATACAAATTTATAACAATCTTGCGAGTTCCACTTTACTATACCTTGTGACATTGTTATTAAATGGTGAACGTTTAAGCTTAATAAACATTCATATGGAAGATTATGAATTATATTTGTTGCAACGCATCTACTGGGTTATCTCACTTGAAATAACTACACTTGTATCACCTGGAAACCCTTTTCTTCTTTGAGTGGCATTGCAACGCTTGCCGAGAACCAGCTAGTACGTTATAATAGAAAATATACACATCAAATTATCTAAAATTATTTACCTTACCGATATTTTTTTCTCACTGGTAATAAATACCTTGGTGTGAAACAATCACATTGGAAAAACAAAGCAATAAAAACTTATTTTCAAATGAAATTATCTTATTGCTATGACGCATTTCAGCTGCGTATTCTAATTGGCTGTATATTTTTAGCAGTTTTACACACATTATATGTTGCACAACAAAAGTGCAACAGGTTAAACTAATCACATATAATGTAATATTAATTTGCAATTTTGTCATTATCTACCTCGACCATTTCTGTCCATTTTTTCTTCATTAATTACATTCTCTTAATTCTCAGTAAACGCTTAGCTAACGATGATACCTCTCATTTATCTTACATTAAATGTTTTACATCATGTAGTTTTTTTAATGGTTTTAATTGCTATTATACTTACTGATTCGATAATGTAGCGAGGTAACTGTGACAGAGTTTTTCTATTATTATCTATTAAAAAAATGAATTTCTGACGATAAGTATTAATTTTAAAATATTCAACGAAGAAATATCGTGAAAAACCGTTTTTGGCACAGCCCTGTTTTTGATTTTTTTTTACCATGTCCGCTCCCAATATGGAGCATATTGACTCCTAATGGAGTTTTTCTCAACAGATGTGTTTCTACGAGAACTGCTTGTTATTCAGATTCTCAACCTCTCTTTTTCCAAAGAGAGAAGGAATAGTATGATAGGGCTAGGATACGACTAGTGGTTAGCTAATCGCTCTCGATACGCCCCGTTCATAGGATAGGATGGGTGGGAGGAGGGAATTCAAGACATCACATACGTCCATGAATTCGAACAGAAATTCATAAATCGGTTGAAAAATCAATTTATATAACTGTCCGTACTGGGATTTGAGCACGGGACCTCCGTAACCAATGCCAACGACGTTGACCACTCGACCACAGAGGCGATTGATTTAACTAGATATAATTATTTCAGTAATAATCAAAAATGACAATTTTCAGCAGAAGTTATTTCAAAACTGTTCCAAATCCATAAATATAATCAAAAGTTTAATCAAACGTGGCTATTTTCAAAAATAATACTACAATTCTTGTTTATTAAGTAATTTTGATTAATAACCATTGCTCAAATCGAATTGCCAAATGGAAACTACGATAATAAAATATCAGAATATGGATTCACTAGTTAAATAGGATTTACTTAGTTTGCTGAAGCTTATTTGAAGCTGATTTACTTAGTTTCATATATCGAATGTGAAAAGTAAAAAGCACGTTACCCACAGTTTTTTCAAAACAACTTTTTTTCAATAATCACAATGTATCAAGCTTGATACACGTTCTATCAAAAGGTTGCAATCTGAAAATGCCGAATTAGTTATCTAAATTTAGGTTTTAAGTTTGAAAAACGATGAGCTTGTGGTAATTGAAACCAAGAATAAAGACGTTTTTTTGTGTAACGTTACATAATATGTTGACATCCAATGTAAAAACCTTTTCCATATGCCAGTTAACTTCCTACTATGTTTCAATTCGTTTCAAATCGGTATTATTAAATATTTATATATATTTTTTAATTCTCTAGCATTGATTCGTGATATTATTATATATGTAATATAATTTTATAACATAATAAAATTATTTTGAAACGCAATTGTTTTTAAAATACCTCACTTATTTTTATCTTATTACACCTAATGAAATTGTGGTAAATTGTCAATAAATATTTAACAGTTGTATAACATCGTAAAATATGCCATGTATGCTGACCGTGATAAATTGATTCTAATAATGGGTTTCCAGGTGATACAAGTGTAGTCATTTCAAGTGACTTAACCCAGTAGATGCGTTGCAACAAAAATATAATTCCTAATCTTCCATATGAATGTTTATTAAGCTTAAACGTTCTCCATTTAACAATGTCACAAAGTATAGTAAAGTGGAACTCGCACGATTGCTATAAATTTGTATAGTATACTCAAAGAAAGAAAGCGTTTATGTTTTAATTGCGTTTATTGAAGTGCATGTTTTTTTTCAGTCTGTTTGAAGTTTGATGTTTGCTGCTGATTATCTATGGTACGACACGCGCGCCACCTACTCCAAGTTAATTGTACTATAAACTTCACGCAAGTGCAAGCATACGTTGTCAAAATAAACTGTATTGCAGACATACAAACATTGATTTTTATATATAAGACCTACTATAAATTAATTTTAACATGTCTAAAACCTTTCCGGAAGTGCAATCAAAAAGTGTGTCAAAGTTTTATTGCAATCGGATCAGCGGTTTGGTAGCCCATAGAGTACGGACACACAAACATTCATTTTTATATATTTTATAAAAACCCCTAAAATAGTTATATTCGTCGCTTAGAACCCCTAAATTGTTTATATTTATATTTATCGCATACAACGTATTCCCATATTAGTAAAAAGTATTAAATTCTTTCAGTGACAGGAAATTTTCAAAAAAAGCTTTAATCCTTTTAGTCTCAACCATTTTTCAGTTAAAGTTTCCATTTTTGTTTGTGATTAACAGGTGAATTGAAAAAAAAATGCACCAAATATCATCTTACTCCATTCCTATTAAACTCTTGCTCCCACAACCAACTCAATAGGTAAGTTATATTATTACCCAATTGAAATTAATATTATCAAGAAATCGAAAAGGTTTTGTAATAATATAAGTATATTTTACGAGTCTGCGGTAAACGTAGACGTGAAGTATTAAATTTTGTTGAATTCGCGATTCTTGTATATCTTACAGCAACCGCAAAAAGAAGTAATATATATTTATAATTTAATAAATAATTATTGTTTATCAAGAAATTGCAAAAAATGTGTTTTAAATATTTATAGAAAAGTTAGATCCAGAATAAACTGATTCAACTAGTATTCCGTGTTTCATTTTCCCAATCCCGGGATTGGTATGATCGCAATCTCGGGATTTTGTGATCGCATAATTTGACGGGATCCCGTGATCGGATACCCTAATGTCAGTCTCTGACATATGTGTATTTCAAATGAATTAAAGGTAAAGATTATAAATCCACATAAATAATTATTTATGCATTTCAAAGGTATGATAGATAGTCCACTTTAAAAGTTCGTTCGTTCAATAGTTTGATATTCTTCAACGAAAAAGTAGAGCTTTCCAATTCACCCTTGTTATATCCTTTATATAAAATGAAACATCATTTAATATCGACGAATAATTGTAAATTTTCCATGCAATTAAAGTAATCTAATTTTTATAATAATACGACCCGAAATACTACTTAATCACCCTCTAAAAATCAGTAGACATTCCCATGTAATGGAACATAATTGAGAAAGTAAATTTACTGCATTTAATCACTAGCAATAAATTACCTAAATACAAAATTTAGATATTCAAAAATTCAAAACATTGCTCGGCTATTAAAAGAAAGATATATAGTAGATAAAAAAAAATCAGTACTTACATTTTCTTCCAACCGGAACGGAGTAGGTGAGATCTTGAAAGTCAATATCTATGGGAGGTCTTTGTGGTAGATGTGTTAGTGTTTTTATCCGAACCTCATTAGCCCCTTCCATTTTGAAAATATTCACTAAATTTTAACACTTTATAATTGCACATACACTCACAGTAGGCTTAATTATTTCACTTTTCTTTCAAGTTACAATCATTTTCTTTTTTACTGAGAAAGAAAAAAAACATTAAATATATTTTTTAAGCAGTCTGGACTAGGGCATCCAATCCCGGGATCTCGTTCAATTTTCTGATCCCGAAATTCCGTGATTGAGATGGCCGCGATCCCGGGATTTCGGGATTGAGAAATTTTGAGCAAATCCCGAAAATTTACACGAAATTGGCAAATTCAAGATTTCAAATTCCTCGGCGAGCTAAAAAAAGAAAAACGAGTTTCCGTGGGATTCCGGGAAAAAGTACACCAAATCGGGGATTTAAAATTTCTCGGTGAGCTAAAAATAAAAAAGCGAGGTTCTGTGAGAATCCAAGGAAAAATTTGAGGATTTCAAATTCCTCGGTGAGAAAATCTCAATCCCGGGATTGGGAAAAGGCTCCGGGATTGGATACCCTAGTCTGGACTAATATTTTTTTCTAAAAAAAATGTTCTAACCTTTACTATTCCAGTAAAGTTTTTCTACAGCTATGCGTACAAAAATGCATGCAAGAAGTTGTTTATGGTATGTCGTTTTAATGTTTAAATAAATAAAAAAGCACAGTTTTTTTGGCCTAATATTTTTAAGCTCTTTTGGATGATGAGATTAACGAAAAAAATATATTATACTGTTAGATCGTGAACTAAATTGTATACATTTTGACTATCAATAAAAAAATATTATGGAAAAAACTGTGGGTTACGTAATTTTGCTTTAACACAACGTGATGGATTAATTGTATAGCTGTATATAATTTCTGAATCATTTACATTTTTTTTGTTGGGATATCATCGTTAGTTTTCTACAAACATGTTTCTCAATTTTTGTCAGTTTTGAGATTTTTGATGCAATGAATTCAGAACTTCAATACAAACAAATCCTTTAGCTAGTATGCCAAAAAATACATATTATAATGTTCTATTAATTTAATCAAATACAAAAACGTTAGCAAATAATATGGGCATGTTGTATGTTTTGCATAAAGGAGAAGCTGGAATGAACGGAAATGGTTTTTATGTATTGCTTATCAACTTCCCGAAAGATATTGAGATCAAAACCCTTCCAGTCGTTTATTATAGCGATAGAAAGCGATAGCGGTAGAATAAAGTACATTTATGTGTCTCCTGAAAACTTGTTCTTTTGAAGATACGAGGTGCTAAAAAATTACCTACGATATGGTTTTGTAACTCTTTTTCACTTTTAATGTGGCTTAAATATGTATGATTAAGTATTTTTCAAACTAGATATTTCAAGTAAATGATATGTAAAAATAATACTTCAAGTAACAAAAAGCATACGTCAAAGTGGTAAAAAAGACTAAATTTTAATAAATTATGATAATTTACTCAATATTGTATGAGAACTATTCATTTGTTTAAAGCATACAGTTTTCTAATTGTGGTTACATCAGAGTAGGGATTTATATTTACCGATATTATCTAAGCCTTGATTCCGGTGCTTATGATGTTTTAGCGAATCCCGGGGTTTTAAAATGCAAAAATTTGAGTATTTCGTTATTAAAAAATAATCAAAATCTAATTTCAAATGTATAGAAACCATCATAAAATTTAATAAAATTGTTCGCAGCAGGTTCCAAGATTGATGAACCTTTCAATTATGTAATATTATTTTAAGAAACCATAGATCATTTGTAAAAGTCAACCTTTTATGATATCGACTGTGGAAAGGCAAAAGGGTGTAGCCCTAAGTTTTTTTCGATAACAAGTGATCGATGTAAGTTGCAAATGCCGAATTAGTGTCTAAATTTAGCTTTTATTTTTGAAAATTGCTGTGAAAATTGCGACCAGAAAAAAGTACTTCCTTGAACGACTTTTCAAAACATATACGATTAAGTCAGTTAAACACTATTACATCAGTTTTCACGCTCTTCGAATTTGTATATATTTCATAATTTGCCGTTGGCCTAAAATCATCAAAAAACGTTAAAGCTACGTCTTTTTGTCCTTCCACAATCGATACGATATATTTTTGAATGATTGTACTTTATATGAAATATCGATTATAATCTACTCGTCTAGCATTTTAATCACAATTTGACGTTTTTTGGTATTTTTACCATGCCGGTATTCAATATGAACCAGTATCGATATATTTTTACAGTTTGCCATCCCTACATAAGAGTTTATGACTCAAGCGCTGTGTGTCAAACAACTGATGTTTTACATATGAATAACATTATTGTAATGAACCAAGTCCAAAAGTCAGAATCAATTGTTAAGCGGATATTTTACATCAACATTATTCTGTAAAAGTAGGAAAAATCTAGAAATATTTTGAGTGCCAATATTTTTAATATGTATTACGTAGGGATTCTGAAGTCTCGAAGTTTTCAAAGTCCCGGGACTCAAGGCGTGATACAGTCAAAGTCCCGGGACATCCCGGGACTCGAGACTTTTCAATTCCCCCTTCAATTAAATTAAATATTTGCATGTATGTATTTTTGTATTACTTACACTCGGCGCTTTTTACGGTAAGTAAGAACCGACTAGTAAAAATGGCGTTCTTTTAATACAATGTTTAATAATTATTATTTTTCTTATGTAATGAATGTGTGCAATGCTTACGGCAATTTTTTACTAAGAAGGGATGATAACGGTACATGTAATGAAAAAATATGAATGACGCCGCCGTCAGGATTAAATTTATGACCGTAACTTCACAATACAGCTTTTAGACCTTTTTTGTCCTATTGAGACATTGGTATCTTTCTGAAATAGTAAAAACATTTGTATATAAAACAACATCAGGTATGACCATTTAATTTTAATATTTTGTAATTTGCTTTTGCTACAATTATATTACAATATATAAAGACATGGTATTTGAAACTTCTACGAAATTATAAAACTCAAACATCTGTTTTTCTATCTTGTTAAAACCTTGAGTAAGTGTCACTTCCCAACCATATCGTGTCCGTTTTTCTTGGGGTTCTCCTCTTATGCATGCTTGCATTCAATACACATCAGTCTTTTTGAAGGTTTCATAAACACAAAAATTGTTTTTTTCAAAATTTAAACGTACACGTTATTAGCACATTATAAATCACAGTCACAATTCCCGGGACATTTTCCGAAAAAGTCCCGGACTTAAGACAGCAAAAAAACCGAAAATTCCCGGTAC
This sequence comes from Himalopsyche tibetana, assembly GCA_030503985.1. Classification (NCBI taxonomy): domain Eukaryota; kingdom Metazoa; phylum Arthropoda; class Insecta; order Trichoptera; family Rhyacophilidae; genus Himalopsyche; species Himalopsyche tibetana. The sequence goes on along the minus strand of JAPJYX010000009.1, from coordinate 1,882,124 downwards.
TTTTGTCCCGGGATGTCTCGACACAGAATTCCTAACTACGTATGGGTAAAATAAGTCTTATTATCACAATTAATGTTTGCATTTTACAGAGGCGAAAAGCTCTGCGACTTAAATTTACTACATTTCCCTATCAATTTGTATGGCGTAATAATATCTTACAATAAAAGGTAGAGTCGTGGAATCAAAAATATTTACATGTCTTGTAATTGGTAAAATTGAAAAGCTATAAACTATCTTCGATATTATATTAACGAATCTGGATGCCAAATAAATACTTATAACTACATAATCAAAAGTATTAAACTTATGTTTTTCTTCTTATCTATAAACAACTATTTTTTTTTTATTTAGATGCGTGGTAGTGTGTTCAAGCTGTTTTTATATAATGCATTCTATGATATAGTAGCGAAAACAACCGAGATAATCAATAATAGAAAACTGAACGTTAGCTCTGAATAAACGAAAGTGTGCCATTATCTGAAATTATTTACAAGTCACTAAAAAACTTTATATTGGCTTGTCCGCTTCTTGGCTGACTTTCAGACGTATTCAGAAGGCGTAGACCTTCTTTCTGAAGGTTACCAACAAAACCTTTTGTCGACTCGACTGTCTAAGTTTATAATTTGAGCATTACGTAAGTCACTAAGATATTTTGCGATCAAATTAAATATATTTCAGAACTCTGAGTAGGGCTTGCAAGTATAGGGCGCTATGCCAATTACGATTACAATATGTATTTCAATGTTTCTAGGGTTGAAAAACAAAACTCCATACCCCGAATGAATGTTTGCAACAATCTTTTTTTATAATATGCCTGTATCTGTCTGTATTTCTCGTTAAAATATTTTTCGGTCATTACCAGCTAATTTTCTGATTAATAGAATGTAAATTTTCGTCAATTAAAACAGCTTACCGAATTCCCTAATTGTGTTTCCAAAATCATTTTTTAGAAATTTTGATAATTTTTCATGTATCATTTTAATCGTTTTGATTGAACTGAATGGATTAAATCCTAAATATATTTTTTTGCGTTACAATTGCTGAATGAATGGTACTCTTACTATATATATTACTATATATATTACTATATATATATAACTAGAGAACTTTTCGACCATTCCCAAATTAAAATGAACATTGCTCTTGCACTGCACACTCAATAACATTATTTATGCAAAAAAAAACATTTTTCATCCAAGAGTATACGCAGAATTACTTAAAAAAAAATTTGCCCTTGAAAATATTAAAATGCGGCTAACTTAAAAAAAAATTCAAAAAATAATTAGATGCTATAAAATTAATGACAGACGTTGACTTCTTGGATTTAAATTAAGTTTAAGTAATAATGTATTATTATTCATTAATTGATTGAAGATATTTCCTTGAAACGAAAACACGACGAGATATCTCGAGACCAGTGGTACAGGGTTGAAAGCAACAAATTTCAATTGAATACATTTCTTTTTCTGACAAGTTGTTAATTGATAAGATTGCTGTAGGTACACTTTAAGTTTATTAAATTAATGGCTTATCTTAAGACTCATTTCTCTCTTTAATAATTAATCGTTTTTCAGTTTGAGGGCCTTTAAGTCTCGCAAACCCAAGGTGACGGCCTTGTTTGTACTATTAATAAATTTACCACTATTTACATGTTTATAATCTTTAGTCCATTTAAAAAATAAATAAATATTCAAAAGCTTTGAGAGTGATTCGCTGATTTACGATTGGCCAGTAATATTGTTATCGGATCCATGCCACAGTGGCCAACGTCGTTGACTTCCATGCCGGACCTCACGGGTTCGAATACCAATACGAAAAGCGTTTTTTTATTTATAGATTTATGCTCCAAGACATGGATGTTTGTGATGTCTAAAAATCCCTTCCCGCCACCACTATTCAAAACCTAAAATAACGGAGTGTAGTGAAAGTGATAAGCCAACCAATAGTCCTGTCTTAACCCTATCTTGTCCATACCTACTCTCTTCGGAAAAAGAGAGGTTGAGCAACTGAGTAAAAATCAGTTCTGCAGTTAATCAACGTGAGGTAAACCTTATTATTTATTTAAATTTAAAAACTAGTTTTCCAATGCTAAGATATTTTAAGCCACCTGTTTATCATTAAATTAAGCCAGAAGATTAAATGTACAGAAATTTATTTCCGTGTTTTAATTATTAGTATTATGTTAAAATCGTATGTTAATGTTGAAACCAAGACCCAAATCTCTGAAAAAAAAATACTAGGGTTGTTATTTTTATTAAATTAATGGTAGATATATTCAACTGATTATTTTACTAATATTTCTTCTTGTTTTTCAAACTAATTCATGACGAAAGCTAAGAATTGAAAAGCTTGTATGTATATATGTATTTACGACAAATATTTTCCTACATAAAATATATTTGTATATGCTTAATTTGATTGAAAAGATTATTATAAATAATAGCTTAACTATCAGGTTTCCTGGAACTGTGCAATCCATTTAATTACATCATAAATTAGATTTATTGCGTAAAACTTAATTATTTATGAGTGCTAATTGTTTTATTATAAGCTGCGCATAAAAAAAATATATGCTCTTTGTTGCACATGCGCAAACTGCCTTTTTTACATCCTATCAAAGAAATTAATTACACTGGTTATATTGTTAAGAAAAGACACGTATTGTAAAGAAAATATTTATTTAAATCATCGTTTTTCAACCTTTGTGCACCCATGTACCAACAATAGGAGAAATATTTTGAAGGCTGGTTGTACAGAAATGAAAACTTATGTTTATCAAGTATTTTGCCAATTTATGTTCATATCTTAAATCAGTGGATCTTAACCTTTTTAGTTATCCCCACCCACTTGAATCTGAAAATATGCTCTCGTACTCCCTTTAAAATGTATCTACGTATTTATTTAATATAATATTTCTTCTATGTATGTCAAAATAGAAACGTCTCACGCACCCCCGGAAATGCTTTCTCGCACCCTCAAGGGGTGTGAGAATCTCAGATTAAGAACCACTGCCTTAAATCGTTACAACCTTATAAAATTGTAATTTAAATAATCCATAACAGGGCAGAAAATATAAACAGTAAAAAAATAATTTAAATTGTCTTGAGCTTTTTGTTAAACAGTTGTAGGAATTTATAACTTTTTTGCGAGCCGGTAGAATTTTTTTGTTGGCGCTGATTTACATAAATAAATACGTAGTTTGTATAAAACTAATACATATAATATAACGATTTTTTCAATGTTTAAAATTCAACTTTAAAAAAATGATTAGGTATGTATTATTGTATGTATATAAGGTTGAAAATGCTTCACCAATCACCATATATTTTAAAAGATACTCATTTCTTAATAGATGTGGATTGTTACCGTGGGTCAACTAGTTTTAGAAAAGAATTATCAGTATCATGAAATCTTCCAATTCGAACAGGCCACAATCTTATAATCCGCATATTGTTATATATTATTAATAGACAATAAAAATAATGCATTTACGATCGTTGATACGTATTTATATATTTAATATTTTACAAGACTGGTCATTCATTAGTTATTCCAATGAAATCTTCATTTATTTTATACGCAAGATAAATTTTTCAGTCGATAAACAAATGCTTTAATGTTTCAACTTTGACGGACTTTTTGCCTCGTCGTTCTGAATACTGTTGATTTAATGCATTCCGATGGAATCATTGCATTTAAGTGCACCGCAGTAAATATAATAAAACATGCAATATAAATGCATTGCTTTTATGAGAATCACGTTCGATCATTCATTACAATTCCCATAACAAATTTAATGCCTCAATTGCATTATCAACACAGTCATAAATACAGTAAAACCCTAATTGTGTGCAATATTTGCAGTTTCGCTTGATTTCAATTAATCTAATTCCTTTCTTTTACGTTTTTATTTATCGCGATTAATGTTAGAAATATTCAAAATTCTATAAACTAAAACCTTCCAATTCTAACAATAAAAGATGTTGCAAGGTAAATATCTACATTCAAATATAAAAGGATATTTTACAAGCATTTATGTCGTACAAAAACGAAGTTTTCAAATTAATAAATATTGTAATTTCATATTAACGACCCAAAAGTATTTACCAAACCAATTGACATGCATACGTGATTCGTTGTTTTATGTATATACGTCTATCAATAAAATGTATGTTTTTCCTTCATTCTATTATTCAAAAGCTTACAATCAACGTTCAACTTTTTAAATATTATTTATAACATTCCTGTTTATTACTACTTCATTTATGAATTATATTAAATAATAGGTAGTCGTAAATACCTAAAATAGTTTAAATACAATTAAAAGCTTTAGATTTTGAGACAGACGTTCATTAATAAATAAGATTTTTAAAAATCTTACATGGAAAACAGTTGTATAATTTTTAGATTAATAAACGTGATTGAATTATTTTTATTTTCCATCTAGTGAATTCCCCATCCCACCCATCTTATCCTAAAAACGGAGCATATCGAGAGCGTTTAGCTAACCAATAATCTTGTTCTAACCTTATCCTTCTATTTCTACTCTCTTTGGATAAAGAGATATTGAGCAACTGAGTAACAAGCAGTTCTCGTAGAAACTTCATTAGGAGTCCATATGCTCGACATTGGGAGCGGACATGATAAAAAAAGTATATCACAATTACTATTTCAACATTAATACCATTAACTCTAGATTGATTTTTTTCTAACATCTCAAATAGTTATTTTTTTTTTTAATTAAAAATGAAATTGTAAAAATATTTGGTATTACAGCTAAAGCCAATGCGCCAAATATTTTAAAGTTGAAAGATAGTACGAGAAATACTAAGAAATTGTAAATCACTCGAGATCAACTCGAGGTAAATTAACATCACAAACACTCATGTCTTAGGTTTCAAATTTAAGTTGAAAAATCTAAATTTGACATTGACCTTACCGGGAATCGAGCCCAGACCCACCCGGTCGGTAGAACAAGCTTTAACGAACTAGTCCAAAGCAGGCGACGAGTAGTGATGAGCTAATCTGTTTAATTGTTTATTTGTCAATTCAACTCGATGAGAAAATATACATTTGTCCAAAATCTTATGAAAAAAAAGATATTTATTTACCTTGGTAGGAACTAAATCAACTTGTTTGGTAGGGTAAAGATTTTACCAATGCACGACAGATGCTGGTTTACCTCTTTCAATTTAATTCTACACTTCTTGTTATAAACTATGGGTAATAAGTAAGTATTGTTTTAAAACTAATTAAGTGCAAAGCAGTTTTTTTTCTCTATTCTCAATTGCAATAAAGTTCAACCTAGTATGTGTAAATAGTTTTCAAAACTCTTGTTTAAGTATATTAGAGATAATATTTATGATTATAAAGTACTTAATGTAGAAAAATATGAATTATTAACCATTATTCACACAACTGCGTACTTTGATAGCAAGAGAGGCACTTAAAACTTCAGCAATGTCCCAATAATTTTTAAAATTGCCAGAATGGGCAAAGCATGCCATTAAAATTACATTTCAACGCTTACGACATTGTTTACTTAAAACAAATGGTTTGAATATCTCATACTCTGTTTTATTATATATGTAGGTACAAGTATTTATAACTTGGCTTCGCCCAGGATAGATGCTAGCCAATCTTGAAAGTTGAAAGTTGAATTTGTTATCGTGGACCAGACCTCATGTAAAATCTACAAATTATAGCCCATCAATAAATAGTAATGATAAAGTTGGAAATTGAAAATTAAAACTTCACAGTGAAACTGACTATATTAAGCACTCACAAAATTTGATCTATTTATCATTAATAATGATAAAAGTTGAATGTTGAAAATAGTTTATTAAGAAACAGTAGCCAAAATGACGTGTAAAAATTTCACGTTTCTACTGTTCACCGTTTGGTAGTCGTTCTTGTGACAGACAGACAGACACGAGTATTTTCTTTTATAAATTATTGTGGATTGTTTAATATGGACATAGACATTTTCTTTCAATGCAGATTATAGTTTTTTTTTTCATTTGTTATTTCAGGTAACCGTGCGGTCATTTGGATGATTTAAGTTGCGGTAGCTTCTATTTCAACCATCGAACAGACATTTTGATTAATACATTGGCCTGTTTATGAATTTGTTTTCAAAGGGTCAATGGATGTCTGTGGTGTTTACGTTGTTTACATCCCTCCCTGAATTACCTGATCCTACAAACGGAATGTAGGACGAGAAATAAACTTACTTCTGGTAATTTCCCAGCCCAATCGTTTCATTAGAATCTGAATAATATGTAATTGAAAAACATATCTTTAATTGTATTTCGCTAATAGAACATACTGTTTAGATTATTTGTGTTTTATTTGCAATTCATATAAAAAATTGACTCAATAGACTATGAACTATACATAACTATGTTTATTTGTTTTAATATATTTTATGTGTTATTAAAAATGCATATAAAGCTTTCAAATTATAATAAATCGATAAAAGTTTTTTCTTAACTTTTATAATTACACCAGCTTAAAAAAACAATTGATTGAAAATGATATTGTTATGAACATACACTTAAAAAAACTGTAAACTGTCGATCATTTTGTATTAAATTATTAATGTACAAAAAAGTGATAAATCCAAATACAATATGTATGTAAAAATAAACAGAATTTTAATGAAAGAATAATTGTAGAAATCATATTTTTTTGTTCATGTTCACAAACAAAGGTGGGTTTATTATTACTATTTTTAAATGGGAAGATAATGTATGCGATACCGAGAAATCTAACAAAGACTATTGGTTATTTGGGTGTTGAAAAATGCATGTTTTAATATGCTATATTATCACATAAATGTTTACGTTTAACAGAGTTATCCCGTAACGCTAATTTAAAATAATGTCTGTTTAAAGTTTGACTCATTTGATATAATGGTAATAAATGTTATCATAGCAAAATGATGTGCAAAAACGGTCGTGATGTTAATCAATTAAATGTGCAATTTGTACAAAATAGTGTTTTCTTTTTTAATATATCTACAATATACCTTTCCAACAAATGTAGACAATGAAATTACTTACAGAGAGTCACTATTTTATTGATAATTATATGTAAATTACATATAATACTTATATTGATGTTTTTAATTAACAATTACACAATGTATCATAATTAATATTCTAGCGTGTGTATATATAATGAAATAAATATTTATAACAGCATCGTAAAATAATTAATGTTTTTTTTTGCATTTTATGAGCTTATTTTATTCGCATATTTTTTATTTATCGTACATCATTCGATCTAACACAGTTAAACAATATAATATTTTATTGTTCAATCATAATTCAATGCATAAAGTTGTAAAATTGGTTCCAAATGTAACGAAATATAATATTTGATCAGATTGATATTTATTCAGTAGAAATCCATTATAATAGTAAGTGAGCTTTCTTCGAGGGTTAAAAAGAGATGATCCATACATACTTGTACATATGATGTAGTCGTACATAAATATACATCGAAAAAGAGCTATTTTCGATAGTCATGATCAGTGGCGGTTCCTGACCTAAAATCTTGGGTGGGCTTGAGAAAAGCATAGCATTGTACACTATTTAAAAAAATTTGCATGCTTCCACTTAACCTTATACATTAATCTACAAGCAAATTAACAAATACTACGACACTACTGCAAAGCATAAATTACTATATAATAAAATCAATGCTAATGTAAGTAAGAAATAATAAAATAATAACCTTAAATTTGTCTAAAATGAATGATATTAAAATGAACTTCCACAAAGTTACCGCCGAAACCATCGAAAGTATTAAATTTGTCTCTTTCAAAGTGAAATAACAAGTACAAAGGCAATACAGAGCTGTCACTGAGAGAGCTGTCACTTTCATACAATACAACGATATTGGTATTTGTGTATTGGTATGTGTGTATGGGCAGATCTATTTAAGCCCCCAATGAATGACAGAAGGTAGTTAATTTGAAACACAGTCGTGTGAGTTTGATGACGTTTCCGTACATACAAATACAGAACAAATCGAATCGTGCTTGATTCCGTTCCAGTGGAAAGAAATATTGTCTGTGATTGCGGGCTTGAAAACTCTAGCCCCTGAGCTTTTAATACATAGGTGTTGCCAGACTGACGTCACGTTGCCTGTTCTCTATGAATTATTTATAGGGTTATCAAGAATATTATTGTAGGTAGACATGGCATTGTTTTATATTGACAGAGGAAAATTTAAACAAAGATATTATATTCATTTGGGAAAGGTTAGTTACGCTTATAAATGTATTTATTTTGCTCAGTGGCCGAATTGCTGTTCATTTTTATTCAGCCATCTAAACTTTTGGGTGAAAAATGCAGGTCGGGCTTAGCCCACCTAGCCCAGTACCTAGAACCGCCAATGGTCATAAAAGTCAAAATCGATAATTATTCATCAATATTCAAAATCATTAGAAAATGTTGTTTGTGTATCTTGTAAAATTTGTGATGTATGGGTCACGTCCTTTTTCTTTTCCACATTCGATATGATTTCTATGCCTGTATGAGCGTGAATTTTAATTTATTGGAACCTAGCTTCCATTATTGAATGTGTTGTGTTATATGCCTCAATTTACGCGAAATTTAGCAAAACCTATCTATCACGCAAATCAAGGTATTGGTGTTTTTTTATATTATTCGTTCGAATATTTCGTAATATTTACTTCGTAAAAAATTCCATTTTTTTTTAACATCGCTGATACTAGAGCATGTCTATCTAAGATCACACTTTTGCGCTATCAACCAAAACATTCTTATGAAATTGAATAATCAAAGTATTGTTTTGAAAAAATACAGGTCATGGCTGCCCACTAGCGTAATATTTGTATTTATTTTGAGTAATTGTATTTTTGAATATAAAACTATTTTTATGGTTATCACATATCATTACTGTTTTTTTTTGTTTATCACTTACTTTTCAGCTACAATTTATTATTCTTAAAATAACTTAAATACGACGAAGTATTTTTTTTATTCCAGTATCTAATAATCAAATATGATAGCCGATTAATAAGCGTCGTCCTTTTAGGTTGCAGTTAAGGTATTTAATCCCGGAGCCTTTTTGTGATCCCGGGATTGATTAATTTTCAATCCCGAAATTAATTAATTAACAATCAAAATCCCGATTGGGCTCTCAACATGAAATCGTGTATAATTTGAGAAAAGTTTTGGTGTTTCATTATTTAATTTCCAAAATGTTACCGTAACTCGTATTTTTTTTTTAGCTCTACAAAATCCTATAAATTTTCGGGATTTGTTAAAAATTTCTGAATCCCGAAATCCCGGGATGACGACCATACCAAACCCGGGATTTCGGGATCACAAAATTTGACGGGATCCCGGGGTTACGTGATTCGGGATCTTGGGACTGGAAAGTCTAGTTGCAGTGTCAATGGGTTCGAATATATTCAATTTATTTTATTCGATACATTTGTGTTCAGTTGGGAAGGATGGATGTATGAATTCCTTCAAAACCACGTAATAATTAAAAATCTGAACGTAGCGAACGTACCCCATCATTGTATCCTTAAAATGTTCGAAAAAGCGGTCTTTAGCGAATGAATAACAAGCTGTGTTCATAAATGAACTTCTTTTAAAATAAACTATGTACATTATTAGTGGATATTCTCAGCATTAGAAACTGAAATAGTTAAAAACATATTCTTTCTTTATAAAGGGTTAGATAAACTACACTGAAAAGTATCTATAAATTATGTATCTAAAACTTCTTCAAACAAAAAACGGAGAAAAAATACTTTCCATCGTATTTACTATATATCGTAGAAATTAACGACTGGCTTAACTGATTTGAGAACTCAAAATAATTTATCTTTTTAATGACCTTCTAAGAAATAAAATGAATAAAATATAATATTATATTTTTTTGATTTAAGATTTCGACTGAAGGTGCTTGCTGGAATTTTAATATTAAATTTGAATCGTTCAAATTTTGTCACTAAAGACCCGGGTTTCACCTTTCGGCATTTTCAGGCGTTCAAGTGCACGGATGAACTTGAACTGACTCAGTTCAGAACTCAGTTCAAGTTTATCCGTGCACCTGAACGCTTGAAGATGCCGAAAGGCGAAACCCGGGTCGTCAGTGACAAAATCCGTGTAAATGTACATAATTCGAACAATTCAAATTATATTTTTTGTTGCTACGCTTTGATATTATTTAATTAAAGTGACTAAATATGTAAATAAACATTATTATAAAATAAAATATGTTTAAGATGAATCATAACAGTATTAAATAGTATATATATACATATATCTAACGACACGCTTTTGCTGTATAATATATGACGTATATATTATAATTTATTGAAATTATATTCAATAATGTGTTATCAAAAATAAAATTGTAAATATTTTATTTTCTTATCGTGTCCGCTTATATCATACCATATGAGTCCAAATGAAAAACAGAAGAAGCTTTAATTAATTCGGGTGGCTTATTTCTTGGCTTATGGGCTTTCTCGTCAGACTTTTTGTTTTAAAAGAATGACACATTGGTTTCTGTTTTGTAAGTATACCGTACAAAATATTCAACAGAGTAAATTAAACGAAACCCAGAGTTTATTTCGTCGCTCAACCCACTTCCTATAGAGCTGTGGTTTTTAGCCGATGCACTGCAGAGCACTGGTGTACCGTAAAAAGTATATAAAAGCAGAAAAGATCGCAAAATAGTGAAAGCTGAAAAAGTCATTCTCCAAATTATGAAACCCGAAGAAAGAAAGGTATCATATTAATTGATAATCAAATCAAATAAATTCCATTTTTAATGGTAATTTTAATTACAGTTTTTCTATATATTTCCTTTAATTATTTTTTTTCTTCAACTGGAACTCGATGAAAGTGAAAAATATGTATGAAAACATCACAGTCATGTTTATTGTATAAATATTCATAAATTCACTGTCGAGCTTTGGATAAAAACAACAAAAGTTACAAAACTATTTTTGTTTCAGGAGAGACAAAAACCTAATATTGTTAAATTTGTTGTTAATATTGTTAAATTTTAATAATTCGACAGTGGGGAATCATGAATGAGCCATATCGATGTTTTTAAATAAACGTGTGAAAAGAAAACGTGACCTTTGTTGATTTTATTGAAAAAATAACGATGAAAGAATCGAATTGGCAGCCCAGACACTTAATTGCAAATATAGAATAAACACCAACCATGTGGTTAAGGGAAAACTACTCAACATTTGCTGTTTTAATAAAAACGGTATATTGTTGGGAGTAATATGCGGGCTTTGTGAGTAAAAAAGTATCTTTACACAGATGTAGGGAATCCATAGACAGTAGAGCTTATACAAAAACCGGTTTTCGAATGTCAATATTTTTCTAAGCCGGTTTTATCAGGTTTTCGAAGTTTTCCGAAAAATGGATAATTCAATTATAATAACGAGAAAATGTTCTATTTTTTATGTTGTTTATTTACATACATAATAATACACAACGAGAAATTATTTGGTGTTTCTCTTCAGAAAAAATGACTAAAGAAAACACAAAGCGCACTGATCATTTTGTAACGAAATTTCCTGATATCAAAAATACCCTTTCGCTGGGTAATGATTTGGGGCATATGGTCTTTGATCCATCAAATAAAAGATCCGAATTTTCTGTTTTTTTGTTTATAGACTTGTTTATGGAAAATTCGGCATAACCGGTTACGAAGATGAAACCCTGGTTTTCGAATATCACAAATTTAGCCAAAAAACCGGTTTTTGAAAACCGACAAGCCCTGATAGACAGGGAATGGAGAAATGCAATAGTATGGAAATATAAAATATTATACATATCTTGCTATGCCAAAATATTTATGAACGTCTTCTTTAATGAATATAAATCACACAATCGAGTAGGACAAAAATCATTTATACTCGGTTGTGACTAAAATTAAAAAGAAACTATTGCACTATTTTTCTTGGATATTATTTTGCTTAAACTGAATTTATGTGTCTATGTGTCCTGTGTGCAATATATACACACTTCTGTTAAAATCTTTGTTTGCGGCAAATATTGAAATGTGTAATTCATCACTTAATAAGTTCGCAGCATGACTAAACACATCAATTTCTTTATTCATTAAAATATTGCTTTTTGTATCTAGACGCTTTATGTATTGGTTTCATATTCCAATTCGATAGCAACTTATGATTAACGAAGATGAAATTTCCATTAAACTAATATTTTGAGGTTAAAAAATAAACCAAGAGGTTATCTGCAAGTTGCTTGAATGAATATAGTGTGAAACACTTTCGATGAATAGTTGCAGGTTGTTACTATTTGTGAGCACTACAGTAGCAAGTGAGACGAAATGTGGAAACGTAAGCCAATTAGTCAAGCCAAAATCACTTTCAATTTCAAACCAATAAGTGCATTAATTAAAAAAAAAGAACTTCGTTAGTGTGAAACCAAACTACTCATCTAAATTCAATATAAACAACAGATTTGAAGAGTAACAAAATAAAATTGGTATTTTTTTGGTATGTTGCCGCGTGTATGGTCAAGTGGTCAACGTCGTTAGCTTCGGCTACGGAGGTCACGGGTTCGAATCCCAGTTTTATAAATTGATTTTTCAATCGATTTATGAATTTCTGTCCGAAAGCATGGATTTATGTAATGTCTTGAATTCCCCTCTCGCGCCCATCTTATCCTATGAACGGGGCGTATCGAGAGCGATTAGATAACCACTAGTCCTGTCCTAGCCCTATATTTTTAATACTAATCGCTTTGATAAGAGAGAGGTTGACCAAGCAGTTCTCGTAGAAACACTTATGTTGAGATAAACTCTATTAGGAGTCCATATGCTCCACATTGGGAGCGGACTTGATAAAAACAAAAAAAAAACAAAAGCTGAGTTGTAAAAAAGTGATTATTTATCTCAAATCAATTAAAATCTATTGCAACGTTGCCAAAACCGCAAAACAATATTTCGTCGTATTTATATTAAACTGAGAGATGATTGTTTATTTTCATAATATGCACACAACTGTCTTCCAAGAAAAAACTAGTGTTTTTTTTCTAATAGTACTTTTGTGGAGCCGAAGAAGAAATGTATTCGAATACAATATGTTATATAAATCAAAACATCAATTTTTTTACTTATCTATGGAACAAGGCCATCGAAATGAACTCAGTTTAAAAATTTTAACGTTTCATTTGTTTATTATTTTCAAGCAATGTAAAATTGTATAGCCTTCTTTTGTTTTACCGTATATATTTCTGTAGAAAACTATGTTGTTATTATTATTTACTGATTATTTTTTCTCTCTCGACGAGAAACTTTCCCGCGGAGTGTCCACAATTACTATGCTATTACAATATTAAACTATCTCTCCATTATCAAGACTATATGTGTATTATTAGTTGACAATATGTGCATACTTAAACTTTACCACCATTGAAATTATTTTTATCTTACATTTCCAAAATAAAACTTTGAAGTTCCACTAGAAATTTTAATCCATCGTTAGCTGTTTCAAGATGATGTCGTCTTCTTCAAGATAAATTTTACAACTCCTGAAAATGGCGTGATGCCAAAATAGCCATTGATAAATAAATGTATCTTCGTTACGTAGATACTTTGTGTAGTTGTTAACACATAAATAGCGAATAACTCAATACCTTTCTTTCATATATAATATTTTTTTATCCATTGAAATATCTACTGTTCAAGTAAAATCAATTTGCGGGTTTCTATCATTTATTTTTAACAACTTTATCATACATTGAGTAAAAATTAACTTTTTAATTAATTATAATATAACTAAAAAGGACTCTCTTTTTTACACGGTTTCGAAAAAGCACGGTACTACCTTACAACTCAATACTGTACGTAGAGAGGTTCATTTCTGTAAACATGACAATTTAAAAAGAAATATTTCACATTTACATATCAAGTGATGAAAGTGATATCGAACCAACAGTGCGTAAATGAGTTCTTCTTTTGTATGATAGTGATAGTGAATAATATTTGTTACGTTTATAAAAATAAAATTAAGATACAATATACAACAACGAATTTTATTTTGTTGATATTCTAAATTGATTTTTATACAAGGAAACTTATCCGCCATTATTTTTTATTTTATTACAATTCTTTACAGGGTATTTTGTATAAAATATCCACCGTGTAAAAAGTGAGACCAGTTTACTATTATGTTGATTTTTTATCAAAGTATTATATATTGTCATTAATTGACAATTTGGTCAACACTGCATTGTTATATGTTCATTTTGCATAAATTATTTAAGTCACTTAGTGTCTTTACATCAACCAATATTTTCCAACGACATACCTTTAAAATTATTATGTTATATTTCATGCACATACCAGAATGAAAGATATTATAAATAAGCTTATGACATTCTCGCGAAATACATTTTAATGACCTCTTGCACCAATCCGACGATATTTTCAATTAATTTACAGCTGTTATTTGCAATTAAACATTTGAAAGTTTACTTTAATTCAATAGATTTTAAGGTCATATTATTTGTTTAATGTATCACATGAAGATGATATAACTATTCGAAAGTAACTTCCAATTAACCAGATTCATACATTGTTAAAATATATGAATATTGCACAATTACTGATGCACTTTGATAATGTACCGGAATTGTTTTTCTTTTATCGCGTCTGTACTAGGTACCGAACCGGCGTATTATTGTTGGAAAGTCGCGACGTTGTCACTGCTCCACTGTCGACAGTAGAGTGTATTGCAGTCGGAGTGGGCAGGATCTACTGCTCGTTCCTGATCAGCTGTTCAGTACGCGAACGCACTTCAACTGCAGCACAGCTTTCAAAACTGTGCAGGCAATTAATTTGAAACCGCGGAAAATAAAACGAAAACACAAAGTAGGAATACGTTTTGATATATTCTTAACGAATTGAAATAAACTTTAATGCTCTCTGATAGAGTAGAAATAGCAACTTATTTAGTTCTACAGTTTTTTTTATATTTATTAGTTGGTAGCTGTTTTGGCTTTCGCCACCGTCAGAACTATGATTAACCGTTTGAATACCGCGCAAATAAATCATTAATATGTCTCGAATTCGTACATTCTCATTAATATACACTCGAATTCGATATTAAAAAAAATTATATTGACTCAGTATAGATAGCACTACACATATTCATCAAAATATTTCTTATATTCTATTAGAATACCAAGTATTTGATTTTTTAAATGTATTTTACATCCGTGTTCGCTTGCATACGTTCCGGACACCTCTGTCCGCTTGGTATTCAAGTGGTTACACTTACATTTTTCTCACACTTTCGATGGTTTCGGCGGTAACTTTGTGGAAATTCATTTTAATAGAAAATTTTAATTAACTTTGATTATTCCACGTATTGTGTTACTAACTGTGACACGTGTTTCGCCTCTTTCAGAGGCATCTTCAGACTTACTATCGCATAGTTTGCTTAAGTAATGAAGCAAGATTGATTCTAACATTTAGATGAAGATGCCTCTGAAAGAGGCGAAACACGTGTCACAGTTAGTAACACAATACGTGGAATAATCAAAGTTTATTTAAATTTTCTATTACATTTTTCTCAGCTATATGTACTGGCCCCGAAGAAATACACAATGCATCATGTTATTCACTCTAACATCCTAATTCAAACGAAACACTAGAGTCATATTTAATAAGTGTAATATCATAATTGTAATTGCTGTGCTATGCTATTTTTACCCTATTATAATGGAGTTCTACAAAGTAAATGCCAAATCAATAAATAAATATATGCTCTCTTATGTTTTTAATGGATTGATCAAATTTAGTCTGTCCTGTATCTTTACACTACAACTTCAAAAATGTAATTTAAAAAAATAAATAAATACACTCACTTTTTCCCACATTAAAACAACTTAACGACCGTGGACGCGTATTTGAGTCTTGAACAAAGGTCGCTGGCCGGCGAACACATATATGCGTATAGGCGAAGTATCTGAAAGCTAAGAAAATTAAATTTTGTAAAGATATCTCAATTGGCTTTGAATTTAGTAAAATTATAATTTTTGCGAATTTTTCGCAAAATTTTATTCCGCCAGGTGAAATTTTAATAAAAAAAAACGTGTGGTCGTTAAGCTGTTAAAAATGTTGGTTGAGTTCATTTATTTTGCGTAAAATAATCATATTAGTATGATATTATGTATAGCCTGGTCCAGTCGAGGGGAACCTGCGGCCTTTTGGCTACTCTGGTGCGGCCTTTTGACTTGATCGGCCAATCCTGGTAATTTTTGTAAATTACTAAGATTTTGGATTCGAAAATTCCTGGAATACCTAAACAAAAGGTCCAACGCTGGTAATCCGCAAATTGCTGGGCTTCAGAAATTGGCATGGAATTGTTTCCGGCTAAAGATTCCCTAGTCAATGTTTACTGCGTCCTTGTGTTGAATCATAAAAACGAACTTGGCCTTTAGAGAGGAAAAGGTTCCCCATTCCTGAACTGGTCCTTCTATCCCTACTACTTTCTTCGGAAAAGAGAGATTGAGCGACTGAGTAACAAACGGTTCTCGTAGAAAAACTTCTGCTTAGATACCTCCATTAAGAGGCCATATGCTCCACACTGGGAGCGGAAGTGGTCAACGCTGTTGGTTTCGGTTGTGGTACTCACGGGTGTGATTCCAGTGCAAACAATTGCGTAAATTTGATTTTTCAATTCAAACGAAAGCGGTCAACTAACCACTAGTGTTGTGTTAGTCATAACTTTTTATGAAATTTCAAGCACCAGTAGTAAAATTTTGTAAAAATCTGGTGGCTAAAAATGTTATTTATCCATTTTAAATAATGCACTAAAAAAATCTTTTTAAAAACATCAAAAAGCTCTGCATGATGGGCTTAACAAAAAAATGTTGATATGATTTTTTATAGCTTTCGTCAGACCAAAAACTATTTGCAATGAAGAGCATCCGGCAGATAAAAAGTGACCTAGATTCGCCATCGAAATATTTCAATTTTTAAACTCTTGAATCCAGTTTTCTTCGCAAATATAATCCCATTTTCACAGTACCAATGTCAATTATCAGAAAAACATTTCGAAACAATATACTTTTACCAAACAAAAAACCGAAACAATCCTGGCCAAACCGTATTGTTAACTTATTCGATTTTTTTATTCACTGAGGACAGTTAAAAAACTTCACATTATTTGAGGTTAATATACTGGATTTAATATAAATGAATATGAAAGTGTATTTTAAATGTAAGATTTCGACTGAAGGTGCTTGGTGGAATTTCAATATTAAATTTGAATCGTTCAAATTATTTACATTCACACAAGTATTGTCACTAACGACCGGTTTTCGTCTTTCGGCATCTTCAGTCGTTCAAGTGCTCGGACGAACTTGAACTGACGCTTAGTAAATGAATGTGTCATGTTTATATATGAAATAAATGTATCACTTAGTTTAAAGACATTGCTGGCGAAAAGGATTAACCCATGGGAATGCCTACAGATTAGAATGGTGGGTAATTTTAAGAATTACATTTATTTTTGTTTGTCGGAAAAAAAAATATGATTATATTTACTTACATATATGTTATAAGAGTGGGGAATTTGGCTGATTTACCTGCTCATTCAAAATCGGTGAGCTTTTCAATTGTGCTCTATTTACCCGGAATTATATGCTCTAGTTATTCGAAACCCGGTCGTTAGTGACAAAACTTGTGTGAATGCTCATTATTTGAACGATTCAAATTAATTTAAAATGTGTTATTACTAGAATATTTTGTTCACCGAAACAATTTATACAAACGTGAAAACCGTTTAAGCACCTCATATTGGAACAAAAGTGATTACAGTCGATAAGTAGACGAATATTAAATGATAACTTCTTCATTGGTACAATTTACGATTCAAAAGAATTTGTGCGAGCAATTTATATAAATTCATTTAATTTCTTGACGAGTCAGTCACAAGAGGTTTGGCTCAGCGTTCTACAATAATATAAACGAACACAGAGGTATATTTTCCTTGAATAATTTAAACCTCGTTATAGTAAAACAACGATTGCATGGTGACATTAAATGTCACATTGGAGTGCATTGACATCGATGACACGCGAGAATAGGTAGTGCTACAATATGTAAAATGTTATTATCAGGGCTGTGTCAGCGCTACTCAACAACACACTCCGACTCCAATATTAAAAATAAAACAAACAATCGATTAATTAATATTTCATATATCTATTCCCATACCTGTCGTACATGGAATCTAGGAAAATTAACGAATAAATTAACATTAATAACGACATCGACTCCACATATTATTCTCGTCCATCTGAATAAACCATTTTTATTCAAACGTTGCAATAAATCTAATACATATATAATATAAAAAATAATGTTTGTTCGTGTTATATGCGTTGCCACACCGCTCATCCGATTGCAATACAACTTTGACAAACTTTTTTCTTGCACTTCCGGGAAGGTTATAGACATAGTAAAATTAACTTACAGTTGGTCTTATATATAAAAATGAATGTTTGTTTGTCTGCCATAAAGTTCATTTTGACAACGTATGCTTGCACTTGCGTGAAAGTTATAGTACAATTAAATTACAGTAATTAGCGCGTGTGTCGTAATATAGACAATAGGCAGCGAACGTTAAACGTCAAACAGACAGAAAAAGAAAACATGCACTAAAATAAACACAATTAAAACACAAACACTTTCTTTCTTTGAGTGGCACTGCTTGCCGGGAACCGGCTAGTATATAATAATAATGGAATATAAAATTAAGCTTGATAATTTTGTTACTCTATTATTTTTTTTAATAAATTATGACACGGGTTTCGCTTCTTTAAAAAACATCATCAGACCGAATATTGTAAGGTTTACGAATATATAAATTTTGATGAATTTGATTATATAAATTACACAATTAAGATCGCGGTTTTTTCCCTTTCTACTGAATGCAGAGAGAGAGTGGGTTTAATAATTAAGTAGTTTATTAGTAAACCTTACGATATTATGTCTGATGTTGTTTCTTCTTTTTTTATCCATGTCCTCCCCCAACGCGGAGCATATGGCGTTCTAATGGAGGTATCTTAACATTAGTGTCACCTGACGTTCACCATGGCAACTGACGAACACTCAGAAAACCCCTATACTTAGCTTCGAAAACAGATGCTTGCGTTGGATAATGGGGGTGAGGTGGTTGGGTTTTGTGAGGGATTCGGAGATAAAGGAACGTACAAGACAGCGCCCCGTCACGTCAGTGGTTATGGAGAGACGTTGGAAATGGCTGGGTCACGTGCTGTGGATGTTTCCGGAAAGCCTCAATCCTGCCTGCCTCTTCTTTCGACCAGTGGGATACCGACGCCCCGGACGTCCGTCGGGTAATATCCATAGGATGTACTCAGTTGAACCGAGGGATGCTGGCATGTCATGGGAAGAAGCAAAGCAAATTGCGGGAGACAGGAACACATGGAGGTGCCGCGTGGGGGCCATATGCTTCACATAGGGAGCGAATATGGTCAAAGAAGAAGAAGAAAAAACCAGTGTCACAATTTAATTTTACATGTTGTTTTCGGTTTCCGTGTTCACAAATGTAAATGATATATTCTCACATGTTAAATAAAACACGGCCTAAAAATTTTGATACATAATTTAAAGAAGAAAACAAAATTTCTCTTCAAAGAAGTTAGGATGTCTTGATATAAAAAAATATTGTAAAACAAAACTAATGTTAATTACTTTTGAATTCATAAGCGACTTTCACGTAACCTGTGAGCTATCGATAAATGTCGAATAAAGTTGATCTGTAACTGGATTGATTACCTAATGCTATAATATCGTTTTGTTTTCATCAAATTAAAGTTCACTGTCGACTACCATGGCTGGTTAATATTGCCCTGGGCTACCGTTATGTCATGCAATACAGGGTTCTAATCCACGAATGGAAATTTACAAACTGACGACGACGTATAGTTCAAAGAAAATACTTTACCGGGAAATAGTTTCATGCAAAGATTGAAATTGACTAAGGCCTAAACTTGTTTGAATACTTGTAGTAAAAATTGTTCAAAGGCGTGGATGTCTATGGATCCGCTC
This sequence comes from Himalopsyche tibetana, assembly GCA_030503985.1. NCBI lineage: Eukaryota > Metazoa > Arthropoda > Insecta > Trichoptera > Rhyacophilidae > Himalopsyche > Himalopsyche tibetana. The sequence goes on along the minus strand of JAPJYX010000009.1, from coordinate 1,861,997 downwards.
CTAAAACGTGTGTATTGAGAGCGATGAGCTAAGTACATGTTGGTTGTTGAGTATTCCACCACCACCCGTTATGTGTATGCAGTCGCATTTTCAGGGCCGCCTTCCATTACACAATGCGATCAAGAAAAGAAAAGAATTTATTTCTCATATTATTGGGCCGATACGCAGTTGTACCGGGACCTATCTTTTAGCCATGCACTGTTGTGCTTAAAAGATAAAGATTGAAAGGAAAAAGAGAATGTGACTTGCTCAGTTACTTAGTTTAAGTGATATTAAGTATCCTGTGTATCCGTATACTGAGAAGTTTAATCCGCGTTGAATTAAAAGATAAATCAAGAATATCCCGCTCCCCATATGATGTTGCAAATGAGTATAATTCATTCCATAGCCCATTCATCAATATCAACTTACCCTCTTCAATAAACGGATGTTGAGCAACTGAATAACAACCATTCCTAGTTGAACTACTTATATAATAAATGCTTTTGTAAGATTTTATATGCTTTGCAATGAAATTGATACAGTTTGAAGAATGTCAAAAAACATATTTGTACTACGCTTAAATTTAGCATCAGTCGTGGGTGATACATCATTATTAATATTTCACGTGTTTCTTTTTTATTTTAAGTATCTTCAGACTAGAAAAACAATGATTTTTTTAAATCTTCGTATACCAGTGCTTCTTAGTCATATCGAGACTCCCTCCACCTCCTTTACCACAGTAAAATAAATAAAATTCTTGATCAAAATAGTGCAATTTCCCATTATAGTACAACAACACTTCCAGAATTCTAAAAATATTGACAATCTCTCAGATTTTACAGCTACTAAAAACTAAGGTAGACGTATTGGCTCTCGTCTAATCATTTCAAAAACTTAATATTAAATAAATTCATTACTTTAGCATTTAAAGTTAGTTTATCGACTATATTAAAAGAATCTTACTTTGGTATGTATGCTTTAAGCCATATATGGGCAACCACGGGCCCGCCGAGCTATTTTGTCCGGCCCTGATTCATCTCGGCGAAGTTATAGAGAATGAAATTAATAGTTCCAGAGAGGGATTAAATCAGTGGTCGGCAACCTACTACCCGCGGGTAATTGAATTACCCACTTCGACATTTTGAGTTACCCGCCAAGAAATTATGATAATATTTTATTTATCAATTTACTTAATTATTTGGAAGCCACCAATAACAATATTATATGTGTGTTTTGCATTTACACATATATCATGCAAATATAGTATGTATTTTATGTATAAATATATTTATTATTTTATAAAATATTTTTTTAAAAGAACAAATAAAAATTTTAACTTTTACCCACCAACCAAATTTATTTTTCAAAAAAAATATTTTTTACCCAGTCTCTCAAAAGGTTGCCGACCACTGGATTAAATAATGGATATGCCACGGTCGCTTGCAGTGGCTCCACTTACTAGTTTATGATCACCACCGCTTGGACGATATATAAGAAGTGGAAACGTGTTTTATTTAATTTAATATAACTTTATTATGTTAATTAATTTGGGCCAACTCGAACTCGCAGATAGAATGATAATTTGGCCCCAGTCCTAGGAAAGGTTGCGCATGCCTGCTTTAAGCCGACAATTTCGCGTCGTTAATTTTAGTGATCTCTCAAGCGTGCTACAATCGAAACAATCAGAAGTATGTTAATATGCCATTTTTTTCAAACAAATTTTCGCTAAATTTACTATCACTTTCCAGCAATAAAGATAGTTACTCTTGTAGACAGTGACTTTGTAATAATTTAGTATTGTCGAGTTATTTATTAACAATACAAATCGACAACAAAAATAAAATTTCACTAGCATCTTCGATGAATGAGAATGGTCACCACTCCTGGATGTATGTCCTAAACCAGCGCACTCCAAACTGTGGTCCGCAAAAAAAAACAATTAATTTGCTCGGAACAGAATTTAATGAAAAAAGTATTTTAGAGTTTCGGATAGGGCGACAGCAAGCTTATCCGTATATTGCAAAATAAGCTTTAGTAATGATTGCATATTTCTTTTGGCGACTACATACCTATGTGACACATCATTTTCTTTATTACTTCTACCAAAAAATAATCACATATCATGTCATTCTACAGGGAACATACATTGAAAGATTCTTTGTGAGTATTTTTATCGTTGAACTAGATAATGATTTGTTATGTAAAAGTATGTAAAACAGTCAAATTCTATCATTTGAGCCCATGGCTGCACTATCTAGTAGTGAAACAACTTCACCACACAGCTACGATGTCAGTATTAATAAAATTGGCCCATTAACTTATTAAAACTCTTTATTTATATGACATCATAAACTTGGCATTAAATGGCAAAAGAAATTTAATGTGCAGTACAAGAAATCACTGCATATAAAAGAGAAAATTTTCACAATTACTGTGTTGCATACGACTCAAAGAAAATTATTGGTCGTATGCTCGATGGGTCCACAAAAAAGGAAACAGTACTCTTAGAGCCAACAATAGTTTATTGTTTATTTAAAATAAGTAAGTTGTTACTCACCATTTACTAAGTCACGCGATGATTATCATTATGAAAAGGTTTTGTTTTAGTAATTGTGTTTGCGAAAAATACTGATGTGGTGTTCCCAACTAGGGCATCCAATCCCGGGATCCCGTTCAATTTTCTGATCCCGAAATTCCGGGATTGAGATGGCCGCGATCCCGGGATTGAGAAATTTTGAGCAAATTCTCGAAATTTACACGAAATTGGCAAATTGAAGATTTCAAATTCCTCGGTGAGCTAAAAAAAAACGAGTTTCTGTGAGATTCTAGGAAAAAGTATACCAAATCGGGGATTTCAAATTCCTCGGTGAACTAAAAAAAAAAAAACGAGTTTTTGCGAGATTCTGGGAAAAATTATACCAAATCGGAGATTTCAAATTCTTCGGTGAGCTAAAAAAAAAAATAAAACGAGTTTCCGTGAGATTCCGGGAAAAAGTATAGCAAATTAAAGATTTCAAATTCCTCGGTGAGAAAATCTCAATCCCGGGATCCCGGGATTCCGGGATTCAAAATAAATCAATCCCGAAATCCCGGGATTGGAAAAAGGCTTCGGGATTGGATACCCTATTCCCAACATATCTTATCTAATATATAAAAATGAATGTTTGTTTTTTCGTATTTTATGCGTTGCCACACCGTTCATTCGATTGCAATAAAACTTTTTGTTTTTACTTGCGCTAAGGTTATAGGCATAGTAAAATTGACTTACAGTAGGTCTTATATATAAAAATCAATGTTTGTATGTCTGCCATACATTTCATTTTTAAAACGTATGCTTGTACTTACGCGGAGGTTATAGTAAAATTATCTTAGAGTAGGTGGCACGTGTGTCGCACCATAGACAATCGGCAGCAAACGTCCAACAGATAAAAAAGAAAACATGCACTTCAATAAACACAATTGAAACACAAACACTTTCTTTCTTTGAGTGGCATTGCAACGATTGCCGGGAACCAGCTAGTAATAAATAAATTCTTTATATAAAATAGAACCATAGCTTCGTAATAATAAATAAATACTACATCTGGTATTAATGTTATGTTGAAGTTAATAAGAGATGGAGGTTTTTTATTATGATTTTTTTTGTAGATAAAACTCTATCTTAGAATATATGAATCTTTTATTCAAAAAAAAATATTTAACTCACTTTAACTTATTCATGCCCAATATTCATAGCTTAATTTGAATTAAAAGAAGAAAACCATATACAAAAATTCGTTAGCATTATTTTCTTCTTTCCCAAACGTCCAAAATTAGCCTGCCATTGGTGATACCACTATTAGAAGCTTTAACATTTATTACTCTTAAAAACATTGCTTTGGATATTAAAATACTTAATATTTGTACTCCACTCGCTGGCAAATCTCAGTGATGGAAATCATTACCACTCAAATGATAATTATTTATTCATATCATGTTTAAACATAGAGTTTTAGAAATTGAGTAACAAGTAGTTCTCGTAAAAAATACTTCTGTTGATATGCCTTCATTAGGAAGCCATATGCTCCACATTGGAAATGGCTATGTTTTAGAAAAAAGTCTTTAGTATAAAGCTTCAGAAGAAGTGAGTTCGGCACCTTTTTTAAAATAAAAAAACACTGCATATAATTGATTTTATACAAACCTTGTCAAAATTGTCCTACAATCTGCTAGTTTTTGGAGAAAGGTGAGATTGGCATCACCGGCTGTGGGCCTTCGTGAGGTAACACCTATAAGATAGGTACACCGTCACATCGGTACTTTACTTTCTCTGGTTCCACTCGCTTTTCACTTCCTACTGAACTACCGCGATGACTTCTGCAGCAGTGTGCAAACACAGTCTCATATAAATTTAATGCGCATTTAGTTACAAAACAAGTCGGTATTTCAATCACTCAGCCAAGTTTAAAAAAATCGTTTGACTTCACAACTGATAGTGAAATGTAATTTGTACGGATCACCACATTGTTGCAATTAGGGCTTTTTTAATTAGGGTTTTATCCGGTTTCCGAAGTTTTACAAGAAATGGATAATTCAACTAAAATAGAGACAAAAGGTTATTTTTTTTAATTTTGTTTATTTATATACATAATAATACACAACAAGAAATTATTTGGTGTTACTCCTCAGTATTAAGAAAACACAAAGCGTCCACTGATCGCTTTGTAACAAAATCTCCTGATATCGAAAATACCCTTTCTCTGGGTAATAATGTGTCTTTAACATATCGACTGTGGAAAGGAAAAAGGACGTCACCCTCAATTTCCCAAAACAGCTTTTTTTCAATAATAAAAATGTATACAACTTGACACACGTTCTATCAAAAGGATTGAAGCTGAAAATGCCGAATAAGTATCTAAATTTAGCTTGTAAGTTTGAAAAAGATGACCTTGTAAAATATTAAAACCAAGAAAAAACACTGAAATAAAGGTTTTTCAGAGACAATTTATTTAATTAATATTAGGTTATGTCAATTAAACACTAGTTTAGAAGTATCCGTGCATTTCAAGGTTGTGTATAATTCATAATTTGCATATGTCACATAATCATCAAAACACGTTTTTAGCGCCTCCTGTACAATTTGATATGTGTGGGTTACGTCCTTTTTCCTTTCCACAGTCGATATGGTCTTTAAGCCATCAAATAAAATATTCAAAATTTCTGTATTTTTGTTTATAGACTCGTTAATGGAAAATTCGACACAACCGGTTACAAAGTTGAAAAACCAGTTTTCGAATGTTACAAATTTTGCCAAAAAACCGGCTTTTAAAACCGGTTTTTGAAAACCGACAAGCCCTAGTTGCAATATTATGTTAGTCTTAACTGAAACTCATACAGATCTATTTTTTAATTTTTTATTTGTATATTGATAATTATTTGTTAATATAATTTAGAGCGACCTGATTTTTTTCAATCTTGTCTGCTCTCAAACGTGGAAAAAACATGGATTCCTAACTGAGCATCTCTACATATTTTTTTTTGCACGAACTGATTGTGATCGAATCTCCTTAACTCTCGTTTTTTTGTGAATGTAATAATTGAAAGATTTGGCTAGGAGAGTGAGTTTCTCTTATCAAAGCATGGATGCCTGTTACGCAGTGGCGGCCGGTGAATGTGGCATTTGATCAATGCACCCCTTGTATATGCAGGGTTGACCATATTTCACGAAATATTATTCAAACATAACATTTATACCATTCACTCATTTTAAATTCTTCATGTTTTTATCGTCTAAAAAATAAAATCAAATTAAATGTTCTAAAATATTTATTACAGACAATAAATGCACGAAGAATTTAAAATGAGTGAATGGTCCAAATCAGTGAATCCCAAAGTGGTTCGTACGGACCCCCAAGGTTCTGTGACAAATTAAAAGTCATTTGGGGGTGCGTGGACAACGTCAAGGGGTCCTCGAAAGAATACATATAACAAATATTCCTGACACCTTGTTTATTATAACGAAAGTTATAATAAATAACATGGTTACAATTTTTACGTCTTGAGTAAAATATAATTAGAGTTCATAATAAAACAAGCAATGTCAATCACCCACCTTGCAATCAAGCTGATGGCGGCCGTAATTGCATTTAAGTTCTGATTTGTACGTCATGTGAAGTGAATTTAATAAATGTTCCTTGTAAAAAACATATCATTTTAAATGAGGTAAATTCACAGGTCCATAAATATCTTTAGGGTATCCAATCCCGGAGCCTTTTTGTGATCTCTGGATTTCGGGATTGATAGTCTTTCACATGGTTGGCTTTTTAAGAGTATGCAGGATAGACTTATTTGGTTAATGTAATATCTTATCACTTGTTCAACCTCATAAATAGGTTTTGACGGAGCAACGAGCAACGTTGATAGTAGGGCATCCAATCCCGGGATCCGGGATCCCGTTCAATTTTCTGATCCCGAAATTCCGGGATTGAGATGGCCGCGATCCCGGGATTTCGGGATTGAGAAATTTTTAGCAAATTCTCGAAATTTACATGAAATTGGCAAATTGAAGATTTAAAATTCCTCGGTGAGCTAAAAAAAAAAAAAACGAGTTTCTGTGAGATTCAGGGAAAAAGTATACCAAATCGGAGATTTCAAATTCCTCGGTGAGCTAAAAAAAAAAAACGAGTTTCCGTGAGATTCCGGGAAAAAGTATAGCAAATTGAGGATTTCAAATTCCTCGGTGAGAAAATCTCAATCCCGGGATCCCGGGATCCCGGGATTCAAAATAAATCAATCCCGAAATCCCGGGATTGGAAAAAGGCTTCGGGATTGGATACCCTAGTTGATAGCCTATCTTTGTGAAGGCTTTACTAAGGTTGTACTTTTCAAGGAGTTGTTAACTAGAATTGTTTACAATAGTTGAATGTAAAATTCATAGTTAAATGTAAAAACATTGTCAGCTTTTTAACAATATGCAAGAAAGAATCATTTGGTATACATAGTTTGTCACTTGTAAGAAATTGTTAACAGATTTAGACGGAGCAACGAGGACCCGTAGTGAGTGTTTCCCTCTAAGGGCCTTACTAAAGAGGGAAAGGTACTGAAAGTCGCAGAATGCTCGACTATCGACTGGTATTACCGAATTTGTTGACCACCAGTCATGTCCTAGCATTATTCTTCTATCCTTACTTTCTTTGACAAAAAGGGGTTTAACAACTGAGTGAGAAACAGTTCTCGAGGAAAAACTTCTGTCGACATACCCCAATTACGGACCATATGCTCCGCATTGGAAACGGGCATGAATAAAAAAATCACCCCTTAAAGCATTAAAACTAAATTTATTATTTCACTAGGAGGTCCATGGTCCGGTTTTTGCATTTAAAGGGGTCCATGAGCATAATAAGTTTGGGAACCACTGGTATAAATTTTATGTTTGAATATTATATACAAGTGGTTCTTTTATCCAATGCCACATTGACCGGCCGCCACTGCTGTTACGTTTATATAAACCCCATCTTCATACGATACTCATTACAGCATTAAAGAAACAAGATTGGCTAACTAACCTTTTTTTCTTACTAATCTTTCAATCCTTTCCATCTCAGATAAAAAGAATTTTTGCGCATGGATAACGGAACGGACGAAGTTAAAGATATATTTTTTTACCTTTGTCCACTCCTAAAGTGGAGCATATTGCCTCTCAATTGAGATTTTTATCCCAAAAAAAGTTGTTCTACGAGAACTACTTGTTAATCAGTTTATCAATCTCTTCTTTGTTTTGAAGGGAGTGTGAATATAATTATAGGGCTAGGACAAGACTATTGGTGAGGTAGTCGCTCTCGTTGCGCACGGTTATCTAGAATAAAAGTGCAAGAGGGAATTTTTATTCACCAAAACCTCCCATAACTTTGGACAGAAATTGATAAATCGATTATAATCTAAAATGCCGTTCGTACTGGGATTTGAACCTGATAGATCCGTCACGGAAGGCAACGACGTTGACAACTGTGCTACGGACCAACAGCAGGTTAAAAATGTCTTTTCATATTATTGATTCCTGCCGACCAAAAATACAATACAATATGTAGTTAGGTACAACCAACCGATTTACTTGACAGTTCAATATATAAAACTCTTTCTACTTCTGGACGGCAAATGGCTCATAGCTAACCCCTTTCAATCTTTACCATACGATCACTGCAGTTGGGTCATATGCCCTTCAATTGTGCATTGTTCAGTTTACGTCTTTGCTTCACAGTCTCCAACAGTAGTTCTTAGCCATAGGGTCGACAAGCGAAATCCGGTCGATTGACATATTTATTGGGTCGCTGAATATAATTATCACTCCAAGAGATAAAAAATTACTAAATAAATGCTTTGTCGACAATGACAGTTGTTATTTGAACAAACTATATATATATATATATATATGTACATACATATGTTGGGCGCTGTTTTCAATAAATATCTATTGTATATTTTTTTTACCCATAGAACTGTTCTAACTTATAAAAATGGTGGAAATTCAGTTATTGATAAATTTAACATGTATTCATTGAATTGGCATTTACTTGGTAGAACTTCATTGTAACAACGCGAAAAAATAACAAAGCATTTTAGTTCAACAAAAAATATTTTATATATAGTTGAAAGCTGTTCGGGATATGCTTTATCAGAACTATCATAGTGATATAATATTTGTAGAACTAAAATACTTAGTTGTTTTTTCACTTTATTAAATGGAACATGCTTTCATGCAACATGTATCTTAATGTGTTATCTTTCAACTTTTAAAAATAATTAATATTTATTTCATATTTTTTAGTTATTATCAATACCGGTTTCGCTTATCGCGAGCGTCATCAAATAATTGATCAAACGTAAATCGAAGCAAGGTCATATCACTCATAGTGAGTGACGTCGGTTCTGATCTTTATTAACTTTTCCTTTCCTGTGATATGTATTTACTACAATTCGAATAATAATAATTCGTGGAATGCATGTTTTTTTTTGATATCAACATTGATAAAAATATTGGCGAGCGTCCACTTTCTGTTTAATCTCACATGCGCCCTCAAGACTGTCGGCACTAGGGTATCCAATCCCGGAATTGGGATCAGCTCACCGGGGAATTTGAAGTCCTCGATTTGGTATACTTTTCCCTCAGATTGTCACAGAACGTCGTTTTTTTTTAGCTCACCGAGGAATTTGAAATCTTAAATTTTCGGGATTTGCTCAAAATTTCTCTATAAATAAATCCCGGGATCGCGGCCGTGTCAATCCCGGGATTTCGGGATCAGAAAATTGAACGGGATCCCGAGATTGGATGCCCTAGCCGGCACCGATCGGCTTGCATTTTCTGAATACTCGTTCCCTTGGAGTACCTTTGTAAAGAACGACTTATCAGCCTTGAAATGAGCGGGTTCACAGATCAGTCGAGGTCGAATCCCCCAAGTCGCAATGGTGCCTGGTGAACTAGACGGTGGTGTGAAGTTGCATAAGTATATCTGTATGCATCTTCAAGGCAACTTACTGGCACTCCATGTACGTCTGAAACAAAAAAGGTAAACTTGTTACGATAATGATCCAAATAGGGCTTGCATTATTGGTCAATCGAAAAATTTGCCGGTACTTACCGAAACATATTTTATTTATATACACAAACAAGGCTGTGGAGTCGGAGTCGGGAGTCGTGGAAAAATCTTACGACTCAGACCCATTGAAAAAATAAATATTTAATGATGTGATGTATTCAAACCACAATAGTCCATAGTGTTGCCACTAGGGCATACAATCCCGTTCAATTTTCCGATCCCGAAATTCCGGGATTGAGATGGCTGCGATCCCGGGATTTCGGGATTGAGAAATTTTCAGCAAAACCCGAAAATTTACACGAAATTGACAAATTCAAGATGTAAATTTTTTCGGGGAGCTAAAAAAAACGAGGTTCTGTGATAATCGGGAAAAAAGTATAGCGAATCGAGAATTTCAAATTCCTCGGTGAGCTAAAAAAAAAAAAAACAAGCTTCTTTGAGAATCTGGGAAAAAGTATACCAAATCGAGAATTTCGAATTCCTCGGTAAGAAAATCTCAATCCCGGGATCCCGAAAAATAGGGGATCAATCCCGAAATCCCGGGATTAGAAAAAGGCTCCGGGATTGGATACCCTAGTTGCCACTGCATTTTAGGCTAACTAAAGATGATATGATTGTATACATATATTCAAATATAAATATATACATATATATATATAAGTTAAAATTAAATGATTGAAAAACACTACAAAAAAGACATTTTTATTTAAATAAAATCAATAAAAACAAAATATTGATTTACGTAATTTCAATATTAAATGCATCAATAAGTCAATGAATAAACTAACACAAACTAAACAAAAAATTAACCAAGCTCGACGTAGCAAATAAGTGATTATTTAATCACTAACTTCCATTAATCAGTAAAAACATATACGATTATGTATTTATATGACATTATTAATCTTGGAAATATTTTTAATTATTTCCGTTTCAATCTAGGACAAAGTTTTTATTGAAAAGTAGTCACATACATTATACTTAATAGTCATTTGTTTTCAAATACAGATAAACTGGTTACGGGAAAACATATTTACGGTACACCGGTAATTGAAATTTTACGGTAAATTGGTAGCCCTAAATCAGAAACTCTGGATTATTCATTTAACTCTTGACAGCGTAATTCATTCCTTAACTATATATATGAACATTGGGATTAGGAATTGCAAATCCGGTACTACTGAAACCGGAATACAGGTATTTATGGTGTTTATTCCAAGTCTGTGGAGTTGGACTGTTTTAACTGTAGTCGTACTCGAAAAAAACTAATAACTTCGAGTCCTTCTAAAAAATATATATTCAAATTGCTAGGGTCAAAAGCGATTCTACTTAGAATAAAAACAATAAAAATCGCGTTTTAAGCTATGGTTGGATTCGGAGTCATCTTATTTCTTTACGACTCCACAACCTTGGTTTTTTCAATACCGAAATTCCGGAAAAGTGTTCATTACTGAGTGACAGCACTAGCCTTATTTTAATTCTAAAAATTCCAACTGCAAAACATTTCAAACAAAGTCAAAACAAATTATTTACATACAACTACAATTTTTGTTTATTGGTGTCAGTATAATTTTATTTGTTGTAAGTTAATTTAGGTATTTTTTTATATTATTTACTATAGAATTACAATGAACAACAAAAAAATCTGGTATATGATAATCGACGGAATTTTGACTTAACAAATGGCAACATCGAATTAATCAATTAATCTGAATATGTTTTTAATTAAACGTATTATCTGCATGCCAGTTTACCAGGAAATGTTGCCAATCAAGTTCAAGTTGAAGAATGTTGGCATTTATTCGTCGAAATCATACAAAACATCGTGATTCACTTTTTCCTTTCACTTCTTCTCTCGGACCGCAACGAATTTCTCCCAGGACAGTTGCGCACATATACAAGAAACAGGTCACCGTAGCCATAGCTGTCGAGTCGAACTGTATTAACTGAAGTCGGATTCCAAACAAATTAATAACTTCGAATCCTTTTAAAAAAAATGTATATTCAAATCGTTATTGCCAAAAGTGGCGCCACTGCATGCTTCTAAGCCTAAAGAAATAAGTCATGTTTTAAGCTTAGATTGGAGTCAAAATCATTTTATATATTGACGAATCCACATCCATGACCATAACCACCAAACAAATTCACGTGCACTATCTATTAGTTATCAATATTTTTGATAGAGATAGTTTATTTTGGGCATCAAATTAATACAATAAATAATCTTATGGCACGATAGCATCAAAATTCTTCAAGTCTTTTTCACCGATTTTTCACCGTTATTGATAGTTACTTTCGATTGATTTGTCGGTAACTTTGTGGAAATTCTTTTTTTTATTTAATATTAAATTTTATTACTTCTAATTTAAACTTTGTTGTATTACGAAATGTAACACTATTCGCTTCTTAATGAGGAGCAAACATTCAAAAAGTGTTTTGTCACACAAATACAAAGCTTGGAAAATGATGATTTAAGTGTTGCAAAAGTGACGATTTGTATGAATGTGTCAACTTTATGATTTCATTTTAATATGAAAAAAAACCTTTTTGAACACTAATTTTGATTTCCATTCATAGTTTTTATTATGGGCTATCAGAATTGGTATAAAACGCCATTTTTCAAAATTTGTGACAAAACACTTTTTGAATGTTTGCTCCTCCATTAGACATAACATTGGAAGGCTTACGAATAAACTGTCGTTTACATGGCTTCTCCATTACATCCATGGGCGTGATCGTTTTAGAAGTGAGCAATCCACAGAGAAGCCAGTTTACGTGGACACTCTATGCATTTATATGCATATTATATGAAAACGTCAAAACCTTTTGATCGCCAAAGAACCTCTTAACAACTAAACCACTAACGGTGACGAATATTAAATGACTGTGCCCCAATGAGTGAAGCTTTTCTCTCACCCCTTAATATTGTGTGACTGTGTGTATATTGAAAAATATATTCACTGTTTGTAATTAAATTGAAATAATAAATACAATAAAATTAAAAAAAACAAATCAAACCTTGTGTCGACAAATCACTGAAAAATAATAAAATACTTTCCAATCAACCCGTTGCCATGGGCGACCACCAAAAATAATTATTCGTTTTTCGGATGAACAATTCATAGAGACGTTTAGAGAAGGGAATTTTGACATTTGCAGAATTATTGGGGAATGACAGGTAATATAAATATGCTGGATTTAAAACATTATTATGTAGACATTTCAGCCACGAAAACGTTTGAGAGCCTAAGAAAATTTAGAAATATGGAAATGAAAATCATGATAAAATGTTGCAATGTTTTATTAGTTGTGTAGAAAATTTAATTATCACTTTTAGGGTGTTCACTGTCAATACTTGGTGAAAGGCATTATATTAATAAAAACACAATATTCCTTTGTAATTTATTTCACTTTATTTAAAAGGTCAGGACCGGTTTCGCTTTAACAATGCTCGGAATGAGCCTACAATGGTCATGACTTTTTAAATAAAGTGGAATAAAGTACAAAGGAATATTGTGTTTTTATTAAAAAAAGTTAATTATATTGCCTATTTATTTCCTTTTTGTCGGAATCCTTTGAACTTACTTTTTATTATGTCTGTGTTAATTGCGTCTTATTTTCTGTTTGGCTCCGTGTGTGAATTTAAAACATAATAGTAATTTACTTTCTGAACTTTCATTTATTCAACCCAATACCTATCATAACTTGTTATTGCCTTGAATCTGATTATTTTTGACGTAAAAGCTTTTAGTTTTTGAATGGTTATTAATATCATTTCTTTTCTCAAAACCAGTTGATGCATTTAGTAAAAAGAAATCAGCATACAGTATTGTAGTTTTTTTGTTTAAATTGATGTAACCCAGTAATCATTTATTCAATTCTAGGTCAGCTTTTTATAAACTTACCATTGAAATAAAACACAATAATTCTATACTTCGAATTTATGAGGTCAAATTATGAGAATACATAAATCATTGTAAGTCAATCAATGGAATACATACTTTACAAAGCGTTGGTTTCAAAATATGAGAATACGGTGCATTAATAATATCACTTTTCTGAATATATGTATGTGACCTAAATCACTTCTCATTCGGCGGTGGGCTGCCACACGTTAACAAGGCGCTTGCTCAAAGCAATTCTCGGTGTTTTGGGGAGGAGTGAATTTTTTTTATCACTCCTATGCAGTTATATACATTTTTATCATAACTAAATTCTTAAACTATAAATTTGTTTTGGCCCTCCTGAAAAGTACAGATTTTTCTTTACAACAGCACTCATCGTTTAACGTTGTCTTAAATTGGTAATGATTTAATATACAATAGAAAATAAATAATGAGATGCTTAAAAGTTATTTACTCACAGTTGTTTTTTGTGTTGTTCAAGGTTTTCAAACTATGAGAGTACAATTGTCAAAATTCATCAATCATTTGTTTTTTCAATAAAATATGTACTGTTTCCTAATTTAAAAAAAAATGACAAACCACCAAAAAAATTGCTTGCTATGTATAATATTATTAATGAGCTTATTGTGTAGTGTTTATAAAATTCTTTTTTTATGTTGAATACCATATTGTATCTAGTAATATTACTCATTCAATGTCATTTATTTAATAGGTGTATTATGAGAGGGCCTTTTTATATTTTTAAATAAGATAATATTTCACATTCATATCTCGCCTTAGAAAATTACCTATCACGAAGGAAGTTTTTAGGCGAACCAATAGTGCAGCAAAAAATAGATATCTTTAGGGGAAAGTGTACTGTTATTATATGTACACAGTGGTTGATTACCTCGTAAAGGCATGACTCGTGCGCTTGGGTGCTCCGAATCTTTTGGACCACAAGAAATCATTTATAATCCACACATTTTAATTTCAGGGAGGTCAAAAAACATCAAAAATTGTGTCAAGTAATTTATACAAGGGTCAAGCAAACGTGTAAAAATATAATAACTATCGTAAGCCGCAATTGTTCTACTCGAAGCGTGTCCACTAGGGGATTCCATCTCAGATATTCGAATATTAAATAACTGAATATATCGGCTCTTTTTTAACTATTCGATATTCGGATATTTGGGGAAATATCCGAATAGTATTCGTTATAATTTTTAATGAAATATTTAATATATACATATTATAATTTCTCCACAGTTAAAGAATAATTATGCTAGTATTTTTTTGTCTTCGCCTATTTTGAGTGCTATCAATATCTTATCATAATACTTGAGTTTAAAGAATCAGCTTGGACTCGGGGCTAAAAAAAACCTTGAATATGTATTGTCTCTATCTAAGATTTTACAGAAGCGGGAAAATATTTAGTCTTAAATTATTATAAAACGTCAACCGTTGCTGAACGAGTATTTTCAACGACAGGAACAATTAAGACTTAGTTAAAAACAAATTCGAAATACGAAACATTTAATGCCCTGCTATTATTAAAATATGCGTTTTTGAAATTTTAATAAATGACTTTTATTAAAAATGAGCTCGTTTTTAATGTATTATTTTAGTTTATCCATATAGTGTATACATCCGGATAGTTTCAGTTTTACTATTTGATATTCGAATAATTGATAATGACGAATAGTTGGAATCCCTAGTGTCTACTGGGCATAATTACCTAGCACAGTTATTGTATATTTACGTTAGAGTCTAGAAGCAGTGTTTACAAATTCATATTTTGAAAATTATTTCTTTTAGAATTTCAATTTGTACAATGGATGACAACGGGCTTTCTTAATGTAATAAAAAGAAAATAATAATATTGATAACAAAAAAATGTATTTTATTTCTGTTAAATTATTCATAATTATAAGTCAAGACAGTGAAGGCCAAACTTCTAATGATAAAGACTCTGATTTGATCAACAAATAAAGAATCAAAGGTTATTTTTTTTACTGCAATAGATAAAACAGTAATAAGTAGCTAGGCCATTATAAAATGTGACAATACACAAACAATCAAAAAACCTACCCTTTTTTCTTAACCCTAGCAAAACCCGAGAAGGATATGTATTATAAAATATGAATTTTAATTCAATGCGTGAAATATATTAAATCGATAATATTCTATGTGTATCGACAGAATGGGATATTTTGGTCCTGCAAATATCATCTGTATTGTTAACAAATTTATTGAAAATAATAAATTATATTGAGTAATATATTTTATGATTTGTAGCTTACGTGTCAGAGTGGAGATTTTGATTGGTTCATTTAAATTCGAGACCTGATTGGTAGCAAATTAAATATATGACAGCCAGTTTTCACATCATACATACCAGTACCAATGAAAGAAAATTCTGCGAACCAAACAGAATATTCAAATTTGTTTGTTCAATAAGTACAAAATGAATTCCTCTTTTGCGTGAATGAATTTAATAGCAAATATCTTAAAGAATATGTTCTCACAACAAGGAAAACTTTGATTACGACAGTAAGATTTGATAGGTTTCAATTCAATTAATATTAATGCAGTTCATAATATTTCCTGCAATATGTAAATTAGTAATAATTAAATAATGATTAAATGAAAATATCTAGGTACCTTGGCATAGGATATAAGCTGCTGACATTAGGTCATGGATTCTCATAGTTACAGCAAATTTTAATTACTACAACCAATTAAATAAATTGCTTAACACGTTGCGCCGGAGCCGTGTTTTCGCGTGATAAGCTGTTTATGCGTTAAGTCCCGGAAACGCGTTTTCTCGTGATGTTCTAGCCCAGAGGTGGGGAACCCGCGATTTCAAATTCCTCGGTGAGCAGTCAGTCAATTATTATTTTCGTCAAATACATGATTTTACTAACCAAAAATAGATTTTATTGTAAATCATTTGATGCCGTCACATGCTTTTCTGTGGACCACATGATGATGGGTCACTGAGTTCATTTCAAACTGAAACTTGCATAATCCAAAGAGCAGAATGTGAAAAAGTATAATTGAAAATAAAAATCTCTGTAGCACCTGCAACGTTTGCGTCAACATTCGCTTACTGTACGTCTTACGTGGACGAAATCAAAACGAATGCAAAGCGACTCAGTGCGGCACGAAAATATCAAATGGTCTTCGCCCACGTGACAAAATGCAATCCGCGATCAGTGTGTTTGATTCGCTTTAAGCCGTGTTCCAATCGCGTTCGCAGTGACTTCGCCCATGTAAGACGTAGCGTTACCCACTTAAAATTGAAAGAAAGGAGAATGAAGATTGATCAAGACTAACACAGAAATATTTAATCATTATACTAAAGCTGTCGTACAAAATATATATATTGGAAATTTGCGGTTTGGTCCAGTGATCTGAGAATATTGTTTTTTTAATGTAACTAGAGCAGTGTCTGCCAAACTGTGTGCCGCGGAAGAAGAAGCTTATACAATGTAGAACATATGGCAGCCTTTAGATTGAAAAAAGACACGTCTAATTTTGCTAATCACTTAATTTCGGAAGGACACGTGTTCAATCAGGAACAAGGGATAAAAAGGTTACACCCAAATACGGACAGTCATAAGCTCTTTTCCAAGAAATTTTAGAAATCAACAAAGCACAGCTGCAAAGTCTTCCAATTTTAAATGAAATATTAAACTTTCCCGCATCTCCACTTCTATACCCTATATAATCATAAAACCTTTGCCGACAAACAAATAATATAATTCTTGAAACTACTTACTACTCAAATCTGTTGGCATTCCCATGAGCTCATCCTTTTCGCCAGCAATGGCTTTGGACTCAGTGATGCATTTATATCTTATATAAACACGAAACTTTCATTTACTAAACGTCAGTTCAAGTTCATCCGTGCACTTGAATGCCTGAAGATGCCGAAAGGCGAAACCCGGGTCGTTAGTGACAAAATCTGTGTTTCTTCAAAAAAAGTTTGAACGATTCAAATTTATACAATGTTCATTTTAAATAATGCCTATTCATTTAAATTTTCTTTGATTTTAAATGAACTCAATATCTACATATTTAAATAAACATTTGACACGATCGTAAATAGTGGTCAACGCAGCACATTTTCCACATTTCCCTTTTAAAGCATTTTATTTGGTGTGCCGCGGAACAAGTCCCATTCACCGGTGTGCCGTGAAGTTAAAAAGTTTGGCAGACACTGAACTAGAGGCTCGACGACTGATGAGAAATTTAAAAAGGGGCTCTTGTCAACGATATTTTTTTTTTCTGAATGCGAATTATTTCAGCCAGAAGTTTTTTTTAACATTTGTGTTATTCCAGGGCTTTTTTGCCATAATTTTTCAGCGAGTCGTAAAGCACAAATAAAATGGTAAAAATCATGGTGAACGAAATAGCTTGCATCGATTCTGTAAAAAATATAATTTTTTATTTGTTTACTACGAATGAAATTTTCTATTTTCCGTCCGATAATGTAACCCCCCCTCCCCAAACGTGCCACCCAGGGCAGTCCACCCCCGCTTTCTACGCCACTGATTGTATATAATTATTCATTTAGTAATTATTAGTAATGTGATTCATATTTATGGGTAATAAATAATTATTATTGCTCATAATAAGGGAGCTTAAAATAGTTAATAATAACTTTGAGACCACCTTGTTAACAACATAATTGTTTATCTAGCATTAACATTATTTGCTCGGTGGTCTTGATAAAAATTTATAATTAGATTTCATGAAACAAAGTATAATATTTATTTTTTTATTGAAACAATTGAATGAATTTATGTAATAAAAAAAAACAGGATATAAAGTTAAAAAAATATCGTCAACTATAGTGGGCAGTGATATTGTATAATGCAGCGTTTCCCAAATGATGGGTCGCGAGCCGGTACCGGGTCGCAGAAAGAAAATGCCGGGAAGCCAATTTCCTAAAATAAATCTGTATATTTACTATATAATTTTGTAATACCTCTCATTAATAAGTTTATGGTAAATTTGATTTCTATATAGGTTTTTCAGAGTAAATTATTTTGTATTATGACATATAAAGACTGTATGGATATAAATATACTATTTTATTTTACCTATAGGCCGGTAATATAGGCCATAATAAATTTAGTGGGTCACGAAGGAGAAATATTAAAATAACCAGGTTGCGAGAAAAAAAGTTTGGGGAAACGCTGGTATAATGTATTTGGCAAATATAGAATGTAAAATAAAAACAAAACCTTGAAAAGGTGGAAAAAATAATGTATGTAAATGATATATGCAAGCTTAGAAAATAATGACATTTTGCGAAATACAAAATTCGGTAAAAGTGCGAATAGATGCTAAAATCACAAATAAATGTAAAATTAGTTATTTCTAAGATAAAAGTGAACTACTTTTGCCTACTACTGATAACAAAAGAAGGGAGTTGGAGTTACATATTTTAAGAGTTGCCTCCTAGAAAAGCCTCCACAAACTTGAATAGCATTCAATGATCTATCAGACAAATTTATACTTCCAAACATTGGGAGAACTATTCATTTACTATCTATCTATTAACAAAGGCTCAATGTTTGGAAAGAGATAAGAATTTTTTAAGCAACTGTCGAGATCCGCCCCAGATGTACTATAATTATTGATAGTAACAAAAAATCAATATGAGGAGTTTGGTTGTGCTGCACTAGATCAATTAAAAATAATATAATTGTAACTGATCATTGCACAAATCTTAACAAATCAGCAGTGTAAAAATGCTCCATGCTTATGCTTAATATTTTTTTATCTGATACTGAATTTTTATATTCATATTTTTTTCTTTGTATCTTTTATCATATTTCTTCATTACGTTTTTGTAGTTTTCTATTATTTTTTATTTTTTGTGAATTGTATATTTTGTTAAAATTCATCGAAATTATTTATTATTTGAAATTAACGTAATTTTTAAATAAATTTAATAAATTTTGGTAAAATGAATCTAAATTAATAATAATAGATGTTTAAATGGCGCTAAAATTAAACATTTTTTTAACCTTTCCGACACAAAGATCCAAAATGAAAATTCTAAAATTGACAAAAATTTGTGTCTCTAATAATGACACACAAAAGATAATGATAAATAAAGCTTTATCTTTTTCTTTTAAAAGTGTTGATAAGTTGCAAGCCAGTTACTATATAAATACAATAGTATCTTTGAAAGACTTATTTGTTTACATAAAAAGACATCATGGGGTCAATAGAATTTATTTTTAAAAATATGTAGACAAAGAAACAAATATTTGCAGTTCTTAAAAACAGGTATGATCAACATATGTATTTAATGTTTAGAATGTACGATACTGTGTGAAAAAAAAATGGTAACCATTTATTACGGCTGTGAAATGATGACCTTTTTCATTCAAATCATATTATTTACATGTCATTAATAAAGTAATGTGGTCTGAAAGAATCGGTAAGAAGAAAAAAATAAATATGAATTGCAATATAAGTTTTCATTGAAATGTATATTATGGTACATTTAAAGATACATAATGATACAACTCGCATCGAGCATTAACAGTTGAATCTAGTTTTGAGAACTGATATCCTCTTGCTGGATATGTCTCCAGACCAGTGTAACTCTAAGCTACCCAGTAGTTTGACGAACTTAAGTCTGTAAGTTAAGCTTACCACTAGCCCTGTCCTAAAGCTACCCTTTCTATCTCTTCTTTTCGAAGAGAGGTTGAGCCACTAAGTAAGCAAACAGTTCTTGTAGAAAAATTCTATTGAGATATCTCCACTAGGAGGCCATATGCTCCGCATTGAGAGCGGACATGGAAAAAAAAGAAAAAACTATTTTTAATTTTGATTCATAATTTTTTTTAATTTACTTCATTCAGCCAGGACAATAAAGACTAAGCTTATTTTTAAGGTTGTTCTCATTTCTAAAAATGAATGTGACAAATTAATCAAACATGAATTATTTAGGATATATATATATATTCTGATCTGGCTGTACGCTACAATTAATTTGAAAAAAAAACGAAAATGTAAAATTTAAATATTACCTAACAAAAAATCAAACCCATTTGAGAGTTCAATAGACATTTAAAATATTCTGGGGTTAAAGTGTATCTAAAAAAAAGGTGTACTTACATATTTCCTGTTGTGACTGCCATTTAAATTTATGAATACTAAGTGTCTTAGATTGTAAAAATAAAATTGTAAAGCAGTTTTTCTTCACATAATGAAATGGAGATATGATAATATTTGGGTTCATTGCTTATACTTACCAAATATTATTTTAATTCAGACTCAAACAAACAAGTGGTCGAATTCTCCTTATTAAGTAAGACTTCGAATATCTTTTGGCTTGCGCTATATGCTAAAATTAGATGTCCATAACTTATTTTGTACAAATAACCCTGCATAAATTTAACAGTCGATAATGCTCACAATGCGCAAACCCGTTCCTGATATTTAAATTTATAATTTGGGATTAATACAAGTGTTTTATTTTTGTAATAAAGCTAATGCCTTTCCACCAAGAAATGACAGTGAACACCATAAAAGTGAAGCTAGCAAATGGCTATGAAAATATTTTCAATAAATTAAGCTGTAGCTATGAGGAAATTCATTTTTAAAACAAAATTTAAATGATAGCTTTGTTTATTCCACTGTTTGTGTCACGTGTGTCGCTCTTTCAGAAGTATCTTCAGATTAACAACCAGTGCCTTTTTTCCCATGTAACACGGTGGAACTAGGGTATCCAATCCCGAAGCCTTTTTCCAATCCCGGGATTTCGGGATTGAATTATTTTGAGTCCCGGGATTGAGATTTTCTCACCGAGGAATTTGAAATCCTCAATTTGCTCAATTTGCCAATTTTGTGTAAATTTCGAGAATTTGCTAGAAATTTCTCAATCCCGAAATCCCGGGATCGCGGCCATCTCAATCCCGGAATTTCGGGATCAGAAAATTGAACGGGATCCCGGGATTGGATGCCCTAGGTGGAACGGAGTTCCGGCGCCTTTTTTCAGGAGAAAATATTTTTTGAGTCATTATTTCGCGAAAACGTAATAACAGTAACAAAATCTTCAAGCTGAGTAGCAAAACTTAGCAAAATAAATGTGTTGAAAAGTGAAATAAATCTCGAAACGAAAGGGGTCATATTCTTCATTCCATTAACGCAAATGTTCAGGTTAAGATTTAATTTGAAGGCATGGGTGTTTGTGATATCTGAATTCTCTCCCACCCTTCCAATCGAAAAATTAACGGGGCAAAGCGATGAGTTAACTACTAGTCCTTTTAAAAAATGAATTTTGAGCAACTACTTAACAAGCAGTTCTGTTTAGATATCACCATAAGTAAGCTATGTACATGCTTCACATTGAGAACGGACGTGGATTGGAAAAAAAATAGTAAAAAGCTTGACAAGAAGTAAAGTTTCGGCACATTTTTTTTTGCAAAAAAAAGCACTGCTAATAACCAAAAATAAACTGATTTAAAATATGCATACAGTGGTCTTCAAATGTTACTATTACGGGAGCTATTTTAGAAGTCTAAATTTCCATCACATATTTTGAGACCTCCTTTCTCAACCAGTCTCTAAACGGAAAGAAGTATGGGAATTGGAATGGACTAGCGGTTTCCGTAATGCTTCTTTTAGGTACACATATTTTTTTCCAAAATTTTGAAGATTTGTTCAGCAAAATCGGTTAAAGAATAATTGAATATTATGAAATAAAATTTCAAAAACTCTTTACCATTTTTCTTCCAGATGTACTCTAGAAAATTCCGACATGAGTTACCACTATGCTGCTTGCTCGTGACTGCATCATTAAAACAAAGAAGGTGCAATTTTAAAAGGTTTTTTATTTCCATGTCCAGGTCTTTCAAAAAATTTTCCCACACTTACAAAACATATTTAAAAAAGAGTATATCTCTTAAAACGACATTATATTTAAAAACAATGAGATAAATTCATTCATTCGTTCATTCAACTTAATATAAAATTTGAAAAATCAAAATTGAATTTTTAGAAAAGTATAAAACGTTTCATATTCCTACAATAAAGAGCAATAATAAATCTTTGGATATACAAAACTACAGATAATATTTTAAAAGGTTAAAATGGGGGTAATATCGATTAAAATTGCAATTCAAAAAGGGTGAATGAAATAAATCATAATTCAATCAACCTAGTAAATTTAATGGACAAATTGTATAATATTTTGGACCATAATTAAGACACATTTATTCATAAAACTTTTATAATAAAACAAAATAAAAACAGGTAGGCAAGATTGATAATTGTGATGCTTTTTAAACAATAATATTTACAATATTAGCGTCAATTAAAAATAATTTTAAAACAAAAGTCAGGCAAATTTAAATCGGGTTTTAAATATTTAAAATAAATAAGTAATTATATGACATTGATGGCTTATGGGTATGGGAAAAGTTGAAATTTAGAAAATGCCGTATTGGGCTTCATCCTCTGAACAGGGATGGCAATATATGTTGTCGAACGGCAAAATTTTTATCTAATACACTACTGGATAATTTTCTATATTGAAAATTAATTCATGTTGGATAATCAAGAAGGATAGCCACACAAAAACATATGATTGATTGAATAATCAAATTTATCTTTTTCTATTCAACTTTTATAAGAGAATATGATATTTTGACACACACCAGTGAAAGCAAAAACTTTCCAGGAGAGCAAAGTACACGCTTAAAAGATTGCCAATAACAAATGAATAGCTAGCTTAAGATTCATAAAAATCTCAATTGCAAAAAAATATAAGTTACGACTATTTTTTTGGTAGTGTCGATGTATCAGTGTATTATTTGCTACTTCATCAATTGAATTTAAATCTTATCATTATCTTCAATAAAAAACAATGTATTTTAGTATATGACAAATAAAATTAAAGAACATAAAGGTAGAAAGTCTTTCGAAAAATTGTGCGAGGATTCTTTATTTGTTTTACGATAGTACAGTGTGTTTATACGCAAAACAGATATGAACTCTGATGCGAAAAATACTTGAAAAAAAATTGCCTGAACAATGTTTTAAGCATCAAATGAAACGAGTAACTCTAGTTGACTCAGTTTACTGTAAGTTTTGATCTGTAAATAGTTTAATTTTTGTATATATATATTTTCTATAGACAAATGATAAAATATGTAAAATTTAATCCATACTCTCATAATTATATTTTATATGTACAGAAAATTGGTTATAGAAAATTGATTGAATTCAATTTATTGCATTAGCATTTTTAGTTAAAAAATCTTTTCCCAAAATGATATTAGTGACGCAATTATAAATGACGGAAATATTATTTGAATCTTGTTTAAAATATGTTGTTTTAATATCACGGAATAAGCTGGTGCCGATTGTAAGTTTGAAATATGCAGGAAAAACTGCAAAGTAGTTTACAAGGTAGTGTTATAAATGAAAAGCATGTAACGGCAACCGCTTTGAAGTCGGATGAATTCGCACAATCAATAATTAAACAATTACTGTGCGCATTCAATTTCATAAGACCAATTTTCTGTAAACCATATTTTAATATATAATATGTTAAATAATTTCAAAACCGCTACGCTTATATCGAAATATTCTAAGTACAAACAACTATAATGTTTATCATTTATAAATTTATTGTAGTTAATACTAAACATTTACGTAAATAGACAATTTAGTTAAAACATTTACGAGAAATTGCGCAATTTGGCAAATGATTTATTTATCTTTCAATTATATTTGGCAATAGTGTCGGATAAATTAACCGGTAATAAACAAGGCACTGTGTCTCATGTCGGTACTTAAATCAGTTTAAAAGAAATATTTACAAAGCCGCCAGCTCCAGTCTCCGTTTTAATCCGCAAGGCACTTTATCAGTCTTCAGACTTTTGTTTACTCATATTCAACCGATTTATTTAAAAAATATATATCTATTTATCATCTTCATTGTCAGTCCCGTACTGTTTGGCCGAGATATACAAATTAAAATAATTTATAAAAATCAGTACAGAAATATTTTCCGATTACGGTACGATCTACAAAAGGAATTGAATCGAATAATCATTTCAATGAATCACTTCAACGATTCTTTTATCACATGTGTTATTCATAAAATTTTGAGCAATTACATTATTTATTAATATACAATTTAACACTAAATGAGGGCTCACACAGTAAATCCAATCGTAACATGCAATATCGCTGTTTATTTAAGAATTCTTAAAATTTTAAATCTTTTTGTCAAAGATAATAAATCAGATTTTGAGACAGCGACATCTATTAATAACAAAATCTTAACAAACAAATTGAAATAACTAAAATTTTGATGATGGATCACTTGATTAACCTTTTGACCGCAGCTCGGATCCAAATCGGTTCAGATTGGGCTGCTATAGCAGTCAACCGCGGTCAAAGGGTTAAGGCATTCCTCGTAATAATACTATTCCACTAACCGTTTATTGTACGGGGTGGATAGAACTACAGTGAGATGCTTAAGCAGTGACCTATTTTTTTCCTTTCAATAAATAAATTCATCATGCATGAATGTTAGTTTCAAAACCATACATAATTATTTTTTTAAATTAATATTTTTATTGATAGATAGATGTCACTGATTGAAAATCTGATTCTTTTCAACCACCTCTAATATAATCGTGATCAATTAAATTGAATTTATTTTGACATAGGTATCAACAACTAATTGTGCAAAAGTTGCACAACAAACCAATAATTTGAAAGCACCATCATCAGAAAAGAGACAGCAATATTCAACATCTTTTACCATTAGGCCATGCAATTACAAATCAGGTTTTTTTGATTTCTCTTCCTATCTTAAAATACACAACTGATGATGAACACTGCATGTTGCGATATCTGCGTGCGGGCCCCTACTAAGAGTGATGTGGAAAAATTGTAAAGAAGTTAAGAAAGGAATGGATTATAATGAGGGTACATTGATCTTAAATCTATATGAATTAAAATTAAAACACATTAAATACAATAATAATATTTTGTTCACGTGTATAACATACAAAATCACCAATAATATATCAAGTTTAATTCTAGAAACACACCGAAAAACCGTATGGATTTCACAGTAGTCCAATGCACACACTTTTGGAGATAAATTCACACAGTAAATTCGTACAAAAGCTATATAAAAAATCTAGTCACGACAAATAGCACTTTTATTTATTAATAATATCAATTAAAAACAACTTCGAAATCAGTACAGTTTAGGTATACATATTCCTATGAAGTATTTAATTTACTGTTGGCAATTTTGAAAGATGAATTTGACCATATAGATTGACGAGATATCTTGACCGACAAAACACTATGAAAATTTAACCTATCACATGGAATATTTTTTGCAATAATTAAAACGAGAGATATTTTCTGCGCTACCTATTTTAGGAATAAAAAAATTTGATACTTTTAACCTGCATTGCCGAACATTATTTAGTATAAAATTTTTGATTACATCGTATAGTGTATTTTATAATAAATTGTTCTTTTTTATTTACATCAATATGAATTGTTAATATGTCTTTGAAGTATTATTTCGAGACATTCACTCAAAAAGCTGTTGTATTTAATACCCCTTTACATTTAGTGTTATCAGTACAGTACGCAGCGAATCACATAATTCTTGAAAATAATAAGTTGATAATTTCACTAGCATTTAACAGTGAAATCACAATCTATCATTTTTAGCATCATTGAAAAATAAAACATTTTTCTGCACCGGATTCTTTCCCTGCGTCCATTAATCTTGATTTTATTTGGTCCCATCGAAAACAATAGATCAAGACGCGTTCACTGCAACTTATTTTGTAACCAAATTATAACTTATTGAATATTAAACATCTTTGTTTTTTCTCTATGTATTAATAAATGTAAAAACGATTACAATAAAGTTTTTGAGTGAATGAAATAAATTAAAAGGAAAATGTCAAAATAAAAACAATACTCGGACATTGGCCGAATATGAACGCGTATTTATCTGGTGGCTCTGAGTTTCCAACTGAGGAACAGGAAAGCGGAAATTCTCAGAACCACAAAAATGACGCAGAGAGCTGCAATATCCAGTGTGAAGTCTGAATTCAACATGTCCAATTCTTCGAGGGTTGTCGTCGGCGACTTGAAGTGGCAATAAGTCTGGAAAATGGCGAAATATTAAAATAGAAATCTTTCAACTATATAACTTCCCACTCCATAAGGGTAATGATTGAAGGTGAATAGACACGTAAAAATTTTCTATTCAAATTAGAAGTTTTATTTAGATCTAACTATTCTTAAATTTTCTTACGCTACAATAATTGTACATTATAGACAACTGGATGTTATAAAAACATTATTTAATTAAATTCAGTCACTGAAAAGCCTGAACTTTTAATGAGTATTTATAATCTTAGCTTCAGAGTCGATATTAGTGGGCACCCTCTCTCTGCTTTATGATGTAGCATTCACCATATATGGCAAACCCGAAAGCCATGTTTCGTATCCGCTAGTGCATTTGCAAAATCTTGAAAGCAATACATTGTGGGTCGTTAATGCTCTGACGCCAATATATAGCATATGTGTATTTCCAAGCAATTGCAGGAGGTCTAGCCACTCGATTCTTTCAATTCTCATCCAACTGATTAATATTACAATAAGAATACTTCATAATATCATAATAAAGACTAAAAAAATATTTACCTGGAAACACTTCAGCTTTCCTCGACCGAATCCGTAAGTCGCCAGAGCTGTTCCTTCGAATCCATACCGGATATATGATAGATACGTAATCCAGCGAAGGTAGACTGGAATAGCGTCAAATGAAACGAAGAATCCAGAGAAGAGGAGGAAAGGCACGGACATAACTGGCGCCAAGAATACACCGTTCTGAAAATATTTACAGTAAATTAATCTTCATTTATGTTGTGGACTTAAGCACATTGTTAAACCTTTCCTCGATGAGGCCCAAATCGGAATATCTCACACCCAAAATTACACAAACTAATTCAGATAATCGGGTAATATTTTCCATAGAATAATAAATCTTGTAGGCAAAAGTTTTTTGTGCGGTTACAAACTGTTTATTTTTCATTATCAATACGCCGTGAATAGGGAATCCAATCCCGAGCCAAAATGTTGATCCCGGGACTGGTCCCGGGATCAGTACATTTTTAAAAATTGGTAATATTGGTGAAAAATAAATTTAAAAATTTATTCTATATTATATAACCAGCTGAAGGCTGCCGATACGTTACCAAAAAGCTTTCTTTATCTAAGTTATTCGAGATGTACAGGTGAATGAGTGAATTTTTTAATTACTCGTAAAAAAATATGCGCCATATTCTAATCCCGAGATTGAAATGTATCGAAAACTGTAGGGGATCCCGGGATTGGATTCCCTAACCGTGAACTATCAAAGATAGCAGTCGATACTTGAGAAGGTGTCAAGTAAAATTTCTCTCGTTTCTTCAACAGCAATGAATGGTTTTAAACAGTCGTGTATCAAACGTAACATTTAATATGTAAATGTTTTCCAATTGACATCAATCCGTAGACAGTAATATTACCTGAACGTTCATGGCGGCACCGACGACAAGTCCGACACTCTGCGCCACAAATGAAATCAAGAGACAGGCGGAGAGGAACATCGAGAACCTGAACCACTCCAGCGGTTGCGAGGTCAGCAGGTACACAATCACTACGTAAATGATGCAGAATATTGCCTGAAAATAATTAAAGCAATCATATTACACACAGAAAGTGATTCTCATTTGAAAAACTTATTCATGGACACTTTCATCTGTAGGTTCGGATCCTTCATTTACCAAGAAGGATAAATACTGTAAGCATGGGTATCCAACGTTTTGACTCTTTTGGACCACATTGATAAGAGACTAATTGTATTTGGGGTACTCATAAAATATTTAATATAAAACATAAAACTAAGTATATAACTTGATTTTAAATGATTTAAAATAGCTATGAATATTCAACATTTACTTCTACAAAATTCAATTATGTAAACATTATTTGTTTGTTCCCAATTATGCAATAATCAATAATTAAACGATAACTATAGCTTGGATTTATGTTAATCAAATAAATTATAATTTAATTTCATGTTCTCAACAATAATCAAATCAGAGTAGTTTGAGGTTACGATATGTATTAGCCATAGCTCTATTTTACGTTCTCTAATAGAGAAAACACAGAAAAATCTAAAATTATGAATAAATATTTCACCTGGAAAGGAATATCCGATATAGTAATCGCCAAGTAGTAGGACCGTAAAGAATACCATCGATTGAAATTTTCTTTCAATAACACAGGCATCTCCAGCGGAACTGAAATCAAACAGAACGTAATATTTTATTCCCAACATACTTTAATTATACATAATTTCATTTTATTTCGCCATTGCTTAATCAGTGATGGGGTTTGATAAAAACTGAAACAAGTTGAACCAAAGTTCGCTTGACGGTAGACAAGTCATTTTGATGTAAATTGTTTTACGAGGAACGAAATTGTATTTAGTACAAATATCTGATACCAGCGAATACTCCGTGCAGGTTCTCTCTTCTTCTTTTTTGCTGAGAATAAACAAAGACAATTAATCTATGTTAAACGATTATAAAATTCTACAAACAAATGAACCAGAAATATATTTGTATTAATGGTTGTAACAAGCCCAAACTCGAGTATTATTTATATAAATATCCAGATTGCGAGATGGCAGTAGAAGGCCTGCAGTATTATCGTAAGTAATATAGCTGTGAGAGAAATTATGAAAGATGTCTCTTGCTTCCCACTTTCAAAACATAGATTGGAAGATTCGGCTCTTCTTTTTTTCGTGAGATGTGCTCGGAGTTTAAATACATACAGTTCATTCAACACCATTGGTATAAAAATAACTGCAAAAACAAATATAGTACTCACAACTGAGAATGGTGATGGTCATAGAGGTGTACATGAGGAACAGCATGTTGAAGAAAAGGAAACCGAGATTAGACAAAACTTTGGCACCGTCGTTTCCAATATCATAATAGAGAGCACCGATGAGGAACCCGACTAGTATATGCGCCAGCAGTCGGAGATACATAAGAGTCTGAAACAATTATAGCCCAAATAAGTTATAGTACAATCTTTATGTTACAGTGGGACACGTTAATGACAAAACATGTTGAAAATTTTTTATTTTTTCATGATAACTCAATAGGATTGTTTTAATTCATTTTTTTAAGCGAGTAAAAAGAGAACAACTCTGACTCCAGCGTTAAATTTTTTCAATCTTTTCCGTTTAACTTACATATCAGTAGACCAGTGCTCCGCAACCTTTTATCTTCCAAGGCACACCGGCGTGTTCTCCAAAATTTCGCGGCACACCACAAGTAAAAATGTCCATAATATACATAAATTACATTAGTTTGTGTTTATATATGATAAAAACCATAAAAGAATCATATGCATATTTTTATAACCATGTCCGCTACCAATGTAGAGCACACGGACTCCTTATGGAGATAAATTAACAGAAGAGTTTCTACAAGACCTGCCGATTACTCAGTTGCTCAATCTCTCTTTTTTTCAAAGAGAGTAGTGATAGACGAATAAGGATTGGACAAAACAAGTGGTTATCTAATCGCTTTCGATATCCTCCGTTTAGAAGGAATTTAAGACATCACATACATCCATGTCTTCGAACAGAAATCCATATATCAATTGAATTTTTTTTGTTTTCGTTTATTGGAGATATGTGCCGCGGCACACCGGTTGTGGAGCACTGCTGTAGACCATCAGATCATTCCAGTGACAAAAATAATTCTAGTACATTTCGCCAATCAATATGGAAAAATTAATGACCTGTTTAGAAATGTACAATAGTATCTATAAACGAAAAAAAAATTAGTTTGGATTATCTATGTGATCCTTCCCACAATAAGCCCTTATTATCGGGAGTTTACTGGAATATTGCAAAAATTGCGGTGACAATTTGAAACAAAGATATAATTATTACCCAATCTCTTCTGCTGAAAAGGAGAGTTCTTTTGAGAACAACCCAGAACTGTTTGAACTCGCTGATCGGGTATCGTTTCATGGATACGGAGAGAGTATCATCGAGCAGGGCCGAGCTTACGTTATCAGTCTTCTCTAGTTCAATGGAGACGGCACCGTCGCCTGGAATAGCAACATCAATGATTACTTAACGCAAAGTTCTTTATTTATTTCTTCAGATTTGATTGACAATGTTTATTTTTTCAAGTTAATATTTAAATTATGAATTAGTGTTTTTTTACTCCTGTTCTCTTCTCTCTCTCTCGAATTAGTTCAGTCAAAACACTTTTGATATTATGTGATTTCAAAATTAAAATACATATATCCGGCGCATGGGCAAAGAATGTATAGTCAAATATGTTTTATTTTCCAAAAACATCCATCTATATTAACAATAATCTGTTGTCACAACCACGGTCAACCGAAATACTCTTTGATGTGACATAAAAACTTTGTGTTATATTCACAAATGTCAACGCAATATCAACAAACTAGTTATAGGATATTTTGACTAACGATTTTGAATTGATAACATAACAGGCGATTTAAAAAAATTACACAATAAAACATTTAAAATGATATCTTTGTTATTCCTAATCAAGTTGTCATGTGAAATAACAAAGTTAGCAATAAATTTTTTAAATGTAACTAAACCAAGCCAAAAAATTTACCTTTTCCTTTGGCAATATCATTAGTGGCGTACGCCAGCACTCCATTTGATGGCATAATAGCATTGTGCTCTTCATCGGAGAACTTGTCATAAGGCATGAGGGACATCTCATTCTTGGCTAATCCATTCGTCTGCGGGTTGAGAGCATTTTCTATCGACTTCTTGTTGTTCATTTCGTAGCCTTTCAGAGCTGAGAGTCTTCTTCCGTCTCTGGAATGAAACAATAATTTTATTAGATTTCTTTTCTCATTACTATTCCACTATTTTTTAAAGGATTTTAAGAACCCGAAACCCTTCCAGAAATTTACAATTTTTGAGGATTATCATGACTATTATCATCATTATCATATTTGTCAAGTACATGGCGAATTGGCGTCAGCTGTTATGTCATGTACTGTACTTTTAATTTTTAAACAATGACTACTACTACATTTTTGACAGCAATTATAAGAATTAAAGCACTCGCCCCAAATTCAGTGCAACAAAACATGCTTCTTATAATTGAGGAAATGTGGTATACAATATGTAGCTTTTTTCATCAAGTTTTACAATTAAAACACACTTTAGCAATTTTCCTATATTCATAGACAACCAACCCAATTTATTGCAACACAATATATCAACCTCAATCAATCTCAATCAACCTCAATCAATATATCAACCTCAATGTATTTTTTTACAAGATAAAAATGGGTGGTAGCCTATTTCCTTTTAACAGATTTTTTACAGGCAAATAGGCTAATGTGTCAAATATTTTGAAATCAGAAAATCATTTGAGGTAAACACGGTGAGAGTTTTTCGAGTCACTCAACATCAACTCGAGTAGTAGACGTGACAAACACCCACGACTAAGATCTCAATTTTAAATAGGAAATATCTAAATTTGATATTGATCATAATGGCCTGATTGCTAGGACTAGATCACAGGAAGAAAAGTTTTTATGATTCTGAAATCATCATTTGTAATTGTAGAATGTACAGTACAATAAAATAAAACCACCAAATGAGTCACCTGATATCTTGCTTTCCATTTTCAATTGCGTTCACCAATTTCTTTGTGTTCTCTCCATATTCACCACACGACACTTCTATTATGAAGGAAGCAGGATTATGGTACGGTGGACATTGAAGGCCCAAGTTTCCGAGCCAGTCGACTGAAAGCAATAAATGCATGATTATAAATAAAAGAGATCAATATCACGAAGTTTATATGCCGTGGAAGATACGCCTCAATACGCCAGACCAGTAGACTAGTGGTTAACGACGTCTTTTTGGGTCGCAATGTACACGGGTTAGAAATAGGGACATCCATGCTTTTGAACATGAATCCACTGTAAAATCAATGGGAATCTGAGAAAACAACATTGACCGTTTAGTTTCAGATCCTTCATTATCACCGGATATTTTTTTTTAATATATTGAACCAGGGCTGTGGCCAGCATTTACAAATTATGAGATAACTCTTGATTCAGATTTAAAAATATTATTTCTAGTTTTTGCATATTTTTTCTGCTCATAAGCATATTTTTTTATTTTAATTTGATCAAAATGTCGGAATCGCTAGTTTTTTAAGACTTTAATTTCACCCAAAACACCACAACTCCATCTCCATAACCCTTGTTTTAACTGAATTGCAACGTATTTTCTAGTTTTTCTAATATTTATTTTTTTTTTATAAAGTAACACCATGAAGATGTTTTTTGAATGAATGATCAGAAAGAATATTTATTATAAAAGTAAAAAAACCAGGCCTGAGCCGGAGTGGTCAATGTTGCTGGTACAAGTTGCGGTGTTTACAGATTCGAGTTCCAGTATAGGACATTGTTCAAAGGTATTAATACTTATGACGCCCAAAACTCCTGCCAACCCATTTGATCCTAAAAAAAGTTTGGGGCGAGAGCGTTGAGCTAACTATTAGCACTGTTCTATCCCTATCTTACTATACTTTCTCTCTCCTAAAGTGGTTTAAATACTTCTAATGAGATAAGCTTCATTAGGAGTCAATGTGCTCTTCATTGGGAGCAGACATGGAAATAAAAAAAACATTATACCTAATCCTCCTGTGCTGCCTTGATAAACACACTGTCCTTCTGCCAACGTGTAGAGGTGATCGAACATCTCAAAGAGTCTGGCAGAAGGTTGGTGAATGGTGCAAATGATAGTACGCCCTTCTTTGGCCAGTGCTTTCAATAGAGAAACACACTGGAAGCAAGAAGAGCTGTCCAGCCCGGAAGTCGGCTCGTCAAAGAACATGATGGGAGGATTGTTCACCAGTTCTAAGGCGATCGATAGTCGTTTTTTCTGTCCACCGGATAAATTTGATGTCATAGTGTTGCGATGCTCAGCCAGACCTAGAGTTTCTAAGATTTCTTGAGTCTGAAATATAACATTGAAAAATGTAACAATTTACAATACACAAACAACATTATTGTTTTATTATTAAACCATTTCTTCTCGCCATTTAGAGCGCATGGGAAAAGCATGGTGTCTCCAAGATTGTCTGCGCACCAGCGGTCGCTTTAGTGTCTCTCCCAAGTCTTTCCAGTGCCCCGTAGCTTTGCCGAGTATACTCAACGAATGATCATCAGTGGCCTTCCAGGGCCAACACAATACATCTAGTTGAAGACATACGGGATTCAATCTTCCCTTTGGGTATATGTAGTACATGTCTTAGTCAGATTCATCACCGCTTTTCAATTTTGGACATTATTTTAGTAAATGATTGAAAATATTTGCATCATGTCTAACAGCTGGTGATGCGTTATTTGAAAATTTCAATTTCCACTAGACAAATTCGATAAGAATTTTTTATGTCTTTCACGATGGCTTTAATGAGAAATGACATCACACACACCAATGGCCTAGATCTCAGATTCTAAATTTGATATTGACTTTGCCGGGAGTTAAATCCAAACTAATCTGATTAGCCAGGGTACTTACCACTTTTTCTTTGTGCTTTGAAAGATCTGACGGCAATTTGAGGCTGGTGGCAACCGCCATGGCCTCACTGACGGTAAGATTGGCGTGCAGCTGGTTATCCTGCATGATATAGCAAGACAGCTTTCTGAATTGGGACAAGTTGCGTTCCATTCCATTCATCGTGATGCTTCCCTCAATTCCTGTCGTTCTGAAATAAAAAAAGAGCACGTCACTTTCAACTATCAGTCTGATACGAATTTTAATATATACATTTCAGATGGATAGTTATACACTAGAAACTTGGCATAGTAGACAAATGCGGGTGAGGGGTGTGTTTGCTAGCTGAAAGTCCGTTATATGTAACTAGTTTTTCCGAATGCATTTTTTTTATCAAGAAAATAAACGACACTACAATGTCAGAAAAAATTATATGAACGGATTGAAAATTTACAGTATTTTTAACAATGATAAGGTAGGTATCAAAACTTTAATTCGTAGAAAATCTTTCTGCTACATCATAGAAATAATTAAATTTTACGGAAAATCCAACTTTGAGGTACAATATTAAATAAATTCTTTTCAGTTTCTACATATTTTAAGGACAGGGTTACGACGATGTGTTTATAATTTACAATTCACACTTAATAAATGGTCGATTGGTCAACCAATCTATCCAAAGGCATGTGTGTATGTTATGTCTTGAATTCCCTCCCACCCATTTTAATTCAAAAAAAAGCATGGGCGTAGCGAGAGCGATTAGCTAACCACCACCCTGTCCTAGGCATATCCTTCTATTCATTGAAAAAATAGAGGTTGAGTAACAAGCAGTTCTCGTTGAAATATTTCTGTTGAGATAAACTTTATATGCTCCACATTGGAAACAAATATGGTTAGTAAAAGAAGGACCTATTCACTTAAAAAATTACCAAGTACAATAATGTTCATAGGGTGACTGTTTCTACACTCAGCAGTGTCCAGAAGTCAGCATTTTAGCTTAAACATGAATAATAGTGTTGACGGTGAAAATAAAACAGAATTGTTTGAATATGTGTCGGTAGTTAACCACTTGAACATGTATATTTGTACTAAACTGACTGAAAGTTAATGCCTATGAAAGGCTAACTACTGATTTTTGGTGGTTGAGTACTGGATTTTTTGCCATTTTTTGGAAAAAAAAACTGTTCTTATTTTATGTGTGGACAGTTTTATAAAATACTTGTGGAAAAAACATATATTCATTAATTCAATATATCTTTCGAAAAAACACCCGTTCCTTAACTGGCTGACGACTGGAACAATGACCCTATTATGAATAGAATAAAAATATAAATAAACTGTTATTTACGAAACACGTATATGGTCAAAGTTATAATCAAATATACAAAAGTAATTACTTTGGATTAAAATTTCACGGAGATGAACAGTTTTGATTTGCAACAATTCGTGCATTGGCCACGCGTATTATTATTAACTTCAAGGCCAGTGCCAGTGCGTGGTAAAAAACAAACAAAACATATTATTTATTTATTATATTAACATCGAAGCGCGTAAGGTAGTTTTTCCGTTCGGTTTAATAATAGCTTTTGTATTTACTTTGCAATTAATTTCAAATTAATAACGTATTAAACCAACCTCCAAAATTGTTTTTATTGTATACAAAATGATTAACATCATATTCCTAGCCCTAAACGGAATACAAAACATGGATTTCATTTTATGATTAAGTCCGTAGAAAGGAGAAATTATTTCATGCTTGATTAATATTTAACTGTGTAAGAATGAGCGTAGGTTTATAATAAAGTTTGATGTTTACATCCATATCACTCTCCATATTACAGGTCTATCAGAAATGGACCGTAGTAGAAGAAAGGAAGATTTAAAATATCATTTTGTTTTCAACATAACGTTAACGATCTAGAGAATTTTTATAATATTTATGATCTCGAGTAGGGACTGTAATATCTGCATTATCGAAAAAGGAATCCCGGTATTTCGGTTATTTTTAAAATACCAGTTTTACCGATATTTCGATTTATGTAACGACTTTTTATCAGTGCATTGGATGAGTTGTTCAATGAAAAATTGTTCAATTTACAAAAATCTATTCATCATATTGATTGGTGAAATGATGACTATGTACTAGGGTATCCAATCCCGGAGCCTTTTTCCAATCCCGGGATTTCGGGATTGATCCCCTATTTTTCGGGATCCCGGGATTGTGATTTTCTTACCGAGAAATTTGAAATCCTCAATTCGCTATGCTTTTTCCCAGATTCTCACAGAACCTCGTTTTTTTTTTTTTAGCTCACCGAGGAATTTGAAATCTCCAATTTGGTATACTATTTCCCAGAATCTCACCAAAACCTTGTTTTTTTTTAAGCTCACCGATTTACCAATTTCGTGTAAATTATTGGGTTTTCCTCAAAATTTCTCAATCCCGAAATCCCGGGATCGCGGCTATCTCAATCCCGGAATTTCGGGATCAGAAAATTGAATGGGATCCCAGGATTGGATGCCCTACTATGAACTAGAATGATCTGATGGTATACAATACAAGTCTATGTAAGTCAAACGGAAATTATTAAAAAAAAACAATTCGGAGTCGGAGTCGTTTTTTTTCACCCGACTCCACAGCCCTGTTTTTTATCCGACAGTTGTTTTTTTTTTTTTTTTTACAACCAGACTTATTCGTGCGAATATTCATTTTCAAGGTCATATTTTCTAGAAACAATATTTAATATTTCCTTTAATTTACTAAATGTAGCATATAATAATATTACTCAATATGTTTATGTCCACTCCCAATGAGCAGAATATGTACTCCTAATGTAGTTTTTCTTAAACAGATTTTTTTCTACAAGAACTGCTTGTAACTCAGTTACTGAATGCAGCATTTATTCTCACCTTGTCATATTGACTCTTACGGAGCATTCATAACAAAGTTGTTTTTAAGGAAACTGGTGACTCAATCTGAATTTTTCAAAAGGACTAGTAGTAAGCTAATCGCTCTCGCTACGCTCCATTTTTAAAGATCGGATTGATGTAGTTCAGGGGTTACCAACCTTTTTGGACCCTAGAGCGCAATCTAAAATATTGGTAGGGCGGCGAGGACCAGATTTTTTCAAAATCTCAAAACCCAGGAATTTACCGAATTGCCCAAATTATCACCGTGAATCGTTTTTTTTTTTCAGCTCACGGAGGAATTTGAAATCCAAAATCCTAGGAATTTAACGATTTCATTAATTAGTTGGCGGGCGCATCGGAATCAGATAACCCCTGATGTAGGGGTATTTTAACACCACAGGCATCCATAACATTAAACATAAATCCATAAAATTTGAATCGTTCAAATTGTGAACATTCACACAAGTTTTGTCACTAACGACTCGACCGTGTACAATCCGTATTTAATATTAAACTTCCACCAAGCAAATTCAGTCGAAATATTAAATTATAAATCCATACATCGATTGAAAGGTAAATTTATAAAATTGTCCGCACTGGGTTTCGAGCACAAGGACAACGCAACCGGAAAAGGATCGCCGCTGTAGCCAAGTGGTCAACGGCTATTGGGCGTTTGTATTATTTCAGAAAAATGTTTCTTTAATTGTATCAATAATAATAATAATAAATTACTCATTCAGTTTTATAAATATGTATACATAAAACGCAATGGTTTTATTTTTTAAGTATAGACTACACGCCTGGTAAATTATTGAAAGAAAAAAAAACGCATCAGCTGAACATGTTTAAATGTTAATATAGCAACACTACCTGAATGTTGCTATAGAAAGGTAAGTTAATTATCTATTGAAAGTGAATTTGAAAATCGAATAAATATTTAGTTATAATAGCCGCCCAACTTTCGCGGCTGTCAGTTTATTGAACCTCGCAACGAAAATAAATGATTAATCAATTTATTCAGTATATATCGATGCATTCGGGGTCAACAGCACAACAAGCTAGTTGACCCTTCGCCACCTGTCATGTATATTATACAGCATCGTCCACTTTAAACACTCGGCAACAAAAATCAGTCGTAAATCAATAGTGAAGAAATCATCGAAATTATTCGCTACCGAACGATAAGCGCTTGTATTTTATCACGCTGAAGATATCTTAAATATTTTTAATTATCACTTTTTTATGACATTGTAATTTGACCTTCACTTTCAAGATTGTTTGATCGCTCGTTGAAAATATAATTGTCAATAGACATTGAATTCTCTACGTTTTGTGTAAATACGATTTTTTTACCAAAATTGCTTATTTTATTCAGCCGATTAAATTTACAGTTTGTTTTATGATATTTTTTTAAATATATGTATATATTACTCGCTTAATAATATCTATCGACAGATTTTGTAATGTAAAAAATAATTTAAAAAATAAAATTCTCATTTGTACTAATTCTATTTTCATTTAATATGATCAAGACCGGATACCCTTGTGAAATTAGTAGGTAAAAATGAGTATTTTATTTTTTGAATATAATATCTTTCCACCAAGTTATTGACAGATAACACCCTAGAAGTGTACAATCTACTAGTAAATATGTATTTAAATTTTTAATGAACGACGTGAAAATTTTATATATTAAAAGTTGTAAAATTAAAAAAAAATGGTAGAGTTTGATAGAAACAATTATAGAAGCGGAGAGTTTCATTAAGCATTAGTAATAATATTATTGATTGGAATCATTCCACTTTTACCATGAATTCATCATTGTCGTCTACGAATTGGAGCCGATGATTTTTCAATTTTTTAAATGTATATTGGATCCACCTACTAAAAAGTTGATATGTAATAAGAGTAATAAAAATAGCAGAGATAAGTAGGTTATAAGGACTGCATAGTCACCATGCACTCGGTGCTTCATTTCTCAAGATATGGTAGAACAAAAATGAAGTCATAGTCGACACTAAGGGCGTTTTAAAGATTTAAAACAAATGTTAGAATCTTAGCAAAATACAGGTGCAATACAATACAATGAAAATGATACATGTTGAAATTAAAAGAAAAAAATGACAGCCGGTTCCTCCGAGCGATTAAGTATTTAAAATATTAATTGATAAAGAAACTTCGATATAGTGAATTAGTGTGATTAAATATGGACACGTCGTAATAATAATACTTGATAAATTAAACTACAGAAAAAATATGGATTTATGTACTTAAAGACGGCTGTGTAAATATAATGAATGTAGCTTATGGAATTTCCATGACACTCATATCGTGGGGTTATAATGCAAAGCGTACTATTTCCAAAATGAGCGATATTGAGTTAGGTATGCAGATAGGGTAATTCAAGCCTAAGGAATCGACTGATCTTATTAGTTTTAATATAAAATGTCTACAAGACTGTCGTCTTCAAATCATATTTTTATGCAAATGTTATTTTGTTTGTGTTATTCGTTATAGAATTTGACTATACTGAAAAGTTTGAGTTTTGCATTATAACCCCACAATTTATAAAAACTAAATGAATCGTATACTTGGGATAAGATGTTAATTTTAATGTTCGAATGTGTGGATCGGACCCTACGTTGGGAAACCCTGCTCAACCAACATGTCAAACGTCGTCGTCTGAGATTTACGACGTGGGTTTTATAATAAAACAATATTTTCAATCATTACAATACGCGGAACCATAACACATTAGCCGTGTCAATTTACATATTAATGACGACTTTTAATCACTCTTCGGCACGTGATCGACAAATAGCAGCGCCATGAAAAAAAGTTTAGATTGTAACAATGGCGCTACTCAAACAGTGTCTCGTGCAAAAAAAAAATATTTTCAATTCATTTGGACAGCACATTATTATAAATGTTGTTCTTTATTAAAATAAAACATTTTATTCAATGAAGCATTCTTTAATAAAAACACAATAATCCTTTGTACTTCATTCCACTTTATTTAATATGTCAGGACCGGTTTCGCTCATTGCGAGCATTGTCAACTGATAAGAAATATAATTTAACAATGCTATTTATACAAAATTGAAAAGTTATACACAACAATTGGCATTGAAAAGAAATTGCCAATTACATTAAAGTGATTCTAAAATAACACAAAATTAAAATGTTCAACACATCTAACATATAATTAAAAAGTCATCCCAGATTAATAAATTCAGAATGCGATTGAAAGTAATCACAAACATAATTAAAATTTGGGAAATTTTTGACAAAGTGATAAAATGCTACATTAATAAAGTGAATATGCTTAATGATATGAATATGCTTAATGATAGTTTTATGTTTTTCCGGTCCTGACATATTAAATAAAGTGGAATGAAGTACAAAGGATTATTGTGTTTTTATTAATATAATGCCTTTCCACCAAGTATTGACAGTGAACACCCTAAAAGTGAAGCATTCTTTAGTAGATCTTATAGATTGTATACTGTCCCAGAAACCATCTGCTCAGAGCTCAGACGGTTGGCTGAATTTTGTCGTGAATATATATTTTTTTAAATTTCTACGGTATTCAACGTTGTACCCTCCATCACCCGATACGGCTTCACACTCTTCTTACAGTGTGTACTCCGTAGTGTTACAAGAGAGACGTTCCGAGAAGAAATTCCTGTGCAGAATGATAAGTTAAATAATGAAGTCAAGTTAAAAATAAAAGCTTTTATCTATTGGATTCAATTATTTTTCCATAAGACGCGGTGAATCCCTTGAAGGCCTTATAATTTGCCTTACATGCAACCAAGTCGGCATGATTGACGGGGCCGACAGATAGTCGTATCGTCTTGAGCAATTTTTCCCGTTCGTTGTTCAAGTCTGGACATTCCAAAAGGATATTATCAGCATCCTGAATCATATACCCGCATTTACAAGAGGGACTATTTACTAACCGGCCAGCAATCTTTTATTACGAAAACTACATTCATAACATTTTTTTGTTTAAAGCAGTGCTTCCCAACGTTTTTAATGCCGCGGACCCCTAAATTTGAATACAATAATCTGCGGACCCCCGAAAAAAAATATTTCACATGATCATATTTTATCGCAAATAATGTAGAAAGAATGAAAAATTTCGCTGACCCCAGGTTGGAAAGCACTGGTTTTAAGGACAATAAAAATTGAAACTCTACATTCCGAACTCGCTACGGATCGCCGCCGAGCCACCAATTTAGCAGCGCTGGTCTCCGATAATGCGATACCAACAGTGGGACTTTGACACGACTAGCGCTGTATGTGATCGAGTACACATTGAACAGTAAATAACTCAAGAATATTGTAGATTTTTAATCAAGGTGAGTCGCTTGTTGTCTCGGCAGCTATCTGAGATGTCTCAGTCTCACTGCCCCGAACGACCCTCCAGAAAAGGTGACAGCCTTCAACAAG
Source organism: Himalopsyche tibetana (assembly GCA_030503985.1). Taxonomy (NCBI): domain Eukaryota; kingdom Metazoa; phylum Arthropoda; class Insecta; order Trichoptera; family Rhyacophilidae; genus Himalopsyche; species Himalopsyche tibetana. Next base: position 1,820,529 of record JAPJYX010000009.1, on the reverse strand, counting down.
ATAAAAATAAGGGGAAATAATGGATAAATTTAATTAATTATATGCATACACATATTTTCGTTTCCATTGCAAAATTGAATATTTATAATTCGACTGTGGAAAGGAAAAAGGACGTGAGCCACACATAGAAAATTTTACAGGAGGCACAAAAAAACGTGTTTAGATGATTTTATTATGAAATATATACAACCTTGAAGTGCACGGAGACTTCTAAGCTAGTGTTTAATTGACATATTCTAATATTAATTAAATATTTTTTCTTGATTTCTATTTTCACTAGCTCATCTTTTTTTCAAACTTAAAAGCTAATATTAGATACTAATTCGGCATTTGCAGCTTACATATTTTTGATAGAACGTGTATCAAGTTTGATACAATGTGATTATCGAAAAAGAGCTGTTTTGAAAAAAATGTGGGTTATGTCCTTTTTCCTTTTGAAAGTCAAATGTATTTGATTCTGCAATTGTGAGGCTTTAATGCAAAACGTACTATTTCCAAAATGAGCTATATTGAGTCAGGTATACATATAGAGTAATAATATAAGCCTAAAGAATCGACTGGTCCTATTAGTTTTCATATAAAATGTTTAAAACACTTTCGTTTTTAAATTTAAAATCATATTTTTTATGCAAATGTTATTTTTTTTGTGTTATTCGTTATAGTATTTGACTCTATTGAAAAGTTCGAGTTTTGGAAATAGTACGTTTTACATTATAACCCCACAATTCTGCATTCCATTATTATTTTAACATTTAATCAAAAAATAAAATACTCATTTGTACTAATTCTTACTTTTATTTAATAAGATCAGGACCGGTTTCGAGATAAGTCTATATTACAGGCATACACTAATAATTAGTGTATGTTTTCTATAATTTTAAATTTATCATTATGACAAAGAAATACTAATAAAAAATTAACTAAAAAATATATATTTGACAGTACAGCTTATTGTTGAAACCCAGATATTTTTTAATAACTTAAGCTAACCCAAGAAAAAATTCATCTCACACATCCAAGAACTCTAAATTTTTACCGAAAATTCAAATATTGATATTGATTGACCTCGGCAGAATTTGAAACCGGAAACCTCAAACCGAATCCAACACTTAATAGCTGCGAATTAATGTTATATAACATACCTACATCAAACCAAAAAAATGGTAATCAAAAAAATCTATGATCAATGGTTTTTATGCATTCTTTGACGAAAATAATAAAAACATTTGATCACGGCAAGTGTAGACGTAACGTGGCCGGTTAAAAAAAAATGGCGTCTGAACCCTCGCGGAGAGACCAAAGGGCAACAAATTGATTATCGTAACAATTATTAAGCGGATTAAACAATATAATATGATATTATTACCGATAGTACACGACTTAACAGCGCACTATCCATTTTACAACAATCAGGAATAAATCCATAATAAATTATTCAAAAATGAATAATCGTATTCTTTAAAAAAAAAACGGTTTATCAATTTTTGTTCAAAGACATGAGTGTTTGTGATGTCTAAAAATTCCGTCTCATCATTCCGATCCATCAATAACTTAGCGTAGCGAGAGTGACTAGTTAACCACTATCCTGGCTTAGCCTTATCCTTCTATCCCTACTACTTTCTTTGAAAAAAGAGACGTTGAGCGAATGAGTAAGAAACAGTTTTCTTATAAAAAAAAAATCTATTGAGATACCTCCATTAGGAAGCCATATGCTCCACATTGGGAGCGGACATGGATTATTCTAAAATGATGTATTAAGATCAGAACCGGTTTCGCTCATCTCGATTATTTTCAATTCGTCTGTGGAATTACAATAGTACGAAACATTTATGCATGCTTACGATAATAATGATAAAGCTTTCAAATTGCTAGCATTGATCTAAGTCCGCGGGGCACATATTTAAACTCCTGAACAGAGTCTTATCTATCACACGTTAATTTTACATTATTTAATTTAAAATTGGCATTACAGCTAATTAATGCCAATGGGCCAAATATTTTTCAATTGAAAGATCATACGAGAAAAACTCGATCTAGATTTACATCACAAACACCCATGCCTAAGGTCTCAAAATTGAAAAAAATATAAATTTGACAGTGACCTTACCGGGAATCAAGCCTAAGCCCACCTGGTCTGTAGAGCAAGCTCTAACCAACTAGACCACAGCGGGCGACATATGCATGGATTATGACGATGGACGCTGGTCTCAATTTTGAAGCAGTGTTTTTATTATTTCGGCTAAATGCTAACAAATCTTGTACAAAACAAAGTTAAAAACCGGACCAGTCGATTTATTTTAAAACAATTGTCACACACCGGTATTGTGCTTTACGTGGCAGTGAAAATATTCTGTGAATCATAAAAGGGCCCATACATCAAGGAACTTTGTTCCCGGAACTATCTACATAATTTCTCAGGAACTATGTTCCAGAGCATGTTCTTGAACACACGAAGGGTACAGAAACGTCACCCGCTGAGGTTATGTTGTACAGTGCTGCGTCAATGCGAGTAAATTTAATTACTAATGTAGACAAGATTTCTAAAATTAAAATACAATTATTTTATCATCCACTATGACAGCTTATTCTTAAACCATAGATAATTCCAATATAACTTATTATGGTCTATGGTTTATTTTGACATCTGTCACATAGGGAGACATTTCAAAGTCGAAAATAGATCTCTAAAATGACGCCCGATGAGTTGATGTCGATGAGTGCCGCCTACGCGTATATTCTCGCAAGTAGTATTCGGTTTTTATGATTATTATTACATGTATTCCACAATACGTCATATGTTTGGTATGAAGTCATGACGAAATATACTTTGACAGCTCGTCTACAGCTGCGCGCGCATGCATGTTCCCAAGTTCCTCGTTTGTGCTCGGTTTTAGACAGTGAACATGGGAACCTATATCAATGCACGTGAAATGTTCCACGATACGGCGTGAACACGTGAATTTTGTGTTTCAAGACATGTTCTGGAACCATTTGTTCCTTAATGTATACCCGACATAAATGCTGCGTATTTTTGTTTAAAATATAATACATACATTTAATGTTTGTTTATTTTGTAAGAAGATGACAGTTAACTCAAAGTGAAGTACGTTTACTTATAGAAATTGTCCGATGAATACTAGTGTGTTTGAATTGAAGCTGATTCGATAGCTTATCTGGATTACTAATGTTTGATATTAGGTCAAAGTACAACTCTACCATTCCCACTGACTCACTGCGAATATCAAATCAAATGGTGATGCATCAATTATGATTTCCAATCTATAGCAGCGGTCGAACAAGTCAATGTTACAGACAACATTATATCACATTTTTTTTCGACCGATGTTAACGTCACAAATGGATCTAAGTCAGTGTCTGCCAAACTTTTTTACTTCACGGCACACTGGAAAATGAGGTTTGGTCCGCGGCACACCAAAATTGTGCAGAAAGGAGTTCTAATGTCCTCTGCACTTCTGGCATTTTTTTTTTAAATTTGTTTGAAGAAGCGTCTAGCCTGGGAAGCAATTAGGTTGTGAGATTTTAACTTTTATGGTCAGCAGGTCTAACTTGTCAGCCAAAGATTTAATGGCGTCTTTTTCCTTCGCGGCACACCTGAGACTTCTTACGGCACACAGTTTGGCAGACATTGGTCTAAATAATCACAGTTGAGTGTCAACAATAAGATTATAGTTACAGTCACGACAGCTGTAAAGCGAGATTTCATCATCGTAACTCCCAAAATATAGAAGATGTGATTCAACTTCCACGTTGAAACAGAAGTATAAATTCCATTGTAAAATTTTTGCTACTTTATCACATCGTAAAAATAGCCAATTAAATTTGAATGATTTAAATTGTGTACATACCTAAATGTTTCCCCAATAACGGCCCGGGTTTCTTCATACATTCAAGTGATGAATTTGAACTGACGCTTGGTAAATATGAACATATATTTACTTAGATATGTGATACAGGAGTGGAGAATTTGGCAGATTTACCTGCTCATTTTTGTGCTCAGTTCAAGTTCATTCGTGCACTTGAACGCGCGAAGATGCCGTAAGGTGAAACTCGGATCGGTAGTGACAAAAATTGTGTGAATGTACATAATTTGAACGATTCAAATTTACATTGTAATTGTTATAAAGCGAGCCGCTCTAAATTTAGTCAGAGTTTCGAGCTCGCTTCGACAGGTCATCAGCGTTCTTACCAATGTAACTTTGTTATTTGTAGTTAATTTTTTAAAATTATATATATATATTTTTTAAACCATGTCCGTTCCCATTGTGGAGCATATGGACTCCTAATGGAGTTTATCTCAACAGAAGTGTTTCTACGAGAACTGCTTGTTACTCAGTTGCTCAACCTCTCTTTTTTCAAAGAGAGTAGGGATAGAAGAATAGGGCTAGGACAGGATTAGTGGTAAGCTAATCGCTCTTGGTACGCCCCGTTCATAGGATAGGATGGGTGAAAGGGGGGAATTCAAGACATCACATACATCCATGCCTTTGAACAGAAATTCATAAATCGATTGAAAAATCAATTTATAAAAACTGTCCGTACCGGGATTTGAACCCGGGCCCTCCGTAGCCGAAGCCAACAACGTTAACCACTCGACCACACAGGGGACATAATAATTGTATATTTATTACGTATTATTATTTCATTTTACTTGTACGCACCGTTGAACGTGTTTATACAAATTGTTTGAAAATAGACTATTCTATTGAGTGGCACTTTACAAATTTAATCTTCTAAAAGATGCAATTAGCTTAAAAATGGTGCGCACCACTGAACTATATCTTTTGTAGCATTTTGAAATCCATTAGTTGATTAAGATCAAACCAACATTATTTTATACATTATACTATTTATAGCTTTTATTCTTGACATAAATGCAAATTGTATTAACACAACTAATAATGGATAATTATTTTCAATTACCTACATCATTGGTTTTGATCCCTTGACTTCACGCTCGAGTCCAGAGTGCGTGCCACAGTGTGTGCGCAAGGGATCTGATATTGTAATTTAATAGTCATATCGACTGTGGAAAGGAAAAAGGACGTAACCCGCACATATCAAATTTTACACGAGGCACAAAAAACGTGTTTTGATGATTTTGGGCCATATGCAAATTATGAATTATACACAACCTTGAAGTGCACGGAGACTTCTAAACTGGTGTTTAATTGACATATTCTAAGTATTAATTTAAAAAATTGTCTTGGAAAAACCTTTATTTCCGTCTTATTTCTTGGTTTTTATTTTTTACAAGCTGATCTTTTTCAAAATTAAAAGCTAAATTTAGATACTAATTCGGCATTTGCAGCTTGCATCCTTTTGATAGAACGTGTATCAAGTTTAATACAATGTGATTATCGAAAAAACAAGTTTTAAAAAAACTGTGGGTTCCGTCCTTTTCCTTTCTACTGTCGATATACATATATTTAAAATGTTAATAAAACGAAAAATGACATTAGGGCTCATATTTTAAAATAAGAAAATCATGAGACAAACTTGAGACAAACTTGATATGAATTTTATAAGTCATTCAAGACCAACTCGCGGAGAAGAGACATCACTTACGCATATGCCTAAGATTTCAAATTGAGGAGCAAACATTCAAAAAGTGTTTTGTCACACAAATACAAAGCTTGGAAAATGATGATTTAAGTGTTGCAAAAGTGACTATTTGTATGAATGTGTCAACTTTATGATTTCATTTTAATATAAAAAAAAACCTTTTTGAACACTAATTTTGATTTCTATTCATATGTTTTATTATGGGCTATCAGAATTGATATAAAACGCCATTTTTCAAAATTTGTGACAAAACACTTTTTGAATGTTTGCTCCTCAATTTTAAAAATCTAAATCTAATATTGACCTTGATGGCTCGAACCCAGACAGCCGTGATCGTTAATGCAAAACTCTTTTGTTTTACCATGTCCTCTCCCAATGGAATTTATCTCAACATAAGTGTTTCTTCGAGAACTGTTTGTTACTCAGTTGCTCAACCTCTCTTTTTCCGAAGAGAGTAGAAATTGAAAGATAGGGCTAGGACAGGACTAGTGGTAAGCTAATCTCTCTCGATACGACCTGTTCACAGGATAGGATGGGTGGGAGGGGGGAATTCTAGACATCACATACACCATGCCTTCGAACAGAAATTCATAAATCGATTGAAAAATCAATTTACAAAACTGTCCGTACTGGGATTCAAGCCCGTGGCCTACGCAGCCCAAGCGAACGACGTTAACCACTCAACAACACAGGCTATATATAGTCTTATAGTATTATAAAAATATCATATAAACACTCGCCAAACAAAGGACGACGAAAATAATTATTATTCTGTTTTATATTATTTTCAACGCAAGTCCATAACATTCAAATAAGATTTGAAAATTGGGCTTTTGTCTATAATCTAGATATCGATGGCGTCTGGATCTATCTATAACTAATAATAGTATTTTATTAACATTCCTAGTTGAATGTTTGCGATAAAACACTGGTTGTCTAGATTATTTTTATTATGATAGTGATTAATGCATAAAAATGGCGTTTCCTTTTCCGTAGCAAGTATTGTAAAAATACAAATATGTAAGCAGCTTTTTGATACAAAGTCCAAACGCATCATCAAGTCGCCGATCAGGTTCGAGTCTAGACATTGTCAGTTCAAGTTCATCCGTGCACTTGAATGCCTGAAGATGCCGAAAGGCGAAACCCGGGTCGTTAGTGACAAAATTTGTGAGAATGTACATAGTTTGAACGATTCAAATTTAGACATTGTCAATTTGAAATCAGTTTTCAATTAAACATTCGCGACGAAAGACTGTTTGCAATGACTTTTTTCTTCGAGTTCCATCCGAAGTGCTAAATTACTGTGTTCGTCTCGAAAAAGATCAAATTGGCGATTTCATGTTTGCGACAAAATAATACTTAATTATAAAATAAAAAAAATCTGAGATAAAGAATAAATATTTAATTCCACATGAATCCTCGTAAAGTCGAAATAGATACATAATCCTTGTAATATAATACACTGACACTCTTTATACGAACTATTATTACTTTAACTGTATTATAAATTTATTCAATATGATAATATTATTTATCTAATTATTTTTCTCTTCCAAACCAGTACAACATATTCTAGATTTTTTCAATTGCTTATTGCTCAAGAAACGATATTATATATGTACATATGTAATCTTTTGAATTAAACAAGACTAGCATTGATAAGTCAAAGTGTATCCAATATTTGATAGCACTTAACAATCTTTTCGGATCTACAAAATGAATTATTACATTTTCGGGTAAACCTTGAATTCGTATCAAATAAGTTATCTTGCATTTGTGATGATTGCAAGGAGATAATAATGTAGTCAGTTATGTTGATACTGTGGATTAAGATTGTACATGCTATCATTAGTGTAGCGTGGATTTAAATGATGTTTGTTCCCGATTTTAATTATCTTCAAATTCAATATTTATACATCCAATATGCAACTGTCGTACTAAAATCGATTATATAATATTTAAATATTCAGAAACATGCTTGGTTAATGCTTGGAATAACCTCATCCTTCTATCGTTTATCCTAGACCATCTCTGGACAGATGTTTCTCTCGTGAGTCTGCATGGTACATAATGGGAGCTGACATGGTCAACAATTGAATTACCATTATATTTAATTTTGTTTTGCGATTTGCCATATTCTTAGTGTCACAACCAAAAAATTCTATGCATGACAAGATTCCATCTGGCAACATTAAGCTTCTCTTTACATTGCTCTTTCAAAAAACTCTTCATAAATCTAGTATTGTGGCTCTTGCAACGAGCTAATTTTGAGTCTTGTTATTTTCCCAGTGATTCCCTCTAGAATTTTCGATACCAACAACAAAAACGACGAGGCTTTCATTTCATCAATAAAATAGCACCATAGGTGACATTGACAGTGCTCCAAAAGCAGTTTTAATAGTTTTTTTACTACACACCGCATTTTTTCATCAGTGTACTCAAGCCGGTAATAAAAATCATTATGACTTATAAATCTGACGCTAAAATATCTCCGATAGTTGATACATGTATGTAGTCGCAAACGAGTTATGTCGACCGTTAAAATATAGAATACAAACTAGGGCAGTCCAACATTAGTAGTCCGAGGGCCGCATCCAATATAAATAAATGCAACATTTACAATAAATTACTCGGAAAGTCATAAAGGTTAAAAAATATTGAAACACAAGAAACGGTATGGTGCTAAATGTATTTACATGCCAATAATATCGTTAGCGAAAGTGTTTTAGGGGGTATTCTAGTGTAGAGGCACGAATTTTGGGTGTTTTTTTGAGCTCTGTAAAAAATAGAGACAGAATTTTTTTTAAAGTCCATTTTTTTATCATTTGTTTATTTATATTTTAAAAATGTATAATTTTTTTTTTTAAAAAAAGTTCAAAACTCGAAAAGTTATCGGCTGGTAAAGGGTCCCCTCACGTACACGATTCCAACCTTTTTGGTCATCTGTTTTTTTTAACGGATTCTTAATTAACAAAAATGTCGCCAGAGCCCCTATCTCGAAGGGTGGAACTTGAGATATTATGTACGTAAGCTTGAAAAAAGTAGTTTCGAGAAAAACGCGTTTAAAGTTTTGAGTTTCGATCTGTTCCGGTCGGACCAGCTTAGTTGCTGTGTCACCAAAATCGCTGTAACTCGGTAAATAATTGAAATTTTGAAAAATCTCTTTAAAAGACATACTCTCAAATGTCTAAACTTTATAAAAATATAAAAAAGAAAGAATCGACTTTTTCAAATTTCTACACTAGAATACCCTCTTAATCACTCTCATTGCTAATTGGTTTCGCTGTTTATAATGACTGTATTAAGCCATGCTTAATTTACACAAAATTATCAATATCAAAATCAGAAACAATTTATTATACATTTGATTTAGACAGCCTGATCCTAACAGAAGCGATCGTACACACGCCTAATAACACAATTAAAAGTTGTTAACATGCTGTACTCACTTGTATCCAGTGAGGATATTCAGGAGCGTTGATTTTCCTGCACCAGAAGGTCCCATGATTGCTGTCAGCTCTCCGGAGCGAAGTCGCCCGGAGACTGACATCAGGATTTGTTTTTCGGCTGAAAAGAACAAAAAGTAAGTTTTAGTATTGGTTTCGCTTTGACTTTGTGCTCTAACTACAAAATTTTGCTTCGGAAAAGAAACATAGTCGAGCCACGAGCTACAATGGTGACGCATTTATATAAAACTCGGCCAGACACAAGATGCAACCAGTTAAAGGACCATAAGAAACAAAGGAAGAGCGATGGGGATTCATAAAAAATATACTTATTTGTTGTCCGAGACAGCTTATTTATTGGGGATATTTGAAATGAATTGAGTAATCCTTTATTGTTACAACATTGATTGCAAACAAGTTTGAATGAGAGTCAACAAACAAATCGCTACATCAATTCAACAGTAGGGACAATCGCCAAAAAACATGTTTTAAGCTATGACTGCAATGGTAGGATACACTAAAAATTTAAAATAAGACCAGCACGGATATCACCTTATAGTGACACTGCAATAAAATAATAAGATACTAATAATGCAAGAGTAAGGCAAAACACTAATAATATATTGTTTCCAATTTGTTACAACATATAAACGAAAATGCCAGTCAGAAATTAACAGTATTCTTCTAAAACTGCATGTTATAAAACATGTATTAAATTATGCAAAACACTAAACCGTCCATTATCTCGAAACTATTTTTTTTTAATTAGCTTACTGTAATTTTTGCCAACAGTTGCTTTAGTTAATAATTTAAGGAAAACTGTTTTTTAACACACTCGCACCTAATGTGGAGCGTATGGACTCGTAATATAGCATATATCAACATCAGTTTTTTTCTAAAACAATCGCTCGTTGATCTCAGTTGATTAATCCATCTTTTTCGGAGAGAGTAAGTGACCGAAACCGAAGCCAACGACGTTTTTCACTCGGCTATCAGTCATACGAATTGGTAATTGATTCAGTATAGACGACCATATTCTTTGGTCTTTAGTTACGTCAAAGTATTGATTTTGGAGGTCGAATGACTTCTTATTTTCACGGACACCGCAACCTGCTCCGACCTGTAAGTACCTACTGCCATTCCGCCATGTTTCGTAATGGATCAGCTCCGAAAGATCAATGCAATTTCATTCGGTTAACCTCGCTACGAACGCAATGAATAATTTACATAAAACTAATCAATATTATGATACAATTAATTGACTGCGTATATGTATAAAATCAAACATTAACTATGACTTATTACAAAACAAGTTAGGTAAATTAACACTAACAAAAGCCCTGATTTTAACCCTATCGCTGCTGTGTGTACGGAAACATGTCAACAAAAGTTTTACGCAAACCAAACATGACCGCGGAGATAGTTTCGAAAATATGTATACAACAAAACACGGGTTATCCCAATTCTCATCCCAACAACGGCGTCGAGAAAGACCGAAGACACCCATCGCGGGGTATCCGATTCCAAAACTGGTTAATTTCATTGACTTTCATTTTTCGCTATGATATTTTTTTTTCCAAGTGAAGATAGAGATGTATTTTCGATGTTAAGCCGACGAAGCACTGTTTTTGTTATATTTCTTTAATGCATTGATCACTGGTCCGCTACAGTTTTTAATTAACTAACTGACTCAGTGTCGAGTTAAGATTTAACAGTATTTTTTCTCATGTTTTATTTGAGAAAAGAACAAAGCCCGCTTCAATTAAATTGATTATTTTTAAAAATATCTTTTTTGCTGACTGTGATGAGAAAAATCTTCAGACTAATTGTAACATTACAAGCTAAATGGTTTTTTGAAGCTGGAAATTTTATTTGCGTTATACAAGAGAAAGTAACTAAGTGTAAAATAGTAAAATGATGAATGGACATTTGTAATATTGAAACTCGTCAGCTGAAAGCAGAACAAGTTTAAGAAATATTTTTCGAAAACGAGTTTTTTGCTGGTTTACAAGTTCAGTTGGTGATTTATAATGTGTCATTTATATTTTATTACACTGTAATTCAATTTTTTTTGCCAATTCTCCAGAGTCTAGAATCCAGGAGACGTCAACCTGCTACGTACAGCTTCACTAGTGGGCGTTTGATCCTTCCATGGTGGGCGGTGGGTGATTTTGCTTTGTTTCGGTATTTATCGAAACTAAATGTCAAATTCGATTCGCGATCAAAAAAATCGCTACGCTAACACCGACGGCCGAGAGCGATGGGCGAAGAGGAGTGAACATAGAGGAGAATGTCTGCTTTGAATTAAAATAATGTGAAATAAGATAAATTATTTATCGATACCTTTCTCCATTCTTAAATAGTATTGCAGAATCAGGTTTCATTGAAGTTAATAATATGATGACCGAGCAGAGAAATCGTTTGACAACCAACCAAAAGAGTCGTCCTTCGTTTAATCATAACGAAAATTGAACCAGACATCAAATATATCACAGTATCAGACTCAATGTTCCAGTTAATAATTACATGTAAAATTATTTTAATGAAGTTCTTGTTTTTCAAATAACACTCTTTCTTCAATATGTTCATAATATACCCTTATATATTACCTACGCTTTTCTTTGCTATAATAAAAATTTCAAAACTTTCACATCATAAAAAATATTTCACCTATACACTAAATTGAATTACGGCAACGTTGGCGGGTGGTGAAAAATAATACCGTAAAAAATATGCAAACTTTGGCGGTATGTCTAAAGTGGTTGACGATCCCTAGCACGAATGAAACGTGCCTCAACATAAAACATTGGTTTTTCATAAGATATTGAAAACACAAATCATTCAACGGATTGTGACTTAGCCTAGTTGTGCACTCAGTTGAAGAAAAGATTTACATTTCTGCTTGTGTGAAGAAAGCCGAAAGAGTAAATTGATCATTGCCAGATTTGTAATTAATAGCAAATTCTCGCTTGTCGATAAAACAGAATTTCACTTCTAAGTTGTTAATTGACAATTGGTGGAATCAAATTAAAAATATTTCCAAGAAGATGAAGACTAATTTAAGATTTCGTCTGAAGGTACAATATTTAAAGGATACAAATTTGAGATGAGGAACAATTTCGCTTATAAAATACGTTATATTAATAAAAACACAATATTCCTTTGTACTTTATTCTACTTTATTTAAAAGCGCTGTCAGTTGACAATGCTCGCAATGAGCGAAGCCGGTCCTGACATGTTAAATAAAGTAGAATAAAGTACAAAGGAATATTGTGTTTTTATTAATATAATACCTTTCCACCAAGTATTGACAGTGAGCACCCTAAAAGTGATACAAAATACGTATAAGTAATACGACAAAAATGTATTTTATTAAAAGAAAGCAAACTGCGGAAATTGTTATATGTGTTTTACATTGCAAAAGTATTAAATTAATAATTCGTAATTCTAATGTAATGTACATGTAAGTAAATATATTTTTCGTTTCCTCTTTATCAAGTGAAAAATATATTTTAATAATTAAAACAGTAGACACACCATTTTACGTTTTTACGACAAAAAATGTAAATATAATGAAAACGTCGATAGGGGGTCAAGTATTGATTGATTGTTAAAAAACGCAAAATAGTTTGTTGTACATATTTCTGTGTTGTCGACTGTGGAAAGGAAAAAAGACGTAATCCACACAAAACAATTTTTTCAGGAGACGCAAAAAACGTTGTTTGATGATTCCGGGCCAACGGCAAACTATGAAATATACACAACCTTGAAGTGCACGGAGACTTAAAAACTGCTTCTGAATTGACTTTATCTAATATTAATTAAATTATTTTTTTTAAAAAAAAACCTTTTTTATGTTTTTTTTACGATTGCAATTTTCGTAGACCCATATTTTTTCAAACTTAAAAGTTAAATTAAAAACTTAAAGTCGGCATTTTCAGCTAACATCCTTTTGATAGAACGTGTATCAAGAAAAAAAGCTTTTTTGAAAACAGTGTGGGTTACGTTCTTTTTCCTTTCCACAGTCGATATATAATAAAACCGTCGAAACAATAAAGTAGCTTTAAGGATTTCGATTTAGATTTTTTCAGACGCAAATTATGAGAAATAAAAACGTAAAAGCGGGTTTTCAAGGTAAAAAAATGAAAATGAACTGAAGAAATTGCCAAAAAAAAATGCGGATAAAACGTAAATTCCGAGGACGTTAAATCGGGGTTTCATTGTATTTTGAATCGTATTAATTATTATAAAAAATATTATGCTCAGATTCCATTGCGCATTGATAACCTTAACCTTTTGACCGCGGCTCGGATCCAAATCGGTTCAGATTGGGCTGCTATAGCAGTCAACCGCGGTCAAAGGGTTAATGCTGACGGAATAAGTCGGGCTTTGGACCCGGACCTCTGCCGTTTGTATTTAATTGTACGTAGGTATATAATGACAAGTAAAAAATTGCCGACAGCACTCGCGATCATCGGAGTCATTCGACCATTCATTTACGATGGGTACAAAATTGTTTTTTAAATAAGTATGTCAAGTCAAGAGATGAAAGAATAGGGTCAGCCGAAGATGCCGGTCGAGTACCTTCATTAAACACGAACAAAATTTATTAACATTGCACAAAGGGCAGGGAAAAATTTTCACTTTAGCTTTCAACTTGATAACAATTGTATTTCAGTAAAGACTCGATATCACAAAGCTACGAAAGTTTTGACTATCTATGTACACTTTATCTTTTTTACACAGGTTTTTCGAGTGGAAAAAAATCCCCCAAAAAAGAGAATTACCAAAGTAACGGGAACCTGCGGCCTTTTGACTTGATCAAAATATTCACTTTGATAAAAAAATTATACGCAAGCGTTTGGAAAAAGAGCGTAATCAACCAATTATATGTTCGACAGTCGAAAAAAGGGAGGCGGGTGTCAACGTTTTCTTTACTGCGGCCTTATGTTGAATCAAATAAATGAATGTGGACTTTAGAAATGAAAAGGTTCCCTACCGCTGATCTATGTGTTTATAACATACAACAAATTCTCTCATATTTTTGATATCATTTATATTTCAGTATCACTATTCGGCAATTATTGAATTGATAAACAAAATTATATTGATGTATTTCCCATAATATACACATCGGTTTTTTTTGCATACAAGACATTAACTTCAAGACGTATTGCCATTTCAATCTAATAAATGTTCAATAATTAATCGTACGAATAAGATAACGGAAAAAAGCTTTAAAAACCCGATCAAACTTATCAGTGCGTAAGTAGTTTTTTTAACAGGAAAAACTTTTACTAGCTGTTGTTAAGGAAAATGCATAATATTTTTACGTCATACAGATTTTAGAATCTCTACTGTAGGCATGTTCATTTAACTGTAGTTTTCTTCAAAATCAAATACATACATTTCACTTTTAACATAGACTCTTGGGAAAGACTCGATTCGGCATTATGCCATGGTCAAAAAAACTGAGAACGATCCCTTAACTTACTGTGAATAATAAACATTACAAATCTACTACAATGTCATAATTTTCTTTTAATTCTACTTTTCTGTGTTACACGAGTGCGTCGAATAAATAATAATGTTATATTTGTTGAATATGTAATAATTGCGTATATATTAGAGAAATTTCCACGACAGGTTATCGAAGAGAATATTATTTATCGTTCGGCTTGTAGAAATTGAAAGTAATTATATAAATATTCGCGATTGAAAAATCGTTCTGCACATAGTTCATATAAAACATGTGTAGATCTGACGAAGATTTTTACCAGAAGAAAAAACGTCTGCAATACAAGAGAGTGCAAAAATAGTGAATTTCAGAAAAAAGATAACCTGCATAGTCCTCAAGCTTCTCGTAAATTATGAGACATGTGAATTAAGTTTCAGTGCCGCATCGTAAATCTGTATGCATGACGGATGCATTTTAGCAGATTGCATGGAGCGGGACTTTTACAACAGTATTCGCTTAAATAAATTAAGCAACATCAACTGATATTTTCTTAATAATATAAGTACAGAAGTAAACTGTTTTAAATTGTTTTACCTTATTTTCCAGCAATGCTTTTCAGTTGATATTTTATTCGTTGTGCATGTTCTTGCTAAGGCAAATGACAGAGAAATCCGTAAGCCAACAGTAAGAAATTGTAATCAAATTCTACCAAATAAAAGGAGAGTATTGCAAGGTAATTATATTTATTGCTAGTTTGGTATCGAATCTTCTACACGTTCTTCACATCACTATATTATAATCAAATTCGTGAGGATACACATATTTATTTTTTTATCGGTTTTTAAGAAAACGAAATTCAAAGAAGCATTTAAATGGTATATTTTAACACATTTGTTAGTTCTGTTTAGATTGCTTCATCAACATGTTATATTCGAATAATCTAGAATAAATTTCAAACAAATTTCATACGAAGAGATTTTTTTGGTAACATGGTAGAATTTCATTTTAATAATGTAAAAAATACCAAAGTGCTCAGTTCCAAAAGAATGACAGTTGCTATTATATCGGTACAGTCCACTAACTATATTGTAGAGTTACCAAGGAACAGGTAATTTGGGTAACAGATCAAATTATATCAAACAATTGCTGAGAACACCGCCAAAGTACATATTATAAAAAAAACTTTACGAGTACATACATAAGTAATCGCATTGTTTCTGCAACTGTACAAAAAATGGTTACTTCGGTTGAATAAAGCAGCTTTGTGTAATATCAAGTGTCACGCACAAACTTTGCAATACACGAACGTACGTGAAAAAACAGTATCATAAAAAGTGCACAAACAATTACTATTGTTGATATTTTATTGTCACCGAATGCAAAATATTACAAAATAGAATAAATTGTAGTGGAAGAAATCACACATAAAAAATCATTGTGAAAAAAGTGCAATGTACATACATAAAAATATACGTTTCGAATATCAACGGCGATTGTAAGCAATAGTTTCATTTGTAGATTTACAGTTTATTAGGTATTATATGATGTGATATTATATAAGATTTTAAAGCTCAGTGCGACACGTGTTTCAATATATTGACTAAATATAAAAATTAAATATTGGTAACCACTACGATTTAATCATTATGCTGCTTTTCGCGACATCAAATAATACACATAATTCCATATCAAACTGAAAATAAAGTTTTGAAAAAATAATATTCGCGTTCTAATAAACGAAATGTGTTGTCTCGCATATAATAATTAGGTGTTGAGAGCAAATATTCAAATATAAAATCAGCTCATTTTTGATATTCGTATATTTGATAAATTATAATTAACTTATTCGTTCATAGCAAAAAATGCATACTAAGCAGCTGGGTAATCAATCTTGATATAATAAATTTTGTTTATTTTTAAACCATAATACTCACCCAAAACATGTGCTGACAACGAGTACGTGTCAATAAATAATACAAGAAACATGAACAAAACAACCAATATAAGATATATGAAGAAATTCACACTGTGTATAATTCAAATATATTCGAATATTTGGAAACCCTAACATAAATGCATCTGGCTGTGGCCTTACGCCCTAGTGACTAAAACTATAGAAAATAAAATATCAATCACTATAAGTATTAAGAGTTTAAAATTTTCGTCAGTATTTTCTAGTTACGGGATGATTTAGAAGTTGTATTTCGTTATCTTTAACAATGATTCTAAGCATGGAAAATGATAAGCGTCGACTGTCAATAGTAAAACAAGATTGAAAAATATTGCACCACTTAAAATATGGATGAAAATAGTACAATATGTATTATGTTACACAAAGCAATAATTATAAATGCGATAAGAATATTACTTAGACTTAGAGGGTGTGTTGATTACTATAGATTTGTTTTCATTGAATAACCTTCGGCTCGAAAAACTTATTCCGGACGAAAGTGATTAACTGCAGATATACGACTAGATAATAAAAAAGTCGTTTATTTCCTGTATCTATAATGACTTACAAAACTTGTTATATTAGTTGCGATGTGCAATGGGACGACTTTTCGAAATCAATGTCGACTTTTATTTACAAACCAGTGATGCGCACCATTTTCAAGCCAAGAGTAAATTTTCCAAGTATTTTTCATTTATTTGCTCGTCATATTGAACGAGGAAGTTCAACAGTATTGGTAAAATTAAATGACAATACGTTTATAAAAACTTATATTTAACTTCAAATAATAAAATTATGTATTAACAGTCACATATTTTGAAAACGGATGACTTGTCGCAGCTAGCTCGATATTTTTGTTTAAATCAACCAAAACAATATATGAATTCGTTATGATTCTATTCAAATTCACAACACCCAAAATATTATAAAAAAAAAATGAGTGCCAACGAGAAATGTCTCGAGTGCCAAAAGTGGCACTAAAAGTACTATGTGGGCATCACAGTTGTTAACGATCGTAATTGCATTATTTTATTTAACTTTTTTTGTTCATTCATTAACAAATTTTCCAAGCCGCGATAAACCATGAGTGGCATTTATTTAAATAAGCTATGAGCAATGCGCATAACAAACCGGTTTTATTCAGTAATTCGCTTGGATTAACAATATAATGCTCAAGTTAGTTAGCTAGTTTCATTAATGCCTGTGGATTTTAATTACATTTTCACTGCTGTTGTTGTTAAAATACGTTGCTAAATTATTAATTTCACATTAGTGTGTCGATATTATTTGTTTAATTACAATACAGTATGGTAAACTGCACTTCAATTTAGGATTTTATGCATAACAGCGTCAGTCACATGTGAAACTTGGTTCAAATATAACAACTGCCAAACAGTATAAAGAATGTTCACAGTTACAAAAGTTTTAAAGCTTGTCGACCGATAGTTTTTAACTTTTAGTCACATAAAATTTTTAACCGCTTGAAACCGCGCAAATAAATCATTAATATGTCCCAGAGATACTGCGTGTTTTTGAGAAAAATAATTTTGCCTAATATACACTCGAATTCGATATTTTAAAACCCTATATTGACTCAGTATACATATTCATCAAAATATTGCTTATATTAGAATACCAAGTATTTGATTTTTTAAATGTCTTGGACATCCGTGTTCGCTTGCATATGTTCCGGACACCGGTGTCCGCTTGGTATTCAAGTGGTTAAGCACAAACGTTCCGTGCAGCTTTGAATCAAATCAAGAACATGAGAGTAAATTTGTTTATTTTTTTATCGTTACTGTTGCTGTCACGGCCGTCTTCTACAATACTCAACGGGTGGTGGGCGTTCAAAAAAATAATTTACGAAAACTAGTCTTTCATATGAATGAAATTTGTATTGGTCCGCCTATTTTCTTAATAAAAAAGAGCGTACGGAAAATATATTTTATAACACAATATAAATGACCCAAAGAGTAAACGAACCCCCTCACCGGCATATAGTATATTATTTTCCCATATTTCATAAGCTTCCTTCCAAGTCATCAGTCCCACCGAATACATGCTGTGTATGTTCATCAACGGCCTTCCGGACGACGGTATACATCCGGTAGGAAGAGGCTGGCGATTTTCAGAGTCCCCAGCCCCGGGGCATTCACAGCACATATTCAAACCAGATCAATCGCCAGTTATTAATAATGTATTAACGAAGTATCTTACACCAATAACGAATTACCGCGTTATATGAGGAAAAATGTTTAATTATCTCATCAATAGTTTGAGATTTTCCGGAAAACGCGGTTCCGGACTCAGCGTGTTAATTTCTTAGGCGTGCTTTTGTTTATAACAATGCATTAAATAAATAATCAATACGTCATTTGCGTTGCAGCCAAAAATAAAGAGTCACTGACCGACCTAGCATTTTGACATTGATAAACACTATTTTAGCGAGTTAATTGTTGTGTAATCACCATTATCATTCAGGCCGACAGCTACTGTGGCGTTCGGTCAATGAGAGCAATAGCTCACCTTTCTTTTACGTTACCATCGTACATTGTTTTACCGACAGCCATAAATCAGTAATATATCGACTATGGAAAGGAAAAAGGACGTAACCTACATTTTTTCCAAAACGAGTTTTTTTCGATAATCACAATGTATCAAACTTGATATACGTTCTATCAAACGGATACAAGCTGCAAATGCCGAATTAGTCTCTAAATTTAGTATTTAAGTTTGAAAAAGATGAGAAGTAAAAAATTAAACCAAGAAAAAAGGCTGAAATAAAGGTTTTTCTCATAAAATTTCTTTAATTAACATTAGATTATGTCAATTAAACACCAGTTTAGAAGTCTCTATGCACTTCGAGGTTGTGTATAACTCATAATTTCCATACGTTCCAAAATCATCAAAACATGTTTTTTGCGCCTCCTGTAGAATTTGATATGTGTGGGTTACGTCCTACTCGATTAGTGGGAACAAAGCTTAAGTTTCGTTGAGTGAGCAAAGCTACGCTGTGAATAAGTTATGATATTAAACTAATTATTTTTAATATTATAAAATATACTGTTAACATTTCCTATTTACTATTGAAGAATATCTTATGAACTCATTATAAGTATTGAAGTGCACGTTTTCTTTTTGTCTGTTTGACGTTTGCTGCAATTGTCTATGGTACGACACACGCGCTACCTACTGTGAGTTAATTGTACTATAACCTTCGCGCAAGTCCAAGCATACGTTCTCAAAATGAACTGCATGGCAGACATACAAACATTGATTTTTATATATAAGACCTACTGTAAGTTAATTTTACTATGCTTATAACCTTCCAGTGAAGTGCAAGCAAAAAGTTTGTCAAAGTTTTATTGCAATCGTATGAGCGGTGTAGCAACGCATAAAATATTAACAAACAAACATTCATTTTCATATATTGGATGTCATTCATTGATAATTTATCCATTATATACAAATTCTTTCATATAAATTTGTTGTGACACGTCATTAGTATTACATAATTTTGTATCTTCCAGTAATCCTTTATCGTTTTATATTTCATCAGTAGATAACACTCGCGATGATCTAATCCCCGACCAGATATGTATTAAATTATGTGACATTAATACAAAAAGTGTTTTATTTTGTAATACTAGGGTATCCAATTCTGGAGCTTTTTTCCAATCCCGGGATTGGGATTAGCTCACCGGGGAATTTGAAATCCTCAATTCGCTATACCTTTTCGCCGGATTATCTCCAAACCTCCTTTTTTTTTAGCTCACCGAGGAATTTGAAATCCTCGATTTGGTATACTTTTTCCCGAATTGTCTCAGAAATTCTCAGAAACAGAAACAGTATCGCGGCCATGTCAATCCCGAGATTTCGGGATCAGAAAATTGAACGGGATCCCGGGATTGGATGCCCTAATTAATACACATGTCAGTATGATTTTGTCATTTTGAATTGTTTTATAAAAATAAAGCAAAACATCACGGATTCAATCATATCAACAAATCAAATATGTGACTTGGAAACATACAACCACATTTTACTGAGGAAATAGCATTTTGACGAGATTATAAAGAAATAAGTGTAAGAATTTAATTATATTTTTAGTTAATAAAAAACACAATATTCTTTGTACTTTATTTATAAAGGTCAAGACCGGTTTCGCTCATGGCGAACACTGTCAACTGAATTGTCAATTATTGCCGCCGAAAACTGTCAATGCTCGCCATTAGCGCAACCGGTCCTGACTTTTATAAATAAATTGGAAATAAAGTATAAAGTAATATTGTGTTTTTTTTAATATAATACCTTTCCAACAAGTATAGACATTGAGCACCCTAAAAGTGATATTTTTAATTGGAAATTGTACTGTTTGTGTCACTTTTGATTGTAGCGAGTTCATCTTGAAAAACTCGAAACACGTGTCACTTACTCATAGCGCCACAAAAGTTAACATGATAACAATGTGACATTTATAAAAAGGCCGTAAAATCACAACCGAAGAACGTATCAAATATATTATAAATCATATTTTTATAAGAACAACGGAGCATGTAACTAACTGTTTTACCAAGATAGTGATTATTGTTGACTAAGCGATCTTTGGACGTTACGAAAAATAATCGAGTAAATATTGAAATTAAGTTTTTTTTAAATAATTATCATAAATAAATAATTAGTGACGTGCGTTCGACCAACTGTTGTCGTCGTGATGCCATGGAAATCGACTTTGGCCGCGTGAGTGCGAACAAAATAAAATTAATATCTCTTTATTCAGAATATAAATCACGATTAAGCCGATATTTCTATGTTTCTAGTAAATATAGCGACCTCACAACAAAGTTGTCCGTAAAATAAATTGCGAGACGCACAATTCGAACAGTTACTACAGGATTAAAGGAATCAAACAAGAAGCGAGGCATTGAATAGTCATTTAAAAACACTGGGAAATATCATTTTATAACTAACCTATTTCTTACGTGAGAGATTTACAATTCAAACTATTTGAATAAATAAAAAAATAACTGAACCTCATTACTCAAATTACCAATACAAAATTTAAAAAAAAAACAGGGCTCATATTTTCATTATTTGATAATTGCTCGTGGTGAGCCGGAATAATAGCAATAGTGAACATTTATTTACGTGTTTATAATAAAATGGCGAAGGTGCACTGTTCGATAGGAGAGAAAGGGTTTTTTTTTATATTTTTCGGAAACAATGATATAATTTAAAATTCAATGTATATTTTTTAATTAAATATAAATATTTTATTCAAAATAAAGTATCTAATTAATTTTAAAACTGTTTGCCGATCCCAATAGCTTTTTTATCTATACTTAGAGTACCTAAGTGGAGATCCAGAACTCTCTTCTAATTCAAAGTTGTATACAGTAATTTAAAAAGACAATTCAATTTAATGCCATCTAATAAAGAAAACAAATGAATATCATACTTTTTTTGAAAACGATTTCGTTTTAAGAACAAAGAGCTTGGGACGTAAAATGTGTATTTCATTTTGAATACCGGAAAGTAAAATCAAACAGTTTATTTTAATGCTATAGACGGCAGGATTTCCTTCTTCATAATAAAAAGCATTCATAATAAAGTCAGTATTTTACTAGCAAAGTTTACTTTTGAATATTAAATTAATTTTGTACCATTAATTTTAATTTACTCAATTTTCTGCCAGTACCTCATTAGCAATACAGCAATTAGCAATTTAAAGAACTAAACTCCCAAGCATAAAACATGGCATTTTTTTGTTTTTCATAACACTGGAATTGGTCGGAAATAACATTGGCAATTTTAAAGAATCGTACAATAAATGACAATTTGAAAAACGCACGATTGGGATCCTGAGCTAAATTTTAAATGCATCTGAAAAGGTGTTGAAAATTTAAAAGATTCTGTTTGTTTATATCGGATAAAAATGTTCACTTGACAGAATTTGCTGAAGATATTGTTTTTGCTTTGCAATAATTACATTACCTCAAATGATTAATGATGTAATTTTTGTGAGTGGTTTAGAACTTTTAATATTAACATCCATAATTGTTTTTATCGATTTATTTTTTGTAAAACGATTATTAACTTCGTAGAACTCTGTCCATCATTTTTGTTTCATGTAGCTCATCAAGTTTCCTCGCCATTTTGTAAAAGCATATATATTATACAATATTTTCTCGTATAGTCCGAATTCAAATAGTCTTTTTTAAAAATAAACAAATATACGTTAGTATCCGAATAAACTCAATTTACAATTTATCTGAATGGACTACGCCAAAGTAAATACATTCATCCATCGATTTACGCGGATTCACTTTTACGCGGTCAGGAAAAAACACAAACGCGTATGTTCATAGCAGTCTTAAGTTGTGCTGTAGAAAATCAGAAAATTATGAGCGGTCCGTGAAATCCTAGCCTTTACTAACAAATTGTATGGCGGTTATACGCAGTATATATTATATTAATTGATTAAAATCCCAATAATGACGTTGGTTTTTTTAATGAACTATCCAACCTAATATTCTGTATTGAAATATTGTAAAAAAAATAATTCAAATAAAAACTTAGAAAATAAGGTTTTGGCCACCGAACCTGTTATTGAACGAGCGTGTTACATTTCAGCAAGACCCTAAAAGCCTTTGCGCGCAAAACAGTAAAATTAACAAAGATTAAAAAAAAAAATACAAAACACAAAAATTAGTTACAGATTTGAATCCGATGATAGTAGAGATTTCGAGTCAAACAAAAAGAGAAAATTGGTTGAATAAAAATATATTAGTGAGGCGTAATAATAAAAATTACAATTATATAATTATGCTTTTAACTATGAAAATGTTATAAATTTATGTCAAGCTATTAAATATATGTCTTAATAAATTCTCTTTTTTTATGCAGATAATGTGTATGTACAATGTCTAGTTTTGCACGGTTTTCTGGAACCTATCCCCCTACTTTATATGAATTCGAAGTCTCGATGTACGCGGTTTCGGTTTACGAGATATCTCTTGAAACGTATCTACCGCGTAAATCGAGGTATAAGTGTACTATATTAGTGACTTTAAGCAACTAGAACCTCGCAAAATAATGAAGTTTTTGAAGCAAGAAGTAAAGCGTTCTGTAGAATGGATCAAAGGTTATGTGTCAAGGTAACAAAAACAAAGCAATCGAGCAAATAACTATTCGTTTTATGAGTGAAGAAAAAACATGAATTTGTATTAATTATCGCTTGCTATTTCAAAGATAATTTAATTCAAGATGAGGAAACGCGTTCTCATAATACTTCAAACACTTACTTGAATACTTTTAAATATGTAATGATTCGTGTGGAAACAATTTGAATTACTACAGCTGCAATTTTACTATGAAAAATCAAAATATTTGTTCAAACTCTAATTTTCTCGCGTCATCTGTAAATATACCAAATTTTTATTGAAATAAATAAAGCAACGCGTGATATTTTTGTAAAGCAACGGTGGATAAAACATATATTTGCCAAATCGAATGAAAAAAGACGACTCTTATTAAAATCACAATAAGTATTAAATTGCTTACTCATTTAATTCAAATATCAACAATTAATTGCAAATCTATTCTAGTGAAGGAATTTGAGTAGACAACCGAGTTCCGTGGTTCGTTAAATCTCAGGGGTTGAGAATAAGCAACGATACAATTATATAACGGAAAATGAAGCATGCTAGAAGCCTTGAATGTAAGTTAATGTTGCTTTTTAAAAGAGTGCGTGTCTTTATAATCATTCCTGGAACAAACGTTGTTTTTTGTGAAAAATGCTAAGAGTCACAAAATATTCAAATGTGGTCCGACGTTCTCGTGGATGATTTGAGGTGTTTATAAACACCGATTTTTTTATTACAACCCTAGTAATGAAACCAGCAATTTCGACTGCTTACAAGCAAACATAAGGGTCTCCATTCATGATCATTCCGAAATTCAAAACTGTTGGGTAATAAACCGATTAAATGTGACGTTAATCGTTTGCGTAATGGTAGGATTTTTAAAGTTCATTGACGAGAGAAACCCATTATTCCAACGCTTAACCAAATAAAAACACTCTTAATAAGTAAACTGCCGTAGTCTGCATTTTGGCTAATTTTAGTGATGAATGAAGCTTAAACAATTTTATGTTTTCCATCGTCGGAGAAAACTGCGGTTTTATTTGAAATATATTTCACGAGACATCCAAAACTTCATTATAGTTTTAAATACAATGACTAGAAATTGCAAATATAGCACTCCAGTAACTACAATATCCGGAATAAGTACAAAAGTGTTCCATTGATTGTTTCAAAATGTCATGATTATTATTTCCAATTGCAAACAAACAGCAATGATGACCTCGGAAATACAAATTATATTAAATTCGCAGAAATCTTTGGAAAAATACATTCTTGTTACTAAATCCTCTTGAAATTCATGCATTTGAGCTCCCGTTTCATTTGAAATCGATATTGATATACATAATTAAACATTATGTTACAGATTTCTGTTTTTATGATTTTATTTAAGTCAAATGTGAAACTACTCTGATCGATGAGGTATATAATTTTTTGTTCAATGAAAAATTAAGAAATATTACATACGGCAGTCGACCTAAATATTAGCGAAAATGCAGCAAGCATCTAATTATATGTCAAGGTCAACACACTTTGGTGACTTCATGAATAGCCTATTGTTTAGCGCCATCGATTTTACCTACAGGGGTGTACTTAAATAAAATTGGTTATATTAAATATTTAGAAATATATGTGTCGAGTCAAATTTGTTTTAATATTTTTTATAGACAAAAAATCTTTTTATTTTAAGACTATTTATCTAGCTTGTAGTGTAAATGCGCTGTATTTGTTTTTGCGAAGTAGCACATAAGACATTATTATTGGTTTATATTATGTATGAGTTTAATAAATACCCTAAAAAATGATGAATCTCTCTTTTGTTCTTATTCTACGCTTAATTTATCACAATCAGAACTGGTTTCAACATTTCACCACGAGCATTTTCAACTGAAAAAAATATATACCATATTCCTGGTCTTGATGACAATAAATTAATTGTATAAAAAAAATAATTGTTCTATTATTTTTCAATATAATTGAGACATTGAACACTTAAAAATTCATAATTACTCAATGTATCGTTTTTTGAAATATGTATTTTTTTTTCAGTTTACATATAAATATGTAAGTACGAAATATAAAAATTTCACATTCCAAGAACTTCATCCGTCTCTGGATAATATTATTTTTTTGCAAACTCGTAAAAATACATTTTTATTATACTGACTAATTCACTTTGACTAATTTATTACCATAAGCTGTGAACAATGTCGAAGTACAAAACAAAAATAGGTAAGTATATTTTTAACCCTTTGAGGAGTATTGCCGCTTCGTACGGACAAATATTTTAGTGCTTAATGCTTATTGCTATTCTCTTGCTTTTAATTGAATTGTCATTATTTTTTCACATATTGGTAAAAAACATTTGTATCTGTGAATTTTGACGATCTCGTTATTTTTATTATTTGTTGCAAATGAACAAAACAAATTTGTAAAAAGGTCAATACATATTTGCACAAAATCGGTAGCCGTAAAAAGCAAAAAAAGATCTAGGCCCAAATTGGAAGTAATAGGTTCTTGAAAATTGTTGAAAAATAATAATATGTTTGTATACATTTACATTTTTAATTTTGCATTGTAAAATTATAAAAGAAATATTATTCCATATTCTTACCAGACTGATCAATGAACAATTTTTTTTATATATTTTTGTGTGTATCAATGGTAAATGAATCAAAAAATCCTAATTTAGTAAAAATAAACTTACTACCCAAAGGGTTAAAATCAAAAGGATAAAAAAATATCTGCCGATTCTGAAGCAATGTTAATAATTTCTTTATTTGATAGGTAATAATGAAAATGTTTTATATATTTATGGGGAATTTTTACATGCGGAATCTATGGATATAAAATTACATATTTTTTAAGAGTTGATCAACTGATTAACAAAGTGTCGTAGAAAAAAATTGTTAAAATAAACTTCATTACGAGTCTACATAATCGTACAGAGATTTTGCTAAGACAGAACTACCGGTAAGCTAATCGCTCTCCTTGTACGTTGCTTTATAGATCGGATAGGGGGATGAAATTTTAGATATTGAAAAATATTTCTCTTATGTACTAATTTTACATTATTTGAATAACAATTGTGACCGGCTTCGTTTATCGCAGACGTTATAAACTGATGACAATATAAATCAATACTGTAACACAATATAATGTTCAGTATTATTTTAAGATTAACTAACTGTTGAACCTTCAAATGATTGAGAGATTGTATCTTTTTGCATAATATATACGTCCAATTCTAATGGAGTAGATTTACTAGAACTTGATTATAGAGTACTAGAATTGCATAATTAATATTGTTTTATAATGTACTTGCAATGCAAACTACTTATTATTGGATTTGAATTAAAAAATATATACATATACGGTATAAGTGATATACCTACATTTCCAGTTGAACTTCCAACCTATTGGATATCCTTTCGTTCCGCAAATGTTTGCAAAGATGTTATGTTTTGTTTTGAAATTTAAACATTTTTACTGTTGTTTATGGGTCATTAAGATTGAATGTTGCAATTTAGTGCATTTATGTGACAGTTTGCCTGTTTGAATATCAGGTAATCACTCGGCAACGAACATAATTCACTCGATTTTGACTTTAATGGTCTTGATTTATAGCATGAGCTGAACTTTTAATGGGAAAATTTGATTTTTCGGGCTCGTCAGTGTCCAGGCTAAAACATGTCTTTCAAATTTATTAGCAGTACTATTACAAACAGTGAATCTAAAAACATACTGTAGTAAGTTTTCGACCCGATATGTTAGATTAGCTTGAACTAGACTTAAAGAAATTTTACTTTTGACTGCTAAATCTATGACATCTTGACAATTCCAAAAACACACGTCGTAAATAGGGCATCCAATCCCGGGATCCCGTTTTATTTTCTGATCCCGAAATTACGGGACTAACATTAATTGATAGGATTTTGGAATTGGAAGAGCTAAAAAAAAACGAGTTATGGAGATAATCTGGGGAAAAGTATAGCGAATTGAGGATTTTAAATTTCTCAGTGAGCTAAAAAAAAAACGACTCACCAAAAATTTCAAATTATACACGATTTCACGTTGAATGCCCAATCCCGGCATACCGGGATTGAAAATTAATCAATCCCGAAATCCTGGAATTGCAAAACGGCTCCGGGATTGGATACCCTAGTCGTGAGTGTATTTTTGCAATTGTTAGTATTTAACAAAAAAAATGGCTTAAATGGAGTTGAACGGTCGTTGTTTATTGTGAATCCAGATAGCACAACGGTGTATATTACGATAGTAATTTTGTGAATTCTTTTATCGAACCGACGTAATACTTCGATGTTTCTGACCGTGTGAATATTCATTATGTTGGCCTGCAAAATAATGAATACGCGTTGGTAATGTAAATTTTTGAAAACGACCGATTTCTTTTACTCAATAAGGTGGAGACCTCGACAATTACGATGATTGCAATTTAATGGATTAATATTACAGAGCAATGCGGCATGATAGAATAGTACTTAAGAAATAATGACTTTGCAGGCTATGGCAACAGTTGTACATTTTCAAACGAATCGGATGAATAAAATATAAGCTGATACGGACTGACAAACTACAAACGCTTACAGGGAAGGGAAAATTACTTGGCGTGCATGGAGTGCAATATATTACATTAAGTATAAGACGTTTATTTTAATAACTCTTTCAGGAGATTAACAAGGAAGTCTCGTCTCGTAAGCTTTTACTTAACTTACATTGTTAGTCACCAAGTAACCACGCTGACGGGATTTTTTGAAATGTCAAAATTTAACGCAAACGTCAGTAGTTTTTGAAATGATCTCGCGCCTTTATGGAAACATTAATCGGTCTCAATGCAATTTTTAATTATAGCGCTACATCTCAAACGATAAGGTATCATGAAATATAAGTGCTTAGTAACCGAATCTTTAGCCGTCGATTGATCATCAAAATTTATTGTAATATTAATGACGTTTGTAACGATAAAACGTCTGTTTTACCAACATCATTATTAAACAAATGTGTTCACAATTGCAACACATTATTCGCGCCTGTCAATACAAACTATGTCCGGAAGTCGTTAGCCAAAATGGTGTGTCGTTTTTCTTACACACCCTTATCTAAAATAATAAGAAAAGTTTACAAATTACCCAATGTCAAAAATTCTTAACAGACTTTTACGATATACTGTTGTTTTTCTATAGCTTCTTAAAAAGTAAACCATTTTTTATTTCCTTTGCATTTTTGTATCCATGTCCACTCCCAATGTGGAGCATATGGCCTCCTGATGGAGGTATCTCAATAGAAGTTTTTTCTACGAGAACTGTCTGTTACTCAGTCACTCAACCCCTCTTTTTTCAAAGTGAGTAGTAGGGAAAGAAGGATAAGGCTAGAACAGGACTAGTGGTTAACTAATCACTATTGCTACACCCATTTATTAAAGGATTAGAAGGATGGGAGGAGAGGAAATGGTGTGTATAGACATCACAAAAACCCAGTCTGCGATCACAACTTTGAATTGAATAATTCTCAAATTCACTGCGATCTTACCGGGAATCGAACCCAGACCTGCGTGATCGGTAGTCCAAGCTCTAACCAACTGGGTCACAGCAGGCGCAAGCATATAGGTACAGTGTAAATGAATGTAAGTGGAATTCTTAAGTCAGAGATTTTGTACGCAAACTAATACTAAGTTACAGCAATACATATTGTTGTATAATATGTATAAATATAATTTATAATAAATGTGTAAAGCAGCGGAATATACCACACCAATTTGAGTTTGAAAAGATGAAATCATTTTATAATAGCAACACTTATACAAGTTGTTGAAATTTTGAAACTCAGAAATAACCAAACATTTTTTGAGCACATCGACGGATTTGTCACTCGATATTACGGTATATATTATAAATATTTCTCAAGCCACACCATGATTTGCGGATGAAAAATCTTTTTCGTAAAAACGAGTTTATTTAAACAGTTAATTAAAATAAATTTGCAAAGCTGGTATTCAAAAATCAATTGATAAAACTTCAATATCAAATGCATTATTAGCATTAGAATTGGTTTTATAATTCTAGTCAAATTAATTGTATAAATGATTGAAAAACAATTGACAGTTCCTACCGAAAGAGACGTTCACTTGAAACATGTTTCAAATTAATTTTATTAAATTTAATTATATAAATTAATTCCATAGGGAATTAAGTAACATCTATGTCAGATGTATACAGTAGCTGCAGTGCATGAAGGTTAAAAAAAACTTTATTTCCATAAAGAAGTCGACAGTGAGTCGTGCTACAAAATCTGAAACGGAGAACAGCATAGTTATCATATCGACTGTGGAAAGGAAAAAGGACGTAACCCTACAGTTTTTTCAAAACAGCTTTTTTTCAATAATCACAATGTATCCAACATGATACACGTTCTATCAAAAGGATGTAAGTTACATATGCCGAATTAGTATAAAAATTTAGCTTTTAAGTTTGAAAAAAGATGGGCTGGTGAAAATTGAAACCAAGTAAAAAGAAGTGAAAAAATATTTAATTAATAGTTTAGAAGTCTCCGTGCACTTCAAGGTGTTGTTTATTTCATAATTTGCATATGGCCGAAAATCATCAAAACACGTTTTTTGTGCCTTCTGTCAAATTTGCGGTTTACGTCCTTTTTCCTTTCCAAAGTCGATATGTCAATGCTGATTGGCATCGGTTTGAGACGCGGGATCGAAACTAGAAATGAAAACTTTCATACATTCATTTTTATCAATTCGTGGATTCAAATTCAAATGCATGATGTTTTCTCATACTCTATAGCTCTAGTATAGTGATTAGTGAACGACGAGGCCTTTTTCTAACTCCATCTAAATAGTTTTATCTTCTGCAAAGAGAAAAAAGCGGCCCAATACAATATCAAAAACAATATATTTTTAGATGTTTTATCAGGTGTTCATATACACGACATTTAAAGTGTAGAAATTACTAAATCGACTAATCAACATACGTGGTGTTTTCCATATCATTTATATTATAGATGTCTTTTAAGTAATTAAAAAAAACGTGTCAAGAATTGTCCAAGTAAGGGTACAACATACTGCGTGCGAACAGACATATTCATTATAAAGTTGTTCTTCTTAAACAATTATTTTCAATCATCAATCAGTCTTACTATTATTAGCATGTGCGGCATTGATTGTCATACATAAGGCAAACGTGAGTTGCCGTTAAATAAAAATAAAACACTCAAATAGGAATAATAAACGAAAACCGCTTATTTTGTTTTTTAATTCAAAAAAATAATATTTAAAATTCTATTACAAAAACTTGTATACCCAATTCATTACAAGTGTTACATATCTCAGAAGATGAACACTTAAGGACTAGCTGGAATCAGTTCGATCATTGGTAATATCATTAGCAACAAAGCTACCTATAAGCATGTAATGACTTTTCAGCATCATAAAAAGAGCGAGTAAATCTTTACTGATATAAACATTTTAACTGAAAATTGTCTCATTATTATTTCAGTACACTTTTTCATCAGGGCCGTATTTCGGTTTTTTCTACATTAAAAGTAATACCTAAATACACCACATAATAAGGTGATACACATAAATTTAAGTCCACAAAAATAAAAATCTATCCAAAATACTAATTCGTTTACCTAAATGTTCGCAAACACAACGTTTTTGAAAAAGCATGGTGGTGACTATGATTTTTCTGGACCTCACATAAAACCTGAATGGGCCGCAGGTTAAGTATCACTACTTTAATGCGTTTCTATTTTCAAACGTTCATTTGAAAGCGCTTGGCGCTGATTAAACGACACACAGGGATTCTAATCGAATCGGATCGAATATGTTGCGGTATTCGAATATATTCGGTTTTTATATTCAATGATAACTTTAAAGTTTTCATATGTTTTCAATTCAAGTACAGTGTACTCTCGATTATCCGTGGATGGATTATCCGGTTTGCGGATTATTCGTGCCTGAAAATAATTATTTTTTAATTTTAATTTAAATTGATTGATTTTTTCTATTCCGATTATTTTGAATGTATGAATATTCGCATATACCGCAATAAACATCAATTACAAAATTGTTGCCCCTTAATGTTACATCACTGATTCAGCCCATGGACCAAGGCGTTATATCATCAATGAAACGTCTTTATCGTCAAACACTTCTGAAAACTCTTGTTGAGGAAGATGATAATCTGATCATTTTTTGAAAAAATGACAGTATTGGATGCTATAAATGGGGTAGCACAATCTTGGTCAAAAGTAAAGCCAGTAACACTTGTTCGATCATGGAGAAAGATTCTTCCTGGCATAGAAAAAGATTTAATGGATTCGGAAGAGAATGAAGAAAATTGTGTACCTGAAATGTGTGAATTATTGGAAGATTTAAATTTTTTTGAAGACGTGGATAAGGAAAACATAGAGGAGTGGCTCAACCATGATTTAAATGATCTAGACTTTGAACGCATGGACGATTCTGATATCGTTTCTCTTGTTACCCAAGAGGAAGAAAATGACAGTAGTACTACAATTGAAGAAGATACCAGTGGTTACGTAAGTCATGAAACGGCATTGAATTGTATTGAAACATTGCTAGATTACGCTGAACGAAAGGGAACTGAATATAATAGTGTAACAGCTTTAAGAATATTTCGAAGTGAAATAAGGAATTCGTTAAAAACAACTCGAAAACAGATGAAAATAACAGAATTTTTTAAATTTGTATACACATAGAACCATATATTTTTATGTTCTTATATAAAATATTATATTTTTACTTATTTGTTTGTGTTTTCTTGATAACTAATAAATATATGAATAATGTGTTAAAAATTTGTATTGTGTATATGATATTATATTCGAAAATATTATAATAAAAATTTGATGATTCTGATTATCCGTGTTTTTCAATTATCCGTGACCATCCTCCCCAGCATTAGCCCGGATAATCGAGAGTGCACTGTACTACCTGGAATTCCTAGTAAGAAGATACACAAAGTAATGGTTGTACATTTGTAATGGGTGATAATGAGCACGATATCGAGTAACATGTTAATATAAGATATTTAATACCAGTGTTGCATATCATTTAAAGACAACGTTGCCTTCTTTGCAAGTATAAAAACATGCGATAATTTATAATGATGCGATTAAAGTCCACTATCAATGGCCAATTATTCACAATGTATTGTTTTACCCTCGTTTTCATGACATTTTATAATAAACGGTTAATATTAAACTACGGTTTAATTAATCGTTTTTCAAAGACCGGTTGTTAGTTCATAAATTATAACGTATAATTCAGTACATAAGGAAAGCAAGAGTCGTAGAGGTTTGAGTAAGATTTTGATATCACGAGTGTTTAATAGTTCTTTACGTCACGATTAAAAAATAGCACAATGTTTCTAGTTGATAAAGAATATTTACGCGAAGATTTTTTATATAAAAAAATCACTTAAACCAAGGATTGCATTACCGGCAAAACAGGGACCCTAGTATTAAAATGAAAAGATCGGTATTTAACAGCTATAGTCGGAATCATTTGAGCAAAAGTCTGCTAAAGATTCCACCATAAAAATCCTTTTATAGGTCATATTATATCACTTCAATAATAAATGTATACTAGCTGTAAGCCCGTTTTGCACTCAACGGGTGGGGGGGTTGAATTATCGAAAATCATAAATTTACTGGCGTGAAAAATCAAATGCAAACTTAATTATTGAATAAACCGGAATGTATAAGCCCAATTAATGCTCAAAAAGGATTTTTTTTAAATATATATAAATTATAAAAAAAACAGATTTTTAAATATATTTTTTTATTTAAAATCGGCTTAATCTTTAGAAAAATCGAGAAAGAAAACTGACTATATTGAAAATGTATTTTATATCCATTGCTAAAACAAGTGAATAAATAATTATATATTTAATTGTATTTATAAAATTGTGTATAAGAGTCGTAAAGAAAATTTATAAGAAAAAAAAGATATTAAGAACCAAGTGCGGCGAGTAAAATTCTCTCGGGAGGGTATTAAGGTAAATAATTAAATTGAAGCGAACCCGAGAAGTGTAAGGAGTTCCAAGGTGAGCAAAGAGCATATTTATTATTAATTATTATTACAGCAGGCAATTCTGTTTTTTTTTTCTTGCCGCACATTACTGACGAAAGCAATGGCCGCCAAGATTCTTGCTGTGCGCGCAAAATAAATGCCGAGTACGAGAAAAAAAAAACGTAATGATGTGATAATTATATTTCTAATTTGGCACGAACTAATCAAACGGGGAGTTTTAATTGTCCGGCATGCGATATTAACGTAGAAGCAATAAAATATAATATTGTTAAAATTAACAAAAACGATAAAAAAAACGAAAAATTATGCTTCCGAACAGAATTCGAGAATTCTAATCATAAAAAAAAACCTCCGAATTTAGTGAACAACTTCAATAAATATTATCGTAGAACTTTTCGAAGGCGGCAACACAGCACGCCTGAATGCAACGGTTCAGGAACGGAAAAGTGATCAACCCAATTTTGTCTTTAGACTTTCAAATGTAGCTTATTTCTGAGGGCAGCGTTCGAATGCAACGAAAATTTGTAAAATATCTCCCTACAGCTAGTTTAAGTTTTCTAACTTAACATGGACTCTTTATGTATTATGGAAGCTTCTAATTCTGTATCCTGACTCGCGGAACTGACTTCAAGACTGCCTGTTAATATTGGCTCCATGAAATTTAGAACGCTCGACGGTTGCAGACTATACACGGTGCTCCAACGTCATTAAATGTGACAAGGCTCTTAGAACAAGAATTCGTTTGCATGTGAACAGACAGAAAGGAATGATCCTTTAGTTGCTAGAATTGTACATAAATCTAAACTGATTCCAAGACTGCCAGCTAATATTGGCTCCACGAAATTCAAAATGCTGGACGGCTGCAGGCTATATGATCCTAAAAATTGTGGCTATGTCCGCTGTGAATATTGTAATGGATTTTTTTTGTGTTATTTTAAAAATTTGTTAATCTCCGACTAAATAAATTAAAATAAAACTTTAACTAACACAATTTGTTTTTTTTGTATATGAAATTAAT
This sequence comes from Himalopsyche tibetana, assembly GCA_030503985.1. NCBI lineage: Eukaryota > Metazoa > Arthropoda > Insecta > Trichoptera > Rhyacophilidae > Himalopsyche > Himalopsyche tibetana. The sequence continues at coordinate 1,785,841 of JAPJYX010000009.1, read as the reverse complement.
CCTGATAACAAATTAAGTCTGAAATTAGATTATAACGTTACGTAACTAGTTTAAGTAATTGCTTCGTGTAAGATTTTCCCTATCGGGAAATTACACGATTTCCTTTCCCGATTCATTTTACCGTTGGGAAAACCTAGTACTAGTATATCTTATGCATGCCACATTAACCTTTTCTGGTTTTTCATCAGTTTCTAGAATAATACATGCATTAATATCTAGAGATGGTTACTATGTTAAAAGATCAATCGAATTTAATATTCGAATAGAAGAACATTAAACATTTATCACTTAAATGGTGCTAACTGGTGACTTATATGACAGAGCTCAAATGTATTATGGTTAAGGGAGGCTAATAATCTAATATTATTTATAGAACTATGATGGTCAACAGATTGACTGAGCTATTTAAGTAAACGTCGTTCAAATATATTTTACTTACTTTGTGTTACTTTGAAGAGAGTTTTAGCACTTTTATATTTCAATAAACCACATTTATTAAATTCATTTAACAATCACTTTTAGGGTGTTCACTGTCAATACTTGGTGGAAAGGCATTATATTAATAAAAACACAATAATCCTTTGTACTTCATTCCACTTTATTTAATATGTCAGGACCGGAAAAACATAAAACTATCATTAAGCATATTCATATCATTAAGCATATTCACTTTATTAATGTAGCATTTTATCACTTTGTCAAAAATTTCCCAAATTTTAATTATGTTTGTAATTACTTTCAATCGCATTCTGAATTTATTAATCTGGGATGACTTTTTAATTATATGTTAGATGTGTTGAACATTTTAATTTTGTGTTATTTTAGAATCACTTTAATGTAATTGGCAATTTCTTTCCAATGCCAACTGTTGTGTATAACTTTTCAATTTTGTATAAATAGCATTGTTAAATTATATTTCTTATCAGTTGACAATGCTCGCAATGAGCGAAACCGGTCCTGACATATTAAATAAAGTGGAATGAAGTACAAAGGATTATTGTTTTTATTAATCATTTAACAATATTGATTTATTTTTTTATTTAACTAGCTATGTAACTAGATTTCGCATGTTTTTTGCACATGTAAGAAAGAGTATTTCTACAACCAGTGGAATAACAAACTTATCAATTTTAATTTAATGTTAAAAATTAATTGCATCAACATAATCGCCAAGTAAATCGAAGTGTCTTCGTAATATTTAAGCAATCTGTAAATTCACTGCAAACAAACCAGTGATTTTATATTAGATATAACGATCAGTCATATTTTTTTTACACTATAATCAATTGATAGATCTTAAACGATCCGAACGTACTCAATAAGTGCAACAAATTATTTGCTATGTTAAACAATTTTATCAAAAACAAAAAACCAATCCAATCAAGTTTTAGTTGTACTAAAAATGTTATTGTTTCCTCATATGCATATTAATATGCTTTGTTAATATGTATACATACACATTATAAAAAAGTCTGACTTAGCATACGTAGTCAAGTAAAAATACTTTGGATTATTAAATATTGTATAAATACAAAATATTAAATTATTTGAACAGAAAATATTTATCGAAAAAATGGGTTATCTGAGAACAGTCAAAACTTTTTATATAAGATTGTAATGCTATTATGATTATCCGTGTCATTTATCAAGCCAGAAACTTTGCGCTTTCTTGAATACTTCCTAATAGCCGATAGTTTGGTGGCTATATATTACCAAGTTTTGACCGCAGAATTGAATAATTGATAGAAAAATCATTCCGTTATTTCTACAATTGTATGTTTTTTTACCAGTAAAAAAGTTCTACCGCGATTTTTGTCTGCGGATAAATAAATAGCCGCTAGCATAAAAAAAATCTTTACGATGATGGTCAGGGGCGTATCGGCGTTTTGGCAACAGGGTTAATGTAAATGCCGAATTAAAATGAACGACGATTTTGTGGAACATATAGATTCCTAATGGAGTATATCTCAACGAAAACACTTAGTCCAATTTTATTTTTCAAATAGAGAAGGGATAGAAAGATTGAGTTACGACAGGGTAACAGGTAAGTTAATAGCAAAAATCCGATTGTTTTGTAATTCTTATTTTTTCTTTGAATTCCATAACAAGATGCACATATATGAAAAAAAATATGCAGTTTTGTTGTAAGTTGAATGAAAATATATATGAAAAATTAATCGATTTATTGCTTTTACTTGGTCAAGAAAATTTGTCCTACATTTTTAATATACATATCGACTGTGGAAAGGAAAAAGGACGTAACCCACACTGTTTTCAAAAAAGCAAATTTTACAGGAGACACAAAAAACGTCTTTTGGTGATTTTAGGCTAAAAGCAAATTATGAAATATACACAACCCTGACGTGCACGGTGAATAATAAACTGGTTTTTTATTGACTTAGCCTAATATAAATTGTTCAAGAAAAACCTTTTTTTAGGTTTGTTTAGCCTATGTTTTTTCAAAGTTAACAGCTAAATATAGATACTAATAAGGCATTTTTAGCTTCCGTTCTTTTGATAGAACGTGTGTCGAGTTGTATACAATGTGATTATCGAAAAAAGCTGTTTTGGAAAACTGAGTGTTACGTCCTTTTTCCTTTCCACAGTCGATATATTTATTCATAACTGTTGATTGATACTAACATCAATCTCAATCCGAGATCTCATGTCGATACAAAGAGCTATTCGAATAATTAACCAGTAAGTATAAGAAAATAAAATAACAAACTACGTATTCTCAGAATCATTATTAACAATGATTGTCTGTATGAAGTGAGTTATTTTCAAGAAACAAAATAATCAAACCGCAAATTCTTTCAATGGCCGACTGAAGTATACAACTGCAGACCGCGGGTGTGCATTAAAAGTATTGGATCGGCCATAAGAGCGTAAGAGACAATTTGCAACATCGCAGAGATAATAAGATCGTACATCAATGACAGGACGATTTTGACCCTGATTATTTTGTATTAATTAACATTCAATGATAGAATAATGGTTACAATTTTTTTTAAATCTACACACTTCTTGGCAAATTTTACTTGCCCATTGTTCACCATTATGTTACTTACACCATTTTTTTTTTTAAATATATTTTTTTATCCATGTCCGCTCCTAATGTGGAGCATGTGGCCTACCAATGAAGGTATCTCAACAAAAGTTTTTTCTACGAGAACATTTTATTACTCAGCCGCTCAACCTCACTTTTTTCAAAGTGAGCAATAGGGAAAGTAGACTAGTGGTTGATCGCTGTTGCTACACCCAGTTATTAAAGGATCAGAGGGATGGGAGGAGAGGAAATAATGTGAATTGACATCACAAACACCCAGTCTTCGATCACAACTTTGAATTGAATAATTCTCAAATTCACTGTGATCTGACCGGGAATCGAACCCAGACCTTCGTGATCGGTAGAGCAAGCTCTAACCAACTGGGCCACAGCAGGCGACCACGATATATTTTTGTACCAATTCCGCAGTTGTTATCAAACGATGTGACCGGTTTCACTAATCCCGAGAATGGGCCAGTTGATAATTCACACAGTACGCGAACCCAAATTTGATAAAATTGAAAAAATAGTACACGAAATATGCTCTACGAATAATTAGAATAATCATTCCAGAGATAAGCGTTTTTAATTCTTCACCAATAGGTACTGAATACGAAAGTTCACTATTCGACTCTGGAAAGGAAAAAGGACGTAGCCCACACATAGCAAATTTTACAGGAGGCACAAAAAACGTGTTTTGATGATTTTCGGCCATAAGCAAATTATGAAATAAGCAAAACCTTGAAGTATACGGAGACTTCTAAACTGGTGTTTAATTGACATAATATAATATTAATTTAAGAAACTGCCTAGAAAAATCCTTTTTTTCAGTCTTTCTTCTTGGTTTCAATTTTGACAAGCCCATCTTTTTCAAATTTAAAAGCTAAATTTAGATACTAATTCAGCACTTGCAGCTTACATCCTTTTGATAGAACGTGTATCAAGTTAGATACATTGTGACTATCGGAAAAATGCTGTTTTGAAAAAAATGTGGGTTACGTCCTTTTTCCTTTCCACAGTGGATATATTATACATTATCATCACCATAAGAAAAACAGCCTCTCAAAATAACTCGTGTGACTTTTGTGTAAAAATAAACTACAATTTATATTTATACACAGTACACACGAGTCTGGAATTCTTTCAAGTAAAACTAACATCACTTTTAGGGTGTTCACTGTCAATACTTGGTGGAAAGGCATTATATTAATAAAAACACAATAATCCTTTGTACTTCATTCCACTTTATTTAATATGTCAGGACCGGTTTCGCTCATTGCGAGCATTGCAACTGATAAGAAATATAATTTAACAATGCTATTTATACAAAATTGAAAAGTTATACACAGCAATTGGCATTGAAAAGAAATTGCCAATTACATTAAAGTGATTCTAAAATAACACAAAATTAAAATGTTCAACACATCTAACATATAATTAAAAAGTCATTCCAGATTAATAAATTCAGAATGCGATTGAAAGTAATTACAAACATTTTATTTATTTACAAACATTTATTACAGACTTTTTAATTATATGTTAGATGTGTTGAACATTTTAATATAGTGTTATTTTAGAATTACTTTAATGTAATTGGCAATTTCTTTTCAATGCCAATTGTTGTGTATAACTTTTCAATTTTGTATAAATAGCATTGTTAAATTATATTTCTTATCAGTTGACAATGCTCGCAATGAGCGAAACCGGTCCTGACATATTAAATAAAGTGGAATGAAGTACAAAGGATTATTGTGTTTTTATTAATAAAACTAACATCACAAAAAATAACAAATTTTGACATTGAACAAAGCAGAAAAAAGTGGTGGATACATTAACTATACGGCCAAAAAAGAAGCATCCAAGATGTCGGTAATGACGACTATGGATGGAATACAAAAATAATAATAAAAGTCACTCACTGTTTTTGCGCCCCTCCTGCACTTTGTACGTCAGATCCGAGAATGCCAAGTCCACTGGAGGTCTCCGCAGCAGGTGAGTCAACGCCTTCGGCTGGCTGGGAGTGATGGTCACCTTCACGGACCCCTTCCTGGAACCCACAAGATTATCACTCGCATTTGTCGAATACGAAACGGCCGCCGAGCCTGACGATTCTCCCTTTTCGGTCACCATCTTGGCGATTGTCTGAGGACTTTTTTTGTACGTCCTAATTTATCACAGAATGTGCTCTCACACCAGCTGCATGTACACAGCGGGTGGCGGTGTTGGCAAACCAACTTAGAATATACTTTCACTGTTTTGAATCGGCACTTGTAATTCTACGTATAGAAACAAATTAAACTAATCCTGAAGTACAAGAAAGGTATGAATGAATATTATTACCATAAAAAAGCCTTGATTATTAGTATAATAAAAGTGACATTTTGCAAGATTTTTATTGATTATTTATATGATGAAATAGCGGAAGCCTGTACGTTATGTTTCTATGAAAACTAGTTGTCGGCAGTTTATTTAAAAAATGCACATTTTCCAACCGCTCTTACTCTGTTTCTAACAGAAAAGATTTTAAAAAAACTGTGAATTTCTTACTGTGAAAACTTTGATAAATGAACGCTTTGGTGTAGTTTATCTTAGATAGTCAATAAAAAATTGAAAACGTTATCCTAATTTTTGATTTCAGCTCCGCGTTGAAGAAGAGAATCGCGAATGGATTAAAATTGAATACTTTATTATTCTACAGGCTGTGAAACGTGTTTCGTCTCTTTAAAAAGCATCTTCAGACAAACTTACGTAGGGTTATTTTAGTATAATCTAAAACTTGATTTTAATTAATTTAACTTATTAAATTACAAATTGAAGATTGGGTTGTTTCCCTTTTCTACTGGACGCAATAATACTAATAACTTATATGCTGATTATCCGTTTCTAAATCCTTGCGATGGTTTCTCAAAGATTCGAAACACGTGTCACAATCTGTAACACAACATGTAGAATAAACATGTTATCGATTTTAATTCCATTATTATAAATTAACTTCCACAAAGATACCGCAATGGAAAATATTAGAACCACAGAGCATGACACATGACTAATATTAATCCTCATATACAAAACTATCGAGATAACAATATTTTAAAATTTATTTTTTAAGTGATTCAGGAAACTTTATAAAATTATAGATTCGCACACGTCTTCAAAATCATTTTTTATCATGTTGAAATATGATTAGCAAATCAACTTATGCTATAACACCAAACAAATATTTTAAATAAAAAAAATACGGAAATGTCAAATTTTAAAACGTTACATCACAAGTTTTTTTGAATTTACAATTTAAAGATTATCCATCAGTCTTAGTAAAAAAAATACGTTAATGTATATTTAATTAATTCCGCCACAGTTGACTTATTACGATGACAAAGGGACAATGTCCAATTAACCACTGATTACAGTTTGCAAGCCCGAATAAATACATGCAATCTATGCACAATTATGATATTTTTAATAGATTAAATCAAAGGTTATTTTAATAATATTCCAAAAAAACACAAATTGTTTGTTACAGCACGCACGAAAAAATGCACCATCACGTTTTTAAATAATAATCAAATAAATAAATTTGAACACAATTTGAAAATGTAAAAAAAATGAATTTAAATGTGTTTTTTTGCACTGTATTCCGTCGATATTATATTATTTCATAAGTTTAAAACAATCACAGGATTCAAATGTCCTGCGAGGACGTGCGTCCTACTCGGTGGATGACTGTCGACTGGCATTGTTGCAATATTGTTTCATTCGATCGGAGCGATAATTATTCAGGTGCTACAATGATAGAATGTGAAAAATAGTAGCAACAAAATACGTCACCATCGGGCAAGGAAAAAAGCGTTCAAAAGTCACTCTGATAAAGAAACCAGTTTTGAAGCAACACAGCTGATTGACAGAGCCTACGAAAACGCAAAAATTGAGTGATAATCTCTGTACAACGCTAACACTTCGGACCCGGAGCATGAGAATAATTTATCATAACTATATTTTAATAATCACGGAAAATAATTACTTGTTTTCAAAAGATAATTAAATGAATGCTTTAACTATTCACAGTTTGGATCAAAAGGCAACAATATGAATGTATTGTTTCATATTGCTTAATACCATAATGTGGATTATTAATCTTCTTTTTAGTTTGCAAAAAGTAAATCTTAACAAAAATCAATTGATTGATTCAATTGGCATTTACTTGATATAACTCCATTATAATAAGGTGAAAAATTGCTAAGTATTTTATTTATATAAACATTACTTTAGGGCTCGTATTTTTCCGATCAGAATTTATATTAAATGGTCACAATATATCGGTCAGAATAGTCATAATTTAAATGAAATTTAAAAAAAGCCAAAGCTAACCTTACCAAAATGGTTGTAAAATATTCTGACCGTATAATATTTTTATTCTGACCAAAAATTGATTTAAATTCTGAACATTTGATTTTTTTTTTTTTTTTTAATTTAAAAAAAAATATTTGACATTACAGCTTACGCCAATGCGTCAAATACTTTTAAGTTTAAAGATCATACGAGATATACTCGATGAGAATTTTTTAAAAGTCACATGAGATAAACTCAAGGAGAATTGACTTCACAAACACCCATGCCTTAGATCTCAAATAAAAATTGAAAACAATCCAATTTTGACATTGACCTTACCGGGATTCGAACCTAGACCCACCTGGTCGGTAAAGCAAGCTCTAACCAACTAGACCACAGCGGGCGACAATGATGACAATGCTCGCCATGAGCGAAACCTGTCCTGACCTTTATAAATAAAGTGGAAATAAATTACAAATGAATATTGTGTTTTTTCTTAATATGGTGTAATAAAGAATTGGTATTGAACAGAATTTACAAATTATGAATAAATATTGTACTGTACTGTAATTTGTAAATTTTGTTCAATACCAATTGTTTATTACACCTTTTTATTTATGTATAAATAACTGTTCATTTTTTTTTCTTATCAGTTGATAATGCTCATCATGAGCGAAACCGGTCCTGATCTTGCAAAATGAAAAGAGGAAATCAGTACAAAGGAATGTTGTGCTTTTTTTCTAAATATGACTTTTTCATCATCATTTTTCTCGCGGCTTATCGCGCATCCTGTTTGAATATGCATACGAGAAACGAACCCGTACTATGATGCAAACAAACACAGAACTATGATAAAGATATATGTTACTGTGGTGATAAATTGTCATCACAATACACATTTGATTGACATATTCATGTTTATGTGTCATAAACGTTTGTCAATGTTTTATGTTAGGAGCGCAATTTAATTAAAAACATAATTACTTCAAAATATCCCAAGGCATACTAAATTCATCTTTCACAACACACGTCGCTTACATATATATATGTTGATACTTTATTAGATTACAGTAGAACCTCGATCTACCGTTAACGCATGGATCGTTTATTTTTCATAGCCCACTCGCGGCCAAATATTCCCAAAAGAAAAATGTTAAATAATCTCCCAATAATCGCTCCCCGACTTTCTCGATCTGTCATCTCAATATTATCCCAATTGATTGTTTTGTCGAATATTTCTCAGTTCGCTCAAAAATAATCTTGACTCGATTTGTTCTTACTCACAACTAAAAATCCCTCCGTGAATAAATCTATAACCTTAGATGAGAAAGTAAAAATAATTCAAGAGTGGAAAGATATCCAGAAGATAAATGAGTTGACTTAGAAAATAACGTGAGTTTGAGGAGATGCTAGAATTGAAGACAACTTTATTTATTCATAACTTTTAAAAAATAAATATATTACATTGTAAAAAAAGCGAAATAAATTAATAAATAATAACATTTTTTTTTTGGTATTATTTGAAGATTTCCCGCTTTATCAGTTTCCCGCATTTGAAGTTTTTTTTTTATTACGGTCCCTTCAAAAACAAAAACAAAGTCATAGAGGTTTCATTGTACATCTTGCATTGAAAAATAGCAAAGAAAAAAAATGTTTTTTTTTTATTTATATCCGTTCCTAATGTGAAACACATGGTCTTCTAATGGAGGTATCTCAACAGAAGATTGTGTACGAGAACTGTTTGTTACTCAGTTGCTCGACATCTCTTTTTCGAAAATAGTTGGGAAAGAAGGATAAGTCTAGGACAGAAGTAGCGGTTAACTAATCGCTCTCTTTATTTGTGGATAGGAAATAATTTTAAGACATCACATACATCCACGAATTCAGACAGAAATCTTTAAATCAATTGAAAATCCATTTATAAAAACCGTCCGTATTAGGATTCGAACCCATGACCTCCGTAACCGTAACCAACAACGTTTACCACTCGTCCACGCAGCCGGTTGAATTCTACTGAATAAACATAAGATAAAAAAAACTTGAATCACAGATATTCTAAATAATAATTAATAATAAGTATTAAACATTGCGAACTACAACGAATGAGAGATTTCCACTGTGGTTTTGTATTGATTTATTGGGATTAAAAAAAACTACATTTCACCACCATGATACTTACTATATTTCGTATTTCTTTTCATAACGTATGTAGTATGGACAGTGTCGCCGGCATAGCTTGGATAACCGACGACACTTACCTGAATACCATCGCAAAGCGATATTCACGCGGGATCAAAAAATATGCATTGGCAATTATAATTCTTCGGTCGTTGATTTTTTATCAGATAACGGCTAATTTTGCTTGAAAAAAAATCAAAAAGATGCAATATCGAGCGTGTATATACGACGGACTATTACATTGTTACTACAGATCACGTGACCGATTTGTTTACATAAATATGCTCGTGTTATTTATACACTTGGGCCGTTAGCACACTGGTACGAAAGCGGAACGGAGGCGGACTAGTATAAAGCACAATCTTATGATAGTGCGGTCCGCTTTCGTTCCGTTTCCGCGTCTGTGTGCTAGCGGCATTAACCTTGCAATTATTCGTTTGCTATAACAGCTTAACGACCGTGGACGCGTATTTGAGTCTTTGAAAAACAAAGGTTGCTGGCCGGCGGACACATATATGCGTATAGGTGAAGTATCTGGAAGCTAAGAAAATTATTTTTTTGTAAAGATATCCCAATTTGCTTACAAATTATAGTGGAATAAGTAAAATTATAATTTTTGCGAATTTATCGCAAAATTTTATTTCGCCAGGTGAAATTTTATAAAAAAAAACGTGCGGTCGTTAAGCTGAATATGTATATTATACTGATGTCACATATAGCTTCCTTATATTTCGTGAATGGTTGGCAAACATTATTATTCAGCAGTTTTTAAAAACAATAGTTATACAGGAAATGCATTTTTTATTACATCAAAATCTTTGAGTGTTTCAAGATATCACTGTACAGATATAGCGTACACTGAAGATTTAAGACCAGTCAATAAACCTAGAGATCTAGTAACAAACATGTTACAGTTAGAATTACGAAATAAGCCAACTGGTAGCGTAAGGGAAAATAGAAGACAACTGATTTAATGTGTAAAGCTATTTGAAAACGGCTGGCCTAAGATAATTTGAACACCAACTTTCGATAGAAGACACCAAGAGTTACACCATTACACTACATATCGACTGTCGAATGGAAAAAGGACGTAACCCACACACAGTGGGTTAACCACTTTGGAGGCCCCAGGCGCAATAAATTTTGGAGGCCGTTTTTCGAATGACATAAAAGTGGTGGAAAACTCTTAATAGAACAATAATGGATATTGAAAACTGAAATTAAAATATAAGGTTTTATATATTTTTTTATATTTTTGAGACCCCAAGCGAGCGCCTCTTGCGCTTATGGGATAATCCGCCACTGCCCACACATAATTTTTCTAACATGAGACACAAAACACATTTTTTGATGATTTTGGGTCAAAGACAAATTACGAAATATACACAACCTCGAAGTGCATGGAGACTTCTAAACTGGTATTAAATTGACATAATCTAATATTAATTAAAGATATTGTCTAGGAAAACCCTTTATTTCAGTCTTTTTTTTGGTTTTAATTTTTTACAAGGTCATCTTTTTAAAACATTAGTAAAATTTAGATACTAATTCATAATTTTCAGCGTACACCCTTTTGATAGAACGTGTATCAAGTTGTATAAATCGTGATTATCAAAAAAAAGCTGTATTGAAAAAACTGTGGGTTACGTCCTTTTTTTATTTCCACAGTCGATATACTTTGATCAAAAGAAGTGTGCGTCAAGATTAAAACACAGAATGAAAAATGTTTCATTATTTTTGTGAAACACAGCACACAATAATTTGAAAACTGCGCATGTCATGGCAACAAAGAAGTTAACATACAGTTGAATCACCTCGTATCAACAAGAACAAAGAATATATTTTTAAATCGTCGCCTCCCTATTCCGGGGTTCAAAGTGTTTCGATATGACGGTCTTATCTTATTCGATTGGGTATGTATTTGAATTATCAACAAATATCATTATAGATTATATTGTAGGTAAACCAAGGTTAAAAAAAAATAATTTGAGAACAATTTTGCAATCGGTACTTCAAGTTTTTTTTTTTTAATTATCTTCAGTGTTTTTTAAATTTAAAAATGTTGCCAATGAGTCACAGACTACAATAATTTAACAGTTAATATTGTACATATAATTAATTGTACTATCTTTCCTCGTTGATTTTGAATAAAAACCAAGCAGTTAAAATTTGGCAGTTCGAGAATGCACCGCTGCGATAGTTGCGTTAAGGGGAGCGGAATTTTTGAGAGAAAAGCATTTTCGAATAGAAATAGAAAAAAAACGCAAATTAATCTTTTTGTTCATGGTTAAAAAAATAGCCCACAATACACCACTATTTAAAAATGAAAATTGGGAAGGGGACGTGGGAAAATCAGAGATCCCCGAGCGGCAAAACCTCTCACTACGCCACCGCGCTACGATCATGCAAACACACTGTCGACTCAACCGACGTCAGTGATTCCCAAACTTATTATGCTCGTGGACCCTTTTCATAGCAAAAACCTGACCGTGGACCCCCCCAGTGAAATAATAAAGTTAATGACGAAAAGTATTTTTTCCATGCCTGCTTCCAATGTGGAGCAAATGGCCTCCTAATGGAGGTATCTTAACAGATGTTTTTCTACGAGAACTGTTTGTTAGTCAGTCGCTCAAACTCTCTTTTCCAAAGAGTAGTAGAGATATTACTCCCTGACGTTGTCCACGCACCTCCAAATGATTTTTAATTTGTCACGGACCCCTGAGGGTCCACAGGAACCACTTTGGGAACCACTGACCTACGTTACCCAAGGGCCACGGAACGTTGCGCTATAAGCAAAATCGAAGACGATTCAAACTTCCGTATAAAGTTTGTATGAAGTTTTACATCAATCCAATTCCAATCAAAGATTTTCAACCATCAATGTTTGCAAGTAAGCTGTATTCAAAAATAAACATAAATATTTTCACAAAATATGATTGTTAGCTGCACATGAATAAAAAGAATTCGAATAAGTCGTAATACATAATAAGACATTATGAAGTGTCTAATTCCGTTTAATAATCATTATAATAATATTGACTGCCAAATAAATATTGGAATCGGCGAAGGGAGACCAAGGACACTCGACTTAAAAGTGAAATACTGCGTATATTGACAACGTTCAGCTCATTGGGAGTTTTTGGACGTAACCATTAGCCATTGAAATGGTATGTTAAAATGAAAAATAAAGCAGATTATTTCATCTTTAAACATTAAAATTGAATATTAATAGCAAGAAAGTTTAGAGGCTCAAGCCCAAACTGAGTATTAGATGAAATTAATATAATCTAATAAAGTGTCAAAATACATACATAAATTATTTAAAGTTCTCTTAGTATCACTATAGTATTTTGTCATGTGTTGAATTTTAGTTTCTTTTATATCAAATTGAATATATTATATCTATACACATATCTTTTCCGTTTAATAATTACATACCTAATATCTTGTAATTTTGAGCGTTAACTTGTGTAGATTGTAGTAAAGATTTTTAAGTAAAAAAAAAAATCGTATCAAAAGAAGTATTATTTAGTACATTTCTAAAAAGATTGCTGAATGCCTAAGTATTTATTATAAAGCCTTGTTAATTTAAAATAAAAATAAAACATGCATTTCCGTATTCAATATGGAAATTAATCAATCTTGGCACGCTTTGGCTCTTGAACAAATAGTTTAGTATTACACGTTTAAAAAAATGCGTTACCACGAACTATAACATGAATAATTATTAATGAATGCTAATTCAAGTCTCTGAATATAAAATTAGCCGACCACAAGTTTAAGTACTTCATACTTACATAATAAATGCTAAAATCTTTTACGCAGACGTATCATTACACTTAGGAAAGCGCTTGACAACTTTAAATAGATGTCCATAGGTCATAATTCCACTGTGAGTGTTAAGAATTAACCTTCAATAAAATAAATTTAATATAATTTATTCCGCAAGGTTGAGTCCATTCCGAACGGCTGGCCAAAAGTAAATAATAGAGAAGCGCCATAATAATAAAAAAAATACACCTGAGCACAATATCAACTCATGCTAAGTGCTCATAGACCGTCTCAAAGGTAAACGACAGGCATTTTCATAATAATATGCCAATGTCTTATAGAATTGGCGCAATTGATGTACATACAAATGTCGACTAAAATTTCAGGTTATAATATTATTGATCGTTTTGAAACCCAAATTATTCTCGGCATATCCATATTATATTACACATGTTTAAGTGTGACAGATTCGATTCGATATAGATTATGTCAGACAGCAACTTTTATTTATATCCTCTTTACGATGCCGAAAGGCGAAACCCGGGTCGTTAGTGACAAAACTTGTGTGAATGTACATAATTTGAACGATTCAAATTCAAAAGTGATTGTTTGAAATATTTTTTAGAATACCCGGTAATTTTTTCGTAAGCTTGATTATCGGCAATTTTGAAACGATGAACCTTTCACGTATTTTTTATGTTATTTTTATACATATTTTCTTATTAAATCTGAATCGTTCAAATTATGTACGTTCACACAGATTTTGTCACTAACGACCCGTGTTTTGCCTTTCGGCATCTTCAGGCGTTCAAGTGCACGGATGAGCTTGAACTGAAACTTAGTTAATGAATGAAATAAATGTATCATGGAGTTTAAAGCCATTGCTGGCGAAAAAGATTAGCACATGGGAATGTCCACAGATTTGAATGGTGAGTAGTTTAAAGAATTATAAATTTTTTTTGTCGGAAAAGTTTTTATGATTATATTTATATAGGGTATAAAAGCGGAGAGCCAGGCATGTGCAGGTGATCATTTAAAATATGCCGAAAGGCGAAACCCGGGTTGTTAGTGACAAAATATGTGTGAATGTACATAATTTGAACGATTCAAATTTAATATTGAAATTCCACCAAGCACCTTCAGTCGAAATCTTAAATTATATAAAATATTTTCTTATGATAATATTAAGTTTGAATCAATAAGGAGATATGAACTTTACTGAAATGCTTAACACTATTTCTGTAACATAAATATCTTTGATTCCAACTATTTTTATTACATGCCAAAGAATTGCCTATAAGCTGCAGTCAGTGCAACCAATAAGTGCGAATACTTAGATATTCAGATGCATTTTGCAATGTTTCGTCAGACTGCAGTGCATGCAGGTAAGTACCGGTGTGGCAAGGACGCCCGGTGGCAGAGTAATTTCTGTCAGCCTGTGTGAAACAACCGTGAAAGAAACCCGCTCTTGCATTATCACATGCTCATTGCCCACCAATGCATTTTCCCCGCCAGACGCTGTCAGAACGTAAGGCCGACCTGGGGCAAGGGCCTCTAAAGCTTTGACAGTAAAATAACTGCTCCGCTCGTTCGGTAGAAGTGGATTGGCTAACAGTGTGTATTTATAGTTTACACGTCTTGGCAGCTGTCGACTCTAAATGATATGGATAGGTCGGCGAGCAGATGAAGGGTTATGACAATTTGGCAAAAAAAAAATACCATTTTTAACTCTGATTACTTCTTTACAAATTTCATTTTGGCTAAGTATTTGAACATGATTGCGCATAATTTAAGATTTCGACTGAAGGTGCTTGGTGGAATTTTAATATTAAATTTGAATCGTTCAAACTATGTACATTCTCACAGATTTTGTCATTAACGACCCGGGTTTCGCCTTTCGGCATCTTCAGGCATTCAAGTGCACGGATGAACTTGAACTGACGTTTAGTAAATGAAAGTTTCGTGCATATATAAGAAACAAATGCATCACCGAGTCCAAAGCCATTGCTGGCGAAAAGGATAAGCTCGTGGGAATGCCAACAGATTTGAGTAGTAAGTAGTTTCAAGAATTATATTATTTGTTTGTCGGCAAAGGTTTTATGATTATATGATGGTATAGACGTGGAGATGCGGGAAAGTTTAATATCTCATTTAAAATCGGAAGACTTTGCAGCTGTGCTCTATTGATTTCTAAAATTTCTTGGAAAAGAGCTTATGACTGTCCGTATTTGGGTGTAACATTTTTATCCCTTGTTCCTGATTGAACACGTGTCCTTCCGAAATTAAGTGATTAGCATTTTGCTAATCACTTAATCACGAAGATGCCGAAAGGCGAAACCCGGGTCGTTAGTGACAAAATCTGTGAGAATGTACATAGTTTGAACGATTCAAATTTAATGATTGCGCATGATAATACTATAGAACGAAGCTAAAAAATATACGTATTCCCTCCATAAAGCAGCGAGATCGATTAGCTAATTACTTGTACTATCTTAGCAATATAAGTTGAACTCCTGCTTAGCAACTAAAAAAATCATATTCCTATACAAAGCATGTTAGATTATGTTGTCCTAATTACGTACTAAAATTTACCCCAAACAAAACAAAAAAAAAAATGAGAGATTGTGTATAATAATTCAAAAACAGTAGGCAGTGTGCAATATGGTAGGTTTTCGAATTTGTATTTAATTTCAGTTATAATAATAAAAAAACAACCTTGAATGCCATAAACACAATTATCATTTATCTTAATAAATTAAAATACATCAAATAACCGGTGTTTCAGAAAGAACAAGTTTTTTTTAATAAAAACATTTTTTTTGTAAGTTCACGTTTGAAATATTATTCATTAAACTAATCTTCTTTTACAGTAAGATATTTCAATAAAATATATAATAATGTTTGTAGATACTAACTTTAGTCCGCCTGCGTGGAAACAGGTTATGGCTGGGATAAGTAATTTGAGCTTTATACCGCGAATCCGTAATATCGTTTTCCTAGAGCTAGCTCATAAATCTACAATCTACCAATTCACAGGAAAACACCAAAACGTAATGCTAATAGATGAGATTTTGTTAAATAAATTCATAAATCCACATCGCTCGTGAGAAATAGTTTAACGATGAAAATAACCTCTGTTTGTTTTGCTCATGTATTTAACACTGGGAAAATTTTGTTCCACATATTTCGAAAAATATTGTGTCTTGTTTATAGAACATCAGTTTTGCATGTCTAATATGAAAAAGATATATTTTATTTTGAAATAAATTAGTTGTTTTTCAATTGCTTTTACTATTCTTTGGGTAAGTTCTGGGATTTCTATATACAGTACTAATATGCATACTATAAGGAAAACTTATATTATATAAAACATACATCTCTTATACGTCAATACAAAACAATGTACATAAATTTTGATTTTTCTTTTACTGACGCTGCCTTAACCTTTTTAACGCCAAAACGCCGAACCATAGAGCCAATTCAACTGCGCAAATCAGTATATAAAAATTATATGTCATCTGAAAAACGACATCGATTTTTATATATATATTATACTAAATTGATCACCTGATCTGAGGCTAAACGGGTTTAAAGCATATGAAAACATCCAAGCATGTTTATTTATTAACTGAAGAGTGAATGGATATTGCCAGTTTACGAACTTAGTGTATTTTTTAATATTGTATGGGTAAGTTTCGCATGCCATTGGAGCAGCGATTTCCAACCTGGGAGGCGTGGGCTATTGCAAAGGGAGGCGCGAACATTTTAAAATATTTATTTTCCCCTTAAAACGTGTCTTTCTTACTATATGAAATAAAGGATGGGGAGGCGCGAGGATATTTTTTCTCCAAAGGGAGGCGCAGTAACATAAAGGTTGGAAACCACTGCATTAGAGGACTTTAGACACAGACACCCTTTATCGTTTTAAAGCATACACATCACACAATCGCGCATGTGTGTAAACGCCACTACTGAATCATAATATTATATTATTGTATTCAAAATCATACATAATCTAGCAGGATGATTGGTGAGAAAACTGATGTCGAGACCGACAGTAGACAAATCTAAATTAAGATGCATTTT
This sequence comes from Himalopsyche tibetana, assembly GCA_030503985.1. Lineage (NCBI taxonomy): Eukaryota > Metazoa > Arthropoda > Insecta > Trichoptera > Rhyacophilidae > Himalopsyche > Himalopsyche tibetana. The sequence continues at coordinate 1,768,428 of JAPJYX010000009.1, read as the reverse complement.
TTTTTAAATGTACGCTTCAAACCAGGTGCGTATTTAAAATCTACACAAAAATAGCCCGATACTACTGTTCCCGGGATTTCAACAGGTGGGTCAACAATGATGTGAATAGCAGACGTATTTATTGAGAAACTTGTAAATATTGTTCTGAAATGTCGCCGTGCTTGCTTTTTTTGGGGTACATATGTACTCGAAAGATTAGGGATCGTTAGTGCTTCCAAGCGAGGCATTGTGTAATACAGTTTGAATTTGAATTGTTTGAATTTTTTACTTTTCCATGAGTTTTGTCGCTAACGACCCGGGTTTCGCCTTTCGGCATCTTCAGGCATTCCAAGTGCACGGATGTACTTGAACTGACGCGTAGTAAACAGTTTGTATCGTTTATATACAAAAATATAAGTAGATCACTAAGTTAAAAGGCTATTAAAATGTAAATTAGCGAAAATTTAATGTATACAATTTTCAATGAATTAAGTGGGTTTGTTATAGTTATGGGGATTTTTTGAAAATATTAATGACCAGATAATAACATAGGAATGTTTAAAATAAATCTAGGATTTTATCCGATCTATTATTAATGAGTTGATTTGTTTTTAAGCCTTTGAATTAATATTTAATGATAGCAAGTGCTTCAATTATTAATAAAATGACAATTATTTAAAAGGGGTACAACAATGGAGAATTTGGTAGATAAAATTGCTCGTTTAAAATTGACAAACTGTTGAGCTGAGCTCGATTAATCTCTAAGATTTCTTGGTAAAATAATTTCAACTCGCCCCTGTTAGCATGTAACAAATCAATACCTGAGTCAAAATTAAACGTATGGTTTTCAAGAATTAAATGGTTGTCAAAGGTGGAGGTATCTTTTTTTAAGCGAAAAGCGGCTAAATGCTCAGCCACTCTTATATTTAACGTTCTAGCAGTTTTACCAATATAAAATTTGGGACAATCACTACACTGCAATCTATAAATCCCAGGTTTGTTTTTATAATCTATAACATCTTTATTATTTATCAATAATTTACCTAAAGAGTTCTTGCAATAGAAAGCCGGTCTAACACTTTCTGAGAGCTGCTTCTTTATCTTTAAACTGGTGTGTCCTATGTAATTAATTCTACGCCAAAACCTAATATCACCTGAGTCTTTCGTTATTAATCCCTTGGGTAAGATTTGTTGTGCTAGCTTAATACGTTTTTTTATATAAAAGATTGTATATAAGAGACATATCATAACCATTGTTAATGGCGATTTGTTTGATGATTTTTAATTCAAGATCAAAATTTAATTTATTCAAGGGACGTATATATAAACGTGTAGGGACGTGTATATAAACGATACAAACAATTCAAATTCGGAAAAAGGTTGTTTTGAAAAAACAACTTTTGGTTACGTCCTTTTTCATTTCCACAGTCGATATGTAAATAGTATAAACGAACGATAATATTCCAAATATCTTTTATGCGTAGTCGAATAGTATTCATTGTTCAGAGAGGCCAATTTGAAAATAATTTGTATGTTATGATCTTCTGCCTGTATATTGTGCCAAAGAAAATATTCCATAATGGTCCATTGACCCTATGAATATTAAAAAAGACTCGATAAGTAATAACACATTTAAATATTTCAAAAACTTGTGAGCAAAGTAAAACGTTATATACATATCGACTGTGGAAAGTAAAAAGGACGTAACCCACAGTTTTTTCAAAACAGCTTTTTTTCGATAATCACAATATATCAAACTTGATACACGTTCTATCAAAAGGATGCAAGCTGCAAATGCCGAATTAGTATCTAAATTTAGCTTTTAAGTTTGTAAAGATGACCTTGTAATAAATTGAAACCAAGGAAAAAGACTGAAATAAAGGTTTTTTCTAGACAATTTCTTTAATTAATATTGGGATATATCAATTTATTTATTGTTAAAAATCAAAATTACAGTACATGACATAACAGCTGACGCCAATTCGCCATGCACTTGAAAAATATAATAAGACAAAACATAAAATAAAAATACACAGTACATCAAATCTATATATATAAAAGAAAGTGGGGTTTGTTACACCACGTATATATCGAGAATTACAGCTCGGATTTTAATGATCTTTGTTTTATTAAATTCTTATCCGCCTAGAATAGCAGAATAAGCATTAAAACATCGGAAAAATATCACGGGAAAGAAATTATTAAGAAAATAAATGTCCTCATACAATTTGTTTTTTTGAAAAATACAAATGGAACGTGGACATTGTATGACACGTTGTATGCTGTTTTCCAGTAAATCCACCAGATGGCATTGATTACATTATACTTTGACAGTTGACTGCTCGCTATGTAGGTATACATTATTATCTCTGGTATACATGCGCCGTTATTTTGAGTTTTCATCGATTTTTATTAGGTTTTAATTCCGATAAATCATTCTGATGTAAAAATCTATTTATCCAATTATGGTCAAACACGGGATTCATGGCTCATAGCGGGAACAGTGTATTTTAATTAGTTTATAATGTGGCGCAACTTCTGTGAAATAGTATTTAAACGATATTGGATACGAAGCACACCGTTCATACAATGCATTGCAATACTCGCTAATTTTTTGGCAAAGAGACGATGAATATCAATTCAATATCAAGATGATAAACCTATTGAGCGGTGGGTATCGAAATCATTATTTTCATTTCAACATGATAATAGTTTTACTCAGCAAGAAGGTTAGCTCGATGAATTATTACGCATAACGTTTTTAATGAATTATTACGCATAACGCATAACATTGATTTGAATAGAATACACCAACTTAACGATTAAAATACACTGAACTCTGTTTTAAGACGATTTAGAAATAACACGGTGCAAAAAAAGAGAAATAAATCGACTATTCATTTAAAAATTTGGACAGAAATATTACACAGTTTCTGGATATCTCAAGAGATGAGAGATATGTCATACAAAATGTTCGTAAAAGGCTTCGTCTATTGTCTCATAGTGATAGTAAATAATTTTTGTTACGTTTGATTTGTTTAAAGTATTTTTTATATAACATTAAGATACAATAAGCGATAATGAATTTAATTTTTTGATATCCTTAATTTATTTTTATGCAAGGAAACCTATCTACCACAAATTTTAAATTTTAATATAATCGTTTACACTTTTTCTTTACTCGGTATCGCGTTGAGCGTATCTACCGTGTAAATGGGGAGTTCAGTGTAAAGGTACTGAAAAGGGAGAACATATCGATTTTTTTTAACCATGCTCGCTTCAGATGCTGCAGTGTATTTTTTTTATATATACAAGCTGTAGATAATCGATCTTTATTAATATAAATACTTTCTTGAATAGTAAAGGGAAGTGTTGATAAAATTAAGATTGTTTAAATAAATAAACCATTTATTCTATAGATAGAGTTGTTATTTTAAATTCGTTTAAATCTATCTATATATATAAAACAAAGTGAGGTTTGTTACACCACGTATATCTCGAGAATAACAGCTCGGATTTTAATGATCTTTGATTTATTAAATTCGTAACCGCCTAGAATAGCAGAATAAGCATTAAAACATCGGAAAAATATCACGGCAAAGAAATTATGAAGAAAATTAATATTCTCATACAGTTTTCAAATGGCGAACACCTTGAAATAATGAAAATGTCGTTTGTATGCAGATTTCATCCGCTAGGTGGCAATTTTTTCAAAATTCATTTGTTTTTGCTTCTTTTGCATACGATTGACTTCTAAATAATTTTAAATTTAGAGTATGGATTAGAATAAAACAAATCGATGATATAAAATGAAAACGAAATAAAATCGGATAATGTTGAAATAACGTTATGTTTTTAATTAGGTATGATAATTTTTTTGACAAAAATATTACGCTGTTTGCACGAACGTTGCTCTACTTTGAGATGCCACGTTATTACACTTGGAAAGCTACATCGAAGAAATTTTAACGTCGAAAGCAAGGCGATGCGGTTCCTGCTCATCCGAATGACTACTGATGCTCTTGGTCGCATGTACACAGTTCATCCGAAAAATGACGTATGCTTCTACTTGCATGTCAACAGCTCAATTTGCTTGAAAATGATACTCATTACAATCGCTGAAGAAATTGTTTCTGAATCTCCAAGTCAGATACGTACATTATTTTCTATCATTATTTTGACATGCTTCCCATCGAATCCCCGTGAACTGTGGAACAAGTACAAGAATGACATGTCCGAATACATTTTGCATCGCATTCGTGTCAGTTTGGGGAATCCCGATCTCGAGGTGAATGAAGAGATACATAACCAGGCTTTGCTTTAGATCGAAGACATGTGTTACCTCATGTGCGGCAGTTTGGTAGTCAACGCCAGATCGTGGAATGAACGAAGCTTTCAATCGAGAATTAGAACGTGAACGTGAATATGATCGAGATGTATTGAACCAATCAGTTTGAACGAATGTACCACTGTTGAACCCTCAACAGAAGGAAATTAGCGATACGTTAATGAAGGTAATTGATGATGGAAATGGTGGCTTATTTTTCCTCGATGCGTCCGGTGGAGCTGGGAAGACATTCTTCATGTCATTGATTATGGCCACTGTTCATGCGAGATAAAAAAAATGCTGTAACAGTTTCTTCTTCTGGAATAGCAGCCAAGTAGATAGATCAACCGCTGCCGATGAAATAAACGCTTGCCTCAAATAATTGACAAACATGCGAGTTGCATTGCTAAACGATCCATCTGCCGAAGATTTCTCCAAGCAATTGCTGACTATCTATTTATTCATTGTTCAAAATTAAAATTACAGTACATGACATAACAGCTGACGCCAATTCGCCATGTACTTGAAAAATATAATAAGACAAAATATAAAATAAAACTACATAATATATCAGAATCAAAATCAACATAAAAAATCAAGAAATAAAATAGTGAAATTTTACAAACAGTTCACAAATACTATCACTAAAAATGTCCACTTCTCTAGGCAATGCGTTGATCAATCTAACGGCCCTTGGAACTGGTGATTTAAACCTCTTAAGAGGATATAGTACCTTTACGCCTGAAAACAGAGTAAATCGATCGTTTGCCATCGACGAAATCTCGTGAACCGTTCACTTAAAAAAATTTTTTTTTCAATAATTACATTTTCCAAACGCTTTTTTACACTATTGCATTTTTTTTTTAATGAAAATAGTAAAAATGTCAAGATTACACGGTAAAACATTGACTTGGATTTTTTTCAACTACTTTACGCGAAGATCGTTTTAAGGTTTATTATAAGATACCGAAGTTTAAAGTCTTAGAAAGAAATACAGATAAAGATTGGTTTAAGAAAGTGATTTGAGCAGAATTTCTAATTTATCGAATATAATGATTATACAGCCATTTGAAATGTACCATTTTTCCCACTTTTTCTGACTGATTTTTAAAGCATAATTGTATCATATATACTTCTAAAAAAAATTGAAATAAAAAACCATTTTATTGTTTACATTTAAAAGCAAAAAAAAATAAAAATAATGATAATACCAATAAATGGTAACCATTTTTCGGAGATGCCTTTCTTACCTACTATGCATCAGTTTGAGCTTCAGTCTGAGATCGTACGTGGTATGGAGTGGACGTATCAAATGTTTTATTAAAAAATATTAAATCACTGGTCAATGAATATTAGAGGTAATCAAAGCAATGTTTTTTTATTCTGCCAAAAAATGCGTTGGGGTTAGGGTTGCCCAAAGCGCTGACAAATAATATTATTATTTATAATACAATAATGTATTTTTCAATAGCGACGCTTGTAAAGACCAGTATTACTTTAGCTCATGGATGTTCAACTGGTAGATCGCGATCGACCGGTCGACTCCAAAGCATAATTTGTTTGATCCCGAAAGCTTTCGTGAATTTGGAAAAAATATACAATTTAAATATAAAATATACAAAAATTGAATTATTTGTAAGCATATACCTATCTAATTGTATGTATTTCGCATTTAAAATAAACATTTCTAAGATTGAAGAAGGGAAAACCCCTACTAAATAAAAATTGTTACAAGAATCATGGTAGAAGTCGATCGCGAGAAAACTTAAGATTGAAAAGTCGATCTTAAGAAAAAAAAATGGTTGGACACCCTTGCTTTAATTTAATGCAGCGATTTCCAACCTTGGAAGCGTGGACTATTGTAAAAAGAAGCGCGAACAGTCCAAAATATTTATTTAACGTGTCTTTGTTACTATATGAAAATAAAGGATGGGGAGGCGCGAAGATATTTTTTTTCAAAGGGAAGCGCATTAACACAAAAGTTGGAAACTACTGGCTTAATGGATAAGTATTTTAAAATAATTATTTGGCAATGCTTTTAAACAGAGATTCTATCTATAGATATTTGTATCTAATAGTAATAATAGATGAATGAAAGCATTTTTACATTAGTATTTATGAATCATTTCTATGTTTCAAAAGTTTTATGCCGCTTACAGATGGGGAAGATTTTCGCTAAAAAAACAAAGTCGTTTAAACGTAAAAAAAAACATTATTATTAGAAACAAAAAAATATTGGAAAAGATGTTAATATGGCACAACCCTGCATGTCATCGAACATGCAAATTGCCAGTAAAGAAAGTTCTCAAACATTATATAAAGAAATACAAATATATCTATGCATTCAATATAAATTATTTGAATGACTACTTTTGATCTGGTCTAATATTCATTTAGTTTCTTCCTTATTGAGTTAGACTATAGAATATTGAAGTAAAACTATTTGCATTCAGTAAAATATACACCCAATACTTTTTTTACTCGATTATTTTGGATAAACCGTTACGTTTTTTCATACATTTTTGGTACTTTTTTTACACGGATTTGAAACCGATTTATCAAATTATATGAAATGAGCTTTTTTTACGCGCCACTTTCTGGAACCAATGTGTCATCCTGAGATTTTGGATCTTAGATTCAAAAGGTCAATAGAAATATATAATAGAATCCGCAATACATTTTAGATGCTATTAATAAAAAAAATGTAAAGAAGTCACTGTGCGACATGTTCAATCGATTTGTTAAGAAGGATTACTTAACATACAATGATTTAAAAATATTGAAGTTTTTTGTCTCACACGATAAGACATAGTTAAGATAATTTTCGGACTAAATTCATGGTCAACTATAGCGCGAACCAGAAATAACTATCAATTGCAACTTATAATTCTTTTAGAACTCAATACTTTTCTATTTTATTCTTGTTATGTCAATATTATTATGTTTTAAACTTTTTTATGCAACAAAATTATTTTTCAAAACTGTATTCATCAATATCATAACAAATCATATCAAATCAATATCATAAAAAATAGGTTATAAAAAATTAAAAATAAAAACTAATTCAATATATTAGAGAAAGTTTGAGAAATTTGTATTGTATGGTTTGTTTAGCGTCTCTTGTTACCTTTGGCAAAAGCCGTCTCATGATTTAATTTATTAGTACGATAGCTTACTGTTGCTTACATGTAGCAACACCTCATATGAAGCATTTTTAAGGAATATATAATTAACGTATAGTTTCAGTTACATATAATTGTTGCAACAGATATTTGGGGAAGTAAATTAGATTGTCAGTCTTTGCTATGAAGATAAATAAATACTTATTGATTTTCGTCGATATCTAATATTAATACAAATTGTTTTATATGAAAAACCTTTATAACTGTCTAAATACCCATTCGTGTGTTAGGTGGTATTGTTATTTTTGTAATGAAATAGAAAAATGTTTTGCTTGTTTTGATACTGTAAAAATACGTATTGTGGTGGTTACTTATTTAAGTCAGTGCAATATTTATGCTGTAGGTCAAATTAAAGTTTTGCATTCCTACTGAGTCGCCTTAAGCGAGGTATAAGTTTTTAGAAATAAAAGTTTTTGCTCATAGTTACGCCCACGCAAGAATAAATTGGGAGCATATAAATTAATAGTCATGAGAATTTGAGGATTATTAACTCGGCCCCGAAGGAGAAGAGAAAAATGATTTAAGCTTGAAAACGATCTTCGACTATCGTCGGTAACGACCGTGTTCCTGTTGACAAATCGAACAGATTGATTTCGTTTCCGCCGAATTTTAACAATTTCGTCTCAACGAAGGACGGCTTCATCAAAAAAATGTTCCCAAACGTCTAATCACAAAAATCACAATTGGTTGATTGAATGAGTAATTCTTGCGGCGAAGAACAAAGATGTGGATCATTTAAACTTCACAATTCAAATCAAATCGTTGGTCCACTACATTCCTTCAAATCTAGCGAACTTTCGCAAGGTGCGCGAAACATTCTTGCGCAGACTGTACATATAACATATTCTTTCAACCAAAAAATAATTATTTCTGCTTCTCTATGATAGTGTCATCAGAAATAGTTTGTAGTATCGACCAAACTATTTTTTTTTCGTTTATTAGAGATTCGCGCCGCAGCACACCCAGCATCGCCTCGCGGCACACCGCTTGCGGAGCACTGCTTTAAACGACTGAAAAACTGACATGCAATATTGCGAAACACTCACCAATGACCAAAGTTTTGGTAGCAAGTAAAATCATCACCTGGGATGAATGGACAATGGCGCACAAATGCGCATTGGAAGCACTCAATCAAAGTATGAAATATCTGTGCAATGACTCAAGATGTTTTATAGGCGCAATGATTCTACTATCTGGCGATTTCCACCAAACACTACCAGTCATTACAAGATTTACCGCTTCCGATGAAATAAACGCTTACCTCAAATCACGACTCTGGCGCTATGTAAAGAATCTTCAGCTGACGACAAACATGCGAGTTGCATTGCTAAACGATCTATCTGCCGAAGCAATTGCTGACTATCGGTAACGGGGGTGTTCCTGTCGACGAATCGAACGGATTGATTTTGTTTCCGCCGATTTTTTGCAATTTCACTTCATTCAACAAAATGTTCCCGAACATCTAATCACAAAAATCACAATTGGTTGAATGAACGAGCAATTCTTGCGGCAAAGAACAAAAATGTGGATCATTTAAACTTCACAATTCAAAATCAAATCGTTGGTCCACTGCATTCCTTTAAATCTATCGACCGTGTAACAAACGAAGACGAAGCAACCAACTATCCAACTTAATTTTTAAACTTATTGGATCTGCCTGGCTTGCCACCGTGCAATTTACAACTGAAGGTTGACTCGGTAGTCATCATGCTTCAAGTTATCAAGTTAACAGAACATTTATTCACTTTTAAGGTGTTCACTGTCAATACTTGGTGGAATGGCAATATAATAAAAATAATAAAACATTTTTAGTACTTTTTCCACATAAAATTTATTTGATCAGGACCGGTTTCGCTCATCGCGATCATTATTAACTGATGATAATGCTCAGATGATAATAACTCAGTTGATAATGCTCGCGATGAGCGAAACCGGTCCTGATCAAATAAATTTTATTTAGTGGGAAAAGTACTAAAAATGTTTTATTATTTTTATTACAACATTTTTTGATTCTGAGGCGGTACGAAGTTCGTCGGGTCAGCTAGTTCAACATAAAAAATCAAGAAATACAAAAGAAAAATTTATCAAACAGTTCACAAATACCATCACCAAAAATGTCCACTTCTCTAGGCAATGCGTTGATTAGTCGAACGGCCCTTGGAACTGGTGACTCATACCTCCTAAGCGAGGTATAAGTTTTTAGAAATAAAAGTTTTTGCTCATTGTTTCGCCCACGTAAGAATAAATTGGGAGCATGTAAATTAATAGTCATGAGAATTTCAGGATTATTAACTCGGCCCCGAAGAAGAAGAGAAAAATGCTTTAAGCTTGAAAACGATCTTCGAGCTTCAAGTGAGTGAAATGATAACATTCCTAAAAGAAATTTGGTGGGGTAGTATTCCTTTAAGGAATTATCAAAGGGGAAGAATTTAAATTTTTTGAAATAATAATATCTTAGAAATTTCTTATGGATTCTCTCCAATTTCAGCTTGTATGAACTTTCATATGGGCTCCAAATGATGGATCCATATTCAAGCTTACTTAAGACCAAAGAAACATAAAGCGTCCGAAACACAGTTGGGTTTTCAAATGGTTTGCTTTGTCTAACAATAAACCCAAGAAGTTTGCTTGCACGCAGTGCAATAGAAGTTATATGTGAATGAAAGGTGAAAGAGGAGTCAAATCTTATACCAAGATCAACAACTTCAGACAAACGATTTAAAGCATCATTAGATATCACATAGTTATATGTGATGGGTAATCTAGAGCGAGAGAAGGAAATACAAAAACATTTTGAAATGTTGAAGTCGAGTTTGTTTTTTATAGACCAATTTAAAATATTATTCATATTTTGTTGCAGAATAGTACAGTCAGACTCATTACTGATACGTAAAAACAGTTTTAAATCATCAGCAAAGAGCAGATACTTTATTCCACGTATACATTCTATAATATCGTTAATAAAAATAAGAAATAAAATTGGGCCAAGATTAGATCCTTGAGGAACCCCGGAATATGTTGGAAAGACGTTTGATATGAACCCAGCGTAATCAACATATTGGCGTCGATTTGACAAATAGGAAACAAAAAAATTTAACTCCAGTTTAGAAGTCTCCGTGCACTTTAAGGTTGTGTATAATTCATAATTTGCTTATGTCACAAAATCATCAAAACATGTTTTTTTGCGCCTCCTGTAAAATTTGATATGTGTGGGTTACGTCCTTTTTCCTTTCCAAAGTCGATATATATATTATATATATATATATATATATATACCGCAGCCATTTTATGAAGTGAGCAATATTTTATCTTACCTATACAATTATGTTTACACTTTTCAGTACCGATTTGGCATAGTTTTCGCTTTAAAATAAGAATTTAAAAAATGACCACGATAGACCTGTTGTTCAGCCCTGATCTAGTAAATCTAGAGATATAATAAATAACTATCAAAAACTTCGTTCTTATCGGAATTTTGTAAAAAAAAACTGGGCAAGTATGTTGTGTTGTATTATATTATGTTATACAGAAATCAATAATTATTATAATGCCATTACTCAATCAAATATTAAATATATTATAACTAACAATCCAGTAAAGCGGCATGATTAAAAAAGCAACGACCTGGTGGCCTATATTCGATACTGTGCTGATGGGCCATCAATAATAGAGAATGACCCATGACCATCAGAGTCAAGAAGAACGTGGAAGTATTATTTCTTATCATTTATTTTCAAATATGTTATTCACAAAGCAATCAATAAATAATTATATGATTTATTTAAATATTTTATTCTAAACATTATTAAATCACTCATCAAAAGTAGTCGAGTAGTATTCTTATACCTTTGAGAAAAAGACTAATTAACAGTTGTTTAATCTAGCTTCCAAATGTTTTAATTCAATGTGAGAAGTTCATATGAGGGTATTACTTTGCAAGCCCGGATAATTCAAAAGTTGTTGAAACATGAACCATGGATGTAATTTAGTGGATAAAAATAAACTTTGATAGTATTTTTAGATATCAGTCTCAAACATGGCTTGACAACATCCAAAATATCATTCCAAAGCACTGTAAGAGTAAAAATACTACATTGTTTTTTAAAATGAAATTCCAGTTTCATTTTTCAACCATTTTGGAATAAGCCGTGTTTGCAAGTAATACTCTCATATAAAATCTAAATCATTATTCCTAAATGAGTGCGTTTTTGTTGATTCGGCGTTTAGAAGCGGGGGGGGGAGTTGCTGGTTCCTAATAACATATCGACCAGAAATCAGAAAAAAGCGTAAGCGACAATCCATAAATTTTACAGAAGGATTTTTTTTAATAACTCTCGTAATAAGTTTCTGCCGACTTCGGGTCGATATATGTCACAAGTGATAAGGTAGCTTTTTTTTGTATCGGTGTATCCGAGTCCATCTGCATTCTAAGTCAATACAACATATTTTTTCTAATGTCATTAAAATAGTAGGATTTTTGACAGTATTCTTTTGAATATTTAATATTCATTATTCTTCTCCTATAAAAAAATTATGTGTAAATCTTTGAATGATTTTAATTGATTGTTAATCTAAAAACCATCAAAGCCATTGATATTCGATTGCACTTTAAGGGGATTGAAGAATTTTACTGTTAAAATAAGTGATAATTTCAATAATTAAGAAACATATCAAAGATAACATTGTATGCATCTCATATCTTGTAGACTTGATTGAGCAGGAAGAGATGAAGTCATCACGGACATCCATGCTTTAGGATATAAATGTATAGAAATCAATATGTAAATTTGTGGCAGCACAACCAAGAAGAGCAATAGGAATAGCCCTAGATCATCACCATGGTTACGATGATAAAATCAAACACCAAATATTTTATACAACTATTCACTAGTCATTATATTTTTGTAAATATAGCCTTGTTCGAATTATCTTTTCGAATAAATATTATTTATAACACTCTTGTCCTCGAGACAGCTAATAATGGGTTCTGTAGTAAACAATATCAATCATAAATAAAAACATTAAATTGATAACATCATTATTCCACTGGTGTTGTTAATAGTTGTGACGTGTGTTTCACCACTTTGTGAAGCATCATCACATTAACTAGGTATGGTAAAAAAGAGTTTATGACGATTTTGATTCTTATTTGTAATTATTAACAATGTAAACTCTTATTTATTCATGTTTATGTTTTATTAGAAGCAATTAATGCAATAAAAAATAAATCAAATTTAAACTTTAAAATAGTATCCATAAAGTTACTGCTGAATGCATCAATAACGGTGGCTTTGTTCTGTAGAGCGATAAGTCAAAAATTTTATGTTTTGAATTATATTCCCCATTATAATCGAATACCTCTCATCTATAGCTATACAAGGTGCAACTGGAAATAATGACTAGTTTTCTCTCAGTTATCAGATTTTTGCATATGGAAATAAAGAAATATAAACAATATTCTCTCAGTTTCATATAAATATAATTTGAAATATCATTCTATGGTTTTGTCAACGTTTCTGCGCCAATGCTATTTCATTCCAATAAACTACAACACAAAAACTACTATTCGGAGAGTTCTATTTAATTAATGCACTTAAATGGACCTTAATACATTTTGATTTAATATTACTCGTACATAAAATATACAGTACTGCAAAGAAGGTTATAATTTTAAAACATGTACGGGGGCAAAAGATTAAGTTATCATCAAATATTAAGATTGAAAATACCTAAATAGGCGATTTTGAACGTGACCGATGCATGTTGGTCACGTTCTTGTATTTATGTCAAAAGTGCAAGGTTAATGACACCATAGAAACATAGTTTTCATCATTTAAGCACAGTAGTCTGATCAGATGATGAAAAAACACAATATCTACACTCGTACATCAACAGCTTGAAATAGTATAGCTGTAACTATCTATGAGATGAGCAGCAGGCAAGAGAAGTGAAACAAAATCCATCAATGCAAGCGCATGGGTTTCTTGATTTGACCACATTAATGTTATGAATCATGTACAGATGAAAGTACACGGATATAGCTTTGGGTCTCTAAGTTCTATCTAAATTAATTTAATAATAGCTTCTGTAAGTCTTGTATGTTATGAAAAAAACAAATATAAACTATATATCCCAGTACATGTACTACAATCAATATTATTTATCTTCTGTTAGCTGAATAAATGACAGTGGATTCATGACTCAACATTTGTTGAGTGGCGGAGAGAACACATAATAATTACATGAAAACAAAAAATCCAGGCAAGGGAAAATGGTTTATTAAAAATTTAGTAGAAAAGAATTCATTGAAAAGGCTTCTGAAGTCTATAATGGTATTCTGGACTTAATTGACATTGTCGAAAGGGAAGCCAGTACATACTGAAGAAAATAATTAAGGGATTTCGAAGTTCAGAATAACTGTGGGTCAGTTATGGAAGTGAGCCGTCTTTGAAGCTATACAAATTCTAAATAAATATTTTACGAACTGAACCATGAAGAAACTGAAAATGTGTGTGATAAAACATTTAAATAATGTGGATTCACTGTACACTGATGAAGGACTATGGATAAAAGAGCCAGATGGTAAAATATGAGAAATGCTGTACAACCGGTTGGTAACTTATGTGCAATATTAATTACTATGAAACATCAATTCATTAGCTATGAATAAATCGTAAGTAAAAACACGTTTTTAAAATTTAATTAGTGGAATTTTGCAATGCATAACAAAAGAACAAGTTTTTTGATGAAGTACATGTTGCATATCAATCATTCGAATGTATGTGTGAATATTTTATCAAGTCAGCAAACATCAAATAATTCAAATAATTTTAAAATATTATTTACCTGATCAAATATTTGCCGATTTTCGTGGAGGCTAAATAATTCTGCATTAGTAAAGAACAAGGATACACTTGTCAATATTTGAATGGTATGAGGAGTTTTGGGATATACTCATCTAAAATCGACGGTGGCAATCCAAAGATATGTAAGAACTATTGGTTTTTTTTTATTAATTTAACTTAAAAATTAGAGGTTCAATTAAAAGATACTAATACAATACTAACGAAGAAACTGAGAGAAGTCTCTAAAGCATTTTTTAAATAAAAAATGTGGAATATTTTGGATACATGAAATTCATTATTTGTTACAATGCCTATCCAACAAAGATTTCGGGCAAACAATATATATTATGAATCTATTAAGCTTTACTAAAATATCTGCCGTATAAAAAAAATGCTCTGGAACGAATTATATATAGGACAGAAGTCTTAGTCCAACATTAAATGTGTTAAACAAAAAAGGAATTATTATGCATTTTAAAATTTTATCCTAATTATAATAATAATTGAAATAGGCAATAAAATACAAGACACTAAATAATTAAAGACTGCACCAGTGATCTTAAAAAAATATATCTACTTAGCCATGTCATCATGTAGCCCAAGAAATTGAGAATGATCATATTGAATAATTCTTTTTTTTAAAGATATTATTTGAGTGTTATGAATAACATAGAAATGTCTACAATCATTTTAATTATTGAATGTACTAAACAAATAAAATCATTTTAAATAGAATAATTTCAATCAGTCAAAATAAACTCCAATTTAAGTAGGCATGTTCATAATTGAGATAAGTGCTTATGTGGTCATGGTGTTATTGAGATGTGAAAGTGTATGATTAATGTATCATTTTTTTGTTATTATTTATGTAACAAACTACACTTCTTTTTTTAAAAATATGGAAGCTATCTGTGAACACAGTTTGAAGAACAACTACATATGTACTATGTAAGTAAAAATGCCAAAATATATATTTACCTATTATTATTCAACATGTAAATGTTATCCATTTTTAGCGTAAATGAGTCTCATACAGCAGATCACTTGTATCACAGCACAGAAAACTTTTTCTAACCCGATTGTCACATCGACATGGAAGTAGTAAGGTTAGAATATCATTTTGTCATTAATAGTTTTATTTGGCACAAATATTCGACTGGTTGCTGCAATTACACGAGCCCGCACGTTGCTAGCGATATATTTGATAAATGTTCGAGCGACAATGATGGACCACGAAGTACTTATTAAAATAATTGAGACTTGACACAAATAATGTGAAAGAGAAATCCTCTGGAGGGGGCAATTAGATGTTTTCGCTGTGTTCTGTGAATATTCGTATCATTTCATGTTATCTGAGAAGGGTCAATTCAAAGTTCACGATTGCCGTTTAATATTCACTGCGTTTTCATAAACATCGAACAACATTCTTCTGCGTGATAAAATTCATTATCCTTCACAAAGCAACAAAAACAATGTAATGTTTGACGTTTGTATTATGACAGAATCGACTACATCTGTTTTTTGTTTGTATTGACTGAATTTTAGGTAATGCAGAAAACATACTTACCTGAATACTATATAAAATAGTGGCTAATGCGTAATAACAATATTTTTTTATGAATTGTTTGTTTTGTCAATTATTACTGTGTAATTGCGTACCACATTTTATTAAAAAATGCATTTTGCCATTATAAATTTTGTATAAAAAAAAGTTTATTTCCATAGAATATCTAAGCTAATCGACATATACTGACATCTATGAATATGAGATAAGTCATTATAAAATATTGGTATATTTCTAAAATGATTAATGTTTTTATTACTTTTTGTAACTGTGTCTGCTGACTGCTCCCAATGGCTGCTAACGGAGCTTATCTCAACAAAAGGTGTCATTTCTTTACATTATTACTTTCTTTTTATTAATATTTTATAATTATTTTCTTTACTCAGTATACTGCGTTATTTAGCAATAGCATAGTGCTTAATCAAAAAGTGCCAGGGCGCTGCTTATTTTGATTGACCTTGACCCCCCCTGTCACATGAATTAATTTTCACATTTTTTTTGAATAATTTTTTTTTTTTTTTAAATGTCCACGTTTTTTCTATTCTTTGATTTTACAGACCCGAAAAGATTTTCCCAGATTTGCATATTATCCAAGGCATTTAAAATATGACACTGAGCTGCGCGATTACTTAGTAAATTTATTCAACCATTTTTGTTGAAATGTTTCTTTAATATTCCTTTGCACATAATAATTAATAATTACATTCATAATTTTTGTATGTAAAAACGTTTCGAAAAAAGTACTCAGGTAGTTTCACGACACCTTCCTTTAGAAATGCGAAATTTTTTGGAGTAGTAAGCAGGGCTGTGTTTGAATCATTTTAAAAAATATATTTAATGATGTGTATTCAAACCCTAATAGTCCAAAGTGTTGACATTGCATGCTTGGCTGAATAAAGATGATCTGATGGAATACATATATATAAGTTAAAATGAAATTATTGAAAAATTTCTTCGGAGTCATCTTTTTTTTACACAACTTTACACCCTTGGTAGTAAGACACGAGATCGCACATAAGAGATCATCAATAGTACAATATGTATAAGACGATTCTATTCTGGATCACTCCTCCATATAACCCCTATTATAATCTAATTATTAGTCAATCAGGTTGTGTCTATTCGTTTACTCTGAGGAAAAGAAGAACCTATTTGTACAAGAAACAAATCAAGAAGCACAATACAAATAAAAAGAAGAATTTGCTGGGAGCAAGAGCAAGACAATGATATATATAAAACTGTTTTTACGTATCAGTAATGAGTCTGACTGTACTATTCTGCAACAAAATATGAATAATATTTTAAATTGGTCTATAAAAAACAAACTCGACTTCAACATTTCAAAATGTTTTTGTATTTCCTTCTCTCGCTCAAGATTACCCATCACATATAACTATGTGATATCTAATGATGCTTTAAAGCGTTTGTCTGAAGTTGTTGATCTTGGTATAAGATTTGACTCCTCTTTCACCTTTCATTCACATATAACTTCTATTGCACTGCGTGCAAGCAAACTTCTTGGGTTTATTGTTAGACAAAGCAAACCATTTGAAAACCCAACTGTGTTTCGGACGCTTTATGTTTCTTTGGTCTTAAGTAAGCTTGAATATGGATCCATCATTTGGAGCCCATATGAAAGTTCATACAAGCTGAAATTGGAGAGAATCCATAAGAAATTTCTAAGATATTATTATTTCAAAAAATTTAAATTCTTCCCCTTTGATAATTCCTTAAAGGAATACTACCCCACCAAATTTCTTTTAGGAATGTTATCATTTCACTCACTTGAAGCTCGAAGATCGTTTTCAAGCTTAAAGCATTTTTCTCTTCTTCTTCGGGGCCGAGTTAATAATCCTGAAATTCTCATGACTATTAATTTACATGCTCCCAATTTATTCTTACGTGGGCGAAACAATGAGCAAAAACTTTTATTTCTAAAAACTTATACCTCGCTTAGGAGGTATGAGTCACCAGTTCCAAGGGCCGTTCGACTAATCAACGCATTGCCTAGAGAAGTGGACATTTTTGGTGATGGTATTTGTGAACTGTTTGATAAATTTTTCTTTTGTATTTCTTGATTTTTTATGTTGAATTTGATGTACTGTGTATTTTTATTTTATGTTTTGTCTTATTATATTTTTCAAGTGCATGGCGAATTGGCGTCAGCTGTTATGTCATGTACTGTAATTTTGATTTTTAACAATAAATAAATAAATATTTAGTGTGACGGGGCAACGCCTTGTTTTGAAGAAATGAAACGCAAGTTTTTGGTTTTTTGTTTTATTGAATGCAACAGTGGATGGATATTGATAGTTTGGCAATTGGACAAAAACCTATCAAATAACCATCGAGTGCAAATATTATCACAAAGTTCGAACATTTGTATGTATATAAAATGTCCTACAAACTACAAGTACAATACACCTTAAAACTAACAACATTCGGTATTATTTAAATGAACATGATAATGGCATGTGAATGAAAGATTATGTTAAAGAATCACTTTATATGTTTTCAATATCATTTCTCTAACAAGCGGTCGTATTAATTGTTATTAACCTTTAGTTTTTATTCTTTTAGTATGCAATTATTTTAAAGTCCAGTTTTTAAATGTTGCTATATTTTAAACAATCGCTTAATATTGTATTCTGTCCAACATTATAATTAGTAATCCTACCCTGGTGTGATATAGCAACATTTACAATGAAGGCTATTTAGAGCTCAAAACTATGGTGACATTGTTGGGTATCTAATAATATAATTCATATTTGTGTAAAAATAATCAACACACCAAAACAAGAATTGTACTTTTGGAATATATCATATATTTCTGTTATTCAGTTTGCAAATAGATTACTTAATATGAGAATATCGAAATAAAAAATTTCAAATAGCAAAATTTCTTAAAGAATTAATTAATACTGAAATTAAAAAAACCTTCACATTTCTTCTGTACGTATTATTCTCTAGGAAACATGAAACAAGAACAACTATGCAATTCGTAAAGAATCATAATGTTCATGAATGGTAAGGCAAAATACTTTAGAACTGACTTGCCAATAAAACAAAAGCATAATAAATTAGTTGACATTGTATTTATTCGGCACAGACAATAAAAACATTACAATCCAGGAGGATAGGAATTATGGATGTATTTTACGAATACAGGCAAATGGCAACAGTGTTCTAATACGTATTTTGTATTTGGTTCTAGATGAAAATGCATGACAGAGATGTTGAGGTTTATCCAGAGTTATTTTTTTCTTTCTTCAGAGTTCTAAATAAAGGTGACATCCATTGATTATGTCAAATTTTTTTACCCTTTCTCTTTTGTCAACAACTATCAAACATGTGACCCTTTGACCAGAAAAAAAATTACTCCCCCGCCCCCTAGTATATTTTTTTTTACTTTAAAATCTCTAAAAATAATTTTTGAAACATTTTTTTACTTCATTAACAGATTGATTTAATCAATTTATTTAAATTTAAATAATAACATTGTTAACGTAAATTTATCTTGAACTACCATCCATCTCCATGTCAATAATTATTGTCAAACTTCTTTGAACCCCCTTCCCCTACTTTGTTGACATAATAAATGGGTGTCCCCTAACCTCTTGCAGTGAAATTACCATTGAAACTCATGAAATTTTTTTTGCATCCGGCAAACACAAGCTTGTTGTATTCATTTAGATTTCTTATAATTATAGACTATAATAACGGTTAGTTACTGAAGAAGTTATTCGCAGAGTAAGGGGTTAAACACTACTTACAGAACAAAAAAGAAAACTATAAATTTTTATATTTGTCAATCATGTACATTACATTTTAGCAAACTATCAGTTACCTAATCATTTAATGTATATTTATTTATTTATAGAGTACAACCATTGCAGACAGTATTTGAATTGATGTGTCAATTAATTTCACATTGAAAGAAAACCTGTAAACAAAATTTCTTACATTAATAGAACTAATTCCAGCTCATCTAATTCTCACTTAATACAAGCACTTTATCGTTCATGATAATATACTTATTTAAAAATACCTGTCAGGATAGTAAAATCTTTTTTTTTTATATTTTGATATTAATTATTAAAAGGGTTTACTTACATTGTCAATTTTTCTGACGTGGCATATTTTTCTAGCCTGCAGTTTACTTCATTAATTTACTTTTATCTTTCACATTCAAAGCGAGACTAAACCAACCGATCGGCAATGCACCATAACTGACTACACTCAAACTAATAACGATAATTTTATGGAAATGATTCGTGCTAAACAATTGTGAAACATTAAATATATCGACAAATAAAATACATTACAAACAAAAGTAATTACGATGTGTTTATATTATATGAGTTATAAGTATAAAAATAAGAAACGTATTCCTATGAATAGTAATTATCATTGATATATTTTCAAAAAACTTAATTCTAGATGAAACATAAAAAGTTAAATCATACCATTCATTTTCTATGTAATTATATCATCCGACAAATTAAACGTTCAAGCTTTCAAAATATACTAAATTGTCGATTTATTACTTTTAATAGGTTTTCTATCTAATTTAGAAAATCTTTAAAAAATCGATGTAAAAGATGCGTTATTGATACTTCATATAAAAAATTTATTGAATTTGGAAACTAACTAATCGAAATTTATTCCTATTAGCAAATTTAAGCATACATTTCGGGGAATCGACACTAAATATTCAAAAAAATCAAAAATATTAGTGATTCAAATGACTTTGGAAAGAAAGAAACCTTTGGAACTGTTTTTAGGCAGATATGCAGATTACTAATACTTGTTTCCTCATTTTTTTATTGATAACTTAAATAATTACAAATCATTAAGATTACATAATTCATTGTGATACATTATTTAGAAGTATTATTAAGTCATGGAATAATTATAACTAAATCTCGGATTCAAAAGAAGTGTTCAAGACTTAAAAGTAATAATCAAACGAAACTTACAGCTGATTTTTTTTTTTTTTTAACCAAAAACACAAGAATCTTGTATAATTTTGTGCTAGTAAGTTTGATAAGGTAATGTATTGGAAAGAGAACCTGGCTGCTGAATGTTTGGGCTTGAATTACGTTGCACACATTTCAATGAATTTCAACAGAATGCAAAACACAAGATTTCATAAATATTAACTCTGAACAATTTCAATGGATTTGAGGGTAACTTTAAGGAATTTATTTTTAATTTAAAATTAAAACTAATAACTATTATTCCAATCTAAAAGTAGAATAATAGGTTATCAATTTTATATTAACTTTTATGAATAATTATGATAGCCTGTTATAAATCACCAAATTGATGATTCAATCAATGATGTAACTGAAAAAACAACGTATGTTTCACAAGAAAAATCATTTTTATCATCAAAAACATTTTTATCATCTTTAAAAACCATTTGTTTCAATCAATTTCCAACTCCAAATAACACAAACCAACACTTTCAAAATATCACATTATTTAAAGTTAATGAATACACAACTATAAGCAAGAATTATAACTAATTGTTATGGTCTATTGGAGTGATGGTGAACCATATTACAAAGGTGCCAAAAATTCTCAAATATTGTTAAATCAAATTGCTGAGGTGACGAACAAATATTTTATACAGTTTAAATAAAATAAAATAGTCGTGAATTGTTTGTGTTTTGAAGAATTCTTGTTATATATTTATTGAATAACTGCGACAAAGTCTTTTATTAATTAAATATTATCTGGATTTTCTTCTCCAAAAAATTAAATCATGTGCCAGTAAAAATTCCAGTTTAAGAACAACGTCGTGAAGCATTTCACGTTTAATCTAAAATGGCCGTCGTGCCAGAGCCGCCAACACAGACATGAAAAAAACAGAAATCGTTTGTGAATTAATTATACAAATCTAAGAAACGTTATGATCTCTGATTACTGTCAGAATAAATGAAAAAAACAAATGTATATTCAATCATCTCTTAACTAAGATGTATAAGTAGTTACACATAGCTTCCAATATTACCGATTTTGCGGCGAAATCTGCTCTGATGCGAAGGCCAATTTCGATTAAACGTAAAATGCTTCACGACATTGTTCATAAAGATTACCAAAATTCCAGACATTTCATCACTGGCATGCGTGCTCTAGGTTCGCCAGATCTGGTGTATTATATAATACATCATCAGCTTTCTTTGTATACCTTCTGTATTAAATACTGCACTTCCTTCAAATATTTTTACTTTCATGTTGTTGCTAGGCGATATTTTATATACTGCACTGCATGATTATTTGAAAAGAAACTTTAATGGAAAGGTAACAAAAAATTATCAATAATAAGGCCCTCAATTATAATATGATAAATAATTGATTGAATCTAAAGATGATATTTTATTAAAATTACAATACCACCCCTCGTTAGTGGCCTGGTGATTTCTGATTGAGAATTACATCAATGTATACTAACTAGAAACCAGTCAAGTACTGAAAGAATCAACAATCAAAAATTCATCTTTTCAAATGTAGATTCGAAATCTTCGATACCTTATAATAATGGTGGGAAATGGATTTTGTAAAATTAGATGTAAAAAAAATATTTTGTTCTTTGCGATGTGTAAGACATTCAAGATAAGTGTTGGAAAAATTGGTTTTACAAGATTGTGCAAATAATGCGATTATAGAAAAATGTCCAAAATTTAAACACCATATTTGAAAAGTTTTCTTAGTATTTATTGTACAAAAAAAGATGATAAGATTGTTAATTGGTTCATTTTACCTGAAGAATACATTGTCATTATTATATTTGGTTACTTATTCATATATTAAAATAAAAAAAATACTTTACAATCGTCGACATTTAAAAAAAAACTAATTCACAGTTGAAGTAAAAATGAAACACTTTTATTGCACATAAAACATACAAATCAGAATAAGAGATTTGGTAATGTTTTGGTAGATACATTTATGTTTTCTCTTTCCACATTGTATTCAAATTTAATGTGTAAGAGGGATAAACCATAAAGCAAAATATTAACAAATCTTCCATTTCACTGACCACCTTCTTTTTCATATGCTCTAGTATTCAACTAGTGAAGGGGAGAAAGATGCGACATGACTCTAACTTTAAAATTGGATTTATTCTTATAAATAATGTTAACTGATCTTTAGGCTATTTTAAATTAATTATTAAATAATGCTATTTAGTAATCATTAATAATAATGGCTTGGCCATAAGAAGGTGAAAATTGGTTTTCCGAATACCTACTCGATTTGTTAAATATAAAATATTTATTTTAGAATCTCTTGGTTCATTTTATTGAAAACGATTGATTGCTTAGATAGTTTTATGATGATTTTGGTTAGTCACAGAAACCAATTTTTACCATATTAGTAGGTATTTAAACACTATATTATTATTTATTGTAATTAATTAGATATGAGACACAAGACCTGGAATTTTCAATGTTCTTTAAAAAATATGTCTGAACTGAAGCTTGCTTAACCTTTAGAGTGTTTACATGTACGTCGGCGCCATTTTTCTGTAAATAAGTATAAAAGTAGTTTAAACTCAACAGAGGAGTGTCTGTCTGAAAGCATATATATGCTCTAAGTATGAATTACATATATTCATTGGGAAAAGTCACAAAATTGCCATGTTAAGAAAAGGCAGTAAATTAAAGTATGGTCTGCATAAATCTATTCACTCCTCTAAAGGTTAAATTGGAAAGCAGCCATTTTGGGTAAAAATAATGATTGATTAAATTCAAATGTCATTGTGATATTGAGATTTTAAGGAAAATAGAAGTCAGCTTGGCTTTAATGGATGTAGTAAAATTTGTTTTGCCTGTCTCATGACTTACTGATTCTAAAATTCATATTTTAATGTCTCGAAGTAATCTTACAATCTTTGAAAGATTACAGAGTCAAAATGTGATTCCAAGCAATCGACTCATGAATTTAATAGGATAGTTTATGTTTTATTTGGGTAAAAAGTTAATTTTATTTGGTAATATGATTTACTTTTTTGTTTAATGTAAGAATTGAAAATAATGTCATATTTAAGAGTTAAAAAACTGAAATATTACGATACATGAAGGATAAATGGCATTCACATGATATCTCATTCTGAAAAACATTTAATCACATATTCTGGTGATCGGTTTACTTATTTAATTGCCAATTAAATTATTTTAAATAAATAACTCCAAAAGTAAATAGTACATCTAACAAAATCAGTAAAACTAATTATGGAACGATAAATTCATTTCTGCCATAAAGTATAATGAATATGCTAAATCTCTATTATAAATATGTAGTATTCATAATAATACTCTTACAAAAAAAAAAAATCTAGCCAGCATAAATATCTCACTATTGTTTATGAAATGGAACCATTGTTTGTGATTCCTACATAAATTATATAAATTTAATTTCCCTAACAAAAATATACCACGTTTTGATTGTGGTCATAGAACAATTAAATCTTAAAATAAATTGTAGTCTATGGAAAGAAAAACTAACAAAATTACATTGACTCTATTATTAACCATTTAACTATTGTTTTATTCTCTATGCAGCATATTTTAAATCTTTTTAGATATAAAAGAAGCATATTGTCTTCATCTCCATCCACAATCTCCAGAATGCTAGTTGTAAAAAGAATGATAAGTCTGTGTCAGGTAACCATAAACAATATATTATATATGGTCACCTGACATAATGACAATGAATATGTAATGCATATATATACACCAAATCATCTATGAATGTATATGTTTATATGCTTCCGTCAAGAAAAACATAATTGATTCAGAGTTTAAACAATTCGTGTCCCATCACTTCGTGAACACATTTGATACAAATATGACCATAGACAACTATTTGTTTAAGTGCTTTTAAAAAAAAACCTTCCTGTCAGTCTAATGTGAGCTAATGGCAAGCTTTACACTGGCACAAAGTCATCCACGATTTGGTGACGTGGTCACGTAATCGTGGATGACGGCGCCCCAGCTTAAAGCTTGCTTATGTTAGTTAAAATGCTATGGTGTTCACCAATAACAAAATAAAAGTTTAGTATGGGATTATTAAAATAACTTATACACCATTGTGTTTATGGTAAGTAGAGTGAGTCAATAGACAAAAAACTAGCATATTTTTAGTGGTTAAAGGGTTAATAATTGAGTGATCATAATATTTAGTGGAACAAAACAACATCAAAATAAATATATTAAATATGTACCGTATATAATTTGAAAATATACTTAAAAGTAGTACTAGAGCAGTCAATACTCTAAACTGGATACAGCAAAGAGGGAAATAGTCTTTATTATTAGTATATATAATAATATCACTGTAAAACTTTATCCATTTAGCTTATACATTTATTATTCAATAAGTTATGAATTAAATAAAATTGAGAATCATATCACCGTTAAATGGCAAGTATTGAAACAACTGAGCCACGTTATTGAGTAGGTATTGAAAATTATGCAACTTACGATTGCATAATTATCCACTTAACAATAGAATAATTAAAACAGAAAATGTCGTACTATTTAAAAAATATTTTTTAAATCTGAAAGAATTACAAGACCGTAAGTAATCTAACTTAAGTAAATTTCAATAATGTTTTTGGAAATCATGATAAATTTAAATATTGGAAACCTCATTATGACTCAGATTTCATAGAATTCAAGACCCCATCCTTTTTTGACTAATCGCTTATTGTAATAAGAATCAAGTAGCCTGAGACTCCTTGACACGTTTACAAAACAAAACCTTTATAGCTATTATAAGGTCAATGGTATTTTTCCACAAGAGTTCTTATTGTTTATTAAAAGAATACTTTTTCAATGGAGTCAACGTTAACGTTAGGGAAATTCATTTTTATTTAAAACATTTATCATTTTTTTTTTTACATTCCACTGGTTGTGACACGTGTTTCGCCTCTTTAAAAATCATCTTCCATCAAAATCTTTCATAAGATTTTTATCTATAACATATCATTATATTTGCTCTGAAATCGTTAGTATACACTATTGTTTTACAGTAATAAATTCAATGTGAAAATTAGCTACTTTCGATGGTTTCGGCGGTAACTTTGTGGAAGTTCATTTTAATAGAAAATTTAAATTAACTTTGATTATTCCACGTATTGTGTTACTAACTGTGACACGCGTTTCGCCTCTTTCAGAGGCATCTTCAGACTTACTATCGCAAAGTTTGCATAAGTAATGAAGCAAGATTGATTCTAACATTTTAAAATTATAAAATTACAAAATGGAGGTTTGGGTTTTTTCCCCTTTAAGAGGAGCAAGGAGGGGGGTGTAGATTAAAAGAAATGTAGAGTAAATAAAAAGGGTTTAAAGATGAATAGCTTAGAATTTTTAGAAATTAATAAAACTCTTAACAAAAAAGAAATATTATTAAATAATATTCTTAATAGCACAGGTGGTTCCCCGTTACTCAAATTGTTTCCAATTAATAGAGTAATCACAAACCTAGATGATTGATTGTAGCTCATTATTTTTAATAGTTTGTAATGTTTAACGTCATAAGTAGTATGATTAAATTTGTTTGCACTGTTTCGATTTTATAATCCCCTCTTTGCTTCCCTTAAAAAGGAAAAATCCCAATCTGATTGATTACAAATCATTAGTATAATTAGTATCATTATCTGTTTGTTTTATTTCGATTCTACACCCCCCTCCTTGCTCCTCTTAAAGGGAAAAAAAACCCAAACCTCCATTTTGTAATTTTATAATTTTAAAATGTTAGAATCAATCTTGCTTCATTACTTAAGCAAACTTTGCGATAGTAAGTCTGAAGATGCCTCTGAAAGAGGCGAAACACGTGTCACAGTTAGTACCACAATACGTGGAATAATCAAAGTTAATTTAAATTTTCTATGAAAATTAGCTAATGCAAGGGTGACCAGATCTTCACTATTCAATAAGGCAAAAACTATAACTCTTGATAATTAAGTTAAGGCATAGTTCTGGCGATGATGAGAAAGCCAAAATATCTGTCAATCAATTAATATAAGTCATGTCCCTATGCTTTTGATATTTATAGTTTTTTATAATGGAATTTTCCATATAAATGGCAATCCAATCAATTGTCTATTTAACATTGAGTGAAATGACTAGTTAATATCCCTCTTATGAAAACTAATTTTGAACTCAAATTAAATATATGTGCTATAAAACAAAAAGCATATATTAACGGTTACAGTGCCAATATATTTTATACGCAATGTAATAAATATAAATGTTACGAAAGAGCTTCTCAAAGAGAAGAAACACTCATAACGACAATTAACACAACCAGTTTTATAACAAAGTTATCAATTTTAATTTTACTAAAATAACACTTACGATTTTGTAATCCTAATTTCGCAATGAGTTTAAAAAATTAGACGAGATACTGCTAACATTCCATGGATATGAAAGGTGTAATAATTTATATTTTTATCGAATCATTCTTATTCTCCACCGTAAAACAAAGTATGATATTATTCTTATCATTACGAAGAAACCAGACAACGCGGCCACGTCGATCCAGAAGTTCGAATGATTCATCGATACCTCGTTGAGGTATTTCTTGGGACTTCTGAAGTGGCAGTACGACTCCGAGCAGTCCAATCTCTCACGATCGAAACCGTACACTGAGAGCATTGCGCCTTCGTAACCGTAACGCACATAACTAACGTATGTCACCCACCGCAAGTATTTGGGAATGGTGTCAAACTTCACAAAGAATCCTGAGAAAAGTACAATTGGTATAGTTGTCACTGGGCCGAGGTACACGGCGTTTTCGATTCGCAGCGCCGCACCCATCAAGAGCCCCAACGATTGGGACACCAGAGCCGTCAGTATGTTAATACTTGTAAACATGACGATTCTGTCAGTTTCCATTGGCTGCCCAGTCATATAGTACACTATCAATACGTAGACTCCACTGAATACAATCTGAAACCGATTAGATAGAATTCATATTAGTTTCAAAATATTTAGATTTAAATTAGATATCTGAGTTATTCCACCAATTAAATGTAATATATATATATATAATATAATTTAATAATCATTGGAAAGAAAATGAATGAATTGTCTAACTACAAGCTCAAAGCTCTGCATACAATAATCCTGATCGTTTCCAGTACCATGAGTAGCACACAATAAAGTAGCATCTTCAAAGTGCAATGTAACTGAGTTAAATAAAATAATTTTTTGAATATACGAATCTAAATAAAAAAATCTTGATAAATGAAGTCTCATTGAATTTAATTGCAGTATTTTTTTAAAATATTATTGGTTAGTCTTTTAATGCTTACCTGAAATGGTAAATCAGCCAATGTTTTCGCAAAGTAGAAGGCTTTTAATGAATACCAATAATTGAGATGCTCTCTTATGAACACAGCCATTTCAGCAGGGACTAAAAAGAAAAAAAAACAATTAAAATACAGATAACAATGAATGTTGAAAAACATTCTACAGATGCCTAAAATCAATTTCAACCTTGTCTATGTCGTCTTCTGATTGAAGGAATTTCAAAACACCATCAGACTTTAGAATATTACTTTTATAGGATATAGTTCATCATCATCTACCAATACGTAGCATAAATAAGTTCTCTTCAACATATATGGCACAAAGAAAACTGATCAGTTCATCAACAGTCTTTGGCATGAGAGCTATGCCAGTACTTGGCTTTTCGTTTCATCTGAAGCTATTTTTCATGGTCAGATATAGAGAGGGATAGAAGGACAGAAGCTTTTGAATGCAATTTCATCGAAATATCAATGTATGAATTTCCCTATTTGGGGATTCGAAGCTCAGCAGGCATTATACAATAAGTAGGTTATTCCCTAAGCATCTTTTTCCAGAATCCCTATCACTATGTCAATATTATAGCTCAGTTGATACTATGAAATATGTGATTATTCCACTCTCAATGTGTAGTCTCAAAAAAATTAAGAAGCCTCACAATCATTTTACAAATTAAAATACATTCAACGAGTGCTTGAATGTACATATTTTATGATGTGATGTCAAAATGATACATAATTAATAAAGACATTGCAGAATTAAGCGCAACCTAGATAGTTCAATGAAATAACTAAAATCTCATAAACTCAAAGAAAAATACTTGCATGTTAAGATTGTAGGCATCATCGCAGTAAACATTGTGAAGAGCACGGTGAAGAAGACACAGCCAGCGTTGCTCATAACCTTGGCGGCATCATTACCAATGTCGTAGTAAATAAATCCAATTAGTAGGCCGACAACAGCGTGAGAAACGAGCCGAAGATGCGTAAGAGTCTGGTCTCTCATGATACTGAGAAATGTTCGTTTGAGCAATATCCAGAATTGCTTGAATCCTGAAGTGGGAAAGCCAGGTTTGATGGGCTTCAGCATGACACTCTCGTTGGAATCCAGGAGAGATGTGGTGCAGGTCACCGGAGCTAAGCCGCCCACTCCGGGAACAGCTTTCTCGCTGCCATTATTTGATGCTTGGTTTGCAATATCAACAACCGAAAATTCGGCTTTACCTGTGAGTGTAAATATTAAAATTACTATGGTAAATAATTATACGTCACTATTTCATGCTAATGGAGGCACCGCGTAATGTGGGGCCATAGACTTAACAAAGGCAGTTTTGCCAATGGGCTGAGTATTTTTAACCAATTGTCAAAATAATATTGACTAGATAAAACAAAGAAAATTTATTATTTTGGTATTTAAGAGTGATCGTCATACCCTTCTGTTTCAAACATAAAAAAATATTTTGCAACAAAATTAGAAGGCATTCGAGTGTCAATTGAGCATTTCAAATAATAAACAAATTATTTTCTTCTTACCAGAATCACTTGAGCTGCTATTCCTGTTAATTTTATCTTTAGCGATGTTGTTTGGCAAGACAGCGGGGCCGTTCTGCTGGTTATTGGAATGAGCAGTAATGGCCAAAGCCTGCGTGTGGTTGTTGGTTCCCGCTTGAACAAGATTATTACACTTGCCATTATTTACAGCCATTACAAGTTTGTGGACCCATTCTCCGTGATCACCGCAGGCCACCTCAATTACTGAAAAAGAAAGAATGAAATAATAATAAGATGCATGACAAAAATGCAACTGTCTTAGCAAACTTATGTTTTTGTTAATGTAAGCATAAATTTTATGCCAGAAATCCAAACAATCATTTCAAATGTAAGATTGTTGTTCACTTCCAAGAAGTGTATTTTTACATGAGATGTCTCTTATAAAAGAGCAGTTTTTCTTTATACGAAACATTTAAAAGTTAAGATATTTTCAATAGATTCAGCGGTACATTTGTGGATGTTCATTTTTGATATAAAATAAGTGAAATAACAAAGTTATCAAGTTTAATTATATATTATAAGCTTGGATATTTATCAATGTTTAGCATTTCAAAATCTCCTTCTAACAAGCTAGATTCAATCAATAATCCTTTCAATAGGTGTCACTTTTATAGAATCTTCAGTGTTATTATTCTCAAGACTATTTCATATATTTTTTAAATTCATATCTGCTTTCAATATGGAGCATACGGCTCACTGTCTGAGAGGTATCTCAATAGCAGGTTTTTTTTCTACGAGAACCATTTGTTACTCAGTTACTTAGTTGCTCTTTCGGAGAGATTAGGGATAGAAGTATAGAGCTATTACAGGACTAGCAGTTAACTAATCCCTTTTACTATGTCCTGTTAATTTAGATTTGAAAGGGTGGGAGAGAATTTTTGGACATAACAAACAGCCATGCCTTTGAACTCAATTCGATAAAGTGATTGAAAAAATGCTGGTATGAGAACCCGTGAGATTCTTCACGGAAACCAACAACGTTGACCACTGTGCCCACGGACCCAGGGACATTTCATAGTACACATGTTTTTACATGTGTACTATGAAGAGACTAAGATTTTTCTTGTATGTTAATAAAAAATCTTCGCAGTTATGTAATATGTTTCACAGAATATTATTATAGAAATATATAATACCTTTAAGTAATAATTTGGAATTCCGACTGAATATGATACGAATAGTATACGACAGGTGGCAATACTACAAGTCAACATTTTCTCAATTTGTTACCCTCTTTCTGTGTAATTTTGTATGTCACAGAGAGACAGGCAGATAAATCAAGATAAAAATAATATTGCACATTTTTATTTGCTTTCTGTTTGAACGATTTGTTTCTGTTTATTGGTGAGCAGAGAAAGTAGTTTAGAGGAGTGAAATATTTAAAAAAAATAATCATTTCAAACAAGTCGCAGATGATTATTTTAAGGATATAATGTATTTATAAATTAATATACACTACTTTAATTTTATTTTCTAATAGACAATATATTACAGATGACAATACCATTGTTTGTACAATCTTTGATTTTATTGGCTCAGAAATATAAAACAGTGAAAATATGAAAAAAATAGTAATACGAATTACATAAAAACAATAATATTGTGGTAATAAATTGAAAAACGTACTGTAATCAGCTGGATTGTGATATGCCGGACAGTGCAGACCCATGGATGATAAAAACGGCACCAATCCATTTGTACTTCCTTGATAAACACATTGTCCTTCGGCCAAAGTGTACAGGTAGTCAAACATTTCAAAAAGTCTAGCAGAAGGCTGATGAATTGTACAGATTATAGTCCTTCCTCCTCTGGCGAGAGATTTCAGTAAACAAATGCATTGAAAACAGGATGAACTATCTAAACCCGACGTAGGTTCATCAAAGAACATAACGGGGGGGTTGTTGACGAGTTCCAGCGCTATTGACAATCTTTTTTTTTGTCCGCCAGATAAATTTATTGTCTTGGTATCGATACACTCCTTCAAGCCGAGGGTTTCTATGATTTCCATAACCACTATCTTTTTTGTCGCCGACGTCGTGTCCTTTCCCAGCTTTAAATTCGCTGAAACTGTCATGGCTTCTTTGACAGTCAGATGCGGTAGCAAGCAGTCGTCTTGCATGATGTAACATGACATTTTGCGAAACCGCCGAAGACTTCTTTCTTTTCCGTTGATCAATACTGACCCACTTAAGTGAGAGGTTCTGGAAAGATTAATAATATAAATTAGGTAATTCCTTAAAATTGAGCATTCTAAAACAAAACTTTCTTTATAATTATGGTTTCGAATATTTAAGAAAACTTGACAATAAAAATTTGGAGATGAAATAAGTGAAATGATCTTTTTAAAGTAAAATTTGCCAGAACTTAAATTATATTTTTATTTTCCAGTTTTTACCTATTTACATAATTAAATGTTTGTACATTTTTACTATATGTTTATTTAAGTCCTATATAAAAAAGCATGGTTTCAAGCTATCAGATCGACTATACCATTATTGCAGAACTAGTTTTAATAATACGTTTGCAAGACATATATATTATATATATACAACAGGCGTTGTGTGTATAGATTCTTGAATTATTCAACATTAATGATTTTATCAAAAGTCACGCAATTGAAATGAAATTGGCTTATTATTTTAATATATTGAGAATGAGAGAAGGAGAAAATGTTTGTGGGAAAAAGCGACATTTGCTGAAGTAATTATCCTGTACTTATTTCTACAACTGTTTTTCAATGCGAAGCCAGTTAGAAAGAAGGTTTACAGGAATTTAACACTGTTAAATCAATTTTACTAACATTAAAATTAATATATTATCACTCCAAATAGACTAGATAAATAATATTCAGCCACTTCGACACAAATCAAACACGTTGATATTACTTATTTATTGCTGCAAAATAAAGTGTCTCCTGGTGCAATTCTAATTAGATTTATTCGTGAATCATTTTTTATCTCACTCTCCCTGTAATGGACAAAGCAAGCGGTTTGTAACATTTCTTATATTTCCATAAAGGTAAACAAGTGACTCTTGATTATGATGGCACACCAAATAAAAATGCTTTAAAAGGGGAAATGTACCTTTAAAAAAATGTGGTAAATATGTCGCATTGGCCACTATGTTAGAACGTGACAAATATTTGTTAGAACTTGCAGATATTGAATTTATTTAAAATTGAAGAACATTTAAATGAATAGGCATTATTTAAAATTAAAATTTAAAGGCTTCATCCACCGCGGCACACCTGAGACTTATTGCGGCATAGTAGTGTGCCGCGGCACACAGTTTGGCAGACACTGGGCTAAGTCAACAAAAAAACAGTTTATCAATCACCATGCACTTCAGGGTTGTGTATATTTCATAATTTGATTTTAACCTAAGATGATAAAAAAACGTTTTTTGTGTCTCCTGTAAAATGTGTGGGTTACTTACATCCTTTTTCCTTTCCACGTCGATATTTTATCCTACAATTTTATCTTTGTTTTCAGAAAAGGTATGGAAGAGTGTTTTTAAATTTTTTACTTAAATTAATTTCTAAGACCAGGTAAGATAACCTATCTTTTACAATTAATATCATAATTTTTCATACTTATAGCCGGCGAGAATATTCATAAGTGTGCTTTTGCCGGCGCCAGAGGGCCCCATTATAGCCGTCAACTCCCCGGAAGTAAACTTTCCATTGACTCCTTTGAGCAGCGTCTTATATCCTCTCTTCCTCCCCTCCGAAACCGAATAAGACATGTCGGTGAACTGAATATCAACAGGAGGTCTCTTTGGTAAATGCGTGAGGGCTGTGACGGGTCGCTTGTGGTTTTCGTCCGCAATATTAGGAACCTTCCGCACCAACACCCCGCCGCTGACAGATCCATTGCAGATGTTGTTCTGGGAGCCACTGGAAAGAGGAAAAGATTTTTTTATTTGTTTAGGTACCATTTAATATTTTACAAGTCAAAACTATTATTGTTGACCTGTTTACATTTTTAGCTATTCAAGCATGTCTTTAACAAGCATCTTTTGCAATATTGCATTTATGATACTGAAATAATCTATAGTTATAAAAAGCCTATTTACATTTGTGAGTGCAAAATATGACAATTTTACACAATTTTAGATTTAAAATATGGTTTTGAAGAATGTGGAAAGTTCTATGAATAATTTTGAATCATTCAAATTATGTACATTCACACAAATTTTGTCACCAACGACCCGGGTTTCGCCTTTCGGCATCTTCAGGCGTTCAAGTGTACGGATGAACTTGAACTGACGCTTAGTAAATAAATGTTTCGTATTTATTTATTGATTTGGCATTTACTTGGTAGAACTAAATTATTTTTACCCTATTATTAAATGTTTCGTGTTTATATAAGAAATAAATGTATCGTTGAGTTTAAAGCCATTGCTGGCAAAAAGGATTAGCCTATGGGAATGCCCACAGATTTGAATGGTGAGTATTTTTAAGGAATATATTTATTTTTGTTTGTTGGAAAAGGTTTTATGATTACATTTATACAGGGTATAAAAGTGGAGAACCCGGCATATGTAGCTGTTTACTTAAAATCGGAAGACTGTTCAATTGCGCTCAATTTTTATCCCTTGTTCCTGATTGAACTTGAACTTGTGTGAATGTACCGAATTTGAATGATTCAAATTTAATATTGAAATTCCACCAAGCACCTCAGTCGAAATCTTAAATTCTATAAGTAAGTTTTTTACAAGTTAAAATAATGTTTTATTTAAATTGAAAATAATATAATCTATTTTTATAAATATAATACCTTTCCACACGTGACTGGGGAAGTAAAACCTTGAAAGAGATCTTTATTCTCTAATGTACAACATCTACTGCCTTACATTTCATAAACACAGCAGATGTTTTGATGATGAAAACACAGCTTAAGTCGAAGGGAAATTTATGCATCAAATAATTTCTAAACTAAGGTGTGTTGCTTGTCTAAGTGTATGTCATTAAAGCAGCCATAAATGGTCATTTCAACTGACCATATAATCCCCATCTCCATTCAACTGCCAGGTTAACTAATACTTACCTGAGAGGCTAACTTTTAAGACATGATAGCTTAATTGAGGCAGAAAACTAGACCAACGTGTCTGCCCAACTCTATTATTCTATTATCAGTAAAAAAAACTTCTGTAAAAACGTATCTAAGATTAAATTGTCTACCATTTGTTTTATAAGATTATCTACTATTTCCACTCACAATAAGGAGCATAACAATCATTTCATATATTAGATCAGCGATTTTCAACCTGGGGAGGCGCGAACTGTCCAAAATATTTATTTACTGTTTAAAACGTATCTTTATTACTATATGACATAAATGATGGAAGAGCGAAGATATTTTTGTCTTCAAAGGGAGGCGCAGTAAAATAAAGGTTGGAAACCACTGGATTAGATCATAACCATATCTTATAAATTAAAAATGCTCGCCATGAGCCAAACCGGTTCTGACCTTTTTAAATAAAGTGGAAATAAAGTATGAAGGAATATGGTGTTTTTATTAGTATAATGCCTTTCCACCAAGTTATGACAGTAAACACCCTAAAAGTTATCGTAACAAAACTGTTTCTACGAGAACCGTAGTTTTTTAAGGCCTTTTTTTGGAAAATAGCAATAGTTCTACGTACTGGGCTAGGTGGGCCTAGCCCGACCTGGATTTTTCACCCAAAATGTATCGAAAAAAAAACTTTAGATGGCTGAATATAAATGCAATTCGGCCGGCTGAACAAAATAAATACATTTCTAAACGTAATTAACCTTTCCTAAATTTATAAAATATATTTGTTTTGATTTTACACTGTCAATATAAAACAATGCTATGTATGTCTACCAACAATAATACTCTCGATTGTGTTTTGTATTACGATTTTAAGCCGAGCCGGCATAAAAAAGCAATGGCTCTATACATACTTCATACAGAACAGGCAACGTGACGTCAGTCTGGCAATACCTACGTATTAATAAAAATATTAAAGGCTCGGACTAATTTGAAATCAGACCAAGCTAAGACAAATGCTTTTTTGCAATACTCAGTTTACACTGAGGCGCAATCAAGCACGATTAGAAAACGTATGTATTTTATAACCATTGTCCATACGGAAACGTCATCTAATCGTAAACGATTGCGCCTCGGCATTCAGCCTGCAGTCATTACGTCACAGGGGCTAATTCAATCCAGCCCATGCATACAAAATTACTCGTACCAACCTCTGTTCGTTAAACGTCAGAGTTCGTTGTATTCAGAGACAAGTTGTATTGTATGAAACAAAACACGGTAGTTCACTTTGTAGTCCAGTTTTTACTATTCTATTATTTCATACATACATTAGCTTTGATTTTATTATGTAATAATTTATGCTTTGCAGTAGTGTCGTAGTATTTGTTGATTTGCTTGTAGATTTATGTATAATGTGAAGGAAACATGCACAATTTCGTAAATAGTATACAATGCAAAACTTTTCTCTAGCCCACCCAAGATTTTAGGTCACGAACCGCCACTGGAAAATAGTAAGTAGAGTAGGATATTGGTAAGACAGGACTAATGGTAAAGTAATCGCTCATGCTACGCTTCTTCAAACTGAAATTTATTAATCGATTGATGAATCGATTTATGGAACTGTCCATACTTGAATTCGGGCCTGTGAAATCCGTAACTGAAGCCATCGCTGTTGACCACTGGACCCGCTATTTATCTAGTCTGTATTTAAATTCACCTTTGGACAGTATTTAATATTATATATTCAGTATTTATTCCAAGGTCAGTTTTACGTTGACAACCAAACCTAACCACGTTTTTATAATCACGGTTATTGAATACTGACGTTTTTACTTTTTTTTACCATGTCCGCGCCGAATTTGGAGCATATGGATTCCTAGTGGAGTTTTAACCGAAGAATTTCTACGAGAACTGCTTGTTACTCAGTTGCTCAACCTCTCTTAAAGAGTGGGATAGAACGATAGTGCTAGAACAAGACTTTAGCTAGGAGGTAAGCTAATCGCTCTTGCTATGCCTTGTTTCGACTGGGATTCGAATCTTTGAACTCCGTGTTCTAAGCCAACGACATTGACCACAGCTAGCAACTTTATATTTATATGGTACCTAAAATATTGGCAAATTAAATAAGTCAATTATTTATTCCTGACTTCTATTTGCATGACCTATGTCATTATTTTTTTTCTACGTTTAAAAAAAATATTTGTGCTAGTCCTATTAGAAACCAGTTACAAGGGATATGCTGACTATAAGAACTACTTTTATATTCAACGTATTTGAAACTGGTAATAAATCTAAATATTAGTTACAGTGATATCGAATGCAATGCAGATAGATTGTTACCCAATTTAAATAGCGTTATTGTAATAATTAAATGAGTTCACGATCCATGATATTAATCATAAAAATAGGTCATTGGTAATTGAAAAGACACTATTACTGAACTGTCAAAATATAAGAAAGAATGCTTGAGCAGCTTTCATAGTTTCTATGTAACAAAATACTAAACTAACCTAAACTAAACTATAAAAAAGTTCACTTCGCGTATATAAAATATACAGTACAAAAAATGAAACGTGGTAAGTTCTTGGATGTGTATCATGTTCATCCAATATAAATTGAAAATATCTTTCAATGTGGTAACAAAAAACAAACAAAATAAAAGAATGTAGTGTATTTGCACAATTTAAAATATTTAAGGTACGCATATTTAAAAATAATTGCGCACCCATAGACAAGTCTTGTTTGGCGCGAATTTTGACAGCTTGCAACTTCAAACAGTGTTGGCAGTATGTATAGGATATTTTTTGTGTTTTAAAAATTCGTATAATCAATCTAATATAGAATTATATAATGTTTATATATTTCACTGCATATTCATATGGAAATTTATTTATTTAATTTGACAGCTTTATCATTCACTGGTTGTATAACTATAATACGCTAGACGTATTTCGCTAATTTGGGAAGCATTTTTATACTTACTCAGGATATTTTTTTCATTAGATTCGGTGGTAACTTTGTGAAAAATTATTTGTGATCTGAAATTATATTTGATCAATGAGTTATTATTTTTTTAAATACAATATTTGTATTGATGAATAAATAACCTCATGATTTAGTGTAAAGATGCGTTTCAAAGACGCAAAACACAATCAAACAAAACAACATTATATCGACTGTGGAAAGGAAAAAGGACGTAACCCACAGTTTATTCAAAACAGCTTTTTTTCGATAACCACAATGTATTCAACTTGATACACGTCCTATCAAAAGGATGCAAGCTGCAAATGCCGAATTAGTATCTAAATGTAGCTTTTAAGTTTGAAAAAGATGACCTTGTAAAATATTAAAACCAAGAAAAAAGACTGAAATAAAGGTTTTTCCTAGACACCAGTTTAGAAGTC
Organism: Himalopsyche tibetana; assembly: GCA_030503985.1. Classification (NCBI taxonomy): domain Eukaryota; kingdom Metazoa; phylum Arthropoda; class Insecta; order Trichoptera; family Rhyacophilidae; genus Himalopsyche; species Himalopsyche tibetana. The sequence goes on along the minus strand of JAPJYX010000009.1, from coordinate 1,730,239 downwards.
TCCGTGCACTTCAAGGTTGTGTATAATTCATAATTTGCATATGACCCAAAATCATTAAAACACGTTTTTTGCGCCCCCTGTAAAATTTGATGTGTGGGTTACGTCCTTTTTCCTTTCCAGAGTCGATATAATTAATTTTAGTTAGAAACTATTAATAGTGTAAGCGGACATTTCAGTGCCCGCGAGTTTTGAATAACCGACCACTAAAGCAGGTTGCATTTAATATTTTTTCGCCTCTTTTTAAGACAAAGTTTATTGCGCTTACGTGACATTTACACCAGAAAAAAATGTTAAAACAAAAAAAAAATCGTTTAGCAGTAAGTCTCAGAAAATGTTCACTAAAAATGTAAAAAGTGAAGTCTGCCAGTGGCGTGGTTTTAGCAGATAACAGGAAAATACCCCGTTGTAAATATACATAACGTGCAAACACACTAATAAAAACTACACATTTTTACACAAGTAACCCAAATATTTCAGAATTCCTTATGAAATAACAAAACATAACTAATACATAAAACGAAATATATGAAATATTTATTTCAATATTTTTTTATGTTAATTTATCAATAATTATGGAATAAATTCCATTGTATACTTAGTCATATAAAGTAATATCCTAATGGTTCCGCGAGAACTGTCCTACCATATATTCTAGGGATGGGTACTAACTACTGATATCCTTCTACGGCAACTTCCTTCACCTGTCTCTCAATACGGAATATTTGCCTACGGCAGGGGTCACCAAACTTTTTGAGAATCGGGCCGGATGATTTTTTCAAAAATGTTGGGGGTAAAACAAAGTGTTATTGATGGAATCCTAGTAGAATTTTCAAAACATCAATATTTCTTACGCGTAAAATATGTATATATTGGAAATCAGGGGCTGGATTGAAACACATTCATTTATCTGATTCAACATAAGGAAACAGTAAATAAAACGTTGACACCCCCCCCTTTTTTTCGACTGTCGAACATATAATGGGTTGATTACGCTCTTTTTTAAGTGAATATTTTGGTCAAGTCAAAAAGCCGCACCAGAGAAGCCAAGAGGCCAGGCCGCAAGTTCCCCTAGTTTAGATAAATTGCATTTGTGATTGCAGTGCTGGCATTTTCGTACAGTTTGTAGAACTGTGTTAATTTTTATATTTAGGTCCTGGTTATATGTTATAGGTTACACAATTTAATTTTTAAATGTATGGATAAAATTAAAAAATATTTATAACAATTATAATATCTCGTCGCGTCGTGCGTAGCAAGTGAATAAAAAACTATTTTCTGGCAGGGCTGTGGAATCTTGAGTCGGGTGTTTTTTCGGAGATGGAGTCGGAGTCGGAAAAGCCGAAGAAAAATATGTTAATGGTATTGAAAAATTCTTAGCCTATTCATATTCATATTGATTAGTGAAGTCTACTAGAATATATTCTAGTAACTAGAGTGGCCGCCTGTGTGGTCGAGTGGTCAACGTTGTTGGCTTCGGCTACGGAGGGCCCGGGTTCAAATCCCGGTACGGACAGTTTTATAAAATTGATTTTTCAATCGATTTATGAATTTCTGTTCAAAGGCATGGATGTATGTGATGTCTTGAATTCCTCCCTCTCACCCATCCTATCCTATGAACGGGGCGTATCGAGAGCGATTAGCTTACCACTAATCCTGCCCTAGCCCTATCTTGCTATCTTTACTCTCTTTGTAAAAAGAGAGGTTGAGCAACTGAGTAACAAGCAGTTCTCGTAGAAACACTTCTGTTGAGATAAACTCCATTAGGAGTCCATATGCTCTATATTGGGAGCGGACATGGTTTAAAAAAACTAGAGTGGCCTGATGGTATACAGCAGTGTTTACGAAAGTGTGGTACGCGTACCCCTTGAGGTATGTAAATAGTTTGGTGGGGTTGCGCGCTGCACCGGTCTTTGGCTGTCTGGTGCAACAAGCAGCTTATATATTTTGATTTTTAATAAAGTTTATGCATTTTTTTTGACGAAGGGTACTCGGTGTTACGAAAATTATAGAAAGGGTACACATATGTCAAAAGTTTGGTAAACACTGGGATACAGATAGGATAGTTGGACGGAAATATTTTAAAAAATCAATTCGTAGTCGGAGTCGACTTTTTTTTACCCGACTCCACAGCCCTGCTCCCTAGTTTTTTTTTTAACATACGAAGAGATGAATAAATAAAAAATAATATATTTAACTAAAAACCACTTCATAACTGCAATTTATATACTGCATACATTCATGTGCACGCATTGGTAGACTGGTGGGTAAAATACATTATTTTACTGTATTTGATTTTGTGATTGAGTACACAACTATCATCATTCATTTAATCAAAACTATTATTTCCAACCGGAAAAACATACTCGTCATATTGAATATACACAATATAACTACCAGTGAATTTATTTTATTAAACGCCACTGCAAAAATACCTTTAGTATATACACACCACGTATAATATAAAATAGGTAAAAAAGTAATTGCGTTTTTTCATATTAGAAAATCTTTGCCAAAAAGAATTGATATTCAGACCATTGGCTGGATACGGACCCGAGTTCAGTCACACTTGGTTTCATGTATCAAAAATTCAACTTGACCTTCTCATTATTTGCCAGTGTCATATTACATGGATTTATCATCGACTAATAGACAAAAAATCTTTCCAATAGTTTTCAAAGACAATTACACGTCACAAGGATTCCAGATATTCGTGTGTACTTTTTTTTACATGAAGGAGTATTAATTATTTTTTAATATTTCTGGCCAGGCGTATCAATTTTTGAACACAAACTAGTTGTAATCGATTTATTATTACGGTGCTTTAATGCAGCGCTTCCCAACCTTTTCATGCCACGGACCCGAAAATTTGAAAACAATAATCTGCGGACCCCCGAAAATGTTTTATTTCACATGTTCATATTCTATCACAAAGAATGTTGAAAGAATGAAAATTTTTGCGGACCCCCTGGGGGTCCACGCACCTCAGGTTGGGAAATACTGATTTAATGAACGAAACAGATTATATCAAGATATGATGTAAAATACCATTACAGTAATGGTATTTTTCTTAATCTGGTGGTTGAATATCCATGAGTTATAATTATTGAAATAATATATTTGAAAATTCAAAATGCTCAAAAAGCCGAATATATCCAAATATTCGATTGGAACTTCAAATTGGCACAAATAAAAAAAAAACTATCAAGAATGCATAGCGTTCGACTGATTGCTTGTGATACCATAATTATTATGTATGTTGGCACGAACAAGTCAAGCAATATGAATATGTAATTTCATATTATGTACAGTAGTCCTCGATTTACGTGTTGATTCGTTCTGAAGGTTTTCGCGTAAGTCGAAAAATCGCATAGGTACAATAAAACTTAAAATCTAGCAGTTTTTGAAATAACATATGTTAGTTTCAGAGGATATTTTAAAATAAAGCTAATATCCATACATACATATGTACATACAAAACGTAAAAGAAATTCTGATTTATCCAGATACATTTAAATACAAACTATAATTCTTATTGAATTACTGGTCTAGTAATGCAGTGCTTCCCAACCTTTTTCATGCCACGGACCCCTAAATCTGAAAACAATAACCTGCGGACCCCCGAATTTTTAATTTCACATATTCATATTTTATCACAAAGAATGTTGAAAAAATGAAAATTGTCTCGAAACATCTGCGGACCCCAGGTTGGGAAGCACTGTAGTAGTGTACTACCTTTTTCTTTTCTGTACACTATATTATAGTGTATAAATACAATCATTTACTGCTTTCGTTACTTTCGCATATCGTTTGAAATCTTGATTAAGTCACCCAAATCAATCTCGATTATATTATTTTTTGACCTACTTCTTGGTTTCAAATTGCTTCTGATGTCTTGCTGTTTTTTCAAGAAGAGTATTCATTTTTCTGGTCTTCAAGTTCCATCAAAAGTACATTGCTAATTTTCTTTGAGTAACTACTGTCGATTAAGCTAACAAAAGTCTATTCTTCCAGATTTCGGTCAATTTTTTTGGTCATTTTGACAACTTCGCTAATAACATCGTCAACTTATTCCATACGCTACTCATGAAAAATATTGAAATTTCACTTCAGACCTCACCGAGATTTATAAATGCCCTACTCTTTACAGTATTATGCTTAAACACCTAGATCCATTGGTCTAACACAGACACATCTCTCACACATGAATGCAATATTTATTTTAACAGCTTCATTAAAAAACTTGTTTTATAAAACATCGCGTAAGTACAAATTCATGTAATTTAAATTCGCGTAAGTCGAGGACTTACTGTATTAAACAAATTTGACACACTTCTTTATGTGATAATGTAACGGTATACTAAACTATGGCATAATTGTATATTGCGTTAAAAAAAATACATCATTTTTGTCGCGATCTAAATCAGTGTTTCTCAACCTTTTAGGGAGCGTGGCCCCTTTTGAGTGTCTTTATTTTTCTGTGGCCCCCCATACCATTGTTTTGTCTTGCCATGAAAATTATAATTTCAAAAACCCACCTTTTTTTATAGCTCTTCCGAGATTTTAGAATCTAGAATGCCAGTTATTTATTTTATTTACGGATTTACAAAAAATAGCTGCGCGACATCCGCCATTATGCTCTTCCCTGTATCGTTTTATCAATACCCGTGCCCCCCCTGAACTGTGTTGTGGCTCCCCAAAAACAAAAATAAATCTGTGTGGCCCCCTTAGAACATGCTCTGGCCACATGGCCCATTGTTGAGAAACCCTGATCTAGATTCTGAAACGACGGAACAAAGTTAGTTTAATCGTTGATACCTGTTATTGAAAGACTAATATTTAAAATTGATGGAAGAAAATGTGTGTTATGTTGGAAAAATGGTGTTAGATTTAAAGCTACACTTTTAAGACGTGTACGCAGTTTTGTCCGGAATAATTTGTATAAGAATACATTTTTTCAAATGCTCTTTCATCGTTTCTGGAATAATATGTGTGTTCAATTCGTGAACGGAGGAATCGAATCCAGTGTTCCAAATTGAAAATACTGATTTGAAAATTCAAAAATGTAAATTTAACTTAAGTAACTAATGAGATTTACATATCGAAAAATTATTACCAAAATAAAGGCACTTAAATATTTACTATGAATTGACGGCAATTACTGACAATTGGCTTCTATGATTTATTGACCTGTGATCTCGGTTTAAATTATTGTTAATTCTTGCTTGAATTTTCTTTGTTCACACGAAATGTTCTATATAAGAGCCAATTACGGTATACCTCGATATTCGCGGGGGACGTTGGTAATACAGTAGAACAGGGTTTCCTAAACTTTTCCTCCAATGAAACAATTTACAAATCCTACAATACTTTTGTTAGGTAAATAAATACACTATTAAAATTTATTAAAAACCCTTATTTAAAAAATGCGATAAATTAAAATGATGACAAGAAGGTAACTGCAGTTTACTTAAACGCGCCAGACAGTTAACGTTTAAATAATCGCGATACGTGGAAGGATAAAAGTGGTAGGTACATACATTTGATTGTAAAACCAAATTATCTGTCTTTTTTATGAAAAATATTATGTTTCCAGATGTTTCACTTAAACATTATCAAGTTCGTTACTTTTGAAATTGTTTCACATTAAAATCTTGAAATTTGCACTTGCTATGGTTTTACACTCACGGTGCGATATGTAAATGAAGGACATGCTTATAATGACTCAACGGAAACACAAGTGGGTTCTTCCGGTAATGTATGATGATTACACAAACAAATGAATACATGAAACAAGCAACATGCTCTTTTATTCAAAAATATTCGTCGTGAGATCATCATTCTTTAAAAATCTAGCAGTGAATTTGTGACAAAACTTGATTATGAACTTTTTACCTTGACCATCAAAACATCGAAGTTCGAGCCAGTAAATCGTCACTCAATTAAATGAGTGAAACGATTTCATTTGAATAACAATTTTTGGTACTTTCTTGTTTGACGCCAGGCGGTATTATAATATGTCACATTATATAAGATGCGATCATACTTCCCGTTTTTAGGTAGTCCATCGTGTTGTCCTTAAGCAGAGCTTAAAATGGCCCGTTTTCTGAAAGACGGCTACCTAATTAACAATTTAAAATCGCGATAAATCAAAAAACTACATTATAATCAAGATTCAGAAGTATTTGATGAGTTTTCCCTCTATTCTAACTACATTACACCGCAAAAAGTGCACTAGAACACTTGAAATCTTTCGTTATTTTCATAAATCAATAAAAAAAATTGTGTGTGTTCTAGCAAGCTCAACTAAAAATAAATCGATGTCCCGTTTTGAGGAAACAATAAATGGTCACGTTGCAATAATTTGTCGCGGAACTAACGCCTTGAAGTAAATGTTCGTGAACACATAAAATGGGCAATTTTTAATGTTTTTTATATTTTGAATTCGGTTGATAAATCTCATCTGGACATGGATGTGCGCCTACGACCGTTGCATTTTGTAGTGCCTGGCGTTAAGCAAGGAAGTACCCAATTATTTATTCCTTCTTCGTTAAAATATATCACTGCTTCGGTAAAAAGGAGAAGATATCAATTCACGAGAAAACCTGTTAAAATAATATTTTACACACATTTGTGCAACTAAATTTTTGAAAGGGTCTCAGTTGATTTAGGTTTACTTTATTATACTATTTCAATATCCTTTCTCTCTGAGGGGAAAGTGGTGTCCTTCAACAGAGGTCTTTTATGTAAATTTTATAGATAAACCAGGGATGTCCAACTTTAAGTAGCACGAAGACCGCATCAAGAATAGTGAATAAATTACACAAATTAGATTACTTGGAGAGTCTTACTGTCAGTTAACTAAAATAGAAAAGTTGTAGAGCTTAAAAAATATATTGAAACATAATCACTGTTAAAAACAAAGAGAAATTACACTTTCGATAAAACAAAAAACAAAATTATTAATATGAATTACTCGATTGTTGGTGAATATTTCATATACCGAATTTTCTTACTTACAGTAACAGCTAATACCAAAGAAACTATGTACATCATTTTATTTACCAGAAGGTCGGCAGGCGGTGTTCGATTGTCAAAATGCCAACCACCCTAAAGGATTACCCAGGGCCGGCGCGAGGTTATTTGGCGCCCTAGGCAACGGTAATTGACGCGCTCCCTTTTTAACAAATCGTCCCATTTTGTCGAATTAATGAAAAAACAATTCGGAATCATTGGAAATTATTTTTTTATTTCCAAGTCCGCTCCTAATGTGGAGAATATGACCTCCTGATGCCGGTATCTTAACGTGATTCTACGTGAACTGTTTGTTACACAGTCACTCAACCTCTCTTTTTCGAATACCTATCTAATACGATACATAATTACAACGAACAAATAGAAACATCAAAAAAAATACTATTATTTATTATTATTAGTGTATAAAAATAGCTTTAGTACTCTATTTATGCGCCCCTAATGGTTTGCGCCCTAGGCGGTCGCCTAGTCCGCCTGTATGGTGGCGCCGGCCCTGGGATTACCTTACCCTCTTTGACAAAAAAAAAACAATTATTTATATGTATTCTTCAAAATGGTGCATGTTAAATGATTTCGACGTATTTTTAGATTCTTAACCGGTAATTGTGTTGTCGAACTTCATATTATTATATTATGCATAATCCATGTCGCGCCGTGTAAACAAAAACAGCTAGATAACTGTAGAAATTCAATAATTACAAAGTATAAAAGAATGTTATGTCGTCTGTGTGGTCGAGTGGTCAACGTCGTTGGCTGCGGCTACGGAGGTCACGGGTTCGAATCCCAGTACGGACAGTTTTATAAATTGATTTTTCAATCGATTTATGAATTTCTGTCCGAAGGCATGGATGTATGTGATTGAATTCTCCCGTCCCACCCATCCTATCCTATGAACGGGGCGTTTTGAGAGCGATTAGTCAACCACTAGTCCTGTCCTAGCCCTATCCTCCTATTCCTACTCTCTTTGGAAAAAGAGAGGTTGAGTGACAAGCAGTTCTCGTAGATACTTGTAATAAACTCAATTAGGAGTCCATATGCTCCACATTGCGAGCGGACATGGTAAAAAAAGTATACTCTATAAATCCGAGAACGAAGTCGAATGGTCAACGATGTTTCTTTGGTTGCGGTGCTCACGGCTTTGAGTCCCAGGAATCTTATTGACTTTTCAATACATTTATGGATTTGTGCACGAAAGCATGCATTTTTATACTAACTTAAATTTCCTCGCACCTGATTCGCACCTATACGATTCGATAGTCCTGTTATATTCCAATCCTTATATCCCTACTCTCTCCAGAAAAGAGAGATTGAGCAACTGATCTAATCTCTCTTTTCTTAAAGCAGAAAAATCTAAGACAAGTTTCATTAGTAGTCCATTTACGCTTCACAGAGGAGAGCGGACAATGAGTAGTAAATATTAAAAAATATATTTACACATAATCCTTAATCAAAATAAGACACAACCAAATATAGACATAATGCCGACGGAGCCGTTTTTTTTATTAAGTAATCACAAAAATAAGACGAAAATAATTATATTTATATGTATTGTTTTATATTTCTGTATAATAAAGAAATAGGGTGACTGTTCCGATAGTCAGCCGTATCCAGTAGTCAGCTTTTTAGCTTAAAAATGAATAATAGTGTTGGTACCGAAAAAAAACAGAATTGTTTAAATATGTGTCGGTAGTTAACCACTTGAAGATGTATATTTGTACTAAACTGACTTCTAAAAGTTAACGCATATTGATTTTTGCACTGATTTTTGGTGGCTGAATACTGGATGTTTTGCCATTTATTGGAAAACTGTTCTTATTTTTTGTATGGAATGATATCGACTGTGGAAAGGAAAAAGGATGTAACCCACACATGTCAAATTTTACAGGAGGCGCTTAAAACGTGTTTCGATGATTTTGTGACATATGCAAATTATGAATTATACGCAACCTTGAAGTGCACGGAGACTTCTAAACTGGTGTTTAATTGACATAATCTAATATTAATAAAAGAAATTGTGGAGGAAAAACTTTTGTTTCAGTCTCATTTCATGGTTTTAACTTTTTTCAAGGTCATATTTTTAAAACTTAAAAGCCAAATTTAGATACTAATTCGGTATTTTCAGCTTGGATCCTTTTGATATAACGTGTATCAAGTGTGATACATTGTGATAATCGAAAAAAACCTGTTTTGGAAAAACTGTGGGTTACGTCCTTTTTCCTTTCCACAGTCGATATTATCTTTTTTTATTTTCACTTGATTACATTATTTGGTACCTGTTTTATAAAATACCAATGGAAAAAACATGTATTCATTGATCATTAATTCAATATATCTTTCGAAAAAACACCCGTTCCTTAACTGGCTGACTACTGGAACAATCGCCCAATATTTTTTTTGATGTTTGTTCAGATTGTATTGTGTTGAGTTTCGTGCGTACACATTTTTTACTGCCGACAAACAAATATTGCAGGTTTTAAAAAAGATAAAAATGTTTGCATAAACTCTCTAAGAAGCCATAAAAACAGTGCCGCTGTACTGGCACCGCAAATTAAAAATATTTACATAAATTAGTACAGACACTTTGCAATTTGAATAGGATTATTTTAATTACCGTATTATCAGTTCATTATTAGCTGTTCAAAACTTTAACAACGGTGAAGAATTCATATTTGAGATGTGGAGACATGCTTAGACAAATTTATTAAGATATAATTTATTTGAATCTCTTAAAAGACGTTTTACAAAAAAAGGTGTGCAAAACATTCTTGCGCGGACTGTATTGTGAAATGATTGATAAGAAAATTCTAAAATTATCGATGATTCGGCGGTTTCTTTGTGAAAAAGCTAAAGTTCATAACTTATTTATTCCTCTGAATAACTGTCTAGGTATGACACAACAATAAAAAAAGAATATTACGTTAATTTACTAGTTTAGTGGAGGGGAACCTGCGGTCTTTCGACTTGATCAAAATATTCACATTGATCAAAAAATTATACGCTAGCGCAACGTTTCCCAAGCTTTTCCCCCGCGACCCGATTATGTTAATATTTCTCCTTCGTGGTGGCCCACTAAATTTGTTATTGCCCATACTACCGGCCTATTTTTTTTAATCCATGTCCGCTCCCAATGTGGAGCATATGGCCTCCTAATGGAGGTATCTCAACAGAAGTTTTTTCTACGAGAACTATTTGTTACTCAGTCGCTCAGCCTCACTTTTTTCAAAGTGAGTAGTAGGGACAGAAGGATAAGGCTAGAACAGGACTAGTGGTTGGCTAATCGCTATTGCTACATCCAGTTATTAAAGGATTAGAAGGATGAAAGGATAGGAAATGATGTAAATTGACATCACAAACACCCAGTCTTCGACCACAACTTTGAATTGAATAATTCTCAAATTTACTGTTATCTGACCGGGAATCGAACCCAGACCTGCGTGATCGGTAGAGCAAACTCTTACCAACTGGGCCACAGCAGGCCTATAGGTATACAGGCAAATGTACCAATAATTTATTAATGAGAGATATTACGAAATTATACAGTAAATATACAGATTTATTTTATGAAATTGGCGACCCTGCATTTTGCTTTCTGCGACCCATCATTTAGGAAACACTGCGCTAGAGTTTAGAAAAATAGCGTAATTATAATTAACCCATTATATGTTCGACATTCGAAAAAAAGGGGATGGGGTGAGTCAACGTTTTCTTTACTGCAGCTTTGTGTTGAATAAGATAAATGAATGTGACCTTTAAAAATGAAAAGGTTTCCCACCCCTGGGCTAGTTCATCAATACTGGAATCTGTAAAAAAGAGCCTTTAGATTACATGCCTTTTGGGCGAACAGTCGTTAGTTGATAATTGTATCATAACCGAAATACGAGTATTTTACATTTTAAGAACCAGTGTTTCAGTAGTAAAGAGACTCTCAAAATATATGTACCCATGAATGTTATCTAATCTTCAATTGATTTGCTGTTTTGTCTTATTCACATCTTTTTTTACAGAATTGTTATCATGTGTGCTAATTTGATATAAATAAACAAACGTTTTTGCGCAATGGAAATAAATTCAAGGCAACCAAAAACTCACACATGGCAAAAAGCGTTGTTTTATATTCTTTTCTCCGCCTTAGGCGAAAAAATTAAAAAGCAGTCCGCAATTATCGAGGAATTCGGTAAATTTAGGAAACAAATGAGAATGGCATAGCACGATTAAAACAATATATTTAATATTAAGGTGCTTGAATTTCTTTTCTTTAGTAAAGAAAGTAGAAGACTCCAAAGAAAGATATTCGACCGAGAATTTGGACATCAAATTACATTATATTCTGTACATCCCAAAACAATTACATGGTTAACACGTACATTGTAAGCAATGTATACATTGCTTGAAGATGTGGTATTTGATTATTTAGAATAAGTCAAATACTTCTTGCATTATGTTGAGTTAACCATTTTTACAGACCCTTAGAAGATTGTAAGAACAGAAAGAATATCACGATAAAAGCAAACATATCGTGTCTATCACCTGAAAAAACACATAAGTATTTATGTGTTTTTTCAGGTGATAGACTTAAGAATTCATAAGAAAATATCCTTCTAATACCCCTATTATTTCATTGTCAGAATGACGATTTGATTTAGTGTAATAATAGACTGAACTATTAAATAAAAACATAACGAATAAACTATTATTGGCATCAAACATTCATGAAGACGAAATGATGTTCCTTTGAGAAAAGTTACCTCATTTGTTCTTAATATAGATTTTACCCGCAAAGGTATTTTGTTTAATCGATCATTATTATGTATAGAAGTCACAACAATAAAAACACGTCTACTAATTGTGTGTCTGATGGATTAAAATTGACTGATAACAAAATAAAAAAAAACAAGTGTCTATTTGCAATAATGCGAGGGGTATTTTGTACACCGGATATGGAATTGGACACGCTACTCTAATCAGTATGGAAATTTTAGAAAAGCGTCTAGTATAGCGCTGAGTCAGGGCTGCGAAGTCTTTGAATAGCAAATTTCAGAGGGGTGACTTTTTCTAACTTGGCCTTATTGCATATATTCATTTGTTAACCCAACGTCGTTTCATATTCTCAAAAAATGTTTAAATGAAGACAAAGAAAATGATGTTAGCCTAAAAAAATACTGGTTCTTTGTGTTCGAGACACTTAGTATACTAGGGTAAGTTTTAAAGCAAATCTAAATCAATCCTTATGAATCGTACCAAGAATTTTTAGAACAAAATGAAATTCGTCTAGTTGATTTTTGAATGATTAATTTACATAATTATTGTATGTTGCAACCCAAATGCAATATTTAACGGTGAGTTTGCACTAAAGAAATCGTTAAAATGCTATTTAAGAAAATGCATACATTTATTACAAACAAATATGACAAGAAAGGTTATTAAAAAAAGTTACTTGTTTCACCGTTAGTAACAAACAATTCAGTAGTGTTTGAAAATAAACGTTTGCATCAGCTAGAAAAAAAATCAGCACGTTGCGAATCTAGGAGACACGCCATTATAATATTTAAATATAATTAATTGTACACATTTCAGTTATTTTAACAGCTTTGTTATTTTTTTCGACGGAAGTTTATTTGATTTAACAGTTATTAGCAAATTCTTTTAACAGTTTTTTGTAGAATAATTACATATGAGTGTCGACCACCGCGTTTTAAATAGTAAAAAGAATTGGTTGTATGTTTGATAATTTAATTTGAAAATCTGTAGAAATATTATAATTTACTAGCCGGTTCCCGGCAAGCGTTGCATGCCACTTAAAAAAAGAAAGTGTTTGTGTTTTAATTGTGTTTATTGGTGAATGTTTTCTTTTTCTGTCTGTTTTACGTTTACTGCCGATTGTCTATGGTACGACACACGCGCCACCTGCTGTAAGTTTATTGTATTATAAGCTTCGCGAAAGTGCAAGCACTCGTTTTTAAAATTAATTGTATGGCAGACATACAAACATTGATTTGTATATATAAGACTTACTGTAAGTTAATTTTACTATACCTATAACCTTCCCGGAAGTGCAAGCAAAAATATTGTCAAAGTTTTATTGCAATTTGATGAGCGGTGTGGCAACGCATATATTACGAACAAGCAAACATTCATTTTTATATATCAGATTTCCGACCATGGTATGAAACGGTAGGAAAAAACTATACCAATACGGCTGCGGAAAAAATCATAAAACGAAATATTAGGGCTTGAAGGATTAATCGAAATTTTAATTTGGCAACCCTGCGCTAGGGCACCACCCACGCAAAACATCAAATTGTAGAATAACGAGTCAAATAACGTACATGTGACGCACGCTCCCGTTCATTGCGTCAGTTGACTTCAACAAAACAATATTGATCGATACAAATGTTCTGAAAGTGAGCAGGTAATGGCAATAGTTACTTTCATAAGCGTCGTATAAAAAAATAATTTAAATGTGTGCGAAATGGCGCTACCTGGCTAATTTCTGGTAGAATTTGTATCTTTTCTTTATAACAAACTTTTTAAATAGGAATGTTTCTTCGCAAAATTTACACACGAAACTATTCTATAGCTATTGATTTCTCTGCAAATATTTAAATTGCTAAATCTGCTTTACTAGCTGTTGAAGTGTATTACTGATTCAAAGACTACATATTATTAAATAACTTATCTTATTTGTTCGACTTATCGTTTTTTTTTAATTCACGGAAAGAAAATACACCGGCTCTTAAAAAAACAAAATTAAGCTTCAAAAATTCAGGTTGGGAAACTTATCATAGTTTCAGTTTTATTGTTGTGTTAAAGAAATATTTTTTCACGTAAATAGTGACACTTTCAAGGACCAAGATTTTGTGGGATATCGTAACTTTGAGTTGAGATTAAAATCAGGAAAAAATGATCAACATTCAAGAAGTTAGCGAATTGTATATTCGCATGGTTAATAACAAACGGGCGTATCTAAATTTTCGCAGTTATGGTATATCGCAGTTTTACTGAAATGTACATCTTTGGGAACACTGGGTTTTAAAAATATAGTAAAAATACTAAAAAAGATATAAATTACATAATAAATATGCAAAGTCTTTTTCTTACATAATCATCATTACAAACGATTTCGTAAACAAAAGAATCGTTCAAACTATGTACATTCTCACAGATTTTGTCACTAACGACCCGGGTTTCGCCTTTCGGCATCTTCAGGCATTCAAGTGCACGGATGAACTTGAACTGACGTTTAGTAAATTATAAGAAACAAATGCATCACTGAGTCCAAGGCCATTGCTGGCGAAAAGGATAAGCTCATGGGAATGCCAACAGATTTGAGTAGTAAGTAGTTTCAAGAATTATATTGTTCAGTGTCCTTTCTGTTTTGCCGATATAAAACTTTGTACAACAAGAGCATTGCAATCTATAAATCCTGGATTTATTTAAGTAATGTATTTTATCTTTATTATTAACTAATAATTTGCCTAAAGAGTTTTTACAAACAAATAATTAATAATAATAACGTTCTTGGAAATAAAATGATTTGAATGATTAATTATGATTTGGAATATTTTAATACATTTATCAGAAGATTCTAACACGATTAGAGAAAAATGATAATCAAAGCCAGACTAAAACAAAATAAGAATTTATATCGCTTATCTTGAATTGACACGTGGCGTGTAAGTACAACAATCAATGCTCGCGACATCAGTACATTTCAAATACTTATCTTATATACGCACGTTCGCAATGAAGCATATATGTATATATCAATTTTAGAGATACGCCTGGCCTTTAAATCTTTTTCATAAACAAAAAAAAACGCATTTTGATTAGTTATTAGATATTGTCAAATGTATTGGTTTGTATATAATAGGGCTGTGTAAAAATATATTTAATGATGTGTATTACAACAAAATAGTCTTAAGTGTTGACATTGCATGCTTGGCTGACTAAAGATGATCTGATGGTAAACATACATCTATATATATATAAATCTTGTGTCACGGTGTTTGTGGTCGAACTCTTCCGAAACGGCTTGACCAATTTTTTTTTTTTGTTATGTATATTTGTTAGATAGTAGAATAGGTTGTTAAGTATATTTCATCCCGCTAGATGATGGGTGTCCCTATCCAGTTTTTTTTTTCAATATTTTTGACGTCCGTCGTTCGTATTTCAAACCGAACGAAATTATTTATGTTGTTGAATGACAGATTGCGCTAAGTGCGTAACAACTTAAGTCCAAAATAAGCAAGTTGTTTATGACTCCTTAGTTACGTTTGATACGTGCCATGTTTACGTCAAACAATCAAGGAGTATTGTAAACAATTATCAAGTGAATTTGTAATAGTCGTCACAAAGCATTTCTTTCGCTGTCAAACAATTATGCCACCTAAACGACTAGCTATTAGTTTATCTAGACCTCAAGCACGAAAGAAAACGGCATCACGAGCCTCAGAAACAGACGAGCCAGTTTGGAAACCGTTCGAGCTCGCACTGCTCAAGCCCGATCGTCTGATACAATGATCTGCAAACAACCTTTTTGACCGTGATTTGCAACGAGAAACACAGTTTGACGTCGACAAATTGGGCACATTCGTTCAAACAAATCTTCCGAAATTGGTTCCAAAACAACGCATAGCGTATGATAGAATTATGCATGCAATCAATCACAAGCCAAAACGTTGGATCACGAAACAATATTTCAGTGGCAATCGCTTCATCTGCAATTGCAGCTACTCTTTTGGATAGTGTTCAAACAGCGCATTCAACAAAGAAATTGCTTTTGAACACCAACATGCAATATCAAAAAAGTCCTGAATGGGTGAAGTACTTTAATCATATCAACTCATTAAATGGGACGAATTTACTACGGCGCACAAAACGGCATTGGAAAATCTTTACTATATGCACACTAAAAGATTTGAGAGGAAATGAACATGTCTTTGGTGGCGCACCTTTTTTATTGTCTAGTGAATTTCGACAAACTCTACCAGTTATAGCACGTTCAACAGCTGCTGATGAATAAGGTGCATGTCTTAAATCATCAGTTTTGTGGTGACACCTGCAAAAATTGACTTTGAAAGCTAATATGCGTGTAGAATTACAATATGACGCATCCGCTGAACGTTTCAAAAAACAATTGTCTGATATTGGAATGGAAAAATTGAAATCAATGAATCTACACAATGTATTACAAAGGACCAAGCTTCTGTAAAGTTACAGGAACCGTAAGCGAATTGATGCACAAAGTTTTCCCAAATATCGCACAGAATTACAAAAATCATCAGTGGCTCAATGAACGTGTTATATAAGCAGTCCAAAAACAACGATGATAATGCCACCAACTTCAGGATTCAAAACGAAATACCAGGCAAAGAAACAACTTATAAGTCCATTGATACTATAAATTGATCGGGACGAAGTTGTCAATTATCCAACTGAATTCTAAAACTCAGTTGATTTGCCAGGCATGCTACCGCACGTTTTATCACTGAAAATTGGCGTGCCTATCATTCTTCTCCGAAATATAAATCCACCACGACTTTGCAACGGTACCAGGCTTTCAGTGAAAGTAATGAACAATATCATCTAAGCTACAATCTTAAATGGATAATTTAAAGGATACGATGTACTGTTGCCAAGCATCCCAATAATTCTGACAGATAGGCCATTAGAATGAAAATTTTCGCAGTTTCCGGTGCGACTAGCATTTGCAATGACCATCAACAAAGCACAAGGACAATCGCTACAAGTGTGTTTGGACTAAATTTAAAAAATCCATGCTTCTCACATGGACAGCTGTATCTGGCCTGCTCACGCGTTGAAAAACCTTCAGATCTATTCATATACGCACCAGACAAAAATATATCCACAAGCACTTCAATAAACAGTATTAAAACACAAACACTTTCTTTATTTGAGTGGCATTTCAACGCATGCCGGGTCAGCTAGTATGTATATATAAGTTAAATTGAAAAATTTCCTCGGAGTCGGAAACGTTAATTATTTTACAGCTGGAGTCGGAGTCGTTTTTTTTTCTCCACAGCCCTGGTACATAACCCAATTTAGTATATTTTTGACCTACGCCCTTTGATTTTTAACATGCGATATGTAAATGTTTTTATGGGGCAATATGCGATAATGAAATAATGTAAATTTCTTAAGATTACTGTATGATAATGAAATGGGTTTCATTGAATTAGATTTATCACTAAAATTGATACAATCAAACTTACTTCGATTAATTTTATCAATAATGATTGCCTAAATACTTGGAAAAAAGATTAAATTACACGATGATTTTCCTATAACAATAAATACGTTATAGCTGATTGTGACTTCCGCATTTTAATTGTGACATCACTAGTTTTCACCTCGAACTGAACATTAACCAAATTTGTTATAACAGAAATTGTATCGAAGGCTATAACCAATGCTCCCTCTAAAACAGCCATACTCAACCTTTTTTTCTTCCGGGCCGCATTCCAATTTTTGCTTCTCTACGTGGGACGCAACATATTTATAGTAAACTGTAAAAATAACACATACTATACTGCACACATATGTATGTATGTGTTATGATGTCAAAATAAAATTTTATTTTATGTATATATCTGATACATTTATGTATTCATGTATTTTTCATAGTAAACAATTACAATGAACAACAAATAAAAAATACGTAAAAAGTACACAAAAATACAAATATTGTATCCAAAATATTAAATGTGAATTTTGATATTGAGTAAACTTTTAACGATATGAAAAATACATGAATACATAAATGTATACATATGTGTATATATATATGCATAAAATAAATTTTTATTTTGACATCATAATAATATTTATGCAGTATAGTATGTGTTATATTTACAGTTTACTAAAATATGTTGCGACCCACGTAGAGAAGCAAAAATCGGAATGCGGCCCGGAGGAAAAAAAGGTTGAGTATGGCTGCTCTAGCGAGTTGTATACACAAAAGAATAAAAATGAGTCAGAATTGTTAGTTTTTTTTCTTCTGACTTCACAGTCTTGCAAGCAACAGAGTATTTAGTTAACTATTGTTTTTTTTAGTGGAACAGTAATAATGGAAGTTTTCTAAGAATATTTTAAAATTTAATATGGCCGTTTTAAGTGTAATAGTGTTTCACAGCGGGTTCAAACCAGGTGAAGTTTCTGAGCAAAGTGGTTGTTTCGTAAATGACTATTTTTATTATGATGGGACAAAATTCTGCATAAAGTGCTTGGGGAGTACGGGAAGGGACGCAAACACCGTGTGAATGAATCGTCAGAAAACTCCCGACTCGGGCAACTTGGTAATTAATTTACGATTGTTACTCAATCAGAAATATGTTGCTCTTTTTGATGAACCCTATACAGTGAAACCTCTGATAACGAGTTTAATTCGTTCCAGAATCTTACTCGTTATGTGAAACACTCGTTATCTGAAACAATTTTCCTCATATAAAACAATTTAAAATACAATAATGCATGGTTGTCCAAGCTGGCAAATCGCGATCGACCGGTCGATCCCAAAGCAAAATTTGGTCGATCCCGAAAGCTTCCGTGAATTTCGAAAAAATATATAATTCAAATACAAAAATACTAAAATTGAATTATTTTGTAAGCAAATACCTAATGATAAGTATTTCGAATTTCAAATAAACATTAGGAAGGGGAAAAACCCAACTAAATAAAATGTCTTACAAGAATCATGTTAGAAGTCGATTGCGAGAAAACTTAAGAGGATATAGTACCTTTACGCCTGAAAACAGAGTAAATCGATCGTTTGCCATCGACGAAATCTCGTGAACCGTTCACTTAAAATTTTTTTTTTTTCAATAATTACATTTTCCAAACGCTTTTTTACACTATTGCATTTTTTTTTTTATGAAAATAGTAAAAATGTCAAGATTACACGGTAAAACATTGACTTGGATTTTTTTCAACTACTTTACGCGAAGATCGTTTTAAGGTTTATTATAAGATACCGAAGTTTGAAGTCTTACAAAGAAATACAGATAAAGATTGGTTTAAGAAAGTGATTTGAGCAGAATTTCTAATTTATCGAATATAATGATTATACAGCCATTTGAAATGTACCATTTTTCCCACTTTTTCTGACTGATTTTTAAAGCATAATTGTATCATATATACTTCTAAAAAAAATTGAAATAAAAAACCATTTTATTGTTTACATTTAAAAGCAAAAAAAATAAATAAATAATGATAATACCAATAAATGGTAACCATTTTTCGGAGATGCCTTTTCTTACCTACTATGCATCAGTTTGAGCTTCAGTCTGAGATCGTACGTGGTATGGAGTGGACGTATCAAATGTTTTATTAAAAAATATTAAATCACTGGTCAACGAATATTAGAGGTAATCAAAGCAATGTTTTTTTATTCTGCCAAAAAAACGCGTTGGGGTTAGGGTTGCCCAAAGCGCTGACAAATAATATTATTATTTATAATACAATAATGTATTTTTCAATAGCGACGCTTGTAAAGACCAGTATTACTTTAGCTCATGGATGTTCAACTGGTAGATCGCGATCGACCGGTCGACTCCAAAGCATAATTTGTTTGATCCCGAAAGCTTCCGTGAATTTGGAAAAAATATACAATTTAAATATAAAATATACAAAAATTGAATTATTTGTAAGCATATACCTATCTAATTGTATGTATTTCGCATTTAAAATAAACATTTCTAAGATTGAAGAAGGGAAAACCCCTACTAAATAAAAATTGTTACAAGAATCATGGTAGAAGTCGATCGCGAGAAAACTTAAGATTGAAAAGTCGATCTTAAGAAAAAAAAAAAGGTTGGACACCCTTGCTTTAATTTAATGCAGCGATTTCCAACCTTGGAAGCGTGGACTATTGTAAAAAGAAGCGCGAGCAGTCCAAAATATTTATTTAACGTGTCTTTGTTACTATACGAAAATAAAGGATGGGGAGGCGCGAAGATATTTTTTTTCAAATGGAAGCGCATTAACACAAAAGTTGGAAACTACTGGCTTAATGGATAAGTATTTTAAAATAATTATTTGGCAATGCTTTTAAACAGAGATTCTATCTATAGATATTTGTATCTAATAGTAATAATAGATGAATAAAAGCATTTTTACATTAGTATTTATGAATCATTTCTATGTTTCAAAAGTTTTATGCCGCTTACAGATGGGGAAGATTTTCGCTAAAAAAACAAAGTCGTTTAAACGTAAAAAAAAACATTATTATTAGAAACAAAAACATATTGGAAAAGATGTTAATATGGCACAACCCTGCATGTCATCGAACATGCAAATTGCCAGTAAAGAAAGTTCTCAAACATTATATAAAGAAATACAAATATATCTATGCATTCAATATAAATTATTTGAATGACTACTTTTGATCTGGTCTAATATTCATTTAGTTTCTTCCTTATTGAGTTAGACTATAGAATATTGAAGTAAATCTATTTGCATTCAGTAAAATATACACCCAATACTTTTTTTACTCGATTATTTTGGATAAACCGTTACGTTTTTTCATACATTTTTGGTACTTTTTTTACACGGATTTGAAACCGATTTATCAAATTATATGAAATGAGCTTTTTTTACGCGCCACTTTCTGGAACCAATGTGTCATCCTGAGATTTTGGATCTTAGATTCAAAAGGTCAATAGAAATATATAATAGAATCCGCAATACATTTTAGATGCTATTAATAAAAAATGTAAAGAAGTCACTGTGCGACATGTTCAATCGATTTGTTAAGAACGATTACTTAACATACAATGATTTAAAAATATTGAAGTTTTTTGTCTCAACGATAAGACATAGTTAAGATAATTTTCGGATTAAATTCATGGTCAACTATAGCGCGAACCAGAAATAACTATCAATTGCAGCTTATAATTCTTTTAGAACTCAATACTTTTCTATTTTAATCTTGTGATGTCAATATTATTATGTTTTAAACTTTTTTATGCAACAAAATTATTTTTCAAAACTGTATTCATCAATACCATAACAAATCATATCAAATCAATATCATAAAAAATAGGTTATAAAAAATTAAAAATAAAAACTAATTCAATATATTAGAGAAAGTTTGAGAAATTTGTATTGTATGGTTTGTTTAGCGTCTCTTGTTACCTTTGGCAAAAGCCGTCTCATGATTTAATTTATTAGTACGATAGCTTACTGTTGCTTACATGTAGCAACACCTCATATGAAGCATTTTCAAGGAATATATAATTAACGTATAGTTTCAGTTACATATAATTGTTGCAACAGATATTTGGGGAAGTAAATTAGATTGTCAGTCTTTGCTATGAAGATAAATAAATACTTATTGATTTTCGTCGATATCTAATATTAATACAAATTGTTTTATATGAAAAACCTTTATAACTGTCTAAATACCCATTCGTGTGTTAGGTGGTATTGTTATTTTTGTAATGAAATAGAAAAATGTTTTGCTTGTTTTGATACTGTAAAAATACGTATTGTGGTGGTTACTTATTTAAGTCAGTGCAATATTTATGCTGTAGGTCAAATTTAAGTTTTGCATTCCTACTGAGTCGCCTTAACGTTGAAAAGTCGATCCCAGGGCAAAAAAAGTTGGACACCCTTACAATAATGCGTTCCATTCCGGAAAAAAACATTTTTTTATATTTTTAACGTGTATTAAAGTAAAATTACATACTTATAAATTGTCAAGGAGCGTATCAACCTGGAATGCGATTTCGATTTGCAGAAAAAGATAAAAAAATCGACTAGATTATTATTTATGACAAATAATTAATTATTTTTTACTAGCAGACATTTGTTTTTGCCGACGCTTCAAAATTTGGTGAAAATGTTCACAAGCTCATTAATATTGTTGTTATCCACCTCCAGTCCCATGGTATTGGCCAAAGATACAATCTCGTTGACTGTAGACTTCACAGGTACTATTTCAAACCCCTCAAAATCACATTCGACAACGCTCCTTGGCAAAGCTGAAGCGAGGGTTTTCTTGGCAACCCCTTCCCACACCTTGTCAATCATCTTGAGGCAAACAACGATGTGAAAGTGATCTTTCCAAAACTCTGCGTCACTCGTTAAGGGAGTATTTTTTTCACAATCTGTTTTGCTTGTTATGAGAATTACTCGTTATCAGAGGTTCCACTGTATAATGCAATCAATAAAATAAGTTCACGTGTGAAGTGTTTAGGCTGACCAGGTGGGTTGCACCAGTGGCGTAGCATGGAAGGGGTTGGCGTTTTCGAATAGAAAATATAAAATTTCGGACAAAGAAGACAAAACAAAATTTGTTTTGAACATAAAATCAATGCAAGCTATATCCCTTTCCCCGTGCTTTCTTCTTCGAAAATATTCGAACAATAGCTCGACAGTAACTTTGTTGATATGCAATTTTAATATAAAATTAAATTTTATTATTAAATACCACTTCAACCAGGGGTGAGTTGGAGGGGGCTCGGAGCGGCGCGCGCGAGCCCCTTGTTATTTTTTACTAAGACCGGCGAGCCCCTTGTTAATTTAAGATAAAACAATATTATCAGATCAAATTAGTATTTAACTGCAATTTCTAACTTATATATTATATACGACAGCTTCAGTATACACAGTAGTACATTTGTAGCCATTTAGATTGACAAGTTTACGGTAAATTGCATATTGTTACATATTATAAGTGCATTAATCAAGTAACAATCGATTGCTTATTTAAGTATTGCATATAATTGCATATGAGTGATTAAAAAATTAGCTCATTCCCCAGAACACCGTTAATTACTTTGAAATTAAGCGAGCCCCTTCATAGTGTATTGGAAGCTCAACGCTGACTTTAGTTAAGAGAATCACAACACTATTTTTTATTTATTCATATCGACTGTGGAAAGGAAAAAGGACTTAACCCTCAATTTTCCAAAACAGCTTTTTTTCGATAATCACAATGTATACAACTTTACACACATTCTATCAAAAGAATGGAAGCTGAAAATGCCGAATAAGTATCTAAATTTAACTTTTAAGTTTGAAAAAGATGACCTTGTAAAAAATTAAAACCAAGAAATAACACTGAAATAAAGGTTTTTCCGAGACAATTTCTTTAATTAATATTAATTTATGTCAATTAAACACCAGTTTAGAAGTATCCGTGCACTTCAAGGTTGTATATAATTCATAATTTACATATGTCACAAAATCATCAAAACACGTTTTTAGCGCCTCCTGTAATATTTGATATGTGTGGGTTACGTCCTTTTTCCTTTCCACAGTCGATATCTATCATGGTTAAAATATCAGTCCCGTTCAGATATGTACTGTGCCAAGAGAATTCAGTTTTTTTATCGTTGTTATGGTATGAAAGGCGGTCTTGAATTCAACGAATACTTGCATTTAATGTTTTAAGCATAATGTGGCAACTAAATTGTTTGAATACGCAAAATACTTATTCGTTGCAGTGATAGTAAAATTAGGCACGGCCGCATGACGTACATGGCAACCGAATCAAGTTTCGGTCAGATACGTTATAAATGTTGCATGTTAGTGATTCCCGTGAAATGTTTTTATTTTGCACGGACAGCTAAAAGATTGCCCGTCTCCATTTACCCGTTGGTTGAATTTGGTAGCGAGTGATTTATTCACCTTCATGTCCGATTACTGCTGACGAATTGGTAGCTCTGAAAACAGTTATTTGAGACCAATCTACGTAGAGTAATAAATGTTTGAACAATTCATCATTAAATTTTGTTTGTAAACAATATTTTACGATTTAAATTTAATTAAAATTACATTAGTATAGAATGTAGAGCTGTGGAGTCGGAGTCGAGAAAAATTAGCCTTCTCGACTTTTTTTTGAAAAATATATT
The DNA here is from genome assembly GCA_030503985.1 of Himalopsyche tibetana. Taxonomy (NCBI): domain Eukaryota; kingdom Metazoa; phylum Arthropoda; class Insecta; order Trichoptera; family Rhyacophilidae; genus Himalopsyche; species Himalopsyche tibetana. Next base: position 1,706,333 of record JAPJYX010000009.1, on the reverse strand, counting down.
TAACGATGTGTATTCAAACACGTCCAAAATGTTTTCATTTCAGGCTGACTAAAGATGATCTGATGGTATACATATCGACTGTGGAAAGGAAAAAGGACGTAAACCACACAGACAATTTTACAGGAGGCGCAAAAACGTGTTTTGATGATTTTGTGACATATGTATATTATGAATTATACACAACCTTGAAGTGCACGGAGACTTCTAAACTGGTGTTTAATTGACATAACCTAATATTAATTAAAGAAATTGTCTCAGAAAAACCTTTATTTTAGTGTTTTTTCTTGGTTTAAATTTTTTACAAGGTCATCTTTTTCAAACATAAAAGATTAATTTAGATACTAATTCGGCATTTGCAGCTTGCATCTTTTTGATAGAACGGGTATCAAGTTCGATACATTGTGATTATCGAAAAAAACGTATTTTAGAAAAGCTGTGGGTTACGTCCTTTTTCCTTTCCACAGTCGATATATATAAGTTAAAATGAAATTATTGAAAAATTTCCTCAGAGATGGAGTCGGTCTTTTTTTTACACGACTCCACAGCCCTGAAAGAATGAATAGTTCACATCATATATTTCGTATCTTGGCAGTTACGAATTTTTTACTATAGGCTAGTGGCGGCTGTGTGGTCGAGTGGTCAACATCGTTGGCTTCGGCCACGGTGGTCACGGTTTCAAATTCCAGTACGGACAATTTTCATTAATTGATTTATGGATTTCAGTCCAAAGACATGTATGTTTGTGATGTCTTGAATTCCCACCCATCCTATCCTAAGCACAGTCGTTGTGATAGAGATTAGTCATCTCCTAGTTATATCCTTATATATTTACTCTCTTAGAAAAGAAGAGAGGTTTAGCAACTAAGTAACAATCAGTTCTCGTAGATAACATTTCTGATGAGATCTTCATAAGAAGTTTATATTAAATTTGAATCGTTCAATTTTTTTCACTAACGACCCGGGTTTCGCCTTTTGGCATCTCTAGGCGTTCAAGTGCACTGAACTGAATGTTTATATGCTCCACATTCGGAACGAACATGGTACAGACAGTGGTGGGGAATCTGCTAACTTTCAACTAAATTAAAACATAATTTCACTGTTTATGCATAACATTGAAAAAGTTTCTCGGATGCAGCCTTATTTGATTACAAATTGATAAAAAAGACTTTTCTACAATAAAATGTTACTCATCCCCGATTTAGACTGATTTGTAATCGAAACCCAAACTATTCATTGACGACATGATTTTATAAATTTGTGTGTTTTTACCTATTACATATGAATTAAATGAAATTTTATATCTTGATGTATTTTGACTTCCTAAGCAAAGAAGTCAAAACACTTGAAGAATTTCATCAGCTTACATGGCTTCAAAGACTCCGGAAGGTTGAAGATCAGTGGAGCAGGTAATTGATTAATTGCACAGTTAAAAATGTAAGGAATACAATTGATGGAAAGCCGTATTTTAAAATCAATTGTGCTTAAAAATCAATGCTCTTGACGTTCTGACTTTTTGAGGCACTCGTTGTTTTCTCGCATCGCTATTTGCAATGATAAAGTTCGCTGGGGGTAGTAAGAGGCCGCGAGGCAATACCGAGGCCTCGAAAATACTCCCCGGTATTGATCGCGAGGGGTGTAAGCGCTCCGGGGGTTGGTTTCGGGGAAACACCCTTATCTCTTCTCACAACTGGGTCAACTTTCTTCGGCTAAAAGAGACTAAGCTTGGTTGCCGCGTGCCAAATGCACTTTAGTTGGGCCCGCCATGCAATTTCTATTGTCTATGGGAATGCAATACAATTCACAGTGACATAATCATTTTAAGTGAGTGGTGTTGGGTATATATCTGGAACATTTAAAATTTTACTGGTTAGCAAAATAGTAAACATTAAAATTTTCCGAAGCGATTTATCTTTTAAATGTACTGAAAAAAACTACTAAATTACATTGAATAACCCCATGCTAGTTATTGTTCTTAGAAACAATTAACAGCTTAACGACAGCGGACGCGTATTTGAGTCTTTGAAAAACAAAGGTTGCTGGCCAGCGGACTCATTTATGCGTATAGGCGAAGTATCTGGAAGCTAAGAAAATTAAATTTTGTAAAGATATCTCAATTTGTTTACAAATTATAGTGAATTTAGTAAAATTACAATTTTTGCGAATTTTTCGCAAAATTTTATTTCGCCAGGTGAAATTTTATAAAAAAAACGTGCGGTCGTTAAGCTGTTAAGTCATGTTTAATAAATGTTATAATTGTAATATAAATTGAGATGCTAGATCAAATAACAAGATGTATTGTGTATCTCTTCTAGGGCTGTATATATGGCTGATTATATGCAAGGTTTATTCATAGTTCTGACGATGGCGCACGCCGAAACAGCTAAAAACACATTTTATAAAATAATGTAGAACTAAATATGTTGATATTTTTTACCTAATTACAATGGAGTTCTACCAATTAGATTCCAATTCAATCAATGAAAAAAACTCATCGCATGTTTCATAGTCAACGATTTCTGAACACTGGGATGTGAGATCGTACAGTTTCAAGTGATGAAATATAAATAACCCATTTTACAATAAGCAAATTAAACACTCTTTTCTGCTTTAGTCAAAAATTCTTGCAATAAGCCAAACCAAAAATGATAATGACATAAAGGTAAATAATCTAAAAGCTTTCAATTCGATTCTAATTCGTCAGAAGTACGCAGAAGAACAGAGCTTTAGTAACTATTTTCCATCATAAAGGTAAAGGCTTAAAAATTGTTTTGTTCAAACAAATTACAGTGTATTCAATGTGTTTCATTTACAAAAAAAAAACGTCGGGTCCTTGATGCATCGGTGAACGTGGATTGCTTCCGTGACTTCTCTCACCGGTTTAAGTCCTGGTGTCCTGGGTTATGTCTAAAAATTCCCATCCCAGTCTACCAACCTAAAATAATGGCTCGTAGCGAGAACGATTAGTTAACCACTAGTCTTATCCTAGTACTTTACTTCTATTCCTACTACATTCTTCAAAAAAAGGGAGGCTAAGCAACTGAGTTATAGTTTTCATAGAAAAACTTCTTCCGGGATACCTCCATCCGATTTCATTTAGAAACATTGTACAAATCAATGCAATCACATTCGATTAAAAAAAATTGCGTTGGCGAAAACACCACCAAAAATGTGGCACCCTTTAATTTGGATGCCCCGAATGATAGGGTAGCGGCGACATTTCTCTGGAGATTACACAGTTACATTATTTTGGCAGTAGCTAGAGTAGACGTAATAGATAGTATGGCAGGGTTAAACCCTTAACATAATTACGTTCGTAGCTTAAATTTAATCAAATAGAGTAGACGGTAGACGATAAAAGCTTTCTTACGCAACCCTCTGAAGTAATTACATTAACAATAGTTTTAAATTTTAACATTCTGGCCTGCTTGGTCAATTACAATTTTTTTTTTAAACATATCGTTTAGTGACGATTTACTTTTAACATAGTTATCAAAAAAATATATAACAATCAAATGATAGAGAGAGTGCAGGATGGTGTTGATACCACACTTTGGTGGATTGTGAGTGTTGTCCAAGGGAAGATGAAGTGTTGGCACAAAACAAAAAAGGTTAAATCCTACAGAGTGGGTAAACAAGGTTCCATCTGATAAAACTAAAACTGTACAGGAGAAGAAATTTAAGATTTCAGAAGATCTAACGTTTTGTAGAAACGATATTTTAAGCATAAATATAATCAGAATGAAACGTTTATCTTACGAATTAATTTTATTTCAATGTCGTAATTATATATGCAGATAGAACTTTGGTGCTCTCAAATGTTCTCAAATGGATGAAAGAAATCTGCAGATATAACCTTAGTGCACTAATTCGTGTTGGAGGTAATAAAAATTTCAATTATAGTCAATTTAGTGGCACGTATTCATATTTTGTATCTGTATATGTAAATAATTTTCATTGTTTGTTACACTCGATCAATTGATAATGCTCGCCAAAAGCGAAAACGGTCCTGATCATATAAAATAAAAGTGGACGTACATACAGAAAAGAGTTTCTTCTTATTTGAATATAATGACTTTTCACAAAGTATTGACAGTGAACACATTCAAAATATTTCTTATATAAAATGTGAATATGATACAATAATAAATACTGTTTGACGCGACATAATAATCCAACATTACAAGCCATGGATCGTTCGTTATGTAGCTTTTACTGAAATGACCTTTTATAAAAATTCTCATATATGTAGGTGCAAACACGTCACAAATCACAAAACAACGTGTCAGGGATTTCATTTAAATACTTGAATCGCTAAAAAATATTAAATTTCCCATATTAATGGTATAATTTCAATGATTCTGCATTAAATCAAGTTACTCAATATTACATACAATACAATATTGTAACTAAATACATATCACACATGATAAGCATATATTTATTTTAAATTACATTATACATTATAGTATACACCCGGTCCTCTTTTTACGCGATTTTTTCTTCCAAAACACAGAAAAATCGTGACCTTACGCAATATTATGTGATGTCATGATGACTGCTCTGAATCTTGTTAAAATACATTTATTGAATTCGTTAAATAGCACGTTACGGCCAAAACATTTATCCAAACACAGAGAGTTAAATATGTATTAAATCTACTAAATAAATACACTTTACAGTTCCGCCAATTATTACAAAGATAAATAATTAACCATCGCATCAAAAAAACAAATCCAATGTAATATATTTGAATCAGATCAAAAATATAGAAAAAAACAGCATTTCATCAAACAAGTCGGAGCAAAATTCAACACGTTCGTTAAAAAGATCGCGAACGAGATATATTAAAAAGTGAATACAATTATGCATGTATAATAAGTAGAAAAAAAACTGGGCCTGCTGTGGCCCAGTTGGTTAGAGCTTGCTCTACCGATCACGCAGGTCTGGGTTCGATTCCGGTCAGATCACAGTGAATTTTTCAATTAAAAGTTGTGACCGATGACTGGGTGTTTATGATCTAAATTCTCATTATTTCCTCTCCTCTCATCCTTCTGATCCTTCAATAACTGGGTGTAGCAATAAAGATTACTCAACCACTAGTCCTGTTATAGCCTTATCATTCTTTCCCTACTACTCACTTTTGAAAAAAACTTCTGTTGAGATACCTCCATTAGGAGGCCATATGCGCCACATTGGGAACGGGCAAGGATAAAAAAAAACTTTTTTTGCGCGAATTTGAAGAGTAAATTTAAGTTTTTCGTACGTTTTGGATACTTTTTAAAGCGATTTTTGGAACTTATTTATCATATATGAAAGTAAGGTATTTTTACGTGATTTTTTTATACGTGTCAATTTCTGGCACCAATGTATCGCGTAAAAGAAAGATTGGATGTACATTTATGTAGGTATATATTAAACTGAAATCCAGTCGGAGTCAGCACGATGTCGAACAAAACAATGGGCAGTCAATGGCATTTAACAAAGTACACTGTGGTAACGTAAAATGTGTTCGATCGACATTTAAGCCACCCTTTCATCGTTTGTATGTGACATGATAGCTTATAAGAATAATAGAAAAAAAATAAAACAAAGTTGGTGTAAAACAATGTGTGCCAAAGGAATCCTATAATCTCATATAGGAATTTTCATAAAAGGGCTATGAAAGCAAAAACAGCAGTCACTACTATACTTTCCAATTAGTAACTAATTTTCCTTTATATCCATCTCCGCTCTCAGTATGGAAGCATATGGCCTCCAAATGGAGGATTTCAACAGATTTTTTTTTCTACGAGAACTGTTTGTTACTCTCGCTCAACCTCACTTTTTTCAAAATGAGTAGTAGTGAAAGAATGATAAGGCTAGAATATGACTAGTGGTTGACTAATCGCTATTGCTACACCCAGTTATTAAAGGATCAGAAAGATGGGAGGAGAGGAAATAATATGAATTAACATCACAAACACCCAGTCTTCGATCACAACTTTGAATTGAATAATTCTCAAATTCACTGTGATCTGACCGGGAATCGAACCCAGACCCGCGTGATCGGTAGAGCAAGCTCTACCAAATGGGTCACAGTAGGCGACTAATACTTAGTGGAAAAGCATTATATGAAAAAAACAATATATATTGTAAAAAATCGCTCATCACGAGTTTTTTCAACTGATGATATATTAATTATACACCTCAATTTAGAGCAGAGAAACCAAACCTGCGACAGTCCTACCAATCATTTGGCTGTACGGATTACGTCTACAAAGGGTTGTTAATCTGTAGTGGGAGGTGGCGGGTACAGAGTTAATTGAAACTAAGTAAACCCAATGCTATGGATACATTAAAAAATATTATTCTTCGCGACTAGTTTTCATGATCGGATATAGTAGGAGGGAATATATTATGAAAACATTAGGGCTTCTACAAAGACCGATTTTTAAAAAACCCGGGTTTTCAAAATTTCACAAAAAAATTATAGTTGAATGATGCTTATCATAATTTCTGTTTTAATTACATATCGACTGTGGAAAGGAAAATGGAGGTAACCCAGTTTTTTTTCAATAATCACAATGTATACAATTTGATACACTTTCTGACAAAAGAAAATAAGCTGCAAATGCCGAATTAGTATCTAAATTTAGTATACTGTAGTATAAAATATTATAACTATATAAAATATAAACTATTAGAATAAAATACATTAAAATAGACTTAAAAAGGTTATTCTTAAACATTGTTTTAAGTTATTGTTAGATTATGTCAATTAAACACCAGTTTACAAGTCTTCGTGCACTTTAAGTTTGGCCCAAAATCATCACAACACGTTTTTTGCGCCTCTTATAAAATTTTGTATGTGTAGGTTACGTCCTTTTTCATTTCCACAGTCGATATTGTAAACCGTCAGTAATTTTCTTTAGTCAGCCTATGGCTGTGGCAGTACTATCGACTTCTGTGGTTGGAATACACCTGATTAAATATTTAAAAAAAAATGATCGGAGTCGTTCGATATTTCCAACTCAAGAAAAAAAAGCCCTGTCTTCAATGCAATCATCGATGTTTACTGATAATTCAACTACATGTTTAATGTAATTTTATTCGTTTAACTGTGCTAAAAAATCGGCGTTCGAATGCCGCAAAATTTACTAAAAACCGGCTCTTTAAACCCGGTTATTGAAAACCGACAGGCCCTAAAAAAATCATTTATTATGTATGTATCTACTCTTTCGTAAACAGATTGGAAAATTTTAAGGTGTTTAGCATCCGAAGACATGGATGACTTGAAGGTCGTACTCGTTATGTTAATCGTGGAGTTTGCCTTCAAGGGAAGTGTAATGGCCTTTTGCTTGCCATATACTTCACATTGAAATAAGCAAGGTAAAGAAGAAGAACGTCATATAAAATTACATTACTGAAATAAATCCGGGATTTATAGATTTCAATGCTACTGTTGTACACATCTTTATATCGGGAAACCCAAAAGGACATTGAATACTAGATTATCAGAGCACATGGAAGCTTAGATTGAAAAAAGACACGTCTACTTTTGCTAATCACTTAATTTCAGAAAGACACGTGTTCAATCAGGAACAAGGAATAAAAATGTTGCATCCAAATACGGACGCTCATAAACTACTTTTCCAGGAAATTTTAGAAATAAATAGAGCGCAATTGAAGTCTTCCGATTTTAAATGAACACACACATATGCCGGATTCTCCACTTATATACCCTAAACAAATATAGTCATAAAACCTTTTCCAACAAACAAAAATAAATATAATCCTTAAAACTACTCACCATTCAATTCTTTTCGTCAGCAATGGCTTTAAACTCAATGATACATTTATTTCTTATATAAACACGAAGCATTCATTTACTAAACGTCAGTTCATATTCATCCATGCACTGGAACGCCTGAAGATGCCGAAAGGAAACCCGGGTCGTAAGTGACAAAATCTGTTTGAATGCACATTATTTGAACGATTCAAATTTTATAAAAACTTTCGTTGAAAATATATCGGCTGTAGGATCTTTGTTCCGAGCTGGCAAAGGTCCCCAACCTTGTTTCCTAGCCTAATTTAGTTCAATTAGATTACATCATCGCTTGACCAGTTTATCGTGTCGGTGTGAATTCTGTTAAGTGAAATTATTAGCAATGTTGTGGTATGTAACACCACGTGACAAGGCTGATATAAATAGTGTAAACCACGATACGAGTTATTATACAATTCATATGTATGAGGTCATGATTTTTCAGCTGTTAACGGTAACTGAGAAGTAGTAGGCAAAGATCACCAATTTTATTGGAACATAGTAAATGACATGTAAGCAAAATAAAGCATTTAAGATTTCGACTGAAGGTATTGATGGAATTAAATCGTTTATTTTTTACATGGCCACCGCTTTGTCACTAACAACCTGGGTTTCGCCTTTCGACATCTTAACGACAATCAAAACCAATTAGGTCTGAATTATCATTAACAAAGTAAAAAAGTTGTTAATGATAATTCATACCTAATTGGTTTTTGTTGTAATAGTTTTCATTGCTAAGTGGTCTTCAACTTTTTATTTATAGTTTATTTTCCTTGTATTTTGCTTCAATTCTTTTGCTTGGTTGTAATACCAATTGTTTGTCATACCTTGTTTTTCTCACTTAACTTTTGTATAAATATCACTGTTTCATTGTATTTCTAATCAGTTGACAATGCTCACCATGAGCGAAACCGATCCTGATCTAATAAATTTTATGTGGAAAAAATACTAAAAATGTTTTATTATTTTTATTATAATGCCATTCCACCAAGTATTGACAGTGAACACCTTAAAAGTGAAAAAAAGCCATAATCAAAGACAATAATAAAACATTATTTTCCATCAATATACTTTATAATACGATTTTCTTTTTCATATAAATGTTGCCATAATCATAATGAAACAACAGTGTATCAAATTTATTAAACTTACTGTAAAATCGACCCATTATTCAAGGGTTCAATGGGAGGTGGAGATCTAAGATGTGGAGCGTATGATACACGAGATCCTCTATCTCCATCGTCATCTGCTCCATCCGTCAGAGTGATCTGAACATCCTTTGCTTCAGCCATTGTCAACATTTTTAACGTTGGCGTCACTTAAAAACACCGATATTTATGTTTAATATAATTATTTATGTTAAAAATCTCCTTCACTTCGTATAAAAAAAACACAATGCTATAAGAAGAAGGGCAGAGTCTGTAAATTCATTTTGAGTTTTTTTTTTAACTTTTTTCACATAATATGTGTTAATTTTCGAACGTTACTGCTTTCGTAATTACTATTTTAACACTTTATTTGCAAGAATAAAATTATGTGTTTATTTCAATAGCTGTGCACCTGAAAAAGAAGAAATAACCAGTTAATATTTTTAAAACACAAATTAGGCTAGAAGATGTGATATAATCAGGGCTGTGGAGTCGGAGTCTGAAAGACGAGCGGCTCGAATTTTTTTTTGAAAAATATATTTAATGATGTGTATTCAAACAAAATAGTCAAAAGTGTGGACATTGCATGCTTGGCTGACTAAAGATGATCTGATGGAATACATTTATATAAGTTAAAATTAAATTGCTGAAAAAAATCCTCGGAGTCGGAATCGTTTTTCTTTGCACGACTCCGCAGCCCTGGATATAATAATTCAACATTTTTTTTAAACAAAAAAAACGTGTTTTTAGAGGTTTTTTTCGAGTTACAACATTTTTTACAGTGACACACAATTTGACACCTGACATCTACTTTGTGCTCAGTTTGGTTTGCCATTCACCATGAATAGACAACGCTTGCAAATTGTGAACAAATATTTTTTCGAAATCATGCCGACCAGTTACGTTAAATGGAGAGTGGAATACAATATTATTTACTTATTAGTGATTTTAAAATTCGTTAGGCGCTACAAACTTCCATACAAAGTTTGTAGGGAAGTTTGCAGCGCTCAACGATTTTACTTAGATCGTGACGTTCCGTGTCCCTTGGGTAAGGCTGTAAGAGATAACGATGTTGGAAGGATTATATATATTTATGGATCGTTTATGTTGTTACGTGCCTTTTAATATTTTTTTTATCATAATTAATTAAATTAAAAAGCATTACTATGCATGAAACAAATGATCAAGTGTCACGCAATAATTGTTGACGGCGATTTTACTATTGTGTTGTGTAGTACCACTTACTATTGTCATTACATAAATATCAATTACAAATAATATACATTTAAAGTTTGCATAATTATAATAGTAAAAAATGATACATAATGATTTTCATGAAAGTATATTATAAATGTAGATTATGTGTTTCTTTGTAGGAATTTTTAGGTTACTCGTGTAATATTTCTGGCGCAAAATAATACCATAGGCACGTCAGTGCTTTTGTGAAATCGTTGGCCTACTTAATTTTTTTTAATTATACGTACAGTCAGACACAATAGAGTGTTTATGGTCGAAAACAAAATTATAAAATTGATAGCCGGGTTATAAAACTGTTCTTGATAAAGTTTCGCTTGTTGATTAATATCCATATACTATAATTTAAGATTTCGACTGAAGGTGCTTGGTGGAATTTCAATATTAAATTTGAATCGTTCAAATTATTTACATTCACACAGATTTTGTCACAACGACCCGGGTTTCGCCTTTCGGCATCTTCAGGCGTTCAAGTGCACGGATGAACTTGAACTGATCATATACTAAATTTATCGTAAATAGTTATCTATTTCGTGGCGACTGATTTCAACGCCTTAATAAATAGAAGACGATTAAATTTTGAGGAACATTGGGTGTAAACATTACAACTTGCATTAATTGTTTGAAAGCCACTGTCGAGATTAGGGTATCCAATCCCGGAACCTTTTTTCAATCCCGAGATCCCGGAATTTGAAGGAATTTGGAGGAATTTGAAATCCTCAATTCGCTAAACATTTTCCCCAGATTATCTCCAAACCTCGTTTTTTTTAGCTCACCGAGGAATTTGAAATCCTCGATTTGGTTTATTTTTTCTTAGATTATCTTAGAAACTCGTTTTTTTTTTTTTTAGCTCACCGAAGAATTTAAAATCCTCGATTTGCCAATTTCGTGTAAATTTTCGGGATTTGTTAAAAATTTCTCAATCCCCAATTGACATGGCTGCGATCCCGGGATTCCGGGATCTGAAAATTGAACGGGATCCCGGGATTGGATGCCCTAGTCGAGATGAATGCATCGAAAAAACAGTTTTTGTTATAATTCAAACGAAGTGTGCGATGGGATTTAGTTTATTTTAAATAAAATATTGTTTTGTATGATATCAGCCAAAATGGTAACATGTAATAAGAATATCATCCCACCTGCTGATTGATAATGTAGCTTTCCGGAAATAGACGCATTCAATAGCTAAAAACTACAGAGAGGTTAACCCATAACATGCCATTCTAAAAAATCACGTTCCCTGCCATGATGGCATCTCAGTTTCACTGTTTATTGACAGTATTTAAACCTATGTTGGAAGCTAAAAATAATTATGTATAATAAAAAATGTATATATGCTTGAAAATATATTCTAGGTCTAATTTTCACCCTCATTTTACTTATAAATGCTTAAAATGCTTGAATGATTTAATGACTCAACTAGCTATGAATGCATCATGAGCATGGAGGAGTTAAGAAAGTAACGCAATACGAGCATCGTAATGATACCTCGCATATATCAAGTATCACTTTTAGAATGTTAATATGTTTTTATGTGTTGGAATATATCTATCTACCGAGTTAAGCGATAGTGTACACACGGACTTTATATTCATCCTATCGTGCAGATTTCCATTGAAATTTAGCTTCGTAGGTAAGATGAGCATAAGAGCTTGATTTAAAAAAGTTGTATTTTTATCTCGAAGCATACAAAATTAAGAAATCCAACCTTACGAAGAAAAATGCTAATATGAACGTCTATGAACATCATTAATTCATTACATTAATGTGTCGGAAATGTGACACAAGCTTGTAAACGACATGTTAATTACGCCAATTACATTCAGTGACATAGAAGCACTTTTTCAATGTCAAAAGAAAAAAGTTTGCCCTGGCGATAAACATTTAATCAATTACAATATATATATATTTATTGTTGGATTATACGGAAAATATTTATGACGAAAATAGGGTGACTGTTCCTGTAGTCAGGTCCAGTAGTCAGCCTTTTAGATAAAACATAAATTATAGTGTTGACACTGTATTTAAATATGTGTTGGTAGTTAACCACTTAAAGATGTATATTTGTACTAAACTGACTTCTAAAAGTTAATGCATATGAAAGGCTAACTAACTACTGATTTTTGGTGGCCGAGTACTGGATTTTTTGCCATTTTTTTGAAAACTGTTCTTATTTTAAGTGTGTAACGAAATTATCCGTTATTATTTTCACGTGATTGCATTATATGGTTCCTGTTTATAAAATACCAGTGGGAAAAAAACCTTTATTAATTTTTCATTAATTCAATATATCTTTCGAAAAACACCCCTCCCTTAACTGACTGACTACTGGAAGAATCGCCCTACCTCTCATGTGATCTAATTTACGAAAATTAGTAAAATATTACATTTCAGAGAGATTTAACTGTTTTACCGATTGGTAAAATCTGCCATGTGATAGGAAACACTGTTATTTAATTAAGAATATTCTATTATTATGACCTCATCATAATAAAAATGTTATTATTATTTGTTTAACACTTCCCCTATAGTGCTAAAAAATACTTCCGATAGGTTGCTGGCCCTTAAAGAACCAAGTGAAAAAATATGTTTTAACACTTACCGCCCGCCCGCCTTTGATATGGTAAAAACTTAAGACGTATATTTAAAAAAATCATGTTTTTCACTCGGTTCCTAAAGGGCCAGCAACGTATCGGAAGTATTTTTAGCACCGTAAGGCAAGTGTTAAACTTTAAATCTGAGTTTGCAGTTATATTCAGATAATAAAAAGTCGAGAAAGACGTATGGTTAAAATTAGGGCTTATACAAATTGGTTTCCCATCACCAACCGTTGTGTATATGCAGCCAATGTTTAATGGCAGCCTTCCACAACGCTATCGACAGAAAAAAGGAGTTTACCCTCACATTCATGGCCCAAGCAGAACTGCACGGGGCTGATTTTGAACCATGCACTAATGTGCTTAAAATAATAATAATAATAAAAGTGTGACTAGCTCAGTCACTTAAATCAAGTTGATAAGGGCTTATACAACAACAGACATTTGAAAAAAGCTGTTTTTTTAATTACAATACAGTGGAACCCTGATCTACCATTCTCGCAGTGGCGGCCGGTCAATATGGCATTGGATCAATGCACCCCTTTTATATGCAGGGTCGGTTATATTTCATGAAATAATATTAAAACATAACATTTATACCATTCACTCATTTTAAATTCTTCATGTATTTATTGTCGAAGCGTGCTAATTAGTTATCGATTTCTAAAATATTTATTATAGACAATAAATACATGAATAATTTAAAATGAGTGTATGGTATAAATGTTATTTCTTAATATTATTGCATGAAATATAACCGCCCCTGCAAATACAAGGGGTGCATTAATCCAATGCCGCATTGCTAGTATCCGGCCGCCACTGCTAGTATCATTAAATTGACCACATGTTTTGTATTTGAAAATATCACGTAATGAGTATATGTTTCATTTCCTGTCTAGTTGTACTGTAAAGCCTATGCTTAATATATCGACTGTGGAAAGGAAAAAGGACGTAACCCACACATATCAAATTTTACAGCAGGCGCCAAAAACGTGTTTTGATTATTTTGGGCCATATGCAAATTATGAATTATACACAACCTTGAAGTGCACGGAGACTTCTAAACTGGTGTTTAATTGACTTAATCTAATATTCATTAAAGAAATTATCTAAGAAAAATCTTTTTTTCGGCCTTTTTTCTTGGTTTTAACTTTTTACAAGGTCATCTTTTTCAAACTTAAAAGGTAAATTTAGATAATAATTCGTCATTTGCAGCTTGTATCCTTTTGATAGAACGTGTATCAAGTTTGATACATTATGATAATCGAAAAAAAGCTGTTTTGAAAAAAACTGTGGGTTACGTCTTTTTTCCTTTCCACAGTCGATATGCATAGGAAACCTTGACATTAAGATATTGCACAAAACAAACGGAGTCTAAATATATTCAATCATATTAAAAATCCTTTCCCATATTACGTATGGACCGGTTAAAAAAACAATAGGAGAAGAAGACAGCATGCAGAGCTCTAAGGTCACTACAAAGATTGCAGTAGGCTAGGTCATTTACATCTAAATTCTTTACGAACAATAATTTGCCTTAAAAACAGGCGTAAATTGCAGGGGTCACCAAACTTTTTGAGAAACAGGCCTGATGATTTTTCAAACACTTTGAAGGGCCGTACGAAAAATATTATTGTTGGAATTCTATAAATCTATTCAATACACATACATTAAAAATCAGGGGGCGGATTTGTAATCTTTGGAGGGCCGGATCCGTTTAGGACCAGTTTAGCTCATCACGAGCATTATCAAATGAGCTGATAATGTTAACGACTAGCGAAACCTTGATCATATTAAATAAGCCTTTAATCAGTACAAGTGTTTTTTTTTAATAGTGCCTTTCCACTAAGTGTTGACAATGAGCACCTTAAAAGTTACATAATAATAATTTGTGTAACCGTGAAATGTAATGATAAATATTACTTTTTTATGCACCACAAGAGCGATTATAATGAATATTTATGGATGTGGATCACACACCTTGCACACTCTGAATATACACCCCTATAAGATTCATAATTAATTAATACTGGTGAAACAAAAGGTTCTCGACCAACGTTTGGATGTTATTACAAGTTTCCACAGTAAATACACTGACGAGGTGTGTTTAAATGGTTAAAATAATTGTCCTGGCGGTCGCGTCCTTGCATTCTAGTGCAATTCTTTATCTTTTATATGATTGAATAAAGGTCATTTTGCTAATTGCTGTAAGGTAACCATCAATTATTCATTATATCAATGAATGTTATGACTACTAATGCAATTAAGAATTATGATTGATCTTCATGTAACATTCCTCGTGATGTACAACGATATTGAGTTTGGACGTCTTAGAGCGCCAAGCTTGTAACTTCACAAACAATAAAAGGCCACGTCCATAAATATATCGATACGCTTAGGGATTACAATATCGATATTAACAAAACCGGGATCCCGGTTTGGATTCATCATTAAGGGATCTCAAAAAAAGATAAATGCAACTAAGCGACAAATGCGAGAACGATAGACCACGTTTCCACTGTAGGGAAAAATGTTTGGGAAAAAAATAAAGGTCCATAAATAGTTTTTGCCTTGAGAATTTGATTGGAAATATTTGATGCTGTCGGCGGCTAAAAACCAGGTCTGTGGGTAAAAAAATAACGACTCCGACATTAAATTGAAAACTAACTCAGACTTTAATTTTTTCAATCGTTTAAGTTTAACTTACATATCTGCATAGTACCAGATCCAGGGCTGTGGAGTCGTGTGAAAAAAAGATGACTCCGACTCCAGATTAAAAATAATTAACGACTCCGACTCTGAGGAAATTTTTAAATAATTTCGTTTTAACATATATATATATGTATACCATCAGATCATCTTTGGTCAGCCAAGCATGAAATGTTAACACTTTTGACTATTTTGTTTTAATACACATCATTATATATATTAAAAAAAAAATCGAGCCGCTCATTTTTCACGACTCCGACTCCGGCCAAAATACCGCGACTCAGCTACTCCTACTCCACAGCCCTGATCAGATCATTCTAGTTACTAGAATAATTCCAGTAGATTTCACCATTCAATATGATGAATAGACTAATAATTCTTAATTATTTTTCTCCAAAATTTTCGACTCCAACTCCACCACCAGCAAAAACATCCAACTCCAAGACTCGGACACAAACGTCCTGCTTAAAACGAGACAAATCAAAGCAAAGCTTCAACACAAAAAAAATAATCAGTTTCTTTCGTAGTCACAAATACGACAAGAAGCATTCCTAATTTTAAAAACACCAATGTTTTTTTAAAAATAACAAATGACGTAGGTGCGGGTGTTTTGAAAAAAAACATTGAATATCCATCTTGTCTTGTATTTGAAAAAAAAAACATGCCAAATGTTTTGGCAAATTGCCAACACTGCCAGCCAAATAGAATTCGTCTGAGAAAAATAGCTCTAATATGTTCTGAATGAAACAAAACGCCAAACATTATCAGATTTGTAGATATTATGGCATGTTATACGCTCCATGTATCATAAATTAATTATTTTTTAAACTACCAGAAATAGATATCATTTCTTCATTCAATGCCATGGTTTTCAAAATACAATATAAAATTCTGAGTGAAGTGATGAGCCGCCTATATTATTTTAAATGTGAATCATTTTATACCAAATAGTCACAAATTTAATTTTTTAAAATGGGTTACCAATGTTACCATGTGTAACACGTGTTTCGCCTTTTTGAGAAGCATTAGCAGACAGAACATGACATGGTACGAATAATCTAAACCAGGGTTGGGAACCTTTTCATTTCTAAAGGCCACATTCATTTATCTGATTCAACATAAGACCGCAGTAAAGAAAACGTTGACACCCCCCCCCCCTTTTTTTTGACTGTCAAACATATAATGGGTTGATTACGTTCTTTTCCCAAACGTTTGCGTATAATTTTTTGATCAAAGTGAATATTTTGATCAAGTCAAAAGGCCGCATCAGAGTTGCCAAGAGGCAGCAGGTTCCCCTCCACTGACATAAGCATTGATTATAATTCTTACGTTATAAATTTTAACATTTCGACCCGCAAAAAAATCAACAATAAATTTGACGCGAAACTAACGTATTTAAAAATAAAAAACAGTTGGTCAGGCATTTCTTTAATTTTGTATGGTCCATATATTTAGAACCTCGACATTAACTTCAAAATAAAAAGCATGATGCGTATAAAAAATAAAAAAATCAGAACTAAACACGCTGATTAACTTTTCCGGTTCTAAGCTCAAGAATTGCGACCCCAATACCAACATTTTCTTAAATATCTATTTTAATATGGGTGATACAATGTTTATAATTAAGATATTCTTATATCATAGTTTTTTGGACCTTTTGTAGTTTATATAAGTATGCGATAGAGCGATTACGCTATCAGGCGATAAGCACCCGCGATAAAGATCGTTCGTAAGATAGCTGAGAACACTCGTCAGTTGTCAATTCATATGTGTGCTGGGATGACGTCTTTTTTACGCGCAACTTAAAATATGATTATTTATTAAAAAACCACGGATTTTTATAAAAAGAATTTATGAGAAATGATACAGAGAGATATTTTAAAGTCCTTAGACGATTTTTTTTTGAAATTCATAAGAATAAGGCCAATAATGAGGAAACCACTGGGGTCAAAAAAGACCCCCATCTCCCCAGTCTCTGAGCCGCGAGAGTTAAAAACTATTCGAACAGCCGTTTTTCAGTTTGTTGTAATATGACTTATAGACAATGGCGCATAAGGTGGGCGTACATCAAGGAACAAATGGTTCCAGAACATGTCCTGGAACACAAAAATCACGTGTTCACGCCGTATCGTGGAACATTTCACGTGACCCGAGGTAGGTTCCCATGTTCACGTTCTGGAACCGAGCGCAAACGAAAGCCCTGGGAACATGCATGCGCGCGTAGCTGTAAACGAACTGTCAAAGTATATTTAGTCATGACTTCATACCAAAGCTATGATTTATTGTGGAATACCTCTAATTATAATTATAAAAACCGAATTCCTACTACTTTTGAGAATATATACGTAGGCAGCACTCGTCGACATAAACACATCGAGCGTCATTTTAGAGATCTATTTTCGACTTCGAAATGTATCCCTAAGTGACACCTGTCAAATAGACAATAATAATTTATATTGCAATTATCTACGGTATAAGCATAAGCTGTCATCGTGAATAATAAAATAATTGTATTTTCATTGTAGAAAGCTTACAAACATTTGTAATTAAATTTACTCGCATTGTTTGCATCAAATAAAATCAAATAACGTCCGTTCGGACACAACACTGAAATGACTGACAACATATCTCAACTGGTGACGTTTTTGTGACCCCTCGTGTGTTCTAGAACATGTTCGATGTTCAGGATCATGTACAGGGACCTTTGTTCCAAGATGTATGGGCCCTATTAAGCACACGGGAGGCCCCAAGCGCAATAAAATGTGGAGGCCCTATTTTAAGGGTAACATACAAACATCAGAAATGACTAATTAAAATAGTAAAAATATATATAAATCTGAACATATATGTGTTATATTATAGAAGTTTTTTTGAGGCCCCAAGCGAGCGCCTTATTTGCTAATTGGTTAATCCGCCACTGCTTATATGACTGACATACGTCAAGTGGCAATATACACAGCGCTTGAGTGTTTATCTGTTCAATCAGCTAGATTTTATCAATACAGGATAAGTCAAAAATTAACGAAACAAAGTCTAATCCTCTTATGTATATCTATCAACGGCCTCCGACACTCCGGTAGTGATTTTAGAACGTGCAGTGTATGACGTATTAAAAGATAAATTACTAGTTTTCGATTGTGCTACAAAACCAAAATGAACACTTAGACATAAGTGTTATAATACAATATTAACCGATAATGGCCAAATGTTATATTTCAGTTAGGGCCTATCGGTTTTCAAAAGCCGGTTTTTTGCTAAATTTGAGACATTCGAAAACCGGTTTTTTTGAAACTTCGTAACCGGCTTCGTACCTACAGCTCTTAAAAAACCATGGAGGAATCAATAAATAGATTTCTTGGTGAACCACAAAAAAATACTTCAAATTTAATTACACTAAAGGCCGAATTTTCCATATATGTACAAGCTTACAAACCAAATGGCGAAAAAATTTGATCTTTTATTTCATGCCTAAAATACCGTACGCACCACATCATTACCCAGCGAAAAGGTGTTTTCGATGTGAGAAAATTTTGCTACAAAAATTAGATCATCATTAAGTGATCGATCGATCAGTGGGCGCGCGTTTTCTTAAATCATATTTTCTGAAAAGTAACACCAAAGAATTTCTTGTTGTGTATTATTATATAAATAAACAAAAAAAACAATCTTCAACTTTTTTACGCTATTTTAATTGAATTATATTTTTTTTGGAAAACTTCGAAAACCGGATAAAACCGGCTTTAGAACGATATTGACATTTGATAACCGGTTTTTTATAAAGTCGGTTTTTTATAAGCCCTAATTTCAGTGATCTGTTAACATAAACATAGCATTTTGTTCACTGAATAAAAAAAAAATATACGACATAAAGCTGTATATAGAAATAAGTAAATGTAAAAAAAATGCAGATAACATGTTAATTAACAACTATACCAGTGATCGGTAACCTTTTACACTTGGTTCTTTAAGTGCCAGCAACATATCAGAAGTATTTTTTAGCACTGTAGTGGAAGTGTTAAGAATTGCAATACTGGGAGAAAAGATATTTCATATTAAATTCCGATATTACAAATTTCATACCGGTATAAAAAAAAGGTTTAAATAAAAGAAATTGGGATCGCAATACCGGAAGAGTAAATCAAAATCAGTATGCCGATGTTTCATATAAAATGTTGCCATTAAAAACATATTATAATTCAAAAACAGGTGATCTTCAGTGAAATTTAGACTGCTCGACAACCACATAACATTGATTTTCTGTTAGATAGCAAATTAAAGAAAAGTAAATCTCTATTTTTGTGAGCAGAATAAGTATTCACTTCAAATGATTCCCACGAATATTTCCTGGCTTAGGAAACGAAGTGTTAATATATTATTGGGAAAATAATCGCTTTATCAGGGCAGTCAAAATTATAGATAAATATATCGAGCAGAAATCGGCAAAAAATCGTAAGCGACAATTCATAAATTTTATAAACGAATGATGTTTTTATTAAATTTGAATCGTTCAAACTATGTACATTCTCACAGATTTTGTCACTAACGACCCGGGTTTCGCCTATCGGCATCTTCAGGCATTCAAGTGCACGGATGAACCTGAACTGACGCTTAGCAAATGAAAGTTTCGTGCTTATATAAGATATAAATGCATCACTGAGTCCAAAGCCATTGCTGGCGAAAAGGATGAGCTCATGGGAATGCCAACAGATTTGAGTAGTAAGTAGTTTCAAGAATTATATTATTTGTCTGTCGGCAAAGGTTTTATGATTATATGATTTTATGATTATATGTATAGGGTATAGAAGTGGAGATGTGGGAAAGTTCAATATTTCATTTAAAATCGGTTAAAAAAGATGTTTTTATTATCTTATTCTCGTAATAAGCTCATAAAAAGAAACTTTAATTGACTTAATTTTACTAACCGCAATTAAGATATTATTTTTGCGAACTTATTTCGAGAGGAAGTTAATAAAACCTTTTGTTATGATTAAAACCGGACCATTCTTGTAAAATTTATGAATTGTCGCTTACGCTGTTCTGGCGATTACGGATATATATGGTGACGATTTTAATCCTACCTATTGTGTGCAACTAACAGAAGGAGATAAACGTTATACCTGTCTCGTGAATCTATTAGCAATATTATTTTGGCGTGTTTATTGATTTATTTTACAACATAGTTACTAAGTGATGATTTTTTTATAAAATATTATAATATTCAATATATGTACAGTATTACTTAGATAAAAAATATAATATTATTGGAAATTTTTCAACTTTTAAGTAAAAATTACCACATACTTTTCTACACGAAGCAATAGATTATTTCACTTTTAGGGTGTTCACTGTCAATACTTGGTGGAAAGGCATTATATTAATAAAAACACAATAATCCTTTGTACTTCATTCCACTTTATTTAATATGTCAGGACCGGTTTCGCTCATTGCGAGCATTGTCTGCATTGAAGCATTGAAGCATTGCAATTTCTTTTCAATGCCAATTGTTGTGTATAACTTTTCAATTTTGTATAAATAGCATTGTTAAATTATATTTCTTATCAGTTGACAATGCTCGCAATGAGCGAAACCGGTCCTGACATATTAAATAAAGTGGAATGAAGTACAAAGGATTATTGTGTTTTTATTAAAATAGATTATTTCCACTAAGAAGTGTTCGGATTTTTTCTTAGATCATAACAGAACAGTTTATTTATTTATTTATTGTTAAAAATCAAAATTACAGTACATGACATAACAGCTGACGCCAATTCGCCATGCACTTGAAAAATATAATAAGACAAAATATAAAATAAAAATACACAGTACATCAAATTCAACATAAAAAATCAAGAAATACAAAAGAAAAATTTATCAAACAGTTCACAAATACTATCACCAAAAATGTCCACTTCTCTAGGCAATGCGTTGATTAGTCGAACGGCCCTTGGAACTGTTAACAGTTAACGAGGTGTTGCCAATCGAAAACGAAGAGTGAAATCTACATGTTTAATGGTATGTTTTTTTTCTATATAAGACAAAGTTCATTAGACTGGCAATGATAAAAAACCGAGAATGGTTAATACAAAGGTATACTGATTAACCTTTGTTCACTTTGTTACAAAAACAATAATGAAGAGTCAAAAAAACAATCTTTATTATTGCGTCAACTGGAAACACTCGTTTTTAATCTAATCTAGTAATACAGGTTTACAATTAATTCTCTTAAAATCAAATATGTTTACAGAATATATGTATATGTTCATATCATAGTATGTATAATAATATACAGTGGAACCTCTCATATCGAGCAAAACAGATTGTGAAAATTACAAATTTTATTTTTATTATTTTTCTCAATTTGTCGTTTCTTTTTTCTTTGAAATTATCCAACTGTTAATTTATAAATACAAGAAGGTTTAAGAATATTTATTTTTATTGTTTATCCTGAAATTTGAATGAAGATCGACGAACACTATCGTTCGTCTAAAAATGTATTATGTACAAGGTTGCAAGCAAAAGCACGGACTACAAAATGAGCCAAACTTTACGAATTTCGGATAGGTAGCTGCAACAAAGCAAGCATTCGCAAGGGTCATTGCTCTGACAAAAGTGCCATAGAGCTTGGCTCACCAAACTCAGTACCAAATAGGGACGCCAACACAATACCGGCTTACAGATAAACCGAAAAACCGGTTTTACTGGCGGTGTACAATATACCGACCTTTGACAATAATTTATTCAGTGGATAATTAGATAAGGTAATAAATATGGTCGAGTGGTTAAAGCCGTTCGTTTCGGTTACGGAGCTTATGGGTTCGATACTAGTTTGGAGACTTCATAAATTGTTTTTTCAATCAATTTATGTTATATTTAAGTCCCAATCCTTCACACTAGTCCCGATCCTAAAAACGGGATGAACCGAAAGCGATAAGCTCACCGTTGTCAACTGAGTAACAAGTTGTTCTCTAAGAAAGCCTACAGTTGAGACAAACTACATTGAGAGTACATATGCACCAAATTGGGACGGACATGGGTAAATATATATAAACATATATGGTAATCATTGTTAGCATAATGACCAAGGTCATTTGATTTGGTTGCAGTGTTAACAAGTTCAAATGATATAAAGATGTATGCGCAAAGACATGACCTAGTACAATTTGCATATTATTACAACCCTTTAAAAAATGGTGCTTGACCGACGAAGGTTGAGTAGCAAGCAGTTCTTGTAGAACGACATTCATTGAGATAATCAAGAGTATTTACTCTGCATTGGGAGTGGGCATGCTTGCAGAATCATCCGACATTTCTATATCCCTGTAGGTGTCAATCTCAAGGGTTGTAAACAAACAATGATTATATCAAACTATAAATGGCATCGTTTCATATTCTTACAGCTACGAGTAAATCGAAAGGTGGGGTGATTGTTTCATGTTTTAAATCGGTGACTTCCACGGTTAATAAAGTTTTAAAGACAGATCATAAAAGCCTAAATATATAAAAATGAAATAACTTAACGACAAAATGTGTATCACTCTAAAGGAATAACTGTAAAAATTCGTTAAAATTCCATCAAAATGATTACAAGCTGATGTAATAAGACTACTAGTGAATTTTGTTTAATCTGTAAAAATTTCTATGTGTGGGTTACGTTCTTTTTCCTTTTCACAGTCTATGTTGTAAGACGAATCGTATATATATATATATATGTAATTGAAGTGTAGAAAAAATATTACTCTTTGTTATCCATCATTCTTACAATGGCAAGCCGGTAAGTAAATAAAACCGGTTGTAACCGATAATACTGCCGGTTATATATGTATCGTTAATATTATAGACATCCCTAGCTTTATCCTCTGTGTACTCTCGGGTTTCTAGTGACTACTCAATATAATAATGAATTTTACCACGTTATATGCCCGTAGTAACTGGTTTGCTTTGCCTAACATCCACCTCGGTAACTGTAAATTAGTATATCGTCTCATTTGCAATATTTTAGTTGGTGGGTTCTATTCGAATAAATTTAGCAAACATAATAAATATTCATAGAATATTAAGCGTATATTTTAGTATGTAAAACTAAAATATACAAACACTATTGTTATATGTAACAATACAGCGCGAATACTCTTGATCGGGAAATTTAGAGAAAAAAGATTATGTGTGCTGAAGTATGTAAGGAAACTTATATGCATTAATTACTTAAACACAAATACGTGGATTCAGTTAGTGTACGAACAAATAAATTATATCAATAAGAATAACGTCAGGCGATTTCACTAAGGTGACATAGAGGATGTTACGGAGAATCTATCTACAAAAATAAAAATTAACCCTTTGCAGTCCTTAATTGAAATATGTTTCCACATTAATTCGTCTTTAATTAATTTATTATCGTATAATTATAATAAAAAACATTTTGAATGTTTCAGTATAGCAAAATTTATCTTGCGCACAATGCGTATTGGTAATATTTGGATGAAAAAAAAAATATATTATTAAAAAAAATCAGTAAATAAAAAAACATTGCCAAATCTGTAATGTCGAGTCCAGCTCGACATAGGACTTCTAAGAGTTAAGCAACTGAATGATATTCCTTGTAAAACATGCGCATGGTAAAAAAGAATGATTTTATACTGCGCTTTTTTTAAAATAAAGGTGCAGGAACTCACTTATTGTCAAGCTTTTTACTTGAGTTTTTTTTCTGATTCATGTCCGTTCCCAATGTGGAGAATATGGTTTCTTAATGGAGGTATTTCAACAGAAGTTTTTTTTTACTCAGTTGCTTACAGACACTTATGCCTTAGAACAGAAATCTATTGAAGAAAATGCTGTTTTTACTGGTATCTGTGAAATCCGTCACGGAAACCTTGTCTTCTTTATAGTGACTACGATCAACATATTTTAAAGTTTAGGAAAGTATCAAAGGTGCTATGATGAGTTTGATGAATATAAGCTAACCAGGTTTTGAAAATGTCAAAAGAGGACACTTCTGGAATTGCGGACAAATTTGCAGATTTCCCCAAATAATCAGCGTGGGATCTTTTTTTTTCAGCTCTTCCGTGGATTTAAAATCCTTTATCCCAGAAATTTGCGAACTTCCCCAAATAACCAGCGTGGGACATTTTTTAGCTCTTCTGAAGATTTCAAATCTTAAATGATTTGAAATTTGATTAAATGAGGACAATTTTTCCTAGAGGACACAATTTTTGAGGACAGACTTTCCAAAAAGTCACCTTAATGCAGTGTCTGCCAAACTGAGTGCCACAAGAAGTCTCAGATGTGCCGCGGTGGAAAAAGCCTTAAAAATGTCAATTTTAAATAATGCCTATTCAAAAACAAATATTTGTCATGTAGGATTTCGGAAGCAAAACGGTTCAAGCAAATTCCTCGGTGAGCTAAAAAAAAAAGGAGTTTCGGAAATAATCTGCGGCATCTTGGTGTGCCGCGGTACTAGTTCCATTCATCAGTGTGCCGTAAAGTAAAAAAGTTTGGCAGACACTGCCTTAATGAATAGAAGTGACAAAACTGAAATCCGTATGACACCAACAGCCTACTAAATCACAGAGTAAGGTCACCGGTACATGTTTTTCGCTTGGTTTCTAAAGGGCCAGTAACATATTTGAAGTATATTTTAGCACCGTAGGGGAAGTGTTAAACGAGAACATTGATATAATAAATGAATTGGTACATTCATTGATATTTTTTTGTAATGTTATAAAAAATGCTTCGGTTTAATTGGAAATATTATACCTACTAGGTACATTTATAAAAAAATATTATGACAACAAATTAATTCAGTACGCACTAGTTGCTCGTTATACAAATTGTAACTGTTGTCCGGTTTTTTATTCTTTTTTATTTCACGAGGCTGGCGACTTCTTATGTCTTAAGCAATCGGTCACCAACCGGTGGCATAGGTATGCTAGAATATTTTGGTTGTCCACAAAGTTATTGCAGTAACGTTACTGAGGCCAAGAATCCATAACACCAGAGTAGCGAAACATCGAAAATAGGATCTTATGTGATTCTAAATAATTTGGAATATGTACTTAAACAAGTATTAGCACAATTTAATACTTAAAAACGAAACTTTTATGATCATTATAATGTAAATATTTCGCGACCCGAGCCCTACAAGGTTCTATGTGAAAATTTTTGACGTAACAAAAATCTAGGTACCGTTTCAAGTAAATTCATGTTGTCCACACAATTCATAATTGTGAGATAAGTAGTCCGTTAAGTCTGAAATATTCACAACCGCTGTCTTATACTATATGAAGTGAACAGTTAAATGTTAAGGTCGACGAATGTAGCCAAATTTTATTTATACACATTAGAGTCTGCACGGGCCGAAATTTTACAATTACCCAATCCGAGCCCGAAAATTTCAGGTCCGACCCGGCCCGGGCCCGAGTCTAATACCACACTTGTTACCCGAACCCAACCCGAAGCCCAGATTTATACTCTTAAGTCCGAAAAAACCTGTCTACAAGTTTACAACAATGTACGATTCTCCATAGAACTGTTAATAATTAAAACATAATATTTGTAATATTTTTACATTTTTTTAAATTTACTTAAAAAATATATTTGACATTACAGCTTACGCCAATGCTTCAAATATTTTGAAGTTGAAAGATCATACGAGATACATTCGATGAGAATTTTTGAAAGTCACATGAGATTAACTTAAGGAGAACTGACTTCACAAACACCCATGTCTTAGATCTCAAATTAAAATGAAAAAAATCCAATTTGACTTTGACCTCACCGGGAATCGAACCAAGACCCACCTGATCTGTAAAGCAAGCTCTAACCAACTAGACCACAGCGGGCGACAATGGCGATCATTGCTGACTTATGACACAAACATAGTATGAAATATTTTTCTGAATAAATAAATTCCTACCCGTGCAGACCTCTAATACACTTACACAACTGCAATCCAGAATCCGGCACCAGTATCACTTGTTTTTACATCATCTATGAAACGAATTTTTAAATCACGAAAGATCTTTTGTTTGTTAAAAGTAAACTCAAATTGGTGACATTCATTCAGGTTTCTTTTGACTTGATATGGGAGAAGCAGTAAAATATCTCAATTCCGGATAGAACATAAAGTGTAGACATGGCAACTGACTGGTGAGTGGTGACATATTATATGCTGCTAATAAAAAACACACAATTTTTCGTCACACAAAATGGCTGCCAATTATGTATCCATGCAGCAGGTTCAGGATCCAGGGTAATACTAGTGGCATTCAGGAAAGCGGGAAATTGCTTCCTAGCGATTTGTGTTTTATTTATGGTTTATTAAATAAGCTTACAGGTATACACTGATGACCAGTGGTGTTACAACATGGCGACATGGATCCTGAAAACGAGCCAGGGCGCCACCCTGCCACCTTTTTGACATGTAACTTAATTTTCAAGTAAAAACATATATTCAAAATACTGTTGAGAAAATTGAAAAGCATTATATCAATATTATTGGTTAATTTGTTTTTTTTTTGTATTTTTATCATCAAATGCATCGTACAAGAAGTGAGTAGTTTTTTTTTTAAATAATTGCGCGTTTTTTTTATTGATTTAATTTTTAAAACTTGTGGTATTTTAACATCGGAAGTATATAAAAAAAATAGTGTAGAAATCAATGACCGACCTGGTACCTTTTTATTTACCACTACACCACTGCTGATGACCTCTTTTGTATTTTATTATTAATTTTTATTTAAATATACACCTCTACCACACTCGTGTCAAATTTAAATATTTATAAATTTTGTTTGCTTCGAGGAACAACCAATCTTTGAATGCTTAAAAAAAGTAAGTTATTAATTTTATTGTTATTTCTTGACGTCGTTTTTTATTGTTACCGTTACCGACAAGTGTTGCAATGCCACTCAAAGAAAGAAAGTGTTTTAATTGTATTTATTGAAGTGCACGTTTTCTTTTTCTGTCTGTTTGGCGTTTTACGTTTACTGCTGATTGTCTATGGTACGACACACGCACCACCTACTGTAAGTTAATTGTACTATAACCTTCGCGTAAGTGCAAGCATACGTTGTTAAAATGAACTGTATGGCAGACATACAAACAATGATTTTTATATATAAGACCTACTGTAAGCTAATTTTACTATGCCTATAACCTTCCCGGAATTACAAGCAAAGTGTGTCAAAATTTTATTGCAATCGGATGAGCGGTGAGGCAACGCATAAAGTACGAACAAACAAACATTCATTTTTATATATTGGAAGATTATAATGATCAACTAGTTGAATATATTACATTAACAATGCAACACAAATATTTCAGTAATTAAGTACGTATATAAATGAATGTATTTATATTATGTTACAATGAAACGAATAAATTGAATTTTATTTTATCCACCGGTGTTTCAATTTATCACACTGGCTTAGAAACATTACATACGATATTAACCATTATTAATTTCTTAAATAAAAGCATTCGTTTTACGACCTTCGTTAATAACTGCATGCAAAAATGTCAATTTGAGAATGTAGAATACATTCTCAAATTGTCATTTTCTGCTTGCACTTTTTGGCGAAGGTCACCAATGTATATGGTGTCAAATTAATTATGGGCAACAGTCAGTGGAGGCATACAGCTGATCTAATTTCTTCATTTCACCGAACTTTAAGACGCCTTGGAAGAAACTAAGAAGCTAGAGTATCTCCTGGACATGGAAAATCTCCGGGACAAACAACGATCATGTAATTCGGTTCGTGTAAATAGGAGTTTGGGTGTATTATATTGTTGCTGCTATATCCACAATTACTATGCATATATAACACACAAGTCTTTGTACGGTGAAATGTTCAATTTTAAATTTAACTTATTGCCTTTCGCCATTGACGATTAATCGCAATCACAAATTCTAACATGTCTTATCACTCTACTGCCAAATCATACATGTCAATTAGGGCATTCAATCCCGGGATCCCGTTCAATTTTCTGATCCCGAAATTCCGGGATTGAGATGGCCGCGATCCCGAGATTGAGAAATTTTGAGCAAATTCTCGAAATTTATACGAAACTGGCAAATTGAAGATTTCAAATTCCTCGGTGAGCTAAAAAAAAAACGAGTTTCTGTGAGATTCTGGGAAAAAGTATAGCAAATTGAGGATTTCAAATTCCTCGGTGAGAAAATCTCAATTCTTCTCTCTCAATCTCAATTCAAAGATTCAAAATAAATCAATCCCGAAATCCCGGGATTGGATACCTTAATGTCAATGATCATTTATCATAATGATTTAGGTGATTAAAATTCAGAAATCTTTCTAGTATTTTAAAGTAACCAATGCAATGTATTATTATCTAAGCTGCTTTGTTTATAAAGTAGCGACAGATATGAATAAATTTCATTGCATAGATAGATTTTTTTTGTATTCTGCTTAAAAAAATAGCTAAATTTTACTTGTCATGTTTTTTTTACAGTTATTACAGTAGCATGTTTTACTGCGATCAATAACAGAGAAATAGGCAACCATACAGTTGAAAAATGATCGAACAATTTGTGGTAAAAGGGGACCGATGTGGTTTTAAAATGAAAATCTGAATCACACGCACATATGAGTTTTATTTGAATCATCAAACTGCCTGAGCCATGAAAAAAATTATACAATAATAACATAGTAAAAAGATCTTAAAATAGTATAAGTACCTTCTGCTCGAAGCGACGTTTCGAATGTACATATTTTAGTTAATTTTTATAATTTAAGATTTCGACTGATGGTGCTTGGTGGAATTTCAATATTAAATTTGAATCGTTCAAATTATGTACATTCACATAAATTTTGTCACTTGCCGAAAGGCTAAACAAAATCTGTGTGAATGTACATAATTTGAACGTTTCAAATTTAATTTTTATAGTCGATTTAGATATTTGAGGAGCAAACATTCAAAAAGTGTTTTGTCACACATATACAAAGCTTGGAAAATGATGATTTAAGTGTTGCAAAAGTGACGGTTTGTATGAAAGTGTCAACTTTATGATTTCATTTTAATATGAAAAAAAACCTTTTTGAACACTAATTTTGATTTCCATTCATAGGTTTTATGATGGGCTATCAGAATTGATATAAAACGCCATTTTTCAAAATTTGTGACAAAACACTTTTTGAATGTTTGCTCCTCATTTTTACTCTTAAAATATTGATACAACGTACGACGGGCACGCACCAATATTAGTTACAAATTAATGACTATAAAATTAATATATATTTGAAATCAGAGATGGGCTGGAGGTGCTCGCGCGAGCCCCTTGTTGAATTTTACCAAGGCCAGCGAGCCCCTTTGTAATTTAATAGAAAACAATATTCTCAGATCAGATTAGTACTTTACAAATTCTGAATTCAATATTTTCTACGAGAGCTTCAGTGTACACAGTAAGTACATTTTTACCCATTTACATTGATTAGTTTACGCTAAATTGCATATTGTAACATATTATAAGTGTACATATTAAGTAACAATCGATCGCTTACTTGAGTATTATATAGGAGTGATAAAAAAATTCACTCCTTCCCCACTACACCGAGAATTGCTTTGAGATTAAGCGAGCCCCTCGTTAACGTATTGGCAGCCCACCACTGTTTCAGGGCTTTGACTTTCATAAGAAATGCAAAGACCAGTTAGGGTGGTATAGTTTGATTAACGTGGCCGTAGTATCGCTGTGAAAGATTTTCCTATAGGTCGAGTACACTTTTTTATTATGTCTCTTCGAAAAAACGCGATGATAACTAATAAAAAAAAATTGCCTCGATTTGTCTGCCAAAAGTCCGCTGGTGTGTCGTCTCAAATTTATGTGAATAATCAGCAGAATCGACAGCTGGTTCCATGGGGGTCTACGAAAAGATATTTGATTTACAGATTTTTTCGTTCAATCTTATATACAACGAAAAAATCTGTAAACCTTGATGGCTTAGGTAAAAAAAATATGCTAATATGTGTTATAGCAGGAATGGCGAACCTTTTTGGGGCCGCGTGCCAAAAATCCTCTAATATAATTTCTTGATTGTGTGGCGTGCCCAAGTAGTAAAAAAAATAAAAAATGTTTTTTTTCTTAATTTTATTTGCAAGCAAAAATTACAATTACAACATTTGAAAATTAATAAAATGGAATAAATTAATAATTCAAAGATTATTTATTATTATAAATTTTAATTTTTTAAACTTACTAAATATTTTTTTTGAACTTGGAAATCGTTCGCGTGCCATTCAAATTCTCAAACGTGCCACCTCGGGCGCGCGTGCCATAGGTTCGCCATCCATGTGTTTTAGTTTTCTATCCAAAATGAAACGAAAATGTGTTTTACATTTCGAAATAAAAAAAATATAAAAAATTCTCACAGACATTGCACTTTTATGTTAATAAAAACACAATACTCCTTTGTACATTCTTCCACTCTATTTAACAGGTCAGGACCGGTTGACAATGCTCGCAATGAGCGAAACCGGTCCTGACCTATTAAATAAAGTGGAAGAAAGTACAAAGGAATATTGTGTTATTATTATATAATGCCTTTCCACCAAGTATTGACAGTGAACATCCTAAAAGTGAGCACTTCTATGTATTCATGAAAGTCATTGATTAGAAAAATTATGATTCGCCTAACCCTCTATTTTTTTAATCCATGCCACTCTAATGACCTCCTAATGGAAGTTTCTCAATAGATTTTTTCTACGAGAACTGTTTGTTACTCAGTTGCTCTACGTCTCTATTTCAAAGTGAGTAGGGATAGAAGGATATGACTAAGAAAGGACTAGTGGTTAACTAATCACTCTCGCGTCGTTTTAGGATAGGATGAGTGGGAGGGAACTCAAGACATCACAAACATCAATGCCTTCGGACAGAAATCGATGTATAATAACTGTCCGTACTGGGATTCAAACCCTTGACCTTCGTGTTCCAAGTCAACGACGTTGACACTCCACCACGCAGCCGGCAGCATCTTTTACGGACATTTATAAATGTAATACGAAAACATTTTTAAATACCGAAAATAGTTTCAGTATGTCACAAATTTGATACGCAAACCAATTCATAATTAAGGGCAAAGCTTTTTGAGTCCCCCAGTTTGGAAAACTGCTGATTTAAGTCATCAATAAAAACGGTACAGGTTTATAGGTAACCAATAATTAACAATAAAGCCATAGCTAATAAATTGTATGTAATGTCATTAATAATAAATATCATTTTAATTTTATCCTAATTAATGTTTTAAGAAATAAACCCAGATTGTTAATCGTTCTTTGAAAAACTAGAATCACATTTGATAAGTGTAATATTGTAATTATAATTAGGATGTTAGAGTGAATAACTTGATACATTGTGTATCTCTTCAGAGCCACTATATATAGCTGAGCAAAATATTAGTTTAAACATAGTTCTGACGATGGCGCAAACCGAAATAGCTATCAACACATAAAATTATTAAAAACTGTAGAACTGAAATACTTTGTTATTTTTAATCTGTTATAAATGGAGTTCTACCAAGTAAATGCCAAATCAATTAATTAATAACCCAATAACTACTTCACAGTGACCAACAGTAGTTTATGTTCCGTAAGATTTGTGAAAATAAGATATATTTTATTTATGTATGTATATCGACTGTGGAAAGGAAAAAGGGCTTAACCCACAGTTTTTTTTAAAACAGGTTGTTTTGGATAATTACAATGTATCAAACATTAATCACGTTCTATCAAAAGGATGCAAGCAGCAAATGCCGAATTAGTATCTAAATTTAGCTTTTAAGTTTGAAAAAGATGAGCTTGCGAAAAATTGAAACCAAGAAAAGACTGAAATAAAGGTGTTTCCTAGACAATTTCTTTAATTAATATTAGATTATGTCAATTTAACACCAGTTTAGAAGTCTCCGTGCACTTCAAGGTTGTGTATAATTTATAATTTGCATATGGCCCAAAATCATCAAAACACGTTTTTTTGTGCCTCCTGTCAAATTTGATATGTGTGGGTTACGTTTTTTTTTCTTTCCACAGTCGATATGTACATTACAAATCATTAGTTTGATGCAAATTTGAAAAAAAATACATTTAAAACATAAAAATTGACAGGGAAGTCAACCTACTAGATTCCGACAAAGTTTACTTTGCTATAACAGCTTAACGACCGCACGTTTTTTTTATAAAATTTCACCTGGCGAAATAAAATTTTGCGAAAAATTCGCAATAATTGTAATTTTACTAAATTCACTATAATTTGTAAACAAATTGAGATATCTTCACAAAATTTAATTTTCTTAGCTTCCAGATACTTCGCCTATACGCATATATGAGTCCGCCGGCCAGCAACCTTTGTTTTTCAAAGACTCAAATACGCGTTCACGGTCGTTAAGCTGAAATAGTACTCGCATTTGTTAAAGCTCTTCCAAGTGGCATATCAAATGGCAGGCTCGTTCTTTTTTAAAATTACTTAGTAAATGTTATTTGTATTTATTTCATGACAGTGTCAAAGAACACGAATCGACAGTTAAATAAAACTGCATTTTTCAGTTGAGTAAGGTAAAAATCTTTTGTATAGAAATGAAAATTATTTAGTGCTGGTACAGCAACAAAAGTTACCTCCAAAGCAGTTTACTAACCTTATTATCAATTGCTTCACAATCGACTGCATTCACTATTGCACAAAAGAAATTGTACAATATTCAGTACTGGCGAAACTTATTGTGACCTAGTCATTATATACATCAACGTTGGTAAAATATATTATACATTCACTTTTGCCGGTGATATAAATGCAAAATTGTCACTTTCGGTTTGGTTTGCCGAAATCAAACGTTTACATTTTTTTTAAAAATCCATGTCCAACTGAGAATGAATTTAAAAAAAATAACTACACATTTACTTTACTCTACAAATTCGTAAGGAATCAAGAATATGATGTTATATTCTTCACGAAGGAGAGACGAAGCGCGTAGAAAATAATTCATTACAAGCAATATGGACAATAAAAAAATATTGAAGGGTCATAAGATCAGGCATGAACTGTTGATCACTGTCGATACTTGGTGGAAAGGCATAATATTAATAAAAACACAATATTCCTTTGTACTTATTTTCACTTTTATTTACCAAGATCCGGACCGGTTTTGCTTGATGACTTTTTAATTACATGTTGGAGGTATAAAACATTTTAATTTGTGTTAGTTTCGAGTCACTTGTTCATAACTTCTACTGTAATTTGTAAATTCTTTTCAATACCAATTGTTTATAACACCTTTGCATTTAAATTTGTTTTTGTATAAATAGCACTGTTAAATTATATTTCTCATCAGTTGACTATGCTCGCCATGAGCAAAACCGGTCCTGATCTTGATAAATAAAAGTGAAAATAAGTACAAAGGAATATTGTGTTTTTCTTAACATGACTAGTATTTTGAATTACGAAAATCTTGAAATAATTTTGGGCGATTTCCGGGTTTTAAATTCCGGGATTGAATGTATTAAGTTATTTCTTATTTATTCACAGCCCTATTTTATATATTACCTTTGTAGAAATTATCATTTAAGTGTTTACAATAGAAACGAATGAATACAATATTGTGGTGACCTTTATTATTATGAGTAAAAGACGTTTCTATAGAAGAGTTGAGAGCGACGCAGATTAACAATTCCTCTTAAAAATCTTAGGCCGGACAAAGAATCTTTTAGATACGCTAGTGGCAACATTGATGCTTAGAGTTGTGCCTAGCCATTGAAGTGTCGAAGAGAGAACATTATCTATTCAATCCGACAATAGACGACAGCAATTTGACAGGCTCACTTTTCAATAATGGAGAATTAATTATTTTAGCATAAACAAGTCTTTGGATTAATCATTAATGAAGTTATGACATTTTTTAAGCACATATCGACTGTGGAAAGGAAAAAGGACGTAACCCACACATATCAAATTTTACAGGAGGGGCAAAAAACATGTTATGATGATTTTGGGTCATAGGCAAATTACGTAACATACACAAACTTAAAGTGCACGGAGACTGGTAAACTGGTGTTTAATTGACATACTCTAATAATAATAATTTAACCGCTTCAGTACCGTAAAGACAGTACGGTGGCCGCTACATACGAACGGCATGAATACCTTAAATCCACTGAAGAACACGAATGTAACTTGAAAATATTAAACTATATATATCATTTTATAAGTAGACTTTTAATATTCATAAATTCAGTACTATTTTTTAAAACTATCAAAAATTATTTTAAAAAAGCGGTAGGTATGTGAGTGAATGTTTTTTAGCTTAAAACATCGCGGTACTGAAAAGGTTAATTAATAAATTGTTTAAGAATAACCTGTTTTCTAAAGTTTTTCTGTTTTCTCCTTCTTTTTCTGTAAATCTTGTTTGTAATTTTGACAGGTCCAATTTAAAAGTTAAATTTTGATACTAATTCGGCATTTGCAGCTTACATCCTTTTGATAGAATGTCTATTAAGTTGTATTAATTGTAATTATCGAAAAAAAGCTGTTTTGAAAATACTGTGGGTTACGTCATTTTTCCTTTCCACAGTCGATATGTATTTAAAAGATTGCATCAAATAAATCGGGTAACTACACCCAGTCCACTTTTTACATGATTTTTGGACGGCAACGTTTCATTTTTTATTGGAGTCCTATATCGCAAAGGTTTGCGTTGTTGGCTTCCGTGCCAGATCTCACTAGTTCGAGTCCCACTACGAACAGCATTTATTCGATCGATTTCCGTTCGAAGGCATGGGTGTTTGTGATGTCTATAAATTCCCTGCCACCCTTCCGATCCTTCAATTACTGGGCGTAGAGCGAGAGATTAGCTAACCACTAATCCTGTTCAAGCCTTATTTTTATATCCCTACTACTCTCTTTGGAAAAGAGAGGTTGAGCGACTGAGTAACAAACAGTTCTCGAAGAAAAAAATCTGCAATTATATGCAATACTTAAATAATCAATCGATTGTTACTTAATACACATACAATATATAACAATATACAATTCACCGTGAACTTGATCAATCTTAATGACTAAAAATGTACTACTGTGCATATTGAAGCTGTCTTAGATAATATACAAGTCATAATTTGTAGTTATATACTAATTTGATTTGATACTTTGTTTTCTCTTTAATTAACAAGCGGCTCGCCGGCTTTAGTAAAAAAAATAGCAAAGGGCTCGCGCGAGCCTCTTTGAGCTCCTTCCAACCCACCCCTGATTTAAGTGAGCTGAAATAAATATAGTTTGAAATAAGAAAGCTTCTACTCGCTCTTCGTATGAAATGACGTTGATTCGTGTACTACAGTGGCTTCCGTTGAAGAAAAAAATATCTTCGCGCCTCCTTATACAATAGTCTACGCGCGCCTCCCAGGTTGGAAATCGCTGGTGTACTACAAAACATGATTAAAACAGAACCGGTATCTCAACTCTTCTATTACTGTCAAATGATGACTCACTAGCTCAATCTTAATTTCTTAATTATGTGAGATACATGGCTTTTTATTATATAAATAATAAATGTCTTTCTACCAAGTAAAACCAGGAAACAATATCAAATTTATTGATAAATTTGTTATTTCACTGGGTAAGTTAAGTGCTTTATTACAACAACAAAAAATAAATTGATATCTTTTCTGCCAATCTCGAATTGATCTGCTATCTCAATATATTTCTCTCGCATTCTTCTGTGGTATCCTGCGAAGGCGATTTTATTTATGACAGCTTAAAAGCTCCCAGCAGGAAAAGCACGCAATCCAAGAATAAAGTAAAATTAACGATTCACGCGATGGAGTGTGCCCTGGAACACGCAATAATAGTGATGTGTTTTATCGGCATTGGGTTAACGGGTAATCGATTTTTTTAAAATAGAAACCACAATGGTTACTCGTTTAGATTCTTTGTAATAATAAATCAACTCTTATATTATATATTGAAATTAGTAATAGCAAATAATTCTCATATATAAAACCAAAGGACAGGTGGTAAAACAGAAAACGGAGAATTAAAAAAAAAGATATCAGGACAAGTCATAAGCGAAACAAGAAATACTCATGACGTATAACCATTCAGGGTTTTTTTACTCCATCTCAGGGCAAAAATCAAACAATACATTTAACATAAACCACTAACGCTATATCAGGAACGATTAAGCAGATTTCCGTCAGACGTCATACAAAAGACAAAGAAGTTTGAGGTATCTGGCCATAAACCTGGATAATATTCTGTATCTCGTAGATTTGTCATAGTTTTAAGCATCTTCCTCTAACCTTAAACACTTATCCGTCAGTATATTATCCGCCCATATCCTATAGAGGTGTGGAGATTTTAAGATCTCTTAAATTGGTCGTGAACGTGGTTCAGAAGGTATGAATTATATTTGACTTCATTTTTTGCAAAGGTCGGTGTAATTTTGGCATCGATATTTCGGTTTTTGTTTGAGAGTTAACACAATTAAAAACCATCCTCGAATCAATATATTTAGTCAAATTAGAATTGTAGATAGCTGTTTGAAAATTCTAACATTAATATTTTTTACAGTATCATACTGTTTTACGTAAAGAAAACAATAAATTTGTACAGCTAATAATACTCGAAGCGATAAATTTTTTGATTTTTTTTAACCGTGCGAGATAAGCTTGGCAAGACTTTTATTAAAGTCACTCAAAGTCAAGGTGAAGATAAAAGACATCACGAGACTGTCCAAGATTTCAAATGCTTCATGTAAATATGGTAATGACATTGCCAAGTCTTGGACTCGGAACCATCCAATCGTTGTTGTAAAGATCTCATCAAATAGTCACCGCTACCGGTATGGATGTAGAATCTCAACCAAGCTATTCAATTAACAACATAAACTATATAAAATGTATGAAGTGAATTAGAACACATCATTGGCCGCTGAATGACATTTATTTTGATACACTTCTAAGCCGAGAACATACTCGATATTCTACACAGAATAATCTCAGGTATATCAATACTCGAGTTGACATCCCTATCCAATACAAAGTAACACGCACCCTCGTGTCAGCACCAGACGGAAGCAGTTTTTTGCTACACATTTTCCACCTTCAACTGTCAGTGTAAGGTTTGATCCAGATGTAAAATTGAAAAGTTTACTCAAAAAATATAATAATGCAATTACTCGGTAATCGCTTGTTTAGTTTGCGAACAAAATACTTTTCTACTTGTTTCAAGGTTGGGTATCGTTATCATTTTCAATTTTTATTATCCATTAAATATTAAAAACTGTAAAAAAAAGTTGTATAACTCTTGGATACCATTCATTTAAATTTTATTAATCAGAAATATCTAACTTGTTTTTCTCCCATGTTCGATACCAATGTGTAAGAAAAGAACACCCAATGAAGTATATCCAGTAAGGGTATAAGGGTGACTCAAACACATATGTATTTGTATTCACTACTACATTTACAGATGTCGTTAAATAAACATTGTAATTAATAAATACCCCGAGGCAGATTCCTTTAAACATGTAATTATTTTTCTGATAATCGAAAAAGTTCCGATAATCGTAAAAAATATAAAGTTCACAACATTTTTAAATTTCCAAGGCGAATTTAATTTCTGTCAATTAAGAAACAATTGAGAAACAACCTTATAAAGAGTATATATAGTAGGAGACCAAGATAAAAATTCTCGACATGAAATAAAGAAACAGTAAAATAAAAACTCTCCGAAATTTTCTAATTTCTAATGGTTTCGTATTAATTATATTTATCTTATATTGATAGTTACATTACACATCGACTGTGAAAAGGAAAAAGTACGTAACCCAGTTTTTTCAAAACAGCTTTTTATCGATAATCACAATGTATCAAGCTTGATACATGTTCTATCAAAAGGATATACGGTGCAAATGTCGAATTAGTATCTATATTTAGCTTTTAAGTTGGAAAAAAGATGAGCTTGTGAAAATAAAAACCAAGAAAAAAGACTGAAAAAAGGTTTTTCTTAGACAATTTCTTAAATTAATATTAGATTAAACCAATTAAGTCAATGAAACACCCGTTTAGAATTCTCCGTACACTTCAAGGTTGTGTATAATTCATAATTTGCATATGGCCCAAAATCATCAAAACACTTTTTATGTGCCTCCTGTAAAATTTGCTATGTGTGGGTTACGTCCTTTTTCCTTTCCAAAGTTGATAATGTTGTCAATAACTATTGCTTAGCTAGTGACTTAGAGATGAGAGGGAGATCCATATAATTTATGGTTTCGGCGGTAACTTTATAGAAATTTATTTTCCATATAAAATTAAAATTGATAACTTTGTTATCATATTGGTAAAATTAAAAGGTGCTTTCGTGATAGCTTTATAATAATATGCTTGTTAAGAAGCATTTATATTATCATAACTAACAATTTAAATATATGTTCTAATTTGATTGCATTCACGTGTAATGAATAAGTATTAATAGCTACGTTTCATGATATTTGCTCGAGAAAGGCTTAGAAAAAAACTCTTATAATTCCGATAGTGGGCAACATCAGACTTTATACTAGGAATATGGAAAAACATGTACATAAGTACAGTGAAGTATAAGAAATCATACTCATCCACGCCACTGACGCATATCTTCGCAATTTCGAGGAATATTGTTATTTTTACAAGGAACATGAAAAACATGGGCCATATCAGTTCCACCCCTTCCATAGCTATGCGTAATTTATCCAGTGCACACGTGGGCGTTCGTTTAGTAAAGGGCGACCATTCTTTAAAAAAAAAGTGCGATGGAAATGTGTATAATAAATTTAGTTGTGACTGCCATCGTGCAGTATCACCAAACTGGTTGATACCAAACCGCAAAAATAGAATAAAACAGTCATTATTTATCTCACGAGTACTCAGAAATGCGTCAAATTTTAAATAAGCATGTACGTAGTACAATTTTGATTGTGGTAATAAACAAACACTTAAAATTGGCAACGGTTTCAACGATAGCTTTGTGGAACTTCATTATTAATATTAAATTTATTTGTATTGTGAATATAATCCTTGAGTTATAAATTATAAATTTTTGCTATTTTTAATTAAAGAATTAGAATCAGTTCTAGTTTATTTGTAAACTTTGCGATGTTCTTTCTTATGATGCTTCTTAAAGAAGCGAAACACGTGTCACAAAAATATAGTTTTATATAAAATAAAATGTAGAAAAATTCAGCTTATTAAAGAATAATTTCAATTCGCTTCGAAGCAACCTTATTGGTCGAATTGATATGTATTAAGATTTTTTGTACTACTTTTACATTGTTTACTTTGCACAAAAAGAAATGTAGATAGTGTGTGCAATATTATTAGAAGGACTGTGTAATTCTGATTTGGCCGTTGCTGGGAAAATAGAATTAAACCTTATTTTTCAAACATAAATTGAAGTTTTTTTATAAAATAAAAGTGAAAGACTGTTTTTTGCCTCACCGGGAACAATTAAAAAATGTTCAAATAAATTTTATAAAAGGAAATGTAGATTTTTAAAAGTGATCTCAAAAACATTGAAAGTCAAGTTATTTAGCTGTGATATTAAGGTGCCGATATACCTATACAATGACGGATTAAACACTAAGAAGGTCCCAGGTGTAATAAAATTTGGAGGTGTTATTTATAATAAAAGTTGTTGTTGAGGCCTCTCACATTCGGAGGCCCCAATTGCGTGCCTCATGCGCCTTTAGGGCAATCCGTCACTGGATATGTATTTGTGTTAAGCGAATGTTTAAAAGTGGCTTCATAAAAGCTTTACATAAGAGTAAGTTAAAAACTTAAGCTTATGTAACAGTGACATCTAATTCACGAATATTTGAAAAAAAAAACATTAATCGATGCCATTTTCACAGTAGATATAAAAACATTATAAAAATGAATTCTGTTTTACCTCAATTTAATAAAATTTAAACAGGGAAGGGGAGGGCTGGAGGCGGCTTGCGCGAGCCCCTTGTTAAATTAAGAGAAAACAATATTCTCAGATCAAGCTAGTACATAACTGCAATATCTGACGTATATATTATCTACGACAGCTTCAGTATACACAGTAGTACATTTTTAGCCTTTTACATTGATTAGTTTACGCTAAATTGGATATTGTTGTATATTATAAGTGTAGTAACAATCGATTGCTTATTTAAGTACTGCATAGGAGTGATTAAAAAAAATTAACTCATTCCCCAGAACACCGAGAATTACTTTGAGATTAAGCGAGCCGCTTGTTAACGTGTTGACAGCCCACCACTGAAACAAGGGGGGAGGCGAAATCATATTCTAATTAATTATTTTCATTATTTTATCAGACTGAAAATTTGGTCTCCTGCTCATAGCTATTAATAAATTCATGAATGAACAATTTTCAATTTAAAATAGGAAGGCTTTGCTTTGAATTAAATGAGAAATTGTTTCTACTATTTTTGTGTTCGTGCAAAGATAAAAGACAAATCAGGTTGATACTATAGAAAGCAATATTATACATTATTACGAATGACAACAATGAAAACATTTTAGACAGCTTAGATTGTACAGCTATCGTCGATATATAATATTATATTTATACACCAGACCAGACCGTTTTATCCATAATTCACGCATAACAGGTTGAAAAGCATGGATTTTTAAAAAATTCTCATGTCACATGAAAATAGTTTGCGTAGTTAAAAAAATTCAAAACCTATTTGTTCGCGTAATTTATATCTAATGGTTAACGCATTTGATCGTGTGTCCGCGGGTTTGAGTCGCCGTTTAGACAATTTCGTAAGTACATCAATTTATGGATTTTGGCTCAATAGAGTCTGTTGATGTTTACATTCCGCTCCCAAAACGGAGTAGAACCGAGAGCGATTCGCTTACTACTAGTCCAGATGGAGTGGGACACCTTTTTTATTTCCAAATGCCACATTTATTTATCTTATTCAACATAACAACATAAGGCCGCAGTAAAGAAAACTTTGACACCCCCCTCTTTTTTTCGACTGTCGAACATATTATTGAGTTGATAACGCTCTTTTTCCAAGCGCTTGCGTATGTTTTTTGATTAGCCGAAGGTTCCCCACCACTATACTAGTCCTTCCCTGGCTTTATGAATGTATTATTTTTCTACATAAAAAGATAATTCGAGTGACTGAATAACAATAAGTTCTCTTAAAAAAATCGTTGGAGGAGTTTAGTGACACGACAATGGTTTTTTACTCCTTTGTTGAAGTCTTCAACACCGGTGCTTTGTACATGCTGATACATATGTACTTACATGTTTCAAAATAATTTCAATATAGTGTATGTATTGCATATATTTTTTAGATATACCACGATACGAGATTTCCAGTTAATAATGATGATGATATCAATGATTCAATGCTGAATGTAAAGTAAAAAACCATATATAATTATAAAAAAATATCTTCGTCATTCCCGATGTTATTACAATATTGTTTTCAATGATAAACGTGACTTATTTAAGTCATGTAATTAAGGTAATTAGGGGGCGTAAATAGTGATGCAGACTATATTTTTTTTTTTAACCTATCAACAATCTTGACGTCTATAAAAGCGAGACACCATTGTTATTACTATAGACAGGGTATACGATATCGTAATAAGGGTTGAATGAAGTCTACGGTCTGTGAGAACCTCCGAAAAAGGACGATAGATAAAGAGATAATTGAATTTTAATCCTGTATTATTTATTGGGAAATGGATAATCCATAGCATTGTAGCCGAAACAAATGCGAATAAATTATAATAAATCTAAATTAAAGTAATACACAACACAATGATTTTATTACAGACCAATATGAAAATTCATACAAGAAAAATAAATACAAATAGCTCAGTACGTTGGTGGGATAATATTAATTGTACAATAACTATTGACGATTACTTTTCGAAAACCGGCAAAAAAAAACAGTCGGAATTAGCCAACTAAAGGCTTGGTAGATAACACCCAAATTGTAGATCCACCACCGTGAGAACCTTACTTCAATTAAATTCATCAGGGAAGGGTCTACATTGTCGATTGAAAAATAAATAATGGAATGTAATGGGCAACTCAATGGATGTGTAATGAACTAAGCACGAATTTCTGCTTGGTATTCAAAGTTCAATCAATAACTCGACAACGTTTTGGTACACAGAAATAATATCTTATATTACTGTTATAGCAATAATTATTTTAAATCTCTTGCGTGAGCAAAAGCATTGCGAAAAGATGTTTAATTTATATCACAAGAACAAAGACTGTGTTTAAACGTTTAAAGATACGTTCGATTTGACTTATTTAATCGATTTTTAAATAATTTTGAAAGATTACAGCAGAGAATTTAATAGAGAATGTAAGATTCGGGAACAATATTTACCTAATAACTTGAATACGTAACGACTATTGTGTTATTTTTTTAATGAAATAAGTAGACACTTAACACACCTGATGTTTTTAAAAGCCAGCCGATGATAAATCCAAATTCACCAGCCAAAAAACATGTCTTGAAATAGATCCACGACTCTACGAATCGTTCGAGATGCAAACACAAATAAAGCTCTACCGTTTGATTTGATTACCACATTGATCACAAAGAGACATGACGTTATATAAAATACAGACAGCGCGATCTCCCGCTATAAGACCGACCACGACCACTGTCGTGGAAATACTGACAGCTGCGCGTGAATGTATGAATGCTGCGAATTAAAAACGTTGGGCATTTTGAAATTCGAAGGAAAATCGCTCTTGTCGGAAAAATGGACCCGTTTTGTAACTATCGATTTTTTTGTTTCAAATTTATTTGTAATTTAAATTTAAAAAAATTGCATAGATAATTAAATGTTACTAGGTATTCAATAAATAAGCGAAAACACAACAAAAAAATAAATAAGTAAATATGAAAACACAACCGAAATTTTCACATGTGCAAAGTGCGAAACATTATCAATCAATAATATCTGTGACGAAATATTGCTATTCTTATATTAGTTATACTAAATATGTATTATGTAATATA
The DNA here is from genome assembly GCA_030503985.1 of Himalopsyche tibetana. Lineage (NCBI taxonomy): Eukaryota > Metazoa > Arthropoda > Insecta > Trichoptera > Rhyacophilidae > Himalopsyche > Himalopsyche tibetana. The sequence continues at coordinate 1,662,802 of JAPJYX010000009.1, read as the reverse complement.
AAATAACTTCCACGAATTGATATCAATATCACGTATCAATACGTGTGATAATCTATGTTATTTTATATTAAAATGAACTTCCACAAAGTTACCGCCGAATCCATCGAAAGTATTTTATATAATGTAAATTTTTACTATCTGTGACATGTGTTTCCTTCTTTTACACGCCATTTCAAAATAAATTCCTTTGATCCAGGGTTTCCCAAACTTCTTCTTAAACGGAACATTTCGTGAAACCAGAAAAACACTTAATTGTTTCAGTTGGGTAATTTGTAACAGTAAAAATAAATATATTATTATTATTTATTTAGTTATTATTTTTAAGACATCAAATGTCATATAAAGATATTAGTGTATCTAGAAACTTGACGTCAGAAAAATCAGCGGAAATTGACAATCACATCTCGTCTCTCAATATGAAGTTGATTTTAAAATACGTTGCACTGTATAAAACCATTTAAAACAGCGGTTTCCAACCTAAATGCTACTACGCCTCCCTTTGATGAAGAAAATATCTTTGCACCTCTCCATCCTTTATGTCATATACTAATAAAGACACGCTTTAAAGTGTACATAAATATTTTGGACTGCTCGCGCTTCCCTTTGCAACAGTCCACGCCTCGGCAGGGAGGCGCGCCTCCCAGGTTGGAAATCGCTGATTTAAAACACCTTTTCGGTCTCCGTGGAACACAGTTTGGGAAACCCTTCGGCTTAATCAATGGAATGTGCTAGATATTATAACAAAACTTATTTAAACTTATTATTTTTTATTACCTTGTCTGCTCCCAATTTGCAGCACATGGACACCTAATAGAGTTTTCAACAGAAGTGTTTCTACGAGAACTGACTGTTGCTCAGTTGTAGCCATTTAGATTGATAAGTTTACGGTGAATTGCATATTTTTGGATTGCATTGTACATATTAAGTAAAAATCGATTGCTCAATTATGTTTTATATATAATTGCATAGGAGTGATAAAAAAATAATTCCTTCCCAGAACACCGAGAATTGCTTTGCGACTAAGCGACCACCTTGTTAACGTATTGGCAGCCTACCGCTGGGTTGAACGCAACTGGTTCTAATGGTAAAAAATACTTGCTTAAGTATATATATTTATTATGTATCCCAGGATCCCAAAACAAAAGCACAGTTTATACATTACTAATCATTAGTTACGCCACAGAAATGAACGTAGAATAAAATTACGATTCAACTACCTGCCTAAGTTATTGATCTACAACACACATTTTGCAGACTCTGCAGAAAGAGAAAAATGGACTGACATAATAATTTCGGAGGCATTTTTTAAAAAAACTTAAATAAAAGAAAACTTCATGGAAACGATTTGACCTCTGCGTGATTGGCGACATTTTCACCTACTATTTTAAACGGGCATTACTTAAGAGGATATAGTACCTTTACGCCTGAAAACAGAGTAAATCGATCGTTTGCCATCGACGAAATCTCGTGAACCGTTCACTTAAAAAATTTTTTTTTTCAAATATTACATTTTCCAAACGCTTTTTTACACTATTACATTTTTTTTTTCATGAAAATAGTCATATTTTCAAGAATAAAAGGCAAAAAGTTCACAAAGAATTTTTTAACTGCTTTCGTTTTGTTCATTTTTAGAATTTATTGTAAGATACCGAAGTTTAATGTCTTAGAAAGAAATGCAGATAAAGGTTTGTTTAAGAAAGTGATTTGAGCAGAATTTCCAATTTATGTAATATAATGATTGTACATCTATTTGAAATGTACCATTTTTCCCACTTTTTCTGACTGATTTTTAAAGCATAATTGGATCGTAAATACTTCTAAAAAAAATTGGAATAATAAAACATTTTATTGTTTACATTTAAAAGCAAAAAAAAAATTAAAAAATTGTCATACCAATAAATAATAACTATTTTTCGGGGATGTGTTTTTCTTGCCGTAAATTTCGCAGACCCAGTCAGTGTGAGAAAGACGTTTGTACTGAGTGCACGTGTCACATATTACTCTGCATTAACTTAAAACACTGGTCATACAAATGAATCGAAGAAATGTATTTTTTATTTTGCGATAAAAAAGTTGTTGCGCAAAATAGCGGTTAGGGTTAGGGTTGCTCAATGCGCTTACAAATAATATTATTATTTATAATACAATAATGTCTTTTCCAATAGCGATTATTTTAAAGACCAGTATTTAGCTTAATGGATAAGCATTTTGAAATATTTATTTGGCAATGCTTTTAAAAAGAGATTCTATTCAATATAATAGTAGCAGTAGTTGAATAAAAAGATTTTTCACATTAGTAGTTTTGAATCATTTCTATATTTCAAAAGATTTTTGCTAAAAAAACAAAGTTCGTCATCTAAATCGAAAAAAAACTTGAAAATTATTAGATAAGGTAAGATATTAACAGTTAATATTTTTTAAGAATCATTATACAGATGGTAAACCATGTTTTTTTGCAACGTAGAGTTTTTATCAGGAATTTTTTCAATAATTTCATTTTAACTTATATATATGTGTACCATCAGATCATCTTTAGTCAGCCAAGTATGAAATGTTAATTCTTTTGACTATTTTGTTTACATACACATCATTAAATATATTTTTCAAAAAAAAATCGAGCCGCTCATTTTTCACGACTCCGGCCAAAATACCGCGACTCCGACTCCACAGCCCTGGTTTTTTTAATTGAATACATTTTTCTACCGTCAAACTTGTTTTTTTTAAGTTATAATTGAATAAAACAGAATGCTAGAAAATATTCGAAATTGATATATGACAAATATATATACATATGTATGGATACATAATAAACTTGTGAAATATATTAATTCATACATTTAAGTCATTTTTTGTACCACCCAACAAAGTTAGTCCGATGCAGCCGATATAACTTAACGACTTTAATTTATCTATTATATTAAATGATTGAAAACCATATTTTTTCGATAACTTACCAAATTATGTAACAATATTATACCTACAATACATTAATATTCAAATCAATCACATGGTTTGAATTACTTTTAATATTATTAGTATTATGTTTTTTTGTCACAGCCCTGAATGTCGAACTTGTATATTGGCGAGAGAAAAAAAGTTCCCAAACATTATACAAAAATACGAATATATTTATGCAATTGATATAAATTATACAAATAACTTTTTTTGATCAGGCATACTATTCATTTAGTTTCTTCCTTATTGAATTAGTGTTAGGCTATATAAAAACTTGAAGTAAAAATAAACACATCATAACATTTGGTTATGACTTTAAAGACATGCATGGATTATGAATATTTTCGATAGTTTCGGCATTCACTAAAGACAAAATCATTTTATAACAAATTAACAAATAAACTTTGTCATTCCACTAATTGTTTACAAATTGTAACACGTTTTGGGCTTTTTCGAGAAGCGTCTTCATACCAACTATCTTAAACCTATTATTAGTTAATGAAATTTACCTTTATTCTAAGTAATCAGTGGAATAACTAAGTTTTCTGATAGCAAACATGTTTTTATTCCGTGAATTCAGTATATTTTTTTTTTTTTTGAAAATGATTACAAATATCCTCCAAGATAGCTTAGATGTCCAACAAGAAATATAAGACATAGTTAATATAATTTTCGGAAAATCCACTGTCAGAACTATGGCGTGAACCAGAAATAACTATCAACTGAAATTTATATTTATTTTAGAACTCAATACTTTTTCCATTTTAATCTTATTATGTCAATATTTTTTATTCAACAGAATGTTTTTAACTGTATTCATATTAAAATCAATATCATAACAAATAGGTTATACAAAATTAAAAATAAAAACAAATTCTTTCAATATATTAGAGAAAGTTTGAGAAATTTGTATTGTATGGTTTATCTTGTTTATTTCTTTTATTATTTCGTTTGACAAAACACCGTCTCTGATTTACATTTATTAAATACGATGGCTTAGTGTTGCTATCAATAACTCATATGTAGCATTATAAGTCATTTTCACGGTATATATAATTAACGCATTGTTTCAGTTACATATAATTTTTGCAACAGATATTTGGGGAAGTAAATTAGATTGTTAGTCTTTGCTACGAAGATAAAAAAGTACTTACTGATTTTCGTCAATAACAAATTGTTTTATATGAAAAACCCTTATTACTGTCTAAATATCCATCCGTGTGTTAGGTGGTATTGCTATTTTTGTAATGAAATATACAAATGTTTTGCTTGTTTTGATACTGTAAAAATACGTATTGTGGTGGTTACTTATTTAAGTCAGTGCAATATTTATGCTGTAGGTCAAATTTAAGTTTTGCAATCCTACTGAGTCGCCTTAACACAAAGAACAACAAAAAAGTATGATTAACATTATTCAAACTGTGGGAAAAATTTCAAACAATACCCAACTTTTGTCATACATAGCAAAGCGGAAGTTGTTATTTGCAACTCACCGTAAACGTTCCAATCATCGATCGTACAGCTAGAATTTTAAAATCTGCCGCATTTTCTTTTTTGACTAATTATACGCTAGCGAAAATACTATATGTGTGTACATTGTTTCGAATGTAATTTATTCGATATGATATATTTTTTGGCGAATTGTTTGCGATATAACATAATTATAATCATAAATTAACTGTATACTTAGAGAAAAAATATATTGCGTCTATTAGTTGAACAATAGGAGGTGTATAAGCACGCCACTGGCTCCCTGTAAATTTTCTACTGATAAATTTTATTATAATATAACAATAAGAAATGCTGCCAATTAGCTGTCTGTGTAGTCGAGTGGTCAACGTCGTTGACTTCGGTTATAGAGGTCACGTGTTCGAATCCTAGTACAGACAGTCTCATTTATTATTTTTTATTCGAAGGGATGGATGTATATGATATTTTGAATTTTCCCCCCCCCCCACTCATATTACCCTAAAAAACGAGGCGTAACGAGTGCGATTAGCTAACCACTAGAAAGGATGAACAACTGAGCGACAGTCAGTTCTCGTAGAAACACTTCTGTTGAAAATCCTAGTACGGACAGTTTTATAAAATTGATTTTTGAATCGATTTATGAATTTATGTTCGCAAGCATGGATGTATGTGATGTCTTGAATTCCCCCCTCCCGCCCATCCTATCCTTTAAACGGGGCGTATTGAGAGCGATTAGTAAACCACTAGTCCTGTCCTAGCCCTATCCTTCTATTCCTACTCTCTTTGGAAAAAAAGATTGAGCAACTGAGTAACAAGCAGTTATCGTAGAAACAATTATGTTGAGATAAACTCCATTAGGAGTCCATATGCTCTACATTGGGAGTGGACATGGTAAAAAAAAGTGGACCTTCGGGTTAGTTCAGCCACTTGCGGCTCTTGTAATGAAAAAATAAACCTTTATTTACGGGCATGGATCACCTAAGGAGTATATTGAATTGAAAAGTCAAATAGCAAATGGTTGTGATTTTTCAATCATCTTGCATTAAGTTTTCATAAATTTTGAGTGATTGAATCATGTCATTTTTCAGTCTGTCACTAATTACAGCCTAGGTCGCAGCGATCAGTCAAATCTAAAATATATCCCGACAATATCTTTGTAAAATGAATTAATCATTCAATCAGAAGTTTTTTTGGCAGAAATTTATTATGCTAGGTATATAGCGTTGCCATCACTGCTAGAAATCTAGCAGTGATGGCAAGACAGCAGTGGTAGGCTGACAATACTTTAACAATAAACTCGGTTTATCTTTTAGTACTTAGCGATGTTCCGAGAAAGGTAACTCTTGTATAATAAAAATGTAAGCAAACATTATGAAAGCAATTGAAAGTTACTAAATCTAATAAAAAAAATAGATGTTTGTTTGTTCGTACTTTATGTGTTGCCGCATCGCTCATCCGATTGCAATATTTTTTTTTGCTTGCAATTCCGGGAAGTTTATAGGCATAGTACAATTAACTTACAATAGGTCCTATAAATAAAAATCAATGTTTGTATGTCTTCCATACAGTTCATTTTGACAACATATGTTTGCACTTGCGCGAAGGTTATTGTAAAATTAACTTACAGTAGGTGGCGCGTGTGTCGTACCATAGAAAATCGGCAGCAAACGTCAAATAGGCAGAAAAAGAAAACATGCACTTCGATAAACACAATAAAAACACAAATACTTTCTTTCTTTGAGTGGCATTGCAACGCTTGCCGGGAACCAGCTAATATATTATGTAATAACACGTCGTAAATTGTCAAATATGTAATTGTCATCAATAGCTGAACAATTTACCCACAAAATGACCTCCGATAGTGCAAGAGTGAAGACTTCAATGTTTAACACAGAAATAGATAATATACTTTTCACTCTAATTAAATATTTCAAACGTTATACTTAAGCCTTCATATATGACATAAATTGCAATTAATTACTGATTAAATCTGAGAATATTAGTACCAGGTACCAAAATATATAATAACAGGTGCCAAATAACGTAATCAAATGAAAATAAAAACGGATATTATCGTAATAAAGAACAGTTTTCCAAAAAACGGCAAAAAATCCAGTACTCGGCCACCAGAAATCAGTAGTTAGCCTTCATAGGCACTAACTTTTAGATGTCAGTTTATTACAAATATAAATCTTCGGGTGGTTAACTACCGACACATATTTAAACAATGGGAACAAATTAAATGGTCAGAATTTAAATAGTCAGAATAAAAATATCATTGGTCACTATAAAAATATTATATGGTCAGAATATTTTATAACCAGTTTGGTTAGGTTAGGTTATGTTAGGTTTTTTAAATTTCATTTAAATTATCACTATTTACACTTACCGATATATTATGATCATTTAATATAAATTCTAACCAATGTAATATACATTGTGACTGGAAAAATACGAGCATTAAACAATTCTGTTTTTTTTTTCAGTGTCAACACTTTTATTCATGTTTAAGCTATAAGGTTGACTACTGGACATGGCTAACCAGTTGTATTGTAGTTTTACCAATTTAATCAATAGATTTTGATTTTTAAATTGGTATTGGTATATTTTGTTCTATAAAAAAGATTAAATATTAAATTCAATTTGAAATCAAATGGTTTTGTAACAAATATGTTTAAACAATATTTGTATTCATTATGTTGAGGGAATTCATTACGTTGATAAATTATACGCATAGTTCAGGTGACAGGTTATCGGGAAAATTGCCAGAATTTAAAAAATATATACGGTTTCTTCAATCAATCACACAATCAAATCACAATATCGATGAGCGATTTATTGAACACTCACGATTAATTACCGTGATAAGTCACAACATTGTTAGGAATTTACTAAGTATGTAATAACAATTTACATTTCTATGATAACGGTTTTCATTTTTTTTTAACGAAAATAATTAAAAGTCCTTTTTTTCACAATTAATTTATTGGTTAAATACAGAACCAGTTAAACAAGTATTACTTATAAAATAAGGTGGTAATTTATAATTTCTTAAAAACGTTTCGCTATAATTGTATTATTTTAATTGATTCTCACGAATGAGGCGAAGTATTAAAATGACTATATTGCAAAATTTACGAAATTTGATAAAGCTTAGTTCTGCCTTTATCGTATATAACGTCATACCACGTAAATTTGCTTTCATAATTTATGAAAATTAAAAACACCGGCGCCGCGCCGCTAGCAAGATGCAAAAAAAAAAGTTTTTTCTTCGTACACCGTGTGCTGAACACTCATCGTCATTTTTCTGTTTCAATTTAAAAGATTAATAAAAAAATGCCATTATATTTAATAGGTAATTCCGATGGACAGATCGTTGTTATTAATTTCTGGCCTCTTATAAAATGAACGTACAGTCACCGTATATGCTATATCAGCGGTCGGCAAAGTGTGGTCCGCGAGAAAATTTTGGTGGTCCGCAGAGAAATCTGACATTATTTTATGAACTTGGTGTATTTTTAGACACATTTGATCACTTCAACATAAAAGTCCAGCTAGTGGTCCACTGGATTCAAATTGTGAATTTATGAATCAATTTACTTATATGTAAAAGCAAATAGAAGATCATGTTTCTGATGTTATGCTTTTGATCTAACGAGTCTGCGTTTATTAGGTACACTGCTTTCATTATCTTTATAAGTATTTTTTATTGTTTTCCTGGAAAGCATATTCACACTGTTGACAGTACACTTATTATGTTTATATGAGACTGCTAGTATTTGCTTATGCAGTTTTATGCACTTATCGTCTTATGACCAAAAATCAATTCATTCTTATCAGACCGCAAGTAAATCCCTATTACATATCACATTGTTAATTGGAAGAATGCCTAACATAATTGCTGAGGAAGTTATCACAACAAATGTCTCCCAAATCAGATTCGGAACTTTCTAGTTCATATAATTCGTAATAATATATGCCTCGAGTAGTCCTTAATTAAAGATTAGGACCACTGCATGGGTAAGGTCCGCCAGTGCGTCAAAATGTCGCACTTAGTAAACATATATTAGTTTTTTCATGATGAAATTAATAAATAAAAACAATATTTTTGTATATGTACATAGTTATATTTGGTACTTGTTAAAAAAATGTACGTAACAAATTAATAAATTGTCGGTCGTGTCGTGACTACTCGTTTATTTATCTTACCGATTGCAATGCACACATAGCACCTTTTATTGAAGATTAGTCCCTGAGTATACTAAGTTGGTTCCTTGTTCCATGATTCTTCCGTACAAAAATTATCCGCACAAAAATTCCGTAAAGTGATTATTCCGTACATATAAACAACCCGGATAAAGAAAATTCCGTACATTTTAATATTTTTAAAATAAAAACCTTTGTTGTACTTTTATAAATAAAACAGGCTTTTTGTAAATAAAAGCAAACAAAGCTTTCATGATTCCATTTATCATCATCAATTTATATTACATAGGTATGCTAAACAAAAGTTTCTTAATTATGTTTTGCACTTTTTTTTATTAAACAAATATCAAATAATTTCTCGTGGTAATGTTGGACATTAGTTCTCAATGATTTTTGCTAGTTTGTCAATACAAGACACTATTTTTTTTCCGAACATCCAAAAATATAGAACAGTTTTTTGAAATCCAGAATATGTATTCAATAATAAAATATCCATATTCTTGACATGAATTTTTGTTGTTTCTAACCATAAAAAATATTTGGCACTTTTACATAAAACATTACAATAAAATACTAATTTTAATATGAAAAATGAATATTCTTTGTCCGGAGATTTCTATGTACGGAAAAGTCTGTTGTACGGAAGAATTTAAACGAAAAAATCGGTGTACGAAATTTTCTTGTACGGTGAATTCTTGTTCGGAGAAGTCATGATTGGAAGGTTTTTGTACGGAAGAATCCGTTCACCACCTAATTTATGGGGATTTTGCATCATTTTTACAGATTTACTTACATACTTTTTATATAAACGCAGTTAAAAAATGAAAATTATTTTAATTTTGGTGAAAGTACGCTAAAACTCGGCTTATAATTATGGGAAATCTTAATTATTTTTCTACTCAAATTATTTAAGCGAAAGTTAATGTACAAATAAAAGTCGTATATCATAATGTGTTGAAAATAAGCCGTCTTAAATATTCTTTACGTACATAAAAAAATCAACTAGTGCCAAAATCGCTTGGCACTCTGGTGTGTATTTTCCGTGGTGCAAGTTTAGTGCGAATGTACTGGCGATGAGCGAGAGAAAGCAAACACCTTTCTTTGTCTCACATCGATTTTAGAATTAGGTTTTGTTTCTTTCTGGTCTATGATTTTGTCTCTGTTGCACGCACCCCGCGCATTGCGGATATCAAAATAAACAGACCGCAAATCCGGTCACAAGAACAAAATACCATTTCAAGATAGTATCTGTTTTTTTCATTGCATAATTGACATTAATTGTTCTTAATTTCGAGGGTTTTTATTTATTATATTGTTATGCTAACAGGTTCCAGAGCTAACATTATATGAGATTATTTTTTTCGGTCTGAGTTCACGAAAGACAAAAACAGAGTTAATTTAACTAACAAGTTGTTTCTTATGGCTTTCACTAGAATATTTGCATAGTTTTGATAAGTCTGCATTCTTTTTTCGATATGTATAGCTTTTCAAAAACACGGATGCACTGGACTTACTATTAATCCAAGTACATTAATTAAATGACCTAGTTCGTGTTCGAGTGGTCCACGTTTTTGGCTTCAGTTGCGGTGCTAACGTGCTTGAATCCCAGTACGGACTCCTTCAACAATTGTTTATGTTCTAGACATTAATATCTCTACTCTCTTCGAAATAGAAAGTTAAAGTACCTTAATAACAATATATTCTCGTAGAAGAACTTATATTCAGGTGTTTTCCGTGTTGGGAGCTGATAATATTGACATATTAACAATTTTGAATGGGGATAGATAATTGTAAAAAATGGTAACCGGTTGTACTTAGTAGATTAGTAGAGATAACTTTCAATGCAACGTGATGTATTTTTATTAGGTTTGAAGATAAGCTTATAATTATTATAAAATAAAACATGTTATAGTTACACAAACAAATAAAGAACTTTGTACGCTAGAGCAAAAAAAAATGACTACAGCCGATGGTAAATCAGCCTAAGAAAAAACCCATTTAACCTAGCGGATGGCTATCGGAGAAAGCTAATAACCTCTAAGAGAAAAAAATACAAACATATAAACAATGTTAGAGCGTTGGACCGTCCTGACAGCGCCACAAGGCGTTTTTACGTCGAAAAACAAAACTACAAAAATGGGTATAATTCGGAAAAAATCTTTTCCCTCATCAATTACGATGTTAAAAGGTACTAAAGTTCAGTTCCAAGCACCGTGCAAAGCAAGAGTGAGTAAATATAATATATATATCGTTAAGATATTAAATGAATAACGTGATAGCCTCTAATTAATTTATTGATTATTCATATGCCTCAATAATCTTCGTTTCTTGTACAGCTTTATTGTTGAGCTTATTTAAGTGGTTCTGAACTTATTAACTGTCTATGATAAGTTACATACGTTGACATGTTTTTTGTGTAAAGAACTTTTGCTAAGTTTGGTATAATGTTTTTCGATTCCCTCTACATATACATCCTACTCGTCAGTGAGGCCAATAAAACGAGAGGGTAGCCAAAAGGAGAGAGACGTAGTATACTTTACTGTTTCACGTTTCCCAACCCCGTACAGGCCAGACAATATCATCTTTACAACTTTACTGTTTCAGACAAAGGAGCACAACAAAAACATTTGTTGTCTGTTTTATGCACAGGTAGAACAATTTTTAGTCGTTAATTTTTATAACGTATTCTTGTCACTGTACTCTCGCGGACAGTTTTAGATTGATATACTGTTCCTGAATTTGCATTGAGCTTTAAAAAAAATGATTCCGAGGGACAGCAATCTCGTTCATCGCTACAATCTCCAGTTCAAGAATCGTCACTATCCCAATTGTGCTCAACGTTGCACCCCCCTACATCCTTTTCTTTTTTTCTGACACCTCTATTTGTGGTAAGACTTGACCGCCTCAAGCAACCCCTTTACTCTAACAATGCACAAAGTTTACATTATATTGCAAACCATCGAAGAGTACACTAATATGTTCACAAGCTTTCGAAACAGTGAGAAAAAGTGAATAAAGTTGATTTTAAGACAAGTATGCCAATTGATTGCTGAAAGTGAAACTGGAGATATCAACTTTGCATCTAAACTTTTTCAAATCTTCGTCCTGACCTGCAGGTTTCGTAGTTTATTAAAATATGTTGCTTTTCTTTGGTCTAGTGATAATACTTGTACTCTAGGAATCAGATGGGTCTAGGCTCAAGTTCCTTCTAATTTATTTGATATCAGGTGATTCGAAACATTTCAAAATATTTGGCATCTTGACTTTGTCCTTTCCGAATTTGGACCACAAGTCGTCCTAATAAAGGTATATCAACATAAATATTGCTACGAGAACTGTTTGTCAATCAGTAGCTTAACCTTTCTTTTTAGTACAGAGTAGGGATAGAAGGATAAGTCTAAACAGTGGAGAGTAACCTGCGGCCTTTTGGCTACTCTAATGCGCCTTTTGACTTAATCAAAAACTTATACGAAAGCGCTTGTAAAAAGAGCATAATCAACCCATTATATGTCCGACAGTACAGAAAAATTGGAGGGGCAGTGTCAACGTTTTCTTTACTGCGGCCTTATGTTGAAACAGATAAATGAATGTGGCCTTTTGAAATTAAAAGGTTCCCCACCCTTGGGATAGGACAATATTAGTGGTTAACTTATCGCTCCGCTACGCTCCGTTATTTTTAGATTAAAAGGGGGAGGGAATGTTTATACTACATCACAAGCACCCACGCCTTCGAATAGAAATCGATAAATCGATATTTTAAAAAAAAAAACGTACAGGGACTTGAGCCCGTAAGATCCGTCATCTATTTACATTTTAATTAATTGACATTTTACAACGACATTGGCCACTGGGTCAACGGAAGGTTAGTTTAGTATAGTTGTAATATAATACTCGTTAAAATTGCTGATGATTCCATAGAAACACTCTCATTATTTAAATATACTGTTTAGTCATATGTAATATTTTACGAACGGAATTATGATTACATATATTATTATTATCCACATTAGTTATCAAATTTCACATACATTTTTTTGTCGACCAAACATTTTTTATGATAATATGCAGTGTTTGTATAAATATTACATTATACTGAATTATTTTGTTGACAGTAAAAACTTGCGGTAAACCGTATTACACATAATAAAAAACAATCGCTAAATATTTTTTTTTGTATATTTAAAAAATCATTTTCTTAGGGTTAGACGTTGTAAAATATGGCAATTAATGTGTTTCACGACTACTGCTTCTTATACAGTTGCTGGACATCTCTTGCGGATAAAGTAAAGGACTATATCAGGGGTGGGGAACCTTTCCTTTTCTAAAGGCCACATTCATTTATCTGATTCAACGTAAGGCCGCAGTAAACTTGACAGGGAATTGACTAGGGAATCTTTGGCCGAAAACAATTTCATGCCGATTTCTAAAGCCCAGAAATTTGCGGATTTCACAAAATTACCAGCGTGGGACCTTTTTTTAGGTCTTACAAGGATTTTGACATCCAAAAAGATTAGCAGAATTGGCCGATCAAGTCGAAAGGCGTCAGAGTAGCCAAAAGGCCGAGGGTTCCCTACGACTGTCCTAGGTGTGAACTGCGTTAGTTGTCGGTTTTTGTTTGCTTCGGATTAAGTTGGAGACCCGCAATATAATTGGTAGGCCATGCAGAGGTGGGCTGTAGTGGGCTTGAAGAGGCCCTCGCGAGACCCTTGTTAAATTTAACTAAGGCCGGCGAGCCCCTTGTTAATCTAAGATAAAACAATAATCTCAGATCAAATTAGTATATATCTAAAATTTCTGACTTACATATTATCTACGACAGCTTCAGTATACGCAGTAGTACATTTTAAACCTTTTACAATGATAACTTTACGGTAAATTGCATATTGTTACATATTATACGTGTATTACGTAACAATCAATTTCGTGACAAAAACACTTCTTCCCCAGAACGTCGATAATTGCTTTCAGATTAAACGAGCCCCTTGTTAGTGTATTGACAGCCCACCGCTGAGGCCATGTTTTTCCAATGTTCCAATATTCCATGTATAATATAATAAATAAAAAAATATTAAGAACTGTAATAAAAATACGTTATTTAAGTTTTGTAACTTATTATTGAAGCCACTAAGATTAGTACCACATGCAATGGACATAAATGGGTAATCCGTCAGTGATGGACGAAAAGCAAAACAACACGGAAATATAAATCCCTTGACAACTCCGTCGATTAAATTATCAATTTATGAAAATTCTGGGAAAGCACTGTTGGAAAATGCAGAGGCGGGGAACCTTTTCATTTCTAAAGGCTACATTAATTTATACTATTCAATAAAAGGCCGCAGTAAAGAAAACGTTGCCACTTTGATTACTTTCTTTTTCCAAACGCTTGCGTATAATTTTTTGATCAAAGTGAATTTTTTGATTAAGTCAAACGGCCGCATCAGAGTAGCCAAGAGGCCGCAGGTTCCCCGCCATTAGGCTAATGCGAGAGACATGGCTTGCGATTTATTTAAATTTTCCAACAAGATCAAAAAGATACGACTTAAGTGATTTAGAATGATGAAAGATTGTCATTTTATTTTTTAATAACATTTCTTTTATTACCCTGATTCAGGCACGGGCAACCTTTCCTAGGTCTAGGGCCAAATTATCATTCAGACTTCGAGTCAAGGGCCGGACCAAATTCTTAAACATAATAAAGTAAAATTAAATTAAATAAAACACGTTGCTACTTGTTACATATTTTTTATTTATATTATAATGAACGTGTCATCTCCATTATTTAATCCCTCCCTGGAACTATTAATTTCTTTCACTATTACTTCGCCGAGACGAATCAGGACCGGACGAAATAGCTCGGCGGGCCGGTGGTTGCCCATATATGCCCTAATTAGACGAAAAAACAACATGGCGAATTTTCTCTCTCATGTCATTGGTTGAATGGATATGAACTTTTTTTTGGAACTGAATTATTTTGGATTAGAGTAGGTTTTGAACTAAATACGTTTAGGTATACTAAATAGGTTTTGAACAAAATTCAAACAATTCAAATTTAAATACGTTTTCTCTGTATTTATATTTCTCTGTGTTTTGGAAGTGAACGATTATTTATTGTGTAGATCAGTGGAGGGGAACCTGCGGCCTTATGGCTACTTTCACGCGGCCTTTTGGCTTGATCAAAATATTCACTTTGATCAAAAAATATTACACAAGCGTTTGGAAAAAAAAACGTAATCAACCCATTATATACTCGACAGTCGAAAAAAAGGGGGGGTTTCAACGTTTTATTTACTGCGGCCTTATGTTTAATCAGATAAGTTAATGTAGCCTTTAGAAATGAAAAGGTTCCCCACCCCTGGTTTATATATTGAAATGGAGAACGGTTGGGCATAATTTAAAAAAAAACAAAAATAGTCGTTGGGTAGGTTTTGAAAGTCCTAAATTCATAAATTCAATCATAAAGATAATCTATTATAACCAGTCCTGTCCTAGCTCAAACCTTCAATCATTACACTCTACAAAAAGGTTGATTAACTGATTAACAGCCAGTTATCATATAACAACTTTTGTTAAGCTCCGTTTCTATTTAAAAATGTTACGAATAAGTATGTAGTGTCATTCGTTCCAATACCGCATAGCATAATCTATGTATATCGACTGTGGAAAGGAAAAGGACGTAACCCACACATATCAAATTATACAGGAGGCGCTAAAAACGTGTTTTGATGATTTTGTGACATATGCAAATTATGAATTATATACAACCTTGAAGTGCACGGATACTTCTAAACTGGTGTTTAATTGACATAATCTAATATTAATTAAAGAAATTGTCTCGGAAAAACCTTTATTTCAGTCTTTTTTCTTGGTTTTAATTTTTTACAAGGTCATCTTTTTCAAACTTAAAAGCTAAATTTAGATACTAATTCGACATTTTCAGCTTCCATCCTTTTGATAGAATGTGTGTCAAGTTGTATACATCGTGATTATCGAAAAAAAGCTGTTTTTGAAAATTGAGGGTTACGTCCTTTTTCCTTTCCACAGTCGATATTATTGAGTCACATCCAAGTACAAATCAAGTACAAATTAAGTACAAATTGAGTGCAAATTGAGTGCAAATCAAGTGCAGTATGTATATTATATTTTGAAATTGAATATTTAATCGCTTTTAATTATCTTTTAAATTTCTCAGAATCTAATAGGATAGAATCTAACATTATGGTTTATTCAGTAATTCATCACAAGTAACGGAATCATGTTTATATGACGTCTTGCCTTGTGCTCTTTATGATACTGTAATCATAATTCCTTATCTACTCAAATTGATTAGTAGGAACGTAGAACATTTTTCGTCTTCTTTGACAAACTGTTTCACTCTGTAATTTTTTTAAACATCTTGTTGCGACATTGTCTGCGTCAGTGGTTGGCAAACTGTTTACTAAGACGGACAACTCAAACAAAGGGCAGTTAATTTATATGCATAAGGAAAAGTCAAAATATACTTAAATCTTCTTCTTCTTTTTTTTTGACCACATTCGCTCCCTACGTGGAGCATATGGCCGCCACGCGACACCTCTATGTTTCCCTGTCTCCCTCCATTTGCTTTGCTTCTTCTCATGAAATGTCAGCATCCCCCAGTTCTGCCGAGTATATCTTATTGATCAAGGGGATCAAACCTTTTTCGCCCTGGGATCGACTTTTCAATCTAAAGTTTCTGGCGATCGACTTCTAACACGATTCTTATAAGAAAGTTATTTATTTAGGGTGGAATGTTTATTTTAAATGCGAAATACATGTCATTAGATGGGTGTGTGCTTACAAAATAATTCAATTGTAGTATTTTTCTACATTTTATATTTAAATTATATATTTTTTCGAAATTCACGAAAGCTTTCGGGATCGACCAAATTTTGCTTTGGGATCGACCGGTCGATCGTACCCGACGGAAGTCCGGGGTGTCGGAATCTCACCGGTCGAAATAAGAGGCAGGCAGGATTGAGGCTTTCTTAGACACATACCTAAATCTGAAAACTATTCGGGAAAAAACAAGAACACAGTTTTGTACTGAGCTTTACAGCTTGTACGGCAATCCAAACGTATTTCTAGTAAATAATAAAAATATACTTATTTTGCAAAATCCTATGCACCGTATAGCTGAACCTGCAACCAAATGTATCATCAGCGATGCTCATGTTGGTAATGACTACATAAATGCTTAGTTTTTTATGATTATTATTATTTATCAACAACTACTACATAATAAATACTTTATTTATTACCTTCAAAAGTGATTAAAAATTCAATGGATATTTTCCATTTACAGCATTCAATAAAACAAATGCATTGATAAACCTTCAATGGAAAATTTTAATGAGACAATCCAAGGCTGGTCAAGCTACTTAGAGTTCCGATGCATTTTTTCACATAAAACGAGAGATTAAACACTGGTCATGCAGCATTATTGTCCACGATTATATAAGGATAGGCTACGCAGTCATTATGGACCACAGGACTGGATCTTAGCTAATCACTGTCACTACACCCCATTATTTTTGGATTGAAAGAGTGAAAGGGAATTTTCAGTCATCAAAAACAGTCATACCTTCTAACAGGAATCGATTTTTAAATTGCCTCTTATAATAACAATGGCTTTGTAAAATATAAACATTATATAAAGTGGTGGGCTGCCAAAATGTTAACAAGGGGCTCGGTTAACCTGAGAGATATTCGCGGTGTTCCAGATAAGATGTGGATTTTTTATCACTCTTTAAGGATGATTCGCAATAATTATGAAGTCAATCGAATGTTACCTAATATGATTTTATTATGTAAAAATATACTGCTATATAAATTTTAAAAACTTATGACATCTTCAAGTATGCACTCGATATTAATGTATTTAACGAGAAATTTCCAAATGCGACTAAAATTAAGTCTTTTGTTTCATAATACATATAAACTATCTACAGCAATTGCTGTTTGATCTGAGAATATTTTTAACAAGGGGCTCGCCGGCCTTAGTGAAATTTAAAAAGGGGCTCGCGCGAGCCCCTCCGAGTCCCCTCCAGCCCACCCCTGATTATATATTTATTTCCCCAATAAATGGCTCAACCGAAAACCTAGTTGATTGTAAAACATACATCTACTTTGACGAACACTCCCTCGCTATCATTCTGTTAAATTGATGCTTTAGTTTTTTATTGTTTACTAGTGTTTTATATTACAACTTGAAATCCTTTCTTCGTATTTGTTATTAGATCATATACATATAAGGTAACCAAAATTTGAAAATGTTACAGGACACTGGTAAAAATGGATATAAAAAAATCGTTTAGTAACATTTTTTATTGATCACATCGCCAATTTATTACAATGTTTATGATGTTACTTTACCAAAAAACAGTTTAATGTTCGAAAACCTTTAGAAAATTTCTGAAACTTTACTTAGTTACTTGATGTAACTAACCCAACTCAACAATATTTATCGTTTTTTTGTATTTTTTTTTAACAAATATTTTTCTTCAACGAATTCAGGAACGATTTGCAATCTTGATTTATATCACATTTAACTATAATCATTCTTGCCAACGTTACAACAGTTAGTCTAGATCAGACGTGGGGAACCTAAGGCCTTAAGGCTGCATGCGGCCTTTTGACTACTCTGGTGCGGCCTTCTAGCCAATTCTGTAATTGTATGTAAATTCGTAAATTCCTGACATAATCCGACCGTAAATTCCTGTTTCCGGCCAAAGATTCCCTAGTGCCTAGTCAATATTTACTGCGGCCTTATGCCGAATCTAGAAGAAATGGTTCCCCACCCCTGGTTTAGATTTTACGTTTGTCCAGATATCAATTCAAATGGGAAATGTTTGTTCTATCCTTCGAAAAGAAGACAATACTTCTCAAAAGAGGACATCTGGTCACCTTATCTTATAGAAAATTTCAGCATTGTGTTTTCGTCAAAAGTGAGTAAATTAGGTGCTGGAGTCCAATGAGCCATAACGACTGCTGTAGACATTTCGCCTCAAACTAAGTATGATTTTAGATGTGGATATTTTTAGATTACTCGTTCATTAACAGATAGGGAAATCACCGATAAGCTAGAGATCGGCTATCAATGATAGTGATACATTGTCCAAAATATAACGAAAATTATCATATTTATAACACAAAACAGTGGCAAAGTAAAAAAATAAAGTTAGTACTATAATACATATAAAATTATTATTTTGAAAGTATTGAATTGCCAGACGATAACATGCATCATCAAGCACATCAGTGGCGGCCGGTCAATGTGGCATTGGATCAATGCACCCTTTGTATATGCAGGGGCAGTTATAATTCATGAAATAATAGTCAAACATAACATTTAAATTAAATTATTTATTGTCTAAAATAAAATGTTCTAAAATATTTACTATAGACAATAAAATACATGAAGAATTTAAAATGAGTAAACGGTATAAATGTTATGTTTGAATATTATTTCAGGAAATATAACCGCCCCTGCATATACAAGAGGTGCATTGATCAAATGCCACATTGACCGGCCGCCACTGAAGCACATGCAACAACAAAAGAGCTATAAAAAAAACAAGTTACGAAGACAATTGAGGAGGGCCGCGGATAATTTTTTTTTAATTTAGGGGTCCGTGGAACGAAAAAGGTTGGGAAGCACTGTTCTAGACAACAAGTTGATTGTTGATTTTCATTACACACTAAAAAAAACACGTAATATCATCATCATTATCGTAAAAGTGCATATGTGTACATGTTAGAAGGCAAATTGTTAGACACCAGCTGGGGATCTATTATAAAATACTGTTGATAAAAAAAATACTATATAAAAACAGGGCATACTTTGATTTTCTTTTGGCACTAGTCGTTGGCACCTCTATACTTTTTTGAGCATTTGGCACGAGTGTGTCAGTGTACCGTATCGGTTTTGTCGGCATTACTCAGTCATAACATAATGTTAATAGAGTACTCAGTTAAGTGCATACATATATTCTGAGTGCATTCGCACCGAGCTTGCACCCAACTTGGCAACCGGTAGTGTCTATAAACATTGGCAATTGTATTGCTATGGAATTAATCAATTGCTAACTATACACTTTTTTGTCAATATTTTCAATTGTTATGCAATTACACACAAAAGCCGATCACCATAGCACAGTGGCAGCTATCTCCGATAGTATGATACTATGCGCCACCTTTGCTAGCCGATATAACAGGGATGGCGAACCTTTTTGGGTCAGCGTGCCAAAAATTATTTCTTGATTGTGTGGGGTGCCCATGCAGTAAAAAAACAAAAACATTATTTTTTTTTCTGAATTTTATTTCTTTTATTTCTTTTAACCATGTCCGCTCCCAATGTGGAGCATATGGACTCCTAATGGAGTTTATCTCAACAGAAGTGTTTCTACGAGAACTGCTTGTTACTCAGTTGCTCAACCTCTCTTTTTCCAAAGAGAGTAGGGATAGAAGGAAAGGGCTAGGACAGGACTAGTGGTTAGCTAATCGCTCTCGATACGCCTCGTACATAGGATAGGACGGGTGGGAGGGCGGAATTTGAACAGAAATTCATAAATCGATTGAAAAATCAATTTATAAAATTTTATTTTACAAGCTTAAAAATTACAATGACAACAACAACATTTGAAAATTAATAAAACGCATTAAATTAATAATTCAAAGATTATTTATTATTCTAAATTTTAATTTTTCAAACTTAAAAAATATTTTTTTATTTTATTTAAATATTGTTTATCTACTATTTGTGGATTTAAATATTAAAAATAATATTGTTTTTCTGAAAATGTTATAAATCGATACAATTTTGCAGTAATTGCAATACAATTATCTTAAACGATTCAATAAACATACTTTCGTAGCAATCAGCATACATTAAATGTTAAACGTACCAAATGTCTACAATCATGAGTGACATTTGCACTCTAATTGAATACTAATAAATCACCATTGCTTTTTACAAGAAGTTGCTACGATAATATTATTTAAAATCAAATAAGATTAGGGAAAATTTTGACGAGGAAAAAAAATAATATTCAAACGCATTCATATAATATGATTATCGTAAATCAAATTTGTATTATTTATAGTGAAAAAATAAAACTTTTGAATATGCGTAATCGAGACAATCAAGCTGGAGTCAGAGTAGCGAAGCCGTCGTGGTTTTGAGATAGCCGAAGTCAGACATCTTTCATTATATGTCATATTTCTATGACATGGGATAAAATAATGTGTAAATAGTCAATTTAAGAAAAAAATAATTGTTTTGATGCTGTGTCAACGGCGATCATGATTGAATGCTGATCAGGAAAACAAAGCATTTGTATAAGTATTTTCTACGTTTTTTTACGTTTGAATTAGTTCTTGTGGAACCCCCAATAACACTACCCCGAATTACGAGCTGGTTTGAAATATTCGCCGAAAATCTCCCAATTAAACGTTCGCATTCCATTGTCGTTGCTACGAGACGGTCGTCTGTGCGGTGCATACAGTCAAATGCTGGCTAGCGTATGTGTATTCAACACGTGAATAACACAATATTTCATCCATATTTTCTTTTTTGCACAACTAAGGGAAATCTTAGTTTTGCATTTTTCGCGGAAAAAACAAAAAACCCTAATTTTGTATGAGATTCACTACCCCAATTACTTGAGTGTAAATGGGGGTTTTACTGTATATTCATAACAATTTTTGATCAACAGTGGCGTATTATTCCGTGATAAATTAGACACTGTCAACCACATAATTGAAATTGGTTAGGACGGGGTCGGATTGTGGGTCAACGTGGAGTCGATGTCCTAACAGGACACTTGTATTCGCGAAGCATGTGTTTGATATGCACGCTGCACGCTACATCTACCGCTACGTTTACTAATTGAATAATGATGAACAGTTCTAGACCGAGTTAGATCATTTCACCAGCAAATTTTCAAGCAAATCTGAGTAAAAATATCTGAGTAAGTATTTATTTTCACCACCAACAAGCTCTTTTTATTTTTTTTATACATGTACGCTCCCAATGTGGAGCATATGACCTCCTAATGGAGGTATCTCAACAGAAGTTTTTTTTACGAGAACTGATTGTTATTCAGTCGCTCAACCTCACTTTTTTTCAAAGTGAGTAGTAGGAAAAGAACGATAGGGCTAGAACAAGACTAGCGGTTAACTAATCGCTATTGCTACTCCCAGTTATTTAAGAATCAGAAGGATGAGAGGAGAGGAAATAATGTGAATTTACATCACTAACACTCAGTCTTCGATCACATCTTTGAATTTAATAATTCTGACCGGGAATTGAACCCAGACCTGCGTGATCGGTAGAGCAAGCTCTAATCAACTGGGCTACAGCAGGCGACAAGCTCTTTAGCGCTTTAAAAATATTTTTGTGGAATAATTAAGGCGATAATTTTAGAAAAACAATAACTGGTGTCATTATTGTAATATTATTTACAGTTGGAGAAAGGCTTATCAGAATATGTACACGTGGATGATACTGTTGGACAAAGTTAGAACCTAAGTGTGCTCACATTCGTGCTGATGATGATGCATTGCTAAAATTACTTCCCAAACGATAATTATTTTTGAATTACTGATTTTTTATTGCTCGAAGTTATTGTAGTGTTTACTCCTTATTGTACATAATTATTTGTTTTGTGTGGATTTCACTTGCCGGAACCAGATTATTTCTTTGTTTATATGTAGGGTAACCATTATTTATCAATGAGGAAACTTTATTATTATTTATTTTTATTTTAAAAAAATATTCTTCTACTAGGTGGAAATGTTACCTATTTAAGATTATCAATATTCTCGATGCGTACGATACGCAAACAATGTTGAAAGTTTAAATGCTGGTAATGTCTATTTGGTCGCCAGTGTGGTCGAGTGGTCAACGTTGTTGGCTTCGGCTACAGAGGGCCCGGGTTCAAATCCCGGTACGGACAGTTTTATAAATTGATTTTTCAATCGATTTATGAATTTCTGTTCAAAGGCATGGATGTATGTGATGTCTTGAATTCCCCCCTCTCACCTTTCCTATCCTATGAACGGGGCGTATCGACAGCGATTAGCTTACCACTAATCCTGTCCTAGCCCAATCCTTCTATCCCTACTCTCTTTGGAAAAAGAGAGGTTGAGCAACTGAGTAACAAGCAGTTCTCGTAGAAACACTTCTGTTGAGATAAACTCCATTAGGAGTCCATATGCTCCACATTGGGAGCGGACATGGTTTAAAAAAAAAATGTCTATTAAAAGCATAAAAATCAATTATTAAGATAATGATTTTTTCGAGTGTGTAGGAGAGAGAGATTTGAGTGAATCTTGACAGGTGAAACTGCTACTAGGGTATCCAATACCGGAGCCTTTTTCCAATCCCGGGATTTTGGGATTGATTATTTTTCCCAGAATGTCACAGAACCTCGTTTTTTTTTTTAGCACACCGAGGAATTTGAAATCTTCGATTTGGTATACTTTTTGCTGCTACTAGGGTATCCAATCCCGGAGCCTTTTTCCAATCCCGGGATTGATTATTTTTCCCAGATTGTCACCTCGTTTTTTTTTAGCTCACCGAGGAATCTGAAATTCTCGATTTGCCAATTTCGTGTAAAATTTGCTCAAAATATCTCGATCCCGAAATCCCGGGATCGCAGCCATGTCAATCCCGGGATTTCGGGATCAGAAAATTGAACGGGATCCCGGGATTGGATGCCCTAACTGGTACATAATGTGCAATATTACTAGATATAAAAATATTGGTGTAAATTGCTCTTTTGACTGATTTACAAATATTTATTTATTTATTTATTTAATTAACATTGTACAAGGTTGACAAATTATAAATTTAAAACTTTTACAAAGGAGAAAAAAAAATATTATAATTTAATATTAAACGCAGTAAAAAAAAGTGGCAAGGAAGTCAACTGAGTAAGCTCCGACGAACTCTACTTTAATACATAAAAAAAAATAGTATTCGTCGGAACTCACCCACGTCTACGTGGAATATGTCGACATCCGAAGCAATATTGTTGAACACCGTTAAAGCTCTCCCCATTGGCAGGCTGGTTCTACGCCTTGGGAGAACAAACAATTCAAACAATATATATCCTTCGCATAGATGCTTCAGTATTATGATAAGCATTGATGCTTCTATGACAACTATGAACCATTTATTACATTTTCGTCTAATTTAGAAACGTCAGTCATAATTGTCTGTCTGCCAAATGATTATTCTTCGATGTAATGAAGCATAATTTTCAATAAACCTGAGTTGACCTCAAATTAAAACTTCTCGTGGAGGGTCAATTATTTATGTTTATTTTTTGTTTGTCGACGGGTCAAATTTCAGTTGGGTTTTAAATTTCTTTTATAAATCGCATTATTATTGGGCGCATGTAAAGTTGAAGCGCAATAAGTCAAAGGAGAATCTTTTTTTTCTCTAGCCATAAATGTAAACTTTTTTGTCCAAACTACAAATTATTTTGTATCCGTTAGGGTCTCCAATTTCGGAATCTCGTCTAATTTTGTGATCCAGAAATCCCGGGATTTCGGTATTGTGGTTAAGAAGTGTAAAATTTTCGTAAACCTAAAAAAAGCTCACTTATGTAATAATTTAAGGAAATCCGTAATTTCCTGGCTTTTTGAAATTGAGCGGCGAGTATAAACTTTTGAAACGACTGAGAGAGCTAAAAAAGATCCAACATTTTCAATATGTTGAAAAAACGATGACAAATATAGTTTTTCACTATCATCCAGGCTTATTTCCGGCTTTTTCCGCCATTTCAAAATTTCCAGGTTTTTACTCTCTTTTATTTTTTTTATATCAAATTTAGAGAGCTTTAAGTCCTAGGTCGCGTTAGTGTCAAAGTTCTTCGAACCTCCTTCATCGCTAATGTTTTTATCATTTGCATTCCTTTAGCATCGCTGCCAACGGAAGGGCGTGATCGTTACAGAGATGAGTAATCCTCCATGAAGCTAGTTCACATAGACACCATATGGATTAATATGTAAACCATATTATATACCTCCCCACATACTATACTCCAGGGGCGTATGTTCAGGGTGTGCAAGGTGTGCGCCGCACACCCGGAACATACGCCCGCAAAATCTAGAACATAAAGTAATATATTTAAAGTATGTTTATTTGTTGCGCGGTAGTATACCGTATTTGAAAAGGCAAGCGTTGTCCCAAGCGCACGACCTGCCTTCCCATACGACTGCATACAAACGTGCAGTCTAGGTACGTTAACGTACATTAAGGTCTGAAGTCGTCCTTTTTCTTGACAGCTCACACGTCATGTTTGAGGTTTCTCGGGCGTTCTTTCGAAAATTTCACGTCTACTTTTGTATTAGATTATTCTAAAAGGTCATTTTTCATTGATATTTTGGCGTGATATAATTTATTACAAATATTTTCACTTCTTTATTTTATTTTACCCTTACAAATAGTTTTCGAAACATTTTGATATATATATATATATATATATTCAATCCATGTCCGCTCTCAGTGTGGAGTATATGTCCTCCGAATGGAGGTATTTTGATACAAGTTTTTCGACGAGAACTACTTGTGATTCAGTTAGTCAATCTTTTTTTCATATACAGTTTTATTTTCATACACTGCACACCCAAAGCTATCACTCACCATACGCCACTGCTATACTCGTATATGTACACCAGTGGCGGCCAGTCAATGTGGCATTGGATCAATGCACCCCTTGTATATGCAGGGGCGGTTATAATTCATGAAATAATAGTCAGACATAACATTTATACGATTCACTCATTTTAAATTCTTCATGTATTTACTGTCTACAATAAATATTTTAGAAATTTAGAAAAGAAAAAAAAAACAAATACAATAAATACATGAAGAATATAAAATGAGTGAATGGTATAAATGTTATGTTTGAATATTATTTCATAAAATATAACCGCCCCTGCATATACAAGGGGTGTATTGATCCAATGCCACATTGACCGGCCGCCACTGATGTACACACACACACACACACACGCGCGCGCGCGCATATATACAATATAAAATTAAATAAATTGAAGAGAGTCATTTTAGTGATGTAGATCAGTGTTTCTCAACCTTTTTGGGAGCGTGGCCCCTTTTGAGTGTCTTTATTTTTCTGTGCCCCCCATACCATTGTTTTGTCTTCCCATGAAAATTATAATTTCAAAAACCCACCTTTTTTTATAGCTCCTTCGAGATTTTCGAATGCCAGTAATTTATTTTATTTACGGACTTGCGAAAAATAGCTGCGTGACGTCCGCCATTATGCTCTTCCCTGTATCGTTTTATCAATACCCGTGGCCCCCCCTAAACTGTGTTGTGGCTCCCCAAAACAAAAATGAATTTCTGTGGCCCCCTTAGAACACGCTGTGGCCCCCTGGGGGGCCACATGGCCCACCGTTGAGAAACCCTGATGTAGATTGTAGAGGGTCATGTTTATATGTTTTATTAATTTTAGACGAATGATAAGATCTATGGTAAGTCGTCGAGCAGAACTGCTCTCAGTCTTAAACGATTATTATGCATTGTCTCGTCATAGTTGTGAAGATAAGAGATCGTTGAGTTATAATGTTTTCCCACCTCCGTATTAGTTTTATTAATTTTTAGAAGAAAAATCAAATCTTTTTGTATCTCTTATTAAAAGACATTCGATAGCGATTTTTAGATCATGACCACTTAGAAAATGTGTACCTATAATTATGTATTATCTATTGCTTCTTATTTTCCATACCGTGTTAACATTTCTTATGGTTTTTAACAGTCTGTGTAGATGTACAATAGAACCCCCAATTACACTACCCCCTAATTACGCGCTGGCTTGAAATATTCACCGCAAATCCCTCAATTGAACGGTCGCATTGTTATGGATACGCTAAATCAACCTTTGTGAAATGTTGAGTGCCCCTGACATAACATAATTCCAGTTTGTCCTATTTGATCGCAACTAGGGTATCTAATCCCGGAGCCTTTTTCCAATCCCGGATTTCTGGATTGGGGTTTCGGGATTCCGGGATTGTGATTTTCTTACCGAGAAATTTGAAATTCTCAATTCGTTATACTTTTTCCCAGAATCTCACCGATACTCGTTTTTTTTTTTAGCTCACCGAGGAATTTGAAATCTCCGATTTGGTATCCTTTTTCCCAGATTTTCACCGAACCAATTTCGTGTAAATTATCGGGTTTTCGTCAAAATTTCTCAATTCCGAAATCCCGGGATCGCGGCCATCTCTATCCCGGAATTTCGGTATCGGAAAATTGAACGGGATCCCGGGATTGGATGCCCTAATCGCAACCTATAATTTCTATGCAAAAATAACTTTTCAACGGACAAGTAATTATAAATTTATTCCTTCCACTTCAGTTAAATTCAACGTTCAAATTGAACGGTCGTCAAGACTAAGTAGAGACCTCTTGAAACTCACGTCGTATTCATTTTAATTATATTTATTGATTTGTCAAAGTGTAATAATTGTGCATATTGAATAAAAGTTGAACCAACATTGGAAAGTGTTTCAGTAAAAATTAATCCGTAACAGCATTACGTTGTCATTGCTACGAGACGGTCGTCTGTGCAGTGCATACAGTCAAGTGTTGGCTAGAGTCTGTGTATTCAACACGTGCATAACACAATATTTCGTCCATATTTTCTTTTTTGCAAAACTGAGGAATATCTTACTTTTTCAGTTTTCGCGGAATAAAACTAAATCCCTAATTTTGTATGAGATTCACTCCCAATTACACGGTCCCGATAGTGTAAATGGGGGTTTTACTGTATTTATATTTTGTTAGAGTTGATAGTCATTTTGTAAAATAACGATTCTACGAACTGTGTAATATATGTAAATGATAGCTCGCTTAAAGGAATTCACGGAAACGTGACATGCATTAATATAGTTACAACCAAGAACCGTGTGGTTTTACTATAAAAAATAAATGCAACAAATTCTCATCATCATCAGTGTCATTTCATCTTTATACGGGGAACTGTGGAGCCGAGCTCCAATCTCCCTTTCATCTAAGGTTAAATATATATTTTTTTTTTCTAATTTAGATGTTGTGGGCCCATTTCATTTAATTTATTCTATTTACTTTTTTTAGAATGCTTTGGGTTTGTCTGTTGTTTTTTTTTTTTTGTACATTTGATTAAAAAAAAGAAAGGAATGGGGAGAGAAAAGGTAACATATATAGGAAAAAAGTGGAGGGAAGGGAGCAAAGGTAACAATTTAGAGTAGGGTAATCCGATGTGTTTTTTTCACCAGCCGTGTGATTGCGGCAACCAGGCATGTCAGTGGTGGGATCGGAGGGGATCTAGGGTGGTTTTAGGAGGAGGATTTTCCTTGGCCGCGCTATGTCAGTGTGGGGGTACTCAACGTAGTCGTTGAGTAGGGCTTTGATGGTGTCGTTTGGGTGGTCCGTCATGTCACAGTAGAATTTTTTCGACAGCTTCATGACGTGATCGAGAATTGGCTCTGTGTTAGTGTCTCTATGTAACGTGGTGCCTCGCACGAACCAGGGAGCGCCTGTGATCATGCGAAGCGCCTTGTTTTGTATTTTCTGTAGTGTCTGGATGCGTTTCATGCCTGCGTGTGCCCATATTGGACACGCGTAGGTCATGATTGGTCGTGTTATCGCGGTGTACAGAAGTAGCTTGCTTTTTAGAGCGAGTTTACTTCTGTGTCCTATCATGGGAACAAATTCTGGCGAGCATGTTATTTATATCCCCCCCCCCCCCCCAATTAAAAAAAAACAATAAATTTGGCAACATCTCAGATATACTTTGCAGTTTTCTTCCGAATTCGTTCATCTTGCTTCTTCGTAGTGTTTTGCCATTCTCATACTTTTGAAGTACGATAGGGTCATTAAAAATGTTTTTATTCGACATCAAGATGCCACCCATAGCATTAAATAACAGTCGAACCAAACAAAGAAAACACTATTATATCATGTTTGTGCGTCATTAAATTTAATGCTCCTTACTCCATTAAGATTAACAATAATGATGATGATCATTATATGAACATGCTTATATGACATCTACCTCGTCCACGTTTTAGCTACATAGCCTTGAGATTAATAATTATATAATTATACATTTTATAGTTGATATTCAATGTCAATTGCCTGTAAATTAGGGTTGCCATATCTATTGACGTCCAAACCGGGATATGTTAATTTTAATTATATCCTGTTTCACAATGCATTATTTTTTATCCATGTCCACGTCCAATGTGGAGCATATGTCCTCTTAATGTAGGTATCTCAACAGAAGTTTTTTTTCTACGATAACTGTTTGTTACCTAGTCGCTCAACCTCACTTTTGTATAACGTGAGTAGTAGAGAAAGACGGATAAGGCTAGAACAGGACTAATTGTTAACCAATCTATATATTAATAGCCGATAAGGTCCGTATGTTTGTCTGAGTGAGTGGGTGTAAGGTGTCCTCGACCTAACAGTCTCCACTTTTTTAAATAAAATAAAATAAAATAAAATAAAATAAAATAAAATAAAATAAAATAAAATAAAATAAAATAAATTAAAATAAAATAAAATAAAATTAAATTAAATTAAATAAAATAAAATAAAATAAAATAAAATAAAATAAAATTATATTAAATTAAACTAAATAAAATTAAACACAATGCAACAAAAATCTCCCGTTGCTGGGCAACGGGCTTACAGCTAGTTACTATTGCTACTCCCAGTTATTAATGTATCAGAAGGATGGGAGTAAAGGAAATAATGTGAATTGTAAAAACTGGGTGTTTACCCAGTTTTCGATCACAAATTTGAATTGTATAATTCTCAAATTCACTGTGATCTTACCGGGGATCGAACTCAGACCTGCGTGATCGGTAGAGCAAGCTCTAATCAACTGGCCCACAGCAGGTGACTTAATAATTTGCTTAAAGGAAAAATTAAAATATTTAATTAAAGGAAATTTGGCTATCCCGAAAGGTCTCTTCGGATTTAAGCCGGGACAATCCTGGGTAACCGGTCCGCCTTGCTACCCTACCCATTGGAAATAGTAATTGGTTTTACCGAAAATTTTAGTGAACGGATTCTTCCGCACGTTGTTTATGTACGGAAGAATCATCCCATCCCCCACCAGCTGTGTATATGAAGGCGCTGTTTCGCGACTGGTATCCAAAGAGGAGAAACGGCGCTTTTGAATAACGTCTAAACTTATTTTTGATGGATGGTAACTTAGTGGAAGTAATATAAATTTAAATTTGATAACTTTGTTATTCCACTTGATTTGTTACAAAATGTGCCACTTGTTTCGATGTTCAGTCTGATGATGCTTCTCAAGGAGGCAAAACACGTGTCACATTTTGTAACACAACAAGTGGAATAACAAAGTTATCAAATTTGATTTCACACGTTCAAACATACAGAATTATTGGCGTTTACCTTCTTGGAAAAATTGATAACAAAATCGATATTTTTTTCCAGAGGTATAATATCGACCGTGGAAATGGAAAAGGACGTAGCTCACACATAGCACATTTTACAGGAGGCACAAAAAAACGTGTTTTGATGATTTTCGGACATATGCAAATTATGAAATAAAAACAACCTGAAGCGCACGGAAACTTCTAAACTAGTGTTAAATTGACATAATCTAATATTAATTTAAGAAATTGATCAGGAAAAACCTTTTTTTCAGTTTTTTTATTGGTTTCAATTTTCACAAGGCCATCTTTTTTCAAACTTTAAAGGTAAATTAAGATACTAATTCGGCATTTGCAGCTTACATCGTTTTGATACAACGTGTATCAAGTTTGATAGGCTGTTTTGAAAAAACTGTGGGTTACGTCCTTTTTTCTTTCCACAGTTGATATGTAAGTTCCTCTTATTTAAAAAAAATTCACGCCAATTTGAAAAATTCGTTCGAAAGCGTAAAATATTCATACAGTGCGAGATTAAAAATGGTGTTTTAAAAAAAGATTCAGAAAAATCACATTCCCTAGTAGTGGGAGTGAAAACTCTTTTGGGAGCTAAATAAATGAGTGGGACCTGATTTATTCGCCACTCCTGCTTCGAACCCGAAACCTTTTCTCTAGAGTCGAGAATGATTAACTTAAAACCGTATTGTGATAGTAAAGGCTGCCGTTCATTGAGACAGGAAAATATAAATAAAAATAGCGCCTCGAGTACTAAAATAAATATTGGTTTACACGGCGCATCCACCAACGCACACGATTGGACTGAAAATAGAAACAAATAGTATTGTGTGCTCAGTACTTACAAAATGTTTACCCAGAAATATAAAGGCTAAACATCTCAGTACGCCACCATCATAAAATAGATTAAAATCAACACGATAATCTATTTTCGTAACGTCGAAGGAAGAAAATTTATTTCAAATTAAATATTCGTGGCTGAATTTTACTTTACGAATTTGCATATTTTTTGGAGAAGATAATTGTATAAACTACAAAGAGATGTCGATTCTGATAGTTAATTAATTAACTTCTCAATCTATCTCTACTTCCTATAAGGAAAATATGACCACTACGCAGTAAATTTAAAATCTATTGTATCTTTGCGTCTTTGGCGAGAATAAGAGGTCCCATTATGAAAATACTTAGGAAAAATCAAGCGGGCTTCCTCCCTGGAATGTCGTGTGCGGACCAAATACACAATCTTCGATGTCTCCTCCAGCAGAGCAATGAATTTAACAGTGCTCTTGCTTATTGTTTCGTCGACTATGAGAAGGCATTTGATAGTCCGCACAGACCCTCTTTGTGGAGGATACTGGATGCCTACGGGATTCCGCCAAAGATTGTGGCCATTATCAAATCCCTACATGAGAATAGTGCATGTTGTGTGAGAATCGGTGACTCAAATACCGAATGGTTCGGGGTCACAACCGGAGTGAGACAGGGGTGCGTTCTTGCACCGTTCCTGTTTATTATTATCTTTGACTTCATACTTCGCAGGTCAATTCCGCCTGATCGAGGTGTAGCTGTTGGTCCCGGTCTGAAGCTGTGTGACCTTGAATATGCCGATGATGCTGTTATATTCGATAAATCCATTGAGGGCATCCAGGAGACTATTGATGGGTTAGGAACTAACTCAGGTCGCATTGGTCTAAAAATTAATACTAGTAAGACCAATGTGATGTGTAACCAAACTTGTCATGACTCTGATAGGACCCTTACCAGCGCGGGACAGATCATCGAGAGGGTTGACAGCTTCAGATATCTCGGCGTGGATATTCCCGAAGACGGTAGTACAAAAAACGAGCTCGCCATTCGTTTAGGAATAGCTGGAGCCATATTCAACTCAATGCGGACTGTATGGGACACACAGCTGTACTCGATTAAAACCAAATGCCACTTGTCCAACGCTTGCATTCTGCCGGTAATGGTTTACGGTTGCGAATCATGGCACATGACGAAGACTCAAAAAACCGTATACTGAGCTTCGAGAACAGATGCTTGCGTCGGATAATGGGGGTGAGGTGGTTTGATTTTGTGAGGAATTCAGAGATAAGGGAGCGTACAAGACAGCGTCTCGTCACGTCAGTGGTTATGGAGAGACGTTCGAACTGGCTGGGTCACGTGCTGCGGATGCCTCCGGAAACCCTCAATCCTGCCTGTCTCTTCTTTCGACCGGTGGGATTCCAGCGTCCCGGACGTCCGCCGGGTACTATCCATAGGATGTACTCGGCGGAAGACAAGCAAAGCTATTGGCGGGAGACAGGGAGACATGGAGGTGCCGCGTGGTGGCCATATGCTCCACATAGGGAGCGAACATGGCCAAAGAAAAAATATATTGCATAATTTGCTTATGACCCAAAATCATCATAACACATTTTTTGCGCCTCCTATAAAATTCGTATGCGTGGGTTACGTCCTTTTTCCTTTCCACGCTCGATATGATATTTGCAGTAAAACTGACTATTTTTCCTTGGTTTTCGCACATAGGATTATTGTGCTTCCTGTTTATGGCACATAAGAAAAAATCTTAACATTAATAGCCGATAAGGTCCGTCTGTAAGGACGTCCGCAGTAAGGTACAGACCAATGATTTCGATTTATTCTGAACAGCACATTTTTGAAATGTTGTTCTATCCAATGGGAGCGGCTTATTTTAAACCGGGCGTGAATGTTCTGATATCGCCACGTTTGAAAATTTGATATTTCTTGGTGTAGAGCTAAAGTATTGTATCACCATACATCATAATATTCGAATAATCAAAGACTTTAATTCGACTATTGCAAACTATGATTATAGGGCTATCGAAATGAATCGTCTGATCGTGTGAGTCGATGTGAGACTAATATTTTTTGGAGCGGATTTGATCAATTGAATCATAATGATGAATCTTTTCACGTCTGACCTTGAAAATCTGTTAGAATTCTTTAATCTATATATTAATAGCCGATAAGGTCTGAGTGTCAGTATGTTTGGACGTCCATTTCACACCTGCCATGTCTCCACTTTTTTATTCATACTAAATTTATATATTAAAAGTCGATAAAATAATCACTCGCTTTTCACTTTTCACAAATGTGTGCGTACTGATGATGTCCTCGAGACATCTTCTTCTTCTACGAAATGTATTTTGTTTGCGTACATTTTCAAATTAATAGATAATGAAATGAAATAAAATATAATTCAATAATTTGCAATTTAAAAACTGCAGGGCTGTCGATATATGCGCCGTGGTCGATTTATGGTACTATGAAAAATGATTGTTAGCAAACTTGAACATTATTCTAAATATTAAATAATTTACGAAATTTCTGCTCCTACGAAAAATGGTTGTTAGCAAACTTGAACATTATTCTAAATATTAAATAATTTACGCAATTTCGGCTACTACGAAAAATGGTTGTTAGCAAACTTGAACATTATTCCAAAAATTCAATAATTTACGAAATTTCTGCTTCTACGAAAAATGGTTGTTAGCAAACTTAAACTTTATTCCAAAAATTGAATATTTTACGAAGTTTATGCTACTACGAAAAATGGTTGTTAGCAAACTTAAACATTATTCCAAATATTAAATAATTTACGAAATTTATGCTACTACGAAAAATGGTTGTTAGCAAACTTGAACTTTATTCCAAAAATTCAATAATTTACGAAATTTCTGCTACTACGAAAAATGGTTGTTAGCAAACTTAAACTTTATTCCAAAAGTTCAATAATTTACGAAATTTATGCTACTACGAAAAATGGTTGTTAGCAAACTTAAACATTATTCCAAATATTAAATAATTTACGAAATTTATGCTACTACGAAAAATGGTTGTTAGCAAACTTAAACTTTATTCCAAAAATTGAATATTTTACGAAATTTATGCTACTACGAAAAATGGTTGTTAGCAAACTTAAACTTTATTCCAAAAAGTCAATAATTTACGAAATTTCGGCTACTACGAAATATGGTTGTTAGCAAACTTAAACTTTATTCCAAAAATTGAATATTTTACGAAATTTATGCTACTACGAAAAATGGTTGTTAGCAAACTTAAACTTTATTCCAAATATTAAATAATTTACGAAATTTCTGCTTACTATAAAAATAAAATAAATTAAAATAAAATAAAATAACATAAAATAAAATAAAATAACATAAAATAAAATAAAATAAAATAAAATAAAATAAAATAAAATAAAATAAAATAAAATAAAATAAAATAAAATAAAATAAAATAAAATAAAATAACACAACATAACATAACATAAAATAAAATAAAATAAAATAAAATAAAGTAAAATAAAATAAAATACAATGCAACAAAACACAATGCAACAAAAATCTCACGTTGCTGGGCAACGGGCTTACAGCTAGTATGTATTTATTATCTTATTTTACCAACACGATATTACTTAGAAGTGTTAATTTTTTCCAAAATTGGCAATTTTCGTTCTATCTTGTTTATGCTGTAACTGGGAAACTGTACTTCACGTATAATGTTTTATTCAATGAATTTTTCTATGACCAAACAGTCATAAAATTGGTATAGTAGATAACGGGTGTTTCGCAAATGAATAATAAATTCGAGTGAGGAAAATCCGCAATCGGTGAGTCAGCCCACAATAATTCACGAAACACTCATCTCAGTTCGGTTAGTCAATTCTTCAGTGGTCGATAACTTGTCTACACACTATTCCATGATTCAAGACGCTTATCACGTACCGTGGAACTGTTCTAGGATTGCCAACGAGGAGCACGCCCCCGCCAGACTATTTTGTCGACAAAACGTGTAAGGCATACGCGCTCATCAAGGCTGTGAATAAGACACAAGAAGGGGTGGGTTTGATTATTTTAGCCGCACGTAATTTTGAGACTTATTTAAATACATGAATTACCTATAAATTTAATTAACATCTACAAGAATAGCGTAACAAATTATATGAAAATGAAATTATTGTTTTGAGATTTAGCCAGGGCTGTGGAGTCGTGTAAAAAAAAGACGACTCCAACTCCGTTATTTTTTTTTAATAATTTCATTTAAACTTATATGTGTATTCTATACGTAATGTCAACACTATGAACTATTGTGGTTTGAATACACATCATTAAATATATTAAATGTTCATTTTTCACGACTCCGACTCCGGCCAAAACACCGCTACTCCGCGACTCAGACTCCGACTCCACAGCCCTGGATTTACAGAAAAAATCTGTTGAGATACTTGCATTAGGAAATGATTAGAGTGGCATGGATTACAAACTTAGAGGGATAGGCGAATCATAAATTTTGTAATCAATGACTTTCATGAATACATAGAAGTGCTCACTTTTAGGGTGTTGACTGTCAATACTTGGTGGAAAGGCATTCTATTAATAAAAACACAATATATCTTTGTACTTTAATAGGTCAGGACCGGTTTCGCTCATTACGAGCATTGTCAATTGATTCAGTTAAGTTGGATCCTGAGTTGGTGTAGGGCAGTGGAAGGGAACCTGCGGCCTCTTGGCTACTCTGAAGCGGCCTTTGACTTGATAAAAATATTCACTTTGATCAAAAAATTATACGCAAACGTTTGGAAAAAAAAGTCGAAAAAGGGGGGGGGGGTGTCAACGTTTTCTTTACTGCGGTCTTATGTTGAATCAGATAAATGAATGTGGTCTTTAGAAATAAAAAGGTTCCCTACCCCTGGTGTAGGGTCTCGAATTTGATCAGAGTGTGACACCAAAGCTATTATCATTAGTGTACATCCACCTAGCTAAGCCTAGGTGGATGCTTTTAGTGAATTATTGCTTTTAGTGAATTATTCAATTTTTAATAGAAAATTTAAATTAACTTTGATTATTCCAACGTATTGTGTTACTAACTGTGACACGTTATTATTTGTTTGCTTTATTTCGATTCTACACCCCCCTCCTTGCTCCTCTTAAAAGGAAAAAAACCCAAAACTCCATTTTGTAATTAAATAATTTTAAAATGTTAGAACCAATCTTGCTTCATTACTTAAGCAAACTTTGCGATAGTAAGTCTGAAGATGTCTCTGAAAGAGGCGAAACACGTGTCACAGTTAGTAACACAATACGTGGAATAATCAAAGTTAATTTAAATTTTCTATTAAAATGAATTTCCACAAAGTTACCGCCGAAACCATCGAAAGTATTTAATTTTTATTTTATGTGATTTTCCAAAGAAACCGATGACGATTAACAAAATTGCCGTTTGAGAATGAAAAACTGCGTTTCACACTGATTGAAAAACAATTTTAATATAATATTACACGCAGATATCGAAAAAAAAAATGTTTCCGATCTCCCATTTTCGCAGTCGGCGTCTATCGAACCAAAACGTCTGTCATTACCCCCTGGCCCGAGTGCGCGCGCACCGGTAACGAACTCTGCCGGTTCGCCTGCACCGAGTTTGCACCGGGAACGTACCCAACGTGCGTGCAGCGTTTGGTTACGTAGTTCTTTGTCCATGAGGCGGAATTGAGACGGGAAATTGTTGAAAACAGCTTAGATTGAGTGACTGTTATGTTATACTGTGCTGTGACTCAATCGATAACGTATTAGCGTGTGGATTACTACTACGGAAATAATAACGTTCTCAGAATGGATTACAAAACAGAAATAACCATCAGACCAGACCTTTACAACTCTTCCTAACTATAGACAATAACCCAGTTCTTAAAACCTGAAATATCATGAAAGAAAAATTAATGTACATAATTATTATATACCGTAGCTCAGTGGCGGCCGGTCAATGTGCCATTGGATCAATGCACCTCATGTGTGAAATTATATTCGAACATAACATTTATACCATTCACTCATTTTAAATTCTTCACGTATTTACTGTCTAAAATAAAATGAAATAAAATGTTCTAAAATATTTATTATTAGAGAAGAAAAGGTTCCCCACCCATTATCTAGAATATTAGCCCCTCTATCCAAGCTGAACCACTGGTTTTCTGATATTAATTGGTTGGCAAAAGTTGACTTTTTTTAAGTGATTCAAATTTAATAAAGATATTTCATCCAGCACCTTCAGACGAAATTTTAAAGTATGTATGCATAATGTTTATTATCTCTACCACTTGTCTCATCTAATTACGAACATACGTCTCTCTCAAGTACTTATTATTGCCACTGTATAAGCACTAATTTCTTGTTTATGAAACATATTAATTATATAAGGATGTTCAGTGATGGGTTTTGCTGTGATTCCGGTTTCATTGAATCTTTTAAAATGTGCTAATTGTATTAAGTACATCCATTCATGATTATGGTTACGTCACACGCACGTTTGGAGCTGATAACTTCATATCATTGCCGCAAATTACGTAAATCTTATTATATGTACTAAACCAACTAAAAAGGTTTGAATATGGCGTCAAATTTAGGGTTGTCAGACGTCCCGATCAATCGGAACTGTCGCCGGTTTTGAGTCTTGTGTCCCGGTGTCGCAAATAAACATTTTGGGACGCCCAAAAGTTCCAGTTTACAAAAAAAATACAGGCGTATTTATATTTTCCCCAAAATACTAATGGAGATTCAGTGGAAGGGTGAGAGAAACAGACTTTGAGTGGATACTGTTGAAAGTATTCTACAGTGCATAGAAAATTATGATCTCAATTGTTACCAAATGTATGATTATCTACTCACAAATAAAGAACTCTTGAAAAAGGTTAGGTTTGACCTTTTTCAAGAGAAATTTAAAAAAAAATATTGTAACCTATACATTAAAAAAACCAGCACATTTTGGTATTAAATATGTTTATGTACATACACTTTATATTACTTTTCGTGTTTATTGTATTTTATTTTTTTACATGTTTATAACTTGTTATTTTTCTATTAATAAATGATAAATATTAACATTAAAAAATATGTTATAATTGAATATATTTTTTAAAAAAATAGGTGAGAGTGCCCCGGTTTGACTTGCAAGAAATCTGACAACCCTAGCCAGATACTATGTATCAATTTGATTTAAGAATTACAATATCGGACCAAGATATCTAGTGTCGGTGATTAGGTATTGATATTAAATAATAATTCCTCATTGAAAGCTGTCCTTCACTTATGAAACCTGTCAATGATAGAGTTAACTATTAGCAGATTTGAAATATTTAAATTTCTCGCGAGAATTTAAAAAAAAAATATGTATTAAAATATAGATATGTAAAAAAATAGATTTTAGGTGCTTTTCAATTCCGAAATAACGATATTTTTGCATTTTCACAACTGTAATTTCGTTACTAACAAAAAATCATGTATGCTGGGATCCCAGTCCTGCTATCCAGAAGTTAATGTTTCGGTTGGTATGCAACAAGGACATTAAGGTGCGTATAACATATATCATATGCCGCAAAAATAGTAATGTAATAGATATTCGACCAAAGTCTATCTTTGGAAACGAGTAGATACCGTTAGGTAAGCGAAAGTTGTTTCTTCCACACGGTGGATCTATGCTGCAGTAGTCTGTCGAGCTTTTCAAGGTTGTCAGCATTTCTTAGACACAGGTCTAAAATTTTGTCTCTTCAAGCTGTCAAATTTGTAACAAAAAAATCACGTTTCGTTATCGAAACCAAAAAATAAAATATCACATTACGAATACAATTAGCACTATGCACTTATTTAGTCGGAGACATTCTCGATCCGGCCCTCTGTGCATGATATAACAAAGGTGAATTAGGAAGATTAAGTTGTTCGTTCAAAATTAGCAAACTTTTACACTGTGCCCTATTTATTTATAAGATTTCTTGGTAAAACAATTTATAGAACAGGGTGGGGAACCTGCGGCCTTTTTGCTACTCTAATTTGTAAATTCCTGAGATTTTGGATTTTCACATTTCGTTATCAAAACCAAAAAATAAAATATCAATGGCTTTTTTTGACAGTGCTTACAACATGTAATCATTGAGCAAAGTTTTGACGCATTTAAGCTGAATCCCGGGATTGAAAAATTGTCAATCCAGAAATCCCGGGATCACAAAGAGGGTCCGGGATTGGATTCCCTGGATATAACACATTCAATGCCGCCATGTCCAATTTTATTTAGCTTATATTTAATGCAATTAGCGGTTGACTGGCTCATAAAAATAGGCATATTTTTGAACCCTTGAACTCCCAACCGAATGGGATGAAGTCTCAAGGCCACTTGGATACCAGACCTAAAGTTATATTTAAAACATGGCATAAAAAAGCAACTTTACCGTTAAGGAATATAGCGCGAGATCTATTCTTTAATAGACTTGGAACAGTTCCAACAAATATCCGAAAAGCATAATACTGTACGATATTACAAACGTAGGACAAACTATTGGCGCTGCTATACAATAATATTCCACAGTATCAAAATTACTTGGAATCGATCAACTTAATATCTAGAATAGCGTTCACGTATTTGTAAAATGTCTCTATACAGGGACGTCCCTAGGGGATAGGCGAGTAGGCAGTTGCCTAGGGGCGGCAAGTCCTAGGGAGCGGCAAATGATCACAGATTTTTTAAATGACTAAATATTTTGGACACGAATATGATTTAGAATACATATGATGCCCCGATGTCTTTGATTAACAAAACACCAAATCAAGATTCGATACTTATATTATGTAACTGCATTTAAAATTTACATTATTTTTTATGATGTGTAATGAAGTTAATAGTTATTTTTTCATAATTTTTAAACAATAATGTGAGCTTTTGGATCATATTTATTTTTGAGGATCTTTCTCAATAAGGTACATACTATGAAAGCAAAACGGAATAAGTGAAAAAATATTTGTTTGAGTATGTGTAAGTAAGTAGAGGATTCGAACTTCTATATGTGTATATTTATTCCTAGAATAATGGGAAGGAATGAAAGAAAATGGGCTCTATTTTAGGGGTCTGCCTAGGGGCGGCACATAGCCTAAGAACGTCACTGTCTATACTAATCTGATTTAGTTCCAATTAATCCACAATTTAAATCGGTTACGTGGCCAAAAGTCCGAATGCCCGAATTTGGTAAATTTTTATTTAAAGACATAGTTGATGACTAAAACCGATTAGCTCGTTACCAGGACTTTGCAAACCCCATTATTGTATACATCGGGCCAGGAAAG
The DNA here is from genome assembly GCA_030503985.1 of Himalopsyche tibetana. Taxonomy (NCBI): domain Eukaryota; kingdom Metazoa; phylum Arthropoda; class Insecta; order Trichoptera; family Rhyacophilidae; genus Himalopsyche; species Himalopsyche tibetana. The sequence continues at coordinate 1,622,585 of JAPJYX010000009.1, read as the reverse complement.
ACTGCAGGTTAGATCACCGGCCTGCAACCTACATATGTGCCACTAGTTTTCACGCAAAAGGATTGTTGATGGCACGCCTTGAAAACTATAAACCAAATATTAAGGTTTTCGAAATGCATAACATATAACGAAACTCTCGTTTCATTATACATATCGACTGTGGAAAGGTAAAAGAACTTAACCCACAGTTTTTCCAAAACAGCTTTTTTCGATAATTACCATGAAAATGCCAAATTAGTCTCTAAATATAGCTTTTAAGTTTGAAAAAAACACAATCTTAGATGCCTTCTTCAGCAAAGCAACGAATTCAACAGCTCGCTGGCATGTTGCTTTGTAGAGTACGAGAAGGCCTTTGATAGTCCGCACCGGTCTTCTCTATGGAACATATTAAATTACATCACGGGAGATGACAATCCATGTAAAGAGCTCGCAATCCGATTAGGGATAGCTGGAGCAACATTTAACTCAATGCGGAAAGTCTGGGAATCACGGCTGTACTCGTTCAGAACCAAGTGCCTCCTGTTCAACGCATGTATTTTGACAGTGCTGCTTTACGGTTGCGAATCATGGCACCTTACGAAATCGCAGAGTAACCGTATACTGTGCTTCGAAAACAGATGCCTGCGGCGAATCCTAGGAGTAAAATGGTCTGACTTTGTCAGGAATACGGAGATTAGAGAGCGGACTAACCAGCCTCTTATTACGTCCAAAATAAAGAAGCGGCGGTGAACCTGGCTTGGACAAGTGTTAAGGATGCCTCAAGAGAGCCTAAACCCTGCCTATCTCTTCTTCCGGATGGATCCCGGCGTCGTGGAAGGCCACTGATGACCATCCACAGGATGTACTCAGCGGAGTTACGGGACGCTGGGATGACCTGGGAGGAAGCAAGGAGACTGGCTGGGGATAGAGAATCACAGAGGAACTTCGTGGTGACCATATGCTCCGTATAGGGAGCGGATATGGACTAAAAAAAATCAATAAAAAAAACAGTTTATCAGTCACCGTGCACTTCAAAGTAGTGTATATTTCATAATTTGTCTTTGGCCCAAAATCATCAGAAAAAGCTTTTGGGTCTACTGTACAATTTGTTATGTGTGGGTTACGTCCTTTTTCCTTTCCACAGTCGATATGTTACACATATTTATTTCACTTTTTTATAATCTAGCACTATGAAATTTTTTTATAAAGAAAATCAGAAAATCGTTATTTCCTGGTATCAAATTATTTGCGTTTTTTCATGTCAATGTGGAATTGTAATGTAATTCATCAACCAAATAATAAAAATCATTCTGAAACATAATATTGGGTAGGTATTTGTTTGATACTAAAATAAGTTGGCCGTGAAACGCGTTATGTAAAGATATCAAGGCCAATTCATATTGTATTACGAACATAATAAAGTATGAATTACACAATATCAGAACATCCCTAAAATAAAATGTTATTTTCGAGTTACACCACCACAGTTTATTATTAAGTACATGTACTTAATACAGAAGTTTATATTGTATTTTGTATACACATTGTTTTTAATAATATAGATTTAATCATCACATAATAGTACAGTAAAACCCCCCATTTACACTAAAGTCGGGACAGTGTAATTCGGGGTAGTGTAATCGGGGGAGTGAATCTCATACAGAATTAAGGATTTAGTTTTTTCCGCAAAAAATCCAAAACTAAGATTTCCCTTTGTTTTGCAAATTCCGCCAATTGCTTTTCTGCCTCCCATGACGTGCCAGCATCCCTCATTTCCACCGAGTACATCCTATGGATAGTACCTGACGGAGGTCTGCGGTGCCAGAATCTCACCGGTCGAAAGAAGAGGCAGGCAGGGTCGAGGCTTTCCAGAAGCATCCGCAGCACGTGACCCAGCCATTGCCAACGTCTCTCCATAGCCACTGACATGACGGGGCGCTGTCTTGTACGTTCCTTTATCTCCGAATTCCTCATAAAATCAAACCACCTCACACCCATTATCCGACGCAAGCATCTGTTCTCGAAGCTAAGTATACGGTTTTATTACTTGGAAGTATCATCTTACTTGGAAGCGGGAAAAACAGAAAATTATCATAAATTTATTTACTTTAGTAATGTAGAATTTTATATCAATTTGTTTAAAATTTCCCAAATTTTAATTATGTTTATACCATCAGTCACCACATTTATTAATCTTTAATGATTTCTTAATTATATGTTAGAGTTCTTTTCAATGTCAATTTTTGTTTACACCTTTTTATTTAAATTTATTTTTGTATAAATAGCACTGTTTATATATTTTTCTTATCAGTTGACAATGTCCGCAATGAGCAAAACCGGTCCTGAACTTTTAAATAAAGTACAAAGGAATATTGTGTTTTTATTAATAAATTACATTGCACTTTCACAAAAAATTACTGATTTGTCATCAAATCAGTAATTTTTTGTTACCTATTCAATACGTAATTATTTTCTTGAAAATATTATTTACTGCATTCTATTTTTTTAATATTAACTGGATTAAACCCTCAATCCCGGAATATTTCAGGAAACCAGATGAAATTACAGCGCCTGTTATTAAATCGAAGCCCAGATACGATGTGTTTGTGTGTGTACCAGTGGCGGTTCCTGAACTAAAACCTTGGGTGGGCTAGAGGAAAGTTTAGCATTGTATACTATTTACGAAATTGTGTATTTTTCCACTTCACCTTATACATTAATCTACAAGAAAATTAACAAATATTACGACACTTCTGCAAAGCATAAATTACTATATAATAAAATCAATGCTAATGTAAGTAAGAAATAATAAAATAATAACCTGAAATTCGTCTCTTTCAAAGTGAATTAACATGTACATACAGCAATACAGAGCTGTCACTAAGAGTCAATACCTGTCACTTTCTTACAATACAACGATATTGGTATTTGTGTTTGAATGTATGGGTGGTCATGGGCAAATTCAATTTAGCCCCCAACGAATGACAAAAGCTTGATAATTTGACGCACAGTCGTGTGAGTTTGATGACGTTTCCGTACATACAAATACTAAAAAATCTAATTGTGCTTGATTGCGCCCCAGTGTAAGAGAAAAAACTCGGGCTTGAAAGATCCAGCCCCTGAGTCGTTAATACGTAGGTGTTGCCAGACTGACGTCACGTTGCCTGTTCTCTATAAAGTATTTATAGGGAAAGTTAGTTACGTTTATAAATGTATTTATTTTGTTCAGCGCCCGAATTGCTGTACATTTTTATTCAGCCATCTAAAGTTTTGGGTGAAAAATGCAGGTTGGGCTTAGCCCACCTAGCCCAGTACCTAGAACCGCCACTGGTGTGTACAGAAAGAAATGGTGAACACATATTTTCAATCGATGAAAAAACACTTGATGTATATTTTGTGAAGTATTAATAAACACGGAAACGACGCGTGCAAACAGATGCTACAAAATCCAAACTAAATAAAAATAAATCCTCGCTTTTGGATTTACATTTTTTAATAGTCTAAAAAACAAACCGCATATTACAACCATAAAATTTCACATCAATCGAAACGAAATAATACAGTAGTTGTTATCAAAATAAAATGGTTAGAAAGTATGCCATACCGACTTATTTTTTTTCAATAATGCGTGTACCTGGATATAATGGAACTGCTGAATTAGTCCATGCATTGCAGCTAGGGTATCAAATCCCGGAGCCTTTTTCCAATCCCGGGATTTCGGGATTTGCTCACCGAGGAATTTGAAATCCTCAATTCGCGATACCTTTTCCCCGGATTATCTCCAAGCCTCGTTTTTTTTTAGCTCACCGAGGAATCTGAAATTCTCGATTTGCCAATTTTCGGGATTTGCTCAAAATTTCTCAATCCCGAAATCCCGGGATCGCAGCCGTATCAATCCCGGGATTTTGGGATCAGAAAATTGAACGGGATCCCTATGGATCCTGGATGCGCGTAAAATACGCTGGACTTCCTCTACGATACTTAAAATAATTCCAAAATGTTACTGGCCCTTTAGGAACCAAGTGAGAAACATGATATTCCGATATGTTATAGGAAGTATTTTTTAGCACCGTAGGGGAACTGTTAAAGGTATTGATTGAATTTACATTTAATTTTAATAGTGGATAAAACCATTGATTCTTTTGATGGAACCTTTTTAGTTTGGCATGTCAAAATTCTAAAAAAAAAACCTGCTTGACCCGAGTGGCGTGTCGCATATAGTAAATTAATATTTTTTACAGCCCTAGTTATTGTTATTCGTGCTTGGAAAAATAAGTGCAACCCAAAATGTCTTACCGTGTTACGCGCGTCATATGTTACCTATCACTTTTCTAAAATATCACATAATGTGAATCCCGAAATCCCGGGACCGGTGTTAAGACATTCCCGGTATTGAGGGATCGCCAAAATTAATCGAGATCATGGGGTTGGAAGCCCTACGCAGAGAGTTCACCATTGCGAGATTAATTCAATCAGATGCATCAAATAAAATCAATGTCATTCGGCTTAATCGCTTAATGCAGCGTTTCCCAAACTTTACCCCCCGCGACCCGGTTATTTTAATATTTCTCCTTCGTGACCCACTAACTTTTTTATGGCCTATACCAGGGATGGCTTACCTTTTTGGGTCCGTGTGCCAAAAATTCTCAAATATTATTTTTCAATCGTGTGGCGTGCCCAAGCAGTATTTTTTTTAACAAAATAGAAAAAAATCTTTTTTTAATGATTGTCGTTTCTCTTGGGAAACATCTGGAAATAAATAAAACGGAATAAATTAATAATTCGCGGATTATTTAATCAAAATTTTAATTTTTTAAACTTTAGTTATTTTTTCGATCTTGGAAATCGATCGCGTGCCATCCAAATTCTCAAACGTGCCACATCGGGCACGCGTGCCATAGGTTCGTCATCCCTGGCCTATACACTACCAGCCTATAGGTAAAATAAAACAGTATATCTATGCACATACAATCTTTATATGTTATTATACAAAATAGTTTACTCTGATATACCTGAAAAAATCAAATGAACCAATAATTTATTAATTAGAGGTGTGCTGCACCTTCTTGTTTTATTATAGGAAATTGGCGACCGGACATTTTGCTTTCTGCGGTTTGTCTGGTTAGCTGCGCGGAAATTTCAAAGGCTGCGCGGAGCCTGCTCGGACCGATCAAATATTAATTGAACACCTGTCTTGTAGTGCGCGCCAACCCGGAATGAGTGCGCGGGGGCTTCCCAACTGCTGCGCGGCCGCGCACGCGCGCAGCTTAGAGGGAACGTTGGTCGCGACCCATCATTTGGGAAACGCTGGCTTAATAGATATTCCAAAATTGTATTAAAATATGTATAATCAAGAGGCTTAGAAGTTATGCTGGAGGTTTATAGTTTTAACCATATATGGATTTTGCAATGATTCTACAACATTGAAATGGATATTTTCCGTGACTCTGAAAACAATGCTGGCATTTTACCAAACATAAACTGCCAATCTTGTTGAAAAAATGTTTGTCGTTGATTTTTATCTCAAGTAGCGCGTGTTGCTTAAATTATAATATGATTAAGATTAAATTCTGTTTTAATGATTAAATTCTTTTCACAATATACACGTGTAGCTTTTAATATGTTGATATGTTAACTGTTAACTCTTGGCGTGATTGTGGTGTTCGTGGGCAGTGGCGGATTATCCCATAAGCGCAAGAGGCGCGCGCTTGGGGCCCTCAAAAATAGCATATATTATATAAAACCTTACATTTTAATTTCAATTTTCAATATCCATTATTATTCTACGAAAATGGTTTGCAGCACTTTTATGTTATTCGAAAAACAGGGCCTCTAAAATTTATTGCGCCTGGGGCCTCCAAAGTGCTTAATCTGCTACTGTTCGTGAGTACGAATTCTAGTACCAACCGTTTCATAAATTGGTTGGAAAATCAATTTATGGATTCATGTTCGAAGGCATAGATTTCTGTTAAGTGTTAAATCACTTCTCACCAGTATCCGTTTTTAAAAACGTTACGTAGGGACGATTTTTTAACCATAAGCCTGCCCAAGACCTATCCTTCTAACATTATTCTCTCAGAAAAAGAGTGGAAGAGCGATTGAGTAATACGCAGTTAACGTAGAACAGTATTTTCTGTAGAGATTTGCCAAATTTCTTGCAAGTCAAACCGGGAAATTTTTAGCTGTTCAAGACTTTCGAATCCATAAACCCAGGAATTTACCGATTTGCCCAAAATACCAGCGTGACTCTGTTTTTTTTAGCTCTTCCAATACTTTCGAATCCAATATCGCAAGATTGACCAATTTCCCCAAATAATCAGCGTGGGTCGTAAACCGGGGCATTTGGGTGTCCCGAGAGGTTTGTTCGGGACACCGGGACACGAGACTCAAAACCGGTGACAGTCCCGGTTAATCGGGACGCCTGGCAACCCTAGGTAAGTTCAATCAGAAGTCCATATGGTATGGTTAAAAGAATGGAGGTTTTAGCTTTTCTTAACTTTAATATCATTAAAGAGTCGCAAAATTAATTAAAAAAAATACTCTTCACTTTTTTCGTAAAGTATTTACTACGCTAGCCTTACAAAGCCTTTGCTTTCACATCCAAAGGTTTGATTTTTGGATATGTTGTGTCACCAATCATGAAAATGGGCCACGAAGAGAGCATACGCTAAATACTAATTCTTTCCAGGGTTGTGGACTCTGCGACTCCTACTTCTTCATTTACAAATAGTCCGAATCTGACTCCAATTTAAAAAATATGTAGAATTAAAGAAAGCACAGCTAGTTGGGATCGCGATGTGAGGTGAGACAATTCGATATTTCATATAAAATACCGTCATTAAAAAATATATCATGATTATAAACAGGTGTTTTTTATAATAAATAATTTACAGTTTCTTAAAATAATAATACATGTCAACAATGATACGATTCTTAGCTGACTAAAATTATTTTGGAAAATTTGTATTAAAATATATTATGATAGTCTGCTTTCGCCTGCTGCGGCCCAGTTGGTTAGAGCTTGCTCTACCGATCACGCAGGTCTGTGTTCGATTTCCGGTAAGGTCATAGTGAATTTCAGAAAAATTCAATTCAAAGTTGTGATCGAAGGCTGGGTGTTTGTGATGTCAATTCATATTATTTCCTCTCCTCCCATCCTTCTGATCCTAAGTTGGGTGTAGCAATAGCGATTAGTTAATTAATAGTCCTGTTCTAGCCTTATCCTTCTTTCTCTACTTCTCACTTTGAAAAAAAGTGAGGTTGAGCTACTGAGTGACAAACAGTTCTCATAGATAAAACTTCTGTTGAGATACCTCTATTAGGAGGCCATATGCTCCACATTGGGAGTGGACATGGATAAATAAAAATATGATGTCTGTAGTATGTATGTACACTCAAAATTTGGTTTTTATTTATTTTTTGACACTGAAATACAGGCATTTTTGCATTTTAAAAGATGATATTTTAATATTGAAAAAACACCTTGAAAACTGGGATTCCATTATTGCTATCCCCAATATTGGTGATAAAAAATAGTGGGTGACTAAGGAAAAGTTAAAATATCCAGCTAATGGGGGAAAATTTTGGAAAACGCTATATAATTCAAGAGTCCTAAGCTTTTCGCTATTTTTATTTGCGGCTTGTATTTTAATAAGAAATAGCATCAAATCCAAAATCCTTTGTCCTGATTTTTTATTCCCAACTAATTTTTGGCTACTCTTTGCCGACTATTTCGAGGACGACAAATAACACCTGCATATTCAAATTTTTTCTTTCTTAATAACGGTGGTAAACAAAAGAAAAAAGCAGTCAAAACAAATCATCAAATATAATGGAAATGACTCATGACTAAAGGACACTAATGTGGTCATCAAATTTAATCAGAATGACATGTTAATATTATGACCACATTCAATTGAATTTGAACAATAAACTATGACAATCAACACACATGTGCATGAGTAATCTCTGGGAATATTTAACATTGGATGCTTTTAATACAACTATAGCAAGGATGTCAAATATGTGGTCTGCAGATTTTAAAATGTAAACCTATATTAATTAATTATTTTGATACAGTAATTTCTCGACTTACGTGAATTCGTACATACGTCATATATTATATATCTAATATACAAAAATGGAATGTTTGTTTGTTCGTACTTTATGCGTTGCCACACCGCTCATCGGATTGCAATAATAAACGACAAACTTTTTGCTTGCACTTCCGGGAAGGCTATAGGCATAGTAAAATTAACTTACAGTAGGTCTTCTATATAAAAATCATGTTTTTTTTTTAAAACTTATGCTTGCACTTGCGTGAAGGTTATAGTATAATTAACTTACAGTAGGTGGCGCGTGTGTCGTACCATAGACAATCGGCAGCAAACGTCAAATAGACAGAAAAAGAAAACATGCACTTCAATAAACACAAACACATTATTTCTTTGAGTGGCATTGCAAACCTTGCCGGGAAACGGCTAGTTATATATAAGTTTTTTTCATTAAGCTGGGTTTTGTTCCGCAGCGCATGTGAAAATGAAACGGTAAAAACGGAAAATCATCAACGTAATTCTGGAAAGAGTAAAACATTTATATATCTCTTAAAAAAATTGGTGACTTCTGGAAAAAAATATGAATAGCTTTCATGCATAATGTATGGAATAAACTCATTCTCCTATTGGTTGGGGATAATGTGCAAACAGAAGAAGTTGACAATTTTATTAGCAAACTAGTCGAAACGACCAAAGAATTTGACCTAAATCTAAAAAAAAGAGGATTTTATTTATTTCATCAATAGTAGTTAGCAATGAAGTTTTGATGAAACTCAAAGACAGGAAAAGGAAGACTTTTTTTTCAGATAAACAGCAAGACAACAAAAGCAATTTAAAACAAACAACCATTGGTTTATAGTTTAACCTGGCTTAACATGGTTTAACCATTTTTCTACTTAGCTCATTTCACCTCTTCAGTACTCGCATGTTATTTCAAAAACTGCTTGATTTTAAGTTTTATTAATCATGAATTTTTATTAAATGAAAAACTATTGTAAACATATTTTTAAAAAAAAACTGAAACCCCATGATTAATAAATCAACATTTTTAGTAATTTGCTTTGTGGAAAACAGTGCCAAGTTTCCTTAAAAAATTTTCTTAATAATTTTTTTCAAACAACTCCTTTATACCCATTTTTTATACATACTTTTCCCCAACTATATGGTAAGTGATAAACCTTTTTAACCCCCCCCCCCCCCATGAATTTACCTCTTGATGGAGTGTACTCTATTTTGTACCCGTCACCACCCGCTACCACTTCTCACAGCATGTATCGCGCAGCGTCGGCCTCTGTAGGCCAACTGTAATAGTACTGTTAAGCGATCAGAAGATTCTGAACTGGAAAATTAGCCTAATAAAGAAATCCCACATGTGTAAGGCCAGTTAGTTTTGAAGATAATAATATATTCATTCAGCTCATTACCTCAATAGTTATAATTTAACTTTACAAACTGTTATTTAAGACTGACATCTATGATTTAAAACAAAAGCGCAACCGAAAAGCTCTAAAATTTAAACTTAAAATTCTGATTGCTAGATGTCACTAACAACTAAAACAATTATTCAAGTTTTCAAGATCAAACCTCATAAAATTTTTACAACTAGGTTACCAATACCTTTATGCCCGTTTGCAGTAAAAAAAAATGAAAAAAGTTTTTTTTTATAAAATAATGTATTTATTTAATAATTTATATTGTTTTTACAAAGGTAATAAATAAAAAAAATAGATGACTACTTTTTTGTATCGACTCAAAGTGCTCAAAAATATTGTACAGTTTTTTTCTTTTTATATATTTTTAATATCAGTTTCAACATAATTCATATAACCAATAAAACGGTAAACTTGTTTTAGAAAATTATAATACATTATTAAATGAGAAAAAATACATCCTCTGAGCATGGCATTTTTAGTTATTATTTTGATATTTTTTATTCTCCTTGGAACCACCATACAGTGCCTTCACCTGCAAATTGCTTTGCTTTCTCTCAAGACATGCCAGCATCCTTCAGTTCCGCCAAGTAAATCTTTTGAATAGTACTTGATTGTCATCCAGAACACCAGAATGCCATTAATAGGAAGCAGAGGCAAGCAGGGCTGAGACTCTCTGTAAGCATATACAGCACGAGACCCTGCAAGTTCCAGCGTCTCTCCGTTATCCCTGACATAACAGGACGCTGACTGGTGTGCTTATTAATCTCCGAGTTAGATGTCAAGATAATTCTTTATTATTAAGGAATTAAGTTATCTTCGTTTATCAAATCATACGGACAAATTTTAAACCATGCTGCTTAGCGCTGTTACAGCAAATCTATTTAAAATAACTTCGAATATTCTTAACATTTTCACCAATTATAATAATATAATATTTTTGTTACATAAATAAAAAACAGTGCCCCCAAAATTTAGCAAAAAAAAATAAAAAAATATATTTACAATAATGCTTATGTATAAGAAAAAAAAAACATTTATAAGAATAAAGTAATTCATTTTGAAGAATGGAATATATTAATATTTTATCGAAAATAATTGATAAGTCAAAAATTAATAATATATTTAAATAAACTAATATTACATAAGAACATTTTAATGAACTGTTTTAACATTCAGTAGACTTTTGCTTATTTGGTAAAGATGATGAATCTCTAATTAAGATTAGAAAATTTCCTACCTAGCCCAAATGTGTTAACCTGTCTGGTACTGGATAAAAACTATATGGAATATACGCGGGGCCTGAATTTTTTCCATACGTTACTGTATGATAAAATTTCATCAGCTTATAAGTCAGTCGATAAAATCGAAATCTTCGAAATATTTGTGGAAACGTTTGTAAGAATATTCCATAGATAGTAATACGTTAACCACTTTTATTAAAACTCAGTGGACTGTCAAAAAACGGCACGAACATATAAGTACGGTCATAGGCCTTTTGACATGGTTACTATCAACCGTACATGTACGGTCATAGTACCAGAAAGGTTAATGATTGATTACTAAAAAATAGCAATCTGCCTGATGTGAATCACTATAAATTCCTAATTTAAAGCTAAGAAATTTCAGTGATACATAATAAAGAAAAGTCACATTTGTTCAACGTTAAAAATAAACAAATCAATTTAATTGATTTCAGCTTAAAAAAAGTGCACCTGAAATGGCTTTTAAGTTGAAATTTAAGAACATACTTTCCACTGTAACTTTAAGTCATATAGCATGAAACACTGATAATGAGAGAAGAGAGCATTTAATTTTTTGTCTTTTCAAGAAGACTTAAACTATTTCTATGAATATATCTGAGGGTATACAGTGTATACTCTCGAATTTCACTAGTGCGCTGATGATCAGATAGTCATAATATAAGTAATATTTCTTTAAACAGAAGACCTGGATTGCAAAAAACTTTATTTTGAAAAAATAAAATTATCAAGTGAATTGCAGAATTGCAAAAATGCAGATCAAATAAAAGTAAATCTGAAAATTAAGGAAAGGCGTATTTTGATATAAAGTTTTCGTAGACTTTAGACAACAAGTGTAAGCATTTTAGATAAATGTGAATTAAAATAAATAAGTTAAATTAAAGAAAATACTAAGTATTATTTAAGATTATTGATAGTAATAATTTTTTTGCAGGAAGAAAAGTATTGACAGTTAATTACGTGATATCTTTGGAACACTAAATTCTTAAGCATTAAGCAATATCTAACATGAAAGAATAAATCTCATATTTGTAAATTCTTACTTCTTATTAAAGATCCACCATTCCACTACTGCTCTTGAAATAGTCAATTTGAGATTAAATAATAGTTTGACAGATGTCCCTTCGATCAACCTTGAAATTGGTTGAAAAACTCCAAAAAAGTGTTAGCGGAATGGTAGTTCATTGTTTCTTATAAACAAGTAACTTAAGTTTAAATATTCTGTGGTATGTATTAATTTACACTGTCGTAATAGTCTGATGAATTACCAATAAAGGTGAACACTCCCACCAGGGAAATATTTAATGGTACGAATCTAATCAATCAAAACCAGTCAATGACAGCAATCAATGTGGGTTGATTGAGTTTATTGATTTTACATAATATTACCATTAAAGTTTTAAAAAATAATTACATAGTTCAGACTACTAATATTAGACTACAGCTAGACGTATGCTGAGACGCAGGCGACGCAACACAGGGCAGCACAAAATTAGCAGGTGCAGGCAGGTGAAGTAGGCGTATAAATGACTCACAACAACTCTTCTTATGTCTTTTAAGAGTAGTTTACATAAGTAGTATCGTAAAAACAAAGTTCAGTAAGTTTTTCAGTCATTTACGCGTGAAATCAAAAGAATAAGTCCAAACATGTACATGTTAAGCAAGAATCTGTGCCGGCTCCACAATGGGGCCTAGCACAGGGCAAACGCATGTCTGCGTCGCACATACCTGCGTGGATCTGTGCTTCTTCATGTAATACAATATTTATGCTGCCCTGCACTGTACTGCGCTGTATCGCCGGCGTCTCAGCATACGATTGGTCATGATGTTGAGATTTTTTTTTGTGAAAATGTGTCTTCTTGGCTTGCAGTAATGGTAGATTAGTATAAATCACCAGTTTCACAATTTTTTGTTAAATTTTGTTATATGTACATGTATACAAATGAATTTAAATATTTTTTTTAGTTTTACGGTAGCAAATCCTTACCTTTACAATTCAAAAACACAATAACATAACAGATTGTAAATAATAGTTTGAATTGTAATTCTGCAAACTCGTCCTTTTGATTAATGCATTGACTGATCTCTGATGTATTTACTCTAATGTGTGTTTAAGTGAGAGACGATGCCATCATATTATCACTATCGAGTCGTTAGACACTTAGCCGGCACCGTTTCCTTTGGATCTCTGCGATTCTTGTCTCGCTTTAGCAGTATTGTGTCTCCAGAACCAGAGAGCTGCCCCGCCTAACACTACAAGAAGAAGAACTGCTACGCCTGCCACCGCTGCTCTGATAGCTCCGTACGCTGGAACTCGTAGCCAAATAGTTTCAGACGCAGCCTGATAGTCGGTTATGGAAATTGCAAAGACTTGAATCTGGTAGACTTCATCGTCTTCGAGGTTTTGTACTGAAATATGGGATTGTGTTATTAAAAAGCCCCATGGTGTTAATGCGATTTTGGTACACAACAATAGTAAGCAAACATAGCAAGGTACAGCAATGCTGAGGGGTATGGCAGAGAGCTGATTGACTGGGTGGCGGTTAGATTAACAGTGTCACAGTGTTGCATTGTTTTAAGAGGTTTTAGCACTTTTAATCTGGTGTCAATCAGAAAGACTTGTTATCTGGAATAGATTTGAATGGAAATTTTATTAATCCGGTGAATATATCCTATAGCAGAAAGAGGTCAAATTAAGTATTGGTCTAATAAGTAAAGTTAAATATACCTTTCAAGGTGTTAACAGTTAATACCTGCCAATTCTTAATTTAAGGTGCTATATTTAAGATGATATATGCTTATTTCAAACATAAATAAATTTGGGTTTGATTTAGATAAATATAGTAGAATTTAGAGTTTGAATTACATTGAATACAAACATTTATACCAAATATACAATTAAGATAATAATGGCAAAATGTTTTACTGTCTTTTCAAGGTTCTGATGTAAGAAACTTTCAAATAAACAATTGAATTAACTGTGTTAGCATATTAGTTACTAGAATTAATTACTAGGTGTTTAAAATAAAACTATATTTGCCGCTGTAGCTCAAAATAAATAATAAATTTTTACAGGACCTATTCACAATCAAGCTTTTACCAAATCAGATTCAAAAATCACCGATTTATGCCTTCACTGTATTTACGGATAATGTAGAAATCTGTATGCAAGACAACTCCATTATTAATTATACACACAATAAACATACAATTTTATAATCAAATGTCATTGGATCTGTCACAATTGCAAAGACGTATTGCTAATTTTTCACATGATAGTTCTGTAATATATATATATTTTAAATTCATGTTTGCTCCTAATGTGGAGAATATGGTCTCCTAACGGAAGTATTTCAACAGAAGTTTTCCTGCGAGAACTGCTTGTTACTCAGATGCTCAACCTCTCGCAGCGAGTAAGGATAGACAGGGTAGAGCTAAGACAGGACTAATGGTTACCTAATTGCTCTCGCTATGGCCCCTTATTTTAGGATTGGAAAGATGGGTGGGCTTTTTTAGATAACACAAGCATTCACGCCTTCGAATAGAAATCGAATAAGCGACTAAAAAAATGCTATTAGTAATGGGATTCGAGCCCGTAAGATCTGTCACAGAAGCTAAAAATGTTGACCTCTGTACTACGAACCCAACATATGCTATATGCTTCCATAATAAAAGCATTGTTTTAGATTGATACATATCGACTGTGGAAAGGAAAAAGGACGTAGCCTACAGTTTTTTTCAAAATAGCCTTTTTTCAATAATCAAAATGTATCCAACTTGATACACGTTCTATCGAAAAGATGTAAGGTGCAAATGTCGAATTAGTATCTTAATTTACTTTTTAAGTTTGAAAAAAGATGGGCTTGTGAAAATTGAAACCAAGACAGACGACTGAAAAAAAGGTTTTTCCTAGACAATGTCTCAAATTAATATTAGATTATGTCAATTAAACACCAGTTTAGAAGTCTCCATGCACTTCAAGATTGTTTTTATTTCATAATTTGCATATGGACGAAAATCATTAAAACACGTTTTTTGTGGGGGTAACGTCCTTTTTACTTTTCACAGTCAATATATTTGTGAGAAATAATTGAAATACCTTGATAGACTTGCTTTATTAAATGTTTTATTGTGATTCCTTATTTGTTTTTGCTGTACTTACACAAGTAGTACAAATTCTTTGTTTCTGCGCTGGCTACGACTCTCTCGTCTGGGCCTCTGGACCATCTCACCACGTATACGCGAACTTGGTCTTCTCCGTAATCGGGCGGGGTCCATTCCAATAAGTGACCTTCTGCTGTCAATCGCACAACTAATTCTTTCGGCTGTGTCATTGGAGAGAAAGCTCCAAGTTGTTCACGGTTTTCTGATATTACATCGTCCCTGTTACCTGTATTGAAAATTCATATTAATTTGGTAGCTCACTAAGCGGTGAAATATTTTTCGATAAATATTTACAATTTATTGAGAGTACAAACAATGGCGGATTACACCATAAGCAAATGCGGCGCGCTTTGGGCCTCAAAAATAGCTTCTACGACATAGCCCATATACTTTTTATTCAGATTATAGATTTTTATTATTTTAATTGGAGTTTCCTGACGTTTTTATGTTATCCGGAAACCAGGGTCTTTAAATTTTATTGCGCCTAAGGCCTCCCGTGTGCTTAATCTGCCATTGGCTACAAATATTATATAAAAGCTGCATTTTTTTCAATTAAGGGGACGTTTAATGTATACATTGGTGTTATAGTGATTGAAAGCAATATTAAGTTATTGAAATGTATATGTGTAGAGGTAAAAATCTATAAATACAGATTTTGTCAAAATCTAAAAAATAATTTGTACCTGAATAAAATATTGTACAACCTGATATATAAAAAAATGTTTAAGCTATTCTGTATGTCTTAAAAACATACAAGAACTGATAAAATTAATGCTCATAGGTCAGATTTAATTTTGGTTATATTATATTTATTACAATCATTGGTTGACTGGTAATTTAATAGGCTGTTCTTAAGGCTGAGTGAAGCGGTCTACAGAGAAATCTATAATTATATCATGAGATATAGTGTGCTTTTATTTATATTTATGATAAATTAAAACAACCCATATTACCTTTGGTCCACATCTTAATGACCTTGCTGAACATAGCGTCTCCCTCTTTATCTTGACTAAGAACTCTGAGCTCGTACTCTCGGCCAGGCTTCAGGAAATTAATGGTGGCCTCGGAAGCTCGAGATGATGAAACTCTTATAGTTCGCCATTCACCCACTTCCACAGGTTTGTACCACAAAACGTACTCCATTTGAGGACGGGCTAAGCCTGAAAATTGCACACAATTTGTAATTACGAAAACAAAGAGTTGCGCTGCTTTAAAGTACAGTTTTTGATACTCCTGTAACATTCAGAAAGCATTTCTGGTCTGTGGACATATTTGGTAATAAAAATAGCATGCATTGATTGAAAAATTCAATGGCTAAGTTCTATATAGCTAGCCTATAAGTTAAAAAATTGATGTTTTGAATTATATTCTTCTTTCTTTGGCCATGTTCGCTCCCTATGTGAAGCATATGGCCGGCGCGCGGCACCTCCATGTTTCCCTGTCTCCTGTCAATAGCTTTGCTTCCTCCCATGACATGCCTGCATCCCTCAGTTCCGCCGAGTACAGCCTATGAATAGTACCCGACGGACGTCCAGGACGCTGGAATCCCACCGGTCGAAAGAAGAGGCAGGCAGGATTGAGGCTTTCCGGAAGCATCCGCAGCACGTGACCCAGCCAGTTCCAACGTCTCTCCATAACCACTGAAGTGACGGGACGCTGTCTTGTACGCTCCCTTATCTCTGAATTCACCCCCATTATCCGATGCAAGCATCTGTTCTCGAAGCTCAGTATACGGTTTTTCTGAGTCTTCGTCAGGTGCCATGATTCGCAACCGTAAATCATTACCGGCAGAATGCAAGCGTTGGACAAGTGGCATTTGGTTTTAATCGAGTACAGCTGTGTGTCCCAGACTAGTCCGCATTGAGTTGAATGTTTAGGAATGGCTGGAGCTACATTCAACTCAATGCGGACTGTCTGGGATACACAGCTGTACTCGATTGAGTTATATTACCCATTATATTAAAATATCTCTCTTTTCTAGCTCCACAAAAATAGAACTAGAAAAAATCACTTGTTTTCTAGGCAGATTTTTTCGTATGAAAATAAAGAAATATAAAAATAAATGATAAATTTTTCTATTATATTTCTTGATATTTTATGTTGAATTTGATGTACTGTGTATTTTTATTTTATATTTTGTCTAATCATATTTTTCAAGTGCATGGCGAATTGGCGTCAGCTGTTATGTCATGTACTGTAATTTTAATTTTTAACAATAAACAACATTATAGTGATATCATAAATAGTCACCTTTACAATATTCTAAGTAGTGCTAGTATCAGAAGATTCTAAGCCGAAAATCAATCAAAAAGAGAAGGATATGCTAGAGAAGAGCATATTGTAGATACAGTTTGTTCTTATATATGGTGCATAGTAAGAAGTGATTTTATTTTTGTGCTTTAACTTCATTGGCTCACGGCAGTGAGTACTCACTCCCCCAACGCTGTGGATTAGTATATGATATCGTACTGGAAGCTGGTTCCCATTGCACGGTGATGGAGTCGTTGGTGGACGTGGCGACAACATTGTAGGGAGCCCGCTGCGGCAGACCGTCAATGACTAGCTCGGTGTCGAAGTCCAGTGTCGCCGCTTCATTTGAGATCGAGCATCTGTAAAAGCCTCGGTCGGAATCGACGATTCGCTCGAGGGTTAAGTTGCCACCTAGCTGGCTGTGTCGGTCTTCTGGTAGTGGTGAGCCATCTTTCTGAAAATGAATAAAATATATTATGTACGAGAACTCAGGGAAAAATTCATGAAATAAATATTGTACTTTAATCAAGGCAAAATGTAAACCTTAAGTTAAATGTAGTGCCATATTTTATGATAATAAATCAAAAATAAATATACCAACCTTACTCCAAACAATCACGGGCCTGTGCTCTCCATCGCTGACAGCATCGCATGGCATTGTAACGCTGTCTCCCAGTTTTCTTAGGTAAATATTAAGCGGGTTGAGGGTGAACACTGGAGGTTTTCTAACAATCACTGTCACCAGAGAAGAAGTACCACCTGTACCGAGTTCGTTGAACGGCTCACAGGTATATTGGCCTGCGTGACTCTCGTCTACCTGAAGTGAAAAAAAAATGTGTCTTTTTAATCCGCCAAATCGTAAATTGCAGATTGTGTTGCAAGTCACCATCTTATCTTATGAATTTTAACATTACCGATAGAAACAAGACACCTTTAATTACTTTTTAACCATTAGAGTGTGAAGGTGCGGAGTTCTTTGATAAAAAATATTAGTACTCAGTTGTTTTTTGATTACTATTCTTTGATCAAGATAGCAGCATCATTTATTTTAAATTTTCGATTTAGTCTTTATTGAAATAATAATTGTTAAAAGAAACTCTTTTATATGAAATCATTTCAAATCATCAATTGGCAAAATTTGATTGATAAACACTGAGTGATTAATATATATTTTGAATTCACTGAGTCTATATAATAATTAAGTAAAAATCATTTCTTAGTTATTATTATCAATCACAGATGGCGTTGTGGTATATAAACACTATAATTCATCGATTAAACACGCATTTTCTTTCTATTAAGGTGTCCCTGAATTCGAGGTGCGTCTTAAATGGTGCAGAAGATGATTTATTATTGGTATATAAGAATACGTGTACTTCTTAAAATTTATGGTTGTCTTATAATCGAGGACACACTTTAATAGAAAGGAGTAGCAGATTGTGCGATGATGAGAGTTTTATGTTTTACCTCTTTTAGTCAGTAATATATATATAAATAAAGAGAAAGAATGCTCACATAGTAAGATTGCATCCCAATGAAAATATATCTAATAAACAAAAGAGCAATTTATTACTGGTTAATAACATAAAATTTAAGAATAATTATTGCCTACCTTTTCAAAATATAGACTGCCATTGCGGCGGCGAAAAACTCCTGGTACGTTCAGCGGATCAAAAAGAAATCCATCCTTTTGCCAGTGCAGAATGGTCATTGGCGGGTTTGCTTTGAAGTCACAATTCAACATCGCAGGTAATCCGTAAGCCAAATATATCTCGGGTTTCATGGAGATTACTTTCGCCTTATCTGAAATCAATTTTTATTACTTTAGTTCTTGTAAGAATATATCATAGTAAAAAAATGAACAGGGTCTTTCTGTAACAAATCTATTTTTCATTATTTAAGGCTTAACATCTGCTACTGTCTTGAGTTGAGAGTTGGAACTGGCCGAGTCACGTGCTGCGGATGCCTCTGGAGAGCCTCAATCTTACTTGCTTTCTTCCGACTGGTGGGATTCCGATTTCATAGATGAAAATCGGATACTATCCATAGGATTAAGTAGGCAGAACTGAGAGATGCTGGCATGTCGTGGGAGGAAGCAAAGCAATTACCAAGATACAGGGAATCATGGAGGTGCCACTTGCTGGCACATAAGGAGTGAATATAGTCAAATAATGCAATTTAGGATGATGACCAATAAAAATGAAGAAATTCTGCCGATAGGATGAGGTTCAATATGATTAATATTACCTTTTTTCCGATTAACCTTACACAAAACAACATTAAATACACAACATTTTATTTGTTAAATTTGTTATGCTATAAGTGAAATAACAAACAAATAACATTTTTTACTACACATTGAAAATTAATTTCACAAAGGAACTAAAAATTCATACGTAATTCAAAAATCAATTAACAGAACTGTAGAAAGAGGTTCCAAAACATTAAACACAAAAAAAAAAAAAATCCACCCCGCCAGTACAGTTACAATTGTAATAAATACAAAACTACTTACATTGTACGTTTAAAAACGCATTGGCCACCTGTCTATCGCTATCAGAATTAACAACCTCGCAGGTGTACCATCCAAGGTCTCTCATATCAGCGTTATTGATAATTAGGGTTCCATTCTGGGAAATTGATGCCCTGTTGCTGAGCTCCAGTGATCCAATTGCCGTGTTATCCTTGTACCACTTGACAAATGTCTCAGGCTTCTTGGCGACACATGGTAGGTGAACTTCCACATTTTCCATGACTGTTTGATTTACTGGTGGAATCATGATGAGATTATTTCCTGTAAATTTAAAAATTAATTTGAGAATTAATTAACTATATGGAAATAATGGAAACCATTTGTTTCTAAGAAATCTTACTTTTGATTTCAATAAAAATTTCAAAATTCTACATTTAAATAACAAATCGTTACAAGTGGATAAACAAGAAATTAATATACATAAATTCTTGTCTCATTCAAATCTGTTGAATGAGCAAATTATCTTTGCGTCTTCTCCTATACTTTATCCATTACATTAACCTACGTTTAATAATCTTTTTTTATATTTTTTATTAGTTTATCTATAAGAATTGATTAAATTAAATTTCTTTTTCAGAATCCTTTTGGCTGTTGGTTTTGTAAAAGTCTACCTTAATTGATATAAATGTATATATTGCCAGTATTATTTACATATGTATTATTATTCACATACATATTAGCGAACAAACATTTGTTTATACAAGTCCTGACGATGGTGTCCAGTCGATTATATTGTTGTTTTACAAAGTATGTCCCAACTCCTTTTACATTTTTTACTGCCTAAATCAAGCATGGGTTAACTATGCTCTGGTGTGGTAGCCAAAAAATGGAATAACTGTTTTACTTTTCGAGATTAACCGGTTCTCTGCCACCGATGTGTTAACACGCTATACAATGTCGTGCTCGTAGGGCCGGCCATACAACATGTGAGACGCAGCTTAAAGGCCACAATAAACGTATTTAATAATTTTAAAATATCATGCATACAGTGACATGTCTTGTAATCATGGTGTGATACTTAAACTTAAAAGATATTGTTTTGCAATCTATAAGACAACGATTTAAGCAAAGCTTTTTTGTTTTGTTCAAATTTGTTGCTAGCAGGGCTATAATTCCTTGGCGGTAATTTCCGCTATTTCCAGTTTTTCGATAAATGATGGCGGAAATGACCCATCGTGAATTTATACGGTAAGTGTTTGTGATGTACTCCAAAAAGTACATATTTATTAGGTTTTATTTTTTGAAAGAAAATCACAGCCCTCCATGCACGGCCATATTAATACTGCACAGCACAGATCAGGTTAACTGAATAGTTTTAAGTTCTTTAAATAATTTGGAAATATATACACGAACAATATTTATACCTTCCATACCTTCAACTTCGAGCTTGAACAAAGTTCCGTTGTTCCGCGTGACTGGTGATCTATTGGGGAAGTATACCCTGCAATCAAACCATCCCGCATCTGATTCCCTGATGGCGGTCAAGTTGATGGATCCTCGTCCGTATCCCTTCGGTGATGGCTCTACAGGGACAATGCGCCCTAAGTAATCATCAGCTAATTTGGTGTCACCTTCGTAGTAATAGTAGATCATCTGGTTCTGAAATAAAAATTAGGGTTTTGAATTAAATTCAATGGTAATCTAGAGCAGGGCTTCCTAACCTGGGTCCGCAGGCTTTTCGCGAATTTTCATTTTTTCAACATTCTTTGTGATAAAATAAGAACATGTGAAATTAAAAAAATTTGGGTGTCCGCAGATAATTGTTTTCAGATTTAGGGGTCTGTGGCATGAAAAAGGTTGAGAACCACTGATCTAGAACATGGTTTCTCAACGGGGGCCACAGCGTGTTCCAAGGGGGCCAAAGAGACTTATTTTTGTTTAGGGGAGCCACAGTTGGCTGTGGCCCCTTGGAACATGCTGTGTACCCCGGTTGAGAAACCGTGATCTAGAGCGTGCTACTGCTGGTATTATTCGATTCTCTTGGATACAAAATCTCAAAGCATTGGTGATCTAACACGACAGCTACCAACTTTCGATCAGAGATGGCGTCTAGATAAGAAAGATTAAATTTATAGTGTCAGTAAGGTGACCGAAAATATTTATTGATTGGTATTGGGCACTCAACATGAAGTCGTGTATAATTTGAGAAATGGTTTGGTGTCGGAATTTTTCGTTTTTTTTTATCTCTCCAGAATTTCAAAATCTCAAAACCCATGAATTTACCGAATTCTCAAAAATACCAACTTGACTCGTTTTTTTTCTTTTAGATCTTCTAAAAAAAAATCTTAATCTAGAAATCCCGGGATCGCGACCATTCCAATCCCGGGATTACTGGATTCGGGATACCGGGATTGGAGAGCCTAATCGTGACGTCATGAAGATTGGAAGATTCACTAAGCTGCACATCTCTCCTAATGATGATGATTTAATGAAATAATGACCTCACATGCCGCAGCCATTCCAGAGGCTCATAGAAAATTGAGGTTAAACATTTTATGACACAGATTAATCCGCGTAAACAAACAATAACTGAAACTTGACAATCTTCCTGACTTTGTAGTTTTATTGCATCCCCGGTCTCATTACGACTAAGGGTCATTTGTAATGATGTAACACTGTTAATTTTATGCGACAAATGGCGCCATTTAGTCGCTTTATGATTAGTTTATCTAAAATACGGCTTCTTAACCCTGTGCGCCCACGGAGCTATTTTCACGCGCCCTTACAAATTATGTCTCGACAAGAAACAAATTGTGAAATGGATTTCCAAAGATCGCATAAATTGGGCTTTTTTATTTCTTAACCGTTCGAATACCGCGCAAATAAATCATTAATATGTCGCAAAGACACTACGTGTTTTTGAGAAAAATAATTTAGCCCAATATACACTCGAATTCGATATTTTAAAAACCTATATTGACTCAATATAGATGGAACTAGACATATTCATCAAAATATTGCTTATATTCTATTAGAATACAAAGTATTTGATTTTTTAAATGTCTTGGAGATCCGTGTTCGCTTGCATATGTTCCGGACACCCGTGTCCGCTTGGTATTCAAGTGGTTAAGATATTTTTGTATTTGAGGAGCAAACATTCAAAAAGTGTTTTGTCACAAATTTTGAAAAATGGCGTTTTATATCAATTCTGATAGCCCATAATAAAACCTATGAATGGAAATCAAAATTAGTGTTCAAAAAGGTTTTTTTTCATATTAAAATTAAATCATAAAGATGACACATTCATACAAACCGTCACTTTTGCAACACTTAAATCATCATTTTCCAAGCTTTGTATTTGTGTGACAAAACACTTTTTGAATGTTTGCTCCTCATTTACTGTTTATTGTATTTTATCTCTTTTTATTTTGTAAATGCTCTCATGTAAGTAAATGTTTATTTTACCGGTTAATAATATAGTGCTTGGAACACAATTACTGAAATCGTGCTATTTTTTAAAAATTCGGCGTGCGCATGCTACTATAATATTATCCTAAGTCTCAAATGCGCTCGTTGCTTTTATAAGGTTAAGGACCCTTGATCTTACGTAGAAAACGTGAGCTTTACAAATAATACTTGTGGTAAGTTTATTCGAAACCAAAGTCGCAAATAGAAAGCAGTGGCGGTTCCTGACCTGAAATCTTGGGTGGGCTAGAGAAAAGCATCGCATTGTATACTATTTACGAAATTTTGCATGCTTCCACTTCATCTTATACATTAATCTACAAGCAAATTAACAAATACTACGACACTACCGCAAATCATAAATTACTATATAATACAATCAATGCTAATGTAAGTAAGAAATAATAATACGTGACCTTAAATTTGTCTCTTTCAAAGTGAAATAACAAGTAAAAAAAGCAATACAGAACTGTCACTGAGATTCGATACCTGTCACTTTCATAAAATACAAAGATATTGGTATGTTTGTATGGGCCATGGACTAAATCGATTTTAGCCCCCGATGAATGACAGAAGCCAGTAAATTTGAAATACAGTCCTGTGTGTTTGATGACGTTTCCGTACATACAAATACAAACAAAATCGAATCGTGCTAGATTGCGTTCCAGTGTAAAGAAATATTGTCTATGGTTTTGGGCTGGAAAGCATTAGCCCCTGACCAATAGCATGTACATAGGTGTTGCCAGACTGACGTCACGTTGAATGTTCTCTATGAATTATTTATAGGGTTATTGTTTTTTTTATGCCGGCTCAGCTTAAAATTTTAATAAAAAACAATCGAGAATATTATTGTAGGTAGACATGCCATTGTCTTATATTGATAGAGGAAAATTTAAACAAAGATATTATATTCATTTGGGGAAGGTTAGTTACGCTTATAAATGTATTTATTTTGTTCAGCGGCCGAATTGCTGTTCATTTTTATTCAGCCATCTAAAGTTTTGGGTGAAAAATGCAGGTCGGGCTTAGCCCACCTAGCCCAGTACCTAGAACCGCCACTGATAGAAAGTAATATTTTTGTATATTACACGAACAATTATTATAACAAATAACAATATGACAAAATGGCGAACTAATCGATAAAAACTGGCAACTTCTCTTCGATTAAATAAAAACAAACATGTTATGTATTAGTTATTTCGTGAAAACGGCTGATATACGCTATCGATGGTAACTGGGCAAATGCAGGCAGAATAATTGTCAGACCCACCTTCAGCGATCATTCGAAATGACATCTATGTTATTATTGTTCGCCATTTTGTGAAAACAGCAACAAGCGCCATTTTATATTCAATTATTAATACGTTATAACCCGGACAAATAATTTCAAACGAATGGATTAGGAATGCCTTTATTACCCAATATTAAAAAATATGCACCAATGTAGCACTCGTTGCATTCTAGATGTCATTGAAATTAGATTGGATAATTTAAAATGACACCATCCATATGATGCTAATTATCCGCCATGTTATGACTGTAATAATTGCGCCAATTTGTGTAGGTACCACGTTTGAATAGTAAAAAAATCTTCATTATTGGAGCGAATGATGTAGTTTCTGCAGTCATTTCATGCAATGACTCAGGTTTTTTATTAGACAGTAAAATCTGACTTTTGTAATAGAGCTGCCGTGTCTTAAGTAGGATTTAAAAAAAATGTTTTCAAAATTGAATTTCGGGTGTGTATGTCGTTTTTTGGTTACTTGAATACTTACACAAAATGATTTCGATATTTTTTTATCCATGTCCGCTCCCAATGTGGAGGATATGGCTTCTTAACGGAGGTATCTCAACGGAAGTTTTTTTCAACGAGAACTGCCACTCACTCCACTCCACGTCACTCAACCTCACTTTTTTTTGTGAGTGAAGTAAAGTGATTAGTAGGGAAAGAAGGATAAGGCCAGAACAGGAATAGTGATTAACTAATCGCTGTTGCTACACACAGTTATTAAAGGATGGGAGGAGAGGAAATAATGTGAATTGACATCACGAACATCCAGTTTTCGATCACAACTTTGAATTGAATAATTCTCAAATTCACTGTGATCTGACCGGGAATCGAGCCCAGATCTGCGTGATTGGTAGAGCGAGCTCTGACCAACCGGGCTACAGCAGGCGACATTTCGATATATCTATGTAATTTATTTTACCGAAAAGTATAGATTTCTGATGTCCATTCTTATGTTATACAAAGTGTTTTGCTTTATGGTACAAATACAATTTTATCACTGATGAATATTTGCGTGAAATTTATTTCATTAAATTGAATGTTCATTATATGTCGTTTACTTAAATAAAATTATTTTAATGAATTAATTACAAAAATACATTAAGCTTGTCACAAAAACTTTTTAACGATATCTAAACTATAGAAAGCTTCTGAAGTAACTTCTGATTGATCAATTAAAGTATTTTTTAGATACATTGTGAATATGAATCGATCTGTGATTAATAATGGCGCTGGGTGTAGGTTTGAAGTACACAGTTCTTCCATGGTTTCCGCAAATACAAAGAGATAAAACCCCCAATATTAGTAAGCAGTGGCAGATTACGCATACGAGAGACCCCAGGCGAAATAAAATTTGTAGACCATGTTTTTGAAAAACATAAAAACGTCAACAAATTTCATCTAAAAAAGTAAATATATATTATATGAAAAAAAAGTATATTGGTTTTATAGTTTAAGCTATTTTTGAGGCCCCTGAAATTTGGAGGCCCCAAGCGCGCGTCTCATGCGTTTATAGGATACTCCGCCACTCTTAGTAAGCATAATAAACAGACAGCATTGAATGAAGTTAAAATTATTATCAACACTTTCTACAACCAACTTTCCGTGAACCAAAGCAATTAGTGTTTCATTACTTAAAATATTGAAAATTGATTAACATTTTTTTCTGTTATTGAACTAAACAATGATTGTTTTGTGTGCATCTGTAACTTTAATAATTGCATGTGACGCATTCAGTAATAGTTATATTTTACTGTCTCCATGATAACCTCTAAAATGTATTTTTCGTCTCCTAGTTCATTATACAGTATATTAATACTGACACCAATAACTCAGCAACTGTGTTATTGATGTTTTCATGTCCACGCCAAATGCTATTACTTTATGATAATGTTATTATGATATCATAATATTTTTAATTGATTAATTTAGAACGGCCACAAACGAGTTGAAGCAATTACATCTCTTTTATAATTGAACTCGACTTCCCACAGACTGGCTTGGCTCACAGACTTACGACTATTTCAACTCAGAAGTGGATCATCGTTTTTGCGCAATTCAAGTTCGCAAACTGAAATATATCGTTATGATCAAAGTAAGCCACAATGGATTGATACAAGGTGACTGGAAAATATTATCATATTTATTATTTTTAAATAGTGACACTCATTCGCATCGGGGCATTTTTGCGAAATTTTGCAAAAAATTAGGTACTTTTGAAAAAATAGTATAACTTTAAAACTATTTGACATTCAAAAAAATAATTTAGACACCAGTTGTGCAACACTTTGTTGCATAATACTTTATATATTTTAGCCTGCTTTTATTAGCGATACTCATCTTTTGTATTTTTTAATATAGAAAATCGGGTATTTGACATAGAATTATATATTTCATCGAAAACGTAATAAATAACAAGTCAAATAAACATTTACTCCTGTTTATTTTATTTCAAAACAAAATTAGAAAACATAAAAGCCTATTATAAGCCTACAATTGCTTATATTTTGGTGGCCTATTTTTTAAAGTTTTATTTTAACTGTCTGCTGATTTTTCATCGCCGAAATCACCGAATAAAAAAAATATTTGTGCATATATTTTAATATTTTATTTTTTAAATGATGCATCCATCATTTGTTACGCCATCTGCATAGAGAATCTAAAACATTTGTCGCATTGGATGTATATATTTCAACGCGTAAGTCAGACCGGCGAAAAGACTCGTATACGAGTCATCCGTAACCAATGTGTTAAACTTTGCCGGATATCTAGAACGCTGGAACCCTAATTTAATGAATAAGAATATGGTCATCTGAATTGAAAAACTTTTATCATGAAAACTTCTAATGAGTCGGTACCAAAACAGAAAACTTAAGCAGGGCTGTAGAGTCGGAGTCGGACTGTTTTAACTGGAGTCGGATTCGAAAAAAACTAATAACATCGAGTTATTTTGAGTATGAGTATTCAAGTCACTAGGGTTAAAAGTGGCGCCACTGCATGCTTCTATGCCTAAAAAATAATTAAAGCCGTGTTTTGAGCTTAGGTCGGAGTCGTCTTATTTCTTGAGACGCACTTCAAAGCCCTGAAGTAAAATAGTCATCAATTCGTACCTTTGTCCGATGTAAAAAAAAATGCTTCATATTAAATTCAGCACAATGTTCACAACTTTGCAAGTTTCAAATTGTGTTTAAAAATGGCCAACACAATAATGTAAATATGTATTTCTTTTGTGTTTAATTAATAAATTTGTCGCTACAAGGATTTTGATGATTTTGTGCCAAAGGCAAATTATAAAACAAACGCGTCCTTAAAGTGCATGCAGACTTATTAACTGGTGTCAATTAACCTAATCTAATTTTAATTGTATACATTGTTGAAGAAAAACCCTTTAAGGTCTTTTTCTCAGTTGCAATTTTCACAAGCCTTGCTTTTTTCACACTTAAATCCTTTTGACAGAATGTGTATCAAGTTTGATACATTGTGATTATTGAAGAAAAACTGTTCCTTTCCACTGTCGATATACAACAAAACTATTTTTTTACATTTACTTGTTCTGTTGTTCATGTTCTGGTTTATAATATTCTGTCTAATCATGTTCTGTTAAGTCCGTTTATCATATTAATTTATTAAAAGAGTGGATTAAAAAAACGAATGAATTTTTGAAACACGGTGTCGTTAAGTTTCATTTAGTGGCTTTGATAATTACTTCAAAGTGGCGCTGTCAGTATAAGTAATAGATGTTAAGTTAATTGGGAAAGAAGATGTATTATTATGATTCATTATGAACTCTGTGAGTACCCCGATAGTAAGTTAAAAGCTCAATGGCGTACATATTAATTCCAATTAGTGGCGTAAACATGTTTTTTTAAACAGATGAGTGTACCATATTTTAGTAATATGATAGGGGACCAATATAGGACTATTGAATACTGTGTTTACGTATCCGTAAGTGTCCTTAACCTTATATTGGCTTGATTGGCCCAATTTTGTTGTAGACGAAGTCATTCGCACAAAAATAAAATGCAGTCGGTGGACATCAATCGTGATCATATACAAAATTTGATATACTAATTGTTTTGCTAGAGGTATGTTTATTTGCAGTGAATCATTAAAGATTTTTTTTCGGTCTTGTAGCCGAATGGTCAACCCTTTTGTGTGTTCTTCTACGGTTACGGTGCCAACGAGCTAGCATCCCTGTACGGACTATTTTGTAAATTGATTTTTTACCAATCGATTTTTTTTTAATTAAGTACTGTTAAAAGACAAATATGATTGAAATTTAATCACGATAAGAAAAATGTAAAATTATTATACATGGAAATCATGGAAACCAATAATTTATGAAAATGACGAAATAGTACTGTGAAAATGTAGGCATAGTTTAAATTTGATCTATGGATCGTTCTGCTATATTAAAAAAGCACTATTTGAAAGCAAAACGATGATAAGTCTTAAATCGGTATTTTTCATTTAAAACAAGATTTGCATTTATATGAACTTTGATGTTTCAACGTGAAATTTATTAATTCAGTAACTCTGATTTTACTGGTGCTTTTTCTTCTCGACACAAATAGTATTAAGTGCATATTGTATGGGATATTCAACTAAATTTTCATTTTTAATGACTTAACGCCTTTTCCTTTCGCACACATATATTATGACGACTTAGTCAAGCTGATATTGTATTATGTATGATAATTTGGCATTTACCTATGCGTAATTAATTTTCCTGTATAACTACCAGTGGCGGTTCTAGGTACTGGGCTAGGTGGGCTAAGCCCGACCTGCATTTTTCACCCAAAACTTTAGATGGCTGAATAAAAATGAACAGCAATTCGGCCGCTGAACAAAATAAATACATTTATAAGCGTCACTAACCTTCCCCAAATGAATATAATATCTTTGTTTAAATTTTCCTCTATCAATATAAAACAATGGCATGTCTACCTACAATAATATTCTCGATTGTTTTTTATTACAATTTTAAGCTGAGCCGGCATAAAAAAAACAATAACCCTATAAATAATTCATAGAGAACCTTCAACGTGACGTCAGTCTGGCAACACCTATGTACATGCTATTGGTCAGGGGCTACCGCTTTCCAGCCCAAAACCATAGACAATATTTCTTTACACTGGAACGCAATCTAGCACGATTCGATTTTGTTTGTATTTGTATGTACGGAAACGTCATCAAACACACAGGACTGTATTTCAAATTTACTGGCTTCTGTCATTCATCGGGGGCTAAATTGGAATTAGTCCATGGCCCATACAAACATACCAATATCTTTGTATTCTATGAAAGTGACAGGTATCGAATCTCAGTGACAGTTCTGTATTGCTTTTTTTACTTGTTATTTCACTTTGAAAGAGACAAATTTAAGGTCACGTATTATTATTTCTTACTTACATTAGCATTGATTGTATTATATAGTAATTTATGCTTTGCAGTAGTGTCGTAGTATTTGTTAATTTGCTTGTAGATTAATGTATAAGATGAAGTGGAAGCATGCAAAATTTCGTAAATAGTATACAATGCTATGCTTTTCTCTATCCCACCCAAGATTTCAGGTCAGGAACCGCTACTGATAACTACTGCATTATTATTTATTTGATTAGTATTTTTGGGTTAGAAGAGTAGCCGCCTACTGTGGCCCAGTAGGTTAGAGCTTGCTCCCGGTTAGATCACAGTGAATTTGAGAATTATTCAATTCAAAGTTGTGATCGAAGTCTGGGTGTTTGTGATGTAAATTCACATTATTTCCTCTCCTCCCATACTTCTGATCCTTTAATAACTGGGTGCTTAAATTAGTTAATTACATGTCCTGTTCTAGCCTTACAATAACTGAGTAACAAACAGTTCTCGTAGAAAAAAACTTCTGTTGACATACCTCCATTAGGAGGCCATATACTCCACATTGGGAGCGGACATGGATTAAAAAAAAAAGAAGAGTAGTGACATATTTTATATGTTTGTATTATCTAGTATGAAAACGTGTTTTTATTATAGTTAGATATAAAATTTGACGTTTGTCAGATACGTGGAATTCCTGTGCTGATTGCTTTGTCGCTGTTTGACATGCGTCGTCAAAACGGCAGGTCAACAAACACGAATTGGCGGTGCATAATACAATCTATTGTTATATTTTCAACAATATTATTCGGTAGTGGGCATTCATGATTGTAGTGGTGTCATTGTAGTGGGCATGGTTAAATTTTAACTTGATGTTTTTGTCGACGCGAATTAAGCTAGCATATAGGGCGGAGCGATGTTACAGAAACAAGTTCAATTTAAATATTAAAAAATAATTTTAGTCTAGGCACGGTGCAAGGAATCTGCAGCATTTAATCTTCATGGGGTTATCCCTTGAGTAAGGTATTTCATTACACAAAATAATGTAAACACATTCTCTTTATTTATTTCTACCTTCAGCGTCTTATCTTTACGGAAAGGTTCCTCATCCCTGGTCTAAGTTTTCATTAAATTTAGGAAGATTTTTTTTTATTTACCCACTTGTTTATTCTTCATTTCATCAAAATAAAAAAAGGTATGTTTGGTTCATAAATATTTTTGTGATGAATCACAAAAAAATATATAAAAATACGAGGAAGTGTTTGAATCTGAGCGGAGTGAAGTGTAAAGCGCCGTTTCCTAAATTTCATATAAAATAAAGCGTCGTAAAAACATCACAATAACTTCCATTCCATTTCGCACATATTTTTTTATTTAATAATTATGATCTAATAATATTAATAAAAACACAATATTCCTTTGTACTTTATTTCCAATTTATTTGTATAGGTCCTGACTTTTTAAATAAAGTGGAAATAAAGTACAAAAGAATATTGTGTTTTTATTAATAAAATGCCCTTCCACCAAGTATTGCCAGTGAATACCCTAAAAGTGATGGTCTAATAATAAGTTTGATAAAATAAATATTCGATTCTGAAAATTTATTAAAAGTAACAGCTGTTTACTAAGATGAAACGTGTAGGTAGTGTGTATCAGTTTTAAATATGACCGAAGGCTTAATAACAATTTTCATCATAAAAGATGTAGCATTCGCTAAAATGGAACCCAATAGAATACAAAAACGTTGTTTGCTTCTACGTAATTTGAAGTCATCAATTTCTGTTAAAAGGACATTGTTATTTCTCAAAATAAACAATACCGTATCCGACAAAAAAATAACGCTATATTTATAGGAATTCAAATTTATATTTTCATAATTCAAAATCAATGTTATTTACATTTTTTTAATCGATGTTCGCTCCCAATGCAGGTATCTCAAACATATGTTTTTTTACTACGGAGTATTTTTGTGACACAGTTATTCGAACTCTCTTTTTCGAAGAAAGTAGTAAGGATAGAATATGGCTAGAACAGGTCTTGTGGTTAATTAATCTCTCTCGCAACGCCCCGTTGTTTTATGAAAGGTTGGTAGAGAATTGAAGCTTTTTTTTCAAAAACTGGCTATGTCAGTCCAGATAGAGAATGAGTTATGAATGCAACCTGTTATTCAATTGAGTAAGCTACAAAACTGTATATTTTAAATAAGCACAAACTTATATATATATATATATATCGACTGTGGAAAGGAAAAAGGACGTAACCCTCAGTTTTTCTAAAACAGCTTTTTTTCGATAATCACAATGTATACAACTTGACACACCTTCTATCAAAAGGATGGAAGCTGAAAATGCCGAATTGGTATCTAAATTTAGCTTTTAAGTTTGAAAAAGATGATCTTGTAAAACCAAGAAAAAAGCCTGAAATAAAGGTTTAACCTAGACAATTTATTTAATTAATATTAGATTATGTCAATTAAACACCAGCTTAGAAGTCTCCGTGCACTTCAAGGTTGTGTATAATTCTTAATTTGCATATGGCCCAAAATCATCAAAACATGTTTTTGCGCCTCCTGTAAAATTTGATATGTGTGGGTTACGTCCTTTTTCCTTTCCACAGTCGATATGTAGTTCTACAAAAACAAGACTTATTACTAAAAAAAAAACTGGCAATGTTAAAGTAGACCCAACTCCCCCCTTTTGTTTTTCATGGCATCCGGTGGGCTTCAAACGTACATCTGTTTTTTTTTTTAAATTCCATATTGATTGTTTTATTCTTTTAGCTCCACGGTTTTTAGTCTCTCCTGTATTTTTATGACATAACCAGTTTTTGAAATAAAGGTTTCAATTTTCAGACATCACATACAACCATTCCTTAGAACAGAAATCGATGAAAAAATGCTGTTCGTACTGGGACTTAATTCCGTTAGATTCGTCACAGAAGCCAGCAACGTTGACCGCTGCGCCACGGACTCGACGAATAATACATAAATAATACATCAATGCTCTTAAAGAGTTACGTGTATCTTTTAAATCTTAATAATCCATAAACATTCTTATCTTGAATAAACGAAATGCTGTTGACAGCTGTCGTTGTATTCCAACACGTTACTGAATTGATTTTTGCAAATCAGTCATTTGATAGGTATGATACAAATTAAAAATAACAGTTTATGTTTTTGATAAATTTATGACAATTTTCCGCAAATTCAGTGCTTTTGACTTTGATATGTCTTTTAAAGAGATTTGTCATGATTATTGCTATCACATGTAAACATATTTTGTTTATTTAAGCTTTTATTGGCTGGAGTTGCTCGCTGAAAAAATAAACTGCATAATAATTAGTACCTACACACATGTTTGCGATAAGATAAATGTCATAAAAACAGTTCATATTTATATTGTGAGATAGTTTAAAAATAAATATATAAATACACTTATTCCGAGTGGAAATGTTGGAATTGGCAAGTTTTGAAATAACAAAGTAAGCTATTTTATGTTATATTGACAATTTACGTACCTATTCGATACACAGCAACAACGGTGTTACCATAGCGGATAAAGATATTCCGTTATTTTAAATTTGAATCAAAACTAGAAAAACTTCGTAGCTGTCAACTATTAAATTCAGAAAACATAATTGAATATTTTGAGCATTACATACACCTCCTGACATTATTTTGTATCTTCTGGCGTAAAAAATATTCTTTATGGTGATTTTTAAAAAAGCTTTCATTTATGATTTTCCACGAGTAGTGTGTGAAATAAGATTTATGTTTGTTTCATCTTGTCTAAATGGCTTTGTGTTTATATTCTGGGAAACCGTATACAAAATTAAGATTGTAATCTAAAATTTAGTATTGGGACTTTTTTCGATTGACAAAATCATCATCGAGTTGCTATTTTTTTTTAATTGCTACCGCCAAAATAAGTTTTAAGTTTTTCAAAACGTAATAAAACCAAGAGGTTTACAATTGCAACCTAAGTCAAAGTTATTGCAAAGAAAACTGCTAGTGATTTTTAAAAGAGAAAATAAAAGAATATCGATTCAAATTTAGAATGTTTTCTATTCGATCGACGCCATTTAAATTTTTTCAGAACAACAAACGTGTGCGAAGTGACAGATCAACAGACACGTTATAATTATAACCATAGCATCGATGCCCTGTTAAAAAGGGTTACCAGCTCATTAATTTGCTTAACCAGGGAACAATGTGGTAACTAAATTGGTTAAAGCGGATTATCCAACAGGCGGAATGCACCGACAGGCAACTAGATAGCTAAATAGGAATGTTAAGTAAGTACTCGTGCATTATGGCTACACAGAGGCCCAGCCCGCCGATAATTATTAGGTCAACGGACATCGCAACCATTTTATGGTTAGGCCTACGGAAAAAGGTAGTCGAAAATATGTCATAATATTATACATTCTTATTTTTATTTTGTAATACGAGAAATCGGGGTTACACTGAATTCTGTTCATTAATGTTTCTGAGCGGGGATGGTTACTCAAGTTGGTTCGACCAGCTGTCGGACCCACGAGTCACGCCGACTTAAGTTAAAGTCATTTTTACATCATCATACTGAGAGCGTATAGATCTATTACAGATAAAACGCAAGCCGTAAATCTTGGGTTTCTGTTCCAGAGACAATTTCAGCGCTAACAACTGAACATACGCATAACGTTGCTACGCTAAGGAAAACGACTGCTGGTACCAAACGCATGGTCGTGAGACGGTGTGGATTGCGATGTTTTATTTTTGGATGATCAATTCTCAATAATTTTTGGTTATTTGGCATGTCTTGATGTGTCGATAATTTTATTCAGTAAACTCCGTTCAAAGATAGCCCTGCCAATGGCATGATTACAAACAGGACTGTGGAGTCATGTACAAAATACGACTCCGACTCCGAGGAAATTTTTCAATAATTTCATTTTAACTTATATATATGTATACCATCAGTTCATCTTTAGTCAGCCAAGCATGATATATCAACACTTAAGTCTATTTTATTTGAATACATATCATTAAATATATTTTTCGAAAAAAAATCGCGCCGCTCATTTTTCACGACTCCGACTCCAACTCCACATGCCTGATAACAAATAATTTACAATCCATCTATAACTAAATTTATTTTATATTTTTAGTCTACATATATTAATGAAATTCTAATAATAAGCATATATACTTAACAAGCTGTAAACTAACGAATCTAAACAACTTAATCTAGAAATAGAGCCAGGTTTGCATATATATAAATATTAAGATTCGTCGCGAATCTCATACTCTCCCAATGAGCGAGAAAGCAAATGGCTCGAGGAGAGTGAAAAACAATAAGTCACATCAAATTTTAAGAACTGAGTCGGGAGTATCTTTTTTTTTTGCTTCGCAGTGGTACGGATCAAATGACCGAATCTGAGAAGCAATGGACTCGTAACTAACACATGTCTTATGACAAATAGTTACTTATGTTAATACTCTGCGAGATATGATACTTTTTTCTGCGTAATGTCACGTTCATGTGTCCGCAATATTACGTGCAAATTCAGATGCAATGATAGGTACAGTACCTAATACGATAACATCTATAATCATAAATTTACTTTAAACAAACAACACGGAACATTAATTGTATAGAAAAATGTACTGTCCTGTCACACTATTATATTGAATGCTTATGGTCAAAGCTTTTATATTAAATTTTATGACTGGGTGATCACATTACCTCACATCCTGCCTTTGCTCAAATCCAATAACAATTTTCAAACAGACAAAATACGTAGCACAAATTTTGAATAGTTTTTCAAGTTGTTTTTAAAAATTGCAATACATTTATTACATTTATAATTGTACAGCCAAGTTTATATTATATATCGCCTGTTTGGTCGAGTGGTCAACGTCGTTGGCTTCGGTTACGGAGGTCACGGATTCGAATCCCAGTACGGACAGTTTTATAAATTGGTTTTTAAATCGATTTATGAATTTCTGTTTGAAGGCACGGATGTATGTGACGTCTTAAATTCCTCCCTCCAACCCATCCTATTCTATGAACGGGGCATATCGAGAGCGATTAGCTAACCACTAGTCCTGTCCCAGCCCTATCCTTCTATTCTTACTCTCTTTGGAGAAAGAGAGGTTGAGCAACTGAATAACAAGCAGTTCTCGTAGAAACACTTCTGTTGAGATAAACTCCATTATGAGTCCATATGCTTCACATTGGGAGCGGACATGGTTAAAAAATAAATAAATATTAAAAACGTCGTCCTCTGTTAATGCGTGTCTCTTTTTGTGGGAAAGTAAGATAGAAAAATGGAGTGAAAAGAAAAGCAAGAAGCTAATTATTGTTGTTACTACATACTCCTCATTTTGAGGATTGAAAACGTGGGAAAGAAATCTGAACATCACCGAAACTTCTGCCTTTGAATAATAATATTCCATGAATTGATGAAAAATGTCTTTTGCATAAGAATAATTCTTGCTTGATGCAAATCTTTTGAATGAGCAAATTTTTTTTTCGTCTTCTCCTTTACTTTATCCGTTATATTAACTTACGTTTACTCTTCTCGTTTTTTTATTTTATTTTTCTGTAAGAAATGATATGGCTTGTCAAATTATTTTTCAGAATCCTCGTGGCTGGTGATTTTGAAAACTTCAACTACTTGACTGCATTACCCGGAAGTAGTTAAATCGTCGTTTAGTAATTATTTTTTAAATGTAATATTATATATTATGTAGTAAAAATTAATCCGGATTATAATTAAGTTCAAATTTACCGATAGTGTCCAATTTGCTTAATTATTCTTAGATGAGTTTTTCAATTATTTTTTAGAGGTTATAAACATTTTATTTTTAGTCAATTTATTGTCACTTATACATACGTTATATTTTTATTTGTAAATTTCTTTCAGTACCAATTGTTTGTTCCACCATATTAATTTTATTTTGTTTTGTATAAATAACCATAATATTGTATTCTCTTACAGTCTTGATATTTTTAAATAAAAGTGCAATTAGTATAAATGAGTATTTTTTTAAAAATATAATGCCTTTCTACCAAGTATTGGCAGTGAGCACCCTAAAAGTGATATAATCCTAATAAACAGTGCCGGAAAAAACATTATACATTTGTCACTATGGTGATGAAAATATTTGAATTTACAGATGTACACTTTGATACGATGTTTCGATAGATATAAAGATCTGTATCGTTATAAATTGATGTTGGAATTTTTTTTATTGGTTTTCATCTAATATCTATCCAACCATGTTAATTAATATAAGTGTCAAAATAGTTATAAACTAACATATGTATAATCATTTCCTAAGCCAATCCTTTCATTGTTGAGATACTGAGATACTGACTAACAACCTATTTTTTTCGTAATAATCTAATTGAAATACTGTCATTTATACGCTGAAAGAGGATATGAGTAAAAAAATGCGTAAAGCGCTAAATAAATAATAACTTTTGTAACGTCGTAGCTCCTCTACGACTTTGCGTAGAGTCTCGAATGAATGATCGCACTGATATAAAAATTAGGTATGTGATTGCATTCTGAAACACATTTTTAGGATATATCTAACAACAAAACAGTAGATCAGTTCATGGCGATAGTTGAAGAAATTCAAGGCTTAATTTGTATATGTGGAAATT
This sequence comes from Himalopsyche tibetana, assembly GCA_030503985.1. Taxonomy (NCBI): domain Eukaryota; kingdom Metazoa; phylum Arthropoda; class Insecta; order Trichoptera; family Rhyacophilidae; genus Himalopsyche; species Himalopsyche tibetana. The sequence continues at coordinate 1,585,210 of JAPJYX010000009.1, read as the reverse complement.
ATATTATACATAAAACCTAAACAATTTATAAATTACTATTATATTAAAATATATTTTTTAAAGTTTTATAACATTAGATTACAATAAAACATTTCTTTTAATTTTATCCTCTGAATTTAATCTCACTGTATGTACTTAAATTTTATTTCAAAATAATTTAATATTAAAATGTTACTTTTTGATGTGTCCCGGAAAAAATATGTTAAATCTACATTTGTTTTACACGAAATATTTTTTTTTCAATAAAATATATTCTTATAAGAATGAATGGTCTAACATGTTCATCAAATCGCTTATTAATTTGGAAGTAAAAATAAAAATGAAAAGCATCTGTTTTGCTCTACCGATCACGCTGGGCTGGGCTCGATTCTCAGTAAGATCACAGTGGATTCGAGAATTATTCAATTCAAAGATGTGATCAAAGATTGGGTGTTTGTGATGTCAATTCACATTATTTCCTCTACTTCCATCCTTCTGATCCTTTAAAAACGGGGTGTAGCAATAGCAATTAGTTAACCACTAGTCCTGTTCTAGCCTTATCCTTCTTTCCCTACTACTCACGTTTAAAAAACAGTGAAGTTGAGCGACTGAGTAACAAACAGTTCTCGTAGAAAAAACTTCCGTTGAGATAACTTCATTAAAAGGCCTTATGCTCTCTCTACATTAGTGCGGACATGGATTAAAAACGTGTAATAATAATGTCGACTGTGGAAAGGAAAAAAGAGGTAACCCACACATAGAAAATTGTACAGGAGGCACAAAAAACGTGTTTTGATGATATTGGGCCATATGCAAATTACGAAATATCCACAAGCTTGAAGTGCACGGAGACTTCTAAACTGGTGTTGAATTGACATAATCTAATATTGATTTAAGAAATTGTCTAGGAAAATCCTTTATTTTAGTCTTTTTTATTGGTTTCAATTTTCACAAGCTCATCTTTTTCAAACATAAAAGCTTAATTTATATACTAATTCGGCATTTACAGCTTACATCCTTTTGATAGAAAATGTATCAATGTAGATACATTGTGATTATCGAAAAAAAGCTGTTGTGAAAAAACCTGTAGACTACGTTATTTTTCCTTTCCACAGTCGATGTGTATTTAACCGTTTTTAGCTGCCAAATATTTTTGATTTCAAAATGGTCCCCTTGGCGAAAAAGTTTTTGAAACCCTGCGTTAATGTGTAAAATAAATTGGGCTATTTAAGTACTGTGCAAATTAGTGAAGATGTGTTTGTATTTAAAAACACAGCGGCCGGAAGATAAATTGCCAAAATCTCACATTTGATTGTTAGTAAGTAAGACCGTTGAGCGACGTTCTTATAAGACTAGACTAACTAGCTCGAGATGAGTCATTCTACTTCACAAATTATCTCTGCCATAACAATCCAGATGCCTTGAAGAAGATACGTATGTATGTTAAATACCGCGTTAATGATTTGTCCTCTAAATCCAGGATACAATAATTAATGGAGCTATGTATTTTTTTTTGTAAAGCGAAACGCGTGTGCTAGTGATCTAATAATTATTAGTTCACTGTGTAGATGTGTTTTTACGCCACTTTATGATATCACTCTTAATTAGCACTATTCGGGATTGGGATTTCGGGATCACGGGATTGTGATTTTCTTACCGAGAAATTTGAAATCCTCAACTCTACTTTTTCCCAGATTCTCACAGAACCTCGTTTTTTTTTTTTTTTTAGCTCACCGAGGAATTCGAAATCTCCGATTTGGTATATTTTTTCCCAGAATCTCACCGAAACTCGTTTTTTTTTAAGATCACCGATTTACCAATTTCGTGTAAATTATCGAGTTTTCCTCAAAATTTCTCAATCCCGAATTCCCGGGATCGCGGCCATCTCAATCCCGGAATTTCGGGATCAGAAAATTGAACGGGATTGGATGCCCTAGTTGGGATGGGTTAGGTTAGGTTTTGCACGTGCGCATCTGTGCTTCAGTCTAATAATCAAATTCTCAACGCTCTTCGAAGTTAGTCGTATATATCGACTGCGGAAAGGAAAAAAGGCCGTAAACCACACATAGAAATTTTTACAGGAGGCACAAAAAACGTGTTTTGATTATTTTGGGCGATATCAAAATTTTGAAATATACACAACCTTGAAGTGCACGGAGACTTTTAAAGTGGTGTTTTATTGACTTATTCTAATATTCATTAAAGAAATTGTCTATGAAAAACTTTTTTTTCAGTGCTTTTTCTTAGTTTCAATTTTCACAAGCTCATCCTTTTCAAACTTAAAAGCTAAATTTAGATTATTAATTCGGCATTTGCAGCTTACATCCTTTTGATAGAACGTGTATCAAGTTTGATACATTGTGATTGTCGAAAAAATATGTTTTGAAAAAACTGTGGGTTACGTCCTTTTCCCTTTCCGCAGTCGATATGTATTTGTTTGCTGTGCAAACAAGCGTAAACCCCAAAACAGAAAAACTCGTTAAATACTTTTAAAGTGTAAATTTTTTGTGGATAAGCATAATATTCTTAAAATAAAACACAATTGTTTATATTCTAATTTCACATTTTTATAAATATGCTCGGTGTCATTTGTCGCGAGCATTACCAACAATGGAAATATACTGGATCGTGAGTTTAATTTTTTCAAAATTTCATTAAACGATTGTATTCAAATATTGCCTTCTAGCCCCTGCCTACCCATCCCATCTATAAACAGAACGTAGAAATAGCAATTACCTATTTTCATTTATGAATTAATGTTCGAAACCATGTCTAAATGTGATGTTTAAATACCCTACTATCACATCAATTAATTGATAAGGATTAGCTGATTATTTGTCCTGTTCTAATCCAATATCTTATATTTTTACTTTATACGAAAAAGATAAATTAAAAAAAGCGGCTGAATAACAACCATCAAATCTTGTAGACAAACTTAAGTTGAAATTATCTTTGAAGAATCTTTAATGTTCCATATTGAGAGTGAATAAGGTTGGAGATAAAAAAATCATTACATTAATTGAATCATTCATAAAAAATAACAAATGTTTCAAAGTGTGTCGTTTGATGACGGTTTAAAAAAGACCTACTACGTGTTCACTTTGTACAGTAGGAATGTTTTGTTTTTTTCAATTGAAATATCGAATTGTGTTTTTGTGGGTCACATTATTTATATGGCAAGTAGATAAAGATCATTGTCATTTCAAAAATAAATAAACGGATGCTGCAAATGAGCCCTAAATATTCAAACAACACGCCATGACGGCGTACAGTATTTTTAAAAAATTGTAATTAATGTTAACCATTGAGTAAACATAAAGAAACTTGGTATAGATAAACAAATATATTTATGAGATTGGGAGTAGAAAGTGTTTTGCTCTCTTTCATCTTCAGACTAATTTAGTCGTGACAATGATCTACTATCGTATGTAGGTTTTTATCAATGAATGAGTCAACTAGACCAGCGTTTCCCAAATACAGTGTAGCAGAAAGCAAAATGCCGGGTTGTTAATTTCCTAAACTAAATCTGTATATTTACTATATAATTTCGTAATAGTTCTCATTAATAAATTATTGGTACATTTGATTTCTATATAGGTTTATCAGTGTAAATTATTTTGTATTATAACAAACAAACAACCGACATTTTTTCATAAAATGAGTTATGCATATCGTTTTCTTTGTTTTTTCGAGCTCTATTAAAATATTGACATTTCGTAATTTACAAAAGATGTTTTTCATTGAAATTATTCTAAAGTTGGAAACAAGTAACATAAAAAAAGCCCACCAAACTGTTAAAAGATAGTAGAAGCGTTGCATCGTTTTCCTACTATTTGAAAATAGGTGAGAAAAAATTCCAACATGTTTACTGCAACATTTTGTATTGGAGAGTGGACACTGGATTAAAAAAAAATATAGCAATTTTGTGTAATTTTTCTATTATTATAATATGGATGAAGTTAAAACAGGTGCATTGAATTGATCAAATTTCCTCGTATTATCATAAAAGAAAAACACAAAATTAAAATTGTTAACTCGTATCAAACAATCTTATTAATATAATGTTTATTTAATTAATATTGTGTCAACAGATTATTAATATATAAGTGTCTTTGATTTTCATTGATTTCTCAATACTTATCTATTTATACAGTTTTTTGGCTCTCCTGTAAAATTGAAAAAACGTCGGTTACGTATTGTCAACTTATGGCCATCGATACGAAGACTGTATGGACAAAAATATACTGTTTTATTTTACCTATAGGCCGGTAGTATAAGCGATAACAAATTTAGTGGTTCACGAAGTATAAATATTAAATTAACCGGGTCGCGGGGGAAAAATGTTTGGGAAACGCTGAACTAGACAATATAACTAACATTATTTGAGTCGTCTGGTATTACTGTTTGACTCAACACTACAACTATGTAACTTGATTTTCAATATTTTTGAAACGTTATACAGAATTGAATTAAAAAATATATGATTGTTTCAATTTTTTTTTGTCTATATCCGCTCCCAATTTAGAGCATAACTTAACAGAAGTTGTTCGACGAGAACTGTTTGTTACTCAGTCGCTCAACATTTGTTTTCCAAAGAGAATAGTAAGGACAGAAGGATAAGGCTAGGACAGAACTAGTGGTTAACTAACTGCTCGCTAAATCCATTTAGTGAAAGATTGGACGAATGGGATGAAATGTTGAGATATCATAGACACCTATGCCTTTGAACAACAATCGATAAATCAATTGAAAAAAAATGCTGTTCGTACTAGAATTCGAGCCCGTGAGATCCGGCACGTAAGCCAACAACGCTGCGCCATTTTCCATTTTCCAGTTTCCAATTATACATTTATTTATTTTTATTCAAAGGAACTTAAATTGGTTGAATACGTCATTGATATTCGACACCCTTGAAAACAAATTGTATTATATATTGATGGAACAGAATTTCTAGCTGTAACCTTGAACTCCACATCGTAGAACGAAGGCTTAAAGCAATTTTTTTTTAATAAAGCCATCGCTTTTTTGGCCACATAATTTAACACAAAAGTATAACATATAAAATTGGTCACACCTATTTCATGACCAATTTATAATAATTTCAATTTAATGTAAAATTTATTTGGGTAATCAGCACGTTCGTCTAACAATGCAGTGGTGGGTTGACAATACGTTAACAGAGAGCTCGCTTAATCTCAAAGTAATTCTCGGTGTTCTTGGGAAGGAGTGATTTTTTTAATCATTTCTATGCAATTATATGCAATACCTAAATACTCAATCGATTTTTACTCAATACACTAATAATATGTAGCAGTATGCAATTTACCGTAAGCTTATCAATCTAAATGGCTATAAATGAACTACTGTGCATAAGTATGAAGCTGTCGTAGAAAATACATATGTCAGATATTACAGTTATTTACTAATTTGATCTGAAAATATTGTGTTCTCTTAAATTTACAAAAGGCTGGCCGGCCTTAGTAAAAAAAATAACAAGGGGCTCGCGCGAGCCCATTTGAGCCCCCTCCAGCCCACCCCTGTAACAATGAATCGTGCAAATAATCCACTCGGATTTCAGCACCCTTAATGTAAGAAATGTTTTTATAGATTTTTAAAACCCTCCTTAAAAACGGTGGTTTAAAGGCTATGTAATGGCGATCGGGCTACAAAAATTCAATTGAAGTATTCAATTGAAAATAGCGCCCAAATGTCACAAGATGGCGTCATTAATGCCGCTCCGAGGAAAGCGTGCCATTTTCAATAAATCATTGTTTATGTAGGAAATTCCAAATGCTATAATAAGCAAGAGGTTGGTTCTTCTAATTAATATCCTTTTGACACCCACTCACTTAAAATCCACGAAGATTTTTTTATCTTCCAACGCTTGATAGTGCGTGCCAGTATAATATTATGCCACTTTCTACGAGTATCTTAGTATATCGGCCAAAGCCAGGGGCTGCGATACTTTTGTTAAATCCGGGAATAATAAAAAATAAACCATATTATTTTTTATTTACTACTAGCCGGTTCCCGGCAAGCGTTGCAGTCCACTCAAAGAAAGAAAGTGTTTTGATTGTGTTTATTGAAGTGCATGTTTTATTCTGTCTGTTTGACGTTTGCTGCTTCTAAATAATAAGTAATATCTCTCATAGGAAGGACATTATTTTTTTACATTGTAATCGGACATAATTAAACTTTTCCAATTCTAAGCTCAAGAAATGCGACCCCAATACCCACATTTTCTTTAATATCTATTTTAATATGGGTGATACAATGTTTATAATTAAGGTATTCTTATATCATAGTTTTTTGGACCTTTTGTAGTTTATATAAATATGCGATAACGCGATGAGGCGATAAGTGCCCGCGATAAGCGATCGTTCGTAAGATAGCTGGACTAAACGCGTCAGTTGCAATTTCATATGTGTGCTGGGATGATGTCTTTTTTACGCGCAACTTAAAATATGATTATTTATTAAAAAAACACGGATTTTTATAAAAAAATGTATGAGGAATGATGCAGAAAGATATTTTAAAGCCCTTAGACTATTTTTTTTTTGAAATTCATAAGAATAAGGCAAATAATGAGGAAACCACTGGGGTCCCTAAACGATCCCCATCGGCAGAGAAGTATTTTTCTAGTCTCCGAGCCGCGAGTTAAAGAAACATTGGATAGCCGTTGTTACATTTTTCTTTGACAATTTAGTAAGTAGTAATTAATGCTAGTATTACGCGGTTAATCGACTAAGATTTTTTGGTGTTGATATAAATATTTCCAGCCGGTAGTGAATGGGTAAGCGAACATTTTTTTGTGTTGTTTATGTCTCGATTTCACAATTCTTTTCCGGTATTTGACGCCCTGCCAGCGTCTAATTATGATGTCGACTTGTCTCGCCTAGAACAAAGTTCTGAGCAGGAAGTTCTCCAAATTGACTGACGACCGAGGAGCATTAGGAACGCTAAAGAGAACAAACACAGCCGGGGCGGGCTGCCCACGCCCAGGTTTCTTACCACAATACAACATCTTAGACTATCTTGGAAGAATTTTCAAGACCTATCATCATCTAGTTTAAAAAAAGTCATAAACTACAGCTGGTGCTGACGTGTCACCTTGCAATAAACGAAGCCCTAATTATTTTTTAATGGTAAATCAGTAGTTTCTTTACTTAATACAAATATATTTCTACAAATCATATTACTACCACTTGTATAATACAAGTTTCATCATATAAAGAGGTATAGAACATAAAACAAAAAACACTGTTGCCTAAATCTTCTACAGTTTATAATAGTTGACGTGAAACGGTTTTGAAATATTAAAACAAATGTCACGTATCATGACAACAAAACAATACATTTACACTAGGGCTTATACAAAAACCGACTTTTTTAAAAACCCGTTTGCTAATTTTAGTATTACATAAAATCCGATTTAACCCAGTTTTCGAATTCTTCCAAAAAAAAGTTAGCCAATTAAAACAAAGAGAAAGTAGTTTGATATATTTTAACTTCGTCTCTTTATTGTATAAACATTTAAATACAACATTTTTACTCTTCAAAATAAGTAAATGTTTTACTCAGTAAAATAGTTTTGCTAACAGACCTTAATGAAATAGAAAGTACTAGCTGTAAGCCCGTTGCCCGGCAACGTGAGATTTTTGTTGCATTATAGAAAAGTCAGAAATTTACTGGCATGAACAATTGAATGCATATTTATTATTATATATGTATATAATCTAATAACACATAATTAATAAACTCCGTTTTTATTTTTCCCTAGGGTACTCAACGTTGTACCCACCACCAGCCGCTACGGCTTCAACTTCAAGTTTGCCAACAACCATTTTTCGTAGTAGCAGAAATTTCGTAAGTTACTTAATTTTTGGAATAATGTTTAAGTTTGCTAACAACCATTTTTCGCAGTAGCAGAAATTTCGTAAAATATTTAATTTTTGGAATAATGTTTAAGTTTGCTAACAACCATTTTTCGTAGTAGCAGAAATTCCGTAAATTATTTAATTTTTAGAATAATGTTTAAGTTTGCTAACAACCATTTTTCGTAGTAGCAAAAATTTCGTAAATTATTGAATTTTTGGAATAATATTTAAGTTTGCTAAAAACCATTTTTCGTAGTAGCAAAAATAGACCTCTTAATTTAATTAATTTTTGGAATAATGTTTAAATTTGCTAACAATTATTTTTCGTAGTAGAAGATTTTAAAATAAAAGTCTAAATAAAGTTCTATAAAATATCCATACCGTCATTAGAATATTCCTAATGCATGTAAGAAATAAAAAAGATTTTCAAGGCCGGATGCAAAATATAACCTTACCTTCCAATAATCGAATCAATTGACACTGAACAAAATCTGTCAAATCAGCTCCCAGCCCTATAATTATAGCTTCAAAAAAAACGAATCAGTACATTTGATTATTTAAAAAACTTCGTAGCCATGCAAACTTTCAAATAAAGTTCTCTCAATATTATTACGATGCTTCAGTTCTAAGACAGAAAATTTGAATTTTGAATATAAAAAGACGTCCATTCCAATTGGACGAACGAAATATGCGATTCAAAATAAAACGTTAGCATTGGTAAAAAAAATGTGCTGTTCAATATAAACCGCTATCATTGGGCGAAGTGGACATCAGTGCAGACACATTTGTGATTATTTTATCGATTATTAATATGAAGATTATTTTAATTGGCAATGAAGAGAGTTGGATTGTTCTTAAGGAATCAAATATAAGATCTAAAGTTTTTGTGTTTGACTTCAGTGTTTTTGAGGTTTTTTACATGTACTTTTTACATGTACTTGTACTTTACATGTAATGTATGTACTTGTATCCGCGTCAAATTAAACAAATACTGACTATTGAATAAAATTTATTTCAACTGTTATTTGTAACTATGACAGTTGCTAAGTAACAGTTACAGTTCAAATAAAAAATAACGTTTTTTAATCAATTTTAATATTGAATAAATTCTTAAATTAGAAATCGAGTTATCATATTAAAAAAACCAACTTTTGAGTGTCGCAAATTTTACTATAAAACCGGTTTTTAAATCCCGGTTTTCAAATACCAACAGACCCTGGTTTACATACGCTTCAAACTAGTATTTTAATAGTCAGTTTACTAATTTTATTCAATGGGCAAGAAGTAGACATTACGCAATCTAAGAACAGGGTTATACGCATTACAATTATGTAGCTAAAAACTGATCCCTTATATTCTATCCCTTGTTTCCAACCTTTATTTTACTGCGCCTCCCTTCGAAGAAACACATATCTTCGCGCCTCCCCATCATTTATTTCATATAGTAATACAGACACATTTTAAAGAGTAAATAAATATGTTTAACTGTTCGCGTCTCCTTTTGCAATAGTCCACGCCTCCCAGGTTGGAAATCGCTGCCTTATATTAAGCCATTTCAAACCAGCTACGAATAAAATGGTTGAATGACAGAATATCATATCGGGGAAAATGTATATGAACATGTGTTTTAAAAGTTGCGATGTTTTTTGTTTAATCAAAAAAACATTTCCTATAAAGTGGACCTCTTTTACGTAGATTATCCGAAACGCATGTACAAATTTAAGGTTAAGTTAATGTCTTTGTTATGTATACTCGACATCTTGTCATAGAGTACAATGTTAATACTCTATGCCATACTATAATTGTAACAATAACCTTTCAACGCCCAAAACCGATATCCTACTCTCCTTCCATTTAGTTCAATTCAAGAGTTCAAATTGACCGGTCATCGATCCAGTAAAGACGCCTTGAAACTCACGTTGTTATTTTTGATTATAAGATAAACGATTTATATTAAAGTGTAAAATAATTATGCATGTGGAATAAAAATTGAACAAACAGTTTAACAGTGTTTTAGTAAAAATTATCCATAACATCTTCGTTTACGCGGTTTTTATATATAATGCAACCTATCTTATGATTTTGTATGAGTTCCTTGTCTTTTTACTCGGGTTTGGGATAAACGAGGGTGTACAATTTAAAAATATTCGAAAATTATCGGATACAGTTTAAAAAGTAGAAGATTGTTTAAAAACATATTTTTTTTAGCCAAAAATGTATTTCTTAATACTGTCGGAGAAAAATTGGAATTCTCGATTATCGAAAATTTAAAAAAAAATACATCGTCTAAATCAGCGGTGTCCGTTCCAAGTTGCCCGCCTGATGCTTCGAAACAATAATTAAGTGTGTTTTTTATTATATATCCATTTTGTTTCCCTTTCATGCACACTATGTTGTGCTTTGAATTACTTCAATATTTATGAAAACTTTTGGTGTAAATAAAACAAAGTCGACCGCAGAGGTTAAAAGTTTGGTCACCCATGCTCTAAATGGAAGTAGTTGCAATAAAAAACCCGATCCCGAGCATTATATAAAATTTTAAAATTAATACAAAACATTATTTTTATCAATTGTCATTGCCAAAAAATTATACACTAAAACCCCCATTTACGCGAAAGTTGGGACCGCGTGATTGCGAGTCGCGTAACTGAGGGAGTGAATTTCATACAAAAATTAAGGGGTCCGTTTTTTTTCGCGAAAAATGCAAAATTGCCAAAACTAAGAATAAATGAAAAAAAATATATGAACGAAATATTTAGTTATCGAGTGGTAAAATTCATAGCGCTCGCCAACGTTTGACTGTATGCGCCATACAGTCAGCCGCCCGGCTGTGTGTACAGCAGCATAGAAAATGGATTGCGACCTCACAATTGGGGGATTTGCGGCGAATATTTATTTTCGGCGCGTAATTCGAGGTTCCACTGTACATATACTTTAAGCTTCCTTATGAATCGTTCCTCCGAAAACGTACACTTATTAATTATGGTTTTCACTTGTCGCTCTCGGTGACTCGTTGATTTTTCGAATGATTCCTTCTAGATTTTTCGACACTGTCGGATAGGTTAGATTCTCCACCGCATATAAATAATACCGCAAATCGTAATTATTATTTAATTACAAGTGTCCTACAAACAGTGAATACTCTCCAATTCACGTCTTATTAGTATACTTTACAATTTAATTCCTTTTAACGAAGTTAACGACAGTTAACACATTGAAGAGAATAATTCAGAAATTTTAGAAACGATGTCAATAATTCGAGTTGAATACCCTCACAGTGTATCATAATATCACTTTCCCCGATGCAAAATAAGACAATTGCCACGTTTTAAATGAAAAGATTCTGAGCCCACAAACGCCGTCCGGTGATAAAATTATTAAATGTTAGATCATAAAAGTAATAAGATGCATGTCTAAGAGCCGAGAGAAGAGTGAGGCTGATCTGGGAAGAGCGTCATGTAAATTTATGCAAAACAATGTCCGTCTTTTTGCGAAGCACGCTTCTAAATTCGTTAAGAAGATTAGCGACTGACTGACTTGTACGAGTTTTGCTACTTGATTTTGACAAACAAAAAAATCATTAGGACATTAATACCCATCAATCTCGGCATAGACATCACCGGCGACGAACGATTATTTAACGTTTACCTACACGGCGAAAAAGAAGAATTGATTCGTATATAACTGTCATAGCATATCCATTGGATCTGTCAAAAAGTACATATTAATTGACCCAATGCGAAATGAAGTAAGCCATGTAGTATTTTATAAAAGAATGAACAAGATGCGTTAAAATATTCTATATCGACCGTGGAAAGGAAAAAAGACGTAACCCACACACAAATTTTACAGGAGACGTTTTTTGATGATTTTGGGCCAAAGGCAAATTATGAAATATACACAACATTGAAGTGCACGGAGACAAATAAACTCGTTCTTTATTGACTTTATCTGATATTAATTTAGTTATTTTTTCAAACAATTTTTTTTAAAGGCACAATTAAGATAAATTCGTCATTTTCAGCTTACATCCTTTTGATAGAACATGTCGTATTCATTATGATCATCGAAAAAAGCTGTTTTGAAAAAAGTGTGGGTTACGTCCTTTTTCCTATGCACGGTCAATATGTAAGTATAGTAAAAGTGAAGTGAGATTAATATATATACACTGCGGTAGTTTTTTCTCTTTAAAAAAATGTATGTAACCCACAAACACACTAAATAAAGACGTGGTGGTACTTTAACCCTTTGCCCGCGTCACCAAATTTAGTGAGCATGCCCTGTATGCGGGTGCTTTTTTGCGGATTTTGTTATCGCGTTTTCGACTATAAATATAGGTTGTAATATTTTTTCAACTAATCAAATATGTTAATTGCCACCCAAAGTAACTTTTTCAATAATAAAATACAATATATTTCTTGTATTTTCGGCTTAATTCAACAATAATCATTCTTCATACAATTGCAGCGTGACGTCGCCATATTGCAAAATATCGCCACGCGCGACCGAGAACACTGCGCCACGACCATACCATATGCTTATAATATTAAATTCTCGGAACAATATCAATTTTACCCGCACTCGATCGCTTATTTACACTATCCAAAATCTTGCATTGGTGACGTATGTTCACGGCGTGTTCCAGAAATAAATTATTTTAGCCTATATTGAATCTTTTTTGACTAATGCCATCTATTGAATTTGGTAAAATATACATTTAGTAATATTTTCAACCAAGTTATACAATTTTAACACAATAGATAACTCTTATATAGGGTTTGAAATTTCCATGACATCTATACGTGTCACGCGCGCTGAGGGCATGCTCGCTAGGACACGCATAGCGGTCATACGCGGTGAGAAGGTTAAAGTACAATAGATTTGTTTACTTTTTTTCTACTCTTCATTTGTTACATTTTATATGCTTCTTTTTACTTTTTACAAACAAAGAGCATGCAACCAAGTCTTGAGTTTTTTTTTTCGTTAACATTTCTGGCATTATAAAAAAAATATTATTTACCCAGTGAATACCAGTTACTGAATGTATATTAGAAAAAAAATTGAGCAGTAGTCACTATTTGTAGGGCACTTACTATCAGACCGTGAGTCGAAAAATCTACCACGAATCTCTGAAAAAATAATCAACGCGTTGCTAAGGGCGTTACAATGCATACATTGCGGAAAATCTTATTTTTTGACTGCTGAGATGAGATAAATATTTTGATTACTTGATTGAGCTGATGTCAGACGTCAATTATTATGTAAATATGTTTTACCGGTTGTGTCGGTAATACAGTTTCCGACAAATCTTTTGATTCCTCATCTCCGAACAGAATGATAATTAGGTATTCTAAATTTAAAAAGAAGCAAACTAGTACGATAAAAATAATTGTACTGATTTCGTATTATTAATTAAAAATCTGGACTAGTTTCACTCATCACGAGAATTATCTAGTGATAATTCTGATGCATCAAACAAAGTGTTTTTTTATTAAACAGTGGAACCAGGGCCAGCGCCACCATACAGGCGAAATAGGCAACCGCCTAGAGCGCAAACTAAAAGGGAGCGCATAAATGGAGTATTAAAATTATTTTTATATAAAAAAAGTAAGACAGTGTCTTATTTTCTGAAAAATACGATATGATTCGAAAAAAAGAGGTCGAGCGACTGAGTAACAAACAATTCACGTGGAAAAACTTCTGTTACGATACCTACATTAGGAGACCATATGCTCCACATTGGCAGCGGACATGGATACAATAATATGTGTAATGAGGATGGTTTGTTAAAAAAGCCAAAATTTGCCAAAAGCTGTTGCTTAGGGCGCCAAATAACCTCGCACCGACACTGATTGGAGCCCCGATTTATCATTCTGGTAATCGTCGTTTTCCATATTTAATCTATTTAACATAATAGTCCCGGCAAATAAGAACAGTATTAATCATTAATCTTGCAATAGTTGTTTTTTTAAGGTCCAGTAAAAAACGACAAATCGAGATTTCCTTTTATGTAATGGCTGTAATCGGGCTGTGGTATCAGGTAAAAAAAAACACCGAATTATTTATTTAAATCATTATACCATCAGATCATATTTATTTAGCCCAGCACAGGGTTACCAGGACCTAAAATAATTTAAAAAATCGGTCGTATGTGATTAGAAGTCTTATTTAAAAAAAAAAAAATGTCCGATATTTGTAATTTTATTAGTTATTATAAATTTTATAACGTGCGGCGTCTATAAATTTCAGCGAGTTATAATATTTAAGTGTGTGACACGACAAAAATCCGGTCTCGAATGAAATGCGGGCAAGACCCGATTTATTCGGTCAGATGGTAACCCTAGTCTAGTATGCAGTGGCAGCACTATGTACTCATGTGTTTTGGATATTCTTTACATAACATTATTTTTTTTAAACGGGTTTTAAGTCGTAAGATTTTTCCAAGTACGGCTCTAAGCAAAAAACCTGATTCCACGACTCTTGACTCTGACTCTACAGCCCTGGTAACTGAAAAAACTTGACTCAATTCTATAGTTATCTATGTGTTGTCAGAATACCATATTATTATATTTACCTCTACGACGTAGTGTTCTCAGTTATAAAAAGAAGCTGATGAAATTAATACGTTAACCGCAGATTAAAGGTGACTAAGTTCGTTTTATAATTGGCACAAGCTGTTGAGATACAATCGAGCAATTAACAAAAGTCAATACTTTAATTGATATTTAATTATAAACGTTCATGATCCAGAAACGTTTCAAATTGAAAAAGATGGTACCCATGACCACTCAAAATTCAACATAAAAGTCGGACTTGGTTTTATACGATTTAGAGAGCTTAAAGTCAATTTTTCTCCATTAAAAAATTTAGTCAAAAAACGAATTTTCTAACCTTCAACTGCTTGAAAAAGTATTTCTAATATTTTAATCATAAATTGCCAAAAAAATCTTTAAAAATTACAAGTAAAACAATAAGTTTAGTTTTAAATTAATTATGTTGATTTTCACTTTTAAGGTGATCACTGTCAATACTTGGTAAAAAGGTATTATATTGAAAAAATAAAACACTCTTTTGTACTTATTCCATATCTATTTAATATGATTAGGACCAGTCTTGTTCATCACGAGCATTATCAACTAAAGTCGAATGTTATCAGTTGATCAGTTGCACGTGATGATCCTTATCAATTGATAATGCACGTGATGAACGAAACTGACTCTGAGCATATTAAATAAAGACTCATTTCATTGGTCAGAATTTATATTAAATCGTCATAATATATCGGTCAGTATAAATAGTCATAATTTAAATAAAATTTAAAAAAAAATGTAACCTAACCTAACCAAAATTGTAATAAAATATTCTGACCGTATAATATTTTATTCCGACCAAAAATTTATTTAAAATTAAAAATTAAAATTTATTAAATTTGTTCCCTTAAATAAATGTGATAATGGTACAAAAAATCATCGACTTTTAATAAACTAATATGATTTGATATTTAAATACCTCCTGAGTAATACTAAACAACATAAGTAATAAATAAATATTAAATTAAATGAAATTTAGTTGATTATTATTAATAATTTATAATAGCACCATTTTTTTATTGTAGCGCAAAAAATGTACCCCAGACGAAAAAAAGCTCTTTTTAAAATTATATATATTTGATCTTACGTGATCGTTCTTTCGGATGAACCCATAAATACGGCAGGGAATTTTTAATTTGAAAATATTTATTGTACTTTATTTCGTAAAATTTATGTCCGAATGTCCTACGAGAATACTTACTTCAGTGACTTGAATTGTCTTGGAAAAGATGCACTCGTTCTCCTAGAATCTAGATAGTATACAAGATTTAAGATAAAGTGCAGATTTACTTTTGTTTCCTTAATTTGTTGGTTTTATTCACGAATTCATTATGTCTATCAAAAAGTGTATCAAGATAAAACAATGTAAGCTGTTTCAATTTTATTTTTGTTTCGTTTATTTGTTTTTTTTTTCTCTGAAGCATTCGGTGCCTTAAACGTCACTCTCATTAAATATTCGGAGTTCAGTAAGTGTATATTTTTTGAATAACTAAAACCTTTTCTGTTTTGCAAAGTTTACTTGTGAAAAAAGCAAAGTTAAAAATAAATTAATCAAAAATAAAATAGCTCATTGAAATGGCATTGAGTGGTTGACACAGGTAACACTATTATGAAACTTTCCATTTATAGAGATGACCAAACGTCAAGTCTGCGAGCTTACTAGCGGCTGTAATAAAGATGGCTTCCATACATAAAATATGCACAAGGTTACAGTTCCGTCTCGGAATAAGTGGTATACTTATCACTGTAAATGCACGCCACTTACTACAAATAAAGTTGCAGTCAACAATTTTCGAATCACTCATACCAGATTTATCTATGTAGGTACTCAGTTAACCTAACTACATTTCAGGTATGGACCTTTGAGTACATCTATAACCTGCATACACTTATCGTAATGATACAAATTGCGTAATTAACACCCTAGCAGTGGCGGATTACGCACTTGAAAGGCCCCAGGCGCAATAAATAAGGTCCTCTTATTCGGATAACATAAAAGTGTAGCAAAAGTCGACACAAAATATGAATAATTACTACAAACTGAATTAAAAATGGATGGTCTTTATTTTTTGAATATCTTGCGCTTTGTTAGGGTCAGAAGCTGAAATATATGTATGATCTGACTAAGCAACTAGCGGACCTTCATGGGCTTTGACGGAACACTGCCATATACTACTTCACAATGTTCCAGTTGACATATTATTATGTTTACAATCCTTCAGCAAAACGAAGGGTATTCCATGTCTTGTGATTCCTTCATGTTTATTATAGTTAATTCTTGGCTTATTTATTTCATGTCCTTGAACAAATATGTACCTTTTTTGATGTAAAACATTTTGCTCTATAATATAAAATTGGAATCCAACGATGTTGAATGCAGTGACATGGATCCGACAAGTTGTTTACTGATTATTAATTAATCAACTTAAACTGTTTATGAATGTTATCAAATAGTTATATTATTCCTTGCATAAAAAAAAACAATGTGTTGTAGGTATAGCATGTTTCACAATTTTTGTGTTTCAGAGTTGAATATTGTGACTAGCCGAACGTAAATGGTTATGTTTTAAATCCGTCTGTTAGCATCCAAATTGTGAGGAAATGAATGGACTCGAACACAATACCGGGTGTGGACTGTCTGTAGCCACACCACAACACGTAAGTATAGTCCGACAACTAAATCCAGCCCGAGATCTACTTACACCCACGATTATACACCAATCAAATCCCTAAACATGACAATTTAAAGTTGACTTTGTTGGACTGTACTCTGTTGAGTTTGATTAAAAATGTAAATGCAATTATTTACAAAGACTAGTGTAACAAGGTCGATGCGGATTCGATATGAATAAACACAGGTATTGTTTGATTACAATATTGATGGGGGCATCCAGAGTGTTCTATTTTAATTTAATACAAACACAGCCTGCAGCTGCATGTCTGAAAAACTTCGCTAGCCAAATGATGATGTCGTCATGTACAGATTAGTCGCGGACAATTTGTAACTCAGATAATATACCGCGTAGACCGCAATTGACCGCGAGGACAGTTTTGATGCTGTTGACAATTCTCTTGAAATTTCATTTTTCTCATTTGCCGGACGACAAGTTGTTCTCTGTTACGTGAATACAGTGTCATTTAGACCATAGTTTCTCAACCTTTTTAAGCCCGTGGCCCCCTTTCGAGTCTCAATTTTTTCCGTGGCCCCCCTATCCATAGTAATACAATTCTCAGGGCTCGGGAAAAGTGAAAAAAATATACATTTATTTTTAAAAAATACAACACAATAAAGATTTGTACGAAAAATATTTTTTAAAAATAAATTATGTATAATTTTAGATTTTGACTGAAGGTGCTTGGTGGAATTTCATTAAATTTGAATCGTTCAAATTATGTAAATTCACACAGATTCTGTCACCAACGACCCGGGTTTCGCCTTTCGGCATCTTCGGGCGTTCATGTACACGGATGAACTTGAACTGACGCTTAGTAAATGAATGTTTCGTGTTTATATAAGAAATGCCTGGATACTATATGTCCTATTCTCTTTGCTGTGGAAACTTCTTAAAGCTTTTTAAATTATTCAAATGGTTTTTCTTTCATTTCCATGTGTTTTGTATAAAATGGATATTAGTATTAGTGAAGCAAAACATAATTAAGCACATGCGTTTCATATTGTCACGGGGTGATGAAAGAAATCCGTGGACAAGATAGTCAATACAATATTGTCGACACTTACTTTTAGATGCAGTTATTATGGTATCCCTAAATATCATTGGAAAATAATAGAAAAAGTATGTATAATACATACATTATTTCTGCTGCAATGTATAATTGTCCTACTGTATTATATTCGATTTTAATACAAATTTTAGTTCATAATATTTTGGGTGGCCGTGGCCCCCCTAAAGTCTGCTGTGGCTCCACAAAACTGAAATTTTCTTCTGTGGCTCCCTTGGGACATGCTGTGGCTCCCGGTTGAGAAACGCTGATTTAGACTGTTAAGGTGAAAGATAATGTTAATAATTCTGCAAAATATCATAATAGAATACTTTTGAATGTAAAGGAAGATACAGCTTAAAAAAATAGGAATAACAAGAATAATTAAAGTTCGTTCATATTTGGAAGCATCCCAAGTAAGACTTATGTAAAATTTGCTGTATTAACTATCGACACACGGTTGCATTATCGCCTAAATGAGGGTGAAATGCTTGGATTTAAAGGTGCGTGTTTTGAAAGATCACTTCGAAAAGTAAACTAGAACTTTTAGTATGCAATGCTTAATTTTTGTTTAAATTTTAACCACTTGAATACCAAGCGGACACGGGTGTCCAGAACATATGCAAGCGAACACGGATGTCCAAGACGTTTAAAAAATAAAATATTTTGTATTCTAATAGAATATAAGCAACATTTTGATGAACATGTGTAGTTCCATCTAAAATATTTTTCTCAAAAACACGCAGTATCTCTGGGACATATTAATGATTAATTTGCGCGGTATTCAAACGGTTTACATAGACTTGATAGTGGAAGCCAAATAATGGGCAAACCCTCCTCGACTTTTCAGGAAAGAAAAAAAACACACTGGTATCTTTGATTGATAATTTAAAATAATAAAATTTTCATCAGCATTTTTATTTTATTAAAATATTTGTTTTTTTTCCAATCATAAGTGTTTAACATCTCTAAAAAAATAGCAGCAGTAATTAGCTTACTCTTAAAAACCTATTTTGAGATACCTCCATTATACATAGGTCGTATGCTCTACGTTGGCAGCGGAAGTGGAATAAAAAAATAAAATCCGTTACATCCTTTTTATAGCTTCATTTTGGCAATTTGAAAAGGACATTCTATGAAATATTTCAATTCTAATAACTTTTGAATTATTGGTTTAAACGTATTTTTTTTATACTTTCAATGATATAACATTAAAATAAATAGTAGGTACACTAAGTAAAATAGCGTATTGATTATAAAATTTTAATTTTTGAGTCATGTATATGATTCGATGAGGATTTTTTTATAAAGCAATTGAAAATGATAATATTGAAACTAACTTATTTGGAAACACTTTTAAGATTTTGATTAAAGTTGCTTAATGAAGTTTCCATATCAAATTTTGTATATTTTTTTTCCAAATACCCGGGTTTCATTTTTCAGCATCTTTAAGTATTTATTTGTCCGGATGAACAAGGACTGACTGTTTGTAGCTAAATAGTTTTTATCGTGCATATAAAAAAAATATATATATATTACCAAGCTTAGAAGTTACTGATGGTGATTTGAATAAATTTAAACATCTGATGTTATTGACGACGTCAATGTTTTAATGACACAAATTTACTCATATACAGTAATTTCGCAAAAAAACAAACAATAGTTATTTCACCCAGACATGTCTGATATATAGATTTTTTTTCAAAACTTCAAATGGCTCTGGCGCATAATCAAAAACTTCAAACAAAACAAAAATAAATCAAAGCTTTGTAAAACAAAATTTAGGTATTCTTATTTCTATTTAACTTACATCTTTATTCCAGATTAGCTTATATGGTATCTCAATATCATGAGGGAAATCCAGATGACAGTTGAACACGGCGTGTCCTCCGACGATGCCAAAAATCGTTGATGGCGGATAGTGAGGCCCGTCAATGTCTGATGGGGCCTGGCTTCGCACCACTGTCCACACTAGCACAACCGTCCACCACAGCCTCATTGTTCAAATACTGTCAATTTGACCTCACTTTTGTTAATGAACGCAACACACTTGCACGGTTACTTCAGAATAATTGTGCCAACGGTATGAAAGCTTTTTTTAATTGGACGTCTGTTGTATTTCTTCAATTATATTAATTAAGATTTTTTGTATTCTCGTAACAAGGAAGTGCCACCACCTATAGGTAGTTATATTGTTACAAACATATTGATAAAAACATATACCCACCAGCCTATCAGCAATGCTATTTAAGTATCAATAACAAATCCAAAATACGTTTGAATGAAAACAATATAATGCGTAGACGTCGTAGAGACGTAGATGATCTACGACTATAATAGAAGGTCAGTTTTACATGGTTAAGTAATTGCTAGCAGATTAAGCTGATCAAACCATTTAAACTATAATACACTAATGAACTTGAAAGTTGTTTTAGTAATTTATCAGTCTTTATAAATGCCAGGATTGGAACCGGTATCAAATTTGATCTGAAAATATTCGGAAGCACATTAGAACACAATGAGACCAAAGAAATTTCAATAAATAATTTTTAAACTTGATAAATCTTTCTTTAAGAAAATTGCTGTTTTAAATTATTTTTGTATTGTAAGCTAAAATAAAAATGTATTTATTTTCTTATGTATACTGTATTAATTCAAACTGATTATTCGGGTGATTTGTATTTAATTTGTAATATATAACTTCTTTTGAATCCTCCGTTGAAGAAGTTAGGGGATGGATATGGCAATGAATAGGAATTGTTATTTAATCTGCATTGGTTTATCTTTTGCATAAAAAATGTAAAAATATACATAAACTACTAAAAACCGAATGCCTTTAAAACTAAAGTACTAAATTAATGGATACATAATAAATTAGATAGTATCAGATTCATTTGTCCGTTTTCTCTTTCAATGATTTTTCTCACACATAATATATATGTTTGCAAATTAAGAAGAAGGTTAATTATAATATTTTTCAGCGCTCTTTCTGACAAAATGGATTCAAAGATGAATGCATTTCAAGTGAAATCAGAATCCACATTTTATCGTGAGATTCATAGATCAAAACATACTGTTTTAGACCCAATCAAACTATAAATACTTCAATTGAATGAGAATCACGCACATATATCCCTGATTGGTTAACTCAATATTAGAATATCCAAGTAAAGTTGTATTGCCAAAACAAAGAAGATATTTAGAAAACCGTTAATATTATTTAGCAATAATTTGATATGTTTTCCGCTACTATTTAAGAAAATTTAGCATCGATTAAAATAAAAAAGATATATTCTTTTTGTATTTGTGAAAAAAAATATATTATGAATCATTCAAAATTTAGGAAGAACCATTACCTGGCACGGTGGAAATATATGTTTTCAACAACTAATGATCGGTTCTAATTAAAAACACGTTAAATTTAGATTAAGCGCACCACGAACGAGTACAGTAAATTAGACAATAATTTTCGAACCGCTAAACTTTGACAGGTGAAAATGATCGATCAAACAAACGATCGCGTCGACAGCTCGGAGGCAACTGACGGACCGACTGTGACAGTGGATGCTGTCGGGATGAGATATCAACTTACTGTCATACTGAGCGTGACAGTGGAGTGAGGAATTACTGAATCGACCTGTCACGACATTTGACCTAATAGCAAAACTTTTACTCATTACGGGAAAATTATCGTTTTATAAGGAATGCTATAAGAAAGATCACGAAATTCCACTTTTCATATTATAAGTCTTTGACATTTATTAATAAACGTTTATAAAAAAAACATGCTTTTGAGTTGAAAAAGCTCTTCAGTTAATATCATTAGAATAATCAGAACTTTTCTGTAACTCAAAAACTGAGTTCTGATGATGGTAGGATGCTGAAAAAGCTGTAAACTAAGTATGTAACATAATTTGAATATAAATTAATTATTTGCTATTTTTCTACATGTTTACGTTCGTGATTAACTTTTTCATACATTTTCATTTGTGAAATATCAAATATATCTTCGATGGATTCGACGATAACTTTATGGAAGTATATTTTTGATATAAAATAAAATTTAATAACTTTGTTATGTTTCACTTGTTTAGTTATAATTTCTGACACGCGTTTCGTTTCTTTGAGGAACATCATCAGACTTAACATCGCAAGTTTTGCTTCTTAAATAAGAGAAACAAGTGTCACTTTTTGTAACACAACAAATGGTGTAACAATGTTGTCAAATTTATTTTTATATCTGATGTATCTTTAATTTACTTAAAACGCGCAGTCGATTTTAAATGTATATCATAGAAACAAAATTAAAAATGTAATATTATAATATGAGAAAAACTGTTTTAAAAAATGTGTTTTTTTAATTAAATCTTAGTCTATAATAGTATTTTCAACAAAGTATTCGTTCTGGTTCTTGAAGGGTAGTAGAGCTATGTTAAATCTACTCCTTAGCAAAAAGAATTATATGTATTTACATATGAGTTTTGAAATTAATGAATACATTTGTTTAATAGGAGATTGTCTCTAATTTATTTCATCCTGCTTAACTTTCTTCATAATATGAAAAAAAGAAAGTACACGTACACTAATTAAGAGTCGTTCTTTTGTCTGACTTTTCCCCATTGCCGCAAAAAGATTAAAAAATGGTAAAGATATAAATAATTATTCTCTTATAACAATAAGATTATTCCTCAATCATGAGGAAGTGGTTTGTAAATATTTTCAAAAGTTTATCTGCTTTCGTAATTATTATACCGATTATTTTACATTGAATCAAATCTTTTCACATGATATATTTTTGTTTATTTTTTCTCTTCTCAAAATTACTGTTTCCTTAAGCCGAATGTGTTTAACGAGTACTGCATGTTACCCAGTCGCTCAACCCCGAAAAAAAATGTAATTATTTAAAATGATAATTTAAAAAATATATAACACTCATTTGTAATAATTCTGCTTTATTTTTAAATGATCAGGAGTGGTTTCATTCATGCTAGTCTTTAAATCCAATGTCACTTGCCACTAATTGTGAGGCCACGAAAGCTTCCGACAACATCACTTTTCAACGGTCCATTATATATATGTCATCTAAGTTCGCCAGAATCTACACTAGCTGTGATTAATTGTTGAAGCCAATCGGCTTACTGTCGAGTCTCGTATAATTCAAGCCAAAAATAACCTCAGAACTACTTCATGATAAATAGAAAATAAAAATATTTTATTTTGTAAAATATAAATCATACGATTGTAAGAGCCCTTTATCTGTAAATACATGTTACATGTTTTGCTATCAACATTTTTTATTTGTCTCATTATCTTGTAGGTCAGTAACAGAAAAAATAAGCTTCAAAAAATCAACCAGTAATTATAATTTACTCATGAAAACATGCCATTCCCTTTCTGTGCGGAGGAAACGTTCCAGGAATCATCATACAATAAGGCTTAGTGAAATAGGCGTAAAAGATGAAATCTTTTATTGTAACATACCAACGGTTTCTAAGAATTAAAGAATTTTTGTTTTTATTTATGAATAACAATGATTTTACATCTAACATAAAGATGGCTTAACAACTTTTTTTTTTTTTTGGATATCAAATTTATGTAGCTTTAAGTGCCAGGACGCGCTAGCGTCAAGGTTCTTCTAGTCTCCTTCATCGATAAAGTTTTTGAAGAATTGTAAATTGTATCCCCTTACCATCGTTTGCAGACAGAAGGGCGTGATCGCTACAGAGATAAGAAGTTCACGGGAACTCCATATGCATTATTTTGCAAATCACATTCTATATGCTTCCCCATACTGCATCCGTACATGTACACACACATACGCATACATACACACACACACATACAGTACACAAAGAAAGTCAAACAAGGAGAGTCATTTTCGTGATGCTAATTTCGTTCTAAAAGTGCCAATTTTAGACGACATAAGATCTATGGAGGTTTAGCAGAATTGCTCTCAGTCTAAAACGATTAACAACTTAACGTTGGCTCCGTAGTACTGTGACCAAAGTCATTGGCTTCTCACAGGCTCCGATCTCAGTACGAACAGCATTTTTCCAATCAAGTTATCAATATCTGTTCCAAAGCATAGATGTTTGTGATGACTTAAAATTCCTTCCCGCCTGCTCAATCCTAAAATAACGGAGCGTAGCGGAGTGATTAGGCAACCACCCGTCTTAACTCTTAGCCTTATTTTCTTCGAAAATAAGAGAGTTTGAGCAACTGAGTAACGAGCATTTCTCGATGAAAATACTTCTGTTTATATACCTCCATTAGAAGACTACATACTCCACATTGGAAGCGGACATAAATAAAAAAATATAATTTAATAATGTCACCTGCTGTGGCCCAGTTGGTTAGAGCTTGCTCTACCGATCACGCAGGTCTGGGTTCGATTCCCGAAATGATCACAGTGAATTTGAGAATTATTCAATTCAAAATTGTGATCCAAGACTGAGTGTGTTTGTGATGTCAATTCACATTATTTCCTCTCCTTCCATCCTTGTCATCCTTTAATAACTGGGTGTAACAATAGAGATTATTTAACCACTAGTCTTGTTTTAGCCTTATCCTTCTTTCCCTACTACTCACATAAAGAATCAGGTACGCTTCAAAATATGTTTAGGTAAAAAAGTAATACAAAGATTATAACATAAGCATATTACAGTACGCATTGCCATTATACATACAATTTATTGAATTCGTTATGAAGTAAAATTTTAATTTTAAATGGTCGAATTTTTTAAAATAACACTTGTCTATTTGGTGAATAAGTGCTGAAAATGAGCAAGTACCTACTTCCTTGTCAATTAAGAAAATATATCACAATTTAAAATAGTAAAAAATTGCTAATACAAAAAAACTTACCACCCGTAGTGCAGCTTTTTTGTAAAACAATTCCATGATGTTTGTCTAAATGCGTATTAAAAATTGATGCAGTGTTTCTCAACTTCTTATAGTATAAAAAAATCTTAGAAGATTTTATGCATATTAAAAATATAGATCACATTATTTTTAATTCAGCATAAAATCGTGTATAAATTGAAATTTGGGATTGACAAAATTTTTGTTTACCGATTATGAAATCATAGAATTTTTTAAAAAATATCATGTGAATTTCAAAAACCCAGAAAATTGCGGATATGCCCAAATGATCAGCTTGGCTATTTTTTTTTTTAGCTCTTCCAAAAATTTATGGATATCCTAAAAACAAAATATTCTGTGTTTCATTTTCTCAATACCGAAATCTCGGGATTAGCACGATCGCGATCCCGGAATTTCGATATCACAGAATTGGACGGAATCCCGGGATTGGAAACCCTAGTACGGACAGTTTATAGATAAGTATTAAAAACGTGGATGTCTGCAATGTATAAAATTCATGTTTCAGACAACACAGCGTAGCGAGATTTATTTAATAGCCAATAATCCTGCTCTAGCCCTATCCTTCTGTTCATAATCTCTGCAAAAAAAGGTGGAGCGACTAAGTTACAAACAGTTCTCGTAGAGAAACTTCTGTTGATATAAGTTCCACATTATGAATGGATGTGGTATCAAAATTATATTATTCCTTTTGAATTCATTAAAAGCTTATAATTCTAAAATACCATTTTTCCTCACTTAATATCAGTGTAGTGTTGGTTCTACTCGTGATGATGCTACATTACTAGATAGTTGTCCCATCACCACCCGTTTTGTTCATCTCAGCTCAAAACAGACGGTTGTACATTACAAGATGTCCTACCACTATCCATTGCGTGTATGCAGCCATTTATTTCACAATTGTTTTTGATAACGCAATAAAATTCAGTGGAAACAAAAGAATTCATTTCTTATGATATTGGTTTGATGAAGAGCTGCACGCAACTGATCTTGTGTGTGCTTAAAAAATATAATACAAAAAAATGTGTGGTGGCTTCCCCATCTACATATCGACTGTGGAAAGGAAAAAGGACGTAACCCACACAAAGAATATTTTACAGGGGGCACTAAAAACGTGTGTTGATGATTTAGGGACATATGTAAATTATGAAATATCCACAACCTTGAAGTGAACGGAGAGTTCTAAACTGGTGTTTAATTGACATAATCTAATATTAATTAAAGAAATTGTCTAGGAATTTTTTTTCTTGGTTTTAATTTTCACAGGCCCATCTTTTTTCAAACTTAAATGCTAAATTTAGATACAAATTCGGCATTTGCAGCTTACATATTTTTGATGTATCAAGTTGGATTCATTGTGATTACGAAATAAAGCTGTTTTGAAAAAAAACTGTGGGTTACGCCCATTCATGGAAATATTTCAATTTCACTCGTTGAGTGTCGCTGGATTAAAATAGAAGATAGTCCAGTGGCGGAGCAGGATAGACGTAGCGGCCGGCCGACAGGGCCGCGGCGAGGGAAGGGGCAATCCGCAGAACACGAGCCCACGTTTCATTAAGTGCGATCGCGCTTAATTGGGAAATTGCCTCCATTCATATCCACAAACCAAACAGGATTACGACACGCGGTATTACATTATACAACTGTCAGAAGCAGGGCTGCCACAAATAGTGCGGCACTCTTTTTTTATTAATTTAATACAAAATAAAAAAGAATTTTTAACTGTTTTTCGCTATTTTAATAGAATTATCCATTTTTTGTTAAACTTCGAAAACCGGTTTTGGAACAATATTGACATTCGTGAACCGATTTTTTTAAAGTCGGTTTTTGCATAAGCCCTAAAAGTTACCGTGCATGTACTTACTATTCAATCCTATTTGCAGAGAGGTTTATTACCATGGCTGT
Organism: Himalopsyche tibetana; assembly: GCA_030503985.1. NCBI lineage: Eukaryota > Metazoa > Arthropoda > Insecta > Trichoptera > Rhyacophilidae > Himalopsyche > Himalopsyche tibetana. The sequence goes on along the minus strand of JAPJYX010000009.1, from coordinate 1,558,260 downwards.
GGAGTTGGAGTCGGGAGTTTTGTCCGGAGTCGGAAAAATCTTCCGAAACAACTCAGACCGATTAATTTTTTTTTTTAATGATGTGTATGTGTTGACTAAAGGTGATCTGATTGATGGTGTGCATTTATATAAGTTAAAATAAAATTATAGAAAAATTTCTTTGGAGTCAGTCATTTGTTACTTTTAAGCTGGAGTCGGAGTCGTCTTTTTTTACACGACTCCACAGCCCTGTTTTTTACATAGGTAAAAAAATATAACACACGTTTTGGCTATTTCAAGTGATGAAAGCGATGTCGAACCAAGTGTGCGTAAACCAGATTGTCTATTGTCTTGGAATAATCTCTTTTTCTCGATTTTTTTAAAAATAAAATTTAGATACAATAAACAACGATGATTTTTATTTTTTGATATCCTGAATTGATTTTTATAAAAGAAAACCTATCCACTTTTATTTTAGTGGGAATACTTTTTTTAGATGGATTCATGTGAAATGTTAGAAATTTCAGTAGATAAAAAATGCCTATTGATAAATATTTTGTTTATAACAACATCAATACATTGTTTACTTCTTTTGACTTCTTCAGAATTGAATTTTTTCTACTACAGCTAGTAAAAACGCCTGATATTATACTTGTATAACACCTAAAGTTTTTGGAAGCCATAAAAGATAGATCAATCTATCTATTTATTTGTTATGTTGAGTATTGCAAAGATAAACTAGCCTGATAATGATGATGCCAATGTGAAAAACTATATTATTAATGATGTCGTCATATTTCGTGAGATCAGATCGACTTGGAACTGGTTTTGTACTTACTGCTTTATTAGATTTGAAATAGATGTCAAACTGATTTGGTAAAATCCATACTCTTAGTAGGTTTCATTGTTAAAGAATGGTGACTGGGTACTGACCCGCTTTGAAGCGGTAGCCTTTATACGATACCACTCGGCTACGGCAATTGACAATCACCTAAATCTCATGTTACCAATCTAAAGCCAGTGGTCAATGGTGTTCCCATCGGTTATGGTGTCCCCAGTTCTGATCTCAGTACAAACAGCATTTATTCAATTATTAGATATCTGTTTGAAATTTGGATGTTTGTGTTTCCACCATTCAAATCCTACAATAACGGGGTGTAGCAAGAGTGATTAACTTACCACTAGTCGTGTCCAGAACTATTCTTTTCGAAAAAAAAAATAGGTTGAGCAACTGAGTAACAAGTTCGTGACTGTGGCAAGTGTGAATAGATAACTATTAGTCCTGTCTTATTCCAATTCCTTCTATCATCATTCACCCGCAAAAAAAGTGGTTGAGCGATTGAATACCAGGCGGTTCTTGTAGAAAAACTTCTGTCGAAATGCTTGCACTAGTGTACTACTAGTTGACATAGTTAAAAAAAATCTTTACGCTGTAAATGTATCAAAATTATTTCCTAAAATACCACTTTTAGGTAATAGGCCACTCATTGAATCACATGCAGGTGTAAGTGTAGTTAGCAATAACTAGGCATTTTGCAGATTTTCCTTTATCAGATACTTACCATAAAACATCAAAAAAAGAATTACAACAAAACAATTTGGGCTAAAATATATTTTATTATTATTTTTTTCAATACATAAAGACATTAATGTTCAGAGAAATGTTAAGCTGACGGAGGACAATATTAGAGTTGTAGAATCAGCGGGCACTTCAAAGTAATCTTCATCATCAATCATTTATTGAATGTATCATCCAATACACGATGGAATAAAGTAGATATTCATTTGAATCGAAATCTTAAATTATTTCATCAACATCAATGATGTCCACTTTTGTCCTTCTCTGCCTCGAAATTTTAAATGCTGATTCAATGTGCGGCCAAGATGTACCAAAGCCTCCAATGTCTATTAATTGTAGCCAAATAGGTGAATTCAGGTATGCGATACAAAAGTGTGGGAGAATTATAAACCTTCACACATCATGCTTTACTACCAATCGACATTATTCGACTATGGAGGCAAAAGTATTGATCGACTATACTCGATCATAATCAAACATTTCTTAATCTGTTCTTATGTTCTCCGTCTCCATCCACTGCTATATATAGGGCTCTCCTATCAAGCTTTGTACCTTGTCACCAGCGTTCAATTGGCTCAGACAGACTTTGTATCAACATCCATATCGCAGTTGTAAAAGTCTCTGAAGTGGGTAAAACTACTTGGTATTTATTGGAGATATTCGACATTGTCAAAATTATATATGCAGAAGGAAGTGTTAGAATTTTTTGGCGGGATTGGGGAGCAACATAGTCAGAATTCTTAGCTTTGGGATAAACTTTATGTTATGGAAATAAAATAAGACATTAGTTTGAACAAATTCGAATTCATTTTAATTTATAATTGTCAATTCTAGATGGATTTCCACAATCTGTTTGATAAATGAAATATGTTAAGAAATCGAGTATTTATTTTACAGTCGGCAGTACGACGTGAGCCTCAATGTAGTCGATGGCGGACCAATGCGGCTATTTCATTTATCGAAGAGATTTGAATTCATTTCTCATTAGTACAATTTTCAAACAAAATATTTCTTTCACGTTATCAACACTTCAATATGTACACAGCTCGCTTCGTTTTCAAATACAATGGCCGCCTTCAGAAAAAAATTAAACAAATTTAAAATTAACAACTGAATCGAAAATACGTTTTCTTAGGCTCTCCGTACGACGACAGAGTCGAAAATAGCTATCGTAATAATTATAAGTTTATAAAAACGGGATTCAATAAATCTTCGGTGGATATTTTACTAATTTTAAAGCATACGTTAAAAGTAATCTGTGTTTTCTTCAATTCTCTTTTACCTCAAATGTCATTAAAAAACAATCAACAAATACAAGAACTTAATATGTAACATAAAATTACCGCGATTTGTACTTCAAATTATAAATAACCTAAATTATACATACGTACGTAGCAAAAATCACAACTCTGTTTCAGATTTCACAATGAAATTATTTATTGCTATGGAACAATTCTTCCCTCTCGAAATTGATGCATCTTCCTCGCATCGACAGATAATAAACAATAATTTAGTAAAACAAAACATTTTTTAACAAAAAGCAATAAAAAACCAAAATGAAATCTGAAATTATGATGCAGGTGGCAATGTAAGGGCTTTTCCACATTACAAAAGTAAATTGATACAGTTTTTATCAAAGGAAATGACCAGTATTTTTATTTGAATTCATTTTGTTAAGAAACTATTTGAACCCCTTGAAAACTTCCCGATGGATGTCCTGAAAATTTGTTGAAACTGATATGATTTATTTCAAATATTACTCAGTATCGATACTGTATAAATTAAAACAGTTAATTTATTAAATAAATTCAAATAAAAATATGTAATAGTAAAAAAATATCACCATATCGCCAAAGAAATGTATTTTGATTTCAAGCAAATTTTTTATATAACATATTCAATGAATAAATTTTTAAGATATTCGAAATGACACCAATTACATAAAGATAGATTTTAATTGACTCGTTCGAACTCTTAAAAGACATATAGATCAAAGAGCAAAGAAATGTAAATGTAATTTTAAATTGAAAAGAAAACATCGATTTCAACATAATAAATATGTACTAAAGTAATATTATGTTTGAAATTGAACCATCAACTTGCCACCTACATAAAAAAATACACGGTCTACATAAAAAAAAATTAAAAAACAATACAAAATTACATAATATTGAATAAAACAAAATCAAAAGCGTTCAAAAATCCCAAATATCGTGTAGAAGGATAAACATTCAAGTTTTTTTTTTTACAAACACATCGTTGTACGTTTTGCATACAACTTTATATCGCGTATCATAATCATCTTTGAAAAACGAATATTGAAAGTCTACATTACTATGATCCTCTACAGCGATTGTAGGCTAATTGCACTACCTACGTAATGTCTTGTAATACGGCTTTTCCCAAATTCGGAAGCGGCGTATACCCCCTCCTCCCGAGTGCTCATAAATCCGACGATACATTTAAAAATAAATATAAAATACAATATTAATTAAAAATACCATAAATATTTATTGAAAATATCCAATATTATGATACAACATTGAATGCCAATTTAATTCGGTAACTGAAATGTAAAAGTGTGTGTTGTTTACACAAGACATTGTATGGTTAGAGGGAATGTTTCATATTTGTATTTTCATAAGAATATATTCTTTAAAACAAAATCTCCTGCGGTGCTTATGCGATTGCACTGATATGAAATGTAAACAACACACTGAATTGATTGTAAGGCATATTCATTAAAAAAGTGGCAATAAAATGCAATTGGCACTAAAATGTTGCCTTAAGAAATCAGACAGTACATTGGAAAGTTAATCGAGAATTTGAAAAAAGGTCTTTTGAGAATGTTTTCCAATATGACAAAAACTGATAAATAAGATATTAAATTTCACACAAAGCTAACAACCGTTTAGGCACAATAATGACTACAGTATTCTACATCCACGGTCGGTGCATTGCATATAAGTGTGAATAAAATCAGCAGCGATTGAGTTATGCAATAATCACAACACGAGTCACGTTCGAGGTCGCAGGAAAGACACCCTCGCCCTCGGAATTCGGGAACCGCCGATTAAAAATGTTTGATTAAACTAAGTTCATATATTATTTGATAGAGTTTGCACAGGTGCGCGGTCCGCGCCTGTGTCATAAAGCGTTAGAATTATTTCAGGGCAAATTGTCCTTGTGTGTGTGTATATATATCTAATATTTATGTATATACATTTAAACGTTTGTATATATTTAAAAATAACAGCCTGCACACCTGCATGCGCCAAAAATACAATTAAAACTCTTTATTTATATTTATATCTCACTTCTTAATGACTTTTCAATGACACGAATAAATACAATTTGGAATGTAACACGTTTATTATTCATTGAATATCCCCTGATGCTCGTCAACAGCAGAATGCCACTGCGGAGACAAAATTATCTGCACTTATGGTAGATTTCTTTCTGCGATAACTCAGTAACATTACCACTGTATTTTCAAACAATATTTTATTTACAAATCCGACTTGGAAAGTTTATTATGAATATATTTTACGAGAATTATTAAAACGTCTCATATTGATTAATGTTGTAAAGGAATCGTTACAGCGATAAACTGCAGCATTTTATGTTAATTCATTCAATTCAACATTTATAAAACGATAAAGTGTCGTCTCATTCTTGATATGACAAATAAATATACATAATACTTCATATAACTGTCAATATGATAATTACTAGGTGTTTATAGGTACAGCATATACAGATGAACAGGCTGAAAAATCAATTATCCTTCGCGCAACAATTTGTAAATTGACAGCATTTTATCATACTCTCTCCGAAATCGTAATTTTGATATATTTTAATAAGAATAATTAATTATTGCATTGTACAATCTTAGATAATTAATAAACTACAAAACAACTGAATCATGAATTTTTGCCAACGCCTGAATGTAATAAATGTGCCGTATAACTTTTTAGGTGATCACTGTCAATACAGTGTTTTATTTCTTGAATAGATACAATTATCTTTTAACCTTGTGGTAATCCATATCACAAAGTTAGTTTTAACTGATAAAACAGCCAAATAACTCCTATATGAGCTTGAACACCGTGATTATTGTTTCAAGCATTTAGTATAGCTTAATTCAGACATCAGATTGCAACCTGCACTGTTGGCAAATCATTCAGTAATTGAAATCAATCGTTTATAACTTTGTAATGTAACTAAAAACAACGAGAGGAGTACGCCGTTATAGAATGCTGCAATTCACCAGAGTTCCATCGAGGACACAATAATAAATTTCCGTGTAAATCGATATATTCGTAATAAATTCATACCTACTTACTTATTAGGTAAAATGTGAAATTGTGTACTATAATAATATATATATGTATATATATAAGTATATTAAACGTCGAGTCAAGTTATTTGTTTTATACAGTTGTTGAGCTTGGCGGCCGTTCTAGGCGGGTGCGCCGATACATACAATAATATAATTATTCATAATAGTATAATATTAGGTGTACAAGGAAAATGCTTCGTAGAATTACCTTAACAACGATAAATTATTTACGTCGGTATTAAGTGGCATTGGAGTTTGGTACTTGCTTGTGAAATTTAGAACATGTTTTCATTACATACTTAATCGTAACATACTTCAATATTACCAGCTATCAATATTATGTTAATTATTAGTATTTTTAATATTATCAACTAAGAACTTCTTTTTAATTTCAAATCATCATTTTCATATATTTATATATATATATCTTTATAAACATCGTTGATCCTTCACGCGCACATAAAATAAATACCATTTATATATTATTACATTGTAAGGTTTCCTTTAAATTAGTTAAAACTCGGCTATTTTAAATATTTCATCCGTCTGAGATCACAATATTTTATACGACAGGGCGACATTTATCATTCGGCGTTGCGAAATCGTTCATATTCTCGTTTAACTAATTGAACTCGTCCTTAATTAGTTTATAAAACTTCCAATACCGCCGCTGAATTCGGAGACCGTCAGGTAATTAGAGTACAGTTTTTTTTTGTGTTTAATTTTATGTCTCGGGGGAAAAACGATACACTAGATATGTCACGTACGCGGTCGACCGAAGGAAACGTCGCGGGATTCGAAGACCTACGGGATCGTCCCGCGGCGACCCGGGGGTCGCAACGGGGGGCCGAGGATCGACGCTCGGTTAATTTAAAAATCTCGATATCGATACGATTATTATTACTTCTATTAATATTATTAGTATTTAATTTTCCGTAGAGGGATAAGATCGGCATCCCGCCTTCGCCCCTCTGTCAGCAGACGCTTTCCATGTCTCGATGCCTTCTCGCTTGCCTCTGCCGAAACCGATAGAACTCCTCCTTCATGGCCTGGAGGCGAGCCTCCGTGTCCCGGGGTCTCGCTCTTCCGGTTCCCGTAGTGGGCATTGGCCTTTCGGTGGGCGTAGAGGCGGTCGGTGTAGGCGTGGCGGGGTCGAATTCGTAGTGGGCGTCCACCGAGCCGGCATCCGCCGTCTCCGGATGAGGCGGAGCGCCGAGGAGAGCCAGTTCCGGCCACGGAGATAACGAAGGTGCCGGGGGCGGCGGAGGCGGACGATAGGGCGGCAGCCGCCACTCGCCGGTGCTGCCGGAGCGGCTGCTCTGGTTTTGCTGAGAAGTGTTCTTGCTGCCGAAGCCGCTGGAGGAGGAGCGACTCTCAGGCGACGGCTCGTGCGAGTGCCGACGGGCGAGATCCGGTGCGGAGCGGGCCAGACGGCGCGGCGACCGACGCGAAGGCGGCCCGAGAGCCCGGGCTTCCTCCCGGATCGCGCGCAGCGAGGGCAGCTCCTGTGAATACCTCTGGTGGACGGAGCGCAGGCGGGCGAAGCTAGGGGGAGTGGGGAAAGAGCGATCGCCGGAGCTGGCCTGCCGCACCGAGCTCAAGTCGCTGAAGTAAACGGGAGACCGCGGGGAGAGGGCCGCCGGCGAAGACGCTCGGAAGCGCGGCGTCGGCGAAAACACGACAGAGGGGATTACGGGTGGGTAAAGGAATACGGGGAACATCCTTGCACTCTGCCCGGACCCGTCGGATCGCAGGCTCAGCCGGCTGGGATAGCAAACGAGGGGCCTGCGCCACGAAGCCCTGACTCGGCCGCGTGAGGGCAGAAACCCGCCGTCGTCGGAGCTCCCGCTAGAGGCCGGGCTGGGCGGGGCGGGGGCGCGTAAGATGAACCTGCCGTCCGGCGCCCGGTGGATGCTGGCCAGGCTGGGGGGTCTCAGCAACCAGGAGTGTCTCGGTCGTCGACGATCCGGCTCCGACGAGAAGTGGGCGTCGGCGTCGATGGCACCGCTTCCTGCGCAGCGGTCCGGTGGCCAGATCCAGTGGGCCGCGAATTTTAGGCATGCGCTCAAACTTGATATTCCGCTCGTTCTAAATCTGACAGAAGGTATTTCAGAGTCAGTTCAGTCTTTTCTAAAAACTTTTCATTAAACAAACAGTTGACAAATATACATCAAACTAATTATATTATCAGGGTATTGCACCCTCCTCCACCTGTACCGACATTTCGCTCCAAGTGAATTATGTAGTGTAACAACCTGATATGTTTCACCAGTATGATTGGTCAACCTAAATTAATTATTAATAATATCAATCCTATCTGCATCGATATACATAACACGACAATAAATTTATCTTACAGAACACAATAGTAAATGATTATCATCACCTGATTTCCTTCAATCCGAGTTGCATCCATTTGATAAGGATAAGATTGGAGAAACATTTTAAAATTAGATTATATTTTTATCGCAAATCTTTTTGTGAGATTTTATTAATAAAATATATGTTCACTCTAAAGGGAGAGATTAAAAAATCAATTGTTGTGTTAGTTTCAGTGAAATGTGAACACATCAATAATCTTTTGAATTATATATCTTCAGAGGAAGTGGACAATAAACTATGCACATAATATAAATAAAAGTACTTCTGTGTAAAATTTTGGGTAGTTGCCTTTGTCATTCAACTAATTTATCTCCTACCTAATTAATTCAAATAGTTTATTTACCCTCAAGTAATGACAATATCATATATTAACACTTCATCCAGTATTAATATGGAAATGGATTAAAAAACAACCCTGAAATTCCTTTCGACAGTTGTAATCTTATCCCACAGTGGTCTAGTTGGTTAGAGCTTGCTCTACCAACCAGATGGGTCTGTGTTTGATTCCCGGTAAGATCAATCTCAAATTTAGTTTGCGACCTAAGACCTAAGGCGTGGGTGTTGGTGATGTCAATTTACCTCGAGATAATCTCGAGTAAATAACAATAAACTCTCATCGAGTATTTCTCGTATGATCTTTCAACTTCAAAATATTTGGCGCATTGGCATTAGCTGTAATGCTAAATATTTTTTAAAATAACAGTTACACTTTTATTTAGAGACAGCTGAATGATTTTTTTTATATTAAACTCTTGCTCATTCATTTAGTATACACAATTAAAATAAATGCGCTGGAGTCACAGAGATAATTCACATATGAGCATCATTTTATGAGTTAAGATTTAGTATATATGATAAGATTTCAATAAAAATGTAAATATTTAAATGGTGAGTAAAATATGTGCATAGGTAAATTCAAATATCTATTTTCAGCAAACTTTAAAATCTTTAAATACACTTACAGGACACTGTTGCCTTTGAAAGTGTACGCTTTAACTGTTGCAAAAAAACATTTGATGAACCGTAAGACCTGTCGTGCGGTTTCCATAACTACATGAAGAAGACTTACTTTTTGAAAGGCACTTGAGTGCTGGGAGCGCCATTCCTTATGTCTGTGATTCGGCAGGCTACCATGTTGTATGCTGCAATCGAATGATTTCTACATATTAATGTTAATGTCGGCTGTTCGTATACCAACCGCACACACTCACGTAAGGACGCCAGGGGCCACATGCTCACCGCACGGTCGTAACACCATATTGCGACTAAGAAGAAAGCGGCGAAACAATAAAGTCAATGAGAATGGGGCTGATCAAAATTCTGATTCAAAGTATGGAACAAATTTATGCATTTTAATTGTTATTTTATGTAACATAATCCATCAAACTGTTATAGAAGAACGCATCTATTTCAACTAACTAATTATTCCAATTACCTTTTAAATATGTTTTATTATATTAAAAGGTTAACTGGGATTAACCATAAATAAACTGAATATTTAAAATATGATCTAAAACTCCAACATTGAATGTGTAGTAAAATAAACTGACGTTTCCCTGTTAAAAATCTATTTCACTCATGTGGTAAATTCGTGATTAATACAATGATTAAAAGAGAATATCATTTCCTTGATCAGTATTTTTTTTCTCGTTTGATGGACTATTTATTGACATTCAAAAAGTATAGAAAATAATTACATGTAATTTGAAAACTGTTCTAAAAAAAAAACAAAAGTGAAATCAGAATTTACAAAATAAAAGTAACAATTATAGGATGGCATTCACTGTTAGAATGTGTACGTGGCTGAGTGGCATATTTTGTTTTGGTCTGTGTGTAATATGGTATGGAAAAATAAAATAAAACACATGTGTTGTAATTTAAATCTTTAGTAAAACAAAAATTTCAGGCTATAGAAATAATTGATAATATTTAAAACACAAAAAAATAATATTACAAGATTAGTATAACTACAAAAAAAATGATTATAAAAGAAATGTTAAGGTAATTATTAATAAGGTAGTTTGAAATAAAGAATAATATAATTAATATTACATAATATGCACTGGTGTAGTGATTAGAAATGATTTTCTCTGAAAATGATTATACTCCTTTGGGTGGTAAACAGTGGCGGTTCTAGGTACTGGGCTAGGTGGGCTAAGCCCGACCTGCATTTTTCACCCAAAACTTTAGATGGCTGAATAAAAATGAACAGCAATTCGGCCGCTGAACAAAATAAATACATTTATAAGCGTAACTAACCTTCCCCAAATGAATATAATATCTTTGTTTAAATTTTCCTCTATCAATATAAGACAATGCCATGTCTACCTACAATAATATTTTCGATTGTTTTTTATTACAATTTTAAGCTGAGCCGGCATAAAAAAAACAATAACCCTATAAATAATTCATAGAGAACATTCAACGTGACGTCAGTCTGGCAACACCTATGTACATGCTATTGGTCAGGGGCTAAAAGCTTCCAGCCCAAAACCATAGACAATATTTCTTTACACTGGAACGCAATCTAGCACGATTCGATTTTGTTTGTATTTGTATGTACGGAAACGTCATCAAACACACAGGACCGTATTTCAAATTTACTGGCTTCTGTCATTCATCGGGGGCTAAATTGGGATTAGTCCGTGGCCCATACAAACATACCAGTATCTTTGTATTTTATGAAAGTGACAGGTATCGAATCTCAGTGACAGTTCTGTATTGCTTTTTTACTTGTTATTTCACTTTGAAAGAGACAAATTTAAGGTCACGTATTATTATTTCTTACTTACATTAGCATTGATTGTATTATATAGTAATTTATGCTTTGCAGTAGTGTCTTAGTATTTGTTAATTTGCTTGTAGATTAATGTATAAGATGAAGTGGAAGCATGCAAAATTTCGTAAATAGTATACAATGCTATGCTTTTCTCTAGCCCACCCAAGATTTCAGGTCAGGAACCGCCACTGGTGGTAAATGATATATACGTTATCCAAGATTACATGATAATATTTGTGGAACCCCCAATTACACTACCCCGAATTACGCGCCGGCTTGAAATATTCGCATTCCATTGCCGTTACTAAGAGACGGTCGTCTGTGCTTCGCATACAGTTTTTTTTGTAAAACTAAGGGAAATCTTAGTTTTGCGTTTTCCGCGGAAAAAAATCAAATCCCTTATTTTGTATGACATTCACACTCCCAATTACACGGTCCCGAATATAGTGTAAATGGGGGTTTTACTGTAGTTGTTTGCAACATTGAGAGTAAAAAGATAAGCAAGCAAAGATGAAATTGATTTTATACGTTAGCCAACTCAAATTCACAATAACATGAAAAATATTTTACTCAAATTAGTTATAAATATTAGCTGCAATGTTGAACTCTTTTTTTAAAGCACAAACACTTGACTGGCTCTTATTTAGTTTAAGCGATGAAGTGTTGTCATCGAAATCTGCCAATGCAATACGGACTTGATGAGTTTTGACAGCATATGATAACGGAGAGCAGAAAAAAGGATTCAAAGTTATTTCATAGATCTTGGATCCAAAAAGGATGAATTCTTGACCGACAGCACCAGTTATTAAAACACTCGTAGGTAAGAAATCGATTGGCAAAAAGCTCGAGCAATTATTAATAATTTAGTATGGGATATGCACATCAGGTCTAAATGAGCTAAGTCATTATTGTTAAATAAATAATAGCGAGAAAAATGTTAACAAAATATCAAATGTTAAAAATGTTAATGTGGCGATTCTTTGTTGAGATATGTTTTTTTTATACATATGTAGTTTTGCAAAAACCTGTCCCATGTTTACAAAGGTAATATAATGCATGCATAAAGCTTGGATATGCTATGTCTAACCTACTAAAATATGTCACAATTTTATAATACTAATACAAAAACTACGATAGCTATTATGGTTAATATTTCAATAAACTATTACTAATCTATTAAAGCTTGTCCAACTGGTATGGGAAGGAACAAGAAATATTAATTTATCTTAATCTTTACAAAATAGTATTTATATAAAAGTGTTCAAAAATAAATTCACAAGCCTATATTTGAAAAGGTTTTTAAGCTTTCACAGTTGTAAGACATTTAAATGATGGTGATCATTGCCTTTGGTCATGTTTTAGATTGTTAAATTGTGTTATTTAAGGTTACAATAATTATTATACCCATTTTTTCACCATCACACGTAAAACTAAAGCAACAAAATATTCTATGGATGCTAAATTCATTATTATATTCGAGAATGTTGAAATTACAGAATTGAAATCACTCTTCAACATTTTTTAAATCATCACTTATTGTTATTTTTGCTCTTATCAAAACCCTTATCAAATTTTTATAATGCTCATAAAATGAACAAATCTATTTTACGAAAAACTTAAAAATATATTCCTAGTAGCGAAAAGCATTTAATTGTAGTATTCTTTGAAATTATATTTAACAAAATAACAATACACCTTAAATTTTTAGTTTGTTATGCATAGCACCGAATAGATTTAAATGTACATTGACAACTTATTTATAAAAACTATTTAAAAAATTATACGAATTATTTAGAAATAAACATCGTCAAACGATAGAAATAAAGGAATACAACCAAATTAAAAATGCGATGAAAATGAGCTTCTTTGTCGTCAATATGGCAGTAGAGATGAAAAAGATGCGCGGCATTCAACGCGAAGGAAAGAGAGATGTTAATAAATGTTATTTCTTACATTTGAATCAGTTCCGTCACCTTACAGAGAGGCGCAGACAAAACTAGAAGAAAAGCCGGACATATATCCGATCATCAGAATAAAGTTAATTCGATTTTATCACTGCGTTGGTAAAACATACGACCTCTGGCACCGGGCTGTCACCGTCCACTCACCCTTTTCTTGTTTTCTCCGCTTTCGCTTGTTACAAATCTTGACGGCGCAGACGGAAAGAATGATCGCAACAATGAAGAAGAGTATTCCTCCGACTACTCCGGCAGTGATGGCCTTGTGCTTGACGCGAGCAGGCACGGGGAACTTCACCTCTTCGGAACTCTCGTAGCTGGTCACCGAATTGGCGAGCACTCGGAAATAATACGTCCTGCCTCCCACCAGGTTTTTAACTGGGCAAATGTAATATTGTTAAAACAGTAATATTATTGATTTTCAACAAGAATTGTTAAATTTTAAGCTGGGACACATTAAAAAATATTCCACAGCAATGTATTACTAGTAAATACAGCCTTGATCAATATCTGAATGAAGATGAATACATAATTTTACTTCAATGCAATAAAATCTGACAATATAAATTGCTGTTACCGAGATAGCTGGTTTCTTCAGGTCGTATCTGTCCTCGGTTGAGTGTTTTCCACTGAGCGTCCGTCCTGTATTTGATTGTGTAAAACTGGATCAAACTCGACCTTTCGAGAGGTTGTTGCCAGGTGATTAAAAACCCGTTGCTGATTTCAGTGACAGTGAGGTTTCTTGGGGGACCGGGCTTGGGACCTAAAATCAGAACACATAAGATGCAGACCTACGAAAGAAATATATTCGCACAGCAACAAGCCTGTTAAACTGTTTTGCTTGAATGTTTAATTTTAAGTTAAATTGTAAAATGCAAGGTTTTTAATTTTGTTTTTATTACCAGTAATATAAATGGTATAATTAAAAAATGCTATGAAATTACTGCCTACGAAACAGTTCTTCCTATCTAAGATGAAATTATAGTAGGACTTTGATAATATTATATTGAAAATAACAAAGCATATTTTGTGGAGTTGATGATAAAATTCATAAAATACATCAAAATAAAACTTCAAGAAATTGATCGAAAGTGATTCCCATAGAAAGTTTCTCTTTCAATTTACTTTTTTTGAAAAATGAAAAGCAATATAGTATGTAAATTAATATTTGAAGCTGTAAGTAAGTTGATAACATGATATTGAAAGGATTTTAATAATAAAATATTATGTTTTAATAATGAAGCAATCCATATTGGATAAAAGCTTTGTCAGTAATGAAAACACAGACAATATGGAATCAAAATGGATGACCTCATAATCAAAATGGTTGCCTGCTAAATCGGTCTTATTTCACAGCTCCATTAACATATCTCATGAATGAAAAACGCATCATAGCGAATTCAGGGTATCTATATAAATACTTTTTGGTAGAATAGATTAACTATTAAGAGCTTAAAAATAAAGAGCATGCAGTAACTATTAAAAATGTATATTACATATATGTATAAATATTTCAAATGAGTGTACAATAAGCAGCTACTTGCAAGCATTTCCCTACTGTTTATCAAATACAATTCACATTTACGTTCAATTCAATTGCACAGCTAGTTCAAATTTTTAGGTTATGTAATAACAAAATAATCTCTAAAAAAATATGTATGAAATGCTTTATTCTATAAACAATGATTATTGTCCAGACTAAATTACTAGTATACAGCATTCCAGTTTGGGACTTTTTGAAATTTCTTTTTGAAAATTTTGAAAATCTTTTTCAAAAATTCCTGGGACGTTTCAAGAGTCCAATTTTTTTTTAAATTTTGACCAACAAAAGTATCAACTAATCAAATACAACTAAACTGTTCGCGCTTGAATAATTATTTTGCAATATATTTGTGCTTTAATTTGTCAAAAATACTTTTCTGATAAGATATAATTTTGATTCCAATTTTCATTCTGAGGATTTTAAATCATTGAATGTTCTGTCAAAATTTTCTGTTTTATGTTAGTTGGGCATCTAGTTAAATCATTGGTAAGAAAAAATCAGAAAATTGTGACACCACTTACAACATTGAACTAGTTATAATAGGAAACCGTTCCATTTTCTTGCTCTTCGTTAAGAAAAAACATAGCTTGCTAATCTCGTTGAACAAATCAAACATGCAATAGAAGTGTCAAGCGGATTACGATAAGTAATAGTTGATTTTCATATGGAAATTTGACTTTGAATAGACAATTTAATTTAACATAACCTAAAAATTAAAAGCCTAGCGAGTCCATTCTCATAAAACGTGATGTGATATTCTTACACGAGCAACATGGTAATTTAGTAAAGAGTGTGCCAAACAAACCGAGGTGTGATGGGTTAAACATAAAAAGGTGGAAAACTGATAAATGATGGTAATACCTTTAGGTCGCAAGACCGTCGGTAATAAGATTGCCCCTGTCGAATCGGTCGGAAAAATAATAAGACTAGTATAATCAATAATTTCTGGAATCAAAATAAAAACAAAAAAATGTGATTTCGAAGCTCAGCCAAATTCAAACTAAAAATTATGGTCACAAAATAAACAGAAAAGTCATTCGAATTGAAGTGATTCCGCATCGTCTGGTCAGAATTAGAATTATTTGGTTAATGAAGGCGAAATGAGGATAATTGTGTTTTTGTGATTATTTTTTTAATGCAGTTGAAGTATAGGATAGTCATTTCGAATTGCGTTTCATATTAGGGGAAGAGCACAATGCGCAAGTGAAGACATGACAGAGCGCTTCTCGGGTTATAAGAGGTAACATAGTGAGAATTCTAATAAGAAATGGTAATACAGCAAACTACTCTCAAAATACATATCAGAGTAATCAATGTAAAAATCTAATAGTACACGAATAACAAACTAATTGCTTACAAATTTAATAAAGATGCATGCAAAATACTCCATATAAAAAAAAGAAAATATAAAACATATTCAGTTCAGTGTTTCTGTACTAAAACAGAAAAATGTTTCCTTTCAAGTCTAATCAATCATTATCATCTTCTCATTTCTCAAAGAACGGAAAATTTTGAGAAATTATAAAAAATAAATCACCCATCGGCTACTGATTGCTTAACATTTACTTATTTACTTTATAATGTATATGTGATTTTGTTATGTTATATTTAATTTAAATAATCTTACATACCGGGTTAATATTCTACGAAGGTAAAAGCATATGAATGATTATAACAGTATATGCGGTATATGACAGATTGCTTAATAAGGTGTCTGTCCTAAATAACTTATATACATTTAATAGTAAATTTGACACTATGGATACCGTAATATGAATTATTTCTTTCATCGCATAACTAACATGTAGGTATATTTTTGAGCCACGATTTCAACGTAAAAAAGTGAACATAAAAGTTATTTAAAACTAAGCAATGAAAACCTTTACGGTATTGGTTAACTTTTCTATTGTCATTCTATGTTAATAATGATGAGTGAATTAACCTTCCAGAATTACGAAGATTAACAATAATCCGTGTTATTGAGCAAGGTTGATAATTATACTAAAATATATCAAATAAACAGGAAACACAAGCATTAAAGCAATGACTGGAACAATAATTAGACAGATAAAAATTATAGACATCACAGAGAAAAAAAAAGGTGAAATGAAGACAAAATGACAACACTGAGGTGGCGTGACATGGAATCATGCTTTTGATTTAATTGCGCAAGGGAAATATAAAGGTTAAGTCGGACGTGATATTAGTACCAGCATCGTCGGGTGCGTGTTGAAAAACTTTTTCATCAGCAGCTGTCGGTGGAGGCTGCTGAGCAACTTTCCGGGGCAGACCTACATCTGATCATCACAAAACTCACTCATGAATAAGTATTTTGGCAATGCTACGCTGGTATTCGATATTGTCTCTTTGCTGTCCAATTTTATTTCAGAAATTAATATCAGTGTTTGATGAAATGTCCATAATTCAAGATTTAAAATATGTTACTTCGCTTCAAGTAAAATAAAAAAATATTATTTTATATCAAACTAGAAAGGTTATTATAACTTCAAGACGAGAACTATTTATTAATATTATATATAAATATTGTCTAAAATTTGACTATATTTAAACAATCAACCATATATGGGAAGACTTGGTAAGAGCAATAGTCAAAAAGCTTCACTTATTTTAGAGAGGATTTTTAAGCCCAATAGACAGTATCTGATTGACAGTATTGCCATGATTTTATTAGGAGCGGTGTTGTATAATTCAAATAACAATATTCATTTAACAAGCCAGACACTTGTTTAATACAATGTGTGAATTGATATTTTAGTTAATTTTATTCTTTAATAAGATTTGTCTTGCCCAGTCTTCCCCACACTAAAATCTTGCTGTTAGTTTGTTAGGAGAAATACCTACATATTTTCAAATTGAAGAATAATATCATTGTTACACAATAAAATAAAAAAAATAGTTTACTAAAATACGTTAAAAGATATTTCGTTTTGGACCATAATGCCAATCCTTATTCTTACAAATAATGCATATGTAAATTGGAAATGATCATATTACCAATAATTAAATAATCTCTTTGAAATGTTATCTTTTATTTACACATCATGAAATATTAACATTTCTAAAAAGGAAGCAAAGTTCACTGGATTCTATTCTGCATCATGTTCAAGAAATGTCGGGAATAAATAATGTTCTTACCTAATGTTCTTATAGTGATAACTTTACTCATCATTCCTTCACCGATTGTGTTTTTACCGATCACTTCAAACTCGTAAGTTGTTCCCGGGGAGAGACGGTTTATGGTGACCTGCAACAAAAGACGAGTTCTTTATCACCAAATATTAAAATAAGTTGATTATCTTTTTTTTATTGTATGAGTTTTATCAAAAAAACCATTCCTTCGTCACCTTTTGGTATCTTTAGAACTTCAACAAAACGATTGTACAGATAGCAAAATTTGAGTCACAATCAAAGGGAATATAGAACATTTTATTAATTACAAGTCGTTGATGATTAGAGTCAAGTATAATTATTTACCTGAGTGGATCCAGAGGGAGTGACAGGAATTTTAATCCACTCCGAAGTTCCGGCTTCTCGATACCAGATGGTGTAGTCCTGTTTGTAGTCTGGTCCTCCAGAATATCCGGGGAGCCAACCTAGGGTAACGGAGAACTCGGTGGCTGTACCGGACAAGTTGTAGGGGGCGTGAGGTTGGGTTCCTTCTATAACTAGTTGCGTGGCGGTCACGATCGTTGCCACCTGAAGAGAAAGCGATGACATGCGTTAAACAAAAAATAATATTATTATATTTCAAATGAATACACATCTTAAGTTCCCCTTTGCGGTGAGATTTTAGTGCTTTAGGGGTAAGACAGCTAAAAAGGGCAAAAAATTACTTTACTGGAGATGTATGTATACGAGCAGTTGATCAGTTACCTCGTTGGACGCGACACACTGATAAAATCCAAAGTCTGATCTCCTCAGTGTGTCAATGGTGATGTTCCCTCCGATGATGCGGACTCTGTTTTTCTGTAAAGCTACCCCGTCTCTTCGTTGCCACTGGATGTTAGGCTTTTGCGTCCCTTCCGCTTCTAAAGCGTCACAGTGCATTTCTACAGATTCACCGACTTTCCGCTGGTACATGGAGTCAGGCTCGAGTGTGAAGACAGGCGGCTTACGAACTAGAACTTCCATTGGACCTGAAATGGTAAGAGGCCAATTTTAAATGATATTTCACATCAGTCAAGTTATTAAGAGAAAATCTGTTTTCAATGGAGACTTTGCTGATATAGCATTTAAATTATGAAGCAATTATTTTAATAAATGAAGCAAAAATATTCAGTGGAAGTACTTCACAGCTGAAAAATCGTCAAGATTGCAAGCTTCCTTTGTATCTTTGCTCATATGCATTCAACTAATATTTATCATAAAATAGTTGAAAAATGATCGGAAAATGATATGTATTTAATGATTGAACAGCAGAATAAGATCCAAACAAAGCATATCATTGTGTTTTTAATAAATGTGTAGATCTTATTTTTATTTGGATAAAGTGGTTATTTCATCACTTTGAAATTTTACTTCTTGTGGATCAAAAAGTTTAAGAAGCATGTTTGGGTTATTTCTTGAAAAAAGAAAAGTATAATACGGTGTAAACAGTTGAAGTCGATGTGCTACTCAAATAAAAAAAGCAAATGAGTAAAGACACATAAAAAGTGAGTTAACAGTTTCATTGTTTGTTACCTGAAGATCCCTGAGTACCCTGCGCATTGTAAGGCGTGCATGTGTATCTTCCTTGATGGTTCTGATTGACTCTGGTGAATAGCAGGGACCCGTTGTTCATGATGACAATGTCCTTGGTCTGGTAGGGTTCCAGCAGCCGCTTGTCCTTGGTCCAAGTGACGTACTGTAGCGGAGGGTTCGCCTTGATGTAACACTGGACGACTCCAGCCAGACGGAACGGTAGATACTGCACAGTCGGAGTGAATGTCACTTTCGCTGGATCTGGAAGTGTGAACCACCAAAATTAGTTATATTTTCACAGAATTGAGCTTATTATCCAAGTTCTTCAGGATAAAAAATAGATAAATTAGAAAATAGCTTAACTTGTGTAATGACTTGATGCACAACAAAAATTACAAAGTTTCATAATTTAATAAAGAAATATTAGCTCTTAAGAAAAGAAGTGTGCAAAGTAGTAAAATCTTAAATCTTTTAAGTAGAAGCACGTCTTTACTTGATGTTTTGATTGATTGAATATATTTATTTTAGTGAAAAAACACTATTGCAGTGTGTATTTACTAAGCTCACTTCACTTTTTTACGACGGTGATCATTTTGTAGAAATTAATTTTTAAAATTTAAATTGATAACTTTGTTATTCTTCTGGATCTTCAAATTAACTAAATAATAAGATTTTTACTCTGACTAGAAGTAGTTGACACTGAAATAGGAGCAAAGTCAAAACACCAAAATTTATATTATAGACATTTGTGTCTCTTTTTATGAAGTTTTATTAACGGCAATCAGAGAACATCCTATATGGAGGCTGCCATCTATTGTTGAAAAGGTAAACGCACTAAATACAATTTCATACTTTGGATACACAAAAACGAAACAAATAGAAATTTAAATACTTACATTCAACATTCAAATATGCAGATGCACTCTGCGGTTCACCGATCCCGTTGGAGACTTCACACAGATACTGTCCAGAGTCGTCGGCCGCCACAGGGTTCACCACCAGCGAGCCGTCCCTCCTGATGGTGACCCTGGTCTCTAGCGAGGCCACCTCCTTGACGGGAGCGCCCTCCCTGAACCAGCGGACAGTCACGTTGCCGGGGAGGGCCTTCGCCTCGCACGAGAACTGGACCTTCTCCCCCTCCAGCTTCGTTTGGTTGGTCGGCGGCATCTTTAAGCCGAGAAAGATTAGAATGACGCGTAAATACGCAACCAAGCCATCGAAAATATTGCGTTGGTAGCATTATGCCAAACTCTACAAAAAGATCATATAACTGTTTTGCTACTCACCTAATAAAACATTCAAAAAAATATTAACTGCACAATACTAATTTAGATTGAAATTTTATATCAGTTATAAATTACTTAAAATTTTTTCACGAGGTTTGATAATGATTCGATTCTATTGGCCTATTTAATCAGGTAAGGATTGTGATAAAGTTAAATAGTATTGAGTCATAAAATGCTGTAGTTTTATTTTAAAAATTCCCTTTTGAATTCAATCACCTAACTCAGACTAATTTTCAGAAAGTATTAGAATAGAAAGATCAGGTTAGAAAATCATTTGTTTATGTGTGAGTAGGAAGGCCAGGGTTGAGGATATAATCTTCATTTGTTTAATGGTTCCCACCTGTTGTCCTCCATTGTCTTATGGTAAAAACTTCCCTTTTTATTAAGAAGGTTCAATTTCTGAGATGGACAAATATCAAATGATGTTTTTTTTCAATTTAATATCTGATTTGAAATTACAGGCTGTGAGTGTTTGTGATGTCTGTTTTTATCGCATTGATTAAGTATAATTGTCTAATAAGTTAAAATCTGACATAATTATTGCTACAGGGCCAAATAATTTAAGTGGAATTAGTACAAATGAGTATTTTATTTTTTGAATATAAGGCCTTTCCACCAAGAATTGACAATGAACACCCTAAAAGTGAACTAAATCATTTGTTTCTTTTTATTTTTTGTTAGTTCCAATCCATGCCACGATATGCTCTTTTCTCCCTTTTTCCTAGAGTTTGGCATATTATGAACACTACATTATTGTTCCTTCGTAAATTCCGCGTACAATTAATTTAATAATATGCGTCGATGTAAGTTAACAATAATACAACTATATTAATATTACATTGTCTAGGTTTGTGTAAAAGCATTGCATGCCGCAGAATATCTGTTTATATTAAATTCGATTTAACAGATTGGTGATAACACATAGAAGTAGAAAACTAGAAGAATAGTCATGAATGAGATATGAGAGAAAGCTAAATGAATAATTATAGTGTACTGTTTCTTCAGATATTAATATTAGAGATAGTAATTTTAAAGCAGTGTTTTTAACTGTGCTGAATAGCATAAAAGACAATCAAGATTTGTTTCACACAATTTGATATAGGTGATGCACCACTACACACACATAAAAGACAATTAATTTAAAATGACAAGAATTTAGATTCTGTCAATTGGTTCTATCGAGTTGATATAAAAAATATATTTGTCATAATGCAGATTCAAAGTAAGTAACAATAGTTTTTTTTGAAATGTGTTTTACTTGAAGCGGAAATGGTGGATGATTACTGACTAAATTTTATCGACCTAGGATTTGTTGTAAATTAAAATATTATCTATTATAAAAATAGGGCTCAAACTTTTACGCTTGATAGTTTGTTTGTTGCCAAAATAGAAATTGCACACAAATATTTAAAGATTAAAAAATAATTATCATCTAATATGTAACTGCCCTATTTTTATAAATTTATAGCCATAATGTAAGATAAAACATGGAAACCTCATTCGCCATAGTGATGTTTAAAATATGGGTATTTTTGTACATTAATATTTAATTACACATGTTTTATCTGACATTAGTTTTATAATTGAAGTATGTATAATTTGAATACCTACTAAGTTCTAGTAACACAACTATTATTAGCTATTAAATACTAAATTCATTGGCGGAACGATATTTTCACAATGTTTTCAACATGGTTTCAGCATTGTGGACTATATTAATGAGTATATTCAATTATTTCTTTACCCCAGAGGCTTAGGATATTTCATACAATTTAAAAGAAAGTTTAGATGTAACATGCAATGCAAGTCAAAAGTTTTCTTATGTACCGAATAAACAGTGGATAATAAGTGTGTTTTAGCAAAACATCTTTACGTCTCACATTGATACTAATTACATTCAAAAGGAATATTTAAAGATGGAAAATGAAAGGGGAGAGTTACCATGGTAACTGAGTTACGAGAGGCCCCAGGCGCAATAAAATGTCAGAAAATTCCATGTAAAATAGTAAAAATATATAGAAATCTGAACAAGAGTATACGGGTTTTATAATATATGCTGAGGCCCCAAGTGAGTGCCTCATTTGCTGATAGAATAGTCTACCACTACATAGCAACCAAGTCTGGCACACATTGCTTGTTTTTAGAGCTGTCATGTTACTGGATACGACTAGTAAAAGCTGTGAGTACATAGAAAGTGATGATAAAGACAATATTCAGTACTTTGAACAGATAGATATTTTTTTATTGAAGTCATTTTGATAAGCAGCAAACCTCATATCGCATATTCGAAGAAATATATTTAACAGTTGTTTTAAGTAAAAAATAGATGATTCCTATGCCTCTGCAGTAAATACCTGTGTATTTTTCTCTGTACTTGAGTGTTTTGATAACAAAGGTAATATTGACAAATTGAAAATATTTAGTTACAGACGTAGATCGAAGTGAAGTGTCCGTGCTGGCGTTGATTCATGTCGTCCATCATTGTGAAAAATCTCCCTTTATGTCAACCACAGAAATGAATACCAAAACGCATGATCAGAAAGAGAGAGATTGTGCAAATCAACAGGGTGAAGGCATGGATCGATGTCTGAGAGAACGGCGTGAGTTGGATGAGTCGAGATGATGGCGAAACGGAGGGGCATGTACAGAAGCACCAGGGGGTTCCCACACGGCCACTGGACATGTTGCAATAGGTGACATTAGGGAGCGGTTCAGGTCGAGCGCCTCAGAATTACAATATGATCATGTATCGCTACGTTTCATTGGAAAATGTTTTGATAATTGTTGTTGAATTATTATTATTGCCAATTGTATCAACAGGGGACATCTATACACCGAATACAAAAACAATAAACGTAAATATAAAAGATGCGGATATTCTGGTGGCGCGATGAGTGTTTCTGGGATATTCAAGAGTTTATTAAAAAAAAAATCTTTTTTATTAAAAAATGTAGTTGCAATAGCATAAGATATCAAGTTTGTTTTATAATAAGCAATTGATAGCTAACTAATCCTGTATAAAATTTGAATCATTCAAATTATGTACATTCAAACAAGTTTTGTCACTCGGCATCTTCAGGTGTTCAAGTGCACGGATGAACTTGAACTGACGCTTAGTAAATGAATGTATTGCGTTTATATAATAAATTAATGTATCATTAAGTTTAAAGCCATTGCTGGCGGAAAGGATTAACCCATGGGAATGCCTGCAGATTTGAATGTTGAGTAATTTTAAGATTTATATTTATTTTTGTTTGTCGAAAAAAAAAATATGATTATATTAAGTTACATATAGGGTGAAGAATTTGGCAGATTAACCTGCTCATTCAAAATCGGTAAGCTTTTCAATTGTGCTCTATTTATTTGTACAATTTCTTGGAAAAACAATTTATGGGGGTCGGTATTCGGGTGCAACATTTAAATCGCTTGTTCGTCATTGAACACGTGACTTTCTGAGATTAAGTGATTGGCAAAAGTAGATGTGTCTTTTTTCAATCTAAATGCAGCCATGTGCTCCGACAATATAGTATTTAATGTTCTTTTGGTTTTGCCAATACAAAATAAAATCTTTTATAAAGTAAAAATCCTGTCATCTGCTTATAAGATTCATGATCAGACCCAAAAATAATGATTGAAATTAAGACTTAATCCATCGAGAGATACTCCACGTACAACTGCACGAATTCTACGAAGTAAATGCCAATTCAAACCAAAATGGTGTTTTTAAAAAGTATGTTTACGTGAAAATCTCAGTATCATCATCTTTAGCAGTATAATCCAACACGTTGTTATTTTTAATGTGAGTGAGGTCATAGTCATATATAAGGAACGTTAATTGTCGATTCGTGTCTTTCACATTGCCTGACAATAAATATGATTCTAAATTTATTCTTAGGTTTGCGCAAACGGCCAAGTAGACATTGGCAAATTGTACAAAATATCGTTTTTGATGCGTATTTGACGCGTAAAGGAAAATTTAACCGTTTGAATACCGCGCAAATAACTCATTAATATGTCCCAGAGATACTGCGTGTTTTTGAAAAAAATAATTTTGCCTAATATACACTCGAATTCTCAGACTTGACTATTGACTCAGTATAGATTGCACTACACATATTCATCAAAATATTGCTTATATTCTATTAGAATACCAAGTATTTGATTACTTAAAATGTCTTGGACATCCGTGTTTACTTGCATATATTACCTGTGTCCGCTTGGTATCCAAGTGGTTAAAATTTAAAAAAATCGATTACCTGTCTTTTGATAAATTGTTTATTGGCGCAATCACTCGTTACGTAACGAATACTTGAAAAGGAAATTAACCGAGTAAACGTTCTTAACCCTTAAATGCATGATTTAATATTTATTTTTTTATAAAAATGTATGGTTTTTACCAAAAGTGCACACATAAATTTTGCACAAAAACATTTTGCTTAATCGAAATTATTTTATCGTAAATAATCTGTAAAATTGTATGAAGCAAAGAATGCAGTAATTATTTTCTCCGCCGATTTTTTTTTTAACAGTTAAAAGTGGGCCAAAAATCACTTTTTGGGTGTTCACTGTCAACACTTGGTGGAAACGCAATATATTAATAAAAACACTTTATTGAAAAAGGTCAGGACCGGTTTCGCTCATGGCGAGCATCGTCAACTGATGAGAAATATAATTTAACAGTGCTATTTATACAAAAACTAATTGAAATGAAAAGGCGTAAACAAAAATTGACATTGAAAAGAATTTAAAAATTACAGTAGAAGTGATTCTATAGTTACACAAAATTAAAATATTTAACAGCGATGTTAAAGTCATGACATTTTAAAATAAAGTAGAAATAAATTACAAATGAATATTGTGTTTTTATTAATTAAAGGTGAATTTGAATATCGTCTAAAATGAAGATTTCCAAACATTCCTTCATTTAATTACAGATTAGAACCAACAACCTCTTGTCACAGAACCATTGGGTATGAAAATCTATGCTAAAATCGACAGTAAATGTACTTTTTGCAGTGCAGTATGCATTTAAGGGTTAAATAATACGCAAAAAAGAGTCTGTGAATAGTATAATATATGTAGAAATATAGCTTAATAATAAATTGTAAACAAAACTTATTTGCATGGTGCCTATCTTGCACAGTCTGGCCGAGTCTAGAAAACGACATGGTAATTTCCGTCTTTTATTTTATTTGTATGTTGTGATAATTAATTATTGGATGTATTCTAGAGATGACACCATATAGATAGAGTATTATAAGCTTAAAAATAATGGGCAATTATACAACACATTGAAGTAGCGCGGTAGACAAAAAACAAAATGATTTAGTCCCGAAACGCAGCGTAAATTTAGTGATTAATAAACAATGTTAGATTATTAATATCCCTTATTCCACACCCAAAAACGCAACACGCAATGTCCGCAGCACAGAAAAAAAACATGAAATAAACAAAACAAAAAAAAATACCAGACGACAAAAACGAAACGAAAAAATAAAATAAATGAAGTAAAATAAAAGACGACGGGGAATCGGAAGTTTACACACTCCCAAAACAGTCATCGGTTAATTTTGATTCAGAGAAAAAAAATGTCAGGGGTTGATTATGAAAACTCAGCGTCTTAGCTAAATGGTAATTTTAATTGTACATAATTCAGGAAATCCTTGTATTGAAAATATTGTGATAAATCATTACTAGAGTGCGTCGTTTTCTTTGTAGAAAACCTTTCAACAATGGCGCAAGAAATATACAATGAAACAAGAACAAATTTGAAATTAAACAAAAAAGTGAAACTGTAGAAAGCGATTACGAAAGTAATACAACGTAACCTTTTCCACTTGCCGTATCTATGACAAATCAGATCAAAAAAGGAAACATCACAAAATATTTGCAATGCAACATAGTATATACAATTAAACGTATGCGGTGATTCTTTGGACTGTCATAGAAGCTTTGATAGTTTCATCAAATTCGGCGCATGTAACAGCAAATCGAGAAAAATAGGTGAGATGAAAAGACTAGCTTTGTTCCACATCATTTATTTTGTGGGTTTAGTAGCACTCAAGAGTTTACAATCCAAAATATTGTCAATTTACAATAACTTAAGAGTGGCGAAGAAGATTAAATAAGGAAATTTCTGTAACCGCTATTTTCTCAGAAATGGTTCTTTAGTAAGTGTTTACTGCTTCAGATTAAGCACTCGTTGGGAATTATGAAGATATCCTTTACATTTTTAATATTTAAAATATCGTACTAATACGTTTATTTAAATGTATAAGATTTTAGAAAATTGGCGAAAAATTTCAAGGAGGAGAAGAAGAATAATTGATGTCTCTGAAAGATATACATTTAAATGTTCCCTTCAGCGAAAGACATTGCAATGCGTTCATAACCATCTCTTTATATGAAGTCTCACAAAGTTAATGCTTCCACATTTTAGAATAGTTTAATTTGATCGTTTTGGAAGTCGTTTTGGTTGCTTTTGATGGTGATGATTTACCGTGATGACGGCGCCTCCCGCAATTATCACCCTTGCAGTGTGGGAAACCTGTCCCTCACCAT
Organism: Himalopsyche tibetana; assembly: GCA_030503985.1. NCBI lineage: Eukaryota > Metazoa > Arthropoda > Insecta > Trichoptera > Rhyacophilidae > Himalopsyche > Himalopsyche tibetana. The sequence goes on along the minus strand of JAPJYX010000009.1, from coordinate 1,531,150 downwards.
TGCGGGCGATGCAGGTGTAGTCGCCGATGTCCTCGTGGCGGATGTTGCTGATGCGCAGCTCGGTACCGTCGTTGAAGATGCCGATAGTAGCAGAAGGCTCCACAGGGTTCGCATCCTTGTACCAGAGGATCTCCGGCGTGGGAGTGCCCTCCGCCTGGCAGTTGAGGATGATCGCATCGCCTGCAATTAGTGTAAACAAATACATAAACAACATTTTATTCAACTTGAGGTGTTAGTACAGCGTTTACTTCGTGGCCAACCTAAAAAACACCGAAGTATCATTCAGTATATATTTTTATTATTTAAGATTAAAACCCAGGTCGTTAGCGACTGTTTTTTTCTTATGTGGTTTTATTCTTCAGATTGAAACTCTATTTGAAAGTGAATATTATTGTTAATCAAGCGATTGCGAGTATACTATAGGAATCTTCCGGTGACTAAAGGTTATATATCGTTTAGTTTTTTTTTATTATTTTATTGATATGAGTTTACTTATAAATTTAAGAGGGAGAGGGAGGGAGGGAGATATATAAAATTTGAATCGTCCAAATTATGTACATTCACAAGTTTTTTTTTTTTTTTTTTACTAACGACTCGGGTTTCACCTTTCGGCATCTTCAGGCGTTCAAGTGCACGGATGAACTTGAACTGACGCTTAGTAAATGAATGTATCATGTTTATATAAGAATTAAAAGTATCATTCAGTTTAAAGCCATTGCTGGCGAAAAGCATTAACCCATGGGAATGCCTACAGATTTGAATGGTGAGTAATTTTAAGAATCATATTTATTTTTGTTTGTTGGAAAAAATGTTATGATTATATTTACTAGCCGTCTGTGTGGTCGAGTGGTCAACGTCGTCGGCTTCGGTTACGGTTTTGAATCCCAGTACAGACAGTTTTATAAATTGATTTTTCAATCGATTTATGAACTTTTGTTTGAAAGCAAGGATGTAAGTGAAGTCTTGAATTCCCTCCACCCCACCCATCCTATCCTATGAACGGGGCGTATCGAAAGCGATTAGTTAACCACTAGTCATGTCCTAGCCCTATCTTGCTATTCCTACTCTCTTTCAAAAAAGGAAACTGACAAGCAGTTTTCGTAGAAACACTTCTGTTGAGATAAACTCCATTTGCCTTCATATTTAGAGCGGACGAAAGAATAATACTTACATATAGGGTATTTAAGAGTGGGGATTTTGGCAGATTTACCTGCTCATTCAAAATCGGTGAGCTTTTCAATTGTGATCTATTTATTTCTTAAATTTATGTTTTACGAAATTAATGTTTAACGTGACAATAATGCGTTTATACTGGGGTGTGATATTAAGCATAGAACAAAAGATATTCGTTCTAAGATCAACGAGACGGTGGTGGGTGGGTTGTGCCACAGGGTAAGTGGGCGAAAGAACCGGTGAGGGGCGCGCCGATGCGATGAAAATGGGTGCAAAGGTCATACGCACGCCATTTTGGCGGTGTGGCGAGGTCAATTTCCAAAACCGTCGACGTCTGTTCTGAGGAGTAAGTGAGAGCTGGAAATATTTCAGCGTGTTGTTTTCTCGGTCATGCCACACGGCGGAGGTTGTGGAAACCCAGTCCTGCTGCGCTGTGAAACGAGACTAACAACAAAGTCGTTGCTACTTTGTTTATTTTCTATTGCGTATGAATATACACACATTTTTTACACGATTTAAAAATAACGCAATCCACTGAAAAGAGAAAATGCTATATTTTTACACGAATTACTTGTTCCAACACGATTTCCAGACACAAATAACACATTCGAGGATAACGGATTTAATAATGATTGAAATTTCAACAACACAGGATAGTAATTACAAACAAAACGCTTCATTAGACCTTTACTAAAGCGATTTATGTCCGGTCCCTCATAAAAGTCTCCGTATATAATCAAGTGACGATCAATTAAAATAAATTTTATTAATAATATTAAGTGTAGAGGTCTTCATTATTACCTTTTTTGCACGATTGTCTATATCACAATGTTGTTATTGTTTTTAAATAACAAGGTTTTTGAATTCAGGGAACCAATTTTTAATTTGTCTACGAATTTTATCACGGTATAAAAATAGACATACTTATTCAAAAATTATTATTGAAAATAGCATAGTATAATAATTCAAATCGCTTCCTGTAAAATACATATCAGTAATTAATTTTGAAAAAAAAGATTATTTTTTAAATTTAAAAAACATGAATAATTATGAGATACGGCAACCGGCTATGGAAATAGTCGTCTACTGTAGTGCTTCCCAGTCTGGGGTCCGCAGAATTTTTCATTCCTTCAACATTCTTTGTGATAAAATATGAACATGTCTTGCCTCTAAAAATGCACTAAGTTCATAAAATAATGTTAGATCACCAAAATTTTCTTGCGGATCACTGGTGGTCCGCGGGCCACACTTTGCCGACCGCTGCACTAAAGCACATAGCTTTTTATTGATCCTGAGAATTATAACAATTTGCTTAACACTGCCCCGCAAACCAATTTGCGTTGTTTAATGAATTGATAAGCTATATACATGCAAAAATAGCATTCCTCACACGTCTGTCGTAGTAGTTGTGAACAAAAGCGGTTATTTAAAAAAAAACTGACCATTGCATAAACTGTTATTGACATTATTAACCTAGATTTCTGTATTTAGAAAATTATACCAAAAGTATTTATCTATTCGATTTTTGAGTACAATCTGCTTAATCGAACATATACATAGTGTTGTAAGGAATAAAATTTTGGATGATGTCAACTAGGGCTTCCAATTAACCGGACTTTTCAACTAACCGGTTTTCGGTTTTTTTCTAGAAATAAAACCGGTTAACCGGTTTAAACCGAAATATAACGTATTTTGATTAGGTAGGCATGCAAAAAAATTTTTTTTGTAGATTTTTAAAAATATTTGTCATAAATGCTCCAATTTTAATGGAAAATCGATATTTATCTTATAGATGGAATACAGAAGGCATAATATATATATATAATGACAATCAAATGTGGAAAAATATTTTATGGTAAAATGTCAAATAAAAAAAATAGAGCTTGATAATAAAACTCATAATTGAGAATAACAAGCACTACAATAATTTTATTTATATACTTCAAAACATATTAAATTATTTGAAAAAGTCATTTCTGTTCACAACATGGACAACTTTGATACAAGTAGATGTTTTTATAAAATTCATATGCATGTTATGTACATTGTTTCCGCTTCTGCGCAGTAAATTCATTGTAAAAGATATTTCTTTTTGAAAAAAAAAAAAAAAATAAGAAAAGAGTATTTTTGATAAAACGCGGTTAACCGAGTGAAATAAACCGGTTTCGGTTTTTTTCAAAACATGCGATAAACCGGTTAACCGGTTTCGGTTTAAACCGGTTTGGAAGCCCTAATGTCAACTCTACCGACGAAGAAGTACCAACTGCAAAAAAATACAATTTGTAGTCAAAATTTTATCACTGTGACCTAAATATCGGCACGTGAAAATGCAAATGGTGTTTCGTAAAATGATAATTTATCACTAACGATGAAAGGGGCATGCATGATACATTTGCATAGAGAAGTGGAGACGCGAACAAGATATGGACCCAGAAATTGAATCTCAAATATTGTTGATATATTATAGTAATTTGTTATTGATGGTATATTAATTGTTTTTGGCCATTATATGTATAAAATATATTTAAAACTATGTGTACTCCAAAATATAAACTACAAATTGAGTTTATATTAACGTAATTCAAGATTTCGACTGAAGGTGCTTGGTGGAATTTCAAAATTAAATTTGAATCGTTAAGATTATGTACATTCACACAGATTTTGTCACTAACTTTTTTTGTTTTGCCTTTCGGCATCTTCAGGCGTTCAAGTTCATCCGCGCACTTGAACGCCAGAAGATGCCGAAAGGCGTGTTTTTTACGAAGTTTTTCAATCTCTTTTTTCCGGAATAAGGTAAGGATAGAAGAATAATGCTAGGGCAGTACTAGTGGTGATCTAGTCGCTCTCGCTATGCCTCATTTTTAGAATCGCATAGGTGGTGAAATACAATATTAATATTGCTAAATTATTCATTTCAAATTTAGAATTTGATTAAGGATGTATTTAATTTATTTTCTACTCGAGTTGAACTTGATTGACAACTTAACTAAAGATTTTTTTTTAATTACTTAGATTATTCCACGTTTTGTGCCACAAAATGTGACACGTGTTTCGCCTCTTTCAGAGGCATCCTCAGACAACTACTTTCGCAAATGCTTAAGCAAGTAAGAATGATTTTAATTTTACTATTCTGATATATTATATTATATATATATATAAAAATCAAATAAAAAGCTTTATAAATTACGTAAAAATGATTTTTTTAGCGATACTGAAAATCTATTTCAATTTTTTTCATCCATAGTAAAAATAATAATCTGATTTATTTATTGAAATTGACAGCCAATTATTCAGTTTGTAAAACTTAATCTTTTAAAACACGCTTTTACAAATAATACACTTTTACAGGTTTACTTTGTGTGTCCTGTATAATATTTGAAGCACCTGCATCCCTTTTCCTTTTTGCGCCCGCCAATGGCGGAACTACTAAAACGGGGTTAACTGCGGTACCGTAAGCGCAAAATTGTTCTAGATATCCGCGCTTAATGTTCCGCCGCCCGTGCCAAAAAATGCGCACCTCGATTTAGATAAATCGCATCGAAATCCACGCCCAGTGCGGCCCTGGATTGCAGATGCGGTGCATTTTATTACCGTAGATTAAAACATATTTATTGGAGGAATTTTATTCTGGACGCCACGATTTTTGTACAGAATATTGAACCAGTACTCGGCGTTATATGCACACATCTCTCTATATTTTAGATGCACGGCATGTTTATACGAGGTATGTGTGTATGATTTTATGATTTTATGATAATACTATGCTATCGTCATCTTTTGTGTGAAAAAAATGCATTTTTAATAATGAACTGGAACATTATATCGTCGGTTTAATTCTAACATAGCGTAAATAAGTTTACCCCAAGTGTTCAGGAGACAGTTAAAACTAAATATTTCACTATTCCTAATTATACGTTTAAAAAGTATTCATTCATTTTTATAATTAAATAATGCAAAGATTCACATGCTTTTAAAATAGATACATATTAAAAGAGAAAATAAAACAATAGATGCATTGATACGCTTTTTAGGTAAAATCACTAAAACATGAAATTATTAAAAAATATATTTACGTAATTACGTAAAAAAACTTTTAGGGTGTTCACTGTCAATACTTGATGGAAAAGCATTATATTAATAAAAACACAATATTCCTTTGTACTTTATTTAAAAGTTTGTTTGTAATTACCATCAGACACCACTTAAAATTTACTAATCTTTGATGATTTTTTAATTATACGATAGGTGTTAAAATTTTTAATTTTTAATAGAATCACTTTTGTAAATTCTTTCATTGTTGTTTACAGCATTTCATTTCAATTTATTTTTGTATAAAAAGCACTGTTTATATATATTTCTTATCAGTTGACAAGGTTTTTAATGAGCGAAACCGGTCCTTACCTTTTAAATTAAGTGAAATAAAGTACAAAGGAATATTGTGTTTTTATTAATATAAAAAATACTTTCTTTATTTTGTAATTTATAACCTAAAAAGTAAAATATTTTAGTTTATTTGTAAACCTTGCGACGATCTGTCTGAGGATGCTTTTTAAAGAAGCGAAACATAATATAACATAATAAGCGAGTAACGAAATTATAAAATTTAATTGTATAATATATTCTACCGCTTGGTTTATTTCCTATATAAATTGATGTACAAAAAAATCATTATCACATTGTTAAAAAGTTGTAACTTGCCACATGGTCATGATTATTCGAATGTAAGTTATTATATTTCTCATGAACACTCCAAAAATGGATTGTGCCATTTTAAATCAGCATATATCCATACTGTTACTGCATACGGCATATGCTATGGATTCGGAAAGGGGTCGAACCAAATCCACTCCGCCATATCCCCGGGGAACAATGCATCAATGCAGACTTTTCAAAAATTCACGCTAACACACCCCTTACGAAGCCCGAGTGACAAAATAATATTATACGTACCAATAACACTAATAAGGTCCGGCATAATGTACCCTGAGGGTGTGATTTTGGACATCGCGGTGAAGGGTTGCAGATTAAATTTGCAATAAATGGAAGATGCCACATTAGGAGTGTCGTATATTCACATCTACATGCGACATAACGATAAAAGCTTGCACATGTACTTATGCGAACATTTATAAGTACAGTTGACCTTAATAGAAAATTTAAATTAACTTTGATTATTCCACGTATTGTGTAACTAACTGTGACACGTGTTTCGCCTCTTTCAGAGGCATCTTCAGACTTACTATCGCAAAGTTTGCTTAAGTAATGAAGCAAGATTGATTCTAACATTTTAAAATTATAAAATTACAAAATGGATTGGGTTTTTTTCCTTTTAAGAGGAGCAAGGAGGGGGGTGTAGAATCGAAATAAAGCAAACAGATAATGATACTAATTATACTAATGAGTTGTAAACAATCAGAATGGGATTTTTCCTTTTTAAGGGAAGCAAAGAGGGGATTATAAAATCGAAACAGTGCAAACAAATTTAATCATACTACTAATGACGTTAAACATTACAAACTAATAAACTAATGAGCTGCAGTCAATCAGCTAGGTTTGTGATTACTCTATTAATTGGAAACAATTTGAGTAACGGGGAACCGCCTGTGCTATTAAGAATATTATTTAATAATACTTCTTTTTTGTTAAGAGTTTTATTAATTTCTAAAAATTCTAAACTATTCATCTTTAAACCCTTTTTATTTACTCGGTGGAGTATTTCTAAATTACAAATCTGATTAAAATTATGATTATTTTACAGTTGACCTTGGTTATTACGAGGAAGATGGGACCAACTGAATTTGATAGATATAAGCATTACTCGTCATATCAGAGAATAAGCATTTTTAAATGCTTACAAACATATCTATCACATGAAGACATGAAGTATATGGAGCGGTCACATAACACAAAAATACACAATAATTAGAGTTTATTTACACACCCGTTGCAAACATATTACATTTTTCTGTAAATCCACTTTTCTTATACAATTTAAAATTGAAATTGTTTCACTGTTTTCATTCTAGTTGTTCTTAAATATCCCCTCAAAGCACTCAACACATTAAAAGATTCTTGGATGGTCTCAGTGCAAAAAAATGACTAGCTCGTCAGCTTGATGAGCTCTGGAAATCGTCGTTACTTGGATTTTTGACGATATTTTTGCTCGGTATGTGCTCGTTATAAAAGTGAATAAATGTATAGAGAAAACCATAAACTAAAATGTCAACGAATGTTTCCTCATTACATCCGAAATCTCGCTATTTCCGTGATCGTAACAACTGAGTTCGACTGTATATACCCCCTGAGGATTAGTTTTTAGCCTTTCAGCTACAGCCTAAGTTATAAAACATAAATTTTAAAAACAAAGAAATGATTGACGAGGTGAGATAATATAATACATCGAATACTTTTTTACGCGAGTTTTTTGCGTGATTATGAATTTACACGATTTCTTTGGACGGCACCGTTACTTTTTTTACGCGATTTACTTGTTGTTACGCGATTTTTTTTACAGAAGAAATGTCGACTCTTCGTTTAAAGAAGTGGTGACCCTGCACAAAATTATGTGATGTAATTCTGATCTTAAACTTCTTCAAATACAATGCATTTATTTTATTCGTGGAATAGCACGTTTCCCGGTCATAATTTTTTCTCCGAGAGTTAGTACAAATATTTTAAATACACAATAATAAATACAAACCGAAGAAGGAAATATTACATTTTAATTAAAAAACATTTATAACGAAGCGAATAACTCCTATAATTAAATACAATTATTATGCATGTATAAATAATTTGTATCTTTTTCTCATTGTATTTTTATAATCAATAAAGAAATTAAATTTTATATGTAAGAAAAAATGTGGGAATTTGAAGAACAAATTTGGTTTTGTCTTACAATGTAGCATTTTAACGCGATATTTTTTTACGCGCCACTTTCTGGAACCAATGTATCGCTTAAAAAAAGGATTGGGTTTACAGAGAAAATAAATGAACCTACATCGTTTTCTTTAAGATTGGAACATGTTTACCAAATAATGAGAGTTTGGATTAATATAATATTTCTACGATATTTCACTCATTCCTAATAAAAGTAAATTCTTTATTTTTCACTAGTCTATATATTATATAATAGAGTGTGTAATCGTCATAAAACGTCATGCTACTTAAAAAAATATATAGAATTGGTTTTTAAACATCACTTTTAAGGTGATCACTGTCTTCAAAAAATAAAATACTGATTTGTACTAATTCCGTTTCAATTTTAAATGATCAGGACTAGTTTAACTCACCTCTTTAACTGCATTATTTTTTGATGAGCTTTTAACCGATTCTCTGCCACGGACGTGTTAACGCGCCATACAATTTCGTGCTCGTAGGGCCGGCCATACAAAATGTAGTTTTGTAGGCAGTATTTGAGACGCGGCTTAAAGGCCACAAGAAACTTTTTTAATAATTTTTAAATATCATGCAAATAGTGACATCTCTTGGAATCATAATGTGATACTTAAACATTAAAGATATTGTTTTGTAATCTATAATACATCAATTAAAAAAAAGCTTTTTTGTTGCATTCAAATTTGTTGCTAGCAGGGCTATAATTCCTTGGCGGTTATTTCTGTTTTTGGAACGGTTTTTGGATAAATGATGGCGGAAATGATCTATCGTGTATTTATTTGGTAAGTGTTTGTGATGTACTATTATTATATGTTCAAAAAGTATAATTTTTTAAGTTTTATTTTTTGAAAGAAAATTACGGCCCTCCATGCGCACGGCCATATAAATACCGCACTTCTCAGAACAGGTTAAATTATGCTTAAGAGGTAATAAGCATTATATTTAATTTAGTGCTACCTAAAATATTACAGTGCTGTTTATACTGAAAAAAGTAAAATTATTAAGGGTATTTATTTTATCCAATTATTGTTACACCATGTATTAATGCATTTCAATAGAAAGTAAACCGGTACTGATCATATTAAATACAATTGGAATTAGTAAATAAAAATGTTTTTCTTTTAATATAGTAAAAACGTTATAATATATTAGCTAATATAATATTTGTTTGTTATTGTTTTTGATACTGTAATATTTGATATTTTGTAGCTGTATCCCAAAGGTCATGGATTGTAATCCCTGATTTAAAAAAATACACTTGATTCAAGGAACGGTCCAATTGAAAACGTTTCGTATAGCAAGTTGGCGCCCAACGTGGGACTCTCGGGTGATATCCCGCCTGCCTTCTCCCACCCCCGTCTCACGACTCCCTCGGGAACCATACATCAGCGCGGTGGGAAGGGTCGTTTCCTATTGATCCTGGAGTGAGGCGCTCAAGAACGTGGAGGAAATACAAATGCAGGAAGATTAGTAAATTTTTAACTAGGCAATACGAGAGGGTGCCTTACAGAAACTTGCAGAAGTTTAAGTTTTTAGGGTCGACTGGGAAACGCTCTAGGAGGGACAAACTTTTTTTTGTGTATCAACTACCATATTGAGCGTGCATTTTTCTTTGATGACAAAATTCGCTTCGCAGTATCACGCTGCCTACAAACACTTCTTAATACTTTTTTGTTTGAAAATTGTAAACTCTTGATGACATTATAAAATAAACATAATACGTTGTATTATACAGTTAGAGGTCTAAGATTGAAGACTCTTATACTTTCTCTCTAAAAAACAATTTTCAAATCTATATTTTTAGGTGTTTTAATTCATCGCTATTTGAGTGTTTCTGCTCATACTTTTCGCAGATTTTTTCACTTGTCAGTAAGGACGGTTCCACTCCTTGAAGTATTCCACCAAGAATTAACAGTGAACACCCTAAAAGTGATCTTGTAGTATAAGTATAGGTACTGTATTAAATTTTCGGATAGCAACAAATATATAATGTGAAAATATCAAATATTTGTCTTGAATGTACGACTAATTGCAGATATAATACATATATAAAAAAATACATTTAAAATATATATTTTGTAGCAATTTGATTCTCAATGGAGTGTTTATAATAAAATAAAATATGGTACAATTTGTGACATGCGTTTCACCTCCTTGAGACGAAACGAAAAATAAACGTAAGTTGTAATAGTAACATAAGTAATAATATATCTAAGTTACCGCCAAATCTATTAGTAAAAATATATCTAAATGATCAAGAAGTAACAAACACGACGATGCTGTTTTATCTGATAAATCTGACTTAGGGCAGGCCAATCTCTTCATCTGCTAAAGTACATAATTTACAGTAAAAATCAGGGTGGCTATAAGTATATGCAGGGTAAAAAGGAATACTCCCTCTATTTGAAAGGCTGCGCGGGCCAATCAAATATTAATTGAATAGTTATCTTGGAGTGCGCGTCAACCCGGAATGAGTTCGCGGGAGCTTTTAAATTGTTGTGCGATCGCGCGCAGCTTATAGGGAACATTGGTAAAGAGACGTTTATTCTCTAACTCCATCTTGTGTTCTCTTTAAAAAGTTTTAAAAGTTCAGTGATGGCTTTATATCTTGTTATAAAATAACACACATATATATGCGTAATTCTACCGATAGGGATTAAATAGATGTTCTTAGAAGTGTTGGCCACAAAGTAAATGCTATGCAGTAAATGAAAATAAATAAATACTCACCCAAATTGACGTATATGATGTCCTCGGGCGTGACTGAGAACCTCGGAGGTGCGTGCACGTCCAAGTGGAACCAGGTCCCGTTCTTGTGCGAGTTCGGAGACCGGTTGAGGAACACGACTTTGCACTCGTACCAGCCCTGGTCCGTCTCTCTGATGCCGGTTAGGTTGAGCGAGGCGGCTCCGTAGGGTGAGTCGTGGGCGACCCTGGACACTCTGCCCACGTAGCCTTCACCGCTGTGGGTCGGGTACGACTCGTACCAAATGTAGATTGGGGTCTCCGCGCCCTGTGTTTTGCGCAAGTGAGGGATGCACCAGCGCGGAGATAGAACAAGTTAGAAACGCTTTATACGCAAATGTCTCTGATAAACCACGGCGACAGCTGATGACGTAGTGAGATTGATTGTCAGAAAATAGCCGACTTAGACCAAGAAGTAAACAACAGATTCAGAAAAACGTTTTTATGCAACGTTCCTATTTTTTTTAATCCATGTTCGCTCCCAATGAATTGCAAATGGCCTCCTAGTGGAGATATATCAACAGAATTATTTTCTACGAAAACTGTCTGTTACTTAGTCGCTCAACTTCGCTTTTTCCAAAGTGAGTATTAGGGAAAGGATAAGGAAGAACACGACTAATAGTTGACTAATCGCTATTGCTACACCCAGTTATTAAAAGATCAGAAGGATGTGAGGAGAAGAAATAATGTGAATTAACATCACAAGCACCCAGTCTGCGATCACAACTTTGAATTGATTGATTCTCAAAGTCACTGTGATCTTACCGGGAATCGAACCCAGACCTGCGTGATCGGTACTGCAAGCTAACCAACCGAGCCACAGCAAGTAACACAACGTTCCTATAGTGAACATTATCTAAGATGCTAATAATTAACTCATATAAACAATGACCGAGTCATTTATTAAATATTTTACTTCAACCTCATTTAAAATTCATCTATTATGTATATCGTACAACTTTTGCAAAATTGCAAAACCGGTATTTAACATTGCAAACTTATATACGTATATCTTATATTTTAATAAAACTGTTCGTCGTGAGTTGAGATATTTTAAATCTGCTAAGATTGACTGGATCGTAGCGTCTTATGGTGCAACGGTTAGCGTTGCTGGCTTCCGTGCCAGACCTCACGGGTTGGAGTACCAACAGCATTTTTTCGATCGATTTCTGTTTGAAGACATAGGTGTTTGTGATGTCTTAATTTCCCTCTCACCCTTCCCATCCTTCAATAACTAAGCGATTAGTTAACCATTAATCCCGTCGTAGCCTTACACTTCTATCCCTACTACTCTCTTTATAAAAGAGTGTTTGAGTGATTGACCGAAAAACGGTTCACGTAGAAAAAATCTGATGAGATCCCTCCATTAGGAGGCCATATGCTCTACATTGGAAGATGACATGAATAAAAAAACTCAAAAAAGATTGACATGTTCAAAATGTATGACCCTTTAAGTGATACATGCATTGTTTTAAGATGCCGTAATTTATTCATAAAAAAATTAAAATACCAATTTAGATTAACATGTTTAGTATTACGATCCCATTGGCCGTATTTTTCTGCTTTTTTTTAAAAATGTAATACCATTACTGATATATTCGTCTTGTATTGCAATATCTAAATACGATTGATTGTTTATCAAATGAAATACTAACAGCGCTGTCAGTAATTGCAGTATAGTTGCTTAAACTTTGTCGTAAACAGTAATATAATAACTCCTTAAATATGTGCATAGAATACTTTAAGTAACTTGAAACGCGAACCCCATTTCTGAAAATGGTACAGGAAATATGATAGCTAGTGACTGAAGAAAAACGCTGAGCTGAATTTAATAAGCCAAATTTATCCCCAGGCTTTGAAGTTACGAACCACATACGTCTTTGCGAGAGATACGTTTCCCTCGTTCGAGAACTAATACTAAGAGATGCAGCGCACATTTACAAAACAAAACTACTTACTTCAGTTTTCCATAAACTTTAAATAAGGGATGGAGCGTCTTTACGCAAGACGCTAAGAGCCTGGTAAATTGAAATAATTTAAATATTCTTTCAATGCAATATAACTTTAATGTTTCATTAGGCTCGTATTTAAACGGTTATAATTTTGAAAACATTGGCCAGAATTTCTATTATATGGTCATAATGTATCGGTCAAAATTACAGAGGGCAGAGTTTATATAAAAAAATCATAATTAAATTAAATAAAAAAACCTAACCAAACCAAAAAGGTTATAAAAATCTGACCGTATGATATTTTTATTCTGACCAAAAATTGATTTAAGCTCTGACCATTTATTTTGTTACCGTTTCATTAGAATAATTCAATATTTTTCAATGTCGGTGATGTTTTCACTTCTCGACATCTTCATAATTAATCCAGCATTTTTGGAAATATTTTTTCTATAAAGTGTTTTTGAGTTAACGAGACAGTCTACCCAACGTTAAACGAATTATTTGGCTAGAAACTACCCCTCTCATATGTATTATATTTAAGTTCATTACGTACTGTCATTGTTTAATGAGTAAAGAGACTATGAGGGTATTATTGGCAAAAACTACTCATTCCAAAATAGTTAATAAATGTAACTTGAATTTAATTTTGAAAAATAATGTACATTTTAATAATATTTTTAGTTTTACATTACTTTGGAATGATATTTTGTATGTTATCAAGTTATGTTTGCAACCAAAATACTTTTAAATTTACTTTTATCTACTAAATTACATTCATGGTGCATGTTACAACAATTTTTGAATGAACCGGGCTTGCAAATAATAGCCTCATAAAATATATGTATGAATTTTCCACAAATGATTGTATTTGAATAAAAGAATCGTTTGCATTCAGCCAATGAAAATGTATTATATTTAAAATATCAACTGACTGAGAGAAATTCCTGTTTTTAAATAGTATAGTGTGTACGATACATAGTTAACATACAATCATAATTAACCTTTTAACTGCCATAAGCGTTTTAGCACGCACAATTTCCCGTGAACGGGACGCCGGTCATACAAATTATGCGTCTTTAGACGCTTCGATTTAAAAAGGATTTTACTAACCTTAATCAATTATTTTAAATTTGAATTGTTTGAATTGTTTGAATTTTGTAGTTTTCCATGAGTTTTGTCGCTAACGACCCGGGTTTCGCCTTTCGGCATCTTCAGACATTCCAAGTGCACGGATGTACTTGAACTGACGCGTAGTAAACAGTTTGTATCGTTTATGTATAAAAATATAAGTAGATCACTAAATTAAAAGGCTATTAAAATGTAAATTAGCAAAAATTGAATGTATACAAGTTTGAATTAAGAGTAATGAATTAAGTGGGTTTGTTATAACTAATAACAAACTGTTTACTACGCGTCAGTTCAAGTACATCCGTACACTTGGAATGCCTGAAGATGCTGAAAGGCGAAACCCGAGTCGTTAGCGACAAAACTCATGGAAAAGTACAAAATTCAAAAAATTCAAAAAATTTAAATTTGATATTGAAATTCCATCAAGCACTCTCAGTCGAAATACCTTATTATTTTAAACATACAAATACGTTGAACACACGACAACATTGGCGCACTCTTATTCATTCAGTAAGTTTTTGTAAATAAACTTCAGTATATTTTCAATAACGATATATTTAGAAGGTTTTGTTTTTGTAATATAGTTCACGGCGTGCTAGGTATCGTCATACGTACACCTAGCGGCAGTTAAAAGGTTACATTTGTTATAATATACCTATATTTTATCCAGACATATTTCCTGCACTATACATACATATATCCCAATGATTTATGTCATCACATTCACCGAAGATATAAAAAAATATATCAAAGAGATTACATGTTATTTGGTGAAAAGCAGCTAATAATTACAACACAGCAAAACAATCAAGTTTTTCTCGAACGCTTCCGTAACCAGACACGCGATTTTGCAATTTTTACAAAGACTGACTGTAAATAATGATGATTAATTGATAAGACTTACTAATGTGAAACGGAAGTATACGGCCTGTAATTTCACCGTAAATAAATCAATTTATTCCCGAGCACACTGGAAATCGCAGTTGTTTTTTAAATGAACTGCATTTGTAACTGGAAAAACGCTCCGGCATCTAGCGAAATGTTTTTCATACATATCGACTGCGGAAAGGAAAAGGGACGTAGCCCACACATAGTTAATTTTACAGAAGGCACAAAAAACGTGTTTTGACGATTTTGGGCCATATGCAAATTATGGAATATAAACAAGCTTGAAATGCACGGATACTTCTAAACTGGTGTTTAATTGACATAACCTAATATTAATTAAAGAAATTGTCTAGGAAAAACCTTTTTTTCAGACTTTTTTATTGGTTTCAATTTTTAAAAGCTCATCTTTTTTCAAACATAAAAGCTTAATTTAGATACTTATTCGGCATTTTCAGCTAACATCTTTTTGAAAGAATGTGTATCAAGTTCTATAAATTGTGATTATCGAAAAGTGGGTTACGTCCTTTTTCCTTTCCACAGTCGATATATTATTGGAGTCCTCATAGTTATATACACATTATAAACTAATTTAAAACCGAATTCGCAAATGCGTTTGACCTATGAATCTTTAAGTAAAATAAATACTAATTATTTTTTAAGTAACTAATACACTGTTATAAGTAACGTCATTTCAAACATTTTCTGGAATCTGCAAAACGATCGATCAGCTGACAAATAATTCAACGTTCAAAGTATTTCATTGGGCCTTAAATATAATTGATATAAAATGTACAATTTATGTGGAATTATATATGTATAAATATGAAGATTAAACTTATTTGGGTTCGTTCTTAAACGATTACTGGAGACATCTAGTGAGAATCAATGATAAATCAGTCGCTTAACCTCATTTTTTAGTTGACAAAAGAATGACACAATGAATTTAGAAGAATTTTTAGCTAATTTTCCTTTTTATCTATAGATCTGCTTCATTCGTACATTTGATTAAAAAAAATAAAGGACCAGTCACGGTAGTCAAGTAAAACATATTATTATAAGATGACGTCAAAATATTTAATATGATTAACTTATCTTAACTCATAATGAATTGTAATATTAGAACTAAGAACACGGTTGATATTGAAAACAAAACCATCTACGTGTCGCCTTAAAAAGGAATGTAATAATAATGCAATTAATATTCTAGTGCGCAAATGTTCGACAATTTTCTAGTACAATCAAATCTTCACAGTCAATTTGCTGGCCGTCGGTCACTATGCATTTTTATAAGTGGAAAAAATTACCAGCGGATATGTGTAGAGTGCATGTGAAAAATTCCGTCAACTTCTTTTGAATCTATTTATAACTCATATTTTTACCACTTCAATTCTTATTCCTTTGAAGTGTACACATTAATGGTTAAGTATATTATATGTTTTGCCAATGCTTACATTCTTACTAAAGAAAATAATCCCAGACTTTATATTTAAAACATGAATAGAAATTGAGCTAAATGAATATTTAATAAATAGAGAAATATTCTCTTTGGAAATGGAAATATTGAAGAATTTTCCTAACATAATTTTGTTAAGTGTTTACTTGAATTTAAGATATCGCTGAGATGTCACGGCCCAAGTACTATAAGGTTATATGTGAAAAATTTTGACGAAACAAAAATAGCAACGTATTTCAATAATGGTACTTGGAAGAATGCCGCATTGTTACTCCTGTTTCGTCAAAAAAAAAATACATAGAATCTTGTAGTACTCGAGTCGCGATTTGTCTATTTATTTTAAATTAAATCGTTCCAAAGCAACTGACTTTCAATACGACCGTGTACCTGTTTCGTAATACGTGAGGTAATCTAAGCGAGTTGGCATTTCTAAAATGAGCATTCAGAGCGTTTCATTTATGCCCCACTAATTCAATTGAGCCAGACATTGCAAGTCTCATGAATGAACAAAACGAATGAATGCAATTGGTTTTGCATTGTGCGCCCACACTGCAAGTGTCTTAGCCGCATTCACACAGAAACGAGCTTTCGAATGGCGTCGAAAAGTGACGTCGTTCCGCACATGCCCTCGGCACAAATCCGCCGGCGTCGTTTGTAAATTCAACATCGGATTACCGTCCCCGGCAAACCTGGTATCATACAGCCATGCCAATAAATAATATTCACAACACTTATGGATACATTTATGAATAGTTATCGTTAAATCAATGATTTCTAATTACTACTTATATCGGATAATTAAATCTAAGCAAGAAGAGGATATGCAATACAAAACAAACTACACTAATTGATTTTTAAGCTGTATTTTGAACTGTTTGTGTTATAAAATTTGAATTGTTCAAATTCTGTACACTTTTATAAAATTCAGCTATTCAAGTGCACGATTGAACTTGAGCTGATTACTTTCATTGTATTATAGTAATTGCTTTGTATGCATTTCCTTTTGTTGCTTAAATTTAAAAAAAAATCTCCAAACGCTGTAAATAACAATTAATTAATTTAATCATAATTATATTTTTATTTAAACTAAAAGAATGTTTTTTCATAAGTTCATAATGATTACTGTTTACATAAATATTGTATAAAATGAGGCTCAATTTTAAATGTTGATCCGGGTAACATAACGTATGATGATAGGCATTTTATTTAATTCTTGACTGGGGATTAAAAATTGATTGAAGGGCTAATGCATAGAAAATTTTGTGGCGAAATTGCGCCTACATAGAATTAAATCGAGCTATTTTTTTAAACAAATAGTAGTCAAAATTAAGTCTTACGAAAATATATTCTTTTGTTATATTGATGTCGGTTTAATCGTGTATGTCTTTAATACAGATGTTTTGTGCATTAGATAAAGTCATGCTATAAAGTTAATAAATATAATATAAAAAATACGTTAAAATAGTTTAATAAAACATGCAGTTGGAATAGTAATACACATTCTATCTGTGATCCAAGCTTCGATTATATTTGATGCAAATATAATTGACATTCAGTTTGTAAAAGATTCATGCCATTTCCATGTTGCGATGTGACATGCTTTTACTGTAAAATGTCGTAAAATATTGAGAATTAAATGGTGCAAGTTACACAGAAAAGATGTATGGGGAAAAAATATTGCGAAAAAGAAAAAGAAAGTTGTTATTATTGTATCGATGTAAATAAACAAGAAGTTTATAATTGTTGCAATACAGATGATATTTCAAGCAGTATTCATTGGAAAGCTTTACATGTTGAAAAAGCTACAAAATCATCGATAGTAACATATAATTGATTGTAAGCTTTTGAAACTACGGTTATACATTTCCAAAGATTCTATAGAACATATGCCAAATCAATAAATTTTATCCAGATGCAATCAGAATTTAAAAAAAATAAATGCAAATATATAATTAAATTACTATCTACGATGCAAATATTTTTTAATCACATACATACTAGTTAAGTATACAATATACAGAAAATAATAACGAAAAAATGTTAAAATATGTTTGACGAACAACATAAAGTATTTTTTTTATATATCTGAAAAGTCGTTAGAAAAGATTAAGACTTTTAAGTGGATCACAGTTTACTACGATAATCATTATTATATGTATTAGATTAAATACAGATACCATGCATATTTTTATGAAAATGTAAACTTATTGAATGTTTTGTGGAATATCAGTATAACATAACTAAATTTAAATGTTTTTATTCGTTAATTTAAGTGTTATTAAAACTCTATAAGAAAATATTGTAAAAGAAATGATTAATGTTTCATAAAAACAAGTACATGTGCGATAAAAGAAATATTAAAGTACGAAATTTCGACTCAAGATAAAACAAAAACCTTTCTAAAATGAAAGATTGTTTGTTTTACTTAACATTCAATGTAATTTAGCTTGTCATAAGAATACTACGAATACAGCCGCGCTTTGGCTCGAGATGCTTTTTAAGCCCCAATGACAAAGGGCCAAAAAAGTTTAGCGCTAAAAGCTCTTGGGCCGAAGCATGCCACAGGAAGAGAGTAACAGACAGACGACCGTCGCACGGACAATTTTGTGCCTTCAAACCTTTGTGAAAGGAAGAAAATTGTTGGGCAGGGATGGTTCAAAGAAATAAAATTTATATCTAGTGATTCCTAAGACTTAAAATAAACTGATAATTTAAATTTAAAACTTAATTTAAAATTATTACGTGTAACCTGAATTTAGTTTGTGTTCAATTATGATAACGATGTTTTATACATGCATGGAAATGATTTTAAGATTCAAAACAATAATCAATCATAGAAGATTCAAACACTGAATGTGAAAAGACAGAACTTGAATTTTTAATATTTTATAATCAATTATTGAATATAAAACATGTTTTTTGCAATACCATTTTACAAACGTCCTGATGTTTGCACAAGGGATGTGAGGCTTTAAAGAATTGTCTTTAAAACTTACTCGAACCATTATAGTTTATTGTTGGTTTATTGAATATTTTATCGTTATATGCAATTCAAGATATGCAATTTTTATACTTGAAAATTTCATATGGTTTACCAATGACCACGAAATTGATTTACGATTCTTTAGTTATAGAGAGAACAATAGTGTTTGAAAAAAAAGCGATCGAAATAATTTACGTTAAGACACTAAATTTATATATGTACTTTTGTAGCAACAATCTGAAATAATGAAGTCAAAGTAAAAAAAGTATTATTTAAGAATCGAGGAATCACTAGATAATAAAGAGGTGTTATAAAAATAATTAAAGTCGACAAATTGGTGATAAATAAGCTGACTTGAAAGTGCTCGACATGAAATATAAAGATACTTTCATGAATCAATGATTATATACAAGACAATTGGTGCGTTATGTTGTTTTCATCTGTATTTTGTTTGTATAATAATACATCATTACTTCAATGAATGATTGAATGTGTAAATAAAACCGATTTTCAAAAAAAATAAAATTGCCATACTAGTTCGTCAATAAGTGGGGAATGATAATCTCGATTTCGTTAAATGTATCTGCAATGGGTTAATTGAAATTTATTAAATAGTTACAATATATCTACGTACAATATTGAAACGTATTACGCATTTATAATTAAACTGAGATTGTAGATTAACAATCATAAACCAAATATATTTATTATATTTATTACTCTTGGTAATATATTTAGGTCAACGAAGAGATTGTATTAAGTAAAGGTCTTAAGTAATCTTAAATGACTAAATTAAGTACACAAGTACTTTATCAACTCTGTATTGGAAAACCTTTACAAAACTCCCACGTATCGAATCGTGATTTGTTTATTCCAAATCAACAAAGCTTTCTTCCACACAATTGGTAATCAAGTTCTTTTTTAATACGAGTGCTTACTTTCTTCCGCGCGATAGTAACTGTATAAACCTTTTGAATGCCGGGAGCTCAAAGCGCGGGAGGAAAGAAAACGTTCATTATTTCTTTCCGAGTCGGCGATCTCACGTTAGCCATAAAAAATGGCCAATAAACTGCGCAACGAGAGACACGATTAGTCATAAAAGATAACCGAAGCGTTCCGGAACAATAGTAGCCATTCCATTGCTTCCAGCGGATACAAAACGAGATTAACATTCCGTAGTTATTGTTATTGACAAACGTGACAACACAGATAATGGGGGTGTAAGTTGGCAATTGATTAACCTGGCGTGGATGGGAAAATCGGGATTATTATCGTCATTATTGGGATAAGTACGAAGAATTAGTGTTGGGTTTCTTAAACATATTTTTTTTTATACCATAGCGTTTGTGTATAGTAAAATTGTTTTAAAAATATAAGAGAAACAAATCGTATATGAATATTAATGTTGATACAAAAATCTTTTCTGTTATGATGTTTTAGTGAACTGAGGGTTTTATTTGTAAACCCGGCTCATTCCAACGTTGTTGAAACATGAACTATTTATGTAATTTGGTAGATAAGTATTTTTAGAAATCAGTCTCAAACATGTCTTGACAACAACCAAAATATCATTACAAATTAATGTAAGACTAAAAATACTTCAAATTTAATTTTTAACCATTTTCGAATAAGCCGTGTTTGCAAGTAATACCATCAACTGATTAAAATTATTTTTACTCGTAACAATAAATAATTTAACAATATGTCTTTATATAAATATCAAATAGGTGATATGAAACGTTTAAAAAAAATATATTGCATTCAATGGAATGTGTGTAGTTTTTCAGACAGTAGAGACCACAAATAACCCAAAACATGACAGTTGTTACCGGTCAAGTCATCGGCCAAGTTATGATATCTGATAAAATGTCGTCTTGACTTAACGTATTCGAGTATCAACTGAAAACGTATTTGGAATTTGTGTCAAAAAGATGTTTGAATGAAAAAGACTCCAGCGAATCGGCATAATAAAAAATATTGATCGATTTTTATCTGAGACTCAAGAGGATGATAATTGATGTCAGACTTGTACAACGGTGTGAAGTTTGGCTTCTTTTACGCGTCTGGTATTTAATAAGTTATATAATATAGTGAGAAAATTTCTCGGTGTTTACTTAAGATAAGACCAACAGTAATTGTTCGTAAATATTACCAAATATACATATCACACATGCGTATTAGTTATCATGACTGAGGTCTGGTGCTCTCTTAAAGGCACGTAGTGACCGGCCGTTTCGCTGTGGTGAAATAAATAATGCATTCAACATTTAGGTACCTAATAATAAATAATTTATCAATGATACTTGTAAAAAAATAATATAACAATATATAATATACCAATATGTTCAACTGTTATTCAACTTTCGTCGATACAGTTTAACGCTCTGCGTAAAACTACTGTAATTTTTTTGATGTATCCAATATTCAATCGTCATCAAACTGTACAATATAAAAAAAATAACTGCGTATTTAATTGCAATTTTTTAATGTGAAGTTCTCTTTTGTCATAACGCACTATTTTCAGAATCTCAAAGTAAAGAATTAAATAGAGAGGTCTTACTCATGTATATGTTTCTTAAATATTTTAAAGCCATTACTCAATTAATTTAATGTCTATTCTCCCCGTAAACACGACATATTAATTGAACACTATTTTCTTAATATTTTTTTAAATAAAGGCCGATTAAGTTTACACTAGTTTTAGTGCAGACTATCTCGAACACACTAAAGTCAAAAAATAAGCGCACACGTTTACAAGTATTGACAGAGACGGCTTATTGCTTAACTCAGAGGTGGGGAACCTTTTAGTTTCTAAAGGTCAAATTTATTTATCTGATTCAACATAAGGCTGCAGTAAAGAAAACTTTGACACTAGGGAATCTTTGGGCGGCGATTTTGAAATCATAAGATTTTTTAAACAATTTCATGCCAATTTTTAAAGCTTAGAAATTTGCGGAAAATCTCAGGAATTTACGAAGTTACAAAAAATAACAGAATTGGCCCATCATGTCAAAAGCTCACGTTTTTAGCACTGGCCTAACCACACTATGCGTTGACGTAATCCAAGCCAACTTTGATATCAGTTGCAAATTTAAGAACTTTACATAAAAAATATCAATTCCGAAGTAAAGTATGATACTGAAATAGCAATAGACAAAAATACTTTATATTAAATGAAATAAGTTTTTTTTATCTAGTACACTGTGATTGAATAATAAATAATAATTAATAGTTGAAAACGGATTGAATGGATAAGATTTTTCAAAAAGATTACGAAAGTTTTCATCTTGATAAGTGTTGATACAAGATGTTTTACAGCAGGCCAAAATTAAATGAGTTTAAAATCTAAATAAACTCATTTCTTTGCATAAAGATGTCAATGACGAATCCAGGCTTCAATTAAAATCCATGATATTATAATATTGATATAAATCCAAAAAAAGAAGACGTGAAAAAATGTGCATTGGATTTAAATTACTTTCCTCGTTTGTTATGTAATTATTAATTAATTGCGAACTGTAAATGAGAATCTCATAGCTATAACACGAAATTCAGTATTAGTGATTAAGTTTAAAATTACATGTCGTTTTTTATCATGGTGGATTTAATAAGAATCCATTGATCGTCATAGAAATCTTCAATGCAACTACCGTCGATATACAGTAATACATTGTAAACAATTATTTAAGTATCAAAATATGCCAAAATGAAAATAAAATTATTTGCATTGAGTTGAGTAAGATAGATTTTAAAAAAAAACTCTTGCTGTCGATACCCAAGAAATGGCATTTAACCGTTGGGTTCCTATCGGGTACATTCGTATTTCAAAATCCTTCTTATTTCAACCATTCACTAAAAAATACCAATAATATTTAGCTTATATTTGTTGTAATCTACAATGATAATCACAACTCAATACTAAATCAATGCAATGCAAATATTACGCACTTTTTCTAGGTTCACTTTGTACCCTCATCGTTCCTCGATACTGTTTTCGACGTTTCGGTACTCGAGTGTAAAATACATGGATTTTTTTAAATTTATGGTTGACATATAAGTCTGTTTGGAATATTTTTTTTGACCATTTTTCATATACAATAAAGAGTTTAAAAAAAATATATTTTTATTTTCGTTATTTATAACACAAAAAGTAAGTAATGAGTGGACTGAAACAATATACATATAAACAATATAAATGATCAAATACTACATACTGAAGTGTCGTTATCATTGTTTAGGACATATAGCCATTAAACAGTTAATTTATTCTTTCAAATAAATATTTATTGAGAAACGAATTATAACGAATAAAAATTGAAGTTGAAATGAATCAAGTAAAATTGAATTCCTTGTATGTAGAATAGAAAATACGTTATCTTTAAAAAGAATCATTGAGCCACCGATATGAGAATTTGACTGCGAGACCGGAAGCTTCGGAAAGACGTGGAGTAATGGTGCAACGGAAATGTATGGCAAAAGATTATCTAACTCATTTGATAATTTAGAATAACAGGGACTTTGAGTAAGAATTGTTTAATTAACAAAGATTGTATGGATATTTTTTGGCATATTTGATACTCTAATATTTGATGTAAACCGACGGCCCCCGTGATACATTACACTGACGTCGCTTCGTTGCGGGCTCAGTCCCCTGGCCGCATCGCCGGGTCTCCGCCCCGCTAAACAGAAAGAAGGGGGGCAAAAAAATTAAGGCAGCTAGACGGTAACAGGCTTAAGTGTGAGGGTCTGGCGTCGTTTTGCGTACCGTGTCGCCTACCTTCTTCTCCCACTGCAGCACGTAGGGAACGGGGTGGTCGCCGGGGAACTCCACGTGACAGTTGAACACAACACTCTCGCCGAGGATGGCGGTGATGTGCACGGCATCTTGAAAACACTCCACTGAAACAAGGAAAACAATATTTTTTAAATTGGCATTGAAATAAAACACTTCCTCGCATTTTACACAAAGGCTACTTAACATAAATAATGCATCGCAATTAATCTTTTAAGCAACGGAACATTGTATCTCAACATCTTCTTCACATCAACCATCAACCCCATGAATCACATTCTGCAAAGACTTAACACTTAAAAAAACCAAAGTCACGTAAAAATACAAATGTTTAAAGTGAGTGAGTTTTTAATTTAAGATTTCGACTGAAGGTTGTTGATGGAATTTCAATATTAAATTTAAATCGTCTTAATTATGAATGTCAGTTATGTTTATGATAAATCAGATTATGTCAGTTCAAGTTAATCCGTGCACTTGAATGCTCGAAGATGCCGAAAGGTAAAACCCGGATCGTTAGTGACAAAACTTGTGTGAGTGTACATAATTTGAACGATTCAAAATTGAGCTTTTAATTTTGAAAAGAACACACTTGACATTTATTGGTAAGAACAAATCACAAACCTTGAATATTACGTTTTTTCTTCGATAAATTCTTCAATTACTGCACGTCACGTTTACATTATTTTGTAATTATGATTTTAACCTAAATTCATTAGTAACTTACTAAGAAACAATAATTTTTGTCCCATGAAAAATTTGGGTTAATCGCTTTTGCCTAAACATATTTTAAATTTCATTTGCATAACATTTCTTGCACGCATAAAAAAAATGTATCTGTGATAGTAATTGTTAAGCCATCATCAGCAATATCCAGTTGACGATATACTGTGAACAATTACTTGATTCATCTAACAATGAAGCGCTGAAAGAGTGCTGCAGCAAGTAAATTATTAAAAAACAACACGTTATTAAAAGATTTAACTGCATATAATAATCCGGCTCAAAACGGAATCCAGATTTTATAATCATTGCGTTTACACTGCCAAAAAGATTGCAACCATAAATCGCGCTGTACAAAAGCATGGTTATAATTATAGCGTTGCGAGAATTATGTTTCATTAAGCCGAACTCCACCGTGCAGGGGCACTATAAAATAATATGAAGCGAGCAACGAACGGAGAAAATATAATCTTTTACGATGTCGTTTGCAGAGTTCAAACGACTATAAAATATTCAATATATTGTTTGTAAGCAGTTACGACGCCGAACTTAAGACGAACGCAAGGCATTAGGGTGATGATTTTACGAGCGAATTTTCCACGGCACATAATCAGGGCGGCCTTCGCATAACAATTTTCACTGATTTTTCTGTCTCTCCACAACGTTAAGATTATTAAAAGAGATTAAAATTTAAGAATGTACAATACACGTGTATAGGGAAAGAAGCTACTTGGTTCACTGTTCAAATACAGTGGAACACCCAATTACACTACCCTGAATTACGTGCTGGCTTGAAATATTCACCACAAATCCATTGTCGTTGCTACGAGACGGTCGTCTGTGCGGTGCGTACAGTCAAATGTTGGCAGGCTATACACGCATAGCCGGGCGACTGCCTATGTTGCACACTTAGTAACTAAATATTTCGTCCATATTTTTTTTTTGCAAAACTAAAGGAAATCTTAGTTTTGCATTTTTCGCGGAAAAAACCAAATCACTAATTTTGTATGAGATTCACTCTCACAATTACACTACCCCAAATTACACGGTCCCGACTTTAGTGTAAATATGGGAGTTCTACTGTACTGAGAATTTTTCAAGAGACGCACATAAATTATTACATGTCATGATTGACCATGTATTGAGTGTGCAACAAGTCACTTAAGCTGATAAGCCGTTATGCATTCAACCACAGCCATATCTTGTGAATATCACGTACAAATGAGATACACAAATATTAGAAATCAAGAAAGAAATTACTAGTGAAAAAATCGAATCACTTATAAAAGTTCTTTTTAACAAACCTTTGAAATTTAAAAGGTATTAGCTATATTATTTTAGTCATAATATATCGGTCAGAATAAATAGTAATAAGTTAAATGGAATTAAAAAAAAAACCTAACATAACCAAAATTATAACAAAATATTCTGATCGTATAATATTTTTATTCTGACCAAAAATTGTTTTAAATTCTGACCATTTATTTGTTCCTATTCTCTTAAATCGGAGCATATGAACTCATAATGGAGTTGATGTCAACAGAAAATTCTAAACGAGAACTGCTTGGTACTCAATTGCTCAACCTCTTTTAGAGAGTAGGGATAGTAAAATAAGGTTAGGACAGGAATAGTGGTTAGGTCAGACGTGGGAAACCTGCGGCCTTAAGGCCTTTTGGCTACTCTAATGCGGCCTTTTGGCCAATTCTGTAATTCTGTAAATTTATGTAAATTCGTAAATTCCTGACATATTCTGACCGTAAATTCCTGTTTCCGACCAAAGATTCCCTGGTCAATGTTTAATTCGGCCTTATGTCGAATCAGAAAAATAAATGCGGCCTTTAGATAAAAAAGGTTCCCCACCCCTGGGTTAGGTGATCGCTCTATTTTTAGGATATGATGAGTGGGAGGGGTAATTCAAGACATCACGAACACAAAAATCCACAGATCGATTGAAAAATCTATCTATAAAAACTGTCTGTACTAGGATATGAACCCGTGACCTATGTGTTCTAAGCCTAATTAGAATATCGATGTAAATTGGCAACTCTTAAACACAGGTCTTGTTATACCTCATAGAAACCAAAGCGTTAATGGTTAATTCTGGGGCAACCTTACACCACAAACTGCAGCGTGGCTGTAACTAGCGCCTTGTAGGATATCGATATATCGGTAACCACTATTCGCTTCAGTTTCCTTCCTCTATAACACTTTATTACACTCTCCGAGCTTTCAAAATAATTATTATTATACGAGAGCTTAAAGCTCCGGCCGACAAAGTTCTAAAGCAATCTCATTCATCTGGTGCAACTGCAGCAACTTGTTGACGCTTAAAACTTTGTCGTTTCATTTTGGCATAATTTTGGATACTGTTACGTTGTTTGGCGCAAGGTGGAGAGAGTAAATAAAACACTCATAATTCAGAGTCTGTAGTACACTCACAATAAAACTTGCAGTAGCGTTATTTTATATTCAATTAACTGTACTACGAAGCAATGATAAATCTAAATATGTGTGCAAAGAACTGAAGCGTTTAATAATTATTGTTTTAATTTGTGTGTGCTGTCTCGAAAAAGTTTCTGAATTATTGAAACGGAAATTGTAATCAAGTTTGAAATTGATTAAAAATGAACAAATTTGTTATTTCACTTGATGGGATACGTGTTTTTTTGTTTTTGGGAAGCGTCTTCAGACCAAATATATCGTTAGATTTTTATTTATACCGCAGAAATTCACGGTTCTAAGTTTTTACATATAATTGATGTTCTCAATCTGATTTTCAATCTTCTGAATGGAATTCTGGGGAGTACACTGCTCAAGTGGAACTAAAAATACTCAAACAAATCGTATGGGTTACGTGATGCATACATAGCGAGACAACCGAAGCATTGTCATCGCTATACAGTATTGGGGAGTACAATTTGAAAAATGCTCGCGCATTCGTCTTTGCAATATTGCCGACTAGTTAATTAGTTATCGATTTCTTAAATATTTATTATGGGAAATACATACACGGGAAATTCAAAATGAGTTAAAAGTATACATATTTTGCTTAGATATTAATTAATGAAGTATATATTCAGGAGTGCAGTGCTCACTTGCTCCTATATAAAAACCGCCTCTGATTGCGAAAATGAAGAATGGATTTTGATATTTCTATTAGACAAGGGAAGAAGTTGTGTAAGGTTAAGTAAAATGATGCTTAAATATACCATTCTATATTTATAACATAAGTTAAGTACGCAAACAATGTAAAACAACCATCAGTGATAAAATCAATTTTATGCTTTTAATGTAAAAACAAAATGTAAGTAATATAATATTATACAGTTTAGTTTAAGGTTATACAAATAAAATTGTTTTTTCACTGATGACTAGGTTAGATTTTTAGTATAAAAACAATAAAACACGCAGTTGTGTTTTATAAAAGAAAGTGGTCATCGGTCAACAAAAAGTTTGAACTGAGAACAAATCGAAATAGGGACACTTTGTATTCGGTCACCAAACACTTATTCGGACAAGAAACACTCTGTTGTCCATTTTAGTTAATAGGTTTGTGGATTCCACTTTGTTTGCTATTTATTACTTTCAAAAATTTGATGTATCATTCTGATTCAAAAGGTTTTTTAACCAAGTTGTCATATGGAAGGAGGGGATATGTCCAATAGAAAATGGGGATAACTTACCCAGTTTAAATACCGGTAGCAGCAAGAGCAGTAGCGGCAGAAGCGAGAGCACCAGAGAGGGCAGTTTGCGTGTCGGGAGGGTCAGCGGCGGCCGAGCCGGGGACAGGCGGACAGGCCCGAGCACCGCAAGCCCCATACCTCTGCTCCCATGTCACTGCCGTGAGCACCGCTTCATAGCCACATCACACAGCCTAGAAAAAACAAAAGAAGAACCAATATTACAATGGTGTTGAAAAAATTAAACGAAATACAAATAAAAACACCAAAAAATAATCATAAAGTCGTGAATTACGAGCGTCAACGGCACAACAAAATAATTCTTGATTGAATTGGCATTTACTTGGTAGGACTCCATTATAATAAGGTAAAAATAGCAACGTATTTAGTTCTGCCGCCTGTGTGGTCGAGTGGTCAACGGTGTAGGCTTCGGCTACAGAGGGCCCGGGTTCAAATCCCGGTACGGACAGTTTTATAAAAATTGATTTTTCAATCGATTTATGAATTTCTGTTCAAAGGCATGGATGTATGTGATGTCTTGAATTCCCCCTCTCACCCATCCTATCCTATAAACGGGGCGTATCGAGAGCGATTAGCTTACCACTAATCCTGTCCTAGCCTTCTAACCCTACTCTCTTTGGAAAAAGAGAGGTTGAGCAACTGAGTAACAAGCAGTTCTCGTAGAAACACTTCTGTTGAGATAAACACCATTAGGAGTCCATATGCTCCACACTGGAAACGGTTTAAAACATGGTTTAAAAAAAATTTAGTTCTACAGTCATATTTGATAAATGTATTGTAATAGAAAATTAAAAATAACTTTGATTATTCCACGTATTGTGTTACTAACTATGACACGTGCTTCGCATCTTTCAGAGGCATCTTCTATCGCAAATTTACTTAAGCAAACTTTGCGATAGTAAGTCTGAAGATGCCTCTAAATTTTCTGACTACTTAAAAATGCAACAAAAATCTCACGTTGCTAGGCAACGGGCTTACAGCTAGTTAACTATTATTATAAAAACTGTCGAATTAAATACATGGCTATTTTTACCCTATTACAAAATATTACAGTATTTATTTATCGTTGTTACTTTTATTGGGACATAATTGTTTTGTCCTCATTAAAGAATATGTCCTACGACAGTCCTAAAGTTCATGTCTAAGAGATACATTTTCAGTCGGTCAAAAGCTTATTTTGTATCGACGGGAATGTAACTAGGGTATCCAATCCCGGAGCTTTTTTCCGATTCCGGGATTGGGATTTGCTCACCGAGGAATTTGGAATCCTCAATTCGCTATACTTTTCTCCCGGATTATCTCCAAACCTCGTTTTTTTTTTAGCTCACCGGAGAATTTTAAATCCTCGATTTGGTATACTTTTTCCCAGATTGTCTCGGAAACTCGTTTTTTTTTCTCGATTTGACAATTTCGAGTCAATTTTCCCAATTTTGCAATCCCGAAATCCCGGTATCGCAGCCGTGTTAATCCCGGGATCAGAAAATTTAACGGGATCCCGGGATTGGAGTAACATAACATAACATGACGTAGACGTGGGTGAGTTCCGACGAATACTATTTTTTATGTATTAAAGTAGAGTTCGTCGGAGCTAACTCAGTTGACTTCCTTGCCATTTTTTTTTCTACTGATTTTAATATTAAATTGTACTATTTTTTTTTCTCCATTGTAAAAGTTTTAAATTAATAATTTGTCAACCTTGTGCAATGTTAATTAAATAAATAACATATTGAAAACATCACATTCGAAGAAGGTCAAAATCGAATACTTATTCCACGTCATTTTTAAGGTATCCACTGTCAATTCTCTGTGGAAAGACATTACATTAAAATATAAAACACATTTTTTATTAGTTCATTTATATGTCTTACTCAATTTTATATCAATGACACTGTATTGATATAAATTGATAATGCCCGTGATGACCGAAACTGGTCTTTATTACAAAAATATGGAAGTACTAGAAAAAGTGTTTTATTAAAATCGAACAGGAAAATGTCAATGGTTCATTCAGATTTTTGCACGACGGCAATATCGCCGCTCCCAGTAAAGTATAGCTGCAAGACAATGTCTGTATAAAATTTGAATCGCTCAAATTATGTACATTCACAAATTTTGCCACTAACGACCCGGGTTTTTGCCTTTCGGCATACTTAGGCGTACAAGTGCACGGATGAATTTGAACTGACTATTTATTGACTTGAACGGAATAATGTCTGTATAAATTGATATTGTAATAATGGGTAAGAGAATATTTGTTACTCAGTCAATCAACATCTCTTTTTCAAAGAGAGTAGTGGGTATAGAAGGATAAGGTTAGGTCAGGACTAGTGTTTTACTAAACGCTCTCGCTACACCCAGTTGTTAAAAGACCAGAAAGGGTAGTAGGGAATATTTAGACATCACAAACAACCATGATCGAAATTGCTGTTCGTACAGGGACTCGAACTCGTGAGATCCGGGACGGAAGCCCACAACACTTACCTCTGCGCAATAGGACCCGACAAATTCAAGTTTTACCGTCAGAAATAATACTTTGATCTATGACATTGTATAATATTCCAGGATGAATGTATTTTTTCGGGATCAAATAAAAACAAATTGACATATTTCTGTGCATTTCATAATGCACAATGCACATAAACAGGTGTAAATAGCGGTTTTAAAAAGACATTTTTAAATTATTTCTTCACAAGTATATCATATATTTTTTTAATGTTCTTCGATCAAGTTGATTGTGGAATAAGAAAATCGAGTGGGGACGCAAATTATTTGTTCTTATAATTAGGGCTACAATGCAAAACGTACTATTTCCAAAATGAGCGATATTGACTTTTAGGTATTCAGATAGGGTAATTCAAGTCTAAAGAATCGACTGGTCCTATAAGTTTTAATATAAAATGTGTTCAAGACTGTCGTTTTCAAATTGAAAATCATTTTTTTTGCAAATGTTATTCGTTATAGTAAGTATTTGACTCTACCGAAAAGTTCGAGTTTTGGAAGTAGTACGTTTAGCATTATAACCCCAAAATTTCTTACTCAATGAAATGGATATATTTATTTGATCAGTTGTTAAAACGTTGCATTTTGTTCGATACAATTACGAAATGAAATATGTTTGAATAATAACGAAGGGAGAGTATTATGGAAGCAAATGCCAGGGGTGGAGGACGGTAGCGGTGTTCGTTAGCGGTCGTTTATTTAATTTGACATTAATTATTCCGAGTGTACCTTTAATTTCACTCCCTCTTGAGTTTCAAAAAAGCCGCTTGTGAAACATTCATTTTCGTAGAAATGATAAACTGGAGGCAAGTGCAAAGTCATTAATTAAGGGTGTAGAACAAAACGTTAGGGAAGAATATATGACGTAATTGATTTAGGCATACACTGACTATAAAACGCTAGATTTTTTCAATAAAGAAAATATAAAAAATGTTTTTCAAGTTTATCACGTATGCAGTGGTGGGATACCAATACGTTAACAAGGGATTCGCTTAACCTTAAAGCAATTCTCGGTGTTCTGGGGAAGGCGTGATTTTTTTATCACTTCTATGCAGTTATATTCAATACTTAAATTAGCAATCAATTGTTACTCAATACACTTACAATGTGTAACAAGATACAATTTATCGTAAAATCATCAATGTAAATGGCTAAAAATGTACTGCTGTGTATACTGAAGCTGTCGTAGATAATATATAAGTCATAAATTGCATTTGTATACTAATTTGATCTGAGAATATTGTTTTCTTTTTAAATTAACAAGACTCTCCGGCCTTTGTAAAATTTGACAAAGGGCTCGCGAGGGCCCCCTCCAGCCCACCCCTGCATGTATGTATATCTACTGTGGAAAGAGAAAAGGGACGTAACCCACACATTGCAAATTTTACAGGAGGCACAAAAAACGTGCTTTAAAGATTTTCGGCCAAATGCAAATTATGAAGTAAATATAACCTTGAAGTGCACGGAGACTTCTAAGCTGGTGCTAAATTGACATACTAATATTTTCCGTCTTTAGCGTATAAGCCCATCTTTTTCCAAACTTAAAAGCTAAATTTAGATAGTAATTCGGCATTTACAACTTACATAGTTTTGATGGAACAAAAAAAAACTGTTTTGGAAAAACTGTGGGTAACGTTGTTTTTCCTTTCCACAGTCGATATGTACTTCAAAACATATTTTCTGGCGGTACATATTAAATTATCATATACACTATTATAGATGTGAGTGTACTTACGTTACATAAAAAAGCAGAATGTTGAAATTCATTAAAGGCAAAGTAAAAGTCAGATCAATTAATAATACAGACGCTTAGCGTTGAAATTAATATTTTATAGTCAAATTCCTAAAGCTTTTATTTGTATTCCAAAATCTAGAATAATCAAAATGGGACGCTGTCAGGACGAAATGAAAGGGAAGAGACGAAAAAAACGGAATTAAAGTAAATACGATTCGATTGTTTCGCAAAATTCTAAAGGACAAAGGATCTGTCCCCCGACAATGTGGTTTAAATTTCGTCGCAATCTTTGTGCCCCTCTTAAATCCTTTGTTTGCAAATTATAAAATTCTCCCAGCAGCCTCGAAATGAGAAGGCGCGCCGGCCATTATTGCGATATTCGAAAAGGAGAAATTGGGCCATCGCGATACATGCAAGCATCAAATTTGATTTTATATTATATTATAGAAAACATGTTTGTTTCATCGGTCAATTAACCTCATTATTCTCGCAAAATTTTTCGAATAATTTATGTAAAAATTAAAAGTAATAAAAGGAAGATCGAAAAACAATGCCAAACTTTTTATATGTACAGTGGAACCCCCAAATTACACTACCTTAAATTACGCGCTGGCTTGAAATATTCGTCGCAAATCCCCCGCATTCTATTGTCTTTACTAAGAGACGGTCGTCTGTGCAGCGCATACAGTCAAATGTTGGCTAGCGTCTGTGTATTCAACACGTGCCAGGCTATACACGCATAGCTGGGCATCTGTCGTGTGCGGGATATTTACTATTACAAAAACTAAATATTTCGTCCATATTTTTTTTTTGCAAAACTAATGGAAATCTTAATTTTGCGTTTTCCGGGGAAAAAAACCAAATCCCTAATTTTTTACGAGATTCACACTCCCAATTACACTGTCCCGACTATAGTGTAAATGGGGGTTTTACTGTATTATGTTTGATACAACGCTACCCGACCAACAACAAAAAAAATAGTTGGTGACAAACTTACACATGACTCATCTATTTATTGTAGTTGTAATATAAATATGCAATAAATGCACTCCAACAGTCTACCGTAAAAACGTTAAGTGGGAATTCATATAAATATGAAGATGAAGGACTGAATGATTCGTTTATATAAAAAAATGTCACAATAGGAAAAGAAAAATTGAGCCTTTTCGACCAATATATCAAAAAATATCTTTATATTAAACTTAAAAACAGTTTCTTGAATATTATATAATGATTTTCTTTTTTGCAATGAAAAAAAGTAGCACTTTAGACGAAAAAAGCCAAGTTCATTATTGCTAAATACTTTAAGTAATAATAAAAGATTAAAATAACAAAGTATTTTAGCTCTACAGTTTTTAATAATTTTATTCGTTGATAGCTATTTCGGCTTGCGCCATCTAAGTCTTAGTTCTGACGATGGCGCAAGCCGAAATAGCTATCAACGAATAAAGTTATTAAAAACTGTAGAGCTAAAATACTTTGTTATTTTAATCTGTTATAAATGGAGTTCTACCAAGTAAATGCCAAATCAATTAATAATAAAAGAGTTTGTTATTTTTAAGTATTTAATAATGCCTGATAAATCGAATACTTTTAATAAAAAAATAATGACAGCGTAAATTTAAAAAAATATACATTTTATAATACAATATAGCCAAGTCATAATAATACTCAATTTCGATTTCGTTTTTGTGTTATCATTGTTTTTAATTATAAATGTATACAACGTATAGACTCCGTGCACTTCAAGGTTGTGTATATTTCATAATTTGCATATGGTTCAAAATCATCAAAACACGCTTTACGTGCCTCCTGTAAAATTTGCTATGTGTGGATTACGTCTTTTTTCCTTTCCAAAGTCGATATGTGCAAAAGCGTTTTTTATAATACAATTCATTTCCATCAAAAATCAACAGTGGTCACGATAAAATTGAATACTTTCTTTATTGTATTTTTTTTTATTTTAAGGGTGCTTAGTAGTACAATAATATGCAAAAAAAAACCAAGCAAGAAAAAAAATAGCTCGAGATAATTTGAACGATGTAAAAGTCGTTTAATCAAATAATAACAAATATCAATGGTTTTTTAATCTGTCGGTCTTGGATCTCACTGGTCAATGAATGCTCTTGTGCTTTCGTTGAGCGGTACACGGTAGCGTGGCCAGAAGCTCGAGTCACCGAAAAAAATATATTCACACATTGTTTCTTTAATGGATTTGCATCTACACGGATGATTGTAATGTAATCATCTTTGACAACCAGCCCATTATATTATTTTAGTAAATTACAAAATGAGTAAATATTTTTTTTTCAATGCCCATACTTGAAGACGGGTGAAGACGGGTGTAAAGCAAATAACTCAAACGCAATTGTATTTAACTGTTGTTAAAATTCCTCATTAAGATTCGATATTGTTTATATTGGAAGTCGAGTCTTTATAAGTAGTTTAATAACATTATATTTAAGAATTTTATACTTCAGCTATTTTAATGTCATACATATATATTGTTTTAATAATTAACGTAAAACATTATTTTGTCGGTTCCGTGGTACAATGAATAACGTCATTAACTTCTGGCACAAATCTTACGGGGTCGAGTCCCAGTACGAACTGCATTTTTTTAATACAATTTCCGATTTAAATTTGAGGACATGTATGTTTGTGATGTCTAAATATTCCCTTCCACCCACACAATCCCAATCACAAAAATAGCGGGGCGTGGCGTAAGAAGTTTTTACCTGGATGGCTGCCGCAGACGAGATATCACGTACAATTTGTCGTGCTCAACACGCCAGAGACAAGTTACCTCGTCAATAACTAATTAAGACAATAATTTCAAATTATAAATACAAACTATTTTTTTCTACGGCAGCCAAAAGGTTAACAAACCGTTAATGCTGTGCTAGCTCTATCATTTCAATCATGGATGGATTTCTATCAAGGTGGACAAAATAAGTAAATATACAATTTATTTTAAAATTTAAAAAGGTATTATCATTGATTGACTTGGCATTTACTCGGTAGAACTCCATTATAATAGAGTAATAGCAACGTATTTAGTTCTACATTTTTTATATTTATTACTTGATAGCTATTTCGGCTTTCGCCATCGTCAGAACTGTGATTAAGCTTACATTTTTCTCAGCTATATATACTGACTCCGAAGAGATACACAATGAATCATGTTATTCACTCTGACATCCTAATTCAAATTACTTTCTTATAATTATAAGATATTATCATGATTGAATCAATCGGTAGGTTAGAATGTACATCAAAGAACATTTTGATGTCGAAGCAAACACATTAGAAATAATCAGAATAAAAATATGCGCACACGTTGACAGCAAGTGTTAACACTTATCCACACTTGAGGCCTTGAAAATTATGAACTTCAAAAAGTCGATACTTCGTGCGGCGCCCACGTTTACATTATTATTTGTTAACGCAAGTTTTCCACATAAAATGGAGGTTGGCCTCTTCAATATTGAAGCGAAACAATATTTTGTCGGTCGCTCGCCGGAGCGGGACACGCCCACTTAGTGAAATATTATTATTATTTCACGAAAAAGGGGGCTTCCACGCTTTTTGTTCATTTGTTTTCCCTTCTTCGTGTTTATGACAACCGACTTTACGAAATCAGACATTACGTAATGCCAAGAGAGAGAAAAAAACTACAGGGTAGGACAGGGGTCGCAAACGTCATTGCTAGTGAACTGATCTACAAAAAAACTTTAACTAAAAAATGTAGCAGTACATCCTTAAAGTGAAATATATATATTTTAGGTTCACATTCACTGTCAATACTTGGTGGAAAGACAGTATTTTAAGAAAAAACACAATATTCTTTTGTGCTTTACTTATAAAGGTCAGGACCGGTTTCGCTCATGGCGAGAATTGTCAACTGATCAATATTATCAACTACAAACCAGTCATAACCTTTATAAATAAAGTGGAAAAAAATCAAAAAGAAAGATATAATGACTCTAAAGAGAAGTTATTGTGAGTATTTAAGAAAATGATGGAAAATAATGATTTACCGAAAGCTGTAAATATCGCACCTTTTTTTATTTGCATTTTAATTATGAATAATAAGGATGCAACGATTTTAAATAAAATCTTTCATATCCGCTACCAATGTAGAGCATATGGACTTCTAATGGAGTTTATCTCGACAGAAGTGTACGAGAACTGGTTGTTACTCAGTTGCTCAAACTCTTATTTTTCCAACGAGATCAAGAATATAAAGATAAGGCTAGGCTTATTCGCTAATCGCTGTCGCTACGTCCTGTTTTCAGGATTAGATGGGTCGAGGGGGGAATATAAGATATCAAATAAATCCACGCTTTTGAACGGATAGTTATAAATCGATTAAAAAATCATTTTATAAAACTGTACGTATTGGAATTTTAACCCCCCTGATAAGTTAACTGGAGCAATTATAATAATTCTAAGTTGTTTTTTTTCTCAAAAAATAAAAGATACATTTTGAATATTAAAGAAAACAAAATGATGATCTCATAAAAAAAGGACTTCAATGCAAAGCGTCTTTTTTTTTTTTTAACCATGTCCGCTCCCAACGTGGGGCATATGGACTCCTAATGGAGTTTATCTCAACAGAAGTGTTTCTACGAGAATTGCTTGTTACTCAGTTGCTCAACCTCTCTTTTTCCAAAGAGAGTAGGGATAGAAGGATAGGGCAAAGCGTCTTAGCAAGACCTAATTCACAATCAATAATTTAACCTTCTTTTCAATATTCTATCGTATCTTATAACTATGTATATAATGACTGTGGTAGGAAAGGACTTATGATCAGCTAATCACTCTTTCTACACCCATTTAAAAGGTCGGCTAGAATAGGGGTGGAAAGATACGAAAACATGACAAACACCTATGCCGTTGAACCCGTAATACATAAATCGATTAAAAAATAAATGTATAAAAGTGTTAGCCAAATCACGTTTATTACTGTCTACGAGACACCAGTAATATGTTAATTCAAATTTTGAATGAAAAAGCGTTATAAATCTGCATTAGTTGTGTTGTCGGAGATTGGCAGTATCTGCCAAGAACTAAGATTGCTTTGAAATATTTTCGGCTTTGTGCTGTCATCGTAAATACATTATTTTAAAAATCGTAATAAAAAATAATAAATCAATCGATAACGACAACTAGAAAGTGGCAGTTTTTTAGGTGTACGAAAGTCATAAAAATAAAGACTTGGGTTCGTCAACCAGGCATTCATTTTTCGTCATTATCAGACGTTCGTGTAAAAAAATGTTTTACGCCCTTATGAATTATTATTCTTTGCTAGCGGTATTTTTAAAATAGTATAATATTTAGTTCTGACGATGGTTTAGCGCTGAGATAAAAACTCTATTTTTTATCTAATTATAATGAAACTTTAATCAATTGTATGCAAATGTATGCATCATTTAAAACGTGAAATAATATAACATCTTATATGGGCGTCTAAGATAAATAACAAGAATAAGACATTTTTTTTATCAGGAATGTCTTTCAGGTGTAATAGTATGGGAACGATGCTGTTTTTTTATCACTCCAGTGGAATTATATGTAACACTTAAATAAGCAATAGATTGTTACTATATACACTAATAATATGTAACAATATGCAATTTACCGAAAACTTATCAATGTAAATAGCCAAAAATGTACTACTCTGTTTACTGAAGCAGTCATATATAATAAATAATTCAGAAATTGTAGTTGTGTACTGATTTGATCTGAGAATATTGTTTTCTCTTAAAAAAACACAACGTATAAAAATATGAACAGTTTTATTTATCAATCATATTTTTAGCTAAAAACAGTTAAAAATTAAATAGACTATGAAATTGTATATGTATACTCGTACTGTACATTTGATTTTGTTATATATTCTGTGACGATAATAGTAAAATTTACAGACAGACTTTCAGTATAAAATTTTGAGAGAAATATGTAATTAATAAAAACACAATCTATATATTAATAGCCGATAAAATAAGTTTTCACTTTTCACTTTTTACTTTTCACTTTTTATTTTTTACTTTTCA
This sequence comes from Himalopsyche tibetana, assembly GCA_030503985.1. Classification (NCBI taxonomy): domain Eukaryota; kingdom Metazoa; phylum Arthropoda; class Insecta; order Trichoptera; family Rhyacophilidae; genus Himalopsyche; species Himalopsyche tibetana. Next base: position 1,492,425 of record JAPJYX010000009.1, on the reverse strand, counting down.
CTTTTTACTTTTTACTTTTCACTTTTTACTTTTCACAAATGTGTGCGTACTGATGTCCTCGGGTCTTTTTCTTCTTTTACGAAATGTATTTGTAGCGTATTTGAAAATTAGTTGAATAAAATATATATACTACGAAAAATGATTGTTAGCAAACTTGAACATTATTCCAATAATTCAATAATTTGCAATTTAAAAACTGCAGGGCTGTCGATATATGCGCCGTGGTCGATTTATGGTACTATGAAAAATGGTTGTTAGCAAACTTAAACATTATTCCAAATATTAAATAATTTACGAAATTTATGCTACTACGAAAAATGGTTGTTAGCAAACTTAAACTTTATTCCAAAAATTGAATATTTTACGAAATTTATGCTACTACGAAAAATGGTTGTTAGCAAACTTGAACATTATTCCAAAAATTCAATAATTTACGAAATTTCTGCTTCTACGAAAAATGGTTGTTAGCAAACTTAAACTTTATTCCAAAAATTGAATATTTTACGAAATTTATGCTACTACGAAAAATGGTTGTTAGCAAACTTAAACATTATTCCAAATATTAAATAATTTACGAAATTTATGCTACTACGAAAAATGGTTGTTAGCAAACTTAAACATTATTCCAGAAATTAAATATTTTACGAAATTTCTGCTACTACGAAAAATGGTTGTTAGCAAACTTGAACATTATTCCAAATATTAAATAATTTACGAAATTTCTGCTCCTACGAAAAATGGTTGTTAGCAAACTTAAACTTTATTCCAAAAATTCAATAATTTACGAAATTTCTGCTACTACGAAAAATGGTTGTTAGTAAACTTAAACATTATTCCAAAAATTCAATAATTTACGAAATTTCTGCTTCTACGAAAAATGGTTGTTAGCAAACTTAAACTTTATTCCAAAAATTGAATATTTTACGAAATTTATGCTACTACGAAAAATGGTTGTTAGCAAACTTAAACATTATTCCAAATATTAAATAATTTACGAAATTTATGCTACTACGAAAAATGGTTGTTAGCAAACTTAAACATTATTCCAAAAATTAAATATTTTACGAAATTTCTGCTTCTACGAAAAATGGTTGTTAGCAAACTTAAACATTATTCCAAAAATTGAATATTTTACGAAATTTATGCTACTACGAAAAATGGTTGTTAGCAAACTTAAACATTATTCCAAATATAAAATAATTTACGAAATTTATGCTACTACGAAAAATGGTTGTTAGCAAACTTAAACATTATTCCAAAAATTAAATATTTTACGAAATTTCTGCTACTACGAAAAATGGTTGTTAGCAAACTTGAACATTATTCCAAATATTAAATAATTTACGAAATTTCTGCTCCTACGAAAAATGGTTGTTAGCAAACTTGAACTTTATTCCAAAAATTCAATAATTTACGAAATTTCTGCTACTACGAAAAATGGTTGTTAGCAAACTTAAACATTATTCCAAATATTAAATAATTTACGAAATTTATGCTACTACGAAAAATGGTTGTTAGCAAACTCAAACTTTATTCCAAAAATTGAATATTTTACGAAATTTATGCTACTACGAAAAATGGTTGTTAGCAAACTTAAACTTTATTCCAAATATTAAATAATTTACGAAATTTCTGCTCCTACGAAAAATGGTTGTTAGCAAACTTAAACCTTATTCCAAATGTTGAATATTTTACGAAATTTATGCTACTACGAAAAATGGTTGTTAGCAAACTTAAACTTTATTCCAAAAAGTCAATAATTTACGAAATTTCGGCTACTACGAAAAATGGTTGTTAGCAAACTTAAACTTTATTCCAAAAAGTCAATAATTTACGAAATTTCGGCTACTACGAAATATGGTTGTTAGCAAACTTAAACCTTATTCCAAAAATTGAATATTTTACGAAATTTCTGCTACTACGAAAAATGGTTGTTAGCAAACTTAAACCTTATTCCAAAAGTTGAATATTTTACGAAATTTATGCTACTACGAAAAATGGTTGTTAGCAAACTTAAACTTTATTCCAAAAAGTCAATAATTTACAAAATTTCGGCTACTACGAAAAATGGTTGTTAGCAAACTTAAACTTTATTCCAAAAAGTCAATAATTTACGAAATTTCGGCTACTACGAAATATGGTTGTTAGCAAACTTAAACTTTATTCCAAAAATTGAATATTTTACGAAATTTATGCTACTACGAAAAATGGTTGTTAGCAAACTTAAACCTTATTCCAAAAATTGAATATTTTACGAAATTTATGCTACTACGAAAAATGGTTGTTAGCAAACTTGACCATTATTCCAAATATTAAATAATTTACGAAATTTCTGCTCCTACGAAAAATGGTTGTTAGCAAACTTAAACTTTATTCCAAAAAGTCAATAATTTACGAAATTTCGGCTACTACGAAATATGGTTGTTAGCAAACTTAAACTTTATTCCAAAAATTGAATATTTTACGAAATTTATGCTACTACGAAAAATGGTTGTTAGCAAACTTGAACATTATTCCAAAAATTCAATAATTTACGAAATTTCTGCTACTACGAAAAATGGTTGTTAGCAAACTTGAACATTATTCCAAATATTAAATAATTTACGAAATTTCTGCTCCTACGAAAAATGGTTGTTAGCAAACTTGAACATTATTCCAAAAATTCAATAATTTACGAAATTTCTGCTACTACGAAAAATGGTTGTTAGCAAACTTAAACTTTATTCCAAAAGTTGAATTTTTTACGAAATTTATGCTACTACGAAAAATGGTTGTTAGCAAACTTGAATATTATTCCAAATATTAAATAATATACGAAATTTATGCTACTACGAAAAATGGTTGTTAGCAAACTTAAACTTTATTCCAAAAATTGAATATTTTACGAAATTTATGCTACTACGAAAAATGGTTGTTAGCAAACTTAAACTTTATTCCAAAAAGTCAATAATTTACGAAATTTCGGCTACTACGAAATATGGTTGTTAGCAAACTTAAACTTTATTCCAAAAATTGAATATTTTACGAAATTTAAGCTACTACGAAAAATGGTTGTTAGCAAACTTAAAAATTATTCCAAAAATTAATTATTTTACGAAATTTATGCTACTACGAAAAATGGTTGTTAGCAAACTTAAACTTTATTCCAAATATTAAATAATTTACGAAATTTCTGCTTACTATAAAAATAAAATAAATTAAAATAAAATAAAATAACATAAAATAAAATAAAATAACATAAAATAAAATAATATAAAATAAAATAAAATAAAATAAAATAAAATAAAATAAAATAAAATACCATAAAATAAAATAAAATAGAATAAAATTAAATTAAATAAAATAAAATAAAATAAAACAAAATAAAGTAAAATAAAATAAAATACAATGCAAAAAAACACAATGCAACAAAAATCTCACGTTGCTGGGCAACGGGCTTACAGCTAGTATTTCTTAGTACTTTATTCCCCTTTATTTAAAAGTTCAGGACCGGTTTCCCTCATTGGAAAAATTGTCAACTGATAAGAAATATACAGATACAATGTCTGTATGTAATGTATTGTTTACATACAAATTATAAAAAACACAATATTCCTTATTTCAACTTTTATTTACCAGATCAGTTGATAATGCTCGCCATGAGCGAAACCGGTCCTGATCTTGATAAACAAAAGTGGAAATAAGTATAAAGGAATATTGTGTTTTTCTTAATAAGTATTCGTTTTGAGAAAGTGTTATTCCCACTGATTTTTTTCCTCTTTTTGTAAAGACACATTCGTTTAATAATTTTTCAGTTTATGTATCTGGGTTCGAATGCGTGGAAGTCTATGATGTGAAAATTTTCACCAAGTGCGATTAGCTGCAAGCCCTGTTCTATCTCCAATCGCTACTAAAGATAAGTTCGGTCGATAATATCCAATTTGAATCGTTCAAATTAAATACTGAAATTCCACCAAGCACCTTCAGTCGAAATCTTAAATGAGATAATATCCATTTGAAGCACATAATTACGTTCCATATTGGAAGCAGACATGTTAAAAAAATTATATTGTTTTCAAGACATGAAATTGTCATTTTATACTTGTCATTTCATATATATGTGCTAAATTTTGGCACATTTGACAATATTTCAATTGAGTGGAATTGACTCATTTTTTAAAAATCCATGTCCGCTCCTAATGTGGATCATATCGCCTTCTAATGGAGGTATCTCAACAGAAGTTTTCTCTACGAGAACTGTTTGTTACTCAGTCGCTCAACCTCACATTTTTCAAAGTGAGTAGTAGAGAAGTAAGGATAAGGCTAGACCAGGACTAGTGGTTGGCTAATCGCTATCGCTATACCCAGTTATTAAAGGATCAAAAGGATGGAAGGAGAGGAAATAATGTGAATTGACATCACAAACACCCAGTCTTCGATCACAATTTTTTAATTGAATAATTCTCAAATTCACTGTGATCCGACCGGGAATCGAATCCAGACCTGCGTGATCGGTAGAGCAAGCTCTAACCAACTGGGCCACAGCAGGTGACTACATAGACAATGACATAGTATAGTTGTATTATATACAAACACTCATTTCTTATATACGTGCCAAATTTTGACTCATTTGACAATATTTCAACTAAATGGAATTGACTCATAATCATGTCTAAACACCAAACAGACTTGGAGATTTTCAGCAGTAAGCCCACGATACTGTAATATGTAGGATAGTTGCACGCTCTGCATGTTTGTCCACAGCGTCGTAGCGTTTCTCGTAAATAAATTGAAAATCAAATTAACTGAACGAATGCTTTATCAACTCGTTGAACAATAATTCAATGAAGTTTTATAAAACGTGCCTCTCAAGTTATTAACTCTGCATTGTCAGGCTTCGTTCTTTCGTGCTAGGATTTCAATTGATTGCGTTCTCTTCAATAAACATTATTATTAAGCCTTGATTATAGAACTAAACAATAAGGTTTCTTAGCATCTATTCACACGAACAGATTTTTAGGTCCATCCTTTGTAAAACAAACAATAAAAATCAAATTAATTTATTGTAAAGCAAAAATATTTACTCGTTATAATTATATAGTCATGTTTTTATTAGAATTTTCGCTTCATAATAATACTGCCAGCCATGTAAATTTGAAGACTGTGTATATCAAAGGTTCTTAACCCTATGCCCGCGGGCGCATGTGCGCCCACGGAGCCATTTTTACAAAATAATAAATACAATTTAAATGTCAAGGATCGTACTAAGTAAATGTGCTTTGTTATTTTTATGATTTTTTTGTAAATGTAAATAAATGCATAATTTTCCGATTTATTATATATAATAAATTAAATGTAGCACATGTAAAGCGGTTAAGGGAACATTTATAAAATTAAAACATAAATATATACTACTTTTTAATACTATGTACATATGTAAATCTTGTTTTTTTTAAATCCGGCCTGCGCCCGTCACTCTTCTCCTAAATCTCAACTGCGCCCGTCACCACAATAAGATTAAGAACCCTTGGTGTATAGTATTGTATTAAAAAATGGTGACGTCAGTTTCGTTTCAGACAAACATTTTTTTTTTCTCAATTGAAATTATTCGAAGCACATATGCTTAGATATGCCAAATTGCAAAACTTGAGTCGCAAGTGACAAATTATTGTGAGTTCAATTTTTAAGGATTCAGATACAATATTAAAGGACCCCTAGGGTGGGGAACCATTCCATTTATAAAGGCCACATTAATTTATCTGATTCAACATAAGGCCGCAGTAAATAAAACGTTGACATCCCTCCCTTTACTCCGTCGAACATATAATGAGTTGATAACGCTCTTTTTCCAAAAGCTTACTTATATTTTTTTGGTCAAAGTGAATTTTTTGATTAAGTCAAAAGACCGCATCAGAGTAGCCAAAAGGTCCCAAGATCCTCTCCACTGCATTAGACGATATCATAAGTAAATTGTATGTAAAAAAAATTGTCAAATCAATAATTGGGTAAATATTACAGTTCTTTCATCTCAACAGATTATATATTTTTTCTGTTAGCTCTCTTTAGTTATGAATATAATAGAGTTGTAAGTCCGATTCGCATCTTAGAAACTAAAGGTGTGCGTTAAAACTTTCAATGGATTCTTAAACTTAAACAAACATTTGTGAAAGTAAGACTGTCTGAGGATGACTCTGAAAGAGGCGAAACACGTGTCACAGTTTGTGTCACAATACGTGGAATAATTTAAGTTATTTTATATTAAGTGTGTTGAAACTAAGTGAATTAAACATAATATGTATTACCACGATTATTATGCATATTCCGTGCATTCCATACAAAAAAGTACGTGGCAACACCGAGAAGCGGCTAGTTAAAAACTAAACCACAACTAGTTCGATGATGTCTAAATTTTTATTCTCAATTCTCAAAAATACACTCCATATCGGAAAAGTGTAAGTGTCATATGGCACAGTGGGTCTTAACCTTTTTAGTGATGTGTAACCCCTTGAATATACATATCGACTGTGGAAAGGAAAAATAACGTAATCCACAGTTTTTTTTTCGATAATCACAATCTATACAACTTAATACACATTCTATCAAAAGGGCGTAAGCTGAAAATGCCAAATTGGTATCTAAATTTAGCTTTAAAGTTTAAAAAAGAAGGGCATGTGGAAATTATGATCAAGAAAATAGACAGAAAATAAGTTTTTTTTTTTTTTTAATATAAATAATTAATATCAGATAAAGTCAATTCAAAACCAGTTTATCAGTCTTCATGCAGTAAAAGTTTGTATTGTATAATTTGCCTTTGGCCCAAAATTATCAAAAAAACGTTTTTTGTGTCTCTTGTAAAATTTATTATGTGTGGGTTACGTCCTTTTTCATTTCCACAGTCGATATTTTCTCGATAAAATATACAAATACAAAAGTATATCTCAATTTAAACGGCAAGGCTGTTTTTTAGACCATTTACCATAGATTTGTATTAAATGTACAAAAATTGAAACTTCTCCCGCAAGCCGTAAATGCTTTTTGGCACCCCAAGTTAAGAGACACTGTATTATTGTAGTTATTTTAGGAATACTGCCCATAACGTAATTTTTGTTCTGGGATCAGGTTTGATGTAATCGCGGTTTAAATACTGCACATTTCTCTGTTGAGCTTTTTTCACGAAGAAAACTTCCAATTCGAATAAAGTTAAAGTTGAAAGGAATTGGTGGAAAGACCTTCTTAAATTATTTTAAACCAATTTTAGGTTGAACACACGAAGCACCGATATCATAATTAGTTCAAATATCAGCAATAAAAAAACTTGGTGCACTAAAAACGAAATTAATCTACATACATTACAGGTCTGGGCCCAAGCTAAGTGATCGTGGATTCAATGGAAAAAATATTCTTGACTTCGTATTTTGTTTAGTTTATTGTAATGAATCCAATTTTAACGCTAAGAAGCAGATGTCATTAAATGAAATATTTGACTCAAATTTACAAGTGTACGATTCTTCGTTCAATTCTCGAAAAAAGAAGATGAATGATTTTTATAATTTATTGGGATGATCTGGGAAAAATAATGCATAATCTAACCGATTTTCCTTCATAAGGTCCGTGTGATGTAGTCCGGATGGCGAGTATCCAAGATGCGCATAGCTCACCCCGCCTCTTCTTGTAGTCAGTATCACCTCTCCATTCAAATGTCTTCAAAGGCGCACTTCGGAGGCGTTTCCCTATACTATCATGCCCGCGATAAAAAGCTCCGACTGTTACAACACTTTCTCGGTCAGTTTCAAATGTGTATCAAAAATCACTCTCTTTTATGTCTCTGAATTAATTTCACCAATTACATATAAGTAAATATAAATCAATAAACAACATAATGTATAAATAATAATTACATACGACGATGTCAGTAAAGATCTCGTTTTGATCAATCTAATAACCTGACCTTAACTAATGAACGATCGGTAAAACAAATACTGATTGAAAATATATATAATAAATTAATTGTATAGAAACTGTCCAATTATTTAAATATGATAATATCAAAACTGGATTTAATGGTTTTCCATGATATATGAAAATACTTTACGCAGTTTGTTTTAATAATGTTTGGAAAATTTTAAATTAATGTATTACTTCATTTTTAAAACCTTATCGAAAATCTATTGAAATTTTGGCAGTATCAATGGTAACTAAACATTTGTTTTGTAAATAAAAAAAAATAGAATTAATACGAACATTGGAAAAATTTTAAGAAATCAATACGAAAATCTGTAGTTGCATTTATAATATACATTATTTTTTATTCTTACTAAATCATGATTGCTATTTTTTTTCAATAAGAGAAAATAAATAAAATGTGTGAAGTAGATGTAACGTATTTAAATTTATATCTGCTGCTGGTTCTACAACGTTGACTAAAATAATTTAAAAAAAACCAAAGCAATTTCTTAAAAATCTACTAAAACAATATAAAAATGGAGAAAGTTTATTATTTATTCCCAATCAATACGACCTTTGATAATGATCAAACGAATCTAATGTAAAAATCACACAAATTTATTATAAAAAATTAAATATATATTTTATCAATCGATTTATTTACAAACACAATTTTAATTAAAAATTATATTTTCAAAAGATTTTATTGTAATCCACCGATTGTAAGTCAAAGATTTTTATTGTATTCTGCATTTTTATTAACGTTGTAAATTATATTGGTATTCAACGTGATATTAAAGTTTTCAGAATATGTATATTTTTTGAATGTCCCGGATTTTGAGACAGCAAAAAATGCCTGGGATTCCCGGGATGTCTCGACACATAACTCAAAGCAGTTATATATGGTTGAATACTTATAAAAAAAACAATTTTGTAAAAAAGCCGATACTGAACAAACAACTGTGAGAATAAAAAAATCTTTGATTCAACTCATTATTTCTTCGGCGGTAATATTTTAGCGTACTATCGTTCGGAAAATTGGTGGTAATTGAATACTGTTGTATTGTGGTTTGAAATTTGATATGGAACTTACGAAGAAAGCTTTATTGTTTGGTATATTTAGTAGGGCGTCCACGATTTGATATAATATTTATATATTATGACGATATTTTATGTGACACAAATCGTAAGCAATAGACTGTGAAATTGGTAAGAAATTTACAAAACCAAAAACACGCGTGCTTGATAAAATTGACAATTACTATCACGAGAATATCGTTTTAATGAAATTTTATTTTCTATTTTATTTTCTTATAAAGAAAAACTATTGAATAACCAAATGACTGTCATTATTTTTATGAAATGCCTAAGAATGACAATCCAAATATAACGGTTTCATTGATTCCTCACTATGCAGATAAAAATGGATGCTATTGAAAAACCAAAGTTTACACAAAACCATTGAGTACGGGGAAGATGAGGTACGTTGGGGTAGTAGCGTTTACGTCTACACAGCCGTCAATAATTTATCCAGGAATATGTGAATAATGCATTGAATCTAAATTGGCGATCCACGATCAGGCGACATTGCGACGTTGGGGAATTTCCCGGGAGAGAAAAGTGAAAATATGTGCGAGCGAACGGCGAGTGGCAAGTGGCGCCACCGGCGGCGAGAGCGCCCGGGAAAACGTCACATTTTCCGACACACCACACGCGGGTAAAACTCTATTGATAAGAAAAAGGTGTTAAAAAAGTGACCGGACAACTTGAAATGCAAGAAAGCTTTCAAGGCACGAAAAAGCTCACATTATCAAAAGCTTTTTACACTGCACAATAAAAATCAAACAATCTTGTAAAACACTGTTTTTCGTTTGTTTTAAAAAATCCGTATTATAGGATTTTTTATTTAAATATAATCACTTCACTTTTAAGTGTAAGAGCTCATTTCAGATTTCAAATAAATTTATTCACAATGCTCGAAATAATGAACGATATAACTTTGATTGTAAATTGTAAGCGACAAACGTAAAAACACTGATTTTAATTGAGCTTATGGATAACTTTATTTACTATTTGAAAAGCATTTGAAATTGGCGAAAAATCACAACGATTTCAGGAGTGCAGAAGAATACAGCGTATTCTGTAGAGAAGATATGTCACAGAGTATATTGGAGTAACATTGTAACACAAATAATATTTGTCACGGATCGCGTCTAATTCTACGCTATCGGGAAAGCGAGTGCCATGCAAACTGACATCATTGACGGAGGGCGTACTTTTGACGTTTATCCTCGCAACGATTTTTCGCACAAACTCGTTGTGGGTTGATATTTAGTTGAAACGTTTAGAAAAAAGAACACGGCGCTACCTTCACTGGATATTATTTAAACCGATTCGTGTGGTTAAAACGGGTAAAAGTCGTTCGCGTGATATTGGGGCGAGAGGCGATTCGCGAGTCGGGCTAGTCGGTCGGACGGTGGGCGTTGACGTCGAGGCGCCGGGTCGAAGGCGCGCGCCTATCGATCGACGTCGCGACGCGCGCAGCCGAGCCCTCGCCCCCGCCCGGGCGACGACTACCCTGGTGCCGCCTCACACCTGTGCGACAGGCCGCGGTGGACGGAAGACCAGCATCACGGTGACGGAGCCGCCAGCATACTCATCAGCGCAAGCTTACCGATCAGCTAATCTGGCGAAACGATTTAAGCCCGATACCCGGTTGGCCTCAAAAATCAATGTTGCTTTTTTTAAATTTAAGATTCATTTGAAATTAAAAAAAAAAAAACAGTATATAAGTAAGCTTTTTCAATATTTATTATGTAATCTTTTAAATCAAAGACATTTACGAATCACCAGTTTTTTTAAAAACGCACAAAAATATGCATTTAAAACAATAAAAAATATAACATTTCATTACCGGTATTTTGTCTTTTAAAATTGACACAATGTTTCAATACACAATAAGAAGATTGTGTCACAACAATGAAGATACATTAAGTTGATTAAAATCTCATTTTCTGTTTTAAAAGCCATATTTAATATCATCGTAGAAAATATGGAAACATAATGAATTATTTCAATAGTCCTCTATCACATACATCTCTGTTGAAAAAAACCTAACTAATAATCTAGTTGTCAGACTCAAATAACACATTAACTTTGATTAGTATTCATAAAAAAAAATACAAGCTAGAACATTTAAGATCTGGATGGAAGCGAATTGCAGAGCGATAACATAATAATTATTATGTGATATACAGTTCTATAGCCAAGTAAGCAATGCTGGGCTACGGGACAACTCTTGTTAAAAATAGTTCTTCATAGTTAATTAGACATACCTAAACTTCTATTAGAACCTTGTCCATCTGAAATTCAAGTAAACCATCAGTGCTACAAGGTTCTAACTGAAATTTGTATGAAAGCACAGGTGATTCAAAAAATATACTTACTCCTTTTATATATTAAAATAAAAAGAATTCTATGGAAGATATCTAATTTGATCATTACTATTGAAGAAAATATATTTTAAAAAATGGAGGATAAATCAGAGTTTCTTTTCCTTCGTAATTTGTGTTTGACATCATTAATGTAATAAGTTAATATTGTAAAATGTAATAATACCACACTGCAAGAATACACGACATCATATTGGTAAAAAATAACAGCATTGCGTTAAAGAATAAAAATAATTGATCAAAATCAGATAATTGAAAAAAAATACAGGAATATAATTATCAAAATATAAAAGATATTATTAAACCGATATAAATTCACACAATTTTTTCCACTAACGACCCGAGTTTCGCCTTTCGGCATCTTCAGGAGTTCAAGTTGAAACCATAGATATTTTTGCGACGCATATACAACTACGGCTTATTGGAAATTTAAGCAAAATTTCGACTTCATATTAATTCAGCATATAGGTAATGGCTACGCTTAAGACTGCCTCACGTAAGACGCCAAAAATCGACACTTAGAACTTTGTAGTACTCAGCTCGCGAACTATTGTTGGAACTGTTGGGACCTGCTCGAATGTGCTATCAAAGGTTCCAATGCCCGAATGGGATCTAGCAGACATTGATTTTTCAACCGAATTTGTATACAAAAAGCATGCCCATCACCGCGATAATAGCATTGCCTTTGATCATGTAAACTGGGCGTAGAGACATGGCCAAGCTTCATATATTTTCCCTACACATTTATAATATCCTAACCTTCTCTGAAAGCTATTGAGATGCTCAATCTGAAGACAATTTTCTATTTATTGGGCGTGAAATAGCTTAACGTACTTATTTAAAACTGAAAAGTTATGTTTGAAATCAAATTATGTTTTTTTTCTTTTAATTTCCATCGATCCAAGACAAAATAGAGTGTAATTTGTGATTATTTAAAATAAAGCTAGCCATAATTCAAATTGTTGCCTGCTGTGGCCCAGTTGGTTAGAGCTTGCTCTACTGATCACGCAAGTCTGGGTTCGAATACCAGTCTGATTACAGTAAATTTGAAAATTATTCAATTCAAAAGTTGTGATCGAAGACTGGGTGTTTTTGATGTAAATTCACATTATTTCCTCTCCTCCCATCCTTCTGATCCTTTAATAACTGGGTGTAGCAATAGCGATTAGTCAACCACTAGTCCTGTTCTAGCCTTCTTTCCCTACTAGTCACTTTGAAAAAAGTAAGGTTGAGCGATTGAGTAACAAACAGTTTTCGTAGAAAAAAAATCTGTTGAGATACCTCCATTAGGAGGCCATATGCTCCACATTGGGAGCGGAAATAGATAAAAAAAATCAAAATAAATTATTAAGAAATCGTTGTGACTACTACTGACCCGGTGCGATAAGTTTTTTTTTTTTGTAAATGTTAAACTTTGCTTTGTTTATTATGTTTAATTTAACCCAGGTGTGGGGAACCCGCGGCCTTTTGGCTACTCTGGTGCGGCCTTCTGGTCAATTTTCTAATTCTGTAAATTTTGTAATTTCGTAAATTCTTGGAATTTTCGGTGTCAAAATCCTTTAGGAACCTATAAAAAAGGCCCCACGCTGGTAATTTTGGGAAATCCGCAATTTTCTAGGCTTAGAAATTAGTATGGTTTTTTTGGCCAAAAATTCCCTAGTCAATGTTTACTGCGGCCTTCATGTCGAATCAGAAAAACAAATGCGGTCTTTGGAGAAGAAGAGGTTCCCCACCCCTGATTTAACCTATTTTAAGATGTGTTCGTAACATATACGGTGAGAGCATCTTTAGAGAAACACTGTTTTCATACCATGAGTGAACTCGGCATTCATTGTATTAAATGAAACAAAAAAAAAACAAGGAATTAAAACTTAAATCCAACTTATAAATGTTATATATTACATAATGTAATCATACTCAAATCACCAAACCGTGATATACAATAAGTTAAAATAGTAAATCTCATTATAAATGGAAATTTGCTTGAGAGCATTCAAAGACATTTGGAACTGTATAAACATTATTAATGTGCATTTCTATTGCATTAAACAAGTTGCTTTTTATTGCAGTAAAATTGCATTTATTCGTAAAAGAAACTCCGTCTGTATTTATTTAATTTGAAAGAGCTTATAATAAAAGCTGTTATACAACTTGATAGTAGAATAAGCGAGCTTTTAGACAACGTTTGATCTTACAAAAGACGACTTTTATAATACAAACGAACTTTTAGTAGGTACACACACTAACACGTCTTATATTTATTATACTTGGGTTTCCTAAAAGCTTTTACAATATATATTTTTAAATAACTATTGTCATTATAGACGGAAACTCATGTAAATGAATTAACTTTAATATTTAAAAAATATAACTCCTCTTTTTTAATTATTTTCGTTGAGATTTTCACTTAAAACAGTTACTTTCTGAACAGTACTTATATTATCCTTTTCAAGCAATTTTGGCTACTAATATAACAATAGTTGTTGAACAAGATTTAGTTGTCTAACAATCTGCCGCTCAACCATTCTATTCAGTGAGTATAAGAATATTATCCAAAAAATTACTGATAGCCAGTTTATCCCTCTACCCTGTTCTTTTTCAGGATAAAACAAAGTGAGTAGAAAGAAATGAAAATGGTGCAGTTATTTATAATGTTTTTTGGATAATTATAAACGAACTGATTGAAAAATATACGTATAAATGATTTAACAAGTCAATATTTTAAATTTACATTTGTTATATCCTTTACGTGGAAGTAAATAAAATAAACTGTCGTAGACTACTAATGAATTTGTCCAATAATCAAAAAACCTAATTATTTAAATAAAACAACGTAAGATAATGAATACCCACTCTTTTAAAATCAAGATTCTGAAATTGTAATTGTTTATATGATAACGTTTGCAATTGAATAAACGTCATAAATATTAAACCACTAGTAAAATTAATGCAGATTAAAGTATTTTTTGTCATGGCACCTTACAAAAGCACAGAGTAACCTATACTGTCCTTTGAAAACAGATGCCTGCGCCGAATACTGGGATTGCGGTGGTTTGATTTCACCAGAAACACGGAGATAAAAGAACGGACTTAGTAGCCGTCAATTATGTACGTCCAAAGTAAAAAAGCGACGATTGACCTGGCTTGGAAACGTGCTGTGGATGCCACAAGAAAGCCTGAATTCTGCTTGTTTCTTCTACCAACCGGATGGATTCCGCCGTCGTGTGAGGCTACTGATGACCATCTATAGAATGTACTCGGCGGAGCTACGGGACGATAAAATGACATGGGAGGAAGCAAGAAGACTGGCGGGTGATAGAAAATCACGGAGGAATCATGTGGTGGCCATATTCTCCGACTAGGGAGCGGATATAAAGAAGCAAAAAAAAGTATTTGTATCCTTGTAGTTTATTCGTGTACTCTAATGCATGTAGATGTTAAAGGCAAGACCTGGGTCTTTGGTGAACAAACGTATGGAAATGTAAATTAATTGAAATTTAAGTTTGACCATCAGGCCCTATCAGTTGAAATCCTAAATCATATGTGAAAACTCCTGGTCTTGACAGTGTAGTAAGAAAAACGTCCAACAGTGGTAACGGGAGTATCCAAGAATACTTTTAAAGGTGTTTCATTTAAAACTAAATAGGTAGAAAACTTTCAGACACTATTATATGGAGGGTACACTACAGTTACCCTTATAACTACCTCTATCTGCCAAGCCCTAAGCGTTTTATATCGTCGGTATACAATTCTGTGGGTTAATTTATTGGAGTATTCAGCGGCAACAGAATACCTGCAACTAACGTTCAGATTGTTGTGAAGTTAGGCCTTAGCGAAACAATACAAGACGAGCCGAGTTGAACAAAACTATGCACTCAAGGACTAACCGCCAACAGTTGGTTCGACAGGTGCCATTGGGTCCCAACAAACAACTATCCCTCCCTAACAAGACTTGGGTATTCAATACGAGCTCGCGTAGATATTCAGAAAAAATGCATTTATTATAATATACCTACAGTTTTTGGTATAATATACTAACGAGCACCCAACATGCGTTGCAATTAGGGCATCCAATCCCGGGATCCCGTTCAATTTTCTGATCCCGAAATTCCGGGATTGAGACGGCAGCGATCCCGGGATTTCGGGATTGAGAAATTTTGAGCAAATTCTCGAAATTTATACGAAATTGGCAAATTGAAGATTTCAAATTCCTCGGTGAGCTAAAAAAAATTCTGTGAGATTCTGGGGAAAAGTATACCAAATCGGAGATTTCAAATTCCTCGGTGAGCTAAAAAAAAAAAAACGAGTTTCCGTGAGATTCCGGGAAAAAGTATAGCAAATTGAGGATTTCAAATTCCTCGGTGAGAAAATCTCAATCCCGGGATTGGATACCCTAGTTGCAATGCCACTCAAAGAAAGAATATTTTCGTGTTTTAATTGTGTTTATTGAAGTGCTTTTGGATACAGAATATAGTATTGCATATAATTGCATAGGAGTGATAAAAAAATTCACTGCTTCCCCAGAACACCGAGAATGGCTTTTATATAAAGTCCGAGCCCCATTGTTAACGTATTGGGAGCCCATCGATAGCTGTAATAATTCAAAAACCTTTGCGGGCGTCCGCACAACAACTCACCAAAGTTTTATCGCAATCGGATGCATGGTATAGGAACGCATACGAGACATACACAGACAAACAAACATTCATTTATATATATATATTATAATATAAATTATAACTATTGAAAACGACTATATTTTCTTAACCTTATTGTCATATTCTTGATGTGTACCATCATTAATTATGCTATAATTTATTCGAAAATGTTGGAATAAAAAACACAATTTGTAGTAGTTATTTCACATACTCTTTTAATATAAAATGTATTGTCTTTGAGGAAAATTTAAATAAAACATCTTATCATTTCGCAATTTACATAATTTGATGTTGGTTACTTTTTGTATTGATAAGAGTCAATATCGAGCAGTAATTTATTTTAATAGAAAATTTAAATTAACTTCGATTATTCTACGTATTGTGTTACTAACTGTGACACGTGTTTCGCCTCTTTCAGAGGCATCTTCAGACTTACTATCGCAAAGTTTGCTTAAGTAATGAAACAAGAAGAAGAACCTAGCTGATTGATTGCAGCTCATTAGTTTAATAGTTTGTAATGTTTAACGTCATTAGTAGTATGATTAAATTTGTTTGCTCTGTTTCGATTTTGTAATCCCCTCTTTGCTTCCCTTAAACAGGAAAAATCCCAATCTGATTGATTGCAACTCATTAGTATCATTATTTGTTTGCTTTATTTCGATTCTACACTTTCGATCCTTGCTCCTCTTAAAAGGAAAAAAAACCCAAAAACTCCATTTTGTAATTTCATAATTTTAAAATGTTAAAATCAATCTTGCTTCATTACTTAAGCAAACTTTGCGATAGTAAGTCTGAAGATGCCTCTGAAAGAGGCGAAACACGTTTCACGGTTAGTAACACAATACGTGGAATAATCAAAGTTAATTTAAATTTTCTATTAAAATGAACATCCACAAAGTTACCGCCGAAACCATCGAAAGTAGTAATTTATTTGTTCAAAACTGTCAACCTAAAGATACAATATTCTGTTTGCAGAGGAAAGTTAAGTATTTTTATCGAACGCATAGTCAAACAACCGAACATTTTAACGATACTGTATGGTGTTTTTTTGCAGTGTAACAACATGGCAAACAAAATACCGTCGTAGTGAGTCAAATTCTACCTTTATATTCTTATTTGACTCGGCTGGGATTTGACGAAAGTATGGTAGTCTAGTACTTAAGATTAAGTATCGATTTTAACCGAAGCAATCAAAAGTTAGAGTAAAATTCGCAGCGTCCGTTGTCGGCAAGTAGTCTATAGTGCCAATAATGACGAAGCGACCCGCATGCGAATAAATTTGATAATCCCTAATGTCAGCGAATCCGCCTCACGTTCCTGGGCGAGATGGTCCGACCCATTATCACCCGACGAGACGCGTCCGATACACCGGAGTCGAAAACTGGCCTTAATTACACAGAGTGCGGCAAATGCGGGTCGTAGGCCGAAGCTCTCTTGTATGCCGGCGCTACGCGGCGTAGACCCCTGAGCTTTTAACCGGATAAAAGCACGCATACAACACTCTACGATGTAGAGCAGTCTTATATATTAACATGTCGAGATTGCTAGAAAAAAGAAAGTGAATTACATGAAACTAGAGCAAAGTTATTGAAAAATAAAATTGATTAAATAACCGCTGTGCATAATGCGATTTAGCGTTAGATTATTGGCACGTGATTTAATTTTATAGAAGATTGTCGATAGCGTATTTATTAAATATATATGTAGATAAAACTCAAAAAAAAGTATAGTTTATTGTTTGAATTGACTTAATTAGTGGATGGCGTGTGTGAAACATGTATGACAAAAAAGAATGAGGGGTCATGATTACAACAGAAAAAAATATCGCTAATCGTTATTCAATGAACACTCATTAAAGGGTGACAATCCGAAACGGATGTCCTAAATATTACATGTGTTACTGAACTGTTTCTTTTAAAAAAATAAGACACTCATTTGTACTAATTCCACTTTTGTATTTAATAATCAGAACCAGTTATGCTTATGACGAACATTATCAATCGAGTTTTTAAATTAATAATTTATTTTGAAAGAGTAATAAACATTTTTATTCTAGTCAATTTAGTGCCACTGATTCATAATTTGTATTTCTATCTGTAAACTATTTTCATATTTATATTACCAATTGCTTACACCTAAATAATTTTACTTTGGTCTGTATAAATTGCACTGAAATATTATATTATCTTATCAATTGATAATTCTCATCATAAACGAAACCGACAACGAATAAATTGCTTTTTCATCGTGTATTGACAGTGGACACCAACTACATCCAAAAAAAAAATATACAGCAACTTAATAACCTATTACGATTTATTTTCGGAAGTATTTTATCTTTAAGAAGCTTTTACATAGAAAAAAAAATCACCATTATCGGTTCTTAAAAAGTATTACATCTCCAGTCAAAATTTAAAGGGACGCTGCCATATGTAATTTTGAATGAAAATAAATATTTCTTAATAAATTTCACTGATTGTTTTTGATTAAATTTATCGCAAAAAGATAATAAATTACCTTAAAATTTCACTAACAATTGTATAATTAGTTTTCCACTTACATCACATGTTCTGTAGTTTAACATTGGGGTGAGCTACTCTGTCGTTTTTCCTCATGTCTTAGATATGTCAGTAGTAAGTGGTTAAGGGTAGCAAACGAATGGTAGTGGAGGGTTTAAATAATATAACGATATCGATGGATTGTATTAGCCTTCGCTGTTTGGCCTTCAGGGGGTGTGGGAACACACGTATGCTTGATATTAACCCCCATGTTCATCGCGGAATAGTTAACTAGTTATATTAGCAACATGACTGACAACAATGCAAGAATTATTTTACCTATTAGTTTTTGGATTATATCTATTATAAATAACTTAATTTGCATGCAATATTTCTTTTACGATTGGTAAACATGCAAACGAAAAGGTGCAACGAGTTTAAATCTATCAAGCCTTGATCTATAATCTGAAACTACATATCGTAGAACATCATATAAAATATGCTTTAAAAATTCAACTGAAACTAAAAACATATCAAAATAAAATTCCAAATAAAAACTGACTATGTACAAACAGAACAAAATATAACAAACATTAATTAAAAATCGATTAATGTATAAATTTCCAAGAAACCATTGCGTTTGCAAGTCGTGCAATAGTGAAATGAAACAAAAATTTAAATTACTTACTAAATTCTAAATAAGCAACCATATTATCGATAGACGGCTAGAAGCTTTCATTGTCAAACAACCACTTTTAGCGAACACGCTCAAACGTTTGGGAAGAAATTGGCGATGATGTCAACAGCAAAATTTCGAATGTAATGCGATACAAAAATACTTGCAAGGGTTTTATATGGTGTACGCTGATATGCCTTAATGCAAAAAAAATACAAAAGAATTCTGCGATTACCTATTCATAAATTCCACCTTTAATTTGGCCCGATATTTAGCAGTGGGAGTGAATTTTCTCAGAAAGTAATTACGAAGAATAACGCACTGGCCCCGGAGTATTAGTGAAAAATGGCATTCGGCGGAGCACAGCTCTAATACAGTAGCGTAACTAGTTTCGTCACCCTAAAAATTACACTTTTATATATTTGATTTTGTCTACTCTTTCATTAAGGCAATCACACGAGGCCGATTTTACAGCTGTTCATCAACAAAATAAAAGTTACTATTGAGTGGATTTTCTAACACATGTTTTCGAATTAATGACGACCCAATCAAATGTGGTTAAGTGGTAAAAGCTAAGAGCTAGCAACGAGATGATATTGATGCAAGTTCAGCAAAGCCAAAATTTAATTTGATTTGTTTGAATGTATCATCTGAAATGTTTTGCAAGGGTGTTTGTGATTTCTTTTCTCCTTGAGTTGGGATTGAAAATTTTCATGAAGCTTATTTTGTGTGATTTCAAAAAATTACAACATGGGCCGATATGTTTCGACGAATTATATTTTTAGTATTTGTACTTCTAATTTAATATGGTATTACTGTGATAAAAACTTATGTTGAGATACATATGCTCCACATTGGGAGCAGACATCGACAAAAAAAAATACATTAATTGTATTCATTTAAAACATGATTTAATTTTCACAGTTAATTTTAATGCTAGATCATTTTATTTTTGCTTGCGACGTTAGATTAGCGATTTAATCACGCAGATTAAAAATAAATGCAAATGGGAATAGCGTTGTAAGAAATACAGGTTATAAGATAATTATCGCCGCTGTGGCCTAGTTGGTTAGAACTTGCTCTACTGACCAGGTGGGTTAGGGTTCGATTCCCGGTAAAGTAAATGTCAAATTTAGATTTTTCCAATTTAAATTTGAGGCCTAAGACGTGGGTGTTTGTGATGTCAATTTACCTCGAGTTGATCTCGAGTGACTTACAATAAATTCTCGAGTTTTTCCCGTATGATCTTTCAACTTTTAAATATTTGGCGCATTGGAATTGGGTGTAATGCCATTTTTTTTTAAATATAAAAAAAGTTTTAAATAACAAATATCTATTTCATATTGAATTTAGCACTATCGGCCCGATAAAACATTTATTTTCCTTTTTATAGTTTCGCTGCTGCTTTAATCGACTACGCAGAGGCAGGTGGGTAAGTTGGTTTAACCCATTGGCTGGCAATAATAACGGGTGGCAAACACGCGACCCTGCTTTCATAATCGACTCGAAATTATTTCGTCGTAGCTTTCCTGCGAATATTATTGTACCAAAGAAAGAATAAATTATTAAATTTATCGAAGTGCTCTTTAAAAGTATAATATATGGTTAAACTTGATTATAAGGAAAGTCATAATTTGTTTTCATATTTAATACAGCAAAGCAGAATTTAACGCATTCGGCCAAATATCAACTCCATGCGCAAAAGCTTTCGCCTATATCGATGGCGTGATTTTATTTTGCCAGATATTGAACCAGATAATTTATTTAAAAGAATATAATATTCATTTGTACAACTCCTACTTTTATTTAAAAAGATCAGGATCGGTTACGCTCGTGACAAGCATTATCAACTGATAAGAAAATATAAATCTACAGTGCAATGTATACGAAACAAAATGATAATTTATGATTGTCAAAGAAATGCTATCCACGGGACCACATTAAGTCAAAAAATACTCAGACGGCATTAATTATAAAAATTCCAATGACATGCGTTACATAGGGTTAAGATAAAACTGTATTATAAATGACGATTTATAAACCCCCAGGCAAAAAATTGTCAAAATGTATTAAACCAATAAAAAATGCAAAATGTATAGTAAGTTGAAAACATAAAAAACCTTTAATAGGGCCACATGTGGCCTGCAGACCAAGGTTTGGGCAAACCTGGTATAGACACACGCGTTGAAAATACAGCATAATATGATAGAATGATGTTAAATTGCCCTGCTTAGGGGTAAATAAATAAATATCACAACCATTGTTTTCACTCGTATGTACCCGGTATGCAAGGGTGGGCTGAAGGGGGCTCGCGCGAGTCCCTTGTTAAATTTTACTGAGGCCGGAAAGACCCTGGTAAATTTAAAAGCAAACAATATTCTTAGATCAAATTAGTATTTAACTTAAATATCTTCATTATCTAAGACAACCTCAGTATACACAGCAGTAGATTATAAGCCATTTATATTAATAAGTTTTACGTTGAATTGCATATTGTTACATATTATAAGTGTATTAAGTAAAAATTCATTGCTCATTTCAGTATTGCAAATAATTGCATAGGTGAGATAAAAAAATTCAATTCTTCCCCAGAATACCGTGAATTGCTTTGAGATTAAGCGAGCCCCTTTATAACGCATTGGTAGCCCACCGCTTCCGGTATAAATACAATGGAATGAAATATATAATACTAACAAAAAAAATATACATAGAAATGATGAATGTCGTAGCCGGGAGCGCGGCAATTATTCAAAGTAAACATTACCTATTCGGATTTCAAAATAAGATAAATAATTGGAATCCCTGAAGCGTTGAATGCAACAGGAATTCGCTGCGAAGATTGATGAATCTGAAATGAAAAAGAGTTATTCGGGGAATTCTGTTTTGGATTTTTAAAATAAGGCAAAGGTGTTGCCTGTTTATTTATTTACGCTCCACGAATATGTCATGTCTTCCGTAAGAAAAATAGTTATTTTACGGAATAATATTTTGCTTCACAAGAAATGAAATTATAATATATTTGTAAAATTTTCTAAAGCAACAATTTAGTAAAATAAAAGAGGAACAAATTAAATGATCATAATTTTATACTTTTGATGGATTCGGCGGTAACATTGTGGAAGTTTATTGTAATAAAAAAAAAAACTTTGATTATTCCACGTATTGTGTAACAAAATGTGACACGTGTTTCGCCTATTTCAGAGGCATCCTCAGACAACTACTTTCGCAAATGCTTGCTTAAGTACGAATGATTTTAATTTTACTATTCTGATATACTATAATAAAAATCAAATACAAATGGGAGGCAAGGAGGGGATGATAAAAAAACAAACAAACAATAATGGTAATAAAAATGACATTTACATTAAGAAATAGTTAACTAATGAGATTCATCAATTAGGACGGGATGAAACTCATTAGTTAATCATTTGATGCAATGTATGAGAACTCATCAAAGTTATTTTATCTTTTATTGATCATAATTTAATTCAATTTTTGGGCAGAATATGTTATAACCATTTTGGTTAGGTTAGGTTTTTTTTTAATTTCATTTAAATTATGGCTATTTAAACTGACCGATATATTATGACAATTTAATACAAATTCTGACCGGAAAATACGAGTCAAATAAAAGGTCTACATTATTTAACCAATTTAGTTTATTAAGTCAATTTAAGTCGACGCAGCAGTACCTAAGTAATAAGTCAAGAAAACCTGTACAAAATGTGACACCATACTCAGTGGCGGTAATCCCAATAAGCGCACTAGGAATTAAATCTCGGAAACCTCAAAATATCATAATTTATATTTATAAATACTAGGCTTTCCAATCCTGTGATTCCGTATCCCGAAATCCCGAGATTGGTATGGTCGCGATCACGAGATTGACATTTTTTTAGCAAATCCCGAAAATATATAGGATTTTGGATTTGGAAGAGATAAAAAAAAACATGTCACCGTGACATTTTGGACAAATCGGCATATTCCTGGGTTTTTGAAATTGGAAATGAAATAATGAAAAATTCCGACACTAAAACTTTTCTCAAATTATACACGATTTCATGTTGACTGCCCAATCCCAGGATTGAAAATTAGTTAATCCCGAAATCCCGGGATCACGAAAACGCTTCGGATTACAAAAAGATTTTGTTACTTGGCGACTTTTGTCAAAGCGGCTTATAATTTATTGTTGCGTTAAGGCTTATATATACACCTGTCGACTCTTATAAATTATACAAATGCATTTGAACATTTTCTTTGCAAAGTTAAGTCACTTACACAAAACATATGATACATTAAAGCCGGAAATAGACTGCACGTGTATTTATAATATACATTTTTTTTGTTTAACCCATTAACGTTGACCGCCGCGATGATATCAGACGTGTTTACAGGAGCGGTGCGCGGCCTGAGCGATCCATCGATCAAACCCGATCACTTGGTAAATTATTATTTTCAGTCAATGATTGTGCAATTCGCTTTGAACGCTTTCGTGCATTTTCACAACAGAGAGTTTGTTTTCTTTCGACTCGACCTGTCCCTACTGTGTAATGTTTACTTGATTTAAATGTGTTTTTATTGAGCAAACTTCGATCGCAAAAAAATATAAAATCATTTTCCGTCAATTCAAAAAACAAAAAGCGATGCCATAATAGTCATAAAAACACAATATTCCTTTGTAATAAAGTATTATTCCATTTTATTTAAAAGGTCAGGACATATATAAACAGTGCTATTTATATAAAAATAAATTGAAATGAAAAGGCGTAAACAAAAATTGACATTATATCAATTTTTCAAAAAAATCCCACATTTTAATGATGTTTGTAATAACCACCAGTCACTACTTAAAATTTATTAATCTTTGATGATTTTTTAATTATATATTAGAAGTGTTAAGCATTTTAATTTTGTGTTATTATAGACTCACTAATACTGTAATTTGTAAATTCTTTTCAATGCCAATTGTTGTTTACACCTTTTCATTTTAATTTATTTTTGTATAAATAGCATTGTTTATATATATATTTCTTATCAGTTGACAATGCTCGAAATGAGCGAAACTGGTCCTGACCTATAAAATAAAGTACAAAGGAATATTGTGTTTTTATTAATTATTCCATATTATTTATTTAAATCAGGGCCGGTTTCGTTCATAGCAAGCATTATTGAATGATATATTATACATGGGAGAATTTCAGCCCTGATATTAATAAATAAATGCGGTATAAGTATAAAATAGTGTTTTTATTTTTTAATATCGAAGAATATTTATGCTTATATAACCGTATCACGAACGTTGCGAGATAATGCCAGTTAAGGGATGCAGCGACGCGTGAAAAGTTTGAATTTATTTTTCTCCGGGTCTATAAATTTATTTCAATGGAAGAAAAGAAGCTCACCGCATTGGAATCTCGGCATTTTCTATAGGGATGTTTAAGGCTTTTGAAATGTTTATAGCGAGGCTGCAATGGGCTCTCTTTAAGACCACATTGCATTACCTATTATATTATTGTACATTTAGTACTAAATCGTTGTAGTATTATGAAATATGAAATTCAAATTCGTTTAGAGAGTTATAATTAAAAGTGTTTATTGTTTTTCCACACCTTTAACATTTTATTAATAAAAACACAATATTTATTTTTACTTTATTTAATAGGTGAGAACCGGTTTCGCTCATTGCGAGCATTGTCAATTGATAAGAAAAATATATAAACAGTGCTATTTATAAAAAAAATAAAATACAGAAAAACGTGTGATTGCGAGCATTGACAACCGCTCGCAATGAGTGAAACCGGTCCTGACCTATTAAATAAAGTGAAATGAAGTACAAAATAATATTGTGTTTTTATTAATAAAATGCCTTTCCACCAAGTATTGACAGTGAACACCCTAAAAGTGATCAATGTGGAATAATTACAAAAATATTACACATTTTGAATGCAATGCCTTTTATACTTTCAATGGATTCGGCGGTGACGCTGTGGAAGTTCATTTAAATATAAAATTAAAAATAACTAAGATAATTACACGTATCATGATACAAACTGTGACACGTGTTTCGTTTCTTTCAGAGGCATCCAAACAATCTTACTTTCACAATGCTTGTTTAATTACGAATAATAATGATATATTATAATTATAAAAACGGAAAGAAATGAGGGGAGAATAGAAAAACAAACAAACAATAATGATAATACAAACGACATTTACATTACAAAATCACTTTTAGGGTGTTCACTGTCAATACTTGGTGGAAAGGCATTATATTAATAAAAACAGTAATCCTTTGTACTTCATTCCACTTTATTTAATATGTCAGGACCGGTTTCGCTCATTGCGAGCAATTGGCAATGTAATTGGCAATTTCTTTTCAATGCCAACTGTTGTGTATAACTTTTCAATTTTGTATAAATAACATTGTTAAATTATATTTCTTATCAGTTGACAATGCTCGCAATGAGCGAAACCGGTCCTGACATATTAAATAAAGTGGAATGAAGTACAAAGGATTATTGTTTTTATTAACATTACAAAATGTTTAAATAATGAGTTGCATCAATTAGGAAAGGTTTAACCCATTGGAAATAAATTTAGTAGTGGCGAGCAACCTGTCATACTTAAAATATTATTTAATAATAATACTTTATTATTAATATTTATATTTATTTATAAAAAATCTAAGCTATTCATTTTTAAACCTTTTTTATTTACTCGATGAAGTATTTCTACGTTCTTTCCACTAAGAATTGATAGTAATCCTATTAAAAGAGTCTTAAAATATACAACCGAAAAAATCCCGAAGAACTATTTTAAATGAAAATCTTTCAAGCGTAAACTTTCTTGAGATGCGTATTTTTGGCCAAGTACAGTGACCTAGTATTAGTATATGTTATTAATGTAGTAAGCCCGGTAAATATTTTTACTTGTTAAAATTCAACATAAAAAAAAATATCGTTACATTAAAGTAACACCTGTATGCCAAATAAAATTTCAGATAGTAATACTGTTGGTGCCAAATATTAACCGTGCTATTGCGATCAAATATGTTCCACGTGCCTTAAACAAACATTTACTACGAGTCTATAAGCCTCGACACTCTCTCTATGTAATTACATCACGGCCTAAAGATACTGAAAAGCGAATCGTTGCAAATTTCAGCTATTCAATTACAGTATAGAGCTTAATTTTCCGATTCATAAGAGCTCAGGCACAATAGTCAAATTCTCAATCCAGCAATACATATTGTGACCCACAATACAAGCGAACGTTTGCAATCGTACACACATATAGCCCAGCACACACTCGTAGCGTCGTAGCGTAACCGGATCGGGTATGACGTAGGCGTGGCGCCGATGACGTCACTATCACCCGACGCCCCGAGGTATCGACCGACCGACGCCCGCTACCCACGGCCCGACCCCCTGGCGAAGGGCCTGCTGGAGCACGCTACCCGAACCCAACGATACGCTCGGTCGCATTAGCCTACGGTGCTGTTTGATCGGCGGAGTCGGGGATGCCGAGTTGAGGGCCACTGCAGTAGAAACATGTTGTTCAATAAAAAAATCTTGCTTTAATTTGCCTTTGATCCTTATCAGGGGTAAGAATTTTAATCAATAAAATAATACCTTTTATGGTGTTCAATGTCAATACTTGATGGAAAGACATTTTATGAATAAAAAACACAATATTCCTTTGTACTTTATTCCACTTTATTAAAAAGGTCAGGACCGGTTTCGGTCATTGTGAGCGATGAAAATGCTAAAGTAAAAAAGGTATATTGTGTTTTTATTCATAAAATAATATTATCAATTGACTAATTTTATATAAAAAATAAACATAAATACAAAAGGTTACCGTCGATTTTAACGAAAAAAATATTTGAATTACTTTATACAATATCGACTGTAAAAAGTAAAAAGAACTTACGCCACACAACAAATTTTACAGCAGACACAAAAAACAGTTTTTTGATGATTTTGGGCCAATCTTTAACTCGATGGCGACTACAGACGAAATACTTCGTAAAAAAATTCGTGCTCAACACGCCAGAGACGAGTTATCTAGTTGCAAATTATATCTGGCGTGCTAGGTAATTACTATTAATTATCTACGGCAGCTAAAAAGTTAACTATACACAACCTTGAAGTGCACGATGACTGATAAACTGGTTTTTAATTTACTTATCCTAATATTAATTTAAGAAATCGTTCAAAAAAGTCCTTTTTCCTGGTCGTAATTTTTACATGCCCTTATTTGTTCAAACTTAAAAGCTAAGCATATTTACTAATTCGGCATTTAAAGCTTACGTCTTTATGGTAGAACGTGTATTAAGTTGTATACATTGGGATTATCGAAAAATACTGTTTTTGGAAAAACTGTGGGTTGTGTCCTTTTTCCTTTTCCTTCCACTGGTAATTTTTAAATAAATAAAAAAACTCATTTATGGTTAAATTTAAATGGTTCAAATTATGTACATTCACACAAATTTTGTCCCTAACGACCCGATGCCGAAAGGCGAATCCCGAGTCGATAGTGACAAAATTTGTGTGATAGTACATAATTTGAACGATTCAAATTTATTATTTAAATTTCACCAAGCACCTTCAGTCGAAATTTTAAGTTAAGTCATATATGATTGTAATTGAACTGTATTTGAATACTTAACACCATTCGAGTGGTCAATTACATTCAATGACGACTCTTTTCATGCCACCGAATTGATCGGTTGCATTACAGCAAATATATATGGTATAAGCACTACATAACTAATATTCAAATATAAATTAACATCGACTTATATTTTAGTTGATCAATAATTAAAAATTCATCGTAATAAACAAAACATTAGATTCATAGTGTTGAGAAGGGGTAGAAAAAGGTTTTCATGAGAATCAATATTTTTTGTTTTATTGTTTCGTGAGCCACTCGCATACTGCCACTTTAATTTAAGTACTGACCTAGACAACGGATGACGAATACCTTTACTTCTCTGACATTAAAAATAGCTCATATTGAGATTACTATCTCGCTCTAAAAAGAACAAACACTGCCGAAAAAATATTGGATTCCAAACTCTAATTACTTTCTGATGAGTTTTCAATATTATCATAGCTGCATATCGACCGTGGAAAGGAAAAATAACGTAACCCCCACATAGCAAATTTTACAAGAGGCACAAAAAACGTGTTTTGATAATTTTGGGTCATATGCAAATTGTGAAATATACACAACCTGGAAGTGTGCGGATACTTCTAAACTGGTGTTTAATTGACATAATCTAATATTAATTACATAAATTGTCTAGGAAAAACCTTTTTTTTATTATTTTTTCTTGATTACAATTTTCAAAAGCTCATATTTTTCAAACTTAAAAGCTAAATTTAGATACTAATTCGGCGTTTGCTGCTCACATCCTTTTGATAGAGCGTGTATCAAGTTTGATACATTGTTATTATCGAAAAAAGCTGTTTTGAAAAAACTGTGGGTTACATCCCTTTTCCTTTCCATAGTCGATATACATCACTTCTTGTTAGATTTTTATAAAAAGAGTTATTGTGTTTTATTTATTTCCTATTTCATAATTAGATACATTCAAACAATGAAATATTCAGAATTTTAGAAATTTCAACTATAGCCTACCAAATGAAACACAATGTTACCAAATCGTTGTCTTTCAGGTTAGACAGAAATCCATAAATCAATTGAAAATCATCTCTTTCAGAGGCAAAACACGTGTCACAGTTTGTAGGACAGTGCATGGAATAATCTACGTTATTTTATATTTTAAATTAAACATTTATATATCTGGATGTCTGCCTCTATATTATTGAACCGGTAATATTATACATTACCGTGTACAACTGGCCAGCAGGCCAAGGCTGAGCAATGGGCATAGCACGACATGCAATACGTTGAAATAAATAAATCATTTTCGATGCATGCGTCAAATGGCCGACTGTGTTTGATATTCATTTGTATTGATTATTTCATGAAAAATAACAATTGTTTTGTCCTTGTTATAATACAGGTAATTATAAAAAGTATGAAGATCGCTATTGGATGGGCGAATATCATTTGCTTTCAAGCGCTACGGAAAAACACCAACATAAATAATAGCAGCATTTATTTATGATCATGGTCAGACTGTCATTATTAAATCCTTGAACTGGCATATAAAACGTCAAAGTTTTTGGTTTCCACGTTGTGGTCAGTGATAAGAATAAATTTTTGGCTTAACATCTGCATACAATGATCTGACCACCATCCTATACTATGAATGGGGCGTATCGATAGCGATTATCTAACCACTAGCCCTGTCCTAGCCCTATTCTTCTATTCCTACTCTTTTCGGAAAAGGAAAGGTTGAACAATTGAGTAACAAGCATTTTTCGTAGAAACACTTATGTTAAGATAAATTCCATTAAGAATCCATATGCTCCACATTGGGAGCGGACATGATAAAAGCAAAAATTCTATCTTATTGATATTTTCACTTTTAGAGTGTTCACTGTAAATACTTGGTGGAAAGGCATTATATTAATAAAAACACAATATTCCTTTATACTTTTTTCCACTTTATTTAATAGGTCAGGACCAGAATTGATAAGAAACATATATACACAGTGCTATTAAAATAAAAAAAATATTTTTTATATACATAGCATTTTTAGGGTGTTCACTGTCAATACTTGGTGGAAAGGCATTATATTAATAAAAACAATAATCCTTTGTACTTCATTCCACTTTATTTAATATGTCAGGACCGGTTTCGCTCATTGCGAGCATTGTCAACTGATAAGAAAAATAATTTAACAATGCTATTTATACAAAATTGAAAAGTTATACACAACAGTTGGCATTGAAAAGAAATTGGCAATTACATTAAAGTGATTCTAAAATAACACAAAATTAAAATGTTCAACACATCTAACATATAATTAAAAAGTCATCCCAGATTCATAAATTCAGAATGCGATTGAAAGTAATTACAAACTGACATATTAAATAAAGTGGAATGAAGTACAAAGGATTATTGTTTTTATTAATACATAGCATTGTTAAATTATATTTCTTGTCAGTTGACAATGCTCGCAATGAGCGGTACCGGTCCTGACCTATTAAATAAAGTGGAATAAGGTACAAAGGAATATTGTATTTTTATTAATTGATATTTTCGGTCAATATCGCAACCCTTACTGACATTATTATGCACAAACAAATTCAGGTTAAGGGAAAAATTTAATACGTCGCTATGTTTATTACCGACGTAAGTATTTCGAGATGTTTTATATCTCAGTCAGACATAAAGGCAACAATGAAAATTTGCTCTGACGCAAATAAAGCCGTCCAAATATAATTATTGTTTGTCGAATGCAACCTTCACATCAAGTCCTCGGGGAACGGCATTCTTATCTCTCGGTTTTATTCGACTGTAAATTTAACGACTTGTCCGGCGCGATATCTCAAACTGCAGATATAACAAACCTTTTTTTAAAGCACTACCCTAATAAATACTGCAAAGGATAGAGCGGGCCAAATTTAAAACGGACAAAGAAACCCTTTTATTATGAGAAACGTTTCAAGATTTTTATGGTGGCTTTTTTTCGAAAACGACAAGTCATGACTAAATTAGTTTCGATAATTTTTTTATGCGCAATATAGGACAAGCTCGACCGGAATCGTTTGAAAAGTTGATATTGTTAGCCAATATTCAGTTGAAATCACTTTATATATCGTGGTTCTTCAAAATATATAAAATATTTTTTATGTAAATAGTGAAAGAACGATTTGAGGCTATTATTTGCAAACCCGCCTCATTCCAAAATGGTTGAAAAATTAAAATTGAATTTTAAATTTAAATGACTTTGGAATGATATTTTGTATTCTATCAACCCAGTTTGGAGACTGCTTTCAAAAAATAGTTTTAAAATGCATTTGTATTTACTAAATTACATTTATAGTTCATGTTTCATCAATTTTGGAATGAACCGGGTTTGCAAGTAATCCTCATTTATCGATTTCTGTTCGAAGGCATGGGTGTTTGTCATATCTAAATATTCCCTCCCACCTTCCGATTAGTTGATCACTAGTCCTGTCCGAACCTTATCCTTATATCCGTAAATGAAAAGTTGAGCGACTGAGAAACAAACAGTTCTCGTAGAAGAGTTTTGTTGAGATACCTCCAATATAAGACCATATGCTAATATGAATTGGATTAAACAGAAAAATTGTGAATGTCCGACAATATTGAAAACAAACTCGGGTGGCTGCATCAGTATGATTTGGGAAGATTAAAAAATACTACCGGGGAACAAAAAATAGGAAAAGGCAAAAGAACACTAAAGTCCTGGTAAAATGACATACTATTATTTTAATAAAAATAAAACTATACATATTAAAAACACGCTTCAACAATAAAAACGTTAAAAGTAACTGACAATATGTATTGTGTTTAACACTGCAATTTAAGGATACAGCACAACATTCAGAGCCATCTCGAAAAATAAGTGTTTCATCAAAATAAGAACGTCCGATGCTAGATATTTTATTTGTCATAAAATAATAACGTTTCCCGGAAGAATTTGAGACGGGGGGAATAAACAAGGATGATGATTAAGAATGAGCTTTCAGATACAAATTCGCAGGTTGAAAGCTGCAGGATTAAGCCGGCGACGACTGACAGCTTTCAAAGTTCTCATACCTGCCGTCTGTCGAGATAGACTTGAGGCAGTATACGACTTGTTAAGATAATAATTCAGCCATTCCTTTCGCTTGAAATGTTTGTATAATAAAATGCACATGCTTAAGAATTGTAATAAATCTACAGTGAAATAAAAAATGTCTACAATATTAAATATAAAATAAGAAGCAAACTGTAGATAAAATATATTATTGGGAACGTTGACTTGTGTTTAATATAACGCCCTTCCGCAAAAAGTCATAATAAATCAGTACGATGTTACAATAGAAAAGTAACGTATATGCAACGTAACAGGATCAAGGACGTAATTGTTTTTATTTAAACAACATCAAATTAAAATTCAAAGAGTAAATTAAAAAAAAAGCAATTGATATTTCTCGTCATTAACGAAACCGGTTCTGATCTTTTTAAATAAAAGCGGAAGTACTACAAAGGAATATTGTGTATTTTTTAATGAAGACATTTCTTAAAAGTGAACTCTAGTTAGCATTTAACATATGTTTCCATTGAATTTGGTTTTTGTTTTTCTACAAAATTATGTTGCAACTTATCATAAGATTATAGAAAATAATTGGTTTTACTTTAAGAAAATAATTAATAATATGTCCAAGTGAAATTTAACTTCATACTACATGCTCTAGTATTTTTTTCCTATTCATTGCGGATATAATATTAGCAAACCGGTGAGACATTCCGTAATTCATTCTGCTACTAAAAGTATCTGTGGTTCCACTATAATCGTTATTAAGCTTATAAAGTAATAATATTCAACAAAAACAACGTACATAAAAAGGTTTAAAAAATTGATCACTAATAATAAGCTCATTGCCAAGTTTTCTTCAACCACTAACAAATTCAAGGAATTGTAAATAAAGTCTTCTTCCGGCCATAACATCTTGCATCCGTGATAAGAACACCTCCCTTCTGTCATATACCAGCGAACCGAACGTATATCACCCATACTACCCGCAGACACTTGTATGACATTTCACAAATACTAAAGCCGGTCGCACACATTTATTTTAATCAACCATGTAAATGTCTATAATCAGTTTTTTTAGTGAACTTATTAATTTGCTAGTCAAAATCGTTTAGCTTTAAAATGTATGTATAATTTATAACATTTTATAATAACTTACTTAGTAACTGTGGTGAAATAATCATCGTATTGATATTTACCTATCCGTTGCGCTGGCATTAAAAATTTAAGAGAAACATTTTATATCGACTGTATAAAGGATAAACAACGTAACCCACACATAATGTCGCCCGCTGTGGTCTGGTTGGTTAGAGCTTGCTTTACCGACCAGGTGGGTCTAGGTTCGATTCCCGGTAAGGTCAATGTCAAAATTGGATATTTTTCAATTTTAATTTGAGATCTAAGACATGGGTGTTTGTGAAGTCAATTCTCCTTGAGTTTATCTTAAGAAATAACCATGTTATAAGGTAAAACATATTAATGTATTTATTTATACAATGTGTTATAAGATGAGCTTATAACTATTTCGTAGTTATGACGATAGCGCACGCCGAAATAACTATAAACTCATTTTATATATGAAAAAAAAAGTAGAAATAAATACCACTTTTAAGGTGTTCACTGTCAATACTTGGTGGAAAGGCATTATAATAAAAATAATAAAAGATTTTTATCAGAACTAAATACATTTAAGATTTCTACTCAATGTGCTTGGTGGAATTTCAATATTCAATTTGAACGATTCAATAACTAAATACATTGATATTTTTTTTATCTTATTACAATGGAGTTCTGCCAAGTAAATGCCACTATTTTTTGTTTGTTTTTCTATCATCCCCTCCTTACTTCCCTTTTTTGTTTAATTTTTATTTTTATAATATATCAGAATAGTAAAATAAAAATCATTCGTACTTCAGCGAGCATTTGTAAAAAGTAAGTCTGTCTGAGGATGCCTCTGAAAGAGGCGAAACACGTGTCACAGTTTGTAGCAAAATACGTGGAATTATCTTAGTTATTCTATATTAAAATGAAATTCGACAAAGTTACCGCCGAATCCATCGAAAGTATTAAATACCAATTCAATCAATAACCGTGTTTGTTTGTGTTGTCAGTTTTTCTCTAATAAATCTTACACAATTTAAAAATGTTACTTGAAGAGAATGATTATTTTTTTTAGGTTGTTAATAAATGCAATATGGATCGATAGAATTGGCATAAAGCTGGTGTAATTTGTGTGCGACCTGCCTTACGAGACTCGTATAAAATTTCACATACAGTAAGAGACCGGCGTGAAGTGCGATATTGATCTAGCTTTGCGAGCTTCGCGATGAGCTCGAGATGTTTACTCTACGGTGTCACACACGAATTGGGTTGCTCAATGAAACTGGCTGGAAGTATTATGTTATATAAGCACGGGGGTTGCTCTGTTGCCCGTTTGCGCCCGACACACCGCGGACCGGAAAGCGGGAGAATTTTCCGCGAAATTTCACGAAAGCTCATACTTGAGTTATCTGCGAATTGTACAACACAGCAAGGCTATTATTTGGATTTAATAGTTTGTTAGTAATACAAGAAATATCTTTCGAACTGCCCACCGTTATTATTTCTTTTATAGACTGAATTTTTACTGTACAATGAACGAAATATATCTCTATAGATTTATTTAAATTCACAAAATACAATTGAAAGAACCTAACCTCAAAGTTTTGTATTGTTGCTTAGTCTCCTATAACGCGTAGTATTCCTGTAGCGTAGACTAAGTCTGTACGCTAAAGAGGGTCGACTAATTGTTTTATTATATCATATTAACATATATGCGCAATAAATACTTTACTTGCTGTACTATGTATCATCTTAGTAAACAATACTATTGATGTATTAAAAAGTTTGTAATTGTGGGGTTATAATGTAAAACGTATTATTTCCAAAACTCGAACTTTCAGTAGAATCAAATACTATAACGAATAACACAAACAAAATAACATTTGCATAAAAATATGATTTCCAATTTGAAAACGACAGTGTTTTAGACATTTTATGTTAAAACTAATAGGACCAATCGATTGCTAAGGCTTGAATTACCGTATCTGCATACCTAACACAATATCGCTCATTTTGGAAATATAACATTTTGCAAATATGCTTTAATATTTGTTATTTTTTCAGTCTCATACTTCTTTTCCCCATGAAATATAGATTAAACAAAAAAGATTTCATAAATATGATAAAATTTGACGAAAAAATTAGAGTGAAATGATAAATGGATTATGTCTTAAAACTAAGACAAACTTTTGTGAATTAAATGACGTTGATTAATTTTTGTATATATATATAATAAATATAATATATATAAAAACGAGAAATAACGAAATGCAGAGTATTTTAAAAGGAATTTTGTCATCCCCCCATAACATTATACTAATTCCATGTTTATGCCGAAACGACATCTCTGTAGGCATGTAAATACCTAAGGCACTAGCATACCGCACTGTCGTCTCCCATTAGACGTAGCGCTTTTTTCCTTCAAAAGAATTTATTTCAACTTCGCACAAAAAGAAAAAAACATTTCTGGTCATTAGCGGCGGCCGCGATTAAGGGGGAGAAGGTTTCGTGGGGTGGAGCATACCACACAGGTGGAAAGTGGACGAAATAATGTGCGGTAATTCAGCCGGGGTCGGGGATTAAAAGTCGCGTCGGAGGCGGCTCTGAAGAGGTTATTGAGACGGCAAACAATCTTCGAGCTCGCGGCGGCTCGAAGGGTTGAGAGGGTGAAGGGGTCAGATGACGTCACACGAGTATTTAAACACCCGGGCTTCGAGGCGAGAAAGTGTTTGTTGCTTGGTGAAATTTTTACGTATCCAGTTCCTGGCAAAGTTTTTGGATAAATTGTTATAAATCTTTCGTATAATTTAGATTGCTTACTAAAATAACAACTGCGTTTACATAATATTACCATTTTTGATCCGTCAAGTCAACCTACTTCATATTTTTTTCATTAAAATATACGATTATGAAATACTATTAACTGTTTTATATTAAAGTTCATATTTAATACACTTTCATAGTACACCCATCCCTCGCTTTACACGGGAGAAATGTTCTGCTAAATCACCGTGTTAAGCGAAACAGTGTAAAGCGAGACTAACAAATATATGGAAAAGAGGGTTATAGGTTCTTTTTTAGAAATATTAATAAAATAAATACACATTACTTTTGAAAATTTATTGAAATATAATATATCTCACTATCACTAGAAATTATCACGGGAGTTTTTTTTTCTTCTTTTTGGCTGAATGTCATCAATTATCAATGCCTTCGATTATATTTCCGTCGGCCCTATCAAAAAATCTGTAATCTTTGATTGTCTGTCAGTTTTGAGATTCGTGTAAATTTCTTCACATTTAGCAACGTATTGTTTCATTTCTCGTTGAAATTTTAAAGCTCGATCCATATCCGGATCATTATTGAGAAAATGAATTGCTATATATCTTGCTGTTTGTAATCTATCTTTTATTGTTTTTGCCATAATATGTGTAATGCAAGATTTATTTTAAAAAAATAGTCTCTAAAATGAAAACCGTGTTAAACCGAAATCGTGTAAGCGAGTACCGTGTTAGGCGAGGGATGGGTGCACTTCATTAAAAGATTAATCAGTAAGCATAAATATGCATTCTAGAATATATCTGATCACCATGCTTCTGAATAGAACAAGGTTTTATGACCTGAGATATGTCATAATTCACTGTTACCATTTAAAAACAGAATACAGTGGGCATTGACACTATTACTAGGTAGGCCGCAATTTTCTGTGTATTCATTCGCAAGTGATTTATAAATAGGAGAGAAGGCAATTTTATTATATATCACCCACTTTAAAAGTGTTTCGAGCAAATGTATTATATTTATAAAATTAATAAATCAGTTGAAAATGCTTTTTAAACCAGTTTTGAAATTTATTTTTATATTTTAACATATTGTAACATATTTTGAAGCACTCTATACTTTTTTTTAAATAGCCATATCCATACACCGAGCGTTTTTATCGTTAGGAACGTTGTTATACTCTATTAAGGTGGCAAGATTATTTATTACTCATCTGTTGTTTTATCATTTAACTGAGCAAGAGACACGATAAATCAAATGTCAATCGTTTTTATTAACTTTCATACGTTTTGTCAAGAACGACCTGGGTGTCACATTTTGTCATTTTCTTGAATTTAATTTCACGGAAAAACTCGATGAGCCAGTTTTTATCGTTTATTTTTATTACGTGAAAAATAATGCAATAAATAAATATGGTCATATCATTTAAAGGAAAATATTGGTGTTAATCTGAATATATTAAATAAGTATTCAAATATAATCGTTAGAATCAATTGTCATTAAAAAGTAATCGAGTGCACGATCATAAAACAGACACACTGATATTATGTAGTGAGATATTTTGTTATGATAAATATAAATCAATATATTTTTGAAAGATCTTTTAAAGATATAATTACTTTATTCGATCGAAAAATAAATGATTAATTTAAAATGGTTATTGATATAAAATTTTACTACAGTGTATAAATGGTGAGATACACTTTCTTGCTCAAAATCGGTCATGAATTTAGATGTTTTGTATTTATTGCTTAATTTCTTGATAAAATAACTTATGACTTTCCATATTTCGGAGTTGTATTTCAAACCTTAAATCCGCGTTGGAAGAGTGGTTCCTTGGCAGTAAATAATAAACAAATTTTGATGCATTCTTCAATAATCTAAGAGCAGTTAAATTGTCTGATACTCAAATATTAAAACAAAAATTTAGTTTTATTAATTAACCAAGATTAATAAATGCAGAAGATCAAGCCCCTGAGTAGATTTTAAGTAATGCCATTTTGTGATTAAGTATTGTTCGCACGATAAATCTTAGCAATAAAACGTATGCACATTGTAGTCGGGGGTCAGAGAGTAGTGTATGGATATGAGTGGTCGCGTCGCAAGAGGTTACCGCTACGACAAGGGGTTAAAAGGACTCGCTTAAGCTTTAAGCTTCCTCATTCCCCTTAGCCGCGACGCCTTATTGCTGACTACCGGATAAATATGTAACTAAAAAGGAAAAATGGCGGGAGATGGGACGCGTTTTTCTCCACTCTTTGTTTTGACAACAACTGAAAACAGGACGGGATCGAGAACCATGACAATTTTAATTACTAATGATAATTACAGACGCTACTCTTGCATTTTCTTACATATTGAGGATTTCAAAATTTTATTTGAATTCTTCACTTACTTGGTATAACTCCATGGTAATAACGTAAAAAAATATTTTAGTTTTACTAATATCATTTTTTATATGAGTCGCCGATTTCCAAAACTAACTTTGTACCTGTACGTGCTTAGAACCCACTTCATTTAAAAAATAGCCACATTTTAGTAAATCAAATTAAAAAAGATAATATATTCTTCAATTAAATTCAAGAAAATATGTATTTTATCCTAATATAACGGTTCCCTACACGTTATTTTGTAGGTTAATCTAAAAAAAGAAAATGGAAAAGGTTAGTTTTAGAAATTTGAGACTTGTGAGTTGATAGCTATTTCGGCTTATGCCTTCATCGTAAAGGTATTTTTCTGGCCAAATGGTGCATAGGAAAATCATATTTAATATTTCGCTAAATGGCATTATCAGAAATATAAAAATCATTGGAGGGGGGCAATTTACCAAAAGAGGGCAACCTTCTCCATTATAAGTCTAATTCATACCTTACCCTACTAACCATATAATTGTTGTAATAAAGTTATATAATAAAAATACTTTGAGAAAAATGATGAAACACTTAAATATTGTCAATATAGTATATAGCTTTACTGGTGCTTTAACTTGAATTCAGATATTCAGAGAAAAGCGTTTTTAAATCTAATGTTCATTTTAAGACATCGTATTTATTGCACGGTTTTTAAATATTAGAAGAGAAATAATTATTCAATTTTTTTATATCAAAATTTGTATTCCCTTACCATCGTTGCTGGCGGAAGAGCGCGATCGCTACATAAATAAGAAATATTTAGTGCAGCCAGTTCACGGAGACTACATATGCATTCATTTGCGAATCACATTCTATATGCTTCCCCTCATACTATATCCATACATGTACACACACATGCGCATACATACATATAAACATATAGTACACAAGGAAGTCAACCAAATAGTTTATTAATTTTAATCACATAGATAATTGCAATCTCATTTGAAGATCATTGAATACATCATTTTCAATCTCATGCTGTGGCCCAGTTGGTTAGAGCTTGCTCTACCGATCACGCAGGCCTAGGTTCGACTACCGGTAAGATCACATGAAATTTAAAAAAATATTCAATTCAAAGGTGTGATCTGGGTGTTTGTGATGTTGATTCACATTATTTCCTCTCCTCCCATCCTTCTGATCATTTTATAACTGGGTGTAGCAATAGCGATCAGTTAACCACTAGTCCTGTTCTAGCCTTATCCTTCCTTCCATACTACTCACTTTGAAAAAAGTGAGGTTGAGCGCAGTCGTTTCGTCGCAGAACTGTTTTTTACTCAGTAGTAGCCGCCTGTGTGGTCGAATGGTCAACATCGTTGGCTACCGCTACGGAGGGCACGGGTTCGAATCCCAGTACGGGCAGTTTTATAAATTGATTGTTAATTGATTTCTGAATTTCTGTTTAAAGGCATGGATGTATGTGATGTCTTGAATTCCCCCCTCCCACCCATCCTATCCTATGGACAGGGCGTATCGAGAGCGATTAGCTGACCACTAGTCTTGTCCTAGCCCTTTCCTTCTATTCTTACTCTCTTTGGAAAAAAAGGAGGTTGAGCAACTGAGTAACAAGCAGTTCTCGTAGAAACATTTCTGTTGAGATAAACTCCATTAGGAGTCCATATGCTCCATATTAAGAGCGGACATGGTAAAAAAAAACATTGCTCGTATAAAAAACTTCTGTTAAGATACCTCCATCAGGAGGCCATATGCTCCACATTGGAAGCGGACATGGATGAAAAAATCTACCTTTATCCCGGATTCTTTTTCCGCCGTTGTATTACATAACACATTAATGATAAAATAAAAACAAATGCCGGGCAATAGTCCTTTTCTGAGGCGACTACTTGAATTCCCAAGTTCACATTATCTTCCCAAAGAAAGGTTTAACAACAATAAACATAGCTCGTCGTTACCCCTGGAGTTAGTAAGTTGTGCCGGACAAAGAGCTCGGATCGTCGCGCTATGTTTCTTGAAAGTCGCAGATTTATTGTGCGGATAAATCAAAAGTTGGTTAAACGGCGGGGGGCAGTGCCCTAAGTACCAGACTCTCCCCTATCCACGCAACAACCACCCCGACTCCTCTTCCGCACCCACATAATTACTTTTTCTACATCAAAATTTCACAAAGGAATAATAGAGAGGGGGCGTTAAGGTGGTGTTGTGTATGCTAATTCACATAATAATGAGTTTCTTGGGACAAGAAAAAATAATCATCAGACACTAAGCTAAAACCGCCGGGTCCCAAGTCTAATGGTAAATATGAATGCATTCGGTTACAGTTTCAAATCTCAATACAGGCAGTTTTATAAATTGATTGTTTAATGGATTTATGGATATCAGTGATATCTCGAACTCCTTCTCTTTCACTCTATATAAAATGACTACTATTATAAGAAAAGGTGGAGCAACTGATGGACAAGCAGTTTTTGGCTACAAAAAATCCTAAAATAAATCGTATTTTAAGTATCTTTCAAGTACAAGAGTAGCTTACAAAAATTCTTCATGCCGTACTGAAGTCAAATTTATTTAATGCCATTAAACAATTTTAGAGAATATATTATTTTTTAATGAAATTTGTCATTTTATATTTGGTATTTAATAAAAACAAAACGTGACGTCCTATGGCGCAGCGGTTAGCGTTGTGGGCTTCCGTGCCAGACCTCACGGAGTAAAGTCCCAGTACGAAAAGCATTTTTTCAATCGATTTCTGTTTGAAGGCTTTGGTGTTTGTGATGTCTAAAAAAATCCCTCCCACCCTTCCGATCCTTAACCGGGCGTAGCGAGAGCGAAGAATTAACCACTATTCCTGTCTTAGCCGTATCATTCTACCCCTACTACTCTCTTTTAAAAATAGAGGTTGAGTGACTGAACAGTTTTTGTAAAAGAACTTTTCTTGAGATATCTTTATTAGGAAGCCATATGCTCCACATTGGGAGCGGACATCGATTTAAAAAAATGTAGGACACTTTTGAATATTCTCTCTTTTTTAAAGTCGTTAATATTTTATTAGCTCAATCCGATCGAAATTGAAAAATCATAATATCCAACAACTTAAGATATTTATTTGTTTACCAACTTGCTTGCCTTTCTTCTGTTATAAATAGTTACACTACGCCTTAAGAGCAATATCAAAATAATTAAAACGAAAAAATGTAAAAGAAGAAACATGAAATATATTTTGTTTTCGTATCAAGCTGGAAGGC
Source organism: Himalopsyche tibetana (assembly GCA_030503985.1). Lineage (NCBI taxonomy): Eukaryota > Metazoa > Arthropoda > Insecta > Trichoptera > Rhyacophilidae > Himalopsyche > Himalopsyche tibetana. Next base: position 1,451,036 of record JAPJYX010000009.1, on the reverse strand, counting down.
ATTGTGACAAAGTGTTGCAAAACAATTAGGTTTCATTTTATACACGTCCAAATATATTTACTTATACATACATCAAATTGCGTGCCCGTGAAATAGCTTAACCACACGCCAACAATATGTACCTATGCGTTAGGTGGTTTTTTTTTAACAGTGTAAGTTAAGTGTGTTTGTATTATGTATTTACAAAATATATATAAAATATTAGATAAAATTAAACTGACTAATCTTATTAAAATGTAAAAACCTCTTAAAAATAATAACCGATAATCTGTAATCTAAAAAAAAGACAAATATAATGTACCGATTTTAAATGAGCAGGTAAATCTGCCGAATTCCCCACTCGTATACCCTATATGTGAGTAAATATAATCATACAATTTCTCCGACACACAAAAATAAATATAATTCTTAAAATTACCCACCATTCAAACCTGCAGGCATTCCTATGGGTTTATTATTTTCGACAGCAATGGGCTTAAGCTTAGTGATACATTTATTTCTTATTTAAACACGATGCATTCATTTACTTAGCGTCAGTTCAAGTTCACCCGTGCGCTTCAGGGCGAAACTTGTGTGAATTTGCGTAATTTGAACGATACAAATCAAATGTAATGTGGTAATAAGCAGTTTCTACATATTTTTTATAAAATTGGCAAATAGAGAAACTTTACAATAAATGCTAAAATAATTTAACAGACATATTTTTTATTTATTAACAATGATTATAAACAGCTTTACTGAAGTTTAAATGAATATTATTCCTGTCTGAATGTTTTCAATGAACCGGAAAAAAATCAAAGTGATATTTTATTTTTAATTTAAAGTTAACGTTTATAATTCAATACAAGTATAATACAACTGAGTGTTTTTTTAAATATATGATCGCAAGGTGGATCATATGGCCTTCTAATAGACGTATGTAAACAGAAGTTTTACTCACTTTTAGGGTGTCCACTGTCAATACTTAGTGGAGAGACCTTATATTAAGAAAAACACAATATTGTTTGGTACTTATTTCCACTTTTATTTACCAATATCAGGACCGGTTTCCCTCATGTTGAGCATTATCAACTATGTTGATAAGAAGTTATTCTACAAGAACTGCTTATTACTGAGTTGCTGTCAAACTCTCTTTACTTAAAAAAAGTAAGGAATAGAAAGACAAAACTAGTGGTTATCTAATAGCAAACATTATTTTAGGATTGTAATCGTGGGAGTGATTTTTTGGACATCACACACATCCATGCCTTCGAACAAAAACCGATTGAAAACAATGCTGTTCGTGAGGTCCGTGGAAGCCAACGACGTTAACCACTACACCACGGTTCACGGATTCAACGAAGTTGACTGAAGTAGATTAATAATTATTTAGATTGCATTTCTGAGTAGAAAAAAAAGTATATTAGAAGAGCTGTTTTGATTATAATCACGTTTTTATTTACTTATTTTTTTCTACATGACACATCACATTTTGAAACGAAAGAAGTTTGAAGGAAGGTAGTGATTAATCGACAATTATCAACAGCACATTTTATACTGCAATTGCCGTGTACATATCGGCAATGATGATTTAAATATTATACAACGTAATCTAGTGGAGGAGTACCTATTAGGGCATCCAATCCCGGGATCCCGTTCAATTTTCTGATTTTTGGATTGGTATTGGGATTTTCGGTTGGGATTGACACGGCCACGATCCCGGGATTTCGCGATTGAGAAATTTTGAGCAAATCCAGAAAATTGAAACGAAATTGGCAAATTGAAAATTTCAAATTCGTCGTTGAGCTAAAAAAAAACAAAAACGAAGTTCTGTGACAATCTGATGGAAAAGTATACCAAATCGAGAATTTCAAATTTCTCGGTGAGCTAAAAAAAAACGAGGTTTGGAGATAATCCGGGGAAGGATTTCAAATTCCCCGGTGAGCTAATCCTAATCCCAATGTCAAGATTGAAAATTAATCAATCCCGAAATCCCGGGATTGGATACTCTAGTAACTATAGTCTTAAAGCCGCATGCGGCCTATTGACTTGATCAAAAAATTATACGCAAGCGATTGAAAAAAGAGCGTAATCAACACATTATGTATTCGACAGTCGAAAAAAAAATATGGTGGTGTCAACTTTTTCTTTACTGCGTTGCCTTATGTTGAATCAGAAAAATGAATATGGCTTTTTGAAATCACAAATTTCCCCACCCCTGTTGTAGTCCTAAATAATAAAATCAAGTAAAAAAATAACAATTATACTTTTATTGTCACGATTACTAAGGTATCATGTTTTATCGACGATTATCAATCAATACAAACTGGGCACATTATATAAAATGATATAAATTGCTATTTTGCGTGCAAACTGTTATGTTTTCAATCGATTTAAAGTCAAAAACCCAACAAATGACATCCCATCCCAGTTGAGTCGGGCAAAACAAAAAAAAAATACATTTAAGAGCGGAAAAGGTTTAAACTCGAATAAGCTTCGCATTTTTAATCGGCGAATGCGGATTTATACAAAAGACAGAGAGAAATATAAATACATTTATTTATTTGGTATAAAATAAAAAATAGAAATATTTAACAGTTTAAAGAACGAAACCGTAGGTGTCTGTTGTTTGTATGTGAAATCGAACGATGACTCGTAAAATACTGCGGTATATTAATTATCATTATTTTCAGCGCGAGAGTAAAAGGTTAAAAAGCTCGGAGCTTTCAACACCGCCGAATTTTCAGCAGTCATATTCCAACGCACGCTTAGGTACGTATGCCAGCTTATTTATTACGAATTTTCACAACATTGATTTTTCTATATATTTATTTGTATTTTTAAACGAAGTTTGTGTATACATATCGACTGTGGAAAGGAAAAAGGACGTAACCCACACATATCAAATTTTACAGGAGGCGCTAAAAACGTGTCTTGATGATTTTGTGACATATGCAAATTATGAATTATACACAACCCTGAAGTGCACGGAGACTTCTAAACTGGTGTTTAATTGACATAATCTAATATTAATTAAAGAAATTGTCTAATAAAAACCTTTATTTCAGTCTTTTTTCTTGGTTTTAATTTTTTACAAGGTCATTTTTTGAAACATAAAAGCTAAATTTAGATACTAATTCGTCATTTGCAGCTTGCATCCTTTTGATAGAATGTGTATCAAGTTTAATACATTGTGATTATCGAAAAAAACCTGTTTTGAAGAAACTGTGGGTTAAGTCCTTTTTCCTTTCCACAGTCGATATCCACTGTGGAAATGAAAAAGGACCTAACCCAAAGTTTTTTCAGAACAGGTTTCTTCGATAATCATAATGTATCCAACTTGATACACGTTCTATCAAAAGGATTTAAGCTGCAAATTCCGAATTAGTATCTAAATTTAGCTTTTAAGCATAGAAAAAGATGAGCTTGTGAAATTTTAAAACAAGAGACAAGACTGAAAAAAAAGTTTTTTCTACACAATTACTTTAATTAATATTAGATTATGTTAATTAAACACCAGATTAGAAGTCTCCATGCACTTCAGGGTTGTGTGTAATTCATAATTTGTATATGGCCCAAAATCATCAAAACACGTTTTTTGCGCCTTCTGTAAAGTTTGATATGTGTGGGTTACGTCCTTTTTCCTTTCCACAGTTGATATTGTGATAAACATAAACATATGAGGCACAGACCGTAGTGACACCAACAGAGCGTAGTTGTGCCAAAAAATGAAATGTTTACTGATATCAATGCAATTTTATTAACTTCCATATATCAGACGAATTTTATCTTGCTTTAAAGAATAGAATATATTTTTCTGATCGAAAATGTGACATAGTTTGTACAGCAAAGTCAACAATGCCTAACTCACTTTTTATGTATCCACTGTCAATTTTTGGTGGAAAAGTTTTATATTTTAAAAAAGCAGAAGACAGACCGATTATTATTAAAAATGGGAATTTGTCAGGCTCATAAAATAGTCGTTATTCAAATATAACTGAGTTTCCTTTGTATTTTATATATGATTGTATTGTTTAATAACAATTTATAAAAATAACTACGCTGTAGATTGTTTGATATTTTAATTAATGAAAAATATTCAGAATCTAAAAATTCAAAGTTTGACATGCATTGCTTTGTAATTAATTACTCAGGTACATACTCATACATCTATAGGTTGTACCAGGTTTGTGAACACTGCCCAGCGTACAGGGTGTAGCACAATGAAGTTATCGCCTCAAATTGGCGGCCGATGTAAATGGTTCGCTAATGAAGACATATTTTAAACACACCCTGTGGGATGGGTTTCGAGGCTTAAGGGGAGGTATATTTTTTATTATCGCGATGATATTGATCAGAGAAAGCTCTTTTTTATTCCTCCATTGAAGGGTGGTTTGAATTGCCACAATAAACGGGATGCAATAAAAAATGTTAATTTCTGAATCGTAAACTCACTTTCAATCATTGCTTGTTTTTATGACCATTTCTATTTGAATAAGCCATTCTGTACTGTTTAATAAGACTGCTTTTTTAAGGCCGGATAACAATTTCTTGAACTCCCATTTAACAATAAAATATATTTTTAGAGATGGAAAATAAGTCCAAAGAAAAAAATGTATCCTTTTCGTATATGTAGATATTTCGAGTGTACAATTTTTTTTTTCTACAATTAAACATATTTGAGTTACTAACGTTTTTCTATCATCCCTCTCTTTGCCTCCCATTTTTATATTTATTTTTATAATATATCAGAATAGTAAAATTAAAATCATTCGTATTTAAACAAGCATTTGTGCAAGTAAGATTGTCTGAGGATGTCTCTGAAAGAGGCGAAACACGTGTCAAAGTTTGTAGCACAAAACGTGGGATAATCTAAGTTATTTGGTATTTTATATTAAAATGAGCTTCCACAAAGCTACCGCCGAATCCATCGAAAGTATCCTTGTATGCATTTGTCATCGATGTTATTTTTAGCATTCAGCAAAATACAAGAAAAAACAAAAAGAAAACTCTTTTATTGTTGCTATTGTAAAAGCCCCGAGATAGAAACGTACCCGTTATACATTATCTGTGAATATATCGGTTCCACTATTATACTTAGGGAGCGCAGCCGTGTCCCGAATGTCGTAGAGCACGGGTGGCGTAGCGCCAGCCTCGCTGGTATGTTTGCCTTTAACGTTGAAACATGAACCCCGCTACGACCATCAAAGTCGTACATGAAAGTTGACGGTGGGATGTGAAAGATGTCACAAAAATAAAACAATTAGTTATAGTCTCATCAAATTGTTTCATACTTTAGAGTTATAGACAACTTTTGATGCATCGACTATATACTGTAATATAAAATTAGTTTTGATAACATTATTACTCGACTTGCTGTGTAAAAAAATGTGACACGTGTTTTGCCTCTTTAGGAAGCATTGTCATCATTTATCTATAACCTAAAAATTGATTCCAATTCTTAACATATAAATCACAAAACAAAGTTTGGGTTTTTTTCGAGGACGTTAATACAAACAATTGATAGTAACGTAAACGTAAGTCTTGGAGTGTTCTTTCCAACGATTATTTTTTTTTTATTAAACCATGTCCGCTCCCAATGTGGAGCGTATGGACTCCTAATGGAGTTTATCTCAACACTAGTGTTTCTACGAGAACTGCTTGTTAGACAGTTGCTCAACCTCTCTTTTTCCAAAGAGAGTAGGGATAGAAGGATAGAGGCTAGGACAGGATTAGTGGTAAGCTTACGCTCTCGATACGCCCTGTTCATAGGATAGGATGGGTGAGAGGGGGGAATTCAAGACATCACATACACCCATGCCTTAGAACAGAAATTCATAAATCGATTGAAAAATCAATTTATAAAAACTGTCCGTACCGGGATTTGAACCCGGGCCCTCCGTAGCCGAAGCCAACAACGTTGACCACTCGACCACACAGGCGGTTTATTCTTAAAGAGGAAAAACATGTTTTAAAATTTGTAAATTTGTAAAAATAACATTACACAACAAGTGGAGTAACAAAGTTATCATCTTAATTAAATTAAATAAATTAAAAATGAACATTCACAAAGCTAATGCGGAATCCAACGGAAAAAAAATAAGGTATATTTAATAAGAATTATTTTAAGTAACTTAGATAAATAATTTTACAGCGTAGTGTTATTTTGAATACGCCAGGAGAATTGATCATGAAGCTTTATGGCCACTATTCGGAGTATGCGATTGCATTCTGTACATATGTTTATTTATTACTTTTAAGGTGTTCATTGTCAATACTTGGTGAAAATACATTACATTCAAAGAATTAAACACTGATTTGTACTAATTCCACTTTAACGAATTATGATGGGGACCAGTTTCAATCATGATGAGCATTATCAACTGATCCAGTGATCAGCTGACCAGTCCTAATGATATTTAAAAAATGTGGAATTAGTACGAACCAGTTTTTTATTCAATGACTGTAAGTTTATTTGTTTTAAAAAAGTGATTAATTTTTAACCAAAAAACAAAATTTGTTTTTAGTGAATGAATTGTTTTTTGGTTTCTCGTCGTTATTGTGTGTATCTTTTTTTTCCGCAAGTAGCTGGTTCATTTATTCTGCCTAATATTTAATTTTCTTAAAGCTACAAAAACAATAATTTTAGAACAACTGCTTACATATCGGTCAGACTAGATTGGGTAAAAAGTTTTCAATCAATGTAGACCCATACCCTAGTTATAGTTTATGAACAATTAGTATTAATTGAGTTAAAGAATGTATCATATTTCAAGTTTTGATTTGGTTCCTCAACTTTCGAATTGCTTAGTCTTAACTAACCCTTTTGAACGTAGAAGTAAAATAGTGTTTTGTCAAAACATTATAATTTGTTTAAAATTTCAACTGAAGGTGCTTGGCAGAAATCCAATATTGCCGTTGAATCGTTTATTTAGGTTATATAAGTTTTAAAATTTAAATAAACAGCTCTTTGTTAGTGTGAGATTAGCTTTTTATTGTAAAAACTCCTTAGGTAAATTATTAGTCAACAATAAAGATAGAATACATTACTTAGATAAATCCGGGATTTATAGACCGCAGTGCTTTTGTTGCACAAAATTCTATGTCGGAAAAACCTAACGAACATTCAAAATTAGATTGTCAGAGCACTTGGCTGCCTTTTAAAGAAAGATACGCCCACCTTTGCCAATTACTTAATTTCAGAAAGCCACGTGTTCAATGACGAACAAGGGATTAAGATGTTATGCCCATATACGGACACGCATAAACTATTTTTCCAGGAAATTTTAGAGATTAACAGAGCACAACTGAAAAGCGCACCAATTTTGAATGAGCTGGTAAATCTGCCGAATTCTCCACTCTTATACGCTATATGGGAGTAAATATAATCATAAAATTTCTCCGACAAACAAAAATAAACGTAATTCTTAAAATTATCCACCATTCAAATCTGTAGGCATTCCCATGGGTTAATCCTCTTCGCCAGCAATGGCTTTAAAGTCAATGATACATTCATTTCCTATATAAACACGAAACATTCATTTACTAGGCGTCAGTTTAAGTTCATCCGAGCACTTAAACGCCTGAAGATACCGAAAGGCGAAACCCGATTCGTTGTGCCGGGACAAAACTTGTGTAAGTGTACATAATTTGAACGACTCAAATTTATTATCGTTTGTATTAGTAATTTTAGAACTGAGAGACGATGCTGTGAGCAAAAGGTTGAGTTCAGTAAAATTGAGGCGTAAGATGTACGATTTTTTTCCACTAGATGTTGTCATACATCCCATAATATTCTTGTTCCTTTATTGATAGACACGCCGTGAAAGCCATTAAGTTGTTTGCTTGAAGCCTCTTTGCCCTACACTCTACACACACCCCCATCAGCCTCATTCGGTGGCTTAGGGGCGCCCAACTCCAATATTTACTTGCAATCACCACCTATCTATTCACCGAACTTACCCAACTATGTAAATATAGGTAGGTAAAGTTCCTTCCGCACAATATCGTTTAAATTGAAAGAAAAATCCATCAATGGAAAAAAAGTGTTTTTTTTAGAATGTGATAATGGGCCTCAATTCATATCGATTTTTTATTATATTCACAACATGTTGTTTAAGTAAGGTATAACTTATAACATCCGACTGAAGAAGCTTGGTGGAATTTCAATATTAAATTTGAATCGTTCAAATTATGTACGTTCACACAAATTTTGTTACTCACGACCCGGGTTTCGTCTTTCGGCATCTTCAGGCATTCAAGTGCACGGATGAACTTGAACTAACGCTTAGTTAATGAATGTATCGTGTTTAAATAAGAAATAAATTTATCATTGAGCTTAAAGCCATTGCTGGCGAAAAGGATTAGCCCATGGGAATGCACGCAGATTTGAATGGTGAGTAGTTTTAAGAATTATATTTATTTTTGTTTGTTGGAAAAAGTTTTATAATTATATTTGTTTAGGGTATAGAAGTGGAGAGCCAGGCATATGTAACTGTTCATTTAAAATCGGAAGACTTCAATTGTGCTCTATTTATGTCTATCGAATGAAGCTCTTCCTGCTTATGATTTAAAATTAGTATAAAAAAATGTGTTTTATTTTTATAGTTAATGCTTTTTTATCAAGAATTGAAAGTTAACATTATAAAAGTAATATTAAGGGATTTGGTATTTTAACGAGATCTGCTTACTAGCAATGCCATTTTTTTTAAAGTAAAAATATTCCAGAGAATTTCCCTTTTTGTTTACAATACGAAAAAATACCGCGACGAAGCATAATTGGTAGACGTTGCTCTATAAACCAAGATTTTCAGAGTAGGTGATAAATAAAAAAAAATATATTTTAAAAGATGTCGATCATTGTAGATGGAAATTATACAGGGATGGTTTTCCATCCCTGTTTACACAAACAATCGTACTGGAGCACAATGCGATCGCTACATTAGATATCATTATCATACACGCTTCCGACAGAATCGACAATTTACTGAAGAAGATTAAAACAAAACGAATTTTCCTCCTGACAAACGGAATTGCAGCTATTCGGTTTGACTTGTTAGATATGCTCCCCTCTAGCGATACTTAAAATTATCTCAGGTTTTCATTGTTTACATCAAGAGAAATTCGTATACATTTAGTATTAAAATTTTAATGTCAATAATGAAATACGCCACTGGCAATGATTCAGTACAAACGATTATTATCATATGAAAACAATAATTGTATAAGTAAAATAAATTAGTTTATTGTGCACACATTGACATCTATGTTTATTAATCTGAAGGTGTTTGATTATTCAAGTTGTATCAGATTCAATAAAAAACAGAGGTTAAATTCAATACAAGGGTATCCAATTCCGGAGCTTTTTTGTGATCCCGACGTGGGTACTCAACATGACATCGTGTATAATTTGAGAAAAGTTTTGGTGTTGGAAAAACGTAACTCGTTTTCTTCCAAAAATTCAAAATACCACCATGACTCTTTTTTTAGCTCTTCCAAATCCAAAATCCTATAAATTTTCGTGATTTTCTAAAATTTTCTCAATCCCGAAATACGGGATCGCGACCGTACCAATCCCGAGACTTAGGGATCACAAAAATCGACGCAATCCCGGAATTACGGGATTCGAAAGCCTAGTCAATAGTCAACGCTACAGGCAGCACAAACATATATATGACCCCCTCAGAGGCAAAGTGAGCCAAGTTTTCTTAAAGTGTTGTAAACGTGATGTGAACACAGTAAATACAAACTGAAATAGCGTTTTCTCCCTAAAATTAAAATCACAAAGCTTTGCTTGACAATTAAATATACGTAAAATAATAGAAGAATCTCAAAGCAATAAATATACTGTCCAGTTGTTATTATAAAAAATGAATAAAGACAATTCCTTCTGTCATAATAAATTTTATAATCAAACAATTTTACCATGCATGCATGCATACGAGGAAAAACATCATACAAGAGCATTGTCGATACCATCAAAAACACCATAGACAATCTTATTTGAAAAAGTTTCACGGTAAAACTGAGGCAGATGCATATTTATGGCTTACAAAATCGCATCTTGCTATTCCCTATTTCCGTTTCCTTATCATATATTCCCCATAGAAATCTAACCATTCTGCTCCAGCGACAATGTCATTATTCTATATTCTGTTTACTCACAAGCCAGTGGATGCACCCAAAGACTTCTCTCATAAGTAAATATCTCTAAAAATATTCTCGTATACGAAAAAGGGTTCGACTGAAAATCACGGTATGACAATAAAATTCAATACTGTGTGCTCAGCAAGAGTAAGCTATGAATTGAATATTCTGATTATGACTGTGATTTGAGATATATATTGCAACCTTAGTAAAATAAAAAAAATCTGCGAAATTCAAGTTGTCAATTTTTGAGATAAAGATATATTTGGATTTGTGAGTTTTGCCTTTCTTTTACAAAAAATATTCATGTAGTCAACTCAAATAGCATTACAGAAAGAGCAATAAATCAATTCATTTGATCATATTTAAACATTAGTTATTGTTAATTTTGAATCGGTCAAATTATGTATATTCACACAGGTTTTATCACTAACGACGCGGGTTTTGCCTTTCGGGATCTTCAGGCGTTCAAGTGCACGGATGGACTGGCGTTTATTAAATAAATGTATCACTAAGTTTAAAGCTATTGATGGCGAAATGGATTAACTTTACTAATGAGTTGATTTCAATGACGTTAAGCTAGCTTGGGGAAATATTTACTTAGGAAATAGTCTTTGTAAGTTTTTGAAATTAATATCATAATCGTTAAAATGCTATCACATGGGAATGCTTACAGATTTGAATGGTGAGTGATTTAAAGAATTATATTTATTTAGTTTGTTGGAATATTTATGATTATTTTATTAAATTGAACTTTAATCACATTTAATCTTAATTATCAATTACTGTATTTTTGACGCACTCAGCAGTGACTTTGGAAAACAAATATTTTTAAAATTGAATTAGGTATGATAGTGTTACTGATGATTATGAAAATTCCTCTAAAATAGGCGAAACTCGTGTCACAATTACTAGTGAAAACTGTGGAATAATAAAATCATCAAATTTTGTTTTGTTTTAAAACTACAGTGTTGTTAGGACATCAAATATAATTTTTCCATGGCGACAAACGATAGTTTGTGCACTTTTTTAGCATTTATGGCATTTTTTAAAAATAAATTTAATTATTTATTACACATTGTAAATTTTTCAAGAAATTAAGCACTCATTTGAACTAGTTCAATTTTTATTTTATACGATCAGTACCGGTTTCACTTATGTCGAGCATTATCAACTACGGTAAAATTAGTACAAACGAGTCTTTTTTATTTTTTGAATGTATTGCCTTCAAACCAAGTATTAACAGTGAACACCTAACTGGATGGGTGTCACAGACGAGATATCTCGTAAAAAAATTTTCGTGCTCAACACGCTAGAGACGAGTTACCTCGTCAATAGCAAATTAAATTAATAATTACAGATTGCAGTCCAGCGTGCTAGGTACAAACGTACTTTTTTCTACGGCAGCCACAATGTTAAAAGTTATCTTAGATTTTTCACAAATATAAACTAAATATCAAAACTCAAACTTTTTACTAATCTATAAAATAGTATACATACTGCTATTAACATCGTGATGCACAGTCGGAGAGATTAAATTACTTAATTAATCCCGCAAAAATTCCATTTTGTAATCTTTGAAACTCACCTGAAAAAAAAAGAAAAATAGTTTTGAAAAAAAACATAAATAAATCTCAATTCGTGCACAAAGTGTAATCAAGAAATATAATATTTCAATTCAGTCAAAAACAATAGAATAATTCAGCAAGGGCTTAACGAAAAACAATTTAACCAGGCAAATGTCTGTTGAAAATAATAGTTACTCAAACATCGCAGTAAAAGAAAAAGTTCATCATTCAAGTAAATCATTCATACTTAAGCAAGCATTTGTGAAAGTAGTCTGTCCGAAGATGCCTCTGACAGAGGCGAAACACGTGTCGCAGTTTGTAGAACAATACGTGAAATAATCTAAGTTATATTATATTTTATATTAAAGGAAAAAAGGTTTGTTTTTCTTGATACATACTTAGTGCAATAAAATTATTTTTTCCAAAGAGAATATATGAGACTATTATAATTTAAGATTTCGACTGAAGGTGCTTGTTGGAATTTCAATATTAATATTGTGTACATTTACACAGATTTTGTCACTAACGACTTGGGTTTCGCCTTTCAGCATCTACACGCGTTCAAGTGCACGGATGAACCTGAACTGACGCATAGTAAATGAATGTTTCGTGTTTATATAAGAAATAAATGTATCATTGAGTTTAAAGCCGTTGCTGGCGAAAGAGGTTAGCCCATGGGAATGCCCACAGACTTTAATGGTGAGTAGTTTTAAGAAATATATTTATTTTTGTTTGTCGGAAAAGGTTTTATGATTATATTTATATAGGGTATAAAAGCGGAGAACCAGGCATATGCAGCTGATCGCTTAAAATCGGAAGACTGTTCAATTGCGCTGTATATTCCAAAAATTACCTGGAAAAAGAGTTTTTGAGCGTCCGTATTTGGGTGCAACATCTTTATCTCTTGTTCCTGATTGAACACGTGTCTTTCTTAAATTAAGTGATTAGCAAAAGTAGACGTGTCTTTTTTCAATCTAAAGACTGCCATATGATCTGATAATCTGGTATTCAGTGTCCTTTCTGTTTACTAACTACTCACCATTCAAATCTGTGGGCATTCCCACGGGCTAATCTCTTTCGCCAGTAATGGCTTTAACCTTGCACTTGAACGCCTGAAAGTGCCGAAAGGCAAAACCCGGGTCGTTAGTGACAAAATATGTGTGAATGTACATAATTTGAACGATTCAAATTTAATGAGGTTATTACTTGCAAACCCGGCTCACTCTAAAATTGGTGAAAAATGAACGTAACTTAGTAAATATAAAGCATTATTAAACATTTTTTGGAAAGCAGTCTCCATGCTGGCTTAACTCAGATCAGCATTTATGCATCTATATTTTGATATGAAAATTATCGATGTAGTATAAAATATCGATGTTAAGAGACTATATCTTAAATGGAGATTTTTTTTCATTTGCTGTTTACTCAGAACTTCCAATCTGTCTCTTATCAACTTCTGCTAGAACAGTGACGATATATTGTAATGCGAAATTCAGATCAGACGAGTCGAAAATTAAACTTTATAAAACATTTCGTTGGTAAGATGTAATGAATGAATGTTTAACATAATTTATGGGGATAAAAAAATCCAGCAGGTGATCATTAGTAAAGAAAAGGCTATTTTTCAATTACATAGAGTGCTACGGGACAAAAGCGACCCTGCTGGGATATGCGCCCAGCACAAAAAAATGTGTCAGCCGGGCAGTGTGTTTGCTTCGGCGCTTGTAAAAAAAAGCGGCGCACACTTCAACGGTTCTCGAAGATTTAACGAGAGATTTTTTCACTGTTTTACTCTAAATTACGTGTTCTATGAAAAAGTAACATTTTTTTAGAGCCAGACAGTGATTATCTTTTTAATACAGCGCGCTTAACAGGTCAGAAAGCCATTTGAATGACACGACGAAGGTTTCAGTTTCAGCTTGATATGGAAAAAAAGGTACCATTTTTTATGAACACTTTTTTAAATACCATATATTAACTTCACTTTGTAAAAAATATTAATTATATAATAAGTACGTTAGTTAAAAAACATTTTGCCTATAATTCTACCTACATAAACCTTTTGACCGAGTGTATTCGGGATAATTTTTTTTCAAACGATCATCATATTATTTGTGCGGTACCTTCTATGGTTAGATTTATAAAATAGTATGAATAATTTAAAGCTATAACTATTTTTTTTCATCGAATCGAATGTCTACAAAAGTTTAATTATGTTCATCGCGTTGCATGAACCACTCGCTCTTTTCTCATTTATAAGTGAATCAATACAATCTTTCTATAAATAATAAAATTTAAAAAATCTTCAATGACAAGAACACATGAGTTTTATTTAACATAAATGCAAATCACATATTGGGTGTTCACTATTAATTCTAACTTTAAAAGCATTATATTAAAAAAAAAAATATTATTTCCACATTATGTTTTTAATATCAGAACCGGTTTTGCTCTTCGAGAGCATTCTCAAATAATAAGAATATATATCAAAACAAGGCTATTTCTACACAATTAATTAAAATAATAAAGTGTAACAAACAATTGTTGAAATAAATACGAAAGCAATTTATAAATAATGACAAAATCATACAATTTAAATATTCTTTACGTATTATTTTTACCAATTCTTTTATTTACTTCGTTAATATTCTCAGTATTTTTTTAAATATAAATAGCCGTGAATAAATTCGGTGGTAACTTTGTGAAAGTTCATTTTAGATATATTATATTAAATTTGATAACTTCGTTATTCCACTTGATCATACTTCTCAAAGAGGAATAACAAAGTATATTTTTTTTTGTCAATGTAATAATATGATTTCGATGAGACTTGATATTTGATAAATAATGTATAATAAGTTAAAAAAAGGGTTTTTTTTGGTAATATGAAAGTAGTATGTGGGCCAGTTGGTTAGAGCTTCCTTCACCAATCACGCATGTCTGGGTTCGATTCCCGGTAAGATCACAGTGAATTTAAGAAATGTTCAATTCAAAGTTGTAATGGACGACTGGATGTTTGTGATATCAATTCACACCGTTTCCTCTCCTCCCATCCTTCTGACCCTTTAATAACTGGGTGTAGCAATAGCGATTAGTCAACCACTAGTAATGTTCTAGCCTTTTCTTTCTTTCCCTACTACTCACTTTGAAAAAAGTGAGGTTGAGCGACTGAGTAACAAACAGTTCTAGTAGAAAAAAAAATATGTTGAGATATATGCCAAATTGTGAGCGAAAATGTATTTAAAAAAACAACTAGCTTGGGATGAGTCAAAACGGTTTTGATTTTTGATTAATAATGTGTAATAAGTTCAAAAAAGGGTTTTATTTTTTTAATTGAAAGTTATATGAAAGTAAGGAAAAATTTTGGCAAGTGCCGGATCTAGGATGTACGCTTCTTAAAACTACAATAGCCAGCGCGTGACTATCCTTCAGCACGAACGATAACAAAAAATCATATTGATGCTTCCCAACAAAAATAGCGTACAAAAGAAAATAGGTAAGCCCCTCCAAAAGGCACGCATTTCCCTGATTTATTCAGGCATATTCATCATCGTTTCGGTTATATTATCATCTTTTTAAGAAAGCCTAACAATAGTCCGTGATGGAGCATTTATTTAGGATTGGGATTTCAGTTCGTTTTTGGACTGGGAGATTATTATTGAACATACCTATTGATACCAGTCAGGATAAAAAATTGAATAAAATAAAACCTTTTATGAACAAGATCTCTTGTTCAAATATTAGCAAGAAATTTCCATTCAAAGCTCAAGTTTTTTTAAAAGATTTATCGTACACGGTTTTTGTAATTCTTTGTAACAAATCATGTTCCAGCAAGCGTTGCAATGCCACCCAAAGAAAAAAGTGTTTGTGTTTTAATTGTGTTTATTGAAGTGCATGTCTCCTTTTTATGTCTGTTTGACGTTTGCTGCCGATTGTATATGGTACGACACACGCGCCACTTACTGTAATTTAATTGTACTACGCCTATAAAATTCGCGAAAGTTTTATGAACGGTATGGCAGACATACAAACATTGATTTATATATATACCTAATACCTACTGTAAGTTAATTTTAATATACATATAACCTTCTCGGAAGTGCAAGCAAAAAGTTTGTCAAAGTTTTATTGCAATCGGATCAGCGGTTTGGCAGCCCATAGAGTACAAACAAACATTCATTTTTATATACTAGATACTTATTAGCTCCATAGCACACAATAAACTATGTTATTCCTCAAGCTCGTTCAAAAAACAAACAAACCGTATGGACACCACTACCCTACCGCGCCAATCTTACAAATACAATGTTATTATTATACAAATTTCATGAATTTAGATTTAAATCTCTACAATTAGGTCAGATAAACGCAGTGATAACAACGATTTCATTTGTTCTTTTTATTTATTTCAGTACTTTGTGTGTAACTGCAATTCTCCAATTTTCCCATTTCCGAAAAAGTACCCTTGGACAAAAGTAAGTGCATGATAGCAGTTAGTGCATCGAGATATTTACATAAATGAAGTAACGACTCGGTGGTTTCCGGTGCAGCATTTGCTGGACTGCATAATGCAGCGGCGAGCAGAGCTGACCTAGAGAAACGGTACCAATGTTTACGACCGCTTACAATTGCATTGTTGTTCTGAGAACGCTGCACTTTGTAGGGAAGACGGTCAAACTAGGGGACTGAAAGACTATCGCCGAGTGATAGCAAAATATTTTCTAAATTCTATTAAATTTATTTTAATCTAATTATTTTAATACATGTACGTATGCTTAAGTAAGTAAGTATGGTTCCCGGTAAATTGCTCGAATGGAAATTGCTCGAATAACAAGATAATCAATTTGTTTCCGTTTGTTCTGTCTTAGCCCTAGTCTTCTATGTTTTCTGGAAATATATAGAAACAGTTTGAGTAACTAATTAATAAGCAGTTCTCGTAGAAACACTTCTGTTGAGATAAACTCCATTAAAAGATCATATGTTCCGCATTTGGAGCGAACACGGTTAAAATAAATACTTACAAAAATTATTTTTATATTTCACTCTCTAAACAAGTGTCGCACAAGATAAAAATGAAATTCGTAGAAAAAGTCGTGAAAAATCGTTTAAATAACCAAGCAATTCGAATAATTTGTAATTCGAGCAATTTACCGGCTCCCGTTTAGTATGAATGTTTTTTATGTAATAGCATCCTATAGCGTTGCCTGCACGAAAAAACTACGGAAATATCTATGTATAATATATCAGAGACGAGACATTATGTTAGATGATAAATCTCAGATATTGTTTTTGATCATCAGAAGATAACAAGGTCATAGATCATTATTAAAAAATACTTTATATCTCATTTATAAATAATATATTGAATTAACAAATATTTAAAATTCTACACTATTTTTTGTATTTTAATTTAATAAAATAATTATTAATTTTCCAGCGATCAAAAATAAATCATTACAATTCTTGAATTTGAATCGTTCAAACAATGTACATTCTCACAAATTTTGTCACTAACGACCCGGGTTTCGCCTTTCGGCATCTTCAGGCATTCAAGTGCACGGATGACAATTCTTGAAATTATCCACCATTTAAAATCAGTAAGCATTCATTCCCATATTAACTATCTTAACGATAGTCATATTCAATTTCCAAGACCTAAAAACACTATTTGTCTTAAGTCAATATATCCGTAGCATTGAACGTTATTTAAATAAAACCATAGTAAAATTAATCCATATCGCAATCAAAAGCTTAGTGATTAATTTATATCATATCGACTGTGGAAAGAAAAAAAGGACGTAACCCACAGTTTTTTTAATAATCACAATGTATCAAACCTAATACATGTTCTATCAAAAGGATATGCAAGCTGCAAATGCCGAATTAGTATCTAAATTTAGCTTTTAAGTTTAGAAAAAGATGAGCTTGTGAAAATTTAAAACAAGAAAAAAGATTAAAGAAGATTTTTTTTTCTTTCTAAGCAACTCCTTTAATTGATATTAGATTATGTCAATTAAACAACAGTTTATAATTCTCCATGCACTTCAATTTTGTGGATATTTCATAATTTGCATATGACTCAAAATCATCAAAACACGTTTTTTGTGCCTCCTGTAAAATTTGCTAAATGTAGGTTACGTCCTTTTTCCTTTCCAAGTTCGATATATATACACGATATTAAGAAAACCCACAATATTTATTTGTACTTTATTTCCGCTTAATTTATAAAGGTCAAGACCGGTTTAGCTCATGGCGAGCATTGTCAACTGACATTGTCATTGTCGTTGACTGATGCCTTTCCACCACACGATACACTTATTGAACAAGCCTCAGTTCAAGTACACCCAAGCACTTGAACGCCTGAAGATGCCATGAGGCGAAACTTGGGTCGTTATTGATAAAACTTTCAAATTTTAACATAGAAATACCAAGGAACATCAGAATACGTCCAGAGCTGTTGCGAAGTGTTTTCAGCCATAATTAGAAATTAATTTATGAATAATCGAAAGATTACAAAATTGAAATAATGACACTGTTGAAATGTTTATTGTGACGGCTTAAAAAATGTTGACAATCACCGCACGTATTGTGGAGAGCTAAGCAGCTATACATATATCGTTGATTATAGAGTCTCAACTTTGCCATTTTGACCTACAGGCGAACTTTTGCATTTTAAAATGCAGTTAGGAATGACAAACGAATATCTTTGTCGTGCATATTTTAAGAACAAGCTAGTATACTTTATTCAAAAGTGAACCAGTTTTGTTTTGTATGTTTTTTAAAAACATGCTTACTTGCTGCCTTAGAGATTTCCTGCCGCAATTTCTGTTTCGACTTTTTTTTATGTTACGTGATTTCATCGAAAAATCGTATTTTTATTTCTTTGGATACTACAAATATTTTTTAAGCTATGCAATGTAGTCTAACGTATAAATTGTTTTTTTAACTGCACACGTGTAAAATTATTTGTTTTCGATGTGTTGCTAGATAAATTCTTCCCACGTTAATGTAAGGACCTTAGTAACGTAATCCACATCCTGCAAATATCGAGTTTTGAGAAAATTGCAAAAAAAACACGTGAGCAATTTTTTTTGCAATTTAAGTGAAATGAAGTACTTTAGTATGATTCTAAATATACTATTACAGCATGAAAAATACTGACCGCCGATATTTTTTTTTCAAGCCATATCAAATTTTTCATTTTAAAATGTTAGTTTAGACACCTATAATGGATCTTTGGCAGTGGTCTTAACAGTGTTCTAAGTCAATTTTAATAGTCTACTTTTTTACATGTGTGATGCATTTAAAAATTGTTATACTTAGCGAGATCGCAGAACAGCTTCATTTATTTTGTTCAGTGTTTAAAATTAAGATGGCAATACATGACATTACAGTTGACGCCAATACGCAATGGTACTTGACGAATAAAATTAAAACAGTGCATAATATCATATCATAAATTGCATCTACAAAAAAAAAATAGAGAACAGAAAATAGTGTTTACACACAATTCAAATTTAAAAAAAAACAGTATACAAATTAACTAATAATAACACAATATTCCTTTGTAATTTAATACACTTTATTTAATAGGTCAGGACTAGGAGAGGTGGACATTTTCAGCAGCGAACTTTGTGTACTGTTCACTGTCAATACTTGGTGGAAAAGAATTGTAATAATAAAAACACAATATTCCTTTGTACTTTATCCCACTTTATTTAATAAGTCAGAACCGGTTTCGCTCATTGTGAGCATCGTCAACTGATAAAAAAATATAGAAATAGTGCTATTTATCTCTTTTATGGTGTTCACTGTCAATACTTGGTGGAAAGGCATTATATCAATGAAAACATAATATTCCTTTGTATTTTATTCCACATTATTTAATAGGTTTAAACTGTTAAATAAAAGGTGTAAACAACTTAATTGTTGTTTACACTTTTTATTTCAATTTAATTTTGTATAAATAGCACTGTTTATATATATTTTTTATCAGTTGATAATGCTCGAAATGAGCGAAACCGGTCCTGACCTATTAAATAAAGTGAGATAAAGCATAAAGGAATATTGTGTTTTTATTAATATATTCTTTTCCACCAAGTATTGACAAGTTGGTTTCCCACCACCACCCGTTGTGTATATGCAGCCAACGTTTAATGGCCGCCTTCCACAACGCTATCGACAGAAAAAAAGGAGTTTACCCCTCACATTCATGGCCCGAGCAGAACTGCACGGGACTGATTTTGAACCATGCACTAATGTGCTTAAAATTTATTGACAGTGAACAGTACACCAAGTTCGCTGCTGAAAATGTCCACCTTTCCACGCAATGCATTGATCAGTTGAATAGCTCTTGCTTTTCTCCGCCCCATATCGACTGTGGAAAGAAAAAAGGACGTAACCCATACATAACAAATTTTACAGGAGACACATAAAAAGTGATGATTTTGAGCCAATTGCAAATTATGAAAAACCGCGCGACTTTCTAAAATTGTCTCAATCCTTAAACCCCGAGATAAGTACTATCACAATCCCGGAATCCCAGTATTGGAGGCCCTAATATCAACTGTATAACGGAATTTTTGATGAATAATTATTTTGCCGTTTTTTTTTTGCTTTATTTCTATTTAAGCTGCATTACAATGTAAATTTTCTAGAGAAAAACTTCCATTAGCATAGCCTTCTAGTATCTAGATCTGTGCCACATTATCTGTTAACACGAGAACTCAACCCAATCATTATTGTTGAATACCGTTACCTGCAAAGCAATCATGTAAACCAGAGATTAAGTCAATGGTCCAAAGCCCCAGTCGTGTATCTCGATTACCCGGGTTCCAGTCTCCTCAATTAGCCGGCGACTGGAGTACTCGAGAAGTGCACCAGGTAACCGCATGTGCCTGCATGCAATTAGAAATAGAAATGCCCACAAGTGCAGTTCGGTGTTTCGTGATTACATCTGCAGGAAACATTACCTATGATTCACATAATATAAAATAATCATAACAGAGAGACCATTACGCTTGTTTGTGCACGGTGTACATTGGGAGTGGCTCGTTAGTTTGCGTATTTTTAGGTCGCCTTGTAGATTTTACACGTGCAATAAATTAGACACTTAGCCTGGATAGTGCTCGTGCACAGACATTTTTTAATGGGTTTGGATTAATTAATTAAAGGCATTAAATAACACTTAAGAATTTTACAAAAGTTGTCACGGGGAATAGCATCGATGCATATATATAAGGCAAAGATATACGCATTTCAAAAAATTGTATCACGCAGCAATACACCGTTTTTTTATCAAACACAGTAGAGTGAGTGTAACGGTCTACAGCAAAACCTTCAATTAAGAAAAAATATAAAGTGACTTATTTACAAACAATCGTTTAATTAGCTTAGAATCTAGCCGAGTATGATTTTCAAAACATCCCAGATGAGTTGAGCCTTAATAATAAATTTAAATAAATTTATCCGTAAAAAAAGTCAGGGAGCCTGCTATTTTTTTCAATAAAAAATGGCATCTTAAACAACACGCACTATTTGTTTTTGAAGATTTTACTAAACGTTAAAAAAAACACAAAAACAATGACATAATCATTATTTTTTTACATTTTTTCATTTGACAGTTAAATTATAAAATTACTACATCTTTGGAATAAATATCAATCAATACAATATCTTGATATATTTTCAAACAACAGAAAATGATTACTTAAAAATGCTTTTCATATTTAAAAGTTCACAATTACGAACGTGTAATATACAAGAAAAAAAACAATTTCATATCATATGAATGGTAAATAAAAACTAAAATATAGTAAAATTTGATACATTTATTAATCAACTTGTTATGTTAAAAACTGTGGCATACGTTTGTAACACAAAAAGTAAATAAACAAAAGTATCAAATGTAATTTTATATTCAAAATAAACTTCCACTAAGTTACAGCCGAATCCATCGGAAACAAATAATAATATAGAGGATTGAATATTCAATTCATTTTTTTTTTCATAATAAAGGATAACTATGGTCAAATGAATTATCATTAAGCCTCACACCGTTTTTGTGTTGATAAATCCAACACGAAAGATTATAGTACAAAGCTATAGAACTGATAGAAGTAAATTCCATTTCAATCAATAACACTAAAAATACATAAGTTAACTGAAAGATATTTGATGTAATGGTTTCAACAATGCCTCTTTAAGTTATTATATGTATACAAGTTAAGTAAATTAAATTGAATTAAAACTAGAAGTTTTTTTAGTTAAATAAGGTAAATCCTCAACTTACAGAATCGCAGCTGCTTATTATCCGAATCTCGTGTTACACACACAGAGTGCTACTAACAAGGTTTCGTATACTATATCATATTGTGTTATATCTTTGTAAGGCAGAAGTGTGTATTATTAAATATATTTCTCTGCAGATATTTTGCAGATGCGGCCGGAAAAGAGTGGGTAGAAGTCGAAAAGCGAAACACTCAGTGAGGAAAAATACATATTTCCTAATATTCAACCATTTTATAAATTACCTGTTGTTTTTATCTATTTTAGCTTATAAGCGTGTGACTTCGAGTTTATTGTTGACGAAAAAAGCATAAAAATGTGTGTACACATAATTGTATTTTAGAAAAGAAGAAATTTGAAAATCTTGTATTCACGTAGAGCCTTTGAAACTTTTAAGAACATTCTTTTAGTGTGAAGATATGACAAAGAAATATGAAATTATGTAGTCCTCACTAGAGTATCTAATCCCGGGATCCCGGGATTGGGCACTCGACATGAAATCGTGTATAATTTTAAAGTTTTGGTGAGCCGTTATTTTTTTAGCTCACTGAGGAATTTGAAAATATCAAATCCCTATACTTATTCCCCAGATTATCTCCGTAGCTCATTTTTTTTAGCTCTACGAGGATTTAAAATTTTCGCGACCATATCAATCCCGGGATTTTGGGAATCGGGATCCCGGAATTGGATTTCCTAGTCCTCACTATCCGAGTCCCCGAAGTTAATTTTTTTTTGAAAAAAGTCTCAACCTTTTGCTACATACTTATTTACTACCAGATTGCGGAGAAGTAATGATACAATATCCAACCGTACAAGAAAACACAAAATTGACTGTCCAGATTTCAAATAAGATAAGCCCATGTTCCATATTTACTAAGTAATTTTGATTCCCGTTTTTTCAGTACCAATTAATTACCTTCAGATAACAAGGAAAAGAGTATTTTCATAAAGAATATAATTGATAGCTCTTTCGATTTCACGCGACGGACCTGTATTATATTGATGGAAAGAAGTTTGGTTCTGTTACTATAATTCTTGTAAAGCTAAATACTTTGATATTGTTAACCTTATTCCAATTGAGACTACCAAGTAAATACCAATTCAATTGAAGATTTCGACTGAAGTTGCTTGGTCGAATTTCAATATTAAATTTGAATCGTTCAAATTATTTACATTTATACAAGTTTTGTCACTAACGACCCGGGTTTTGCCTTTCAGCATCTTTAGGCGTTCAAATGCACGGATTAACTTGAACTGACGCTTAGTAAATGAATGTATCGTATTTATATAAGAAATAAATGTATCACTAAACTTAACGCCATGGCTGACGAAAAGGATTAACCCATGAAAATGCCAACATATTTGAATGGTGGGTTATTATATTTATTTTTGTTTGTCGGAAAAATAAATGTGATTATATTAACTCACATATAGGGAATAAGAGTGGGGAATTTTAAAGATAAAAAGTAAGGTTAATCTGCTAAATAAACAAGACACAATTATTCAACGTGTGTTTTCGACGGAAAAAAACTAATGTTAAAGGATTAGGCAGTTAATATCTGAACATATATGTATTTGTGAATTCTATTGAAAAGGGAGGATTTACAAAATAAACAGCACTCCATGGAAAGAATATGTGGCATCAAATATGTTTTGTTTTCAAATAACCTCAGTCTATAACTTAATTTGTCATTAAATGTATAATATATTCTTTCATGTGTATTATAACGCACATCCACGAAAAGATAAACAGCATACAATATTAATTGCATCTAGCACATAATTGTAATGTAAACTCAAATATTAAATTGAATAGCCCAGGCAGTGCAGTGCAGCCAACGTTCGGTCTTTAATTTTGCATTTAGTAGGCGCTGGGGTATAACAGTGCACAAACGCTCAGCGGGGTGGGTACGTCGGAGGACTAGTCGACTAAGGCTTACCTGGGGCCGACTTTGGCATCTCAAAACGGACATTTTGCGCAAATCCCCGCCTGTCCTGGTTGTGCAACCTCCCCTACGATTCGATACTGCGCCCGGCTTTATCGCCGCATACTGCGCGACGTTTAAAGTCAGAGGGATTTCAACTGCACGAGGTTTTCCGTAAGGCCTTCAAGGTAATCCCCGCATGCATAATGATGCCTGCTGTTGGCAGTACACGGAAGTTTTTGAAACTATTTTTAGATGGCAACTTTTTCACAATAAAAATACGCAGCGGTATATCAAAGTTAGTCTAATAATGAATTTATAGACATTTGACAAGGCTCATATTTTTCCGGTCTGAATTTTAAATACAGTTTCGGTCATGATTTCTATCACGTTGGTCTGAATTTATATTTCATTGGTCAGAATTTATATGAAATGGTCATAATATATCGGTCAGTGAACAGAGGGCAGAATAAATAATTAATGGTCAAATATTATATAAAATAGTCATAATTTAAATAAAATTGAAAAAAAACCTAACCTAACCAAAATGGTTATAAAAATCTAACCGTAGATTATTTTTATTCTGACCACGCCCATGGGAATGCCCACAGATTTGAATGACGAGAAGTTTTAAAAATTATATTTATTTTTGTTTGGTATAAAAGTGGAGAACCCGGCATATGTAGCCGTTCATTTAAAATCGGGAGACTGTTCCATTGTGCTCTAATAGTGCACTTGGACGCCTAAAGATGCCGAAAGGCGAAACCCGGGTCGTTAGTGACAAAATTTGTGTGAATGTACATAATTTGAACGATTCATATTTAATATAAAATAAATACTACCGAGCACCTTCAGTCGAAATCTTAAATACAATACATTACAATGTAATAATAATTAAGATGTTAGAGTGAATAACTTGATGCATTGTGTATCTCTTCAGAGCCAGTATATATAGCTGAGCAAAATATAAGTTTAAACATAGTTATGACGATGGCGCATGCCGAAATAGCTATCAACGCATAAAATTAATAGTTATAATGGAGTTCTACCAAGTAAATGCCAAATCAATCAATAAATCTTTTAGATATGTAGTAGTGTATTGTAGATATGTCCGGCGGCTAATTTGTGGTAATTTATTTACAATAACATAACATTTACCTTGTAAATACCACTTAATTGTGTTGTGACGACAGTCGTACGTGTTTTGGTTCTAGGATCGCCAAGCTTAATTGATCGTAAAAAATATATCTACTGTGTATCAAAGATGATTTCGTAATTAATTAACTGAGTTTGTTTATCAGAAAAATATATCGACTGTGGAAAGGAAAAAGGACGTAACTCTCATTTTTTTCAAAACAGCTTTTTTCCGATAATCACAATGTACCCAACTTGATGCACGTTCTATCAAACAGATGTAAGCTGCAAATGCCGAATTAGTATCTAAATTTAACTTTTAAGTTTGAAAAAAGGGGCCTTTGAAAATTGAAACCAAGAAAAAAGACTAAAAAAAGGTTTTTCCTAAACAATTTATTTGATTAATATTAGAATATGTCAATTAAACACCAGTTTTGAAGTCTCCGTGCACTTCAAAGTTGTGTATATTTCATATTTTGCATATGGCCCAAAATCATCAAAACACGTTTTTTGTGCCTCCTGTAAAATTTGCTACGTCCTTTTTCCTTTCCACAGTCGATGTGTAAAAGAAGAGAGAATATTTTTTTTACCATGTTCGCTCCCAAAGTGGAGCTGCTAAACTGCTTGTTAGTCAGTTGCTCAACCTCTCATTTTCCATATACAGTAGAGATAAAAGAATAGGGCTTGGACAGAACTAGTGGTTAGTCAATCGCTTTTGATGCGCTTCGTTTATATGATAGGATGGGTGGGAGGCGTTTATTCAAGACATCACTTACATCCATGTATTCGAACAGAAATTCATAAATCGATTGAAAAATCAATTTATAAAACTGCCCGTACTGGAATTAGAACCTGTGACCTCCGTAACCGAAGCCAACGACGTTGACCACTCGACCACACAGGGGGCTTTTTGTTCAGTTTATTATTATTTACATGTTCGAGTATTTCCACTCAAATTGTGAAAATTGCTTTTATTTTTTTTAATTAAGTATAATCTTATGCAGGAATCAATTTTGCTGGATTAAACTCTACTGGATTTTCCAAACTCAATTTGGTTGACAGACATTAAGATTTATTTATTATATACACTAATTGTTGGTTTTTACTTTGGTAACGATAATTGATACCTAATTGGTTTTTGTCATAATAGTTTCATTGCTAAGTGGTCTTCAACTTGTTATTTATAGTTTATTTTCCTTGTATTTTACTTCAATTCTTTTGCTAGGTTGTAATACCAATTGTTTGTCATACCTTGTTTTTATCACTTAACTTTTGTATAAATATCACTGTTTTATTGTTTTTCTTATCAGTTGACAATGCTCATCATGAGCGAAACCGGTCCTGATCTAATAAATTTTATGTGGAAAAAGTACTAAAAATGTTTTATTATTTTTATTACTTATGCAAGTTATTATTTATTTTTAAAGATTTCTTATTTTTATTTGTTTTTACATTTTTGTTACAACTAAAACAACTCCTAAAAAGTAAAACACTCTTTTTTAATGATTTCACATTTATTTAATATTATCACGACCGGTTTTGCTTATGACGGACATTTCAAACGATCCGGATCGTATTGAATAAATGTAGAATTAGTAGGAAATAATGTTTTATTTTTTTAAGTTGTTCCCACCAAGTAAGTGTTGACAGTGAACACCTTAAAAGTGAGCTAACAACTTGTTGACTAGATCAATATAAGTAATGGATCAATTCAACCATATCCACTTCTAATAATGAACGTCTCATCTCCTAATGGAGAATCTCAAAATACATACACAAATAAAAAAAGAAAAAAAGGCTTTTATTTTTCTCCTCAGTATTGAAATGTACATTTTGACAAGGGCATCTAATCCCTTTTCCCAAGGGCAACCTTTTTGTAATCCCGGGATTTAAAGATTCACATTTTTTTTTATCCCGGGGTTTCCGTCATCGAACATTCACAATCAAGTCGTGGACAAATTCGCAATTTCAAACTTTTTGTTCGTCGAATTGAAAATCCTGAATTTTCAAAAATGAAAAAACGTGAATTACTACAATTTCTACAACATTTCGACAATTATAAACTTCTCATCGTCGATCCCAAAATCCCAGGATAAGTACTGTCACAATTTGGGATCCCGGGATCAGACACCCTAATTTTGACAGTACTAAACATTCGATATTCAGTATTGATAATAAATGGTCAATTTTTATAAAGAATGCCTAGTATGTCTATTATTGATCTGTATGTTAACCTCAAGGCCAGATTTATGTTGACAACAAAACTTACCGAATCTTATAAACCCACATTTATATAATAACGGCTATTCCAAAAATAAACAAGACCTTTCTATATTTATAGTGACAAATATTAGCTTTGTACTTAGCTGAATAAAAAAGCTCACCATGAAACGAAATAGTGAATAATGAAATAAGTTAAAATAATGTCGGGATAGTACAAGTTGTGAATTAATTGAATCCTCTTTCAGGTTGGTGATCAGGAATACAAATATGATATACATCCATACTATTTTTATATGAATTCAAACATCGATCGACAAATCAATGTATAAATATTATTCGATGAATCTCAGCTTTGACAGGAATGACGAAAGCGAAAAAGTATTTTATATCACTCGTTTATGGAATAGTGATATTCCTAAAGATTTAATTCATTTAAAGTAAGAGGATAAATATATAAAGCTCACTTATGCACCTACAGCGTGATGTGTAATTGAAATTGACGCAAATAGTTTTACATAAAACAAACTTAAAAAGTTCGGATTCACAGAAAAAGCTCAGTAGATGTGCTGCGAAAAACAAGTCGCATGAACTATTTACCTTTTCAGAAATTCTCAAAACTTTCCGTTTTAGAATTTCGCAATTCATGCCCTCGACATTGTAGCGTGTTCAGTCAACATCAATTGTTAGAGCGATTTGTTGTTTGTATCGCTACAACGCAAGTATCGGCGTAAAAATCGGCTAGATACGCTATTTGTAAATAAATTTAATATTGTTTACTGATTAAAATCGTGATGTAACGCCATTTGACGACCTCTATTTCAAACATAATGCTTTTTTTACCAATGTCTGATCGTCGAAGACTAAAGGTTAAAGTTTTTTTTAAACATAAGTCATTGTAAGATTTAAAAAACATCATAATGGAAAGTTATTAAAACATACATATTACAAGAGCGTAAAAAATCTTTAGTAGAATGTCTACCAACATCAATTAGATTGTTTTTTTCAAACCATTTTATTTAAAAAGCCCATCAAGAAAAATACTATTCCAGTGCACAAATTTTAGACAATAATATCAAACTGTGTAGCAGTTATCATTTTAATTAAAGATATTAAAAAATATTTGATTTTAGTACTCCTTCAGATAGATTCGACGGTAAGTTTGTGAATGTTCATTTTCAATCTAAGAATAATTTTCAAAGCATTGTTATTCCACTGTTTTTTTAAATGAAACATGTGTGTCGCCTTTTTAAGAAGCATAATCAGACAGAGCATTGCAATGCTTACGAATAAACTAAATATTGATTATTTATGTTATAATAAAATTCGAGGTGTTTTCCTTTTTAATTGGACGCAGGGAGGTCTAAGGTAAAACATGTATCACATTTCGTCACACAATAAGTGCAATAATAAAGTTATAAAATTCAATTTTATATTGTAATAATCTCATTTTGAATGATAAAGGCTTTCATTTTACGATACAAAATTTCAGAATACGAAAATAAGAATAATATATGTTTATACGAAGATGATTAAAATATTTGTCATGCAATCCATAAAAGCATCTGTTGTTGACACTATATGTTGAATATGAATATGATTTTTCGTTGAAAGTTTCGAAAAGTCTTATCAAACTTATCATAGAAAATAAAGATCACAGTGATTCGGTAATAGCTGGTCCTTAAATCTATTCCACTATGTCAAAGAACTATAGACTAATTTTTTGCTTTGCGTCATCAGGAAAGATGTAAAGAGAATTTACTATTTTCTTTGAATTCGGCGGTATCATTGCGGAGGTTCATTTTAAGTATAAAATAAAATTTGTTTTTTTTTACTTTAACAAGTGACATAACAGAGTTATTATTATTTTTTTGTTAGCAACTTCATTGATTTTATAAAATTTATATGAACTTATATTGCAATTGGTCAAACAGAATTAAAATGATCTGAATATGTGGAAAAATGACATCAGAGTTTTCATGCGGTAATTTATTAATTAACCGTATACTGAGCTTCGAGAACAGATGCTTGCGTCGAATAATGGGGGTGAGGTGGTTTGATTTTGTGAGGAATTCAGAGATAAGGGAGCGTACAAGACAGCGTCCCGTCACGTCAGTGGTTATGGAGAGACGTTGGAACTGGCTGGGTCACGTGCTGCGGATGCCTCCGGAAAGCCTCAATCCTGCCTGCCTCTTCTTTCGACCGGTGGGATTCCGGCGTCCTGGACGTCCGTCGGGTACTATCCATAGGATGTACTGGGCGGAACTGAGGGATGCTGGCATGTCATGGGAGGAAGCAAAGCTATTGGCGGGAGACAGGGAAACATGGAGGTGCCGCGTGGCGGCCATATGCTCCACATAGGGAGCGAACATGGCCAAAGAAGAAGAATTTATTAAAAATGTAAATAATTTTAAAAAATCTCTGAGTTGTAGTTGTTCTCTTACTTTTTATTTTATTAATTTAAATAAAATCAATTCAATTCATTGAAAACTCTTTTATATCAGAATTTAAATTGTATTTGACGGAATACATTATTATTAGTTATTAATAAATATTGAATTATATTCTATAAAATCGCAAAAGTTAGATTGGAATGTAAAGTTGCATGTAATAGTAAAATCTTTAGCCGGACTACGACGGCTATATAATAAATATATTGAGTATTCCAAAAAAACATTTCTCTCTTGTGCATCGTGTACATATTGGAAATGTTCTAAATTACGTGCAGGACGACGTATCCATGCACGGGATATCAATAGATGCTATTTGCTAGCCAATAGAAGCT
This sequence comes from Himalopsyche tibetana, assembly GCA_030503985.1. Lineage (NCBI taxonomy): Eukaryota > Metazoa > Arthropoda > Insecta > Trichoptera > Rhyacophilidae > Himalopsyche > Himalopsyche tibetana. The sequence goes on along the minus strand of JAPJYX010000009.1, from coordinate 1,420,992 downwards.
ACGCCACTTCCAACATATATATCTACGGTGCTACGACGCGACATGCTACAGTTCTACGGCAAGAGGAGATATATTATGTCAGAACACTGACATTCCAATCGTGTATGCGAATTTGGTAACAGAATCTTTTAAAATATAAATTGTTTGGACTAAAGAGTTGTTTGGTTTCGACGGTTTGTTCATTGTTTTCATGTTTATATGCAAATATTGAACGGGATTGCTAGCAAATACGTGGCTGAATCGTAGTTATAATATAAATATAACCGCTAGGCTTAAAGTTTACGTACAGTAAGTTTGAAGAATCTCATTACGATTTTTGGATAAAGTATTGCGATAAATCTCTGGACGTACAACATTATTTACTTTTTGATGTATTATTTAATGTTATTTTAATTTTAATTATATTTGTCAAGCGCATGGAAAATTGACGTCAGCTGTAATGTCATGTACTGTACTTTAATTTTTTAACAATAAATAAATTATTGTGTACGAATAATCTGTAATATTTGTTTCTGTTGATACTTTATGGAGCAATGATAAAAATAACAACAATATTAACCTGATCTCTGCCCAGAGCGTATATTTACGCGCTACAAGTCCGTGTTCAAGGGGCCATCCATACAAAATGCGCGTAATATTACGCTCTCCTTTGTACTTAATTTACAAGTCACCAGTACCTCTCTTAAATAATTAAATTTAACTCGCATATAGTGACATCTTTTGAGATTGTGTTGTAATACTTGAATTCGAAGGATATTGAATTTTAATCTGTAATACATCGATTTTTTGACATCGACAAAAGTTTTCATTTGTTGTTGATATGCGGCGCTACTATATAGGGTTACGCCATACATATTATTAGTGACTAATGAAATACCGGGACTTCCCATTTATTCTTACGTTATGTTTGTCCAGTATTATATTTATAAACGGGGAATTATTTCTATTCTGAATACTCACTGCAACAATGATCCTGGAAAAATGGTCAGTTATATGTGTGTTTTCATGTTTGACACATCTTAGTTGATTTTGTGGGCCAGAATATCGTTTTTGTTAAGTTTTTCATTTACAACAGTTTTATAACTAGATACATTTACAGTTTATTTTTAAATTTACGTCTTTTTTCGTTATTTACCAAATGATTTTTTGTGTTTTAAAACTTTATAACCTGCGTTGTTTGTGAGTGTCTGTTTATTTTATAAGATTTTCCTGTGTCGTAACTTTTTTGACGATTGTTTATATATCTTTTTCAACTTACGTTTCCTGGATATTTGATTTTTTACATATACTATTTTAACGCCTGAGAATGGAAGGACAACAAAGTACATCTAGGTATAAGTGCAAACAATGTAAAGTGGCTCTCTGCATAGAACCTTGTTTTGAGGCATACCACACGTTAGAAGACTAATTTGTTTTAAACTGTTCGCCGTATTTTATATATATATTTAAGATACAATATTGATATGATAGAATTACTTTTGATATACGACCGTGATACGATTTTCCGTGTGAATTTTGTGACAACCCTGAGGTTTTGTGGATCATTTATTTCAGACATTTTTGGATAAATGTCAGCGGAAATGGCGCATCGTGTATTTTTATGGTAAGTCTATATGATATACTATTAGGATATGTCCAAAAATATATATTTATTAGGATTTATTTTTTGAAAGAAAACCGCGGCCCTCCGTGTACGGCCATATTAATACCGCACGGCACAGATCAGGTTAAAAAGCATTTTCTTAAATATAACATATATATATCAAGATTTTTTTTTTTTTGTTTTATAATACTAACAGAATATACAACTAAAACTGATGAAATGTGGTCAACATCTACCCAGAGAGAGTTGGATTATAAATATGCGATTGCCCAAGCACTGATAGTTATTAATACAAACACAATATTCCGTTGTACTTTATTCCACTTTATTTAAAAGGTTAGTACTGGTTTCGCTCATTGCGAGAATTATTAACCGATGAGAAATTTAATTTAACAGTGCTATTTATACAAACATAAATTGAAATAAAAAGGTGTAAACAACAATTGACATTGAAAAGAATTTACAGATTACAGTAAAAGTGATTCTATAACTACACCAAACTAAAATGTTTGACACATCAAACGTATAATTAAAAAAACATCAAAGATTAATAAATTGGTAATTGGTGATGATAATTACATACATACATAATTAATATTTGGGTAACTTTCTTTGCTTTGATTAATTTGCTTTGTTAGCTACTTTTGCGTTCAATTGTTTTTCTCTCGCTGATAAAATGGACCCATCTTGTTTGAGATGCATCGATTGTCTGATTGAGCGACGCAGTGCAATTGAATGCAACTCGACTCGAATTGATGCGACGTTATTTAAGGCAATGCAATACTCGGAATGAATGGGTTTGTGATACAATTTTGAAACGACGGAAGCAGTCTAGCGCGACCCATATTATAGCTCGTAACAAAAACCAGACTTTTCAGCTACGCCACACAAGAATCTACGACTAAACAGTTTTCACACACAAGCTCTACGTTAGGCGCCATCTATAGAAAATGTTACTTAAGTGAGTTTAGATATTTTCAGTTTATTGCATAATTTCAGCTTTTACGTGCTTTCAAAATATGTTCAGCGCTATAAGCACAAACTAACGACAATATTAGATAATGATGTAATTATAGCTTGCAATTTACCGGCAAGTTTAGATTACCTAGGTATTCGACTTATTTTAAGTGTCTTAAATTGGAACGTAAATAATTTTAAATATTGCTGAGGTGGAGTAATGACATATGAGGAGCAAACATTCAAAAAGTGTTTTGTCACACAAATACAAAGCTTGGAAAATGATGATTTAAGTGTTGCAAAAGTGACGATTCGTATGAATGTGTCAACTTTATGATTTAATTTTAATATGAAAAAAAACCGTTTTGAACACTTATTTTGATTTCCATTCATAGGTTTTATTATAGGCTATCATAATTGATATAAAACACCATTTTTCAAAATTTGTGACAAAACACTTTTTGAATGTCTTTTTTACAAGATATGGGAACAAGTGAACAAATAATCACTTCCACGCCACTTCAAGATTGTTTAATTTAGTAAGAAGTTGATAAAAAATAAGAGTAAGCTAAATGCACTTGAGCAATTAGAAATGAATACAAATAATCAAGCCAATGACATCTTAAATGAACAAACAATAATAAATTCACCACCGCTTTTAAAGCCCCTCATGTAAGTAATTATAAATATAAGTTTAATTTACCTAAAATAATTCCATATTTTTTATCGTTCTTAGAAACACTAACATAATTTTTAGTAATACTTTCGATGGATTCGACGGTAACTCTGTTAATTTTATTATAAAATAACTTAGATTAGAGGATGAGTATGCCTCTAAAAGAAGCGAAACACGTGTCACAGTTTGTAGCACAGTACGTGGAATAATCTAAGTTATTTTATATTAATGTTTAGTAAATTTAATGATATAATTTGTTACATATATTAGGGTGTTAATAAATAATAAATAACATGATGTATTGCGTATCTTCTAAGCCAGTATATAAATCGACTGTGGAAAGGAAAAAGGACGAAATCCACAGTTTTTTCAAAACATCTTTTTTTTCGATAATCAAACTTGATACACGTTTTATCAAAAAGATGTAAGCTGAAAATGCCGAATTAGTATCTAAATTTAGCTTTTAAGTTTGTAAAAGATGAGCTTGAGAAAATTTAAACCAAGAAAAAAGATTAAAAAGAAGGTTTTTACTAGATAATTTATTAAATCAATAATAGATTATGTCAATTAAACAACATTTTAGAAGTCCCCGTGCACTTCAATGTTGTGTATATTTCATAGTTTGCATATGGCCATCAAAACACTTGTTTTGTGCCTCCTATAAAATTTACTATGTACGAGTTACGTCCTTTTTCCTTTCCATAGTCGCTATCATAGTTGAGTAAATCTAGGCTTAACATAGTTCTGATAAAGGCATACGCCGAAATAGCGAAATAACTAAATGCTTTGCTTTATTTAATGATTTGGCATTTATTTGGTAGAATAGCTATCGCCATCGTCAGAACTAATTCTGCCAAAATAGCTATCAACTCATAAATAAAAAAAACTGTAGAACTAAAATACGTTGATATTTTTACCCTATTAAATGCTTTGCTATTTTTAACCTTCTTATAATGGAGTTCTAAAATACCAGTTCAATCAATCAACAAAAAAATATTTATAAGCAATACTACTTATATGTAAATAAATACGTAAATCAGATGTGATATAAAAAATAGCTGAATTTGGCGTGAGTGATAAATAGAATGATGTTCATTTTATCATCGGGGCTCACAATATGAAACGGCAAGCAATTATTCTTTACAGCTTTGTTGAATGTCTACATAATAGATGAGTTTCCACGAGGAAAATACAAAACAGAGGCAGCGCCATCGTGTACAACTTAAGCCGACAATGATGTTGATATAAATAATCCCTACGTGATATTAATTTAATAGTGTTACACATAAACTCCATTACACGGGGAGTGAGATGCAATTTCCTAATGGGTAACTTGTGTACGACGTAAGACGCGAAATTTCCGCTCAGATGCAGGCGACTAACATTTTTCTCTCCAAGTGACATGACGTAAGTAAACAGTTTTCATACAGCACTGTGGTCAACAAAAAATTCATAGGAAATGATTTTAATTTAAAATTTAAACCATAACTATACTGTTATAATAATGTATGTATGTGTGATGTATGTACATTTTTTCATCACAAAAAGGTCAAATTTGAATCGTTCAAATTATGTACATTCACACATGTTTTGTCCCCTGGGTTTCGCCTTTGGTATCATCATGCGTTCAAGTGCACTGATAACCTTGAACTGACGCTTAGTAAATGAATGTTCCGTGTTTATATAAGAAATAAATGTATCACTAAGTTTAAAACCATTGCTGGAAAAATGATGCCCATGAGAGTGCCTACAGATTTGAATGGTGAGTAATTTTAAGAATTATATTTAATTTATTTGTTGTAAAAGGTTTTATGATTATATTTATATATCGACTGTGGAAAGGAAAAAGGACGTAACCCACACATATCAAATTTTACAGGAGGCGCAAAAAACGTGTTTTGATGATTTTGTGACATATGCAAATTATGAATTATACACAACTTTGCAGTTCACGGATACTTCTAAACTGGTGTTTAATTGACATAATCTAATATTAATTAAAGAAGTTGTCTCGGAAAAACCTTTATTTCAGTGTTTTTTCTTGGTTTTATTTTTTTACAAGCTCATCTTTATCAAACTCAAAAGCTAAATTTAGATACTAATTCGGCATTTTCAGCTTCCATTCTTTTGATAGAATGTGTTTCAAGTTGTATACCATGTGATTATCGAAAAAAAGCTGTTTTGGAAAATTGAGGGTTACGTCCTTTTTCCTTTCCACAGTCGATATGGTATAAAAGTGGAGAATCCGGCATACGGATCTGGTTATTTAAAATCGGAATTAGTACAAATGAGTATTTTATTTTTTTAATATTTCCATATCGTTATAATAGTGTATGTTTGTGTAATGTATACTTTTTTATCATCAAAAAGTCAATTTACAAAAAAAAGTATAATTCGATGGCTAAGTTATACGTCAAAAATTATCTTCCATTGCTCCACAAAAGAACAACTATAAAATATCAGTATTTTTAATATAAAATTAAAAATAACTTAGATTATTCCACGTATTGTGCTACAGACTGTGACACGTGTTTCGTTAAAACGTACTTAAACAAGCATTGTGACAGTAGGATTGTCTGAGGATGCCTCTGAAAGAGGCGAAACACGTGTCACAGTTTGTAGCACAATACGTGGAATGTTCTAAGTTATTTTTAATTTTATATTAATATGAACTTCCACAAAGTTACCGCCGAATCCATCGAAAGTATTACTAGTTTTATTACGGTGGGCAGATGACTTTATATATCACTTTTAGGGTGTTCACTGTCAATACTTGGTGGAAAGGCATTATATTAATAAAAACACAATAATCCTTTGTACTTCATTCCACTTTATTTAATATGTCAGGACCGGTTTCGCTCATTGCGAGCACTGTCAACTGATAAGAAATATAATTTAACAATGCTATTAATACAAAATTGAAAAGTTATACACAACAATTGGCATTGAAAATAAATTGCTAATTACATTAAAGTGATTCTAAAATAACACAAAATTAAAATGTTCAACACATCTAACATATAATTAAAAAGCCATCCCAGACATATCAGTTGACAATGCTCGCAATGAGCGAAACCGGTCCTGACATATTAAATAAAGTGGAATGAAGTACAAAGGATTATTGTGTTTTTATTAATAAAATGACTTTATATATCATGCAAATAGTGAAATATAAACATTCTTCTCTCATTTTCATATATATCCAACTTGGAATATCTTTCTACAGTTTTGTCAAGTTGCAATAATTTTTAATTGAATTAATAATGATAAATGACTAAATGATTCACTAAAAAAATGAGACAAATAATAATGATCACTTTTTTACAACTCAGTTACTCAACTCATAACCCAAAACTACCAATTTATATTTGTATCACTATGGAACTAAGCAGTCGATATATGCCTTATCTGAAGGTACGTCGTGTCGAATATATATTTCATTAAAGAACAGATAGAAAAAAAACTTTATTAGGTAAAACTGGCCTATGTTAACATGTAATTTTGTCTTTAAATATGGAAAAGTATTATTTAGGTTATAAAAGAAAAAGTTTTCATATCAGAGCACAGACAATTAAAATGATTAATAATCCTGAAAAACGTTAATCATTTTCAATAAAATATAATTCAGACAAAGGTTTGGTAAGGAAAAAAACAAAATGTGCTTAAATTCAACACGGTTCAACTCCATCTCTATGAATATATCCATTTATATTTTTATTTATTTTAAATAAAAAATACTCCTTTAATCCGATAAAAGATTTTAAAATTACAAGTCTTCAAGTGAGGCTTATTATTTCGAGATACGCAAGTATGTATAGCAATAATTTCATAAAACAAACCAGAAATAGAAACAAAACATATATTTAAGGCTTTATTAAGTAAGCCTGCAGCGGCGACCCACTTTTCCAACTGCGGTTTTTATTTCGAGCACGAAAAGTACTTTACGGAATTTTCCTGAAATGCTTGAAAATATTTTTTGCATGCCACGACTAAAGCAATCGCGATGGTAAAGTTTCACAATAAATATTACTTGAACTTGCCTTATTTTGCTTGAATAATATCAGAATGCATATATTTCTGTTAAAGTTTTTAATCAACTATTTTTATTCACTTTAGGTAATTTAAAACTGAAACGTAAAACGTATTCACTCGAAAGATGTACAATCTCTGCAGACATGTATAATCTACATACTTTTTAACCAGTAGGTAAGAAAAATACAAGATGACAGCCCCACTATCGACATTATATTAATGTGCACAATGTGACAACAGGGAGTATGTGTGTGCTGGGTTAAAGATATACCAATGAATAATATGTATATTTAAATGATGGAATGCCTGAAGATGCCGAAAGGCGAAACCCGGGTCGTTAGCGACAAAACTCATGGAAAAGTACAAAATTCAAACAATTCAAATTTGATATTGAAATTTCATCAAGCACCCTCAGTCGAAATACTTAATTATAATAGAAAATTTAAATTAACTTTGATTATTCCACGTATTGTGTTACTAACTGTGACACGTGTTTCGCCTCTTTCAGAGGCATCTTCAGACTTACTATCGCAAAGTTTGCTTAAGCAATGAAGCAAGATTGATTCTAACATTTTAAAATTATAAAATTACAAAATGGAGGTTTGGGTTTTTTTTCCCTTTAAGAGGAGCAAGGAGGGGGGTGTAGAATCGAAATAAAACAAACAGATAATGATACTAATTATACTATTGATTTGCCCTTGATACCCCCTCCTTGCTCCTCTTAAAGGGAAAAGAATTATATAATTTGTTTGTCGGCAAACAAATTATATAATTCTTGAAACTGCTCACTAGTCAAATCTGTTGGCATTCCCATGGGCTTATCCATTTTTCCAGCAGTGGCTTTGGACTCAGTGATGCATTTATATCTTATATAAACACGAAACTTTCATTTACTAAGCGTCAGTTCAAGTTCATCCGTGCACTTGAATGCCTGAAGATGCCGAAAGGCGAAACCCGGGTCGTTAATGACAAAGTTTGTGAGAATGTACATAGTTTGAACGATTCAAATTTAATATTATCATTTGATAATTTTAGAAATATTTTTTTACTAATAAATGTACTAAACAAAAAATAAGAAGTGACAGGACGAATTCTATTTTTTACATATATTATAATAAAATCAAGTACATATTAAGTATATAAGCGGAATGAAACAAATAATCAGTCGCCAATAAATATATAATTATAAACATATTTTATCAATTAATTTGCAAAAACTCTAGCTTTTAAAGTCGTTTCTAACAACTAATTATTATATTATTTATTGTTAAAAACTAAAATTACAGTACATGACATAACAGCTGACGCCAATTCACCATGCACTTGAAAAATATAATAAGACAAAATATAAAATAAAAATACACAGTACATCAAATTCAACATAAAAAATCAAGAAATATAAAAGAAAAATTTATCAAACAGTTCACAAATACCATCACCAAAAATGTCCACTTCTCTAGGCAATGCGTTGATTAGTCGAACGGCCCTTGGAACTGGTGACTCATACCTCCTAAGCGAGGTATAAGTTTTTAGAAATAAAAGTTTTTGCTCATTGTTTCGCCCACGTAAGAATAAATTGGGAGCATGTAAATTAATAGTCATGAGAATTTCAGGATTATTAACTCGGCCCCGAAGAAGAAGAGAAAAATGCTTTAAGCTTGAAAACGATCTTCGAGCTTCAAGTGAGTGAAATGATAACATTCCTAAAAGAAATTTGGTGGGGTAGTATTCCTTTAAGGAATTATCAAAGGGAAAGAATTTAAATTTTTTGAAATAATAATATCTTATATACTCCAATTTCTTATTCCTATAAAAGTTTAGAATTTAATTGTAGTTAAATTATCGAAATGTTTCTGTTAATAAAGGTAATTCCAATTTAAATAGTATTGCGCCAACTCAGAATGAGTGCGAGAGTGCTTTCAAACTGCTGCACGGTCGTGGTCGCGCGTGCTAATTTTTTTTTTTAAAGAAACGAAAAATAATTAAAAATTAATTCGTTATAAAATAGAAGCAGGTGTGTATTATAATTACTTTCGTGTTTGTACGTCATGTTAAAGATAACATACATAGTATAAAAGTGAACATTTTAAAATTAACGAAAATTTGCCGAAAACACACCTAAAACGCATAAAAAAATTCGGCGCGTGGCAGCAGTAAGCCATTCAGATTGCATGATAAAAAAAAAACAATTTACATTACTTCGACCTTCGCTTCACAAATGAAATTATGAAAAATATGTTTTGGTCGTCATTTTTTTCGACGTGTTTTATTATTAAATTATTTCGCCTAAATGCGAACCCTTTGAATAAATAAAAATGGCTTATCACAATAAAATTCGTGCAACTGTTACACGATATGATATACAATTCATTTTATAGTGTTTTATATTCCCTGCAATTGAATGCATATTATCTTGTATTTGAAGTAATTCAAAACTACATTTAAAACAATTTTGACGGAACCACGAGGAATATTTAGGGCATCCAAAAACTTACCCGAATGCATTCATTACCCGGTTTTTGTTTGGATCCAGGTATTTTTTTTTCAATAACAATATACTGACCCAGAGATAAAATCTAAAATATACTGAGTATATGTATAATATATACAAAGATAACACTGTATTGCATCAATAGTATTTATTAAAAAAAGTGATTAAATTACTAATAAATACAAAAACAATTGAATAGAAAATTTAAATAGATGTACAATTGTTATTATTTGATCTAATTAAAATATTCATGTTCACACATATTTTGATCATATAAATAAAATATAAAAATACTGATGACAAAACTTCGAAACCCGGATAAAACAGGTTTTTGAAGTTTTGAAAAAAATAATAATTCAATTAAAATAGCGAGAAAAAGTTATATAATAATACACAACAATAAATCATTTGGTGTTACTCCTAAGAGAATATGATTTAAAAAACACAAAGCGTCAGTTGATCGTTTTGTAACGAAATTTCCTGACATCGAAAACACCCTTTTGCTGGGTAATGATGTGGGGCATATGGTATTTAAGCCATCAAATAAAAGATCCAAATTTTCTGTCCTTTTGTTTATAGACTCGTTTATGGGAAGTTCAACACAACCGGTTACAAAGTTGAAGAATCAGTTTTCGAATGTCACAAATTTAGCCAAAAAACCGGTTTGAACCGACAAGTCCTAGTATGTATGAAATATATATTATGACATATAAAGAGTTAAATGACCTTTGCTCATGTTATTGTGTTTATTTATGGTGATTAATCGAAATAACAGTTACACAGTACATGATAGAAAAGAGTATAATTTTGTAAACGTTCTGAAGGGGTAAATAGCTAAACACTCAACGGCTGAGTGCTTTGACAGAATTATCGATTGTGAATTAAAATAACATCACTCACGAAAAAAACAAACAAATTTTAATGTCGCTTAAGCAAACCTTTTCAAATAACGTGTATTTTTAAGTATTACTAAGCAAAACAAAAAAGGGAAACAAAGTATTTTTAATAGCATATTAGTGAGTGTAAATGACAAAAAAAAATGAAAATATAAAATCACTATCAATCGTTGGCGGTATGACAGTAAAATAAATAATGAAAAGAGATTTGGGGTTCATGTACAAATATGAAAAAAAAAAAACCTAATCACTTTCTTGTTCTACTCTATGTTAACTCAAATAAATATGACTTCTATCACAAGTATCATCAGCAAAAATATATCTTAAAACAGTATCTAACGTCACAAGAGAGGTTTATAGATACCACCTTGAGAACACTTTATCTTTACTATTAAGAAACACTAAGGTCTTGTTTAATAAATGTAATACTAAAATTGAAAATTGAGTAAATGCAGGTTGAAGCATGTTTCTGACGATGGTGCACGCCGAAATAGCTAAAAACTAATTTTATAAAAAAATGTACAACTAAATATTTTGATATTTTTACCGTTATATAGTATCGACTAAAGCAGGGATGGCGAACCTTTATTTGATTTAAAAAAAAAAAAAACATGTCGCGGGTCACATAGATTGAGTAATTAAGGCTTTTAATTAAAAAAATCATTTCTTAAAGTTCAAGCGGGTAAGATAATTTCTCACGCGAGTTCCGTGTTCGCCATCCCTGGACTATCGTCGCCCGCTGTGGTCTAGTTGGTTAGAGATTGTTTTACCGACCAGGTGGGTCTGGGTTCGATTCCCGGTAGGGTCAATGTCAAAATTGGATTTTTTTCAATTTTAATTTGAGATCTAAGACATGGGTGTTTGTGAAGTCAATTCTCCTTGAGTTTATCTCATGTGGCTTGTGAAATATTTGACGCATTGGCGTAAGCTGTAATGTCAAATATTAAAAAAAAAAAATGATATTTTTTTTTTGATAAAGCTTAATAGTAAAGTGGAAACATGTTTTTAGAGCGGTATCTATCGCCTCTCTTGAGAAGACAGCCATGTTTTTTTATATAGGACAGATAGGCAATAAATAAAGATTATGTAAGATGTATAAATAGTAATAATTTAAGTTAACAATCATCTTTTATTCAATAGTTAACAAGCTCTGAAAAAAAGTGTGACGTTTTTATAATTAGACTTTAAAAAACGTCATTGATGTAATTTTATTGCTGCTTAGCATATAATTAATTAAGAATATCGGCGATTTACATTTTTTTCAGGCGTCAGGTTGTAAAAAAGCGTTAATTGCATGCCGCGCTTTTTTAATAGACAGCCGATTACGCTGTGTTTACATAAATACTCGTTAAGGGACGTTTACACGGCCATTAAAGTCGAAAACGTGGTCACCTACGATTTAAATATCTGTAGTTTTTACAAACTATTTGCAGTGCCATTTGTGCAAGATTTTCAAATTCTTAGTTCGCCTTGCTTTCCGAGTTTAGTTGAAAAAATTAAACCATATATTTTTATTTGCTTACCTAAAAAAAATAATATATTTTCTAACGTTTAAAAAGCGAGCTCACCTAAGTCTTTAATCGATTTTTTTGTTTTATATTTATGACGTTCTATTTTTTAGTATATCGGGCCTTTAGTTAAGTGCTAAACGTCGTTGGCTTTGGTAACAGTTCTTACGGGTTCAAATTTCGGTAGAGTAAGTTTCGTAAATTGATTTTTTTTATTTGTTTTAATTTGTAAGTATAGATGACTTGTATGTCCCTTCCACCCATCCGATTAAGAAGCGGAAGTAATAAGCCAAACATTAGTTCTTATATCTTCAACCTGTAGGCTAAAATGAAAGTAAAGCAACTATGTAACAATCAAATAAACTACATTAAGAGTATATATAAATACCCTATTTGAAGAGAACACCTACAAGAGTCAACACAAATTATTAATAAATATTAAGTTTTGAGAGTGACTTAATGTTGAATAAGCTATGAATATTTTTACAGTTCTTCTAAAACTGATCGCTTTACATTTTTTTTAATAACTTCTATCAAGTAAATGCTCATTCAGGCAGTATTTTGTAAGTAAGTAAGTAAGTAAGAACATAACTCTAGCCTAGTGCACATAATCACTTTTAGGGTGTTCACTGTCAATGAATTTGGTATAAAGACATTATATTCAGAAAAAAAACACAATATTCCTTTGTACTTTATTTCCACTTTATTTATAAAGATCAGGACCTTAAAAGGCCAGTAAATGGCACTGTAAAATTATATTTCTAAATTTTATTTCGGCAACGCGCCATCATTAAAATAATAAAAAAAAACTTTTAGGGTGCTCACTGCCAATACTCAGTGGAAAGGCATTATATTAATAAAATACGATCTTCCTTTGTACTTTACGTAAACTTTATTTAAAAAGGTCAGGACAAGTTGACAATGATCGCCACCACCGAAATCGGTCCTGACATTTAATAATAAAGAGGAAATAAAGCACTAAGAAATATTGTGTTTTTTTTAAATGTATATGCATTGAAAAAGAAAATAAACGTAAGCATAACAAGCATTTTTTCTAAATACGAAAATCTGGCATTGATTTAGACTTCATTAGCAATCAAACTGGCCGTGTAAACGCCCTTTTAGCGATCCCACTCGAAAAAGCGTAAATTTACAGCTTAAAGAGAAAACATGAAACGGAAAATTTACTGAAAGCAGTAGCACCAACCTAAAGCCATAAAGATAAGACGTCGGAGGTAGATTAAAAAAACCCACTCAAGGCTAATGCAAAGAAATCGGGAATAGGTGGAAAGAAGTAAAAGCACCCACCCCGCTGTTTACATTGAGAAATGTAGCCGAGGACTAGCGACAGCTGAATATTATTACAGAACTCTTATCTCTTGACTTATTATACTAACCGGGAATCGGCTTGAATTTACAAGAATCGATAAGAATGTAAAAATTTCCATAAATAATGAAAAGTTAGAATTGTTTGAGAAGCTGTCGGATTAATTTGATGAATAGAATAAATTATTACTTTCGATCGATTCGGCGGTAACTTTGTGGAAGTTTATTTAAATATAAAATAACTTTTATCTTCCACGTGTTCCGCCTCTTTCAGACACACCCTCAGACAATCTTACTTTCACAAATGCTTTCTTAAGTACGAATGATTTTAATTTTACTATTTTGATATATTATAAAAATAGAATTAAAACGGGAGGCAAGGAGGGGGTGATAGAAAAACAAACAAACAAACAATAAAGATACTACAAATGACATTTACGTTACTAAATGATTAACTAATGAGTTGCATCAATTAGGAATTTGAGGAATTCTAATTTTTTGTTTTTTGTTTGACTCGAGACAAATAAATTCCAGTCCCAGTAAAAGTATTATTTTTTTTATCTTTCGCTTAAATCTGAGATATACACGTTTTTGAATAGTTCATATATTGTGTGTATTTCACTGCTAATTCTGCTACTTTAGGATGTGATTATCGATACTAATTATTTATTTGTATGAACGAATAAAATTGAAATGCAGATGTAAAAATACAAATGTATTTTTTTTTTATTTAATACTACCGTATTATCGATATTTTTCACCGAATTGAAAGGATGCGGCAATATCTAAAACGAAGTAGATTATTTCGTCCTTTTCGTCTGATTAGATAGAATAAAGTTGTTTTTTTGTTCCAATCTTTCGGAATATAATCTGTAAGAATTTTAATTAAAGAAAGAAAAATTAAGACTTGTTTAAGTGTGTGGGAATGTGAATCTCAAACGAAAAACATTCAAGAAGAGGAAGTGACATAAACGGTTTTTTATCTAACTCGTGAAAACTTTATATGAATTGATATGTAAATTTACTAAAACTGTTTTTCACATTTTACACTCATTTATTGTACTAGGAACTGAAACTTTTCGTTTGGTATTTCTAACGTATTATTTGTTATTGTGTAAGATTGACCCAAAAGAAAAAAAAAACTCTTGAAATGTATTTATAGCGTTTGTAGTGGAATAATCAGAGTGGCATTGTGGCTTAGCAATGCCTTTGCATTTGCACGAAGCGCAAAGAAAAAGGAGGCGCTTTCAGATAATTCAACACTTTGTCTTTGACAGGAAGATATTTGGCGCACCTGTTCTCTTTGAGGTGTTATTCAACCTTTGTTAGAAGTGCCTCTCAATGTCTCTTACAGGGCTTCATTTTAGGTTATGTCAACCAATTCAGCCCTGGTGTTAAAAATGGATAAATTTTACCATTTATCTATTATTGCTGTTTTTTTTACAATATAAGCACTTGTAATAAATAATATTTGCAAGTGGGAGTGTCAACTGAAAACAATGCAATTCTAAATTACGGTGTAAACCATGTGTCGACAACCTTTTGTTGTAAAAGTGCCAAATATTTTACGTGGGGATTATTGAGGGCCGCATTTGGGTCACATGTCAATACACTGTAATGACATGTGTAGACAAATATTTTAGTTTTAAAGGGTTCGCGGATCCTAGGTTGCCGACCCCTGGTGTAAACAATTATCGTATAATAAACACAAAAATGTATTTATTAAATCACATAGAATGGTAAAACTATATTATAATAAGGTCAAATATATTTTTTATGTATTCAGTTCCTTTAAAAAAAAAAGAAGGGACAGTTTCATTTTTAAAAGATGCTCATAATATATCGACTGTGGAAAGAAAAGGGACGTAACCCACATTTTTTTCAAAAAATGTTTTTTTCGATAATCACAATCTAGATTTACCTTTTAAGTTTGAAAAAGATGACCTTGTAAAAAATTAAAACCGAGAAAAAAGACTGAAAAAAAGGTTTTTCCTAGACAATGTCTTCAATTAATATTAGACTGTGTCAATTATACACCAGTTTAGAAGTCTCCGTGCACTTCAAGATTGTGTATAATTCATAATTTGCATATGGCCCAAAATCATCAAAACACGTTTTTTGCGCCTCCTGTAAAATTTCATGTGTGGGTTACGTCCTTTTTTCCACAGTCGATATGTATAAATGTATGATAACATACTAAGCAACGTATATTAGATTTACTCTCAACACGTTGGATGGGAATTATTTGATAACTCGAATCATTTTAATAAATATATTCATTAGTTAGGTCTTTGCCATAATCAATATTGTATACTATTATTAACAATCATCGAAAAGTAAAACAACGCAAATTTTTGATTTTTCGATAGATATATTTTTTAAACAAAAATTAAAATTGTTTAAAAAAAAATGCCGCCAACAAAACTTAAGCTTGCGTTATTTTAGAAAAAACAGTGTTTTTAAGTAAAATAATAAATCCCAATTACGCGCTATATTTCTCTAGATGCTGCATTTGTGAACATAGATTTCATTCAATTGTTTTAAGACTTGATATAATAATAAATATATAATTAAACTATATGAATAGTTGTTATTGGGTTTTAGATTCAGTTCAGCCCTCATTACCCCGCGGTCAAATGCACTTGTTTATTTATATAGGGAGCTCTTGAAAAGGTTCACACAAGACCTCACTTTGAGTTTCGGGATCAAATCGTGTTCGACACTGTGTGACCCCCGGCACGCACAATGGGGTTAAAAGTAAATACAACGAGCAGCGGTTGTAAGGTGAAGCGAGTGAGGTAATCATTGTAAAGCCAGTGGACATGTTTTGTGATCGAATTGTTAGACAACTTCCAGAATATTCTCTAGTCATGAGATTTCACTGAGAATTGTTTATTGTTTTATTAATGTGTTTTTTAAATATTTTTTCCGGAAGTGCATGACTAATGAGATATTTTTTTCAACTTAACTAATAGCATAACCTTTTACGTAACATAACGTGAAACTAACATTAATTCTTATTGTATTTATATATGTGAATTTACTTCCCCTAATTGACCATACTTATAACCGTATACTTTATTCAGGGTTTCCCAAACAATGGTCCGCGGAACACTGTTGTTCCGTGGGACACAAATATGTGTTCCACGAATATTTGGAATGGAAATAAACGCTGCAACACATTTGAGAAATTTCTATTTTATATTACAAATCGAGTGATGGTAAATCTCCACTGATGTTTAAAACGTCAAATATCAAGATACAGACCGAGATTTTGAATCACTGAGAGCTTTTGGTTATTTAGTTATTTGGAGCTATTTAGTTATATTTTATGTAAAACGTTTCAAAAATAACCAGCTAATAAATAATAAGTGATTTAACAAAATATATTTTTTCAATATTTTTACTATTATGTTCCAATGCAAAATAATTTTGGGAAACTTTGCTTTATATAATGATCGTTTAAGTAGTTTTAATTTAAAAAAACAATTTTTAAAATTTGATTTATCAATTATTTATTCATCAGCATTTTAATATAAATACCCTTATTTTGACTTAATTCTATTAGTTATTATATCAGCTAAGTAAAGATGAAAAAGTTAGACTTGTGAAATATAATACTAAATAAACTGTGTGTTGTACCAATCAATCCAAACAGAAACATGCTACTAAACTAGACTACTATCACTACTAAAATGATCAGCCAATGAAACATCTAACCACCAGTGTAAAAAAAGGTCGCTGTTGCAATACATATTCCATTTACATAAATATTTCTTTCGATAAATAAGCCTACTCAAGGAACAACGTAGAGCCTCGAAGTCTACGGCGTAAATAATTTTATATATTAGTTATTTATAACCAGAATAGAACTTTTCCAAAGCTCTTATAATAACAAAAAGAGTTTTATGCATCTTAAAATCACTGTATTATTTATATCATAGTGTACACGCTACCTTAAAGGGTGGCATAGTAGTTCTCACCCTGTTTCTATTCGGTGGGGTGCGTGTCGGTTTGGCCATTCGTGAAGGAATGTCAGTCAGTTTTGGGCCATGTCTTGTTTAAGTCATTGAGAAGTAAACATCGGCATGCGAGCTGGATTAGCGTGAGAGATTTTCGTTTTTCACTAGTCATCGTCAACTATTTTTGTGCGCACGTAAAGTAAACGAAAAAATACATTTATCCGTCCGCATGATTTTATCCACAAAGTTAAGATTTTAAATTATGTGAGGACACGCCTTCAACATAAATTGAATATTTTTTCAATCGGAACAGATATTTTATTTGTAGATTTAAACCCTTGGGCGGATTTAGATTCTTAGCAACTTTATTTAATTTCTCGAAGAGATTACGAAGACCATACTGACCGAAAGTTAATACATCTATATACAATATGTAAGTCACGTTTTAAAGAAAGAAGTACCGACGTTATTCTAGTAGACGTAGTTTTAATAATTCTTTATAGTTTATTGATTGAATTGGCATTTACTTGGTAAAACTCTATCTCAATTAAGTAAAAAATATCAGCGTATTTAGTTCTACATTTTTTTACAAAATTAGTTGAATCCTAATTCTAGAGCAAATAAGATGTGTTGTGTATCTCTTCTACGACAGTATATATAACTGATTATATGTAAGTTTATTCATAGTTCTGACGACGGCGCACACCGAATAGCTAAAAACTAATTTTATAAAAACTAAATATGCTGATATTTTTACCTTACTTCATAGTTTATATAATAATATGCTCATATCGATAGTTCTACCATCAGAAAAACCTAAATCTATTTTTTAAATAACTCATCAGAATATCAAATATAACATGTAGAGGGTGAAAAGCCAAAATAAAACAAAATATAGTAACTTTCCGCCTCGTGAAAAGATTTTTAATAACTAAATTTCAAAATGGTTGACATAAGCAGTTGAAACTATAAAAGCCGTTTCTCTATTTAATAATTTAAATAAAAATAAATAGTTTTATGCACCCAACGGTTGCGGACATCTGAGATGTGTAAAAGAAAAAAAAAACATCGGTGTTTTTTTTATTGCGGGCTCCGCGGCCAGGGCCAGATTTGGAAAGGGGGCGACGGGCAACGAGTCGAATGGGCGACAAGACAGGGTGAGAGTAAGGTGGGCGGAATTTCTTGCATTTCTACCGCGTGCGTGAGATGCTACGCCCGCCAGTAGAAACGCCACCCCGCTAGTGCTTTATGCTCTGCGTAGGCAGTGGAAACGCACTATTAGAATGCGACCAATGTCTTGTATTTCCTTTTTTTTTAGTTGTAAAATATAACATAATTAAAGTAATCATTTTAATATTGTTCGTATTGATTGGTTCTCAGTAAACGAAACAACCCATTGTTTCAAAACAAAAGACATTTTTTTTGTTTTGAATGTTTCGGATACATGAGTTACGCTCGCACACACACACAAACATAATTAATTTTACAATCACAAAAGTATTTTCAATCTAGTTAAAAGATCATTCAATATAAATAAAGACACAAAATATTATTTTTTTCTTTATTTCCACTTTATTTAAAAGGGTCAGGACCGGTTTCGCTCATGGCGATCTTTTTAAATAAAGTGGAAATTAATTACAAAGGAATATTGTGTTTTTATTAATATAATGCCTTTCCACCAAGTATTGACATTGAACACCCTAAAAGTGAAACATTAGCTAATAAACACAGCTTAATATGAGGCAAATGACAGAATTTACTCAATAAAAAAACAATTAAAGCTCTCTAGAGAATTTATTTATCCTAACATTATCCAAGAGAGCAGTTTATTTAAATAGTCTACCTAGAATATATACCTAGCATAAATTTACCTAGCCATACTATCATCTATACTACCATATATCTATACTACCATAAATCTACTTAGGAAGAATTAGTAAAAACTTTCAACAAGAAATTAAGAATTATTTGGTTTGTTTTGTTTTTGTGATATTGGTATTTTCAAAACCGGTATTTACGGTAACCTACTTTCGTATACTTTCAATGGATTCAGCGGTAACTTTGTGGAAGTTCATTTTAATATAAAATAATTTAGATTATTTCACGTATTGTGCTACGAACTGTGACAAGTGTTTCGCCTTTTTCAGAGCCATCCTCAAACGATCTTACTTTCACAAATGCTTGCTTAAGTGCGAATGATTTTAATTTTACTATTCTGATATATTATAAAAATAAAATAAAACGAGAGGCAAGAAAGGGATTATTTTATTTTTATAATATATCAGAATAGTAAAATTAAAATCATTCCTACTCAAACAAGCATTTGTGAAAGTAAGATTGTCTGAGGATTCTTCTGAAAAAGGCGAAACACTTGTCACAGTTTGTAGCACAATACGTGGAATAACCTAAGTTATTTTATATTATTTTCGTATAGTTAATACCAGACAAGTTGAATAATTCAAATTGAAATAAAATGTTTTCAACCTGCGCCGCGAGTGAACAGAGTAGTTGGATGCTGATGTGCGCACGTACCTTCTCACACTCACTATTATTTCGCCCTTCCGTGTACAGGATAAGTAAAAAAAATGTATTTTGTACGTCCTTTGTAAAAAACAAAGATGTGCCGAATTATATTTTTATTTTTCATTTATTTCGTGGAATAATGACGTTAAAGTTTATGTCAAGGAAGGCCAGATATTTTACGATACGTGATAGTGAGCTTATCTGTTAACGTGAATAAAACTTGACTTTAATTGGTTAAGATATGAATTTAACATAACAAATAATCAAACATCAAGTGAGTATTAAGTTCTATGAGAATTGCTTTTTCGGCATGCCATCCACAGAAATATGTTTACATTCGTTTAATCTTAATATTTTGTTTGCTCAATAATAAAATATACAGTAAAACTCCCATTTACGCCAAAGCCGAGACCGTGTAATTTGGAGTAGTGAAATTGGGGGAGTGAATCTCATACAAAATTAAGAATTTTGTTTTTTCCGCGAAATATGCAAAACTAAGTAGCAACGATAATGGAATGAGACTGTTCAATTGGGGGATTTGCGGCGAATATTTGAAGCCAGCGCTTAATTAGGAGTAGTGTAATTGGGGGTTCCACTGTATATAATATAATTGGAAAAAAGGCACACAAACACGCAGAATATAAAAAAATAAAGATAAACAATGACTTGTGGCAAGCACGTAAGTTTTTTTATCAGAATCTATAAGTTGAATAAAAGAAAATTAGTATATCAGGGGTTCTTAACACTATTCCCTACTCTTCCCCTTCAACCATTTTTCAGAAAATGTATAATTACCACCTAGATATTCTAACTCAAAAAGTGTATTTGTAATAATCTGATTTACATGGTAGTATATAAAGGGTCGTATTTTCTTATTTTGACACTTTGAATTCTGAGACTAAAGCACAAGAGTGAATAAAATACTTTATTATAAAAGTAAATTGACTGTCCATTACTGACAGCGTCTGACAGTTCACGCTTTCAAAACTTTTCCATAATTAAATAATTCAGTGACGAGAAAATGACGACGCTACAACCCTAAAAGCAAAAACGTCATACGTGTGCATGTGAAGTGATGTTATGATAAACAAAAATAGAGATCTTTATAAAAAACAAAAAAAAACAAGAATCAAACAATTCGACGATTCACCCCATAGAACATTAAACTTCCCACAGATGGGAGATTTTCCCACCGTTGGGAACTCCTGAAATATATTTTATTTTGTTTTAAAAATTATAACCATGTTAATTGAATTTTGTGTTGTTAAATTCATTATACAGTATAGACTTGTCCTGAAGTCTCTTAAGGTTCGGTGGAATAACAGGTAAATGAAAAAGTCTGTAAAAATTGCAATACCTTGTTACAAGTCATCCTGTAACTCAAATCCTTTCTTTATGTCGGACGCATATAAAGCAGATGTCGAATGTTTTTATTGTGTGAACAAGTTATTCAGTAGGTTTTTTTTTCTGGAATTCCAGAAACGAAGAAATGTTTTACCTACAATGAAAAACGAATAAAAAGTAACAATCTAGATCGTATCAAGGAAAATACTCACATTATGAGATGCTTAAGTAAAATACGCAATAAAATAAGGGGTAAATCGTCTACCAGTAAGATTTAATGCAGAACAATATTGTCTGTTTTAATATTTGTAAATTACACCGAGCAAACGTAGTTATTAGGGCTTGCCGGTTTTCAAAAACCGGGTTTTTTGTTAAATTTGTGACATTCGAAAACCGGTTCTTCAACTTCGTAACCGGTTGTGCCGAATTTTTTATACACGAGTCTGTAAACAAAGGGACGGAAAATTTGGATATTTTATTTGATGGCTTAAAGACCATATGCCCCACTCATACCCATCGAAAGGGTGTTTTCGATATCAGGAAATTTTGTTACAAAACGATCAGTGGACGCTTCGTGTTTTTTAAATCATATTTTCTGAGGAGTAAGTAACACCAAATAATTTCTTGTTGTGTATTATTATATATATAAATAAACAACATAAAAAATGAACCTTTTCTCGCTATTTTATTTTAATTATCCATTTTTTGTAAAACTTCGAAAACTGGATAAAACCGGTAAACATTATTGACATAAGAAAACCGGCTTTTTCAAAATTCGGTTTTTGTATAAGCCCTAGTAATTATAAATCATCATTGAAATTTAAACTTATTCACTTTGAAGACTATTTAACACTATATTTGTCACATTTCATATATGAGCGCCTAAGTTTCAAAACCTACCAAAAACCAAAATTATTGGCAAAGTGCAAAAAACTGCTGTGGGCTTTTTGGATTTCAGTAGGTTTTGAGACTAAATGCGTTTACTCTGTATTTAGAGAGGTTTTGAAATCTGAAATTTATTGATTGTTTACATATTGAAATAAAGAAAAAATTTACAACAAAATTTGAAAAAAATCAAAAATGGTCTTAAGATAGGTTTTGAAATTGCGGTTTTCATATGTTTAATAAAAACACAGTCAATTAATTAAATGTAATACTATATTCTTCAGTATAAGTTAAGAAACTAGAAAATTTGAGAAGAGGTATTGTGTATTGCCACTAAACCAGTATATAAAGCTTTAAAAAATCTTGCAAAAACTTTTGCTTTTGCTAATCACTTAATATTGGAAGGACACGTGTTCAATCAGGAACAAGGGATAAAAATGTTACACCCAAATACGGACAGTCATAAGCTCTTTTTCCAAGAAATTTTAGAAATCAACAAAGCACAGCTGCAAAATCTTCCGATTTTAAACGAAATATCAAATTTTCCCACATCTCCACTTCTATACCCTATATAACCATAAAATCATATAATCATAAAACCTTTGCCGACAAACAAATTATATAATTCTTGAAACTGCTCACTAGTCAAATCTGTTGGAATTCCCATGGGCTCATTCTTTTCGCCAGCAGTGGCTTTGGACTCAGTGATGCATTTATATCTTATATATAACACGAAACTTTCATTTGCTAAGCGTCAGTTCAAGTTCATCCGTGCACTTGAATGCCTGAAGATGCCGAAAGGCGAAACCCGGGTCGTTAATGACAAAATTTGTGAGAATGTACATAGTTTGAACGATTCAAATTTAAACATAACTAGTTGTTGTAATTGTTGAATACGCAAGTAGGAAGTGACCACTCCTTGAGAAAAACTGATGGAGATATTTATTTTTGAGGAATAATAACAACTGGTATACACCAACGCAATTTAAAAGTATTTCAAGAAGCATTACTTGTAAATGTTTATTCTTACTGCCATGATGAAATGAATACATGGTTTAATTATTTGCTACAAAGAAAATTGTGTTTTACGAAAGAGAAGATTAATTTTAGTTTCTTTAAAATATCAAGTTCTACCTTAACTTGATGACAATGCAATTATAAATATGTGCTACAACGTAAGATTCAGCGAAGAGAACGAAAATGCCGTCGTTGGCATAACTAGCGAAAAAATTACCATCACAAACAGAGCGCTAAATAAATAATAGCCTAGCGGAACGGAAAGCTTTTAAAATTGTAAACATCATCTCAGTTTGATTCGTCGTTAAACTTTCCGCGTGGAAGCTTTTGATTACTTACAGCTGAGTGTTTTTTTTTGCGCCGTTAGCGGGGGGCGTCTGTAACGGGCGTTAGCACAAAGCAGCGGCGCGGCGCAACAGTCGCAGCCTTTGCGGAGCTTTTCCGTTACATTTTGTACACAAAGCTTCGCCTCTACGCTGCCTTTTTTCTCCGGCAATATTGAGAGAGGCGAAGACATATTTCTTCCCACATTAATACACTTATTACTATGCAGACACAACTATGCAAATCTTTGCTGTACTCTGGCCAGAGAAAATGTTCACTTAAAAACACGTTAGTACCCATGGGAAGTTGACTTCATGCATATTAAGATCATTTATGATCTGTTTTTGCATTAGTGCAATAAGTTTAATATGCTTTGTTTGCATAAAATGTATCTTATCTGAATACTATGAACGTAAAATGAACGCTAACCAAAATAGTAGTATAACTATTAACAAATAAAGATTATGTTTATAATTACCATCAGTCAGCACTTTATATTTATTAATCTTTGACGATTTTTTGATTATATGTTAGAGGTGCTTAACATTTAAATTTAGTGTAATTTAAGAGTCACTTTTTCTGTAATTTTTAAATTCTTTTCAATGTAAATTGTTGTTTACACCTTTTAATTTTGTCTTTGAATAAATAGCACTGTTTAATTATATTTTTTATCAGTTGAAAATGCTCGTCTTTTTAAATGAAGTGGAAATAAAATACGACGAAATGTTGTGATTTTATTAATATAAGTACTACCACTTTATAATCTTTTATCTACGGGTGTCAAAGTTTACTATTTTTTAATTTTTATAATGAAATACACGACGAGTAATCATTTTATAGCCATTTCTCAATATATAAGATGTATGAAATAATATATTTGGTTATTTATTCGCCATAGAGCATGCTGGCCTCTACAACTTTAGAGTTAATGTTGAAATAAATTAACATATAAATAGGATTTTTTTGTGACAAACTGTGATACTATATATCGCCCACCACCACCCTCGCGCCCTTACGTCTGTTTTTAGAAGTTTTTTTTACTATGGTGTAACAACTTGAAACAATTTTTAGTTATGTTTAATACTTTTAAATATTAATCAAACGTGTCATTTCATTTTCAGTAAACACTGAGCAATTTAATGTTTTATTGTTTAACGCTTCTGTTTTAAATCAAGATAATGTAATAAATTATTTTTTATAAGTAGTTATGATAAGAAATGCAACGTCGCATCGTTATGGTTCGTTAATATAAAGAAGGTATACAATAACATCAAATTAATTGCTTAATTAAAAAGTTTCCTGTTTTTATTCATACGCAATTTCAATTCAATCAAATACATGTATAGATAGATCCATTAGTTTTATGCGACTTCCGTTGAATATAAGTGCATTCTATCGGGATTGTACGACCGCCTTTACAGGTTGATTTTCGTTGTGAATTGACACATTTCCGATGAGCAATTTGGCCAAATGCGTTATCGCGGATTCTAAATCCTTCACCAGTGGGCTGTAAATCTACGCATGAGAAACAGCTCGCTGCCAAAGACGTGCAACGTATAACGTCTGCCGATAAATATGAAAGTTATTACTGAGAGAAATAAACGATTATAATAGGGTAAAAATAGCAACGTACTTAGTTTAACAGTTTTTATATTTATTAGTTGATAGCTATTTCGGCTTTTGCCATCGTCAGAACTATGATTAAACTTACATTTATCTTATCTATATATACTGGCTACGAAGAGATACACAATGCATCATGTTATTCACTCTAACATCATAATTCAAATTACAATTAATCAGTATGACTATAGTGTTTCAATCTGGGGTTTTTTTAAACGTAAATTAGGATAAATTAAGCTGATATGTATTACTAATTATATTACATTTGAATCGTTCAAATTATGCACATTCACAAAGATTTTGTCACTAAAGACAGTGTTCAATCAGGAACAAGGGATAACAATGTTACATCCAAATACGGACGCTCATAAGCTCTTTTTCCAGGACATTTTGGAAATAAACAGAGCACAATTCCGATTTTAAATGAAATACTAAACATTCCGGGGTCTCCACTTCTATACCCTATATAAATATAATCATAAAACCTTGTCCGACTAACAAATAAATATAATTCTAAAACCACTCACTACTCAAATCTGTGAGCATTCCCATTGGCTTATCCTTTTTGGCTTTAAGCTCGTTGATATATTTATTTATTATATAAACACGAAACATTCATTTGCTAAGCGTCAGTTTGAGTTCATCCGTGTACTCGAACGCCTGAAGATGCCGAAAGGTGAAACCCGGGTCGTCAGTGACAAAATCTATGTGAATGTGCATAATTTGAACGATTCAAATTTACTATTGAAATTCCACCAAGCACCTTCAGTCGAAATCTTAAATTAATTATATTACATTTAATTTATTAAATAAAACTTAAGTGTTTAAAGAGCAATATACAATTATGTTGGAAAAAATAAATAAAACCACGCAAAAGCGTCATCAAAACTTGGTCCGTAAAGTATGAAGTAAAATAAACATAAGGAAGACAGTTTGATTTAATTTGATACAAATAACTTTTTGGCATAAGGAGGTTGTAAATAATTATGTATAGAAACATGTATTTAGGGTTTTTTGTGCTCGATTACGTGTATCGTCAATGATTGCTGTTACTCAGCAGCGATATTATTGTACATATTTAATATTTCTACTTAGGGTTCATAAGTTTGTGTGTACAAGTGTACAGTTTTATTTTTTTGATTGTTTATCCGAACGAACGTAACAACGAACAAAATAATCAGGGCTGTGGAGTCGGAGTCGAAAAAAAACAAACAACTCAGACTCCTTTTTATATTTTTTTGTGTATAAAGACAGCTTTAAACAAAAGTGGCGCTATTGCATTCTACTAAGCAAAAAAATAAATATCAGAGGTCCCAAATCCATTAAAAAATATACTTATTTATAATTAAATAGTTTTTTTAAGATTACAAAAATCAAGGAATTATTTCTTAACCAGATACAATACTGAAGAATTTTCTCCCCCGTTTATTCAGGAAGTTTTAATTCGTAATTACATACAGTACGCCAAATATTTTATTTGAAAATTATCCATTTCATCATATTGATTGGTGAAATAGTAACTGTATGTACTAAAAAAAAGGAAATTATTTTTTCAAAAAATCAAAACAGCAAACAATAAAATTCATTATATCTTAAAACCAAACTTATAGTTGGAGTCGAAATCGTGTTTTAATTAAAGGTAGACTGTTGGGGTTTATACTATTTATTAAGGACAGCCATGGAAATGATTCTCTCCTATCAATAATTATTATATTCAATTTTATTTTTTTTGCATGTCGTACTATTTTGATTAATAAAGGTGTTGGTTTGTCTTAAGACTAAATTGTACAATGTTCACGCGATAAGCGAAATCACTTTTGATCATACAGCATAAATATAAAAAGGTTTATGTTCCTTATTTTTTACACAGCTCCGTGGTTGATAGAACTGAATTATCCAAAATTTACTTTGCAAAATAGTGTTGTTAGATTACTTAAAAATCACTTACCAATTCAAGATTCCTGAAATATCTATCAGCACAGACGTTCTAAGTGTTTTATTGATGATTATCTTCGCAAAGATGCGAAGAAATATCAAGTGAATCTTCACCCCAACGGCATTCAAAACCTGAAAAAGAAAGTCCAATTATTACATATTTATATTGTTGATTTGTTAAGCCATGTCCTCATTAATTAATGTAAAGTAAAGTAGAGTTTAATACACGCTGCGTTGAATTTAAAAAGACACCAAGAATATCTCGTTCCCCATATAATGTTATTAATTTATCGGACGCCTCAAAATTGGCATTAATTGAGATCAGTTTAGCGTGACGTATTGTGCCCGTATGAAGGCGGACCACAGCAAACAGCTCTGCTCGTTTGGTATTCATCTCACGGCAGTCCCACAGTATGTTACTTTACTAAAATTACATCGAACCCATCTGAACATATGGTTGTATCACTTTTAATGTGTTTACTGTCAATACTTGGTGAAATGGCATTATAACAAAAAATATCAAACATTTTTAGTAATTTTTCCACATGAAATTTATTGGAGCACGACTGATGACAGATGATCAGTTGACAATGCTCACCATGAGCGAAACCGGTCCTGATCCAATAAATTTTATGTGGAAAAAATACTAAAGATGTTTTATCATTTTAATACAGTTGTATTTTTATTACTAAACCAATTGTTCTAAAAAAACAGCCGTCTCATTTTTATTAATATTATTACTTCATTTAAATAAGCCTAATATATTTATGATTCAAATAAAATTCAAGCAGCTAATACCGTTTATGTATTTACGGCTACTTAACAATATTATAAATTCAGCACCAATCACAATTTAAAAAGTTTTACGTTATAATTTAAATTAGCAAAGTCCGGAGAAGTTAAAAAGATCCATTCGCCTAAGAAAAACTTTATCGAGTCTCTTTTCATTATGACGGCAAGATACTACGTTACTATCTCGAAACGGCTGCCAGAATACCCCGGCTCAATTGCGAGCAAAACTTCAGGTAGGCATTATGCTAGTTCGTATGTTTATATTATGCAAGTTGAAGAAGGATACCCTCCCCTCCCTCCATTGACGATCCTTCACCTTCTTCTCAGGACCCTAATTATAATAAATAAAGCTGTAAGGATCTCTCCTCTTTGGAATACATCTGATGCAGGGGTGCGTAACACGTAAGAGAATAAATACGAATTAATCGATATCGAGTATTTTTCGCAACCAAGATTTAAAGAATAACACAAAAATAACGACATTAATATCTTTCGTAAAAACCATAAATTTCACTGAAAAATCAGTTAATGATTTATTACTGTTTAACTATGAAACCAAGCTACATAATATGTGCATCGAATAAGGCTAGACTAGACAAACGACACTCTAGATTTTTTTGAATCTCAAGAGGACGTCAGGTATAACAGCATAAAATAATATGTGTACTTACGAAAAAATGCCATGGTATTTTTTTTTATTTGCACATTTTGTTTATTAATAGTGGTAGACATTAAAATCAAAAGATTTTAAAACTATGGTTGATAAAAAAATACAAAAAGATAAAACAATAATTAAAGAAAAAAATGTAACATATTTTCCAAATGCTTGACCCCTGAGCACGTTAGGTCCCTCTATCGAGAGAAGAGAGGAGAGGAAAGTTACCTCGGCATGATAATTAACATAAGGGAAGCAGAGAACTATTAAGCAGAATTAATGCCCCTGTACGTGCGTACCTCTTCAGTACCGCTGAGGTATTACGGGAGGGGCTGCAATGCGAGAATGTGAGGGGAGAAACTATTTAGCGAATGCTTCTACTGATAAAGAACGTATTGCTTTATGTAGAAATAATTGCGAAGAAAAACTGAATAAAGTGAACGCGATAAAAAATACTTTATCTTACACACCTATGATATATTTGTCTTTCAAATTTACAATTACAAAATTGTATTCTCGAATAAGTAATACTGTTAACCAAGTGATAATATAACCTGTCAAAATTCGATGAAAATTCTCGAACAAAATTAGCCACATACGCTTGCACTCTAAATATATTTTAATATAATAAGAAATTGTATTAGGTTACAATTGTACATTAAGTAATTAATATAAACCAGTGAAATTAAACCACTTTTTATAATTTTTATATGAAAATGATTTTCATCTTATTCGGTTTTATTTTAGAAATATAAATGTTTTTATGTAACCATGTAAAAAAAATTGTTTCCGGCATACAAGAGAATTTACTAGTGACATTGACTTCAACAAATTGAATATAATTGCTTAATGCTTTACGTACATATATTCATTAAACTAAAATTTAATATAACGCGCAAGTCTTAACATTTCTAAATTATTTTCACTACAAAAAACGTTAAACGCTTACAACAAAAATTATAATAGTGTGCATAAAAAGTGATAACTGAGTATCCAATCGATAAATTCCAAAGAGAAGAAAGAAAAGTCATACAAAGCTACAAAGCGTCACGTTGGAAAATCTATTATTTATCGGGAACAAATTAAATGATCAGAATTTAAATCAATTTTCGGTCAGAATAAAATATGAACGGTCGGAATAAAAATATTATACTGTCGGAATATTTTATAACCATTTTGGTAAGGTTAGGTAAAGTTAGTTTTATTTAAATTATGACTATTTACACTGACCATTTAATATAAATTCTGACCGGCAAAATAAGAGCCTATTTATCAGCTGTGATTATTGAATGAGAATTAATAATGAAGCTGAATTAATAAGGATACAGTTTTTCAGCTTTCTTCAAGTTTTATACTTTAATGTATTGTTAAAATTTAACCTGATATCAGGTACAATAAAGTCAGCATACCGTATCAAACCATTTTTTTTATCTGGTAGGTCGAATTAAAAAAAATACCAACGCATTTAGCACGCATATCCTTGACACATTTTTTCCTTCCGATATAACGACTCCAGCAATTAAGAGCACTGAAATCGTAGCGAAACTAAGCCCTGAAATAGAGCTGGATCCCCCTAATCGATAAATAACATCGTTAGCGGATGTTTTTATCAGGAGTTGTAAAAGGGGGCTGTCCGGTCCCTTGCTAATTGATCTTATTTCCTCAGACAGAAGACTCGGGGTCTGCTTCTCGGCGGCGTAGCGCGGAACCCTATTATTTTTTTCGCTAATGGCCGAGCAATGTGAGCTCTTCCGCTTCTAGAGAGGTAAATTCACGGCAAACTAAATACCGCGTAAGTTTATGCCGGACAGGGTTGGAAGATTTATTTTTAATAATTATTTTGTAAAAAGGGGTTTTCTGTACGCCTAAATTAATACTGTTCATTAAAATGTACGCAAACCAAATATATTTCGTAAAATAAAAACAAATGTCTTTAAATTAAGCCTGTTAGAATTGTGTCACATGAGAATGAACCGTAAAACGAAGCTCCAATATCCCTCTTCAAAATTTACGTATCTCACCTGTTGTACACTTATTTTGATTATCTGAAAAGCTCGTTCAAAATGACTGTATAGATAGTATTAAGCTATGTAGATAAACTTGAATAAAGATTAAACATATGAGCGCCTTAGTTTCAAAATCTACCTTACAACAAAAACAGAAATTGTTGGTAAAGTGCAAAAAACTGCAGTGAGATTTTTGAATTTTAGTAGGTTTTGAGACTAAACACGTTTTTTAAAATGCGTTTCCTCTGTATCTAGAAAGGTTTTTAATCAGAAATTTATTGATTGTGTAGATATTAAAATAGAGAACAAGCTGGCATTTAAATTTTAAAACAAATTAACAATAGTCATTAGGTAGGTTTCGAAATTGAGATCCTCATATGGGATGGTGTAAGTTAAGACGTTGATTCGAACAGGAATGAGAGAGGCATGATTTTAATCAATTTTTAATGTATTTGTAAACTTTTGAATTATTTTTATTATTAATAAAAACACAATAATCCTTTGTACTTCATTCCACTTTATTTAATATGTCAGGACCGGTTTCGCTCATTGCGAGCATTGTCAACTGATAAGAAATATAATTTAACAATGCTATTTATACAAATTGAAAAGTTATACACAACAATTGGCATTGAAAAGAAATTGCCAATTACATTAAAGTGATTCTAAAATAACACAAAATTAAAATGTTCAACACATCTAACATATAATTAAAAAGTCATTCCAGATTAATAAATTCAGAATGGCGATTGAAAGTAATTACAAACATAATTAAAATTTGGGAAATTTTTGACAATGTACACTTTCATAAATTTTGTCGATAACGACCCGGGTTTCGCCTTTAAGCATCTTCTAGTTTTATCAAGTGCACGAATGCACTTGAACTGACGGGCAGCAAACCGTTTGCATCGTCTACATACAAACATAAAAGTGAATTCGCAAAGTATAATTATTATTGTTAACCAATTGATATGATATGAATTAAGTGGGTACATTAGTATTTCTATTATATTAGTATTTGTAAACGTTGGGATAGTCTGAAGTATTCGTTCAGGGATTTGAACCTTACACGCCAAAATATAATCAGTTCAGAAATGGTATATTTTTAAGCATAGTTGAGTTCATAAAGTAGATTTTTTTCTTTTTACAGCTTTTCTAATATTTGATCTGTGTGGAAAAAAAACCCTTTCGCACCCCTAGAACTGGTATAATAACTTTGCAGAAGCGAAGCGAAAGATCTCGTTGAAGAACCCTTTCCTAATACATAAATAAAAAAATTAATAATGAGGTAAAAAGATTTCAGGTATCTTTTCTGTATACTTTATGATAACATTCTTACCCACATTGAATACTAATACAGATTTACATTTTGTAAAACTTATTCATTTCAAGAAACTTGGTTCAGAATCTTTACCATTTCGCTGTTAATGATTTAAATATTGTTTACAGATTTTAAATATTTTATTTTTGTTTTTCTCAGTGTGTAATAACGGGTAACTATTAATACAGGGGTTACCAACCTTTTTGGACCCTTGAGCTCAATCTAAAATATTGGTAGGGCGGCGAGCACCACATTTTTTCAAAATCTCAAAACCTAGGAATTTACCGATTTGCCCAAAATATCACCGTGAATCGTTATTTTAGCACACCGAGGAATTTGAAATCCTCAATTCTCTATACTTTTCCCCCAAAATAATTCCGAAACTCTTGGACGACTTTTTAATTATATGTTAGATGTGTTAAACATTTTAATTATGTGTTATTTTAGAATCACTTATAATGCCATTGGTAATTTCTTTTCAGTGTCAATTGTTGCTTACACCTTTTCATTTTTTTTTTTTTTTTTTAAACAAATTTGAATTGTTTGAATTTTGTACTTTTCCATGAGTTTTGTCGCTAACGACCCGAGTTTCTGACCAACTGACTGTCAGTTCACGTACATCCGTGCACTTGGAATGCCTGAAGATGCCGAAAGGCGAAACCCGGGTCGTTAGCGACAAAATTCAAGGAAAAGTACAAAATTCAAACAATTCAAATTTGCTATTGAAATTCCATGAAGCACCCTCAGTCGAAATACTTAAATAGCATTGTTTAATTATATTTCTTATCAGTTGAAAACGCTCGCAATGAGCGAAACCGGTCCTGACCTATTAAATAAAGGGGAATAAAGTCTTAACTTCAAAAATACAATATTCCTCTTAAGGAATATTGTATTTTTATAAATATAATATTGAAAACTACAATTAACGTTAACGAACAAAATAGCGTAACACTTCGACTTCCAACTATCGATTAATAGCTTACTAAGCGACGAAAATCCAATTAAGATTTCTACATATTAAAAAAAGGATCTGGCAGTACTAGGCAAATCCTTCTAAATCATTTAAAATAAGTTTTTCGAAGTGAAATGCAACATTCAGCTGAGATAGTTAATTTATTACGGAAAATATAGATCACAGATTAGGGACGCCGCTAGTGCCCAGTACTTTATACAGAGACGCATTAACCAACTGAGACGTTTTCAAAATTATAGCCTGCTAGTTTTTATGAGTAACAGAGAAAAATTATTCAAGAATTTTGCAAAGTTAATCATTCTATTTCATTTTGAAATTTAAAAGATTCTATCCTTGTAAACGACCCACCATTGTATAAATTCAGTAATGAGGCAATCTGCAACTTCACCGTGAAAATTGAAAATTCATTTTCCCCATTTTGTTTTTATGCTGCAGCGTCAGAGTTCGGCCTTTGCAAGTGTTGCCAGCGAGGCCAATATTGTTTTCCCGATAAATAAGGCGTTAAAGCTCGGCGGACGATAAATAAAACCGGCCGATGGGAAACGATGTACGATCGGGGTGTTATCCCGAATCCCGGAAACCGCGATAAAAACGTTTATGGAATTGCCCCGCACGGCGATGCGAATAGTTCCGAATTTAAGCGGGTATTTTGACCACCAGCGCCAATTAACATCTGTTTAATAATGCATATTCTCAAACCGTAGTTTTAATAAACTATGAATCTATATATACATTAACCATATAAGGCTAACAATAATGACCCGCCATAAAGCATCGTTATTTTGTCAGCACAGAAGCAGTTTTTTGATAGAAATAATATGTCAATACATTAAATGGAAAGCTGGTATCTAATGGCTGGTGGTTAATGGAGGTATCTCAAGAGAAGTTTTTTCTACGAAAACTGTTTTTTACTCAGTCGCTCAACATCAGTTATTTTTGAAAGTGAGTAGTAGGTAACGAAGGATAATGCTAGAACAAGACTATTGGTTGACTAATCGCTATTGCTACATCCAGTTATTAAAAGATCAGAAGGATGGGAGAAGAGGAAAATAATGTGAATTGACATCACAAACACCCAGTCGTCGATCACAACTTTGAATTGAATAATTCTCAAATTCACTGATATCTTACCGGGAATTGAACCCAGACCTGCGTGATCGGTAGAGCAAGCTCTAACCAACTGAGTCACAGCAAGAAACATATTATTTTAGTTCTGTTATAATTTTTGACCCCCATTTTCTATATTATGTCGATAACGAAAAAATAGCTTGACTTCTAAATTGTATGCAATTTAGTTTTTAAAACGGTATACTGAATATTTGAAAAGATAAAACGCCTTAACAATGAAAACATATTTCAGAAGAAATAGTTTCTTCAATGTACAACATTCTATACTGTTTCTGTTAATTTGGTCAACAAACTATTATAAATGTAGCTAACTTAAATGTTATTTATATTCATATATCATACAAATTTTTGATTTATATTTATTTGCTTAAAAATCTTCATTTAGAAAGTGCGAAGCTAGTATTCGAGATCCGTGAGTGTCATTTTTTTGGTTCCATCTCCGAACACTTGAGGGCGACACTTAAAGCGGAATGTTTTCACACCACGCCGGAAGAGGCACGCATAAAAAGTGCGTCGGAGAGGTTAGCCTATAAAAATATTTAAATGCGGGAAACTGTGTTTGCGAGAAGTGTGTCAAGACGAAGGGAAAAACGTGGAGGGTTTTCGCAGTACGGCTGTAATATTATGAAAGAATACCAAGTGGTGTACATTTTTCTAACTTAAGGTATGAATAAGTGCCCTCCAAATGTACAACGACACCTAACGAGCGTTATATATTTAAAAGGGCACACGCGGAACTGTATTTCAAAACTGAAAAAATAACACTGATAATGTTGATGTTTTTATTACACGGAAGATGTCGTGTATATTTAGCAATAAACATAGCTGTGAATTTAGTATTTTAAGTTTAGTCGGAATCGTCAGAATTAAATCAACTGCGAATAAATGATGTTACTGTAGGTATTTATTTTTATATTTAAATTAAACCATCAATTCCTTCCTTACCTACACTGTTTTTTTTAATCGATGTCCGCTCCCAATGTGGAGCATATGGCCTATTAATGGAGGTATCTCAAAGTTTTTCTACGAGAACTGTTTGTTACTCATTCGCTCAACCTCACTTTTTTCAAAGTGAGTAGTAGGGAAAGAAGGATATAGCTAGAACAGGTCTTCTGTTTGGCTAATCGCTATTGCTTAACCCAGTTATTAAAGTATCAGAAGGGTGGGAGGAGAGAAAATTATGTGAATTGATATAAAAAACACCCAGCCTTCGATCACAACTTTGAATTGAATTATTCTCAAATTCACTCTGATCTGACCGTGAATCGAACCCAAATCTGCGTGATCGGTAGAACAAGCTCTAGCCAACTGGGCTACAGCACTTACACCTACCTGATCATAATAATGTGACACGTGTTTAGATGAAACACGCAGTACCGGCGCGAGGTTATTTGGCGCCCTAGGCAACGGTTATTGGTGCGCCGCCTTTTTAACAAACTGTGGAATATTTATTTTATATGCATGTTCAATTATAATGTAGATCATATGACCTCCTAATAGAGGTATCTCATATATTTTTTACGAGAACTGTTTGTTACTCAGTCGCTCAACCTCTCTTTTTTGAAGTATAGAGAATACGATACTTATGTATTCTATTTATATAGCATTATTTTTTGTTGTTAGCAATTTATGCGCCCTCTAATGATTCGCGCCTTAGGCGATTGCCTATTTCACCTGTATGGTGGCACCAGCCCTGGAAACACGAATCACGCTTTGTAACATTACAAGTGGAATAACAATGCTATCAAATTTAATTTTTTACTAATTTTATCAACTGATCTGAAAATATAAATGACAAAAAAGTTATTCATACGAAATTTACAACACATTAGGAGAGAAATCGTTAATTTTTTTTAAGATATCCTAAGCGTTTCAACTATAGATAATTTAGCGTTATTAATTTATAATTTTTATCATTATTTATATATTTTTTTTCATAGTTCTATCGACAATTGTTTGTTACATCATGTTATTTGTCTTTCTTAATAGCCCTGTATCGATTTATAGCCTTTTCAGTTAAGTTTATAATGCTCGTGACGAGTGAAATCCGTCCTGATCCTTAATTAGAAATGTAGAGCTAGATGCCTTTCCACCAATAATTAATAGTGAACACCTCATAAGTGAGTAGTATTCTAATAACTGATTGACCGTAAATAATTTCATAGCAGACAACTTCATTTGGCAAAAATTGTTCTTTGACTTTGATTTGAAAAAAAAGGTAAATTTTGGGTTGTTCTTGAATAAGAAATTTTAATTTAACAACAATCCCAAAATTTATATGATTTACAAGAATAGTAGAATATTATTTTGTTACTAGTGATTTTTGTGTATGGTTATTTTACTATTTTTTTAAAAGCTCGTCGTACATCCGCTGCGCTTTTATCGTAAAAGCTTTATGGTCAGTGAACGATAAGCCAATCCACTAGCGAGTACCGAACGCTTTGTTTAGCCAGCACTAACGAAAAAATAATGTTTTTTTCATCAATTTTTCCTAGAGAATAATGCTTCGATACGAAGTTAAATTTATGTAGACTGTAGAGAAGCTGGTAGTAAAAGCTTGTGCATAATTTATTTAAAAAAAAACTATTAGTGCATGGGAGATTACGCTTAGAATATTTTATAAAGACAAAATACAGCAACCTAGATAATATGTCGAATAAAACGATTGCTTCATAAATACAAAACCGGGCTCAGTGTCTTTTCTTTCGGTTGTAGTGTGCACTGTTTCAAATCCCAGTACGAAAAAAATCATGAATTGATATGTGAGAGTATTACTTGCAAATACGGCTTATTCCAAAATGGTTAAAAAATGAAACATGAATTTCAGTTTGAAGTATTTTTAGTCTTACATTACTTTGAAATGACATTTTGGGTGTTGTCAAGACGACTGATTTCTAAAAATACTTTCAAAAAATGTTTTCTATCTACTTAATTACATCCATGTTTCAACAGCTTTGGAATAAGCCGGGTTTGCAAGTAATACCCTCATGTATACATAGCACAGAGTGATATTATAAAACAAAAGTTACTGACTTTTTTTGAGATTTTTGGTTGGCATGACTGTTATACATCATAAAGTTATTTCAAACATACTTATACCACCATATTTTCCTACATCTTGATCAAGTCAAAAGGCCACAAGTTCCCCTCCACTGGTATAGTGTATTGTGTTGAAAAGTACAATATCACTACAAAATATCGATATTTTAAAATAAATATATTATTTAATGCTAGTTCACGTTATAGAATCCACAATTTAAATAGTACTAGCTGTAAGCCCGTTGCCCAGCAACGTGAGATTTTTGTTGCATTGTGTTTTGTTGCATTGTATTTTATTTTATTTTACTTTATTTTATTTTATTTTATTTTATTTTATGTTATGTTATGTTGTGTTATTTTATTTTATTTTATTTTATTTTATTTTATTTTATTTAATTTAATTTAATTTTATTCTATTTTATTTTATTTTATGTTATTTTATTTTATTTTATTTTATTTTATTTTATATTATTTTATTTTATGTTATTTTATTTTATTTTATGTTATTTTATTTTATTTTAATTTATTTTATTTTTATAGTAAGCAGAAATTTCGTAAATTATTTAATATTTGGAATAAAGTTTAAGTTTGCTAACAACCATTTTTCGTAGTAGCATAAATTTCGTAAAATAATTAATTTTTGGGATAATTTTTAAGTTTGCTAACAACCATTTTTCGTAGTAGCATAAATTTCGTAAAATATTCAATTTTTGGAATAAAGTTTAAGTTTGCTAACAACCATATTTCATAGTAGCCGAAATTTCGTAAATTATTGACTTTTTGGAATAAAGTTTAAGTTTGCTAACAACCATTTTTCGTAGTAGCATAAATTTCGTAAAATATTCAATTTTTGGAATAAAGTTTAAGTTTGCTAACAACCATTTTTCGTAGTAGCATAAATTTCGTAAATTATTTAATATTTGGAATAATGTTTAAGTTTGCTTACAACCATTTTTCGTAGTAGCATAAATTTCGTAAACAATTCAACTTTTGGAATAAAGTTTAAGTTTGCTAACAACCATTTTTCGCAGTAGCAGAAATTTCGTAAATTATTGAATTTTTGGAATAATGTTCAAGTTTGCTAACAACCATTTTTCGTAGGAGCAGAAATTTCGTAAATTATTTAATATTTTGAATAATGTTCAAGTTTGCTAACAACCATTTTTCGTAGTAGCAGAAATTTCGTAAATTATTGAATTTTTGGAATAATGTTCAAGTTTGCTTACAACCATTTTTCGTAGGAGCAGAAATTTCGTAAATTATTTAATATTTGGAATAATGTTCAAGTTTGCTAACAACCATTTTTCGTAGTAGCATAAATTTCGTAAAATATTCAATTTTTGGAATAAAGTTTAAGTTTGCTAACAACCATTTTTCGTAGTAGCATAAATTTCGTAAATTATTTAATATTTGGAATAATGTTTAAGTTTGCTAACAACCATTTTTCGTAGTAGCATAAATTTCGTAAAAAATTCAACTTTTGGAATAAAGTTTAAGTTTGCTAACAACCATTTTTCGTAGTAGCAGAAATTTCGTAAATTATTGAATTTTTGGAATAATGTTCAAGTTTGCTTACAACCATTTTTCGTAGGAGCAGAAATTTCGTAAATTATTTAATATTTGGAATAATGTTCAAGTTTTCTAACAACCATTTTTCGTAGTAGCAGAAATTTCGTAAAATATTTAATTTTTGGAATAATGTTTAAGTTTGCTAACAACCATTTTTCGTAGTAGCATAAATTTCGTAAATTATTGAACTTATTGAATAAAGTTTAAGTTTGCTAACAACCATTTTTCGTAGTAGCAGAAATTTCGTAAATTATTTAATATTTGGAATAATGTTTAAGTTTGCTAACAACCATTTTTCGTAGTAGCATAAATTTCGTAAAAAATTCAACTTTTGGAATAAAGTTTAAGTTTGCTAACAACCATTTTTCGTAGTAGCATAAATTTCGTAACATATTCAATTTTTGGAATAAAGTTTGAGTTTGCTAACAACCATTTTTCGTAGTAGAATAAATTTCGTAAATTATTTAATATTTGGAATAATGTTTAAGTTTGCTAACAACCATTTTTCGTAGTAGCATAAATTTCGTAAATTATTGAACTTTTGGAATAAAGTTTAAGTTTGCTAACAACCATTTTTCGTAGTAGCATAAATTTCGTAAAATATTCAATTTTTGGAATAAAGTTTAAGTTTGCTAACAACCATTTTTCGTAGTAGCATAAATTTCGTAAATTATTTAATATTTGGAATAGTGTTTAAGTTTGCTAACAACCATTTTTCGTAGTAGCATAAATTTCGTAAAATATTCAATTTTTGGAATAAAGTTTAAGTTTGCTAACAACCATTTTTCGTAGAAGCAGAAATTTCGTAAATTATTGAATTTTTGGAATAATGTTTAAGTTTACTAACAACCATTTTTCGTAGTAGCATAAATTTCGTAAATTATTTAATATTTGGAATAATGTTTAAGTTTGCTAACAACCATTTTTCGTAGTAGCATAAATTTCGTAAATTATTGAACTTTTGGAATAAAG
Source organism: Himalopsyche tibetana (assembly GCA_030503985.1). Lineage (NCBI taxonomy): Eukaryota > Metazoa > Arthropoda > Insecta > Trichoptera > Rhyacophilidae > Himalopsyche > Himalopsyche tibetana. The sequence continues at coordinate 1,381,435 of JAPJYX010000009.1, read as the reverse complement.
TTTAAGTTTGCTAACAACCATTTTTCGTAGTAGCAGAAATTTCGTAAAATATTTAATTTTTGGAATAATGTTTAAGTTTGCTAACAACCATTTTTCGTAGTAGCATAAATTTCGTAAATTATTTAATATTTGGAATAATGTTTAAGTTTGCTAACAACCATTTTTCGTAGTAGCATAAATTTCGTAAAATATTCAATTTTTGGAATAATGTTCAAGTTTGCTAACAACCATTTTTCGTAGAAGCAGAAATTTTGTAAATTATTGAATTTTTGGAATAATGTTCAAGTTTGCTAACAACCATTTTTCGTAGTAGCCGAAATTGCGTAAATTATTTAATATTTAGAATAATGTTCAAGTTTGCTAACAACCATTTTTCGTAGGAGCAGAAATTTCGTAAATTATTTAATATTTAGAATAATGTTCAAGTTTGCTAACAATCATTTTTCATAGTACCATAAATCGACCACGGCGCATATATCGACAGCCCTGCTGTTTTTAAATTGCAAATTATTGAATTATATTTTATTTCATTTCATTATCTATTAATTTGAAAATGTACGCAAACAAAATACATTTCGTAGAAGAAGAAGATGTCTCGAGGACATCATCAGTACGCACACATTTGTGAAAAGTGAAAAGCGAGTGATTATTTTATCGACTTTTAATATATAAATTTAGTATGAATAAAAAAGTGGAGACTGGAAGGTGTGAAATGGACGTCCAAACATACTGACACTCAGACCTTATCGGCTATTAATATATAGACTAGCTGTAAGCCCGTTGCCCAGCAACGTGAGATTTTTGTTGCATAGTATTTAATTTTATTTAATTTAATTTAATTTAATTTAATTTAATTTAATTTAATTTAATTTAATTTAATTTTATTTTATTTTATTTTATTTTATTTTATTTTATTTTATTTTATTTTATTTTATTTTATTTTATTTTATTTTATTTTATTTTATTTTATTTTATTTTATTTCATTTCATTTTATTTTATTTTATTTTATTTTTATTTATTTATTTTATTTTATTTTTATAGTTAGCAGAAATTTCGTAAATTATTTAATTTTTGGAATAATGTTTATGTTTGCTAACAACCATTTTTCGTCGTAGCCGAAATTTCGTAAATTATTTAATTTTTGGAATAATGTTTAAGTTTGCTAACAACCATTTTTCGTAGTAGTAGAAATTTCGTCAAATATTTAATTTTTGGAATAATGTTTAAGTTTGCTAACAACCATTTTTCGTAGAAGCATAAATTTCGTAAAATATTCAATTTTTGGAATAATGTTTAAGTTTGCTAACAACCATTTTTCGTAGTAGCAGAAATTTCGTAAATTAATGAATTTTTGGAATAATGTTTAAGTTTGCTAACAACCATTTTTCGTAGTAGCAGAAATTTCGTAAATTAATGAATTTTTGGAATAATGTTTAAGTTTGCTAACAACCATTTTTCGTAGTAGCAGAAATTTTGTAAATTATTGAATTTTTGGAATAATGTTCAAGTTTGCTAACAACCATTTTTCGTAGAAGCAGAAATTTCGTAAATTATTTAATATTTGGAATAATGTTCAAGTTTGCTAACAACCATTTTTCATAGGAGCAGAAATTTCGTAAATTATGTAATATTTGGAATAATGTTCAAGTTTGCTAACAACCATTTTTCGTAGTAGCAGAAATTTCGTCAAATATTTAATTTTTGGAATAATGTTTAAGTTTGCTAATAACCATTTTTCGTAGTAGCAGAAATTTCGTAAATTAATGAATTTTTGGAATAATGTTTAAGTTTGCTAACAACCATTTTTCGTAGTAGCGGAAATTTCGTAAATTAATGAATTTTTGGAATAATGTTTAAGTTTGCTAACAACCATTTTACGTAGGAGCAGAAATTTCGTAAATTATGTAATATTTGGAATAATGTTCAAGTTTGCTAACAACCATTTTTCGTAGTAGCATAAATTTCGTAAATTAATGAATTTTTGGAATAATGTTTAAGTTTGCTAACAACCATTTTTCGTAGGAGCAGAAATTTCGTAAATTATGTAATATTTGGAATAATGTTCAAGTTTGCTAACAACCATTTTTCGTAGTAGCATAAATTTCGTAAATTAATGAATTTTTGGAATAATGTTTAAGTTTGCTAACAACCATTTTTCGTAGGAGCAGAAATTTCGTAAATTATGTAATATTTGGAATAATGTTCAAGTTTGCTAACAACCATTTTTCGTAGTAGCATAAATTTCGTAAAATATTTAATTTTTGGAATAATTTTTAAGTTTGCTAACAACCATTTTTCGTAGTAGCATAAATTTCGTAAAATATTCAATTTTTGGAATAAAGTTTAAGTTTGCTAACAACCATTTTTCGTAGTAGCAGAAAGTTCGTAAATTAATGAATTTTTGGAATAATGTTTAAGTTTGCTAACAACCATTTTTCGTAGAAGCAGAAATTTCGTAAATTATTTAATATTTGGAATAATGTTCAAGTTTGCTAACAACCATTTTTCGTAGTAGCATAAATTTCGTAAAATATTTAATTTTTGGAATAATTTTTAAGTTTGCTAACAACCATTTTTCGTAGTAGCATAAATTTCGTAAAATATTCAATTTTTGGAATAAAGTTTAAGTTTGCAAACAACCATTTTTCGTAGGAGCAGAAATTTCGTAAATTATTTGATATTTGGAATAATGTTCAAGTTTGCTAACAACCATTTTTCGTAGTAGCATAAATTTCGTAAATTAATGAATTTTTGGAATAATGTTTAAGTTTGCTAACAACCATTTTTCGTAGGAGCAGAAATTTCGTAAATTATGTAATATTTGGAATAATGTTCAAGTTTGCTAACAACCATTTTTCGTAGTAGCATAAATTTCGTAAATTAATGAATTTTTGGAATAATGTTTAAGTTTGCTAACAACCATTTTTCGTAGGAGCAGAAATTTCGTAAATTATGTAATATTTGGAATAATGTTTAAGTTTGCTAATAACCATTTTTCGTAGTAGCAGAAATTTCGTAAATTAATGAATTTTTGGAATAATGTTTAAGTTTGCTAACAACCATTTTTCGTAGTAGCAGAAATTTCGTAAATTAATGAATTTTTGGAATAATGTTTAAGTTTGCTAACAACCATTTTACGTAGGAGCAGAAATTTCGTAAATTATGTAATATTTGGAATAATGTTCAAGTTTGCTAACAACCATTTTTCGTAGTAGCATAAATTTCGTAAATTAATGAATTTTTGGAATAATGTTTAAGTTTGCTAACAACCATTTTTCGTAGGAGCAGAAATTTCGTAAATTATGTAATATTTGGAATAATGTTCAAGTTTGCTAACAACCATTTTTCGTAGTAGCATAAATTTCGTAAATTAATGAATTTTTGGAATAATGTTTAAGTTTGCTAACAACCATTTTTCGTAGGAGCAGAAATTTCGTAAATTATGTAATATTTGGAATAATGTTCAAGTTTGCTAACAACCATTTTTCGTAGTAGCATAAATTTCGTAAAATATTTAATTTTTGGAATAATTTTTAAGTTTGCTAACAACCATTTTTCGTAGTAGCATAAATTTCGTAAAATATTCAATTTTTGGAATAAAGTTTAAGTTTGCTAACAACCATTTTTCGTAGTAGCAGAAATTTCGTAAATTAATGAATTTTTGGAATAATGTTTAAGTTTGCTAACAACCATTTTTCGTAGGAGCAGAAATTTCGTAAATTATGTAATATTTGGAATAATGTTCAAGTTTGCTAACAACCATTTTTCGTAGTAGCATAAATTTCGTAAAATATTTAATTTTTGGAATAATTTTTAAGTTTGCTAACAACCATTTTTCGTAGTAGCATAAATTTCGTAAAATATTCAATTTTTGGAATAAAGTTTAAGTTTGCTAACAACCATTTTTCGTAGGAGCAGAAATTTCGTAAATTATTTGATATTTGGAATAATGTTCAAGTTTGCTAACAACCATTTTTCGTAGTAGCAGAAATTTCGTGAATTATTGAATTTTTGGAATAATGTTCAAGTTTGCTAACAACCATTTTTCGTAGGAGCAGAAATTTCGTAAATTATTTAATTTTGCGCATATATCGACAGCCCTGCAGTTTTTTAATTGTAAATTATTAAATCTTGGGAATAATGTTCAAGTTTGCTAACAATCATTTTTCATAGTAGCAGAAATTTCGTAAATTATTTAATATTTGGAATAATGTTTAAGTTTGCTAACAACCATTTTTCGTAATAGCAGAAATTTCGTAAATTATTATATTTTGGAATAACTTTTAAGTTTGCTAACAACCATTTTTCGTAGAAGCAGAAATTTCGTAAATTATTTAATTTTTGGAATAATGTTTAAGTTTGCCAACAACCATTTTTCGTAGAAGCAGAAATTTCGTAAATTATTTTATATTTGGAATAATGTTCAAGTTTGCTAACCACCATTTTTCATAGTAGCAGAAATTTCGTAAATTATTTAATATTTGGAATAATGTTTAAGTTTGCTAACAACCATTTTTCGTAATAGCAGAAATTTCGTAAATTATTATATTTTGGAATAACTTTTAAGTTTGCTAACAACCATTTTTCGTAGAAGCAGAAATTTCGTAAATTATTGAATTTTTGGAATAATGTTCAAGTTTGCTAACAACCATTTTTCGTAGTAGCAGAAATTTCGTAAATTATTGAAATTATTGAATTTTTGGAATAATGTTTAAATTTGCTAACAACCATTTTTCGTAGTAGCAGAGATTTCGTAAATTATTGATTTTTTGGAATAATGTTTAAGTTTGCTAACAACCATTTTTCGTAGTAGCAGAAATTTCGTAAATTATTGAATTTTTGGAATAAAGTTTATGTTTGCTAACAACCATTTTTCGTAGTAGCAGAAATTACGTAAATTATTTAATTGTTGGAATAATGATTAAGTTTGCTAACAACCATTTTTCGTAGTAGCAGAAATTTCGTAAATTATTTAATTTTTGGAATAATGTTAAAGTTTGCTAACAATCATCTTTTGTAGTAGCAGAAATTTTGTAAATTACTTAATTTTTGGAATAATGTTTAAGTTTGCCAACAATTATTTTTCGGATTTTAAATTATTTAACAATTATTTCCAATAAAAATCAAAAGATCAAATCCAATTTTTCAATAAAAAATCAGTTGCACATTTTGTCCAAGTGTATGAAAAAAGCAAAATATTATTCTATGATATATCCATATCATAATTTGAATATTCTTAATGTATTAAAGAATTCTAACAGATTTTCAAGGTCAGACGTGAAAAGATTCATCATTATGATTCAATTGATCAAATCCGCTCCAAAAAATATTAGTCTCACATCGACTCACACGATCAAACGATTCATTTCGATAGCCCTATAATCATAGTTTGCAATAGTCGAATTAAAGTCTTTGATTATTCGAATATTATGATCTATGATGATACTATACTTTAGCTCTACACCAAGAAATATCGAATTTTCAAACGTGGCGATATCAGAACATTCACGTGCTGTTTAAAATAAGCCGCTTCCATTGGATAGAACAAAATTTCAAAAATGTGCTGTCCAAAATAAATCGTCATCATTGGTCTGTACCTTATTTCTGCGGACGTTTTACAAACATTATCGGCTATTAATGTTAAGATACATTTTTCTAACTATCAAACATGGTTTATTGATTGAAATCTAGTTTTCGTAGAAAAACCATTTCAAGAATGCCTAATTATAATTCCATTTACTCCACACTGCAAACAGATATGGTTGAAAAAAACATATCGCTTACAATATTCATGGAATAACATCATCTCTGCTATATTCATTTCCCGATTTAGCATATCCATTTCTGCAGGAGTATGAACTCTCACCATCATAATAGTATAAATTCCGTGGAAATTGGTTTGCTACAGGCGAGTCAATATCTTTTACACGATTTGGTTATATTTCCACATGTGATAGAATGAACATTCGCGTCTACGAATGAATATTTGAACGAGCTCGATCTTGGACAAATAATGCTATATACCCTTAGAATGAAATGCTTTGAATATAAATATCTGGTATCACAAAATTATTATTTGTGTGAATTTTGCAAAAAAAAATCGGCCCGAGACATATATGTGACGTTACAAAACAAACGTGGTCATTTCCGTCATATATCGACTGTGGAAAAGAAAAAGGACGTAGCCCACACATATCAAATTTTACAGGAGGCTCAAAAACGTATTTTGATGATTTTAGGCTAAAAGCAAATTATGAAATATACACAACCCTGACGTGCACGGTAACTGATAAACTGGCTTTTTATTGATTTAGTCTAATATTAATTTAATAAATTGTTCAAGAAAAACCTTTTTTTAGGTCCTATTTCTTAGTTGCAATTTTCACACGCCTTTCTTTTTTCAAACATAAAAGTTAAATTTAGATACTAATTCGGCATTTTCAGCTTCCATCCTTTTGATAGAACGTGTGTCGAGTTGTATACATTGTGATTATCTAAAAAAGCTGTTTTGGAAAAACTGAGGGTTACGTCCTTTTTTTCTTTCAACATTCGATATAAAATATAATATAGAATATAATCTAGAGTTTTCAGATTGTTTTAATAATATTTCTAAAGATAAAACAATATAATTCATCATGTGATTGTGAAATAAGGGATGAAAAAGCTATCCGAAAGTCCGAAAAGTGTTTTAATAATCAAGTGGGTATATTCGATAAATTTAACATGAACTCACCATTTTTACACTGACAAATTTGCACCCACACCACATGTCATAAATTTAGGTTTATTGTTGTAGCCACCTAGAATCGGCGGCGGTGTCTTTAATGCAGGGGCTGCCAAAGTGGGGCAGTGATCAAAACGCGAACCGCAGTGGCTTCCTGGCGCGGGTCGTAAACTTTCCGGTCCCTATCCTGCATCACTCTCCATGTTTTGTACATTTACATCGCTTTTACGAGCGCGTAATTGCGCCAAATTTATGTCTTCCTATTCACTGCGCGAGATAATTCAGGTGTTCGCAACCTTAAGTGAATAAACCACTACCGCTTTGTAATTACTCTCTAAAATAGGTACAAATCGAGATTAAAATGAGACTTTTCAACAACATACTATATTGATAAAAACACAATATTCCTGAGTACTTTATACCACTTTATTGTATAGGTCAGGACCGGTTTCGCTGATTGCGAGCATTGTCAACCGATAATAAATATAATTTAACAATGCTACTTATACAAAAATAAATTTAAATGAAAAGGTGTAAACAACAATTGACATTGAAAATAAATTACCAATAACATCAATTGAACAGACTTCCGATTTTAAATGAACAGTAACATATGCCGGTCTCTCCACTTTTATACCCTATATAATTATAATTATAAAACCTTTTCTAACAAAAAATATATAAATCTTAAAACTACACACCATTCAAATCTGTGGGCACTTTCATATGCTAATCCTTTTCACCAGCAATGGCTTTAAGCTCAATGATACATTTATTTCTTATATAAACACGAAACATTCATTTACTAAGCGACAGTTCAAGTTCATCCGTGCACTTGAACATCTGAAGATGTCGAAAGGCGAAACCCGGGCCGTAAGTGTCAAAATTTGTGTGAATGTACATAATTTGAACGATTCAAATTTAATATTGAAATTCCACCAAGCACCTTCAGTCGACATCTTAAATTAAAAAATATTATTTTCTTGTAGTACTCATGGTTTCGTATCGCTGAAAAACTGAAAGAGCTGCGACGACGGGTTAGATTTCATCTCGGAAATATATAGCCTGCAAGACGAGATGCCTGTAGGGGGTGCCAGTATAACCTACCTACCTGCTTGCAGCCACCCACCCCTAACGAAATGCACTAAATACGGCCGAACGTGAATTTATGTCATTTCTTCGTGTTGCCAGTAAATAAAATTCAAATACTACCAGCTATGAATATTTTAGTATGTGCCACAACCATCTGGCTTTATGTTCAAAACTTCCTAGAATTTATTAAAGCAACAACTTTAACTTTATTAAAACAAGCCTGTACTTGTTAATTCATATTCAATGTTAATTCTAAGTATCTTAAAGCAAGGTAAGTATTTATTATCTTTATTTACTTATGTAATTTGAAATTTTTGATTTAATATTGTTTATGTAAATCTAATATATAAAAATGAATGTTTGTTTGTTCGTACTGTATGCGTTGCCACACCGCTCATCTGATTGGAATTAATCTTTAACATTTTTTTTGCTTGCGCTTCCGGAAAGGTTATAGGCGTAGTAAAATTAACTTACAGTAGGTCTTATATATAAAAATCAATGTGTGTATGTCTGCCATACAGTTCATGTTGACAACGTATGCTTGCACCTGTGCGAAGGTTATAGTACAATTAACATACAGTAGGTGACGCGTGTGTCGTACCATGGATAATCGACAACAAACGTCAAACTTCGAACAAAGACAAAAAGAAAACATGCACTTCAATAAACACAATTAAAACACAAACACTTTGTTTCTTTGAGCAGCATTGCAACGCTTGCCGGGAACCGGCTAGTCTTTAATAAAAAACATCAGAAAATACAACATAGCTGACATTCTACCATTTCGATTAAGAAATCAGGACTTGGGTCTCCAATCCCGGGATCTTGTTTAATTTTGCAATTCCAAAATCACAGGATTGTGATTGAACTAATCTCGGGATTTTGGGGTTGAGAATAAGAGAAAAAAAAGTTTTTAAAACCAGGCAACCAGCCAAAATTTGTGAAAAGTGTGTTTCACATTCTTTTAAACAGTATTTTAAAATTTCTAAATTTCTGACTTTTTTTCAGTGATCGATACCGGAATCCCAAAATTTCCGGATCACAAAAGTTGTCCGGGATTGGATGTTCTAAACAGGACTGATATCCCGCAGATAGAGAGCATTACTGATAAAAAAAACAATGTGGTGGTCATTTGATCCCGCAAATTGATTTTTAAATTTTAACGCTAACAATATTTTCGCTCTCTCAACCATGCTATCCTAAAAAAATGGAGCGTAACAAGAGCGATAAGCTAACCAGAAGTATTGTTCTAGCCCTATCTCTATATTGTTTCTCTTTGAGAGAGGTTCAGAAGCTAAATAATAATCAGTTCTCGTACAACTCTTCTGTTGGGATAAAGGAGTCCACATACTCCACATTAGAAACGGACATTATATATATATATTAGGGTTTTCTACCGTCTCCACCAATAAAGATTGCTCACGGTGAGCATTGTCAACTGATCAGTCACGAACCCAGTCCTGATCCAATAAATTTTATGTGGAAAAAGTACTGAAAATGTTTTATTATTTTTATTATACGGTGAAGCTTTTCGATATAAGTTTTAACCACTTACTCCTGATAGAAAATTCAAATTAACTTTGATTATTCCACGTATTGTGTTACTAACTGTGACACGTGTTTCGCCTCTTTCAGAGGCATCTTCAGACTTACTATCGCAAAGTTTGCTTAAGTAATGAAGCAAGATAGATTCTAACATTTTAAAATTATGAAATTACAAAATGGAGTTTTGGGTTTTTTTCCTTTTAAGAGGAGCAAGGAGGGGGGTGTAGAATAGAAATAAAGCTAGTTAAATTGTCAAAGATAGTTAAATTTTTGCCAGACAATATAGAACTCGCGTTTTATACAGTAAATAATTTAGGTAAAATTTTATTGAACAGTAAATGCCATTCCACCAAGTATTGACAGTAAACAACTTAAAACTGACAATAACGTATTTAAGCTATTAACTATACACCCAGTTACGAGTAGGTAAGGTAGGAAATTACAAAAAACATTATACAGCTCAGGTTTTGAATTAATTAATCAATATTAGAATTGATTCGTTCAGGGATTGTCACTTATAGTAAGTAATTGTGTACAGAAATAGAGAGGCTTTATTTAACAAAAGACGACGACAACTAAAAACGTCAAGACATTGAATGCACTATTAAATAGTGCCGAGTTTCATTTTCATAGAATTACATTGAGACTAAAGTCTTTGTCTCCGTCGAATTTATCCGGAAATGATGAAAAATATTTTCCATATATTCGAATTTTATTCATCGGTCAAAACAAGTGAAAAACAATATCTGTATATTTATTTATAAAGCCGAAAGTGCTTAAGTCTGCCGTTTTCCGGAGCTATAAGCTCCAAGCCAAGATTGGCCGAGCTTTGCTGACTTCGCTTCCAGTCCAACTTGTACATTAATAAACTCTTTACTAAAAACTTTTCTCATATCGGAGTTTTGGAAGGACGTACAGTTCGCGAGTTCTGACCTACTCTTGTATAGGTATCTATTAAGGATGGGCTTTTTAGTATTCGTGGAGTCGAGTTGTTTCAGAATCGGTACTCAGATAACTCGTATACTAAATGTAAAACATTTGAAATATTTTTGTTTCGTTCACCATTTTTATTCGGGGAATAAAAAATGGGCTTTTTAATATGAGAATGTCTTGATTGATTTGCGAATGTAAAAAAATTGAATGAGATAATATTTGCAACGAAAGATAAGCTATATACATATATGTATATTAGTAACTCAATGTAAATATTATATAATAATCATTAAAAACCACCTGCTTTCCTTTCGCACTGCTTTTTCAATAGTATGCAGAGCGGTAAAAAAATGACTTGCGGAGAATCCAACTAGAATAGAACCAAAAGTTATTTATTTTCTCATTTTTATAAGATTCTTAGAAAAACAAGTGACTCACAGAGAACAAGTTTATTAAAAATCGGTTTTCAATTATAATAGTTGTTAGCAATGCTCTAACACAAGTTAGCTTTTTTTTTTTTTTATTCGATAAACTTTTTCTATTCTTTTCTGCATCACACCGAAGATGATATCTCCTCAATGATGCAGTTAAGATACATTACAGAGTTAAGATACATTAGGTACAATTTTAAAGGCAACAATAAATAATAATTACAACTATATATATATATTAATACAGGTTAATTAAATAACAAAGAATTGGTATGATTACAAGTAAAAACAATTAAATAATAATAAGCAAGAATGATAGTTAATGGGACTAATAAACAACTTTTAATTTGAGACAGATGTGATTAAGGATTGAATGGTGAGGGACAGGGAAGGTAAACTTTTTCTCCAAAAGAAGTAGCAAATTTCTTGAAGTGACAGAAATTTTCTGAAGACGAAACTGGATGCCCGATAGGACCATCACGATTATTTTTACATGACAAAAACAATATGTTTCTTTCTACTGACATAATCGGGCAATTCCAGAGAATATGTTCTGAATCTTGATTAATGTCACCACAAGGGCAGTGTGGGCTAAGTTTGATTTTAAATTTATGTAACTTGGCATTAAATGCACCGTGTCCGGTGATAAATTGTGAGGTCCAGTGATCCGGAGAGAGCCAGGTTGCATTCTGACGAAAAGCAATATCTGGGAAAAATAAATAGGTAATTCTACCACGAAGGGACTTTGACCATCGACTTTGCCAAGTAGTTAAAACGGTTAGTGAGCAGAGTTTTTTCACTTTTACACAGTTAGCTGCGCGGAAATTTCAAAGGTTGCGCGGACTGATCAAATATTAATTGAATAACTGTCTTGTAGTGTGCGCCAACCCGGAATTTGTGTGCGGGGGCTTACCAACTGCTGTGCGGCTGCGCGCGCGCGCAGCTTAGGGGAAACGTTGGTTCTTAGTGTTTTATTTCGAAATGATCATAAACCATATAGAAAGAGGGTTACAAAGGTCCTGCGAAGGACGACAACTGAAGAAGTAAATTCGTTTAAATAAAATAAGTAAAACCTTTGAATATTAAATTGTGTTTTTTCTTCATTGTGAAAGCCTTAAATTTATCATAAATAAATGAAAATATTACAGACATGAATATCTATATCCTGATATAAAAACGGACTGTTATGAATATACAACAAATAAAATCATATCTACTTTTATGTAAATATCAAAAAAAATACATGCAAATATTCGATTACTCGATACTAGGATAGACATCCTTAATATATATAATAGATGCTGTTCGAAGAAGCACATATTACGAACAGCGGATGTTCACAACATATGGGATGCAAGTAAAAACATTTGCAAATAGTCTAAATACTTTAAAAGCTGTTCTGTCTGATATTAAATTATATAACAAAACTATGGCGTTCTTTAACTGTCTTCAATGTTAAAATGGCGATATTTAATAAAAGATTTGTTCTTTAGATAGACACTAAAAAAAATAGTTTAATAACAGATAGATGAAAACATCCACAAAATATCTACAGTATGTGTGTATGGTTTAATTTAAAAGATTTTGACACTTAATTTAGAATTGAGATTGTCTACTTTAATTTAATGCTGACATATGTCATAGTAAACTTATTATTATAAAGGCTTGTCAAAACTTGTATGTAATATGTTTTGCTGTCGTCATTTCTAGTTTTATTTTTCATGCGATATACATTCATTTGCAATGTATGATAACATATTTTTAAAGGGTTGTCAACTTTATGGTCTGGCTTTTGATATATATTTTTCTAAATGTCTGACGTGAGGTTTTGAACCACATTGAGACACTTGTCTCTCGTCTTTGTATTATAATAATATTAACAACCATAAATAATTCATGTCAGTCCATTGGTTAGATGTTTGAAGTATCATATATATCGACTTTGGAAATGAAAAAGGACGTAACTCACACATACCAAATTTTACAGGAAGAGCAAAAAACTTGTTTTGATTATTTTGGGCCATATGCAAATTACGGAGACTTCTAAAGTGATGTTTAATTGACATAATCTAATATTAATTAAAGAAATTGTCTAGGAAAAAAACTATTATTTCAGTCATATTTTTCAACCTTAAAAGCAAAATTTAGATGCTAATTCGGCATTTGTAGCTTGCATCCCTTTGATAGAACGTGTATCAAGTTTGATACATTGTGATTATCGAAATAAACCTGTTTTGAAAAAACTGTGGGTTACGTCCTTTTTGCTTTCCACAGTCGATATGTAAGTAGAAATAAAATATTCATTAGTAAAAAAAACTTTTATTTTTATAAATATAATATCTTTCCACTAAGGATTGGAAGGTCTTAAAGGTTAAACGACAAGAAATAATTTTCATCACTACATATTATTCTCTTTGACAGAAATGATATAAAAATTTACACAATTTTTATCTTTGTTTAGAAAATCAGAATATATTCGACACTTTTATGTCCAATTTGTATGGGGGTTATCGTTTAAAATGAGTAATCTATCGTCCATCATTCGCGTCTGGGCGAAAATTGTATTCTTCTCTTATCAGCGAATCAGTTTCCTCAACCCCTTAACAACCCACACACTCCCCACATAGCTCCCCTAACGCCCTGGCAATTTTATTTAACCGTTACACACCTGACCCAGTGTTATCACAGTAAAACGCCTCTTTGTCAGGTATTATGTTTAAGTATAGTCAGGTTACAAGTTTAAGACATCGATTCATTAAATGATATGTTGCTGGATGGCATCCAAATATTAACATTATTTATCAAGGCATGATTTCGCTGCCAAGTTTATTTAAGCTTAGCTGGTTAGTATTAGAGATAAACTACTATGAGCATATGGTGCTATAGAACAGTGCTCCGCAACCGGTGTGCCGTGAGTCGGATACAGGTGTTCCGCGATCAAATACATAATGAAAAATTATTTGAATTAAATTATTATAAAAACCTGTGTTCATTGAAACAAGCGCAGGTATCACATTAATTAGTTATTATTTTATAAAAGTAATTAAGATTACATGAAAGTAAATATATTATAGTTTTATGGTTGTAATACTTTTTAAATAAAAAACGAAAATTTATTGTAAAATTTGTGTATCAATTTAATACCTATATATTTTTACTTTTGGTGTGCCGCGGAAATCTAGGAAGAATTTTGGTGTGTCGTTGGTGAGAAAAGGTTGCGGAGCACCGCTATAGAGTAAGATGCTGAAAAAAAATCTTTAAAAATCACAAATTAATTAGTTATAGTAAGAACTGCAAAAGTGAACAATTCATTAGATAGATTGACCACACCGACTTAATAGTTAATAAAGCAAGCATAAGTGTTATATAAAAATAAATAAATAAAAATGTGATGCCATGTAGAAAACGAGCCGACATCATCACATGGAAGTCTTTTTAGATAGATTGATTTTTTCACACTGGTGATTTGGGAATTTTTCCTTGGTACACTCTCTGTTAGGAAAAAAACTTTTTGAAAGACTTAAATTTTAAGAGGTTATTATAATAGATACCGTCGGATAAAATTAAGAGAAGAGCAACAGTGGTAGGTGGATGGATTTTTTTTAAATTATAAAAACATTAATTTTGTTTTAGATATTATTTATTTATTTGCGTTAAGGGGGACAGTTGTTTGAAATGCTTTCAATCCTTTCAGCTATTTGAAAACGGAATAAAAGAGCGACCTGTTTCTGCCATTCGTAAAATAAATAAAACTAGAATTTATACACTCTTATAAAAGAAAGAACAAGATTAAAAGGAGGTGTAAAATAGATGGTCGTTTTATCTACTTAAAATATCTATATAGCTGTCATATGTATTCAAAGAAAACAGTTATTAGTCTCGAATGTTACGAATAAGACAACGCTGAGGGTTGGATGGGTTTGAAAGATATTAAAATATTAAATGTACTTTTAAATGCATATCAATTTTCAATTAATATAAGATTTGTACAGATTTCTATTCGAGAATTGTAAACTTTGATAAAAGAACGATGGTTAAAAAATAATATTCCTTTCCACCAATAATGGCTGCTGGTTTGATTATTACAAAACTTCGTATAAAATTATCTAGTAGTAAAATTATTATTTGATGATTTTAAAAAAAAATATATACATTTGTACTAATTCAACTTTTATTTAAAAATATCACGACCGGTTTCTCTTATGACGAGCATTATCAACTATTTTTATTCAACGAATAATATAAAAATCAAATTTATAGTTTAAGTTTCCCGGTAAAATCCTGCGATCGGCATATTTATTTCCCGCTATCCCGGGAACAATAAAATAGCAGGAAATGAGACGAAATAGTTACCACCCGTCGACGACAATCGGCGAGCCAAGTTAAGCTAGTTACATTATACTTAAAGGTATGGATCTGATGCATTATATATTGAAGCAAACTATACAGACACACATTGACAATAATGCTTTCCCCCTAACGTCTTGGAGTTACATAAAAACGCAACGCCATGGCAATTTACCTTGTTTTTTCCGTCATCCAGGGGTCTTAAAGTGGGGATCTCCGTCAGCTTACATCTATTGATAGAACTATCTGGGGTGTAAATCTTTTTACTCGCCGTTGACTCGTACAATAATAATAAATGAGAATTTTGGTGATTTTGCTCTCGCAAGAAAGTGTGTAAACGCAAAAGTATATTGTATTATTAACGGCTTCACTGCTATTTTATTTTTTTCTGTTATTAAGTCGGGAAGTCATATCGTCTTGTAAAGCGATCATTTGGGAGTAGAACGCCAAAAAATAAAGTTATGTAAAAAGTTTTTTTTAACATTTAATTTTAATAATATTTTTATTTCCTGAATTAGTGTCATAAAGCGAAAATAAGGGCTGTATTGAAAGCTCCTGTGTGCCTAACAATTTCCCTTTTGTTACGGCATTCAACGCTCCGTAGCAGAATCATATTTACTGCAAAGTGTAAGCAGTTATTTAGCGATTTTTTTCTTTACATGGAGCAATAAGATGTCTCATAAATTATTTATACTATCAGGCTCGTTTTTGTTGAATAAAAAAATGCTTTCACATTTTTGGTACAGCGACGAATAAAGTGATATATATTGCCAAGATCAATGAATATCTTACTTTGAAAAACCACGTTTGATTATAATTTTCATTTTTAAATAGCTTTAAAAATACTATTTAGTAGCTTACCTTTTTCTCGACGCCTCACCTGGTGGCATTGGGTATCGACTGTGGAAAGTAAAAAGGACGTAACCCACAGTTTTTTCAAAAAAACTTTTTTTCGATAATCACAATGTATCAAACTTGATACAAGTTTTATTAAAAGGATGTAAGTTACAAATGCCGAACTAATATCTAAATTTATCATTTAAGTTTGAAAAAAGATGGGCTTGTGAAAATTGAAACCAAGAAAAAAAAACTGAAAAAAGGTTTTTCCTACACAATTTATTTAATTAATATTAGATTATGTCAATTAAACACCAGTTTAAAAGTCTCCGTGCACTTCAAGGCTGTGTATATTTCATAATTTGCATACGGCCCAAAATCATCAAAACACGTTTTATATGCCTCCTGTAAAATTTGCTATGTATGGGTTACGTCCTTTTTCTTTTCCACAGTCGATATGATGATTAGAAACGAACGAAAAAAACTACACTTTTGGATACCGAAACATTTTTAATAGCCGGATGGAATAAAACATACGTTTTAATGATCTTGGAGAAAATGGTGGTGTAACGAATATATAAAGCTTTTTCCCAATTAAAAATTGATGATTAAATTCCGGAATGAAAGATTGATAATGTTTCCGTTTTCTATTATAAAGGATCTGAATCTTACGAGAAAGTATTACAGTTTATTAAAAATCATTAATAATTTACTATAATATTTTATCAAAAGAATATGTCAATCTTTCACTCCCTTTAGCAAAAGCGTGGGATGAAAAATTATATTTAATATTTTGGAAACTGTATTTTAAATTTGTTTTACTTTGACGAACTATGTGACTCTAGTCTATCGCTTGCTGAGGCCCAGTTGGTTAGAGCTTGCTCTAAAGATCACGCAGGTCTGAGTTCAATTCCTGGTAAGATCACAGTGAATTTGAGAATTATTCAATTCAAAGTTGTGATCAAAGACTGATTGTTCGTGATGTAAATTCACATTATTTCTTCTCCTCCCATCCTTCTGATCCTTTAATAGCTGGGTGTAGCAACAGTGATTAGTTTACCACTAGTCGTGTTCTAACTTTATCCTTCTTTTCCTACTACTCAATTTGAAAAAAAAATAAGTTGAACGAATGAGATACCTCCATTAGGTAACCATATGCTCCACGTTGGGAGCGGACATGAATAAAAATGTCTATAGCCACTAAGTTGCACTTCTATAAATATTGTTTTTATCTAAGAGCTTTACTTTCTATTCCGAGATAGTATCTTTTGTTTTTGTTGAGTGTATCATACGGACAGTGCTCGACGATCATCCATGACGTTGAAATTTGGTATAAAAAATATACAAATACTAAAACAAAAAGATGTTTGTTCACTGAGCAAAAGCAATCATATTTACAAATAAATGGTTGATTATTTTTCGCTTTATGCGTTGAATAAAAAAAGTCTTTTTTTTTTTGATTGGATGAATATAAAATATACTTTGTATAAAAAAGCTTCATGCGAAAAACACGAACGAGTTCGCAGAATAGCAGCTTTATCGGGTATAATATAATAGAAGCGGCAGTTATTGGACGCTCGCCTAACAAAATGTTATCGGAAATCAGATTTTTTCACAATTTCAAAACCAGTTTCGCTCGGGCGTGAACACAC
Organism: Himalopsyche tibetana; assembly: GCA_030503985.1. Taxonomy (NCBI): domain Eukaryota; kingdom Metazoa; phylum Arthropoda; class Insecta; order Trichoptera; family Rhyacophilidae; genus Himalopsyche; species Himalopsyche tibetana. Next base: position 1,363,873 of record JAPJYX010000009.1, on the reverse strand, counting down.
TGCAATGAAAATTGGAAAATCAGTGGTTGGGAACTTTTTAAGAGCGAGGCTTTGGAAAAACACAGAACCAATTTAATTCAAATAAGTAGACAAATTATTCAACTAAGTTTATATTATCATATCGACTGTGGAAAGGAAAAAGGACGTAACCCACACATACCAAATTTTACAGGAGGCGCAAAAAACGTGTTTTGAAGATTTTGGGCCATATGCATATTATGAATTATACACAACCTTGAAGTGCACGGAGACTTCTAACATGGTGTTTGATTGACATAATCTAATATTTATTAAAGAAATTGTCTAGGAAAAACCTTTATTTCAGTATTTTTTCTTGGTTTTATATTTTTACAAGGTCATCTTTTTCAAACATAAAAGCTAAATTTAGATACTAATTCAGCATTTGCAGCTTGCATCCTTTTGATAGAACGTGTATCAAGTTTGATACATTGTGATTATCGAAAAAAAGTTGTTTAGAAAAAACTGTGGGTTACGTCCTTTTTCCTTTCCACAGTCGATATAAATTTAAAAAAACTTGCACAGTTTTTGTATTGCAATAAGGTTTCCGAAAAATATTTTCTTTGACACACTTCTGAAAATGAATGTAGGTTAAAACTATTTTTTGTGTAACTGTACTTGGCATGCGTTTCGTCTAACTTCAGAGCGTTTTCAGATCGATCAAGGCTCGAAACTAATTTTCATCAATTAACTATTGGATATATTAAGGGTATTAATATATTTGACAATATCTAAGCAATCTTTTGAATAATAATTGTAATATATCAAAGAAATGTGAATATTGACTATTTTTAAACAATATTTAGCACAGTCTTTAAGATTTTTGATGGCATCTGAAAGGGATCTAATATAATGTTCACTTTTATCAAAAATTACCAGGTTCAAGTCCCAATAGGAACATAATTTTTTCAGTTAAATTCTATTTTGTGTTCAAACAATTTCTCTCATCAGTCCAATCCTAAAATACGGCGTTTATCAGCGTGATAAGTTAACCACTAGTTATGTTCTAGCTCTATCTTTCTTAACCTTCTAATCTATTCTAAAAAGAGAGGTTTAGCAACTGAGTAACAAACAGTTCTCGTAGAAAAAACTTCTATAAAGATATCTCAATAAAGAGGCTATCTGATCCACGGCGGCGATTTAAAAATTCAACATACATAAATAAATACCCATTAATTTAAAGGAAAATTGTGGTTACAGAACATAACGTCACACGTCAGTGGTTATAGAGAGACGTTGGAACTGGCTGGATCAAGTGCTGCAAATGCCTCCGGAAAGCCTCAATCCTGCCTGCCTCTTCTTTCGACCGGTGGGATTTCGGCGTCCTGGACGTCCGTCGGGTACTATCCATAGGATGTACTCGGCGGAACTGAGGGATGCTGGCATGTCATGGGAGGAAGCAAAGCTATTGGCGGGAGACAAGGAAACATGGAGGTGCCGCGTGGCGGCCATATGCTCCACATAGGGAGCGAACATGGCCAAAGAAGAAGAAAAACATAACAGAAAAAAGTACTTTGATTCAATAAATAAATACAAAAAACCGTAATTTTCGTTGTGTAATTTTCCAGATTAAATTATTAAATTTACTACAGACTGCTTAATACTTGTGAGTAGCAAATGAACAAATATTCATTCTACCTTCAGGTCATTTTAAGCGCCTGTCTATTGATTCCTCATCTGTATTTTTATGGGTCACGTGTACCGTATGGCCCAAAGGAAACCATCAATAAAATACCAAGGGTAACGCGATTATCTCACTCTACCTAGAAGCTTTCAATTTATAAATTACAGTGGAACCACCAATTACACTACTCCGAATTACGCGCTAGCTTGAAACATTTGCCGCAAATCCCCCAATTGAACGGTCGCATTCCATTGTCGTTGCTACGAGACGGCCGCCTGTGCGGTGCATACAGTCAAATTTTGGCTAGCGTCTGTGTATTCAACACGTGCCAGGCTATACACGCATAGCCGGACGACTGTCTGTGTGACAGATTTTGCTTAGTAACTAAATATTTCACCCATTTTTTTTTTTGCGAAACTAAGGGTAATCTTAGTTTTGCATTTTTCGGGTAAAAAACAAATTCTCTAATTTTGTATGAGATTCACTCCTCCAGTAACACTACTCCAAATAAAACGGTCCCGACTTTAGTGTAAATGAGAGTTTTACTGTACAAGTTTAAAAAAGTGTTATGTTTTTAGTTAACTTTTATTACCACGATAGTTGTTTTCCAATGACGTGGCATTTATTAAACGCTATTCCCATCGTAGGCCTGCCGCAATCAGTGACATCTGTCGCCGCTCGATCATAAATATGCATACTGCTACGACTACTACACTGGTGCTACGCGGATGCTACGCTGCCTATACGACCCATCTATCACGACCGTGATGGGAGACTTTTATACCAAAACAAATACTGCCATTATTCGATATTCATCAATGTCAAGCTTTGCTACCGTGAATGGACTGACTATGGATGATGTATTTTTTTTAGGATTCGTGCATGGAATTTAAAATATGATATCGTTTTTTTTTAAATTTTGTTTTAAGGTTGGTTATTTCCAATTTTTCGTTATTAAGGTAACGATTATGATAACGAATACTGTCTTTCATTAATAACAGGAAAACAAGTACCTTTATTTTTAATTTATTGTATTTTTAAAAATCTAAAAGTATTCGTGGGTATATACGTGGGTGTGTTATAATATCTATCGTTTTATAACACACCAATTTTTAAAATGTTGTTGAGCTTAATTTTATTTTTTAAAAATTGTAGATCTCCATTGAGTTGTGCCACATAGTAATTTGATGCAGTTTTTACTAAAAACAAATTTATACCGTTACTAAGATGGTACGTAAAATATGTTTATTTTTTTACACGCAGGAAGAATTGTGTGTATGTTTACTGTAATTTAAAATATTGGCTACTGGCGCTTGGAAAAAGTTCAATATCAAATTCGAAAGTCAGTTACAAGTAGAACCTAAAACCAAATAATGCCAAATTGGTTCAGATGAGAAGCAAATCCGTGCAACACGATTGAATTATACTTATGACACTGTTTAATTACTATTTTGAGAAACTACATAACCGGTTTGAAGTAGAAACGATTTTAAATCGTATCTTAAAAGTAATTGGAAATATATTTTAAGTAATATTCGATTGATATTAATGTTTGTACACAGCGGTGGGCTGCCAATACGCTAATAAGGGGGTCGTTTAATCTCAAAGCAATTCTCGGTGTTCTGGAGAATGAGTATTTTTTTTTATCGCTCCTATGCAATTATATACAATACTTAAATAAACAATCGATTGTTACTTAATACACTTATTATATGTAACAGTATGAAACTTTTCGTAAACTTATCAATCTAATTGGTTTGAAATGTACTACTGTGTATACTGAAGCTGTCGTTGATAATATATGTCAGAAATTGCTGTTTAATCTAAGAATATTGTGTTCTCTAAAATAAGAAGGGGCTCTCGCTAGCATATTCAAACCCCCTTCGGCCCACCCTTGTTTGTACATGTTTTCAGTAGAATTAATGTTTTAGTAGTAAAATAAAAAATACAAAATAATATTTGCCTGAATTTTTTTTATACACATAATGCCAAAAGATAAATTAAATGCAAAAGGTGTACATAATTAAATATAATAATACTTTCTTAATATGAGAAAAGGCTGGGACTTTACTTATTAATTTGAGAATATTTGGCCACGGAAGTTACAAATCAGTTGTATTTTCTTTTTCGAAAATCTATCTTAATATAAAACGATATTTTCGTTAACACGGGCTTAAAGAAAAATTTTCGCTCAAGCTATCGTATAATAATTAGCAAAACTAGCTGTTAGCCCGTTGACCTCAACGGGGGGATTTTCGTTGCATTTTTAAATAGTCAGAAAACTTACTGGTGTAAAAAATAAATTGCAAACCTATTTATTGAATAAGCCAGAAAATCTAAACGTAATTAATTTTCTAAATGATTTTTTTTAGGAATACACCCAATTTTCTAAAATAACTAAAATGCACCGGGACTGCAAAACAAAATATGTAAATATCGAAAAGGCGAAATCGGGGACATACTGACACTCATACATTATTGGATATTGATATATAGATTATCTGAGTCAGAATCGTTTGCGGCAATATAACAGTATCAAAACTGTCATCGAATTCAGCAGGGTAAAATAAAACTGCAATAAAAGCTAATGGTATGATAGTTCAATGAATGCAAACTATATATCAACATTTTTTTAAAACTCAGTTATACGTATTTAACTGTTTGAAAGATTACTAAATTATAAGAGCGAAGAAAAGTTAATTAAGAATGAATCAAATTTGCTTAAGTTGTACAAGTTGGCATAAAATTTGTCGACAGCTGTGTCACGCTTTTGTAAATCAGGACCTCTGCGTTAATTCATCCTGAAAATTGAGCGGCTGTCGTTCAAGAATGCGTAAGACTAGAAAAACTTCACTTTCAGCATAAATTATACCTAAAAAGCAATCTGAAATAAGGCATTTTTAGTTATATTTTTTTTCTATTATATTTATATTGACCACTCGACCACACAGGCTACAGGCGGTTGGCTTCGGTTGCGGAGGTCAAGGGTTCAAATCCCAGTACGTACAGTTTTATAAGTTGATTTTTCAATTGATTTATGAATTTCTGTCCGAAGGCATGGATGTATGTGATGTCTTGAATTCCCCCCTCCCACCCATCCTATCCTTTGAAAAGGCCGTGTCGAGAGCGATTAGCTAACTACTAGTCCTGTCTTAGCCTTATTCTTCTATTCTTACTCTCTATGAAAAAAGAGAGGTTGAGCAACTGAGAAACAATCAGTTCTCGTAGAAACACTTCTGTTGAGATAAACTCTATTAGGAGTCCATATGCTCCACATTGGGAGCGGACATGGTTTAAAAAAATAAATATTTATGTATTTTTTTTAAATCCGTCTCCGCTCCCAATGTGGAGCATATGGCCTCCAAATGAATTCCTCCTGAGGATTTTTAGTTACACACTTATTAGTCTTACTTGGTTTAGTATAAATAACCCTGCATTATTGTATGTATATTCTTATTAGTTGAAAATGTTTTTGATGAGCGAAATCGGTTTCAATATTATTAAATGAATGTGGAATTAGTACAACAGTGTTATATGTTTTGAACTATTATTCATTCCGAGTAAATAAAATTATTAGTAACACAACTAAAGGCATTTATATATTATTACATAAATATAAATTTAATCAATGAATTACTCAATCCAATCAAAAGATATTATTGAATGTTAGTGAATATGAACGTCAATAATTGCAAGTTTCTTGTCAAAGATAATGTGATGTAACCATCAATCACTTACGCAATACAGATATTATTATACAGCGTTATGACTGACTCAGTGTTTGTTTTAATAAGCAGAATAACGAATCAATTCACTCTGACTCTGCCATCGTTAACATGAACTTTCATTCAATACACAGCACATAATATAACGCACTGAACACTGAAAATTTCACAACAAACGAACGAAATTTGAACGAATAATAAATTTATATATTATTTAGGCCGATGAAATCTAAGCGTTGAAAGTTCGTAATTAAATTCTATCAAGTATTGAAATGCAATCTCGGAGGGAGGGATTTAATGGGGCAAATTCGGCGTTTGTACCATTCCTTTGGGTTTCATTATGTACATAGAAAAAGTCAAAAAAGGAAAAACACATTTCCTGAATACTTTTGCGTTTTTTTACGAGTATTGGCTCTCAAAACGCGTCAACATTTTTGATCAATAGGCAAAAACGTAAATCTGATAAACAATATGATATCAATTGCATCATGTTATTCACTCTAATTGTGTATCTCTTCGGAGTCAGTATATATGTAAGTTTAATGAGAAAAATGTAAGTTTAATCATTGTTCTGACGGTGGCGAAAGCCGAAATAGCTATCAACTAATAAATATCTAAAAAAAAATGTATTACTAAATACGTTGCTATTTTTCCCCTATTATAATGGAGTTCTAACAAGTCAATCAATAGCATATGTGTGTATTGAAATTCTGAATTCATTCCATGAAAAAATTCAAAAAATGAGATACAAATTTGTAAACAATTTTACTTTTTTACAATGTGAGAGGTGAATTTTCTATGTTTTTTTTAAGAAAAATACAGTCAACGTCATAAAAGTCAAAAGCTGTTTAATATTCTGATTGTCAGTGCGTTCATAGCAGCAACACTGACAAACAATATTATTCTCTGTCAGCGAGATGTGTTCGTTTAAAATCAAATCATACGCGAATTGCGCTTCGATTATGTTCGCCAAACACAAAGGCCGGTTATCAATATGTTACTGCGAATCAAAGCGTGAAGGTTTTGTTTAAATGTGGACGTTTTTATTAAAAAAGTTTTTTTCCATGTACCCACTGCGTACCGTGAATTTTTGCGGACGACGCAGTTTTGGGAAACGCAATTTCCTTTCATGCAATATACAATGTTTAAATATTGTATAATATAATAGAGTTAATATGAACACGTTCATTATTATTGTATATATGTAACTAAATAAGCTGTTATTATAATTGTATTAGTAAATCATATTAGAAACAATCTTTCCATGTTGAAATGTGATTATTTTTATACTATTTTAGAGATATACCGAATCAAAAGAATTTAGACGACCTAATCTTCTAAGTAAATAAAAGTAACTCATTTACATCTATTTTTTTTATCCATGTCCGCTCCCAATGTGGAGTATATTGCCTCTAATGGAGGTATCTCAACAGAAGTTTTTTTTATACGAGAACTGTTTGTTACTCAGTCGCTCAACTTCACTTTTTTCAAGGTGAGTAGTAGGGAAAGAATGATAAGGTTAGAACAGGACTATTGGTTGACTAATCGCTATTGGTACACCCAGTTATTGAAGGATCAGAAGGATGGGAGGAGAGTAAATAATGTGAATTGACATCATAAACACCCAGTCTTCGACCACAACTTTGAATTGAAATATTTCTCAAATTCACTGTGATCTGACCGGGAATCGAACCCAGTGTGATCGGTAGAGCAAGCCTTAACCAGCTGGGCCACAGCAGGCGACGTAATAATAAAATAAAATACATGCAAATCACTTGCTTTCGCACTCTAATAATGCTTCTTTATTAACAGATAGAGTGTGAAAGAAAACAAATCAAAAAGTACCCAATTACTATTGAACATTCATGTTACAATATCAGGGAGGCAATAAAATATAGTCATGGAGTGATGTGACTAAAATGAATCAATTATACATAGAGTGAAAGATTTTTTCATTCAATTACATTAATTATATAACTAACTCTCTTTGCGCTCAAAATAAAGAGTCAATAAAAAATACAAAATAAGTTTAAAAGTAGTTGTATTGGAATTCTCTACTTTTTTTTTGATTCGGGTACGAAAGTTTCCACTGTACAATTCCGTGTATTTTTATGTAGTTATTATTTTTAAACATGATTTGAATAGTGCTGCCACACTCATTTATCATTCTGTTTGACGGAAACTATACATATGTACATTTTAAAACTATTTTTTCAAAAATTAATGAAAAATATTGTATATAGTATGTTAAATTCAAATATGAAAATGGTACTCAATGAAACCAAATACGTTTTTGGTTAATCCTCGCCGACTACTATACAAAATGGAAAGGAATTATGTGATTATATGTTAAATATTAACAATTCTAAAAGAAGAATTATCGTTAAGGAATATACAACAAAATGAAGAAGCTTTTTTTAGTATTCGAAACCAACTCTAACATAGAAAATTTAAATTAACTTTGATTATTCCACGTAATGTGTAACTAACTGTGACACGTGTTTCGCCTCTTTCAGAGGCATCTTCAGACTTACTATCGCAAAGTTTGCTTAAGTAATGAAGCAAGATTGATTCTAACATTTTAAAATTATAAAATTACAAAATGGATTGGGTTTTTTTTCCTTTTAAGAGGAGCAAGGAGGGGGGTGTAGAATCGAAATAAAGCAAACAGATAATGATACTAATTTTACTAATGAGTTGTAAACAATCAGAATGGGATTTTTCCTTTTTAATGGAAGCAAAGAGGGGATTATAAAATGCAAACAAATTTAATCATACTACTAATGACGTTAAACATTACAAACTATTAAAACTAATGAGCTACAATCAATCATCTAGGTTTGTGATTACTCTATTAATTGGAAACAATTTTAGTAACGGGGAACCGCCTGTGCTATTAAGAATATTATTTAATAATATTTCTTTTTTGTTAAGAGTTTTATTAATTTCTAAAAATTCTAAGCTATTCATCTTTAAACCCTTTTTATTTACTCGGTGGAGTATTTCTAAATTACAAATCTGATTAAAATTATGATTATTTTCTATTAAATGATTGGCAAACTCAGAGAAATTGTTACTTTTTAGACATCTTATATGTTCTTTAATTCTAATATTAAAGTTTCTACCTGTCTGTCCAACATAAGACGCTTGACAGTCTCCACAAGAGAGTCGATAGATACCACTCTGTGACGATGAATCTACGCGATCTTTACTGTTCAATAAAATTTTACCTAAATTATTTACTGTATAAAACGCGGGTTCTATATTGTCTGGCAAAAATTTAACTATCTTTGACGAGATGTCTCCTAAATAAATAATTCTACGCCAGTTTTTAATATTATCGTTTGCTTTCTTCTCTCCTGAAAAAATATTATTTACTATGAGTTGTTTAACTTGCTTACGTTTAAGTAAGTTAACTATTTCGATTCTACACCCCCCTCCTTGCTCCTCTTAAAAGGAAAAAAAACCCAATCCATTTTGTAATTTTATAATTTTAAAATGTTAGAATCAATCTTGCTTCATTACTTAAGCAAACTTTGCGATAGTAAGTCTGAAGATGCCTCTGAAAGAGGCGAAACACGTGTCACAGTTAGTTACACATTACGTGGAATAATCAAAGTTAATTTAAATTTTCTATTAAAATGAACTTCCACAAAGTTACCGCCGAAACCATCGAAAGTATCAACTCTAACATGGTGTTAAAATATTACATCTTCAGTAAAGAATTTTCATGAATTTGAATAGGTCATTTTGGAAGACACATAGAAACAGAGATATTTTTTTAAATGTTGAGTTGACATTGAATTAAGATTTTTTACAACACTATTCATGATTAAAATACACACAAAAATTACAACAATATTTAAAAATAAAATAAAATACGAAATAAGCCATATCCTAAACTAAAATATCAATTCCAAATTTACGACAGAAATATACTAAGAGCACGCTACAATGTTTTTATAACATAAGTCGTAAATGCTTATTTTAATAGACAAACAAATCGATCGAGCTGTGGTACAATTTAGTACGAGCACAATGCCTCTCCACGAGTAGGTTTCGAGGGTTGGCGTGAGGCTTCTTCTAATTAGATAATCGAACTGTCGCTGTCGGACAACTTTCGAAGCTTGCCACCGAAGCGAAAACTTTCAACAAAGCTCTATTGGCTTGCTCGTTGTACAAGTGCTTCTCAAACTCCCACCACAGAGCTTTTAAATGCTCCTTTGCATTACACAAGTTTTACCATGTTATCATACCGCGAAGGTGGCATGTTTTCTGGTCACATTAAAAAGTTATAATGTATTTTTATAAGGCTCATATTTTTCTGGTCAGAATTTAAATAACATTGGTCACAAATTATATTAAATGGTCATAATATATCGGTCAGAATAAATATACTTAATTTAAATGAAATTTTAAAAAAAAACCTAACCTAACCTAACCTTACCTATTGACCAAAACTGTTATTAAATATTCTGACCGTATAACATTTTTATTCTGACAGTTCATATTTTTAGAAATTCTGACCAAAAATTGATTTAAATTTTGACCATTTAATTTGTTTCTTTTTTATAATGTTCGCAACACATTGATATTCATAAACTTAAATGATACTTTTTTTATGTAAAATCCTTCTGTAAATTAGATCACCGAGTATTTCACTTGAGCTAAAATCACTAACAGACATTTGCCGATTAGTATTTAAAAAAATGTTTGCATATTTAGCCCGGTTAAAGTGTCTAAATGAAAATTGTATCTATTTATATGAAGCAGTATAGTTTGATTGGCAATGATTGTAATCAGAAACGTATATAGTGCTTACTATCACTTGAGGTAAAATAAAATTATAAAAAACAAATATTGACAACGCAAAAAATAACATTATATGGAAAAATTTAACCTTAAAGTGAGTATAAAGAAATTAATATCGATTATTTGCAAACAATAAAACAAAAACTGTTAATATAAAAGAGGGAATTTGTTCAATAAATAAAAATAAAAGTGAACACAAATGATATTCTTTCGTTAATAACTTTTAAGCGAGAGTTATTTAAAAAATATTAATATTCAAAAAAAATAAAACACGTATATTTTATATGACCTGGACCGTTTTTGCTCAGACGCAATATCAACTTATTTTTTTAACACAATTGATAATCTAAAATATCGACTGAAGGTGCTTGATGGAAATTCAATATTAATACAGAATTATTTTCATTTTGATTTTGTACACTTTCATAAAATTCTTGGTCGGACACGACCCGGGTTTCGCCTCTCGGCATATTCCGGTGCTAATCAGTGCGCGAATGCACTCGAACTGACAGGCAGCGGAAATTTTGTATTGTCTATATACGAACACACAAGTACATTCGCTCTATACGTATTGTTAACCTAATTGATAGCGAGAATTTATGATATGAATTATTGTAGTGAATTAAGTGGGTAGATTATAATATTGGGCATAATGAATTTCCAGACAATAAAATGTAAAGGTGAAAAATAAATATAATACTAAAATAAAACAAAATAAAATATTTTTTGTGAGTTTATAAAACGACATATAATTAGAATTAATTGATATTAATTATTTAAAGGGGTATAACAATGGGGAATTTAGGAGATTTAACTGTTCATTTAAGATTGGAAAACTGGAAAGCTGAGCTCTATTTATTTCTTATATCTCTTGGTAAAATAATTTATGTTCACATGTGTTCTTGTGAACATGAGTTCACGAGTTCATGAGTTCATGAAGTGTACAAAATCAAAATGAAAATAATTCTAAATTAAGATTGATAATCAATATACAGATTACATAGATTTGCAGTTTACCATTGAGAAACGGGTTTGACAAAACGATGCGGAGAAGGGAAGAATTGAAAAGTTCTAGTCAAAATACAAATAATTCTTCACCATTTACTACTCTCATTTACTGATGAAATAATTTTCCAAATATTTCAATATTTTCATTCAGGTGCTTTGTATTACCATTAAATTCAATTACGGCAGCAAACGAATCATAAATAAATCCATAAATCAAATTTTTCTGATTACATAAAGTATTATTCAGAGATATTAATTAATATAATAGGCAGCTCATGTGCTAGACAAAATATTTAATTGATACATGTAATTAAAGTGATTTGCATTTACTTTTGAGAGACACTACAAAACAGTATCGCATATAATCGCCCCTAAGCATTATTGGAAACAAAACGAACACAGGGCAGGCAGGCATGGCAAAATGAACGAGCGAAGCAGGAATTTTGTGGCCACAGTTAAGTAAGGGTAAATATCGAAACGGAAAAAAGGGGTTCAAGTTTAAAGAACACAACAATGTTTTTTTAACATTAGAACACTGAAAATAGTCAACAATTTCTAGAAATAAAATAAATCGGTTCAAGACTATTTTAGCAGAATATTATTTAATAAAAGTTCATAAGAAATCTAGTTTTAAAATTAAGCAATCCTTAATAATATTCAATAAATTTTTGAAAATGCCACAGTCAATTTATTAGAAACACATAATATATCTCATTTTAAAAAAATCAATTAAAACTCATGAATTATATGATGAAATCTAAGACCTATGCTTATTTCAAATGTTTTATAGAATTTTGTGCTAGATTTTTTATTTGAATGCTAAAAAAAGCCATAATCATAGACTACAAAGACCGACTATGTTTTCGTTACAAAAACAACTGCTTCTAAGCAATGAAACGTAAATTGTATTGAATTTTTGACATTTTATGGACTTCTTTGACACACAATATTATCATGAATTAAAAAAAAATACCTCGGTATTTTATAGAACAAATATAATGGCTAGAATCAGTGATATTTTTTTATTTGTCAGTCTCTGGAGTAAGAACAGTACCTTAGCGATATGATTGGTCTGGCTTCAAATCCTTGCGAAGTAAATATTTTTTCTATCTAATATTTGATATCTTGGACGTGTGTTTACCTTATTTTATGACTTAAAAAAACCTTATCAAGTTGATTGAAAAATTAAAAAATATTTAACGCCTACGCTTTTATTAACGGTGCGTAATGTCATTTTCTTTTAAATATATGTTATCCTACAAAAATCAATACATTTTTAAAATATGTATTCAGCCTTTTTATTTGTTTTATTGTTTGAACGGCCTTTAAATATCCAGCGAGCAAAAGTTGTAAATTATTCCTACTACTAAGTTGAATTGATAACGCCGAAAACTTTCACTACGGCAGAAAGCATCAATATTTTCTTCACTGTATACTCTGGTTGTGCTATTGATGGACCTAAAATTTACTATTATTTATTAGTAAAATATTCAGCGCTTGGGAGAGGTCTGCACGGGTGGGTTAGGGCTATCAAAATTCGGGCTCGGGCAATCTCGGGTATTAAATATTTCGGAAAATGTTCTGAATATTTATAAAAAAATGATAATTTAAATAATTTATTCCACATTGCTACAAATAGCTTAATAATCAAATCTTTTGTTGTATCGTATGGCGTTATCACATTTAACATTCATTTCGGGAACACAAAGCTAAGAAACCCATACAAAATCGTGACCTAATTTAGGTTGAATCTGGAAAAAAAACTTTATTTATGAATGACCAATACTTATTGTAGCCCACTGTTAATATTTTTGTATAGTATCTATTTCCATTAATTTTATGAAGTTGACAGTTTTTTGTTACAGAAAACTCTATTGAAAAATAAAATTGATTCTTTTAAAACGAGTTTCAACTATATAAAGAGAAGCTTGAAAAGCAGTGTCAGCTAGTGCAAGCGGCGAAAGAAATTTTACCGTGGCTTGGTGGTTCTGGCACGGCAAACCATCCAAAGAAATATTTTTTTGATTCCATCTTTTTTTATCCATTTGACCATGAACTTTTTGTATATTTTTAGACATTTTTTAACAGTTCAATAAACAAATAACGAACAATTGAGTTTATTTTATTATTTGTTGAAAAAACCGCAAAATAATGCATCTATCATAAACAAATTGTTTTTATATACCATGTGAATAGACATAAATATTTGTTTATGAAAAGGCTTGGTTATATATCAGAAAATTACGGGATAGACGAATTCCCGGTATTGGAAGCCCTACTATTGACTGACCGAAAATGTTTTCATACTTATTACGGTTCAAAAAACTATGCACCAATGTAACGGCGCAAAACGAGTGGCTATTAAGAAGTTAAGCTCCTTTTCTCCCAGCAATTCGTTGATAAAATTTAAGCAGTACTCACCCTATCGAATGGGGTCGTTTACTACTATAAAATGAAACCCTTTTATTATTACAAACGCAATATTCTTACTCGGCAAAATACATTTTGTATATAAGCCGGAACATGCCTGCCTTTAAATAATACCTTTCATCTCTTTCCGGTCACGCGGAACCTTTTTTTAAAGATATTAAAGTGGAAATGTGGCTATTTAAAAGATGGCATTAGGCTGCTAAAGCTCTAACGCTGCAGGTATCGCTGTATTTTTGAAGGAAGCAACTAGGGCTTGTCGGTTTGTAAAATTCCGTTATGGAAAACCTGGTTTTAGTTAAACTTGCAACATTCATCAGCCGGTTTTTTTTTCAATTTAGTAACCCGGTTTCAAATATGAATATTGATTTTTTCTACTATTGAATTAATAAATTTAATATTTTGAATTTAAACTGAAAAGGCTTCAAATACAATGACATAAAATTGTATTTGAAGCCATGGCGATAAATTGTGAATGCGTTAAAAAACCGCGTGTGTCAAAGTGTATCAAAAAATGTTTTTGCATTTTGTTTTAAAAAAATTATTTCCTAGCAGGGAATAGTGAATAAAATTGAATAAATGTTCAGATTTATTAAATAAACGAACATTAAAAATTATCATTTTTTCATAAACTTAAAAATCCGGCTTATACCAGATTTTAGGAAATATTATAATTCAAAAAACGGTTTTTTATAAGCTCTAGAAGCAACATATTGATATAATCAAACAAAAAATGCTAGTTTGTTAGTTAGTTAGTTTCATTTTTTGAAGCCATTTTTTGGATCATAATATGAATGCTTTTGATTGTTGATTATAAATATATCATGTTTACCCATGGTTGCCAGACGTCCTTATGTTATCGGGACTGTCCCGTGTTCAATAGACAAATCCTGAGTACCGCATTGCAAGGTAGCTCCTTACCATTGGGTTACAGAAGCAAAAAAAAAACAATATTTTATACGGACCGTTATGTCCACATAATTTTGTCAAAAGCATTTTGTCCAGCACTTTCCAAACTAATGGGGCGACAATCTTCTGTGGAGAGGCCTTTAAACGCTTGTATGTGAATATTTTTTAAATTAAATTTATGAATACCTGATAAATATTAATATGTAGAAATTAATAAAAAATGGCTAAATAAAGCATTGAATAATTAAAGTAATTAATTGGATTTAAAAAAAAAAAATGAGAAGCACTGATTAAGCTGACGAACATTTTAACTGTTAAGTGGAAAGATTGATTGTGGGATATTTTATTATCCGCACCATAATGAATGAGCCCATAAACTACATCGGTTGGTCAAAAATATTGTATTCAATACAACACAAAGCATTTACCTTTTAAATCCCAACAATAATTAGTGCTAACAAATGAGTTAATTAATTTGAGGACGGTTTTTTCAATAGAGACTGCTCAAAGCCCCTTCCCAGCCCTCGGTAGCTCTAAGCGGTCCCGACCCCTCGTAAATCGTCAGGTAGAATAATTAATTATCTGCCCGGGATGTTTGTTTTGTTTGGTCTTATTATTTATAGTTATTATTTGCCAATAAATAACTAATAATAAAACGGCAAACCGAGTAAGGGACGTAACGATTAAAAGCTCTTGATTGAGAGATTTTTATGCAAAAAAATATATAATTTTATAAGACAGTATCTCCATCATAAGTACCAATGGAATTATAATCGAATTTTGGCTGTTGCTGAAAGCTTCAAACACTTTCCATCAGTGTTTTTTTCGCAAACTGTAAAAAACTATCTTAGTCAATTGCTTCCGAAAAAATTCTAGCAAACCACATTCATTACGCTACGCGAAACGTCTGTTTTACACATTTTTACAGCCGTGGCGGGTGGTGGAGAGAATAGCATATGTCAGAATTACTGTATTTTTTCGACAATAAGACACTGTCTTACATACCCAAAATATGTATTAGGGCAGTGGTTTCCAGCTTTTATTTTACTACGCCTCCCTTTAGAGAAAAAATATCTACGCGCCTCCCCATCCTTTATTTCATATATTAACAAAGACACTTTTAAAGAGTAAATACATATTTTAGACTGTTCGCGCCTCACAGGTTAGAAATCGCTATATTAGGGCATATTTCCGAAGATGTTTTACTTTTCAAGTAAAAAAAAAAACTTTTATTATTAATTATAGTTTACATATAATATATTGATATAATATTTGCACATAATTTTATTGGGAAACAGTCATTTTCTTTTAGAGCATCGTAATTATTGTCTTAATTCTGAATTCCGACCTGAATATCCTACAAATCCATTTCCTGTTGAATCATTAGTCCGAATCTTTTGTGTTTTAAAATATAGCAATCTTTAAATGAGTATTTCTTACCTAAGTATCCTTCTTGTAGAGAATTGGAAACACATCTGTCACAACACTATAACAAACAAAACTACCCGCATTAATTTCATTGATCGATTGACATTCGTAGCAGGCAACCTCTACGCCTGATGCCGTAGCAATGTGAGTCGGTAAGTAGAATGCAATCCGCATCACACATGAAGCTTTATTGGGTCTATGATGAATTTAATCTGATTGCAATTTCCGCGCATACAATTCAATTGAAAACGTTTTGATTGGATTCACCGCTGGCGAGGGAATAACTGAAACCGGAAGACGTGAGCTTTTGACAAAAAAGTTTCCTGAATCAGCGACGATTTCCATCGAAATTCATATAGATGCCAAGAGGAAAACGTAAATTTAAAAACGTACTTGACATCTATTTTTACTTTGATAATAAATGAATCGATAATTTTCGATGTGATATGTGTCATAAAACTGTATTTTTGGTAAAATAATATCGATCAAATACAGTATTTTTTTCATTTATTTCATCAAGTATTTGAGGTATATTATTAGCCGCCTGTGTGGCCGAGTGGTCAACGTTGTTGGCTTCCGTTACGGAGGTCACGGTTTCGAATCCCAGTACGGACAGTTTTATAAGATGATTTTTCTATCGATTTATGAATTTATGTTCGAAGGCATAGATGTATGTGATGTCTTGAATTCCCCCCTCTCATCCATCCTATCCTATAAACGGTGCGTATCGAGAGCGATTAGCTAACCACTAGTCCTGTCATAGCCATATCCTTCTATTCCTACTCTCTTTACAAAAAAAGAGGGTGAGCAACTGAGTAACAAACTTCTTGAGTAGAAACACTTCTGTTGAGATAAACTCTATTAGGTGTCCATATGCTCCACATTGGGAGCGGACACGGTAAAAAAAATATGTGAAATATTATCTATCTTTATCAATATTTTTTCTTTGGCTATATTTTTCAAGACAAAATATAATACATCATTATTTACAATATAATAGAATTCTCTTAATTACCGATAACTTTATTTTTTTTATATGTCAACTTTTGTGAAATACACTGTTTTCTGGTTTTGTACTATTTCATTTTTATTAGTGTTTATGCTAACGTTTACAAACCTCTCTATATGAACAGTTCATTGAAAGTAATTATTTAAATTATTTCATTAACCATCCGCCAAATAATGTTTTTAATTGGGCGTTCAAAGGGAATAATTAGTAATAAATATTCACCAATTTACGCAACGAAACAATGTCTATAAATTACATTCAATTATTATTTAACTCTTTTGGTAATTTCATCGGTTGAACGAACATTATCCATTTCAAATTGCCAATTGGTACATGTAATTCACTTTACGCTATTCGAGAGACTTTATTCTCATATGGATATAAATTGAGATCAGTTGCACAGTAGGACGTGATTGACAATACACGATCAGCTGAAATGATACCTTCACGTGATAGCTAGGAAATTCGATGGAATCATACGTCGCACAGACGGCAAATATTATCAGAATTACAACTATTTTCTTATAAAAAAATAGCAAATATCAAAACAATATTGAATTGTAGCTTATTTATATTCTTTGTGAGATTGTAATTTCAATAATTTGATCAATTTTAGGGTGTTCACTGTCTCGCTATACTCGCTAGAAAGGCATTATATTATTAAAAACACAATAATCCTTTGTACTTTATTCCACTATATTCAATAAGTCAGGACTCGCAATGAGCGAAACCGGTCCTGACTTATTAAATAAAGTGGAATAAATTACAAAAGAATATTGTGTTTTTATTGATCAATAATTTTGCATCAATTCCGTAGTTCGAAAAACATCTTTACCGATTTAAGCCACCGGCATTCATTTAAAATCAACAATATATTTGATAATACAAGAATTATGCACGAATGATGCCTATAGTTATTTCGTCATCACACCATTGTATTAAAAATAGTAATAAATGATTTTTTTAATAGGTCAAATTGGAAAAGGATTGAATCAAAAAAAAAAATGTAAATATTAATATCTGTACATGAGAGGTTAACTAACAACCTATGCAAATTTTTCCAAATTGAAATATTGACATAATATAGTAAGCCCCGTGACAATACTTCCTAGTGAAATTGTAGAAAAACACCTCAAGTATGATCGAATCAATAATCTTAAAAAAAATGTAAAAGAAACAGATGGTTTTCTTACATGAACTTAATTACAAAACTTTGAACAGACATAAAGAAAAACTGCCATTTTTGACAAAGTTTTGTTTATCTTGCATCTACAGATACGAAAATTAAATTTGAATCGTTTAAATTATGTACATTCACATAAGTTTCGTCACTAATGAAAACTCGGCAAAGCCAATCACTTAATCTCAGAAAACTACGTTTCCAATGCGAATGAAGGAATAAAAATACTTTACCCAAATACAGGTAGCTATAAATTGTTTTTTCAGGAAATTTCAGAAATAAATAGAGCATTGTTAAATAGTCTACCAATTTTGAATTTTGAATGAGCAGGTAAATCTGCCGAATTCCCCACTCTTGTATTCTACATATAAATAAATATAATCATAAAAATTTTCCAACAAACAGGGTAAATATAGTTATTGAAATTACTCACCATTCAGATCTGTATTCATTCCCGTGGGTTAATAAATTGCACCAGCAATGGCCTTAAACTTAGTGATTTTTTATATATGCACGATACGTTTATTTACTGAACGCCAGTTCCGATGCTTCGATACCGAAAGGCGAAACCCGGTTCATTAGTGATAACACTTGTGTGAATGTTTATAATTTGAAAGATTCAAATTTAATATTGAAATTCCACCAAGCACCTTCAGTCGAAATCTTAAATTATATGTAAATTAAGTTCATGTGACTCAAATTATGCAGTATTTTATATCATTTTTATTTATACAATTTCAACATTATTGAAAGCTTCAAACACACATTTTATCTAAGCCTTATTTCGTTGATTAAAATGACATCACTATCAGTTTTTGAGTACTTCATCATATGCTATGGTTTAGTTTGTAATTACATTTACTAATTCTACTGTCTGATGGGTTCAACAATACATCAAATAGAAATAACCAATACGCGTCCCATAAGGTGATATAATTCCCTGGCATCACAAACCAATCTGCAAGCTTAATTCATACACCCAATATCATTGGATTACTCAGTCATAGATTTGAATTTTGGCTTCAAATAAAGACGAAAGTTGCTTGTATCTCACAAGTACGTTCAACACATCGATTTATTATATTCAATGCAAAATAAAAAAAACTACGCTTAAATTTCAAAATTCATTATGATCAGTAATTAAAGTAATACATAACTTTAAAAAACAAGATATTAATATATAATATTAATTAAAACTAAAACATACCAAAGTCCTTATTAAACAGGTTCTAAAAAAAGGTAAAGATTACATTCACTTGCCTGAAAAAAAAGAAAAATAACATAAGTTAGATAAAAATCAAGAAATTAATAATACAATATTTTGTGACATATTCCTATTATTTTTGTTCTTTTAACAGTTCGAAAATTCAATATATAAGTACTGGGCAAGAATTTTTTAGTTGTATTTTGGTATCGCGTTTAGTTGCATGCAATAAAAACATTAACAAATATTTCAAATGTTATCATTGAAATCTAAGCCAGTTACACCTCACTCAATTAATTTTACAAAACGTGGGAAAACGATAAAATATTACAAGTTTTCTTAATTCCAAAAAAAATAATTCGGTGTTATTTTTAATCTTTTGAGTTTCAAAAAATATTGTTTATGCCGAGACTACGCGAATGTAATGTAAAGATCTTTTTTTTTGTAGCTTAAGAATATCCAATATACTATTTTCTTTGTCTAGCAAATGGTGAAAAGTTAAAATATTCTTTAGAACATAGATTTTTTCTCAGTGGGATTTTTGTCATGAAGTAAAAAATAGACTGCATATAAGATAATCAAAAAAATATTACTATTTTTTACAATATTTTTAGAAACGAATAATATTGTTTTTGATTGAATTGATAATTACTTGGTGGAACTCTATTGTAATAATATGAAAAAATATCTAAGCATTTTGATTCTACAAACATTATTTTTTACATGATTGACATCTCTTCCGGCTTATGCTCTTATCAGAACTATGTTTAAACTTAGTTCAAACAATTATAAATTTAGCTTAGAATTTCGACTGAAGGTGTTTGATGGAACTTTAATATCAAATTTGAATTATTTTGATTCTGTATTCTTCCATAAGTTTTGTCGATAACGACCCGGGGCTCATCTTTCGGCATTTTCTTCTTCTCAGTTCAAGTGCATTCGTGCACTTGATAAAACCAGAAGATGCCGAAAGGCGAAACCGGGGTCGTTATCGACAAAACTTATGGAAGAGTACAGAATCAAAATAATTCAAATTATAAGTCTATTACTGGTGCTAAGGCCTTTGCAAAATGCTAATGTAATAAATTATAAATAGTCATCAATATAAATAGTCTTCAATTTAAATAAATTTACTTTGAATAATCCCAAATTTTCTATCGTCCCGGGAAACACTTAAGTCAAATAATTACATTATATACTATATTTTTCGTTAGAATAAATAAAAAAGTTTATTTTATACTTCTTCCAAGCCAGTATAACATATTATATGTATAGATAAGATAGTATAAGTTGAAACATAGTTCTGATGAAAGCATAAGCCGAAAGGCCATCAACCATTTATAAAATAATATTTGTTGAACTAAAATAAATTGATATGTTTTCACCTTATTAGAGTAATATAAACTTCTAACATTTATATTTTTATGTTGTCTATGGTAATGACACTACCAAATACCAAAATTTACTTATCTTCCAATAACATGAATATTGATTTGCTTCAAACGAAATTATTGGTAATCATCCTGCATATAACTTAAGCTTTTGATAAATGCAGACTTAAGATTTTTTCAAGGAGTATTCAATTTCAACATAAAAAAATTAAGATTCATAGAAAAAATAAACTACTAAAATATTGAACATTACACTCTAGTTAGTAATCTTTTGTACGTTCACATTTTTACTAAGATAGGGTGCAAAAAGTTATCAATAACTTGAAGACTCCAAAATTATATCTGGCGTCTTTAAAACATAAACTTGTAACTTTTTTTTGACAAACATTTATGCCTAGCATGCATGCCGGAAATATCTATTCATGTATTGTTGGAGCGAGTACAGGCTTTTTATATATCTTGCTATATATTTATATTTCAAAATTTATGGAAAAAATATATAATTTAATAACTCTTAGAATTGTATGTGAACTTACAATTTACACAATATATAAAAATGTATTAAATGTAATTTTCCAGACTGAAGTGATTAAAAAAAAAACGAGGAGACTGAAATTTAAAAAAAATTAAATATAAAATTGTCTAACTTTATAAAATGTTCAAGTCAAATAATTTTGTAAGATAAATCAGCTAAAATTAAAGTATGCACGAAACGGTTGAAGTGTTATAAATAATGTTTTAGAAAATTCAAAATTCAACGAGATGAAAGTTCACATCGACAAAACAAAATGCCAGAATACAAAAAGAAAAATACACGCCATCAACAAAAATAGAAACGAAGTTTTGACACTTCAAAAAAGAAATAATTTTACCTTGAGAATTGTTTTTGCGCAGGTCAAAACAATTTGTCACTTTCTATGTGAAAATTTAGAATAAATTTAACGACTATCACAGCATGCAAGGTCATTAATATGTCGGCAAAAGAGTAATTCTTTCAGCGAAAAAACGAAAGCGTAATGTCACGTTTTCACTGTTGAAAAACTCACATTATTAAACATTTATATGCCATTGTTATTTAATTATTACTTTTAATAGTGGTAATGATAAACTATTCCCACAAAAAAAAACAAATAGCTATTTTGCGATGAAGTCATAAAACCCAACGAAGCTCTATGTTACCAGCGGTGCTATTTCCATGTTTGTATACATACATACGCTTAATTTGGACGGTACGAAATATTAAACACATGATTGTTTTGAGTATTTCAAATCGTTCAAAATATTTGAATGCACGGCAAGGTACTTACAATTGTACCTATTACAAATCGAAGCAGTAGCGTTAAGCGCTTTCAAATGATAGCCATGAGTTCATTCGGAGCAGTTACTTAAAACTTGGTTGCTTGAGCTCTGTGGGTTCAAATTAAAAATATCTTTGTATGATGCTGCATACATAAACATTACAATAAAAAGGTTTTTGGAGCGTTCTTTAAAAGAAAGTAATTTCTGCTTAATGAGCATTAAATATTTAGATTTAACCGGATGGGTGCCACAGACTAGATACCTTGTCATTTTTTTTTGTGCTCAACACGGCAGAGACGAGTAACCTCGTCAATAACTAATTAAATTAAAGAAACAAAATAAATGGTCAGACTTTAAATTAATTTTTGATCAGAATTCAAATAAACTTTTGGTCACAATAAAAGTATTATACGTTCAGATTTTATAACCATTTTGGTTAGGTTAGGTTTTTTTTCAATTTAATTTAAATTATGACTATTTTATATAAATTCTGAACATAAATTATTTATTGTGCCGTCTGTACACTGACCGATGTATTATGACCATTTAATATAAATTCTCACCAATGTGATACAAATTATGACCAAAACTGTATTAAAATTCAGACCAGTAAAATACGAGCCATAAATTAATAATTGTAAATTGTAACCAGCGTGCTAAGTATAAACATACTTTTTTCTACGGCAGCCAAAAGGCTAAAACAATTTTAATATCTTTCATAAGCTACTTTTTTATCATTTTTCGGTACGTTGGTTACTTCATTTGTTCCACATTAGATTCTTGTACAGTTACGTAGGATTCAACAGGTTGAAGGGAGTTTTTAGACATCACAAACACTCATGCTTTCGAACAGTAATCAATTTAAAAAATTCTGTTCGTACTTGGGCTTGAACCTTTGATCTACGTCACGGATTTCCCCGGTGTTGACCAATGCACCTGGTAATATTCGATAAATTATATATAGCAATAATAGCGAATTAATGTTCCCGCCAGATAGTTCGAATGGAGTGAGAATAATGAAGTTCACAAATGATTTGAATACAAAAACACTACTGACGTTATAAATCAGTCTACAAAGGATACGTATTACTTCAAACATGATATAATGATTTTGAGATACGTCTTTAAGAATAATTTCGCGGAATACAAAAAAAACTTTATTTTATAATTCATAGCATGGAAATCAACTCAATCAATTTGAAATATTTGTAAGCATGAAACCATAATCAGAAATATTTCTAATTAAATCATGAAATAAATTTCATTTATTTTCTATTTCTAAAAATATAAGGACAATTTGCTTATACAAACAGAAGGTGAGATAAGATGAATTGTAAGCTCGATTGACTTTGATGCAAATCTATTAATTAATTATTGCATTTATGAAATACAATCATCCCCTTAACAGGCTGGGGCATATATACTTCCCAGATTTTTTTTTCTTATAAGCCTTTTCCTTTTCTGATCTTAGGTTATTTTTTAAATAAATGTGTCTAGTTACATGACAATCATAAATGAATGTCAAAATATAAAACAATACCAGGTCCATAGACTTACTCTGTGACCAGAACCAAGAGTATTAAGCTTATTAAATTGTTTTTGAATAAAGAGAGGTTGAGAACTTATCTTGATATACATACCTCCATAAGAAAGTTATATGCTGCACTTTGGGAACGGACATGGATTAAAAAAATATTTTGTAAAAAAGCTTGACAAGAAGTGAGTAGCGGCACCTTTTTGTTAAAAAACACTGATTCTATATATTATATAAAGTATGGAATAAACATAAGTACAATGAAAATAAAAATAATAAAAGATTTTTAGTACTTTTTCCACATAAAATTTATTAGATCAGGACCGGTTTCGCTCATCGCGAGCATTATCAACTGATAAGAAAAATATATAAACAGTGATATTTATACAAATTTAAATTGAAATAAAAAGGTGTAAGCAACTATTAACAATTTAAAGGATTTAAAGGAGTACATCATTGCTTGGAAGCGGGAAAAACACCAAATCATCATTAGGATATTTACTTTAGTAATGTAGTGTTTCACTTTGTGTAAAAATTTCCCAAATTTTAATTGTGTTTATAACTGATATCGTTTGCCACTTAGATTTATTATTCTTTGATGATGATTTTGTAATTGTTATGGGTGTTAAGCATTTTAATTTTGTGTAATTATAATGTAATTTGCTAATCCTTTAAATTGTTTATTATAATGCCTTTGCACCAAGTATTGACAGTAAACACCTTAAAAGTGATAAGTACAATGGTTTCAAAGCTTACTGCTATATAACAATTCCTTCAGTTGATGTCAGTGGTAAATAAACATATTCATGGGAGAATCTAATTTCTGTGAGCCTCTTCACTACAATGGGCTACAGACTAATTTAACTTTATAGGCGAGAACAGAACAAACGTTTTGAACACTATATGACATGGATAATATAAAATGAAATATATTTTTTCAAGTAAATTTTAATATGACTTATTTAGGCTCAAGACATTGTATTTCTTCTTCTCATCCGGAGCTACTATCTGGGTTAAATCTTGACTGCATTATAAACTTCCTGTTTCTTGAGTATTCATAAATCTACGCGCCTGGCCCAAGGCTGGTGCTTCAACCGACGCAACATGAAGATTGCCATTATTCGTTAGGTGTATAATTAACCATTTCCGTGGAAAAATTTTAGCCGATTTTAAAACTTTTTTACAAATGACAGTACTGTACTATGTACATATAGGAAAGCAATTTAAAGATGTCTTTCGGTAGAACTGGCTATGGTTGGTTATGCAATTTCTCATAACCATTATTATTTCAATATTGCTTAATCCAATACGCCTACATATATCTGTACTTGACCATAGCTAATATCATCTAACCTCAATGTTTGCCCTAAAAACTGTCAATCCAGCCCCTAGGGTATTTATTTACTAAGAACTTTTCAATGTACTGTACATATTGTAGACATATAATATATATAATATATGAAAAAAATCTATGTTGCTTTTTAAAGCAATTCAAGATCATAGTGTTTTTTGTCTTGATAAAAGTTGAATAATATATAGACTGAATGTAGCAAGGTATTTTAGTTCCACAATAATCAAATAAATTAGTGAATAGTGATTTTAACTTCACGCCATTGTAACAACTCTTAAATATAGTTCAAATAGCATTTTAGTTGGAAAAAACCTTGTAAAAATCTGTGTTCAGGTTCTTAATGTGTGAACTGATATATTCGCAACTGTCATGGCAGACAAACAACGTCTGCTTTCAGCTAATAATAGAGTCACGTACACATTCACAACAAGTACATATTATATGACATTAACGTATTGATATAATTCACGAATGTAATACACTATTAATGTAATATTTGTGGATTAGACTAAGTTATACGTTTAAGTTATGGAAGTTTCTAGAGCATGAAACGGATAAGATAACTAGCTGCAAGTACTTCAAACTTACGGGTAAGTAGTGTATTGGTATAAGAGCACTTAGCGGTGTTAATAGTAAAGTAAATTAATATTCACCCGATTTACATTCTATAAAGACAATAATTATCGATTTCATACGTTCCGACATTTAATTCTATTCCACTCTCTTATCTAAGTATGTGTCCACTAGGGCTTGTCGGTTTTAAAAACCGGTCTTTGTTATATTTGCGACATTCGAAAACCGGTTTTTTTCAATTTCATAACCGGTTGTACCTGCAACTCTTGAAAAACCATGGAGGAATCAATAAATATATTTAGTAGAAAATTTAAATTAACTTTGATTATTGCAAAGTTAACGCAAAGTTTGCTTAAGTAAACTTTGCGATAGTAAGTCTGAAGATGCCTCTGAAAGAGGCGAAACTCGTGTCACAGTTAGTAACACAATACGTAGAATAATCAAAGTTAATTTAAATTTTCTATTAAAATGAACTTCCACAAAGTTACCGCCGAAACCATCGAAAGTAATAAATATATTTCTTGAAGAACCAGAACGAAATACTTTTAAAATTTAATAACACTAATATGGCCGAATTTTCCATATACGAGACTACAAATAAAAGGACAAAAAATTGGGCTTTTTTCGCTATTTTAATTGAATTATTCGTTTTTTGTAAAACTTCGGAAACATGATAAAACCGGTTTTCGAATGTCAATATTGGTTTTTGTTAAAGTCAGTTTTTGTATAAGCCCTAGTACCCACCACACGGTGTTTTTAATATTTTCTGCTTCCTACTAAAGTAAGTCTAATCGCTGAACGTAAAAAGTAAGTGATGTCGTAATATTGGATTGTATTATACATTCAAATCATTTACTCCAGCACAACACAACAATATATTATATATGTAGATTTTTATAAAACGAATTCATGTTACCTTGTCCGTACGATAGTTCCTTTAGTGTCATCAAACAAAATTTACCATACGGATTTTGACTATAAATACTTATTCCACAATAAATAAAGTGGATTAGGACCGGTTTTGCTCATCTCGAGTATTTTCAACTAATAAAAAATATATGCCGGCTGCGTGGTCGAGTGTCAGCGGCGTTGACACAGAGATCACAGGTTCCGCAGAAAATCAATATATAGATTTTTAATAAAAACACAATATTCATTTGTACTTTATTCCACTTCATTTAAATTTATTTTTGTAAACATATTACTGTTAAATTATATTTCTTATCAGTTGACAATGCTCGCGATGAACAAAACCGTTCCTGACCTATTAAATAAAGTGGAACAAAGTACAAAGGAATATTGTGTTTTTATTAATATAATGCCTTTTCACCAGGTATTGACAGTGAACACCCTAAAAGTGATATAGACTTTTGTTCGAAGCTCCAACCCACTCTATCATAGAATCACGGGGCGTTGCAAGAGCGATTAGCTAATCGCTAGACTAAGAGAAAAATATCTCACGTGAAAAAAATTGGGTTATATTTGGACTTCAACTAAAATGTATCACATCTGTGATCATTGAAGTTTCAACATTATATTTATGTATTTCTGTTTTTTTAGTGAATGACGATGATTTTTAAGCATTTCAATGAAACGCAAACACAAATACAAATTTAGACAATGTTTCACCATTTATAATCGCTCGTTAGATGCGTGAGTTTCTTGTGACCTTATTATCTATGACATCTATCAGTAAAGATCAATATGCCTATTTGTACCACACACAATATTATATAAAAATTATGTTGGTTATTTTAAAAGCTTTTCATTAATTTATTAATTTAACAAGCATATAATAAGTAAAATGAACGATTTGTTCAGTTGTGCAATCAATAGCCTTTTCAGCATCATGCCATTTTAAGAAAAAGCTTTTGAGCAATGCCAACTCTCGGTGTGGATAATCAAAACTCATTATGAATTCTTCACTTCTCATAGCAGACGTTTTTCTTCAATAACTGCTTGCTACTAAGTTTCTTAACCTCTTTTTTGCTGTGCAAGACAGTATTGATTAGAGGATAGGGCTAGAGCAGAACTTCTGCTTATCTAATCTCTTTCGTCATGCCCCATTAATAATTTCGGATGAGCTTCATTCGAAGTAAATCCATTAATTGATTAAAAAATCAAATTTGCAACTATCGACATGGATTTCAAGCCCGTAAGCACCGCAACCAAAGCTAACGTCCGTTGCAACTTGACGACAGACTTGTATAATTATAAACAAACTTTTGCCCTCTTACGTGTTAATTATTTATTAGCTTATCTATGATACTTTATCATATTTAATAATTTAAATTGTATATATAGCATATTCCAACATCAGTTTAAAATGTTTAATTTGCTTAAACAACAATATCACAGTCATTCTGCTAGCCCAGACTGTCAAATATGCACAACAATAGTTGTATTGAATACATTATATCGTCTTCCCAACAAAAAAAACATTTAATGACATAGATTTGAATCGTTTAAATTATGTACATTCACACAATTTTTGTCACTAACGACCCGGGTTTCACTTTTCGGGAATCTTCAGGCGTTCAAGTGCACGGAAGAACTCGAACTGGCGCTTAGTTATTGAGTGTTTCGTGTTTAAATAAGAAATAAAAAATAAATGTATCGCCAGGTTTAAATATATTTTTCAAATAATCCATCATTCAAATCTGAAGGCATTCCCATGGGTCAATCCTTTCGCCAGCAATGGCTTTAAGCCTAGTAAAAACTTGTGTGAGTGTACATAATTTGAATGATTTAAATTAAACATTGAAATTCCACCAAGCACCTTCAGTCGAAATCTTAAATTATTTAATGGCATACATTTTAAATATTAAGCAATACAAACAAGCCATGACGCAATGAGAATAAATGAGGAATGCAAACTTCGTCCCACGTTGTTTATTAACTACATTTAAACGATTGAAGATTTCGCACGCCCCTGGTAGACTCAATATAGCCCGCAATTCCACGACCTTGAGATCCCAGCTGATTGCATTCAACTAAATAATACCCGGGCCGTAATGATGTGAGCAATGAGCGCTGAGCCCGCGTCGATCCGGTTAACGTCAATACATTAAGTGCCCACTTAATAATAGCAATCACCCAGTGAATAGAACAGTAAATCACTGCCAATTCTACCTTGAAACACGATTACTACCAGTGATCGGTTCGTGTATATAATGCAGAAGAATAGTACATTTCAACAAAACCAGGAGATATACTGTTGCGTAGTTAATTTCTTTGGTAAATCTTTAAATCAAATCGATTGTGGAAAGGAAAAGGGACGTAACCCACCGTTTATTCAAAACAGCTTTTTTCGATAATCAAAATGTTTCCAACTTGATACACGTTCTATCAAAAGGATGCAATCTGCAAATGCCGAATTCGTATTTAAATTTAGCTTTTAAGTTTGAAAAAGATGAGCTTGTAAAATATTAAAACCAAGAAAAAAGACTGAAATGTCAATTTAACACCATTTTAGAAGTCTCCGTGCACTTTAAGGTTGTGTATAATTCATAATCACCCGCTGTAGTCTAGTTGGTAAGAGCTTGCTCTACCGATCAGGTGGGTCTGGGTTCGATTCCCGGTAAGGTCAATGTCAAATTGGATTTTTTCAATTTTTCAATTGGGTTCTAAGACATGGGTGTTTGTGACGTCAATTCTCTTCGAGTTAATCTCATGTGATTTCTTGTATGATCTTTAAACTTAAAAACTTTCAAATATTTGACGCATGGCGTAAGCTGTAATGTCAAATATTTAAAAAAAAAAAAAATCAAATCAAAAAAAAATAATTTGATTTTATATGTGTGGGTTACGTTCTTTTTTCTTTCCACAGTCGAAATGATGTTGATGAAACTATCAAGAGTTATAGTTATTGGCATTTCTAATGTTTCAGGCGCACCGAAAATAAACCGTCTTCAACTGCATTTATGATTATATATTTAATTCACTTTTAAGGTGTTCACTGTCAATACTTGGTGGAATGGCATTATAATAAAAATAATAAAACATTTTTAGTACTTTTTCCACATAAAATTTATTAGATCAGGACCGGTTTCGCTCATGATGAGCATTGTCAACTGACAACATTGTTTTTCTTATCAGTTGACAATGCTCATCATGAGCGAAACCGGTCCTGATCTAATAAATTTTATGTGGAAAAAGTACTAAAAATGTTTTATTATTTTTATATATTTAATTATTTGCATTAGTGATTTTTTTACATTTACGTTATTTTAGTCTGTGATCTTTCGTGAATACACTATTGCTAGTTTTGTAACGTTTTCAATTCTCAATATAGAGCATATGAAATCATATAAATTGAAAAGTAAACCTTATTTTTTACAGTCGTGAATATTTTTTATGTGTTGCATTAACTCGATGGATGCCACAGACGAGATATCTCGTAAAATTTTTCGTGCTCAAAACGCCAGAAGAGTTATCTCGTCAATAACTAATAAGATTGATAGTTTCAAATTATAGTGGCGTGCATAAGCGAAACCGGTTCTTTTTTTCTTAATATAAAGCAAATAAGGTTCGAGTAGAAAACCATGCAAATAAACAATGAATCCAAAACTTATCGGAGAAGTAAGCCCGTGTTTTAATTAATAAAAACAAAGCAAGAAATTCTAGAAATCAATAGATTCAAATTTTTACCTGATTCAGATCTTTTGAACGATCAAATAATTTTTGCTAGTTCCCGTTACTTTATCCATTGCATTAGCCCTTGTTAACTATTCTTTTGTATAAATTAAAAAAATAAATAAATATAGATTTCTTTTGTTAGAATTGTTATGGTCTTTGAAAAATTTGTTTTTCAGAATCTTCCTGGCTGTCGATTTTGTTTAAGTGATGAATGAACACACCAACTACTTGGAAGCGGGGAAAACATAAAACTATCATTAAGCATATTCATATCATTAAGCATATTCACTTTATTAATGTAGCATTTTATCACTTTGTCAAAAATTTCCCAAATTTTAATTATGTTTGTAATTACTTTCAATCGCATTCTGAATTTATGAATCTAGGATGACTTTTTAATTATATGTTAGATGTGTTGAACATTTTAATTTTGTGTTATTTTAGAATCACCTTAATGTAATTGGCAATTTCTTTTCAATGCCAACTGTTGTGTATAACTTTTCAATTTTGTATAAATAGCATTGCTAAATTATATTTCTTATCAGTTGACAATGCTCGCAATGAGCGAAACCGGTCCTGACATATTAAATAAAGTGGAATGAAGTACAAAGGATTATTGTTTTTATTAATATAATGCCTTTCCACCAAGTATTGACAGTGAACACCCTAAAAGTGACCGTGTTTTAATCCTTCTTGAGAATTGAGATGATCGATTCTTCGCGACCTTTTCTTATGAGCTGATTCTGACGAGGGCGTCAAGCCAAAATAGATATCAACAATAAAAAAAAAAGTGCAGAGCTAAAACGCATTATTTTTTCACCATGTTATAATGGAGTTCTACCAATTAAATGCCAATTTAACAAATTCAAGAATTTTACTGATGAAACGAACCTATAAAATACCAGACACCCATAAAACAACGCCGGTAGCAGAAGCCAATGTGATGATACTAAGTGGAAATTAATAATGTACTTCGCTGACATGTGGATTAAATCAATGTCCCGAATTTGCCGAGTACACGCCCGGTTTAATATTTATGTGAAAATTAATTAGCATGGAGCGATTGAATTCGGAATAGAATATGGTAATTCAAGCTGTATCTGGATGAGCCGTTCCCTTGTTTGTTTCGTCTGAAAGTGCATTTGCATATTTCATAGCTAATAATTTAATTTGCAATGCTGATGCAAATCGCTGGGGGTGTAGGGGAAAGTGTTCGCGGAACTGCAGCGGCGAGTACCAATCGCCCGCTGCACGGTTAGGTGAATATTTTGATTTTCCATTTTCAAAGTAACCGGAATCCGGTGACACAGCATCAACATATTTTGACAGTTACGGTGATATTTATTGTTGGCTTTTCAACTTCCCCAGTTGGCATCATGTGTGCAAATATATCAATTAATATTAGTTTTCCAACATTGTCATTGGTGCATTTCGCAAAACATTCTCACGCGGACAATAAACTATCAATTAAACCTTGACGCAATCACATGACCACAAACATTACCGGTTTTGTTTTTTTTTTGTTCGTAATCCACATAGAACAGGGACGGCGAACCTTTTTGGGTCCGAGTGCCAAAAATCCTCAAATATTATTTCTCGATTGTGTGGCGTGCCCGAACAGTAAAAAAAGCAACAAATAGAAAAAATAAAAAATGACTTTTTAAACGATTGTCGTTTATCTTGGGGAAACATTAAAAAATTAATAAAACGAAATAAATTAATAATTCACGGATTACTTATTATTTTTTAACATAAAAATTAAATTTGAAAGATTAAAATTTATTACTGAAATTCCACCAAGCACCGAAATTCCACCAAGCACATTTTTATAATTCAAGATTTCGAATGAACGAAATCTTGGATTATAAAAATTAATGTTTTTGAGCTTGGAATTCGTTCGCGAGCCATCCAAATTCTCAAACGTGCCACCTCAGGCACGCGTGCCGTAGTTTAGCCATCCCTGACCTAGAAGGTTCAATTTTATTAGTGAAAAAATTCATGAGTTTTTCTAAAATATTTACCGGTACTTGGGTAGTCAAAGTTTATTTTAAATTAAAATCTAAAAGGTTTTTACTACACTAGATAAATTACTAGGTGAAACACGTCTACAAGATTTTTAAAAATGGCGTCATTGCAAACGCTCTATTTCCGTCATGCACAAAACGTGTCAAAATTACTACATTTATTAAAAAAAATAAAAGGTAGGGGAGGTGTAGCAAATTTTCATTTTATTTTTTGGAGGTGCAGTAGCATAAAGGTTGGAAACCGCTGCTTTAGGCAGATTATATCTTATAAACGATCAAGTTTCGAAAAGTTTTGCTGAGCAAGAGAATATTTAATTAATTTAATTAAGTAATATTTGAAAGATTAATGTTGTAAATTTCAATGGAAAAAATTAATTAAAAAATATATGAAAGCTAAGTTTTGACTCGTGACAAAGGAACAATGTCAAAATTACTACAAAATCAATAAATTGATTGGTTTTTACCGATTATAAGCATAGCTTCATTACCGTGAATTAAAAAATAAAAATCTTATATAAAAAACTGTAAAATCTTATATGGCAAAAATATCTAGTGATTGAATAGGCTTTTATTTAGTAAAACACTGTTATAATAATATACGAATAACAAAGTATTTAGTTCTAAATACAAGTATTTTTTAATTTATGTCTTTACACGTAACAAATATTTAAAAATTAGCGACTGTGTGTAAGTGTACATGAAATCAGCTGGAGAGATCTGCTGTTACAGCTAACATAAGTTACAGTTAATTATTCTCCACTAGTCCGGATCGTAGATACTCGTAGCACCGTAGCAGTCGTAGCTCATCTCATTACTCACATTCCGAGGCATGACCACTCATCACCGTGAAATGGCCCTCGAGCAGTTACCCGCTCCCAACAATTCGAATGCGAAACTGACTACGGTTTAAAGTAGTCATCAGCACACCCTTACGTGTACTACGCGGTATGCATACCTTCATGTCATCACCGACACAGGGTATTTATAAATGTGATAACTTTATTTTCCAACGATTTCTCTAACAAGAAGAAACATTACAACTTGATATCAGAAACTCTATTTTCCTGGAACAACTTCTCGGGCCTCGTAGCACAGGAGAATTGAGCGCATTCAAATGATGGTCAGCAATTTTAGCTTTTTTATTTTTTGTTTGACCAGCAGTCTGGTTGATAAGCATATAAGTAACCAACATGTCAAAAAGTAGAATGCGCGACCATTTGTTTTCTTAAAACGTGGATTATATACGATCTACATAACAACGCTCAAATAGGAACAAAAACCATCTGTGAATGTTCAAAAATATAATCAGGACCGGTTTCGCTCA
Organism: Himalopsyche tibetana; assembly: GCA_030503985.1. NCBI lineage: Eukaryota > Metazoa > Arthropoda > Insecta > Trichoptera > Rhyacophilidae > Himalopsyche > Himalopsyche tibetana. The sequence goes on along the minus strand of JAPJYX010000009.1, from coordinate 1,330,395 downwards.
TTACATGCGTTATTAACTGAAACTGGTTCTGATCAAATTAAATTAGTGCAAATGAGTATTTTATATTTTTAAATATAATGCTTTTCAATTTAAGTATTGACAATAAACAACCTTAAAGCTATATTTACAATTGGGTCGGTTTCACACAGCTTGTGATCATTTTCAAGTGACAGCAATGATGAATTTAGAAACTATATTTTAAGACATTTATAACTCATAAAATATATGAAACTAAAATTCAGAGAGAATAAAAGATAATGTAAGTCAATATAAGCAGCCAAAGGATTATCAAACTTTGAATAAAAAAATATTCAACACCCGTTGACCGTTATATAGAAGAGCGCATTGAGTGATTTTTTACTAAACCATTCGGGACAGGGTCATGTCACTACCCTTAAAAGACGGATGAAGGACGATTTTTATCAGCATATCGATATAACATGTTAACGCTGTCCCAGGAGGCTAATTTTTTCGAACTGCGAACCAACCACCAACGCAAAATATATTAACACGTTATACTTATCGCCAGGAATACAAATAATCATACTATTGCGATGCTTAAATTAAAAAGACATCCTGTTTTCATTTTTAGAAATGGTGTTTTATTTATATAATCATCTTTTCTTTACAAACGGTAAGAATAGTAAGAATTTACGCTAGATTCTGTCATCCTAAATTGACTGATATCACTTTTAGGGTGTTCACTGTCAATTCTTGGTGGAAAGGCATTATATTAATAAAAACGCAGTTTATTCCACTTTATTTAATAATTCAGGGCTGGTTTCGCTCATAGCGAGCATTGCCAACTGATAAAAAATATAATATCATCCTCTTTGCTTCCCTTAAAAAGGAAAAATTCCAATCTGATTGATTACAACTCATTAGTATCATTATCTGTTTGTTTTATTTCGATTCTACACCCCCCTCCTTGCTCCTCTTAAAAGGAAAAAAACCCAAACCTCCATTTTGTAGTTTTATAATTTTAAAATGTTAGAATCAATCTTGCTTCATTACTTAAGCAAACTTTGCGATAGTAAGTCTGAAGATGCCTCTGAAAGAGGCGAAACACGTGTCACAGTTAGTAACACAATACGTGGAATAATCAAAGTTAATTTAAATTTTCTATTAAATATAATATCAGTTGACAATGCTCGAAATGACCGAAACCGATCCTGACCTATTAGATAAAGTGGAATAAAGTACAAAGGACAATTGTGTTTTTATTAATATTAACAGATTTGATTAATATTATTCGAAAACAGATGCCTGCGGCGAATGCTGGGAGTGAAATGGTCTGACTTTGTCAGGAATACGGAGATTAGAGAGCGGACTAACCAGCCTCTTATTACGTCCAAAATAAAGAAGCGGCGGTGGACCTGGCTTAAACAAGTGTTAAGGATGCCTCAAGAGAGCCTGAACCCTGCCTGTCTCTACTTCTAACCGGATGGATCCCGGCGTCGTGGAAGGCCACTGATGACCATCCACAGGATGTACTCAGCGGAGTTACGGGACGCTGGGATGACCTGGGAGGAAGCAAGGAGACTGGCTGCGGATAGAGAATCATGGAGGAACTTCGTGGTGACCATATGCTCCGTATAGGGAGTGGATATGAAATAAAAAAAATATTGTTTTTTATTAATATAACTGATATCAATTCTTCACTACAAAATAAAGAATTTTTTAATAGTAATAAAAATGTTACGCAGGTTCTTAATTTTTCAATGTTTCATTTTTAAAGACTGTCAAGAGTTAACCAACACAAGTTTCAGCTACCACGCAATGTTACCAGTTTAAAATTAAATTTTAATTTATGTATAGGTATTAATTTGTTTTTCATTGTTTTAATTGATATTTTCTGTCGCTATACCAGTTTTTCAATGTATATTTTTATGATTTTTTATTAAACTACTACTAGCTGTAAGGGGACTTTTTTGCATTTTTTATAAATCAGATATTTACTGGCGTGGAAAATCAAATCCAAACTTATTGAATAAGCCAGAAGGTCTTAACTTAATTCATTCTCCAAATAGTTTTTTTAAGAATACACTCAGTCTTCTTTAAGAATTAAAATATAACGAGATTGTAAAAAAGCACGCAAATATCGGAAAATGTGAATTCTGGACATGTTTCAACAGGATTTCACTGTAAAATTTACGTCTGAACCAAATTTAAATTAAGTAAAAAGAATTCGACCCATAGTAAAAAAAATGATATGATTACATTTGTATTTCCACAATATTTTTTTAGTAAGAACTTATCCATAAAAAGTATTTGCAAGCTTTTTATATGATCTTATTATTTGTATCATATTATCCGAAATTTATTTATTCCCTGGCTGAAATCAGTGGCAGTTTTCAACAGTGTATCAATTTATTGGAGTTGACCTTATTTGCAGATGATATCAAACTTCTGCATTCTTAATATATATTTTATTCATCAAAAGATTAATAGTAAAATACATTAAGGTTTTAATATGATATTCCATGTGTCTCCTATATCTTGACATCTAGTTTACTTAACATCGTTCTACATAGCATGTGAGTTTGCCTACGAAATTATTACTTAGTACCTAGTATGAGAACGCCAGCGGAGTAGCGACCACTTGGGCGATAACTCATCTTGCTTACCCAGTACTCTGAGGACTGCAGTTGGAGTGAGCCCAATTTTTAGCAATTATATTCGGTAAAAGCTTTCGTACATCAAGGCTTTGACTATTCATTAAGTCATTTTTCAAAACGAGAGAATATTTATTTTAATAAGCTGTAAAAAGGGTCGAGAAAATAAAAAGTAATATAACATCGCTAGCTTTTAAAGCAGGTTTAAAAAATATTTAATTGACTGGAATTAATTAAAATATATTCAACCTTGAATTTAATCATCACTAAATACTTGAATTTAACTCTAATAAAATTCACTTTTAAGGAAATCATTAACAATCACATCGACTGTGGAAAAGAAAAAGGACGTAACCCACAGGTTTTTTGCGATAATCTCAATGCATCAAACTTGATACACGTTATATCAAAAATATGCAAGCTGCAAATGCCGAATTAGTATAAAAATCTAGCTTTTATTTTTGAAAAAGATGACATCGTAAAAAATTTAAACCAATAAAAAAGACTGAAATAAAGGTTTTTCCTAGACAATTTCTTAAATTAATATTAGATTATGTCAACTAAACACCAGCTTAGAACTCTGCGTTCACTTCAAGGTCAAAAATCATCGAAATACGTTTTTTGCGCCTTCTGTAAAATCCACATCCTTTTTCCTTTCCACAGTCGATATGATGATTAGAAATGAACGAAAAGAACTATGGTTTTGGAAACCGAAACTTTTTTTATCAAATCATTTACGAGTAAAGTAACAAAAGGTTAATATACATTTTGATCCAGTATTGGCCTCTTATAGAATTTATAGTGTAATTTTATTGTTTGGATTCATAATATCGTTAACATTTAAATAATATAATAAGTATTTCGACTGAGGGTGCTTGATGGAATTTCAATATCAAATTTGAATTGTTTGAATTTTGTACTTTTCCATGAGTTTTATCGCTAACGACCCCCCTGTTGTTGTACCCCTTTTAAATAATTGTAATTTTATTAATAATTCAAGCACTTGCTATCATTAAATATTAATCCAAAGGCTTAAAAACAAATCAACTCATTAATAATAGGTCGGATAAAACCCTTGATTTATTTTAAACATTCCTATGTTATTATCTGGTTATTAATATTTTCAAAAAATCCCCATAATTATAACAAACCCACTTAATCCATTGAAAATTGTCTACATTCAATCTTCGCTAATTTACATTTTAATAGCCTTTTAACTTAGTGATCTACTAATATTTTTGTTTATAAACGATACGAACTGTTTACTACGCGTCATTTTAAGTACATCCGTGCACTTGGAATGCCTGAAGATGCCGAAAGGCGAAACCCGGGTCGTTAGCGACAAAACTCATGGAAAGTACAAAATTCAAACAATTCAAATTTAAATAATAGTTGAAATATTTTATTTGTTGTATAGGGTTAAATAGATGAAAAATTATTTCTTGATGGAAGCGAGTGTTAAATCCGAGATGGAAATGGAAAACTGAACCCGTACTACTAGGTTTCAAAACGATTGAATAATAATGATTACTTTGTTCTTAATGTTTGTAAATAAAATAATGAATATGTAATAGGATATAAAGAACTATTAAATTTTCATCCAAGAAATTTTCTCAGCCGGGATAGGTAACTTCCTTTTAAAACGGTTAAATTTCCACCAACATAACTGCCTCGGTTATCCACTTTACTAGAACAAACCGACGGAACGTGAATCGGAAAACGACGCCCTGATGAGATTAGTTAGTTAGACGTTGGCGTCGCGGGCGTCGCATCGCTTCTCGGTCGTTCACTAATTAATTGATTAGTTCGGTAATGAATAGGTCCGGAGTTGGCCGGAAGCTGATGAGACTTTGGGTTGAGGGAGTAGCCTTGAATCTCAACCTGTGATGCGTCGAGGCTAAATTGATTGAAGGTTCTTACTTTTGCCAAACACATTCATGTGAATTCTCGTATATTTTACTATTGAGGTTTTTTTAACTGTTTAAATATATTTTTCTTTAATTGATATATAGTATAATGTGCACTTTGGTAGACACAACCATAAGAGCAATAAATTGGTATTTAAAGTGGTTGATTTATCTATGCTAAAAAAACAAAAATAATTAAATTTATTTCGATTCAATGTTTTCATGTAAATTACAATATAAAGAGAAATGCTGCACATTAAATCATTGACTTATATAATATCGTCCAATTAATAAATAAAACATTATTTTTAGCGTATAGAAAACTTCAGTAGAAAATGCTCACCAATGCTCAATAACGGATGAGATTTTGTGTAAGTGTGGAATTAACTTAATTAAAATGTTTAATTTTCATTTAAATAATAATTCACACTTTACATGATAAAAGATTTTTTTAAATCGTAAATAATATGTTATTTTTCATAAGTTTAAACTTAAATTTAATGCAATAAAAGCTGTTCTTGATCGTCGTTTAAATTAATAAAAACACAATATTCCTTTGTACTTTATTTCACTTTATTTAAAAGGTCAGAACCGGTTTCGCTCATTGCAAGCATTGTGAACTGATAAGAAATATAATTTAACAGTGCTATTTATACAAACATAAATTCAAATGAAAAGGTGTTAACAAGAATTGACACTGAAAGAAAATTACTTAAAATTAAAATGTTTAACACCTTTAAAACATAATTAAAAAATCATCAATGATTAACAATTTTAAAGTGGTGACTGATTATAATTTCAGTTTTTTTTCAAAGTGATATAAAATGCTACATTACTGAAATTAATAACTCAATGATAATTGAACTGCTTCCAAGTAGTGTGAATACTTTAAAGAAATCGAGAGCCATGAAGATTCCGGCTTTGGTCGTTATATAAATTCGTAGATTTAGTATCTCAAATTGTGACTGTACGTAAAAATCTTTTGGCGATATAGATTGATATGCATCGCATATTGCAACGCGTTGGTCAAAGGGTTTTGGTTTAGTGGTATGGGGTAGAGTAGAGCAGGCATGATGGATAAATCTTGTTATTCTCGCTCATTGAAGACGCATTAATTTGCTTTCCGACCATCGATGCTTCGGTGGTTACTGCAACGTTACGAAGATTTCGCCCTATTTACTTGACGTTACTGTTATGCGCCAGTGTGATCGTATGGCTTGATAATCAATACCGATAATTGACAAATAATTAATTACTCACGAGTTGTATAACATTAATCGTTCTTATCGTTTTCTTAGTTATTTAAAATCACTGCATCTATAAATATAATATTATATAATTTGTTCCTATCGAACTCTATAAAAGTCGTTCAATATTTAAAATAGTGTTTCGACGTACGCAATATATGGGCTACAGGTAAGGTTGCCAATTTTTAATGTAAAGATTCCGGGACAAATAGCTCCAAACTGTCACCCATTACCTTGTTTTCTTATTACCTGAGGAAACTTTATACCTAAGAAAAAAATAAATTATAGTATTTATTTTTACTATTATAGAAACTAAACAACACATTTATGTATATATAACATGATAAGAGTAATACTAATTAACAAATTTAAATCTTATAATAATAATTCACGTTATATTTTTATGAGTTTTTCAAATAATATTTTTTCTCACTATTTGCTGCAATCACCAATTGCAAGTGAGTCAGTATTTTAAAAGTTCACAGACTGACTTGTCTAAATAGTAATGGGGTAACGTATGTTGGAAAGATGTTCAATAGATTTGAAAGAATGTAAATTTTAATTATTTATATTTTTTCAGAATAGTTTTCTCTAAATTTCCCGGACAATTTAGCATTTATCCGGGATACGGGACAAAGATTCCAATTCCAGGTCAATGTCGGTCAATTCGGGACGGTTGACAACTCTAGCCACAAGCTCAAAATAGCTGAGAAACTATGATTTAAGATAATGCAACAGTTCTTTTATCATTGTTGTTTATTTTATTGAAATCAATTTTATACAAAATCGTTAAGTATCTGTTAGATTCAATAAAACGACATTTCGAAATTGTGTAAAACTTTTGAGAGAGGCTATTTTAATAGTGAAGAGTTTTATAAAATATAATAGGTTCAAAAGAATTTATAATATAATGCAGCAATCTAATTCAAAGACATCCCGGCCGTCATAATCAGACGCATAATAAATTATTGTCTATTGTAAAAATGGCGGCAGGAAAAGGCATGACTAATTTTATTATGATAAATGATGCGTGGAAGCACGTATTCGGTTTTTTTATTGGACTTGCTTATTTACTTGGTGTGAGAAAGCATTCTAAATTATAACAATATGAAATGTCTTTAAGGCAATCTTACCGAATCGTTGTAGGGGAATTTTTTAATGACAATCTCTATAAATTTGAAAAAACATCTCACAGAGTTTATTTTGTAGTTTTTTTTTTACTTCTAATATTTTCTTTCGTCACCAAGAGAACGATATTCAGTTTAATAATTAATAATTTGTTTCGTAGTTTCATCACAATACTTATGTTATGAATTGAATTCATAGCACTTAATTTAAAATTTAGAATCTTCGATAGATTCAGCGGTAAATTTATAAAAGTACATTTTTAATATAAAATTAAAATTGATAAAAAAATTATAGCACTTACATAAAGTAAATAATAAAGGGTTAAGAATAAATAGCTTAGAATTTTTGGAAATCAATGAAGTCACTAATAGAAAAGAAACATAAGTAAATAACATTTTTTATACAAGTAGATCACCATTGTTGAATTTATTTCTATTGGGATTTATCACACCTAATGAAAGTAATTAGTACTATCAATTTTTGAATCTCACCCCCTTTATGCGTCTAGTAGAAAAGAAAAAATGTCAGAATTCATTTTGTAATTTATAACTTAAGATTCAGAATCCATTTTTAGTTTATTCGTAAGCCTTCCGATGGTCTGGTGATGCTTTTTAAAGTGGCGAAACACTTGTCACATTTTTTAACTTCAATAACTACCCGAAAATTATTATATATTCAACGAATAAATAACCTTCAACTCTCAACTTTGCGTGCTAAATTAATAATTTTGACGAGAAATGCTGCATTATTAAAAAGAAGCTTTCGTCTCAAGAACACTGCGACAAATATCATCGGTTCGAATTATCAATTCCAAGAATAAAATCGAGTATCAAATAACCGATTCGCTGGCCTTGCACTTGGCTGCAGACACCTGCACAGAATGCAGGTAAATTTACTGCACTAAGTACTTATTTAGATTCTTGATGCACTGGCCCGCATCGAATACGGGTTGCAGATAATATTCTGCATGACATTGAACGATTCTGTTGCGCATTTAGCGTGACAGTAACTATCGAGTCAAGCTTCAATTATTTTGTACAATCCACGGAAATTTGAATGTATTGTAAGTAATATGTCAAAGTATTCTGTAAATATAACATATGATCAGGGCTGTAGAATTGTGCAAAAAAAAAGACGACTCCGACTCCAGCTTAAAAAAAAAACGACTCTGACTCCGAAGATTTTTTTCAAAAAAATCATAAAAACACGAGAGAAACCAGTCCTGACCTTTTTAAATAAAGTGTAAATAAAGTACAAAAGAGTATTGTGTTTTTATTAATAATAAAATAACGTTTTAACGATGAATTTGAAACTGTTTGAATAATATGATGCATTGTGTATCTCTCTGGAGTCAGTATATATAGTTGATAAAAATGTAAGCTTAATCATAGTTCTGACGATGGCGAAAGCCGAAATAGCCATCAACCAATAAATTTAAAAACTGTAGAACTAAATACGATGTTATTTTTACCCTATTATATAACGATAGATTGGTTATCTTACATATTTTAATAAAGACACAATATTCCTTTGTACTTTATTCCACTTTATTAAAAAAAGGTCAGGAACGGTTTTTCTCATTGCGAGCATTGTCAACTGAGAAATTCGCAATGAGCGAAACCAGTCCTGACCTTTTTTAATAAAGTGGAATAAAGTACAAAGGAATATTGTGTTTTTATAATATAATGCCTTTCCACCAAGTATTGACAGTGAACACCGTAAAAGTTATCTTAGATATATATTTTTGAATGTTTTAGAATCATTTTATAGAGAATAATAATTTTCAACTGTTATCTGGTAGTCAATAATAAATTAATTGCTTCAAAATAAGTCAGCGCCGTTTCAAGATACGAAATAATTCATTTTTCGTAATAAAAATTTTTGAGATGCAGAGATGATAACATTCATAGAACGTGTGAATCTTAGGTATTGTATACACACTATGTTTATATGTAATTAAACAAACATGTCTGAGTTAAAAAATTGCTTCCGCGGAACGTTTCTGAGGCAGGAAGCATGTCATTGCACCTTGCACCCGCAGGGAAACAAACAATACACTTTCCCACAATAAACAGCGATGCAAAAGTAACGAATCTCAAAATGGGGTCCGGATTCAGACTGACAATGTACACCAACAATAACTACAAAATCATGCCCAAAAGAATTGGAGTATATACCAAGAATTACAACAAAAACCATAATATTACGTGCAATTAATATATTTTCAGTTAACAATAATCAATTTGAATCGTTCAAATTATCTACATTCACACAAATTTTGTCACTAACGACCCGATTTTCGCCTTTCGACATCTTCAGACGTTCAGTTCATCGCGGATGAACTTGAACTGACGCTTAGTAAATGAATGTATCGTGTGTATTTAAAAAATAAATGTATCATTAAGCTTAAAGCCATTGCTGGTGAAAGGGATTAAAAGGAATGCCTACAGAGAGAGCGATAAGCTAACCACTAGTCCAACCTTTATTTTTTTTTTACCATGTCCGCTCCTTATATAGAGCATATGGACTCCTAACGGAGATTATCTCAACAAAAATGTTTCTACGAGAACTGCTTGTTACTCAGTTTCTCAACCTCTCTTTTTCAAAGACAGTAGGAATAGCAGGAAAGGGCTAGAATAGAACTAGTGGTTAGCTAATCGCTCTCGATACGCCCTCTTCATAGGATAGGATGGGTGGGAGGGGTGAGTTCAAGACAACACACACATCCATGCCTTTGAACAGAAATTCATAAATCGATTGAAAAATCATTTTATAAAACTGCACGTACTGGGATTCGAACCCGTGCCCTCCGTAGCGGTAGCCAACGATGTTGACCACTCGACCACACAGGCGGCTTTATTAGCTTACCATATCATCCACATTTGGAGCCGACTTGGATTTTAAAAAAACTGTAGCATTCTCCACTGAGACTCTCCCCTAATAATATATATATATATATTTTAATTTGAATCGTTCAAACTATGTACATTCTCACAGATTTTGTCACTAACGACCCGGGTTTCGCCTTTCGGCATCTTCAGGCATTCAAGTGCACGGATGAACTTGAACTAAGTTCATCCGTGCACTTGAATGCCTGAAGATGCCGAAAGGCGAAACCCGGGTCGTTAGTGACAAAATCTGTGAGAATGTACATAGTTTGAACGATTCAAATTTAATATTGAAATTCCACCAAGCACCTTCAGTCGAAATCTTAAATTATATATTTTAATGTTTGACATTACAGCGTATGCCAACGCGTCAAATATTTTGAAGTCAAAAGATCATACGAGATATACTCGATGAGAATTTTTGAAAGTCACACGAGATTAACTCAAGGAGAATTGGCTTTACAAACACCCATGTCTTAGGTTTCAAATTAAAATTGAAAAAAATCAAATTCGATATTGAGCTTACCGGGAATGAAGCCCAGACCTGATCGGTAGAGCAAGCTTTAACCAACTAGACTACAGCGGGTGACAAAAATGTCAGCTTAACAATTTGAATGGGGAAAACAGCTAACATTGTATTCGTTAGATTTTTAGTCCGATGCACGATAAGTGAATTGAGAATGAGAACATGGTTTGAGAATCGCTGATTCAGATAACCGCCTCTCCAAGTGTACCCTTGTATAATGCATTCGGTTCCATTGTTTAATGGCGGTGTCCGCCATAGTTGCATTGCACTGCGCCTGACTGTTTCCACTTTCAGACCCAAATTAGACAACGGCGTCGCGACAATAATGCTTCTCGAGGACATAACTGCAACTGGCTTTTTACCAAACGATTAACTCTTTTCTTCGCCGCGCAGTACGCAATTAAAACATTTCTTTGCACACCAGACTAGCTGGTTCAGCGATCGGGAAACAAACTCGACACCACGACTAATCTATCAATTCTACACTTCAATCAATTATTGTATTAATTCATTGCTTTGAATTGTCAAGCATTGATACAGGTAATACATAGAAATGATAAATGCAAAAAGTGATTTACTTGATAAATCTATAAGTACTTTTTTTCAACTCATGTATGCTTTCTATATGTAGACTGTTTACGGAACACCCCAACAAGATTTTTTCAACGAGAAATGGTTCTATTCAATAGTTCAACCTCTTTTTCTTGAAAACAGTTCAAACACAATCATAAGAATAGGACAATGCTAATAGTTTTCACTATGCAGTGTATTTTAGGATGGAATGGGCTACAAATACAATTCCATAAACCAATTACAAAACTCCGAAGAGAGCATACTGCTCGGCTACACGATAGGAAAAATAAAATTATTAATAATGCTAAGCATGAAATATCTTTTAGCTGAATTTTCCATTACAGTTTGACGAAGAAGCTAACGTGAGACAATAACTGTTACAACTCCTCAACACATATATATACAAATAAAATTACAAACGTAACCGCTTCCAATATGGATAATATGGACTCGGAAGAGTTTCTACGAAAACTAGCTGTTACTTAGTTGCTCAACATTTCTTAGAGAGCCTAGATAGAAGGATAGGGCTAGGACAGGACTAGTGATTATCTAATTGCTTTCGCCAACACCTCTTTTTTTTAGGACAGGATAAGTGGGAAGTGGAATTCATCACAAATATCCATGCCTTAAAATAGAAAACCATAAATTGATTGAAAAATCAATATATGAAAACTGTTCGTTCTGGAATTTTAATCCGTGACCTCCGAGTTATAAGTCTACGACGTTGACACACGAATACATACCCGGCGATATAACATAGTATATAGGAAGATAATTATTATTATTCATTCATAGAAAAATCAACCTAGAAATCTTCCAACCGATGAAACCCAATATTCAACAATTCAAGCTGTTTTCCCACTACAATCTGTTGTGTATATGCAGCCAACGTTTTATTGCCGCCTTCTACAACGCTATCGACAGAAAAAAAAGTCTATCCTTTACATACATGGCCTGAGCAGAACTGAACGGGACTGATTTGAACTATGCACTAGTGTGCTTGAAAAAAAGTAAATATTAATAATAATAAAAGTGTGACTAGCTTAGCTTCTTAAGTCAAGATGGTACTAATAAGAGCTTGGCCATTTTCGAAAACCGTTTTTTTGCAAAATTTTCGGTATTCGAAAACCGGTTTTTTTCAAATTCGTAATCGATTTTTGTATAAAAACGTCGATATTTTTAATTTTTGACTGGATCTTTATTTGATGCCTTAAGGACCATATTCTCCACATCAATACCAGCGAAAGGGTATTTTCGATATCAAGAAATTTTGCAACAAAAATTAGATCATCACTATGGATAATATTTTATGAAGAGAAACATCAAATAATTTCTCGTCGTGTATTATTATGTATATAAATAAACAAGATGAAAAAGAATTTTAAACTTTTATTCGATATTTTAATTGAATTATCCAATTTTTGGAAAACTTCGAAAACCGGATAAAACCGGTTTTCGAACAGTATTGAAATTACAAAACCGGCTTTTGTATTAGCCCTAGTACTAATAATCAAAAATTACATAACTTTACCTTAATGGTGTTATTTGGACATTTCTCAATAATTGACAAACTTTATTTTTGATTCGATCAATGCTTGGAATTTGCGACCCCTGTATTAGACAATGTACCAACCTCATTACCGTCCATATTATATTTTATGCTCCGTGGTACTTGCGAATAGCTTTGGCAGCAAACATGCTAGAGAGTGCAAAAGATTGACTACTTCATGCAGGTTCCCATAGCAATCTTAGTTGCAAGTTGACAGTTCCGTTTCAAACCTTTATTAAACATATACTAGCTGTAAGCCCGTTGCCCAGCAACGTGAGATTTATGCTGCATTTTTAAGTAGTCAGAAAATTTACTGGCGTGAAAAATAAATTACAAACCTATTTATTGAATAAGCCAGAAATTCTGATAGTAAAAGAAATATATCTCGGGGCATATATCGACAGCCCTGCCCTGCAGTATTTAAATTGTAAATTATTGAATTTTTGGAATAATGTTCAAGTTTGCTAACAACCATTTTTCGTAGGAGCAGAAATTTCGTAAATTATGTAATATTTGGAATAATGTTCAAGTTTGCTAACAACCATTTTTCGTAGTAGCATAAATTTCGTAAAATATTTAATTTTTGGAATAATGATTAAGTTTGCTAACAACCATTTTTCGTAGTAGCAGAAATTTCGTAAATTATTTAATTTTTGGAATAATGTTAAAGTTTGCTAACAATCATCCTTCGTAGTAGCAGAAATTTTGTAAATTACTTAATTTTTGGAATAATGTTTAAGTTTGCCAACAATTATTTTTCGGATTTTAAATTATTTAACAATTATTTCTAATAAAAATCAAAAGATCAAATCCAATTTTTCAATAAAAAATCAGTTGCACATTTTGTCCAAGTGTATGAAAAAAGCAAAATATTATTCTATGATATATCCATATCATAATTTGAATATTCTTAATGTATTAAAGAATTCTAACAGATTTTCAAGGTCAGACGTAAAAAGATTCATCATTATGATTCAATTGATCAAATCCGCTCCAAAAAATATTAATCTCACATCGACTCACACGATCAAACGATTCATTTCGATAGCCCTATAATCATAGTTTGCAATAGTCGAATTAAAGTCTTTGATTATTCGAATATTATGATGTATGGTGATACAATACTTCAGCTCTACACCAAGAAATATCAAATTTTCAAACGTGGCGATATCAGAACATTCACGCCCGGCTTAAAATAAGCCGCTCCCATTGGATAGAACAACATTTCAAAAATGTGCTGTTCAAAATAAATCGAAATCATTGGTCTGTTCCTTACTGCGGACGTTTTACAAACGGACCTTATCGACTATTAATGTTAAGATAAGCAGATATAACTATCAATATCTTTTACATAAAGAGTAAAAAATACTCAATCTTTTTATGCTTATTACGATGTTTTATAGACTGTATAATAGTGACAAAGTGTGCACAGAAGGAAAATGGGAGGCAGAAAACAGTACTTCTTTTACGGCTTGTCATACATAATGAACTAAAGGGTGTAAAGTGAAAAATCGATTAAATTTGACCTGGATTAATATTTTCTAACAAATAGAGTGTAATTAAGAATTTCGACTGAGGGTGCTTGATGGAATTTCAATATCAAATTTGAATTGTTTGAATTTTGTACTTTTCCATAATTTTTGTCGCTAACGACCCGGGTTTCGCCTTTCGGCATCTTCGGGCATTCCAAGTGCACGGATGTACTTGAACTGACGCGTAGTAAACAGTTTGTATCGTTTATATACAAAAATATAAGTAGATCGCTAACTTAAAAGGCTATTAAAATGTAAATTGAATGTATACAATTTTCAATGAATTAAGTGGGTTTGTTATAATTATGGGGATTTTTTGAAAATATTAATGACTAGATAATAACATAGGAATGTTTAAAATAAATCTAGGGTTTTATCCGACCTATTATTAATGAGTTGATTTGTTTTTAAGCCTTTGAATTAATATTTAATGATAGCAAGTGCTTAAATTAATTAATAAAATGACAATTATTTAAAAGTGGTACAACAATGGAGAATTCGGTAGATAAAATTGCTCGTTTAAAATTGGCAAACTGTTGAGCTGAGCTCGATTTATCTCTAAGATTTCTTGGTAAAATAATTTAAACTCGCCCCTGTTAGTATGTAACAAATCAATATCTGAGTCAAAATTAAACGTATGGTTTTCAAGAATTAAATGATTGGCAAAGGTGGAAGTATCATTTTTTAAGCGAAAAGCGGCTAAATGGTCAGCCACTCTTATATTTAAGGTTCTAGCAGTTTTACCAATATAAAATTTGGGACAATCACTACACTGCAATCTATAACTCCCAGATTTGTTTTTATAATTTATAACATCTTTATTAATTATCAATAATTTACCTAAAGAGTTCTTGCAATAGAAAGCCGGACTAACACTTTCTGAGAGCTGCTTCTTTATCTTTAAACTGGTGTGTCCTATGTAATTAATTCTACGCCAAAACCTAATATCACCTGAGTCTTTCGTTATTAATCCCTTGTGTAAGATTTGTTGTGCTAGCTTAATACGTTTTTTAATATAAAAGATTGTCTATAAGAGACATATCATAACCATTGTTAATGGCGATTTGTTTGGTGATTTTTAATTCAAGATCAAAATTTAATTTATTCAAGGGAATACTGACAAGTCTGTGAATTTCGGAATGAAATGCAGCTAATTTGTACGACATTGGATGTACTGAGTTTGTATGTATACAAAACTCATATCTTTTGATGTCGTCAGCTTATTCACTAATGTGCCGGTCAACCAATGTAAAAGGATCATCGAAGATGCCTTATACATAATTTTCACGATTCAAATTTAGCACTGCTTATATATTTTGCTTATCAGTTAGCATTGCTCGCAATGAGTGAAACCGGTCCTGACCTATTAAATAAAGTGGAATAAAGTACAAATGAATATTGTGTTTTTATTCATATAATGCCTAGTATTGACAGTGAACACCCTTAAAGTGAACTATATTTTTTATTTTATTTTATCCATGCCCGCTCCCAATGTACAGCATATGGCCTCCTAATGGAGGTATACCAACGGAAGTTTTTTCTACGAGAACTGTTTGTTACTCAATCACTCAACCTCCCTTTTTTCAAAGTGAGCAGTAAGGAAGGAAGGATAAGACTAGAATAAGGGTGACTCCTACTCTAGTATATTATAGGACTAGTGGTTAACTAATCGTTATTGCTACACCCAGTTATGAAAGGATCAGAATGGTGGGAGGAAAGGAAATAACGTGAATTGACATCACAAACACCCAGTCTTAGATCGTACTTGAACGCCTGAAGATGCCGAAAGGAAAAACCCGGGTCGTTAGTGACAAAACCTGTATGAATGTACATAATTTGAACAATCCAAATTTGACATACAGTTAACTAATACAATAATAATTTATTCATGGAGTGAATATCCCGGAGAAATTGTACCAGCGAATAAGTTTTGACATCGCGCCAAACAAAATAAATAAACACTTCGGTATTACGGGGCAACGCATTCCGCCATCACCGAATCACACAAACAAGATTTGTTTGGCCCGCCAAAGTTGTGGAAAAGTTGGACCAAAGTTGCGGCAAAGCCAGCGACATTCTGTCACGAGCTTTCAGGACGTATTATTGCGGAAGTTTTTCAAAAGCTTCTCCGCTCGATAGGACCGGGGATTAGGAGCGAATAAAAGGACTTGTTTTCATAGGGAAACGACTGTTGAAAATACTGTGTGGGGTTAGCCAATAATGGGTGCTGTGTATCGAAAATAATACAAATTCTGAGAAGCAATAACATTGAACGAAACGCAAAAGAAACTTTTTTGTAAATGAAAAAGCTTAAACGGAGTGGGTATCAGATATATTGTAAAGTGACAATATCTCGAACGCAAATCATTGCAATAACTTTATTTTTATATACATATCGACTGTGGAAAGACAAAAGGACGAAACCCACAAATAGCAAATTTTACAGGAGGCACAAAAAACGTGTTTTGATGATTTTGTACTATATGTAAATTATGAAATATCCACAACCTTGAAGTGAATGAAGAGTTCTAAACTGATGTTTAATTGACATAATCTAATATTAATTTAAGAAATTGTCTAAGAAAAACCTTTTTTTCACAACAATTTAACAATTTTCTCAAGCTCATCTTTTTTCAAACTTAAACACTAAATTTAGATACTAATTCAGCACCTGCAGCTTACATCCTTTTGTTGGATACATTGTGATTATCGAAAAAAGGCTGTTTTGAAAAACTGGGAGTTGCGTCTTTTTTTCCTTTCCACAGTCGAATTATAAGAAAAAATAATTCGCTGATATTAAAAGTGGTCCGTGGTTCAAAACATAAATTTTTGTGTTTTAAAAATGAGGCAGCTTTCTTTACAGACAAATTTATTGAAAGCGATTTTTATAACGACAGTTATAACAAACAAAGTCCGTATTTAAGAATGGTGTTATGATTTGACAAAAAAAACCAACAAATTCTGACTAATTTTTAACTGTTGGTTTTGTACATCCATCTTTCGCTTAACGCGATTTCGGTTTGACGCGGTTTTCATTTTCGAGTTTTTTTTATTAAACTTGCATTGCAGCGATACCAAAAGCCCAATTTAAACTATTACGGCAAAAACAATAAAATATTGATTACAAATAGCGAGAAATATAGAAATTTATTTTCTAAATAATGATCCGGATATGAAACGAGGTTTAAAATTTCAACGGGAATTGGAAAAATACATGGCTAGATATGAAAAAATTTACACAAATCTTAAAACAGATCAAGCAGACAATCAAATATTACAGATTTTTTTGATACGGCCGACGGAAAATGACGGGAATATAATCAAAGGCATTGATAAAGGCACTAATGATGACATTCAGCCAAAAAGAAGAAAACAAACCCACGTGATAATTTATTGATTGATTTGGCATTTACTTGGAAGAACTCCATTATAACAGATTAAAAATATCAAAGTATTTTAGTTCTACAGTTTTTAATAATTTTACGCGTTGATTATAATATTGTAATTATAATTAGGATGTTAGAGTGAATAACTTGATGCATTGTGTATATAATATAAAATTTAAATTAACTTTGATTATTCCACGTATTGTGTTACTAACTGTGACACGTGTTTCGCCTCTTTCAGAGGCATCTTCAGACTTACTATCGCAAAGTTTGCTTAAGTAATGAAGCAAGATTGATTCTAACATTTTAAAATTATGAAATTACAAAATGGGGTTTTTGGGGTTTTTTTTTCCTTTTAAGAAGAGCAAGGAGGGGGGTGTAGAATCGAAATAAAGCAAACAAATAATGATACTAATGAGTTGCAATCAATCAGATTGGGATGTTTCTTTTTTAAGGGAAGCAAAGAGGGGATTATAAAATCGAAACAGAGCAAACAAATATAATCATACTACTAATAACGTTAAACATTACAAACTATTAAACTAATGAGCTGCAATCGTGAATACTCTATTAATTGGAAACAGTTTAAGTAATGGGTTGTGTATCTCTTCAGAGCCAGTATATACAGCTGAGTAAAATATAAGTTTAAACATAGTTCTGACGATGGCGCCAGCCGAAATAGCTATCAACGCATAAAATTATTAAAAACTGTAGAAATAAAATACTTTGATATTTTTAATCTGTCACGTGATAATTTGTAGTGATAGTGAGATATAATAATATTTTTTTATGTTTCATAATGTTTATATATTTATTTTATTAATATATCTAAAAAAAGAAACTTTTACTCTTTTTTCTATACATTTGTTAGTCTCGCTTTACATGGTTTCGTCCAACACGGTGATCTATTAGAACATCTCTTCCGTGTTAAGCGAGGGATGGATGTATTTATATTGAAAAAGTTATCTTTTGAATCAGATAATATACAAGGAAGAATAGAAAATGTATCACTATCGGTTTTCTATAGATTATGCATACATAATTGTAACGAACAATGCGCTGTTTATTATCTCAATTTTGTAAAAGCCAACTTTTTAATGCATTACGTAAAACTTTTAACATTTTGCTTAAATAAAAATAAAACCAGCATGAAAATAAAAGCGCTAAGTCTGGGGAAACGGAACCGGGCGCGTTTTGGTTTAGAAGTGGGACACGTTTTGCATACAATATTACGAAGTGGCGGGTAAAAATCCAACCCCCACGACAGAGGGATCAACCGGGGGAGCGCTGTTATGTATATTTTTGCCTCTCGGAAACATGGACAGTCCATTTTTGAAGATTTAAGACCTTTATACGGATGCGACAAAAGTTCTGACACGTTTAAATAACCGCTTTAATTATTTTATCCGTCATTTTTGTGGGGGGGGGGGAATAAATGGCATTTGTAAAAAATGTACGAAATGAACAAAGTCAGTTAATGGTGGTACTGTCGATAATTTGCAATACGTATTCCACAATAAAATAATATTTTTTAAAACAGTTTTGGCACATTTATAGAGTTATATTCCACTGATAATGGGACAGAAGGTTCAGAATAACTGGGAAAAAAATAAATATGTGGAACCCCCAATTCCACTACCCCGAATTAAGCGGTGGCTTAAAATATTCGCCGCAATCCCCCAGTTGTACGGTAGCCGGACTACTGTCTATGTGTTAGATTTTTGCGCGCTTTGCATTTTATCACTTAGTAACTAAATATTTCGTTCATATTGTATTTTTTTTGCAAAACTTAGGGAAATCTTAGTTTTGCATTTTTTGCGGAAAAAACCAAATCCCTAATTTTGTATGAGATTCACTCTCCCAAGTACACTACCCTACTAATAACACTGTCCCAACTTTCGTGTAAATGGGGGTTTTACTGTACTAAACAAGGCATTTGTTGGTAATAAACGAGAGACGAGAAAGAATTAAAGTCAGATTATAAAAATACTAATATATTTTGAATACAATAGTTTTACTACTGAATTATTAAAATAACATTCTGTATTTATCACCTGGTATCTGCTGTTATACGAAAGTATTTGATTTCTTGGTTGAATTGGTATTTACTTGGTAGAATTCTATTGTAGTCAAATAAAAATATTAAATTATTTATTCTACAAGACGTACAGCAATCCGTTAATAGCTATTTCGTTAATATCAAACATCTATCAACTAAATTTGAATCGTTCAAATTATGTACATTCACACAAGTTTTGTCACTAGCGACACGGGTTTGCCTTTCGGCATCTTCACTTGAAATGAAATTGAACTGTCAGCTTAAGTTCATTCGTACACTTCAACGCCTGAAGATTACGAAAGGCAAAACCCGGAACATTAGTGAAAAAACGTGTGTGAATGTACATAATTTTAACGATTCAAATTTAATATTTATATTTCACCAAGCACTTTCAGTCGAAATCTTAAATAAACTAATTTATATCATTCTTGTACTACTAAATATTTTTACCCTACAAAATATTGGATTCTTGGGGAATGAGTATAAACTGAAGACGTTTGAATATTGACAGTAATTGAATTACTTTAAATGTATATTTTAATACAACTTCTTTTTTTACGAGCTTTTATCGAGAGCTGGTTTTATTTCATTAAAGCTCCGTTTTCATATTATGAAACAATAAGACATAAAAACATCGTCTTCGTTATTTACTAACAAAAATAGTGTAATAGGGTAAAAATAGCAAGGTATTTAGTTCTACAAATTTTATATTATTGGTTGATAGCAATTTTGGCTTTTCCCATCGTCATAACTATGTTTAAACCTACATTTTGCTCAGCTATATATATTGACTCCGAAGAGATACACAACACATCTTGTTATTACACTCTAACAACCCAATTCATATAACAATTATAGTATTACATGTATTAAATAAATCACGTACTGTGGGACTGTCCTGAGATAAATGCCGAACGAGCAGAGCTGTTTGCTGTGGTCCGTCCTCATACGGGCCCAACAGGCCACGCTGACCTGATTTCAACCAAGGCCAATTTTGAGGCATTCGATAAATTTGCAGCATCATATGGGAAACGGGATATTCTTGATTCCTCTTTGAATTCAACGCGGAGTGGATTAAACTCTTATTATGTGAATTGATATCACAAACACCCAGTCTTTGACCAAAACTTTGAATTGAATAATTCTTAAATTCACTGTGATCAGACCGGGAATCGAACCCAGACCTGCGTGATCGGTAGAGCAAGCTATAACCAACTGGGCCACAGAAGGCGAATTCTTGAATTTCTAGTTTACCTAAATTTAAATTTCCGTGTCGACGAAACTTACACTGCACCTGTGTCTCGCACACTTCTTTGTTGATAAAACGCTACGGGTTAGGGTTTTTGTAAGGACACAAAGAAAACTCGACGACCCTTTGATCCAAGTCTTTCCTTGATACGATAAAAACGATGTCGACGAAATGACCCTAAACAGCGATTGCGAACCATAATAATAAAGATTGGCTCAATTTAAAAAATAAATAATAATACTAGAATTTATCAAAAATAAAAAAGTTTTGTACTGACTCCACATTGTGTTTAAAAATCAGTACGGGTTACGTTTATGGTGAGCCTCAAAAACAGATTAAATATAAAAATATATGTTAAGCCAGCCCTGATCAAGATTCAAACTTACATTAAGGATCAGGACCGGATTTGGCACTAGTATTATCAACTAAATTTATGAACTGGTTCTACTTTTTATTAAAAATGTGAATTTAATTTAAAAGAATAAAGTAATAATATAATGTCATTCCACCAAGAATTGACAGCAAACACTTGAAAAGAAACTAATCTACCAATTTTGTCAATGAAGTCTACCAATTTTGAATGAGCAGGTAAATCTGCCAAATTTCCCACTCTTGTATCCTATGGATATGTATTTACATATGAGATACATAAATATTTATTTTATTATGGACAATAAAGACATGAAGAACTTAAAATGAGTGAATGGTATAAATGTTATGTTTGAATATTTTTCATGAAATATAACCGCCCTTACGTATACAAGGGGTGCATTGATCCAATGCCACATTGACCGGCCACCACTGTGAAGCTTCATAGCTTCGAATTGAAATTCATAAATCAATTGAAAAATATTTTTTTTTAAAATTTGATCTCGTGAGCACTCAAACTAATTCCATCGACGGACCCGGTATTTATTTATCGTTTACTAACTTCTTGCCAAAGAAAAAATAATGTTTAATTAAAAATTATACCCGTACAATCGATACAGGTTCCGATAATAGTTTTAAGCTAAGGAATAATCACTGAAGGCTTTGTTTTATTTTCTTGTCTCCTTTTTTCTACAACAAATATTTTTTTTGTTTTTACAAAAAGCTCCTACATCTCTGGACCACAGCTTAAAGTTGGTTATTCTTTCAAAGTTTGAATGCAGCGTAGTATCGCAATAGTACGCAGATCGGAAAGAGTCAGGATTAGAGACTCCGAATACTCGACATCTGAACTACTCGAGTATTAAGTAGTAAAATTTTAAAATACTCGAGTAGTTTCAGATGTACCAAAATACATATTATTAATTCAAATTTGAGTATATAAAGACATGATAAATAAATCAATAAGATTATTTAATTTAATAAATAAAACTATTTCAATTTATTAAAATATATGATCATTTTTCAACATTTTATTTTGTCTCTTGTCATCATAGACTCTCGTCATCATAAACCTGTCATTGATAAGATAAGTCAGCAGGACCAAAGCAAAAGTAACAAAAGAAATTCTCGCATAGCAAAACTGGGCAAATCCATTAAAAAAATATATTACCTGACATAAGACTTAGTTAAACGCAACGGTTAAGCATTATATATTTTGAATACGTAAATGTATTCTGCTGATACTGATTTACGGTTGCGAATCATGGCACTTGACGAAGACTCAGAAAAACCGTATACTGAGCCTCGAGAACAGATGCTTACGTCGGATAATGGGGGAGAGGTGGTTTGATTTTGTGAGGAATTCAGAGATAAGGGAGCGTACAAGACAGCGTCCCGTCACGTCAGTGGTTATGGAGAGACGTTGGATCTGGCTGGGTCACGTGCTGCGGATGCCTCCGGAAAGCCTTAATCCTGCCCCCCTCTTCTTTCGACCGGTAGGATTCCGGCGACCGGACGTCCTTCGGGTACTATCCATAGGATGTACTCGGCGGAACTGAGGGATGCTGGCGTGTCATGGGAGGAAGCATAGCAATTGGCGGGAGGCAGGGAAACATGGAGGTGCCGCGTGGCGGCTATATGCTCCACATAGGGAGCGAACATGGCCAAAGAAGAAGAAATAAAATTTGCAAATAAATCTTCATTTATAAATTACGACTATCGAGTATTCTCGAGTATCGAGTATTCGATACTCGAATTGTAGTCTCTAATTCGGATCAATGATCCGAAAACGCATTCGTTTAAGTATAACGAACAACGCAAACTCTCGCATGAAAAATATTCGATGACGCATGGACAAAATCTAACGAATGAGAATTTCTGGGATTTTAAAACAAATATAGAAATTTAACGATTTGGAATGAAAATAAATACATTCGATCGAACTGCTAGTCATCATAATAAACTTATTGACGGTGGATATTCATACGAAAGCATACTAAAATTAGAATATTTAACTTTTAAGCGGTTCACTGTGAATACTTGGTGGAACGACATTGATTTATTATCGGTTGGAAATGCTTGTGATTAGGCTTCCCAATCTCGGGTTCCCGTTAAATTTTGTCATCCCAAAATTCTGGGATCGCGACAGCAGCGATTGTTATTTTTTTAGTAAATCCGTAAATTTAGATTTTGTATTTGGAAGAGCTAAAAAGCGATTCAGGCTGGTATTTAAGGCAAATCGGCAAATTCCTGTGTTTTTGAAATTGGAAATGAAATAGTTTGAAAAATTCCACGACACCAAAAGTTTTCTCAATTTATATACGACTAGCTGTAAGCCCGTTGCCCAGCAACGTGAGATTTTTGTTTTTGTATTTAATTTTATTTTATTTTATGGTATTTTATTTTATTTTATGTTATTTTATTTTATTTTATTTTATTTTATTTTATTTTATTTTATTTTTATAGTTAGCAGAAATTTCGTAAATTATTTAATTTTTGGAATAATGTTTAAGTTTGCTAACAACCATTTTTCGTAGTAGCAGAAATTTCGTAAAATATTGATTTTTTGGAATAATGTTTAAGTTTGCTAACAACCATTTTTCGTAGTAGCATAAATTTCGTAAAATATTCAATTTTTGGAATAATGCTCAAGTTTGCTAACAACCATTTTTCGTAGGAGCAGAAATTTCGTAAATTATTTAATATTTGGAATAATGTTCAAGTTTGCTAACAACCATTTTTCGTAGTAGCAGAAATTTCGTGAATTATCGAATTTTTGCAGTAGTAGCAGAACAGATGTCGTAATTTTTTTAATTTTGGGACATCAGTACGCACACATTTGTGGGTTGTGATTTGTGGTTTGTGAATTGTGATTTGTGATTATTTTATCGACTATTAATATATAGATTTCATGTCGAGTGCCCAATCCCGGGTTTGAAAATTAGTCAATCCCAAAATTTCGGGATCACAAAAAGGCTCCGGGATTGGATACCCTACATGTGATGAGCAAAACTAGTGCTGTACATATTAAAAAGATGTAAAATTAGTACACAATAGTATTTTGTTTTAGAATATTTATTATGAAATCCTTTTACTGTATTTTTCATATGTATGTTTTCTGAAACACGTTTACACATTTCCACTAATGGTATAGTGTTTACAATTACGTTTTAAAAATATTTCAAGATCAATATAATGTATCGATTTCTTTTTAATTTACTTAAATTATTGAGACAACACTGATATGTTTCTACAAACTAATTTGAGAACGTGAAACGCCAGGTCCTATGGCGCAGCGGTTAGCATTGTAAGCTTCGGTGCTAGTACGAACAGCATTTTTCGCTGGAGTTTGTGATGTCTAAAAATTCCCTCCCACCTTTTTCGATCCTTTAATAACTGACTGTAGCGAGAGCGATTCGTTAACCACTAGTCCTGTCCTGGCCTTATACTTTTTTCTCTACTACTTTCTTTCAAAAAAAAGGTTGAGCGACTGAGTAACAAACAGTTCACGTAGAAAAACTTAACTTAACCATTAACATACATCAATTAGGAGGCCATATGCTCCACATTAATAGAGCACATAGATAAAAAAATGAGAACTTGAAATCAGTTATTATTAAATTTTTGATAAATTCCTGACATCGATATCGACTGTGGAAAGGAAAAAGGACGTAACCCACACATAGCAAATTTTACAAGAGGCACAAATAACATGTTCTGATGATTTTGTGTCGTATGCAAATTATGAAATAAACACAAGCTTGAAGTACACGGAGACTTCTAAGCCGGTGCTCAATTGACATTATCTAATATTAATAAAAGAAATTATCTAAAAAAAACCTTTTTTTCTGACTTTTTTCTTGGTTTCAATTTTCATAAGCTCATTTTTTTCAAACTTAAAAGCTAGATTTAGATACTAATTCGGCATTTGCAGGTTACACCCTTTGGATAGAATGTGTATCAAGTTCTTATACATTGTGATTATCAAAAAAAGCTGTTTTGAAAAAACTGTGGGTTACGTTTTTTTTCCTTTCCACAGTCGATATGCAAAATATTCCATGTGTACCGCTATTCTTAATACTTTTCAACATGTATCATAAATATTATAAGAACGATCAAAAGCCATTACCGACAGGGTGGCTTTGCATCCCTCTTCTTTTATACATCACGTCAAATTAAGGGAAGGCGCATCGGGCCTTGTATATTTTATATTAAATTTGTCAGCATGTAGCCGACGGATCGATCAATAGACATCGCGGTCGCACCTTTTCTGATGGGTTGGGTTCGAATCCCTCAGGGCAATCCAGAGTGCAAAACCTTTGCAAAAACAGGTAGTATAAGTATGTAAAGATATACAATCTACACTGGGGTGAATATATATAACACTGGGGTTGCCCTGGAGCCTTCCTCGAGAGAAGAAACACGTGCGGTGAATTTTAAAAATATAAAAATAAATTCTTTTGTATTCAATAATTAACGATAATTAATTATGTAAATTACGTTCGGAAAAAAAAGGTGAAGGGAATAAAAGTAACTAATTAGTGATTTTGTGAAATGAAATATTTATGATATTAAGAAAAAACACAATATTCATTTGTACTTAATTTCAATTTTTTTTTATCAAGATCAGAACTGGTTTCACTCATGGCGAGCATTTCCAACTGACAAGGAATAGCATTTAACAGTACAATTATACAAAAAGCAATTTGCAAATTGCAGTAGAAATTATCAACAAGTGACTCTAAAATAACACAAAATAAAATGTTTAACACCACTAACGCGTAATTAAAAAATCATCATTTAATTATTCCATCGATTGTGTTACAATTAATTGTGAACGTTTTTCGCCTGTTTGAGAAGCATCATCAAACTGAAGATGATTTTCAACCATATATATATAAATAATAAATAGATACGAAAGTTTAATATATAACGCTTACCTTTCAATTATTTTTTGCAGCTTATTTTTGATGCAGCTTCTGAAAAAGATAAAATACAATGAATTAAAAATGATTTTTTGACAAAATTAAAAGAAAAGAAAAAAACAACACTTTCACAAAAAAATAAAGCTTGGAAGATTCTTTGAAAATATATTTTAACCAAATTTCGTTAGATAAAAAAATATTTCAATATTATCTACTACGGTTACGTGGTATGATGATTGGTTTTAATATTATCGTAACATCTCAATAATTCGAGAGAAGTTTCTAATTTTTTTATATATAAAAGATTATATTATATATTATATAGATAGTACCGATGAGTGAAAATCGTTAATGGTGCAAAGCAAAGACAACAAAAAAACTCCGATAAACTGCAACACATTGTGCTTTTATAAGCTTTCAAGGAAAAGTTTCACATTAAGAATTCTATCGATTAATATTTCTAGCAAAATGAGCTTTGTTAGTGAACCTTGACAAGCACAATTGCAGAGTAAGTAGGTTTCGATGAAGGCTTTACTTTGATTTAAATATAGGTGACCCAATACACGACACCTCACGTGCAACAGTTCAATGCAGCTTTTTATTATGTGACCATGCAAATTATAGCTTTTGTGACATGAAAGAACGTACGGAGCTTTATAATTGTGATTAACTATTTCATGGTAAATGCATAATATGGATGAACTTGGTTCTTTATTCTAACAATGAAATAAATATTCAAAACAAGTATTGCATTAAAATAACTGCTGTATCAATCATTATGTTAATAGTAAAGTTATCACTTTTAGGGTGTTCTCTGTCAATACTTGGTGGAAAGGCATTATATTAATAAAAACACAATATTTATTTCACTTTATTTAAAAGGTCAGGACTGATTTCGCTCATTGCGAGCATTGTCAACTGATAAGAAAAATATATAAACAGTGGTATTTATACAAAAATACATTGAAATAAAAAGGTGTAAACAACATTTTTAGGGTGTTCACTGTCAATACTTGGTGGAAAGGCATTATATTAATAAAAACAATAATCCTTTGTACTTCATTCCACTTTATTTAATATGTCAGGACCGGTTTCGCTCATTGCGAGCATTGTCAACTGATAAGAAATATAATTTAACAATGATATTTATACAAAATTGAAAAGTTATACACAACAGTTGGCATTGAAAAGAAATTGCCAATTACATTAAAGTGATTCTAAAATAACACAAAATTAAAATGTTCAACACAACTAACATATAATTAAAAAGTCATCCCAGATTATTATTAATCTGGGATTTTCACTAAAATATATATATATTAGAACAGTATTTAGTCAAAATACATGAATGAAAAGGATAATATGACTCAATCTATAATAAAATAAAGAAATATCAAATAAATCTTGTTTGCCATGAGTTTTTCTTCGACTGGTTAAAAAACTAACATTGTTACAAAACAGACGATAAGGTATGTGATGGCTTAGTTTTTTCGCTATTGTATCTCTTTAGCGTGTATTCAATGTCACTAACGTAAGTGGAGTATATACATGCAGGTTGTAAGTGATATTGCTGGATAACAAAACAATTCACTCTCAGGTGGGCGCTGCTAGACTAACACACACAACATGCTGTCCGGGGTTCATTGTTTGCGGGACTTGAACCGAGGAATGCCTTCCATTCAGACAGTTACAGCCGTCATTTGAAACTAACGTTTTAGAAACAATACAATCTGCCTGGTTTGTAGTTCCCAGTGTTGTAGCTAGAAACAAGCTACGATTATACCCGAGATAAAATTAAATATTGTTTTAATATAAAATAACTTCGATTATTCCACGTATTGTGCTACAAGCTGTGACACGTGCTTCGCCTCTTTTAGAGGCATCCTCAGACAATCTTACTTTCACAAATGCTTGTTTAAAAACGAATGACTTTAATTTTTACAATTCTGATATATTATAAAAATATAATAAAAACGGTAGGCAAGGAGGTGATGATGGAAAAACATTGTTTAAGTTATTTCATATAAATTATTTCATATCGACTGTGGAAAGGAAAAAGGACGTAACCCACACAGCAAATATTACAGGAGTCACAAAAAACGTGTTCTGATGATTTTGGGCCATATACAAATT
Source organism: Himalopsyche tibetana (assembly GCA_030503985.1). NCBI lineage: Eukaryota > Metazoa > Arthropoda > Insecta > Trichoptera > Rhyacophilidae > Himalopsyche > Himalopsyche tibetana. Next base: position 1,302,309 of record JAPJYX010000009.1, on the reverse strand, counting down.
ATGAAATATACACAACCTTGAAGTGCACGGAGACATCAAAAATGGTGTTGAATTGATGTAATCTAATATTAATTTAATAACTTGTCTGTATGTTTCAATCTTTTTTCTTGGCTTAAATTTTCACAGGCCCATGTTTTTTCAAAATTAAAAGCTAAATTAAGATACCAATTCGGCATTTGCAGCTTACATCATTTTGATAGAACATGTATCAAGTTGGATACATTGTGATTATTGAAAAAAGCTGTTTTGAAAAAACTCTGGGTTACGTCCTTTTTCTTTTCCGCAATCGATATATCAATAAAAACTAATGGTACATCAGAAATACCTAACTAGTGTATTTTGAAACATCGTATAAAATAAAACTTTTAATGAACGTTTAGCGATTTAAAGTAAATTTTGCAGGTAACTCTAGAATAGCGTAATTGGTATCTTAAATAAAGTGCTTAAGAAGTAAATATATAATATTTGGAGTTATATATATATATAATATGTGATTATAATTTAGTAAACTTTATGGTTAGTTACTTTTATAAAATATGTAAAAAGTGAGTTTTTTTTATTAAACATAAAGAATTGACTGATAAAACCTTGAATTTCATGTCGGAGTTAAGGACTGTGGACGTCAGCCACTTAACCACGATGGTTGAGAAAAAATATCCCTTATTTCGTTTGACTGAGTTGCATTATTTCTAGATTGTGATAAAACACCGACCGGCACACCAAAAAAATGCATCGCGATACTTGAGTATTGAAATATTATAATGTTCCCCCCGACAACCCTCGAACTTCAAGTCCATTCAAGTGGATATATTTCCATCATCTGAACTCTTTCATCGTCTGAAACAGAGGTTGACAAATTACAATCAAACTTTGTAACAAGTATACTTTGTAATAAACTGATTCATCCCTTTTTGTAACACAACAAATGGAATAAAAAGTTATAACATACCAAAATATTACTTTATTTTAGCATGTGATTTGCCTCTGATATGTATGATCATCACAACGTTAAACGTTTTAAATTAACAATGACTTCGATTGAATCGGTATTAACTTAGTAGAAATCCATAATGACAAGGTATAAATAGTTCTACTTTTGAATGTCACAAGAATAATGGGATACGACAAATTTTGAAAGAATGACATCGCGTCATTGTCAGCGAGCTAGAATACTAGGAAATTCTAGTTTTTAAGCTTCTTTCTGTTTTTCCGATATATAAATTTGTGCAACAATGTTATGCTTCAGAGAGAAAATTAATGTGAATCATCTTTGACTTCTCGTAACATATATCTTTATATCTAAGAAAGGGGATGAACAGTCTTCATTTGGAAACCATCTGTTTCAAAATAAACACACTTTCGATATTGGTAGAAACTTTAAAGTTCTACATTTAAATAACAAGTCTGTCAAACTAGACAAGCAAGAAATCCTAGAAATCAATAGATTCAAATTTTTACCTGATTCAGATCTTTTGAACGATCAAATAATTTTTGCTAGTTCCCCGTTACTTTATCCATTGCATTAGCCCTTGTTAACTATTCTTTTAAATAAATTTAAAAAAAAAATATATATAGATTTCTTTTGTTAGAATTGATATGGTCTTTGAAAAATTTGTTTTTTAGAATCTTCCTGGCTGTCGATTTTGTTTAAGTTATGAACACACCAAGTACTTGGAAGCGGGGAAAACATAAAACTATCATTAAGCATATTCACTTCATTAATGTAGCATTTTATCACTTTGTCAAAAATTTCCCAAATTTTAATTATGTTTGTAATTACTTTCAATCGCCATTCTGAATTTATTAATCTGGGATGACTTTTTAATTATATGTTAGATGTGTTGAACATTTTAATTTTGTGTTATTTTAGAATCACTTTAATGTAATTGGCAATTTCTTTTCAATGCCAATTGTTGTGTATAACTTTTCAATTTTGTATAAATAGCATTGTTAAATTATATTTCTTATCAGTTGACAATGCTCGCAATGAGCGAAACCGGTCCTGACATATTAAATAAAGTGGAATGAAGTACAAAGGATTATTGTGTTTTTATTAACATATATCTTTTCTAAATGGTTGACTTTAAAAACGTTAACTTTGATTTGAATATGAAATTTCACTCAACAAATAAATAAATAAATATACTCCTTGTAGGCATTCAAAAACTTTTCTGATAAAGTAATGTTTCGTATCTTACTGTGATTGCAAAAGGGTCAGAGAGATGTTAAATTAATATTGTAGACAGTCGAGTAAATATTGTCAGGCAGCGCTGCGAAAAAGGTTTACGAATCCTATTCCTATGGGTATTCATTAAGTGAAGTAGGGAAGAGTCGAGAGTACCTGAACGCGAAATAAAAATGCAGAGTTTTCTCTTTTGAAAGAAATCTAGTCTAATTTTACGCCGCCTCCAAGTACATGTCCCATAACTTACTTGCGCCCGGCCCCTAGCTCCGGTCCTCTGCCGCAACTTTCAGCGCAGAAAAAAAAAGTCGCTTTCTTTCAAAAGCATCTATCTATTAGTGTACATTTATTGAAATAAAGTTTGCTCTATTTTAATAAATCTAGAGAACTGAAAGTAGTCAGACAATAGTAATACAATGCCATGATAGGCTCTGACCATACATTACTATTTACTAACCGCACTTAGGGTGCAACGGTTCGAAAGCATGGGTATTTGTGATGTCCCTCTTACAATTTCAGATTCTTTAAGAAGTGGGCGTAACGCGAGAGATTACTTTACCACTAGTCCTTTCCTAGCCTTATCCTTCTATCCCTACTACTCTCTTTGAAAACAATGAGCGACTGGGTAACAAGCAGTTCTCGTAGAAAAACTTCTGTCGAGATACTTCCATTAGTTGGTCATATTCTCCACATTGGGAGCGGACATTGATAAAAAACGAGCTTTATGGAATTCCTTTTAAATTCCTTTTAAATTTAAAAAAAAATCTTTTCCTATAAAATTTATATATTGTCGGTTACGATTTTCTGTATTTTATTGTTAAAAAATTAATACTACAGTACATGACATTACAGCTGACGCCAAATCACCATGCACTTGACAATATAATGAAAAAAAAAACATTACATACTACATCAAAACCTAAAAAACCGTTCACAAATACTATCACTAAACATATTCACTTCTCGGGGCAATGAGTTATATCAGGGGTGAGGAACTTTTTCTTATCTAAAGGCCGCATTCATTTTTCTGATTCGACATAAGGCCGCAGTAAACATTGACTAGGACTAGGGAATCTTTTGCCGGAAACAGGAATTTACGGTCAGAACATGTCAGGAATTTATGAATTTATAAAATTACAGAATTGGTCAGAAGGCCGCACCAGAGTAGCCAAAAGGCCGCGGGTTCCTCACGCCTGAGTTAGATTATGGATCAATATGAGCCGCTGACATTACAAAACAGTCACAAATTATTTAAAAAACGTCTTTCCTCATTTTTTTCAGCCCATTTATTTATAATTATCATCTGACCTAGAATTTAGATGCCGTAGTAAATTGATAATGACAATATGGCCGACCAATCAAAAGTCTCGCATCGGGGCGACGTCGACGTCGGCAGCGTCATTATACGTCATCAATATTCAGAGGCAGCGGGTGAAAGATACCTGCGAAGCCTCCAACATAACCGTGTTAAGTGGCATGACATACTGTTCAGGTTATTAATACAAACTACTTTATAGGAGGTATGCTTAGTATGACCTTTACATATCATGATTGTTATATTCTATAGAAACACACTCGATCACATACTAGGTACATTTTTAAAAGTTATTTCAACATAACATCATTGTTGGAACTTTGATTGACCAAAGTTTCGTCGGCATTCAAAGAATAATTCAGAAAAGATTGATAATATTTAAAAAAAAAAAGGTTTTCTATCTTTTTTAAATCTCTTCAAAAATTCTTTATCATTAAGGTTTAAACTTTATTTTTTTAAATCCATGTCCGCTCCCAATGTGGAGCATATGGCCTCCTAATGGAAGTAACTCAACAGAAGTTTTTTTCTACGATACCTGTTTGTTACTCAATCGCTCAACCTCAATTTTTTCAAAGTGAGTAGCTGGGAAAGAAGGATAAGGCTAGAACAGGGCTAGTGGTTGCTTAATCGCTATTACTACACCCAGTTATTGAAGGATCAGAAGGATGGGAGGAGAGGAAATAATGTGAATTGACATCACAAACTCCCAGTCTTCGATCACAACTTTGAATTGAATAATTCTCAAATTCACTGTGATTTGAATCGAATCCAGACCTGCGTGATCGGTAGAGCAAGCCCAAACCAACTGAGCCACAGCAGGCAAATAGTATTTACACATTTCTATATATTGTCTGCGAGATGATTAACAAAATCTAAAAACAGTATCTGACCAATGTATTTGGAAAGACAGCTTTTAGAGAAAAGTTTATAAATTTCACAATTACTTGTGGCTTTACTATATGAGGAGCAAACATTCGAAAAATGATTTGTCACAAATTTATAAAAATGCCATTTTATATCAGTTCCATAATAAAATCTACTAATGGAAATCACAATTAGCGTCCAAAAAAGATTTTTTTCTATAAAATTTAATCATAAAGTTGACACATTCAAGCAAACCGTGATTTATCCAACACTCAAATCATCATTTCCCGAGCTCTGTATTGGTGAAACAAAACACGTTTTAAACGTTTGCTCTTCATACGTACTATTTTCTAACACTTTGTACAATGAACAACGCTAGTTATATGATATATATACAACTACTTCTTACTTAAAAAATAATTGTGTATTTGTGATTTTGAATATAAAGTTGAACATGGACTCAACAGAACGTAGAAAACGCTTTCCGGTACTACACGTATCCAAAAACACGTGTCCTTCTCGTTGTTACAGAGACAAATACAAAAAGTGTGCGGAGCGATTCAATAGAGAGCGCCCACCGAATTCACCAGCGCGACAATAAAAAGGCGGCAAACTGTCGCGGGGAAGTTGTGGAATGACGGGAACAGGAAACGGGGGAGTCCCCAGGCCACGCGGCTCATGAATAAACCATCGGTAGGAGTCGAGGATCTCTTAATCAGCGGTGCAGCGTTGTCTGGGGATTACCAGCTGCCTTTTTGCGCAATCACTGCATCGGGTATACACTCAATGAATTCTTATACGACTTTTGATGTTCAGTAATGACATTTTTCACTTCTGAATTTTATCACATAGCACGCAGCCAAAAAATGAATTTTAATACTCTTCGAGATTATTTAAATTTATCCAGCTTTGTAACATACTATAAATTTAGTCTTTATAGCAAGATCTGAAGAGCTTAATCATTATGAAAATAGTTTTAACAATTTGAAAATTATTTCAACATTAAGTTACCAGATGTTGAATACAATTGTATTATTTTTCCTGAATATAATATCATTGTGTAATTTTAAAAACCTAAGCGAAGTTAATGATTAAAGAAGTTTTGTCTGATCGGATACAAACTAAGTACAAAAAATATTTTGTTGCGGTCACACAAAACAGGCGACTTAAAAAAAACACTTTACATCATATTGACTTTTTTCTTTTGATACAATCTACAACTAATTACAAGTGTAAAAGTGCTTACTAAAAACAAGGCCTGGTTTCCATTCAAAGTATGTTTTTTTCTAATCTATACGCACATAACTAATATTATAAAATGAGATTCTTAATTTGAAGAAAATCTGGAGAATATCGATGAATATAGTAATTTAAAGTTTTCATAAACTTTGATCAGTAAACACAATAATGAAACAATAATCTTTTGTTTTCAATCAACGAGGTCGCGAAATTTTGCGTATCACGACAATGTCCAGAATTTATTCTCCGCGATTAACGTTACCTTTTGGTTGGAAAAAAGCAGTTTACTTAGTTTTGGTACACAAATTGTATGTACAAAATAAATATCTGTCTTAATTTATATGTACGTTTATTTTCTATTTGCGCATCGTACGTATCAACCATCATGAAGAATGGTTAAGGCCGGCACTGTCACTTAGTAATAACCATCTAGTCATTCTAGTCAATATATAGTGGCTAAAAAAACTGTTTTTTACCGCATATTGATAACAGAGGACGTATTTTTAATTACAGACAATCGTTTGAATAATATGTTTTGAAATGAAATAAACTAAAACATTGACATATTGAAATAATCAAAAGTTCATATGCTCTGCAGAAATATTACTACAATAGCAAATTGAATTTGCCAAAACAAAGTTTCACAGAATGCATTCAGTAATATATCTAAATTAATCTCGTGAGAATTCATGAGTCGTTGCGATAATATTCTCAGAGTTTGCACTTACTTACTAACTTACATTCTGGAATCAGATTTAATCGCGTTTCAACAATTATCTGTTCGCTGTTCAACTAACTAGTTACTCAACAAATGAAGTCTCGCGAAATTCTAGAATTTATCATATAACAAACCAACTGACGTGTAATATTATGGAGTACCTCTCAACCAATGAATAATTTAATAATTTCAATTTGGAGATCGATTTCAATTAATGTTTCGTTATTGTACACCATGGACGTATTGTCGATAATTGTTTACAAGCACGTATTTCAAATTTTTCAAGTTTTCTTTTTTATGTAGTGAATTCAGAATATTCCTTTAACTTTTATCCCATAAAAATATGTAATGCATTATTTAACCTAACACAAAAACGTTGGCAAATAATATGGTCATGTGGTATGTTAAGCATGAAGTAAATGATGACATGGATGTAAAAGTCTTTGCTTTCTTCGTTATCAACTTCCTCAAAAATATTGAGGACAAAACCATTCAGTGGTGTTTTATAGCGATAGAAAGCGATAGCGATCGCGGTAGAATAAAGTACATTTATGTGTGTCATGAAAACTTTGAGTCTTTGAGATGCGAGATTGTAGAAAATTACCAACGGTATCAAAAACAAGATAAGCATGAGGTTACGTGCGATATCTTAAAGTGCTACGACTTACATTATTCATAAAAACAAATTGAAAACTTTAACGATCAGCTAAGTTTCAGATTCAAACCACATCAAGTTGAAAATGGAATTTGACTTTTGACATCATGTTATCTTTTCTCGTTGAGTTTGATTTCATAAGACTTAAAAGTTTCAACAAGTTTGTTAGAATTTTTGAAATATCTGGCACATTAGGAAATATTACATACAAAATAATGTCAACTATTTGAATTTGAATATATTATATATAGCATTATAAAATCCATATAAATCGAAAAAGGCTTTCCGTGTCACATGTTTATACGTTATACAATATACTAGAGGTCTGCATGAGCCGAAATTTTACAAAATTACCCGGTCCGAGCCCGAAACTCTTATGCCCGACCCGGCCCGGGCCCGAATCTTATACCACACTTGTTGCCCGAACCCGACCCGAAGTCCGGATTTATACTCCAATAATTAAAATTATCATGAACACGAACATAGTCTGAAATATTTTTCTGAAGACTAAATTCCTTACCCGGGTCTGGCCCGAGCCCGAGTCTCAATTGTGCTTACCCGCCCGAACCCGGCCCGCGGGCCGGGCCGGGTAAGGGCCCGAGGGCAACGCCCGATCCCGTGCAGACCTCTACAATATACACATTGTAATTCGATGAAGCTCTTGTATAGACAAATGATAAAAAATGAAAACATCTATAATAATTTCAATAATATGTTCGATTTGATCAATTTAGCGTGGCGAGCATTGCCATCATATTTCTTATCAGTTGACAATGTTCGCCACAAGCGAAACCTGTCCTGACCTTTATAAATAAAGTGGAAATAAAGTACAAAGGATTACTGTGTTTTTTTCTTAACTAATAATATTACTAAAGATTATAAAAAATGCAGAAGATATTGATAGCTAAGATTATTTTTTTATATAACAAATATGAAGTAATAGTGATATTTACTCTTTAAGTGATTGGAACAGAGTAACTTGTAATTCTATATAACAATATCATTGTGATAAGATTTTAGATTGTAAATTATTCAAGTGGGCCGTAAAAATATACGTTGGTTAGTTACGATGTACAAGTGAGTCGGTGTGGCAAAAACGCGTCATGAAATCTCGAAATTACCACCGAATTACGTTCTCTGGATTTACGGAAAACTACCTTCTCACAGTCAAAAAGCATCTAAAATATTCATCACCAGTCGTGGAGAGCGTTCGCAGTTTTTGCGACCACGTCAAACATTGTCGTCGGCAGCCAACGCGTTGAAAGGGTTTGCGTTTGAATAATGAAGCTTGCTCATTTGCAGTGGTGGCTTTTCGCACATGAAATCATATAGCCCTCTCGATTAAGGATGTAGCCAGTCAGTGGTCGGTACGTTCATAAGCAATACCAAGGTACAATTTAAAATTTCGACTGAAGGTGCTTAGTGGAATTTCAATATTAAATTTGAATCGTTCAAATTATGTACATTCACACTAGTTTTGTCACTAACGACCCGGGTTTCGCCTTTCGGGATTTTCAAGCGTTCAAGTTCACGGATGACCTTTAACTGACGCTTAGTAAATGAATGTTTCTTGTTTATATAAGAAATACATGCATTGAATCGTTTAAATTATGTAAATTCGCAATGATTTTGTCACTTACGACCCGCGTTTCTTCTTTCGGCATCTTCAGGCGTTCAAGTGCACGGATGAACTTGAACTGTCGCTTAGTAAATGAATGTTTCGTGTTTATATAAGAAATAAACGTATCATTGAATTTAAAGCCATTGCTGGCGAAAAAGATTAACCCATGGGAATGCCCACAGATTTGAATGGTGAGTAGTTTTAAGAATTGATTAAAAAACAGCTAGCTGATAGTGTTAGACCAAGTTTTTATTGTAAAAACTCTTTAGGCAAATTATTAGTTAACAATAAAGATAGAATAAACTATTTAAACAAATCTGGGATTTATAGATTGCAATTCTTTTGTCGTATACACTGAATACCAGATTATCAGAACATATGGCAGCAAATATGGCAGATTTACCCGCTCATTCAAAATTGGTAAACTATTGGATATTTATACATACATTAGCTATGTTCTTCTGCGTACTTCTGACGGTTTGCTGACGGCTTGCAAACCGTTTTCGAATTACAATCGAACTGAAAGCTTTTAGATTCTAATTCGAAAACAGTTTGCAAACCGTCAGCAAACCATCAGAAGTACGCAGAAGAACAGAGCTATTAAAAAAATCAAAGATACGTCTAACATGTTTGTATGCCGTTAAAGAGCTCTTACAGAATAGACAATGTAGAAAAAATAAATTTATGAATATCTCATCAAACGGTTGCTTTAAAGAGTTTTCTGTGCTACACAGCCAAAGTATGTATTAGTGACAAATTCGATAATTTTTAACAGCGTACAAAAAAAGCATTTCAACATTGAAAAACGATGTAAATATTTATTAACACAAGAACACTCGATACATACATACACTGACATCTTTACGTCCGTAGAGGGAGTCGTAAAACCCTCTAGATCCCATTCCAATTCACTATTATTCACGCTGACCCGACTTGCTATGGAGCCCGACTAAACTTTCCTTGCATGATGCAGTTTTGCAATTGCACCGGGAAATTCGACGTCCGTTTCCTGCTGGGCGCCAGAATAAGTAAACAGCGGCAAAACAGGTTTCGAATAATTCAAATGTAAAGGGGATTTCCTGGAAGCTGTTTTCAAAATCATAATTAAAGATGCAAAAGTTGTTTGTCTCATGATTTCTAACGAAGAGCAAAGCTCAAACATTCATACAAAATTATATGAAATCAACTATTTATAATTTGACTGTAGAAAGGAAAAAGGACGTAACCCACAGTTTTTTCAAAACAGATTTTTTTCGATAATGACAATGTATCCAACTTGATACACGTTCTATCATAAGATATCTTAAATTAATATTAGATTATGTCAATTAAACACCAGTTTAGGAGTACACATCAAAATTGTTTTTATTTCATAATTTGCATATGGCCCAAAATCATTAAAACACATTTTTTGTGCCTCCCCTAAAATTTACTATGTGTGGGTTACGTCCTTTTTTCCTTCCCACAGTCAATATGAAATCGTTGTTTTTTGTTCAATAATAAAACTAATACAAGTTGCATAGTAATAATATTTTCTTAAAACACATTAAACGATTAAAAATAATATTTGAAATCAAGTTAATGTTAAAATGGAATTAATTATTTGATGTTGTTAACTTACAACCCTTAGTGGGAAGACTATTTTTTTTTTTAAATGTATATATTAAATCCAGATTTTTATAAAAATCAGATCGTTCGTCTTATTGACCATGAGGTCGAGTCTACGATTTTTAAAGCGACCAGAAACTGGAAGTATGTATAGCAATTAGTTTGTTACTAGCGCTTTTCTAGTCACTTTCATATTGAAAAGAGACAATGAGCGATGGTATAACAACCTGTTCTCGTAAAATTTATTTATATTGCAGTACTCTGAGAAGCATATATGCACAACAATAAGGAGTAAGCAAACATGGTTCTAAAAAAATATGTAATAAGATGAGACCGATTGATTTGTATTGTTTATTATGTTGAATTGCTCAGTACATCAATTTGTTATTTTTTATTTCAATTAATAATTGAAAGTTGAGACTAAATCATATTCGGCAATATAGGTTGTCTGAACGTTTTTCCAGTTGATTGCCATCCGAGACAGATCTTTTGTTTCCAATAAACACTACATGTAATTTTGTAATCAGCCGCTCAAAGACGGTAACGCTCGGGCTAGGCTGCACCGGAGCGTTAAAACTCTCATTAGACCTGACCGAATCGAAATTAGTCGGCGGCGCCCCTTTGTCCGGGGCCGGCGCTGTAATCAAAACGCCCTCGACCGAATGATTCCGAGCGGCCGCGACGTCGAATTCGAATTTCGAATTCATCAAAATGGCGCGCTAATCCCGAACACAGATTGATAATTACAATCAGACACTTTTCAAATCGCCTGCGCGGCCGTTTAATAATCGACTACCGTGCCACCGTGGCAGAGCGCCAACAATTACAATCAAACGCTCTGTATCACAATCAATTTTCAAAAGGAACGTGTCGGCGTACGCCTGGCTGTAATAATGAACATATCGATTTTAATTCATAGAAATTTGTTAAGCCTCGTGAACAAAAATCGAATTTTAAATAATTGACAGAAAGGCATAATATTTACAAAAATAAAACACATTTTTAAGATTAAGATAATATCTACTGTGGAAGGGAAAAAAGACGTAACCTACAGCTTTTTTTCGATAATCACAATTTATACAACTCTTCTATCAAAAGGATGGAAGCTGAAAATGGCGAATTGGTATCTAAATTTAGCTTTTAAGTTTGAAAAAGATGACCTTGTTAAAAGTTAAAACCAAGAAAAAAGACTGAAATAAAGGTTTAACCTAGACAATTTATGTAATTAATATATTTTTTATTTTTTTAAACCATGTCCGCTCCCAATGTGGAGCATATGGACTCCTAATGGAGTTTATCTCAACAGAAGTGTTTCTACGAGAACTGCTTGTTACTCAGTTGCTCAACTTCTCTTTTTCCAAAGAGAGTAGGGATAGAAGTATAGGGCTAGGACAGGATTAGTGGTAAGCTAATCGCTGTCGATACGCCCCGTTCATAGGATAGGATAGGTGAGAGGGGGGAATTCAAGACATCACATACATCCATGCCGTTGAACAGAAATTCATAAATCGATTGAAAAATCAATTTATAAAACTGTCCGTACCGGGATTTGAACCCGGGCCCTCTGTAGCCGAAGCCAACACCGTTGACCACTCGACCACACAGGCTGCCTATTAATATTAGGTAATATCAATTTAACACCGGCTTAAAAGTCTCCGTGCACAAGGTTGTGTATAATTCATAATGTGCATATGGCCCAAAATCGTCAAAACATGGGTTACGTCCTTTTTCCTTTCCAAAGTCGATATGAGAATAGCTCTGCTAGAAATGGATGTAGTCGGTATATACGGCTGCCGGCTGCGTGGTCGAGTGTCAACGTTATTGGCTTAGAACACGGCGGTCACGGGTTTGAATTTTTTCGAGTTTTTTTTCTAAATATATATCCATGCCCGCTCTTAATCTGGATGCATATGGCCTCCTAATGAAGTGTTTTATACGAGAACTGCTAATTACTCAGTTGCTCAACCTCTCTTTTCCGAAAAAAAGTAGTTGAGATTGAAGGCTAGGACAGGAATAGTGATTAACTAATCGCTTTCGCTACGCCCGGTAATAGGATAGTAGCGGTGGGAGGGAAATTAAGACATCACAAACACCCATGCCTTCGAACAGAAATCGATCGGAAAAATTCTGTTCGAACTCTTTTTCTTATTAGTTATACTCGCAAATAGCGAAACCGGTCCTGATCTTGGTAAATTAAAGTTTAAATAAGTACAAAGGAATATTGTTTTTTTCATAATGGGAGATTTTTTTAGATATTACTACAAAGAAAGCACATATATAAGTAGATAAGAATGGGAAAAAAACAGAAAACAAAATCAGTATTGATTACCTAACGTCTCAGAAAAATATAAACCAAACCATAGCAAAGTAGTCCATGAGCCGTTCAAGCCATCAGAAGTGCGCAGAAAAAAATATCCAGTTGGCTTATTTCACAATTGTATACAATTATTCATTCGGCATTATAAAAACGCATAGCAATAAAGGATGTTTATTTTATCTGGCGTAAGTTAAACCTACACTTGTTTACACGATGCCGATTTCGTAATCAAAGGCATGGCCCAAATGACATTTATTGCATACAAATCATACGTTTGTTTATTTACTCGGGAAAATCAACAACAGACGCTAGTTTGGAAGCACGTCATATTCTATAAAAATAGCTATAATCGAATTTGATATCAAGATTAGGGTCACCATAGATTAATGAAAAAAAAACCATTTTGAATACACTTATTCGACAGCAGTTGATATTATCTTTGTTTTAATTTATATGTTAATAGAATTATAGATGTTAAATGTTAGTTCCCTTTTTTTACACAGAAGATGCGTTCCACTAAACGCCATGTAAAAATAAGCAAGTAGAATACATTGATGATTGCGTCTCCAAGTTTAAACTGTGTTATTTGAAAAAATAACAACATTATAATAGTATATAAAATCATGTAAAAAGGGTAATAATGAAAACCCAACCATAATCTTCTTACACATACATAGGTTCTTAACCTTTTTCGGGTGGCGACCCTTTTTTATAAAAGGCATGTGACTTACGACCCCAATGCAATTGAATAAGGCATTTTTAATAAGGTAATTGGAATATAGTGAATTTTTTTTTTATTTGACTGTATAAATTGGCGACCCCACAGAAAACCCGTCGTGACCACCTTCGGAGTCGCGGCTCATAGGTTGGGAACCCGTGTTCTAGCACGTGTAGTTTATTTAAGGAAAAATAATACTATTCATGAATTATCGCCACTTGATAAAATACACGCACGTTTATGAGGGACAAGACGCAAATCACTTTCATCTCTATGTCTTAACACGTCTAATGTGTTAGCATCTAATGAAGACTTTTGGTTGTTATTATCGTCCTGTGTTAGTGAATAGTGCTTTGCCAACTGTGTGGTCGAGTGGTTAACGTCGTTGGCAGTTTCATAAATTTATTTTTAAATCGATTAATGAATTTCTGTTCGAAGGCATGGATGTGTGTGATGTATTCAATTTCCCCCGCTCCCAACCACCCTATCCTATGAACGGAGCGTATCGAGAGCGATTAGCAAACCAATAGTCCTGACCTAGCTATATCCTTCAATTTCTACTCCCTTAGGAAAAAAAGAGGTTGAGCAACTGAGTAACAAGCAGTTCTCGTGGAAACACTTCTGTTGAGATAAACTCCACGAGGAGTTCATATTCTCCACATTGGTAGCGGAAATGGTAAAAAAAAAGTGCTAGGTCAAATAATTCGTGTAAATATATAGCATTTGTTTTTTTTAGTGGACCGTGTTACTTCGAGACAGTGTGTATCATAGCTACGATATAATAGTTATACTTACTATTGGCTGGATTTCTTTGACTATTTAAGTTTCTTGTTGAAAAATAGTGATAGCTCACCTAGAAAAGAAAGAAAAAATTCATTTAGCTCAACAATTTATTTCATTAAATAATCAACCTAAATCCGAAGGCTATACGAATTACGAGCATCCAAACGCAACAGTTAAAAAAATGAAATGTAACTACATACAGAAATGTTATCAAACAATTTTAATAATGCCAAGTTATATTTTTGGTTTCCTAAAAAAATAATCTAATCTTAATATAAAGTAGCAACAAATCCATCAAAATTTCGGCGTTTCCTTTACATTTTTTGACACAGGCAACAAGCTTAAAAACAAGCTGACATGCTGTCCCAGATAGAAAAAAATAGTGCAAGATTATCCGCTGACCGGAAAATTACGCGCGGCCGCATGGTTACACTAACCATAGCAGCGATATTGGAAATTTCATCATTTAAAACATATGGCACGTGGAAATTTCAACACGCAACATTAGCAACGTTTAGACCTACAACTACCATTCTAAGACACGACAGTTTAAGTATAAAAAAAAACACATAATAATACAATACATATATGCAAAATGTGGTATGATTTTTTGGTTCCATGAATAAACAGAACATGATAACATAGAACATAGACAATTCAGAACATATTTAATTTTTAGTTGAATGATACCTGTTTCTTCTTAACTATTTATTTGAAAAATATTATAGATTAATTGAATAACATACAGGTAATAATTTCAGAATAGTATGTTATAACGTGTGCTTTACTTTATCAGTCAACGGTGACTATTATAATCGTCGAATATAAGTGTATTTACGACAATTTCAGATTGAAAGTGTTATTGATATGCACGATTGCTGTTTTATTTATTGTATCTATTTAATACGACATAGAGATTACTAATTGATTGTAAAACATATCAATATGTACTAGTGTTTTCTAAAAATATATTGTACGTTTTGTGATGTTCTGTTTTATCCGGTTACCGATTTTTTAGCTCTTAA
This sequence comes from Himalopsyche tibetana, assembly GCA_030503985.1. Taxonomy (NCBI): domain Eukaryota; kingdom Metazoa; phylum Arthropoda; class Insecta; order Trichoptera; family Rhyacophilidae; genus Himalopsyche; species Himalopsyche tibetana. Next base: position 1,287,264 of record JAPJYX010000009.1, on the reverse strand, counting down.
TCATTTTCAAACACTCTGAATTTTAGCCCGACTGACACTTATATTACATAATTTGATGAAATAGCAAATGTTTTAAGGTTAAAATTAATTTCAGAGTTTTAGATACGTATTTTGTAAGCTACGCCAAACCAATGATTTCGTTTGACATTCACATGAGCTTTGTGTAAAATATGTCTTTTTTATATTATTTATTTAAATTTACGAATCACATCATCGCAGATAGAAAATGAAAGCATTACTGTATGCCGATAAATATTATTATTTAAATGATCAAATGAACATTATTATTTTTTTTATAAACTTTCCAGGAATTTACATTTTTTTTTACTTTTTAAAATGAAATTTACCAAATCTATGTAAATTTAAGCAACCAAATAATATCATTTCTAAAAAATACGTTAAATAATTTATTGAGAAAATATTATTTTATTTATTTTTAACTGTTGACAGTAAGATTTGTCTTGTATTCGTTTCGACAATGGTTCGAAATAGGGCATCCAATCCCGGGATCCCGCTCAATTTTCTGATCCTGAAATTTCGGGATTGAGATGGCCGCGATCCCGGGATTTCGGGATTGAGAAATTTTGAGCAAATCCCGAAAATTTACACGAAATTGGCAAATTCAAGATTTCAAATTCCACGGTGAGCTAAAAAAAACGAGTTTCCGTGAGATTCTGGGGAAAAGTATACCAAATCGGGGATTTCAAATTCCTCGGTGAGCTAAAAAAAAAACGAGTTTCTGTGAGAATCCAAGGAAAAAGTAAAGCGAATTGAGGATAATAAAAATAATAAAACATTTTTAGTACTTTTTCCACATAAAATTTATTAGATCAGGACCGGTTTCGCTCATGATGAGCATTGTTGACAATGCTCATCATGAGCGAAACCGGTCCTGATCTAATAAATTTTATGTGGAAAAGGTACTAAAAATGTTTTATTATTTTTATTATAATGCCATTCCACCAAGTATTGACAGTGAACTTTAAGGTGTTCACTGTCAATAGTAACGAATTGAGGATTTCAAATTCATCGATGAGAAAATCTCAATCCCGGGATTCAAAATTAATCAATACCGGGATTGAAAAAAGGCTCCTGGATTGGATACCTTAGTTCGAAATATACATCGAAAAAATGTAATTTAAATTGTAATTTAATTCTACTAAGCTATTTCAAAAATAATTGAACGCAATTTAAATTAAATTCTACCGTATTTTATATCACCGTTTCGAGCTAGTAATGCCGACTCTAATTTAGTCTAAGCAATTGACGGAGGGAAAACTGTCAGTCTGAGGTGAAGCGGATGCCAGGTTTACCTTCGAACGCAACCGCTTGTGTGTGCCGAGTTTTACAACTACGAATAGGAGCGCTATTTTCTGTTTGACAGCTCATGAATATTAATTAGTGGATTTGTTAAACTCACTTCAATGCCAGTCGCAATGTAACAGTTTTAAATGAAAACGAAAATTTAAACAATGCCGCTGTTGGTTTGCAACCGTGATTAATTCGGTGCATACTGATTGTCATGCAAAACGAAGAATGTTGTCTAATGCATAAAATCAATTATTCAATTCAAACAATGTGATAAATGCATTAAAATTGATATTATTATAACCCTGCATTTTTAACGTGACACCTGAGAAAGGTTTCAAGACTTTTCGATTGACTGTTTCGACTGCAGTACGCAAATCCTGATCAATAATTATAATATACTAGCTGGTTTCCGGCAAGCGTTACAATATCATTCAAAGAACGAAGTGTCTGTGTTTAATTGTGTGTATAGAAGTGCATGTTTTCTTTTTCTATGTGCTTGACTTTGCTGCCGATTGTCTATGGTACGACACACGCGCCACCTACTGTAATTTTATTGTACTACGCCTATAACCTTCGCGCAAGTTGCATGAAAGGTATGGCAGATATACAAACATTGGTTTTTATATATAAGACATACTGTAAGTTGATATTAATATGCCTTAAACTTTCCCGGAAGTGCAAGCACAAAGTTTGTCAAAGTTTTATTGCAATCGGATGAGCGATGTGGCAGCGCATAAAGTACGAAAAAACAAGCATTCATTTTTATATATTAGGTAATTTGCAAATGAAAAAAATTTACACACTAAATGCAGTTAAATTTTTTATAAGCAGTTTGGTTTGCAACTTTCTATTAATACTTAACAGTAAAACATAATGTTTATCACATTATTGTATGTAATAATCTGAGATTTCCGCGAATTATTAAACTGTCACTATTTTCAATAAAGCTTATTATAACTTCATTGTTAAAGTTATCATTTAATTCGAGAGCTTTTTTTAAATATTTCAATAGTATGAATAAAAAATTGAAAATGTGCCTGCCCCGATGTGTTATTTCTAAAATATGGAAACCATGTCCCAAGTGTTATTTATTGGATATTTAATGTTGAAAAATATCAATATTGCTGGGTGTTAAATGTTAGGTATAAAAGGCTACAATACCGAAAAGAAAATTGATGTATATAAAATAAATGTTCATGACACTGTCCTGTAAAAACTCTACAAGTTTATTATCAAATGAAAACACTTATATACTGCACACCAATTTTAAGTAATCGCACAGGATTTTTGTTAATCGTTTTCCCCATTCAAAGCTTACGGCTGACAGAATCTTTATCAATTCATTACTTAATTAAAATACATTTTTACCTACTATATAATCAATATGGCAAGCAAACAAAGTCACATCATTTTTTTTACAAATAAAACGGTCAACTTCGCAGGCTCCACATTTGGTCAGTAGGTTAATAATAAGGAAAAATATTAAAATCATAGATTAATTCATAGACTAGCTACATAGAATCATAGATTATTTATACGTATAAGTAAGGTATTAATGTATATATCAAATGAATGAGAACAGAGTGACTCATCGTTTTAATGCAAAAAAAAAGATTTACACACTAATTTATTTCAAATATAAAATATAAATTAAGCTATGCCACATAAGAAAGTAAGATACTATAAATTGTCTTCTAGTTCTGAAAACTGATACAAAAATATAATTAATTAAGAGACTTAGACTACGAAATATACCTAAACCGAAAACTTACTTCATTTGCTTTTGTTTAGTCTCGAGAGGTTATAAAGACTCGACATAAACATCGGCATGGTATTTACACACGAAAAATGATCATACAAATAAAGATCTTAGTATCCCATTTCGGTATTTAAAACAATTCTTTTATCATTATGATCACTTTGAGTACAACTTTAGTGTACTCGCCCTGGCTCAGCAAATGTCTACAAAAAGCTATATATAATATTATATTAGAGTTGTTATTAACCTCGTATATTTTAAACTTAGACATTTCTGAACTCATTTATACTACACAGTGTATTTAAACTATCCCTTAATTAAATTTATTAATATATAATATTGCAAATTTAATATTGAAATTCTACTAAGCCCCTTCAGTTGAAATCTTAAATTAAACATAAATTATATTCCTTGATTCTTGAATAACTCTTGAAAATATTATAAAATTTAAAATATCGGATTCTTGGAAATTTAGTAATTAAAGGTTTTTTATGCTGATGCTTTCATATGTCTTTATCATCGAAAGATTTTTTAAATATATTCAAGTAATTTTCGCTCCAAAACGTGGTTTAGTTTGCTGTAAGAAGTAAGAAAACGTTTTTTACAAATAACACATATAAAAGAACAAGTCTTAGACACAGATTTCGGAGAAAATATTTCATACGTTTTATTTCGCAAACTTAAAAGAAAAGAATTGTAATTGTATTTGAGGATATCTCATAGGTACAGACAACGGAACAAATCTTTGATACGACTTTTCAAAGACAAATCGCCCGCTGTGGTGTTGTTGATAACAGCTTTACTCTGTTGATTACGATAAGGTAGATCTAGGTTTATGCCCGGTAAGGTCGATGTCAAATTTAGTTTTTTTTTAATTTAAATTATAGATCTAAGAAACAGATGATTTTTTAATGTCAACTCTTTTCAGCTTTATCTCCTATGATCTATCAATTTCTAAAAAATATATTTAAATAAAAAATGCAATTTTTGAGGCTTGCCTTTGGAAGCCTTTAAATCATCATGAAATCAAGATATGAAAAAATGCGTAGAATAAAAATTGATTGCTTTTGAAAACATCAGACAGTTAATATAATGCGGGAAAATTTGAATCGTTCGAATTATGTACGTATGTATGTATCGAATTATGTACATTCACACATGTTTTGTCACTAAAGACCCGGGTTTCGCCTTTCGGCATCTTCAGGCGTTCAAGTGCACGGATGAACCTGAACTGACGCTTAGTAAATGAATGTTTCGTGATTATATAATAAATAAATGTATCATTGGGCTTAAAGCCATTGCTGGCTAAAAGGATTAGCCCATGGGAATGCTCACAGATTTGAATGGTGAGTAGTTTTAAGAATTATATTTATTTTTGTTTGTTGGAAAAGGTTTTATGATTATATTTATATAGGGTGCAAAAGTGGAGGACCCGGCATATGTAGCTGTTCACTTAAAATCGGAAAACTGTTAAATTGAGCTATATTTATTTCTGAAATTTCCTGGAATACGGGAAAGCAAAAAAAAACATTACGGATACTATACCGTAAGTGAATAAATAACCCTTTAAATGCCTCTTTTAGTATGCCTACAAATCCTCCACCCACAAAAACTAATAAACGATTAATGACGTGATACAGTTAAAAGTTTTATATTACCGAAGATAAACAAACAATCAGAGACCCACTTAACCGTATTACACACAAGAGCGCGAAGTAAATACTTCATTGGAAGTAGTTTTATACTTTTTGATAGTTAAATATGTAAAGTGGGCAGCTGTGCTACAAATTTGTCACTACTTTATTGGGCAATGTAATTAATTATCAAACATATTATTATATTCAGTACTCTACAAAAGATGTTTACCATCTTTACAATGTAATATGCAATTTATTAATAAAAACACAATATTCTTTTGGAATAAAGTTCACTTTATTTGAAAAGTCAGAACCGATTTCGCTCATTGCAAGCATTGTCAATTGATAATAAAAAAATATAAACTGTGCTATTTATACAAAAATAAAAAGGTGTAAACAAAAATTGATATTATTAATTGACTTGGCATTTACTTGGTAGAACTCCATTATCACAGATTAAAAATATCAAAGTATTTTAGTTCTACAGTTTTTAATAATTTCATGCGTTGATAGCTATTTCGGTTTGCGCCATCGTCAGAACTATGTTTAAACTTATATTTTGCTCAGCTATATATACTGGCTCTGAAGAGATACACAATGCATCAAGTTATTCACTCTAACATTCTAATTATAATTACAATATTACACTTATCAAATGTGATTCAGTGAATAACTTGATGCATTGTGTATCTCTTTAGAGCCAGTATTTACAGCTGAGCAAAATATAAGTTTAAACATAGTTCTGACGATGGCGCAAGCCGAAATAGCTATCAACGCATAAAATTATTAAAAACTGTAGAACTAAAATACTTTGATATTTTTAATTTGTGAAAAATTGATATTGTAAAGAATTTACAAATTACAGTATAAGTGACTCTATAACTACACAAAATTTAAATTTTTACCACCTCTAACATATAATTTAAAAAACATCAATGCTCGTAATGAGCGAAACCAATTCTGACCTTTTAAATAAAGAGGAATAATGTACAAAGGAATATTGTGTTTTTATTAATATAATGCCTTTCCACTAAGTATTGACAGTGAACACCGTAAAAGTGATTATTTGCAATTTGTTGATTTAGGCATTTACGGTAATGTAATTACAAACACGATCGTTCAAACAGCAAATCACATTTGTACTAAATCGCGGTCATTCGTGTAGTCAATTGCTTTTGCTTCAATTCATAGGGTGAATAAACATCACAGTGGCGTATCTCATATATATATTTGTTAAATGTTTAATTATGTGTATAAGCGTTTTCATTTTTGAATAAGATTAGCAAATTGGGTTAGTGATAGCAGTGTTAGGTCAATCATTTTTTTCCTCTTTATCGCAGAAAAACATGTATTTTATGCACAAATCTAATAAAAAAATATCAGTAGGAGCAATCTTCGGTTGACTTGTGGTATAAAAGCTTTCACACTATCTCTTGATATATTTTTTTTCACTATGATCCCTCCACAAACCAAGGTATACATTCCATACTGCACGATCTATCGCTACTGAGTGCTAATCCTGGCGTCTGCATAGTCCATGCTGAAGGCCCATTGAACTTTCTTCTTGTGTGACTGCACTTGTTTTAAGTACTTCATCAAACATGTTGGTAAAATACCAACGAGCTAAATATGTTAAATCATTTTCGATCAACTAAACGAGAATTGTCAGGTCCTACGGCGCAATAGTTAGCGTTGTTGGCTTCCGTGCCCGATTTCACGTTTTCCCAGGACGAACAGATTTTTTTGATTGATTTATTTATTTCCGTTAGAAGTCACGGGTGTTTGTGATGTTGAAAAGTTCTCTTCCACCCTTTTTCCGATCCTTCAATAACTAGACGTAGTGAAAGCGATTCGTTAACCACAAGTCTCTTCTAGTCCTAGCCTTATCCTTCTATCCCTACTACTCTCTTTGGAAAAAGATAGGTCGAGCGACTCAGTAACACATTTCTCGTAGAAAAACTTATGTTGAAATACCTTCATTAGGAGGCCATATCATCCACATAGGGAGCGGACGTAGATAACAAAATAAAACAAAAGGATGTAAGCTGCAAATGGCGAACTAGTACCTAAATTTAGCTTTTAAGTTTGAAAAAAGATGAGCTTGTGAAAATTGAAACCAAGAAGAAAGACTGAAAAAAAGATTTTTCCCAGACAATTTCTTAAATTAATATTAGATTTTGTCAATTTAACACCAGATAAGAAGTCTCCGTGCACTTCAAGGTTGTGTTTATTTAATAATTTGCATATGGTCGAAAATCATATGTATGGGTTACGTCTTTTCTCCTCTCCACAGTTGATATGTATTATATCTGAAAAAATATTATCTAAATAACAATGTACATTTTTGGTTGGTAACTGTGCTGGGTAAAATAAGAATAAATATTTAAATAAACCGAGGGCACTAAAGTGACATCGCAAACAATAAAAATAGTGCATTTCAAAAAAGAATCACCTTTAATTAAGAAGGTATAAATAGTAAAATGCCATTTTTTGACCTTTCATGTTTTTAAAACAAGAGTTGCAATATGTTAAAAATCAAATTAATAAATTCAAAATCTTGTCACGAGTTCTAATTAAGAAGCGGAACATAGACTTTTTATCACAACCCAGAGCTTTTATCACCTGGCGACAGAAGTTGATTTATTTTCACTTATTTCATAACAATCTTTCTTTCCTAAAGTATTTCAATACAATTTCACCACAAATGAAAAACTAATACAAAAGTTAAGTGTTTTATATTATAAGAAACCATTTAAACACCATCACGTAATCTACGAAGGTATAGTTATACAGAAATTATAATTTAATATCAGAAAATATTCCATAATGCAGAAAACCATTAACCATGCATCTTTCGTTTATCAGCATTTCTCAAACGTTAACTAGGTTAGGAATTCATTTTCTTTCAAAAGATTTTTCTTTTTAAATCTACACTATGATTCAAAATCTAGCGATAAATCTGAGAAGCGTAACATGTTTAACATCTTATTACACAATCAGTGGACTAACAATGTTATTAGTTTAATATTTACTAGATGCAGTACTGAAGTCGTAAACTTCGCAGAGAGAATACGGATATCGTATACTTTATATTTATGCCGTCAATTAGGGAGAGGGATATTAACTTAAATGAAAATTTAGTACTAAGATAAAAAATATTTTAACAATGTTTATCGCTCAAAATGCACTGATATCACAATTTCATGCTGGCTACCTTCGCCCTTAGAAAAATCATTTCACTTATTAAACCATATTTTAGGGTGTTCACTGTCAATAATTGGTGGAAAGGCATTATATTAATAAAAACACAATAAATCAAAGTGTATAACTTTTCAATTTTGTATAAATAGCATTGTTAAATTATATTTCTTATCAGTTGACAATGCTCGAACTGAGCGAAACCGGTCCTGACATATTAAATAAAGTGGAATGAAGTACAAAGGATTATTGTGTTTTTATTAATATTAAACCATAATTGTCGCCTAGTTGGTTAAAGCTGACTCTGCAGATCAAATGGGTCTGGGTTCAAGTAAGTGTCAATGTTTTCTATTTAACTTTGAGACCTTAGATGTGGGTGTTAATGATATCAAATATTCTCCTCGAGTATATCTCGAGTGGCTTACCAAAAATATTATTATCTCGTATGATCTTTCAATTAAAAAATATTTGACGTATTTGCATTATCTGTAATGCTGCGAGAGGGTCGTCTGGGCGGTGCATACAGTCAAATGTTGGCAAGCATCTGTGTATTCAACGCGTGCCAGGCTATACACGCATAGCCGGACAACTGTATATGTGTTGGATTGTGGCACGCTTTGAATTTTGTCACTTAGTAACTAAATATTTTGTCCATATTTTTTCTTTGCATAACTAAGGGAAATCTTAGTTTTGCATTTTTCGCGGAAAAAACCATATCCCTAATTTTGTATGAGATTTACTCCCCCAATTACACGATCTCGACTTAAGTGTAAATGGGGGTTTTACTGTATCTTTTTTTTGTATGAGTAAAATATTTTAAGAATCTCTGCCCAGTTGCATTACACCTGATACAGGGGGTTTAGTGTGGTGTGGCCGTTCGACAGACCGCAAATCCGAAGGAAGTATCCGATTTGTGATCAGTCAGTCGTGGCTGTGGTGGATGATCATTTTTTTCACTTTGTTATTAAGTACTAACTGATACTATTTAGTAGCTCTATCTGGCTACCGCAACTTGCAGTGGTTTGCTGCAGCAAAAACATAACATATTACATGCAGGAATCTAAACTTTCAGATAGTACAATTAGAATTCAATATTATATTACCAATTATCAGAACAAGATAAAGATGAAGTGTACAGTACATATCGACTGTGGAAATGAAAAAGGACGTTACCCACAGCTTTTTTAAAAACAGCTTTTTCGATAATCACAATGTATCAAATTTGATACACGTACTATCAAAAAGATGTAAGCTGCAAATGCCGAATTAGTATATAAATTTAGCTTTCAAGTTTGAAAAAAGATGAGCATGTGAAAATTGAAACCAAGAAAAAATACTGAAAAAAAGTTTTTCCTAGTCAATTAATTTAATTTATATTACAATATGTCAATTAAACACCAGTTTTAAAGTCTTCGTGCACTTCAAGGTCTTGTGTATTTGATATACCCCAAAATCGTCAAAAAAACGTTGTTTGTGACTCCTGTAAAATGTGTAGGTTACTTCCTTTTCTCTTTCTACATTCGATATAATATGGATTAGTTGTAAAGAACGACGTGAAAAACAATATACATTTTAAATAAATTTATAAAACACGTAACTTTACTAGCAACTTTTAATTATATTTAAAATAAATAAAAAAAAAGCCATTAACTTTTTGATGAGTATCGCCTTACCTGTGCATCTAAGTATTTTGTCATCTATTATCTATCGCCATTCTTATAATTTTTATTGTTTTTTTTTTATTATTTCTTCTTACATGGATATAAGGGTTTGCTGATTTTTCTGAACACGAATACTCCGCATACCGATTCTTCCAAACACAGAACCTTCCGTACCAGAATTCTTCGTTCACAGAATAGTCCGTAAATTGAAATATTTGAAATATACAAATCAATGTTTTATTATTACGTGTGATGTCAATTGTTCCAAATATTTTTCAGAATGGAAACAAGAATGTATTTGGCTAATACTTTTTATAGAATTATTTTAACTCGAATTCAGAGACAGAGTTGGAATCAGAATAGTGTTTCAATTCAAATTTGCAGTCGGTGTCGTTTTATTTTTTCCGGACTTCACAGCCCTAGAAAATATAAACACATGCATCACTTTTAAGGTGTTTACTGTCAATACTTGGTGGAAAGGCATTATAATAAAAATAATAAAAGATCCTTTTGTAAGAATTGATATGGTTTTTAAAAATGTCTTTTTCAGAATCTTCATTACTGCTGATTTTGTTGAAGTACATCATTGCTTGGAAGCGGGAAAAACACCAAATCATCATTAGGATATTTACTTTAATAATGTAGTGTTTCACTTTGTGTAAAAATTTCCCAAATTTTAATTGTGTTTATAATTGATATCGTTTGCCACTTAGATTTATTATTCTTTGATGATGGTTTTTTAATTGTTATGGTTGTTAAGCATTTTAATTTTGTGTAATTATAATGTAATTTGCTAATCCTTTAAATTGATAATAGTTGCTTACACCTTTTTATTTCAATTTAAATTTGTATAAATATCACTGTTTATATATTTTTATTATCAGTTGATAATGCTCGCGATGAGCGAAACCGGTCCTGATCTAATAAATTTTATGTGGAAAAAGTACTAAAAATCTTTTATTATTTTTATTATAAACACATGCATTAAAGACTCTCCGTTACTGCCTAGTGATATGTCAATTAGATATACATATTGTAAAGCCATTTGCAAAAAATGATATACCGCAATACAAATGTTTACCTCACGTCTTTTAATACGTCATTAAATCAAATTTCCTCACACGATTATTGTTTTTCTCGTTATATAACAATATTCCAAACACATGAAAATGCGTGCTCACGACATGACAATTTTCTAGAAACAATGAAATCGCTGCATTTAATATGCGAATTATTCCTAAAAACGTGAAATTATGCAACGGAAAAAATGAAGTAATTGTATACTCGGAATGCCACTTACAAAAAAATATTAAGATTCTATTGAATTTTATGTGCATATTATATTCCCCGTTAACTTTTACGGAAGATTGTTAAATTAATAATATTTGTCATTTTTACCTCGTTAAATATGTTAATTCATTATTTATTTTTTTACCTACGGTTATTCTTTTTATTTTTTGACATATTTATGCAAGCTTCTAAATATTACCGCAATGATTTTCTAGTTACAGTCAGCCACTTTGGTCGTGATTTCAAAGTGTCCTCATTTTGTATTTATACTCTGCATGCAAGCGTGTAAAATGTAGACAACTAATCTAATGATTCTTTCGCCAAGAGGTAATAATCAAAGGAAAGCTATTAAAGAAACTAAGTTATCTTCTCTTCAATATACGAGTGCGTTGTAGAGAGCTCGTTACTTAATAAGTGGTTAAAATTTAGTGTTGAAAAGTATGTATCATAAAAATGTTACAAAATACAAGATCAGATATCGCTTGAAAAGTTTATTCTAGAAATTCAAACGTTCAGATCTTTAACTGACAGTCCAATGCGGTTGCTATATGAGTAACAGGCCAAAAGGAATCCTAAAATATAATAGAACACTCTTGTGCACTTATTCCATGATTATTTATTACCAGAGATAAGGGAGCGTACAAGACAGCGTCCCGTCACGTCAGTGGTTATGGAGAGACGTTGGAACTGGCTGGGTCACGTGCTGCGGATGCCTCCAGAAAGCCTCAATCCTGCCTGCCTCTTCTTTCGACCGGTGGGATTCCGGCGTCTTGGACGTCCGTCGGGTACTATCCATAGGATGTACTCGGCGGAACTGAGGGATGCTGGCATGTCATGGGAGGAAGCAAAGCTATTGGCGGGAGACAGGGAAACATGGAGGTGCCGCGTGGCGGCCATTTGCTCCACATGGGGAGCGAACATGGCCAAAGAAGAATTTATTACGGTCAAGACCGATTTCGCTCATCACGAGCATTTTCATCTGATAATAGAATATATTTTGAGACCCAAATCATCGCACAGACCTGCGTGTGCTGCAACGCAGACACGTGCGAAAAGGCTATGCGTCTGCCCTGCGATGCGCTCCGTTGTAGTGCCGGCACAGATTCCTGCGTGATGTATGCAGGTTTGAACATGTTATTTTGTTTTTGCCGAGAAAATGGCTGAGAAACTAATCAATTGGTATAAACTGAAATTTGTTGATATTATACTACTCATGCATGTATAATATTCTCAATGAAATGAGTCATTATTTGTCATTTGTATATGTAGCTTATGTGACTCGGCTGTCACAGCATACGCTGGCCGCACATTTCTGCTTGCACTTTTCAATTATGTGCTGCATTGCGCTGCGTAGGCTGTTAGGTTGAAATCGAACCATCAATGTGTTTCTCTTTGCAGAAAAATCATTGCGACCAAATGTAATCTCTCGCTGACAAAAATCGTTGGAGGTAAAAAATGATTTGTCATAATTTTCATATCCAAAAAATTATTTCAATGTTTCCCTTAGTAATCAAAAAAAAAAAAAAAAACGCAAAAAACCCCTATTTACGCTAAAGTCAGGACCGTATAATTCGGGATAGTGTAATTGGGGGATTGAATCTCATACAAAATTAATGATTTGGTTTTTTTCCGCAAAAAATGCATAACTAAGATTTCTCTTGTGTTTGCAAAAAAAAAATATGGACGAAATATTTATTTACTAAGTGATAAAATGCAAAGCGCACCAAAATCCAACACATAAAAAGTTGCCCGGCTATACGTGTATAGCCTGTCACGTGTTGAATACACAGACGCTAGCCAAAATTTGACTGTATGCGCCGTACAGACGACCGTCTCGTAGCAACGACAATGGAATGCGACCGTGCAATTGGGGGATTCGCGGCGAATATTTCAAGCCAGTGCGTTATTCGGGGTAGTGTAATTGGGGGTTCGTTAATGAAGTAACAAAAAAATCGTCATTTTACGGAAAAGGCATACAAAAATCAGCTACGTTAAAATGCATATTCGATAAACGAATTCTATGCCGTTGATATAGTAAAAATAGTAACGGTTTTTCTAGAAATGCTACAAGTTTATTAATTAAAACTAGAGATACGGGATTAGAGCAGTTTGCAATAAAAGCGATACTAGCAATGGATGCTAGTAGTTGCAAAATTTGTAAAATATGCAAATACATGCGAAATATAAAAAAAAAGTAAATAAATATTCAAAAAAATCTTTACTTTTCACCGTCAATGTATTTTGATTGGCAATCGCAAATTTATTGAATTATATTCACTGTAGACGCACCGGCAGAATGCCAACAGTCTTACTAGACTAAAGCAATCGCATATAGCAGTGCTTCTCAAATGGGGTTCCTCAAAGAATGTTAGGAGTCCAACGGAGATGTTTAAACTTGCAATTCAGTCATAAATATGTTAGGTATGGCTATACATACACATTTGTCGCCTGCTGTGGCCCAGTTGATAAGAGCTTGCTTTACCGATCACACAGGTCTGGATTTGATTCCCGGTAAGATCGCAGTGAATATGAGAATTATTCAATTCAAAGATGGGATCGAAGACTGGATGTTTGTGATGTCAATTCACATTATTTCCTCTCCTCCCATCGTTCTGATCCTTCAATAACTGGGTGTAGCAATAGCGATTAGTTAAACACTAGTCCTGTTTTAGCCTTATCCATATTTCCCTTCTTTTTACTTTGAAAAAAATGTTAGGTTGAGTCACAAACAGTTCTTGTGGAAAGAAAACTTCTGTTGAGACACCTTCATTACGAGGTCATATGCTCCACATTGGTAGCGAACACGGATAAAAAAATACATATTAAGAGGCAAATAGAATGTGGTTTTGATAAATAAATTACATAATATGTTGTTACTAAAACAGAAAACGTTGATCTATATATATTTTTACGTCGAGTCACACCAAATAGTAATCATTTTTATTTCTATATTCTATGTTTTTTATAAGCTTCATATTCTTTTTTTAAATATTTTACACCCCTTTTTTAAATAACATAAACAGTTTCAAATGAGCAAAAGCTCAGTTTTTTATTTGCTCTAAAAGTGCTAAATTAAAATTTAAAAAACGTCACATTTAAAAAAAACATCACTTATTCTTAATTAATACGCTAATCACTTTAATGAATACACTAATCACCTAATATTAACGACATTTATGTCTACAAGTATATTCCATCAGAAGTGCCGTTAATTTTTTCCTATTAATTTCGTATAATCATTTCATTGACTGGAAAAATTTGCATAATTATCATCCTTAATCCTAAGGCATTAAGTATTAAGTAAATTTGCATAATTATCATCCTTAATCCTAAAGCACTAAGTATTAGGAAGTTTTTTTATTGCAACCTACGAAGAGTCGTGTTTCTATTACAATGCACTCAACGTTTTTTTACACGATTTTAAAATAACACGGTACACTAAGAATAATGAATACTATATTTTTAAGGGGCGTATTTTTCTGTCAAAATTTATATTAAATGGTCAAAATAAATAGTTATAATTTAAATGATTTTTTTAAAAAAAAAACTAACCTAACCTAAAAAAATCGTTATAAAATGTTCAGGGTGTATAATATTTTTATTCTGACCAAAAATTGATTTTAATTCTGACCATTTAATTTTTTCCCTGTTTTTGAACGAATTATTTTTTCTAACACGATTCCCAGAAGCACAAAACGGATTTCCTGATAACAATAAATTCAACAGCTATAACACAATAATATCACATTAGACGTGTCAGACATTTCTAGCGATGAATGCGATGTATGTCCAGTCCCTCATAAAAGTCCCGTATATAATTAAGTAGCGCTGAATAGTATTAGTATTATTTGTTCTTTATTAAAATACATAAATTTGCTTCATTGTTACATCTTTCTACACGATTTCCCATAACACAATGTTGGTCATTTTTCAAATAACACGGTCTGTTTTCTTTGAATTCTATAGACAGTGTTTTGTGAAACGTATCTTCCATGTAAAAAAAGGATACAATTTGTTTACTTCTCCCTTTTCTTCGATTGCCATAATATGTTCACAAGAAATCTCATGGGTAAATAAATAGTTTTCGCTTGTGGTTCTGCAGAATAATAATTCACCAAAGAGATAACAAGGCACATATAGTGCCTCTGCTGTTGCATAAATTATGATTTGAACAGCGTTCAGCGCACTAACTGCGCATAAACAATACACATTGTAACTAATTTAGTGGACCACATTACTTCCAAGAGTGATGGTCAACCCAATATTCAATTTGGCTACGTGT
Organism: Himalopsyche tibetana; assembly: GCA_030503985.1. Classification (NCBI taxonomy): domain Eukaryota; kingdom Metazoa; phylum Arthropoda; class Insecta; order Trichoptera; family Rhyacophilidae; genus Himalopsyche; species Himalopsyche tibetana. Next base: position 1,272,126 of record JAPJYX010000009.1, on the reverse strand, counting down.
TAGTTGCATGTAGAATAATTATATTAATAAATGAGATACGCATGTTTCTTTATTCGAGAATAATACAAGTTTCACCAAGATTAAAGTCATTTTTTTTCTACTTCAGTTGATAATGACAACAAGCGTTATTTCGTAAAATCTTTTTCAGCTTTTTTTTTAAATCAATAAATTAGTCTAGAGACTTAATACGTAAATTTTAATTAAATTATGCTAGTTTCAAATAGCTTTTTACAGATTTCACATTGGGAATCAGATTGGGATATTTAAATTTTAAGGTTCTCAAAAATAGCTTATATTATATAGTCCAAATACTTTTTGTTCAGATTTTAATACATTTTCCAAATTCCAAATTTTAAAATTCAAAGGGCCTCCAAATTTTATTGCGCCTGAGGTCTCCCATGTGCTTAATCCGCCACTGTTGGGAATATATTCAATCATGTTATGGTTTATTTTATTCTATATCGAACTAAGTTTATTATTATTCTAAATAAAATATGATAACTGCGTTATTCCACAGGTTGTGCAACAAATTTGCGACAAGTTTTTCGCCTCTTTAAAAAGCATCTTCAGACAGTCTATCGTAAGATTATTTATAAACAAACTATAATTTGATTCTAATTCTGACCTTATAAATTACAAAATGGAGGTAGGGTTTTTTTCATTTTTACTGAAACCAGTGGTAGAGTAAAATACCAATACTGCAGTACTGATCAAAAATTAATTCATATATAGGGAACAGAAAATGTTGAATGAATGGTGAAGGATTGATATATGTACTGAAAATTATTTAAGGTTTTATTGAGAGCGGTATATATCGTCTCACATGTTAAGACTGTCAAGCTTCTTATTTAGAATAAACAGACAAAAACTTATATCTAAAAGTTAAACGTCACGTAAAAGATCTCAATTAAAATAATTTTGAAGAATTTGCGAATCATTTTAATAAAAAATAATAATGTTAAAATTATTCATCTATTGTAGTAAATAATTAATGTCAGCATTTTACGCTTATTCCTTGGTCTAGTAGAAAATAAAAAAAAACCCAACCTTCATTTTGTAACACTATAAGTTAAGAATTAGAATCAAAGTTTTAATTTATTCTTAAATAACTTAAAGATAGTCTGTCTGAATATGTTTTTTTTTTTTAAAGCGAAACACATCTCAATTTGTTACACAATACGTTACCGCCGAATCAACGGCAAGTATAGTATTATTGAACAGTTATAAAACCATTTTGTTTTACTTTATTCCGTACTCGTGCCGTAAATTGAAGACAACTTATTGAACCGGTCAAACTTATAGCACATGACTGCAATGGCAGCTATGCTTTGTTTGAATAATGCGATCGTCAATGACAATAAATGGCCGTAAATGCGTTCAATAGAAGCAGCTCCTAAAATGTCGCTTGAGGTCTACGAGAACTATGGAACTGTAAAACATAAATCATTGCACATTCGACAGATATGTACTTTGCACCAAAACAAAATAAAGATATTTGATATCACCAGGGAATAAAAACTATTACATCTTATTAATGTAGAGCGGTGCAGGGGAACCTGCGGCCTCTTGACTTACTCAAAATATTCACTTTGATCAAAAAATTATACGCAAGCGTTTGGAAAAAAGCGTGTTCGACAGTCGAAAAAAAGGCGGGTCGGTGTCAACGTTTTCTTTAGTGCGGCCTATTGTTGAATCAGATGTTGAATGTGGCATTTTGAAATGTAAAGGTTCCCCACCCCCTGATTTAGAGTAATGTTGCATCTAATTATTTTTTTACATGTGGCTCTAAATTTCATATTACAACAGTACAGAAAGAATGTAATCAGTGTTTGTATTTCTTATTGTTCTGGGAGTTGAGTTGCTTGTGCCACCATTTTGTCTTTAAAATGAACGAAAGAAGGTATACAGGTAAATATAATGTAGAAAATTGGCCTATACATACATCTCTCGATTGACGATGTCGAGTAAAGCGCGATCTAGAAACATTCTTTTAAAAAATAATCCAGCTATGGTATTCTCAAATTCCAAGGAGATCTGCAAAATCTTAGTGTACGGTATAAAAAAATACGAAGAATAATAAGCATTTAATAATCACTTATTTTGTAAACTACTCAAGATTTTTCCGTAAATTGTGGAATTGAACTGATCAGTTCTTCTAATGATAATGGAAACAATGTTTAATCAGTTATAAAGAATACCTTACAATTAATAAAAACACAATATTCTTTTGTACTTATTTCCACTTTATTTTCCAATACCAGAACCAGTTTCACTCATGGCGAGCATTAAATAAGTACAGAAGAATATTGTGTATTTTTTAAATATAATACCTTTCCAGTGAACATCGTAAAAAAAGTGACTTTATCAGTTGATAATTCTCGTCATGAGCGAATCCGGTCCTGATCTTAATAAATAATAGGGAATTTGTACAAATGCATATTTTATTTTTTGAATATAATGCTTTTTCACCAAGTACACCCTAAAAGTGAGTTATGAAGAGAATGGTTATTGTGACAAAAGACAACAACGAAAATGAGAATGAATACATTTTAGTTTTGTTTAATGTTCTAAAACTTATATTGTTTCGTTGTTTAATTAAAAAATAATATACTTCAAACACTCATGACGTAAATATATTATGTTCTTACTAGAATTTGTAAAATGATATATCGGTTAAATAATTTCAATATAGCGAACTGACAAAATCTTCCGCGGATGTTTCGAAACGCATGTTCAAAATTAATATGATAACAATGTCTTAATCTATGCGGATTTTTATATAATGGAAGGTATTTTATTATTTTCCTTTTATGTTGTTTTTTATTTAAGAAGGTTTGTGAAATACGAATTTACAGTGTCAATCAAGGCATCGGTGTTGACAAATAAAGTCACATTACCAAGTGTAAAATCTTCAATATTTGTAAAAAAAAAAAATAGACGGTTGCACTTAAAAGAACCCTACTCTAGCTCTGTTCTTCTGCGTACTTCTGACGGTTTGCTGACATTTTTCAAACTGTTTTCGAATTAGAATCTAAAAGTTTTCAATTCGATTATAATTTTAAAACAGTTTGCAAACCGTCAGCAAACCGTCAGAAGTACGCAAAAGAACAGAGCTTTAACTTACTTTTACGCTTTACGATTAAAACATAATAGGAATACCTCCAATGTATCCATTTCATAATTCTAATATGATCCAAGTGGCTTTAGAAGTCATATAGGCGGAACAATTTTGTTGTATTGGATTGCAAGTTGAGTTACGGTACATAATAAGAAAATTACTGACCATTATGTGATGCGCCATAATAGAAGATTATATTTTATAGAACAATTTACAAAACGTGATTCAAGTACGAATCATATGAAGGCTTTGGTAACAAAGAACAAACTTGACAACTAATGTCAATTAATTCAGACATTGTGTTATTTTACGAACTTTTATATATGTATATATAATTGTCATTACTTACTTACACCAGTTGACAATGCTCGCCATGAACGAAACCGGTCCTGACCTTTTTAAATAAAGTGGAAATAAAGTACAAAGGAATATTTTACTTTTATTGATACAATGCCTTTCCGCCAAGTATTGAAAGTGAACACCGTAAAAGAAGTGTTGTCTTATGCGCTACAGACATAAATCAAGTCGAATATATGAGGGTATTACTTGCAAACCCAGCTTATTCCAAAAATGTTGAAACAATTTAGAAATTTTAGAAATCAGTCTCAAATATGGCTTGACAACATCCAAAATATCATTCCAAAGTAATGTAAGACTATAAATACTTTTAAAATGTACATTGTTTTTCAAAGTGTAATTCAAATTTTTTTCAACCATTTTGGAGTAAGGCATGTTTGCAAGTAATATTCTTATATATCATGTATGTAATTATATCGACTGTGGAAAGGAAAAAGAACGAAACCCACACATATCAAATTTTACAGGAGGCGCAAAAAACGTGTTTTGATGATTTTGGGCCATATGCAAATTATGAATTATACACAACCTTGAAGTGCACGGAGACTTCTAAACTGGTGTTTAATTGACATAATCTAATATTAATTAAAGAAGTTATATCTAGGAAAAACTTTTAGTTTTGTCTTTTTTCTTGGTTTTAATTTTTTACAATGTCATCTTTTTCAAACTTAAAAGCTAAATTTAGATACTAATATGGCATTTGTAGCTTGCATTGTGATTATCGAAAAAACCCGTTTTTAAAAAACTGTGGGTTACGTCCTTTTTTCTTTCCACTGTCGATATGCTTTCACTCATTTTTTATCAAGCATTGCTTGTTAGTTACTACGACGATTGCAAGACTACCTCTCACCACGCGGCCATAGCTATAAACATTGCATATTCGCTCGGGGCCTTTGTCGAGGGGAACAGATCCACATCCACTCATTTTCGGGCACACACCTGTACGTATGATATTTACACACTCACATATGAATACATTACGATACTACACTAGTGCTACGGTATTGCATAACACAACAAAGGTATAATCTATCAAATATTTCGGTAACATAATACCGACTATCTATTTTTAAGTTCCCGCTACAAATTGTAATCGTGTGTCATCACTACGAAGTACGGTTAGGGACTGCAAAACCTGACGAATATATCAATACAACATGGTTGTTGATGTTGACCGCTGTTTAACGGCCGCCTTCCATAACGCAATAATATTTTTTTAATATGTAGTCTTCATAGTCATGAAGCCAATATCTAAATTTGACCGTGATAATGTAAAATTATTTCATTTTGCATTGATACAATATTTTACCCGTAAATTTTTTGGAAGTTTTTAACAGGATCAGTCTGAATTTTAACCTCAGTGGATGACACAAACCCTAGCTTAACCAACTTTCTAATATAATAAAAATCTGAATTTTGCGGTTTTTTTGATTTAGCCCGACAGCGAAAATACTTGCTCACCCCTGTATGAAAGGTATTCTTCTCTGCAAAATTATGTTCATTCATTTTAAGTAAATTATTTTATATTAATACTTTTAAAGGTATTTTAACTACACATTTTTTAATGCAGATTCCATAAACACGTCGAAGGAATTAACCATTGTTCTTAAAAAAAAGGTAAAGAAAGAAAAAAAAGAATGTGACTCTCTTCTTTATTTTTTACATTAATGTTCCTACTTGTCTGCCCAACATATCGACTGTGGAAAGGAAAAAGGACGTAACCCACACATATCAAACGTTACAGGAGGCGCAAAAAACGTGTCAAAAAATCATCAAACGTGTTTTGATGATTTTGGGCCATATGCAAATAATAAATTATACACAACCTTGAAGTGCGAAGTGAGACTATTTAACTGGTGCTTAAATAATATAATCTAATATTAATCAAAAAAATTGTCTAGGAAAAACCTTTATTTCAGTCTTTTTTCTTGGTTTTAATTTTTTACATGGTCATCTTTTTCAAACTTAAAAGCTAAATTTAGATACTAATTCGGCATTTGCAGCTTGCATCCTTTTGATAGAACGTGTAACAAGTTTGATACATTGTGATTATCGAAAAAAGGTTGTTTTTAAAAAACTGTGGGTTACGTCCAACGTTCCCTCTTAGCTGCGCACGTGCGCGGCCGCGCAGCAGTTGAGAAGTTCCCGCGCACTCATTCCGGGTTGGCGCGCACTACAAGACAGTTGCTCAATTTATATTTGATCGGTCCGCGCAGCCTCCACGCAGCCTCCGCGCAACTTTTGAAATTCCCGCGCAGCTAACCCTTCGGCTTAGAGGGAACGTTGGTTACGTCCTTTTTCCTTTCCACAGTCGATATAATAGTATAAGAAAATAAGGAAGAACGATTCTTGACATTAATTTAGGACTAAATTTGTCTTCACAGGTAAATACTCTGTTTGATGGCTTAATCGACATTTAAAACGCCTACCATTTTCAAATAATATTTACCATTGGACTAAATTTACATATTCAGATATTTTCGGTGATATTAATTGAGTACAAATATTTTGCGACACTTTAATGCTATAAGTTTGTAAATCACTCAACCAACCTGGCAATCAGCCCAAATCATTCGAAAATAGTAAATTAACTCATTTTGGTTCGCTGCACGTGTCCAATATTAGGTTTAATGGCGTAATTTTTAAATGTTTTATTAATAAACTGCTTTTAATTTGTTTACTGATTGTACAAGTAAACTATTTTCAATATCACTTCTATAGACAAATGTATATATTCTGCGAAACATTACTTTCCTCGTGAGACCATCATATTGTCTACAATTTCGAAAAATATTATTTTCAACTACAAAGTCTTGGATTATTATTTTGAAGCCAAATTTAGTAAATGCAATTATTAAAAAAATAATAGAAGCGTAAAAAAATTATCACTTTTCATCTTATTTATTTATATTTATAATCGTAACCCTAATTTGCCGGCTGCGTGGTCGATGTCAACTTCGTTCGCTTAGAGCATGGATATCATAGATTCGAATCCCAGTACGGACAGTTTCTTCATATAATAGATTAGTTCTGTCCTAGTCTTATATTTTATCCGTACTCTCATTAAAAATGAGAGGTTAAACGACTGAATAACAAGCAGGTCTCGTAGAAAAAAATCTGTTGAGATAGCTTCATTAGGCCATATGCTCCACGTTGGGAGCGGACAAAGATTTTAAAAAATGGAATGTGGCTGTGTCATGGACACGGCCGTGTGTTGTACGTGAATACGTCTCGTAATAGGTGATATTACGCCCCATTTTTACGTTCCTAGCACTGCTTGACTCGGTCATATGGCGTTTTAATGGTACCATTCGATTTCTCTTGAGAAGCTCTTTCCAACCGTATACGATCTCTGTATTTTGACGCGTATAGCCCGACATTACATATTTTTCTATATTTTAACACCTAATTATAGTCACAGTCGCAATATTACACTAATGTTTTATCTATAATCGATAGATTTTGTCAAGAGCTAACGATTGAAACTTGAACAAACATCGTAACTTCTTCGAGTCAAAAGTTATAGTAAATAGAAATCTCGATACGCAGAAAAATTACCTCAAAATGGCGACGCTTCCTCCTCCGCCCCGCGCGATGTATCACAGTCTTTACATAGCCCAATAAATTCTTTGATTCTTTAGCTTTCTAGTGGTGCAATTGAATTTTGGATAACGATGATAAATATGACAGATATGAAGCGGCAACACCAAACTGTATCCCCGATTTTGTTATCATTCGTTTTTTTGGATTGCCTCCCTATGGAAGCAATTTTAAAGAGGTATTCTCGTCAAAAATGAAATATTTATATGAAATATATAATTTTTCATGTATTTGTATGATTTTTGTCGGAAAACCATAGAAAATTAAAAATTAACTAAACAATAAAATAAAAATCATGCTGTTGATGCGTTCAGTGGTAATTTACTAGAAAATGTTAAGATATAAAATTATAACCGATACTGTACTTAATATACGAAACTATTCGAGTCTCTTGCTTACAAGAGTCCAAATTTGTAGTCTAACTTTGTTCTTCGATCAGGTGGGTATAGGTCCCGGTAAATTCCGGAAAAGTCAATATCTTGTTATTTTGCTTTTTAGTGTTTAAATCTCATAGAGTATCTCGAATGATTTTTCAAAAGATAAGACCATGCATTTATAGTTGGCATACATCAACAATAATTATTGTACTCAATTACTAATCCCACATTCAAAATATGAAAGAAACCATAAAAGTACAAGTAAGAACTTCCATCATTTATCTCAATCAATCTTCTCTTATTTTGAGTTGAAAAGAAAAACGCGCATTTACAAAACCACGTGCCCACACGTGTAAAATGCGCCCAGCACGGACTTGACCTCGTTCCGCCACCTAGGCAAGATTTTCCAGTCAGACCGCGTGGGCGGACTTCGTGCAAAGTTTTGCAACTAAAATAAATAATTCGATTTATTATAATCAAACCGAAATGCATATTATTTTTGAGAGCTTTTCGCTTCCAAAAATAATACTGCGTTTCCGTTGTGGAAGTCAATTAAATGTATAAAATCACACTCAATAAAAGATACGAAAATGGTGCAATCAAAATAAATGAAATATAGGTATATCTAATATTTAAAAATGAACGTTTGTTTGTTTGCACTTTATGCGTTGCCACACCGCTCATCCGATTGCAATAAAACTTTAACAAACATTTTGCTTGCAATTTCGGCAAAGTTATAGACATAGTAAAACTAACTTACAGTAGGTCTTATATATAAAAATCAATGTGAGTATGTCTGCCATACAGTTCATTTTGACAACGTATTCATGCACTTGCGCGAAGGATATGGTACAATTAACTTACAGTAGGTGGCCCGTGTTTCGTAACATAGACAATAAGCAGCAAACGTCAAACAGATAAAAATAAAACATGTACTTCACAAACACTTTCTTTCTTCGAGTGACATTGCAACGCTTGCCGGTAATCGGATAGTTGTTTATAAAATATTCAATATTTTTATAGTAGGTACACGTACAAGAGACTTAAAAATACTTTCAATCGGTCAAATTATGTACAATCACACATTTTTTTTCAATAACGACCCAGGATTCGCCTTTCGGCATTTTCAGGCGTTCAAGTAGACGGATGATCTTGAACTGACCGTGTACCTGAACTCCTGACGATATCGAAAGGCGAAATTGTGTCGTTAGTCACAAAACTTGTGTGAGTATACATAATTTGAACGATTCAAATTAATATTGATATCCCACAATCCCAAATCTCAAATTACTTAAAATAACATTAGTCTTAAGGCGCACGCATTGAAGTGATAATAAACATTTATCTAATTAATCTCTCTTTTGAGGTTCACTATCAATTCTTGGTGGAAAATCATTACATACAGGATCTGTTTCGTTTATCGCGAGCTCTATCAACTGATCTAGCTAATCTCTATTGTGTAAAACTCTGAAAAATTAATGAATAATTCAAAAGAAAATACCCAATCTGAAACAAATGGACTTCTTATGAAAAATCACAACGAAACTTTATGGAAACGAAGATTCATTGTAAACTAGCGGCTCAGTATTTCTTTTCGGGGTGGATAAAGAAAGAAGGGTGGAGTGAAGAAATGATTTGTTATAGAAAAATCGCTGTTTTTAAGTCCCGTTTTCATGTTCGGATCGAGGTTTGGTTTCTTTGGATTGGTCAGTAGTCAGTACAATCAGTGCCGGCGCGAGGTTATTTGGCGCCCTAGGCAACGATTATTGGCGCGTTCACTTTTTGACAAATTGTCCCATTTTTTTCATTATAATGAAAAAAGAAAACAATTCGGAATCGTTAGATTATTTTATTTTGTATACATCCATGTCCACTTCCAATGTGGAGCGTATGGCATCCTAATGTAAAATTTCTCAACATAAGTTTTTCTATGTGAACTGTTTGTTACTTAGTCAAAGATAAATAATTACCACAAACAAATACAAACATTAAAATAAATTAAAATATACAATTATAGTATGTAAAAATAATTTTAATATTCCACTTATGCGCCCCTTAATGGTTTGCGCTTTAGGCGGTTGCCTATTTCGCCTGTATGGTGGCGCCGGCCCTGAGTACAATACGTCTTACTGTTTGTATACAATGCCATACAGACTTGGGTGCATAGGATACTTGCATTATCTACAGTCTACACTGCGAAAAGTCACGGTTTAAAAATACTTCAATGCACCCAATTCTATTGTAAATTATAAAGTGAAATTCAATGAATAATCAATGGTCGATAATAATTGATTTCGCGTTCAATGAACCGATCCGTCGCATTGTCTATACAAATTTGAAATACTTGGCATTGTCTGCAATTCGATTATTATTTTTAATAGCATGCAATCTTGGCAACTAGATAAATATTTTGTAAAAAAATCTCTAGCTTATTTTAATGATTATGTCGCCTGCTGTGGCCCAGTTGGTTAGAGCTTGCTCTACCGATCACGCAGATCTAGGCTTGATTCCCGGTCAGATCACAGTGAATTTGAGAATTATACAATTTAAAGCTGTGATCGAAGACTGTACATTATTTCCTCTCCTCCCATCTTTTTGATCCTTTAATAACTGGGTGTAGCGATAGTGATTAGTCAACCACTAGTCCTGTTCTAGCCTTATCATTCTTCCCCTACTACTCACATTAAAAAAAGTGAGGTTGAGCGACTGAGTAAAAAACAGTTCTCGTAGAAAAACACTTCTGTTGAGATACCTTAATTAGGAGGCCTTGTGCTCCACAATGGGAGCGGACATGGATAAAAAATGAAGTATTTTTACTAATTAAATAATTTTTAAACTGGTTTTTATATTATTCCAAATTAGTAGTATTTACTTGTACGAAAACGAAAAAAAATAATAATACATAACTTAGTTTCATTTGTTTTATTAATTATTGTTTTGCATACCGTATTATTAGATAAACTAATTTGGTATAAATAACTCTTTATTTTTTTATACATCGTCAGTTGATAATACTCGCGGTCAATAAAACCGGTATATGATAAATAATGTGGAATTATACCAAAATGATTTCATTTTTTAAAAGTTGAAAAATCTTTTACACTACGAATGAATAGTATTTATTTACAGAAAACCAATATTTTTTTGCATCGTTATAAATAATATGACTACAAAAGAGTGTTTTTGAAGGGTTTTTTGTGAGTTAAAATATACCATATTTTATTTAATAGAAAAGATATACATATTTAATTTCTCCTAGTTTACGTTGAAAACCCCCAGATTGCTTATCGTTCTTCGAAACACTAGAATCATATTTAATAAGTGTACTACTGTAATTCTAATTTGAATTAGAATGTTACAGTAAATAACATGATGCATTAATTTTGTATCTTTTCGGAGCCAGTATATATAGCTGAGAGAAATGTAAGTTTAATCTGATGATGGCGAAAGCCGAAATAGCTATCAACTAATAAATATAAAAACTGTAGAACTAAATACGTTGCTATTAATATTTTTACCCTATTAAAAGATATACACATCCAATGTTTGTATGATTACAAATGTAATTTTGTGTAATTAGTAATGAATTAAACAGCGCCCTGGTGGGTCAGCGGCCATGGAGACACTTTTACTGGCTGATACACGTTCTGCGGATACCATCGGAAGCCTCAAACTTACTCGCCTCTTTTTCTGAGCGGTGGGGTTCCGGCGTCTTGGACCACCGTCAGGCACTGTTTACCTTCCACAGGGTTTTCATAGCGGAAATTAAGAAAACTAGCATATCATGGGAGGGAACTGTTTGGAGAGTGGCAAGAAATCTTATGCAAATTATTGAGATTTCTTGAGATTAAGTAATTTTATAAGTCTTGTGGAAGTCATTTTAGCTGTCTTAAAAATTGTCACGAACTAAGATTCTGCAATCCCAATTTCTGCAACGGTGTCCAATTGTAATATTACGTGTACTCTATAGTATATATTTTTGTTTGTCAAGAGCGTTGCTGCAACTCAATAAATTACTAATAAAACAATTTTAATACATATATGTATTGAAAGGTTCCATGAATAAACAGAACATGATAAAACAGAACATGAGAACATAGACAATTCAGAACACATTCAATTTTTAGTTGAATGATACCTGTTTCTTCTTAACTATTTATTGGAAAAATATTATAGATTAATTGAATATTATATAGGTAATAATTTCAGAACAGTATGTTATAACGTGCGCTTTACTTTATCAGTCAATGGTGACTATTATAATCGTCGAATATAAGTGTATTTACAACAATTTCAGATTGAAAGTGTTATTGATATGCACGATTGCTGTTTTATTTATTGTATCTAATACGACATAGAGATTACTAATTTATTGTAAAACATATCAATACTAGTGATTTCTAAAGATATATTGTACGTTTTGTGATGTTCTGTTTTTTCATGTTCTGTTTTATCCGGTTACCGTATTGAAATACTAGATGAACAAAATTGTTTCTGTTTTTGTATGTATGAAAACTGTTCTACGCACAGTTTTCCCGATGTATCTTAAGACATCGTATTGCACAAATATTTTCAAATAATAGTAAAAATTAAATTGAAATTTAATGAAAAACGATGCTCTATATTTGTCGGGTCCGCAGCACAGTGATTATCGTTGTTGGTTTCCATGCCGGATCTCAAGGGTTTGAATAACAGTATGAACAGCGATTTTTTCAATGTATCAATTTCTTTTGGATGTTTGCATTGTCTGAAAATTCCCTCCAACCCTACCAATCTTAAAATGACGTGATGTAGCTAGAGGGATAAGCCAACCAATAGTCATGTCTCGCTTCGAAAAAAAGATCGTGCAACTGAATAACAAACAGTTATCGTAGAAAAAAAACTTACACTGAGATACCTCTAATAGGAGGCTATATTTTCTACACTAGAAACAGGCATGGATTAAAATATATATTATTTTTTAACCATGTCCGTTCCCAATGTGGAGCATACGGAGTACAAATTGAGTTTATCTCAACGGAAGAGTTTCTACGAAAACTGATTATCACTCAGTTGCTTACTTTTCTTTTTTTTTCAAAAATAGTTGGGTTAGAATGATAGAACTAAGACAGGACTAGTGGTTAGCTAATCGCTCTCACCATGCACCGTTTTTTTAGGATAAGATGAGTTGAAGAAATGAGTTCAAGACATCACATACATATTATGACTTCAAGCAGAAATCTATAAATCGATTGAAAAATCAACCTATAAAAACTGTCCGTACTGGAATTCTAGCCCGTTACCTCCGTGTTCCAAGCCAACGACACTGATTACTCGACAGCGCAGTCGGCATATAGGATATATATATATTAAAATAACTATGTTTATATTGGTGACTGCAATTCCAGTCAATGTTCGAGGATAAAAAAAACTTTGAAGTAGTCATGCGTCAGTCGTGTTAAAAGCTCTTTAAAATACAAATCCGCCATAAGTATTAAAACGTCAATAAAACTACATTCACAACATTTTTCTTTCAAAAATAAACAATATGTACTTACCACAAACACAGCCAATACAATAATATTGACCACTCAAACAGTCAGCCTAGCATGTTGTTCATTATAAAGTTCAGCTGCAGTGGCGCAGGCCGTTGGGATTTTATAGGAGACCAACGACGATAGGGCCGGAATTCTCTTGGGGCCGAGCTTGAAGTTACTTGTATAAATTGCCATCCAGAGAAGCAATGGCAAACAAGTTGTATTGCCTGTCTAGGGGGCAGTGAATCACAATGTTTGTCTGAAATATATTGTTTGCATAGTTTGGGCTTATAGTATATGCTTCCCTCTTCACGCCAGTAAATATTACAGAATTAATTTGTTTTGATATTCAAGAACGAGAATATCAAGCTGCCATTTTCGTTTCGAAGCACGAAGTTTCAGATGCATGACTATGATTATATAGCAAGGTTTTGAAAACTTTGAATATATATTGTAATTAAATTTAATCTTCGTAAGTATTAAAGGGTGTACTTGGCGGAACTGAAGGATGCTGTCATGTCATGGGACGAAGCAAAGCGATTGAAGAGTGACAGGGAATCTCGGAGGCGCAACACGGCTTACGTAATATGGTGCAGATCTTGTTAAAAAAGCTAAAGATTTGTATCGCTTTAAAAAATATATGTAATAACTAAAAAAGTAAACTACTTACATGAAAGACTCCATAAAATGTACTCAATATAATATTATATAAGATCAAATTCTTTACTATTCAATTTTTTCCAAAAATATATTCCTTTTCAAAGTGGATAATGGTTCTTGTCAATCAATGATGAAATGGCATTGTATTAAAAAAATAGTAAAACAATCTGATGTACTTATTCCACAATTATTTATTCGAATCAGGACTGGATTCTAAATGATCTTCATCCTCAATATAGAGCAAACGTGTGGAACCTATTTCTTCAAATGGGCCGTAATATGATGGGTTTGGGCCGCGAGGAAAAATGAATTTAAAGTACACTTAATCCACTATTAGACGAGAAATGCGTTCCGTGTAAAACAGCCGCGTAAAAAACCCTTTGAATATTGAATAATGAATGATAGCTTTTATTACATTTACAAAAAAGTAAGGCGTGCAAAAAAAGGATTATGTGTACTTGTATACGAAATATGTTTTATTTTTAAATATTTAGGTACATATTTTTTTATTTCTATGTAAAAAAAAATGTAATTATTGTGGACAGAAATACTTAAAACGTCTCTGATTATATTCGAATTAGCCAATATTTGCGAAACCTGGCAGAATACGCAACTGGCGTTATTAATACCTCGCGATAGGACACCGTGTACGTTACGTGAGTATGACTCAGTTACGTTCCACATACTACGTTAGGTTACATTACGATAACATGTAAAATTTACGTTGAAACGTAAGCAAGACATTTCATCAGAAAGATAAATTGATGTATTGGAGAGTTTGATAAATGTCCACATTACGTAAACTACAAACGTCTTTGAAATTGAACAATTCTTTTACAGCTGCCGTTCATAATTATTGATTGATTAATTAACTAATTAATTCTGCAACTTTTTTTTCATAGAATCGCTCTGTTGTTTATTCCAATAGAATTTGGGATACAAAAACCTTCATTATGTTTTGTTCATGCAGTGGCGGATTACCCTATAAACGTATGAGGCGCGCGCTTGAGGCCTCCGAATCTTAGGGGCCTCAAAATATTATATAACCCCTATACTTTTCGGTAATATTTCAAAATAATTTCACATGCAATTCCCTGAAGTTTTTATGCTATCCGAAAAACAGGGCCTCCAAATATTAAATGAGTATAATATTGTAAATTGATTATCCTCCGTTTTTATTAAACAAGTAGCCAAAATTTGATATATATGTTTCAATCAAGTACATGCTTAGCCAATATATAAATGAACTACTCAATGTTTACATTTGTACAGTTCACACGAGATTTATTATTAGATAAATTAACATTTTAACTAGTCAATGTGTGCATTAAATACTGTTCACAAATTTAAAAATAGTCACACATGCGCTCATGTTGCCAGTTAGGCTTCTACTAAAACCGACTTTTGAAAAAACCGGTTTTCGAATGTCGATATTGTTGGGTAGCACCGGTTTTCGAAGTTTTACAAAAAATGTATAATTCAATTAAAATAGCGAGAAAAAGTTTGTTGTTTATTTATATACATAATAATATACAACAAGAAATTATTTGGTGTAACTCCTCAGAAAATATGATTTGAGAAAACACAGAGCGTCCACTGATTTCCTGAGATCGAAAATACCCTTTCGTTGGGTAATGATGTGGGGCATATGGTCTTTAAGCCATCAAATAAAAGATCCAAATTTGTTGTCCTTTTGTTTAAAGACTCGTTTATGGAAAATTCGGCACAACCGGTTACGAAGTTGAAAAACCGGTTTTAGAATGTCATAAATTTTGCCGAAAAATCGGTTTTTAAAAACCGACAAGCCCTAGTTGCCAGTAAGTCTCCACTGCTGTAAACATAAATTCATACCATTAGACGGTAAGACTTTATCCAGTCATCATAAACGGTGTCTCTGAAACACGCGACTGAGGATATTGCACTATTTTTTTTACATTTAAGCCTTTGTATGATAAAATTTCTAGCTTTACGTTATAAGTTGGCCGATGAAGTAAAGAAATTGTTCCGCTAATTCATAAATAGAACAAAAAAAAGTTTCAATAAGCGGTTAAAAGAAAGTGACGGCTACACTAATTATAATAACTTATTCCATTTCTTACTTATTTGGTGAAAGGAATTCAATGAGATTACTTCAATAAATTCTGTGCTCTCACACAAAATACCGCTTCTGGTTAAATTAAAATGATTACCAAACAAATGAATCCATAAAAAACTCTCTGGTATTTTACGCGTCATATTGAGATTGGGCGTAATATTAATATTTAGTTGTCTATCAAGTTTTGCAGCTAACGGCAGCGTTGGTGAGTTGTTTATTTTCGTGTCTGTTGTAGGAATTTGGCGGTTTAGCGCCGTTGCGCAACCACGTGACCACGGGTCAACGACGCCATTTCGATACACGTATTGCCATAGCAAAAAAATGCAACATCTAGGATGACCAAATCTATTTTTAAAATGGCAAGTATTAAATAATACTCGTCATTCAATATTCGAATCTTTTTGAGTATGATATTAATCAATTTGAATTTCGAACGATGTTGATTTTAAGCATTGATGTATTGTTAGTTGTGGACTATTTATGTTCAACGAATTCGCAACACAATATTTTGAAAATACAAGTTAGTCTTCCCACCACCACCGATATATATATTTTTAACGGACGGTTTCATATTATATTAACTTTTAACCGTTTCGACTGATTTGATATCTGAAATGCTTAAAATTTTCTCACACCCAAACGATTTTCAAAAAAAGATGTAGCGAGAGCGCTTAGTTAACCGACGTATCTTAGTTATTTTTTTACCCTTACTCATTTTGAAAAAAATCACTGTAGCAACCAAGTAACAAACAGTTTCCGTACACAACTTCCGTAGGTTATTCTCTCTAACTCTTTGAGTCACATTGTCAGATTTTGTCGCACAAAAAGTGGAATAACAAAGTTATCAAATTTTATTTTATATTAAAAATTAACTTCTACAAAGCTAGTACCGAATCCATTGAAAATGACCATTAAGAACGTTTATGCTCCACATACAATATTAAAAACAATACATTAAGTTTGTCGGTAAATACCTTATCAGTTGAACATGCTTGTTATGGGCGAAACCAGTTCTGATCATGTTAAATAAATGTAGTAAGAGAGAGGTTCTTTTTTTAATAGAATGCCTCTTCACCAAGTATTAACGGTGAACACCTTAAAAGTGATTTCTAAGCAAAGGTAATAAAAATAATAAAAGATTTTTAGTACTTTTTCCACATAAAATTTATTAAATCAGGACCGGTTTCGCTAATCGCGTGCATTATCAACTGAACAGTTGATAATGCTCGCGATGAGCGAAACCGGTCCTGATCTAATAAATTTTATGTGAGAAAAGTACTAAAAATCTTTTATTATTTTTATTATAATGCCTTTCCCCCAAGTATTGACAGTAAACACCTTAAAAGTGATCTAAGCAAAGGATTAATCAGCCGAAACTCCCTCGCAACTGGCGACTCATATGACCAAAATAAATTGATGTCCTAATTGATGCAACTCATTAGTTAACTCATTTCTTAATGTAAATGTCATTTGTATTACCTTTATTGTTTGTTTGTCACCTCTCATTTTTTATTGGATTTTTATCATAATATATCAGAATAGTAAAATTTAAATCATTCGTATTTAAGCAAGCATTTGTGAAAGTAAGTATGTCTGAGGATGCCACTGAAAGAGACGAAACAAGTGTCACAGTTTGTAGCACAATACGTGGAATAATCTAAGTTATTTTATATTAAAATAAATATTGTTTAATATTAAAATTGCACTTGTGTTCCAGCAATTCATAGGAGATACAATTTTGAAAGCAATTGAAACTATAATACATATGGTTATCTTGACGTTTAATCTGTACGCTACGAGACTTTAGAAATCATTGCATTATCATCAGCACACATGACGTAACGTGAACTATTGCATAAACATTTGAATGAAAAACCAACAAGAGTTGCATAGTATATTGTTCGGTACAGTTCAGAGTATTTGAATATTTATAACTTTACTGTCGCAAGTTGAACTTGGCCCACTTGTATGCGCTTAAATGTCCCGCCTATTTTCGGAAGACTGGTCAACCTGCAGATGCCTTAAAGCAGCGTTCCCCAAATGATGGGTGGCAGAAAGCAAAATGCTGGGTTACCAATTTCCTAAAATAAATCTGCTTATTTACTATATAATTTCGTAATACCTCTCATTAATAAATTATTGGTACATAAAACGTTCCCTCTAAGCTGCGCTCGTGCTCGGCCGCGCAGCAGTTGAGAAGTCCCCGCGCACTCATTCCGGGTTGGCGCGCACTACAAGACAGTTGCTTAATTGATATTTGATCGGTCCGCGCAGCCTTTGAAATTTCCGCGCATCTAAACCTTCGGCTTAGAGGGAACGTTGGGTACATTTGATTTCTATATAGGTTTGTCAGAGTTAATTATTTTGTATTATAACATATAAAGACTGCATGGACATAAATATACTGTTGTATTCTACCTAAAGGCCGGTAGTATAGGCCATAAACAAATTTAATCGATCACTAAGGAGAAATATTAAAACAACCGGGTCGTGAGGAAACAAAATGGGAAACGCTGCCTTGAAGGAAACACAAAAGAACATATTATTATATAAGGTCTTAAATTTTGGGTGTATAACGGAACTATATTTTCTAATGTATTTAATGTGGATAACAAAATCAGCTACATAAATTTAAAAAATATATTATCTTAGTTAATGACACTTACTTGTTTATCTTTTTAGCCCACTTTCGTTTCTTGATGATATAAAAGTTGGAAGTAAAAAAAAAATCAGTACAGTTCTTTGAAAAAATTCAAAAAAATATCGGGTCGCTTATTGACAATGGCGTGGTGCAAACATATCTATCAACTAGTTTACATACAGTTTGTGAAACTTTAAAATTTATTTAAAATTGTGTTATTTCTTTGTAATCTTACTGCCTTAATTTCAACAACAAAATTGGATTAATTGAATTGGTATTTATTTTGTATAGGGTAAAAATAGCAATGTATTTAGTTCTACAGTTTTTATAAATTATTTATTTAGTAGCTATTTCGGCTTTCGTCATCGTTTAAACTTACATTTTGCTCAGCTATGTACACTGGCTCCGAAGAGATACACAATATATCTTATTATTCACTCTAACATCCTAATTCATATTACAATTACTAAAGATAGCTTTAGAGTTTCGAAGAGCGATAATCAATATGGGATTTTTCAAAGTAAATTAGGATAAATTAAACTGATATGTATTATTAATCACATTTTTAGGGGTTTTATCAACGGTGACGGATTGATAATAGTTTGTTCGTTTATGATGTTTTGTTTATGTCTATCAATTTCAATTTGTTCCAGTAAATTTAGTTTTGGACCATTATTACAAAGATGTAAAACGGTTGGCGCTGAACTCAAATCCATGCCACGAGTCTCATGAGACAATGACTAAAGTTGGTTGTTGAGTATCCCACCACCACTCGCTATGTGTATGCAGCCGCACTTTCCCGGCCGCCTTCCATAACCCAATGCAATCAAGAAAAGAATTTATTTCTCATATTATCGACCCGATACAGACCTGCACGGGACCTATCTTTTAACCATGCACTGTTGTGCTTAAAAGATAAAGAAAGAAAGAAAAAAGAGAACGTGACTTGCTCAGTCATTTAGTTTAAGCGATATTAAGTATCCTGTGTATCAGTTTACTGAGAATCCGAATTGGAATATTGAATTTAAAAATAAATCAAGAATATCCCGTTCCCCTAAAACTGAAATAGCTATTAACTAATATTATAAAAACTGTAGAACTAAACACGTTGCTATTTTTACCCTGTTATAGCAAAATCGGAGTCAGCTGATTTCTGAGTACTCCGATTCCATTATATATATACATATAGCGTCATAAATCACAAATCCACAATACTTGTGATAAAAATCGTGAAATATCTACCTTTTTTTTACTGTACATTTATTCTGGGTTAGCTACGTTACGCCGCTGTCAAAAGGACAGGTAAACCCATACGTTATACTCTCCCCGAAAATTCACTTTTCACGTATAACAAACAAACGTACCAACTTTCGATTTGAGATCTCGCTTTTAGATTAGCGGACGTGCGGACTGCCGATTCAATTATCGTACTGAATTAGGTATTGTTGAGATAATAGCATTCTGCTGACAGGGCGTAATAAAAAGGCTGTTCGGATTAAATATGGCGTCGATTTTCCCCACACAACCAGAGGTTAATCGACATTGTAAGATCCACAATGATTGGTAATCAATTATATTAATGCTGTCTATAAAGTATATGGAGAAGAATGATATTGCTGAAATTCGATTAACAATCCTGCAAAGAAAATATGAGGCTGTCGTGAAGACAGTTTGTTTTGGATTCAAAATCAAATTTACATTAAAAACTGTAATAATCTATCAAAAATGTTATAACACTAGTTTTAAAAATCAATTAAAAGTAGTATGTATGTCAGTTCAAGTTCATTCGTGTACTTGAACGCCTGAAGATGCTGAAAGGCCAAACCTGGATAATTAGTGACAAAATCTGTGTGAATGAACATAATTTGAACGATCAAATTTAATTTAGAATTATTTTCATTATGTACACTTCTACAAAAATCTTGGTCGAACACGACTCGGGTTTCGCCTCTCGGCATCTTCCGCTACTACTCAGTGCGCGAATGCACTCGTGGAAGTGTACATAGTAAAAATAATCCTAAATTAACGTTGAATTTCCATCAAGCACCTTTTATTTTATTTGAGTATGTTTGTTGTTTAACAGTTTTTCTGTCACAATTAATTAATTAATATCACACATTTGTGCATACAAATCTTTTTAACAGTAACCTGTGTTTTACGATTGTATCAAATATTTTATTCCAGTCAATGATTTTATTTATTTCTAATAACTCTACCTCAAACCTTTATCATTTAATAGATTTTAACATGAATCGTTCATTTTTTTTGTTTTGTCACTAACGACCCGGGTTTTGCCTTTCGGCATCTTCAGGCGTTCAAGTGTACGGATGAACTTGAACTGACGCTTAGTTAACGAGTGTATCTTGTTTAAAGTGTTTGTGTTATAAGAAATAAATGTATCACTAGGTTTAAACCAATTGCTGGCGAAAAGGTTTGTAATGTTTCGGTGATCCGTAAAATTTGGGAGCTAACGGATTCCGTGTAGACAAATAATATATATCTTTGGGGTTGATAGTAACATTACAACTGTTAATAACATCTTTGAAATCTTTGTTAAATATTACTGTAGGGTCTTACTTGACATCGTTTATTCTTAGATTACTTTTTCTACGTCTCTTCTCTACATAAAACGCTTGACAGTCTCCATATGTGAGGCGATAGATACCGCTTTTAGAGGAATCTAGTTTTTGGTATATTACTCCGTCTTCATTCGTCTGGCAGTGATCTCCAAATTCAACTATAATATAGCAACATATTATATATCGACTGTGGAAAGGAAAAAGGACGAAACCCTCAATTTCCCAAAACAGCTTTTTTCGATAATCACAATGTATACAACTTGACACACGTTCTATCAAAAGGATGGAAGCTGAAAATGCCGAATAAGTATCTAAATTTAGCTTGTAAGTTTGAAAAAGATGACCTTGTAAAAAATTAAAACCAAGAAAAAACACTGAAATAAAGGTTTTTCCGAGACAATTTCTTAAATTAATATTAGGTTATGTCAATTAAACACTAGTTTAGAAATATCGGTGCACTTCAAAGTTGTGTATAATTCATAATTTGCATATGTCACAAAATCATCAAAACACGTTTTTAGCGCCTCCTGTACAATTTGATATGTGTGGGTTACGTCCTTTTTCCTTTCCACAGACGATATGTTGGCAACAGTTCCAAGCTTGACTGTGATTAGCAATGACAATAATGAACAGCTGTACGAGGTGATGTTCCATGACTTTGCAGTAATCAGTACTGGAGAGCCAGTAATCGAAAATCCTTTGCTCTTCGGATTGCCAATATTTCATAATGTTTCTACGAATATAAAATGAATGAACAAATAATGACCAATCTAGAAATATCTACGAATATAACGAGTTACAAAAACACTAACATGACCCGTTAAGAAAATTACCAATCCAATATATTAAATGGGACGAGGTTTTAAAAAAAGATGCAAAATTAAAGCTCATATCTGCAAGCTTTAAAATAATACTGGGGTGAAAAATTATATTGTTATGTTTTCCCGCTGACTTTTTATTTTTAAGGTTTTCTTGTCTACCCTTGATCGTTAAGCAATGGGTACTACTATTTTTAGCAGTCTAATCTTTATTGTACTATGAGATGGTAAAAACATTGGAATCAAACTTTGTGCATGCGAGCCAATTAATTGCTCACTTTAATATTATAGTTGGACAATCCATGTATTAAAAAATAAAACACTCTACTGTACTTATTCCACATTTTCATTTATAAGGATCAGGACCTGTTTCGTTAATCACGAGTTTTTTTTATCAACTGTAAATATTGTTTTTTTAATGCGTTTTGTATAAATGTCTATAAATTCTTCTCATATTTCTATTACCTATTATGTGTTACAACCTTAATAATCTTGCTTGGTCAAGTATAAAAAAGCTGTATTATTCAATATTTTTATCAGCTGAAAATGATTTTTTATACATGTGAAATTCGTTCAAAAGAGTGTTTTTATTTTTAAGTATTGTTTAAAATAATTAGTTTTTTCAATTAAAAGTAAGTATAGTTTATTATTAGCAAAGCGTTTTTTTACATAATTCTTCAATTTTTAATACATAATAAAGTCTTATTTTAAAGCATTACTAATTACATATATTGTTAAATACTAAATACTAAAAAAATCAAATTAAAAAATATGAAAATATTTTTTAAAAAATCATAATTTCTTTTACTGAATTTGCCTTTTGAACAAAATTTACATTGATAACCAATGAAAAATGAATGTTACGGTTAGACATCAAACAATGTTGTGTACAAAAAATCACATAAACGCCCGCTGTGGTCTAGTTAGTTAGAGCTTGCTCTATCGACCGGGCAGGTGTAGGTTTGAATCCCGGAAAGTTTATTGTCGAATTTTAATATTTTTCAATTGAAAATTGAAACTTAAAACGTTGGTGTTGTAATTTCAATTCTACTCGAGCTAATCTCGAGTGAATCACAAAAATAATCTCATTGAGTATATGATCTCTCAACCTAAATATTTTTTGGAAATTGACCATAAACAGTAATTCTAAAATAATAAAAAATTGCAGTTCGTTACAAAATAATTTACAAATACAAAATTTATGCATAGAAGATAAAATTGATTAACTTTATTCGTTCATCAATATGTTAAGTTGTCGCCTACTGTGGCCCAGTTGGTTAGAGCTTGCTCTACCGATCACGCAGGTCTGGGTTAAATTCTCAGTGAATTTGAGAATTACTCAATTCAAAGTTGTGATCGAAGACTGGGTGTTTGTATCAATTCACATCATTTCCTCTCTTCTCATCCTTCTGATCCTTTAATAACTGGGTGTAGCAATAGCGATTAGCCAACCACTAATCATTTTCTAGCCTTATCATTCTTTCCCTACTATTCACATGGAAAAAGTGAGGTTGAGCAGTTCTCGTAGAAAAAACTTCTGTTGAGATACCTCCATTAAGAGGCTATATGCTCCACATTGGGAGCGGACTTGGATTTTTAAAAATGTATAATAATCTTTAATAAGTTCATTGCAAGAATTCATAGATAATTTAATACGTGTGATTAAAAATTTATCTTCATCACACCCTTTTTATTATGTTGTTACTCAAGTATTGTAATATTGCAGTGGGTATTTTTGAAATATTGTGAAAAAATAATGTGGCGCGTTTTGTTTGAAGCCGGTTGATTATCACTGAAATAGAACGCCGTAATTTTGTGATGTTTTTCTTTTTAAGATTAATGGCTTATTTTTTTAGAAATTAACATTTTTAATGGTTCGAGATCAAATTACTAAGCTTTTAAATAACAAATCAAAGAAACATGAAAGGTTAAATTATTCAAAGGACGGCATCGACTAAATTCATTATAAGGCAGAGAACTAAATATGTTTTCAACGAAGTAAAACAATTTATAAAATAATCTATTTGATGAAGCGCGTAGTCCATGGAAGAAGGACACTTACAACTTGAGTATTTAAATGAGGTTTGAAGTTATTTTTATATCATATATTTAATTATACGTTTATAAAATAAATTGAAATATTTTTTATAAATATTGAAAAATAACGATATTCGAATATTTTTTAATTTTCGATCTTAAAGTTGAGTTTTTAACGTATTTAAGGTGTTGGTTCTATTCGATCGCAAATAGGGCTTATCGGTTATCAAAAACCGGTCTTCAAGCGAAATTCGAGAGCCGGTTTTTTTTACTTGTTAGCCCGGCTTCAAATATTAGAATTATTATTTATTTAATTTAAAATTTCGACTGAAGGTGCTTGATGGAAATTCAATGTTAATTTAGAATCAGTTCGAGTGCATTCGCGCACTGATTAGTACCGTAAGATGCCGAGAGGCGAAACCCGGGTATTATGAAAATAATTCTAAAGTATTATTTATTTGTGTACTATTTTTATATTTAAAACGTTAGTACTTACTTACTTTTTTAACTTGAAACTTGCCTTGGTAATTATTTAAACGAGAAAAAAACATTTAGCATAATAGTAAAAAGACATCAATGAATATAATACATTTTTTAAATATTTTTATTACTAATTTTTGGGAGGCGTAATAATTATTTTTCCGCCGAATAGGAATATTGAATAAAAACAATGAAAATTTAAGTATATTTTGACAACATTGTTTATAAAAACCAAGTTTAAAAAGAATGTTTTCGTTATTTTTATTCAATTAACCGATTTGTGAAATTTTATAAACCAGTTTTAACCGAGTTGTAGCATGTATTTGAATTCGAAAACCGGTTTTTTAATAGTCGGTTTTTGTATAAACCCTAGTCGCAGTGATTATTAGATAAATATATGTATGCATTTCTAAACGTTTTCATTGAATGATTTTTCAAACTCTACATAAAATTTTGTTCAAATGTATAATTGTCATACCTTTTCTCACTTAACTGATTCTTAAAACGAAGTTTACCAAGCACAATTAACTTATTGGTGTGATAACCTTTCATACTCTTTAAATATTTTCCTTCTCCGAAACGAGAGGATGAGCGACTGGATACAAACCAGATATCGCAAAGCAGAGTAAGTCGAGTTTCTTTAGTAGTAGCCCATATAATTTACATTAGAGGCAGACATTTGGTGAAATAAACTATACAATGATTCAAATAACAAACTACGAGCAGCTTCCTAATTTTCCATCGATTTTCCGCGGCCATTGCTTTTTTTATCAACATTTTATTTTTTAATATGCGCCCTACGTTTAGGTATTTTGTGTCGGCAACAAAAGTGAAATTGAATATCTGCCAGGAAAGAGAGCAGAAAAGGGTTGGGGTTTATAAAAAAAGATTTCGGGAAAACCCGTAAAAAGAAAAGGCGAATAACACGGGGTTAATTAGCTTTGTTATGAGAAGAAAAGCTGTTTTCGTCGAAAGGTTTAAGGGTTAAAAAGATTGTTCGGGTGAATTGATACACAGACCAATGTTGAAATTTTAGATTTTTCCACGACCTGCTGAATATATATTTATAGAAATAATAACAAAAAGGCTCTGCGCTAAAGCAATATTTATTTAAATATAATTATATTTTAATATTTCCATGTGAAAAATCACAAATTTTAGATCTAATACCTGTTCTCGGCGATTGGTAATTTTTTACTTGGAAAAAAAACAGTGATCTTTGTATTATACATTCCTAAGTAAAAAAAATCTCTTTTAGATGAAAATTTTCTTTAGATAAAACTTGGAACACTCTCATTTGGCTTATTTTATGTTTCTTTTATGAGTGACAGCATTTGATTCATTACGTTATTTCTAAGATTTTTTTACATAGCTGAACTAAAAAAAAACAATATTAATTTTCTAACAAAACATTTAAACATTACTAAGAAATCCAGAATAGAGATGAATTGTGTTTTTGATGGAGTCGGAGTAAAGAAATCGACCGCCCGTAACTTTTGACATTCTTTTCATTCTCTTTATATTCCCTAAAAATATATTCTTTTTGACGATGTCCATTTCTAATTTGGAGCATATGGATTGCAGATGCATCTCAACAGAAGTTGTCTACAGAAAACTTCTCCATTAAAAATGAGCTAGTCGTAAAACACATTTTGCCTATCCACAATTTTATAAAATTAGGTAATGACTTGTATAGTTCTTTATAGAATATTCATACAAAATATTATGCATATTATCAGTTTAAAATACTCGCGATCAGTGAAACCGGTCTTGATAATTCTATAAAATTACAGAATATTACTACAAAAAAATGTGTTTATTTTGTATATAATGAAAGTTTGATGATTTTCGAATACGTGTATAGACAATAATCAGTTTTAACCCAGTTTTGACAATTTAGTGAAGATAAATAGTGAGTTTATCTCGAGTGACTTACATTACTAAAATTCTCATCGAGTTTTTCCTCGTATGATCTTTCAACTTTTAAATATTTGGCGCATTGGCATTAACTGTGATGCCAAATATTTTCTTAAAAAAAAAAGTTAACTAAATCCTATATATTTTTTGTAGAACTGAATATTTTGCTATTTTTTTTATAAGACCAATATTATAATATCGAAATAGCGCCAATTAATATCGGTATTTGAAATCAAAGTCGAAACTGAAATCCATTGACTTTCATATAACATTTTCTTGATAGTTATTAATATTGTTTAAAATTAAAGGCAATTTCTCTAAGAAAAAAAGTTAATATTTAGCTACTTAGCTTATTTGCGGGATGACAAATTGTCTTCAATTTCTAATACAAACTTCCTCTGTGGACCTTCCGTTCTATAAACGATCTTAAAAAGTAAGTACCGAGTACAAGTACCGATTGTATCGCTCTATTCGTTCCTTATCCGGCGATTAAAAGCGGACTCACGTTTAGATATCGAGCGATCTCTTGCGCAAACCGAGCATTTTATTCCATATGAGGCTAGTGTAATATTTACCTCCCTTTAATTATTGCACCAAATGAAATTGTCACACAAAATAATTGTTAACAATAAATTATTACTATTTTTCTAGTGTATAATCTCATAAAAATAATAAAAAAATCAACAAACTGCCATTTATTATTTTTAAAGTTGTCCTAAAAAACAACAAGTGTAGAATTGTTCTTACTTACCATGACAATTAAAAATTGCAATACATGCGAGAAAACGATAAATAAAAGAAAAATAGATATAGCGGAGATTCACTTAATATTTTTGAACAAACTAAATCAGTATAATACCCGGTTTTTCTCATCGAGCATGTATTTTTTACTTATTATTTATAAGGTTTTTTTATGTAAGATTTATCCCGCTTGTGTTAATTATTCATATAAGTACTTACCATTTATGTAAAAGTGTTTAATACGTTATCATGCTCTCTATCAATTACTGGTTAAAATGCATTATATTAAGCACTTCTCGTAACATTTTTTCAATTGATAATGCTCGCGATGAGCGAAACGGTTCATAATCTTATTTAAAAAATTTAATTAGTATAACAATTATTTTTTAGATTTTATTTTAAAATTAAAAATAGGCTCACGTAAAGTTACCGCTGAATCCATCAAAATTATTTCAATTAAAATAATATGATTTGTTTAAACGTAATTAATTCCCGTTCTTTTCATACACTGGTGATCTTTTTTGCTAAGCGATTCAGTTGATCTGTTAGAAAATCTCAACTGCTGTGTCGAACCGATTCTTATAACTCGTTATTTAATAAATAATAAAAGTGTATTTTTTTATCTTTAAGTAGCATATCTTTCTATCAAGAATTTACAATTAACACAATGTAAGTGATACAAATTACTAACCATTTTGTTGCAGAAGCTGTTTTTCAAATAGTAAAAAACATGTAATATTCCTTCGGAGTTCAGTATTTGGATGCTTACCTGCAACAGAAAAGAAAAATATATTTTATCAAATATCAATAAATTAGGTCAACAATTGATCAGTAGACAACAACGCTTGTAAAGAATTCTATGGAATTAATAAGAGTATTAAAATAGGCTATCTACTGTCCAAATTTAATAAAACATTTTAAAAAAATAAGAAGAAAATGGTTTGGTACTATGTTGAGGATTTACATATATGAAAATGATAGTGTAGAAATAACGGAAAAATGTTTAATACTGAAACAAAAAGACAATAATTAAGAAAAAAATATAACTAATATTACATGTATATGTTAAGTCACAGATGATGCTGCTTTTTGTCTTCCCTAAATTTTACAAGATCTCAAAAAAAAACAATGTGATTCTTTTTAAACATTCGAAAACCCGGAAAACGATAATTCTTGTGAATTACGAAATATATTTGCGAAAAAAAAAACGAAACGCATTGTAATAATCGACATTTCATTAATTTTCAGGTATAAAAAGAATAGCATGTTGTACAGCATACTAACCATAATTATGTGTTTATTAATTTTTATGAGTAAGTTTATCGAAATTTAGCTATTATGTTTGAAAAAAGATGGGCCTGTGAAAATTGAAACCAAGAAAAAAGACTGAAAAAAAGGTTTTTCTTAGATAATTTCTTAAAGTAATATTAGATTATGTCAATTAAACTTCAGTTCAGAAGTCTCCGTGCATTTCAAAGTTGTGGTTATTTAATAATTTTCATATGGCCTAAAATCACCAAAACACGTTTTTGTGCCTCCTGTAAAGTTTTCTCTGTGTTGGTTACGTCTTTTTTCCTTTCCACAGTCGATATGTTGTATTGACTACTCAATATTGTTTTAAACAATTTATATATTTTGCTTTTACCTTGCTGAAATTTTCTAGCGGTGCTCTCGGGTAGTTTAAAAAGTTCAATTTAGGGAATAATAATAATAATAGGGAATTTATTGGGTATCCATCCCCGATGTCTAGGAGCAGAATTGAGAATGCAATAAGTGTGTGTACACGAAGCATTAGGTACTTGGATTACGAACATTCCAGTACTGAGGCATGCAGTCGACTTGCCTCTATTCACCCATTCATATTATTTGCCAATCTATTTTATTTATTTATACCAATCTGCCTTTAAGCGACTATCAATCATAAGTACTCACGGTTAATCAAATAAATAAATATTTTGCAATTGTTACAGATAGATGACTTGCTTCATTTTTATAGAGCATAACACGTGGCAAATGAAAATATATGAATAGTAAATACAAGAACGAAAATCCAAAATTTCAAATACGACAAAAAAATGGCAAGTATTTCTAAAAAGCAACAATATTTCAGAGTTTGCCAATCATCTAATAGAAAGCGACCATAATTTCAATTAGAATAGTAACGTAGAAATACTCCATCGAGTAATTAAAAAAGGCCTAAAAATGAATAGTTTAGAATTTTAGGAATAAATAAAAGTATTAACAATAAAAAAACAGGTAGTTCGCCACTGCTAAATTTATTTTCCAACGGTTTAACCGCCCGTCCTAATTGATGCAATTCATTAGTTAATCATTTCTTAATGTAAATGTCATTTGTATAACCATTATTATTGTTTGTTTGTTTTTCAATCGTCCCCTCCTTGCCTCCTATTTTTAATTGATTTTTATTATAATATATCAGAATAGTAAAATTCAAATCATTCGTACTTAATCAAGCATTTGTGAAAGTAAGTCTGTCTCAGGATGCTTCTGAAAGAGGCGAAATACGTGTCACAGTTTGTAGCACAATACGTTGAATAATTAACAAGCTATTTTATATTAAAATGAACTTCCACAAAGTTACCGCCGAATCCATCGAAAGGCAAAGTATTTATATAGTATATGCAATATTGACAATTTACCGTGATGTTTGGTATTACTTATATTTTTGATTCAACAATATGAAATTTTATCATTACTGATAGAGTTAACTTTTAGGGTATTCACTGTCAATACTTGGTGGAAAATACATAATATTAATAAAAACACAATATACCTTTGTACTATATTCCACTTTATTTAAAATGTCAGGACCGGTTTAGTCCATTGCGAGCATTGTCAACTGATAAGAAATATAATTTAAAAGTGCTATTAACACAAAATTAAAATGTTCAACACCTTTTATTTTTTTTTCAAGTCCGCACCCAATGTGGAGCATATGGACTCATAATGGAGTTTATCTCAACTTGTTACTCAGTTGCTTAAACTCTCTTTTTCCAAAGAGAGTAGGAATAGAAGGATAGGGCTAAGAGAGGATTAGTGGTTGGCTAATCGCTCTCGATACGTCCTGTTCATAGGATACGATGGGTGGGAGGGGGGAATTTTAATTATAAGTGTTACACTTATAATTTAAAGAAATCATCAAAGATTAATAAAGCTAAGGTGGTGACTGGTGGTAATTACAATTATATTTGTATTTATATAGTAATTGAGGAGCAAACATTCAAAAAGTGTTTTGTCACAAATTTTGGAAAATGGCGTTTTATATCAATTCTGATAGCCCATAATAAAACCTATGAATGGAAATCAAAATTAGTGTTCAAAAAGGTTTTTTTTATATTAAAATTAAATCATAAAGTTGACACATTCATACAAACCGTCACTTTTGCAACACTTAAATCATCATTTTCCAAGCTTTGTATTTGTGTGACAAAACACTTTTTGAATGTTTGCTCCTCAATTATAGAGTGACTAATACTGTAATTTGTAAATTATTTTCAATGTCAATTTTTGTTCCCACCGTTTTATTTCAATTTATTTTTCTATAAATACCACTGTTAAATTATATTTCTCACTAGATGACAATGCTCGCAATGAGCGAAACCGGTCCTGACCATTTAAATAAAATGGATAAAGTACAGAAGAATATTGTGTTTTTACTGATAGAGTTTATTCAAATTTTCTATCCGTATAATCATGGTTTGTTCTACGTGGGATCTAGTGTACGAGGCTTCATAGTATTCCGCCAGAGGATCTCAAGTGAGGTTACGAGCAGCCAGGCCAAGTGTAAGCATAATACGTAATAATGTATATGACGGTGTGGGCGGGTCGGGTGTGTAGCGGGGGCCGCGAGGGGGGTGGGGTGCCCTCCTCAGACCGGTCCTGCGGTCAGTGCTCCACGACGACCACCGATGCGATGCCAGGCCTTCGAGCAAGAAGCCCGGCTTCGATGCCCGAACGCGGCGGGTACTCCGACCGCGTCTATATGAAGGTGTTTCTCAAAGTTAGATTCGTTATCACGGAATATTAATTTAATATTTTACCGATGAATTAATACTGTTTGATGCTTATCTTTGATGAGATAAATCGAAACATTTCCCAAAACACCCATGACGACAATTTGTTACAATTGGCTCCAAACGTTGTTTTTTTTTTAATGCGGTTATGAATGAATTAACATATTTGTTGATTGAATTGGTATGTACATGGTAGAACTCTATCATAATAAGGTATAAATAGCAACGTTTTTAGTTCTACAGTTTTTATAATATTAGTTGATTGGTATTTCGGCTTTTCGCCATCGTCAGAACTATGATTAAATTTATATTTTTCTCAATTATATATACTGGCTCCGAAGAGATACAAAATTCATCTTGTTATTCACTAATAAAACTACTGTCACATAATAATATATCATAAAAATAAAAAATAAATTATCAGCGATATTTACTTTTTTAGTGACAAATAAATTAAATATGAATTAAGTTTTTTTAATCCATTGCACATATCCTAATGTGGAGCATATAGACTTATGATTCAACGTCAATGTTTCTACGCGAATCAGTTTCTCAACCTTTCTTTTTCAAAATGAGTAAAAGTGGAAGAATATAACTAAGATAGGACTAGTGGTTAGCTAATCGTTCTTGCTACCCCCTTTTTAAGGATAACAAGAGTGGGGGTGGTAGGTAATTTAAGACATCGCGTACATGAATTCGGACAGAAATCCATGAATCAATTTACAAAAACTGTCTGTACTGGCATTCGAGCCAGTTACCTCTGTAATCGAAGTAAGCAACGTTGACCACTCTAAGCCATGGCTTAAACATATAGCATAAAAGTTGAAAAATATATTGCAATATTGAATTAATTGTTTAAATTAGTAACTAATGGAAAGTAGTCAGCATTTTAACTATTTGTTTTCATGATTCCTCGCAATGGAGGTGTTTTTTTACGTTTTCCTTCTTTTCTAGACTTATATGTTAGTATTCGTTTCACCACTCAGTGCAAACTTTAAATCTTTTCAAAATTTATTGAAATCGAGCTTAAATATTAATATTTAAAATGCATTAAATTTAAATACGAATAGGTTTGTATCTCTAAAATCGTTTAATTATACAACACTGTTTTTTTTACTTCATAATACAGAAGACACTTTTTCGCGTAACGAGGCGCCACTTATTTTTATTTTGAGAGCCGCTGTCATCCGCCGCGCTATCCGAGTACCAACTGTCAGAGGAGGAACTGCGGCAACCCGACCACATACATACAAATACCACACCAAACACATCCCTTGACGGGGTGACAAAAACCACAGCGAAACACCCTGATATTATTTATTTTGCTTTCTTTGAAATCTGCGTAGCTCCGACAAATAGTGTACACACAGTAATGCCTGGTTTTTACGTTCACGGACATTGCAAAAAACAGATCGAAAATCCAAAATAATACCGTAAAAGCGTGCTATGCGAATAATCAGTAAACGCTTAATATTAATAATTACACAGCGGGTTACTTTTTGTCACTTTCGAATCACTTTTAAGCAGCGGTAGGCTGACAAAATTATAACAAGGAGCTCGCATAATCTCAGAGCTTTTCGCAGTATTCGGATATATTTTTATCGGCACTGTATAATTATAAGGGCACCGTAACGTTAGTGCCAGTGGAGAAGAGCTTAATCAGAAAGTCCCAGTCTTTATTTTGATAGGTCTCGATATTTAAGTTTTCATTTTTCATTCTACAAATAAACCATAAATAAAAATTACTGATATATTTGAGTGTATTTCTTTTTTTAATTTAACAAGGGGCTCGCCGGTCCTTTCCAAATTTAACAAGGGGCTCGCTCGAGCCATTTTAATCCCACCCCTGGTTTTAGTCTTTCGGAACTGCAGACATTCAAGTGCCCGGATAAACTTGACAGTTTCTAGATAACATAGATGGTATTGTAAAAAAAAATAGCTTTTGTACTAATTCCACATTTATTTGATATGATCAGGAGTTCAGGACTGGTTTAACTCATCACAAGTATTATCAACTCATCAATTGACATTGGTCGTGCTGATCAGCCCAGATGTATGCCTGCTAATCACAGCAGTAGAATATACATTACTTTTTAGGTACATGAGTACTATGTAAATCAACATCTTAAAACACAAAATGTACTATTTTAGGAGATTTTAACATAAAAATACCCAAACCGAGTAAATCCACTTTCTATCGGAATCTAAATATTTATTCAAACACTAGTTTTATTTCTTATTATTATTGCTATAA
The DNA here is from genome assembly GCA_030503985.1 of Himalopsyche tibetana. Classification (NCBI taxonomy): domain Eukaryota; kingdom Metazoa; phylum Arthropoda; class Insecta; order Trichoptera; family Rhyacophilidae; genus Himalopsyche; species Himalopsyche tibetana. The sequence goes on along the minus strand of JAPJYX010000009.1, from coordinate 1,238,902 downwards.
AAAGTGTATCTTCTTGGTCCTCATATATTTTATTTTTAATATTTTTGGGGGGATTTTTAGTTTTATTTATTTATGCAGTCAGATTTTCATCAAATGAAATATTTAACTTTAACTTCGAGTAGCCAGCGATAACCGATACCTAAAAATAAAATACAAAAATATGGCTAATGGCTAACAATCAGTTCTCATTTCGATTTAAAAAAAATGGTAAAAACAAATATTTCAACGAATTTTTAATAATTTGTTTTCGAAATCGGCAATTGTTTGAAATTTATTCCACATATCAAATGTTTGTCTGTGGAAATAATTTTCTTTTGTCAGGGAGGGGGCTTATGCGGTCGGAAAAAATAAACATCCACGGAGCAAATAAGAGAAAAATATGTATAACCGAAATGCACAAATAATTCAGAAAGGTTCTGAGATCGCATTGGTAAAAAAGCACACGTATAATTTTCGGTTACGCTTCAGGTCACGAACCGACTCCGCTGTAGGGGTGCGCAAGGGGTTGGGGCATGGGGGTGCTGTCAGAAACAATATTTTGATGGCGGCTTTCAATCGGCCCACCGCTGCGTGTATTGAACGATAAGAACTGTTACCTATTATGTCTGTATAACAGTGCGAGGAAAGAAAGGGGGGAGAAACGAGAGTGAAAATAAATAGCTTGTATTGAAAGAAATTCGGGTGGGCGGATTTTTTTTCTATTTTGTATCATCCCTTTGTGCGCCGCCACTGGATTACAAAGAATTAGATAAATTTTCCAAAATAAAAATTCTGGTACAGATTCGCAACAAAGCTTGCACAATTTATACATAAATCAGCTGCTACCAACATTTTCAAATAATTATTTTTCAATAAATATTATACAAAAAATATTTAATAATTAAACTATTTTTTAAATTCATGTCCGCTCCCAATTTGGAGCATATGGCCTCCTAATGGAGGTATCTCAACAGAAGTTTTTTCTACGAGAACTGTTTCACTCAACCTCACTTTTTTCAATGTGAATAGTAGCGAAAGAAGGATAAGGCTAGAAAATGACTAGTGGTTGGCTAATCGCAATTGCTACACCCAGTTATTAAAGGATCAGAAGAATAGGAGGAGAGGAAATGATGTGAATTGACATCACAAACACCCAGTCTTCGATCACAACTTTGAATTGAATGATTCTCAAATTCACTGTGATCTGACCGGGAATCGCACCCAGACCTGCGTGATCAGTAGAGCAAGCTCTAACCAACTGGGCCACAGCAGGCGACAATTGAAGTATATTAAATTTTAAATTTGCAAAAAGTTGTTATATTAAGACTCAACGCTTAGTCAGATCCATATTTTAGTGACGGAGCTGACTGGTTCAAATCCCAGTACGAACAGCATTTTTTCGATAGATTTCTATTCGAAGGCATGGATGTTTGTTATGTTCTAAAATTCTTTCCAAAACTTCCAATCTTAAAATATCATGCGCAGCGAGAGCGATTAGCTAACCACTAGTCCTTTTCTAACCCAATCTTATATGTCCCTACTTTCTTCGAAAGAAATATAAGTTGAGCAACTAAGTTACAATCAGAACAACTTATAGCAAGATACCTCCATTAGGAGGCCATATGCTCCATATTGGGAACGATTTTTTTTTTAAACCATGTCCGCTCCCAATGTGGAGCATATGGACTCCTAATGGAGTTTATCTCAACAGAAGTGTTTCTACGAGAACTGCTTGTTACTCAGTTGCTCAAGCTCTCTTTTTCCAAAGAGAGCAGGGATAGAAGGATAGGGCTAGGACAGGATTAGTGGTTAACTAATCGCTCTCGATACGCCCCGTACATAGGATAGGATGGATGGGAGGAAGTAATTCAAGATTTCACATGCACCCATGCCTTTGAACAGAAATTCATAAATCGATTGAAAAATCAATTTATAAAACTGTCCGTACCGGGATTTGAATCCGGGCCCTCCGTAGCCGAAGCCAACAACGTTGACCACTCGACCACACAGGAGGAACGAACAAATATTAATACATATTTATTATCAAGTTAGGTCTCAGGTTGTGTGGTCAAATCGTTGGCTTCAATCGTCGTGGTTGGCTTTGGTTATAGGTTCGAATCCCAGTACCGAAAGTTTCATAAATAGATTTGTCAATAGATTTCCGTTCGGAAGCGTGTGTTTGATGTCTAAAACTACCTACTACCCATAATGTTAGAAAATCAAGGCGTAGCAAAAGTGGTAAGCTAAGCATTGGACTGGACTTGTTTCAGATCTACCCTTTAATCACTATACTTACTCTAAAAAAGTTAGAGTTTAAACAACTGAGTAACAAGCTGTTTTCGTAGTTATTGTTGAGATAAACTCGGACATGTATATTTTTTTTATATATATATAAACAGCTAAATAGAATAGCAACGTAGAAATACTCCATCGAGTAAATAAAAAAGTTTTAAAAATGAATAGCTTAGAATTTTTAGAAATAAATAAAAGCATTAACATTAAAAAAATATTATTAAATATCTTGGATAAATAGGTGGTTTGCCACTGCTAAATTTATTTTCCAGCGGTTTAATCTGTCCTAATTGATGCAACTCATTAGTTAATCATTTTTCAATGTAAATATCATTTGTGTCACTATTATTGTTTGTTTGTTTTTCTATCATCCCTTCCTTACCTCCCATTTTTATTTGATTTTTATTAATTTAAGATTTCGACTGAAGGTGCTTGGTGGAATTTCAATATAAAATTTTTATCGTTCAAATTATGTACATTCACACAGATTTTGTCACCATTTCCCATTGGCTTATCCTTTTTGGCTTTAAGCTCGTTGATACATTTATTTATTATATAAACACGAAAAATTATTTACTAAGCGTCAGTTCAAATTCATCCAAGATGCCGAAAGGCGAAACCCGGGTGGTAAGTGACAAAATCTGTGTGAATGTACATAATTTGAACGATTCAAATTTGATTTTTATTATAATATATATCAGAATAGTAAAATTAAAATCAATCGTACTTAAAAGCATTTGTGAAAGTAGTCTGACTGAGGATGCCTCGAAACACGTGTCACAGTTTGAAGCACAATGCGTGAAATAATCTAAGTTATTTTATATTAGGCTAAAGACCAGTCTAAACATAGCAATAACAAAAACGTCATGCCGAAAAATAATATTTATCTACCTTACTAAACAAACTTAACATAACTACTTATAATATATTAGATAAAAAACTAGCGTAACAAAGTTTTTTTTAAATAAACGCACATTTACTATATAAATTTCTGTCCCCTCGCAGTATGTTAGTACCCAATAATTATTTCATAACTCAAACATTTTGAATTCGGCGACGGACTCTAATTATCTAGTATGATCATTATTGATTACACATAAAAAATGCCTTAAAATAATCTCGGACGAATGTTTCGCTCTAAAACAATTTACGAGTTTACTAAAGAATTAATAGCTTACAGGTATGGACCGGTTTCGTAATTTTAAACCACTTCATCAGTTTCTAGGGGCTTAACCAAACACATCCGAAAACATAATCAACAACGAGTATATTATGATTGTAAAGAAAAATGTATGTAATTAACCATTTCTTGTACTACTGCACGTTAATTTAATTACAGTATAAAACTTGAAAAGAACAAGCACTACTTTTAAAAAATCTGTAGTGATATTTAAGGTAGATAAAAAAATATTTTAGAAGGTTCTATAACAGATTTTTTCTTTTTAATTCGCTTCATTCATTATTTTACTAAAAAGCCAATATGTACTTTGTTATTTATTGATTTGGCATTTTCTTAGTAGAACTCCACTACAATAGGGTAAAAATAGCAACGTAATTAGTTCTACAATTTTTTATATTTATTAGTTGGTTGGTTTTATATTTAAGGCTAATTCGGCTTTCGCCATCGTCAGAACTATGATAAAACTTTTTTCTCAGCTATATATATACTGGCTCCGAAGAGATACACAATGCATCATGCTGTTTACTTAATGTTTGAATTCTTAACAGTTGTTTGATATCACTAACTAGTTATTTTTCCTATTTCGAAATCTTTCGGGTAGCGTTCACAGCAGAAGCTGTGGAGTCGGAGTTGTAAAAATGTAACGACCCCGACTCTTTTTTTTATCTGTTAGTGTATACAAATCGCTCTAGTTCAAAGTAAAGCAGCGGCATGTTACTAAGCTTACAAAATATCAATATTCCGAAATCAATTAATCCAATTAAATTCTGTCATAAAAAAACAGTATTTTGTAAGGTAACAAAAATCAGAGAAGAATTTTTATCGAGAAATGAAGAATTCTCACCCACGTTGATCTCAGGATGTTGTAATTCGTAAGAAAATACAGTATTACTAATCCAATCATGTTTATTCGAAAATTTGTCTTTTCATTGTATTGATTGGTAAAATAAAGACTGTACGTACTAGAAGAAAGAGGAATGATTGAAAAAATTGAAGAACATTTCAAGGGAGGACATTTTTAGTCACTATTATATAAACGAATTAATTTTAAGTCAGGGTTGGTGTCGTTTTACTTTTAAACGACTCCACAGCCCTGGTTTCACAGAATCTTTAAAATTGTTTCCTTGTCATGATTTGTTCTAGGAACCGTCAACATAGATTCCGAGAAAATATCAACATTGAACGTTAAATAAAAAATCTTCTATTTTCAGTGTTTTTAAGTGACATTTTCCCCGCACAGCCAATATATTTATTATTAAAAGTATAATTCAATTTTAAAACAAAGCTAGCAAAATAATAATTAAGTAGACATGTTTTCAATAAAGCACAAAATGTACAAAAAAGTCGCCATTAACTTATTTAATAAAGAATGCATTTTTTGATTTCTACATTTCCGAGAATACTCCGACAAAATTCTCAACAAGTAAAAGTGCATTGAAGAATAATATGCCTAACCATGACATGTTGCCAAAATAGCTATTGATAATATTTGGTAATTGTTAAGGAGACTTGATACATTCAAAAAAATCACATGATAAAAGAGCTTTACTGACCAAATATAAATTCAACTAACATAAAATATTCTCATATTACCCTTTCCATGCCCAACTAACGAAAAGTATTGGAATCGATGTCTTTAAACCTTTATACCTTTTTAAGTATTTAATAAAAAATATTACTCTGCATTAAGTGTGAGGATACTTTACAAATAAGAGAAATTTGTCACACATAGTTACACAACAAAAAGAATATATTTAAAAATCTCACATACATGTATATAATTAGTTGAGTACTGTTTTATCTCATAGCTCATGTATGCCAATCAATTGCTGAAATGTAAACCTTTATTACGAGACACTGAAATATTTTAATTTTAAAATAAAATGCCCCATTTCAAAAAAATCTTACATTTACAGTTAATAATATTGCATTGTAAATTCAAAGCATCAGCGAGATAATTGTATATAATAAACCTTACTATCACCTTTTATCATAAACCGTTAACTAAAACAATAAAATAAAACCATAATTCACTTTTTAGAAGTACAACACAAACCTTAAATTTAAATTATCTCGATACCACTTTTTTCGTTTTATCCTACTGTTGCTTTAGGGTAGCGATATAAAGAAATATAAATAAGCGTAAAATGTTTTTCGTTTATAAATGATACTTGCTCCGTAATTAAAACACGGATTACAGAGTGTAAGTATTTGATTTCAAAACACATCACAAGGTAATATAACAGAGAGAGGTCAATAATGTGTGGCCCACCCAGATTTTTTCAAAAATATTTCTTGCAATAAAATTAAGATACTTTGGAATATTTTCTATCTAATACTTGATATCAAATATGTGATTACCTGAGAAGCTGTGGTACAATAATGAGACACTGTTTATACCTTGTATAATTACTGTGCATCTCCCTGTGTTTAACTATTAGGTTCATTAAAAAAGTAATTAGTGTTCGTGGTTAAAAAAAGCTTTAGAAAACGCCGATAATTATTAAAATATACTCTCGGGCGATTTTATCTAAATTAATATTTAAATCTTTCTTTAACATGCCCGCTCGCAATTTGGAACATATGGACGCATTATAGAGTTTATATATCAATGGAAGTTTTTCTACTAAAACTGTTTGTTACTCAGTTGCTCAAAGTTGATCGTCCGCTGTGGTCTACTTGGTTAAAACTTGCTCTACCGACCAGGTGGGTCTGGGTTAGATTCCCGGTAAGTTCCGTGTCAAATTAAGATGTTTTTAAATTTAAATTTGAAACCTTAAACGTGGATGTTTAGATGTCAATTTACCTTGAGTTGATCTTGAGTGAATTTTCATCTTTCAACTATAAAGTATTTGGCGCATTGGCATTAGGTGTAATCAGTGGCGGACGGTCAATGTGGCATTGGATCAATGCGCCCCACGCATATGCAGGTGCGTAAAAGGGCTGAAATATTTTAGAACATTTTATTTTATTTTATTTTAGACAATAAATACTTGAAGAATTTAAAATGAGTGAATGGTATAAATGTTATGTTTGAATATTATTTCATAAAATATAGCCGCCCCTCTATATACAAGGGTTGCATTGATCTAATGCCACATTGTCTGGCTGACACTGGGTGTAATGCCAAATATTTATATTTTTTAATTCAATAATCTTCGTTTTGCGATTATGGAAAAAGGGATATGCTATGACAGGACAAGTGGTTTACTAATCGCTTTGCTGAGCTCTGTTCTTAGAATCAGATGGATGGGAGCTTAGATATCACAAACATCGATACTTAAGAATTCATAAATCGATTTTTAAATCAATTTATGAGACTGTCATTACCGGTATTCGAGCTAGCGAGATCATGACGTTGACCATTCGACCACGGACTTGTCATATTTAAATACTACGCACATAGTAGTTACTTTGTTGAGAAACCTGACGGGATATGTATTCAAAGTACAAAGGAGTATTGTGTTTTATTAATATCAAAACAGTTAAGCTTATAACATTGTTACTTAACTTACTTTCTGAAGCGTGACCCGCGTTTCGCTCATGTGAGAATCATCTTTTGATTAAATGCATTATAAAAATATTTTTATCGTTTTTCTTTAAACCGATTAATAACAGAAGTACTGCAAATTAATGATAAATGGAGTTATAAATTATCAGGTGACAGTGTCGTCTTTCGTCAATCGCTCAAAGCTAACGGTACGCAGACAAAGAGAGTGTATGTGCTGTGCGTTACAATCAAACATAAAGATAAATCATACAAATATATGATTATTCGCATGTATAATATTGTCGCCTGTGTGGTTGAGTGGTCAACGTCGTTGGCTTCGGTTACGGAGGTCACGGGTTCAAATCCCAATACGGACAGTTTTATAAATTGATTTTTCAATCGATTTATGAATTTATGTTCGAAGGCATGGGCGTATGGAGAGCGATTAGTTAACCACTAGTCCTGCCCTAGCCCTACTTCCCTAACTTCTGTTGAGATAAACTCCATTAGTGCTCCACATTTGGAGCGAACATGGTAAAAATAAATATATTTACAATTTTAATAAAAATCTTTTTTGCGTACCATATCCATTTCGGAAACCACTGATCAAAAGGACTAAAAAAATCAATCTGATACACATTAAATATTACGAGATACATGATAATATTACAATATTGTACCCTATTTCTGTGAGCAACATTAAAGATTCGTCTTGCATTCTGAACGACACATCTCCAGGTGAAACATTATCCATTGTAAATTATTCAATACGTGGGCCGATCCAAATGCCTCCATGGGCGCTAATAAAAAAAATACTTAGTAAAAAGAGAAGAAGACGCCGACACATTCTTCCAGAAAGGTTCGAATTCCTGGCGGCCTTTCACACCTCTCTGGAAGACAAACGGCGGGAGAGATTTGTGACGATGACTTTGGCGAGACGAATTTGAATTTATGTGTGTCCTTGGCGGTTATAAAACACAAAAAGGGTAAAAATTCGATTATATAATCAACGAAATAAACATGTCGCTCTCAGATACCTGGACTTTTTATGTTGTCACTTTTTTCCGTGTTAGTTTTTTTTCTATACGGTGTTTCGTGAGGAATTCGTTACAAATAAATTCCGCAAATACGCCAACTTCAAGACGAATACGCCAAATGAAAAAAAATATTTATCATATTATATACAAGAGTTTTTTTTTCTCAAGAATGAAGACATAAAAAAATAAGATTTTTATTCAAACTGTCCAACGGTGCCAACATTAAATGTATTTTTTTCAGCCACAAAACAACTCTGTATCTAACATTAAATCTCGCAATACGGTATGGCTCACTTTTAAGGTTTCCACTGACGATAATATTTGTGGAACTATTATAAAATACCTTGATTCTTTTTTATCGTATTACAAAATAATTCTACCAAGTTAAAGCTTATTCAATCAATCGTTTTATTTTAATTTTCAACAATACGAAAATGACAGTACGAAATTTGTTTTTTAGACCAGTTTTATATTTTGTTTTTTAATACATTGCATGAACGACTTCTCAGAGAAGTGTAGTTACACTTTATATACTTAGTAGCAATAAGAACACCGCAACGATTAGGGCTTATGCAAAAACCGACTTTTGAATAAACCGGTTTTCGAATGTCAATATTGTTCGAAAACGAAAATTTTCAATTCAATTAAAATAGCGAGAAAAAGTTATTGTGTATGTTGTTTATTTACATACATAATAATACGCAACACGAAATTGTTTGGTGCAACTCAGAAAATATGATTTAAGAAAATACAAAGCGTCCACTGATCGTTTTGTAACAAAATTCCCTGATATCGAAAATACCCTTTAAGCCACCAAATAAAAGATCCAAATATTCTGTCGTTTTGATGATAGCATCGTTTATGGGAAATTCGGCACAACCGATTACGAAGTTGAAAAACCGGTTTTCGAATGTCAAAAATGTTGTCAAAAAACTGTTTTTTTTTTTAACCGACAAGCCCTAGTAACGATCGCATAATACGTCAATTTTTTTTTTTTAACCATGTCCGCTCCCAATGTGGAGCATATGGACTCCTAATGGAGTTTATCTCAACAGAAGTGTTTCTACGAGAACTGCTTGTTACTCAGTTGCTCAACCTCTCTTTTTACAAAGAGAGTAGGGGTACAACGATAGGGCTAGGAAAGGATTAGTGGTAAGCTAATCGCTCTCGATACGCCCCGTTCATAGGATAGGATGGGTGAGAGGGGGGAATTCAAGACATCACATACATCCATGCCTTTGAACAGAAATTCATAAATCGATTGAAAAAAAACAATTTATAAAACTGTCCGTACCGGGATTCGAACCCGGGCCCTCCGTAGCCGAAGCCAACAACGTTGACCACTCGACCACACAGGCGGCAATACGTCAATTACTGGCTGATCAATGTATTGCATAAATTGATGGACATATTCATCAAAGAGCTTTGTTTTTCTTTAATAATAAAATTATTTTTTCTACTTCATTTATTGAGTACTAGCTGACCCAACGAACTTCGTTACGCCTAAGAATCAATAAGTGTTATGTTAACTTGATAACTTGAAACATGATGACTACCGAGCCAACCTTAAGTTGTTAATTGTGCGGTAAAAAGCCAGGCAGATCCAATGAGTTTTAAAATTCAGTTGGATAGTTGGTTGCTTCGACTTCGTTTGTTACACGATCGATAGAATTGAAGGAATGTAGTGGATCAACGATTTGATTTTGAATTGTGAAGTTTAAATGATCCACATCTTTGTTCTTCGCCGCAAGAATTGCTCGTTCTCTCAACCAATTGTGATTTTTGTGATTAGATGTTTGGGAACATTTTGTTGATGAAGCCGTCCTAACATTCGGCGGAAACGAAATCAATACGTTCAATTCGTCAACAGGAACACGGTCGTTACCGACGATAGTCAAAGATCGTTTTCAAACTTAAAGCGTTTTTCTCTTCTCCTTCGGGGCCGAGTTAATAATCCTCAAATTCTCATGACTATTAATTTACATGCTCCCAATTTATTCTTACGTGGGCGAAACTATGAGCAAAAACTTTTATTTCTAAAAACTTATACCTCGCTTAAAAGTTATGAGTCACCAGTTCCATGGGCCGTTAGATTTATCAACGCATTGCCTAGAGAAGTGGACATTTTTAGTGATAGTATTTGTGAACTGTTTGTAAAGTTTTACTATTTTATTTCTTGATTTTTTATGTTGATTTTGATGTATTATGTAGTTTTATTTAATATTTTGTCTTATTATATTTTCAAGTACATGGCAAATTGGCGTCAGCTGTTATGTCATGTACTGTAATTTTAATTTTTTACAATAAATAAATAAATAAATAAATATATAGTCAGCAATTGCTTGGAGAAATCTTCGGCAGATGGAGCGTTTAGCAATGCAACTCGCATATTTGTCGTCAGCTGAAGTTTCTTCACATAGCGCCAGAGTCAATGATCTGAGGCAAGCGTTTATTTCATCGGCAGCGGTCGATCTTGGAATGACTGGTAGTGTTTGGCGGAAAACGCCAGATAGTAGAATCATTGCGCCTCCAAAATATCTTGAGTCATTGCACAGATCTTTCATAGTTCGATTGAGTCCTTCTAATGCGCATTTGTGCGCCATTGTCCATTCATCCCAGGTGATGATTGTATTTGCCACCAAAAAATTTGCCATTGCTGAGTGTTTCGCAATCTTGCATGTCGGTTTTTTAATGGTTTGAAGATTTAACGGTAATTTCAACGCTGAATAAGCCGTTCGGCATCCTTCTATCTACGTGGCCGCTATTCTAGAAGAGGAAACTGCTACAGATTTTTTTATCTCGCACGAACAGTGGCCATAATCAATGACATGAGGAATGTCTTCCCAGCTCCACCGGGCGCATCGAGGAAAAATAAGCCACCATTTCCATCATCAATTACCTTCATTAACGTATCGCTAATTTTCTTCTGTTGAGGGTTCAACAGTGGTACATTCGTTCAAACTGATTGGTTCAATGCATCTCGATCATATTCACGTTCACGTTCCAATTCTCGATTGAAAGCGTCGTTCATTCCACGATCTGGCGTTGGCATTCCTAACTTGACTACCAAACTGCTGCACATGAGGTAACACATGTCTTCGATCTAAAGCAAAGCCTGGTTATGTATCTCTTCATTCACCTCGAGATCAGGATTCCCCAAACTGACACGAATTCGATGCAAAATGTATTCGGACATGTCATCCTTGTACTTGTTTCACAGTTCACGGGGACTCGATGGGAAGCATGTCAAAATAATGATAGAAAATAATGTGCGTATCTGACTTGGAGATTCAGAAACAATTTCTTCAGCGATTGTAATGAGTATCATTTTCAAGCAAATTGAGCTGTTGACATGCAAGTAGAAGCATTCGTCATTTTTCGGATGAACTGTGTACATGCGACCACGAGCATCAGTAGTCATTCGGATGAGCAGGAACCGCATCGCCTTGCTTTCGACGTTAAAATTTCTTCGATGTAGCTTTCCAAGTGTAATAACGTGGCATCTCAAAGTAGAGCAACGTTCGTGCATAATATTTTTGTCAAAAAAATTATCATACCTAATTAAAAACATAACCTTATTTCAACATTATCCGATTTTATTTCGTTTTCATTTTATATCATCGATTTGTTTTATTCTAATCCATAATCTAAATTTAAAATTATTTAGAAGTCAATCGTATGCAAAAGAAGCAAAAACAAATGAATTTTGGAAAAATTGCCACCTAGCGGATGAAATATGCATACAAACGACATTTTCATTATTTCAAGGTGTTCGCCATTTGAAAACTGTATGAGAATATTAATTTTCTTCATAATTTCTTTCCCGTGATATTTTTCCGATGTTTTAATGCTTATTCTGCTATTCTAGGCGGATAAGAATTTAATAAAACAAAGATCATTACAATCCGAGCTGCAATTCTCGAGATATACGTGGTGTAACAAACCCCACTTTCTTTTATATATATAGATTGTATACATAGTATACATGGTTTTAATTCCAAGTTTTATTTGAACTCGTAATAAAGTTAACTAAACGATTAGTAATAAAAACTAACTAAGACAAAGATTGACAGTTCACAGTATTTAATGTACTGAACGTATTAATCGACAGTTAGGGTCCTATTCGATATGAAATATTCTTCAAAATGAAAGAATATGAACCATATCGTAAATAAAACTTAAAGTGAGTCGTTTTACCGCATTGGCTAAGGGGATACAAGGACTGTTTTTGAAAGAGATTGATGCAACTTACCGGAGGTGAAGAAACAACTCCCCTAATCCCGAAAAGAAAAAAGGCTCTCGCTTTGACGATTTCGCAATGCGTCCATGCAGACTATCCGAGAAAATATATTGTTTCACTATTACTATACAGCAGTGTTCTTCAGTCACAACAAAATACAATTATTAGTGTGTAACAAACAATACCATACCTCACGGGTTTGAGTCCCAGCACGAACAGGATTTTTTCGATCGATTTTTTTATTTCTATTCGAAGACATGGGTGTTTGTGATGTCCCTCTCAGCATTTCCGATCCTTGAAAAACTGGGCGTAGTGAGAGCGATTAGTTTACCACTAGTCCTGCCCTAGCCCTATTTTTCTATACTTACTCTCTTTGGAAAAAGAGAAGTTGAGCAACTGAATAACAAGCAGTTCTCGTAGAAAAACTTCTGTTGAGATAAACTCCTCCGCATTGGGAGCGGAAATGGTAAAGAAATGCTCTACATTGGGAGCGGACATGGATTTAAATGAAAACAAAACAAACAATTGGTTTTGAAAGGAATTATCAGATAAATATACGAATAAGTAAATAAGTGACACTTATAAAAATAATAAAACAAATAAAATTTATTAGATCAGGACCGGTTTCGCTCATGATGAGCATTGTCAACTGATAAGAAAAACAATAAAACAGTGATATTTATACAAAAGTTAAGTTAAGTTACTAAAAATGTTTTATTATTTTTATTATAATGCCATCCCACCAAGTATTGACAGTGAACACCTTAAAAGTGATCAAGTCACACTTAATTGAATATAATAAAAAAAATTATATCGTCTTAAAGATAATTTTAAAAAAATCAAAACAATTCAGTTAGAGTGGTGACTAACTATTAATTCGAATGTTTTAATCTTGATTTTTTTTACGAATTAATTTGAAATGTTGCATTACTAAAATTAATAACTTAACGACGATATTATTTACTTCACTATTGTTCGTCATGAAGTGGAGAAGAAACGCATTTGGCAAACTGATGAAAAGGCTATTTTAAAGACAAATTACGATTGGAAAAACACACTTACGTAAAGGTGACTTACGCCTTATGTGATTACGATTCGATAAGTGTTCCAAGATGTACCTGGACTATTCAATTAGGGGTGGATAATGGAGACTTATCATGATGGTGATCACCTACTCCACGTATATTGTACTGTATATAATTTTCCAGAAGCCAAATTGAACGTAATGCGTTTCACAAATGCACATAATAGTATAATCACTTCCTTACCTAATTGCATACAATAACGTTATATGACCATGTGTTATGTTAATCTTGTGGGCCATGCAATTCAATACGAGATATGTATCGACATAATTCGACAGTATTCCTCACATGCTTGTCGCATCTGATTACGACAGTGACCGAAAACCTTTCTTAATATTGATCGAAAGAATTAAAAATTGTATATGTAAACTATTTTAAAATATTGAGAGATGTTTTAGTGGTCAGTTTTTGTGATATTTCTTTTCTATATTACGCTCCTTAGTCAGAGCATATGGTCACCACGTGATTTCTTCAAGATTCTCTGTCTTCCGCCAGTTGCCTTGCTTCCTTGTATGTCATTCCAGCGTCCCATAGCTCCACCGAGTACTTTAAATAGTTATCATTGGCCTTCCACGACGGTGGAATCCATATCGTAGAAGAGACAAGAAAAATTAAAGCTTTCTTGAGGCATCCACAACACATGCCCAAGCCATTGTTATAAGACACTTTAAGCCCCACTAACGTATTAGCATCTCACCCTCAGACTAGAGTTACTCAATCGTTCTCGATTTTTACTTTTTTCTTAGATCGGATTGGTGGAAGAAAACGTAAACAAAAAAGACATTCAAATCTTTGGACAAAAATCTTTAAATCAGTAGTAAAACAAAACTAATGATATAATATTTACCGTATGGAAATTTTAACTCAGGACACTGCAAGAGATTTGGACGTAAAGCGATCAACACTCGGCTACATGAAAATCAATATACACTCGCTCTATTAATAATGGAGATTGACTATTTCTTACACATCTGGCACGCATACCATAGTTTCCAACTCCTGCTATATACCATTTATATGGCATTCCAGAACTCAATCGTAGGCATTCTGATGTCGGAGTGAAATGTGGAGAAATTCTCTACGTCACTGGATACGAATAATTAAATGATATGTTAATTATTCAAATATTTTTAGGCGAGATTGTTTCACTAATTAAGATAGGATGTGAGATTTGGGTAACATCGGCATTCGGCTTATCTAGCTTGATTTAATCTAAGTATTTTTAAAAAGGCCTAAAGTATCTTATGTACGTACATATTACGCATCAAAATAACGATGTGAACGTACGTAGGCTTGCCTAATTGTCTTTCTATTAAAATAAGAAAAAATGTTATAAACAAACACTGCAGAAAATATTATTTTAATGATTTATCGTACACGCTGTCTTTTGATTTATATCAAGCATAAAGTAAGTCATTGATTCTAGTAAAATATTTCTAAAGAGTTAATACAAACCAACAAAAAATTATTTAAAGTCTGGCTTTGTTTGGGGCTAGTAATAAAATCCACACATAACTTATTTTTGTTACAGTGCACGTTTCTAATGTGGATTATATGGATTCGTAATAAAGTTCTTGGAACACCTATTTTTATTCAGTCGTCATTTTTTCGAAGACAGTATGATAGCACTCGCTAGCCCTTTTTCAGAATCAGATATATGTAAGGGGATGATTCGAAAATCATTACATTGATTTGAAATCAATTTGTAAAGCTGCACGTTGTGTACTTCACATAAAGTAAATTGGCAAAGTATTTAAGTACAACAAGTTTCTTGTGGAATTAAATATGATGATATTTATACACTAAAAATAATGGATGTTTACAAATTCAGTGCAAATTAAAATGATATATTCTTTTGAATATTTGGATAATTTTAATACGATATGGATATTTAATAAAACATATCTGTTTTTTTCCAGGACTGTGGAGTCAGGTGAAAATAAAACGACTCCGTTTATTTTTCAATCATTCACGTAAAACCTTCATATATATTTACCATCAGATCATTCAAGTCACCAGTGTCAAAGAATTAATGACACTTCACCAATCAATTTGATGAATAGAATAATATCTTTAAATTATTTGTGTCCAATGTTTCCGACCGACTCCACAGCTCTATTTTTTTCCTACAAGCTTTTTTACAACATCGTTTCTTAAAGAATTAATTAATAATTTAAAACTAAATAATACAAACAAAAAATATGAATAATTGGAGCTTAATTTGGTTTATTGATTAAAAACGAAAAACAGTTATTTATTTAGAAAAATATTTTATTACAATGTATAAAATTGAAAGTTAATCAAAAGATAAATCTTAAAAAATAACCCATGGATATTCAAAATGCTTTAAGCGGTATTCTGAAACTGTCTCAAACGAGTTAAATGAACTCCGAACTCTGCCTATTAGTTCTGGAAAATTAACTTTCATCGTATGATACATAGCTTATAAACGCATTTTTATGATTTTTAACAACGCGTTTCTCATACCACGACTTTTCGGCTATTTTATTATGCTTTTTTTACCTCAAAAAGTTTATTAAGATTGCATAAGGTGAATAAATCATTAATATATTTTTTTAATAAATTTTATATGGACCGTAAAGTAAAGTAATTTGTCAAAAATCTTAAAATAATTCAACAGTAAAAGTAAATATTATCACATTAATTAAAACCCACCATTTAAAATCTTAAGCTACGATCGTTCTCAAAAACTACATATATAATAAAGATTATTTATACTGACCACCTGTGTTACAAAAACATTCAGATTGTATATTTGTCATTAATGTAAAATCAATATTAAAATAAATTTATAAGAACATTTATATCATTATATATGTATCTTTATTTTCGTAACTTTTAATGTGTTCAGTATACTGTTTATTGTCCGTGGTGGAAAATTCATAATATTAAAAAATAAAACACTGCGTACTTATTAGACATTATTTTTTTATAGATCAGGACCGGTGGGAAACAGTAACAAGCTGTTATTATTTAGAAATGATTTTTTTCTAAATAAACATACATTCGATATAGCTTAAAAAAATTATATCCTGCAAATAAATAATAGGTCATTAAAAGTATGCAAACAAGAAAGACACAAACTCTTGCCTAATTTTAGCTTTATTGAAAAGGTAAATTATTTTTTCTTCTTCTTCATAGTTGTATCCGTTTTATTAGCTTACGTTTATTTTTTTGCTTAATTTCATACAATTAAATTCTTACTTACCCATCGCACAATACAATTAAATATGTAACAGATAATTAAGGCTCAATAGTGATTAATCTCAGTAACTAAACTATGAAGTATTCATTCATAAAACTTATTGTATCCAATAAATGTACTATTTTGGATTTTAGCTTCATTTTAATTAATACTTTCGGCCCCGGCCCAAATAGAGTAAAATTGTCTCGTGTGCTCAGCTTATTTTTGAAGAATTGCATTTTTTCGTAATGAATTACTAAAAGGGCTATAACTGTGAAACCACAAGTTCAAATCAAATGAAACTTTTTGTGGTTGTTTGAAAGACTATTACTATTCAATTATGTATGGTATTATTGCTATAATTGTCTGCCATCGAAAGCCTATTACAATTTTTGCACATATAAATGCTTTTTGACATTCTTTTTCATATCATATTTAAAGCTAAAATTGAAAATGAACTCAGTGACTGCACCATCATGTAATCTTCAGATAGACAAATGGATGCATCAAATGCGTTATGATATCCTTAAATTTTGGTTGGTAAAATCAGTTACTATTTTTAATAAAAGTAATAATTAAGACAGATTTAGAATAATTTTAGTATCTGTTATAATGATTATGCAAAATGTTGCTTGATACAACAATGATGGCTGTATTTTGGAGCATAGCCCATCACGTGAAAACACGGCTCCGGGATTTTCATAAATCGATTTTTCGTGTGTATTTTTGATGTTTTCATCCCTTTCCAGCTTACCTTATACAATCTTAAAAAACGGTACGAACAGAAAACAATTTTTCATCCTATTAAATGTTTGCATCGATACTTAAAACAACGGTAAAACGATTCACTGGCTCTCGTTAAACATAAACACCTTCTGTCAAAATGCTCCGTAAATATGACTTTTCTGTCGTGTTTTATATGCGGAATCCAACATGAATTTAATCTCCATCGCTGTACAAGCACATTCATTTATGGCAATGATGACTGGCGCAATGTATATCGGAAAATCTCGTAAAGTGCAAAGAAACCTATTTACGATCAGAATCGAATTTATCTTGCCTTATCCTTTCATCTATCTTGTAAAAGAACTCGATTGAAAAACATCTCTTTGCTGCTGATGGCAAACGATTAATATTCTAAAGCAATCATTCTCAATCGGTGAGTCGCGAAACATTCATGGGTTTTTATAAATATGTACATAAAAGCTCTTTCAGTCACTTTATGTACACTCTGGTGCATCGATTTCACACATCGCGATAATTGAAACCAATCTCGATCATTTGATAAAATTGTTCACTCAGTACAAATATTCCACTATTCGTGAGAATGTGAATCTAAATGTTACTGATTTTTTTTTTGAGAAATCGTGGACATGAATTGTTTGTTCTCATAAGGTGTAGAACCAGCCTTCCAATGGGGATGCCACTGGGGAGTGCTTTAACGGTGTTCAACAATATTGCTTCGGATGTCAACATATTCTACGTACACGTGGGTGAGTTCTGACGAATACTATTTTTTTATGCATTAAAGTAGAGTTCCTCGGAGCTTACTCGGTTGACTTCCTTGTCATTTTTTTCTACTACTTTTAATATTTTAGTCGCCAATGCGGTCTAGTGGTCAACGTCGTTGGCGTCGGTTACGGAGGTCACGGGTTCGAACCCCGGTAAGGACAGTTTTATAAATTGATTTTTCAATTGATTTATGAATTTCTGTTCGAAGGCATGGATGTATATGATGTCTTGAATTCCCTCCTCCAAAACATTCTCTCCTATGAACGGGGCGTATCGAGAGCGTTTAGCTTACCACTAGTCCTGTCCTAGCCCTATCTGTCTATTCCTACTTTCTTTAGAAAAAGAGAGGTTGAGTAACTGAATAAAAAGCAGTTCTCGTAGAAACATTTCTGTTGAGATATACTCCATTGAGAGTCCATATGCTCTACATTGGGAGCGAACATGGTAAAAAAAAAACTTTGAATATTAAATTGTATTTTTTTTCATTGTTCAAAAGTTTTAAATTTATAACTTGTTAATCTTGTGCAATATTAATTAAATAAATTGTGTTTTTCTCAAATTAGAAGAGTATTGAATTAAGTGATAATTGATTAAAAACAGCTCTTAGAAAATAGCTCCAGCAGAATATAAAATTATATCTAGAAATTGCTTACTCACTTTACTTAGTCAGAGCTGCTTCGCCATGGTATTAATTATGTTGACGTACAGTGATGAGTAGGAATTTCCACCGACCGAAAGCCAAACGTCAAACTTTGTGACAACATGCCTGATAAGTGATAATTCGGTTGAGCCCCAAGGCGTTGGTCGTCGGCGAGAGTTCTTATTAAAAGTGAATCGAGACGGGTTCGAGTGTTTGTGGATCGTCTTCCGCAGCCGGCTCCAAAACCAGTCTTTGTCGTTCGAGCTTACTTGCTCTTCTACTGGTCCAGTCACACTACACATAGGCCGATTTAACGAGCTTGGCGGCCAATAAAAATGATAACTGCAATATAAATGTAACACGTCTTTTGCATTTTTTAATATCCAAAAAAATAAATATATCGTAAAATTGACACTAACGCAGGATACAATTGTAATACTTATATTATTTATGGTTTAAGTGGGTGGGTGTTATCGGTGACAGGGGATCAAAGCATTCATAAATTATTATTAAATTTGAATTATTTTGATTCTGTACTCTTCCATAAAATTTGTCAATAACGACCCGGGTTTCGCTTTTCGGCATCTTCATGTTTTTCCAAGTGGAAGAATACAGAATCAAAATAATTCAAATTTGATATTGAAGTTCCATCAAGCACTTTCTGTCGAAGTTCTAAAATATTATAAGTTATTTATTTTCAATTCTTTACAAAGTACTTAGTGTACAAACAAATATTAATGAGGTATTTTATCACGATAAATTTTTTTATGGTGTAGCAAAAACATACTATGAACATTGTTAGTAAGTATTGCATTGAATATTCTTGTTTTATTCTAGGGTCAAAAAAAGATTCCGACACTATTTTCGATAATAATACTGCAAAACTTCAAAAATTTGCATTCGTTCCGTATTTACTTTAAAAAATCAAATTTTCTGAAAATAATTCATTTAAATCTAGCTTTACGTTACAAGCGGTTAAATTTTGCTATAAATAAATATATACATCTTGTATCAATTACATGAAACACAGCAGTGTTGGGCAAAACTGCAAAACTGAGTTATGAATATGTGATATTATCATCATAATAGTTTGTTTAGTGATTTAAAGAATAAATTTACTGGCCATTAAGCGGGCGTATCCATACCTTTGTGCGACGTACCGAAACGGAGAGCCATCTTACGTAACAACTCGGCGTAATAATATTAATAATGGTCCACAACCAGGTCTCGGTCGTCTTACAAATAATATCGTGTGATATAATACTTGTGGGCTATTTAAAGGTTGTGCACCTCTATCGTTTGCGGTTTTTACTGATAACGCATATTTGTATCTGTATACTTTAAACTAACTAGATATTAGCCCATCCTTAAATATTGTTTTTATATTTAAGAATCTAATTGGTATTTATTTTAAAAATAATAAAACATTTTTAGTGTTATTATTCATTATTTCAATTATTCGCCTGTGTGGTCGAGTGGTCAACGTTGTTGGCTTCGGCTACAGAGGGCCCGGGTTCAAATCCCGGTACGGACAGTTTTATAAATTGATTTTTTCAATCGATTTATGAACTTCTGTTCAAAGGCATGGATGTATGTGATGTCTTTAATTCCCCCCTCTCACCCATCCTATCATATGAACGGGGCGTATCGAGAGCGATTAGCTTACCACTAATCCTTTCCTAGCCTTATCCTTCTATCCTTACTCTCTTTGGAAAAAGAGAGGTTGAGCAACTGAGTAACAAGCAGTTCTCGTAGAAAACACTTCTTTTGAGATAAACTCCATTAGGAGCCCATATGCTCCACATTGGGAGCGGACATGGTTTAAAAAACATTTTTATGTTTAAAAAAAATGTTTTATGTGGAAAAAGTACTAAAAATGTTTTATTATTTTTATTATAATGCCATTCCACCAAGTATTGACAGTGAACACCTTAAAAGTGATATTTATTTAGCAATTGATAACCGTTGGCGACACAACTGTAAAATAACAACTGAAATGTCTCAATATAAAGCAAAATTTAATCTTTTCTTTTTAATAGAAAATAAAGTATATTGATATCAGCCTGATATTATAAGAAAATATAGGAAAAATGCCCGATTTTCCACGTAGCCCTTTTGTGATGACAACTGGTAGACAATTTGTTTTTTTTTTACTATGTCCGCTCCCAAAGTTGCTCAACCTCTCTCATTCCAAAGATAGTAGGAATAGAAGGATAGGGCTAGGACAGGACTAGTGGTTAGCTAATCGCTCTCGATACGCCCCGTTCATACGATAGGAGGGTGAGAGGGGGGAATTCAAGACATCTCATACATCCATACCTTCGAACAGAAATTCATAAATCAATTTATAAAACTGTCCGTACTGAGATTCGGGCCCGTGACCTCCGTAACCGAAGCCAACGACGTTGACCACTCGACCACACAGACGGAGTTAATGTTAATATGCTTATTACGTCTAAAAATCAGGGCTTTGAAGTCGGAGTCGGAGTTGAAACTCGTCGAGTTGGGTGTTTTCTTCGGAGTTGGAAAAATCAGTTTAAATTGTATTCATATCGACTGTGGAAAGGAAAAAGGACGTAACCCTCAAATTTTCCAACAATTTTTTTTCGATAATCACAATGTATACAACTTGATACACGTTTTATCAAGAGGACGCAAGCGGCAAATGCCGAATTGGTATCTAAATTTAGCTTTTAAGTTTGAAAAAGATGACCTTGTAAAAAAATAAAACCAAGAAAAAACACTGTAACAAAGGTTTTTCGGAGACAATTTATATAATTAATATTAGATTATGCCAATTAAACACCATATTAGAAGTATCCGTGCACTTCAAGGTTGTGTATAATTCATAATTTGCATATGTCACGAAATCATCAAAACATGTTTCAGCGCCTCCATGTAATGCCGATATGTAATAGTATAGTTTAGCTTAAAATTTCACAGCTTATATTTTCACTTCATATAATGGCTATGTATGCGTTTCTTTGGCTTCAAATAATCAAAGTGTGGGGATTAATAATTAAGGCAGCTTGTAAAATGTCGATTTTACAAGTTTTATCGTGTTCACATTGTTACTTCAGTCGAATTATTAACGTAATGGTTTTCATAACACGTCCAAGTAATATTTTTTTTTTCTAAACTTGTTATGCTTAGTTTTATTTAATAACGATGACAACAAGACGTCAAAATTGTTGATATTCTGCGAAATCTCGGATGACTGCGTGATTTCGCGAGCACAGCAGTGCAATTAGGGCATTCTATCCCGGGATCCGTGATCCCGTTCAATTTTCTGATCCCGAAATCCTGAGATTGACACGGCGGGATTTCGGGATTGAGAAATTTTGAGCAAATCCCAAAAATTGACACAAAATTGGCAAATCGAGGATTTCAAATTACTCGGTGAGCTAAAAAAAATAACGAGGTTTGAGTTAATCTGGGGAAAAAGTATAGCGAATTGAGGATTTCAAATTACTCGGTGAGTTAATCTCAATCCCGGGATTGTATACCCTAAGTGCAATGTAGCTGGCAATACTGTGAGTGTTGGCAATTTTAAGTAAGTGAACAATCCAACTACGTCTGTGTAGTAATTTACATATTGACTAGTCAACGTATTCATTTTTTCTCTTGTTTATACTGTAACTGGCTAAAATTTACAATTGAATCATTTATTAAGTGTAACATATGTATATACAGTAAAACTTTCATTTACATTAAAGTCAGGACAGTGTAAATATGGACGAAATATTTAGTTACTAAGTGATAAAATGCAAAGCGCGCCAAAATACAACACATAGATAGTCGCCCTGCTATACGTGTATAGCCTGGCACGTGTTGAATACACAGACGCTAGCTAATATTTGACTGTATGCGCCGCACAGACGACCGTCTCGTAGCAACGAAAATGGAATGCGACAATGCAATTGGAGGATTTGCGGCGAATATTTCAATCCAGCGCGTAATTCAGGGTAGTGTTATTGGGGGTTTCACTGTATATATATATATATCAATTTCAGGGTGCCCACTGTCAATACTTGGTAGAATGGCATTATATTTAAAAAATAAAGTACTGTATAAATAATTTCATGAGCCAAATCGGTTCTTATCATATTAAATAGAAGTCTAATTGGTACAAATGAGTAGCTTAATTTTTGAATATATATATATTTATTTATACACTCGGGTCTCGTATAACATGGTTTTATGAATCCACGAAAACGTCCTGTAATACAAATTCATGTTATACGAAGTTCAAAGTTCATACAAAGTTAGAGGGTGCATTCTAAAAAAACATCCAAAAAGTTACGAGAAATTAGAATATTTTTTTTCAATAAACAATATAGAAAATAAGACAAAAATGCAGGTCCTAATCTTAGTAAAAATATAAGCCATGCTTTCTCAACATACAACTTGCAAGTCGTGACATATTGTATATGTTTTGCTATAGCCTGATCCCAAAGGACATGGCATACAATTTGTTTTCTTAAAACCAAATTGAACGATTCAAAAATCATCAACCGTGCCATATCGAAACCTTGTTGTAAAAGCTCTTTTAAACTATATGAAGTGCATATAATATTGTGTTTAAATAAGCTCCATATAGAAAAATAAATCAACGTACAATTCAATAATTAACTTATATCAATGGAAAGATTCTAATCAAACGGTTCTTTAAAATAACTTTCTTTGAAATCACTTAATACACATATACTTAGTTAAACATGAATGCTAATCTTTTTTGTTTGTTTCTCATCGTCTGTTCCAGCAAACATGCCCATTATTTATTGAAATTAAAATAAGCCCATTTTAAAAAATCGTCGAAGGGTACATTTAAAATCTTTCCCACGGCCGAAAACAGACTTACATACCACTAAAAAATAGAGATTTATCTCAAACTATGAATATATTTAATAACTTCAACACATGCGATAAGGAAATGAGCTTGGTTAATTGGATAAATGGCTGAGTTTGTATGCAGATGAGCCTGGTTCTATTTCCGCCGGACACATCTACAATTGCATAAAGATGAAGAAGAACACCTACATACTCTCGATTGAACAGGTTGTGTGATTGGGACATTTTAATTATTATTCACTTCATCACCAGTGGCAAAGAGTTGCCATATGTTTTCTTTGGGTAACATGAAACGTGAAACGAAATTTTACTGACCATTTGCATTATAAAACATTAATTATCACTTTATTATCATATTTGAACATAAAGCAGGAATGTTGGTTTTCAAATAGGATAATCAGCAATGCTCTGAATGAAAGTGTTTTTTTTTCGCTTTTCAGTCGAAATAAGTGTTTACTGAACGCCTCGACTTATTTATAACGTGAAAAAATCAACGTTCCCGTCGCAAATAAATACAAAAAATATATATGATGCAGGACCGGCGCCACCATACAGACGATATAGGCAACCATCTAGGGCGCAAACCATTAGGGGGTGCATAAATGTAGTATTCAAATTATTTTCATGTACTCTAATAATAATAAATAATAATACATTTATTTTATTCAGATGTTTGTATTTATTCGTTATAATTATGTATTTTTTTCTATACGATTCGAAAAAGAGAGGTTGAGTGACTGAGTAACAAACAGTTTACGAAGAAAAAAAACTGTTCTTCCATTAGAAGACCATATGTTCAACATTGGGTCTGCACTCTGCACATGGATATATTAAAACATATATTTCTAATAATTACGATTTTTTTTTACATTATTTCAAAAAAAAAAATGTGACGATTCGTTCAAAAGGGAGCGCGTCAACAACCATTGCATAGGGCGCTAAATAACCTCGCGCCGGCAATGTATGAATGTGAATTTTATGAAATTGATTCGTTGATATCTCAGCCAATAAACCGAGTTTAATGCAAAAGTGCTCGGATACACTAACGCAAGAATTGACAGAAAGAGTCCAATATAATAAAAAAAAAGATTAATATCCACTATTCAACTGTAACCGAGATTACATTTTTGGTAATAGCTATCACTATAACTCGAATAGCTATCACTACGAAATTCACTTCAAAAAATTTGCTACTTCTTTTGGAGAAAAAGTTTACCTCCCTGCTCCTCACCATTCAATCCTTAATCACATCTGTTTCAAAATTAAAAGTTATTTTATTAGTGTCATTAACTATCATTCTTGCTTATTATTATTTAATTGTTTTTTTTACTTGTAGTTATACCAATTCTATGTATTTAATTAACCTTTATTAATATCTATATATTTTTAATTATTATTTATTGTTTCCTATCAAATTGTATCTAAAAAAATGTATCTTAATTGTATCATTGAGGAGATATCATCTTCGGTGTGATGCAGAAAAGAAAAAAAAACAAGTTTATCGAATAAAAAAAAGCTATCACTACGCCCGAGCAGTGTTCCCTTTAACTCTAAACTGTGTGCGTGTGCTTGCGCACATGCATTAGAACAGAGCGCACGAAAGTTATACCAACTATACTACCACCAGAATAAATTGATTGTCATTATATAGTGTTGTTAATTATTGTCATTATAAAAAAAATACCATTTCGTTAAGAAGGTCTAAATATCGTTATGTGGCGCACAATTTTTTTAATTTCCTTTCAAAATATTTTACAGCCAATGTATTTTGCGCACATAACCCTCGGAAAATTAGAGGGATCATTGCACCCGAGGAGGTGCTTAATCTTTTTTATAACCGCTCTTACTAGGTAAGTAAAAAAATTATGAAGTTACTTCCGAATTTCCGTGCGACAATGTAAAAACACAAGTGAATATTGAACGAGTTTATTGAAAGAGAAAAATAATGTCTGCAAAAGCTCACCGCGAATGCTTGCGTCCGACAAGGAAGCCTAGAGAAACTTTTGACAGTTCAAAGCTTAACGTGTCAACTGTCAAATTGTTCAATAATATCATTTCTTTTCTAGCTGCGGCAAAGATTATCAATCTTTCCTCCAGGACATGTGTAGATAAAATAAAGAATGCCGCAGGATAACTGCACTTGACAAAAATATTAAAGACGGCTATTTAATAATGTTAATAAAATACTGTACTGATACTTTTTTTACATATATTTAACAAGATAAATTGTTTTGTTTTTTTAGAGAAATAATACAATATACTTCCAGTAGTAAGATAGCCGCCTGTGTGGTCGAGTGGTCAACGTCGTTGTCTTCGGTTACGAAGGTCACGGGTTCGAATCCCAGTGTGGACAGTTTTTATAAATTGATTTTTCAATCGATTTGTGAATTTCTGTTCGAAGGCATGGATGCATATGATGTCTTGAATCCCCCTCCCCTCTCCCATCCTTTCCTTTAAACGGTATGGAGAGCGACTAGCTAACCACTAGTACTATCCTATCCGTATCCTTCTATTCCTACTCTCTTTGTAAAAAGAGAGGTTGAGCAACTGAGTAACAAACAGTTCTCGTAGAAACACTTCTGTTGAGATAAACTCCATTAGGAGTCCATATCAATGTTCCCTCTAATTTTTGGAAGGTTATGTGCTCAAAGATATTATCTGTGCAACTTTGACAAGAAATAAAAAGATTTGTGCGCCACATAACGGTATTAAGACATACTAAACGAAAAGGTTGATTTTTAATAATGACAATAATTAACAACACTAATTAATGTCAATTGATTTATTCTGGTGGTCGTAAAGCTGATGTAACTTTTGTGCGCTCCGTTGTAATGCATGTGCGCGCGCTGGGCGAGTTGTGTGCGCCCGCACACGCGCACAGCTTATAGGGAACACTGTTCCATATGCTCCACATTGGGAGCGGACATGGTAAAAAAAAAGTAAGATATATCATATACCTTCGGTTTTCTAACCAGTGCTGTGGAGTCGGAGTCGTGAAAAACGAGCAACTCGGACCCATTTAAAAAAAAAATGATGATGTTTATTCAAATATGTTCTGATGGAATACATATCGACTGTGGAAAGGAAAAAAGACGTAACCCACACATAAAACGCTTTTTGATGATTTTGCGTCATAGGCAAATTATTTAATATACACAACCTTGAAGTGCATGGAGACTAATAAACTGTGTTTTAATTGACTTTATCTGATATTAATTTAATCTTGTTATTGAAAAAACCATTTTTTTAAGTCTTTTTTCCTGATCACAATATCCACAGGCCCTTCTTTTTTCAAACTTAAAACTTAATTTAGATACTAATTTGGCATTTTCAGCTTACATCCTTTTGATAGAACGTGTATCAATATAAAATTCAAAATAACTTTGATTATTCCACGTATTGTGTTACAAACTGTTACACGTGTATCGCTTCTTTCAGAGGCATCTTCAGACTTACTATCGCAAAGTTTGCTTAAGGTACAATTGTATACATTGTGATAAGCGAAAAAAGCTGGTTTGAAAAAGTGTGGGTTACGCCCTTTTTCCTTTTTACAATCGATATATAAACAAGATTAATTCTAACTTTTTTTAGAGAAATAGTACCTTCTATATACCTTCGGAATGTAATGTAATGTAATGCGGAATGTGGAGTGTTAAATTCATCAACATGGTACCTTACGACCAAGATTTGACAGTGAATGCCCTAAAATTACTATTTTAAATATATTTAAGTGAACAAATATAAAAATAATATTAAATAAAAAAACGGACGTTTTTTCCCAGTGGTACCTTTCTCATTCAAAGCGGGTAGCAACTTGTGTTGTACTGCAGCGCCTCAATAAATCCTACCAATAAGCAATATAAATCTTTCACTGTTCATACCAGAACTAATAAACTTTACAAACTTAACCGTTGGACCGACGATGCGAAAGGGTTAAAGAGGTATACCGTACTACTCATATAATATATTATTTTATACCGTCACATCTTTTGTGGGTTACGACTTCTGAGATATTGGTGAAATAAACAAAATGAATTATTGAAATTTCAATGTAACTGTTTTACGATAATTTAAATATTAATAATTTAATACGAACATATACACCATTATTTTCTATCAGAGATCAATATTATTTGTGTTAAATGCCTTAAATAGATTCAGAAAGATCGATAATAAATAATAATGATAACATGATGAAGAAAGTGATTTGTCACAAGTTTTGAAAAATGCTGTTTTATATCAGTGCTGATAGTCGATAATAAAATCTGTCAAAATTAGTTTTTTCCTTTAAAAATTAAATCATAAATCTGACATATTCAAGTAAACATTGATTTCTCCAATACTTAAATCAACATTTCCCAAGCTCTGCATTTGTGTGACGTATTACTTGTTGAATGTTTGCTTCTTTTTCGCATGATAATATAATCAGACATATTTTACTAATAACAAATAGTCATGTAACGAGAATTTTAAACATTTATAAATCAGTTGAAAGTAAGAACATGTGAAAGGCGTTTGTTTCATCATCAGTGTCATTTCATCTTTATACGGGGAACTGTGAAACCGAGCTCCAATCTCCCTTTCATCTAAGGTTATATATACAAATATATATTTTCTAATTTTGATGTTGCGGGCCCATTTCATTAATTTTATTCTATTCACTTTTTTTAGAATGCTTTGGGTTTGTCTGTTGCACGTTTGTCTCTCATATTTTATTTATTTTCTGCACTGGCTTGCACATAATATATACGATAAATAAATATATATATCGACTTAAAAAAGGAAAAAAGACGTAACACACACTTTTTTCAAAACAGCTTTTTTTCGCTAATCACAATGTATACCACTGAAAATGCCAAATAAGTGTCTAAATTTGGCTTTTATGTTTAAAAAAAAATAGCATGTAAAAATTCCGACTAGGAAAAATGACTTGGACAATTTTTTAAATTAATATATGCCTAAGTCAATATAAAACTGATTTATTAAACATAATTTACTTTTGAAATCATCAAAAAAATATTTTTTATGTCTCCTGTAAAATTTGTTATGTGGCAACCCCTTCCTGAAAATAAAATTGAAGACGTTTTTGATTTAAAGATTATTTCCAATGTCGAAAATATAAAATAGAAAAAAAGATGTGCGAAAGAGTTTATTCCCAAAAAAAAGTGATTTCTGCTGTGACTCAGAAATTACTAAAGAATTACTTGGTACCTTATATAATAATTTAAAAATAAAAAAAAAACGTAAAAACATAAAATATATAACGGTTATTTTATTTTTATGCACTGTTTCATTTATTTTCATATCGCTAGCACACATTTGTTGGCACTTAGCGTAAATCAACTCCGGGGCCATTAAAAGAGTAATTTTGCCCTAATACTGGCTACTTGAAGGGTTAATGCACAAATCTGGTAATAAAATAAGCCCGGGAATATTCCCTTTAAGGGAAAAAATCTATTTTTAGCCAAAGGCGTAAGCCCACCGAATTTAGTATGTATTAAAATCCTTGGGGATTGACACTAAGGGCATGTGAAGCGACTCGTCAGGTTGGTATTAGTGTGTCACCAAATCATAAAGATGAAATTTAAACACCACTACCTCTAGCGGAGGAAATTTGTTTTTTTTTTGTTTATATTTTGAATTATAGTTATAAAATATAATATGATAATGGTCTGGTAAAAAAGGCAAAATTGTAAAGAGACACTTCAATATTTGTATTGACACTTTTTGGAATATTTTGGTATAAAAATATAACAAATAAAATGGTCAATATTGAAGAGTATACAGAATTGTATTTTTTTGTAATAACAAGTTTATGATGTGGCAAATGATCCTAAAATAAAACTACTTTTAAGTTGTTCACTGTCACTTCTTAGCGAAAAAGAATTATATGTAAAATATCACACTTGTGCGAATTCCATAGTTTTTTTTAATTTTCAGGACCGTTTTCTGTATTTTATAAAATATTGTATTCTTCATATAAACATCTATACTCTATAACAGTGTTTCTCAACGGGGGGCACAGAACAGTTAAGGGGGGCCACAGTGAAATTTTCTGAAATCCGTAAATTGTTGTTGTAGAAATTGTCTAAGACCTAAAAAAAAAACACGTCTCGCGGCGTTCATTTTGGTAAATCTGCAAATTTCTGGTATTTGGAGTTCCTGTGTTTTTCAAATTCGAAATTATGGAAACACTTAAACTTCAATATTACAAAACAGGTATGGGGGGCCACAGAAAGATAAAGAAACTCAAAAGAGACCACGGGCCTAAAGAGGCTAAGAAACACTGCTCATTAACATATCTATTAAATATTTTTTACCATGCCCCGTGGATTATTAAATGGAAAATGAATGAAGGATAATGTTTATTATTATTTTTATTGAACTTTACAAGTGCTTATATTACACTTCAAAATATTTCTTGAAGACACTTCTTGAAGTAAACCCTGCTCAACAATTTGAAGATTGATGTTGATCTGCGAATGCTCTGAACTTGTAACTAATATTTGTAAAGTAGATATTTTGAATCTACTGTATATTTTTTTGTGAGATAACATACGTAAAATTATTAAAAGACATTTGTTTAAGTTGGTAATTACTGTTTGTAAGTTATACCTACTATTTATCATTAATATTTGACGACTTTGTTATTCCCCTAATTATGTAGCTTTGAGACATATCTTTGGATTAATTATAACGTAGAGATCGATACTGCTGAAAATATCAGTAATTTTCAATTCAATTGTATATCAAAATACATATTAAAGTTGAATTTAAAAATTAATGCCTACTCGACTAACCATACTATGAAAAATTACCAAATCGATTATGTGCATTAAAAAATTCAAGCTTTTTTAGATTTAAAAAATCTTAACGTATTTACATACAATATTATACGATGCCTCAGGGTTAGATCTATATAAAAAGTTCTAATAACTATGGCTTTACCATTACAAAACAAAAAAATACCTGGGTATATATAATAAATGGACTGTTACTAAGTTAGAGTTTTCTTAAGGTGATTTTCTCGTAAGTGATTAAATGGGCGTAATAAGAGAAATTCAAAACAGCTGTTACGTCAAATAATTAGTATAATATTGATGTGATTTTAGGGTTAGATCAGCATTAAGGTCGGGCGTTATCTATTCTAGTAGCGAGCATCTCAGTTAGAAGCACCCCATCGAGTTTAATATTAATTGAAAGTGTCAAAAACGGCTCACTCGAGTGGAGGGTTTGACATAAAACAGTTATCTGCAATACCGACCGTTCATTCATGCATTATGTTTCAAACTTCAAAGCAATTATCCGGAAAGGGCTCTAAGATCTCGGGTAAATCCATAAATTTCATTTCAGGAAATTATTACTACAGAAACTTGATACAATTTTAAAGTGTCTGCAGCGTACACAGAGTTAATAAAGTTATATAAAATGTTATATGAGATATACGAGTCTGATTATTTACATTATTAATTTTTATAATTTGACAACGTATCATTTATCTTTCGTCTTCTTCCTATGTGTCGCGACTGTGTTTCGTTCTTCTGAGCAAAATTCTGGTTTGATCTTACTCCATCTTCTGGTAGCCATTAAGTGGATACCAGTTGCGTGTCAGTGATTCTTCTAGCAAACTCTCAAGCTCTCTTAAGCTTTACGGCTGTTTCTGGAGAATTTCATAATTAATCGCGGGCAGACAGGAATTGTATATTAAATAAATGTGTATAGAGAGATACAATATACTTATATTTCGAATAGCGCGGAATATTGGTTTCACAAATTTTCGCACAGAGCGAATTCGGGTAAAACGATAGGTGGTATGGAAGATAGGTTCCAAAATATAAAAAAACGCGTTAATCAAGGCAGATGAATGAAACGTAATTGGGAGATCGCGTGAAGTTTTACATTTTATTTATGTACATTCTCGTATTTCAATATTAATAAAAAACGCTAGAGTAGGTTTAAACTTTTATTTATTACTACGTTTCAATATAAATTTATATTAAATTTGAATCGTTCAAATTATGTTCATTCACACAAGTTTTGTCACTTGAACCCTTGAAGATGCTGAAAGGCAAAACCCGATTCGTTAGTGACAAAACTTCATACTTTTTTATCATTTTAATAAAAACACAATATTCCTTTGTACTTCATTCCACTTTATTTAATAGGTCAGGACCGGTTTTGCTCATTGCGAACATTGTCAACTGACTGCGAGCATTTTCAACTGATTGCGAACATTGTCAACTCAGTTGACAATGCTTTTCCACCAAGTATTGACAGTGAACACCCTAAAACTTTTTTATCAGTTGAAAATGCTCGCAATGAGCGAAACCGGTCCTGACCTTTTAAATAAAGTGGAATAAAGTACAAAGTTATATTGTATTTTTATTAAGACTTTATTGAAACAATAATTTTGCCGAATACTTAATTTTAACACACAATTTAATTGAAATTCGTTGCTTGAATATCGTACTATAGATATTTCTATTTTGTATTACATTCACTGAGGTCGTGGGTTACTCATGTGCGGAATCTTCTACCTTGACAATCCCTAAACCACAACATATTACTTCGAGAATCAGATTTGTAAAGGGTAGTCGTACGTAACTCACAGTTTATGGGCTTCCCGTGTCGCCTTGCCATACGAAACCCCATGAATATTTAGAGGCGTCGCCAAATGGGGATGTTTATAATTCACGAACGTTCAAAACTCGCATGCACACAAACGATGACATGTGACGCACATACAAACCTCTGCCCGACAGCGAATTTTGACGACGGTTTGAGGTTGCAGCAGGCAGAATAATTTCCCTTCTTATAATTCATTGACGACTCACAGAACGTAGACATAAAAATGCTTTTTTGAGATGAATTACCTGAAATCAAAACAAAAAAAGTGGTTACCATTTTTAAATTTAATATAAACAGAATGTTTTCAGAGACTGTTTGACAAATTTACGGCTATTTTAATAAAAAAAAACACCTTAAAATAACTACGTATTCTCTTTAATTATAAAGTAGTGTCGAGTCCATGGCACAGTGGTCGACATTGTTGGTTTCCGTGCCGGATCTCACCGGTTTGAATCCCAGTATGAAACGAACTTTTTCAATCAATTTATCGATTTCTGTTTTAAGACGTGGTTGTTTTTTATGTTTTAAAATTACAAATGCAACTATATATATATGTATAGTATAATGGTACGAATTCCAAATAATCATATTCTGTGTGTCAACATTACAAAGCAGTTTCAAATTTAACTAAATATATGGAAAACTGTCAGCTTAAAGCACTGACTCGGTTTGTAATTTAACTAATACAAATATTTTTTACTACCACCACCCGTTTTGCGTATACACCCACCTATTTACTGCTGCCTTCCGTAACGCAATGGTTCATTGAAATAATTCTCTCCATTAGTTAACGCAGGCATGCTCAAAGCCGTAATAATATGTGTTATCTTTCTTTTGCAATTAAGTTTATATAAATATATATATTTTAACGAAAATCTCTAAATAAACCCAAATAAACGATAACTAATTATAATGCAGAATAACTCGGATACATTGACGAAAAGTAAAAAAGGGTGCCCTTTCACAAGGATTGACAGTAAGAGCCGGCACGGCACTGCCCAAATCCACGATATTAAAACTTATCCAAGAACGTTGTTATTAAGTGGAGGAGAACCTGCGGCCTCTTGGCTACTTTAATGCGGCCTTTTGACTTGATCAAAATATACAATTCAATCAAAAAATTATACGGAAGCGTACGAAAAAAGAGTGTATGTAATCAACCCCTTATATGTTCGACAGTAGAAAAAAAGGGGGGGTGTCAACGTTTTCTTTGCTGCGGTATAATATTGAATCAGATAAATGAATATGGCTTATAGAAATGAAAAGGTTCCCCACCCCTGGTATAAACAGTGGATTGAAATAATTCAAAAGTTAACTGAAATCATTGATTCAGTTTCATAGCTCATAATCTATGTTTTGTCGTTAGCTGAATTTTCTGATGTACGAGCGTTGTGTAATTTTATACTATCACCTGATTGAAAAGGTTTTTTCTTGTGGTAATCCACAAAAAGGAAGTGCAAGCTTTTGTTTCATACTTTGACGCTGCTTCCTGGCATTTTTTTGACGATACAATATTGGCGAAACTCTGCGAAGTGTAACCGTCTGAATATAAAGGCCCTATAATTTAAGGCTTCATAACTTCCTTTGTTTTATTATATCGAAGGGGCGCATTTTTTGGCTTCTCACTTTGGCAAAAATGTATTAATTTAAAAAAACTCAGTATTTGGCTTCATATGAAAATTTTATTGGCTCACATTTCTTACTTCGATTGACTGTAATTATAAATTAATTAAATTTGTCTTGTTTTTGAATCGAATACTTCGACTTATTCGAAAAATTATTGAAACTTGTATACATTCAATTTTCGCCAATTTACATTTTAATATCCTTTTAACTTAGTGATCTACTTATATTTTTGTATATAAACGATACAAACTGTTTACTACGCGTCAGTTCAAGTACATCCGTGCACTTGGAATGCCTGGAGATGCCGAAAGGTGAAACCCGGGTTGTTAGCGACAAAACTCATGGAAAAGTACAAAATTCAAACAATTCAAATTTGACTTCGACTCGTGTTGTCTGTCAATCACAGTGTCAATTTCTTTTAAGTTACCATATTTACAACCTTGTCCGTTCTCAACGTGGACTATATAGGTTCTTAATAGAGCTTTTCTTAGCAGAAGATTTTCTTTAACGCTTAGTCACTTCAGTTGATAAACTTATCTTTTTTTAATGGTGCTAGGACAGAACTAGTATTCATCTTATCGCACTCGCAACGTTTCTTTTTTAGAACGGGATTAGAAAAAGTAAATTCAGACATCATATCCTGCCTTCGAACACAGATTTATAATTTAAGATTTCGACTGAAGGTGCTTGGTGGAATTTCAATATTAAATTTGAATCGTTCAAACTATGTACATTCTCACAGATTAGTTAGTGACAAAATCTGTGAGAATGTACATAGTTTGAACGATTCAAATTTAACAGATTTATAAATCGAACACCGCAATCAAAGCTCGGTAATTAACAGGTTTAAATATAGTTTATGAGTAGATAATTTGAAACCCGTTTTCAAATATTTCTGAAAATGGCGTTACGCTGGAATACCTATCTTGTGAATATTTTTTTATGAATTTCAATATAATTATGACTTTTGGTCACGAATCACGGTTTTGTCTAAATTGTATATCGTAGGTATAATGCCAGAAAACTTTAAGGCGAAAATTAGGTGTTTTGACATATGTAAAGATCGACAGATTTAAACACGTTTTATTGATACTTAACAAAGGAATACGAACTAATTATACTTAGTTGGCAGTCATTACTGGCAGAGACTTGTTATCTGTATAGATTTCTTATTTCTACAGTTGCAAAAAGACGATTAGGTAACTAAATATGTTTGAGCTGATTTTTTTTTTGTTTTTTATTGCTTGTATTTTTGTCTTACAGTCTACCACCTCGCTTCATTTCAGTTCTCTTTAACTCTGTTCTTCTGCGTACTTCTGACGGTTTGCTGACGGTTTACAAACTGTTTTCGAATTAGAATCGAATTGAAAGCTTTTAGATTCTAATTCGAAAACAGTTTGTAAACCGTCAGCAAACCTTCAGAAGAACGCATAAGAACAGAGCTAATATAATATTCGAAAAAGTCGATTATCTCAAAACGATGTTTTTTGACTTAACGTTTCCTGGCAGAACACCGACGATATGTAACCGATAACAAGTTATAATCT
Source organism: Himalopsyche tibetana (assembly GCA_030503985.1). Lineage (NCBI taxonomy): Eukaryota > Metazoa > Arthropoda > Insecta > Trichoptera > Rhyacophilidae > Himalopsyche > Himalopsyche tibetana. Next base: position 1,203,590 of record JAPJYX010000009.1, on the reverse strand, counting down.
TAGCTAACTCTGTAATAATAAACGACGTGTAATATCACCCAGGTTTTAAAGCGAGGGTCGGTGTTCGGTAGAAAAACTTGAGCGCAACGTGTCCGGCCCAGACTTTTAATTTTCCATAAACAATAAACATTTTTCATTTCCCGCCATTTTCACTTTGGAACGTGTTCTATTTTTAATTTTCGCGGTCTTCCGTGTACACAGGAATTACGTTAGGTCGGCCGCCCCCGCCAGATGGCTGCGGCGTACAACGCACACGTCAATATTTTATCATTCTATCAACAGAGCGCTTCAAAAAGAATTCTCGGATATTTTTGTTTTAAAACACAGAATCCATGTAGAAAAGTTAAATTTATGGCCAACAGAGGAGAGCGGTTTTGTAATAAAGTTTTAATGGAAATTTATATACGAAATAACACCAAGGTGATTTTCAGCGCGAACGAAAAGAGCAATCGATGTATCTTTATCAGCCAGTTAATGCTGAAGCATAATTAATTGGAAAATATATTACTCTGAAACAAAAAGAATACTCAATATGTATTTTATCAGAATAATGGCAATCTGTTTTAATTATAAGAAAAACGATTTTCAAACAACTATATAAGAATGTCGCCTGCTGTGGCCCAGTTGATTAGAGCTTACTCTACCGATCACGCCGGTCTAGGTTCGACTCCCAGTAAGATCGTGATCGAATGGGATTAGCTTACCGGGGAATTTGAAATCTTCAATTCGATATACTTTTTCACAAGATTATCTCCAAACCTCGTGTTTTTTTTAGCTCACCGAGGAATTTGAAATCCTCGATTTGCCAATTTCGTGTAAATTTTCAGGATTTGCTCAAAATTTCTCAATCCCGAAGTTCTGAGATAGCGGCCGTGTCAATCCCGGGATCAGAAAATTGAACGGGATCCCGGGATTGGATGCCCTAGTTGTGATGTCAATACACATTATTTTCTCTCCCCCCATCCTTCTGATCCTTTAATAACTGGGTGTAGCAATAGCGATTAGCCAACCACTAGTCCTGTTCTAGCCTTATCCTTCTTTTCCTAATACTCACTTCGAAAAAAGTGAGGTTGAGCGACTGAGTAAAAAACAGTTCTCGTAGAAAAAACTTCTGTTGAGATACCTCCATTAGGAGGCTTTATGCTCCACATTGGGAGCGGACATGGATAAAAAACATATATATATATATATATATAAGAATTTGGCGGTTACTTTTTATGAGTTCATTTAAAACTGATAATTTAGTAATTTTACAGGACGTATAACTAATTGTGACACCTATCTCGTCTCTTTCAGAAGCATTTTCAGGCAAACTGTCGTAAGTCTTTTAAGATTTCGACTGAAGGTGCTTGGTGGAATTTCAATATTAAATTTGAATCGTTCAAACTATGTACATTCTCACAGAATGCCTGAAGATGCCGAAAGGTGAAACCCGGGTCGTTAGTGACAAAATCTGTGAGAATGTACATAATTTGAACGATTCAAATTTAATATCGTAAGTCTGTTTACGAATAAGCCGAAAAAAGTATTAAAATTCTTAACTTTAAAATTAAAGAATGTTACAAATTATTGAGTCCAGTAGAAATAAAAAAGCTCAAACCTCCACTGTGTAATTAAATGGGTCAAGAAATAAAATCAAGTTTTAATTTATTTTTAAATAGCTTAACAAAGGTTTGTCTGAAGGTGCTTCTCACGTGTCACAAATTGCTACACTAACTACCGTTGGAATAAAAAAGTTATCAAATTCGATTTTTATATAAGAATTTGTTTAACAACCTTATTCGAGGGAAATAATTATATTTCGTTTATCGAAGAGCCAGACATAGCTCGTACACTAATTGTAAGACAAATTAATAAAAATACAATTTAACACACCATTCTCGGATAACGATTCGATTTTGATTTATTTTAAAGATCTATTATACCTAGATTGATTATACAAAGATGAAAGAAAGCGAAGAATTATTTGATTTTAATATGACATATTTGTAAACATTTCGGCTTCATATAGCAAGCATATGGAATCTTAAAAGTCTATATCTTAACAGTTGCTCTACAATTATTTTTTGAAAATCAGTGGCCTTAATTCTATTTTTTGAAGTGAGAAAAGCTACATAGAATGATAGAGTTAAAACAGGACTAACGGTTTACTCGTCGTTTTTATAAAACCACGTTTTTAGAATCGGATAACAGGAAAATAATTTATTCTGGCTTCATATCGACTGTGGAAAGGAAAAAGGACGTAACCCACAGGTTTTTTTTCGATAATCACAATGTATCAAACTTGATACACATTCTATCAAAAGGATGCAAGCTGCAAATGCCGAATTAGTATCTAAATTTAGCTTTTTAGATTGAAAAAAGATTAGCTTGTGAATATATTATATAAACCAGGAAAGAAGACTGAAAAAACGGTTTTTTCTAGACAATTTCTTTAATTAATATTAGATTATGTCAATTAAACACCAGCTTAGAAGTCTAATTGCACTTCAAGGTTGTGTATAATTCATAATTTGCATATGGCCCAAAATCATCAAAACACGTTTTTGTGCCTCCTGTAAAATTTTATATGTGTGGGTTACATCCTTTTTCTTTTTCACAGACGATATAAATCCTTACCTTCATTAACAAATCCATAAATCAATTGGAAGATAAAAAAAAAACCTTTTATACGTTACATATTTATGACTCTTTGGTGCTATATTGTTTCTTTGAAAAATTAACTCTATTCGTTTGAAAGTCTGGCGATCCATGATAGGGCATGTACGATGAAAATAATGAAGAACATATGCATATTTTTTATTTTGATTAATTCACTTCTGAAATTAATTTACTGAGATGTAAAAAAGTAATAATCTATTCCAGGTCATGTCACAACAATTGTCTAAAAAAAGTATTGAATATCAAATACCTACTGATGAGACACAAACATGAACCAATAATAAATTTTACAGTGTTTAAAAACTTACGTTGTTTCTGTACATTACTTTCATATAGTAAACATTCATTCTGGTGCATACTACATTTCTCTATTCGATCAAATTAATCGAGGGATGAAATGCAACATGCAGCCCCCTGCGGTCAAACAGACGACGGTAGGGGAAACGAGGGTAATGAGTAACAACGGATACGACCCGTAAATAAAGGGTTGACATTCGTGACTTTGACTGTTTCTCATAATCGATTCAAACAAATAAAGCTGGTCACATTTCAGGAAGCTTTTAAACTGAAAAGTGTTTATTCTTAATTATTTTTCTGAAACCCAATATTTTAAATTTATTTTTATATTTTATCTTAAAATCTTAGTTAAATAAAAAAGTGTGCTTAAAAACAAACACCTGCTTTATTAACGTCATTTTTGATCTGAAAATTTTCCATATTAATTAAGGTTAAGCATGACCAATTTTTTTTTTGTAAGGCGACTCTTATACAGTTGATGGGCAATTGTGGCATCACACAATCGCCAGGACTAAATGTTTTATATCAATGGCATTATGCTGAAATACCTACATTTCATAATAATTCTTGAGTTTTTAATACTTGTATTCTTTTCATTTAATAAAGTATTATTTGATTCAATATCAATTCACTCAATTGCCTGTCTGCATACAAATAGTACGTCAAAATTGTGGGGTTATAATGCAAAACGTACCATTTCCAAAATGAGCGATATCGACTTAGTTATGCAGATATGGTAATTCAAGCCTATCTTTTCGACTGGTCTTATTAGTTTCAATATGAAATGTCGAAAGCACTGTCGTTTTCAAATTGGAAATTATATTTTTATGCAAATGTTATTTTGTTTGTGTTATTCGTTATAGTATTTGACTCTGAAACTACTGAAAAGTCTTGGGAATAGTACGTTTTGCATTATAACCCCACAATTGACAGTTACTTTTAGGGTGTTCACTGTCAATACTTGGTGGAAAGACATTATATTAATAAAAACAATAATCTTTTGTACTTCATTCCACTTTATTTAATATGTCAGGACCGGTTTCGCTCATTGCGATCAGTTGACAATGCTCGCAATGAGCGAAACCGGTCCTGACATATTAAATAAAGTGGAATGAAGTACAAAGGATTATTGTTTTTATTAATTGACAGTTACATCTTTGATATATTTAAATCTTATAACCAAACCTAATAGAGAACGATATATCAACACAACATAATAACCCCTTTAACCATTTTTGGGTGAAATTTTTTTTTTTTATTATTCTTGAAACTGTCTAATTTATTCAATTGAGTAGTCGAAGCTGTTTCAGAATTACGATTTACAAATCGTGATTAAAACAAATGCAAAATGGCTTCCGTATTTCAAATCTAATTCTAACGAGCTATCATATCATCCGATATAGAAAAGCGATACAATAAATAAACCGCACTTTGGCAATTATTTATAATTATACCTCGCGTTATTGGCACTTTAGCAATCACAAATCATTGCGATGTGGAATGTACACTCTTTTACCTATGTATGTATAGTATGTTCGAATAGTCCAATTAGCGTACCGTGTTCACACGAGAACGCAAAAATGGCCATACAATATGCAGACTCGCTACGTTCGTTATGAAACTTTAATTAATATTTCAACAGAATGGGTTTAATAAAACATAACCCCAATCTCCCCTATTTCATTCAAACCGCTCTTAACAGATACAATTTAATGTATACCTACTGCCCGAGCACACTTAAAACAATGCAAAGGAATTTTTACATGGAATTTCATTTTTTTTCAAACTCAAATTAGAATGTTTGTTTTTAGTCAATATTAATGATTGTTGTTTATTTTTTTTTCGGCAGATGGATATTAGAGAGAATTAAATAAAATAAGAATGCTAAGCAGTTTTTGTGTCTTCATTTAAGACAAGTAAAGTTTCCAATGATAATCAGGGGTGGGGAACTTTTTCAATTATAAAGGCCACATTCATTTATCTTATTCAACATAAGACCGCAGTAAAGATAACATTTACTCCCCCCCCCCTTTTCTTCGGCTGTGAAACATATCGACTGTGGAAAGGAAAAAGGACGTAACCCTCAGTTTTTCTAAAACAGCTTTTTTTCAATAATCACAAGGTATACAACTTGACACGCGATCTATCAAAAGGATGGAAGCTGAAAATGCCGAATTGTTATCTAAATTTAGCTTTTAATTTCGAAAAAGATGACCTTGTAAAAAGTTAAAACCAATAAAAAAGACTGAAATAAAGTTTTAACCTAGACAATTTCTTTAATTAATATTAGGTTATATCAATTTAACACCAGTTTAGAAGTCTCCGTGCACTTCAAGGTTGTGTATAATTCATAATTTGCATATGGCCCAAAATCATCAAAACATGTTTTTTGCGCCTCCTGTAAAATTTGATATGTGTGTGTTACGTCCTTTTTCCTTTCCACAGTCGATATAATGAGTTGATTACGCTCTTTTTCCAAACGCTTGCGTATAATTTTTTGATCAAAGTGAATATTTTAATTAAGTCAAAAGGCCGCATCAGAGTAGCCAAGAGGCCGCAGGTTTTCTTCCACTGGTATAAACAGTAGATTTTTTCGTCATTTTAAATTACTAACAGTTGGCACAACACCTGTCAGTATTCGCTAAATACGCTTTATGCGAACGATTCGCAGACAGAGATTTGTAGCAGACAGGCAAATAAATGAAGGTTGCCAATCTGATTTGTCTAGTAAATGTGTTTTTGGATACATATGTTAACTACTTAATTTGGGTCAAAGGGAATTTTATAATCATTCCTAAAACCTTTTCCATTGAATGACCAACAAAAGACCAGAAAATTAGATCAAACATATTTTCAAAATAATCAGCAGCAAAGTTGTTTTTTTCTTGTTGTTGGTCTTGAATTAAAGAACATGTCATTTTCACTGCGTTTAATACATGTTTTATTTAATTATATGTTAAGTATTTTTAATAGCATTGCCTAATTGATATAATAAACGTTGGTTTAAGAATAGGTACCCTGGCGGTGAAAATACAAAAGTTGATATGGCCAAAAACGCTCCCCATCCAGCCAGTGCGAACGAAACATCCCGCTAACAAAACACCGCGTTGCTCTCACTTAAAATTGAAGTTTATGAGAACGGAACGGCAATTTAATTTCAGCGAAATATTAACGTTTATTATGGCCTCGGCGCAAACAAGATTAATCTGACTGCATGGACGAAAAAGTTAATTTCGCATGAAAACTGCGCTTGTTACGGCCGCCATTTTGGAGGATACCCGCGCTCAAATTATGACAGATGAAAACAAAATGGCGGGAAGCAGGATTATTTATTTTACGGTATGAAGACCACGTGTTAATCGACAATTTAAAGTACAACATGCTGGAATGTGTAGCGCCCAAATTACTTTTATTAAATTGTTGTTTTATAAAAGCAGTCTCTTGAATTCGCATCAAAAGCTTGTTTTAAAATACGTAATGTTTCAAAAATATAATAAATAGCTCTCTCTTTATTACGACTTTGCAAATTACCGAACTAATAGAAAAAAACTTTAACGTTTGTTTTAATTATACATTTTTTATCCAACGAAGAGGTACAACTTGTGACTTACGATAGACAATAATAAGAGTTTCATTTACTACATTTTTGAAGCTTAACATTTTCTTAACATCACTCAAATTCAACCGTCACAACATATATCCAACAATAAATTAACATATATCCAACACATTTAAATCCAATGTGATTTTTCTATATCCGATTTCTCTTAACAGCATCCAATATTGCTGTATATATTGATAATAAATTTATGAATTAACTTAAATGGGAGAATGAGCATGTGCTGAGAAATCAGTTAAAAAAATATATGATTTCATGATGGTGTGATGCTGAAACAGCTTTCAATAATACAACAAGAATGTTACATTGTTGAAATGTTCAAAATTTAAATGCTCGTGATTATTTTTTTGAGAAATCGTGGACATGAATTTTTTGTTCTCCCAAGGTGTAGAACCAGCCTGCCAATGGTGATGCCACTGGGGAGAGCTTTAACTATGTTCAACAATATTGCTTCGAATGTCGACATATTCCACGTAGGCGTGGGTGAGTTCCGACGAATACTATTTTTATAAGTAGAGTTCGTCGGAGCTTACTCAGTTGACTTCCTTGCACATTTTTTAATATTAAATTGTACTATTTTTTTCTTCATTGTAAAAGTTTTAAAATTTATAATTTGTCAACCTTGTGCAATGTTAATTGAATAAATAAACATATTTTTGTGTGAACAAATGCGTATTTTTTCAAATAATCCAAAAGGGTTCGTATTTCTTCGGCAATCACGGTCACCTTAAAATGTATGCGTAATGAAATTAGCAACCCTCCTAACGAGGAAAATCCGTACGCCTTTGTAATATCACTAACTAACCGTTCTTCAATTCATCAAAGCTCATTTTCATCACAATCTCAGTCTATACAGCTTTATTAAATAATAATAACAAAATAAGATTAAACAAGATAAATAGTCTTTGTGTTATATGAAAGCTGCGTATTTTATAGAACACAGCTCCGTAGCTGACGATAAAATGGATGACTAAAAAGATTACAAATAAATATGCAAACCAATCAGGTATAACGTACAAGTGTCAAAAAACTGAAAGACAAAATACATAACCACATCGCGCTCTTTAAAAAAAATAGTTTTGTATGTCTGAAATGGTTATTTTTTAGTAATGAATATAATAAGGTAAAAGATATCAACGTATTTAGTTCTACATTTTTTCATAAGATGAGTTTATAGCAGCTTTGTTCTTCTGCGTACTTCTGACGGTTTGCTGACAGCAAACTGTTTTCGAACTAGAATCAAATTGAAAGCTTTTAGATTCTAGTTCGAAAACATTCGAAAACAAATGCGTCTGATTTTTTATTATAAATAATAAAAAAAAATATTATTAATAAAAAATCAGACACTCAATTTGCAAACCATTTTATTCTCATAACAAATTTGAATTCAACGCCAATTTGTTTACATCTTTGTCATAAAGATTCAAAACTTCATACGCTCGAGCAATCAGAAATGTATAAATGAACCAACAATCATCAATCCATCACCGTTGTTAAAACCCCTATTGTAACTAATAATAAATAGCCTTTTAATTTAAACTAATATACCTTGAATAACTCCATACTTTTTATCGTTTTTAGAAACACGTGTTTAATAATATAACAGTTGTAATATAAATTAGGATGTTAGAGCAAATTACAAGATGTATTGTGTATCTCTTATAATGCAGTATATATAGCTGAGTATATGCAAGCTTAAACGGCTTAGATGGCGCACGCCGAAATAGCTATAAAATCATCTTATAAAAAAATAAAGAACTAAATAAGTTGATATTTTTTATCTTATTTCAAATAAATCAATTTAAGATTTCGACTGAAGGTGTTTGATGGAATTTCAATATTAAATTTAAATCGTTCAAACTATGTATATTCACACAGATTTTGTCACTAACGACCCGAGTTTCGCCTTTCGGCATCTTCAGACATTCAAGTGCACGGATGAACTTGAACTGACAGTGTCTGTAAATGTACATAATTTGAACGATTCAAATTTAAAATAAATCACTATTTTAATATATTACAATATATAAACACATGATATTTCAAACAAAATTATAAATCCCAAACATCTGTTTTTATATATGCATACTTAATTTTGCTAAAACCTCGAGTAAGTGTCACGTCCCGACCATGTCGTTCGTGTCCGTTTTTCTTAAGAGGGGAGCTTATATCTGCTTTCAGTCAATACACATCAGTCTTTTTGAGGGTTTCTTATCCACAAAGATTGTTTTTTTAAAAATTAAAATGTACATGTTATAAGCACATTATAGATCACAGTCACCATTCCCGGGACATTTTCCGAAAAAACCGATATATTATGATCATTTAATATAAATTCTGACCAGAAAGATACGAGCCTACATAAAATATTATATATTAACTCCTGCACTCATCAAATGTTAAAAAATATATAAAATTATTGGTACTGCGCTAGATTGAGTTTGATTAATTGATATTAGGGCATCCAATCCCGGGTTCCGGGATCCTTTTCAATTTTCTGATCCCGAAATTCCGGGATTGAGATAGCCGCGATCCCGGGATTTCGGGATTGAGAAATTTTGAGGAAATTCCGCAAATTTACACGAAATTGGCAAATTCAAGATTTCAAATTCCTCGTTGAGCTAAAAAAAAAAACGAGTTTCCGTGAGATTCTGGGAAAAAGTATACCAAATCGGAGATTTCAAATTCCTCGGTGAGCTAAAAAAAAAAACGAGTTTCTGTGAGATTCTGGGAAAAAGTATACCAAATCGGAGATTTCAAATTCCTCGGTGAGCTAAAAAAAAACGTGGTTCTGTGAAAATCCAAGGGAAAAGTATAGCGAATTGAGGATTTCAAATTCCTCGGTGAGAAAATCTCAATACCGGGATTCAAAATTAATCAATCCCGAAATCCCGGGATTGGAAAAAGGCTCCGGGATTGGATACCCTAATTGATATTGTGTGTTTTCTTTATATATTATACATGCATATTACATTGCACACTGGTTTGGTTAGTTAAAGATTTAATTTTCATCTTAAAAAGCAAATTATGAAAATAGTGTTTGCTAATTTTACGAATGATAATGATGTAATCTAAAAATAATCGTAAACACTATACAGTTTTGTAGCGAGATTCTCGAAGATTCATTTCTCAGAACTTTTACACACGGTAGAAGAATTTTATGAATCAAAACAGAATGTATCTCATAGTATAATGAACACACACATATTATCGTAAGTTTTCGAGAAATCAGTTTGGGATATTTGACCGTGAAATTATTTCTTGGTTATGGCGATCGGAGGCAATTATGACGCAGTACTTTTCCTGTATTATTGAGGTTAACAACTTTGCCTTTTAAATTTTAATAAAACAAAAGTGTTGATGGCGTGTATAACAATAAAAACCACGTGCTTAATAAATTTCTCTAGAATGTTTACAAATGAAATTCGATATAGCTCACGCGTTCCCAACCTGAGGGTTTCGATTTTTCGAATGAGTTTCGGAGACAATCCGGGGAAAAAGTATAGCATATCGAGGATTTCAAATTCCTCAATGAGCTAAAAAAAAAAAAAGGAGTTTTGGAGACAATCCGAGGAAAAAGTATAGCTAATCGAGGATTTTAAATTCCTCGGGGGGTCGCCTAGTCACATGGCAATCGCAATCCGAAAAAGGTTGGGAACCTATGATATAGTCGATTCGATTAATATTAACGACGAAAGAGAAGTAATCAGGAATTAAAATTTTAAGTTGATTACTTTAAAACGTACACTTTTTAATCAATTATTTTTTCAACTATTTATGGATTTCTGTTTAAAGACACACATATATGTAATTTCTCGAAACCCTCTCACCCATTCTTACTAAAAATTGGGCGTAGCGATAGTGATAAGCTAACCGTTTGTTCTGTCTTAGCTCTAGTCTTCTATGTGTTCTGGAAAAATATAGAAACAGTTTGAGTAACTATTTAACAAGTAGTTCTCGTATAAATACTTATGTTGAGATAAACTCGAATGATCAACTCCCATGTAATAAACACTAAACTGTATTAAAACCGTTAAAATAACCAAGCAATTCGAGCAATTTGTAATTCGAGCATTTGACGTTCGAGGAATTGGTTATTCGAGAATCTTGTTATTCGAGCAATTTACCGGCTCTCTCTGGGTTCGATGCCCGATCAGATCACAGTGATTTTGAGAATTATTCAATTCAAAGTTGTGATCGAAGACTGGGTGTTTGTGATGTCAATTCACATTATTTCCTCTCCTCCCATCCTGCTGATCCTTTAATAACTGGGTTTAGCGGTAGCGATTAGTCAACCACTAGTCCTGTTCTAGCCTTATCCTTCCTTCCCTACTATTCACTTTGAAAAAAGTGAGGTTGAGCGACTGAGCGACATTAGAAAGCCGTATGATCCACATTGGGAGCGGACATGGATAAAAAAAACATTGACTAAAATGCAATGAGAGGGCGTTAGGCCACTAGAATTTCTCGTACAGTTTTTTGCCTCCTTCTCTCCTAACAAATATTTTTTCGAATTTTAATTTTCAACACAATAAGAAGAATATACAATATAAATATTTTATAAGTCGTATATTAATATTCAAATATATAATAAGCTTGAACTCAAGATATGTAGACAAAATCTGTTCTAAAATCTAAGAATCTGATTATTAAGCTATGACAAATTAACGGCCTGGAGGCACGATTAACTATCAAATTTCCGACCATATTGCCTTATAAGGCTGCCCTGAGTTTCCGACTGTTTTTTTTCATTTCCTGTGATTCATCATAGGAAATTTTAAAAATGAACATTTAATGACCAGTTGACATGATAAGCACCTACGTGCTGCTGTTAATTGCACGTAATAAATGTATTGATTGCGTAGGATTGTAGAAATAGTACATTTATGATTCAAATGACATGCCCTTGGTGTAAAGAAAGCCAGCCCATCATTAATTATTAAAAATTATATTTATTTTTACTTTAATTTTATTACTCTTTGATGTTTTATTACTATGCTTTAATTACATGTTAGAGATGTTAATCATTTTAATTTGTGTTATTTAAAATTTTACTTATTCATAATTTCTTCTTTGGCCATGTTCGCTCTCTATGTGGAGCATATGGTCGCCACGCGGCACCTCCATGTTTCCCTGTCTCCCGCCAATAGCTTTGCTTCTTCCTATGACATGCCAGCATCCCTCAGTTCCGCCGAGTACATCCTATGGATAGTACCCGATGGACGTCCAGGACGCCGGAATCCCACCGGTCGAAAGAAGAGGCAGGCAGGATTGAGGCTTTCCGGAGGCATCCCCAGCACGTGACCTAGCCAGTTCCAACGTCTCTCCATAACCACTGACGTGACGGTACGCTGTCTTGTACGCTCTCTTATCTCTGAATTCTTCACAAAATCAAACCACCTCACCCCCATTATCCGACGCAAGCATCTGTTCTCGAAGCTCAGTATACGGATTCAATTCATAATTTCTACTGCAATTTTAAAATTCTTTTCAATGCCAATTGTTTATTACACCTTTTCATTTCAATTCGTTTCTGTATAAATAGCACTTTTTCATTATATTTCTTATCAGTTTTAAATGCTCGCCAAGAGCGAAACCAGTCCTGATCTTGATAAATAAAATTGGAAATAAATACAAAAAAAATAATGTGTTTTTCTTTTTAAAATAAGAAATGTAAATTTCTTTCAGGACCAATTGTACACTCTAATATTGTATTATTTTATCAGTTGATAATGCTTGTCACGAGCGAAACCTGTCCTGATCATTTCAAATAAAAGTTTTAAAAAAAAAATAGTAACAATGACTACTTTATTTTTTGCATACAATGCCTATTCACCAAGTACATATTGACAGTGACATCCTAAAAGTAAAAAATGTAACGATATCGAAAAATGTAACGGACGAAACACGTGTCACAATCGGTGGAATAAAAAAATATCCAACCTAATTTTATATTTTAAGAATAACAGTTTTAAAATTGTCGAAATTTTGAACATCTAGGTTAGTCACTTTTAAGGTGTTTACTGTCAATACTTGGTGGAAAGGCATTATAATAAAAATAATAAAAGATTTTTAGTACTTTTTCCACATAAAATTTATTAGATCAGGACCGGTTTCGTTTTATTTCAATTTAAATTTGTATAAATATCACTGTTTATATATTTTTTTTATCAGTTGATAATGCTCGCGATGAGCGAAACCGGTCCTGATCTAATAAATTTTATGTGGAAAAAGTACTAAAAATCATTTATTATTTTATTATCTAGGTTAGTGGTAAGTATTGTTTGGTCAAAAAATAATAATATAGTTAGAAAATTCATAGAAACCATAATATTTGAGAAAATTCTTTGGCAATATACTTATATGTAGTAAACTCCAGTAGAATTGATATGTTTCGTAACAGAGAGTATCTATCTTCAATTTCGAAATTCAAGAAGTCTTCAATAAAAAACTTTATTAAGAATATAAATAAAGTTTGTAAAATTATTATAAACTTTACAGTTCTATACTGGGAACGACATGGTTAAAAAATGATAATTTATTTTTTATTGATAAAATATTTAAATCTTTCTATACCTTATACAAATAAACATCCACTTAATTTGGTAATCAATGGCTACAAGATATTCTAAATCTATAAAATACCCAACCAGTTAATAGATATGTATCTATTTAAAAAAAGAAGAATATCCAAAAGGATTATTTTTAAACCCTTAACGTGACTTCAAAAAAATAAAACATAAAAAAGATTTGTGGCGCCAATCCTGTCTTCCGTGGCCGAATTAAATTTCATTTCTTACTACACCAGATGCGACATACAATTTATTTTATATCTCGTTTTATGTTACCAGTAATAAAGAGATGGCACGCGGACTTGTGTCTGAGATACTGCGTTTTATTGCATTTCAATAAAAGGTGGGCGTCCGAAATATATTTTACAATAAAATAATGTGTTGTACTCACGAGAAATATTTTCAATAAAAAAATCTTTCCGAAAGGGTATTGCACAAGTCAGGAGTGGTAAACATGGAAAAGTATTTTTTTTTCCGTCTTATATTATACAACTCATTCAAAAAATAACTACACTTTTATTTTAAATGATCGTGACCAGTTTCACTCATAACGATCATTATCAACTGTTAAGAGACTACAATTTTACAGCGCTATTTATTCAAAACAAAATTAAATGATTAGGGTGTAACAAACTATTGTTGCGTTGTGAGATTACTCACGGATTCGAGTGATTTATTGATTTATGTTCGAAGGCATGGATGTTTGTGGTGTCCCTCCCACCGTTACAGATCCTTTAACAACTGGGCGTAGCGAGAGTGAATAGTTTACCACTGGTGCTGTCCTAGCCTTATCCATCTTTCCTTACTACTCACTTTGAAAAAAGTGAAGTTGAGCGACCGAGTAACAAACAGTTCTCGTAGAAAAAACTTCTGTTGAGATACTTCCATTATGAGGTCACATGCTCCAAATTGGGAGTGGACATAATGTAATGTTAAAAAATACATTAAATTAACGTATTATATAAGAATGGGATGAATAAAAAGTATCAAGCCCAAAACTTTCTCTCCTAAAACATTATTACTGCTCGTGTCGTAACTTGTGAGTTCATGAATAGTCATAATTAAGTCAGGTGTAAGTCAAACAGTGTGATTTATTTGTTCTCGGCATGTTATTACCGACCCACGATTGGTTATACCTGTATTATTTAGGAGGGACCGGCATGGCTTTGGGTAATTGATCATTGTTTTTTTTCACGTCACTGCTGAGTCAGATGGTGCAATACTTTCAAGACATATTGCATGAAAATAATATCAACAATTAATACTTCAAAATAAAATATAGAAATTGGCCGCCAATTTTTTTAATTGCCCCCAAAACGGGGCAAACGCTTCACGTTGGGAAACACTGTTTTACTCCACCGCAAGGTGAATTAAAGTTTGATCTTTATTTTATTTTTTTTATCTAAGTCCACGAGAATATGATCTCTAATAACTGTTTGTTACACAGTTGCTCAATCAGTTGGAGATCGAACTAGGACAGGCTTAGTGGTTAGCCAATCGCTCTCGCTACGCTTGTTTTTAGGACATGATTGGTGGTAGGGAATTCAAGACATTACATACATCCATGCCTTTGGACATAAATTCATAAATCAATTGATAAAAACTGTCGATACTGGGATTCGAACCCGTGACATTCGTGATCAAATCCAACAACGTTGACCCTTTGATCACGCAGCCAGCTATATAACGCTATGTTAATACTATTTTTGGTATTTGGTGCCTTTTTTATTTCCTGCATTCAATTAATCAACATGATCTTGCATAAGAACTTTGTTCTTTCGTGTGTTTATTCAAATGAAAAATTCTAGCACGTCAAACTAAAATCATAGCAAATATGTTGATGTTTTTATTAACATGATTATAAACTTATATGTGATAATGTTATCATATTAGCGAATAACGAAAACAACATTATAAATGAGGTCAAGCAAAGAAAGTGATTAAAAACTTTCCAGCCAAACAAATTTGCCATGTTGAACGCAAATTAAATATCATAAAAGATATAAGAAGCCCTTTGTTTTTTTAGAATCATTGTCAATATTAAATAAAGCCATATCTCCAGTCTCTTAAGAAGCGTCAACGGAGAGCAAACTAATTTTATTTTCAATCAACGATTGACCACATCAAATGTGGAAAAGAAAAAGCATGTAACCCACAGTTTTTTCAAAACAGGTTTTTGTCGATAATCACAATATATCAAACTAGATACACATTCTATTAAATGAATGCAAGCTGCAAATGCCAAATTAGTATCTAAATTAAGTTTTAAAGTTTGAAAAATAAGATCTTGTAAAAAACTAAAACCAAGAAAAAAGACTGAAAAAAGGTTTTTCCGAGACAATTTCTTTAATTAATATTAGATTATGTCAATTTAACGCCAGCTTAGAAGTCTCCGTGCACTTCAAGGTAGTGTATAATTCAAAATTTGCATATGGCCCAAAATCATCAAAACACGTGTTTTGCTCTTCCTGTAAAATTTGATATATCTGGGTTACGTCTTTTTTCCTTTCCACTGTCGATATAATTGATAACTATTTTTTTCTTTTGTATATCCAAATTTTGTAACAAATTACCATTTAAATATTCAATTTAGCAAAATTATGGTTTATTTAGGTTTGGTTAGGTTAGGTTAAGTCAGTCACAATTGTAATTTTAGACGAAGCAGAAATCATGTTGAATATTAACGACACTTTTAGATTTTCTCATCCATCTTCTTTGTGTAACTATTTCGGCATTAATGTCTCTTTCAGCTGCATAACTGGATTTACCATTTTGTTTTGTGTATCATTTTAAAAACATACTGTTATGATAATAATAATTTATAAAATTAAAATTGATTTTTTGTACACGTAAAGTAACACAACTAGTGGAATATCAAATATATCAATTTTCAATCGAAAATTTACCTACGGTGTCAGTATCATATACATCAAGGGTGAACAACCTTCTCGCCCTGGGATCGACTTTTTAATCTTAAAATTTCTCGCCATCGACTTCTAATATGAATCTTATAAGAAATTTAATTGGTTGGGTTTTTTCTCTTCTTCAAACTTATAAATGTTTGCTTCAAATGCAAAATACATATCATAAGATAGGTATGAGCTTACAGAATAATTGAATTTGATTATTTTTGTATATTTTATATTTAAATTATATATTTTTTTCCAAATTCACGGAAGCTTTCGGGATCGACCAAATTTTGCTTTGGGATCGACTGGTCGATCGCGATCTACCGGTTGGACACCCATGAAATAAATCAAGAATTCTTTCAATTACTTTTGATTGTATACTACAGAAACCGAAGATTCATCGTCCTATTTTTTTCGGTCTAAGAATATAATTTATGTATGGGTTACATTATACATTATTATTGCGAATGAATGTTGATATTGCAACATGTGGACACGTTATTTCACAATACGGCATGGACCACTGCGTGGGTGTGGTCGGATACCACGACTCCTCGAGCATCGTCTCGTCTGGTAGGCAGTCTGACCCAGTTCGAGTTACAACTCTTACTAAACACTAAACTAAACCCACTCTCATCATGAGCACAATAATTGTATGTTTATAAACACCGCTGTGTTAATTATGCACGCGATAATTATTCGGTTTTTATGGCACTATGCTGGCTACGCATTTTGACTTGCCGGTTATTTGACTAAACGGTGGGTGGTACAAAGCAACTGCATGTTTTATTGACACTAGAAAATTGTTACTCAAGCTCATTTAAGCTATCACTCCTAAGCTATTATTAAATTGTTTAGTGTCCCCCAAAAAAGAAGAACAAATTTGAATTACATAAATAATGACTTAGAATTAAATGAACTTTCACTTAGATCATTTTAACTTATAGTATAACTCCCCATAGAACTCTGTTGGCTACATTTGAATTAAAATAAAACATTATATGCACGGATGGTTGTGATAAAAAATTTAAAATATATATTAAATATGTATTAATCAGTGGCGGTTTAACGTACTGGGCTAGGTGGGCTTAGCCAAACATGGATTTTTCACCCAAAATGTGTAAAAAAAAAAACTTATGATGGTTGAATAAAAATGAACAGCAATTCTATTATTACATACTAACATTCGCTTTGATTTTATTATATAATAATTTATGCTTTGCAGTAGTGTCGTAGTATTTGTTAATATGCTTATAAGGTGAAGTGGAATCATGCAAAATTTCGTAGATTACAGTATACAATGCTAAACTTTTCGTTAGCCCACCCAAGATTTTAGGTCACGAACCGCCACTGTTGTATTTTGGTATATTTTCAACAAAATCAAAAATCAAGTTCTCTTGCACGAGTGAAAACCATCCAATCTACAGGTGCAATTATTTTTAACCCATAAATAATTAACCATAATAGGCAGAAAGTCGTAACCGACAATTTATAAATTTTACAGAAGGTTTTTTTTGAATTATTCTAGTATTTAGTTCGATAAAGAAATTTCTTAAACGCGGTTAGTAAATACTAAATTGTAATATTGTCGCCTGATGTAGCCCAGTTGGTTAGAGCTTGCTCTAACGGTCACGCAGGTCTGGGTTCGATTCCCGGTCAGATCACAGTGAATTTGAGATTTATTCAATTCAAAATTGTGATCCAAGACTGGGTGTTTGTGATGTAAATCGACATTATTTCCTCTCCTCCCATCCTTCTGATCCTTTACTAACTGTTTATTCAACTGGCTGTAGCGATAGCGATTAGTCAACCACTAATCCTGTTCTAGCCTCATCTTTCTTTCCCTACTACGCACATTAAAAAAAGTGACGTTGAGCGACTGAGTAACAAACAGTTCTCGTAGAAAAAATCTGTTGAGATACCTGCATTAGTAATATATCACTTTTAGGGTGTTCACTGTCAATACTTGGTGGAAAGGCATTATATTAATAAAAACAATAATCCTTTTTACTTCATTCCACTTTATTTAATATGTCAGGACCGGTTTCGCTCATTGCGAGCATTGTCAACTTAGTAATATATGGTCAATGTCTATCCTGATATTATACTGACTACTTTCAGTTATCTAAATCAGCGTTTTTCAACCGGGGTCCACTTGAAACAAACGATAACAATTCAAAACACTAAAATGTACAGTTCCTAAAAATTATCCGAAAAAAGATAACGTTCTAAAAAAATTGTCACTTATAAAACGCAATTTAACATAATCTGTTTTTAATTACAGGTCGATATACAATACAATTGTCGATATAAAAAAATCTTTTTTATTTTATTTTTCTCGGCCTCAGCAGTAAGCCTATAGGTGCATCACGGAGAACAATTTAGCTCGCCATAATGTGCCATTTTTTTTTTTAAAAAAAAGTATATTTCCCGAGATTTTGTTCGTAAAATTACGGGAAAACAGGATCCACCAACAAACCAGGATCCTAGGTATTGGGAGAGAAACCTTACCTTCAACCCTTACTTATATTCTTAAATTCTAATGAAATTATTTACGTACGATAATATTAATGCAATAAGTATGTTGTAGATCAATATGACATTTTTAAACTGCAATCAGCAAGTAAAAATGTCAAGGATATAAATCACTCGAATAAGATAAAATCTATTGATTGTATCAAAGAATATAAAAATAGTCATTAAAGGTTAATTTTATATTAAAATAAGTTTGTTTTATAACAACCGTATAGTGGCCCGCGGTCCGAATTTGGAACATCGTAGTTTTTGTATAGAAATCATATATTATATGTATTTATTATTATTTTGAGATTGCTTTGATCAATATTTTAGAGTAACACACCACCTTCAGAATATAATAGTACAGAGACAATTCCAGTGATGAGCGAAACCGGTCGTGATCCCAATAAATAATTGTGAAATAAGTAAAAAAGAGTGCTTTTTTTAAATATAATGCCTTCCCAGCAAGTGAATAGCGTAAAGATTAAATATTGTCCTTATAACTTTTTATCGTGCTCACATTCAATTATTGGTAAAACATATATTTGAGCAATAAACATTAAAACAAAACACATTTTTTGCACTAATTCCACATTGTTTAAATGATACTTTGCGAAATTCTTTTGTACCAATAGATTTGTTTGCCCTACCAAATTGAGTTTTCGTAGTGACTTTTTCATTTATTATGACATTTATTCGATCGATTTATCGATAACTGGCATGGTGTTTGTGGTGTCTAAATATTCTCTCCCACCCTTTCCGATCCTTGAACAACTGGGCGTAGCGAGAACGATTAGTTAACCACTATTCTTGTCTTAGCCTTGTCCTTATATCCCTACTAATCTCTGAAAAAAAGAGAGGTTGAGTGACTGTGTAACAAACAGTTCTCGTAGAAAAACTTCTGATGAGATATCTTCATAGGGAGGCCATATGCTCTACTTTGGGAGCTGACATGGACTTGTTTAAAAATACAGAAATGCCTGCATTTGAAGTTTGAATCAAGATTTATTAAAAAAATATTAAAATTGCAACATTTTTGTTTATAATTAAATAATAATATTTACACGACAACTTAAACATTTACCACAAGCAACGCATTGACAACCGCTGTAATAAAATAAGTGTGATTGTTTTTTTTTCAAAATTAAATGCCACCAACGAATAAAATAAAAGCATATGTTCACGAAATTAAAAGTTAATATAATACTTACACTATAAGCCGTATTGTGATAATGAAGTACAATTTAATAAATTACTACTACACATTTCGAACTGTGATAAAAACAGTTGGTCACCGCTGGTTTATAACAGGTTCTGTCTATCTTTGTCTCTTTGTAAAACTTGACATTTGAACCAGGTTCATACATAACAATAAAGCTGCAAAAATGAACACACTCCGGTAAATATCATATAAAGGGCAAGTGAGGCTAGATTTTTCAGTCAAATAATAAGGGCGTTTCACCCTAATAATTCTTCAACCTACTAGGTACATACATACATCAAGAAACATAAAACAAAACTTTGGTCATTGAGGAAATATCTTTGGTAGGGTATTATATTATTTAGTTTTGCAGACATTTCATGTTTAACCGTTCGTGGAGTGAGTTAAGTAAGCTACATGAGGTTTCAAATAGGACATCCAATCCCATTCTTATTTTTTGATCCCGGAATTTCGGGATACTCATTTTTTCGGAATCCCGGAATCACTTACCATTGTTTTCAAAAATTATGGCGAAAATTAACAGATTACAGAATAGTTTTTAACTAGTTGACTTAATTTAGAACTTCGACTGAAGTTGCTTGATGAAACTTCAACGTCAAATTTGAATTATTTTGATTTTGTAGTCTTCTATAAATTTTGCCGATAACGACTTAGGTTTCGTCTTTCGGCGTTTTCAGGTTTTATCAAGTGCACGAATGCACTTCAACTGACGAGCAGCAAACGGTTTGTGTCGTTTATATACAAACTTAAAATTGAATCGCACACTATAATTATTGTTAACCTAATTGATATGACTGCGAGAATTAATAGAGATTTTTTTTGTTATTTTTCAAATATCACTGAATTTAGTACTAAAATAACACGCAACTTTGAGTGGATATCTTGTACTTGGATTTTTCCAATATATTAATAATAGAATTCTTCGGGCGCTTAAAGTATTTTTATTCTAATTTCAGAAGGCATTATCGATCCACTTATGCTTAAATTCTAAAACGCCAAGAAGTCGATTCGCTTTGAAATATTCTGAAAGACCGTGTCTTGCAGCGTTAACCTTTTACGATCGGGGAAAATAAATAACGTTCATTTTTTTGTTGCCGAATTTTTATTAATTTTTAAATCAAATTAAAGTAAATCTTTTAGTTAATCTTGTATTTTTATGGCTTAAGTTGTTATTCTTTTGTCCACTTGGAGTTTCGGTACGATTTTTGGAATTAATACTTTCATTATACTTTCGATGGATTCGGCGGTAACTCTGTGGAAGCTCATTTTATTATAAAATAACTTAGATTATTCCACGTATTGTGCTACAAACTGTGACACGTGTTTCGCTTCTTTCAGAGACATCCTCAGACAGACTTACTTACACACATGCTTGCTTAAGAACGAATATTCTGTTGGGATACTTCCATTAGGAAGTCATATGCTCCACATTAGGAGCGGACATGGATTTTAAAAATACAACGTAATTTATTTCAAATTTTCATTTTTACATAGAAAATAATGCGGAAGCGTTGAATGTTTATAATTCTTTTTCAATGTGGTATGTTATGTGCATACTCAATTATAACGATTTGCTGCGATGTAAATGAAAATTAAATTCGAGAAATCGCATTTTGAAAATATTCATTATGACACCAATCAACGCAAAACGGTTAACGATCCTAGCTCCTGTTCGATGCCTCGTGTTAAGTAACACTGGCCTGGAGTACCTGCTCCGCACTCCTCGACAATCGTCGGACGAGTGGCCACTTGAAGTCATCGGATAGCGTCTTCAGCGCCGTCGTCTGCTCCTCGTTCTCTTACTTAGCCCGCATCAAGTAGGGGCAGGTATTAAGCGCTCTCAGCGCGAATTAAATATTCGCTAAATTGTAGGAAATTTGCATTTTTAAACAACGCATAAAAATAGGACTATGAACAGATATAAAGCACCTTCTTAGCTATACTCATCACCATAGCAAAGAGACAACCATCGGTGTTTTTTCTATAACATTGAACGCAAACAATACAAAGCGACTGGAATGGAGCATTTTATTACAATACTTTAATGCGAGATGGTTGTCAAAAAAGCCGTTTAACCTCACGTTCCAATGAGTGGAAAAATATATTTAAAGTATTTGACAACTAAAAGTCACTTGAAAGTAGCTAGAGGAAAAAAGACTTAGCAAACACTCATTCCCTAGATCAAAGTTTCTCAACCAGGGCCCACGTGCCCCTTCTTGGGGCTCACAGCATGCTCCAAGAAGAAACTATTATTTTAGGGGGGCACATCACAGTTTTTGGGGGCCACAGGCACCCTGAATACAATGAACAGAAACTGCGCATTTTGTATTCGAAGAAGGCATTCAACATAGGTAAATGAGCATATGAACGGTCTTACATTTGGTAATATATGTGCAAACTGAAAATTCGCAACTTTTTTATGTAACCGAGTTAAAAAAAAAAGCTCCTACATTTTTTGCCTTGGGAAAAATCTGTAAATTCCCGGGTATTTCAAATCTGCCGGCAAGTAAAAATTAAATAAAAAGAGGTCTCACAATTTTCAATATTTGTAC
Source organism: Himalopsyche tibetana (assembly GCA_030503985.1). Classification (NCBI taxonomy): domain Eukaryota; kingdom Metazoa; phylum Arthropoda; class Insecta; order Trichoptera; family Rhyacophilidae; genus Himalopsyche; species Himalopsyche tibetana. Next base: position 1,181,241 of record JAPJYX010000009.1, on the reverse strand, counting down.
AATCTGTCAATTTCTATCTTTTTCAAGACATCGAGCTTAATAAAAAAAAATAAGGTGTTCGAATTGAAAGTTATTTTGGAATCATTCAATTTCTCAATTTTTTCCAATCATCGACCCCGAGATCACAAAATAATAGTGTCTCAAATCTTGAAAAGCTTATTACGGGTATGGGGGCCACGGAAAAATATGAGACTCAAAAGATGCCACGGGCTCAAAAAGGTTGAGAAACTATGCATTAGATCTCAAATATTATATCAAATTGTTCTTACGAGGACTTCAAATGTCAAAAACATTTTCATGTCTAATTGAATATCGCACCGCTAGGCTACAAATGGTTATAAAAGGATATGTTTACTCGATACAATTTCAGGAGCTGATATCATAAATAGGAAAAAAAAAATTTGCCTTTGAATGTATATCCATTGATCACTCGAACAATAAATCGTTGATATACTGGTAGAAGGTTACGAATACAGATCGATAAATTTTAAAACGTTGTAAGTAAGTATCTTCTAAAAAAACAAGTTCAATCATATTTTGTGTATTTTTACATAATTTAAACACAATATACATCTAGTCAATTCCAATAAAAAATATTTTTGTTCGTTTTCTTGCTTTTAACGATAAATAATAGTTAAAGTACAAATGGAAATGTAAAATTTCATGATTATCGAAAATGACGATTATCTCAAAATAAAGTATTTGACTTACGCCGTCTCCCAGTATAATGACGGTAAAGTCCATCTGTTTTAGACGATAGCTGTAGGAGTTAACCACTCGGTCCAACGATCAGTACAGTGACTATCATACCCAAGATTAATTAATATAAATTAACCTCAAGCTTTGTAAAGCCATGATGATAGTGAAGACCACCATCCTGCAGTTTACAATAGTAAAGTAGAAGCACTTGAATCATTTTTATGTTGGTTCATGTAATGTGCCCAATATTCCGCTTCTAGTAAAAAAAACTATTTTATGAAGCGTCACTTTCTTAGTACAATTTTCTATATGGCCGGCCCCTACAGTAAAAAAAAAACTAAGTTCGTTCTACACCAGCGATGTCCAACGAAAATCGTCCAGTGGGCCGAATGAAATATTACCGGTCTTTAGTGAGTTGAATACCGAATGTGGAAAGGTAAAAGGATGTAACCAACAGCTTTTTTCGAGAATTACAATGTATAGAACTAAATGCTCGTTCTAACAAAAAGATTGAAGCTACATATGCCGAATTAGTGTACAAATTTAGCTTTTAAGATTGAAAAAAAGAAGGGTGTGCTTAAATTGCAACCAGCAAAAAGGACTTACAAAAAGGTTTTTCTTAAACAATTCCTCATGGATACTCTTGCGTGTAAGAGACTGGCTTCAAATGCGTATTTTTACTTCTTTCACATAATTTGAAAAACTATTCAAGCAATTTAATATTTGTAAACAAATGTCATCGTAAATGATTTTCGTAAAGATTGAGTTTTGCTACAAAGGATTGTATATCTTGGGCCGCGTATTGGACATCGCTGGTCAATACAATCACACTTCAATCAGACAACCTATAGGTTCTGTTATCAAAATTAGCCTTACCGAGTTTCTTACCATTATAAAAAAAACAATACAATAATTGACAACGCGCTTTCACAATGAAGTTTTGCGTCACGAGAAGAATTTGAACCTAATTTGTATTCCGTTTTTACAGAAAGTTATCAACTAGCAAGAAAATTAAATTTAATAGCAGCAAATAATTTCTTTCACTTCGATACACCTAATCTTTTTTTTTACTTATATTTTATATCAAGATAGCTTCTCATATATTGGGTGTTTTAGAGTTTTTTTTCGAACTTTTTTTGTGACACATTGCAACTATGCGCTCATTTTGGTTTGCCATTTCTCAATGAATATACTCACGCCAGAACGACGTCATTACAAATTACAAATCCATTTCATCAAAAATTATGAAGACTAGAACGTTACAGTCAATGGAGAGTGCTATAAATCGGCGATTACTTACATTTTCATTCCCTTATCGAGTGTCATACATGTGGAAGAGCTATAGTTTTAACAAGATGGTGCAACATGACACAGAGCGTGCACTACAAATAGGCGGTCGGTGGAAAATTTGTTTTTAATTCAATAAAAAAAACTTCTGAAAAACACACCCTATTCGAGACAATTAAAAGCAAGCGCGACTTACTGCTGAAACTATGATGGTGACATAATTTTAAATATGTATAATGCAAAATGAAAGAGCCATCAATGTTTCTTCATTAAAACAATGAATTAACCAAATGACACATTTCATAGTTCTTTAAAAATATTATTTCCATATATAATATTTTTTTTATGAAGTAACATGAAATGGAATTGAATTGGACATGAAACAAATAACATTATAAGTGCCAAATATTGAATAAGCTATTTTTGACCACCTTTGCAGTAATTTTAATTTACAACAATTTTATTCCGTTGTTTATTTATACCTACACCAAAATTCTGATTCATAAATAATATATAACGACTGTGGAAAGGAAAAAGGACGTAACCCATACACATCAAATTTTACAGGAGGCACATAAAACGTGTTTTGATGATTTTGGGCCGAATGCAAATTATGAAATATACACAACCTTGAAGTACATGGAGACTTCCAAATTGGTGTTTAATTGACATAATCTAATAATAATTAAAGAAATTGTCTAGGAAAAACCTAATTTTCAGTCTTTTTTCTCGATTATAATTTTAACAAGCTCATATTTTTTCAAACTTATAAGCTAAATTTAGATACTAATTCGGCATTTTCAGCTTACATACTTTTTATATAACGTGTATCAAGTGGTTGACATTGTGATTATCGAAAAAAGCTGATTTAAAAAAAACTGTGGGTTACGTCCTTTTTCTTTTCCACAGTCGATAAGTTTGTGTTGTTAGGGATTAGACAAGCAATGCATGATACGCGTAATAAACTATCCATCGTATCTTAATTAATAAAATGGCGGATAAAGAATACATTATATATTTATGAAACTACAATGCAACATGCACATGTGGTGAAATAAAATTATAGCGATTGGCTTTATCGTTTCAAGATAAGGGTGTAGAAAGCCGTCCAACTACAATCACGAATATCCTTTTTTGCTCCACCCCTATTTAAGGGTGGTTACAAATTATTATTTCAACTTCGGAATAATAATGACGGAAAGTAACTTTACTAATACACTTCCTAAACACACATCCACACAAAAAAAGTACGCACTAAAGACGGGGATTCTCAAAGTTTTATTACAATATCACTGAGGTTAATAATACATATTGGACAAACTGTAACTACATCAATATGAACTATTGATTATGGGCTACTCATGTATATTCTTCTTCTTATCTTGTGATACACTCTGGGGTAAATCTTAGCCGAATTAATTAATTCAGGACTTTTTGGTCGGAAATAAGGTATCCGATCCCGGGATTTTTATAGTACCAAAGATGGGAAAAGAAGTGAAAAAGTCTCGAAAAGTTATAGAAACCAGCAAAATATCATTTAATGAGCCAGCGAGATAAAAAAAAGATTTCAAATGTTGTCATTTTGGGAAATCCATAAATTCTTGGGTTTTTTTAAATCTGCCAGCGAAGTCTAGTCGCTCAGCTAATCGCTCTCGATGCACCTGATATTTAAGGATTGGAAGTTTGGGAGGAAATTTTAAAACTCCATAAACGTAAATGCTTTCGAACAGAAATTGACAAATCGTTTGAAAAATGCTGTTCGTACCAGGGTCTCCAATCCCGGATCCCGAATTCCCGGGATTGTACTAATCCTGGGATTTTTAGATGCAGAATAACAATGAAAAATTCGGCAAATCCCGTAAAAATATTTCGGCAGTTGTAACGTTTTGAAAGGTTGGAGTTTAAAAAAAGTCACACATTTTTTAATAAAGGAGAACTAAAAAACACGCGAACTAAAAAAATACCGTTTCACCTTCTTTTGTAGATTGTTTGATAATCTCTCAATTTCTGACTTTTTCCTATTGGTCGATTCCGGGATCCTGAAAACTCACATCCCTAAATAATTAGGAATCCCGAAATCGTGACACGATTTTTATGGTGAATGATCAATACCGGGATCCGAAAAATTGTCAATTCTAAGGACTAACATTAGTTTATCATTTTGTAATGTAAATGTCATTTGTAGTATCATTATTGTTTATTTGTTTTCTATCCACCCCTTCTTGCTTCCTGTTTTTATTTGTATAATATATCATGCTAGAATATTAAAATTAAAATAATTCGTACTTAAACAAGCTTGGTGAAAGTAAGATTGTCCGAGGATGCCTCTGAAAGAGACGAAACACACGTCACAGTTAGCACCACAATACAAGGAATAGTTATTTTAAATTTTATATTAAAATTAACTTCCACAAAGTTACCGACAAATCCATCGAAAGTATGTTTATTAAATTGTATTTTTTTTACCATGTCCGCTCCCAGAACAGAAGTGTTTCTACGAGAACTGCTTCTATTCAGTTGCTCAACCTCTCTTTTTCCAAAGAGAGTAGGAATAGAAGGATAGAGCTAGGACAGGAATAGTGGATAGCTAATCGCTCTCGATATGCTCCGTTCATAGGATATGATAGGTGGGAGGGGGGAATTCAAGATATCACAGACATCCATGCCTTCGAACAGAAATTCATAAATCGATTGAAAAATCAATTTACAAAACTGTCCGTACTGGGATTTGAACCCGTGACCTCCGTAACCGAAGCCAACGACGTTGATCACTCGACCAAATTGTATACACTGTGATTATCAAAGGGAAGCTTTTTAAAAAAAAAAAACAGTGCGTTACATCCTTCTACCTTTCTAAAGTTGATATATTTATGTTAGTATTGTTTAATAAATATTTCAAATTATCTCACAGCAAGCGCGGCATCCATCGTAAAAAGGGCTGATTTATGTATAACAGATGAAAAACTTTGACAACCCTTTCGGACCTGACCATCCTTTGATAAAGGCCGGTCACGCCGTTATCTTTATTCCCGACATTAGTTACTTTGATTGCATCAATTAAATACCCCGACTCGGGATTATTAAATAACATTAGATCGGGATTAAAAATTTGTACTTTTATTTGGTACAGCGAACACGAGTTTGGTTGTTGAGCGCGCTGGCAACATTAATGCATCGCTCCCAAACGGAAAAAAAAACAAATAGGCTGAAAAAGAAGCTAATTAAATATTCATTTAAAAGAAAAAAATGTACAATCCCACGATACATGAATACAAAACAGTTTCCGCCTATTCAAAAAAATACATATTTAATAATGATGGATGAAAATTTATGTTGCTTGAAAACACAATCATTTATAACTTTTTTGATTCGTTTGTATGATGAAAAGAAAGTTTTTCTGCTATTCAAGTAATGACATTAAAGTTATATTGTTAACAGTACAAAACGCACTCGGCTACAGCGATTGATCGTAAAACACATTTCACGTGTTATTTAAACATCACTTAGGATTTGAAAATGCAGATTTTTCAAGAGGGTAAAAATAAATTGTAAAATTGGGCATTCCCATGGGGTTATCCTTTCCCCAGCAATGGCTTTAAGCTCGGTGATACATTTATTTATTATATAAACACAAAACATTCATTTACTAAGCGTCAGTTCAAGTTCATCCGTGCACTTGAACGCCTAAAGATGCCGAAAGGTGAAACCCGGGTGACAAAATCTGTGTGAATGTAATACTAATAATTTGAACGATTCAAATTTAATATTGAAATTCCACCACGCACCTTCAGTCGAAATCTTAAATTATAAAAAAATCAAAATAGTTATTGACTAGTCGAAGAGCTATGAAAATCAACTGGGTTGGACATATCTCAACCTATGTGAACAGTATTTCTAACGACGTTTAAAGATTAATCAAAATAATTATTGATTATCATCATTAGACAATTGCAGGACTGTAGATTCGTAGTTAGAAGTCAAATGGTTTTTTCCGGAACCGAAGTCGGAGAAAACTTTTGACTACTACTATTTTTTATATACTACTGGCAAGCGTTGCAATGTTACTCAATGAAAGAAAGTGTTTGTCTTTTAATTGTGTTTATTGAAGTGCATGTTTTCTTTTTCTGTCTGTTTGGCGTTTGCTGCCGATTGTATATGATAAAACACACACGCCATCTACTGTAAGTTAATTGTAATATAACATTCGCGCAAGTGCAAGCATGCGTTGCCAAAATGAACTGTACGTCAGACATAAAAACATCGATTTTTATATATAAGACCAACTGTACGATAATTTTACTATGCTATAACCTTCCCGGAAGTGCAAGCAAATTTGTTGTCAAAGTTTTATTTTAATCGGATGAGCGGTGTGGTAACGCATAAAGTACGAACAATCAAACATTAATTTTTATATATTAGATTAGTCTACTTATATTTATTGGTGAAATTGTTCTAGAATTATTCTCATATCTATAATGATCTGACGCTAAACAAATATGTAAGTTAAACGGAAATGATTGAAGTCGGAGTCGTCATCAATTCGGAGTCGTAGTCGTTTTTTTTTACCGGACTCTAAAGCCCTGGAAAATAGTACTACGAATAAAAAAATAGATTATAAGTTGTCAACATTTTGCCACCCCATCAAATTCTCCGCTCTTGGCCATTGCTCATATGAAGCAAAAAACAAACACAATATGTCCAAAATCTTTCTATGTATTGTATCGGTGTTATAATCATTATCACTGCTCATCTTAATTCAAATTTTTCGGTTTGTTTTTATCTCGAGACTGGTGTCACGGTTAGCGACTTGCGTACAAATCGTATCCTCTACTCGCCAACGGAAATATGGAACAGGTTTTGATGTTACCACTTAAATCGTCATCTCGCGGATGAAGTAACTCGGTATAATAATATCACATATTATAGTATAGCAAACGCTTATCTGAATAAAACAATGATTCAACGACAGTATAGCTATCGGGTATTAGAAAATTTAAGACGAAATATAACGTAGTACACGTCAGTATTTCATAAATAAAAACAATTTTAAATTATAATTTTAAAATGTTAGAATCAATCTTGCTTCATTACTTAAGCAAACTTTGCGATAGTAAGTCTGAAGATGCCTCTGAAAGAGGCGAAACACGTGTCACAGTTAGTAACACAATACGTGGAATAATCAAAGTTAATTTAAATTTTCTATTAAAAACAATTTTAGTTAATTTTAACGTGTTTACTGACAATTCTTGGTGGAATGGCATTAGATTAAAAAAAACATTTTTTCGTACCAATTCCACATTTTTTAATAATGATCAAAATCGGTTCCGCCCATCGCATCCATTCATTATCAATTAAAATTTTTCTTTTTAATAATATGTTATTCTATACTTTACTTACATATTCATCAGTTGATAATGCTCGTTTTATCAATAATATAAGCAAAACCGGTCCTGATCTTTATTCAAATATTTTATGTGGAATAAGAAAAACGCATAAGTCGCCTTCGTGGTCAACGTTGCTGGCTTCGGCTACTGAGGACCCGGGTTCAAATCCCGGTACGGACAGTTTTATAAATTGATTTTCAATCGATTTATGATTTCTGTTCAAAGGCATGGATGTATGTGATGTCTTGAATTCCCCCCCTCTTACCCATCCTATCCTATGAACGGGGCGTATCGAGAGCGATTAGCTTACCACTAATCCTGTCCTAGCCCTGTTCTTCTATCCCTACTCTCTTTGGAAAAAGAGAGGTTGAGCAACTGAGTAACAAGCAGTTCTCGTAGAAACACTTCTGTTGAGATAAACTCCATTAGGAGTCCACATTGGTAGCGGACATGGTTTTAAAAAAAACGTATTTTTTTTAAAAGATTAGTAATTATTCGACAGTTTAGTATTATGATGATTACCGGTTTCGATTGGCAAGTAAGCATTATCAATTGATAATGGTTTTCTTAAACGACTCGTATATAAAATATTGTAAAAAAAGTTGTATTTCTTAATATAATATATTTCATTCAAAACGATGATTTAAAACGTTTGAATGATCGATTTTATAATAAACATAAATATTAAACTTTCTAGCGTTTTTAATTTTCAGACCAGTGTTTGAATTTTATTGTTCGCCGCACAATAGTAAATAGTAGCAAATTATAACAAAATGTATGTCGACTGTTGTATATTATAGAATGGAAAAGTTCACTTTTTTATGGACGCCGAATTCAATAGCTGCGTAATTCGAGAAACGGTTGGAAAAAGATAATTCTTCCAACGGAAATCGCCTGTTTGAATTAGAAGCAGTCAGAAGTGAGAAGTGTGAATCAATACAACTGCCTAACTTCGTTATTTTTTTTTTCCAAAATGTCAGTTACAATAATTGAGCAGCAGAAAACTGAGTTGTGTCTCGGCCGAGGTTCTGCAAATGTCGTCCGCGGATATGGCGAAGAAAATAAACGTTGAGAGACAGTGTTTGTGATGTCTCACCATTTTATTTCAGTCAAAACGTTGGTTTAGCCGTGCGGTGTTCTTTGATGGATAATATTCCATACGCGCGAGTAAGAAATGCAATGCCGGTATAGTACAATCAAAACCGGGATACGCTATCCCGGAATTCACGGTATTTTTTTTAATAATACGTATTTAAAAGGAAAGAAAATAACGGTATTGAACATTAAACATATTCAATTTTTTTATGTAAAAAACCATTTCACATTTTTATAAAATTCTTCTATTATATCGATTATTAAGTATAGAATTGGTGAGGCTTTTAATGATTGATATATTACTATTTTAAGGCAACGTTAGTGTTAGTTAGTTTAAAAAATCACCCGTTTATAAATATAATATAATATATTAATGATACATTATGACCATTTAATATAAATTCTGACCAATGTGATAAAAATTATGACCGAAACTGTATTAACCCGTAACATGCCATCCTAAAAAATCACATTCCCTGCTATGATGGCATCTCAGTTTGACTGTTTATTGACAGTATTTAAACCTAAGTTAGAAGCTAAAAAATAATTTAAAAAATGTATATTTGCTTGAAACTATATTCTAGGTCTAATTTTCACCCTCATTTTATTTATAAGTGCTTAAAATGCTTGAATGATTTAATAGCTCAACTAGCTATGAACGCATCATGAGCATGGAGGTGTTAAAATTCAGACCTGAAAAATACGAGCATTTACAAAATAATATCCGACGTATTGAAAGTTTGCTTATTTTTTTCCAGCAAAAGTTTACTGTTAACACCATGTAAGTGAAATACTTATAAATTGGTAATTTATTTAACGTAATTCTGACCGATAAATTATGACCATTTAATATAAATTCTGACCGAAACTGTATTAAAGTTCAGACCGGTTAATTACGATTGACAGTGAACACCCTAAAATAGTAATCGATACCTACGTTAAAGTAAAAAAAAATACAATTAATCAAACCTAAAGATTCTTCTAGAATAATCAAAACACGTTCCACATTCTAAGTTGCACAACCATGGGAAAAGTCGATAAAAAAAAATGATGTATCATTTGGTTTGTAAAATGAGGGGGTTTTGGGTGTTAATAATGTAAGGAGGTGCTTCGTCTCGTAAAAATGAAGAAACTCTTGCCTATTGTAGTAGGAGTCTGTTCATCGTGATTCGTAAGCTGGCTGCCGCAGCAGACCGAGCTTGGTCCAGCGTCTCGGCGATGCGCTGCGGTGGAGACCGCCGACCGCGATCCTCACCGCGCCGGATTAACGGGATCGTAACGACTTTCATTTTCGGCGCGGTATTATTTTGATTACGTCGAGCCTTAGCTCAAAACAACCTCACGACACGCAACGCCATCCATCTACCGTCATAAACGGACGTTATTTTTCGAACCGTTTGAAAAACGAACGCGGCCGTTCCAAACGGCGATCGTAATATTGTAATCGCCATACTTGAACAGCCATTGTTTTTTTTTAAATTTTATTAATCTAGTCCAGGGAAAGTCAAACTCTTTGTCTGAGAGAGACAAATATGAACTGCGCAACAATTTATATATATTTTTGAGAGCCATAATTATTACCTTTACAAAAACATTTAATTAAAATGATTAATATTCAATAAATGTTTTTTTAGATAACAAAAACAAAACTTAATATAAAATAACTTAAACGTATTGTGCTACAAACTTTGACACGTGTTTCGTACTTAAGCAAGCATTTGTGAAAATAGTCTGTCCGAGGATGCCTCTGAAAGGGGCGAAACACGTGTCGCAGTTTGTAGCACAATACGTGGAATAATCTATGTTATTTTATTTTTTATATTAAAATGAACTTTCACAAAGTTACCGCCGAATCCATCGAAAGTAAAACAAAACTTTTCAGATATTATCTCCAATTGGCAGTTCCGGACTATGAAATATTTATCATCACGTTTTTTGCGGTTTATTTCGAAACATATTTTTACTCTCTATTCCATGTAATTAATTGATTTGTTATTGGAGCTTGATTTCAATTTAACTGAAACTATTTGACTTGTCAAATATATTCATTATATGTATTTTAATTAAGGAAAAAATACTATCCATCAATGCTTGATTATAAACGGGGACTTTTATGAGGAACTGGACATAAATCGATTTCATCGCTAGAAATGTCTGACACGTCAGACGTGTTAGGATAAAATGAAGCTTTTTATACATTATTACTATCTTGTGTTGTTGGATATATTGTAATTAAAAAATCTGGTAACCGCTTCTGTGTGTGCTGTGTCTTTGAATCGTGTTAGAACAGGGGCTACCAATCTTTTTGGACCCTAGAGTTCCCTCTAAAATATTGGTAGGGCGGCTGTCACCACATTTTTTCAAGGCTTTTTATAACCCAGGAATTTAACGATTTGTCCAAATTATCAGCGTGACTCGTTTTTCTTTAGCTATTCCAAGAATTTTTAAATCCAAAATCCTAGGAATTTTAAGATTTTCCCAAATTAGCAGGCGGGCGCACCGAAATCGGTAAGCGGGCGCCATGGCGCCCGCGGGCACAAGGTTCGTAACCCCTGTGTTAGGACAAATAATTCGAGTAAAATATAGTATTTTTTTTATTTTTAGTAGACCAAGGTTTTTAAAATAGTGTAAAAAAGTGTACGGTGTACTTTCAATTATAATAACATACACTCAGAAAGCATTTGTTTTCTAAGAGTGGTTAGCATATACTATAAATACTATATAATTTATCTATCTTATTGTATTATTTTTTTTCATAATTCATTTATGTACCAATTATTTTGTTTACCTCGTTATTAGTCAAACATATTATTATAAAAATAACTCTAATCGATTTTTTAATATGTTCTTTCTTCGAATATGTACAAAGTTTCTAAAAAGAATTTAATGATAAAATTTATTTCGATGTTTAAAAACGTTATAATATATTATTGTTATCATGCGTCCCTGTGTTAATTTATGTGGGAATCGCATGTTAACCCCTATTCGCCTTCCTTCATGGATGAGCGCTCCCCTGTCCACTCTACTGGCGGTCAGTGCAGCAGTTGGCCTCAGGTGACTTGCAGGCAGTCACTCGGCCGAATCGAACTTGCATATATATATATAAACAAGATATAAATTACAATGCGCAGCATGTCCTTGAATGTCATTATGATCATGAACATCGCTTGGTCTACAAACAAAATGAAATGGCATCAATGATCAAAGAAAATTTAAATAAATAGGTGCACAGTGGAGATGATCATAATAACTATTCCAATAAAACTTCCGCCGATCATTTTTGAACAGTGATTCCCAAGTGAGGTTACGCGTAGAAATTAAAAGAAAATATATTTCTATGCACATTTAAAGCATAAATATTGTAGGTGACACTGTCTTCTTCGCATTGAATTCACCCAAAAACATATGTAAATAAGATGCATGTCTGAAACGCTGTTGCATATATAAATGTTTGCACTAGAGGTCTGCCCGCGGGCCGGGTTCGGGCGGGTAAGCGCAATTGAGATTCGGGCTCGGGCCGGGCCCGGGTAAGAAATTTATTCTGTTATGTATACTCGACATCTTGTCATAGAGTACTATGTTAATACTCTATGTCATACTATAACTGTAACAATAACCTTTCAACGCCCAAAACCGATATCCTACTCTCCTTCCATTCAGTTACAAATTTGAGTTCAAATCGAACGGTCGTCGATCCAGTAGAGACGCCTTGAAACTCACGTTGTTATTATTCGATTATAAGATTAGTGATTTATATAAAAGTGTACAATTATGACATATGGAAATAAAAGTTGAACCAAACATTTAAACAGTGTTTCAGTAAAAAAATATTATCCATAACAATTCTTCAGAAAAATATTTCAGACTATGTTCGTGTCATAAGTCAGCCATGATGATTTTAATTATAACTAGTTCTGCTCTGTTCTGTTTAATTAGTAAGTACTGTTGATTATAAATCCGGGCTTCGGGTCGGGTTCGGGTAACAATTGTGGTATTAGACTCGGGCCCGGGCCGGGTCGGGTCTGAGTCTTTCGGGCTCGGACCGGGTAATTTTGTAAAATTTCGGCCCGTGCAGACCTCTAGTTTGCACAATTTTTTTAAGCTGATATAAGTTCCATAAAAATAGAATAAGTCTGAAATTGTGATAATTATATGTAAGATTTCGTTTGCTTATTTCATCAAATACATAAGTATTTGTTTGAATTGCTCTCAATATTTTGCAGATATCAAGTTATGCCCAAATACCACTGTTATGTTTGGAAGTGTATTTAAAATTACTGTATAACTTGTAATAACAATGTCAACTATTGCTAATAGTATACATTAGGTAAAATCAGATGTCAAAAACTATATAATAACTATCTATATAGAGGAACATGTGTAAGATGAGATGAACTTGAAAAAAAAAAGTATACGTGGTCACATTGAGAAAAAATTAAGACAATGTTACCATACATAATTATGGTTTAATATCATTATGTCACGTTAAATAACATGATCTTATAATGATACATGTGCTGCCAGAAACGTAACGGCGGTTTTCCGCACTGAGAAAAAGTTAGGGCGCCATTTCTAAAATGTTGTTTGTTATATCAAAATCAATATGCTAAACATGACTAGTTGATATCAAACACTGTATTTTTCTCCATGTCCGCTCTCAATGTGAAGCATATGGATTGCCAATCGAGTTAATCTCAACAAAAGTGTTGTTACTCAGTTACTCAAATTTTTTTTTCGAACGAAAGTAGGAATAAATAATCATGATGAGCTAGAAAAAAACCGTTCTTTATTTTTATGTATAGGTGGTAATATTCAACGTCGTAAGCTACGGCTATGGATTCATGAGCTATATTCGGAAGCATAGATTGTGATTAATTAACCGATAGTCCTGTCCTAGTCTTATCTGTATGTCCTTTACTCTCTTCGAAAAATAGAAGTTAAGCAACCGAGTAAAAAGCAGCTTTTATATACAATCATTTATTGCACATAAAAAACAGCTATCGCAAAGAACAAGTGCAACTTGCAACACTCGAAATCAATGCCTTTCATATTCTAAATATGTCAGCCATTTATTAAGGCTTATAAATATAGTTAAATGAACTCTCGGTTAGATCATTTGCAGTTATAGTGTAGCTCCTCATAGAACTCTGTTGGATAAAATATTTTATTTTTGAATTAAAATAAAATATTATATCCACGGATGGTTGTGATAACAAATTTAAAATATAAAAAATACATATTAATTATGTATTTTGTTGTATTTTCAACAAAATAAAAATCAAGTTCACTAGTAGCAGTGAAAAACATCCAATCCACAAGCGCAATTATTTTTAACCCATTCATTAATATAGTGAACGCCCGACGCTTCCAACTCCTTGCGAACTTCACTATCAAGGATTCGTAAAAACGTGTCAAATTGTGTTTATAAATATTATATATTCAGTTTATATTCATAAAATTCGATAACCAGAATCAAGAATTCTACTGAAATTAAATAAAATTGAAAACCGGAAATACTGCAGTGTTTAAATTTGACTATAAAATTTATTATTAAAATTATAATTTTTAAATTCATCTCTAACTCTCTTGCCCTACTCGATCGCGGGGACATGGGTTTGAATCCTAGATTGATTTTTTTAATATATTTATGGAATTTAGTAATGTTCGTACAAGTTTAGAGTTAAGTATTTCGACTGAGGGTGCTTGATGGAATTTCAATATCAAATTTGAATTGTTTGAATTTTGTACTTTTCCATGAGTTTTGTCGCTAACAACCCGGGTTTCGCCTTTCGGCATCTTCAGGCCAAGGCGAAACCCGGGTCGTTAGCGACAAAACTCATGGAAAAGTACAAAATTCAAACAATTCAAATTTAAGTTTAGAGTTCTTTTTTAATTAAAATACAAAGCGAAAAATGGCATTACAGCCAATTATGCCACCTTAATCAATATTACAAAAGTTATCTAATAATAAAAAAAGTAAATTATTGATGTCCTTTTTTTTTTCAATTGTAACTTCATGATATCAGAAGATTCGAGAAGAAAAATCATTTTATTTCGTCAAAATAAATATTAAGTCATTCAATCACAATTAAATATGATAGAGTATAACATCGAATACTGAGGGCAGCGCATTGCTGACATATGACGTAAAATACAGCATTATTTTTATTCAATTAAAATGTTTAAATATACATCTTAAATTGGCATATATGTTTTTCCACTGATTGTAATAACAAACCAGTGAAATAACAAAGTTATCAATTTCAATTTTGCATTGAAAATAAATTCAATTTATTTTACATTTGAATATAAATATGTGAGAGAATAGTTTTTTTATCGAGGGAAGAAAAATTGTACACTCCGACAATTACAATATTAATGTTTACATTTCCCGCCCCCCTCAGGCATGCGCTATTACGCAAACGGAGGCTTTTGCCGGAACTTTGTACAGTCCTTAACGATTATAAAAGCTTTCAAATATCTCTTGACTGGTATATATCAAAGTTTCTTGATAATAAGAAAGAGTTGTATAATATTGTATCGTGTATTAATTGGCAGGTGGAAAGCATTCGAAGTCTAGCTTGGGAATACAATAAGAACGAATACAAAAGGGATTCGATAGAAACAATGAAAGCCTCGCTATTCATAAAAGTCTTCTTGAAAGAAAAATACCAGAATGCCTTTTTGTCACGAAACAATTTATTTGAAGTGAACATTCGACGAACGGATAAGATAGTATTGTAGTTACAAAAAAGCCCGGACTTTTGCTGGGTTTATAGTAGTAGCCCACTCGAAGTAAATTCGTAAATTGGCGTAAGATTTCGGATTTGAAGTAACACACAAAAAGGCAAAGAAATGTGTAAAATCGATAACAACTCGAACCATTCAAATCAAAGTTTATTTCAGCACTTGTTACGGTCAATTTAAGCTATAGTTAATTTCTCTTCGGTAATTGGTGTGAGATTCCACCGAGAAAAAAGCGTGCAAGGCGATGTTAAATTTTGCGGAATTTTATTTAAGTTGAATTTAACACTTGTAATGTTGAATATGTATACATAAATAACGTCTGGTGTACAACAATGAGAAGTTAGGTTGCGTGAAAAGCATTCAGAATATACCTCGTTCATACAAAGCAAAACAATACATCGAGCGGACAGGTAGGCAATCTTACCTTTACTGTGTGTGTTATAACTCCAGAGGGCTTGTATTCCGTAAGTTGCTGGAAGGGCCGATGTTTTTTTCACGATTAGCACTGAACAACACACAAGTTTTCATTCATCGGATCGTCATTCGAGGATTAGTCGGGGTATAAAATAACACTAGAAGTTCACACGGTTCGGGCTAAGGAATCTATGGCGGTTGACAAGCGTTTTCAGTCTTAACGCGACGTATATCCTCCCTCCTCGGCAGTCTACGCGGTACTGAATTGAAACGATGTGAAGTTATCCAAAGCGGACTGGCTCTCCAGCCGGCGAGTATTCGACAGACGTCACTCATTGATTTATGCTGCTAATCCCGCCGTTCGGCGCTAGCGTCGCTCTCCCTCGATTTTAGGGTTGTTATAATTTTTGTCCAGAAAAACTTTTCAACTAAACACACAGATTTTTCCAATACGAGAACATCTTGCAAGCGTAATCAAGTAAAAGCAAAGTTATTATTCGTCAGATTTATATTCTCTGGAAAAGGCAGCATAACACTGTTTGGCACTATATTAAAACTTTTTTAAGGGCTATACCACATAACAATATTATATCGACTTTGGAAAGGAAAAAGGACGTGACCAATAGTTTTTTCAAGACAGCTTTTTCGGTAATCACAATGTATCCAACTTGATACACGGTCTATCAAAAGGATGTTAGCTGCAAATGCCGCATTATTATCTAAATTTGGTCAGTTCAAGTACATCCGTGCACTTGGAATGCCTGAAGATGCCGAAAGGCGAAACCCGGGTCGTTAGCGACAAAACTCATGGAAAAGTACAAAATTCAAACAATTCAAATCTGAATTTAACTTTTAAGTTTGAAATAAGGGGCCTTTGAAAATTGAAACCAAGAAAAAAGACTGAAAAAGTTTTTCCTAGACAATTTCTTAAATTAATATTAGATTATGTCAATTAAGCACCAGTTCATAAGTCTCCGTGCACTTTAAGGTTGTGTTTACATATGCCCGAAAATCATCAAAACACGTTTTTTGTGCCTCGTGTAAAATTTACTATGTATGGGTTACGTCCTTTTTCCTTTTCACTGTCAATATAGTAAATTTGTTTAGTTTCTCCTATTTTATCAAGATTATATAAAAATAAATATTATCGTTTTGAATCGTAAATGCAACGACATTAAATTAAACTTATCTGAACACAGTTATTTTTAATTTCATGCAGTATCGTTCTCAACATCCCTGTGTAATGGAAACGGTTGTAGGTAGCCCGTGACGTCGCTTTTATAAAACAAAAATCTTGATTAAACAAACAACATATTTAATTTTGTTTTTTCTTCCAGTTCGTTTCAAATTACACTCTTCGCGGTTCGCTTACTTAAATGTTCAATTTCGATAGTAAACATTTTTTTTTTCCATATTCACGCTTTTACCTATGATGTACACATTTTTTTCATATTCGCTCCCTATACGGGGCATATGGTCACCACATTGTTCCTCCAATTCTCTTCCCACCGACAGTCTCTTTGCTTCCTCCCAGGTCATCCCAGCGTCCCGCAGCTTACTTAAATGTCCAATTTCGATAGTAAACATTTTTTTTTTTTCCATATTCACCCTTTTACCTACGATTGACACATTTTTTTCGTATTCGCTCCCTATACGAGGCATATGGTCACCACATTGTTCCTCCAATTCTTTACCCACCGACAGTCTCTTTGCTTCCTCCCAGGCCATCCCAGCGTCCCGTAGCTCCGCTGACTACATCCTGTGGATAGTCATCAGTGGCTTTCCACGACGTCAGGTACCGTCTGGTTGGTAGGAGAGACAAGTACGGTTCAGACTCCTTTAGGGTATCCGCAGCATGTGTCCAAGCCAGGTTCATCGTCGCTTTTTTTGTTGGTGTAATAAGAGGCTGGTTAATCGGCTCTTTTATCTCCGTGTTCCTGACAAAGTCAGACCACCGTACTCTTAGTATTTATCGCAGGCATCTGACACATTTACCCTGATAAAAAATATCTTGAAAAATAAATCATAACGTAGTTGTATTTCCTCATTCTATAACAATTATCATGATATAAAATTACTTTTACAAAACGAAAAAATCGTATATAAAAAATAGTGGCGCAACAAGAGATTTTGCTGCCCGGGGTGTTCCTTGATATTTCCATACCCCCTCCCCCATTTTTCTATCGAAAATTGATTTTAAATTTGTAATATTGGTGAATTGAGGGTATATGATGACGTTTTCATCCTTCCTACCCTGATCATGAAAAGCGGTTCATACAGAGTGTGATGAGGTTAATACTAGCCCTTCTCCAGCCCCGTGCATCTTTGCTTACACTCTCTGATGAGAAAAAAATAAAACATATCATTATAAAACATTAGAAAGGAAAATGGACGTAACCCACACATCACAAGTTTTACAAGTATTTAAAAAAACGTTTTCTGATGATTTTGGGCCAAAGTTAAAAAATGAAATAAACAACCTTGAAGTTCACGAATATGTATTGATAAACTGGTGTTTTATTGACTTTATCTAGTATTAATTATTGTAAGCTAATCGCTTAGTTAATTATTGTGAGCTAGCCGCCTGCTTAGTCGAGTGGTCAACGTTGTTGGCTTCGGCTACGGAGGGCCCAGGTTCAAATCCTGGTACGGACAGTTTTATAAATTGATTTTTCAATTGATTTATGAATTTCTGTTCAAAGGCATGGATGTTTGCGATGTCTTTAATTCCCCCCTCCCACCTATCCTATCCTATGAATAGGGCGTATCGAGAGCGATTAGCTTACCACTAATCCTGTCTTAGCCATATCCTTATATCCCTACTCTCTTTGGAAAAAGAGAGGTTGAGCAACTGAGTAACAAGCAGTTCTCGTAGAAGCACACTTCTGTTGAGATAAACTCCACTTCAGTCACTAATTCGGCATTTTATGCTAACATCCTTTTGAAAAAACGTGTATTAAGTTGTATACATTGTAATTATCGAAAAAAACTGTGGGTTACGTCCTTTTTCCTTTTTACAGTCGATATATTTGTACTGATTCCCACTTTTATTTTTTAAGATCAAGACTGGTTTCGCCCATGACGAGCATTAATTAAATATAGGTTACCCACCACCGCGTGTATTCGCATGTATTCGCTAATTTTAGGGGTAGCGGCACATAGCACAATTTTGAGGCAATAAAATCCACATATAATCTGGCCGCTCCTTATACCCTTCCAAGCATTATGCTCGCAAAAGGTAGACTGGAGACGAGCATTTGAAAGATAAAATATCTTTGCCTTTACATAATGATATTGAATTGAACGAGGCGAGGCTGTCCTCAGAATAGGGTAGCTCTCTTTTTTCTAGCTTTTCCTTTTGAGAGCAAAGAAGGACTTACCTTTTTGGAGGCAATGTAAGCTTCGTTGATTTCAATCCGTAATTCATTTTCAAAGGACATTTCCCCCAATTCTGAAGCGAGCAGTCAGAATTCTTGGTTTCATAGAATTTTCCCCAATACGGCATGGTATATGGCATCCATCTTGCCGTCTACAAACAGCCTTTGATACATTAAACTGGCATTATGAGACGTGATCAAATTTTAACGCAAATCTCCATATACATTCGATTTAATAAAGCCAATAACTAACCCCTATTTTAATAAGTAAAATGACAGCATATATTTGGAGTACTTAAGGGTAAGTTTTACGGCACGGGTTCCCAACCTGGGGGTTGCCTAGGGTTTTCTGGGGGGTCGCCAACTTTACCCGGTGAGCTAAAAAAAAGAGTTTCGGGGACAATCCGGGGGAAAAGTATAGCAAATCGAGGATTTCAAATTCCTCGGGGGGTCGCCTAGTCACGGCTTTTATAAAAAGGGGTCGTCACCCGAAAAAGGTTGGGAACCTATGTTTTACGGTCTACAGCGATACCTATAATATGGAATGCCTTTATCAACTGGGATGTTTTTTTAAATACTATTCAACCATATTTTATCAGTTACACAAATGTTTGCGAATAAGTCATTAACAATTTTTACTAATAATAGATGTATCTGTAGAGCAGTGGTTCTTAACCGGTGCACCGCGAGCTTATTGCAAGTGCACCGCAAAACTAATCGTAAAACGAACAAATCCGCAAAATAGTGAAAACCGAAAAAGTCAAAAAAAAATTATGTCCACATATTTTTTTCGATCTCTTAATTCTGATGCACCGCCATTTTATCATTTCCCATGATCAAAAGTGCACCGTGACTTCGAAAAGGTTAAGAACCACTGCTGTAGAGTGTAGACCAGGGGTAGGAAGCCTTTTCCTTTTCAAAAGGCCACATTCATTTATCTGATTCAACATAGGGCCGCAGTGAAAAAAACGTTGACACCACCCCCTTTTTTCGATTGCCGAACATGTGCATCATAATGGGTTGATAGCGCCCTTTTTCCTAACGCTTGCGTATAATTTTTTGATCGAAGTGAATATTTTGATCATACCAAAAGTCCGCATGTTCCTCTCACTCGTGTAGACTGTTGCCCTCACCTTTAATTCAGACTTAAGGGTGAGTGTCACGGTCTACAGCAACACCTATAATTGAGACAATTTATTGAGTGGCTTATTTACAAACATTCGTCTAATATTTAGAGCTACAGGGATATGCATGTCAACATAAGAAAACGATCAAAATATACTTCAAAGTCAAAGGTGGAACTAAGCTGTTTTGAAAAATCAATCCTCAAATATGATCAAACATTTCATTAAAAAAAATGTACCATTTGATGAGAAATTGTTCTGTGTATAAAATCAACATGTTCAATATATGAATACCGAAAAAGTTTTGTAATTAGAATGATATACATTAAATATCGCCAATAAGAATTATATGTATATATATAATTTGCAATTGTGAACGAATGGTTTTGAAATCTTAAATTTGCAAAAAAAAAAAATGAGATAGAGTTACCTAAGTAGGTTATATCCATTTTCTGGCAAAGATTACATACTTTGAAATAAAAAGGTTAGGAGTTCTGTAGGTAAAAATATATTCTTTCAAAAGAGTTGAATAAGACTCCAGATTTTTGATATATTGTTATAACATATTTATTACTTTTTATATGGTATAGAACCGGACGGGAATATTTTTAAGGGTTTAATTCCGGACGTTTCTATGGACATTCAAGTTAGAAAAAAACACAGGGACGCACCGAGGTAAATAAAAGTCCAGTTCTAGTGACCATTCAAAATTTCTGTACACCTTTACATATCGTTTGTTTCACTAATGTCTTGATTTTCTTTATCTGCTAAAAATATCAACCATAAAAGCTTATCGCCTCAAGCGTTTTACTATATTTATAGTATTGGACTATCTTCTAAGCTTTTTTTAAATTTGTTATTAATTATTTATTGCTTAATAATGAAAAGTACAGTACATGATAGTAAAAGACATTAGAGCTGATGCCAATTCGACATGCACTTGACAAATATAATGAGAAAAAATAAAAAAAAAACATTACATAATACACAAAAATCAAGAAATATAATAGTAAAACTTAACAAACAGTTCACAAATACTATCACTAAAAATATCCACTTCTCTAGGCAATAAATTTATCAGTCGAACGGCCCTTGGAACTGGTGACTCATACCTCCTAAGCGAGGAAAATGTTTTAAGAAACAAAAGTTTTGGTCATAATTTTTCCTACGTAAGAATAAATTGGGATCATGTAAGTTAAATAATCATGAAAATTTCAAGATTATTAAATTATGACAATTGGTACAAGAGATCGTTTTATATTCAATCTGTATTATGCCTTTCCATCAAATATTAAAAGTGAACCCCTTAAAAGTGATTTAAAATTTCTAGTGATAATCTCTTATACGATCTCTTTAGTTTTTTAGCTGGTTCAATCAAATCTGAAATAAAATGATAAACAAACTATGTAAAAAAAACAACTGTCATTTCAGTCAAATCAATAACAATACGCCTCACACCAGTCCGTACCCATTGTTACCTCTATGTGCAAACATACGACGAGTAAGTACGGATCTGGTTTTAGTTTACAATGTCCACCGTGGGAATTCAGTAAGAGATCCTTCAGCCCCGTGTGAAAGGAAAACATTCCGAGGTGATCTTACACCTACAACCTGCGGCCAACCGCCATTCTATTTCTTCCCATTCCGTCTCTATTCTTATCTATCCACAATAATCAAATGACAGGTAGAAACCGGTAGCGACAAGAAAGAAAGGGACCAATGAACATTAAATAATACCACAATAAGTACGTACCAATCCTGTATTGATTTTCGTATTGGTATTGGTAAGTTCGTTTTTAATATAAAATTTAATTTGATTACTTTGTTATTCCACGTGTTGTGTTACGAAATATAATGTGTTTCGCCTTTTTGAGAAGCATCATCAGATATAACAATACAAGGTTTACGAATAAACTAAAAATTGATTATTATTCTATAGTTATAAATTACCAAATTAAAGCCGTAGTATTTTTCAATCCAGTTCTGATGATACTGCTACCAACCTTATGAAATATTTTAGATTCTTTTATTAATGTTGCTCTTTGTGATCCACCATTCTAACTTGGCTGCTGGCGGAAGTCGGGACTACAACAGTTAATCTAGGACCTCTAGCTGTTAAAAAATAACGAGTGTCGTGAAATTCGTTTCTATTACAAGGGAAAACATACGTAGACAATGACCAGGTGATTCAAAAACAATTGGTTAAGTAAATTCGAAAATTCTGACAGTTCTGTAAAGACAGCAGTCACAAAAAATAATTGATAACTCTAATCAATAAAGCTACGCATTCTGTAACGGCCATGACAGGTAAAGTAATATAGCAACATTACTCTCGCGACACTAAAGCCCTCTTAACGGACAACTTATAATGATGGATCTCTAAGTAGGGACAATTCAAGGGCTACAGTATTTCCAAAACTACAGATCGCGAAGTACACTAAAAAGAAAAATCCAGGAAAATGTGAAATTATGATAATGTCTTTACACACGGAACAAATATGTAAACATCGGTTTCAATAATATCACCAGTTTATGAAAAAAATACAGTCGTGGTCGGTAACTTTCCAATCAGTGATGATTAGGGATTCTGTGTCGAGACGTCCCGGGACTTGTCGGGATTTTTGCTGTCTTAAGTCCCGGGACTTTTTTGGAAAATTTCCCGGGAATTGTGACTGTGATTTATAATGTGCCAATAAAATGTACATTTTAATTTGGTAAAAAACCATTCTTGTGGTTAAGAAACCCTCAAAAGGACTGATGTGTATTGAATGAAAGCAGATATAAGAGGGGACCCTCAAAAAAAACGGACACGACATGGTCGGGACGTGACAGTTACCCGGGGTTTTAGCAAAATTAAGTATGCATTTATAAAAGGGATCTGATAGAACAACAGATGTTTGGAATTTATATTTTCGTAGAAGTTTTAAATACCATGTGTCTATATATTATTATATAACTGTAGCAAAAGCAAACAACAAAATATTGAAATTAAATGTTCATACCTGATGTTGTTTTATGTACAAATGTTTTTTCACTTTTTCACAAAGGTACCAATGTAGGTACCAGTAGGACAAAAAAGATCTAAAAGCTGTATTGTGAAGTTACGGTCATAAATTTACTCCTGACGGCGGCATAGTAAAAATTAACCGTAATCATTGCGCACATCCATTACATAAAAAAAAATAATTATCAAAAATTGTATTAAAAAAAAACGCGATTTTTACTGGTGTGTACTTTCAAAAGGCGCCGAATGTATGTAATACATAAATACATACATTCATGCAAATATTTAATTTTATTCAAATTATAATTTTATTGTAGAGGAAATAAAAGTCTTGAGTCCCGGGACTTTGAAAACCCCGAGACTTCAGAATCCCTAGTGATGATGATTAAAAAAAACAAATATGAATATAACTTCAATTTGCTACATTTTTTTTTTTTTAAACCATGTCCGCTCCCAATGTGGAGCATATGGACTCCTAATGGAGTTTATCTCAACAGAAGTGTTTCTACGAGAACTGCTTGTTACTCAGTTGCTCAACCTCTCTTTTTCCAAAGAGAGTAGGGATAGAAGAACAGGGCTAGGACAGGATTAGTGGTAAGCTAATCGCTCTCGATACGCCCCGTTCATAGGATAGGATGGGTGAGAGGGGGGAATTCAAGACATCACATACATCCATGCCTTTGAACAGAAATCATAAATCGATTGAAAAATCAATTTATAAAACTGTCCGTACCGGGATTTGAACCCGGGCCCTCTGTAGCGGTAGCCAACAACGTTGACCACTCGACCACATAGGCGGCTGAATGTTTTAATAGAAAATTACTTTTTTACACCAATTCTGTCGAAACATATTTTAGATAATCCTTCATAATTAGTTTATTCATTTATAGATCTTCTGGTGCTTTAGATTTACGATTAAGACTATGTAGATTTTTAATACTGTCAGCGGTTTTTAACGGAAATATTTTTTTGTCTCTTCTTTCTTTTATTGAGAATTTTATGTGGAATTGAGAGTATTTGGTTTGATTTTGTTAAAACTATTGCCAGTGGAATTATCTTTAAATAGTGTGAACAATTTATTTATTGAAATCGATTTTTTTAAAGAGTCTCGAAAATTTACTACTCAAATCGGAACGACTGTGGACACTTTCATAAGATGTGACGATTATATACCATCCACGTCGTAGCAATTCGGAAACCTGAAACATATTCAAATTTGAATTGTTTGAATTTTGCCTTTCGGCATCTTCAGGCATTCCAAGTGCACGGATGTACTTGAACTGACGCGTAGTAAACAGTTTGTATCGTTTATATACAAAAAAAAGTAGATCATTAAGTTAAAAGTCTATTAAAATGTTTCAATGAATTAAGTGGGTTTGTTATAATTATGGGGATTTTTTTTTGAAAATATTAATGACCAGATAATAACATAGGAATATTTAAATTAAATCTAGGGTTTTATCCGACCTATTATTAATGAGTTGATTGATTTTAAGCCTTTGAATTAATATTTAATGATAGCAAGTGAATTAATATTTAATGAAACCCGGGTCGTTAGCGACAAAACTCATGCAAAAGTACAAAATTCAAACAATTCAAATTTTATATTGAAATTCCATCAAGCACCCTTAGTCGAAATACTTAATTATGAAACATATTCATTTGTGGTCGATACATATCGCCTTGCGATTTAGTAAAGAGCAGGCGTGGGGAACCTGCGGTCTTTTAGCTACCCTGGTGCGGCCTTCTGGGCAATTCTGAAATTCTGTACATTTTGGATTTAAAAATTCCTGAAAGACCTAAAAAAAAAGGTCCCACGTTACTAATTTGGGCAAATCGGTAAATTCTTGGGATTTTTTATGTCAAAATCCTTGAAAAACCTAAAAAAAAAAGTCCTACGCTGATAATTTTGGGAAATTCGCAAATTTCTTGGCTTTAGAAATTGGTATGATTTTTTTTCCGGCCAAAGATTCCCTAGTCAATGTTTACTGCGGCCTTATGTAGAATCAGAAAAATGAATGCGGCCTTTAGATAAGAAAAGGTTCCCCACCCCTGGTCTACAGTAAAGTCTAGTTTTTAGCATAAATACAAATTATCCGTTTCTCAAATGAAGCTCAGCTTGGTAAAATTATTTATAATTCGGCACATGAAAACAGGTTGCAACGTTGGTTTTAGACTATTACTGCTGTCTGTACACAAATAAATGCAATGTAATCGATTTGAAAGCAGCTCTCAATTAATTGTTATTAATTACATGACAGGGGTAACAGGTCAATCACCTTTTGTCAAACACAATTCCTTTCAAATAAAATCAATATGTAACTAAAAACCTCTACAATGTTTTGAATAAGAATCAGTAAGTATGGAGTAAATTATTCCACTATACCTACCAGACTATAAATTAAACAAAACCTTATCAACGGTCCCCTTGTATTATATAACATTATAATATACGTTCGTAAAATACGATTGTAACTACGTTATTTCACGTCCACCGTTTATTGCTATTTAACGTAGATAAAAATCTACGTTTCCACAATTTCCAAAGAGTGGTTTGTTACCTTTATTAGGCTACCCTTTCATTAGTGATTATTATTTATGGTAATTCTTTTAAATCGTTATTAGCAGCAGGGAAATTTTAATTTAATTTCCCATTAAAGCGACTATTTCAATTTATTGACAGATTATCAATGAGTAGCCCTTTCAAGGATGCATAATGAAAGGAAAATTCGCCCCTTTGAATAAATAATTGTGCTGTTGAATGTTAAAACAAACAAGGAAACATTTCTTGACTTTTACATAACAACATAAACGAAATAGAAGTATTAAAGCAAAATACACGAAGTGACATGAAAACATTTATTTATTAAAATATACATATATTATCATACATTATTTAATCTCTCGATAAAACTTTTTTTTTTCAATATAATATATCGACCATTGTTTCAACCTAATAACCATTTGAATATTATTAAGGTGCTTACCGACAACAATTATTGGAAAGGCATTATATTAAAAACATAAAACTCTTTTGTACCAATTTCACATTATCAGGACCGTTTTCGCTCATCACGAGCATTGTTAACTAATAAGAATATGCATTAACTCAGCTATTTTTTATCAAGTAAAGTTAATAAGTATTTAAAAAACAATTGGTAATAAAATAAATAAAAAGTTCTTTCATAATTCTATTACCAAGCGTTGGCAAATAAAACGCTATGTTATTTTGAAATTTCAAAACCGTAGTTAGTATCGTTTTAAATATTTGTAATAAAATAATGTTGAAATAATATATATAACTTCAAATTTGTTTTGCATAACCCTTGATAATGAAGCCGGCAATGATTTTCAATAGTTGGGTTGTCACTACTAGTCATAACACGGGTTTTCCCACCCCACAATAGTAACGTTATAAAAAGATATCTATCAATCTTATGCTGTAACTCCTCATTTTCCGTGCACGAATTTAATATATATGTTTTCAAAAATATACTCAACTTACACTTTCAGTCACTAATCTTTTTACACATTTTGATATTAGCCTGATATTTTATAAAACAGTTGCCCAATGGCAAAATAAATATTAAAAATTCTCTATAATAAAATAATTATATAGACAATAAATACATGAAGAATTTAAAATGAGTGAATGGTGTAAATGTTATGTTTGAATATAATTTCATGAAATATAACCGCCGCTGCATATACAAGAGGTGCATTGATTTAATGCTTCATTGACCGGTTGCCACTGGAGGTGAGTGTAAACAAAAGATACCTATTCAAAATATCCATAGGATGACAAAAAAAATATTATTTGTTTACAAAAAAGAAAACACTTCAATTACAAATAGAGCATATAACATTAATTTTCTTAATATAAAATAACTTAGATTATTCCAAGTATTGTGCTACAAACTGTGACACGTGTTTTGCTTCTTTCAGAGGCATCCTCTTGTGAAAATTTTAAAATAATTAAATTATCGCTAAAGAATGATAAAATTTGTTTCAGCCATTGTGATAAATAAACTTTGTTTCATTGTTAGTGAAGGTTTGAAACAATAAATAGGTATTTAAAAAAAAATATATTGTTAAAACAAAACTGCACGTACCTATATCATATATTTCAATAAATCAATTGTTGGTGAAAAAATTGTCAATAATAAAAATAAGACTTAGGAGTCGAAACATTTAGGACAAATTATATTGAATTTGTAGTTTCAATTATTTACACATTTTTATTTTATTAACACGTCATGTATTCCTAGCAGTAAAAATAAATTTTAGCTGCCTGTACTTGGCAGCACTGCGCTCATTGCTTATGGCAAAGATTTTAAGGTTATAGAAACGTCAAAACTTATATTTTACTCAAACTTTCACCGGATAATTCAATCGCCACAATATTTAAATTATAAACATTATCCACCGCAATGGATGACGATGCTTCAGATCGTAGGGTAATTTTTTTATGCTTTAAATAAAACACATAAGTGATTGATTGTCATTAAAAACTAGAAAATAATTAAATTGTAATAACAATTATTATAACTTTTCTTTGCTAAATACGACACTAGTTTCTCATAAATAATTTTATATTCATATAAAGTCAACTTCATAACCCTTAACTTGTTCGTAGCTCTAAATATGCTGTTAATTTAAACATTAAATCTAATTTTACTTGAAGATGGTGATCACAATCCAGTCAAATTCTTGTTGACTTTATATGTTAAAAACATTTGCATCTTATGTTTACCCTATTTTCTTACTTCAAAATTTAACTCATATTCTATTCACACATTGGTGTGTTCAGTTATATTATATGTTATGTAAACAAAAGCACTACTTTATCATTTCTTACCGTGTTGACTTGTGTCATTCTCTTGTGAAAATTCTACTAATATTCCTAACACTAGCTCATAAAGTATGTTGTCGCTGACAAATAAACATTGTTAGTCTACTTTCAAAGATAACTTTAATAAAATTTTCTTCCAAAAAATAATTTCAGTCTGCTTTGTCTCAAGAAAAATTATCTCGAAAATGTTGCTGGCCTGTCATTCACTCGATCCCAGAATCAAGAGTTGAAATCTGTAATTTATATTTTTTTTTTACTCGAGGCATTGACATCTGAGGTAATTTCATTCATAATCCCCTATCATATCCTGTAATTGAGTCGCTATGCCATAGACTAGCTGTTTACTACTAGTTCTCTCCTAACCATTTTTTCCCGTTACACTTTCTCAAGATAGAGGTTAATCGACTGACTGAAAACCAGTTCCTATCAAAAAACTTCTGCATAGATACTCCACTCCAGAAGCAGACATCTAAAAATATTTGATAATCCTTTACACTAGAGTCTAAAACGACGTTTAATCTAATATGGCCGCCGTGTTAGTGCTACCAATACAAAAACATAACTCACTCAATAATTATTATTTGTAAATATTGTACATATCTACGATTTGTAGTTGTACGGAAATATTCCACGTATTGAAAATAGAATAAACACGCATTCGTTTGTGGTTCACCAAGACAACTATGTGGATTCAAACGATGGTGAATTACATACTCAAAACGTTGAGAATATGTGGATGCAAGCGAAACGAAAACTAAAACGCCTATTCGGCCCAAGTTGGGGCTTATTCGCGTCTGGATGAATTTGTTTCGCTCCCCAGGCAGTAGTATTTTAGGAGTATTTCTAACAGTTATAAGATATGTACAATATTTAAAAATAATAATTATTGAGTGGGCTATGTTTTTGTATTGGTAGCACTGACACGGCGGCCATATTAGATTAAATGTCAGATAGTTTCAGACTCTAGTGTAAAGGTTTATCAAATATTTTATTTACGAAGACAATGTAAACTTTATTTATAATTTTAAAGGTACCCTCCACCAGTGAAAAGTTTAAATGAAGCGAAAACTATATTTATATTATAAGCAGTATAGATTTAGAATGATAATATTATATTACTATGGCCTTCCGTCGTGGATCAACAGTAAATAAAAAAAAAACACATTTTTTTACCATTTGTATGATTCAAATTTTAAATATTATCATTCGATTGCAAAATTTTCGAAAATTAATCTTACCTTATTAATATTTACAGAAGTTTGTCATCTTCGGCAGAGACCTCGGAGAAATGCCATGCTTCAGAAACAGTTTTCTATATGGAATCGGTACCGGCATAGGCGTAGGATTATCATATTTTCTTTACTCTTCAAAACCTAAAATGTCCACACACGCCGGTTTTGGAGCATTCATGATGACGACTATGGGCTACTGGACAGTTTGCAGATATAACTATTCTGCATTAAAATTTGAAATGTCTCAGCTCCAACGAGCGATGCAAGATAGAGCCTTACACGAAGGAACTATGCATGATGCCGGCGTCGATGGTAAAATAAACCCCGGACTTGATTTGAAATCTGCGTAAATTAATTGACTTAAAAGATTGTCTTTTACGACAGTGAACTATTGTAATTTATTTATATTTTGTCACAGCAGCCAAACTAATATTTCACAATCCTCGTGATACAGACAGCAAATCCTTACAATGTCCTCTCACAATTACATACTTTTTAGCAATATTGTAGGACCTGAATCTGTAGTTTGTTGGATTTTGGCTCGTTATTTGTATTATGTTATTACAATAAATGTGATTGTTTAATTCTTAAAATCTTTTTGTTGATTTTACTTGATTGATTATACAGTTATTTCCCGATTATCCGTGCATGAATTCAATATATATAATAAAAAATACACGCGATTTACGTGAATCATCAATTGATCACATTTATTTATACCTGAACAGGTGTTGGTACAAATACTTTATTATTTTTTGTGTAAAACTGTACAGTGAAATTATAGAAGTGAATTAAAAAAATCAGATTTATACCCGAGTAAATACCTGAATCGAATCAGTTCATTAATGCTATTAATGCCAAAAATATTGAGGTATTCTTCATCGTCAAACACAATTGTTTTCTGATTTTTTTTGGCATAGATTCTATATCTTGGCCTCCTATGACGGTGTTGGTTGGCCTTACGATTGTTGTGTGATTGACAATTTTAACCATTTGTTAAAATATATTTTTTTAGAAAATTGTGGTGTGACATTGCTTTATATCTTGGTGTTTTTCATTTTCACAATCCACTGAATCAAAAATCTTTCTATGTGATTGCTCAGGAATGGTTTTACTGTAATAAAAGTATTTTAATTAAGTATTTCGACTGAGGGTGCTTGATGGAATTTCAATATCGAATTTGAATTGTTTGAATTTTGTACTTTTCCACGAGTTTTGTCGCTAACGACCCGGGTTTCGCCTTTCGGGATCTTCAGGCATTCCACCATAATTATAACAAACCCACTTAATTCATTGAAATTTGTATACATTCAATTTACATTTTAATAGCCTTTTAACTTAGTGATCTACTTATATTTTTGAATATAAACGATACAAACTGTTTACTACGCGTCACTTCAAGTACATCCGTGCACTTGGAATGCCTGAAGATGCCGAAAGGCGAAACCCGGGTCGTTAGCAACAAAACTCATGGAAAAGTACAAAATTCAAACAATTCAAAAAAAAGTATTTTAGTTTCAATAACCATTGATAATAATAAGAATGAAAATTACTCTATATCAAAAGTATTCTATTTGAGTTTTGTAATTGTGTTTTATTTTTAAGAAAACAGCAGGGCTTTTCTCAAATTTATTAGACTGACCACTAATAGAGCCGGGTGTCTAATGCCAAAAACCTAATCAGCGAACGTATTGATTTTTGTATTTGCTAGCTGTATACTATCGACTTACGTGATTAATTCATTCCATAGGTTTTCGTGTAAGTCGAGTTAGACTTGAAATCGAGCATTTTTTAAAAATAATATGTGTCCGCTTAAAACAATATGTGAAATATAAATGGACATACATACACACAAAACGAAGTTATAATTTATCACTATAAATACATACATATTGTCAGTGGCGGTTCTAGGTACTGGGCTTGGTGGGCTAAGCCCGACCTGCATTTTTCACTCAAAACTTTAGATGGCTGAATAAAAATGAACAGCAATTCAGCCGCTGAACAAAATAAATACATTTATAAGCGTAACTAAGCTTTCCCAAATGAATACAATATCTTTGTTTTGATTTTCCTCTGTCAATATAAGACAATGCTATGTCTACCTACAATAATATTCTCGATTGTGTTTTGTATTACAATTTTAAACTGAGCCAGCATAAAAAAAACAATAACCCTATAAATACTTCATAGAGAACAGGCAACGTGACGTCAGTCTGGCAACACCTACATATTAACGAGTCAGGGTCTGGAAAGATCTAGCCCGTGTTTTTCTCTTACACTGGGGCGCAATCTAGCACGATTAGATTTTTTTGTATTTGTATGTACAGAAACGTCATCAAACTCACACGATTGTGCGTCAAATTATCAAACTTCTGTCATTCGTTGGGGGCTAAATTGAATTTGCCCATGACCCACCCATACATTCAAACGCAAATACCAATATCGTTGTATTGTATGAAAGTGACAGATATTGACTTTCAGTGACAGCTCTGTATTGCTTTTTGTACTTGTTATTTCACTTTGAAAGAGACAAATTTAAGGTTATTATTTTATTATTTCTTACTTACATTAGCATTGATTTTATTATATAGTAATTTATGCTTTGCAGTAGTGTCGTAATATTTGTTTATTTGCTTGTAGATTAATGTATAAGGTGAAGTGGAAAAATACACAATTTCGTAAATAGTAAACAATACAACTTTTCAAATTGTTCGGCATCTTTTCTCTTGTCCTTCTGTTTTTTGGTTCTCAACTTCCATCAAAACTTCGTTTCTCGATTCCTTTGAATAACTACTATTTCTTAAGAAGATAATACTTTTTAAATACATGTTTTAAACCTTAATTCACTAACCAGTAGTTAAAGGTTTCCGATTCAACGGAATGATGGTCACATCTATCACACATATACATGATATTTATTTTTATTTTAACATGTGCAGCGAATGCAGCTTATAATTTTTTTAAATCGTGTTAATACGAATTCATGCAAGTCAAGTACTTTTTTAGGTCACTATAACATAGATGTAATGCTGAGCTATAGTTATGTTGTTATAGTCAACCTGTCAAACACAAACAATATCAGTAGTTGATGGCATTATGTAAGGTTTTGTAAGGATGTGGCTAATCTCGGCTCATGGCCTATTGTTAAATAATTAAAAACAAGATGTGTCATTTCTTACAAAATTCTGTTTTACTTATTTAATGTCAACTACCGACATCATTGGTGTTTGACAAAACTATAACAAAAGTAAACCTAGCCGCAGCATTACATTTAGTAAGTAAATATGAAAATAATTATGTTTGCCGTGAAGGTGTTGAGCATTAGAGACCTATAAGTGTCCGCTAACTAATTAATTTGACAAAAACTCTGTAGTCCTCAAATGATTATATCATTGTGATAATCAGATACTACTGTGTTGTTGAATTTTTATTATTGTTATGTAAATATTGTAGAAATTATCTTAATCTTTTCAGGTTAAATAAATAGTATACAAACAATGAATTTTTATGACCTCTTATTTATCACTCTCTCCTACACTTATAACTTGCCTACTTAGTTTGCCAAACATTTGAGCAATCTCCGCTAAAAATAATTTTCATTTTTACTTCTACAATACTACATTTTTACAATACTACATTTTTAAAATTATTTCACTTCAAGTATAAAGGAATACTGAACACAACTATTGATCGAATCCATTCTTCTCTTTGACGTGTTACGTAGGTTTTCTACAAACATTGTATAAATCTATGAAATATTAAAAAAAACTTAAACCACTATTGGAAAATTGTGCTTAAGCTGACTATGTATAGACAAGAACAATAATTTATGATACTGTTGTTGATAGCTATACCATACATAATAGATGAAATGGGTTTACTCCCCAGTAAATAGTTTATGGATTATTAAGTTGTCCATTAATACTTTCTATTGTTGTCAGTTGACAGAAGTATACATACACGAATTAACACACTATGTTCTATTACAAAACCTCGCTCGTGTATTACATAAAAGTATTTTTTTTATAAATCAGCTACACGAAATCCAAAGTTTGACTTTATTTTTAAAAGTCTTAATACTTGATAAGGTATACAGTTGAGTACCCAAAGCCTTAGCGACGAAAGTAAGACTAGGCTC
The DNA here is from genome assembly GCA_030503985.1 of Himalopsyche tibetana. NCBI lineage: Eukaryota > Metazoa > Arthropoda > Insecta > Trichoptera > Rhyacophilidae > Himalopsyche > Himalopsyche tibetana. The sequence goes on along the minus strand of JAPJYX010000009.1, from coordinate 1,147,888 downwards.
AATAAACTAACTTATTATTTTATCATTTCCTAATTATTTACAGCTGCTTTAAATAATACACCAAAATTACTTACATAGCTCGTCTTCCGTTCATTTCCATTAACAAAATGCCTGCTGACATAAACCAATCGATTGTCAATCTCATGTACATGATTAATTTTGATTGAATCAAAAATGGAATCAACGGGCATTTTTCAGATGTTTTCAAGCTAAATTCAAAGAAATCATTAGTGTTGAGATATTTTCATTAAATTATACCGTCGGTATTCTGTCAAAAAACCTTGTTATGAGATAATCAACTTTTTTAAATATCATGAAGTGAACTGAAATGTAGCGAAGCAGTAGACATTACAACAACAATTGACCAAAAATTTTACACCTCAAAAACAATTAGTCATCTAATCGCCTTAGGATAGTTGTAAAGATAACAAATCTGTAGAGCCAAAAAGCATTAATTTATAATTCGACTGTGGAAAGGAAAAAGGACGTAACCCACACATATAAAATTTTACAGGAGGCGCTAAAAACGTGTTTTGATGATTTTGTGACATATGCAAATTATGAATTATACACAACCTTGAAGTGCACGGATACTTCTAAACAGGTGTTTAATTGACATAACCTAATATTCATTAAAGAAATTGTCTCGGAAAAACCTTTATTTCAGTGTTTTTCTTGGTTTTCATTTTTTACAAGGTCATCCTTTTCAAACTTAAAAGCTAAAAAACTTATTCGGCATTTTCAGCTTCTATCCTTTTGATAGAATAAGTGTCAAGTTGTATACATTGTGATTATCGAAAAAAAGCTGTTTTGGAAAATTGAGGGTTACGTCCTTTTTCCTTTCCACAGTCGATATATATAGCTTTCTGCCAACAAAATATATTTTGTTTGTACTACTTCATTAAATAATGAAACAAATAAATGTAATATGAGTCAGCTTGTTTTTAGGACTATCTGAGAAATCTATTGATCTGCATTCATAGCTCAAAACACCCAATCTTTGACTTAATCTTTCCTGGCAGTATACCGACGATATTTTAGCTCACTGAGTCCAGATTTTTTTCATTGCTTTTGACTTTGCTTTCATTCATTGGAAATTTTATGATTCAGAAATCTTATTTCAACAATTGGCTGAAAGGCATTAGACTCCTAAAATAAAATACTCATTTGTACTATATCCATTTTCAAACATATAAAAGTTGAATTACATAGTATAAATGAGTTTTTTTTTTTTTTTAAATAATTTATATCTTAAAAAATCGGTTTTGACTCTAATATGACTTAGTAAGTCAGTGGTTCTTACCTTATAACCTTAATATAAAGGGGAAAAGTAATAAAGAAACTCGTGTGATAGTGACATCAAATGATTAAATTTACTCATAGAAGTTATAAAAAAATCTTCTACTGCAGTGTTTCCCAAACTTTTGACATATGTGCACCCTTTCTATAATGTTCGTAACACCGAGTACACCTCGGAAAAAAATACATATACTTTAATAACAATCAAAATATATTAGCTGCTTGTTGCACCCCAAGGGTAAACACTGCTCTACTATAATATTTGTCAACATATCATTTGACACATGTACAATCAATTTGACTACTTTTCCAACTGCCGTATAGATCAGGCACGGGCAAACTGAGGCCCGCCGCGTATTTTTCTGCGGCCCGCGAGAAATATTATATTTTTGAAAAAGATTTACGTTTTTATCTTTTAACGCCTTTTTAAAAAGATTGAAAATAAATGTGATAATCGTTATTTTTTGTTCAACCTATATATGTGAACAAAAATTTTTAATCATGAACCTCAATAAAAACTCTACGATTAAACATCACCGATGAATATTTACAAGCAGTTTTTAGAATCTCAACTACAAAATTAGCATCTGAATTTAAAAATATGTTAAAAGACGTTCCATTCCTCTCATTAGATATTTTTTTTCCATGATAACAAATAGAGTAGATATAAAAATGGTATTTTATTTGTGGCCCGGCACTCATTTCGAACTCCAGAATTTGGGCCTCCATCCGAAAAGTTTGCCCTCCCCTGGTATAGATGAATGGTTACCTTGATTTTTTTTTTATATTATATAATAATTTTAGGCTTATCAAACTGCGCGATAACTGTTTTTCAAATCCATTCGAGCTAGAGCTTATACTCATTAAGATAAGAATCTATATATGTCAATTCAGCGAAGGTGCAGCTGCACACACATTTCACAAGCATTTTTTGTTTTTAAATATTTGTCATATTAAAATATATTGTATTGTCAATTTTATGCTCTTTTCCTTATAGTTCAGACAATTCAATACCAGTAGTGCTATTCCATGTACATGGTACTTATTTTAAGCGGTCTGAAATTTCCAACACAATCACATTTTGTGTATAAAGACCATCCAACATAATCACGTGTTGGGTATTTCAGACTCTCCAAAATAAGTACTATGCGCATTAGAATAGCGCATCAAGGTCTCAAAAAAATTTCATACCAGGACCTTACATTTTCTTTGAGCAATTTGAAAGAATGCACAAGAAATTTCTAGTCTTCATATTTTAATAAAAAATATTAAATTAGAAATTTATCAATATTGTACCGAAGATCTGACTAGCTTAGTGAATTACTAAACTTGACCAGCGGTTCACCTAATAGAAATTCTTTTTCACCTTTGAATATACTGCCTGCCTTGGGTGATATAGAACTGTCACCCGTCAATTACAATACTTCCTCCCATGAGATGTCAGCATCATGAAGCTCCACCAAGTGCAATTTATCTGTCAAAATTTAATAGAAATTTACAACTGATAATTTAATTCCCTCTCTATGTAGATAAACTTTTTTTTGCGTACTCCCATTTATTGACCTTCATCTTCATACCCCATTTTGACAACCACTGCTCTTTACAATCTTCTCTTTACAATCTGAGGCTCATGTTATCAGCTAAATATGTGCATATATTTTTTTGATAAATACTTATATTATAAATCAAAAACTTTATTTGACATGAATGTTTACAATCTGTGATATGTACATAGGGTTGCCGCTCATCTTTCTATGAGTAAAATGAAACAGTAAAAATACACATAAATTTACATTGCAATCATGGACAAAACAATAAAATGACATTAATTTTTAAACTTTTCAATGTTTTTAAATAATAAATTGAATTACAGGTAAATAAATTCAAAACACAGCTGGGGGTCAGTATTCAACAGGTGGATCTATGGGGGAGATTAATAAGTTAATTGCCCCCTATAGGAATTATAAAAAAAATATAAACTATTTTCCGATTTCATATCTAAATCACACATTTAACAAGGGCCTTTAGTTTTGATTCACCTTGCCAGACAAATCGAAAAATAGTTGATATAAATATACGAAAAAAGCATGTAATTTTCGTATCCCTCTCATTTCCTATTTTCTATTCCTCTGATAATGTTGAATTCTCAACATAAAGAAAAATCGCATTTTCAAAAACAGTTTTAGAGTCTAAGCGGCTAATCAATTGAGACCAATTGAGTACTATTTTACCTAACCAAGACTTTGTTTTCGACTCCGATTTCGACAAAACAATAAATATTCGTAGGTTATTTCCCCGTCTACGACCGGGTTTCTCAACTGGGGTCCACAGCATGTTCCAAGGGGCCACAGAGAAAATATTATTTAAACCGGAGCTACAGCAGTTTTGAGGGGCACGGGCAACCTAAATAAAATGTACAAAAATTGCGCATTACGTATTCAAAGAAGGCATTCATAAAGCATAGGTAAATAAGCTATGAAAAAAGCCATTACCTCTAGCAGACGTATTTTTTTAAAATGATGGAGCTAAAAAAATAACAAAATGTCACTTTGACTCACGCCGTAGCAGGTTGTGGTTTACCTAGTATTTTTTATTTCATTCTTCACGAGTTTTGAAATACTAATTAGTACGGGTATGGGGACCACGGAAAAATATGAGGCTCAAAAGGGGCCACGGGCTCAAAAAGGTTGAGAAATTATGGTCTACGACAAGGCTGGGGAACCTTTTCATTTCAAAAGGCCACATTTATTTATTTGATTCAACATAAGGCCGTAGTAAAGAAAACGTTGACACCGCCCCCTCATTTTTTTCGACTGTCAAACATATAATGGGTTGATTATGCTCTTTTTCTATACGCATGCGTATAATTTTTTAATCAAAGTGAATATATTGATCAAGTCAAAAGGCCGCAGGTTCCCCTCCACTGGTCTACGACGAGCCAATTTTAATTCAAATTAGAACCCGTAGATTATATTATATTTAATTATTATTATCAAATAGTTAAAAAAAAAACAAAAAAAAGTTGGAGTCGGTAATCGCCTCTCAAAATACCGTAAATTTATGGCGCCAATTTCACGGCCCTGGTATCCAACCCTGTCACGTGCCATCCCCACCAAACTAAACAAATCTGTTGCGAGTGGCAAACATGACGTTGTTTTAAATGGAAAGTAAATTAGTTATCTCTGGTTAAGTTTTAGTTGGTTTTAGTTCTCGTTTGGTCGTCAGTCGGGCTTGTAATCGTATGTCTGATAGTTATCTTGTGTGACAAATAAACATTTACGTTATCTACAAATAAAAACAATGTGTGACATTCCGGAAAACAGCTCGATCCTCACGTTTTTTGTTAACGGAAAGAAGGTCAGTGAGTATCTTAAGTAAATTTGTAATTGTAATGATTGCAGAAACTGTTTTTGAAACCGAATGATACATGATTTTCATTTATTGATCAAAACACTTGATCGTTAACCTACTTACTCATATTTTATTGAAATGATTTAATCAAATATCGATAGGTATAATTGAAATAAATATCTTTGACATTTGGTGACGATTTTATCCGAATATCTTAGCTTAGCAATGATCACATAATATTATGAGTGTTTTTTTTTATAGTGGCATGTGTACGTTTTAACCAAATAACAGAGCAGTGGCATTACTATATAAAATTATTTATTTAAGTGTATTATTGTTTTCTGTGTCCTTTTAAGAATAATGACTTGATAATCAAGTTTATTATGTATTACCTAAAATCAAAGCATAAATTTGACAGTGGTATAATTAGTAACTGCGATGGCTATAAAATTGAGCAATTAAAATTAAATAAGTTTGCCGAAACTTTCGTTTCTAATAGAACCATAACACCAGATGGTTGTGCGGCACTGAATTTTATGAATAACTAATTGCACAGTTTTGACATAGATAATACTGTATTTGAAAAAATATCAAATATTTTCTAATAATCTATAATAAACATTCCATAAAAATCTTGTTATTTATTGTCCAAGAGCGGCACCAAATAATTTAAATTTGATAGAAACAGTTGAAAGCGAATTCGAGTCAATTTATTATTTTATATACAAATTATTCACAAAAAAACATCATTTGCATTAGTTTAAACTAAACTGCTTTTAGTTTTACATCTTTATTTTGGAAATCATATTGAATAATTCATACTATTTATTCAAGTGTTTAGACCAAAATATGAATTGAAAGAGAGGCCCAATTATTTTTTCCTGTGTTGGCTTACGACGTAAAATTTACTTGATTATACCTATGTAGGTATATACAGTATCGTCGCGAGGTTATTTGGCGCCCTAGGCTACGGTTATTGGCGCCCCTACTTTTTAACAAACTGTGGAATATTAATTTTATATGCATGTATTTATACTCATAGTGTGGATCATATGGCCTCCTAAAAGAGGTATCTTATATAAGTTTTACGAGAACTGTTGGTTACTCAGTCGCCCAACTTTTTTTTTCAAAGTATATAGAATACGATACATAATTATAACGAACTATTATTTGTTTTCAGATTATAAAAAATAGTATGATTACTCAATTTATGCGCCCTCTAATGATGTGCGCCCTATGCGATTGCCTATTTCGCCTGTATGGTGGCGCCGGCCCTGGGTATATAAGTTTAAATAGTTTGACATGTCGTTTTAATATATTGATGATTCTCGTGACAGAATCATTATGTCATAGATCGAAACGAAAAAAATATAATTATTATATGAATCTACTTTATATGATAACGATTTATAATAAATTAACGATATAGTGATAAAAACTAATAAGCCTTATCAAGATAATCTAAATCGAGATAATCTAAATCGAGATAATCTAATTATGCAGGCGCATACACACATTAGATCAGGGGCTACCAACCTTTTTGGACCCTAGAGCACAATCCAAAATATTAGTAGGGCGGCGAGCACCACATTTTTTCAAATCTCAAAACCCAGGAATTTACCGATTTGCGGAAAATAGCGTGACTCGTTTTTTTTAGCCCACCAAAGAATTTGGATATCTCAAAACCCTAGGAATTTAACGATTTGATAAATTAGTTGACGGGCGCATCGGAATCAGTCGGGCACGGGGTTGGTAACCCCTGTATTAGATATACATAATTCAATACTCTTTAGGAAGTAATTAACAATGACGAATCCTGACCAAGCTCATAAGGGGAGTGTAAAATAACAGTATTTCACAAATCTTTATTTAAAAAGCAAAAATCTCCCATAATTACAATGGAACCCCCAATTACAACTACTCCGAATTACGCGCTGGCTTGAAATATTCGCCGCAAATTCCCAATTGAACGGTCGCATTCCATTGTCGTTGCTACGAGACGGTCGTCTGTCATACACACGGTGCGGTGCGGTACACATACAGTCAAATGTTGGCTAGCGTCTGTGTATTCTACACGTGCCGGGCTATTCACGCATAGCCGGCGACTGCCTGTGTGCTGGGTTTTCTACGCTTTGCATTTTATCACGTAGTACAGTGGTTTCCAACCTTTATGTTACTTTGCCTCCCTTTGAAGAAAACAATATCTTCGCGCCTCTTTATCCTTTATTTCACATATTAATAAAGTTTTTAAATAACCGTGTTAAAGGGTAAATAAATATTTTGGACTGTTCGCGCCTCCCTTTACAATAGTCCACGCCTCCCAGGTTGGAAATCGCTGACGTAGTAACTAAATATTTCGTCCATATTATTTTTTTTACAAAACTAAGGGAAATCTTAGTTTCGCATTTTTCGCGGAAAAAACAAAATCCCTAATTTTGTATGAGATTCACTCCCCCAATTACACTATTCCAAATTACTCGGTCCCGACTTGAGTGTAAATGAGGGTTTTACTTATATACTTTTTTTTTCTAAATCTCGGTCTATACAATATTGACATCACAGAAGCAAATCATTTTTTTAACGACACCGAGTACCAAAAAATTCATGTTTTTAGTCACCATTTAAGTAAGCATCAAATTGTTTTGAGAACAACTTACAATATCGACGCAAACCTATCTTTTCGAAACTTTGTTACAGCAAGATAATGTTATCCGTTCGATTGTGTAATAACTTATTATTCAAGTAACTAAAAAAACATTTAAATTCTTTGGAATTGGGGCCAAAAATCAACATCCAGCACTTAAGTAAATATTTATGATACAATATTGTTTTGATTATGATAATTGACATGTTCTTTAAATGTTACCTACCACCCTGCTTCACGCGCGTCCGATATCTAAGAATATGTATTATGATCTTGAAAATACGTAGTTACTGTTATTACAGTTCTTATACTTGATGCAAAATAATATTTATCTTTGCTTATCAGATAAATACTAATTGATAATAAAATAATTGACCAAATGTTGAAAAATAATTTTAATTTGAATGAAACGATGTAGGTGCAGTTAAACGTCAAAATTACGTATTCAAAAAATTATATTTTCATGCCACTTGCGTATGATTTTAGTTAGCAGCCTGGGATTATAAAATAAAAAGATCACTTTATGAAAACAGAGATATAAATATGGTGAATATTCATATTCTCATATTCACAATAAGAGGATTATGTATTTTCGACAATGATGGCCTGTAAATAATCAGTTTATTTATATCTTTACTCTGATGGATTCGGCGGTAACTTTGTGGAAGTTCATTTTTAATGTCAATTGTTATTCCACTTTCAAGTTATAATCTAATCCAGCGATTTCCAACCTGGGAGGCGTGGACTGTTGCAAAGGGAGGCGCGAAAAGTCCAAACTAAGTATTTACCATTTAAAACGTGTCTTTATTACTATAGGAAAGGAAAAGGAGGCGCGAAGATATATTTTTCTTCAAAGGGAGGCGCAGTAACATAAAGGTTGAAAACTACTGATATAATGTGTTTAAAATAACTACGGAATTACCCTTATCTGCCTTCGTCAGAATAAGATTTTCGCGACGTAAAATATATTGGAATAACAAAGTTATAAAATTTAATTTTAAATGAGTTTATTCATAATTTTATAATATCTTTCTTGTTTTGTAAGAAAAGGCAAATTGAACAAAATTCATATTTTGCAAGTGGGGCATTTTATGCTGTTCGCACTATCTATTGAATGATAAGAATGATCAACGAATTTCCTGTTTTTATACAGCAATATTATTGATAATAATGATTTTTCTCACATGAAGCTAGATTTTGCTTAAATGGTTGACTCTCCATTTTTCTGTATAATTCCACTGCAGTTTTATGCTCAATGTTAAAAGAATCAGTTCATCAGCCTTGACAAGTAAACATAAAGAACGTAATACGTCTTATGGTATAATATAATATGCTGCCAAATGGAGCATACGTCTTGTTTTTTAATCATTTTCGACGGATAATTTATCTCGTTCGTTTTGTTTGTATGTCATGACTTAGAAAAAATGTTATTATTATTATATAATACAGGGATTCCAAAACTGTGTTCCGCGAAACATCTATATAACTTAAACAGTTTTTTTGTAATATCTTCCGAAAACTAGTAATAATTCCTAGGTTCGGATTCCTTTTTTCGTGACAGACAAACCAGTAGGGTTTAAGCGCAAGAGATTACAAAAATCTAATTGATTTCAATTAACAACCAGTCATCAAATTATGTATGGGTTTGTCAGAAGAGTTCTCAATATTTCAAAACAAGCTATTATTTTTGTTTTCCCTTTCTACAACCTATTCATACGAGGCAGGATTTTCTTATTAAGGTGCAATAAAATAAAAGTGAATGAAAAGGCTTGACACCACACCAGATATAAAAATTAATCTTACCAATATTGTGCCTGACATAAATACGATTTGCGTTTCAAGGACTTGCAATCTGTGGTGTTCCATTGTAGACAAGTGTTCCATTGTAGAAAAAGTTTAGGAAACCCTAATATAATACATGGATACACCGGTGTAGTGATACACAAAAATATATGTCGTGAATAATTTTATTTTATTTTGAGAAAGAAAATGCCATTACGATACTTTGGTATAAAGTAAAAAGAGAATGTATTGTCAATTTGTATCTGTATAATATAATAATTTAATCATAGGAAACGGTTTTATAAATACAAACTGGCGAAATTATTCAATAATCGGACAATATTATTTTCAAGAGCACAATGTTTTTTTTTCATTTTAGTAAAGTATTGTGTGACACCTCATCCTAATTAAATTACATATTATTTCAATAGTTATTATTAATTGTAATACCTAACACAGCAATATTTTGTTTTATTAAGATTAAAATATCGTCATAATCGGTGCTTTTTTCCTATGTAACACGGTGGAACGACGTTCCGGCACCTTTTCTTTCGACATTTTTAATGTTTCAAAACAATCTTCGAAAAAAAAAATTCTTCTGCTTTGAAGACTTTTGATTTTGACAATAAGTGATCTCCAGCACCTTTTTTAGCACTGTTCATATCTATATTATTATTTTTTTCTAAATGTATTCATTTCTCATTATCATAACAATTTCATCGAAATAATTTCATTTGAAATGACGAATAAACTGTAAATTATTGTTAAAAATACTTATACCATAATAATGATTGCTGATAAGATTTCTCAATCCATTTTATTTACGATTTTAGCCAATATTTCCACATCAAAAGAGCAACCAACAATTAATGAAATAGCAATTTTTGACGTCACATGGTTTTGACAGCTTCTCCCTTTCTACTGTCACATTTCAATACAACATTTTACCGCCATAGCCATTTCCTTACGAATTATCAAATTAAATTTGATCCCTTTTAAGACGCGATATCAGAATGCCCTGCAGTAGAATTTGTCTTCGAGGTTTTTACGTAATTATCAATATGGAAACGAAATTACTTATAATATCTCAATACAAGAAAGTAATATTAATATATACCCTGCCCTGTTCCAATAAACATAATAATAATATCAAGAATAATTTCGACGTCACCATTTAGTGATCCAAGACCAAGCATGAATATCTCATAATTATATCATAATAACTGGGCCTCAATGAAACAACAAGCCGCTGTTGCCGCTTAAAAAATAGGTACATATCGACTTTGGAAAGGGAAAAGAACGTAACCCACAGTTTTTTCAAAACAGCTTTTTTCAAAACAGCTTTTTTCGATAATCACAATGTATTCAACTTGATACTCGTTCTATCAAAAGGATATAAGCTGCAAATGCCGAATTAGTATCTTAATTTAGCTTTTAAATTTGAAAAAGATGACCTTATGAACAATTAAAACCAAGAAAAAAGACTGAAATAAAAGTTTTTCCTCGACAATTTCATTAATTAATATTAGATAATGTCAATTTAACATCAGCTTAAAAGTTTTCGTGCACTTGAAGGCTGTATTTATTTCATAATTTGCTTATGGCCGAAAATCATCAAAACACGTTTTTTGCGCCTCCTGTAAAATTTGATATGTGTGGCTACGTTCTTTTTCCTTTCCACAGTCGAATTATGTACATCGAAAAAAAGTATCGCGTGTCAAAAAAGGGCGAATCGTGTAGCAAAGAGAAGACAAGTCGTAACCGATATAGAGGATATAATAATATTTAATAAGTCCCTCGTTAAACTTTAGCCTGAGTGGGAGAGGAATGTACGTATGCACTTACTTATACCGAGTGGTAATTTAATACTCATGTTCTTATGCATCACTATTATTGAAAGTACATATTATATTATTATGGTTATTCAATATCTTCCGGCGACATGAAGAAGTAGGTAGTTTCAAATATTTGAACCCTTTCATTGCCAAGAGTTTTTTAATCAGTGGTGAACCCAATCCCAGTTTTTTTTTTTAAATAAAAATACTTCCAACGTATTTTCTTAAGTGCTTAAAATATAAATATTTTCAATTTTAAAACGTATTTTTTATATGCAGGGCTGCCAATACATAATAAAATAAAATTATAATTTTTGAAGACAACTTCCTCATAATAATGCTTACAAGAATATAATCCGAAGGAGACTGATCAAACAAACACATGTGCTTCTGGAACAAATGTAAAAAATAAGATAAGCACATGTGATCGTCTTTTCAATATACGCCAAGATCGTGTTTCACCACATGTGGTGACCCAAGTTCCATTTGTGTTGAGATCAACGTTCCTTCTAAGCCAGCGATTTCCAAACTGGGAGGCGCGAACAGCTTTAAATATTCTTTACCCATTAAAACGTATCTTTATAATTATTTAAAATAAAAGATGGGAAGGTGCGAATATATTTGTTCGAGGGAGAAAGCAACAAATGGTTTGGAAACCACTGCTCTAAACTGAGAATCTCCTTAACATTCCGAGTTGGCGTGCACTCCAAAAAACAATTCAAATAATAAATTTAAAAATTGGAATAACTCCATTTAATTAAAATAAAGTAGAAATTGAACATCCCTGTAGATGTCCTTACAACAAACATGGTTTTCCTAAGTACCTAATATTATAACATAATACACCTCATCTTCAGAACCTTTCGTTATCCGAGTCCTTTTTGCAAACGCTTCCTATCCATGGTCAATTGGAAAAACACTATTGACTTTTTTCAATACGATTTGCGTTGACTCTTATTACAGGATGTAAACTTCTGATGTGTGATGGATTGGATGCCCTGGTGAATTGTGTAGAATTATAAGTATTTTTTATGCAATTCCTTTCTGATTACGATATTGTTTTTCTTCTAGAAGAAACAAATTCAAAAACTTGTCTTTGATAATAAATCCATTCTTTTTTGTTTGTGCGGTGATATAGTGGTAACATCTTTTGAAGGCTCTTAGGTATTTTGAGTGATGGATCATTAATTGTTTCAATTGATTCCATCAATATTGCCATCCAATAAAAGTGTAATACGATCTTTTAATGTATTGAATCATGGCATACTTTATGCCTCTTTATGAAGATAAGCATGTACACTGGGTACTTCTTCTAATTAGAGAGCGGTTTCGTCAACATTGAACATTCTTCTATCCTAATCAACATATCAAATGTTTTGATTAAATCTTCAGCAACTTTGTCATCGGCATTTCACATTATGAAAATTCTCTTTTTCTATAAAATTGCTTCTATTTTTGATGCTATATGTGAAATGTCAAGAATCAAACCGTCAAATGTCTAAGAGTACCTTGATGAACTATTGTTGTAACGACGTTATACTAATCTTCTCTTATCGTATAATCTCTCAAAACTTATTTTATATAATTTCAGGTAATTGAGCCTGATCCGGATCCAGAATGGACTTTATTGTTTTACCTGAGAAGAAAGTTAAATCTATGCGGCACAAAGCTGGGCTGCGCAGAAGGAGGCTGCGGAGCATGTACAGTTATGGTGTCCAAATACAATCGCAAAGAAAAGAAAATTGTGTATCCTTTACAATGATTTATATTTTAACTGGATGACTGCCACAGACAAGATATCTTGTCAAATTTTCAGTGCTCAACACGCCAGCGACGAGTTTTTTTGACAATAATTAATTAAATTAATAATTGCAAATTATAGCCGGCATGCTAGGTACTGACGTACTTTTTTCTAAGGCAGCCAAAAGGTTAAGCAGTACTTTGCATATGAGCGTGTGACTATTAGTTTTCACAAATCCGAGCTAATCAAACCCATGGTTTTAGCGTATCTCCCACATATTTAAAAAACCAGGGCTGTGGAGTCGGACTGTTATAACTTGAGTCATGCTCGAAAAAATCTAATAATTTCGAACTTCTTCTTAAAAAAAATGTGTATTCAAAGGCAATACATGTTACTATGCCTAAAAAAATACTAAAAGTTGTGTTTTAGGCTATGGTCAGAGTTGTCTTATTTCTTCACAACTCCACAGCCCTGATAAAACCCGCACGTAAATTCACAAACATTTCAAAATATTTTTAATCTCTAGTTTTTTGGTTTTTCATTTCAAACCATTATACTATTGAATTTCAATATCATTTTAGTTTTTTGAGATCAAATCTGTGTAAAAGGGTAACCAGACCAAACAGAACACGATTAAACAGAACGTTACTAAACTTAATGTGAGAAGACAGAATATGTATAAATAAGAAATACATTTCTTGTATCTATTTATTAATCAAAAACGAAAGAAATATATGCCTATATTATTATGTATTCACTGCATTTTGGCCATTTTTAAACACAATTTATCTACTCTATTTTAATAATCCTGCACAACTATTGCCACCTGATTATAAATGTTCTCATATTTTCTTTTTCTAATACGTAAGTACTTATATTTTTATTTATTTGTTATAATTCATTCAAAACAATGATACAATATTTATAATAATTATGTAGTTGTATAGAATGAAAAAAAATTCTAATATGCAATTAGAATGTGTTTATCATAGATATTAAACAAACATATTTGCAAATGGCCTTAATGTTTATTTCATTTAGTACCAGTGGAGGATTTGAAATACTATAATTAAAAACCAGTATATGAATTTATAGCAATCTTATAATAATCTTATGCAGTGAATCAACTTTAACATGCAGTGGCTAGTGATTCAATATATTTCCTTTATATGTAATTAATAAATTCATACAAAAAATATATATAGTAATAAAAATATTAACTTGTTTTGTTTAGACATGGAATCATTTAAAAGACATCTTATCTTTTCTTTCAAAATCTTATATTAGATAGAGACTAACAGAACTATTTTGATATTGACTTGAAATGGTGTACGTTACAATTTACATGTTTATCATTACACTACAGATAATAAAATAAGCAAAGCTAAAGGTCATTGATATTTTTTGATTGAAATGTTTTTCTTTACGCCGCACATTGCCATATTCTATAAGTTTTTTTGATTACAGGGGATCCATTAACTTTTTACATAAATTAAATTATATAGATTTTTAGTCTTATTAGATGTCACTTGATTTTGCCTATTTGACAAGCATCTAGTTGTGAGATTTTGAATATAAAAAGGAATTAAATCATATTTTATTATTTTTCTAGATAAGTGGACGGAAACAAAAAATATTATCGCTATATAGCGTAAATATAATTGTATTAATTGTGCATAGAAGGAAAATCCCCATAAGCAATTAATTTTATCGCGGGGTGTATTCTGTCATAGTTAATATTTACAAATAATTGATTTCTATTAAAGCTATTTCTATCAGTTTGTAATAATTCTAAGCTATTCATTTTCAATCATTCTTGATATGCTCGGTTGAGTATTTCTGCATTATTATTTTATTAAATTCATTAATTAGAACAATAATTACAATATCCTTTATTGGTCTACCTAATGTAAGTTGTTTGGGCAGTTTTCACAGGATAAATATCACTTTGACGCAGTGATTTTGTTAATCTTGACCGTTATATAATATCTTCTCAAATTATTAATTACATAAAATGCTAACCTTGTGATAGACAACCAGTGGAATAACTGAGTTATCATTTTTAGTTTTGTATTATAAATGAATTTCTATAGAGCAACCTTCAAATCCATCAAAAAGAGAGTTTATATTATTTAAAAAAAACATTTTCGCCATGTAATAATGTGGCTTATAATTTGTTCGGAGCAGAATAGTCCATTCTGACAAATATAATACGCAATTTTGACGACAACAAAACAATTTAGAAAGAAAAATAATCAAGTAATCGTACAATAGGTCTGCGTTATACGCTTGACTACAATGATCAAAACCAACACAGCAATAGCGTTGTATGCACGGAATGAGTAAACAAAATTCGTTTCATAGACTGTAGCTCCATCAACGGTTCTGTTTTTCTATTGGAGTCTAAATATGGTCTAATAATTAGACCATTCTTCGCTTGTGAAATATATTGTATATTTTTTTATATCAATGCCATTTTAACATTTCGATCAAATTCACACAAATATTTGTGGAATTCATACTCCCTATAGAATTAGACTTTTAGACTAAATGTGACTTTGTCATATTTATAAAGTAAATTTGATTTATCATGCACCTAATATATAACATAGCAAAGTAGTGTTCAAATGGCCATGGCCCACCCAGAGCGATATTTCTGTTGATAATGATAAACATTATCTATTGCACGGTCAATTTCTCATCTGCGTAATATTTAAAATATCATAATTCTTGTAGAATAATTATTTCGCATGTTTGTCAAATTTATTGATGTTAATGGAAATATGTACGTCCTTAATTTTTATAACAGACATTTAGCAGTGAACGCATGCTTGGCCCCAGTGTGTTCAATGCACGGATTAGCCGTCACAACCGTCGAAGGAATAGGTTCCACCAAAACCCGCCTTCATCCTGTGCAAGAGCGCATCGCCAAAGCTCACGGATCCCAGTGCGGATTCTGCACTCCCGGAATAGTAATGTCCATGTATACTTTACTTAGATCATTACCGAAGCCTTCGTACGAAGACTTGGAAGTAGCTTTTCAAGGAAATCTATGCCGATGCACAGGATACAGACCGATAATTGAAGGTTACAAATCGTTTACTGAAGAATGGGAAAGAAATCGAGCGATCGCTACCAACGGTAATAAGGTGTGCGGACTCGGAGAAAAATGTTGCAAAAACGGCGGAAACGGTCACAGTGCGGACGACGACTCGCAAGATACGTTCAGCAGCAGCCAGTTCACGCCTCATGATCCGTCACAAGAACCGATTTTCCCGCCGGAATTGAAGATGTCGTCCGTCTACGACGAACAGAAGTTGATTTTTAAAGGGAAGAGCGTACTGTGGCACCGCCCGACGTCTCTTCAAGAAATTATAAAACTGAAGAGTGTTCACAACGATGCGAAAATAGTCATAGGCAATACTGAAATCGGTGTTGAAGTCAAATTTAAAAATTGTCTTTACCCAGTCATCATAATGCCAAACCTCATAAATGAACTCAATGAATTGCAAATCACCGACAATGGACTGAAAATTGGAGCCGCAGTAACATTAACAGATATGGAGACCCGAATGAAACAAATGATGAAAACTCTCCCCTCTTACAAAACAAAAATATTCAAAGCGATCGTCGAAATGCTGCATTGGTTTGCAGGAAAGCAAATTAGAAACGTTGCAGCAGTAGGTGGAAACATAATGACCGGAAGCCCCATTTCAGATTTAAATCCTATATTTTTGGCAGCCGGAATCACCCTCAATCTTAAAAACACCACGAACGAGAGAAAAGTTACCATGGACGAATCATTTTTCACCGGGTATAGAAAAAATATCGTTCTACCTGATGAAATTTTGGTATCGATCGAAGTGCCTTTTACAAAAGAAAACCAATACTTCAAAGCGTTCAAACAAGCCAAACGGCGAGAAGACGATATTGCAATCGTCAATATGGCTATGAATGTTCATTTTGAATTAACTACGGGAAAAATAACAAGCATTGATATTGCTTTCGGCGGCATGGCACCCATTACTGTCTTGACTAAAAACACATCGAGAGCATTGGTGGGAGAAAGCTGGAATGAAACGATGTTACAGAAAGCTTATACGAACTTGTTGAAAGACCTTTCGCTGAATCCGTCAGCTCCGGGCGGCATGATTCAGTATCGAAGATCTCTAACGTTGAGTCTGTTCTTTAAATCCTATTTAGAAATATCCCAAGAACTCTCCGACATATTGCCGAATGTGGAAAGTGTAAATGAATATAATAGGAGTGGAATTGGGGGTTTTACGCATGACAATCTAAAAAGTTCTCAATATTTTAGCTTGCCTTCTGAAAAACAATCGCCGATAGACCCTGTGGGACGGCCGATCGTCCACGCTTCCGGGCTCAAGCAGGCAACAGGAGAAGCCGTTTACTGCGATGATATGCCGCTCATCGAGGGAGAACTTTTCCTCGCTTTTGTTCTTAGTACGAAAGCGCATGCCAAGATTGTGTCTATTGATGCTGCGGAAGCGTTAGCTGTTGAAGGTGTCCGTGCGTTTTTATCGGCGGCAGATATTGAAAAGAGTAGAAATCACGTCGGCCCAGTCGTTCACGACGAAGAAGTGTTTCGATCTAAAACCGTCACCAGCCAAGGACAAAGTTTGGGTGCAGTGATCGCCGTGGATCAAAGCACCGCTCAGAGGGCAGCCAAACTTGTCAAAGTAGTTTACGAAGAACTGCAGCCGGTCATCATAACTATTCATGATGCGATCAAAGAAAATTCTTTTTATCCGGGTGCTCCCAAAATCTGCATCGGAGATGTCGCCGCAGCATTCAAAAATGCAGATTATGTTGTCGAAAATGATTTTCATGTCGGAGGCCAAGAACACTTTTATTTAGAAACGCATGTCAGCAGGGCCGTTCCTAAAGAAGATAATGAATTAGAAATATTCAGCTCGAGTCAGCATCCTACAGAAATTAGTGTAAGTATTCTCTATTATGTATTATGTATTATGTATGATACTAATATGAGTACCTACGAGCAATACTTTTTTTGCTGGCAATCAATTGAGGCATTTCTGTAATTTCTAAGTATAAGTTAAAAATTTGAAAGCATTTGTTTTCTTATCCTGATCTGCATCACCAAAATAAATTTTCTTCGTCAAATATTTGGTTTACATATCAACTGGAATAATTTTTGCACGAAACATTTTTTCCTATCATTCGGCTTGATAAGCAAAATTAAAAAAGTTGTTGAAACTAATTAACAAATACACTTATCCCTCGATTTACGCGGTAGATACGTTCCGAGAGAAAACGCGTAAATCGAGACTTCAAGCTCATACAAAAACGGAAGATAGGTTCCAGAAAATAAACATCCGCGTAAATCAATAATTAAAAGAGGTTTCATCATGCAATCTCCTGAAGCATTACCACAAAACATTAACGTTACTCTATCTTTAGCAGCTTTAAAACCACTGGCCGTTTTCTCAGATTTTGCAATAAATGTTCTACTGGGCATTTTGGGCTACTGGGAAGTCCTGTTTCATCAGCATTGAAAACTTGATGCAAGGAATAAAATTTTTCGTTTACTATCTTCATAAACTGTGGTAAAAATATCTTAGCTGCATTTTCGTCGGCGGAAGTAGCCTCACCCTTTACCTTGAGATTGTGTAATGAGTATCTTTTTTTAAATTTTTCTAACCATCCCTTGCTCGCTTTAAAATCTTGTTTTTTTTTGTCAGATGATATAGACTGATTATTTTCTGATAGAACCTTATAAATTTTTAGATTTTTCTTTAATTACGTTAGTTTCAATTGGTATTCTTTTTTGTGTGTGATCTTCTATCCATATCATTAAGGCTTTTTCCATTTTTTCCATTATGGGATCTCTAACGTATGAGGTACATTTAGAACTAATAAGGGATCCAGAGGCGACACTTATTTCGTTTTTTTTAATTGTACGGACAGTAGATTCATTAATTCCATATTTTTTTTTGTAAGAGATGCAAAACTATCACCTTTCTGGAGGGAATCCAGAATTTGAATCTTTATATCCAAAGAGATTGTGTTTCTTTTCTTCTTTAAAATACGAGTAGACATTCCTGGGGGTAAAAATACATAATTATTTGCGACATAAAGAAAACAAAATTTGTAGTAAATTGATTGAATAGATTTCAAATGTGATTTTTTCCTGACCGCGTAAAAGTGAAACCGCGTAAAATGGATACCGCATAAATCGAGGGATGAGTGTACACGGGTATCTGTGACAAATTCGTGTAGTGAATGCAGGTTATTATTTTCGGGTTAACTGATAATCCAAGATAGCAGCGTAAGAACATCATAAATAAAATCATGTATACCAATTGACAACACTACAAAAAACGGACTATGAGAGTGAAGAAGACAGTGAACAAAGATTACTTTCACTTTTAAGGTGTTCACTTTCAATTCTCGGTTGAAAGGCGATACATATATCTACAACAAACTGGTTTTGTATTCCTAAAATCTTTTTTATACATTGTATTTTCAAGCTATTTGTTTATTTTTATCAAAAATATTGATATTCATATACCTTCCAACAAAAGAGTGGTTAGACAGCAACAAATTTACACCTTACTCATCTGTATACTTTTATTCTCTCCAACAGCGTTCAATTGTTGAAGTACTCTATCAGGAATCCACGCGTCATGTTTGAAATTTATGCATTGACGCGTTCGTCCACTCTTTCTGAAACAATGTATTTACTGACAGGCGTTATAACATTACAGACACTGACTGCCCATGTCCTTGGAATTCCAATCAATAGAGTTGTCACAAAAGTTAAAAGAATCGGTGGCGGATTCGGAGGAAAGGAATCTCGCGGACTACTGATCGCTTTGCCTGTCGCCCTGGCGGCCTTCAAACTCCAAAAACCCGTGCGATGCATGCTAGATAGAGACGAAGACATGCTGATGACGGGAGCACGGCATCCATTTTACTTCAAATATAAGGTTGCGTTTAACAAAGATGGAAAGATCACTGGACTAGTTATACACATTTATAACAATGCCGGTTATTCTGAAGATCTTTCAGCAGCTGTAAGTATTAATGAGATGAATTTTACATAATACGACACAAAAAACGAACATTCACCTATGTAATGTTTTATTCAGTGATAACTGAATAAAACTCTATAATTTTTGGTTGAGGGAAGGGAGGGTTTAAATATACCTAATTTGAAAAGTGCCAGACTGAAATTTTGGGCTTGTGGGAGTAGGGCTAAACATTTTGGTTTCCACATAGATATTTATTTGTTGATTATTATTTTGTTACTGTTCATTTTTGTACATGCAGTAATACTTGTTGTTTTTAAAGAGTAATAAAAAGTATGTGATATGTTATTTATAGAAGTGAATATCAAATTAAAATAATAAACATTCTCACAGCCTTATTTCATCTTTTTCAACTAGGTTATGGAAAGAGCAATGCTCCATTGCGAGAATGCCTATAAAATTCCCAATATGGAGGTTTACGGTTACGTTTGCAAAACTAACATGCCCTCGAACACGGCGTTCCGAGGATTTGGCGCACCACAGGCGATGTTGGCTACGGAAAATATCATTCGAGGCATTTCAATCAAGCTCGACAAGAACCCTGCGGAAGTCGCTTACCTAAATCTTTACAAAGAAGGAGACAGCACACACTTCAAGCAGATCCTTACCAACTGTACAATTCGACGGTGTTGGGAGGAGTGCTTAGAAAAATCTAACTACTCGGAAAGAAAAAGAGAAGTTGACACATACAATAGGTGAGATCACTGCCACAAGCTATTTCAGCCTTGTTTTTAATATACTGTCTGTCAATCTTGTGTTGATTCAAAAGTTAACTGGAATAGCTTGTTGAATTACTGTGTTAATTTTTTTTTCTAGGAACAATCGTTGGAAAAAACGCGGAATAGCTTTGGTGCCTACAAAATTTGGAATCGCGTTCTCAGTGAGACATTTAAATCAAGCGGGAGCTTTGGTCTTAATATATACGGACGGCTCAGTGCTGTTGACTCACGGCGGAACTGAAATGGGACAAGGACTCCACACCAAAATGATACAAGTCGCAGCTCGCGCCTTCGGAATCGAATCTTCTAAGATTTACATATCGGAAACGTCCACCGATAAAGTTCCCAACACTTCGCCGACGGCGGCCAGCGCCAGTTCGGACTTAAACGGAATGGCCGTGTTGGCCGCTTGCAACACCATATCGGAGAGGCTGGCCCCCGTAAAGAAGAGCAATCCGAACGGCACGTGGGAAGAGTGGATAACGAAAGCGTACTTCGAGTGCATCAGCCTTTCGGCGGTTGGGTATTACAACACTCCGGGTATCAATTTCAACATGAAAGAAGGCACCGGAGCCCCTTTCAATTATTACACGTACGGGGTTGCTTGCTGCGAAGTCGAAATAGATTGCTTGACCGGCGATCATAAAGTGCGCAGGACCGATATTGTGATGGACGTCGGAGACAGCTTAAACCCTGCCATAGACATTGGACAAATCGAAGGCGGGTTCATGCAAGGCTACGGACTATACACAATAGAAGAACTGATATTCTCACCTACGGGAACGCTGTACAGCAGAGGTCCTGGAGCGTATAAAATACCTGGATTCACAGATATTCCCGCAGAATTCAATGTTTCTCTTCTAAAGAATGCGGCAAATCCAAAAGCGATTTACTCCTCGAAGGTAATAGTCTTCCATGTTGTCTATTTCTTTAAATGGCTTCTTTGGAGTCTTCGACATTTGTTCCAGTCAGTTCCAATTTTAAGACACTTTGTGATATTACATTATTGAGCGATCTTCGACATATCTACACTCAATCAGTCAATGATGATATTAACCCAAAACATTTGTAGAATTCTTTGTCGACTAACATTGTTCTAAAGAGAAAAAAAATACAATTATAGAATGACAATGGCTATTCTATGCGATATCATAAAATTATGCACAGGTTTACACATTTAAAAAGAATATATTTCTCATATTTATTATTAATTATGAAGTATCATAACCATCAGTGTCGCAAGTCCCGTATAATATTTTTCACAACAAAATTACAAACATAATAATATCATATTTTTAGGCAATCGGGGAACCCCCTCTCTTCTTGGCATCGTCTGCATTCTTCGCCATCCGAGAAGGGATCGCCTCAGCTAGGGCGGACGCCAAAGCAAGTCAAGATTTCAAATTAGATTCTCCAGCCACTGCCGCCAGAATTAGGATGGCTTGTCAGGATAACATAACAGCAATGGTAAACCGATATTATTGTATTTTTCCCGAATAGATACAGTATGTTTAAAATGACAGCTTATACCAACAATGATGGGCACAATTGAATCGTAGATTAGAATTTATGATTGAAAAAAAAATGCATAAAATTTAATTATTTATTATAAGTCAAAAAAAGTGACAAAACTTTAAATTCTTCTTCTTCTCTATTGACTGTTTCAATTCAATAAGGTGGGAGATTTATTTTAATCTTTGAAAGTTACTCCCTGTAACGATGATGGTGAACTAATAAGTAGGTCAAATAATAAGTCAGTGGTGACACTTAGAAAGCAGGACAGAAGGAAGCCTTAACCTTTTCTCTGCCACTTCCTTACAACAGCGGTAAACATTGATGGCTTCCGTGACTGATTTCACGTGTTCAAGTCCCAGTACAAATTCAATTCTGTTTGAAGTCCTGGGTGCTTGTGATGTCTAATAATTCTCACCCGCCCTTCCAATCCTTAAACATCGGGGCGCAGTGAGAACGATAAGTTAGCCACTAGTATTGTCCTGGCCTTATCCTATCCTGACTACACTCATGGAAAAGAAGAGGTTGAGAAACTGATTAACAAACAGTTATGTAGAAAAAACTTTTGTTGAGATACCTCCATTAGGAGACTGTATGCTCCACAATGGGAAAATATATATCGATTGTGGAAAGGAAAAAAACCGTAACCCACACATAGCAAATTTTAGAGGAGGCACAAAAAACATGTTTTGATGATTTTCGGCCATATGCAAATTATGAAATAAACACAACCTTGAAGTGCACGGCGACTTCTAAACTAGTGTTTAATTGACATAATCTAATATTAATTTTAGAAATTGAAAGGGATAAACCTTTTTTCAGTCTTTCTTTTTGGTTTAAATTTTCACAAGCCCATCTTTTTTCAAGTTTAAAAACCAAATTCAGATACTAATTCAGCATTTGCAGCTTACATCCTTTTGATAGAATGTGTATCAAGTTGTATACATTGTGATTATTGAAAAAAGCTGTTTTTGAAAAACTGTGGGTTACATCCTTTTTCCTTTCTACAGTCAAATTATATATTACCACTCCCTGTTACCAATGCTTAAAATAAAATCCCTATTTTGTTTTTCCATGGTGGTTAAAAATGTATTTCTCACCTTTGTTGGTATTTTTTTCTATAGAATACCACTTCTACCGTTTCTTAGGTGATATAATTATTTATCTGATTTGTTTATATTCTTTCAGCTCGATGTCCCAAAAGAAGGAAGCTACACACCGTGGAATGTGATACCTTAAGATTAAACTACGTTACTAGCATTATAAATCTAGCCCAAAAATCTATTTCTACAATACTTCATAATTTTGTATTAAAAAAATATATATTTTAAAATACCGAATGGATCAAATTTAATTAACAAGCTGACAGATTTGATCTTTTTTTTTTTAAATTTTCACTATGACATGGCACAAAACAATGTACTGTCAAATATGTAGTCAATTCTTTACAAGTAGGGTGTATCAACTATGATAGCAAAATCAAGATGAAAGAACAGCATTCACATAAACACTGCTAACTGTTTGATAGTACGTAGTATGTACTTTTCTTACTACAGTGGAACCCTGATCTACCGTTCTCGCTTTGTTCGTTTTCCCGCATGGATCGTTCATTTGTTATAGTCCCGGCCAAACGCCCATAAGAACAATGTTAAATAATCCCGCATTAATCGTTCCTCAATTACACGATTTCCTCGATTTATCGTCTAAATATTATGGTCCCTTCACAAACATTATCCCGATTGAACGTTTTTTTTTTGAATATGTATTTCTCATTTCGCTAAGATATACGATCGACTCATACAATTTGTTTTTGAAAAAAAAGGAGACTGCAGGCGCCGTAGAATTATTTATTATGACTTCTCATAATATCGACCCATACAAAAAATTTGTGAAAAAAAAACGAAACTGCAAGTATGCAGGCGCCGTAGAATTGTTTTTTATGATTTCCCATAATGCTTTCGCTGATGACTCACTTACTCCTGTGCACATATTCATTTGTCTCGCTGAATTTCAACACCTCTAATGACCTTTAGTTTTGCCTTGAATCTCGTGACGTAGAGTGTTCTAATTCGGATTAAAATGCCCCCCATGAAAAAAGCTAGAACTCTCGCGGAGAAACTCAAAATAATTCTAGACGTTGAAAAAAATCCAAGAGAAAAACGAGTTGACATAGCAAAACGTCTAGGACTTGCCCCATCCACTCTGAACTTGATTGTTGCTAGGAAGATTGACATTCGCAAATCTATTGAAAAGTGTGGCAAATCAGCCAAAAAGAGAAAGTCCGCTAAGAAGTCTACTTTTAATGAGCTTGAGGAGATTCTTCACCCTTGGTACCAGCAAGCGCGAGCTAAAAATATATCTATTGATGAAACCATACTCAGAGAAAAAGCTTTACAAATAGCCGAAAAAAAAGGTATTTCTCTGCATCGAACGGATGGATCAATAGGTTTAAAGATCGGCATGGTCTTGTATACAAAAAACTAGCTGGCGAGAGCGCTGCTGTGGACCATCACACGACCGCAGCATGGATAGCGAGATTGCATGAGATTGTTGAAGAATACGAACCACAAGATATTTACAATGCTGACGAGAAAGGCCTCTTCTACAAGTGTCTTCCGGATAGAACACTTACATTAAGGGGGCAGTCCTGCCACGGTGGAAAAAAATCTAAAGAACGTGTAATGGTGCTGCTATGTGTTAATAGTGATGGCTCGGCTAAAATACAGCCAATCTTAATTGGAAAATCGCTAAAACCTCGTTGTTTCAAAAATATAAAAACTTTACCTGTAAAATATCACGCCAACAAGAACACTAATATTTTTACAATTTTTTTAAGAAATCTGGACTTTTCTATGTATGCTCAGAAATGTAAAATCCTTCTTTTTATAGATAATTGTGCCGCCCACCCCCAAGATACTTCATTTTTGAAAAATATCCAAGTAGTTTTTTACCCTCCAAATTGCACCAGTGTTTTGCAACCACTAGATTTGGGATGATTGAAAGTTTCAAAAAACTATAGGAAGGAACTGGTGCAAAGAATAGTATGCGTAATGGAAGATGTTGACACTCGAGCAACACTCCAAATAAATGTATTGCAGGCAATAAATTACACAGTGGCTGTTTGGCAACAAGTGAAAGCTACGACAGTAATTAATTGCTTTCATAAATGTGGCTACACTCGCAGAGCAGTTTTGATTCGGAAAGAACTGGTGGCAAATGATGAGGAACCAGAAGACTCATTTGATGATGATTGGCGTATTGTAGCCCAGGGGGACATCGACTTTGCAACATATGTGCAGTGTGACAGTGAATAAGCCACCTGTGGCGTTGAAACAATCGAATCATTATGTGATGCAAATAATGACAGCAGTGGGGAAGAAGATAGTGAAGAGTGCAACATTGAACCAGTTCCGACATTTCCAGAAGCATTATTGGCTTTCGAAAAAATAAAAACATTTTTCTATTAAAAAAAACATAGATGAATCTGTTGTGAGAAGTTTGTGAGTTTGAAGGGTCTTTGCTAAAATTGAAGTGTCAAACTGCAAAAAAGCAACTGAGCATAAAGGACTTTTTTAAAAAATAAGTGAGTTTTTTATTATTATTTTTAGCTTTCCCGCATTTTTTGTTGTTTTTTCGGTCCCTTGAAAAACGTAAAATCGGGGTTTCACTGTATATTAATTTTTGATTACAAATTAGTAGGTAGCTATTTATTTATAAGAGGTCCTTATACATTCATATTGTTGAAAATTGATTTTAACTTATTTATAATTCGTATGAATACTTGTACATTGTCATATTAATTTCTTGTATCTATTATTGTTTTATATTACAATTACAATTTTTTTATAAATTACAGTGTTTGGATTTATTTTTCATAAGTAAATAGTGCTTGTGATAAGCGAAATGACAATGATATTCATAAAAATGTGGAATTAGCACAAATAAAGTGTTTTACTTGAAAAAACAAATAACACTAACTTAACCGATCAAATACCATCACGCCAGAATGCAGTGTTGTAGCCATCTCATAGCAGAAAGGTCTGCACGGGCCCGGGCCTGGCCGGTGGGCTCTTACCCGGCCCGACCTGCGGGCCAGATTCGGGCGGGTAAGCGCAATTGAAATTCGGGCTCAGGCCGAGCCCGGTTAAGGAATTTATTCTACAGAAAAATATTTCAGACTCTGTTCGTGTCATAAGTCAGCCATGATGATTTTAATTATTACTAGTTCTATAGAGAATTGTAAATTTGTAAAAAACGGGTTTTTTCGGTCTGTTGAGTATAAATCCGGGATTCGGGTCGGGTTCGGGTAACAATTGTGGTATTAGACTCAGGGTGGGGTCCAGAGATAAGTGGGGTCAGTCTTTCGAGCTTGGACCGGGTAATTTTGTAAAATTTCGGCCCTTGCAGACCTCTACATCAGTGGCGGTTCCTGACCTGAAATCTTGGGTGGGCTAGAGAAAAGCATAGCATTGTATACTATTTACGAAATTTTGCATGCTTCCACTTCATCTTATACATTAATCTACAAGCAAATTAACAAATACTACGACACTACTGCAAAGCATAAATTACTATATAATACAATCAATGCTAATGTAAGTAAGAAATAATAATACGTGACCTTAAATTTGTCTCTTTCAAAGTGAAATAACAAGTAAAAAAAGCAATACAGAACTGTCACCGAGATTCGATACCTGTCACTTTCATAAAATACAAAGATATTGGTATGTTTGTATGGGCCATGGACTAATTCCAATTTAGCCCCCGATGAATGACAGAAGCCAGTAAATTTGAAATACAGTCCTGTGTGTTTGATGATGTTTCCGTACATACAAATACAAACAAAATCGAATCGTGCTAGATTGCTTTCCAGTGTAAAGAAATATTGTCTATGGTTTTGGGCTGGAAAGCGGTAGCCCCTGACCAATAGCATGTACATAGGTGTTGCCAGACTGACGTCACGTTGAAGGTTCTCTATGAATTATTTATAGGGTTATTGTTTTTTTTATGCCGGCTCAGCTTAAAATTGTAATAAAAAACAATCGAGAATATTATTGTAGGTAGACATGCCATTGTCTTATATTGATAGAGGAAAATTTAAACAAAGATATTATATTCATTTGGGGAAGGTTAGTGACGCTTATAAATGTATTTATTGTGTTCAGCGGCCGAATTGCTGTTCATTTTTATTCAGCCATCTAAAGTTTTGGGTGAAAAATGCAGGTCGGGCTTGGCCCACCTAGCCCAGTACCTAGAACCGCCACTGCTCTACATAGCAGTCATGCAATTCGAAAAGGGGATCCAACTTCTACACACACAATTTACTTATTGAGTCTTCATTATTACCTTTTTGTTCGCGATTTTCTGTACCCGGTTTATACGTATGAATGGTAATCCGGACATCCCAATGCAACATGTATACTGAAGATAATGACAGGGAGTGTAAGGTAAGAAAGGAAGCATCTATCAATGACGGAAATCAAGCATAATCGCTTAATATTTGGACTGGTTCCGAGTAGACAGGGTAGTGTTAGAGTTTCAGGCATCAAGCAGAAACATGATCATGACAATATGCATGATCTGGTTTCATGCTAGGAATAAATAAGATAGATCCAATTTTTAATAGTTTTATTAAGATAATGAAATATGCTAAATAATGAAATAAGATATGACAACTTAACACTATACATAGATAGATGCTTGTCAGCCTTCCAACTTTGGATTACTCCACATTTACGTTGTTTGAATACGTTAAAACAATCCAGTGCTTGCGTTCAATTCAAATTCAACATTTTAAGACTGTTTATACCACAGCTGCTTAGCAAATTTTACCAAGTTTAAATATTGATTATTATACTTTTATTTTTACAAAATTGTTTCCTCATCGGCATGTATTTCATCTACGTGTGGTCAGAATGATTTTCGCAGTCTTCAAATAGCATAAGTTAATTACTAAGTAATATTAATTACTTTCAATTAAGGTATAACTGCTAAATGTCTGCATCGAGTGGCTTCAGAAGCAAAACTAATGAATATATTTCTGAGTGAAATAAAGGCTTGCCAAAATAAATTGATAAGCGTGACAAGTTCTAACCGTCCAGAAAAGATTGTAGATGCTTTCCTGAATTTCAAAATGGCCTCTTGAAACTGTTGATTTTGAAGAAATCCTATCGACGAAAGCTTTACAACAGATAACTGGAAATATCTCTATTCTGTAATTGCAGAGAAAGCAAACAATGTCTCAACATAAAGTTGTGTATAAAATATAAGTGGAATTAGTACAGATGTGTATTTTATTTTCTTAATATAAATACATATGTTTATTGTTAGGTTAGGTTAGGTAAGTGTAATTAGAATATGTAAGTGGATACATCATTTAAATAACGTAAACTACTTTTTCAAAATACAGGATATCAATTTCAACAAGCTTAAACATAAACCTATGACTAATAAAATAAAAAGTTTCTCTACAAAAAAAGAATCTCGAGTGACATTACAACTGAGAAATGTATATCTCCGAGTCTTCCAAATATCAAAAATATTCATGTCTTTTTAAGATTCATTGCAACACCATGCTGCATCCCTCCAATCCGCTTCGGTGTAATCTTTAGACTCACGGGTAGCTTTGCACTTGTCTTTGATACTTTTTAATAGTCTCATGAAATCGATAAGTTGTAAAAGCATCCAGGCTTTAGTCAGGTTGTGTGACAAATCAAACATATCCTGCACGCAAACATCAGACTCATTTCTGAAAATCTCGTATTTAGGATGATTCCACAGATGCCTGCTCTGCTTATTTTCGTTTCTCTGCCCCTGAGTCACGGAGCTGACCATATTTTTGTAAGCGAACATCTCCTTCGGCAGCCCTTCTCCGTTATTTTTGAAATCACTCTTCATAGATTCCAATCCAGTCAAAGGACAAACAACCTACGGAAAAAATATATTCTCAGTCTGCGATTGTAATAAATTGTTCATCAATATTACAAATCAACACGTTATCTGCGTAAAAATTAAAAGAACAGTAGGATGCTGAAAAATTTATAATTTTCAAAACTTAATTTTTTACCAAAGATGGTTAATTTAAAAAAAAACTAATTTGAAAACGTCAGTTGACAATTTGCAGAACAAGGACAGGTCTGCGGTCGAGTGGTTAATGCCGTAGGGTTCAGTTACAACGCTCACGGGTTTGAATCCCGGCACGGATGATTTTTATAAATAGTTTGGTCGATGGATTTCTGTTTGAAGCCATGCAAAGTCTGTGATATTAATAATTTTCCTCCCACCTGTCCTATCATTAACCTTTAAACGCCCGCGCACTACCCGCATCCGTTGAAAAAATGATATCTCTAAAACTAGTCATCCTATTTGAGTAAAATAAAAAGAATTATCAAAATAAAAGATTGTTTATAATTTACAAAAGCTTTATTTGTATTTTTTTACATTGTACAAATTAAAATATTATTATCGATTATATTATTATATCGCAATGTTTATATTACTCGTATGACAAAAATATTTATTGAAACCGAAAATAAAATTATGGATCAGTATCTCAAAGACATTATTTGTGTAAGCTAATATTCATATCTTGAATAATACTATCATAAATCAGTGTAATCCGATAGCAAGTGAACCATAGTCAACGGTCCCATATGGGACCATTGGGCGGATAAAGGTTAACAAGACGCAGCGAAAGCGATTATCTAGCCGCTAGTCTCATCCTAGTCCTAACACTATCCTTTTATCTTTCCTTTTTTTTAAAAAAATGGCTTGAGTAACACGCGGTTCCCGTTGAAAACTTTTGTTGAGATAACCTTTATTTATTATTACCCTTGAATATTGTAAAAGTGACATCTTCCACATTCCATGTATCAATGTTCCCCAAGAAAATATTCCTTTAGAAAGACTATCGACTACTGCCAGAATGAAAGCATGATATTTCAACGTCAGAATCAGAAGATTCTATTTTACTTTGCCTCTAGTAATTATACGGATGGAGCGAA
The DNA here is from genome assembly GCA_030503985.1 of Himalopsyche tibetana. Taxonomy (NCBI): domain Eukaryota; kingdom Metazoa; phylum Arthropoda; class Insecta; order Trichoptera; family Rhyacophilidae; genus Himalopsyche; species Himalopsyche tibetana. Next base: position 1,117,929 of record JAPJYX010000009.1, on the reverse strand, counting down.
TCAATAGGACAGTCTAAGAAATGCGTGGCATACAATTGTAGAGTAACCAGAATTGTTTTAATTTGGATAATGTCATGAAAAATATATTAACATGCAAACAACTTTTTAAAATCACCTTATTACTGAAATCAAATTTCGAATAAAATTCCGAGAAACCTTCGATAAGGTCAAGAAGATCTTTCACATGGACGAGGTCGGTCGACAACTCTGTCGATGTTGAAAAATGGCAATCCCAACCTAAAACAATACAATTATTAAGTACCTATTTTGATTTCCTTTTTTTTTCGAGTTTTGAATTAGCATACACTAAGAAATAAGCTGATCTAATGAAATGACATTTTTTTACAAGTATCAAATAGCCCAATTCTCATTTTATTCCACTGACTTCAGTTTCAGGTCTGTCTTAGGACACGTATTTCTCCCATTGGTTTACCGCCTCCTAAGCCAAAGGTCAACAATCGGAGTAAATATTTAACTTGACTGATTTTAAACGTGTAACAGTGTAAAAATTTGTTTGTGTTCACGTATTATATGCACTTTTAAAACCAATCATTTTTTTAAATTACAACATAAAAACTATACAGGTAGTCCCCGACTTACGACGGTTTGACATACGACGCTTCGCACTTACGACCAACGTTCCCTCTAAGCTGCGCGCGTGCGCGGCCACGCATCAGTTGAGAAGCCCCCGCGCACTCATTCCGGGTTGGCGCGCACTCAATTAATATTTGATCGGTCCGCGCAGCCTCCACGCAGCCTTTGAAATTTTCGCGCAGCTAACTCTTCGGCTTAGAGGGAACGTTGCTTACAACCGAAAATAAATTAGCAATTTTTTAAATTTTTAATTTGATCCACGGGGCACCATTGCACAGCTGACTTAGTAAAAAAGATATATATCGTGTCCTTGATTCTTTTTCAAGATTGCTGTGTTTTCCCAGAGATAATGTTTTATGGCAGATTTTGCTACATAGCCCAGGAAATATTGTTTACTCCAAAAACTGTGAAATATGTGCATTCTCAGATTCTCTTTTGTTATTTTCTGACTACATAAAGAATTTACATGCATCACTTTTAATTTGTGTGAAAATCTTATTCCCATAGACTTTGCTTGACGTGGGTGTTTGTATGTCAATTTATCTCGAGTTTATTTCGAGTGACTTACAATAAAATTCTCATCATTTTTTTTGTATGATCTTTCAACTTTAAAATATTTGGCGCATTGACATAAGCTGTAATGCCAAATATTAAGAAATTAAAATAAAGACATGTACAAGGCGGGAGTAATTTCGACTACTTTAAGTGAAATTATAGCTGTAAAATATGAACCATATACCCAGTACACATGGTTCATATGTAAATGTTTTTTTTAAATGATGGCACATAGTTTGTTTCCTTTCTCATTTATTATGTTGTTTTGTTACATGGATCATACTTTAGAAGATTGAGAAAAAAAATTAACTGTATATTTAGCTCATTTTCGTAAAATCGTCACATAGACCGTATTTGGCGTGCAGCGACGACATATTTTGTATGAAATTCGACATACGAAGGTCAGGAACGTATATCGGTCGTAAGCAACGTTCCCTCTAAGCTGTGCGCGGCCGCACAGTAGATGAAAAGCTCCTGCCCACTCATTCCGGGTTGGCGCGCACTACAAGAGTTGCTAAATTAATATTTGATCGTTCCGTGCAGCCTTTGAAATTTCCGCGCAGTTAACCCTTCGGCTTAGAGGGAACGTTGGTCGTAAGTAGAGGACTACCTGTATATCGATAACTTACCACTGTCACTTGTACTTATAAATAACGCAATAAATCAATTATATTTTCAAGTATGGTATGCTTCTAAACATTCCCCCATATGTAATGGAACATTACAAAATATGCACATGAAACTTGTATCACCTTGTTTTTTATTTGCATCAAATTGGGAAACAAAATTAATAACATTATTCAAATTATATTTTACCTCCAATTTGTTTTCTGGGAAGACTTTCTGGCCGAAGTTGGACAAGAGAAGGAAGATATTTCTTTTGCTGCATGTAGAAAATTACCAGCATGTACCAAGTATAACTGACAAAAGACGGGGCTTGTGTGGAATGTTTAAGAAAAATTATCATAGGTTTGAGAAGAGGAGCAATTTTCATCATGTGCAATAAGTACCGAGTATTTTCTACACTGAGGGCATGTCTGAATGAAATATCACAATTGAGTCCAGTCCGGCGGTGGCAAACTTTAATGATTGGAGATCGACAATAAAGCAGGGAGGAGCGCAATTGAAAATTCAACGATTTAGACACTTGATTTGCCACTCCTCGAACATGACTTGCAAGTTCTTCACTGAATTGTTTTTGGTTTCCATCATACATATTACCTAAAAATATAGAATATTATAGTATTTTTTCGAAAATTTCACACTTCGAAACATTAAATAAATCAAACAAAACATATAGAACAAAGATCATTATTAGAGACACATATTTTAAGCATCTATTCGAAAAAAAAAATACTGTTTTGACGTTTGAATTTCGCATTTTGGAACAAATAAAATTTCGAATTTTAGCATATATTTAACATTTATTTCTTAATCGTTGTTTTCATAGTAAATAAGTTAAAAAGTCAAATTAAAATATAGCTTACTATACAATAAACAATCCATTGATAAAAAGGGTTTGAAATTATACCAAAAAATACAAAAACGACAAGACTTTAATTCAAAATAGAGGGAATCATACATACATTCATACAAAAGTTCAAATAGAGTATTCATGAGTACAAAACATTTGAAATTGTTGTAAAAAAAATACAATTTAAGAAAAACATGGGTTCAAAACCAAAATTCTTAAAATTTATTACATGTTTTAAAAGATGAGTGGTGAGCCGAGCACGGCGATCTATTACAATCACATTATAAATGACATTACTGCCGAATTCCAAATGTTTCATTTTTACTACAAGTAATAGCAGAAGAGTTTTTGATTTAACCCCACTTTGAATATTTAATACTAAATTTTTACAAATGTGAGACCAACCTTCCAAACATTGGGTGGTTTTTACCATTATAAATAGTAGTAAATTTGATTATAAAATATTGTTATCGTGTATATACATAAAACCCCTTGTTTGTAGGCTGTTGCTCTTTCTTTTATATTTATATTTTGTGAAACCTTATTGAGGCTAATCAAAAATGTATGTATGACATCGTGTATGAATGCTCGTCAACACATTATATTATTACTAACTTAAGAGTGTGGAATCATATACTACAGATGAAGAGTAGACCACTGAATCCGGAAAGCTTTCCAGTAATCATTCATTTAAGAATAAAATTGAATTTTGTAAAATTTTGCATTTATTCGCTTATTTTGACCATTTCGCAATAATTTCACATATATCGCATTTATCGCTTCTATGTCGCATTTATCGCAAAACGCGATAATCACGTATCTTTAATAATTATGTATAATTGACTCCTGATTATGTGTTGACCGATTCGTCTTCGATTGGCCTGTTTTTAAATTTTCACTTTTTAAATAGTTTTTCAAATTAATTTAATAAAAGAACGAATGGATAATATAAAAGATAAAAATAACTTGGATTATTCCATGTATTGTGCTACAAACTGTAACATGTGTTTCACCTCTTTCAGAGGCATCCTCAAACAATCTTACTGTCACAAATGCTTGTTTAATTACGAATGATTTTAATTTTACTATTCTGATATATTATAAAAATAAAAACGGGAGGCAAGGAGGGGATGACAGAAAAACAAACAAACGATAATGAAACTACAAATGACATTTACATTACTAAATGATTAATTAATGAGTTGCATCAATTATTTTTTATAATGTATCAGAATAGTAAAATTAAAATCATTTGTGAAAGTAAGATTGTCTGAGGATGCTTCTGAAAGAGGTGAAACACGTGTCACAGTTTATAGCGCAATACGTGGAATAATCTAAGTTATTTTTATATTTTATATTAAAATGAACTTCCACAAAGCTACTGCCGAACTTACCGAAAGAACTAATGGACGTTTGCTATTAATGTTTTACAGTTAAAATTTATTCTTTTCTATTCAAAGAAATTTAATAAAAAAAAAACTATCGAATGTTTACGATTAGATTGGCCGTTTTTAAGTAGAAGAGATCATCAGAAGTGAGCAATTATTTAGTCGATTTACCTTATTATTTATGGGTGAAAATGACTTTTGAAATAACATATTTTTTGGCTTAGAATACTTAAAATTAAAATATTTTACGAGTTGACTTTTACTTTTATTAGACTTAAAAAACATACTGCTGTTCGTTTTATATTATTTAAATATATTTTAGTGCATTTGTGTTGGTCGAAGACAACACATTCTCGTTTCTGTGATCGTGATATATTTTCTGCTCGTGTTTTATTACATTCAGTGTTTAAAAATTTAAAAAAATGTTTGTATTGCATAAGTTATGTGATTAACCTTTTCCCTACTATGCTAAAAAAATCCCTTACGCTCCGATGATATGTATTTTCTACTACATATGAAAAAGTGATTTAAAAATCGGAAAAATTCGAGTATGAATGAATATTGATTTTATTGATGATATTTCAAGTATAAATTTATCATTTTTTGTAATATTATTGCTGAAAAGTGCCTGAATACATGAAAAAAGCATCGCAAATAGCCGGCAGAACCACTGCATCGAACGACTTATATGCTACTGAAGTATCGGTCGGCTGTGATTACAAAAAGTACACGCGTGCCAAATGTTGACCAGTGGTTTCAAATATTTTTCGTTGAATAAAAAGACAATGCGTGTGAATACCACAAATATATATTTTCATAACAAAATGCAAGTAAAATATAAAAATAAATTGAACATGAAAAAAACTAATTTATGAAAATAAAAAGAAAAATATGTAAAAAATAATGCAACTGACCATTACACATACAAAATAGCCTAAATATAAAAGTCTAGTGTGCGGTCACTTTCTCACAATCTGAACACGTAATCATTTATTTGTTTGGTTCTTTCCTGTTATACGTGCATCAAAAAGTGCATACTTTACACGAACGAAGTATGTTTTGCTTCCTAAAAAACGCCCCACCCACGTTATTCCAGACGTTATTCCGTTAAATAATTTTACAATAATATATTGCTAGAGATGTGAATTTCATAATTTAAAACATTTAATATTCATTTAAAATGCGAGCAATATCTTGAAATAAAATAAGAAATGATTTTATTCTCGTTAGATTGAAATCTAAGAATCTAAAATATTTATATTATCAAATTGAATTATATCAGTAGTACATAATTGTTTGTAGTATAAAATAAATTGTAAACGAAAAATTCAAAAGTTATATGTCAGTTTAGCTACTTACTTCCACCATGGATTATTTTTCAAAGAAAATATGTATATCAGAAAAAAAATATATAAAATTCTGCTGTATTGTAATGGGGCCGATATTTTTGATTATATTGAAAAGAAATATTATTCATATATGTATTTAATATTGAAAATTGACATACACAGTATTATATACTTTTATTATCTTACTGAATATATGATGGTATAACTTGCAAACACGGCTTATTCCAAAATGGTTAAAAAATTTGAAACTTTAATTTCATTTTGAAAAACAATGTTCATTTAAAAGTTTTTAAAGTCTTACATTACTTTGAAATGATATTTTGGATGTTTTCAAGCCATTTTTGGGGCTGATTTCTAAAAATACTTTCAAATTTTTTTTTTTCTTTCAATATGGATTTTTCAATCGATTTGTGAATTTCTGTTTGAAGGCATGGATGTATGTGATGTGTTGAATTCCCCCTCTCACCCATCCTATCCTATGAGAGGGGCGTACCGAGAGCGATTAGCTAACCACTAGTCCTGTCCTAGCCCTATCCTTCTATTCCTACTCTCTTTGGAAAAAGAGAGGTTGAGCAACTGAGTAACAAGCGGTTCTCGTAGAAACACTTCTGTTGAGATAAACTCCATTAGGAGTCCATATGCTCCACATTGGGAGCGGACATGGTAAAAAAGAAATATGTATTCAAGCAATTTTTAATTAAACAACCAAACATTATTTATAAGCAATTTTATACAATACAATGAAACGTCATATTCGATATTCATATCACTTTTTGATAAAAAAAAAATTCCAAATTTGTTAGTATTTTTCATATTTTTCGGTACCACCACTGGCATTAAACTAGAGCTCTGTTCCAAATGTTTGAGACGACGTCAGAGAATGTAAAAAAAAAGGGAATTTTAGGAAGATCATTTTTATATTCTCGATTGTGTGAGGATAATCGATAATGTATGGGGAGAAGTGTCTTCTAAGACAGTGGTCTCGACTCGGAACCAAAATATAAATGCATTCAATCATAAAGTGATTTGACTACTTCCGGAAGGTTTTTCTACCACTTTGTTAAGGTGATTTTTTTCATATTTGTAACATTTCTAGCAGCTGGCAATAGATATCCATATCCGTTAGGCCATCAGGAACGGGTTATTGACCAAGATAGAGGTTCCACTGTGTATTCATTCATTATGGGTATACTTTAAATACAAGATAATAAAAAATGTTATCATATTAATACAAATTTAAAACAAATACCTAAGGAAGTCAAGTCAAAGAACAAAATACTCTTTTGTTCTAATTCCACAGTAATTCAATAGGATCGGGACGGGTTTCACTCATCACAAGCATGTCCAACTGATAAGAATATGCATACATACAAGAGTACTTAATATTAGGTCAGTGATGGGTAACGATGGGACAAGCATCATTTATGGACGATCTTCACCCAAAAACAAAGAGCATTTACTAGGGCTACGAAAATTATTAATATCCCTAGATGTGACACGACACCCGGGACAAGCTAGGTTTTTCCAGAATTTTAACACGACAAGCTAAAAAGGTTACCTGTTTTTGTAATAGGCCAAGTAAAACAAAAAATTGTTAATAGGAATATGAAAGGAATTTGTAGATAGAGACACAAAATATGAATTAGTGACAACAAAAGTGGCTTTAATTAAAATGTTTAAAACCTCTTACAAATAAATGATACTCATCATCGTTGACATGAAGAAAAAAATTAAATTAGAGAGGTTACTAACAATAAATTGAAAGGTAGATCTAAATCTGGGAATTTTTCCAGCATCTTTATATTAATAGTCGATAATGTCCATTCGTCTGTACAGTTGTCCCCAATTTCCCTCTCCCCGCTGTTGCCATTTTTTTATTCATACTAAAGACATACTTTTTTTGTTTGTATATGGTCGCGATGTCGCCTTTTCAAGGATGTCAAGAAAGACGGTCCCCTACCCCCTCTGGAAAGAATTTAAAATTTTGCTGCTGTCCCTGCTAACCAAATTGAGGAGTGGAAGAAAAGCGAATGATTGTCTAACTTTTAGCAATTTATTCAAAAACATAAATACATGGTCCCAGAATAGGTCCCAAGTATTAACACACTATTGTAATTTTTCCTTAAAATTAATTGCTGTTATTGTTTCTAGCTGTGAAGAGAGTTTGGCGAACTATGGCCACTTATCGAGTCTGGAATGCTTCAATGAATGTTTGTGCAATATTATTTTTTGACTTTGGTAGGTAGCTGTATTTTATTAAATTTAATAAAATTTCAGAGTTCTGGTTTAATCGCCCTGCATGAATGTTCTATTGTTATGAATATCAACAAACCATTGCAGTGTGTTTTGTTATCATTCATGGTTGGGCAGGGTAATAAAATATCCGTAAGTTAAATGGCTTCAGCTCAATAAAGAAACTAAGTATGGCTATAAGTACCAAGAAAATATTTCTTAAAAAATATATTCAGAGTTATGAGTTATCAATATCAAGAATATTGATACCACCTCTCCCAGAGGCATATATTAAATGAAAGCTTTTTTAAAATTTATTTGGTAGACTTAGAATATTAATCAATAAAATTGTTTTTTCTCACCTGTGTCAAGAAAGACGTCTAAATCACTCTGCACGTTGGCTAATCCCAGAGGGCGAGAACCGATGGCATAAGCTCGGTAATTGTTTCCCAATGACTCCAGATCTCTTAAGCATTCCTCCTCGGAACTTGTATCAGATGCAATCTTAACAAAATAACAAAAATATGTTAAGCTACTTCACGGCCAAGTGTAATCTGACATACACTTTGTTTAGTGGCCACCATTGCCAAGCGTACACTAGTGTACAAATAATAATTTCTATATTATGCTCCATTGATAAATTTGATGAATATTTTACATCAACATGTTACAATATCTGGGCAGCAGCTAATACAACACAAAAAAATATATTTTAGTTGAAATCTTAACTTATTTACAATGTGTTAGACAAAGGTGAGGGGGTGTTCAATTGAGAAATTATTGTAGGAACCATTGAGGATTGTCTGTATTTATTGATAATAATTTAGTCATGTCGGATAATTGTGATCATGAATCTGTAATCGGTTTTTGAAAAATTTATAACAATAATGTACACACACCAACTACATGAAAGCGGAGAAAAACAAGAAACTATCATTATGCTTATTCACTTTATTAGTGTAGCATTTTATCACTTTGTCAAAAATTTCCCAAATTTTAATTATGTTTGTAGTTACTTTCAGTCACCACTTGAAATTTATTAATCTTGGATGATTTTTTAATTACATGTTAAGTGTGTTAAACATTTTAATTTTTTGCTATTTTAGAATCACTTATAGTTTAATTGGTAATTTCTTTTCAATGTCAATTGTTGTTTACACCTTTTCATTTAAATTTATTTTTGTATAAATAGCACTGTTAAATTATATTTCTTATAAGTTGACAATGCTCGCAATGAGCGAAACCAGTCCTGACCAACGTTCCCTCTAAGACGAAGGGTTAGCTGCGCGGAAATTTCAAAGGCTGCGCGGAGGCTGCGCGGAATGATCAAATATTAATTGAGCAACTGTATTGTAGTGCGCGCCAACCCGGAATGAGTGCGCGGGATCTTTTCATCTACTGCGCGGCGCAGCTTAGAGGGAACGTTGGTCCTGACCTATTAAATAAAGTGGAATATAGTAAAAAGGAATATTGTGTTTTTATTAATATAATGCCTTTCCACCACGTATTGACATTGAACACCCTAAAAGTGAACATATATTGGGTTGATTATGCTCTTTCACCAAGCGCTTGCGTATATTTTTTTGATCAAAGTGAATATTTCGATCAAGTCAAAAGGCCGCAGGTTCCCCTTCACTGATCTAGGTAGTTGATTTGATAAGTTGAAAATTTACATTTCATAGTTCGATCATCAATGCTGAAAATGCATCTAACGTGCTATACTACACAAACATGCAGCGTGTGGTGCACGTGGTAAGCGAAGCATGTTATATTGCCTGTGGTGAATGTGTAGCATCTTAATTGCCACTATGTGAATCGGTGTGACCATTGGACCAGAAAGGTTGGAAACCTCTACTCTAATACATTGTACATTTATCGTCTACTAAAAAATATTGAAGAATACATGGACATCAGAGGAAACGACTAGAAATTTGTAACAAGGTAATAGTATGTCATCAATAATCATGGATCTAATTTAATAATGAAGGTCAGACATTCAAAGCTGTAGAAATCGAAAATTCTCAAACTTTTTTTCCATTGCAGCGAGAAAACTTCGAAACCACTCAAGTGTAACCCATTCTGGTCCTAGTAACTAAAAAAAATATCATATTTCAATACAACTACATATGTATGTTCAATATTGAAAATTCTGCTTCAGTCGTAACGCTGGAAAATACAGGCGAATAATATGTATAGCTTAAGTTTACAGGTCTTCGCTAGCAACTTAGCAGATTTCTGATTTCCCAATTGAAGAAATGCAAAAAAAGATCTATGGAATATGATTTATGTTTATAGGTACAATAAAGGCTGCCATTGCGAAAACACTGATTACCAAAGGCTGCTTGCTTGGCCATATAACATAATTCTAGTCAAGAAGATAAAAACCATACCTTTTTTGCAGTGACAACACGTTCACGGAGAAGTTTCAAATTTATTGTTTGTGCCATTTTAAAATAATCGCTCAACTATTAGGATCTGTAAAACAGAATACCACATCTAATTATTATTACCTAATCATAAAAAACCAATGTCATCTGAAACACTTCGTTTCGTACAGATCAGTGAAAAGAAGACAAATCAGCAGTGCTATTCTAGCGTACATACACTTAATTTGGACGGTTTGAAATACTTAACAAAATAGCTTTAAGCACGTGGACGAGGCCATGGATGATGAAGGCGTGGATGAGGCCATACTACAGGAGGGGTATTCTCTCAGCCGAGAAAATAGAAACGGTTTCTATTCACTCGCTCACTTAGAATCAATCGTGAGATCGCTCAGCCAAGCCCCGTTCGTCTTGTTAGAATTGTTTTGAACGAGTTCACTCTCTCGGCCATGTACACGGTTAGTCTAAATGAGACTTTGCATGTGTGTAGACACTAACTCGGTTGCTCTAAATGAGGTTTTAGTTCTTTGTGGAGGTGGTTTCGAATCGACGACAACTGCATGATATTTATGTGTAATGTACATAATTATTTCAGAATACAACCAGTCCTCTTTATAAGGGATTTTTTCGCACTTTGCTTTTACGCGATTTTTTGCCACTGTTCCTTTTTTTTACGCGATTTATTCATTATTATGAGATTTTTAGTTTCGAAATTTTTTTTTAGGGAAGAAATGGTAACCTTGTGTTTAAACTTTTAAGAAGTGATGAATGGTGACCCTATGCAAAATCATGTGATGTGATAACTCTGCTATGAAAATTGTTAAAATAGACGTAGGTATTGAATTCGTTAAATAGCACGTTTCAGCCATAAATTATATGAGGAGCAAACATTCAAAAAGTGTTTTGTCACAAATTTTGAAAAATGGCGTATTATATCAATTCTAATAGCTTATAATAAAACCTATGAATGGAAATCAAAATTAATGTTCAAAAAGGTTTTTTTTCATATTAAAATGAAATCACAAAGTTGACACATTCATACAAACCGTCACTTTTGCAACACTTAAATCATCATTTTCCAAGCTTTGTATTTGTGTGACAAAACACTTTTTGAATGTTTGCTCCTCATATGTAAACACAAAGAGCTAAATGTGTTATGTTAAATCCAATGCTTTTTTTTAAAACAAAAAGTTGCCAGAACTCACTTATTGGAAGCTTTTCACTAATATTTTTTCTGATCTATGTTCGTTCCCAATGTGGAGCATATGGCTTTCTAATGAGGTGGCTCAACAGAAGTTTTTTACGAGAACTACTTGTTAGTCAGTTAGTCAACCTTCTGTTTTCAAGTTTGATTTAGATAGCCAAATTTCGGTAAGTTGACAAAATGTGTGGATGATACTGCCATTTGCATAATTTCACCTTCTTGTTCCAAAATGGTTAAAACATGAATTTCATTTTGAAAAACAATGTACATTTTAAATGTATTTTTTTTTTAAACCATGTCCGCTCCCAATGTGGAGCATATGGATTCCTAATGGAGTTTATCTCAACAGAAGTGTTTCTACGAGAACTGCTTGTTACTCAGTTGCTCAACCTCTCTTTTTCCAAAGAGAGTAGGGATATAAGGATTGGGCTAGGACAGGATTAGTGGTAAGCTAATCGCTGTCGATACGCCCCGTTCATAGGATAGGAAAGGTGAGAGGGGGGAATTCAAGACATCACATACATCCATGCCTTTGAACAGAAATTCATAAATCGATTGAAAAATCAATTTATAAAACTATCCGTACCGGGATTTGAACCCGGGCCCTCTGTAGCCGAAGCCAACACCGTTGACCACTCGACCACACAGGCGGCACTTTTAGTTTTACATTACTTTGGAATGATATTTTGTATGTTATCAAACAATGTTTGAGAATGTTCTAAAAATACTTTGAAAACAATTTTTTATTTACTGATTTACATTCATGGCTCATGTTTCAACAACTTTGGAACAAGTCGGGTTTGCAAATAATAGCCTCACTTTATAAATTGTTTTTGGTGTAATCCAATTCATTCAACAGAAATTTGCTCATTTTTGTATGGCAAATGGGACGTAGTTGCTCTGAAATTGCAGATGGAACCTTGCTGTTCAAAAATAAATTAATATGGTACCTATTTGATATTGAACTTTTTTGTGTAAATTTGTCTTATAGTAGCCGCAATTATTTCGGCAAAAAAAATCAGTGTAGCTAAAACGATATGATTTTTAAAAATAATTGCAGATTTGACCATCCCAATAAATCCCATATCATTATGAAGATCACTAATATATTATACGAAATACATTGTAGTACGAAAACATCGGTTTCGCCGCGAAACCAGTCCGTGTAATATTTTTTAACAATGTCGGAATAAGTACTGCATATTTGAGCACATTCTATTTATTTTTGAAATACACAGCAGGATTTTATACAGCTGTATCCATATCCGGAAATGTGGATAAAGGAACAAATCGCAGAACATTTCATAAACGATGGAGATGTTTTCGTACTGTATGTTTTTCGTATTTCGCATAATTTATTAGTGATCTTCATAAGGTGTGATATATTTCGATGCTCAAATCCGCAAAATATGATTTTAAATCATGGCATTGTTTTTAGCTACATTGTGAAGTTTTCGCCGAAATAATCGTGGCATACTATAAGACAACTTTACGATTTTTTGCTGTTATAAGAGAAATTTGTTACAAGAATTTTGGTACAAAAAAGTCGAAAACGGCCAAAATGCAAGATGATACCTTATTGTTCTTGGGTCAAGATGAGCTATTAATTTCGACTATGTCGAATGACTTAGAGTCCAAAGGCATTACAAAAAAATGGATCATCATCGTAAATATAATAAACGTAAAAAATGTCGTTTTTTAGAAATTAGTTTCAAACATGGCTTGATAACATACAACATATCATTGCAGTTATGTAAAACTAAAAATATTTTTACAATCAATGTACATTTTTTTACAAAATGAAATTCAAGATTCATTTTTCAATCATTATGGAATAAGCCGGGGTAATTATAGAGTATATGGCGGCGCCGCCATAATGGAAAACAGAGGCGATGTACTGAAAAATATTTCGTATTTCGCATAATTTATCAGTGTTCTTCGTAATAATGTGTGGTTTTAAGGCGATTATCAAGCTCTCAAAAAATAATTTTAAATCGTGGCGTTGTTTTTAGCTTAGTTTGTGAAGTTTTTCGCCGTAATAATACATGACGAGCTATACTCTACTTTTACCATAAGCCGGGTTTGCAAATAGTGAAGGCGAATCTACGCTGAAGCTTTAGAATATGAATTCGGTTTTCAAACGGTTCACGATGTATTTAAGCACAAAGAATGTTGGCAAGAGAATGTAAGTTATGCAGGCTCTTTAATTCGAAAATAAAATTTCATCATATCGACTGTGGAAAGGAAAAATGACGTAACCCGCACATATCAAATTTTAAAGGATGCGCAAAACACGTGTTTTGATTTTGACAAATTAAGAATTATTCGGAGGCGAAGTACTGAAAAATATTTCGTATTTCGCATAATTTATCAGTGTTCTTCGTATTAATGTGTGATTTTAACGCGATTATCAATCCCTCAAAAAATCATTTAAAATCGTAGCGTTGTTTTTAGCTTAGTTTGTTAAGTTTTTCGTCGAAATAATCCATGACTAGCTTTAACACACTTTTATCATGCATTGTTTCATGTCTTGTTGACACTAAGAGTCTAAAGACATCTCCAAAATGAAAACCATGTTAAGCGATGGATGGGTGTACTCGAGAAACTAACGTAAAAATATAATGTTGACCGTAATCGTTATAACTTACCTAGATGGCTTCAGAATTTATTCAAAATTGCCGTCACGAACAAACAATACCGGTCAATGCAACAGACCCAGAGAAGTGACTAATTTATAGATTGGAGATTTATTATTACTGAAATATAAGATATTGTATTCCCCTATATTCGTTATACGCTGTGTTGCCAGATATCATCCAGTTGTTTGGCGGAAAAAAGCCGGGAATAAGCCCAGAAAATTGGGAGAAACGCAAAATGTTAAGTGTTATTTTTAAATGATATTTGTAGTCGTTTTTTTTTAAATACGAAAATTTTCAAATGAAGTCCACTTGCACACATAAATATGTGCGTGTTGCCGAGTACATATTATAAAACAGGACTGTTTCCAAATATTTTGGTTCAGATTTAAGTATACACCCAATCCTTTTTTACGAGATATATTGGTTCCAGAAACTGAGGAGTAACAAAAATCGCGTAAAAAACATCTCATTTTCATAAAATTGATAAATTGATCTCAAAAATCAAATATCGAGTAAAAAGTATCAAATATGTATGAAAAACTAAAAAAATCTCTTAAAATTTCGATTCATACCACGGCTTGACATTTTCTACGGACAAATTAAAATGACTACCTCGCTGCGAAATATAAAAATGTATGCGTGTTATTTCACCCTCTGCGTTTTCACATATAATGGGTAATCGATGAAAAGCGTGAAACTTTTTACCGCGCTCTTCCCGACGACTTCCCAGTTTACAAACGTTTCCGACAATATTTTGTAATGTTTAAATTTGAATCGTTCAAACTATGTACATTCTCACAGATTTTGTCACTAACGACCCGAGTTTCGCCTTTCGGCATCTTCAGGCGTTCAAGTGCACGGATGAACTTGAACTGACGCTTAGTAAATGAAAGTTTCGTGTTTATAAAAGAAATAAATGCATCACTGAGTCCAAAGCCATTGCTGGCGAAAAGGATAAGCTCATGGGAATGCCAACAGATTTGAGTAGTAAGTAGTTTCAAGAATTATATTATTTGTTTGTCGGCAAAGGTTTTATGATTATATAGGGTATAGTAGTGGAGATCCCGGAGTTTTAGAACATATGGCAGCCTTTAGATTGAACGCCTGAAGATGCCGAAAGGCGAAACCCGGGTCGTTAGTGACAAAATCTGTGAGAATGTACATAGTTTGAACGATTCAAATTTAATATTGAAATTTCACCAAGCACCTTCAGTCGAAATCTTAAATCTGTAATGTTTATTATTATTTGCCTTTACTTGGTGTGCAATGTACAGTCCGTCGGCTACGAGGCTGTCCCCGCCTCCCTGTACCGCCTTCGTGACACAGTGTAAAAGAATGACTCCCGCGCTTTTCTCGTAATACGGTACATCAGTATGAGGTTGCAAGGCACCTGATAAATAGGCAAGGTTAGTTGCGGCGACTGGCTTTTCTGCTACAAAAAATTCTTTACCATAATGAGTTTTATTTGAAAACTCGATTCTGTTTGCTAGCGATCTACATGAATCGTGATCTGAAGAAACTCTTGTTATCAACGCTATTCCATGACTACCGAATGTTCTTATCCATCGTCGCAAGTGATCGCGTCATTTAAAATATCGTTGTAATCAAACTTCTTGAAGATTGAATCAAAATTAGTTGCATTCCACGGTATGCGCTTTGACATGTACACACTATTTAAGTAGCTTTCATTATTTTCTAAGCGAAAACTTCTCTCTTGAAGCCACGTCGAGTCATTGCTGGATAAATGTGAATCGTCCCATGTTATATTTAGAACCTTCTTATCTTCGATGATACTCGCACATTTTGGACTCACGTCGACGTGAACATTTTTATACCATATCCAGACCATATCCTGCGAGTTTTCAAAACAGGATGGAAACATCTTTCGCATTGGCAGTTGTCCCGTAACCAAGCGTAGGGAAATTCCTCCCAATAGAATTCAAATTGAATGCGCAACATATTGCCATTTATTTGAGTTGAATACATGAGAACACGATTGTCCGTTTTTGTAGACATCTTTTTAAGAGGAAACCTTATTATTTTGATTTGATGAAAAACTTTATTTTACTCTCTCTGTTGGTCCATTACTTTTTTGAATTAATTAGGAGATCTTATTTTTCTCACAAATGCACTTATTCTTTAACACTTATAGAGTCAAAATGTTTATAGAGTCCACACATCATGTTTAGTCTTCACAGAACAGATTAAGTGTGTTCAAAATGACAGTTTATGGCGTGCGCAACTAAAAGGTTCTCTTTTGAAGAATATTTTAACCGGTTGCACAATTGTTAATTTGATGTAGTCTAACAAGTCATTTATTCAAAATCTGAACAAAACGCACAGTATTCGGCCCAACCATCTGACGAGTGAAAGGAGCAAGCGAACGAAGAAAAGTCATTCCTATTCTATTTCTCAATGTCTTTTACCTACCGTGTTTCTACGAAAATAAGCCCTCGCATGACTTAAAAGATTGTTGGAATATAAACCTTCCCCCGAAAATAAGCGTAATTTAGAACAATGTAATATTTCTTTAGGAATGTATCGCCAACAGGTTAACACTGGCTTTGGTTTCATTTGCAGGGCTGATATTCAAAAAATTGCACTTACAATGGCTTTAAAATTTGATATACCCCCAGAAGAATTCAAATTCAAACCATCAACACACTGGCTGGATTACTTACCTCGGTGACATCAACTCTCTCTAAGATCGACAGCAACGCTTAAGCTGGAAGATGATGAAGTTGTAAAACGTGCTCTTGCATTTAAGCTTTTTTAAGGTATTGGCTTTTCAAAATGAAAACTGTCCAACGTGATCGCAATGAATTAAACAGCAGTATTTCTGGACCAAGGATATCAAACGACGATTGATCATGTTAGTTCCTCTTTAATCTACTTTCCTTCCACTGGTTACGAAAATGCGTGTCTTATCTGTATTTCTGGATGAAAAAAAACTCTTCTTCTTATCATCGTGAAGGGAAAGCAAGACATAATTGAACGTATTTCAGGAATTTATGTCATTGAAAGTGAAAAAACCTAGTCCACACGAGCAGTTATAGGAGAGTGAGTTGATATTATGCTGCCACCCTTTTCGGGAGACTGTCAAATAGGTTTGCTAATTTGTGGGATTCAGCTAGTACTCACCGCGCTAAATGCATGAAAAACATTTTTACTGAGAGGAAGATTTATCAAACAATAATTCCTGCACAAATGACTGCTTTTCTCTTGATATTGCAATAAATAAGGCATTTGAGGATCATCTGCGTATTAAAATCAATCAAACATTGAAAACAAAATGGACAGAAATTAAAGTGGAAATTTTGTGAAGCCTGCCTGGCCTATGTAAAGTTGGTGAAGATTTCATGGGTTTAAATAACCGACAGTATATCCAACGCACTAACAATCAGGATACTTAAACAAGAATAAATGAATTAATATAAAATTAAATTTGATATCTTTGTTATTCCATTTGTTGTGCTACAACTTGTGACACGTGGAATAACAAAGCTATCAAATTTAATGTTATATTAAAAATGATTTTCCACAATGTTACCACCGAATTAGAGATTCCAACTATTCGTCATTTTCAACTATCCGGATATCGAATACTAAAACTGAAACTATCCGGATAGTTTTAGATAATTCGAAGCTTGTCACGTTTTTCTTCGTAAAATTGGATAATTTTTGATGTTAACGTCGTACCACTTTTGGTCATTATGGAGCCTTTAGATTCCACATAGCTCTTGATGGCTTTTGATTTTGTTATAGCAATAATAGACATGCCATCGACTGCAGCGACTCTTGGTAAAATTTCCTGCAACGATTCTTTCTTCATAAAATTCAAGTGTGCTGGTTGTCGGTTTTTCAATTTTGGTTTTTTTTTCGATCATTCTCTATGAAAGTATTATTTAAATGATTTATCATAGGAGTCGTTGAAGATCCTTTGCATCCAATAGTTTTCCCACACTTATTTCACACCACTGACTGCAAATTATTATATTTTCTCATAAAATTTCTCATGAGGCCATACTTCCGAGCGTCTTGACATGGCTAAAATTTTATACAAAATTCAGAGACAGTGGTCTCGATTGCTTGGTTTTCAGTGGTGAATTGTAGAACTCTCACGCATATGACGATGTTTCACGATCAAAGTTTGACGACCAACTGATCCTGACTAAATCCTTTCCCACTTCTGTAATGCCTTAGATAGAGACAATACACATTTCAATACTATTCCATCATATTAAAATATTGAAAATTTGCAGCTGCATTTGATTACTGCAACGGCATTTCTCAATGAATGAAATTTCGGCATTAAAGTTTTTTTTTGCCTCGATTCCGAGCCGATTCGTCGAACTTTTAAGTATTAAGATAACAAAATAAGATATTCATAATAACCGAGTTTAGGGAAGGTAATAAAAGACACTACTCCTAAGTAATGGTTTCTCCCAGGTAGTAAATACCCCAGTATTCATATCTTTCGTCGATTTTGTAAAATATTTCATTAAAAATTATAACGAATACTATCCGGATATTTGGGGAAATATCCGGATATCGAATAGTTAAAAAGGGCCGGATATATCCGGATATCCGAGTTGGAATCCCTACACCGAATCTATCAAGAATAATAAATGGATTTTATGGAAATTCAGGTCAGAATTCAGAATTTGGATACTTATGAAAATTAATAAATATATAATTATTTTATATTAATGTTCCGAAATCCCCGAAAATAAGACCTTGCATATGTTTTGAACCAAAAAAGAAAGTAAGAAAGTGTCTTTATGGAAAAAGTGTCTTTTTTATCAGTTTTCTAATATTTATTTTATACAACATCGTCTTCAGACACCATCTGTCAATATCTTATGAAAGTTCATTTAAAAAATATATATTTTCAATCAGGATGAGTGATTGTTTGATAAAAAAAAAACTGAGATACTATAGATAATTGATAAAGACAGATAAACAATCAAATTACACCATTTTATGCATGGCAATTTAAAATTGACAGTACATACACACAATTCGAAATTAAAATTACGATTAAATTAATTAAACTTTGAAGTATGCTGATCTTTATGTTGGATATGAATCAGAGAACAGGTCAACGTGTAATTCTATATTTTTTATAGGTTTAACTCGTTATCCCTAACGCGATCAAACGTCCCGTTTTCCCTAATCACTGCCTCGAGACGCCAAAAAATCCCATATTCAGAAAGAGAGCAACCCATAGTAAAAAAAATAGGATGCTACACTGGAAATGTTTCAACTGAAAGTCGTTGGGTGGAATTGTGGAACACTTTCAGACCAATAATTTAAATCATATTTTAAGTCTACCCGGCACTCATGCGCCCGTAGAAAGGATCTTTTCAATAATGAATAAGTCGTGTGCAAGTGATAAGACAGAGTTGCAAGTCAAAGTTCTCAAAGCAATGTTGATTACAATAGTACATTTGTCAAGAATATTTTACTTTTAGTTCAAAACAAAACCAAATATACTGTCTTGTCAGAAAAATATAGTATTACATAAATTATGTATATTCATTAGTTCGTCCCTTGGTTTTGTTTTCAAATAAGAGGTGTTTTGAGATATTAAACACACTGAAATTATTTTTTTAAATTTTTATTGTGTACTGTATTATTTGTAACGCTGAATCGGTGAAATTGCCTATTTGACGCAGTTGGCAGAAATTTTGTCGAATGCCAAAGTATATTTTTTTTGTTATAAAACTTATGTAATGTAATAAAAGCTATGAAGAAATATGCATTTTCTTGAATACAAATAAATACTATTACATTCAATTTGAATATGTCCTGTTTTGAGTAAAAAAATAAATGATCACGTTATTTATCCCGCACTCCGAGGAGATAACACAAGTTGAGCAGCTGATAATAGAAGAAACATTCTAGATCAGTGGTTCATGTGAAACTTCACTGTGGCTGCATTATAAACACCAATGGTCCTGTGGAAATGTCTCGTGGCCGCACAAATTTTTGTTTTGAGATGTGATAAAAATAGCAGTTGCATTTATTAAAAACTGTACCGTTAGTGGCTGCACATGAGAACCACTGTTCTAGATGCATGCAAACTGGGTATGCTTTAAAACACCTCTTACTCTTTCTCCTTACTGTCCAATCTTGGGGTGCTCAGCTGTAGTTTAATAATATCCAGAAAAAAGCCACTGGTTCAAGCACCCTTTTGTTTACTTAAAAAATAACTTTTTTAAAAAAAAACTCTTTCTTAATATACCGACAAAATCATTTTATGAAAAAGAAATCAATGTGAATTTTCATATATTTAAGTGAATTTCCTATTCAGTCTGGCTTCTGCTTTAAGGCAAACGTTGAAAACCTGATTTAAATATCAAACAAAATATTGTTCAAATCTTAACTACTTGTATGATCCTTTTATTACAGCCTTAAATTATTTCGAATGAAACTTTTCAAGTAACAGATTTAACTTTTTCCTTGCCAACCATAAAGCTTGATGAATGCGGTGTGTTTCCCAAGATATATGAATGTACAATATTAACGTTAACCGAAATAGAAATCTACATGAACCAAAATTAGATGAAATTTCCCAATCCGAGTCCGGAAAATTCAGGCCTGACCGGTCTCAATGGCGGATTACCCTATAAGCGAACGAGGCGTGCTCTTAGGGCCTCAAAAATAGCTTATATTATATAACCCATATACTTTTTGTTCAGATTTCTATACATTTTTACCATTTTACATAGAATTTTCTGGCATTTTTATGTTTTCTGAAAATCAGGGCCTCCAAATTTTATTGCGCCAAGGGCCTCTCGTGCTTAATCCGCCACTGCCCGGTGTTAATACCACACTTGTTGCCCAAAGCCGACTCGAAGCCCAGATTTATTTCTCATCCCGAAAAAACCCATTTTTTATTATTTTTTAAGATTTTTTAAGGTGTTCACTGTCAATACTTGGTAGAATGGCATTATAATAAAAATAATAAAACATTTTTAGTACTTTTTCCACATATAATTTATTGGATCAGGACCGGTTTCGCTCTCCTGGAATTTCCACATCCAATTATGGTTGACAGACATTAAGATTTATTTATTATATACACTAATTGTTGGTTTTTACTTTGTTAATGATAATTCAAACTTAATTGATATTTGTTGTAATAGTTTGCATTGGTAAGCGGTCTTCAACTTTTTATTTATAGTTTATTTTTCTTGTATTTTGCTTCAAATCATTTGCTTAGTTGTAATACCAATTGTTTGTCATACCTTGTTTGTCTTACTTAACTTTTGTATAAATATCACCGTTTCATTGTTTTTCTTATCAGTTGACAATGCTCACCATGAGCGAAACCAGTCCTGATCCAATAAATTTTATGTGGAAAAAGTACTAAAAATGTTTTATTATTTTTATTCTAAAGAACTGTTAATTACAAAAACAAGCATAATTAATATAAAACTAGCTGTAAGCCCGTTGCCCAGCAACGTGAGATTTTTGTTGCATAGTATTAATTTTAATTTTATTTTATGGTATTTTATTTTATTTTATTTTATTTTATTTTATTTTATTTTATTTTATTTCATTTAATTTTTATTTATTTTTTTAGTTAGCAGAAATTTCGTAAATTATTTAATTTTTGGAATAATGTTTATGTTTGCTAACAACCATTTTTCGTAGTAGCAGAAATTTCGTAAAATATTCAATTTTTGGAATAATGTTTAAGTTTGCTAACAACCATTTTTCGTAGTAGCAGAAATTTCGTGAATTATTGAATTTTTGGAATAAAGTTCAAGTTTGCTTACAACCATTTTTCGTAGTAGCCGAAATATCGTAAATTATTAAATTTTTGGAATAAAGTTTAAGTTTGCTAACAACCATTTGTCGTAGTAGCCGAAATATCGTAAATTATTGAATTTTTGGAATAAAGTTCAAGTTTGCTAACAACCATTTTTCGTAGGAGCAGAAATTTAGTAAATTATTTAATATTTGGAATAATGTTCAAGTTTGCTAACAACCATTTTTCGTAGTAGCCGAAATTTCGTAAATTATTTAATATTTAGAATAGTGTTCATGTTTGCTAACAACCATTTTTCGTAGGAGTAGAAATTTCGTAAAATATTTAATATTTGAAATAATGTTTAAGTTTGCTAACAACCATTTTTCGTAGTAGCCGAAATATCGTAAATTATTAAATTTTTGGAATAAAGTTTAAGTTTGCTAACAACCATTTGTCGTAGTAGCCGAAATATCGTAAATTATTGAATTTTTGGAATAAAGTTCAAGTTTGCTAACAACCATTTTTCGTAGGAGCAGAAATTTAGTAAATTATTTAATATTTGGAATAAAGTTTAAGTTTGCTAACAACCATTTTTCGTAATAGCCGAAATATCGTAAATTATTGAATTTTCGGAATAAAATTCAAGTTTGCTAACAACCATTTTTCGTAGTAGCAGAAATTTCGTAAATTATTGAATTTTTGGAATAATGTTCAAGTTTGCTAACAACCATTTTTCGTAGGAGCAGAAATTTCGTAAATTATTTAATATTTGGAATAATGTTCAAGTTTGCTAACCATTTGTCGTAGTAGCCGAAATATCGTAAATTATTGAATTTTTGGAATAAAGTTCAAGTTTGCTAACAACCATTTTTCGTAGTAGCCGAAATTTCGTAAATTATTTAATATTTAGAATAATGTTCATGTTTGCTAACAACCATTTTTCGTAAGAGTAGAAATTTCGTAAAATATTTAATATTTGAAATAATGTTTAAGTTTGCTAACAACCATTTTTCGTAGTAGCAGAAATTTCGTAAATTATTGAATTTTTGGAATAAAGTTTAAGTTTGCTAACAACCATTTTTCGTAGTAGCAGAAATTTCGTAAATTATTGAATTTTTGGAATAATGTTCAAGTTTGCTAACAACCATTTTTCGTAGGAGCAGAAATTTCGTAAAATATTCAATTTTTGGAATAAAGTTTAAGTTTGCTAACAACCATTTGTCGTAGTAGCCGAAATATCGTAAATTATTGAATTTTTGGAATAAAGTTCAAGTTTGCTAACAACCATTTTTCGTAGGAGCAGAAATTTAGTAAATTATTTAATATTTGGAATAAAGTTTAAGTTTGCTAACAACCATTTTTCGTAATAGCCGAAATATCGTAAATTATTGAATTTTCGGAATAAAATTCAAGTTTGCTAACAACCATTTTTCGTAGGAGCAGAAATTTAGTAAATTATTTAATATTTGGAATAATGTTCAAGTTTGCTAACAACCATTTGTCGTAGTAGTCGAAATATCGTAAATTATTGAATTTTTGGAATAAAGTTCAAGTTTGCTAACAACCATTTTTCGTAGTAGCCGAAATTTCGTAAATTATTTAATATTTAGAATAATGTTCATGTTTGCTAACAACCATTTTTCGTAAGAGTAGAAATTTCGTAAAATATTTAATATTTGAAATAATGTTTAAGTTTGCTAACAACCATTTTTCGTAGGAGCAGAAATTTCGTAAATTATTTAATATTTGGAATAATGTTCAAGTTTGCTAACCATTTGTCGTAGTAGCCGAAATATCGTAAATTATTGAATTTTTGGAATAAAGTTCAAGTTTGCTAACAACCATTTTTCGTAGGAGCAGAAATTTCGTAAATTATTTAATATTTGGAATAATGTTCAAGTTTGCTAACCATTTGTCGTAGTAGCCGAAATATCGTAAATTATTGAATTTTTGGAATAAAGTTCAAGTTTGCTAACAACCATTTTTCGTAGTAGCCGAAATTTCGTAAATTATTTAATATTTAGAATAATGTTCATGTTTGCTAACAACCATTTTTCGTAAGAGTAGAAATTTCGTAAAATATTTAATATTTGAAATAATGTTTAAGTTTGCTAACAACCGTTTTTCGTAGTAGCAGAAATTTCGTAAATTATTGAATTTTTGGAATAAAGTTTAAGTTTGCTAACAACCATTTTTCGTAATAGCCGAAATATCGTAAATTATTGAATTTTCGGAATCAAATTCAAGTTTGCTAACAACCATTTTTCGTAGGAGCAGAAATTTCGTAAAATATTCAATTTTTGGAATAAAGTTTAAGTTTGCTAACAACCATTTGTCGTAGTAGCCGAAATATCGTAAATTATTGAATTTTTGGAATAAAGTTCAAGTTTGCTAACAACCATTTTTCGTAGGAGCAGAAATTTAGTAAATTATTTAATATTTGGAATAAAGTTTAAGTTTGCTAACAACCATTTTTCGTAATAGCCGAAATATCGTAAATTATTGAATTTTCGGAATAAAATTCAAGTTTGCTAACAACCATTTTTCGTAGGAGCAGAAATTTAGTAAATTATTTAATATTTGGAATAATGTTCAAGTTTGCTAACAACCATTTGTCGTAGTAGTCGAAATATCGTAAATTATTGAATTTTTGGAATAAAGTTCAAGTTTGCTAACAACCATTTTTCGTAGTAGCCGAAATTTCGTAAATTATTTAATATTTAGAATAATGTTCATGTTTGCTAACAACCATTTTTCGTAAGAGTAGAAATTTCGTAAAATATTTAATATTTGAAATAATGTTTAAGTTTGCTAACAACCATTTTTCGTAGTAGCAGAAATTTCGTAAATTATTGAATTTTTGGAATAAAGTTTAAGTTTGCTAACAACCATTTTTCGTAATAGCCGAAATATCGTAAATTATTGAATTTTCGGAATCAAATTCAAGTTTGCTAACAACCATTTTTCGTAGGAGCAGAAATTTAGTAAATTATTTAATATTTGGAATAATGTTCAAGTTTGCTAACAACCATTTTTCGTAGTAGCAGAAATTTCGTAAATTATTGAATTTTTGGAATAATGTTCAAGTTTGCTAACAACCATTTTTCGTAGGAGCAGAAATATCGTAAATTATTAAATTTTTGGAATAAAGTTTAAGTTTGCTAACAACCATTTGTCGTAGTAGCCAAAATATCGTAAATTATTGAATTTTTGGAATAAAGTTCAAGTTTGCTAACAACCATTTTTCGTAGGAGCAGAAATTTAGTAAATTATTTAATATTTGGAATAATGTTCAAGTTTGCTAACAACCATTTTTCGTAGTAGCAGAAATTTCGTGAATTATCGAATTTTTGCAGTAGTAGCAGAACAGATGTCGTAAATTTTTTAATTTTGGGACATCAGTACGCATACATTTGTGGGTTGTGATTTGTGAATTGTGGGTTGTGATTTGTGAATTGTGATTATTTTATCGACTATTAATATATAGATAATAAATTACATAATAAATTACTTTGCTAAAAAATGATAGAATCAACACTATCACTGCTTAGGCTGGTTTGCTGCTCCTGAACCACCAATTTGGCCATGCTAAAATTTCTTTCGTTGCTTGCAATACCTCGCACCACTGATCAATTTTTTCTTTATGTCGTCTTTAGATACTTATTTTGAAAGATCTATTTTTTTTTAAATAAAGGATTCTCTGGCACACCAAACAATCAACCATCTCAAACCAATCGAAAGTTGTTACTGTGTGTGTGTGTTAATTCACAATGGCAAATAGTTGCAATAATTTGTCTATTGTTCATTCCAAAATAAAGTGATCATTGCTACTGATTAGGCTTAAATTAATTATTTCATGCAATTTTGTGGGTTTCTTAGCTGTATGCTCAAAGAGCAAATATATACACGATGATGACATAAATTGCAAACAAAAGATTTTATCGTTAGTGCAACAAATAGTATTGCTGCATGGCTGACTCATGACCAACGTTCCCTCTAAGCCGAAGGTTTAGATGCGTGGAAATTTCAAAGGCTGCGCGGACCGATCAAATATCAATTGAGCACCTGTCTTGTAGTGCGCGCCAACCCAGAATGAGTGCGCGGGCACTTGTCAACTGCTGCGCACGCGCGCAGCTTAGAGGGAACGTTGCTCATGACCGGAACATAGTCAGAAATATTCTTTTTTAAAGATATACTAGGGCCCAGCCAGAGCCCGTATCTCGATTGTCCTAAAAAAATTACACATTGTAATAGCACAATTCCATCAATGGTGCTGTAATATTACCATCTGCCAAAACATTGGCATATCAAAACTAGATTTGTTGATCCTTCCGCTACAAACATTTTTATTATATTACAATACGAAAGTGTTCATTTTTTTCTCAAGAAAGGCAATTCAAAAAACCAAATTATTCCTATTTATTTATTAAAAGTTGTAAAAAAAAAAAAACAATTACTATCATTTTAAAAATTAAATCAAACTAAAATATATTTAACACTGCCTGCTTTGTTTTTTCCAAAGGTAGTAAGTAATTCATTATTATATTATAATTTATTGATAGGTAAGGATTATGTACACGCTTCAATAATTTATTTACAATAAAAGTTCTATTCTGTCAGGCAATCGAGGTATATTGCAGATAGTGTTTTTCTATACTATTAAGGCTTAAAAGGGGTATATTCAGTTAAAAGAAAAACAATGGAAAAAACAAAACTGTAGTTTTCTCCCAAAAATTTATAGAATATTTTAATCTGTGTACCTATATTTATATTTTCATTTACTTAATTATTTAATTCATACTTTACAAAACTAAATAATAATTTTAGGGGCATAATTATTACGTAACGGTAAATGTAACCGAATACCGAGGAATATAATACAGTTATTGATTCAATAACGTCGAAAAATGTTCTTACTTATAAATTTTTGAATTTTAAGACACTGAAATTAAAATAATTGGACAGGGATAGATTGGAAGCAGGATTTATGTGCTTGCGTTACTTGTTACAATACCAGCCGAAACGTTAAAAAGTGCTACACAAGTTTGTAACTGACCAAACAAAGCGTCATCTGTGAGAATTTCTTGAGAATATTTTGTTTCTTAAATTGATATCAACAAAATTCACCATTACCGAACAACAATTATGGCAATGCAAAGCCATTTGAATCAGTCCATATTGACATGCCAGTAATGTGAATATTTGATATTTTTATTCTTTGCCATCTTTTCCAAAGCAAAGTTGTATTGGTAATATTTAGTAATAAAATAGGCTATCAATTTGACAAACCATAAAATGCTTAACGCACGAGATGTTCAACTGAAAGATTTAAAAGTAACCGATATTATGGACTAACATAGTAATACTATAAGAGAAACTTTACAGTGAAGTAATTATCTTGAAGTCAAATTTCTACAAAATTAATTAAAAAATTCATATTAATGTGATAGATGACAAATAATTGTTTATTTTTATTTTTTTTTGCGAGAATTATGTAAAGAATAAGTGCCAATCAGAAACGAAAAGTTTGAACAGTAATTATAACGTAAAAAATTATCATCGGCAACGCAGAGTATTTAAAAAATACATTTCTTCTACATGCCTATAAGACAAAAAAATCATCATGTGCAATAGAACCTAATATAATAGAATGAACTACCCTTTTTATTAAATTTTTAAGAAGTTTTAACAATATTGGGGGATAAAAATGAAAATTTATTCTGCACGCAGGACAGAGGAGCAAAGCTGAGGAACCGTGATTTGACATTCATCAGTCCTCGACAGCAAAATTAACTTTGATCTTGTGTATGTTCCTTTCAATGATTAATAAACAAAATACTTTTCTGTTTTTAATTGGCACTATATGATTTCGTTTTCGTAAAAATCATTACTTTGATTTATATATTAATCGATACATTGATATTTCGAATGGCTGTTTGAAGATATAGCAAGTATAGCTTGGAAGAATTTTTCACACCAAAGTTGAAAAAATGTATTACTCCTCTTTGGTGTTCAGGAAGTTTGATGGTGGAATATGTAGCATCTTTCAAATATTAGGAAGTGGAAAGGCAGAGTGAAAAAATATTATGTAGAAAAAAGGAGGAATCATGTAGAAAAAAATATATCAACATATCAGGTTACGAGAGTAAAGAATAATTAAAAATGTACATCTCGTCGCCAGCCTGGAATTGGAACAGCGAGCGGATCCATTCACATCACTCGAGATAGACTGCGATCACAAAGTATTATGCTGGACAGACATCATCAGATTCTGTTTCAATTGTTGCATCTTTAACTAATCCTTTATTGGACCGCATGCGCACAGTCCTTTTATTTTTTAATGTTCCGGTCTAATCGCACTATCAGAGCGGAAACGAAGGCGAAGATGCGCAAATCTTGAGTCACCTCCCTATAAGACGGTGTCCATCTCGCGGTCCGTGTCATCTGCGCCGGGCGACCGAGCAGGAGAGTTGCGTCGGAGCTCCGAGAAAACTTCTCGCCCGCCAACAGCCAGCGGGTCGGGGGGAGCATCACCGTCTCTATCCCTGTCTCCCGAACCCTTCCCAGCTTGCACTCCGCCTGGTGACGCGCTTCTCTCCCGGGCCCCGCCGCCGTCCTGCTCCTCAAGAAATCGATCCATGTAATCAGTGTGGCCGGGGTGCATGTTGTATTTCTTCTTCTCCAAGCGGGCCTTGTTGGCAAACATGTCATGGCGCTCGGTCTTTTTCCAGATGTAGTAGAATTGAACCAGCTCTCCCACCGAACGCGTGCGAACTTTGTGCTGCCGAATAAGTCGAAAGTCTTTGCCGTGGGCCTTTAAGCCCTGTTCGAAATTGCGGCACTCCTCTTCAGACCAGAGACCAAGAGATGCCGGAGAAGCGGCGGGGGCGTCAGCTGCGGACATCCGGCGGCGCCGAAGCGCTTCTTCCACGCTGTGTCCGCACTGCTGCAAGAGATAGAGGGCTTGCTCGTCGTCACGTAACCGAGGACCCGCGGGCACGGCACCGACGCCTGCTCCAGCGGGAGCCATCGCCCCGACTCGCGCCATGTAATCCTCGGCGGCTGCTTCGTCGATAGCCGCCGGATTCCAGAGGAGGCGGTCTTCATTTTCGTAGGGAGGGGCGTCATCGTAGCCACAGAGGCCTTCCGGGATCCACGCCTGGTAATCGCTGCCGACCATGATAGTCTTTTTCCAATCGTCTTCCTCTGGGCTGTAATCGCAGTCCTCTTCCTCTTCGGAAGGTGGCCGAGAGACAGAGCGCAGAAAGCGAGGGGGCTCCCCGTCACCCCCGTAAAGCCGCCGCAACGGCGACGGCTCGGGCTTGTCTTCTTCGGAGACTTCGCGGCCCGCGACCTCCGCCACCCGTGGCCCGGCTTCTGCGACGCGTTCGGCCCTCGCAGCTTCCCTCTGGTTCAACCCATAGAGGGCCAGTAACTCTTCGAGGGGCATGTCCCCCTCTCTTTGCAAACTCGACAGCTCGGCGGTCGGGTCTTGCCTCTCTCCCGCGGCGAGGGCCTCCTCTTCGTCAAGGGTTCTCTCGTCGTCAAAGTCGTTCACCATCATTTCCGCCGTCGGTTCGAAGAGGGCCTTATCGGCAGCCGTCTCCGCGCCGACGTCGCGGTCGGCCGCCGACTTAGCGACGGCGCAGTCCGACATGGCGAGAGGGCGACCCGGGGCGCTACTCCGGCGGGAACGCTCTCATGGACGTCAGCCGTTAGCGACGGAGCTAATTTGCGCAAAATACGATTCTCGTCTCCCAAGCAACTGTTTAGAGCCTCTCTAAAACAACCGATCGATCATAGTCGCACGAATAAACTTATTAACACTATGAATGCGTTCTAAGCGAAATATTTGATGTGACAAAACTGACAAGCGAAGTCATAGATAACCAAATTCCCTCGAAACAACAGTACTGCGTCGGTAAAACAGTTTCACTGTTACCATAGTCTAAGTAAGCGGTAAGAAACCGGTGGGCCGTTTTTAATGTATGCGTATATTGTGTATAATTAAATTGATATAAAATCGATACGTTATAAATTATTTATTTCTATCAAAATATTTTATTTTATTATGTAGTATCTATATTTCAAATTGAATGGCTATCCCCAGGCATATTTTCTGAATCCGCCAGTGTAATTGATTTACAACTCAATCTATTAGTGCTATTAGTGTAACCATAACTAAGTATTAAAAGACGTTTTGGGATCCCACTTGTTCTAAAGTGGATTGCTTTTTATTTTATTTAAATTTGAATATGAATCTCATTAAAAATGACCAATATGGGTATATTTGTTTGTAGAATTCTAATGACGTACAACTATCAACACAATGCCTTGGAAATGTAGCTTACAACACTGATAACATTCACTGAGCTGCCAGATTTGGAGCCATGCATATTTTGTTATGTTATGTTGGAACCTCGTGAAATTTGAGAAACACTAGTTTAGTTAGGTTGAGCAGCTTGATTGTTTTCAAAAATGTGTTAATTATGTCAAATATTAACGTGCTATTAGGTGCGCGTTTGTTATTGTTATTATCGTGCGCCTGCAATATACATGCTATTCACATCCAGGGAGATTTCAAGACAGATGATTTCTTTAAATTCCTGACGAAGTTCGGATTTCAACAGACTGACATCCATTCTAAGAGGGATTCTTACGGATACATTTTCGGAAATATCACGTCCGATTACGATTATCCTGAGCCCTTAACGCTCGCCGTGCTGGACAGGCCTCTCTTTTTAGAGTATTATGACAACCGAAATGTGGTTGACAAAGAGAAAGCATGCAAACATATGTTTCACAAATTGAATGTGACAGCTTACCACCCTAAGTGTAATGAAAAAGGACAGGATTACTTGAGAGCTATTCCGTGCAAACGCGGTGGTCTCTGTGCAGATGAAGATACACCGTGGAACGTTGTCAAAGGAAATCAATTTACATATGTCATCCAAAATCTTGGACAGCCCAGGTATGTACATTTCACTTGCACAATATATTTTGTTTTACAATATATCGAAATAAAAACCATTATTATTGAAATCTTTGGCTGTGAATCATCTTCTGTTTTACTTCTGGCAGTGTTCAGGAAAAGGCGATGGACTGGATATCGCTTCTAAATAAGCAATATGTGGATTTCATTATCAATGACAAAATGTTTACGACATTTCTACATTAGATAATAAGAAGGTTCATCTCTATTCGTGTTGAATCGAAAACCCATTACTAGGTAAACCATGGGTTTCCAAACCTATTTCCCCTACCTCCCGATTTCAAATGACATAAATGTCCCGATATTTAGGTAGATCGAAAAATGCTACCGTTGGAGGATAAGAATCATTGGAAAGATCCAGTTATCTAATATCTGTTTGGCTTTAGGGGACTATCCTGTGGCTTTTTCGACTGTTCACTTTTTGCACTTTGAATTGAAACTATGTACAGTTTAAACCCGATCTACCACTCTCGCATGGATTGTTTATTTTTCATAATCCCGGTCAAACACCCATAAGAACAATGTTAAATAAACCCACGTTAATCGTTTCCCATATTATCCG
The DNA here is from genome assembly GCA_030503985.1 of Himalopsyche tibetana. Taxonomy (NCBI): domain Eukaryota; kingdom Metazoa; phylum Arthropoda; class Insecta; order Trichoptera; family Rhyacophilidae; genus Himalopsyche; species Himalopsyche tibetana. Next base: position 1,086,794 of record JAPJYX010000009.1, on the reverse strand, counting down.
GATTGACCATTTTTATTATATATTTTCAATTTCGCTTATAATGTCGGTCATGCCTTAACCACAAGAAATTTAATAAAATTCTGTTTTTGCTCTAATTCCACATTTTTATGAAATGATCAGGGCCATTTTCACTCATCCTATCCATCTAATCATTTTTACCAGGAGCGTATGTATATTCAGGGTGTGAAAGGTGTGCGCCGCACATCTGGAACATACCCACAAAATCTAGAACATAAAGCAATATATTTAAAGTATATTTGTTGCGCGGAATTTACCGTATTTGAAAAGATGAGAGTTGTCCCAAGCGCACGACCTGCCTTCCCATACAACTGCAAACAGTTGCGCTGTCTATGTACGCGTAGCTTGGAGCGAATATTTTTGTACGCAACTGTAAGGTCGAAAGTCATCCTCTTTATTGACAGCTCACACGTCATGTTTGAGGTTTCTCGGGCGTTCTTTCGAAAATTTCACGTCTACTTTAGTATTAGATTATTCTAACAGGTCATTTTTCATTGATAATAAATTTTATATGTAATTTATTACTAATATTTATACTTCTTTATTTTATTTTGCCCTCATAATTACAAATAGTTTTCAAAACATTTTGATATACATTTTTTTAATTCATGTCCACTCCCAGTGTGGTGTATATGTCATCCAAATGGAGGTATTTTGATACAAGTTTTTCGACGAGACCTGTTTGTGACTCAGTTAGTCAACCTTCTTTTCATATACCTAATTGTTTTGCTTAGTTTTTTTTTATTTCCATACACAGCATACCCAAAGCTAACACTCACCATACGCCACTGATTGTTACATTCACATTTTTTTTAAATAAATCTGTAGAATCTGTATGACTCATTTTAACTTACATGTAATGAGTGTGCAGTACAAAATCGTAAGTAAGGCAAGGGTTGGCCAAAACTGGTCTGTGATCATGATTTGTACCATGAACAGCATCTAATAGACTATTTTTATTTCAGATTCTGGTATATTTCTATGGTGGCATGCTATAGAAATCGCACAACATGTGAATGGCATCACTACAACGAGACAGTCTTTGCCCAACGAGAAAAGGCTCTTCGAAATGTTACATCCAATAAAACCAAATACCCTCTGACCCAGAGCAACAAAGAGATCTACTACGACTTCTGGGTTGTGAATGGGAATCCGAACATCTCACTCTACAACACACTTCTCTACCAGTTTTCTTTCGACAGACAAAATACAGTAGAGCTCTATTTGTTATTTTGGTCATGCTACATAATATTAGTGCCGCTGCAGTTGTATGCGGTTAGGTAAGTTGTATTTTTTATCACTCTCTGTCTTTTTGGATTGATTTTTGTTAACAAGAGGGCGTAGAAGTCATGACAGTTATGGTTAATTCGAGGGTGAAGAATCTACAGAACGGATGGCAGAGATTACTTAAATCTTTTATTATTCATGTATGGTGATTCTAAGCTGTTTCCTTGCATATTAAATATAGATGGATTGAAATTGATTCAGTACACTTAGAATGTTATAAATAACAATAACAATTTGCGCCTAACATACACAAATCTGATACACTTATGACCGCTATGCATGTCCTAGCAAACATGCCCTCAGCGCGTGTGACACGTATAGATGTTATGGAAATTTCAAACCCTATATAAGAGCTATCTTTGTGTTAAAATTGTATAACTTGGTTGAAAATATTACTAAATGTATTAAATTTGAATCGTTCAAACTATATACATTCTCACAGATTTTGTCACTAACGACCCGGGTTTCGCCTTTCGGCATCTTCAGGCATTCAAGTGCACGGATGAACTTGAACTGACACTTAGTAAATGAATGTTTCGTGTTTATAAAAGAAATAAATGTATCATTGAGTTTAAAGCCATTGCTGGCGAAAAGGATAAGCTCATAGGAATGCCTACAGATTTTAGTAGTTAGTAGTTTCAAGAATTATATTTATTTGTTTGTCGGCAAAGGTTTTATGATTGGCTTTAAACTCAATGATACATTTATTTCGTATATATACACGAAACATTCATTTACTAAGTGTCAGTTCAAGTTCATCCGTGCACTTGAACGCCTGAAGATGCCGAAAGGCGAAACCCGGGTCATTAGTGACAAAATCTGTGAGAATGTACACAGTTTGAACGATTCAAATTTAATATTGAAATTCCACCAAGCACCTTCAGTCGAAATCTTAAATTACTAAATGTATATTTTACCAAATTCAACAGATGACATTAGTCAAAAAAGATTCAATACAGGCTAAAATAATTTATTTCTGGAACACGCCGTGAACATACGTCACCAATGCAAGATGGCCGCCGTTGATTCATGGCGTTTCTCGTAAAAACTGTGCGCCACGTATTTACAAAATATGCATATATCATTATATTATTTAGGATAATGTAATTAAGCGATCGAGTGCGGGTGAAATTGAAATTGTTCCGAGAATTTAATATTACAAGCATGGTATGGTGGTGGCGCAGTGTTCTCGGTCGCGCGTGGCGGTATTTTGCAATATGGCGATGTCACGCCGCAATTGTATGAAGAATGATTATTGTTGAATTAAACCGAAAATACAAGAAATATATTGTATTTTATTATTGAAAAAGTTACTTTGGGTGGCAATTAACATATTTGATTAGTTTAAAAAATATTACAACCTATATATATAGTCGAAAACGCGATAACAAAATCCGCAAAAAAGCAGCCGCGTACAGGGCATATTCGCTAAATTTGGTGACGCGGGCAAAGGATTAAGAACCATTATAGAGCTGCTATGAGAGGGCGACATTGCGCCATACGAGAAATGAAAACACAGACTGATTGGATAATTACTAAGAGAGAGATAAGCTTTATAATATTTTTCCCCGTGCATATTAATGTGACGCAGTAATGTTTTTTTTCTACATACATTGTTTGTAAAAAGAGATTATTTAGGTCAATATGATAACACAGTCTTTTTTAACCACATTTATGAAGAATATCTACAATAAATAATAATATGCTGAGGTCAACACGATCCGGAAATGATACGCAATAAAACTGTTACAATACTGGTTAGTTAGTCATCATTGACGTATTTTAATGTAATTATCTACCCAAGCTTAAGAAATGTATTTATTTTTATGATTGCAGAAGTCAGCGACATCCGGTTACGAAACTGTTCACGTGCAGCCTTCTCCTCGAGTTTATTGCACTCTGCTTCATTGTCGTGCACACCGTCAAGTTTGCATTTGACGGTGTCGGTTATGCCAATTTAGAAATTGCGGGAGACATACTGGATATAGTCAGTAGAGTGAGTGAATTAAATTTTTTTAAATTTCAATATGCTAAATATATCCGATGAATTAATTAATTGATGAATCAAAATATGAATATGATGTTTCCACGTTAAGCATACAGCTGATTGCTGAAGGTTCCTGAAACCATTGTTAGTTTATTGTAAGATTAACTATTCTACATAGACATTGATTCTTATACCTAACATTTAAATGAAAAAATAAAAGCGGGAATTTTTTCTTCAACCGAGCATTTCATGTCACCTGGCGAAAAGAAAACCAATGCTTGTGTCAGATAATGGTGGTTAGGTGGCATAGAGATTAGGAGATGTACATGTCCTGTCACGTCAGTAGTCACGGAGAGGTGTTGAAACTGACTGGGTGGCTTACTGTGGATGACTCCAGAGAGTCTTAATCCTGCCTACCTCTTCCGACCGGTGGGATTCTGGCGTCCTAGACGATCGTTGGGAACAATCCATGAGGGATGCCGGCTTATCATTGGAGGAAGCAAAGCAATTGGCACCAGACAGGGAAACGTTGAGGTGATGCGTGGTGACCATATGTTCCACATAGGGATTGAATGTGGTCAAAGGAGAGCACAAGAGAGGGTTAGATACCAGCAATAACAGAATTAATCACCTATACTCGAGAGTCACCTGTCTAGCTTAAAATTTTACTAAACAGAATACTCTCATACCCGATTGGGAATGTTCAGCTTTCTTCAACCCGGTAGTTGTTTTTCCAATAAACCCTAACGAAACATATATATATTGTTGAGCAGGGTTTCATTATACATACATTTGAGGAACTAGTCGCAGCATTATTTCTTATTAGCTGCACGGAAGAAATCCACAAAATTTATTGGCAGGGAACACTTGATTAATAATAATTGCTTTAAGGTTTTTATTAATTTCTTAGAATTCAGAAGAACTGAGTATTTGTACATTATTTTAAACCTTGCGATGTTATGTCTGGTGATGCTTCTCAAAGAGGAGAAACACGTTTGTAATGCAACAAGTGGAATAACAAAGTTATCAAACTTAATTTTATATTAAAAATGATCTTTCATAAAGTTACCGCTGAATCTATCGAAGATATTATTATTTTTATTAAATAAGAAACTAACAACCACATTGTTGTTTGAATTTGTGCACAAATTGTATAGTTGTGAATCGTAGATTTGAACTGGACTTAAAATTAATTTCAGGCAATATTTATGCTGCTCTTGCTACTCTTGGCAAAAGGCTGGGCGGTGACACGAATCGAACTGACATGGAAGCCCATAGTGTTCGGCATCTGGCTGTGCTACGGAGTCGTCCACGTATTACTCTACACGTGGAATATGACTGAGGTGGACATCATCGAGGAGATTGACGAGTACCAGACGTGGCCTGGTTGGCTTATCCTAGCACTGAGAGTGTTAATAATGCTCTGGTTTATTTACGAGTTAAGGTGGGAATGTCAATTGAATTTCCTTAATTATATCTAATTCTGTTTGAAGGCATGGCATTTCCCTCCCACCTTTCCAATCCTAAAATAACAGGGTGTGGCGAGAGCGATAGGCTTACTACTGGTCCTGTCCTAGCCCTATAATTCTATAACTACACCGGGCAGTAGTTGGATGTTCCACATGTAGTTTTTTAAAACACATTATTTGAAAAAATAGGACTATGTTTAAGAGGGTATATTCCCAAGTATTTTTTTATAATTTTGCACCTCTTTGCAATAGTCCACACCTACCTGTCCAGGTAGGCGCGCCTCCCAGTTTGGAAATCGCTGGCTTTTTCTGTTATTGATTGAATAAAAATTATTTAATGTCGACTAGCAAGTCGTTGATAGAAGAAATATGACTTAACATGAACATTCCTTAACAGATGTCACTAGCTCAATTTGAATTTTGAACTGCGGAACACTCGGTGGCCCGTCAATAGCACACGAGACCCAATAAATGGAATTTTCCGTGGACCCTTGATAAAGCGTTATCAGAAACAAAATTTACATTTATTATTATTATTTACTTTTTTTTTATGCTCGTTCTTTTATTGCAGAAACACAATGCTGTACGAGCATAACATGGTGAAACTAAACTTTTTGCTACACTTTGGAGCATCTAGTTTGGTGTGGTTTATATATTTACCAGTCATTGCCCTCGTAGCTCTACAAATAAGCCCACTTTGGCGGTTCAAATTTCTACTCGGTAAGACTTTCTGTTTTATCTAATGATACTTTTGTTTTGCTTGTTTTATATAGCTTATTTATTTCTTTACATTAATAATTTGATTCTTGAATGACTTTTTTTAACTCTATCATCTAAATAATAATTGATTTAATAAATCATCAACTTAATAATTGTGGAAATAATACTAATTCCTGTTAACAAATTTAATTTCTGTCAAGAATAAACAGTCTATATAAATATATTAAAATTAATTACGATGAAATATTGTATTTTGCAGGTATCACTTATTCTGCCGATTGTATGGCATTCAGCGTAATGGCTCATCTGCTCTGGCCAACGAGATCTGAACAATACCTTTTATTGACAGCTACTACATATTCCGGTAAGAATATAAAGTTTTTCAAATAAACTTTTATTTAGTATAAAATTTAATTTGATAACTTAGAGATATCTAGAAAGATGGTAAAAATTAAATACTGCAGGGCTGTCGATATATGTCCCGGGGTCTTCTTCTTCTCCGAAATATATTTGTTTGCATACTTGAAACATTTGAATTAATCTAAAAATTATTAAAATATAAATACTGCAGAGATTTTTATGAATATATTTTATTATATCCGCTATTTACATATTTTGTTTTGCAGTCCCGGTGTATTTTACTTCTTTTAGAGAATCGGGTGCATTCCTAATAAAAACCATTTAAGAATTAATTACGTTTAGATTTTCTGGCTTATTCAATAAATAGGTTTGCAATTTATTTTTCACGCCAGTAAATTTTCTGACTATTTAAAAAAAAGCAACAAAAAACCCCCCGTTGAGGGCAACGGGCTTACAGATATTCCTATTTAAAATTTTATTTACTAATGTTTCCTTTCTATTAATGACTTTATTGATTCCAAAAGCTCCAAGCTATTTATTATAAGACTGTGACTATACTCTACCTTTTTTGTTAATGTGTCAACATTGACACATTTTTTAAGCATGTCTATCTGGTTTCAATGAAAACCAAACCAATTATTTTTAAGTAGAACATTTCAAATAATGAGACCACTGATGTTATTTATATGCGACAAATTGCAGCCGGGTTTAATTTTTTTTAATTTGTTAGCGGTTCACTGTATGTAGATTTTTTTCCAGGAATGGAAGAGTTGGATGAATTTAATGAATCCCCTCACGTCGTTCACGGCTCGGGCGACGGGTCCATGGCGCCGCTGCAGACTTTGCTACCTGACGACGACGACGCGGCTCTGCGAGACAGCCTCAGCCTGGACAACGGAGACGACGACGACGTCATCTTCACGGCGCTAACCGGAAACCAAACCAACTCCGGAAATAATCATAAGTTTAATAATAGCAACGTGTTCGGCTAGATTATATCGATCGAAAAATATGTTTATCCTATTGGCAGGTAAAAGTGACTGAAGTGACGTGGACATTGCTGACAAATCAGCGGCTGCACGGACTCTAGATATCGAATGAAATTCACGCAAAATATTGTGTACGCCATTTTGAATTATAATACTTTATGTGTGTGAAAAACGGTGACTAATCAATTTCTATTATACTGACTATCTATGACTGAACAAAAAATAGGATAACAGTTAATTTAATTAAATATATGTAAATGTTCTCGCATTCTCTTCTTGAAAATTGATCCTTGGTAATTTACCAAATCATTCACGGTAATTGCAAATACATTTACATGTTTAAAAACTTTGATGACTTATGGTTACTGAGTAAAAATGTCTTATATGCTTAATTTATTACAATATAGTTTATTTTAATGTAAATTTATTTCCGAGACTTTTTACAATTGTCAGCGGTGAATACTACCTACAGGTTTCCGCGCCCGCTTATTAGATCGACCGTGATGGACTACATTTCTAACAGAGATTGTAAAAGTATATATCGATGTATAGATTGGCTGCACAAAGTTTTGCGTCGTGTTTCCTAGTCACTTTACCTTATGCTCTATCGAGTGGTGGTAAATTTTGTGAATTTCACTCGTTTTTTTTAGATCAATCGACGAATGAGATGTGATAATTGAATAGAATACAGTGTCGAAGTTGTGAGGTCTAAATTAAACCAGCGGATGAAGCGCTGCTAAGATGAAACGGGGAGTGAGTATAAATGTGATGATGAATACGACTAAGAGAGGCTATCGATGTTTGCGTACCGACAGCGGTGGCCGCGGCTAAGAAAAATTGTACATATGAACCTTCGAACGACTCATTAAGGGTCGGAGGTCGGCGTTCATTTAGTTTAGTACATTCCTTTTGAAATTATGTAGAAATCTGTAATACTCTATTCACGCGTCGGGGTCTACCGTTTGTGAAAGCAATAAAATATATCAGTATATCATACTAAATTTTATTGTGTGTAATATAATATATTTTTACTATCTCTGCAATTGTAAACTTTTTTTGTAACGGTTACACAGATTTTTTAAAAAGAATACGCAGTCGATCACTGAATTGTGTGAATTTTTCTTCTGCAGAAATGCAATATTTTGGTTACTGTTTACTCATCTCGCCAAAAGTATTCCTCGGTTAAAAATTTGGGTTTTAAAGTGTTGCTGTTGAATTAAGTTCCGTTCTGCTTATACTGGGTTATATTTTCCTGTGATATCTTTTAGTGCTTCTTTAATTTTTATAATAACCTATTTGTTTTGTCTATTTGCATTAGAACATTTATTTAAAGTGAGGCTAAATTTGTATTTGAACAGTGCCAACACAGTTGTATGACACCGGTTTCACTGTTGTTTTATCTTGGCTTCCGATGGTAGTGTTTATTTGTATTAAATTGAGTTATTCAAACATCCAATACGATAAACGGTTCAAGCTATAGCTACAAGTGACTGATAATAGGGTTACTATTCTTATATTCTTTCTACATCTCAGGACTCTCACTACAGTAATTATTATTTTTAAAACATTAAAATTGCATAAAATTAAAATCATTTATCGGATGAAAGAATGTTTTTCTGTTTCTTAGTGTGAAGCGAAATGAGAATAATAACTAAATATATTGTGGTGTCTGCTATTAGTTGAATAGTATTTTCCTAAGTGTGAAAATAATGTAAGATTTTCGACACGTCAGTGATTTACTCTTACGTCTATGTTTAATATTTCTAGACCCGAACGGTTGACGGAATAGATAAAATGTCAATTAATTACGATATACCTACCCTGATATGATTTTAATTATTTAAAAAAAATATGTATTTGTGATATATGCTCCCTTCAAAATGTCAAACTTGCTTGAAATCAGGCGAACATGATTATATTGATTAATGTGATGTGATTGAAGATTGTATTAATTATCTCCTACGAACTAGTTAGTACTAATTGTTAGTCCTATTTTCTAACGGAAATTATTTTAACTGTCGGCTCAGTTGATTTTAATCGTAGAAATACTATATTAAAAGTTATATTCAGATAAAAACAAAAAATCTTTTATCATTGTGAGCACTAACCGAGAATGAGTCGGAAAATGTAATAAACAAACGAGTCAATTTTTATTCTGTTTTAACAGTATGCATTTCAAGATCAATTCAAATAAAAATTGGTATAAGTTGATTCAAGTACGGTTAATCTGCTCCTGGAGTCTGGAGCCTGGAACTTAACTTCTATTTCTTGTCAACAGAATAAGAATCTACTAATTTAGCGCTGATTAAATCCTCAGGTAATATGAATTCATTATATCTTATTTTTATCTAATCGATTTCGTACTGAATCACTTCTTTCTATTTAACGACAGCCGTTCCCTCTTTGGAGTACATACATCCTATGGATATTATGATTTTTTTTATCCTTTTGCATAATTTTCAATGGCTTTCAATGACATTCAATGTGTTGATTATTTTTTGAAATAATTTAACGCATTCGGAAAACCTAATTTATAATATAATGGACAATCAGCTTTAATGGACAGCCCTCGTCACCGCTAGTCCGTTGTTGGTGTATTTATGTTTTACTGTAATGCAGAATTATTTATCCCGGCACCCTGAGACTAAGATGCAAAATTAAAATGTTGAGCTTACAATGTTAAACGATTGAAAATCTTTAAGTGTTCTCGGCGATTATGAAAAACCTTTTATAATTTTCACTATATAAATTTCGGTAAAAGTTCAAGGTTCAACAAGGTTCTAAGCTTTCGTTTGAATTGAGAATTTCGCGGAATCGTGGATCTCTTATTAAATAGAACATTTTTGAGATTTTCCTATAGAAACATAGAATTTACTTTAAATTATTTCAAAAGGTTTTTAATTTTGACAACGATTTTATTCTGTTATTTTGTAGGAATACGTACTTGTAATTATACATAGTATACAATTTTTGATTGGAACCAATATATTTGAATAGTTAGTAGTAATTATTAAAAAAACGATGCGAAAACTTTGTTATACCTGATTATTCTTGTAGAAATTAATAAGCATAGATAATATTGAATCACCAAAAAATCCCGACCATAAAATTTAGCCAAATTTTTATGTAAATGTGGAAGAAAAAAAAACTTGGCATCGATATAACGAAAAAACGATTTGAAATGTCTATTTAGTAATGATAAACTTAACGTATGTCATTGGCTCTGCGGTATGCTATTGCTTTTTACTCCTGTGGGTCTGCAAATTATCACGCAATTTATTGTTTAGGTAAAAAAAATATCTGTACATTATATTTCATATAGTCTTCACGGATATTCAAAACGGTATTTGTGAGTTCAATAAAAAGAACTGCTCTATCTAACTTGACCAGGGCTGACTCTTGACATGTGCAATAATATTTTAGTAATATCCTCTCGTTTAGTTCCTTCAGCACCTTGACACGGGCGAAAAAATAAATTTTCGCGCTGTTCCTGTTCTTAACTGATTGGTGTGAAAATAAGCAATTTTATGTTTCTAAAACACCATTTAAACAATAGGGATATCTGTGCTTAAATAAATTTATTTTCATTTGAAATGTCCACTGTGTTTTATGTTATGAAATATTTTACTTTGAGTTATGTATGCCATTCGATAGTATAGTTCACAGAGCAACTTTGTACATTCAGTAACTTTCCAATATCGCTCTCGGTCTCGAGAAGAATTCACCAGTCGTGCAGTGGAAACTTTATTCGCAAGAAAAAGATAACATATTCATTGCTTTTATTTTTATAGTTCAGTTTTATCAGTTATAATAACTGTTTAAATAATTCCTATGTTACCTTCCTAGTATGCATTATTATTGAGCACAATTGAAGTATATTAAAAGTTATTTTCGCTATACTATGTATTGAAAGACATAAAATTCTAAGTTACACACATAGTTGCACTTGTTAATATAGACGTAACTTTCATAACGGTCACATAACTATGTAGTTTTATTTTTGTTAAGATATGAAAGTCAAAACAAATTTGCGATTTATTAATCAAAGGAAATTTATACTCTCTCTTGATTTATTTTTTATCATTATAAAGTCAGCGGGTCGAATGAAAATGAATTGGTTTTCATTATTTTTGATGTTCAAGTTCATCTGTGCACTTGAACGCCTGAAGATGGCGAAAGGTTAAACCCCCGGTTGTTAGTGACAAAACTTGTGTGAATGTACATAATTTGAAAGATTCAAGTTTAATTTTTGATGCCATTTTGCATAGGTGTAAAAAAGTTATTTCAATTTCAAAAACAAAAACAAAATGTTCCGTGGCATGTTATAAATAAGTTGAATCGGTGCTGTTAAACATTTTATTTTGTCTACGATGCTCTCCTGGCAGCAAACGCATGGTTTACTCGAGTGCGCTCTTTTAACATACAAGATAAACATTTCTGTATCGATTCTGTCTTGTAATACTCAAAAGATTAACATAAATCGCAAACCCTAGAGTTGTTTTAAAGGAAGTAGCAAAATATAAATTATGAGATTTCCTAAATTTTCAATGGTTACGTGTATGGTTGATCTAAAAATTGGTGATATTTTTTTAGGTGTATATGTTGCCAAATAAATTTTAAGAATTTGTACTCTCAAAGTCAATCTAAATGATTTGTTCTACAAAAAATCAAAACATTTAGGAAATTTTGTAAACGGCTGGACCTGCAATGTAAAAATTGAATATAAGTTAAATTTTAACGTAGACAGTAGCAGTGTCATAGTCAAATATACATTATTGTAGTTAGGGCTATATGTTTCACTGATTATAGTATTATATTGAATCACAAAGTATACAGTTTTTTTATCGTATCAAATATAGGTGCACAATTTTATTTTTAGATTTTAATTACGTATCAACAGACGGTTGTAAAGTTGTACGGCGATATAATGATTATTCTATTTAAAGGAAGCAAACGAATTCTTAAAAACGCCATTGTCAGAACTAAGCTTATAAAGACTGTACAATACATCATGCGATACTTAAAAATAGTAAAATAGAAAATTAATAATCTTGATAAAATCAGCGTCTGTAAGCTGTCATGAGTTATATGGAATTCGTGTTTATGTAAAAATAGACTAATTGAATTTTGGAAATGGGCGAATCAATTCAATCCTTAAATAAATTGTATTTTAATTAAACTGAAGCCGTTAAGAGTAAGTAAAATTTAGTGTATTTCGTCTAAATTGGTAAATATTGGTGAAAGAAACCCTCTTTAAGCTTAGTCTTGATATCCGTTGATGGTGAGATGCTTCAACTATGATATGTTTTATAATTCTTGCGGAATAATTTGCAATTTTTTTAGACAATAATGATCAACAATTTAGCTGCATTCGCAAGTGCAAGGCAAAATAATATGCATATCATGTTTGCATGTATTTTACCAAATAATAAAAATATACCTGTGGATGTCTGTGAACTGTTTTACTGTGTGTTAAGACTGAGGGTTTTAATAGTATCAAAACTTCCGATATATTCATGTATAAATCTTTAAAATAACAGAAAATAATGTTAGATATTTCTGTCTCATTTTTATAACCTTTTGTTGATACGATAAAAACAAAATATTGAATACTAATATTTAATTAGTATTTTCAACACAATTAAAAACTATTAGTTTAAGTTTTGCTTACGATGAGTCGTCGTCGACTATGTTAGCCCTTTGAATGTGGCACTTAATAAAATTTACATGTGTTTGGATTGTATTGTAATATTTTTTTTCATATTATAAAAGGAATCCTTGCGTTAATTATGACAACATCACTGTCGAGTAATATGGTTTTTTTACAATAATAAATTTATTATGTAACTCAGCGTGTATATTATTTCAACTCGCCACTGGTGAAAGTGTTCTCAAACACCGATAATAGAAAACATCTATGCTCGAAGGCACGTTCTTCAAAAGAGGTAAGGGGATACAGCTGACAACCGATACACTTTCAACTAATTGTATTATCAAGTGGCTCTATTGTACAAAAAGCATAAGCATTTCATTTTTTATCTATTAATTATTTTAAGCTGATCCCTCTTATTTTACTTTATTTATATAACTTCTAGAAGTTATGTCCTATTGGTGTTCGGCAGTTTACACCAATCAATGTATAATGGACAAATCTTTTCATCCGAGAAGATATAAAGACAATCTCCCACTTGTCACCCTGAGATTGCAGTTATAATTTAAGGTTGAAACTGTGCGCACTGAACTGAATAATTTAAAACTGCAACAGAATCTTCAGTGGTCTTGACAGTATACTCGCGAGTCCAAGGATGAATACCGAGTTGGCAACCCTCGGTAATGAGGCCACAGTTCAATTTGAAGGTTAACCTTAGGAGAAGCACTATTTACAGAATTTTAAATAATAATCAGTGCTAGTCTCGTACTTCATAAGTATTTTCAAATGATGGCTGCAATCGTTGAGAAAGGTTGGTTGAATTAATATTTACTTGGTCCATTGTAATAATATGAAAAAATATTATTTTATATATGGTTGATAGCTATTTCGGCTTATGCCTTTTTCAGAAGCTATCAACTAGTCATTATACTGGCAGAAGGAGTTAACCCCTTCCCGGTCACGCCCGAGTATAGTCGGGCATTGAATGTCGTCAAAACGGACACACGATATAACTGGAAAATTCCATTACAAAAAAAACAATGAATTCTTTCACTAAATATGCATGTTTAATAAATATAACACTTGTGTTTGATATTTGAGCATAATAAAAAATATGTGATCCTTTTTGGAACATTTGTATAAATCAATTGGACCAGTAAGTGGTTAAGTCAAAAACCAGCGGTTTTGATTTACGAATGAATGTAGATTGACTTTAACACGCTGTATCTTCTGCAAAAGTATGTTCAGCCATATTTTTTGTATGTGAATTATCGCCTTATACGTATATACTAACAATATATAAAATAATATTTGTAGAACTCAAATACTTTCGTATTTTTTCACTTTATCACTGAGGAGAAGCATTGTCAGTGTAAATTTAGATTGCAGTTGGTTTCATAAATGTAACCTATCTTATCTGTAAAAGAAATAAATAGAAAGGTTGTCCTCGGAATATATTGTATAAATTACCGAGCAGTAAAAATAAGTTTTCTTTTTAACATTTTTAATAATTTGTTTACAGAATCAATTTTTAGGACTAGTAACATCAATAGCTTCTTCCTTCGGTTGGCTGTGAGTTTTCATATGAATTCGATATTTAGATCTTGACGGAGAACAAATCCCACAAACTGAACACACATAAGACGATTGCGTTCCGTGAGTGTGCATGTGGTCTTTTCTGTAAGAAGAAGTAAAAAGTTAGTTATATGGCCAGTTTAAAATTAAAAACTTTGGTATTTCACTGCACACGTGTAAAACGTGTTTCGCCTTTTTGAGAAGTATCTTATGACTAACTTTGTAGTAAAATTTTTAACAAAAACATCAATTCTAAATATTTCTGATTTACAATTGCAACATTCAATAATCACGTTACGATTATTTGCACCAAAAGCATTGCAAATGTTTGGCTTTATCCTCCCTACTACCAGAGATTTTATTAACGTACAACGCTTTAGTTCAAAGTAGACTTGAGAGTGGGTCAATTGTTTGGTACCTGAGAAGCTCAAAATATACGTTGGATGTGAGCGAGTTCAGTTTTTCAGAGACGAGTACTATCTTTTGTTTATTAAAGTTTTTCTACAAGAACTGCTCGTTACTCAGTTGCTCAATCTCACTTACTTCGAAGAGAGTAGGAATAGAAAGGATAGGGCTAGGACAAGACTAATGGTTTGCTAATCTCTCATTATACCATGTTATTTTAGGATTGGAATGGTGGGGAGGGTTTACAATTTTTAAATCTTTTTTCACATTGCAAAAGCAATAAACCTTTTTATATAAAATATATATTTAAAATAAATATTTTATTATAAAAAGACGTAACCCACAGATAGCAAATTTTACAGAATATGAAAAAAACTTTTTTTGATGATTTTGGGTCAAATGCAAATTATGAAATATAGACATCCTTGAAATGCATGAAGACTGATACAGTGGAACCTCGATTCTACGTTTTTCAAGGGACCGTAATAAATGAACGAATAATGCGGGAAATCTTCAAATAACACCAAAAAAATGCTTAATTTTCAAAAAACTTATTTATTTATTACATTGTTTTTATTAAGGAACCAATAAATATATTTTTAACTTGTTTAATACAAACTTAGTAGCCTATTTGCAGTTTGGCACTTAAATTTTAACAAACACTTCAAAATCGCGTACATTTCTAAGTTAACTCCTTTTTGATATGTCAACTCGTTTTTCTCCTGAATTTTTTCCAATGTCTTTAATTATTTTCAGTTCTTCAACTGGAGTTCTAGCTGTCTTCAAATTTTAGTTTTGACTTATGAATGAATGTAAGACTATTTATGAGCGAAAAAAATATTCTACAAAAATGGTCAATCAGGATTAGGGATTCTGTGTCGAGACGTCCCGGGACTTTTAAGGTTTTTTGCTGTCTTAAGTCCCGGGACATTTAACAACAAAGTCCCGGGACTTAAGACAGCCAAATTGTACATTTTTAATTTTGAAAAAAACATTCTAACAAATACAAATTGGATGCAAACAATCGCTAATGTGACCTAAAAAGTTAATTTTGATTTAAAATAAAGTTACATTGGTGTCTATCCGCGGGATCAGTTTTGAAAAAAATGCATTATATTTAGGCTAAGGATTAAAGGCTGGGGTTTTAACAAAATTAAGTATGCATATATAACAGGGATCTTATAAAAGAAACAGCTGTTTGGATTTATAATTGTAGAAGTTTTAAATAACATCTATTTATATATTGTAATACGAAACAACCATTTTTAATGGGTAGAGAGAGACATGCAGAAATACAAAAAAAACTTAGACACGTGTTCGCTTAACTATTTTTGCAGCATGGGATAATCGCACAGAATTCCAAGAAATAATGGAACCAATTGTTATTTCTAGAAAATTATGTTATAAATCAAGGCGGCTTATAAATGTTTTATTACCAACCGTTCTGCTGGGACTAATTGATTTTGGAAAAGAATACACGAAAGATTTTGACAAATGCTCCAAAACAATATATTTGAAATACGGAGATGATTTACTACAACGTCTTTTCTCCGTGGAAAAAGATATCGAGGTATCTGAAGAAAATATCGATGATGAGATAAATATTGCAGAACTGTCAATGGAAGAAGAATTAAATAGACAGATTACAAAAAAACAAAAGATTTATCCATTAAAAACGAAACAACTAAACGAATTGAAGATTTTAAAATCAACGGAAACAAAGATTATTTTTTATATATAACATTAAAGCAACATCGACTGACAATGATGATGAGCAACAATGTTTATTACAAAAATAAGAAATCAGCTGTCTGATTCGTCATTAAATTCATTATTATTTTTAAAGCATATTTTGATAAGCAAAAATAAAATATTAACTTTTGTGTAAATAATACATACTATGTATGATTTGAGGTTGTGACTTTATAATTTAATTAATTTAATATTTTTATTATTAATAAATAAATGTGTTCAAAAGATGTATTTTTTTTAATTAACGCATACTTTCGCCGCCCTTTTAAAGTACACATGAAAAAAAAATACGTCTAACTGCGTAAAAAACGTTAAAAAGAATAGTTTAATTGAAACGAAAAATTAAAAAACGTTTGGGAGAAAGATATCTTCTTTAATGTTATTAGAAATTCATAAATTCATAATCGTATTAAAAATATAACTATAGCAAAAACAAATTAAAAAATGATATAATTAAGTGTTCATACCTGATGTTGTTTTGTTTACAAATGTTTTTCACTATTGTACAAAGTTACCAATATCTCAATAGGACAAAAAAGGTATAAAAGCTGTATTGTGATTTGTGAAGTAACGGTCATAATTTTACCCAATTTATTGTTATTTTTTCAATACATGAACCGTTATCATCCCTTTTTAGTATATACATACAAATATTTAATTTTAATAAATTTATAATTTTATTGAAGGGGAAATAAAAGTCCCAAGTCCCGGGAAGTCCCGGGACTTTGACTTTATCACGTCTCGTGTCCCGGGACTTTGAAAAACCCGAGACTTCAGAATCCCTAATCAGGATAGATAGTACTGGGACGGGACGATAATATTTAGATGATAGATCGAGGAAATCGGGAAATGAATGAATCGTGGAATTACTAAACATTGTTATTACGGGGTCTTGGTCGAGTTAAAAATAAACGATCCATGCAAAAAAACGAAGATAGTGAGAACGGAAGATCGGGGTTCCACTGAAAGAAACGCGAAATGAAATGCGAGGTAAGACTATTTATGAGAAATATTCAACGAAAATATTTGAACGATAGATCGAGGAAAACAGTAAATCGGGGAACGATTAATGCGGGATTATTTTACATTGTTTTTATGGGCAGGGCCGGCGCCACCATACAGGCGAAATAGGCAACCGCCTAGGGCGTAAATCATAAAGGGGCGCATAAATTGGATACTAAAATGGATTTTTATACTCCAACATGTTGAGTATTATTCAAATCAATAACACACAACTACTTACGATAACAATTAATATTGGAACATTATTGGACATCCATTGAAACGTTCTTGACTAGATTAGTGTAGAATTATTACTAAATATTTTTTTTTAAATTAAATTCAAATATCCAGTATTGAAGTAACGTTTCAAGACTGTACGCTCGATGTGCGCGTAATACTGGTATTTTTTTACATTTTAACACAGAAGGCCGGGCAAACATATGTGTGCATTTTGCTGAGTGAAAGTTTACACAAAAATATCCACAGTATCACATAGAAAATAATAATTCTTTAAATAACGTTTAACCATATAATTTTGATCAGTATTTGATGATTTTGTGACACAAAAATGACGTGAAATTATTTTCATGGAATAATGCATTTTTTTGTTAGAACTTTTGTTTCGTTTACGTATAATTTGTAATATATAATTATGCGTATTTTTTTATAAACTTTAAATTTTTGACCAATTATGAATGAAAGAAATTCAGTATTTTAGCGTAAATGTTCCTATATCCTATTTTATGTATACAGAAAATAAAGTCAATAATTGATAGTTTTTATATTCCATTTTAGATGAAACATCTTTGATATGCTATGTGAAAATCCTTAATAAGTTTTAAAACATCTGCTAAATTGTCATATCTTTTTTCTAAAGACCTATACATAATGACACAGACCATAGCAGTCTTATACCAGCACTATAGGGGGCTTTCCACTGAGCTATTGTCTCACATTGACTTTACATTTGATCCCTTTTTATTCTTTTGTGCACACTTTGTAAGTGATCCGCCTCAACCTTAAATTCAAAGAAATGCTGTATTTGTGAATCATTGTGTGTCATGTCATGTGAATCATTGTGTGTTAAGTACAACATTTTTGACCTGCCAAAAGGCAATAAATTATGTAATAACACTCAACAAGATGTTATTTTTTTGCAAAATTTGTGACCCTGCTGTGAAAAAAATGTGACCCAAACCTATTGAAAAAAATATGCTTTCATATTATATTACACTATCCAACGGAAATGGGCACCAACAAATATTATAAACACAAACGATTCTCAAACATTTAATATATTTGTATTATTAAAATACAACAAGAATTATTTAAAATTTCGACTGAAGGTGCTTGATGGAAAATTAATAATAATTAGAATTATTTTCATTTTGATTTTGTACACTTCCATAAAATTCTTGGTCGAACACGACCCGGGTTTCGCCTCTCGGCATCTTCCGGTGCTAATCAGTGCGCGAATGCACTTGAACTGACCAAGAATTTTATGGAAGTGTACAAAATCAAAATGAAAATAATTCTAAATTATAACAAGTATTGTTTTAAAATATTCGAGAGTTGCGTATTAAAGCTTATATTATAGAGAAAATGCTTATTTTCAGTTTTAACATACCTCAACAAAGCTAAAATAGTGATCGGAGCTGGGTTGAGGAGGGATGGGGGTATCCTGTTACTTTATTTTAAATTAGTGTAAGTATATTATACCAACTCTTTATTGTATATAATTTACAGTTGTCAAACCTCTTTATATGCAACCCTTGGTTGAGAAACTCTGATTTAATCATATTTTCATATGCATAAAACCATATCAAAAGGTTTTCTGATACAACTAAAAATATACATCAATAGGGTCAATAGTTATCGTAATTCAAACGTGAGCGAAAAAAATGTGCCATTTGTGCGAAAATTGGCCGGTTCCGCGCATTTTTTAGTAGGTAAATCCGCGGACCTCTATGTGTTAATAACTAAATTTATATTTTATAGCAATTAACTTATATCAAAATGGATAAACACTCAGATACTTATGTATTTAAAATATAACTCGAAAATTTCACATGCTAGAATGTCCTAATCTTTTTTTTACAACCAATAAAATTTTCTGAGATATTATGTTTGTTTGACGTAGTCTTAGGTAAGAAAATTTCTTTAAATTATAATTTATTGTAATGCGCCATATATTCCAACTGACAGAGGTTATTACTCAGTGAGTAATTTTACTTATTTTCATTTTAACTGAATTAGAACTGAACCACCGATTTTCTAATAAATAATAAATCCACCGAGTGTCGGATCCATGGCATGGTAGACAACGTCGTTGGCTTATATGCTGAATCTCACGGGCTTGAATCCTATTACGAACACCATTGTTTTCAATCGATTTGTCTTAGAATGCAAGTATGTTTGTGATGTATAAAACACCCCCCCCCCCCACGATTCCAATCTTAAAGTAACGGGGTGTAGACAGAGTAATTAGGCAACCACTAGTCCTGCCCTGCCTATCTTTTCTATCCATCCTACTCTCTTAAAAAATGAGAGGTAGAGCGACTGAGTAACCCACACGAGAGGTTCCAAATTAAAAGCGGACATCACCGGCTTGTGCAATTGATGAGGTATTTGTTTTTTTTATTTTTAACTAAAATGGGTGAAATTGTTAAAAGGGGGGCGCGCAAATAAAGTTTGCCTAGGGCGCCAAATAACCTCGCGCCGGCACTGCTTATGGGTGTTTGGCCGGGACTATGAAAAATAAACGAAATAAAGAGTAGGACTCTCCTGCAGGGAGAGCACAGACAGTGGAATGATAAAAAACCATAAAAATACTTTTAATAATAAATTTTGTGAGGGGAAAAAATCCCTAATGAAACACATTTTTTTTTTTTTTACTCACTTATGACTTGATGTAGTAAATCTCTTTGGACAAAAACTGCATTGAAAAGGTTTTTCTCCAGTGTGTGTGCGCATGTGGATTCTAACGTCTTCAGATCTGAAAAAGAAAATAAATCAAGTGTAATAAAAATCGGTTTTTGGATCCATGGCCCAGCGGTTAGCATTGTAGGAATCCATGCCAGATTACACGAGTTTGAGTCCTAGTACAAACAGTATTTTTTCTATCAATTTCTGTTCAAAGGCATGAGTGTTTGTGATGTCTAAAAATTCCCTCCCACCCTTTCTGATCCTTTAATAACTGGGCATAACAAGTGTGATTGGTTAACCACTAACTAGTCCTGTTTTACCCATATCTTTTCAATCCCTACTTTCCTTGAAAAAAAAGATGATGAGCAACTAGCAGTTCTCGTAGAAAAACTTCTGTAGAGATACCTCCATAAGGAGGCCATATGATCCAAATTGAGTGGACATGGATTTTAAAAAAAATACGACAATGCAATCAATCATCTCTGTCAATCCTTGTGAGACAGAAACATTCATTTATTTGTGCCGGTGTATCTGGCTTCTTCAACATTGAAATCAGTTTATTATATTAACCGTACAGTAAGTTCGTAATTTTGTTTATACTCTGTATTGGGGGTCTTCAACATGTTAAACAAACATAGACATCAACATCAACATCACAGTGATGTGCAAATTATTATATATCATAAAATTAAAAGATTATAAGATTTTTTTTACTAGTACCTGGCGAAAGATTTTCCACATGTGAAGCATAGAAAATGCTTTTCGCCTGTGTGAATTCTGGCATGATAGGCGAGATTGGACGAGGATCCAAATCCTTTGTTACAGACACTGCACACGTACGGTTTGTCTCCAGTGTGTGTCCTCACGTGTAACGACAGATTGGAAGACTGTAATTTAAAAGAAATAGAAATAGTTAGCTAGTACTCTAATCTATTTTACCTTCCATATTATATTATAAAGCAATGACGCAAGGCAGTTTTATGTTAGTATGTTTTAAAAAAAATATCAATGGTCCGTTTTGTCGAGTTTTAAGTCGCAAACGGAAAAAATAAGAGTGAAGAAAATATATCGTGCCTTGATTATATAAACATATATTTTTATTTGTTTGATGGATCTGAATTTTTTATCCGGCCTGTTCCTCTTGAACTCTAATAGTTAAATAAAATAAGGCAAATATTAATAATAAATTTATAATATTATAAACTATTAATTAGTCTATTAATTAATTAGTAAATAACTAGTAATTAATTAACTAATAAAAAGTGACCTGTATGGAATAATGTAATAATAAGGCGGAGACGCGAATTTTCTGAAAGCACACTACAAATTTGAGATAGTGTGCTGTAACTTAAAAAGTCGCCTTTAAATAGAAAAACTGCAAACAAAAATATTACACGCAGCGCCTCGAACAGTCTGTCTTACGTATGGAGTTATATAGGTTGGTTAGCCATTCGGTCGTAATACACATTGCGAAATACATGTTCGAATTATCGAAAATGTTTTCCACCAAGACGGTAGTATATTAATACTATCGTATACGAATACACTTTAAATATATCGCTTCATATTTTAGAGTTAGTTGGTGTGCAGCGCACACCTAGCTCACTCTGAATATATGCCCCAGGTCTGTACAAGATGTTATTATGCAAAAATCCAGTCTGATTTTACCAAAAGGATTAAATTAAAGGGTTCATAATTCTCACAATGACTCTTATGTGCCAAGATTTTGTGTAGGACACAGAGCAGCGTAACGCCTCAGACGTTTTTTGTTAATCTTACCATTGAGAACGAGAAAGAATTTCAATATACCTCTCACCTGAATGAACGACTTTTGGCAGTAAGCACATTTGTAGGGCTTTTCACCTGTATGAATTCGAGAATGGGAATTGAGAGTTGAAGCATGTGTGAAGCTGAAAAACAAAAATGATTTTAAAATCAAATTTATTTGCAATTCCACATTTTATTGTAGGAAAAAAAAATTATGTATAAAGGGAGAAAAAATAATGCGAGCTTTTTAAATTATTAAATTTTAGACAGGCCCACTTACAAAAATGTACAAATTTTGAGAACTTAGCATTCATTTGTTTTAATAGATACATTTTTTTTTAAATGAAATAACAAATCGACTAATAATGTCCAAATAAAATCTAAGCACAGTAACAATTTACATTTATAAAGAACTAGCCGGTACCCGGCAAGCGTTGCAATGCCATTCGAAGAAAGAAAGTGATTGTATTTTAATTCTGTTTATTGAAGTGCTTTTGGATATTTTTTTTCCGTCTGGTGAGTATACGAATAGATCTGAAGGTTTTCCAACGGGTGAGCAGGCCACATACAGCTGTCCATGTGAGAAGCATAGATTTTCTAAATTTAGTCCTCACCCTTGTAGCGATTGTCCCTGTGCTTTGTTGATGGTTATTGCAAATGCGAGTCGCACCGGAAACTGCAAACATTGCAATTCGAATGGCATATTTGTTGGAATCATTGAGATGCTTGGCAACAGTACATTGTGCCCTTTATATGTTCCTTTTAATTTGTTTAGCTTCAATGATATTGTGCATTATCTTTTTGAATGAATGTCTGGTACCGTTGCAAAGTGATGGATTTATATTTCGGAGAAGTATGATAGGCACGCCAATTTTCAATGTTAAAACGTGTGACGGCATGGCTGGCAAATCAAGTGAGTTTAAGAATTCAGAAGAATTTATTGCGATATTTTTGGGAAAACTTTTTGAATCAATTCTCTTATTGTTTTTGTAATTTTACAGAAGTTTGTTGGCAATGTAATACATTGTGTGGATTCATCTATTTCCAATTTTCCATTCCCAATATTCGACAATTTTTTTGCGAAACGTTCAGCGGATGTGTCATATTGTAGTTCTACACGCATGCTGGCCTTGAAAGCCAATTTCTGCACGTGTCGCCATAAAACTGATGATTTGAGACATGTATTTAATAAGTTGAACGTGGTATAACTGGTAGGGTATGTAGAAAATCACCAGACAATAAAATAAGTGCGCCACCAAAGACAACTATTCATTTCCTCTTAAATCTTTTAGTGGATAGTATACAGCTTACAATGATTTTTTGTACGCCATAGTACATTCGCCTCATATTATGAGTTGGCATGATTGAAGTACTGCACCCATTCCGATTTTTTTTAGTTATGTCATGTTAGTCATGTTAGTCATGTTAGTGTCTCAGTGATTTGCATTAAAATGCAATTTCAGTGCTGAATGCGCTGTTCGACCACCATCCAAAAATGTTCACACCAAAGACACGCTAAACTTTATGAAACACACACATTTGCTAAATTGAGAAACGTCACCAGAAAAAGCGATAATTCTTAGAAAATGCGCCACAGAGAATCCTAAAAATAGCCAATCAACGGGTCCAAATTTCAATTTTCGCGACCGACGATTTGCCATGAAACTGACAGCCGTGGCATACAGATCGCTTTATTCGGCGAAATTTTTCATTGTAAAATGGCTGCACTCTGGGGTGGGCTGGAGGAAGCTCAGAGGGGTTCGCGCAAGCCCTTTGTGAAATTTTGTAAGGTCAGCCAGCCCCTTGTTAATTTAAGAGAAAACAATATTCTCAAATCAAATGAGTACATAACTGCAATTTCTGACTTACATACATTATCTATAACAGCATCAGTATACACAGTATTACATTTTCGGCCATTCACATTGATGAGTTTACAGTAAATTGCGTATTGGTACATATTGTAAATGTATTAAGTAAAAATCGATTGCTTATTTAAGTGGTCCATCAAAGTGATAAAAAACTCACTGCTTCCTAGAATACCAATAATTGCTTTGATATAAAGCGAGCCCTTTGTAAACGCATTGGCAGCCTACCACTGGCTGTACTAATTTAGAAAACTTTGAGGGCGTTCGCACAACAAATCATCAAAGTTTTATTGCAATCGGATGAACGGTATAGAAACAGGAACACATAAAAGAAAAACTACCAAATTACCGTATTGGCAGCCCATCGTTGTATGTTTTGATTCAAAAACCTTTGCTGGTGTCCGCAAAACAACTCACCAAAGCTTTATCGCAATCAGATGAACGGTATAGGAACGAATACGGAACAAACGAACAAATTGACGTATTGGAAGCCCACCGCTGGCTGTACTTATTCAGATACCGTTGCGGGTGTTTGCACAACAACTCACCAAAGTTTTATCGCAATCGGATGAACGGTATAGGAACAGGAACGCATAAAAGACAAACTAACAGATTAACGTATTGGCAACCCACCGCTGATTCATATACATTCGCGAGCCTCCGCACAACGGCTCGCCAAAGTTTTATCGCAGTCCGATGAATGGTATAGGATTGCATACGGAAAAAACAAACAAATTAACGCATTGGCAGCCCACCGCTGATTTATATACATTCAAGGGCGTCCGCACAACAACTCCTCAAAATTTTATCGAAATTGGATGAACGGTATAGGAACGCATACCAGACATACAAACAAATTAACGCATTGGCAGCCCACCGCTGATTCATAAACCTATTCTGGCGTCCGCATAACAACTCCCCAAAAAAATTATCGCAATCGGATGAGCGGTATAGGAGCGCATAGGTAACAAACATACAAACATTCATTTTTATATATATAGATGCAGGAAAACCGTTTTTCAAGGATTAGTGATATAGTTAAATTGAATTTTATTATTAGTGTGTAAAGACAAATAATTATCTAAAACTAACAAATGAATTACCTTCTAGTGCATACGTTACAATGATGTATTCTTTCTTGGTTATGGGTCTTGGTATGGGAAGCCAGCAATCTCGGATCGGAAAATGTTTTCGAACAGATTTGACATTGGAATGGCTTTTCTCCTGTGTGTTTTCTGAGATGAATTTTTAAATAGTTGGCATCCGTGTAAACTTTCTTACAAACGGAGCAACTGTAAGTGGTTCCTTTTACCCCCGCATGCCTAAAAATAAAATATAAATATTCAATATTATTAAATAATCATTTGCACTACACTGCACCAGCGTTTCATGTTACATACTATTAGAGGTCTGCACGGGCCAAAATTTTACAAACTTACCCGGTCCGTGCCCGAATGACTCAAGCCCGGCCCGTCCCGGGCCCGAGTCTAATACCACACTTGTTACCTGAACCCGATCCGAAGCCCAGATTTATACTCCTCAGCCCAAAAAACGATTCTCGATAGAACTGGTAATGATTAAAATCATCATGGCTGACTTATGACACGAACATAGTCTGAAATATTTTTTTGAAGAAATAAATTCCTTGCCTGAGCCCGAACCTCAATTGCTCTTACCCGCCCAAACCCGAGTAAGGACCGAAGGCTAAGCCCGGGCCCGTGCAGACCTCAACATACTATGTATAAAATATATCTTTAATTTTTTTTAATAAAATTAAAATTATGAAGCCAGTAGAACATTTGATGCGAGTAGTTTTGTTTTCATTTTAAGATCCTCAATTTAAAATAGCGATAATAATTACGACAATACGAGTGTTATTTATGTACAACTATGAAAAGTCATTGACCTGTTGAGATGTTTTTTCAACGATCCCGCTTCTGTGAATTGTTTAGGGCAAAGATTGCATTTGTGCTTCTTTGCAGACATGTGTATCTTCACGTGTCGTTTCAGTGTTTTTAATTCTGTAAAAACAATAATACACACGTGGAGTGGAATAAATTTAGTTAACAAACACTACCCTCCGCTTCATATGTTAATTTTTCGTTGTTGATATTATTCTATGACCAACTGACTTTCAAAAGTTTTCTCGCAGACATTGCACTGAATGGTTTTCCCGTTTTTGTGTGTGCACATGTGAATGGAAAGGTCCTCTGAACTCTCGAAGCCGATTGAGCACGGTTCACAGAAATATTTACTCTCGCCGAGGTCTTCTTTGGGTTTCGTCACAGAGGGAACTGGAATTTAAAAAAACAGAAGGCAGTTGTCAGCCCTTTCTGTGAGAGATATGAGATATCCATTACTGACTTTATGATTGTATATAGTATCTAAATGTTGCGATAGGTTTGATTATAAAATTAAGAACAAGTACGACATCCGTGCTAACCTTATAATTACATAAAGTTTTAATTCAAACCACTCTGTATAACCAAACTTGTGAACAAAAGATTCACTGAGTTTCGACTGTTACCATTAAAACTAACGCAGGGCAAGGATGACCCGATTCTATAATATTTTCATTTTTTTTTATTATATAAAAGTATATTTATCACTCATTATAAAACAATTCCTAATATTCCACACGATGCAAATTTTACAAGAGACAAAAAAACTATATTCACTATTATCACTAGGTTCCGTATTTCTCAATATTTCATCATTAATTCAGATATGATAAATAAAATTTACCTTGTTTCTTTTTAACCTTGACGATTCTCTCACTGGAAAAATTCAAATTTGCTTCCTCCACTATTAATTCGACATTGGACTTCTCTGAATCTAACTGATGGCTTTCGCTGATGTAATTGTTTCTTCCATTGTTGATCTGCAAAACACTAGAGGCATCCTCTATCACGTTGCAATCTGCATCAAACTTTAGTTGCAGAGATTTATTTAATCCTAGAAAAAAGGTAACCAATGGAGGACAAAAATAGTAATTGACCTATAAGAACTCCATACATTAAATTAAAGAGTAAACCACTCTTGTACTCATTCCACATATATTTATTAACCTTTTGGCTGCCGTAGAAAAAAGCCTATCACGCCGGCTATAATTTGCAATTATTTATTAAATTAGTTATTGACGAAGTAACTCGTCTCTGGCGTGTTGAGCACGAAAAATTTGACGAGATATCTCGTCTGTGGCAGCCGTCTAGTTAAGATCATCGCGAGAATTTTCAACTGAAACTTATTTTTGTAGTGTATAAATTATATGACTGAGTTGATAATGCTTGTAATTAGGGTAACCGGATTTGGTCTTAAAAATAAATATGCAAATCATACAAAAGAGTATTTCATTCTTTTGATATAATGCCTCTCTACCAGGAGTTGACTGTCAACATCTTAAGGGTTATTGATATACTAAGATTTTAAAATTTATACATGCATAATATTAGGACTGTTCTTAGGCTTTCACCGTTATTATACAAATGTATGAATACTATTTGGCGAAGACTCAATGTTGTGGTTGCTGCTAATCACTCATCGTTTCAAAAAAACAGGCTTCATCTCCAGGAATCTAAGTAATGATGTTATGATGAATGAAAGATTCTATGCTACCGATCGCAACTCCTAACATAACGTGATATCAAATGTTGGTTGTAAACCTATCATAATAATCACTCAGACCCCCGAAGATTAAACCTGTAACGATTTTAAAAATACAAGTGATTCCACCAATCACAATCATGGATCTTCGGAATGTAATATTTATACAATGTTAGGTGTAAAAGAAATTTTCTGTGTTCATAAGTAACATAAATATGGAAAAGGCAGAATTTTGGGTAGGTACAGAAATTTTCCAAATGTTTCTCATTTTTCCAAACTTATTATCTGTTTTTTCTTTATTTGAGAATAATAAAAACAATTTGACAGCCAAAACTCACTGATATTTGTAATATCCATAATAAAAACATAATTTTATAAAAAAGTAAGAAAAAAACTATATGATAAAAGACAGTACTAGAACATGATTCAGGATTTCGAAGGTGACTTAGAACATGTGCGCCCATGCCCACCAAAGGGTTAATATGATTGTACATTCTATTAAATAAATTGTTATCAACTAAATTGATCAAAAATATTACCTAATCTGTTATCATTATCAGAATGACTTACAGTGAAGATTTCGAATTCTTCTTGCATTACGGCAACTGTCTGCACGGATAGGGAATCGGCCTATAAAGAAATAATGTTATAATTAATCAAATTCACAGTTACATCAAAAATACAAATAATATTAAGCACACTATGTAATAACAACCTGATGTTTTTCATTTACATGCAGCAAAGGATCACCATCCAATTTAGAGATCCCAGGCTGGAGAGTCACCTATATTAGATGAAAAAATAATAATAAATAAATTGAATATGTGATTGACTTAAAATAAGTAAGACGAAGTAATATCTTGTTGTTTTGAAGCATCTTTCAGGAAATGAAAAATTATACATAAATTCAATGAAATTGAAGTAAGTTTTGGTTGTAAGAACATTTGGAACTAATTCTCAAAAAATATTTAATAATTGCGCCTGACCTCTGACGGTAAGTATCCTAAATGACTGTATTTCTTGAGAGTAGAATCAGACTTTTCACAGAGTTGTTTGAAAGAGAATGATCGTTTAACTTGGCTGAAGCATTGAATACAAATAGAACTGGGGAATCCATCTCCATCGGATACCTACAAATAATATTGTCATAAAATTGCATGTTTTCATTCAATCTGAATTGTTTTTACTTAACAAAAATTACCTCCAAAAATGCACAATAAATCCACATGTCGGCTACTCCTGACGAATTCAAAGGTTTCATATTTTTCTTGATTCTTAGGCAAGTCCTACAAATAGCCGAAAAAACAGCCTTATAATTAAAAGTGTAATTGTTCATTATATAGCAAAATTATTTTGGTAGCAATTGGTTTGTTTTGGAAATTGATCGTCAAGAAAATAATAATATTTGAATATCAAACGTCAAAGTGACATTCATATATTATGCCTGATAATGCCATAGACATAGATCCTAACCGCCTGAGGTGGTCACAGGCAGAGATAATTCACAGGATTTAGTCCTACTGATAGTTTCAGCAATATTACATATTTTTTTAATATATCTATAGATTTGATTTGGAAAAACTCAATTTCTAAAACATCTTAAATCCCTCAAATTCAAATAAAAACAATTCCTTATATATATTTTTAACCATTATAAACTATCTAAAAAATAATTTAATTATATGTAGGCTCACTTTTTGTCAAGCTTTTTACGATTTCTTTCTTTTTAATCCATGTCCATTGTTACTGGGGTACATAGCTTCTTAATTGAAGTATTACAACAGGCGCTTTTTACGAAAACTGTTTGTTACTCGGTTGCTGAAACTCTTCTTTTAAGAGAATATGGATAGAGCTAGGACAGGACTAGTGGTTAACTCTCGCTTTTTCCCTATTCATGTTATGATTGATAGGGTAAAAATTCATCACGTGGGACAAAATATAGATCAAGTACGCAAGCCAATAATGCAAAATCTACATATTTTCTATCATTTATCTTTTTTTCAATTGTATTTTATAGCGTGGAACAACATAATTTCGTTTCAATAAGAAAACTATTCTTTGATTTTTTTTGTAAATGTAACTCCAAAAAAACGCAGATAGGCATTGACAGTTACATACAGAAATTACAATATTAAATGAAGTTTTCAAGTGAACTCAGTACTAATAAATTTAGACAGCATTATTATTCTTATTCTTACTATATATTAATAGCCGATAATGTCCGTCCGTCCAACCAGATTTCACACCTTCCAGTCTCCACTTTTTTAAATAAAATAAAATAAAATGAAATAAAATAATATAAAATAAAATAAAATTAAATTAAATTAAACTAAATAAAATTAAACACAATGCAACAACAATCTCACGCTGCTGGGCAACGGGCTTACAGCTAGTTCTTATTAATTTTTTAAAATTTCAAAATATTATTTCCAAAATCTACCATAAATATTACAAAAGTCATAATATATTTCTTTGCAGATTGTTTGTGGTCATGATAATGTCTGTGATTTGTTTTATTTCTTCGACTTGAACGTGAGTTTATTATTTTATTGTCAATTCTTGTGTCACAAAACTACTTTGGTTGCGATATGTTTGCTATTTACTATATTTGCCATGGTTTGTTGAACGAAAATCAACCCTACGAAGCATTTTCAGTTGTCAAATTATGCTAGTAAAGTTCAAAATGGCTACCATTATTTTAATGTTTTTTTTTCCATTACATCAAAAACAGATACTGTCAAATGATAATATTTCATAAAAAATATTTTTTGTGTACGGGTCTGTTGAATTAGTTGACCTACTGGAAAGCAAGTGAATGATGTTTATTGTTTAATACATCGTTTTGTTTTTTAGATAAATATATTTATTTTATTAGCAATAGAAAAAATTGATCATTCAAATGTGTAAATATCGTTCCGTCTGTGAAGTAAAATCTGTTTCATTCTTGCAGATAGCCAAATGGTTTTTGAAACAATAAAACTTATGACATTAGATTAATTCAAACACCGCGACTGCAAAATGCGGAGCAAAGGAACAGAAACTGGCGACACTCTTGAAGGTACTGAAGAATTTATTATTCATACTTTCACTTTTATATTGTTAATTTAGAATTTCGACTGAAGGAGCTTGTTGGAATTTCAATTTCAAATTTGAAATGTCTGAATGTTTTACTCTTCAATTAATTTTGTCGTTACCGACCCGGGTTTCGCCTTTCGGCATCTTCAGGTTTTTTCAAGTGCACGAATGTACTTGAACTGACCTCGTCAGTCGCTTGTCACAGTCACTTGAAAAAACCTGAAGATGCCAAAAGGTGAAACCCGGGTCGTTAACGAGAAGATTAATAGAAGAGTACAGAATGTGGCCCCAGCTATTTCTAGGTTAACACTTAATAGGCGGGACACAGCAAAAGCCGTTTTTAGCGTACTGTCGGTAGAGTGCGGATCACGGCATAATACGTTTTTTTATATCGTCGCTTGTTTGCGGGACCCATAATATCACGGGTTTGTTTGTCGGCGTTAACTAAAATGCCGCAACTAATTGACATTAGTCCTCCTTCTTTGCTAGATTATAAGGGTGGAAGTTTGAGCTAAGAAACAAAAAATTAACTGTGTTATAGATTGAGTCGTTTAACGAGTTGAACTATTTTTCATACCGCTTGCGTTATTGTTTCGTATTTTATTCGAATATATTATTACCATTTTATGAGACGTTTTACTCACAATAATGTCTTTAAAAAATAATAAGTGACTATGAAGATTACGCCGACAATTTATCAGATAGTTCGTTGTATGAAATAATAATAATCAATAAACGTGTTGGTAGATTGACTCATAGATTTGATGGTTTCTTCAAAATAACTGCAGCGGCAAGTGACCCTTTTTGACAATAAGCAATAAAACTTATAATGTATTGTGCCCGGAATGTTCACACATGGTATTTTTTTTAAAAAGGTGACCCATGTTTCTGGAATATTTAGGGCATTATATTTCACAGTTCCAGTGATACTAAATTTGTAGGAATGTGGATTTTATACTATAATCTATGCTTGACCGATTTTTATGATTTTTTTAATGTATATTTGTTAGATATGAAAATAGAATGTAAAGTATATTTCATCCCGCTAGGTGAAGGGTGTCCCTATCCAGAATTTTTTTTTCAATTTTCCAGACATTCGTCGTTCGAATTTCAAACAATTGAAATGGACGTCTTTTTATGTTCAAAATTCAAATTTCCTGGCTTAGAACTGAAGCATTGTAATAATATTGAGAAAACTTTATTTGAAAGTTTGCATCGCTACGAAGTTTTTTAAATAATCAAATATACTGATTCGATTTTTTGATGCTATAATTATAGGACTGGGGATTTGACAGATTTTGATCAGTGTCATTGATTCGATTATTATGTATGGGTATTAGGTATGGTTATATTTTGCATCCGGCCTTGAAAATCTTTTTGATTTCTTACATGCATGAAGAATATTCTGATGACAGTATGGATATTTTATAGAACTGTATTTCGACTTTTATTTTAAAATCTTCTACTACGATAAATAATTGTTAGCAAACTTAAACATAATTCCAAAAATTAAATAATTTACAATTTAAATACTGCAGGGCTGTCGATATATATCCCGAGATCTTTTTCTTTTTCTACGAAATATATTTGTTAGCCTACTTAAACATTTCAATTATTCTAAAAATTATCTCTATCTCTATATAGGCTTAACCGATTTTTTTAAATGTATATTTTTTAGATAGTAGAATAGGTTTTTAAGTATATTTCATCCCGCTAGGTGAAGGATATCCCTATCCAGAATTTTTTTCAATATTTTTGACGTCCGTCGTTCGTATTTCAAACAGAACGAAATTATTTATGTTGTTGAATGACAGATGGCGCTAAGTGCGCAGCAACTTAAGTCCAAAATAAGCAAGTTGTTTAAGACTCTTTAATTACATTCGATACGCGCCATGGTTACGTCAAACAAACAAAGGGTATTGTAAACGATTATCAAGTGAATTTGTAATAGTCGTCACAAAGCATTTCTTTCGCTGTCAAATAACTATGCCACCTAAAAGACTAGCTATTAGTTGATCTAGACCTCAAGCACGAAAGAAAATGGCGTCACGAGCTTCAGAAACAGACGAGCAAGTTTGGAAACCGTTTGAGCTCGCACTGCTCAAGACCAATCGTCTGATACAATTATATGCAAACAACCCTTTTGACCGTGGTTTGCAACAAGAAACACAGTTTGATGTCGACAAATTGGGTTCATTCATTCAAACAAATCTTCCGAAATTGGTCCCAGAACAACACATAGCGTATGACAAAATTATGCATGCAATCAATTACAAGCCAAAATGTTGGATCACGAAACAATATTGCATTCGCAATCGCTTCATCTGCAATTGCAGCAAATCTTTTGGATGGTGGTCAAACAGCGCATTCAGCAAAGAAATTGCCTTTGAACACCAACATGCAATATCAAAAAAAAGTCCTGAATAGATGAAGTACTTTAATCATATCAACTCATTAAATGGGACGAATTTACTATGGCGCACAAAACGGCATTGGAAAATCTTCACTATATGTACACTAAAAGATTTGAGAGAAAATGAACAGGTCTTTGGTGGCGCACCTTTTTTATTGTTTGGTGATTTCCGACAAACTCTACCAGTTATACCACGTTCAACAGCTGCTGATGAATCAAGTGCATGTCTCAAATCAATAGTTTTATGGTGACATGTGCAGAAATTGACTTTGAAAGCTAATATGCGCGTAGAATTACAATATGACGCATCCGCTGAATGTTTCAAAAAACAATTGTCGGAAATTGGGAATGGAACAATGGAAATCGATGAATCCACACAATGTATCACATTGCCACCAAGCTTCTGTAAAATTACAGGAACCATAAGCGAATTGATGCACAAAGTTTTCCAAAATATCGCACAGAATTACAAAAATCATCATTGGCTCAGTGAACGTGTAATATTAGCAGTCAAAAACAACGATGATAATGCCATCAACTTCAGGATTCAAAACGAAATACCAGGCAAAAAAACAACGTATAAGTCCATCGATACTATAAAATGATCAAGACAAAGTTGTCAATTATCCAACAGAATTCTTAAACTCACTTGATTTGCCAGGCATGTTAATGCACGTTTTAACACTGAAAATTGGCATACCTACCATTCTTCTCTGAAATATAAATCCACCACGACTTTGCAACGGTACCAGGCTTTCAGTGAAAAATTAATGAACAATATCATCTAAGCTATAATTTTACAGGCTAGAGCAGGGATGGCGAACCATTTTCGCAAGTGGGTCAAATTTGATTTTAAAATTTTTTAAAAATTATGCCACGGGTCACATATAGGGATCCCGGGATTGAGATTAGCTCACCGAGGAATTTGAAATCCTCGAATTGGTATACTTTTTCCAGATTGTCACAGAAGCTGGTTTTTTTTTTTTTTTAGCTCACCGAGGAATTTGAAATCCGCGATTTGGTATACTTTTTCCCAGATTGTCACAGAAACTCGTTTTTCATCAGTTTATTTCTATAAGTTCAAGAGGGTCAGATAATTTCTCACTGTGTGACCCGCGGGTCCCTCGTTCGCCATCCATGAGCTGGTCTATTAACAGAGTCTATTGTTTGGACTGCCTGACCAAGAAGTGTTAATAGAATGCTCCACTGCGCTACCGGCTTCCGGTATGTCTTCTACAAGATATCTGAAGCTGTCATATTCAACTTTATATACATTTGTGATATTGTTTACTAATTTAAATTAATGCACCTAATTTTATTATGTTTATATGAAGAATATTTAAATGGAAGAAAAGACAGTTTTTCATGGTAAATTGTTGATATTTGTTGGTAGTTCACCGGTGGGCAAGTTACCAAAAAACTATTTTGTTCTTTATTTTCTGTCTGAGACAACTAATTGCAGATTGCTCTAGTTCTTTGGCTTTATATTTAATCGACGATTCACTTACAATTCCATTTTTGTCGATGGTCCACGAGCAGCCAGAACAGTAAGTGTTTTGCATTTCAAAATTAAAATTGAGTTATGTTATGGAAAGTTGAAAAACAATGAAAATTTTATCTCTTTTTTTTTAAATGACGTACTAAACCAGTCGCGGGGAACCTGCGGCCTTTTGACTTGATCGGCCAATTCTGCTAATTTTTGTAAATTCGTAAATTTTTGGAGGAGCTAAAAAAAAGAATTTTTGAGAAATTGCAAATTTCTGGGTTTTAGAAATTGGCATGAAATTGTTTCCAGCCAAAGATGCCCTGTCGATGTTTACGGCGGCATTATGTTGATTCAGAAAAATCAATGTGGCCTTGAGAGAAGAAAAGGTTCCCCTGGAAAGACGGATTTTTCTGTTAAAGGCAAGTTAACATAAAAAGAAAACGTTAAGATCTGTGAGGTGTATACATTATTGTCAGAAAGTATAGAATTTTGCAAAAGATGTCCACAGATTAAGTGTTACGTCTTTTATTATTCAGAAAATATTTAAGCATTAATTATTTAAACTTTTTGTGTTACAGGTGATCCACCTGAAGATGAGAGTGGAGTTTCCAGTAGCGTGCCCAGTGGTGGAGTTTCACGCTGGGCTACTGCAACACCGATTTCCGGACCTTCCGCTTCAGAAATGCTCTATGTTAATGTACGTTTCCAATTCTAAATTATCTTAGTGATCTCTGTGATGGATCTCCATGGCGGTTAAATGTGAAAAAATATTTTAACTGAACATAAAAAATCGATTGAAGTGTAAAAAAATATTTTTATAGCAGACATCGATTGCAATCTTTTGGATCATAAATTTATCAGCAAAATAAGATAAATGGCTTTCTTTTACTTTTTATTTCTCTCGGTATTTTTCAAAACATTGCAGGTTGTCATTAATGTGATCTGCGAGTCCCCTTATCCTCATCTGTTGGGTGATAATGTTCCTCCTACCTAATTTTCTGTTGCTTACAATTATCACTTTTAAGGTGTTCACTGTCAATACTTGGTGGAATGGCATTATAATAAAAATAATAAAACATTTTTAGTACTTTTTCCACATAAAATTTATTAGATCAGGACCGGTTTCGCTCATGATGAGCATTGTCAACTGATAAGAAAAACAATAAAACAGTGATATTTATACAAAAATTTTGTATAAATATCACTGTTTTATTGTTTTTCTTATCAGTTGACAATGCTCATCATGAGCGAAACCGGTCCTGATCTAATAAATTTTATGTGGAAAAAGTACTAAAAATGTTTTATTATGCTTACAATTATGTTGTACGAATCAATATCTCAAATAAAGTTCAATTTTCACAATACATATTTCCGAAAATAGAAGACAAGTGGAATAAAATGATAATTTCTAATCTAACCCTAACCCTAAC
This sequence comes from Himalopsyche tibetana, assembly GCA_030503985.1. Classification (NCBI taxonomy): domain Eukaryota; kingdom Metazoa; phylum Arthropoda; class Insecta; order Trichoptera; family Rhyacophilidae; genus Himalopsyche; species Himalopsyche tibetana. The sequence goes on along the minus strand of JAPJYX010000009.1, from coordinate 1,051,013 downwards.
CTAACGGTATACATTCGGAATTTCTGAAATGTGGTATTAACGCCGTCCTACATCCTCTATCACCTGATGGCAAGGGTGTGGGACGGTGAGCGTTGTCTTAGGGACTGGGTGGGGCCATATGCTCCACATAGGGAGCGAACATGGCCAAAGAATAGAAGAAGAACCCAATCTAACCAACTCTATTCTAGAGAAAAATAGTTATTTACATGATTTTACTATTTAATGCAGTTGATTTGAAATCAATGTGGTTTTGAGAACATATAGAAGCATATAGAAGCTTCGTTCTTTGGTTTACTCTTTCACTGTTATGACTTGTTCAGCCAATAATCTAACAGGCAATACTCATTGTGACCACAGTACATAAAGCTAAATAAATAAAATATCCTATGTTTAATTTTTGATATTAATGAATTATTTTCATAATTGACATGTCACCAGTTGGAGGAGGCGTACCCGCCGTCACCGCCTTTCCTCGAGAGAGACCCTAACATGAGCTCCGCAGCTCGTTACTCTCCTTTGCATGCGGCCGCCAATACTTCCTTGCCGTCTATTGCGCTGCAGAACTATCACCAACTCCATCTGGCCAAGACTCCCGTGCCACATTTTTCTCTGAACGGACACACCCATACGGATAACCATCACATTCAGCAGATGCAGGCGGCCGATCCGTCTCCGTATTTGGCTGCTTATCCAACGCATGTCGGCGGAGGATTGCATCCTGAGGTAATTTTTATGCACTTTATAATCATGTTAATTTTAGCAAATATGCATATCTGCCGTACGTATTCGGAAATACTTGGTGCATATCGTTGCACGGGTCTTCCAAATAACGGAAAACTATGGATACTTGCAGAGACTGCCGACGCTCCTGCAGGCAATGGAGGATGTGACTTGCAGTTCGGATGCTGTCCAGCACGACAGCTCGGGAGCTGACTTTTACCAGCAGCAGGTGTTCACGTCCGCCGGTGACGCTTTCGGCGTCTCGAGCAGTGGTGGCGAGAGCGGAAACGGTTCATCTGTTTTTCTTCCTCCTCATTCGCATTCTCATTCTGCCGCTGCCCTGCCTTCTTCCCATCTTCTGGATGCAGCCGGGGATCTTCAGTTGGTTTTGTCTTCTGATGGTAATTATTCTTATAGTGCTTTCTGTGTTGCATGTATTTTTTACAAATTTTTTTTTGCTGTGTAACAAAGTGAAAAAAAAATACTAGATTTTTACATGTAAAATTTTTATTTTAACTGTAAGTCAGAGACTTCTCAGGCTCACCTGAATTATTTTAATATTTAGCAATATTGTAGCATAACAGCATCTAAGCTTTAATTGTCAGGCTGGCTTTATACTTTGAGGGAAGAAACATCTCACATTTCCAATTCCTCATTGTCACCAGGAACAGAACGTGTGCAATTTCATGAGAATATATATCTTTTTTTTTTGATTTTTTAAAAATAATATTTGGCGTAACAGTTGGTGCCGATGAGAATTTTTTGAAGTCACTCAAGATCAACTAGAAGAAATGATATCTCAAACACCCGTGTCTTAATCTCAAATTTAAATTGAAAAAAATATAAATTTGACATTTACCTCACTGGGAATTGTATCCAGACCGGCTTGGTTGGTAAAGCCAAGCTCTTACTAGACTAGACCACAGTGGACGACTTATAATGCAGAATACGTCTGAAAATATGTCTCGCCGAAAAAATTTACTCAAGCCTTGTCTTTTTATTAATATATTTATATGAGAGACTAGCTGGCCCGACGAACTTCGTACCGCCTCAGAATCAATAAATGTTGTGTTAATTTATTGGCTGAATTAAATTCAGTTGAAATGAATACTCAAAATGAATACTCAAAATGAATTAAGTTCAATAAATGTGCAAAATTCAAAATGAAAAGTGTTTAAATTACATTGAAATGATGTAATTCACGTGGCACAGTCGATAGATTTAAAGGAATGCAGTAGATCAACGATTTAATTTTGAATTGTGAAGTTTAAATGATCCACATCTTTTTTCTTAGTCCCAAGAATTGCTCGTTCACTCAACCAATTGTGATTTTTGTGATTAGATGTTTGGGAACATTTTGTTGATGAAGCCGTCCTTCGTTGAGACGAAATTGCAAAAATTCGGCGGAATCGAAATCAATCCGTTCGATTCGTCAACGGAAACACGGCCGTTACCGACGATAGTCAGCAATTGCTTGGAGAAATCTTCGGCAGATGGATCGTTTAGAAATGCAACTCGCATGTTTGTCGTTAGCTGAAGTTTCTTCACATAGCGCTACAGAATCGATGTTTTGAGGCAAGCGTTTATTTCATCGGCAGCGGTCGATCTTGGAATGACTGGTAGTGTTTGGCGGAAATCGCCAGATGGTAGAATCATTACCCCTCCAAAACATCTTGAGTCATTGCGCTGATCTTTCATAGTTCGGTTGAGTGCTTCCAATGTGGAGGAAAAATAAGCCACCAATTCCATCATCAATTGCCTTCATTAACGTATCGTACACTTCCTTCTGTTGGGGGTTCAACAGTGGTACATTCGTTCGAAGTGATTGGTTCAATTCATCTTGATCATATTCACGTTTACATTCCGATTCTCGATTAAAAGCGTCGTTCATTCCACGATCTGGCGGCGCATCATGCAGCTCATGAGGTAACACATGTCTTCGATCAAAAGCAACGCCTGGTTATGTATCTCCTCATTCACCTCGAGATCGGGATTCCCTGAACTGACGCGAATTCGGTGTAAAGTGTCTTCGGACATGTCATCCTTGTACCTGTTCCACAGTTCACGTGGATTCGATGGAAAGCATGTCAAAATAATGATAGCAAATAATGTGCGTATCTGACTTGGAGATGCAGAAACAATTGCTTCAGCGATTGTCATCTCCTAATGAGTATCGTTTTCAAGCAAATTGAGCTATTGACATGCGGCACGAAATGTTGGGCATACTACGCCATTAACAGTTCGAAGTGATTCAATGATGTCGACCCACGAACATTCACCAGCAACAACCGCAAGTAGAAGCATTCGTCATTCTTCGGATGAACGGTGTAAATGCGACCAAAAGCATCAGTAGAACGCCCATCCGGATGATCAGAAACCGTATCGCCTTGCTTCCGATGCTGAAATTTCTTCGATGATGCGTTCCAAGTGTAATAACGTGGCATCTCAGAGTAGAGCAACATTTGTGCAAACGGATCGCTTTGGCAAATCGAATAAAACTGGTTAATGTAGTCGCTGGAGGTGTTCCAACACGTTGAGCAACATTCGATGCGTTGAAATAAACTCGTTGACCATTCCTCAGATTCTTCGCCAAATGTACAACAGTGGGATGATGTTCATGAATGGAGGATGAGAATATACGCCAAATCGCCTTATCGTCCCCAAAAACACGATGCTTAACAATGTAGTTCATCAGCGATCGGATTTTTTGTTTGAAGTCACGTGCGGTGATGTCATTTCGATCACTTGATGTTTGTCCGGGGAGCAGCAGTTGAATAATTTCTATCCATTTCGGATTGCACGTAGAGGTGGTGAATAGATCTGGACGACCGTACATCGCTAGTAAAATAGTCAATCGACCAACATAAGCTGCATTTCTTTCGGTGCTGATTACATAAATGAATATACTTCTCCAAACGCAATTTGCTTGGTTCAACCGAATGAAATTAGCCGCTCGTTCTACGGTGCTGTTGATGGGAATTATTGGTTCTTTTTCAAATGTTTCATGTTCACAGAACTGAAAGACTTAGAAAACCATCCCGAGCACTCTTACGGATTGGCTTAGAAGTACTTGGCATAGCTAATACCTCTTCATTTCACTATATTTTAAATAATAAAATTACGTTTTATATTTATAGATTTGCATATAACAAGTAAAATTTTGGATACCCATTTTATCCGTTTGCTGAGAATATAATGTATTTATTAAAACTGCGAGTTAAACGTTAAAATTAGCAGAAACCTAGTTGTAGCATTTCAAATAGTAAAATAATTGAACGTATACTTCCAGGCGAGTATCACATGATTGACGGGAGCGGAATGAAAACAGAACACGTCGAACTTCTCATAACTGGAGGACAGTCGGGAGTTTCGTATTCTCTATCTAGCGAGAATGGCTTTATAGTGGCTCGACCGACCGTCACCGGTTGCTCTCAAGACAAAAATACAGGTAGCAATTTCAACTGCATTTTTATCGATACCGTGTCGATACCGGTTGTTAAATGTTGAAAAATAATTTATTTTTGTGCAACAGATGTCGTTATGGAGGCAGATACCCTATCGGTTGACGTGTCAGTTCTCGATTCTCTGGATGAAGGTTCTCAATTCGGGGCAGAGGAGAGTATCGTTATGGAGACTGAGAGTCTTGAAAACAACCTGCAATTGGATATCGAACAGTCAGATCAACTGGTGAGTGAAAATGTAGGATTCATTGTGAATATTTGAAAAAATATATAAAATACGATACAGTTTTGATATGTAGTGAAATTGGCATATTTTTTCAGGTTATGAGTCACGGCGAGAGTGTAAGTTTATTTAAATCTGCTGAAGAAATTGAAAACGATCAAATGACGACATTTGATATCACAGAATATTTTGAAGATGAGGACGATGACAGCCATCAAGAAATCAAACGCGGCCGTAAGCAGATAGCCGACCCAGACATGTCCATAAGTACGTCACTTTATTTAATTTCCATTTATTCGTCTCTTTTTGCTCATAATATCAAATGCTTGGTGTTTAAAACTGTTGGTTTTTTATATAGAACACAAACAAATGAATTTTTAACGATTACAGCATGTATCCCGGACAAGTCGGTTCCTTGCCGCGCGCGAGCTTCGCTTCCCGCATCTCATCTATGGCTAGGCGAACAAGGGGGAGTGTTTGCAAAACGTCGTATACCTACGCGGGCACGGTTCGGACCCCTGGAGGGTGTGCGTCGTCGTTTGCCATCCAATTTTACCTTTGCCAGCTCGTCACGCCAACCTCTTCTCTTGTTGCACTGCAGCGGCGAAGAATTCATAGTGGACGTATCGGATGAGAGTGAGCATCTTTTTCGCATTGATGATATATTCTACTTTATAATGAATATTAATGTTGTAAATAGATTTTCATGTATTGTATGCCAGGTTCTTTTAATGATCTTTAAACAAAATTTTCTGCAGAGACATCAAACTGGATGCGATACGTGCGCTTTGAACCGGGTCCTCTGCAGAATGTTTTTCTTCAGCAAGTGGGGGAGAGCCTTTACTTTACCAGCTCCAAACCGATCGCTCCGCGATCAGAATTGCTCCTCGGCTATGGAGCCGTCTACGCCTCCCGATGGGAACTGCCCGCTTCCATTTTGAATGCAACGAGTGAGTGTACTATGCAATCGATTATTTTAAAAATATTTTTTACTGATTTCATACTTTTATAACAGCATTTTCTGAATTGTTGAATAAGTAAAAAAGTGTTTGCTATTTTTATATATTGTCGCCAATACTCCAAGTACACTTATCTCGAATTCGGGTGAATTTAGCAGGAGCGACAAAACATGATATTACTGCAAAAATAATATTTCACTTTATCTTATGACAATAATCAATTAATGTGTTCCATGTTAAAAATAAAGATTTTTTTAAAAATAAATATTTGGCACTACAGCTAATGCCAATGCGGAAAATTTTTAAAAGTTGTAGTCAAAGAAGAAAAACTCAACGAGAATTCATTGTAAGTCACTCAAGATCAACTCAAGGTAAATTGACATCACAAACAAACGCCCATGTTTTAAGTCTCAAATTTAAATTTGACATTGACCTTACCGGAATCGGACCCAGACCCGCCTGGTCGGTAGAGCAAGCTCTAAACAACTAGACCCCTGCGGGCGGATATGTGTAAATTCATTTTTTTTTTACAAAAAAATGTGTTTCTTGTTCTTGCAATATTATCGACGATATATAATGATTTTCTTCCAACAATAATTGACAGCAGCTGTCACACCAAAAATTGTAAAATAACATATATTTATGATTCTTTTATGTTCTCAAGGCGAAGACGACCCAAATTTAGAATGGCCGTGCTATGAATGTCCGATGCGGTTTGCCACCTCTCCGCTCCTTCAGGCGCATTTGAACATGCACGATGATGAAGTGAGTCTGAATTTGAAGTACGGAGAAACTTTAATATAAAATTTTAATTACCAACGAGACCATTATACATATCAATACAGATTAAAAAATATATATACATGACAATCCTATGTGTAGAACCAGGATAGTTAAAGCTCGACAAACAGGAGTATGTCGTAATTCACATATTGTTATTAGTGGGTTACGAAACACAGCTGTTTGTCTAGGATTATATTGTTTACATGGTGCTCAGGATAAGTGTGCATGTTTTTATGTGTCATCCTCTGTGATTGGTTTGATCAATCAAAATGTTTTAGTAAAAGTGGTTGTTCTTGTCAGAGCTAGAAGCCTCGTGTTTAGAACTTTCAAATCCCGCATTTTTTTTATGAAAATATCTTAGCAATGGATCGTGCGCCACTCAAATATTTGTTATTTTGTTGTGTTGGACATGTTGATTTTGTTCATTTTGTATGGTTGCTTCATCGTGGTTATTCTAATACTACTGACATTGTATTAGGAATTTTACAGTGGCATTGTATTATATTTCAGGATGAAAAATCAGTTATATTACGTAAAGCTAGGAAGCGAACCAAGCCAACTAATCCGATTGAAAATCGTTGTAAAATCTGCAATCGAGTATTTCCGAGGATTTACAGGTAATATATAATATAAATTTTAATTTTGAAATTGAATGTCTTACTATTGCAATGATTTAAAGCGAGCATCATTATAATGTTATTTTCTTCTCAGCTTAAAGCGGCACATGAGTGTTCATTTTCCACCTATAAGTGTCGACTCTTCTACGACTACATCGCCTACTGCCAATATTACCGACGAGTAAGTGTTCACGGGACATTTTGAGGCTTTTCTTGTATCTTAACGTAGTCTTCCTTTTCTTATGTTTGTATAATGTATTCTTTTTTATGCGAGTAGTTAAAAATTCATCGGTATTATTTCAGATTATGCGATTCCGACGCCCAGTTCAATCATTTACCGCTGTCTGAAACTCTCAATATAAAAGACCAAGCCGTAACGGTAAAAGTCGAACCGGGAAACGTCCTCCAAGAGGATAGACAGATCCGTGCGGGGGTCGATTGTGAAGATTCGCAATGGAATGACCTGGAAAACGATGTGAAACAAGAAATTCAATCGCCCTGGAATACGTCACCGGAAAGCGTTCCAACGAAAGATATTATCGCCCCGGTCCCGTTGCCCGTCTGCGTGGAGAGCGTCAACTCGACTATCGAGGAAAATGCTCATTCAGGAAAAAAAGAAAATATTTTGAATGAAGCCAACTCTAATAAAGTTCTTACTAATTTCAACTCTCGACGGGCGAGCTTCGCTGACGTCAAAACCCTTGAAAAGTAAGCTTTTGGGTGTTCATAAAAACTACAGGTCCATTGTGTAATGTCACATCACACACTTTTCAAAATCTATCTTTTCAAGGCTATTCTACTTAAAAACAATTGAATTGTTGCAATTCGACAGACTTATAATAATTATTATATCAATATTAATTAAATGTCCGAGGTGAATCTTTACCGCCTCAATCAGCATAGTATAGTGTTTGACGACTTTGACATATGTGACTTTAGCCAAATATAAATGATTTTCAATCAATGTACTCAATTTAATAATTTAAGAAATGTGGCGTTTTAGTTGTGGGTGTGCTAAGCTAATGTTAAATGCTATTTAATAATTCATGCATATGATGTGAGCTCTTGAAAAGTGAGCCAAGTAGCATAATGGTTAAACTTTTCTATTTCACTTCAAGTACAATCAGGTCTTCACTTAATTTTTTGTGGATTGTATATTTTTATTTTAAGGTGGAAACACAACTGCAGTGTGTATTTTTTAAGCTCACTTCACTTTTACATTACTTTAAGGTATGTAGCTATTACGCATCTAAGTAATGTTTTCCTAAAATACCATTCGACTCACTTCGCTTCTCAGGGGCTCACGTTATGTATGTAAACCGTTGTATTTTACAAATTCTGTAATTATCGTATTTTAGGGCTGTAAAAAAGAGTAATGATGAAATAGAATCCACCGTGAACAGCAATCGTCTTCCTCAAGCCGCTAAGATTTCCACTGAACCCTATCCGCCTCCCCTCGTGAATCCCCCCGCTCTCGTAAAATTTGCACCCGATCAATGGAAAGCCGGCAAATGTCCCATCTGCCCGATGACTTTCAGCCGGCACTCGGACTTGAAAGAGCACGCTGTCAATGTGCATTGCAGACCCGACGGACTCTATGATTGTCCCCGTTGTGAGAAGGTGAGTTATCTATAATTTTAAATGTAAACTTCGCGTGATGTCTTTTCGATGCGGTTTCACAAATTAATTATGGATATCCATCCGCTTGCATGTTTTTTTTGAAAAAAGCTTCTCGACTATTTCTTTTCAGCGCTTTCGGGACTATAAAGGTGTAAGGAAGCACATGCGAGCTTTTCACGGGGTTCAGTCATTTTGCTGTTCGCAATGCGACACCAAATTCACGTCAGGCGATAAACTTCGCCTTCACTTGCTCAGGTCAGTTGACGGAATATCTTTTTGTCAGTCACCCAAAGTAATTGCTCGCTTTGATAAGCTGTTGCGTTCGCCGCGTCAAGTTAAGTAATCGTGTTGATGCGTTTTATTTTATTTTATCGCAGGCACTCGGACCACAGAGAGTTTCTTTGCCCGGATTGCGGCAAGCAATTCAAACGCAAGGACAAGCTGACCCACCACATAAAGAGACAACATAACTCTATGGATAATGTGAATGAGGTATGACAAACAAATATCTGATCTTACATTTTGTAATCATTTTTTTTTATAATTTATACTCGCTGCATAGTATGTGTACTCCCAAAAAGCTCATCGGCAGGAATTGTTTAACAAGAACTCAAAAGTCAGATGTCAATTTCTTTCTTTGGAAAAGAGGAGGTTAGACGGTCGGCTAAGAAAAAGACTGGTAGCTGAGTGAGGATTAGATAATAGTTGACATGGGGAGAATAAAAAAATTATGCTTATCCATGCATCATTCTGGATATAAATCAATTTATGATCGAACAAAGACTATGGGATTAGAGATGTCAACTTAAATGTTTTCTACCTAATTCTGGTCCTGGTGCTCATGCCCAATGCCTAATCAGCATTAATTTCTACGATTGTTTTGTATACAATTTCAGGGGGACAAGCCAATAAAGCTTCGTAAAAATATTCCATCTCCGCCGTCTGCGCCGTCGGATCCATCGGCTTACCTTCTCTTCACATTCAAGTGCCATCCGTGCCGGTTGGGATTCAAAAGGCGAGGGATGCTGGTGAGTGAATATTACTTGGTTGAAAATATTTGATTTCGTTATGTGTTTTATGTCCTAGATAGGGCTCAAAAATATGGACTGAAGGAGTTTTCAAATACTATCATCACCGTCGCATACATATGTTTGGCAGGTGAATCATCTAGCACGGAGGCATCCGGAAATAAGTCGGGCGTCTGTTCCAGAACTGCAATTGCCCATTCTGAGGGCGGAGAGAGACTACTTCTGCCAGCACTGCGATAAAGTCTATAAAAGTAGTTCCAAGAGAAAGGCGCACATACTTAAAAACCATCCAGGTCAGTTACTACCGTTTAGTCCTTGCTGTTTGTTATTTTTATGCTGTTAAGTAAACATATTTTAAGAAAGAACTTTAGATATTTGATTCGGTAGTAGCTTATAATACATCATTTTTCACCATAAGATTAAGAAGTATAAAGTGAATTTTCACTTTGGTATTTTAATGAGATAAATTGACTTTCAATCCTTATTATGAATTGTAGGTGAATCGGTGCCTCCTTCCAACAGAGGGGTTAGTGCAATTTTATCACTGGCAGGAAACGGACCCACTGGCGGATTCACTACCTGCGTGGGAGCCGTGCCTTCCTCTCCGCACCATTGCCCTCATTCTCCCTGCCACAAGCAATACGCCTCGAAAGCCAAACTGCTGCAGCACATTCGCCACAAGCATTCCTCGCAGGTATATTGAATATTATTTCTATCCATACTGAATTTACTGCAGACCAGTGCTCACTGCAACCTGTTTGCTACCTAGAAAACGGGTAACATATTTATTTTAGTAAAGCCATCTGGTCAATCCACCGAACACAATATTGACAGCATTCTTCGAGCTTTGCAAAACTATTTTAATGTTCCAAAATTTTATGTACGCGTGGGATAAATAAAACGCCAATCGACGCAAGCAAGGCGCAATTGTTGAGTAATATGGCGGTTTACGATCTGGCGACACTCTCGAAACTTTATTGTTGTTACCTTCGACTGGTGGCAACCGGTGACAAAAATATGAGGGAGTGCAAAAAAAGATTCACCTATTTATGTAGGAAATCCATTCTTATATAAAAACTATTCAATTAATAAGAAACCCGAGAATTAAGAGTATTGTATAAAGCCAATGTCGAACATCGAAGATTCGTCAAATGTAATCGGCATAAAACCACTCAAAAGTACCTAAAAATTCTAAAAATAAAAGAAGGAATTCGGGTGTCGCTCGCGAAATGACTTCTTTTAACTACACCTAATATTTCCAATTGTATTTTTTTTACTTTAAATTAGACACAGTTTATATTGAAGTCTAATCGGTCTTGAAAGTCTCATCCATAAGTGAAAAATCTTCATTTGATGTGATGACCTCATGATGATAAAGAAGTAAAAGGTCTTAAGTGAAACAAGTCATAGTGTTGTGAAATCAAGAATTTTTCATTGTCGACTCGTCGTCTTTGTGGGCTAATCGATTAGACATTATATATATGAACACGAAAGCCTGTATTTTTATTGGTCGTATATGATAGCCGTATTTGCCACCTGTGTGGTCAAGTGGTCAACGTCGTTGGCTTCGGTTACGGAGGTCACGGGTTCGATTCCCAGTACGGACAAGGCATGGATGTATGTGATGTCTTGAATTCCCCCCTCCCGCCCATTCTATCCTATGAACAGGGCGTATCGAGAGCGATTAGCTAACCACTAGTCCTTTCCTACCCCTTTCCTTCTATTCCTACTTTCTTTGGAAAAAGAGAGGTTGAGCAACTGAGTAACGAGCAGTTCTCGTAGAAACACTTCTGTTGAGATAAACTCCATTAGGAGTCCATATGCTCCACATTGGGAGCGGACATGGTAAAAAAAAATATGATAGAAGAAGACACAGGTGAAAGGAGTCAAGAAAAGATTTGAGTAGATTAAGTTAAAAGTATTTTCATTTAAGGGCAGTTTTACTAGTGATGTGTTTGAGTGGTAACTATATTTCATCATAATATCATCGTAGCATACATAAAAAATCACCACTGTGATGAGTATAACGGCCTCAACAGCGCACGACACCTTCATCCATTTTCAAATGAAAATTATACAACTTAGCCCTTTGATTGATTGCCGTAATGGCTTTCCATTGAAACTTTGTACTGTGATATGATATCGCGATACCCGCTCAAGTCTTTAATTATATGTACACTTCAAATATCTGGATTATAGTGCAATTGTGCTCTATTTTTTATGATTTTTTCATTGAATATGATTTTTGAGGTTCAGTAAGAATTCAGTAAGACATCTTCCTTCTTTTAACAGAATTACTGTTTTCAGCTGGCAAACGATACAAAGGAGAATTCGATTTCAAAAAACACAATGGACGAGGCCGAGATGAAGATGAGCGCGGCGAGGGAAGCGGATACTCATTCGTCTCATGCACCCGTACCGGCACTTTATAAGGTTTGTCTGACTCCTTACAGCGGTCGGTCATATTTGTCACTGGCAATATCTGAAAAAATATCAAACAGACATATACATAGGGTACATTTTTCAATGCGTAGGAGCCCATCGACTTTGGCAATTTTCACCGGAGTAACAAAAGCCTATTTATCAGCTTTCGCCAACCAAAGGGTTAATCAAAAAAAATAGATTTTCGTAGAGAAATAAATATTACATGTTTATTGACTAATCATACTATTATTGTTAAAATAAATTTAATTAAATTCTTATAAATATACCAATAACCCTTTCAACTACGGAGGTTGACTATGAACATTGATGTGATTAGTAATGTCATTTTTTGCAGATTTCTAAATGGACAAAAGGTAGTGACACCTATGTGCCCGCTCAGCAGCCTTCATCAGCCGGAGCGGTGTCCAAGACTTCCTCTGGAACGTCTCTCCTGCCGACGGGGTCCACTTCTACTGGATATCGGAACAACTTGCTCGCCGGATTGCTGACTGACTTCTCTAGCTACTCCCAAGTGAACCCGGCTGTCGTTCAAAACGGTGAAAAACATCTGCAGAGTCGGTCCAACGAGAGGGTCACAGTTGACCCCGGATGTCATTTGGGAAACTCGAATGAATACCCCGCCGTGGAAAGAAAATCTAATGCCGATTCTACTGTACTTCTTCAATCCCTGAAAGATAATGGAATGAAATTTCGCCTAGTTCGACTGGCTGACACCGAAGACGAGACCGACATGAAGAGCGACGCTCCGCAATCGAGAGAAACGGGAGGAGCGACTGTCGAAAATGAGAAACTGCCTCCTGTCAGCGTGCTGGCCGGAGCCCGCGGAGCGTCCGCATCGCTGAGCACTCGCTATACGGATCGTTGAACGCGCTGAGCCGGTTCCGTTGCTGAATTTTTATCGGCAATCTTCGGATTGCCCCTTTTTATTGTCGCCCGCTGGCGATCAATCCTTTGAGAGGATTTTTTGTCTCCTGAATCGAGGCCGCCTTCGGTCTCGGGAGTCGTCACGGACGGTATTCGGGAGAAAATTGTCAGAATATCTCTCAGGGTCCTGTGTGAATTGTTTTCGTCTCGGCATCTCGTCGCCCGAGTCGCTCTTCGTTTGGCGAGAAGGTTTAATAGTAGTAATTATTGCTGTAGTAAAATTTGTGTAGTCGCATTTGTAGTGTAGTAGGACAGCGTCGTCCGGTTCATTTCTCCCTTTGCCGTAAACTGAGCTGCAAGAATATTTTTCACTCCGTGCTTCTCAATTGTCGCCATTCTGATATCCCTATTTTGTGACTCTTCCGTGTAACAATGCCGCTTGTGAGATTCCATTGGAAGTCTGATTTCTTTCGCTTCAGAACTCGGAAAGCTTGCCGTCTCCGTTCCGACGCCGCTTTATTTATTTTCCGGTGTTGCGTTGACTTTTTGTAAATGTGTGCATATATATATATATATATCTGTAAAAAATTAGATCATTAGTCTTGAGTTAAGTGTAAATGTTATCGAAGTTTGATTGTATATTATGTATTTAAAAAAAATGATATTAATTTATTGAATTTGGTGTACAGTGTTGCGAGAAGTCCTCGGCGAGGACCTATCGAGTGTTTAAAAAAATCTTACCGAAGTATGTTTCGTGTTGAATCTTTCAATCGCACAGCAAGACAGCGGAATGCGAGTTCAAAATGTTGTTTTGATTTCTTTTCACATCCCAAAGTGTTCAGGGAAATATTTACATATCAAGGATCGGTCTGCGATAGACGCCTGACAATATTTTCGGCGGTCGTTTGTCCCGAAATCACTTTGGACGAAATCATCTTTTTTAAAGTGATGTATAATGTATTTCAGTTATTTAGTTGAAATGAAATTTGTATCAAAGAACCAAAAGGTAAAAAAAAGTCGTGCTCGTAGAATCGATACGTGCAAAATAATTGCAGTATTTTGTAATATAAATTGATATCCTCTATTATTCAACTCGATGCCTTTCCTACTTAATAGTTGTCGGGATCAATTCTCTCGCTTTAAAACGAGAGACACAAAAGTGACAAATAATAATACACCTCCGTGAGTTAGAATAATTTTACAGATTCGGTTATGTAATATCAGTGATTAAAATTATACACGTCGGTTAGCGCGCTCGAATCGTTTGTTTTGAAAGGTAGTGCCGTCGACCAAATTAACGCTCGGTTACGCTTAGCCTGATATTCCCCGTGCAATAACGTATCCCCGATGAATTGAAACTGATTTATCGGAGGAGAATATGCTAGTCAAATAATATTTGCATCGACCGATGAATGTTTTGAGTGTATCAAAAATTAGGCCCGCGCTAATTGTAGCACCTTCGCCTAACACTCTGATGACGAGGGCGAAATCTTTAGGCCAATTTTACCCGTTTGTTGTTAGTGTACGGAAACGTGTTGACTAATGTAACATTAAGTTATCGCTTTTAGTTGTCACATTAAATTATGTCAATGCGCCCTGTATTCAAAATCAATAAAACATTTTATCGTGTACAGAGTGTCCCGCGTGAGTGTTACATGTATAACAGTATTTAGCGGAATGCAAATATTCACAAATTCTTAATGTATCTTTTTCGTTTTATTATATAATGAAATTTAAGTTTCTTGAAAATGTGACATCATCAATGAATTGTGTAATTTGTCTGATATCGGTCAATGTTGATTTTCATTGTTTACTATCCCTGCATACTTGGGGTAAAATTCTAAAGCTTTTTCTTAATTGTGAGGTTTTTAAATAAGTCTTCCGGCATTTTATACAAAACTTTAAAAATATTTATCTAATGAAATCATGCTTTATGTCTTTTTGGATTCTCATCTGTGAAATAAAAAAATAAAAAAACAAAAAAATATTTGATAAATTATTTGAAATGTGGTTGAAAATCTTTGACTTATATAAGTTTACGACTTGAACTTTTTAGTTAAAAAAGTGTCAAAGGGTGACAAATGTAGAAGTTTATATTTCTGTCACTGTGGCAGATTTTAAATGAATGTCGAACCATTTTTTTTTTCAAATAGAGTTCAAACTTTTATGTAATAGCAGCAACTCCAATTTCAATACAGAATGAGAAGGTATCATAGAAATGAAATTGATTTAATGTTCTCCGATGATAACCCTCGTAATTAATATGGCAGAGTTAGATACGTGTTGTAGGCGCTTTCGATATTAGCATTACTCAAATGAAGCCTTAAGAATATCTCAGTCTCGTTAGATCTAACGTAATGTTCTTTTAGTGGGATAAAAGGTATCTGTTCATAATTGCGAAGACGGATATAAAATCTTGGAATACTTGTAGAATAATGCCACTGAAAAAATCCGTATTACTGTCACCGATCAGTTGAAAATACTAAGTTCAAGCTAAATGCAAGAAAATATGGGAATGATAAAAGATGTGTATTTTTGGAATTAGAAAATGTTGTCTGAGAAATTAATGATTTATCGAATATTTATCCATTAAATCGAGTCAAATTCCTTTAGTTTAGCCATCGTGCAGAACAAATCTCACGTTGATTTTTAACCAGACCCTGGACTTAACTCTGATTTTAATTTAATCAAAACGATCAATAACTAATTAAATTGATAATTGCAAATTATAGCCGGCGTGCTAGGTACAAACGTACTTTTTTCTACATCAGCCAAAAGGGTAACGACAGGGTGATATTGCATCAATAGTGATTTTAGATATTGTCGCATAATTCAGCAAGTTGCTGTATTCTATTTGATTGCTCACCAATCACCGATCGCCGTTACTTGCTGCGATATCATATGGGAATAATCCGTGCGGCTTCCGAGCATAAATTTTTTATATACATATTTCTTGTAAATGCACAAAAAATATTCTCCTGTTTTATATTATCAAATCATTAAGCTGTTGAGAAATTAGAAACTTTTAATTATTTTAAGTGAAATATTATGATTGTCAAAAAGAGTGGTGCGGGCACCTGCTAATTTCATATTTTTATGATCTTTTTTCTTTATATCCATCTGCTGTTGCATTGGCGAAACTTTTATCAGATATAGTCTGTTTTGAATTTGCATTTCGTAACTCCAAAAATAGAAGTCATTTAATAGTAGTAGGGACAGAGCTTTAATAAAATCTCTATTATCACATGATAAATCTAATCACTCATTATTAAAAAACAAACTGCTTTTAAGATGTGGAGCGTCAATAACACTCTCTGGTTGTCTTTAATTAACAATAATATTTTTTCCCAGAGTCCATTAATCCGTATCAAACTTGACATTGATAAAAATTCTACCACTAGCATATTAATATTCAGAAAAGGATTTTTTTTTTTTACTCATTTTGCCATAATTATACAAAAATAGTGTAAAAAACAATCTAACAATAGCTAATGATGGTCAACAAATAATATTTTGCATTAAACACAAACTATTTACTGATAGTTATTTTTATACAAGAGATATGATTGATTAGTAATCTTATTTTGAAATACGAGAACAGTGAATGCATTTTATCTCGGTCGATCTATTTTCAAGTGTCGCAATGATTTGCAATGTTGACAGGTGAGGTTGCTATATTTGTAAGCAAGCGATAGGCAGGGTAGAGATGTCGCGTGTGGCATCTTTGTCATGACCGCTGAATGCAGTATTACCTTTATTTGTGTCCTATATTATTAAAAATACCGCCAAAGATACAAGCAATTGAGAATATTCTTCCTTTGATTTTCAGTCTGAATCCGTGCTTAAAAATCATCTGTTCCTTCATATTTATGTTGAAAATAACTGTATAATTTTGTCATTGAGTTTTTAGATGACCATGCAATCGGTGAACTGTTGCGGACTATTGATTTTTATTTTAAAAAAATTGAATAAATATATTGTGTTTTCATCATTGTAGAAAAAAATTTAATAAAACTAAATTTTACATCCAGTTCTATCTCCTTAGACCAGCGGTCACCAAACTACGGCCCGCCGAAGATTTTCATCCGGCCCGCAAAAAGTTCTGGATTTTTGCATAGAAATTATTCATGTAAGAAATATAAATTTTCATGTTATAGTTGTGAATTCACGACAACTATTTATTTCAAATCATCAATTGTCATACAACTATCTGGTAGGGGACTCGAAGTGAAGGAAGTTTGATAGAAATTGGAGGCGAGGCGACCAGATGTTCGTTTACTCAAAAATTTCTCGAATATTCTCATTTATTGAAATTCTAAGAAGGGCAAACATTTGTTTACATTATAGTTATTATTTAACCACATAAAATGAAACAATATTCTGATTGGGTTCCAATAAGAATTTATTTGTCGTCCGGCCCCCTTAGTTTTTAAAAAGTTCAATCCGGCCCGCTTCTCAAAAAGTTTGGTGACCCCTGTCTTAGACTGAACATGAATATGATTTAAATGTTAATTCTAGTTTTTAATAAACACATGTTTGGCATTGCATATATAAATTGATCATTCTTTTAGGTCTCTCGAGATCAACTCGAGAAGAGATGACATCATAGACACCCTTTGTCTTAGATTTCAAATTTAAATTGAATGAATCTAAATGTTGACCTCTCTTGTCGCTAAGGTTAAACTCTGCTCCTGGACCACTGTGGCCGAGTTTTACTGTAAGGCTTGGCTGCATTGTTAACCTTCGGGTTCCTATGGGGTGCATTCGCATTTCAAAATTCTTCTTATGTCAACCATTCGCTAAATACCAATAATATTTAGCTGATATTTATTGCAATCTACAATGATACCTCAATAAATTCCTTGCAAATATTATGCAAATTTGTCTGTGGTCACTTTGTACCCTGTCACTCCTCGATTCTATCTTTGACGTTTCGTAATATAACGTTAAGTGGAAAAAACTATTAATTTAAATTATTACAGTAATATGCAGATAATATGTCAAACACAAAGAATATATAATACTTTCATCAATCTCCAAATTGTTCACTTATTTCATACTTCTTTGAATTTCAATGACAAAATTAGTAACAGTTTTATTAAAAATAGCTTAATTGTTGCCTCAAATATTTTATCGCTTGCAACTCGTGAAACAATTATTTAAGTTGATTCCCTCCACTTTTTTCCTATAACAGTAAATTTAGACAAAAAAAATGCACAATATTGCAACAGTGAATATGAAAATAATTGAACTTTTATAAAATGCACCAAGACGAGGTAAAATAATATTCTTCTAGAACTAAATACTTTTTTTTTTACATACATAAATACAAATTTTTACCATACTATTATAGAGTTCAACCAAATAAATGCCAATCAATTCAATCATTGTTCTGGGTTTTACTTCTGAGGTGATGATTTTTTGTTTTTTCAATACCTTTTTTCCACAGCCATCATTATGAATTTGCGTAGATGCCTACTGCAAAATGCATAACTATATTATGTATAATTAATAGAAATCAAGTATCTGAATAATTAATCATGTTATTATAATGCCTGAGGGATTGTGTATTTGAGGTTTTAAAAGATTGTAATTTATTTTCACATACTACTGATATTATACTTGTGTTTTAGCTGAAATTTTCTAACAATATTGTGTATTTTTCTGTACTTTTAATAATCATTGTGATGTTCCTTTTTACATAATTTTTGAGACACGTTTTGTTACAGATATCTTTTGTAAAAATTATAATACAAAATAGAATTTAGATGATTTACTGTAAAAATGAATATTTAATGCTTTTTGTCCCCGTTTAAAAAAAAATATACATTATATTTTTTGTGGAAAATAATATTGTAATTTAACATTTTTTTTATATGCTTGCCAATGACTGCCACCTGTGGTGTTTAAAAACAACTAATAAACATTTCTGCTATTCGAGAGGCCTATGAATGTTCAAGGACTCCTTAATTTCACATCAGAGAGAGAGCCATTATGAGCGTGATTGTCTTTGAATCGTAAAATTAACCGTAACTGATGTATAAGCATTTTAAATTGTATATTCCTCGACAGCGGCAGTCGATTGGTGGCTTATAGCACGAAATTATACTATTTTTTTTGATTTTGTATCAATAACTGCAAAATATTATTGATCATCTTATCAAAGTAATATTTATATTTTAAATTATCATTCCATTGATAAGCAATGATTATTATTGAAAATGATACTTGTTTTTTATATCTATCTTTATTTGGAATCACTTTTATCAATTTACTCTCTTAATCCCTATCATTTGCCTTATCTTTAACAAATTTGTTGTGAATTTCAAAATTTAGGCAATCCGTGCTTCTTGTCATTGTTGGTTGAAAGATTATTGAAAATAAATATGTTCATACAACTGTATCATAGTTTTTATTTATTGATCAATTTGCGTATCGGAATATACCTGTTGGAAGACAAATTCTTGATCGTTATCATTATGGGAACTACAAACCAGCGGTGTACCTCTTCAGCCCTACCAGATTGCTGAACATTCTTACATGTTTCTTTTTAAGCTGTACAATGCATATGAATCAGTCCCTGCAGTCTCCTACACGCAAGATTCTCTTTTCCTCTCCAATTTCCACTTCTGTGTATTACCAACATTCCAAAGCTCCGCGGAGATGGTTATCGGTGATCCTACTAGGTAACAAAAGAAGGGACTGATGTTCCCATACTACATCCTATTGTAAAAAAAATGTGGCTAAGTATATTTTACTAACAGCTTGATTTTTACACGCCCAAGATTTAGATGAGGCATTCCATAGTTTACAGCGGGGTCCCCAACCTTCCTTTTTGGACCTTAGAGCGCACTCTAGAGTACTGGTAGAGATATTTATAATTGGATAAGGATAATAAATACAATAAAAAATGTTGCGGGTCAATATTGGCGGGTGCATAGAAACCCTGGTTTATAGTAAAGAGGTTAAATCCTCAGTAGATGGATTTTCAAGATATTTAAGTACATGCAATCAAGCTTAGACCAGTTGGTCCCTAGACAATCTTAAGCGAAAAATTTACTGTGAAAAATCCACAATACTAATAAGGTAGCAGGTAGCCATACCTTGTTAATTGTGCAACTTTTTTGGGTTTGTATACTGCAAAGATTGATGAATGAGCAGTCTGCCTACCATATTTTCTGATGAGAAGATTTTTAATTAGAGAGAGTGAGTTCATTGCACAGGAAATACTCTAATCTGAGTGATTACTAACGATAGAGTCTCCCAATAAACCATTTTTTTACCAGGTGCCCTTCCTCATCTTGGGGCGTATGAACTTAAATGGAACATCTAATGAGGTATGCTTGTAAGTCAGCTGTTGTTCCTTCCTTTTCAGAAAAAGGGTAAGGTATTGGTTAGCTCTCTATGCCTCGAAGGAATGAAAATACATCACACATGATATTGTATTAGAGTTTCTACACATTGTAATTAGTTCCACATCAATTTTAAGATAAAGTTGATAGCTATATCAACTTCACTCCATTTTCAGACCAACATCGATATAGCTATCATCAATATTTTATAGACAACAGATTAAAAATATCAAAGTATTTTAGTTCTACAGTTTTTAATAATTTTTATGCGTTGATAGCTATTTCGGCTTTCGCCATCGTCAGAACTATGTTTAAACTTATATTTTGCTCAGCTATATATACTGGCTCTGAAGAGATACACAATGCATCAAGTTATTCACTCTAACATCCTAATTATAATTACAATATTACACTTATTAAATGTGATTCTAGTGTTTCAAAGAACGATTAAAAATCTGGGTTTATTTCTTAAAACATTAATTAGGATAAAATTAAACTGATATTTATTATTAATTACATTACATAAAATTTATTAACTATGGCTTTATTGTTTCGAAAAACAATAAGCAATATGGGATTTTTCAAAGTAAATTAGGAAAAATTATACTAATATTTATTATTAATTACATTACGGTTTTTAACAACGGTGATGGATTAATAATCGTTTGTTCATTTAAGATGTTTTGTTTATGCCTATTAATTTTAAGTTGTTCTAATAAATTTAGTTTTTGAACCTATGACAGAGATGCAAAACGGTTGGCTCTAAACTTAAACTCATGTCATTCTCAGACTCGGTCAAAAAATGGTTTGCAAATTGTGAGTCTGATTTTGTATTGTTAAAAGATCTTATTTGCTCTTTAGCACGTGTTGATATGCTTCTACCTGTCTGTCCTATGTAAATCGCATTACACGATCCACAGGACATTTTATATATTCCACTTCTGTCAAGGTTGTTGATTTTATCTTTACTGTTTTTAAGCTGGATTCCTAAATTATTATTAACCTTAAATGCTACGTTAACCAAATGTTTAATTTCATTGTGGATTTTTTCGCTAATTCTTCCTAGGTAGTTAATTGATCGAAAGAAGAGGTTCTCTTGTATAACGTTAGGGTAAATAAATTGCCTTGATAGTTTTAATTGTTTATGTAGTAAATTTTGTATCACCGTTGCCTTATACCCGTTATTGATCGCAATATGTATGATAGTCTTAAGTTCATTTTGGTAATCTAAATTATTCATTGGTATTGATACTAATCTATGTATCATGGAAGTATATGCCGCCAGTTTATGATTCCATGAGTGGAGGGTTTTGCGTGGATGGTAGTGTCGCAAAAAGTTGGTTTCCTAAAAATTTTGAAATTCTGATTTTTATCTATTCTAGTTATCGTTAGGTCTAGAAAATTGATGCTTTTGTCTATCTCTACTTCTAGCGTGAATTTAATTTTACTATGTATCAAGTTAGCTTTAACCCTCCAGAGACGAGAGCTTTTCTCTGATAAAAAAACATATTTTCTAAGCCATATTGAAGTCACGGATAACTTTTATTCCTATCCAAAATTAAAAAAAAAAAAACGCCAAGTCGTTGTATAGAAACCCCGCATGACTATATGGTCATGTGCATCCTTTTATTACCGTGTAATATTGAGTACGGACAGTAGTAAGGACAAAAGCTACCGTATGGGCTTGCAAACATTCGGGGTTGAAATATAGCTAAACGTGATTTTTTTTTAAATATTTACAATTTGACCTCTTTAGATCAACATAATTTCAAAACAAATATATTAGCAAAATAACTGTAAATAATTTTATGTTTTTATAAAAAAATATCTAACAGTTTCAAAAAGTAAATTAAAAAAAACGGAAATTCAAAAAATCACATGTGCTTTTGGAGACCGTTTCTGTTCCTACGGCTGATGGCTAACTGTAGTCCGTACCCTTCTTAACCAAATATGAGCAAAAGCAACGATATTCAGGTAGAAAAAGTATGAATAGTGGGATCAATAGTCAACGGTGTTTTGTGTGACCATATGGTGACGCTCGTCCTTGGAGGGTTAAGTAAAAAATTACTTAGCTGTCTTTCCGTTCCTAGCCAACAAATCAAGATATCGTCTACATAGCGGTTGTAATATAAAATATTTTTATAATCGAGTTCTAAAAGTTTAATTTCTTCATGAAAACTTCATGAAAATTTCTGCAAGAAGTGGGCTTCAAGGGCTGCCTATCGGTAAACCGTCATTTTGTTGATAATATTCTGAGTTAAATAAAAAGTAATTGTTTTCGGTGCACACTATAATTAAAGAGTAAATCTCTTCGGTTTCAAATGGATGAATTTTCGATTTTTCAAGATATTCGTGCAAAACCTCATGGCGCTCCTTAACAGGAATGTTTGAAAATAGACTAATGACATCTAGTGAAATGAATTTACTATTCGCGGGTATTTGTATGTTTTTAATTTTATCGAGTAGGTCTATCGAATTTTCTACGCTGTGATGAGCTTTGAATTTAGTTTTATCTTTAAATATTTTATTCATTAGGTATGCTAATTTTACTTTAAAGGATACTACTGGTCGAATTGGAGTTCCGCTCTTATGAATTTTTGGCTGACCATATAATAACGGCGCTGT
This sequence comes from Himalopsyche tibetana, assembly GCA_030503985.1. Classification (NCBI taxonomy): domain Eukaryota; kingdom Metazoa; phylum Arthropoda; class Insecta; order Trichoptera; family Rhyacophilidae; genus Himalopsyche; species Himalopsyche tibetana. Next base: position 1,028,316 of record JAPJYX010000009.1, on the reverse strand, counting down.
TGGATTCATTACTTAATCATTAATAAATTTTATAGAACTAAATAATAAAAAAGCAATATTAACCCTACCTCTGTGGTGTTATATGGAGTTCTACAAATTTAATCAATCCATGCAGGAATTCGAATCCTTGTTCGCGTGACTGGCTGTGACGTGAATAGTTTGGCTACAGAGTCCAGCATGGAGTAATTAGCAATCAAGGCCAGCGCCACCATACCGGCAAAATAGACAACCTCCTAGGGCGCAAACCATAAGAAGGCTCATAAATGGAGGAGTAAAATCAATAAAATATCTATGCAGTGATATTCAAGCAGTAACTTGAAAACTTAAGGTACTGCTCTTTATAGTGAGACAAAATATTGAGCGAGATCTAAAAAAAAAAAGGTCTCGCGTTTTTTCATTTTGGCAATTCCGCAAATTCCTGGGTTTTTGAAATTAGAATCCTGAAATTCTACACGATTTTATGGCAAGTGTTACCTAGGGTGCCAAATAACCTCCCGCTGGCACTATTAGCAATCAATATTATATACAAATATTGTCCGATAATGACGAGTGAAACATATCCATTCAGTATATTGAATCAGCTGACTTTAATGGCAATGTTTATATTTGACCAATTCGTAATATAGAATACCGATTGCTAACGCCCAAGCAGTTTAAAGACCTCTGTTCTGTATTACATAAACAATTTTAAAACATTGATTTTTTATAATCTTATCGTAATCCAATTCTGTTCTCTGGTATATACATTTGTCATTGTTGATGCACGTAACAAGAATTCTACTTCTATCTTATATGAATTTTCAATTTTATTATCTCATCCACTCGTGCCGTGTTTACAAAGGCATTATGGCAGTAGAGTGTCTTTGATAATGTACCATGTCTTATCAGCATACTCAGCGTATTCAGATATTTTAAGTAAAATGAAAAAAAATCATAATCACATAACTTCTCTTGAAATGTATACAAATTTTACAAATATTTTTTATTTGTATACAAACATACTGTACAGTAGGTACTATGCTTTGAGTTGATTGCATGAGCATTGTTTACTGTTTTTTATTGGGGCCCATCAAAACTGTGTAAATATTGCGAAACTGCTCGCATATTGATTTACAGCTGCACATTATGCTCTTAAAGGAAAAAATAGTTTAACACTATAAGAAAAATAAACAAAATTAGATTTCTTATTAATATCATAAAAAATAAGATACTTTTTTACTAATTTATGCATTATTACATATATGGGCAACCACCGGCCCGCCGAGCTTTATTGTCCGGCCCTGATTTACCTCTGCGATGTATTAGAGAAAGAAATTAATAGTTCCAAGGAGGGATTAAATAATGGAGATGACACGGGCGCTTGCAGTGGCTCCACTCTACTAGTTCATGATCACCACCATATAAGAAATAGTAACGTGAATTATTTAATTGAATGTTACTTTATTATGTTTGATAATTTGGTCCGGCCCTTGACCCGGAGACAGAATGATAATTTGGCCCCAGACCTAGGAAAGGTTTCCCATGCCTGATCTATTACAACGGTATTCTGAGCAGAGGATCGAATGGTTTTTATGAACAATGTTTTCAAACCGTTTTCATGGAAGGGCTACAAAAGGGTCCTTTTAGGGGCTGACTCGGCCCATGTGGTCTTCCTTCCAACACTTTACACTTTTCTACTGTATGTGGTCCTAATTCATGTGCCTTTCGATTTCCTTAAATAAGTTATAAAATTTTCTTCTATGTGGTTATAATATAAAGCGGTATTGCTTATAAATAAATGGTTTCAAAGATGATGAAAAAAAAATGGAATTAGTACAAATAAATTGTGTTTATTGTTATAAATATAATGCTTTTCCATCAAGAATTGACATTTAGCACCTTAAAAAAGATTTGCACATGTCTTTGAAATATTACAGTATCATAACAGAATCGAAAAAGTAAAAAATCAGTTCTCAGTAAAATTTTTAATTGAAGTGTAAATATATTGAATCGTGGTATACGCGTATGCGTACAATGCAAAATTTACAAATCTATTTGACATAGATATTCAATAGGTTAATATTTATTTACAGATGCTGTATAAACTCAATTAATGCGAGTGAAAGATTTCCATAATTTGTGAAAAATATAGTCAATGATTGATAATTTTATAATGTATGTGCGCAACAATGTTTATAGCGCAAAAATATCCAATTAATTGCTATAACTTTACAGTAAAATCTTTTGAAATAAGATGATGTAATTATAATTTCCATTAGATTTGAATGCCAATTGAATTTTATATTTGTGCAGTGAAACATATGTCAACAAAAATGGCCGACCATTAACAGCTGATTAGATAACAAAATATTAAAAAATAGGTCATGATGCATCCATTAATGAGAGTTTTCTTATTAAGCATTGCACATTTAAACTATGAAAACTGTTGAGGAAAAATAAATATATAATATGATAATCAAGTTCGCTGATATAAAAGAAAATTACAACTTATGACAATACAGAATCATATACAGTTCACATGTCATTAGCGGTATTGGTTGTAATCTTTATATAAAAACCATTAATCCATTAATACGAAAGCTATTTGTTCATAGAAAAGAGTGACTTTTCTTGAGCAGATGTTCACAAAGTATTTTGAGTCCGTTCAAGTATGAACTTTATTCATTCATGAGACACGAGGATGCCAGACACACTCTGGCCCTCTTTATAGTTCCATGAGATTACTGGACATTTGGTAGTTTTTGGTCAATCAGAATATTGATTGATTAATTGATTTGGCATTTACTTGGTAGAACTCCATTTATAACAGATTAAAATAACAAAGTATTTTAGCTCTACAATTTTTAATAATTTTATTCGTTGATAGCTATTTCGGCTTGCGCCATCTAGTTATGACGATGGCGCAAGCCGAAATAGCTATCAACGAATAAAATTATTAAAAATTGTAGAGCTAAAATACTTTGTTATTTTAATCTGTTAATATTGATTGAGCTAATATCAGTAATGGAGAAAAGTAACACACTGTTGTCATTTATTTAAATTATTTTAATATTTTTCCATGAAAGTCTTGTAGATATCACATTAAAAAAACTTATTCCATTATTTGTACTGTGCAGAAAGGTATAAAACTCTGGCAAGGTAGGATAAACAAAGCCATGTTTGATACACAAAAAATGTGCAAATATCCCTATTAATATTTTTTAAGCAGTAAATTGCTGCATTTGTAATAATTTATGTAGATATTTGTCATAAGGTTAAGAAATAATAACATATTTTAGTTCTACAAATATTATTTTATATATATATAAAGTTGATACTATGAACTAGTTTTGACGAAGGCATATGCCGAAATAGCTATCAACTATGTATATATAAAAAAATATTTGTAGAACTAAAATATTTTGATATTTTTTTCACCTTATTTCACTGGAGTTGTACCCAATGCCAATTCAATCAATAGGTAGATATTTGCTCATTTATAAGTTTCTGGTCTTGTTACATTCGTTAGATATAATAAGTGAATTATTGCTTAGTTGTTTTTAATGAATGTTGCCGTCACTTTGTAGAAATCTTCGATATAAAATAACATTTTTGTTGCACTCGTTGTGACCTACTTTCTTCGGCCGGTCTTCAGTCAAATCCTTCCACTCATTAATTTTCTAGTGTTTATAATACTTATGGGAATAGTTTAATTTAAGGATGCTTATCGAACAAGCGAAACACGTGGCACAATTTGTTACACAGCAGAGTTATTTGATTGTTTAACATTAATTTAGATCCAGTCGCAGTATGCGAGATGACACTGCACATATCCTGTTTTGGTATTATCCAATTAGGCACAGAACACACTCACCAAATAAGTAATTTGAATTAATCTTTAATAAGGGCTTATGCATAGATTCAATTTGTTTGTATATTTTTTTTACAGTTTTTTTCATTCGATGTCATCGTTTCCAAAACTTTTTACCTCATAATTAATTATAGCTAAAAAAATAAGTATAGTATGAGAGATTTGTTTGAATTATTCAATGTCTGTAAATCTATATATAGATTTACGAATGTAAAATTATGATGAAATTTCACATATTTGATTGATAAAAATACCTTCTCAACAGGCGTTATTGTAAAACAACAATGTAATTCTGCCCATGATTAAATGAAAAGAGTATCAAAGTTATGATATAATATTATTTTTACTTTAAAAGAACATTGATTACAAAAATTTTACATGAGAGTGAGGTTACTGAGTTTATTGTTCACACAATCAGTCTTTCGTTATATCATGCACAAATTATTAAGTATAAAAGGCAAACAGTCAAATGCGACAGTCCACATTCGAACAGTTCAAACTCGCTTCCGGCTAGAAGGAGCGGGTGGCTACTGAACCCGCTTGTTTCAGTCGTCGTCACATATTTAGTGAGCGATCAGGCGCAGCAGAAGTTCTTTGATTGATTTCAGTTTCCATCCACTGCGTGTACTATACGAACGATCTTTCAAACTGTATTCATACATGGCGATGATTCAAATAATATGATTTTATAAAGAAAAGAATTAAACAAGGTAAAAATAGGTCGGTTGGGAAATGAAAAGTCGTTGCCGATAACTGAAAATAGAAGATGTGGATAAATAAAACATAGGAATATGTAGGCCAACCCAGCAATTTATTTCAGCAAACGTATTAACAAATTATATTGAAATTACATTGGATTCTTTCAAAATGAAGAAAAATTAGCAAAACACACAAATCTCTCATAACATCCGTTATATGCTATAAATTAACATAATAAATAAAAATTAACAAGACGGCTCTATCCATAGTTTCGCTTACTCAACACACCGTGCCTCAGTAAAATGGCACTCAAGTAATTAAAAAATGAATATGCACCTTAAAATGTTTAAAAAGTAACCAATATACATTCTTTAAAGATTGAATTTCTAATAAGAATCGTGATTATCAAATCCGAAGGGCTCCGCGTCAAATGGAAATCGTGAAACGGCGAGACGGAGACGGAGCCGGCCCCGTCAAGAGACTCACCGATGAATTCGCACAAGGGTAAACGAGGAAATCATAAAGTAAAGCAAATAAAAAATGGATTCGAAAGGAAGATGTCAAATTCACACTGAGCAAAGCCGAATTCGTAATATGAACGCTAACATATTTGAAAAAATGTAAAAATATACATTATCTTTTCTGCGTTTTGAAACTAACAGAGAGCGGCTGTCCCATTAGTATATACCCATTTAAAGCCTGGATGGCCATGGCGGCTTGGTCATAATTTCTCATAGTCACGAAACCGAATCCTTTGCTTCTGTGGGTCTGGTGATCTTTGATTATTTTCACTGACACGATGGCTCCGTACGGGCCGAACAGTTGCCACAGAGTCAATTCTTCCACTTCGGAAGCGATATTGTAAACATAAATGGACCAATTCGTAGCTATGTTGTGATCGTGTATTCCTACGGAGCTATACCAACTGTAACCCTTGGGCGGGCAGATCACCCCTCTGGCGGCGATCTGAGGCACGTGCCCGGTCCTTTGCTTATTCGGATTAGGCTTATTGGCGTACTTAACGGTTAGCGGATGGACGAATCCCTCGGGGACCAGTCCGTTCATATGGTGAATGGCTCTCTCGGCTTCGTAATTGTTTTCATATAATATAAACGCGATACCGGCGGCGATGCGAGAGTTTACAATTTTGCCGAAAGGCAGGAAGAGGTTGTGCAGGTCCTGGAGGGTCATTTCGTTTGGCAGGTTGCACACGTACAGATTCCAGTCGGCTTCCGGTTTGATCGGCGGCTTCGTGTCCGGGTTTAATAGTGCATGTGAAACTTTTAACGTCTTATTTTGCATTGGCAGTCCGTTGAAGGCTTTGCGGGCTTTTTCGGCATCCTCGGGATAACTATATTCCACGAAGCCATAACCCCGATTAGAAATTAGTTTACAACTTTCTAATTTGCCCATTGATGAAAATAGAGAATACATCATAGTTTGATTCATTATTTCGGGAATGTAATTGACGATTAACTTAGTGGGCGATTCCTCACCGACGTAATTATTAGTAGCACCATGACAATTACCGTCATGACACGGTTCCGACATTTTTAATTGTTTTTGATCATTGACGTTTAAAAGCAGTGTTGTCAAGGGAGAATTTATTGTTAGAAAGTAATTTGATTCCATCCTTTCGTATCTACTAAAAGGTTGATAAAGAAAACAAAATACTCTATAGGTTTACGATTTTCAAATTCAATATCAAAGTTGAAAGCAACATACACCTGGGGTAAAATTATTATCAAATACAGTGCTATTATTCTAACAAAACATTTCATTTTTGTTAATATTTTATAAGACTAAAAAATATTTTGTAAGCCGAGAAATTTTGAAAAAAACTGTTAAATATATTCAACGCAAAAACGACAAAGCACATGAAAGGTATTATGCGTAATCAATCAAAAGTGAAATTTTAGACATAATGATACTTAGTATGGATACTATATTATTAAGTGCCGACAACACTTTGCTCCTGTTGACATCAGTTGACATGAAGTGGTAATAATCATAGTATTTCTGTGCGATTGTCTAAAAACTTCAATGATTTGACCCATAATAATAGTTATACATATAATTTATAATGGGTAACGCCGGTAGCAATCCGCCCAGAGAGAGACTCAAATCGAGCTCGCTCGAAACGGGCCCATCGTCACCGATGAAAGAAGGAGAGGCTTTTATTTTTGATAAAAAAACTGAAAGCAAGCCGTCCGTCAGGAGAGCATCCCTCCGGGATGACGAAGCGTCCAACGACGACGAGCCCTATTTTACAAAGCCGCTGTCTAAAAGTGATCTGGAGTTCACCGGTCGCCAGCGTCCGCGCTCCAACACAGTTTCCGAAGGGACGAAAATTCCTGACAATCGTAAAGTCCTTCCGACAGTATTTAAATGGGAAGGCGGGGGGAAACAGGTAAACATAAATCAGGCGAAGCTTTGATCTGACAAATTATGAGATACACAATATCTCCGAATCATTTATTGTGTAGTTAGCTATCAACGAGCAAATTAATCTTTCAATTAGATAGTTAATTAATCAGACACCAAATGGCTGTCATTCAATACGCGTGAATTTAAATATATAAAATTTAATTACTGAAGAAGAAGAAGAAGCTTATTATTATCAAGACAGATTCATTGAATTTTTTTTTTCATATTATTTCAATTCCCTATTAACTACTACTTATTTATAATTTCACAGGATTCCTTTCACATTTCTTTAGAATTGCTATATTCTAGTTTATAAAGTATAAATTTATATGGTAATTGTAGAGTATAGCTCGTCATGGATTATTACAGCGAAAAACTTCACAAACTAAGTTAAAAACAACGCTACGATTTAAAATTATTTTTTGAGAGCTTGATAATCGCGTTAAAACCACACATTATTACGAAGAACACTGATAAATTATGCGAAATACGAAATATTTTTCAGTGTTCTTCGTAATAATGTGTGGTTTTAACGCGATTATCAAGCTCTCAAAAAATAATTTTAAATCGTGGCGTTGTTTTTAGCTTAGTTTGTGAAGTTTTTCGCCGTAATAATCCATGACGAGCTATACTCTACTTTTACCATTTATATATAAATCCTTTAGACTTAAGAGTCAATAATACTTGATTGAATAGAAACTTTTTCAAAAAAAAAAAACTATATTTACAAAATTTTAATGAGACTTGTTTTAAAAATATATATCTTATGATCAGAAAAAATCATGGACTAGTGTCAGTATCTTGACATTTTTGTTTCATATCATTATGGCCTGAAAAAACTTGAAACTTGGGTTTATATAATACAGGCCTGGGCAAATGGTGGCACACAGGCCTGATCCGGCCCGTGGAGTATTATATAAATTAAAGAATGCTTTAATAAAGCATTTCAAAATTGAATGACTACTTTTTAGAAGATTAATCTTTGATTCAAAGAAGGTCTGTCAGTCTTATGACCCAGCCTACTGAATTAAAAAAAAAAACTTGCTGCTTTTTAATTAAGGCCCGCGGCCAAACTTTCATCCTTAACATGGCCCGAAAGCCAAAACATTTGCCCACTCCTGATATAATACATCTGAAATGTTTTATGGTTAATATTTCTAAAAACGATGGAAACAACATTTCATCAGTTAGTTTAAAAGATTAATAAATTTTCATTGGATCACTGTATTTTAGATTTGCTGGTGTGTAAACCATCTTTGATGAATATTGTCCCTGGGCTTATCCTCAATCCCGCGCAACCGAGTAAAAAAAGTGTCGAAAAAACACAGTAACACAATTTTGTAATCAATGTTTACAGGTATATATTAGTGGAACGTTTACCGAATGGAAGACATTGCCGATGGTGAAGTCGCACGGGGATTTCGTAACTATAATTGATTTGCCGGAAGGTGAACACCAGTACAAATTTTGTGTTGACGGAGAATGGAGACATGATCCAGGTTTGGTATGTAACATGCAATATACACTTTGTCAAATTAATTATTCATTTGATAAATTTACTGACACAGACCGATTGCCATATTCCTCAGAATATAAAGTGCTTTTTCTTTTAAGTATTGCTTGTATCGATATCATCTTTTTCCAATATTTAAAAAATAGTACACTTATATTAATTACACATAATTTTGTAATCAATTTTATAAGTGTTCATCCGTGCTGAATAAGGATCATCGTATACAGGCTCGGGATACTGGCCCGACACGTAATTTTATACTGCTTGTATTCTATTACCTCACTTGCTATTTGTTTTTCTATATGCACTGTTTTTGATAATTTTTTTCCTTTGTTACAGAATTTGATTGACAATGGAATGGGTTCAAAAAATAATCTGGTTTTAGTCAAACAGACTGATTTTGAAGTATTCCAGGCCTTAGCCACTGATAGTGAAAGCGTTCATGCATATGTTCAGAGAGACTATTCTCAGGTGATTGAATCATTTCCAATCTTTTATTTTATTTAACAAGCAACGTATGTATTAATCTTTTGACCGTGACTGGAAATAGTCGATTAATATTTTTGTGACTATTGTTACGTGGTCGACAAGGGTCGATTAGTGATAAGTGAAAAAAATTAATACCAGTCTGATTCAGAGCAAACCTGTACAGTGCGCTGCGTAAGTTACGGTTCTCATGATTTTGTTGTCTTATACATTAATTCTTTACTACAAAGAAATCTTTCAATGTATAGTAAAAATTAAAAGCTTTTACCTCTAGTTTTTTTTTGGTGTCAAATATTTCTTTAGGCAGTAAGCAACGTATGGGAAAGAGGGTTACTACTAGAAGTGTAAATAAGTGGCTTCACTGATGATGTCATTACTCTGAATTAAACGATGACGTTATATTAAATTAAAAATCAAAAAATCGCCTCTGTTTATACAGCTGAAAATGAAGTTCTAAAGTTAGTTTTTGCAAACCAGAGCCAAATGCATGTATTCCAATTCTATTGATATTATAAAATTCCAATTCAATAACTCAAATTTTCAAGTAAATTTTTAGGAAATACCGCAAAGTAAACCATGGGATAAAGTGGCCGGGCCTCCTATACTGCCTCCCCATTTACTTCAAGTTATTCTCAATAAGGATACTCCTCTTTCTGTAAGTACTTACTTTATCCTACCTATATTATATATTTTAATTTGAATGTTTTTTACTATTACTTGGCATTATTGCTAATGTCACTGCGCCAAATATTTTGAAATTAAAAGACCATACTAGATAAACTCGATGAAAATTGACATCGCAAACACTCTCGTCTTTGATTGACCTTGCCAGGAATCGAACCCAGACCCATTCGATTGGTGGATCTGAGCTCGTATCGACCTTAGCACGCACACCTTCTTTCCGAAAATAGATAAATGATGGCTATATATCAGCGCTGTCCAATTTCTCTTAGGCCGCGGGTCATTTTTTCTTTAGCAAAAATTTCAGGGGCCAAAGAGTATAGGTAAATGAAACGTCAGTTAAAAATTTGCTGTAAAATGTACAGCTCGCGGGCTGCAAAAAAAGTTTCAACAGAACACCTTATTCTTACTGAGACGCTTGATACAGGACTCCATATGGTCCACGTCGGGAGCGGCAAAATTGTAGAAATGTTTCACTTTAATAATTAATTAAATGTAATAATTTTTACTGATAACTAGCCCAAAGCGTATAAGTGAAATTTCGTTTAATTAACAGCACTCGACAATGAATGTGGAAATACATTCATTATTTAGAAGTTTAGGGTTTTGAATTGTCAAAGTCACATGTTGCGTGAATGTTTACTTCATTACAAAATTACTTTACCTCATTATAACAACACTGTTATTTGCCAATTTGATTTTAAAAAAAGATAAGAATCGAGACAGTTTCATTATTGTGTAATTTTCGAAGTGTGTCCGTTTACTTTCATTTTAGAACATAAGAAATATGAATTAGAATACAACCAAATTCATAAACCGTGAGAAACTTTTCTAAAATTATTTGATAAACTTCAAGGTTTACTTATACCGAAGATTATTTAACACATCAAACCATTCGTGATGAAGTAAAGTAATAAGTCTAGTAATGCAATACTTGTTAACAGTGATTTTATTATCATAAACACCTAACATTTATTGTTGAATCATCATGTTGAGAAACAGAATTAAAACTGACGCGTAATAGATAATTGTAAACATCAAGAGATTTAGACGTCGGTAGCTGATTTTTTAATCTGAATCCTAATATAGGATGAAAGGCCAGACGCAAACAAGGTTAGATCAAAATACTGATTAGACAATGTTAAAATGTTTTGTTTAAAAGCAGTAAAGTCATACAGTCTACGAATGTACAAATGTTGGAGAAGTGCAAAGCTCGCCTCTTCTTGTGTACGTACAAGCAAAATGGCAGCGGCGCAAATTTATTATGTTTGTGAGATGTACTATCAACCAACTCGGACAAAATATGTTATGTGAAGAATGCTTCGTCTGGGGAATATTAAGATGGAATTGACACTCATATGACTCTAATACTGTAAGCCTTTTGGTGCATATTTCTGTCAGAAAATAACAAGGTCGTGTTGAACCGTGTTTATTGTTCACTTAAGATGTACCATACTTTAATAATATAATAAGTTTCTTTGTATTTTGTTATTTCAGTGCGAGCCGACATTGCTTCCGGAGCCGAACCATGTAATGTTGAATCATTTATATGCCTTATCTATAAAGGACGGTGTTATGGTGTTGTCTGCGACACACAGATATAGAAAAAAATATGTTACTACATTATTATATAAGCCTATTTGATGGAGTGTGATACCGGAATATGCTCTTCACGCTTGTGTCTATTTTAAATCTGAATTGTACAGCGTAGCTTTAACTATTTATTTAAGTATTATTTACAAGTCACTCTTATGCTTTCGGAAATACTATTATATATCGTGGAAACGCTCCCCTCACCGAGTGTAATTATTATTCGATCACATGACATGTTGCCTTTTTAAAGATATTCCATAATACACTCATTTCAATAATTACTAAATCCGCTTGCTAGGTATTTAAAAGTTACAAATTAGTTACGAATGAGTCACATTTAGATTAATCTGATATTTATTATTACCACGTTGGAAACATATCGCTCGATTGGCAGCAGACCCGACATCGTCAGCTTAATTTTAACATATTGTCAGTAATTTTTTTCAAGACTTTCGTGCTGTTGATTTTAATCTATTACGTATTGAACTACGACACATATATTTCGTTCATTGAATATTCAAATATGCAGTCGGAAGGGTGATAAATAACAGAGTGTGTGTGATCGATTCCATAAGTTAAAATATGAAGTTTTTACTGTCGGATGAACAGTTATGATATGAAAATGGCTCACAAATGTTAGAATTTAAAGGTACGTCGGATGCTAGTCTCATTTTAGGTTGTAAAAATTTTCAGGCATCTGTCCAACTGATCTCGTTGTGTGGATTGAGGCACATTTGGCTGAGTAGACATAACTGAAGAGTCGGAAACATATCGATTCTTAGAGTGAAATTTTGTTACTCCTAAATATACACGTGTGTCATCTTCACTGTTTAATAGTTAGTTCATGTCAAAACGTTGAATTCTAAAATCTGTTTAGATGGGTATGTATATTTATAATTCTCAATGAAACACCCTCGATTTTTAACAAAAGTATGTTAAAAATCCAATCAAATGTATATACAGTTAGTATATCTATGCGAGATAAGTAAGATAGTTTTTATATGCGCAATCGCTGAAGATTGAAAAAGTGTTATTCTCGCTATCGTCTGTCTCGCAGTGTAATATGATTGAATGAACCTATTCGAAGAGTAAACAGAATATTATATTTCGAACTTCATTTGTTTTGATTATTTTCAATTAAAGTTATTACAATTGTTTTACAGAGTGATAGAGAGGCTACTTTTATTACTAATCTACAGTCGGATTAATCTAATCTGCAGCACACAATATATTTTATTCATATCAGTCTTTTCAAAATAAATGTGATAAAATAGAATAAGTAGGTACTTCACTGCACTCGTGCAGGCTGATAGAAAATGAATACAGACAGGCTTATTATTTGTGTCACGCTGTAGATATTTTTTTTCAATTTATAGCTTTCATCGCAGTCTGTCAACCGTCGAACGGTATGTTTCCAGTTTTATTATTTTATTCATTAGTCGAATGAAAATGCATCCGTTATCTGTATAAAGATATTATCTATAAGAATTTTCCTGCGAGTTTTGAATAAATTATTATAACATTTAGAACTGAGGATTAATATTCCATTGCTGAAGTATATTTTTAATTATATGAAAAACAAAAATAATCCATAACACTGTGGTTTCGGTAAAAAAACGAACGTTCAATGAGATGCCTTTGTATTGTTTCGGTTTTGTAATGTATAAAATTTAGATCGTAGACGAGTGGCAACAGTGCTAGTTAATTGTTTATATTCAGAGCTAATGTTAGAGCGATGCATAGTTTCGATAATAAATTGGATATAACATGAATAGATAGCGGATAACTTTTACATTTACTTTCACCGAGTTAACTGTCGATTGTCCCATTTGATGTGGCGGTTGTAGATTATATTGTACATACTTGTTATTTTGAAGTTTTAAATTGTGACAATTATTACAAAATAAAGCTTACGATGTTATGAAAACAATAAGTGTGGCGTTTAATATTTATTCTGTCATCTGTGTAAAATGAAAACAGCAAACACACTCAGGCGTTGGTCCCATTCAGCTGCGGAGTGACGACATTCAATCTCCAAACCGATTATTTCATAAATCTGTCTGTGTCTGACGTATTTATGCGATGTTTACATTACCTCCTTCCAGTGTCTGTCCCGAGGCAGCTGATAATCTCTTGAGCCTTAACGGCATCAAACGAGCAATCGACTGGATTTTTTTTATTGTTAAAATAATCATAAACATATAAATTGGATATGCCTACAAAAAAAAATTAAAACTTTCAATTCATGTAAATAATTTTTACTATTATAAAAAATTAACTCAACGTTCATCGGGTTGACATACACCATTTAAAATTAACATAAATATCTTTATTTCAATCATGCAATTTGAAAATAATTATATCGACTTCACCTTTTGTATTGCCTCAGTGTCGAGGCATGAGGTAAAACAGTAATTGAAACTTCGCCACCGTTAATGATTTATGTTACGAATGTTAATTCAATAAACATTTTAGTTTACAAACTAATGTAGGCTAAATACAAAGACGATAACGGATATTTGTTACAGTCATTCGGGACTCTAGGAAGATTGCTCCATTTGCAACTGGATTAATGGCGGCGAGGTTTAAATTTTACAATATCACAAGGAAATTATAAACTATACAGACGTTCAATAATACACTACATTCAAAATATTTATGGGCATTGACGATGTTATAAATAAAATAAAAATACTTAATGCTGATGTGCCAAATATTTTGAAAGAGACATCACAAAGGTCCGTGTCTTAAGATATCAAATTTAAATAGAAATAATGTAAGTTTTATATTAACCTCACCGGGACTCGAACCCGGACCGGCTTAACAGCTTAACGACCGTGGACGCGTATTTAAGTCTTTGAAATCCAACGGTTGCGGGCCATGGACGCATATACGAGTCCTACGTCATACACTCTATTCTATTGAAAAATCACTTGGTTAGGATCGAGTTTGATTTCAAATGTTAACGAGAGATGGTAGCATACACATTGACGCAATATTTAACAAAAAAAAAAACAATATACTAAAATATTTCATAAAAATATCCCTAAGATGGTAGACGTTTATTTTTTTCAGGTGTGATTTTTCATAGTATTATTTTATGTTCTGGTAAAAGTTTTATGTTTAAATCGTTTCTGGTTTGTTTCTCTGATTAGCGACGAAATACATACGTAATATTAGCAGGGTAACATGATGCCCGGATGCTCTTGTAGGGCCTCTTAGAGGTACGAACACACGTATCGTAGTATTTTTTTTTACAACGAATTGCCTTGTGATTTATTGCTAGGGCGGGCGGCGTTTCATGCTGCAGTTCTATGGAGCAAGTGTCATTATGGCAGTCGAAAACAATTTTTGAAATTTGAATCGGGTGGTTGATAATATTGCGACCTATTCAAACTCAGTGGCAGAGGTTCTCAATTCTTAAATAATAGATATTTGTATTGAATATGTTATTATCCATAAAACATACTTTTTTTACGATTTTTTGATGATAACTTATAAATAATATATCCAATGAAGTTTTTAATATATATGAACATAAAAACAAAGAAAACAATATAAAAAAGTAGATTTTACATATTTAAAAAAAACCTTATAGTAGATTTAAGTTTTTTTGACTACACCACATAAGTATGCAACCCACAGATATAGAACCATTGCTCAAGTGGCATTGATTTATGCGCCAAAGTATTTGGAAGCTATCAAATCAAATTTTGTGAAGATATCTCAATTGGTTTACAAATTATGGTGAATTTAGTAGAATGGCAGTTTTTTGCGAATTTCTCGCAAAATCGCTCGGCCGCCAGGTCAAATTCTATAGAAAACATGCGGGCGGTAAGCTGTTAAGTTCAGGAATTCATTTAACAGTTAGGGTACATCGAGCAGTGATGATGTAAAATTTTGGTACTAAAATTTGTACCGGCTTTAATTGAGACTGCATAAATGTTTCTGGTTAATATTAAAAAATACTTATAAGATTTGGTCAATCCAAAGAAACTAGGTACTTACTTAAATTAAAATATTTATGATTGTGCTTAGTAATAAAATAAATATTAGCAATACTTGGTAATGTGCGACACTTAACACAAAGTAACAAAATAATATTGATTATTCCAAGTAAGCAGCCTCATTCGATAATTAGGTGGTATAATATAATTTATTTCTGCATTAGAAATTATTTGAGATTGGAGAATGTTGTTTTAAATCATTAATAAGAAAAAACCTTCTTTTTTGTTGTTTGTATTGTTTAAGTAGCAATGAAAAGTTGCATGAAATTAGAATTAACTTCCACAAATCTATAAATTTGTTCAATAAAAACCATATTTCAAAGGGCACTATTTTTGGAGATCCTCAAGACTGCTTGCCTCTACTTTCGACCGGTAGGACTCTGCAATTCTTGACGACCGTGTGGTACTAACCGTAAGACATATTTGACAGAACTGAAGGATGCCGACATGCCATGGGAGGAAGCAAAGTAATTTTTAGGTGATGAGGATTTACGGAGGCACCTAATGGAGCATATGGTCGAGAAAAAAAGTCAGTATTATGTCATTAAAGAATATGAATGTTGCCGCATTATTTGTATGTCATATAAAAGTATCAATATAAATATGTATGAATAACATTACTATAGAAAGGAGAATATGATAATTTGTACTACAGTAATAGTTACTCATCAGTTATTTGAATGTTTATTGTACTATAAATGAAATGGATAAAAAAATAATCTTAATCGCTTACACCTTCCTCGAGTAAATGCTCTTGCGCCGATGACCCGGCAACATTCTTAGGTTGATTATCGACAGGATTTTGTGAATAAAATATAACAGATACGGAAACAATAAGAATAGACAGAATCGTGTAGAGATTGATCTGTATCCCGAATAATAAATAGCACGCTATCGCTGTGAACACTAGTTCTAAAGCGCTGGCGAACGTCTTCAGAATAGAATTCATAGTCTTCAAAAGAAACTGGTCACTATACCTATCGCGGCACTGTTTATCATAATAACTAAAACGTTGAGTCTTAAAATAGATTGCAAAGATGCGTAGTTGAAAATTTCTTTGCCTTTTCCTTCGAAAATTATAATCACTATGTTGCAAACTATGGAATCGAGATACATAAAAACGTTCTGTATGTAAATGTCCACCGTTAAACCTTTGCTTTTTAACAAATATTCATTATAGACACCGGCTAGTGACGAGCAGAAGCCCTGCACGAGTATTAACCCAGCACTGAGACTAAATATTTGGTGGACGATGTGTTTCTCAGTGGAATCCGTCGACGCCAAACTTCCGCCGAAGTCTATGTGTTTGATCATGCACCCGATTGTCAGCATAACCAACGATGCCCATTGCCGTTGGGTTAGATGCTTCTTGAAGATTACCTAGAATAAGACGAAATATTAACAACAAATCAGCTGTCCAGTAACAAAACTGATCTAGGTTTTTGTCATTATTTTAGTTTTGGTAACATGATGGATAAGTGATTTACATAAATATAATGGGAATGCTTTTAAAATATATACAGTGGAACTTCTATACTCGATATCAGTCAGATTCGATATTAATCACATTTTGATGACCAAAAATGTTCCCACGTTCATCACTTAGTTTACTCGGCGCCTGGTTAAAAAGTGGCACCCGACGTTGCAATAGTCTACCAAAATATTCAACAGTTACATTATTGATTACTTTGGGAAGGTTAAAAATTATATAGAAACAGATAAGTTAATTCGAGTGCTACAAATCATCAACAAAATGAACCACATCACCTGAATTGGATCTTTGAAGCTACCTTCTTTTTTTGAGTTTTCTTCGCATTTTCTTTCACAGCGGAACGTGCCCCTTCTGCTTTTTGATTTTCGGTTGAATATATTTCAAATTTTAAAACATCACATTTGGTGCAGGTGTCTTTCAACAGTGAACGAAAGTGAAAATTGAAATAATTTTTGAACATACACTGAAAATTTTGTAAAAACCGGTGTAATGTTTTGACTCAGGCATTGATTTCTTTACTAGTTGTACATTATCTGCATATTAAGATTAGATGATAAATATATCCTGCAAATATTAGGAGATATTGTGCGGTGCGATTCGTAAGACTATAGCAGGTGATGAAGAAAATTTAGTCTTTCGTCGGAATTTTTATTTAGTGGAACACGATGCCTTCTTTTATGTAAAAGTCAAAACCTATAAGTACTAACTACTTAACATATTTCGTGGTCTTATAAAATTTTTCATGTTGGGTTTATTTGAATAAATTCCTATTTTAATTACATGAAATTAGCAAAGAACCACTTCATAATCAATAGTGATAACACTGCCACACAAATGCTTTTAATGTGACAAATAATCAAAACACAGCTGTGCATGTCTGACTTACAGTTACTTACTGTTGCTGTCAACATAACTGCTATTTCGTTTATCTATCAAAATTGTAGTTCCGCCTGTTAATCACGTTTACATTCAATAACTTGACATGTGCAGATATCAATACTGCACTAAAGTCCAGATTTTCAAAAATCTACTTACACCTCTTTGACTTTAACATGCTTATTTATTGTGTTGATTAAAAGACATAATATGTATTTAATCCATTGAATTATAAAATAACAACGTAGGATTTTTAATAAATGTACACAATATCATATCTGGAAATAAGCTATCTACAAGTTATCTACATGATAACAATTGTGTCCGGTTAACATTAGTACCAAGAACTGTGTTGATGTATGCATTTTCATAATTTATATAACCTTATGAAATAATATTGAAAGATTTTTGCATTCAAAGCGATTTGATTTGACTTAACTGTAATATTTTTCTTTATCAACGTTCAATAATATAATCAAATTAAATTTTTCGATTACTCAATAGGCAAAAAGTCAACGACAATTTTTAAAATTTAAATTGACGCATTCAATAAAATATAAAAGTTTTATTGCCAATATTTATTGACAATTGATTTTTTCCACTGGCCATGCAACTTGGTGTGACCCTTTCTGTCATCCTAACTCTAACTGAAAAGGTGTATTCGAAATTATATGCAATATTGCATTCTACGTGATATTGAAAATATTTAAGAGATGTCGGCCACCCCCCTACAGTTGTGAACCCCTGTGTTAAGAAATGTTTATAATAGAGTTAACCCTAAAAACAATGCAAAAATTAAATATGAATACCATACCTGAAAAAGTACAGCCGTCAAGACAACTCTAAACTGCAGTAATAAATAGTATGTTGTAGGGTCGAACAGAGACAAATTGATGAACGACAGATTGTTGTAAAAACAATACAACACGGATGGCACAAAGTAGAATCCTAGAAGTTTCGTATTCTCACCAATCACTGATAGCATAGTAGAAAACTTTTCACTAGAAAGAAAAACAGTGCCAATAAGTCAAAAATTTTTACCAATGGAAAAACTTGGTGCACAATTACAATATAATGAGATGATGTACACCCGATCCTCTTTTTATGAGATTTTTTTCTTCATTTTTAAGGTGTTTACTGTCAATACTTGGTGGAATGGCATTATAATAAAAATAATAAAACATTTTTAGTACTTTTTCCACATAAAATTTATTGGATCAGGACCGGTTTCGCTCATGGTGAGCATTGTCAACTGATAAGAAATACAATGAAACAGTGATATTTATACAAAAGTTAAATTTTTTTATCCATGATTTTTTTCATAGAAAAATTGGTGACCTTACGCAAAATCATGAGATGTGACTTTGCTCTAAATCTTGTTAAAATAAATTTATTAAATAGCATGTTTCGGCCAAAAATTGTATCCAAACATAGAATGTTAAATATGTATGAATTCTACTAAATAAATGCACTTCAGAGTTCCGCTCGTTATTATAATGAGAAATAATTTTCCGTCGAATCAACAAAACATCCAGTGTAAAAATAATCAAAACAGACCAAAAATCTAGGAATAATAACATTTCATCAAAAAAATCTTTTTTTCATATATTTTTGATACTTTTTTACGTGATATTTTAATTTTTGGAACCAATTTATCATATTATATGAATGTAAGGTTTTTTTACGCGATTTTTTTATAAGCACCAATTTCAACCAACCAATGTCTCGCGTAAAAAAAGGATTGGGTGTACATAGATTTAATTTGAATCTGAGCAGTGCATTAACCCTTTGAGCAGTATGGGCATACATGTAAGCCAAAGTGCTGTGTTTAGGGATTGCAATACTGATATTACCTGAACTGGGGTCCTGGTATTCATTGTGTTTTTTCAATAGAGAAATACCAGTTAAATGTGTGAAATTCAAAAAAGTATTTTTTTTAACATTCTATACGTTTTTTTGGATTTAAAAAAAGTACAATAAAAGTATTTATTATTAAAACATCAATCTTATCTTAGTTACTGAAATAAAATCAGAGAAATTTTGCTATATGAACATGAACATCAAAATATAATTTATAAAAAGTTTTTTTATATGGTAATCATAAAAATATTCAACATTATTAACCGGATCTCTGCGCAAGCGAGTTTATTCGCTCTACAATTCCGTGTTTAAGGGGCCGTCCATACAAAATTAGCGAACTAATACGCTCTACTTTATACTTGATTTACATGTCACCAGTACCTCTCTCAACCGGTTCTCTGCCACGGACGTGTTAACACGCCATACAATTTCATGTTTGTAGGGCCGGCCATACAAAATGTGCGTGTTTACACGCAGTACTTGAGACGCGGTTTAAAGGCCACAAGAAACATATTTAATAATTTTTAAATATCATTCATATAGTGAAATTTCTTGGAATCATAGAGTGATACTTAAATTTTAAAGATATTGTTTTGCAATCTATAATACATCGATTTAAAAAAAGCTTTTTTGTTGTGTTCAAATTTGTCGCTAGCAGGGCTTACATGGCGGTAATTTCCGTTTTTGAAACGTTTTTCGATAAATGATGGCGGAAATGACCCATCGTGTATTTATATGGTAATTGTTTGTTATGTACTATTATTATATTTCCCAAAAGTACATATTTATTAGGTTTTTTTTTTTTTTTAATCACGGCCCTCCATGCACGGCCATATTAATACCACACGGCACAGATCAGGTTAATAGAAATTGGATTACAAAGGCAAAAACTCACTTCTCAAGCAGTCTGCATGTATGAAAATATAAGATTAACTTTCAAAAATTCTTATTTGTTACATGCAATCTTGTTTTTGAAGATTTGTTTTATGTTAAACATTTTTGGCTTTTAAAAACTACCAAGCTGTAAGCCCGTTGCCCCCAACGGGAGAAATAGCTTCAAATCTCAACACATAGATTTCAATGTAATGAAAAAATATATCTTTAGGAATAAAAAGAAAACCAAAATGGCGACAGCGGGATGGACCATCTTTCTAGATGTCATCAGTGAATAATAATTAAAATAAAATATGTTTTGGAAAAAGAAGAAAAACAAAATGGCGGCCAAGGCTGAACATACAAACTAAATTATGTAGTGAATACAAACATTATCCGCTATTAATATATAGATAGAAATGTGAAAGATGTCCATACTAAACATTTGTATTTCATGTATGAAATTTTATTTGAACGAGAATAAATATAATATTCAGAAAGAATAATTATCATCAATAATAAATGTATATTTATAAATCTACAAGAAAGATTTGATGTACTTACTTTCTACAGTACAAAACCACTGAAGCAATTAGTTTAAAAACTTCTGTTAGCAATACAACCACAGTTGTACTGTAGGTATAATGTTTGTCGGAGGTTTGCGAGGCTGTCACTAATATTCCTGAAATAGTAAATGAACGTACATGTATTATTAAACATTCGATGATAACATATTTCTACGGGAAATCGATAAGTTAGTTAGCCACTGTAGCATATTGGAAAAAGATATTTTGAAATCATAAGGATTAAGAAAGAATCAAGATGCTATTTCGATACACAATCAATGTATATTAATCGTCTCTTCAATTTATATTCTTATCTTAAATAATAATCGTAAGTAATTTTTATTTTTGCTAAAATAATTATTAACAGTTTCAAAAAGTCATTAAAAATAAACGGAAATTCAAAAAATTGCATGTGATTTTGGTAGTCGTTTTTTAACTAACTGAAGACTAACTGAAGTCTGTATCCTTTTTAACCAGAAAAAGGTTGAATAGTGGGATCAATAGACCATATGGTCACAGTCGTCCTTGGAGAGTTAATAATAAAAAAAACTAATAAGCAAAAGAGCATCAACATAATTTGGAGAGTTTATTAGGATTCAGTTTACTTAACAGCTTAACCACTGCACGTATTTTTTATAAAATTTCACCTGGTGAAATAAAATTTTGCTAAATTCACTATAATTTGTAAGCAAATTGAGATATATTTACAAAATTTAATTTTCTTAGCTTCCAGATACTTCACCTATACGCATATATGTGTCCGCCGGCCAGCAACCTTTGTTTTTTAAAGACTCAAATATGCGTCCACGGTCGTTAAGCTGTTAATATACAGTGGAACCCCCAATTACACTACCCAGAATTACGCGCTGGCTTGAAATATTCGCCGCGAATCCCCCAATTGCACAGTCGCATTCCATTGTCGTTACTAAGAGACGGTCGTCTGTGCCACGCATACAGTCAGATGTTGGCTAGCACCTGTGTATTCAACACGTGCCAGGCTATACACGCATAGCTGGGCATCTGTCTGTGTGCAGGATATTTACTACTACAAAAACTAAATATTTCGTCCATATTTATTTTTTTGTAAAATTAAGAGAAATTTTAGTTTTGCGTTTTCCGCGGAAAAAAACCAGGTAAAAGTAGATGCCATGGATTATTACGGCGGCGCCGCCATAATGGATAACAGAGGCGATGTTCTGAAAAATATTTCGTATTTCGCATAATTTATCAGTGTTCTTCGTAATAATGTGTGGTTATAACGCTATTATTAAACTCTCAAAAAATAATTTTAAATCGTGGCATTGTTTTAAGCTTAGTTTGTGAAGTTTTTCGCCGTAATAATCCATGACACGCTATACTCTACTTTTACCACAAACCAAATCCCTAATTTTGTATGAGATTCACACCCCCAATTACACTACCCACAATTACACGATCCGACTATAGTGTTAATGGGGGTTTTACTGTATACTATATATTATTATAAGCAGACTCACGCTTATTAGGAAAATAGATGCAGGCCAACACGACAATAGCGCTTATAGTAATTTCATATTTTTTAGAAAAATTATCCTAACCTTGATTTACAAACAGGAACATGTACGATAAAAATATAATTATGCTTAACTTCGATGGGAACAGTTCGCCCCATTTTATTCGAAGCATTTTGTTTATTGTTTAAATTATTTTAAAAGTTATTTCACGAACGCTTTCGAGTGATAACTCTAGCATTTCACTGATTAGGTGCTGTTCGTTTACTAAAGGCAACTAAATGTCCGTTCTTTTGCGCAAACGTCAAAACCAACATTATAACCGAGTTTTGACATATTTGACATATAGTACAAGTGTTGCTATTATTGAATACAATAATGTAATACTACAATATTATAAAATGTTTTCCATTGAATAAGCCAGGGTTTCCCAATTTATGTTCCGCGGAGCCGAAATCGGTGTTCCGCGGGCCAAAGTAGATTTTCCACAAAAATTTGGAATGATTTTATACGCTGCAACACATTTAAACATTTTCTACTTCATATTAAAAAGCGAGAGATGGTCTATCTCCACATATGCTATGATGTCAAGTATCTAGGTAAAAGTGGAGGTTTTAAATATAAATTGAATACGGCAACAATAATTGTGCCGAATTTCTATCGCCGAGGGTGAAGGATTATTTTATCACACCCAAAATTATCTAAGTCCAACAGTACGTTGTACGAGTTTTCTTTGACCCTTCAAAATAAATGTTGAAGTGAACCGAAATATATTTCCAAACGCAATACATTAAAAGACAAGAAAACATGGTTAAGCATATTTCATTAGATAAATAGTATTACCAAATAACAAATAAACAATGGTTGTACGATCATTATATTCAATTGATTGAAAATTCTACGAGACTATTTATTTCGCATTTTTTTTTTGCAATCCTGTCTAAGACATCAAAACTCAGTAGGCATACAACTAAATCTGGAACAGCCAAGGTGTAAAGCAGTTTTAAAGCAAGTGTCAACTTTTTGCTATGCAGTCTTGAAACTATTACTATTTCCAAGAAAAAAATATGCCATAGCGTAAAAAAACTGTGAAAATGCAATCATTAAATAAGAGATTTAGGCAAAAGTAAACGATCGATGAGGTTTGCCAACAGGTGTAAACCAAATATTTCCACTTAAGGCGGTATTCTAGTCTAAGGGCACGAATTTCGGGTGTTTTTTCGAGCTTTGTAAAAAATAAACAAAGATTTTTTTTCCATCCATTTTATTAAGGTTCGTATATTTATATTTTTAAAATACATGATAAATTGCAAAAAATAAATAAATTCAAAACTCGAAAAGTTATCGGGTGGTAATGGGAGGGGTCCAAAAAAAGTGGTGTTCTTGCGTACATGATTCCAACCAAAAATCTTACGCTTCTAAATTAATAAAAATGTCGCTATCGCCCGTACCTCGGAGAAATAAAAAAAAAGCCGTTTGAAAATAAAATCAATTTTCAAATTAAAATCTGTTACGGGCCATAGAAGGATGTACAGAAAAGGTCGTACAAAATTTCAAATAAATCAGTTAGGTAGAACTTAAGATATTATGCACGCAAGATTAAAAACAGTAGTTATGAGAAAAACGCGTTTAAAGTTGAGTTTCAATTTGTTCCGGTCGGACCAGCTTAGTTGCTGCGTCACCAAAATTGCTGTAACTCGGTAAATAATTAAAAAATTGAAAAATCTCTTTGAGTACACTCTCAAACATCTTAAATTCAGAAAAATATAAAAAAGAGAGTTTCTACACTAGTATACCCCCCCCTAAAAGATTTATTAACTCTAATTCGTATGTGATATATTTGAAACAGTTTCTTAAAAAATAATAATTATTTTAATAATAAAAAAATATTATGAATATTATGAAGTGTTCCGTTGAAATTTTCGGAGTTGCGAAGTGTTCCATCCCAGAATAAGTTTGGGAAACCCTGAAGCTATACATATAAAGTATTGTATTTAAAAAAGTCTCAAAATTACTTTTATTCAAGAAAAATATTCAAATCGCGTTTGATGTCGAAGCAGTGCATATAAATTCAAATAAATTTATTAATAAACAATTGTGAAGTAAGCGACCAAAATGCTTTGGAACATTTTGCTTTTGTCAACAACAGTATACTAGTCTATGTCAACAACCTTTGGCACTTTTGACAGTTCTATATTGACATTCGTTTTATTGATCAAAATTTTATATAATGCTTAATTAATGTATACATCTTTGTAAATTTGTTCCTAAGTCAATAATTTAGTATGTCACATAGAAGTAAAGTCGTAGATGTCTATAAGACGGTAAGTGTCATGCTTTCCTATTTATACATTTATAACAAAAAGTTCTCTAATCATAATATTATTATTCAAAAGTTGGAAGTCGAACCCGATTTCTTCTAAAACAATTTGAATAGCTTAATCAAGTGCTACTCCTATTGCTAATAAATATGGTAAATTCATTCTTTTCTATGTCCTCCCAATTTCACGTGCCACGATGTTTACTTCTCTAATTTATTTACAGCTTCTTCATCTTGGCCGTGAATGGCCACAGGGATACGAAATCTTTAGATCGAGATTGCATAACGCTTTCCTCAAAAACAAAGACGTAACCGACCCGGTGAAGATTGATGCATTAGTTCGCCATGGACAGTACATCATCAAGGAAATCGAGGCATTATATATGCTGAAAAAGTATCGCACCATGAAGAGAAGATACTATGAATGATATGTAAAAAATAATTCAATTTAATAGATAAAAAAACATTGAATGCTTTTGATTGTCAATTCTTAGTGGAAAGACTTTATATTTGTAATATTAACCAGTTGTGTGCCAAGAGCGTATATATGTGGTCTACAATTCCGTGAGCGCAGTGCCGGCCATAGAAAATGCGCATATATATGGTCCACTTAACTCGCACTAATACCAATGGTCAACGATTTAATAATTCAAACATTTTATACACATAGCGACAACTCTTAGAATCACAGTGTTATACTTACAGTTGATATATTTTGTATTATAACAAACGTAATATAGATTTTAACCTTTTGACCGCGGCTCGGATCCAAATCGGTTCAGATTGGGCTGCTATAGCAGTCATCCGCGGTCAAAGGGTTAAAAAGAGCTTCCTTGTATTACCGATGCGCATCGCTAACAGTACATACACCGTCGTATTGTGAAACATTTGTTACATGGCGTCGTTAATAGCACAACGTGTATTTATTTGGTAAGTTTATTATAGATATGATATTAATATATTGCCAAAAAATGTATATTTATTTGGTTTTATTATTTCAAAGAAAATCGTGGCCCTAGGTACGACCGTTCTAATACCTACCGGGATATAATGGGTTAAAATACAATTTGTAGTGATCATTCAACAAGTTTATATAATTGTTATTGCCGGTTTCATTTTAGCAAGGGATTATTTTTAAAAACTGGTCCTGATCATTTAAAATTACGGAACAGAACTTTATTTCAGATAAGTAATTGCTTCATTTTTAATTATTAGAGTGCTGAGCCAATTTTTTTATCCCACTCCTCTGCAGTCTAATAGTTAATATTTAATTATAAATTTTTGCTATCTCAATAAATATTACTAAAAAGGGTTTCGTTATTTAACCTTTGGGTATCTAGGAGTGCATTCCCATTGCAAAGTTCTTCTTATTTCATCATCTTAAAAAAATGCATTGATATATATTAAAATATGAGTGAAATTCTAAAATTTTTATGTAAACATAATATTTGAGATAGATTAAAAATTTCTCTATCCATTTAATTTGAATCGTTCAAATTTTGTGCTTTCCCACTTTTGTCACCAACGACCCGTGTTACGCCTTTCGGCATCTTCTAGTGTTCAGGTTAACTTGAACTGACAAATTAGAATGATTCTAATTCAATATTGAAATTCCACTAAGCATCTTCAGTCGAAATCTTAAACTATCCTCTGAAAAATTTGTTGATGACAATTATTTACAGTTTATTTGGACTTTGCTTGACCTAAGCTGAGACTAATATTTAAAATTCCAACCGTAGCTCTTACCCAAACCACTGCTGTATATGATTGTTTTGTATACCTTTATTTTTCTTGTGAATACATTTTCATGTGTCAACTTACTTTATGCAGTGCACCTTGAATGAATCATAATAATTATGAAATTCTTTTTAGTAATGTTATTAAAATTTCGTTTATTTGCGAAGAAAGAATTTTCATTTGTAAATATATTATGATGTTATGTAAATATTTAGTCTACGAAACCTGTTTAACACACTCAATGCGGACTTTAGTGGAGTATGCATTGTAGCATGCTGATTTTGTAATATAAATAATAATAATAATCTCGTTCGCAAATATCAGGACTGCGTACCGGTCTCTAGATAATTTATGGTACTTAGGAATAACCGTCGCCTGCATAAAGGAGCGCTTACAAGATTTTTGTAAATAAATTAATTGCATGTTAGCTTTTTGATTTATATAATATTGTATACTTATAAATACATAGCAAACAATAGATACATTTATCAATATTAAAAAATAGCATACAATTACTTTCATTTACGTGAATAAAATTACATCTTTTGTAAACATATATGTAAATTGAATATGTATAACATAATAGTAAAAAATAGTTTCAAAAATAACTTGCACTAATCAATATTATTGTATTAAACAATACTTAGCATTTGTTGGTGATATAACATAAAACATGGATCCAGACACAAACCCGGTTCATTTGGATATTCCAGACAAGAAAAGAGAGGCTTTTCTCTATTTTTTTCATTCCTACAATATTTTCCCCGTCTTCTTTTGGTTTTTCTATCTAGGTATGTTTTGCAGAAAATAGGAAGATGGAATCTTTTAATTTTTTGTATTGGAGGGAAGCCTACTAATTTTTCAATAACTTGTAGCCTGTATATATGTAATGATATTTTAGTTGAATTTTGAAAATTGTACATATAATAAGAATTTAGTATCATTGTTTGAAATAAATGAATCCCTATTTTTTATAACATTTTCATGTTTTTTTTCTACATGGGAAGTATGCATTTGATTATCGTAGCCATGCCAAGTATGCATTTGACCATCGTAGCAACTCCAGCCATGAAATTTCTGACGAAATCGTCAGAACGTCTCAGCTGTCTTTTATTTAGTTGCACATATTCCTTCTGGGGTATATTTTACTCACTTCTTCTAGACAGAACACTTCAATACTCAAAGAATCTTAAAGAATGTAAAAAGAAGAACAGTAAATAATGCAAATTAAAATTTGAAACGTATGTAGTAAATGTATTCTAAGCGAAAGTGTAAACCAACCATTATGTAAAAAAAACAAGATGAAAAAACACGACTTCTGCAGGCTCGCACTACCGATTCGATATTATTATTATTTTTTTTTTTTTGCAAAACAATGAAATAATAATAATATCACTCCAAAGCAAATTGTGGCATGCTTGAATAAATCGACCGACACGCTAGGCGTGTCGTTAGCACCCAACGAGTTAATAAATTTCAAAATTAAATCTACAAATTATCTTTTTTTTTGTACCTCTTGTAAATGTTATGTTAGAATGTCGAACAAATAAAAATAATGCATTTCTTTTTATCAAGATTTATTTAATTTATGTGTCCAGTCATGTGATCTCTTGTGAAAATGAGAATCAAGCTGAACTCTATAATATGATAATAAAACCGCAATGTAATACTTACATATCTAATTTATTACTTTGGTCATCTGAAAATAAATGAATTTACCTATAAATTGTGAGTAGAGACGCACTGGCTGTTTTGAGAATGTATGTCGACTTCTATAATCTACGTACGGTGTATTTTCGATTTCAATCCATGTAAATCGATAATCATTGGATGATGTGAACAGGAGTTCGGTGTTTAATGTTACGATTGTCTGATGGTGCCACCAGGATTGCTCCACAAATTAAATGTACTCGACTGGGCGTAGATTAGTGCACATCATATTTTCGGCTGACGTACTCAGTAAATAATGCGCATAACACTTCCAGTGTCTTTTGGGTTTAACACGTAGAACACAACAAATTATGTCTTTTACAATTTTCACATCTGACAAGAAATTTTGTCTGATAGATCTGAGTTCTGTTATATCTAGGTTTCAAAAACTAAAACACTCATTTGTACTAATTCCACTTTTATTTTATATGATCAGTACCGGTTTCGATCATGACGTTGATAATGCTAGTCACGAGTGACACCGGTCCTGATTACATAACATAAAAGTGGAATTAGTACAAATAAGTGTATCAATTTTTTAATACTTTAAAGCCTTTCCACAGAGTATTGACAGTGAACACTTCAAAAGTGATATCTAGGTTTATTTGTATTGAACTAGATTGTTGGAATTGATTCTTTGCAAAGGAAAAATGGTAAGGTGAAAATGGAATAAAAAATCACAAAGTTGTATATATATTTTTTTTATATGGAATTATATTTTAGACATTTTGTATAATATGACACATGTCAGTATTTTTACTTTCAATAAAGGAGCATGTCATAAAATAACGGCCCTAACTAAATAAGTAGGTATAATAGGTATAAACCAATGCTATGATGAATGATTTTTAACAGGTCGAGTGATATGATTCCAATATTTGTTATTTTCAAATACCTACTGTCAACGAGAGAGCAATAATTATAGGTATGATAATTCATCATGATTTTAATATTTTTTATTTAACAGTAAATAGAATTATCATGCTGCGGAATGAGACAGATGCAATAGAGGACACCCGAGTACCCGCACATACCCGTACGCGCGCGTACGTTTTTTGTATAGTTTCATAACACTTACTTTACGATGTGCTCTACACAGTAAGCGGGTATCTAGTAATAATAATTAATAAATAGTAATAATCTCATTTTAAATGTACATCTCACACTTAACCCTACGCTACGCTATCCCGGAGACGCTCTGCTCCGCCTGCAGCATTGTGATCTTTTTCTTAGTCAAACTTCCGACAAGCTAAAACACCCAATAAACAGCAACTTAGTAGATTGTTCCTAATTTTTTTACCTTAATGAGATTTCTTAAAAAAAATTTATACAATGGGACCGATATACCGTCGAACGTATAAGTCATTTCCTGCTAAAATATGATTTAAGTGTTTAAAAGATTCATCAACAGTGTTCTTAAATAAACTACATTATATTGTCTATGTATAACACTCGATATATAATATTTTACAGTAGATTCTTTACCGATTCGGTTGCAAGATTTCCATTAAGTTTAAAATAAATAAATAAGAAAATACAAATGTCAATTTGACAACGCGATACGTTAACAAATCACTAAACTACTAAATTTTATTTAAATACTTTTATATTTTTTTATAAATTATAGTTAAAATAGTCACTCGTTTTATATAAGTAACAAGAGCCCAAAATTCAATACATACGTTACAGTATGTCAAGCGGAGTATGCGATAGTGTCTATCGTGTCTATCGGAACGTTGCAAGTTATTTGATAGGCGTTATTTTATACAGACTGCTGATTTTTTCGTTGACTTTTTACACAAATAGGTTTTGTTCGGTTTCGCTCGCGACAGAGCGACGCTTCATCCTGCGGGGCTATAAATAATATGAACCGAATTTTAATTTAAATATTTAATATTATATTGTCTTGCTTCTACTCAGGCCACATCAACCCATTTGAGTGAACTGTGCAAACAAATAACGTACACGTCTATTATTTTACAACTCTCCCGACGCCGACTGTAAGAGAACGGCGCCCGTTAAGTATTTTCAAGTTCACAATAATTACTCCTGGATTTAAAATATATTCTATGTAATATACAAGTGTCGTAGTTCCGCCGCGTCCACTAAATTATTAAGTGAAAAATCTACTAGTGCACTGGGAAATCATAGACATCTCGGATAACATTTCAAAGGTATTTTACAAAAAACTTAACAGTCACGATTTTGCGACGCCGGTGATTGAAATGCACCAGTGGAAAATTTGATTGATTATCTATCGAGATTTTATTTAATTTATTCTCAGTGAATATATAGTATCGTTATCGACTGTCGGGGTGCAATATATTTTATAATATTCAATTTTTACGCGCGTTTGATTGATACGCACATTTCTTCACTAACCATAATCATTCACTCGCTTAAACCACACTCTCATGTCATTTAAAGTGTTAAATTGCGAAATCATAATGAGATGTAATGTGGAGTGTTTGAGTACCTAATGATAAACCGTCTACGATATGAGACCATCGAATCCCGCATACATAATAACATTATTATTATCATTAGGAAAAGACTCGAAAGCCATACATGCGCCTTGAGCTTAACCAAACTTAACTTTTCTGTTTTATTTATCACTATATAATAAATATTTTTATTTGAGGCGGAAGGATTCACATACGATACACACATCTTGTATATATATGTTGCGGTTAATGTCATATACACAAAGCGAAGCTTAATTTATAAGAATTTATGTAATATTTTGTCGGTTAACCATTAATTTAACATATTTGTTTGCATAGTTACAAAATAAACATTCCGTCTACCAAAATTAACAGCTGTAACAAAACGTATCGGTAACTTTTATTCACAGTTTTTTTTATTATAAATTTGTGATTAAGAGATGAGTAAAAAAAATAATTGCTTTTATAAAACGCGGCTCCTGTACGTTGGAAGAATAGAGGCGGATTCGGAGCCGAGAACTTTGCTCGAATTTCTATATGTGATGGATGACGACGGTTGAAGAATTCGGAAGCTGGAGATATACTTTCATATTGTTAGCATTTAGCGATAACTTGTTCCGTAGCTAGAAGAGTAGACATTTTCTTCTCGTATCAAAACCTAAAACGAAATAAAATATTCAATTTTATAAACAGATTTATATTGATAAAATGGGGGGGGGGGGGGGTTAACTTTATCTATTATAATTATGATGGTGACATCTATGCCGTGAGATACTTCATATCTTTAAATGTGATAATAACGCCTTATAGTTTTTCAGTCATTCTTTGTGATTATATTGGAATGAACAAAAATTAATTATTTTCTATGTCTTGAGGGCTACTGATTCTTGTCAATGTTCCCTCCTTTATTACTGATTATTTACTGACAGTACCAGGGACGTCCCTAGGGTATAGGCGAGTAGGCATTTGTCTATGGGTGGCAAGTCCTAGGGAGCGGCAAACGATCACAGAATTTTTTAAGTGAGTAAATATTTTTGGCACGAATTTGATTTAGGATAAAATCAAGATTCGATGCTTAGTATTATTTAAGTAGATTTAAAATTTACATTATTTTTTATGGTGTGTAGTGAAGGTAATAGTTATTTTTTCATAATTATTTTGGATCATATTTATTTGTGTGGATCTTTGTCAATAAGGTACATATTACTTTTTTTTTTTTTTAAATATTTGACATTATAGCCAATGCGTCAAATATTTGAAAGTTTTTAAGTTGAAAGATCATACGAGATATACTCGATGAGAAATTTTTGTAAGTCACATGAGATTAACTCAAGGAGAATTGACGTCACAAACACCCATGTCGAAGATCTCAATTGAAAAATTGAAAAAATCCAATTTGATATTGACCTTACCGGGAATCGAACCCAGACCCACCTGATCGGTAGAGCAAGCTCTTACCAACTAGACCACAGCGGGCGATATTATGAATCACCTGAAAGCAAAATGGAATAAGTGACAAAAGATTTGTTTGAGTATGTACGTAAGTGAGTAGAGGATTCGATATTCTATATATGTATATTTATTCCTAGAATAAAGCAAAGGAATGAAAGAAAATGGTCGCTATTTTAGGGGTCTGCCTAG
The DNA here is from genome assembly GCA_030503985.1 of Himalopsyche tibetana. Taxonomy (NCBI): domain Eukaryota; kingdom Metazoa; phylum Arthropoda; class Insecta; order Trichoptera; family Rhyacophilidae; genus Himalopsyche; species Himalopsyche tibetana. The sequence goes on along the minus strand of JAPJYX010000009.1, from coordinate 996,051 downwards.
GGGCGACACATAGCCTAGGAACATCACTGGACAGTATGTCACAAGAGATGCTGATGGTGAAATAAAAAGCTGTCGTCAATAATGTGAGTAAAGAGCGGATTAAAAACCTAATGCAATTATTAAAAAGATTAAGCTGGAACACTCACATCACAATATAAGTCAAATACCGCCGTGCCATTTTTTTAGGCTGTTTAATCTTTCTTATCGTCCTCTGGGTCTTTGAGCATGTGCCATTGGGCAATCGGTCTTCTCGGCGAAGCTAGCATATCGGACCAGTGGCGCAGTTCGGTGCCGGATGCGTTGTATCCCAGCACGACTTTGCCGATGGGTTCTGAAGTACCGATGCGATCGTAGTCCACCACAGTCACCATTAAGTTCACCTTCTGTACACGGTTAAAAAGGGCGCACGCAGCGATTAATGACAACAAAATCACTTCTTTCATCATTCGATGGTCATGCGCGATAAAATTTTACTTCTATGACAAACCCTATAAACTACAGTACTGTTTTTCAAAATATTGTGTTTTTAAACTACACTTACGCTCTGTCTCCTTCCAGTTTTCAATTGTTGTTTGAACAACTTAGACTAACTAAAAAAAGGGGTGCTAATGTTGTAAAATTATTGATTATGTGCTGCAAATAGCAAATACTATGATTTTATATTTACTGTGAATATTTGTACTTCATTATTTGTAAATATCCCCAAAAATGGCTTAATTTTTGTTGCGAAAAAAGATTGCGCTGATGAGAAATAAAGTCAAGTCTGAAAAGCATTCATTAGACATAGAATGTGTTGTAAATTTGATTGGACAAATTAAATTGAACATTTTAGCGACAAATTTGTAAGCCATCTTTTTAGAGATTTTATGATATGACAAGTTATTGTTTTATAAGCCTCGATATCTTTTATTGTTATTTGAGCAATATTTACTTTTCTATGAAATAAAATATCTATGCATTTTATGTCATCTATATAAAATACCTAAGCATATAAAACATTCACTCGATGATTGGTAAAATTATTATTTTATCACAAATCAACTAATAATTTATGTAAGAAAAAGTATAAAAATATCTTTCAAGCTAGTTTATGTTTTCTTTGGAAAAATTTCTACGTGTTTATATTCTAGCTAGATTATTTTAGAGATTATTTGCTTTTCAACAGGCAATACACTATAATTGTATTATTAATTTTTCAATCTTATTTTATAAAGCGCATAGAAATACATTGTCATATATTGTCTTCAATGTGTACTTATCTATAAAAAGTTATTTTGAAAAGCGTTCTATTTTCTATTGCTATAAATGTATAAAATCAGAAATCCATATTAAACTTAGCGTGTTAATTGTTAGCGAGTGTCATTGAGCAGTAAAATGTGAAAAAATAATTCAAACCTTCTAAAAAGGTGGAAAATATATCTAAAAAAGTCAATTTCAAAAGTGATATCTATAAAATAAGTGTCTCTCGACAGAAACATGGCTGGCTCTGTCGAAAGATTGGGCAAGCGCAAGCAAATCTATGTGAATCCAGATGGAAAGAGTAAAAAAAGTAAAGAGTAGAATAGAAGTAACCGATTGGTAATGCAGTTACGAGTAGAGATAGAAACACCGCCGTGCCGAGTTCCCTACGAGGCGACAGGCGGAGAGTGGCAAGAGAAATATTTGCCAGGGTCCTCCGACCGCTCATTCTACTATCAGGCGAGACCGCCACGGGATTAATAAGAAAGGAAAATGTAGAGTGTATTGTCTAAGGAAGAGGAATATTCTTGAGTGTATGTTTAATTGAGCTTATTGGCGGAAATAAAAAATGTTTCCCACAGGAGTGAAAGATGAGAGAATACTTTAACAACCTTAAATAGTAATAGTTCTGTGAAATTCATTTAGAATTGGTTTCACAAATCTGAAATATTGATTTTATTATAATTTTTTAAATTGTATGCTTTAATTGATTTATGCCCTCATATAAAACAGTGTTTCTTAACCTTATTGCGACCATTGCTTTTTTTAGAACAGTTAAGTTATTCAAAACCCCCCCCCAAAGTAAAAACTAAATTTTAAAATAATACTTTTGCTTCATGTTTTTTGTATAATGCATATTTTGAAATAAGAGTAAATTTATAATCAACTGATTTAATGCAGAAGAACTTGAATACACTAACATAAAGAAATGAAGATGGCCGTCTGCCGGCTGTTTTTGTAATACACAATGACGCAATCGCCCATTCGGATTTTTGAAACGTTACCGTTAAGAAACACTGATTCAGAGGTTTCGTTACAGTACGAGATCTGTTAGATCGCAGAGCGACACTGTTGATTTAACGAAACCTGTGAAATTCGTAGTCAAAACTAACATCTTTTCGTCTTATAGTAAGAAAATGTTCCGTGAGTTGTAAATCTAATGTTACACAACATCGAAAACAAAACTTCATAATATGGCATTGAAACATCGAAACAGACGCGGATAAGCTGGGCTCTCAGCCCGGCGGGCCTCAAAAGTTATCTCAGCTCGTACCTGTATCTGTTCGAATGGCACTTCAAAAGTGAATGACTCGTTGTAATACGGATTAAGCGTGCACTTCTTGATGCTCGTCTTCTTCTTCTTCAGCCGTTTTCCATTCTGCATCAAAGCAATCTTCACATATGGATCTGCACTCGTGAAAAACATGAAAATAAAAAAAACAAATTTTAAGACACTTAAATACATTTTATATCGACTATGGAAAAGAAAAAGGACGTAACCCACACATATCAAATTTTACAGGAGGCGCTAAAAACGTGTTTTGATGATTTTGTGACATATGCAAATTATGAATTATACACAACCTTGAAGTGCACGGAGACTTCTAAAATGGTGTTTAATTGACATAACTTAATATTAATCAAAGAAATTGTCTCGGAAAAACCTTTATTTCAATGTTTTATCTTGGTTTTAATTTTTTACAAGGTCATCTTTTTCAAACACTAAAGCTAAATTTAGATACCCTTTTGGCATTTTCAGCTTCCATCCTTTTGATAGAATGTGTGTCAAGTTGTATACATTGTGATTATCGAAAAAAGCTGTTTTCTAAAATTGAGGGTTACGTCCTTTTTCCTTTCCACAGTCGATATAATTATCAGTTTTAGACATTTTTTAAAAAATATTTTTTTCGATTAGCAACATTTAAGTTGAGAGTTGGTAGTGCTATTTCAAGATGCTTTGCTAGTAGACATTTTACTTGCAAGATACATTAATTCATGTTGCTAGCAACGTTCCCTCTAAGCCGAAGGGTTAGCTGCGCGGAAATTTCAAAGGCGAAATTTCAAAGGAGGCTGTGTGGAGGCTGCGGGGAACGATCAAATATTAATTGAGCAACTGTATTGTAGTGCGCGCCAACCCGGAATGAGTGCGCGGGAGCTTCCCAACTGCTGCGCGGCCGCGCACACGCGCAGCTTAGAGGGAACGTTGGTTGCTAGTGATGCAAACAGTCGGTAGTTTTCTCAGTGAGAGATTCAACAGCGGAAACACCCGGGCATCGTAAAAAACAATACGGATCTCGCAGACTAGCAGTGTCGTATATTGTGCTACCATGAAAACTATATTGAGCACTTTTTTGTACTTATTCCACATTTATTAAATACGAGTGTCGTGCATGACAAGCTGGTAAAAAATGCAAAAGAATTTTTTGAAAAAACATTCAATTGAGGTCAAATTTGTAACGATTGTTAAATTAAACGGTAGATTGAAGAAAACAATCGATAGGAGTAACAAATGGTGCATTTTTTAATACTATTCTTATGGGTGTATGACCGAGCTATCAAAAATAACGATAAAGACGGAGAAAACTATGAATGCGAGAACAATAGGTCAGGACTGCACTGTATTTAAGCGTTTGAATTTTTTAAAAGGGTTATTTCTTTACAAAAAAAAATCTGCATGATATAATTAGAGTTGCGCTTTCTGGACGATATTGTCTGGTAATATTGATCATTTTTATTTATTGTCAAACGAAGACGTGATCTTCATTTTTTATACGTTGAGAAATTTTTATGATATTGTGATGTATTGAACAAAGAGCATACCTGACAGGCCACCGACGTCCATTTTTTTGAGGTTCTTAGCTTCCAGAATAACTACGGTCAATTTTCCTGCTGTTGGTACGTAGCGCAGTGAGAAGCAAATATCTCCGAGCTTGTTGTCCTGTAATGTGTGACCTATTTTTCAAGCACTCCCCAATGATCAATTTTAATATTCATATTATCAGATGTCAGATATAAACAAAGTCAACGAAAATTTAAGTATACTTTATTGAAACTGTACAAAATATTGTTATTTTGTTAAAAGCTGTATTGAGTTGGCAAGTTTTGTTATCAATAATTAGTCCTGAAAAAAAGATGCAATTAAAAATTCCTATTATTTTATGAGTTAAATAATATTATGTTTTGAAAGTTTGTGTTGTAGAGGAATCATTTTTCTAATGTTTAAATGACAGCATGACTGAGAAATACACCAAAGAATATTCAAAACAAAAAGAAACTCAAGAAAACTTAATTAAAAAAGGTTTGAATTGATTCAGCTACCGGACTATCGATGGCTTCGTCAAAACGAGAGGGAGGGATGAGATCAAGAGTGATAGAAAGAGAGAAAGATAAGAAAAATAGAAGGAAAAGGGTCACAGAATATCAAGGCATAGGTACACATAATGACAATAATAATCAATACTGATATGATTTTTTAGGTATTTACATAGTAACAGATCTATTTTACATATACAACTGTGAAGTTAGCAATCCCACAATAATTACCACTGCCTTACGTAACGTAGCCTAACTAACCTAACCTCAAAAATAAGCATCAATTATTGTATGCTAGGTTTGGTTAGGTATCGGTTGTAGTATGTATGTTATGTTATATAGGGCTTCCAATTTCACAAGGTTGTTTGAGTATGCTGGATAGTTCTGTTAATATATAATTACCCTTTGTTTGTAATATATAAATTGTAAGGATAGCTAGGGAATACACAACACATTTTAATTTTTTTTTAAATAACAAATGTAATAGCGTCTTGTGATCACCTAGAAGCGAGTACCCACTGGTGACAATTATTTGACAATACTGAACTCATCCCTAATTATTTTGATGTTGATTTTTTTTAAATCATTATTTTAAAAAATGTAATTTTGAGATAATTTAGGTATTTCAAGTAGCAACAGTTCTAGTTTTATATACATACATGCACACGTTATTTAAGTTATATTGTGTATTGAATACATTTAAATGTAAATTATAATCAATGGATTTATTTTAAAATAGTGTGTTTAAATAATTGTAAATAACACAACAATAATGAAACCTTGAAAAAGTCTCCATTTTAGATTTTTATTTTTGAGAGACAAAAAACAATTGAGCTCAGTATTGTATTTAGGACTGTAAGACAAAACACAGGTAAAATACAAAATATAGTATAATCATATTGCAACATCTAAATGTTACGAACATTATGACGACCACATTTAATCACAATAAATAAACACATCCAATTATAATATAACAAAATATCAATTAAAATATTTGTATATATATTATATATATAAATATATATAAAATTTATGAAGCCGGATCAGTGTGTAAACGTAGACTGACTTTAAATTCGATCGATGGTCACCATCGCAAATTGCAAATCGTCAATAAAAAGGAACTTGCAATCGATACGGTTACGGACACCCAGCTCAAACCAACCTTTCATTTGAACAAAAAATGCTCTAAATTTTAAACACTATTAGAAATAATATGAAATAATGAGATTTCAAGAAAGAATAATGATCAGTGAGTTATTCCCCGTTCATGAATTTACATCAGATTCGATAAATGCTCTTAAATATGTAACATGGAATAATTGAAATAATAAAATTTTCTACACAATACGAAAGAGTATTTTTACGCTAAAAGCTTAGTATAAGATATTATAATAATTGAATATTTTCAGACTCACGCGTCAGCAGTGTTCCCTGGCTTACTGATGGAATGTGGTGACACATAAACAATTTATACATATATTTTTCTATTGTGTACATAAATAAATACATTTAAACATATAAGTATGTAAACAATGGGAGCGCATCCAGTCTTCATGAAACATGCAAGAGAGAAATTAAAACATGAATGCAATCCATTTTATTGTTATTATTCCATGTGATAGATGTCCTCGAAAAATGTTTTTTATTTAATTGTTATGTGTTAAAATATGATAAGTGAATTAGTTACTGATGCAAAAGGATAAAACTTAAATACCTCGTATGTAAATGAAAATAACTTTTGAAATGCTATTTGTGTAAAATTTTAGTATTGTCGTAAAGAATCAAGTAAAATGTTGTATAAGTCTCAACTTTGCGTGGTGATATAATAGTCAAACGTGAAATTATGTTCATGTTAATAATGCTATAATAAGGGAAGTCCATTAATTATGACAACAAAATAAGAGAGAGGAGCGAGAGGATTCGAAGAAATTTGACAATTGTCGACACAAGGCAGTTCAAGAAAAAAATATGTCAACAATGTTATTGTTGACAATAAATTTGATATTGAAAAAAATAGGAAATAAGTCACGTGTCGCTTAACGATTTATGTTCAACAGCACCGGTAACACGATCATGGACCTAGCATATTGTAGTCAGCCGTAAAGAATTCAGCCAATGCGAGCGGCTGCCAAAAAACAGAGAGCTGATGGCAAATATTCGTCACAGAGAGATGTTAAGCACGGAATGGTTAGATAAAGGTGATGTTGACTTTTCGGGTGTATCAGTTCCGCAAGATATTGAAAAAACCAGCCATGCCTATTATAACAATTGAGTAATATTTATACTAAATTTGCTAAAAGCTAGAATACAGATGTTTCAATTTGTTCGTGAATTCAAAATTTTGCATTAAATTTTAAATCTGTTAAACAAGTAAAAATATGTATTCAAATTTAATTGCAGACCTTTTATTTTCCCTTAATCTATTTACAGCATAAAATTCAACTTAATAAAATATTGTTGGTTTGTAAAGACGGAGAGGGGTGGGAATATTTTTTTTCAGCATCATTTTATTAGGGGAGTGTTAAAAATGCTTAAAATTGTTGAAATAACTGATGAACGTAACCTTATTAAAAAAATATATGTTAAGAATTCAAAATACTGTTATTGCTAGTATCGTCACAGCTAACAATCTTTTTGTATTTCATGAAGAAAAAAACTATTTAAATGCCTTTCTATAATACATGAAGCGACTATTGATTTCTAAATTTTGTTAATGATATTGCATTCAAATAACTAAATTTACATTTTTATATTTTTCTGAATCAAATTTAATAACCTCTGCATTTTTCATTTAGTTTTAAATGTGTGCCCGCATGTTACTTTTTCTTCTATAGTATAAAATTAGTAAATATGGTAATAATAGATTCTTTCAGATTGATAATCTCAAATATTGTAATAGAAAAAGATAAAAATGACTCATTAAAGAATTATTATTAATTACCATAATTCAGTCAGGATCTGGAGGGAAATATATCTGAAATATTTTATTACGTGCTCGCAATACGGATAGCACACGATGGTGTGAAATAAAATATCATAGGGCACCGACAACACAAGGTATAGGACCACAAGAATCAAGCGGTGCTCCGAAATTCAATAAATTAATATCTCTGAATGACCTTTTTATTCGTTTATTTCTGTTTGTTGACTTGTCATATGGACAAAGTTTAATTAAAAAATATATTTCAATACTCGGAATCGTAACATATCGATGATTGAAAGATGACAACTCGTAGCCCAGATTCTTTTTAAAGTTGAATGCTCATTACCAGCATTTTGCAGAATGGTTGCATTAAAACTGAATGATTTGAAAAGTATTGAAAATAATAACAAACCCATAATACTGTTGAAATAGTGAAATAATCCTATTTATTCATAAGAAAATTTACTGAAGAAAATCTGGCTTAAGAGTAGTCAAGTTCCGACCGTCGATATATCTTTTGTTTTAGATTTGTATCAAAATATTTGGATATGCATGTAAAATAAATAAGACTGACCAAACTGAAAATGTATTTACTTGATTATATTTGAATAAACTTTTATAGCTACATTAGTTAAATAATTTGAAATACACTCAATATGACAATTTACTAATGTGCCCTTTCTGAAATTTTTAGTTTGAGTTATTATAAGATATTTTGATTCTAATAATTTTTTTAAAATTTCATTGCCTTTTATTTTCATATTTATATCCCTATAAATCCCTATCCACGTAAACAGCAAAGTTTTTAAAATTTTTCTCGAATAGAGATACCTACGTAGATAAAGTACAAACCGGTTAATTTTATAGTTGATTTCTCTATCCCCTCAGAGATCTGTGATAGTTTATGTAATTACATAAGTGTGCCTCCTACGACTATAATAAGACATAGGACTACTGACAACCTGTGCAACAACAATCAATCAGCATGCTTCAGCCGCACAACCAAACAGCTCACAATTAATGGTGATATACAAATAATAGAAGAAAAGAAACAAGAACTGCTCAAACGAATAAATAGGAATTAGATTAAACACGAAGGGGGTAAAGAACACGTAAGAAAAGAAACAATGATGAAAATGTATTAAATTGGAAAGAGTAAAGAAAAACCTAAGATATCTGTAGGCTCGCACGAGCAGAGCAAACCCAATTGACCGACACCAGTGAAGAGTTCCAGTTAGCTATGCAGGAACAACAGTTGCCAAATATTTGATGAAAAGTTGTCAAATGTTTGCAAAACTGTTCATTGAGATTTTAAAATTAAAAAAGAAGCATTTTTTGATTTGTGGAAATTGACCGACAGATAGACACTGAGCAATCCGGCTTGTTTTCCCCCCGTTGGTCAACCTTGTTTACTTAGTCCGTACACGCCTAGAGATTTTTTTGTTGAATACTTAGTATCATCATCAAATAACCTCTTGGAATAATGAAATACTAGAAATACTGGCCTTTTCTAATTATAAATTTATTATTTTATATGTTTATTGGCTGTGTTGGTAAGGCGTGTATTTCTATTGAAATAGAGGGATAAAGACGTAAAGTTTTTAAAGATCTCTGAATGTTATGTCTATACCCTTAATAATTATCTGTATCTCCAATGGTAGAGGATGAAAAATAGACATTTTTATTAAAAATAAACTTAAATTGTACCATGTGATTTTACTGGAATTGTTTTATCACCCCACCATTCTTTATAGATACAATAATATACCGTGGTACTCGATCGAATGTTACTTTTATTAACAAAAATGTTCCGCAAAACTTGAACGATAGCCTATTCAAAGTGGTGTGGTCCAGTTAATAATATGGTACCTTTTAGAACAGTTGTTGTTATGTAAAGTTATGTCCATTTGGTACAAATTAATACTTACGTGAATGATTTTTTTGATTGTATTTGAAGCGTCATGCAAATTGTCGAGGACACAACCAAACACAGCCACAAGCAGAGCAGAGAAAATATGAGGGAAAGAGAAAAACAATTCGAGTAAATACAATATGTCAATTATATAATAATGATATATAAAAGAGAGAAAAAATCAAAACATACGAATGAACAAATAAACCAATTGAGTGATTATCATAAGACCATTATATTTTGTGATATAAAACTATTTAAATTTTGACTATGTAATTGGAAAAATAATTCCAGATTTGTCTATTTTTAATTGAGTCTTAATAATTCGACCTAATAAATTGAGGTGTCGAGTTCCAAAATCATCTGTATTGTTAACTATAATAGAAATTTTATTTAGAGATGATGAAGAAAACTTTAAGTTTTATATGATGACCAGAAATGCACATTGTAGAATTGAGTTATAAAATTCTTTAATTGTCAGATAAGTCTCAATTCAAAAGATCTTGTGTTTATAATGAAGAAAAAAGGTAGAGATCAAAACTATTTGGATGTAATGTGTAGGTGATTTAGAATCATAAACCGTTTTAAGACACGACAAAACATTTGATGTTATGGGTTTATATTTATCGTGGAAGTAGTGTAGCTGTCAAATTAGATGAGTTTGGATCTGAACCTTTCAATTATTATGTATATTATATTTAAATTCAATTGGTACTATTTGCAAACGTTTTAAATGCTTATCCAGAAACACAGTTTTTACTATAACGATTAATTTAATAATTTGGAAGAAACAATAACAATACTCTAAATATACAAATGAAAAAAAAATAATAAAATAATCAAAGTGGTCTGAAACTCTTCTGGATAGGCATCCTTGTCTAATTTGTCAAAAGAATGATAGCGAAATATTGTAAGTGACAAGAATGGTTGTGAAATTGTTAGTGATAATATCAATGTCAGTATTTGATTTTGTTTATTTACAGAAAATTATTCCATTACAAAATGATATAAAATTTTGGTTTTGGTAATTTTGGTCTAGTTTGCACCAATATAGTAAGTGAAGTTTGCACTCGGAGTTATTGTCAGAAAAGATACTGAGTAAATCAAAACGTGAACACATAAACATATGCACAATAATTATATTTTGTTGGACGTTGGCCAGCAACTATCAACGTCCAGAACAGTGTAACACTGAGGAAATCAAAATGAAAATCTTCAACAGCAGTATTTAAATTTTTCTTTTTATCATGAAACACGAAATTATACTTCAATAAAGCTCTCATAAGACCAATTCTAGTGATTGGATCAAATGTATGAAAGCTTAGTTTCAAGGGCTCTCAGATTTTCGGCCCTATGCAAGGATGAAATTTGAAAAAATGAAAATCAATGCTGGTCCAGACATATATTGCGCATGAATGGTTAGAAGCCTCCAAAATGGAACATTGCATTACAAAGATGGAGCTTTCGAGAATGTAACTTCACTGTATGAATGGGGTGTAAGTGCTGGTCTACGATTGTCGTAGAAAGGCAGAAGACCGAGCGGAGTGGACGATATTAATTAAGGCGATCAGGGTTCACTGCAGACTATAGCGCCAGAGAAGAAGAATAAGTCTCGCTTGTTTATAGCTTAGGTATTCACGATTAGATTTAAAAAGTTTATAGAAACAATAATCACCGATAAAAAATAGACTCTTGGTGCAAAAACGATTAATAATAAAAAATTGAATGTGAATTGCTTGGTTTTAGTTTTCGCAACATCTTTAAGACATAGAAGACAGTCAACTGCTTATAATAATATGTGTAAGTGATCAAAGCTGATAAAAATAGATAACTAGGTAAGTAATATCTTCATTCTCTGGTAATTTTAATAAAACGTCATCTATGGGTCGGTGGACCTAAAAGTGGGCATCCGAACGAACTGTCGATGATCCTTCTGTAAAAATCCTTCAGCAAAGAGTGCAGTAAATTATTACTATGCAAAAAAGTAAAATATATCTAAATAATGTAAGAGTCAAATGTAAAATACTCATAATATTTATTAATTAATGATAGTAGAAAATAAAACATTCAAACCTTTCCTTATATTGAGACGATAATTATTATATGATGTGATATGTCACTACTTGAGAGGTAACGATAGAATGATCCGAACTGGGTGTAGTTTGAATATATTTAATATATACATAATATATATTCAAAGATAATGCAGCAAAAATTGTCATATTTAATAGAGATAATCATAATGAATTTTGTTTACTTTTGTGATTTTTCTGTTATACAGGTAAGTGATGAATCTACAAAAACCTTTCTCACTTTTTACATCATAAAAAAATAATTTGTTATCGAACATTTCAAGTTGATTAGGAAATAAATTAAAATTATCGTATGAGAGATGCACTCATTGGTTTTGCACATGCACTCAGAATAATTTTTCAAGTCTTATTACATTTAATTCTGTTATTTAATTGGTAAAATATTCTCTGATGAATCTTTTAGCTTAATTTAAGCATCATAAGAAACTTCAAAAGAGTCGTATATTTCATGAAAAGAGTGTTTTAGTTTTTGCCGTTAGTATACCTGTCCACCTTCTCCTTCCACACTTTGAAGCTCACGCCATTCCTCAATAGTCTGCGCCAAGTCCACCTGACAAAGCGGTACCTTCACCTCACCTATCTGGTCATGCTTAGAGAATCGGTCAAAGTCAAATATGGCAAATACTAGGGTCTTGTTCATGGCGTCTGCGTACGGTACACTCTGAAAAATTATACATATATAGTGTCAATTAAAAGATATTTATTATTGCGCAAAGATTTTCTTCATTCAATTGACAGCAATCAATAAGTGAACTAGATTTACTTAACATATTGAGATATTAGTGTATGATAATATTGTAAATTATTTAAATCTTTTAAGAGAACTCGCTTTTCATTTAAATTTTTTATAGACATTTGATCGCCATGTCATACTAAAATAGTATAACATAATGCAATATTCAAAAGCAATCAATAATAAATAATATTACACCTTCATCGATTTTTTTTCAAAACATAAAATTATGTGATAAATTTATTAATTGATGAATATTTTTTAAATAATGAATTGGAACACATTATAAAGAAAAAGTTGCTTATAAATTTTAAAGTTAATCGAATTGCTTTTAAAGATATTGTTTTTTCCTTGTGTACAAAATTAAAAAACTTTTTTCAAAAATTTTTTGATGCAAGTACATATACTTAATTTGTAGATATTTTGATACAAAAAATAACCTATGTTGTTGATAATAAACTATGTACATTGATTTTCGTTTAAACAAACATTGGTTGAGGATAAGTGATGTCATGTCAAAATGAAAGTGAAAAACTTGATATTTATTATTCAATCAAAATAATTGACTATTCAATTTGCTTGTTTCAGAGCAATCATAAAATCAAACAGTAAAATGGGAAAATTTACAATTTACGAATAGTCCTATCATTTTCAACACCAATGAAACAAATGGTTACCTCTGATATTTGAAATTATTTTTGGTAGAATATAACACATTTTTGAGAAGATTTATAGAGTTTATTCAGTAATAAATAAATGTTATTATAATATCATTCACGATTCATCGGAAACCATCATTAATGTTAAAATTGTAATGATTTCCAACGCTGTAAAAATATGTCGTTTGAAAATATACAGTGTTGCCAAACTGCGAACTTTGGTTTGTTAACAATGGGCTTTGCTTGTTTACCTTAAATATAAATGTTTCATTAAACACAGGGCTAAGAGTTTTGCGGTGGACTTTGGTCTCGAACTTCTTCTTCTTGTCAGGCAGGAGATATACTTTCACGTATGGATCTGAGGTTCCTCCCATGTCAAGGGCTGGAAGATCTTCAGCTTGGATCACCGTTACTGATAGACTGTTAGAGTTGAAATCGTACTCCAGCTAAAATTAAAATCGCATAAGTTTATTATCGTGGCCACAGAAGGTATCATCAATAAAGTCTTTCAAATCAAGCTAGTGTAATCTTCATATAGAGAATAAACAGTTGTCCAAATCATTGATGTGCTGCTAAAATTCTATCAACCGGCTCGCACCTTGGTAAACACCAACCCCCAATTTTATAATTTTTTTTTCAAATTGCACAAAAATACCATTCATTACAAAATTACTTATTTAAATTACATAAATTCATTCCAAACAGTGATTTGATTTTCATTCGAAACTTTTACAGTGATGGGTCTTATTCGTATATCATCTGCTGTGTGATGGTGACTTAATGATTTAACGAATGCTGTGGAATCATATGAAGTCAGTGGCTTACTTATCAAACTAATGGTCACTAAGTCTAATTTATGTGGAATACTTGAGTTTGCCCTTTTTCTGAACAAATAGTATTCATCAACGAAAATCCTCGTTCCGCCTCTGCAGAGCTTATTGCAATTGTCTTAATATTATTTTTATATGGAAACAAAATAGTACACACAACGGCCGCAAGTTTTTACTTAATCCATATCGGATCAAGTATTGTTATCGTGTAAAAATTCGATATCGGAATTACGATAATTAAAATAAAAACCGTATTTTAAGAACCAGCTCTCCGAACCAAAAATATTTTAGCAACTGGCTCGACAAAGCTGGTGCGAACCCATGGGAGCACATCACAGGACCAAATGCAAGTACATAATAGTTGAATTAAATATGCGGGAAAGGGATGTTCAATAATCGTAACACCTAATTGAATAAAAAAAATCAAATGTAAATACTATTTGTAATGGAAGCCCATACTTAAAATAATAATATCAATATGAAATAAATTTCCATATTTGTCGATAATACAGAATTAACGAGCACCTATTTATAGCTTCGAAAAATTGTCAAGAGGCAGCGCTGAAAACGTTCTCTGGCATGGCGTCAGGCATATTAATTGACGTTTGCGAGAAATATGTCGTTTATTGGTATTTGCTTTTCCTCCCTTAAGCTGTCGTCAATTGCTCAGTGAGCGGTATAGCCTCTCTTTACTTAAGTGTTTATTATTATTTATTATTGGACGCTTATTTTTTAAGACGGAGTGCGTTTTTTTGTTAGGAAACATAATTGAAGATAATTGGCGGCAACATGTTCGTAATGAAAGAAAAATATTTTTCTTGTTTTTAAATGAGAAAGATTAGTGACTAATAGACTAATAAGATGATTTATTTTATCAGAATTATCATTAAAAAGAAACACACATTTAAGAAATAAATAACCGTACAAATCAAATATGAAATTAGATTTGAAAACTTTGTTATTTCATTGACCGTGATACAAATTGAGACACGCGTTTTGCTTATTTGATAAGAACATCAGATTTAATTTTCAGCTTCAGTTTTGGTTACTTGAGGAGCATCTTTAGACTTGAATTTATACTAAAAACGAATTTCCACAAATATGCAGCTGAATTCATCGAAACAATTCATCTATTCATAATATTTTATTAACCACCATAATCAATCTTTGGAATCGGTTTATCGAGGCGAAAATTTATGAAACCATTTTTTAAATAGTTATAGAACGAAATCTCACAGAAAGGCCTGGGTAAATTTTACGAAAGATGAATATAAAATACCAGTTATAAAAAATATTGCTGACTACATATGGAATAGAGAAGTTACTAATTAAAAAAAAACAAACCACTATATGAATTCTATTTTGAATTTTTACGACGAAACAAAAACCGAAAGTAATACATTTTCATGATATCAAAAAATATCAAAGTACACACTTGAGTGAAACGAAAGATATATTATATTGGTTTGTTGAATGTGCTAAGCCTTATGATCGTAACTTTTCTGTATGTATTAGTAATAATTGATATAATACGTTATTTTAATGGGTGTCTATAATTCAATTTAAATAAAATCGATACATGATATAAATTATTTATTTGTATAAAATAATCTAATTTTGTAATGTAAGATCAATATTTCCAAATTGAATGGTCATTCCCTGGACCCGCCAGTGCAAGAGTGTCCGAATGGAATTTTTCCACCATTTTACTTGCCGAAAACTCTCGAAAGAAAATTTCATCAATGATCGATAATATGTCAGATTTCACCTGTCTGTTATAATTTTTCTTACCTTGTATTGAAGTTTCCCAAGCTTGACCTCGCTGACTTTGCTCTCTCCTTCGTCAGGCTCTTCAGCGTTTTCCGTCAACTCCTCCATGTCCGGCTGTACCTGCGTGCGTGACTTGTCAATGGTCAATCATGAACATTTAAAGGTTAACAAGCAAAACTGATTATCTACTAAGTCGCTAAGTCACTGCTGATCGTAATCAACCGAGCGCTATAAAAAATGAATAAAATAATTAGAAAAATCTACATTACTGTCATGCAAATGATAAATGGAAGGCTCACAGAAGAACTCTTATAACTATACTATATTCAACGCAGTAGTTAGCTAATTTACGGACGTAAAAGACTTAATATAAAATAATAATTCTAGTTGATGTTAGAAAAAAATCGTTTACAATAATTCTCATAAATATTATCATTTATAAAAAACGCTTTTACAAAATAATCTAAGATTGACAAAAAATGTAGTAGAAAAAATAGTATTAAGTGAGTACATATGTGTATAACTTGGTACGTTAAAAAAATGATTTTGTTTTTTCACAGCAATGCTGTTTCAGTATGAGTAAAACAATATGTTCTACTCTTAAAATTCGATAGCTTGAATTATGGTGTAACAATATTATTATTAGATAATTATAATTGACATAATTACCTTCCATAACAGTAATGATATTGAATGGAAGTAGTTGTTAAAAATATACTGTTTTTATAAAAAAAACAAAATAAGTTATTATCGGCATCTTCACGTAGAGATGGAAAAATGATAATATTATTGCATTCAACCGTAGATGTAGTTTTTAGGTATGTCTATTTATCAATCCCCATTAAAAAAACAATAAGTACACTGACATACGTAGAATATACTAAATGCTTGTAAAATATACGATGGCTAAAAACATCAATTTATTTTGCTAAACCAATGTATGCAGTAGAAGAATAATAATTGAAATGATGTTTCTTGTTATCTTTAATCTGTTCCATAGCTCAATTTTAAGACTAATTAATTTGGAGCCCTCCAAATATCAAATGACAATCGATTCTTATAAATGTCAACTGTCATAAATATTTTAAAGTAATATTAACACCTACGTTGTAATGTTGTAGCGATAAACTTTATCAATATTTTTAAATGTGATAAAAAATCAAGTCGTGTGTTGAAAATAGTTCTATTGTAAAATTAAATTATCATCTAACGGTGCATTGCAAAAGTTACTTCAAGTTTCTATACTTTGGTAATATTTTAGCAGAATTGCTCGAAAAAGTTCACACTCTTAAATAAAATTAATATGTATGCATGCTTTATCCAGAAAAAATGGTTTTATATGGAAAATAACTTTTGCAAGCAGATGGGTATAAGGTAATGCACTGGAATATTGATATATACATTTAAAAAACATTCTCTTATCGCATTTAATCGTAATCAGACAAAAAAAATAGGAAAAGAATTTTTAGTTAACAATGGCAAGTCTTAATTTATCAAAATCGCTAATGAAATTAATGAAATAACGGTAATTTTCTCAAATTTCATTTGATACAGATTTTTTTATTGTAGATATCAGACATCAGTGTCATTTAAAACGAGTCAATTAATTAGAACGATAAAGTAAACATATTTTACTCCTCTAGAGAAGAGATGCAAAAATTCCGCCCAATTAAAGTACTGACGATTACATGGTGCTGAAATAGATATTCATGTATTTATTTTATAATATAACACAGTGAGTTGATACATTTTTATCTTATATAATATTATTATATTGCTTAACTTTTTCAACTCTTCTTTTAAAATAGTTTGAAATATAATACAGCAACGGTAAGATTTCATTTTGAATTATTTTGTTAATATATTATACTCATGATGGAAAATATTACGAATCTGTGTTTGCACAAAAAAACTTATAGGGGAAAATCTACTGCAAACTTATTATACCTTGGTGTAATTTTGATTTATTTATTTAATTAACATTGCATAAAGTTGACAAATTATTAACAATGAAGAAATAAAAATAGTACAATTTAATATTAAAAGCAGCATTGATGTGTTATATATAATATAACATGTAAGCCTGTGGTATGCCGTATTTTTATGAGGGTCTATTTTGATCCTCGTATTTTTATTTTTTACCAGTGCATCACCCCATATTTTGTAATGATAAATGTAAAATCAATGATCAAAAAGTCACTGTAGATTTATTGTAACAAAATATATTGAAAGCAAAATAATTGGCACTGTTTGAAAAGATGTCGAATTGATAAGCGAATGTGTAAAACTGGAAAAACATGTTTGATTTCATAAATGTTTAAATAGTAATGAATATTAGTAAAAAGTTGGATCTGTGAAGACAAAAAAGATGTTGTACTAGTACTCTGGGAAATTTCGTTGTTTTAGTTTTAAAATAAATATAAAAATAAAGGTAAATGTTATCATTGTAAATCTCGATAACGACTTAATTATAATTTAAAATGTTAAAAATTGATTAATGTGTAAATAAATAACATTTATTTTTGCTGTTTTTCTTTAGCAACCATGTCATTGAAACATATATTTTAATCAATATAAATATGCGAAGTGAAAAGAAATATTTTTAATTTATAAAAGATTCTGCGGATATATTACAAAGAACAAAATATGATAATGACCTTCTCCGAAAATATCAAAATTATTTAGTTGAATGCGAAGAATAATACAATACAAAATACCGTCTATTGAAAATGACAATGTAATATTATTCAAATTTGGAATATAAAACTTCAAACATATTGGTATGAGCGTGAATGTCATTTGTTTTTTACTTCACAATATTTTCGTGTTGGGTAAGGTAAAAGATGTTTTTAGAGCTCTTTTAAGGAGCTTATTTTTGTACTCGACTGTGTACTGGTAAAAGGGTGAAACAGAAAGGTTTGCAAAGTACACACGTTATGTTTAGTTTGCGGTTTATATAATATTTGTAGAAGCATGTAGTTTCTCTCTTATGTTGTAATGTAATAAGCTGGTATATTCTGATGAATATCATATATACATACATATGTACGCTATATTAAATTATTTAAAGTAAGTTGAGAACTGTAAGATTTACTCGAAAGGACGCCCTTTCTGGTTGAGGTTCTAGTATAAGCAATGTAAAATAATAATTTAATATACTACCCAAGTCAACGTAAACACAAAATTAAATTTCATAAAGTGTTTGTGAGGTATAAGATAATATTTTAAATATATTTCAAACGAATGGATTAATATGTAAAGCTTTAATGTATAAAAACCACGTTTTTGGAATAAATATGTGGAAGTATCGTATTTCTAAAATTTAGCTGCCGTAATTTAAGCAATTAAAGCTTTTTAGATAAAAATTGGATTTTGTGATTGATTTTATCGATTGAGATGACTTAAAAACAAATATCTCATCACTTCTGACTTATTATTGCGTATTCAACAGCTTACAGGCTTTTTGACAAAAGTAATGAGTTGTCAAAAATTAACTTAATATAGAAAAAAAAATCCCAGAGGTAAGTGTACAACATTTTGATTCTCATTCAGTTGAGATTTTCAGTATAAAGTTATTATGTATTATCTGCCAAGAAGACACGAAAAACTCACTTGTCCGGAAAGTCCAGTGTAACGATACAATTAAGTAAGCAAGAACTATTTAAGTTTTCAAGCCTTTATATGTCTTTGTAAATTAATAAATCAAAAAAAGACTAAACGTACAGTGACTATTTTCACTTCTAACATTTAATTTAAACACATACGACAGTGACGGTAAACATACATCGACGATTAATTTTCTACTTTTTCGTCGATTAATTAAAAAATACTTCATCAATTTGGTAACTATCCTATAACTACACGATACACCTTTTTTCATGTTGCCGTAACAAATATGAAATTCAGTATTTAATAGTTTTCATATGTTGTTTAAAGCATCAACGTCCAAAACAAAAATAAATAATTTGATGTCTATTAAATCTTAAAACCGGCAAAATAAATTATTCATTTTTGTTTAAATAAGGCTCTAATTTTATGTAATAAACAATCGCCCTTCTGGCTAAAGACGTTATGTCTGAAATACTGGTTTTCAGCAAATCGATGTTGAACATTTGTATATTTATTCGCCTGTGTGTAAGCAGTGAATTGTTTGAATAGTTATAATGTTAAAAAATAAGTTTATGTATGTATCTTATATTAATCATTTTTTTTCTTTTTGATATAAATGTTTAGTGAATAGAATTTTAGGTTAAATGAATTCAAGTGTTTTTGCACACGAAAAAGGACTTTTTTGTATGTTTTACGCAAAATATGAATCGATACATTTGACAGAACGAAGATGAAATAATGATAGCGGCATCATCCGCTAGTTTGAACGTTTTGTAATTCCACGCTCAGACAATGTGATGTGTCGGCAATGTAGTTTTATTTTTAAATCGTTGTATACTGTGTGTTTACAAAAGTATTAATTAGTCCACGGGTTCCCAACCTGGGGATCGCCGAGGGTTTTCTGGGGGGTCACCAACTTTTTTTAGATTTTAACAATAAAGCAAATCGAGGATTCCAAATTCCCCGGTGAGCTAAAAAAAAAAACGAGCTTCGGAGACAATCCGGGCAAAAAGTAAATCGAGGATTTTAAATTCCTGGGAGGGGGGGGGGGGGGGGGTCGCCACCCGAAAAAGGTTGGGAACCTATGAATTAGTCAAAAGAAAACTGCTCTAATTTTGTGATGTACATATAAAAAACTATTTAAGTAGTGCATTCAAGAGTGTTACAATTTGCAAAGTAGCTCATAACACAAATTCAGAATCATTAATGTTAACAGTCGATTCTCGAAGGAAAGGCGTCATATGATTAAAACACCCATTTTTTAAAGATACATTTTTAATCAAGACCAGTTTTTCACATCGTTACATCAATAGCTAATGATAAATTCGATTCAATTATGAAAAAACCTTTTAGTAAATAATTTGTGGTAAAAAGAATAATTTAAGTTTTTTTTGTTATATTTTTTACCATCAACTGCGTAATATTTTTTCCATAAATTTCTTAATAAAGATAACAAAAATATTAACCAAGCACTTCGATTAGAACAACCTGTATTTGCATCGCGAGTGACCTTTTTTGTGCATGTTTGTAATCGTTGCAATGAAGCTTCGAGTGTACGATTAATTTTATTATTATTGATCCTTGTGCTTTGTAAAATATCAAACAACAAAGTATGTTTCAACTAAATTATAAACATATGAAATAAGTGCCACAAAATAATGATTAATTAGTTGATAATTAGTATTGGTAAAAGTGTTTATTTATTCGTCAATTATGTGAGAAGTATGCAATTAATAAATCATTTATTTAATAATCCAACTGATGCTAACTTCTTTTTGGAGAAACAAATGGTTTCAGAGATTTAAAAAAAAGCAAACACAACTTAAATGTATAATAGGTACCATTATTGCTCCGCCAGTGAGCACTTTAAATTATTATTGATTTAGTTGAAAAAATGCATTTTGAATGAAATCAGTCGTTATCGAATTTTAGAATTGTGAAATAAGTTGTATAAATTTTGTTTTAGTTTGATGCGAAAACTATATGAAAAAAAAAACGAATTCAGCACGAGTATGTAACCATCACTGTCATAAACTAATACTAAAAACGTATTATTTTTATAAGGACAAAAAAAGGAAGCGCCACACGTACCTTTTCTTTATACGCTGATCCTAATAGTTGTACAGACTTCAGATCCACTCCTTTCATACCCTTCTTGCCGTCCTTGGATCGTCGTTTACGGAAACATCGTCTGATGCAGCAGAAGCAGATGCCGAGCACCACAATGGAAATACCTACATCACCAATTCATTTTTACAACACTACTTTTCAACTTCTGATTTCACCAAGCGACGGCGTAATTATGATGTACAATTAAATGTCATAAACTTTGTTTATCAAGACAGGAAATATAAATAATACACCAGGCGTTTATCACTGAACTTTAGATATTTATAATACTGAGTATTGGTTTGTTGTATTCTGTTTTATATACACGTTAGTAGCAGTGGCGGATTAAGCACTTTGGAGGTCCTGCTTTTTGAATAACATAAAAGCGCTGCAAACCTTTTCGTAGAATAATAATAAATATTTAAAACTGAAATTAAAATATAAGGGTTTATATAATACATGCTATCTTTGAGGCCCCCAAGATTTGGAGGCCCCAAGCAAGCGCCTCTTGCGTTTATGAGGTAATTCGCCACTGGTTAGTACTCAATGACAAAGTAAAACAATGATTAATTTATATATAATTCGCAAAAGACTGATGTTTAATTGTATAAAAATACGCTATTAATTTTTCATAATAGTTTATAATTATATAAGCAACATATTTAGACTTACAGTAATAGAAATTCTATTAGTTATCTCCGAAAGATAACACTTGTTTAAAAATATTTGTCTTCTAACAATAATTTAGTTGAGGTATATCAATTGACTTTAGCAATACTTTTGATGTATTGTTTCTAATAAATAAAGATTATACATTTAACACACGCACAGAAATGAACACGATTTTCTTATTTAAAATGGAATAAATTCAAAACATAAAACACAACACTAATCTTTGATTTGCTACAGTAATATTACAACACACATGCAAGATTGATGAGTTTTCATTGCAATATGATATTGTCATTTGATTTTTCTGTTACGAGGAAAATCTGACATTGAAAAAACTTTCATGGTTTTTGCATCATGACGTCAAGATCATTGACAATAATGTTTATTAATCCTTGCTCTTGCAAACAATAATTATATTCAATTCTGCTTTCAATGCAATTCGTGTCAGAATATATTGTGTAATTAGAAAAAAAACAGTGTTTGTTTAATATATATATATTAAATAATGTAAACTGTAATTTGGCTATTTCTAAGCTGCATGAATCCAATATTCAGTATATTACTTGAAATATTTGAAAAGGTTGATACGATTTATTGTTGTTCATGTTAAAATCTATGCGTTTTATTTCGACGCTAAAACTTATGCTAAAACTGACGCTAAAACCGAGCATGAGAAAAACTAAACAAAAGAAAAAAAATAAGAAAAAGTTAAGGTACCTATTATAATAGCAACCAAACCCCACATTGGGATACCCATTCCCGTGGCAATTTTTTGTGCAATTAGTACAGCCTGGTCAGCAGCTATCTCCGTCTCAGATTTAGTAGTCATTTCAGCCACCTCTGTCCCCTCTCCAATCTCAGCATTATCTGTACACAAATAAAAAAATCGAAATATGTGATATACAATATTAGCGAAATTACTAGCTCTATAAATCATGGATGAAAATGAAATATTCAGTTCAGTGAAGCCAAATCAATTAACATACTATAAGATTTTATAGTTGGTACTATTATTGTTTTTAATCTAGTTCTCTCCTTGCATCATGTAAAAAATCTCACTCATCATAAGAGGTTATTCTTTGCAAGCCTGGCTCATTCCGAAATTGTTGAAACATGGACCATGAATGTAATTTAGTAGATAGAAATAAATTTTGAAACTATTTTTAGAAATCAATCTTAAGCATGGCTTGATAACACACAAAATATCATTCCAAAGTAACGTAAAACAAATACTTTTAAAATGTACATTGTTTTTCAAAATGAAATTCAAGTTTCATTTTTTAACCATTTTGGAATGAACCGTGTTTGCAAATAATACCCGCATAAGGTTTGTGATTTGAAATAATTTCATTCGAAATAATTTCAAAGTTTGTTTATTTGTAATGCACATAAATTGTGCGCAGAAAAAATAAAGAGAGTTTGGGTGTTACCGTCAATGTTGACATATATAATATAAGATTACAAGTTAGAATATAAAAAGATCATTCATATAAATCAGGATTACATTTTGTTGTCAAAAGCTTCAAATAGTGAGAAAGTTCCAGTTAAACAGTTGATATTTTGATAATCAATTGGATATGCAGGTCTAATAAAAGCATAAAAAAAGAAACTCGTTAATATTTTGTGTTTTGCTTAAGTTAATGTTAAGTATAATTTTCGAAACAAAAAATAAGTTTTAAAGCTTATCACTGGCTTCTTGTCTTGTTACTCTATATTGAACTGCATCTGGAAAATTGTGGTAAGTAATACTTTGTTCAACGTAGACTTTACTTTGAATCGAAAATAAAGCAAAAATGTCAACTGCAAAAATCACTTATTTATCAAGAATAGATTTTTTATAGTCACTCTTTGACTCAAAATGTATACATAATCTTCTTTAATGTTTGGTACCGAGATGTCATAATTTGGTTTACTATTTGATTGATATTGACGATATTGTTGATATTGCAATTTACGTACGAAACTATTTAAGTACAACATCAAACTATATTGAATAGGCATTACTATAGAAAATTAATAATAAAGTGACACTTGTGTATAAGTATTAAATATTAAGTATTAAATATTTGAAATGCTAACCCAATAACGTCGTCAATGTAGTGGTCGTCATATTTCTTTTACTATGGTCCTTAAAGTTGTGTAGCTCGTAGACAGGTTCTGTCGCTACAGAGGATTGAAGGCTCTCCGGGGGGACTTCGCTGGCAGGGAGCTGCTCCTCCTCAGCCACGCCAGCCTCCCGGCGAGATCGAACCAGGAAGGATAAGTTCGGCGCCATCTTTCTGTAACAATAACAAATGTTACATTGTTAATTCAGTCATATTAGTCAAAAATTCCATATTGGTGTAAGGAAATTAATCGTCTGAAAACAAGATTGTCTTAATTGATAATTTGTATTTGATATCTTCGATATTAATTTGATGGCTTTGTTCAGTTGTTTTAAAAATTATAACACGTGGTTCGCCTCTTTGAGAATTTCTTTAAACTAATTAATTAATAAATAACCTTACGATAGTTAGTCTGA
Source organism: Himalopsyche tibetana (assembly GCA_030503985.1). NCBI lineage: Eukaryota > Metazoa > Arthropoda > Insecta > Trichoptera > Rhyacophilidae > Himalopsyche > Himalopsyche tibetana. The sequence goes on along the minus strand of JAPJYX010000009.1, from coordinate 971,666 downwards.
AGATGCTTTTAAAAGAGACGAAATACGCGTACACAGTTTGCAACATAATATGTGGAATAACAAATACATTAAATTTAATTTTATATAAAAAATGAATATCCCACTAAGATACCGTCGATTCTATAGAAAAAAATCGTTAAAAATAAAAAATCTGACTCGGCGGCTATTCAATTATTGAAATGTTTTTAAATATATTTGTCGAGCCATGTCGTCCTGTGATATTGAGTAACTTGCTATCCTTACGGAGCGTTTTGACAGAAAGTATTGCAAATATTCAACCATTTAACTTAAAGATTACACTGTAAAATAATTAAATACATTACTTATTGAATATTGTAAATAAATCACAGTCTTTCGTTTCAACGGGCGCATGGCTTAGGTGACAAGTTCCCGAATGGAACTGGATTAATATGTACATGTTTTTTTATTTATGTATTTTTTTTATTACTTCTCATCCACTCGTAACTCGATACTTAAAATAGGGTATATACAGAGTGATACGTAGGTCATCTATAAGTCCCTTCTAGCAACATTAATCTATCTTCGACTTTGGAAAGGGTGGTCACGCAACTGAATTGTAATCAGTTCATACATTGGGAACGTTCAAAGCAAAAAACACAATAAATGGCATTTATATATTATCTTACACACTTGCATGGTTGTTCAAATTGTGTGATATTTTTATCTGAGAAAAATATTATTTATTTTACAAGCATTCAACTGTTTTATGCAGAGTTATACTATAACAATGATTGTGGAAACTATTAAAGCAATTCAAATCGGTTTTCTATAGAACAATAGCTTTTCTATTAATACCGTTTGAAACAATTGCACATTCCGTTATCTAAAGAGACGTTTAAAATGTTTGACAACAATACAGCACAATAACCTAACAATAACCATGCAAATCTAAAAATTGAATTTATAAATTATTCCATTGGCTGTTTTGTATATTTTATATTACTATTTTGGTATGTCTGTTACAAACAAAACTAATTTACAATCGTTCAATCAATACAATTTTATGATACTCCATTTTTTATGTATATAATAAGTATATATACATATAAAAAAACGTATCGTCCGATACATGATTAATAAGTTACAAAACGTATAAAATACCTAATTTAGTTACATGTTTACAAGTGAGTGTAATTACGTCTGTGCAAAAGAAAATTGTATGTTATGAAACTTATCGGTTTTTACAACAGATGGCGTTGTTTACAAACATAATGTTTTTATACGATACGGTAAGAACGTTTTGCAATAATTATTAGAAAACATTATTTTTCTCTCTTTTTTATACCTGGCGCAAGAATTATGGATTTAATAAAATTCATTTTTTTTGTTACAAATAGATATTCAATACTACAATTGGTTTTGTAGATTAATGTCAGCGTTCGGAGCGGACATAATGTAAACAAAATGTTATCGTAAATTTGTGACTTTTGTGTTTTGCGATTAAAAATAATTATATTTTTTTAGGAAGATTTTAATCTGATAGTTGTTTATTTTTATCACCGTTATATTATTGAAACCATTAATGTTTCCAGGCAATTTCCAATCTTAATAAGTTCTTCCTCAAACTATAAATAATATAACTTTAATAGGAATAAAATGATAGAACTATTGTGCGAATAATCGAAAAAAATAATTCACGGAAAACAACAATATGTCGTAAACTACTGGTGAAAATGTTTGGGCTACATTATATTATGATATTTGTCAAGCAAAAAAGTAAATTGTGCTGTAAAAGTTTTCATTCAGAAATTTAAGAATAAAAACGTATTATTTCAATGATATAATTGATGATTGCCTTTTAGTGAAAAGAAATATTTACACAGTATAACAATAAAACGATGCATTTAACACATTCTAAAATACACATAAAAACAGTTTTAGTAATATATAATATTGACATAAAACCTTATGACATTGACAAGATGTAAAAAAACTATGAAAAGAGTAAGATTATTAATCATGTTTATTTTCTATTTTTGATTTTACTGACGTATCTTCGTAAGGTGAATATAACTTATGTATTTATTTATTTACATTAGCATTAAATAATATTGATTTAATTCCTTTTTCAATTAAAAAAAGTAAGATATAACCAAATATTTAAAAAAAACAAGAAGTAGAAAAAAAAAAATTTGAAATATGTATAATCTTTATCTTGATTTCAATAAACAAACATTTTTCAATTCTGTGTTCAAATGTAACATAGCATTGGGTAAAAAATTCTTCTCAATTCTCAACTCTCTTCTTTCCAGTTGTAAATTTTGAGATAATACCGTTAAAGAATTCTCCTCTTCTGTTGAATTATATTGTTGATTTTGTAAAATATTTTTAGTCCATAGAATTTAATATCACATGTGTAAATGTAGCTAGAAAAATAAATTTTCTGAGTATTTTTCGCAATATAGCAAAGCGACCATAAATTTTTATATCCAACCTCTTTTCTATCTGTGAAATCGCTGCAGTGACCTCTTTTGAGAGCGAGTAAATACATTAAAGACGAAAAGTACGACTTGAAGGCATAATCATGTATGTAATACTTTATCGTCGAATCTTTAGAACTAAACAACAAAATTTTGGTTATCCGGTTAAAGATTCAAAAAAATAGTACATACATATAGTGCTACTGATTTAACTATTACCTTTCAGTAAATCCATCTTATTTTTATAAGTGGGACTTAAAATATTTTGCAACTTAAATTGCCAAGTGCCGCCCCTAGGTAGAGCCCTAAAATAGCGCCCATTTTGTTTCATTCCTTCCCATTATTCTAAGAATAAATATACACATATAGAAGTTCAAATCCTCTACAAACTTACGTATATACTCAAACAAATCTTTTGTCACTTATTCCTTTTTGCTTTCAGGTGATTCATAATATGTACCTTTTTGACAAAGATCCTCACAAATAAAAATATGATCCAAAAGCCTACATTATTGTTCAATAATTATGAAAAAACAACTGTTACATTGATTACACATCATAAAAAATAATGTAAATTTTAAATGCACTTAAATTATATCAGTATCGAATCTTGATTTGGTATTTTGTTAACCAAAGACGTTGAGGCATCATATTTATTCTAAATCGAATTCGTGTCAAAAATATTTAGTCATTTAAAAAAAAACTGTAATCATTTACCGCTCGCTAAGACTTGCCGCCCCTAGACAACTGCCTACTCGCCTATGCCCTCGAGACGTCCCTGACAATAATTCATCACACTTATCTTGACAATAAGTTTTGTTAATTATGTTTTATTTCTATACATATATATCCAACAGCCTCATATTATCTATTCGAAACAAAACGGTCGGAAAATATTCAAATTATTTACATATGTAAAGTAATGATACAATTGCGAAAAAATCGAAAAATACTGTCGTTCAGATCAATTTCATTTCAACCAATTTTCACTTTGATCCTATTCGTGAAGTTCTGCTTAAATTTACAGCTCAAATGACACTGCGAGAATGTGTCTGTTATTTGTGTAATTAAACATCAAGAAATAATGTCCATATTTTTCATAATTATTAAGAAAACCTTGTACGTTGTGAGAATACTGACGATAATTTGTGGATTTTATGCCCTCATACTCTCTGTAAAGTTTGTATGTTTGTCACGTTTTTGTCATTTGACGCACATCTTCCCCAAATCACGTACTTGACACCCTTCATACGTTCCGTCAACCGCTCAAATTGTCGACAGTCCCAACATTTAAAAAAATCGTACTAAGTGATTTTCCACGACATTCATTTATTTTAGGCAAATGATTTTCCAGGGTAAGTTAATCAAAAATACGTTGATTGTGAAGATCACGAAACGGTATATTCATTAATTCGTTTTTTATGTCCGCTACCAGCAGGGGTGGGCTGGAAGGGGCTCGAAAGGGGTCGCGCGATCCCCTTGTTAATTTAAGAACAAACAATAATTTGAACTATTTTTATTCTCTACACTCCCATAAGTTTTGTCGATAACGACCTGGGTTTCGCCTTTCGGCATCTTCTGGTTTTATCTAGTGCACAAACGCACTTGAACTGACAGTTTGTCATTAAACTTCCATCAAGAACCTTCAGTCGAAATTCTAAATTAAATCAACAATATTATCAGATAAAATTAGTATATATCTGCAATTTATGACTTATGTATTATCTACGATGGCTTCAGTACACACAGCAGTACCTTTTTAGCGATTTACATTGATAAGTTTACGGTAAATTGCATCTTGCAATTGTATTGAGTAATAATTGATTGCTAATTTAAGTATTGCATATAACTGCACAGGAGTGATAAAAAATTCACGCCTTCCCCAGAACAGAGAATTGCTTTGAGATTAAGCGAACCCCTTGTTAACGTATTGGCAGCCCATCGCTGGCTACCAGTGTTAAACATGTAAACTCATCATGAAGAATATCAACATTTGCAATTTCTTACGAGAAATGGTTGTTCATCTAATAAAATAACGATGTTAAGGAAGCATTACAAATTAGCTAATTACTCTCTTCTACTAAAATATCACAAATGCATTTGAATATAAATCCACAAGTCGGTTGGAATATTAATTTATAAAAATGTCTGCGAAGGAATTGAGTAAATACTTAGCAACCGAATCGCACGAACCCATACAATTGGTTAACAGGACCAAATCAAATCAAAAAGTATTATAATATTACAGTAACAACGGTCCAGGTAATGAAAACGTTGCTAAAGTCTTTTTAAAAAGCACATGCGAAATAACATATTATAAACATTTAAACTAAAGCTTGTGACAGAAGAAAAATATGTGATACTCGAATTCTGTTGTTCGAAATGTCGAATGTTTATTGTATTTAAGGCTTCGATGAAATCACTGTTAATTATTGTTGAAACTATAACATAGTATTTCTGAACATACTGTCAATTGGTTTTAACGCGTTGATTTACACACTTTACTTAAAACAATTGCTAGTCTGTTGATTTAGTAAATCATGTTTTAGGTGGTGCTGGTCTTTAAAGATAATCTATTTATGTTAATATGTGGTATATACTACAAACAAAAGAAATGTCAAAAAAAAGTTCGTAGAAAAACTGCAAAGCCTCAAATATCATTAGATATAATTGAAGATTTATCAGAAATACTAATAAAATTAAAACTACATATATTCACATGCGTTCTTTCAATATTATTTAAAATAGTATTGGTTAATATTTTAACTATGTTTGAACGACACATTGTTAAATTGTTTGATATACATATAATATGTGATCGAGCACAACATATTTCCCATCATTTATTTGGTGAGTTAGTTTATGATACTATAAATAAGTCTTGACAATTATCAATGTATTCATATCATTAAGATATTTTCTTCATGTAATAATATTGTTATTATATTGCAGTATTGTATTGAAGACATTTTTAATAGAATACATTTTAAGCGGAAGGAATAATTTTCTAATTTTCACCAGTAAAGGCATATTTTACATTATTAACGTATCGAATAAACGAAGTAGTGAATTTCCGCATGTAAGCTTCAGTGAGTGTTATGTGATTGTGTTGTTTTATTTAAAATATAACTAAAGCCAAAATCTGTGGAATCTTTACAGCTCGTATGCGGGTCGTTGTTTGAAAAGAATAACTCACGACTTAGCTAAAATGAAATACTAATGTATTTGCGTAGTGAAAGCTTTAATCATACTATGGTAGACATTTTATTGAAGATGTAAACATAAATCTTTTTTGTAAATAGATTAACTTTGTTTTAAAACATATTCTACCGAATTTGATAGTTATACAGATAGACCTATTACACAACTAACGAAATAAAACTGTGGTCAGCATAGTATGTAAAATAACACGAGACACATTATTCCATTAAATACATTATTTTTTTTGCATCGTGACAAAAGAGCTGTTTTCAATTACCTTAAAATTAAATTCATTTCTACGAATTTAAGCTATTGATCGAAACATATTCATTCACTGTAAAAATACGAATCAACATTGATTGTGAAAAACAGAATACAATACATTCACAATCGTATATTTTTTTACTGGCTGGATGGGTTGCTGTCAAAACGGTTTGTTCTTAATTTGAATTAAATTTAATGACACGTAGAGAAATATTCTGACGTTTCTTAACGAATCCCCAAAAAACATACACGCAAGAAAATTTTCTCGCCTCAGTACTGACCTTTTAAGTTCGTCCCTAGGCTCGCTTCCTCACAGATGGAGTCTGAAAGAAGGTTTATATTACAAAACAGTCACACGTTATCACTTTAACACGTTTTACAGTCCATTTTGGGGTCATCCGATCTTCACTTTTTGGCGAGTTACGTTTTGAGTCGGAGAGTTTTACTCAATGGTGCCCATACAATTCGGAGGGCTGAATTCGTCGGGCAATATGGCGGGCGAGTGCTCGCGCAGGCTTCAAAATCGATACGGACCTTGGTGGAGATTCTGCGCAATCGCACTCGGCGCAAATGTGTTGGTATTAGTTATAACGAAATACGTATCGAGTGATAAGCTATTTTTCTATAATGAAATAAATAAAGCTTTTTACACCAATCAAGGGATCAAATATCAATTGATTCTAAATATATCTAATATTGAGTAAATGGTATTCTATTCAAAGGGTTAAACGTATTAAACATAATAATATATACTCCAGTCACTTGACCGTTGATATATTATATTTATTGCTACGGTTTAATTGTTTCACGAAATTAACATGCTCTAGATATTATCAATGGCTCATTTTCATATCGCTCGGTAAATGGGACAGATATTATGAAAAATATATTTAACTACGGTTTTTTTTATAAAGTAAGATTCGTTTTCAATGAAAAACTTATGATTTATAATTGAATGATCGTAATAATACACGCATTTAAAAATACTGGGCATAGAGTCACTGCAATGTTTTTATGATTGCAAATCATGTAAAGCCTATAATGATTAGAAATCCGGTATGAATGATTTGTGAAAGTGGATATTCCAACTGGCGCTTGGCTACTAGAGTCCGGTACTTCAAGGAATCAAAATCCATCATAAAAACTGCAGCTTAATAGTTCAAACAATTTTAATTTTAATATAAACTCATTGGTTATTATTAATTCTTAGCTGAGGATCGAATCATCCAACCTTCAGACCGTCCGCCCGAGATTATTTCATTAGAATTTTAAACGTCTCGTTTGAGGAATCATTTTTTTAATCATGTCAGCAATTATCAGCAATTCGTGGAATTCTATACAACAAGAGCGGCCGACTTGTTTAATGATTTAATTTAATGTCTGAAAAGAAATAAAAAGTATAAGCTGATTTTCTTAAACACTAGGTATATTATCTTTATTATATTTCAAATCACAATATAGAGTATATAGATTCAACAACATCAAACACATAAACAATGCTTTTACGAAAAACTGGTTGTGAGTAAGTCGCTCAAACATTCTTTTTGGAGAAGGTAAAAAAGCAATGATTCTACTAAAAAAAGAGTAATTGTAACCAAATCGTTCTCTCTACAGATGTATAAAACCTGAACAAACTGCGGACCGACTTTTACTTTTGTGCAGTTCACTATGTGGTTAAAAATCTGTTTTTAGAAAAAAGATTATTTTCATGTGGAAATTCGTTTTTTACGATGGTAAATATTGTATTCTTATCTAAAACAGTATTTTATTTGCGACCTACCGTTCATTATTTTTTTATGTAGACAGTCAGCCATAAGTTTGCCCATGGCTGAAAAAAAATGTGGGTGAAAAGAGAATGAAAAAATCACAGCAATCCATGGCTGTGGATTCAAATTCATACATACATTGACACGCAATCTAGTGGATGAAAGCTTTACAGCATTGATCACTTGGCAATTGGATGACAAAAACATTAAAAGACAATATGACTTTTCCTTGAGCAAACATGAATTGAATTGGGTTGGATATTGTATGGTGCATGTTTGCCAATTGATATAATGCTTTAAGTACATATATTATCTCAAGTATACAGAATCTTCATATATGTATATTACAAAAGTTTTTTTATGTGGAATATGGAGCCTTAGATGTTTGGAAAAGCGATTTAAGTAGATAATATATGACTTGTTTTGAATACGTATTCTGAAGAAAATTATGTACATATTACAGACAATTTTACTTTATGTTAATTATATTATTAACAGGTAACTTTGGTACCTGGTATTAAAATTTCTTGTGTATACATGTGTAAAACAAGTCAGGTTTAATAAGTGGTTCTGTCATAATTGTATTAAATAGTTTATCAACTTCTCGACATAACCAAACATGGGACACTTTGACTGTCAGTAAGAAATTAAAGAAATATGAAAGGCAGCCGTACAAAGTCATATATGGATTTTAAAATCAATATGATTGGAGTCTCAGACTGTAAAACGGTAACATAGTGCAACATTAACTACATAAATAAAGTTTCGAAAACGAGAAACAATTGAATTGAGAAAATTTAATTTCTTTAAGAAAAGGTACGTGCAGGTTTAGACAAATGTACATGTTTTTTTGACATACACGATGTAATTTCTGTATTTTTTTTAACACGTTGAATTGGACCTTAAATAAAGTTATTGTTTATTAACATGAAAATTCATGTTCATAAAAGAACGTGCCAACAAATGACCACACTACCTTTATTGTATAAATATTGTTTTGAAAATACACCGTGCTGTGATTTGTGGTTATTACGCGACGATTCAAAACAATGTACCATTTATTTTCAAGGGTTGTATTTAAACAAAGTAATTGAATATGATGAGGCCGTAAAATAAAGCGTATCGTATCTTGATTGCTCACTATAATAATAGTTAAGAGTACCTTATCTTTGCATAAATCCGTACTGAAAGCAATAATATAAACTTTTTAAAAATTGTGTTAACGTAGTTATGTTACAAAGCACACTGACTAAGCAGAATTAAAAAAGATTTACTTGTTGCCGTTAGTGAAAACTTTTCATCTTTCAAATGATCAAAAATGGCATTTCACGTTCTTTCAAGAACTGTATTAATTGCTTTTGGTAACTCTTCGTGTAAAAGTCCAGTTGATAATGTATTTGACTAATGGAGTTTTATAGACTTTTAGTACCGTTCGTTTTCCCTTTTATTCTAATAAAAGCACTTCATTTTAACGACTCTCATTTGACACAAAAGTTTAAAACTCAACAAGGGGTGTCAAATTTATCTGTCTTTGTCTGTCAAAGCTATGCAAGTCTGGTGTTTGTTATAAAAATGGAATATTTAAAAGATTTTTTTACGATAAATATCGTTAAATAGCTCTAAGCAATTCCAGAATTGTTTAGTGGGGGACTTATTGGTAGCCATTAGTAATAAAAAAATATCATAGCGTCTCACGCACCAGGATAATTATTCAAATATTGATGACGCAACTTGGAAGCCTAAATAACAAGAACACGTCGTATTTTTTTTTTGCTTAAATCAGATAAATTAAACTCGGAGAGAAAAAAATATTGGGGTGAGTATGACTGCTTATGAACACACACAAATATTTAAAAAAAAGAATGATAGTCTTTTCAAAAATTACCGAGGACCGGCGTCAACCAACACCACTCAATAAGTTCGTAGGATGACATATAGATCGCGCCACTATTGACAAATCCATATGATTTTTAAAAATTACAAATCTTAAAATAACACGTGTCAAAATTTCATGACAATTAACGTTTAGTTCATAAGTTACAGTGGTTTTAGTAACGCTACTTCTGTAATTTTCAAAACAATGCAAAAAATTTAATTTCGTGTATCAATAAAGCATTATTTTTTAATGGGAAAAATATCGTCCAATCAAAGCAATGGCTTGACAAGTGTCATTCGGACTCTTTTGCATCGATAAAAATTGTAGAGAAGTGGTTTGCTGATTTCTGAACGCTCATTCCATGATTTCTGAACTGAACGTTCTGGTCGCCCAAATTCGGCAGTTGTTCCAGAAAACATAAAAAAGTCCACAAAATAGTATTGACCGGTCGTAAATTGAAATTGCATGAGAAAACTGACACATTAAAGATATCAGCAGGTTGATCATTCTCCATTTTTCATCAACATAGAAGAGATAATCAAGTCGAAAAAGTTTCGAAACACAAAAGTCTTCGCGGACTGATGTCGGTCCGCGGACCGCGGAGTTCTTATCGTTAGACTACGAAATTATTGTGCGAATATATTTTATTATATATATTTATAAAAAAATATCGTGACGTTTCAGTGTATTAACCACTTGAATACCAAGCGGACATCGATGTCCGGAACATATGCAAGCAAACACGGTTGTCCAAGACATTAAAACAATCAAATACTTGATAATCTAATAGAGTATAAGAGGTATTTTGATGAATATGTGTAGTGCTATGTATATTGAGTCAATATAAGTTTTTAAAATATCGAATTCGAGTGTATATTAGGCAAAATTATTTTTTTCAAAATCACGCAGTATCTCTGGGACATATTAATGATTTATTTGCGCGGTATTCAAACGGTTAATTGTGAAATAATAACCATTTATCATTAAAATTGAATGTTTGAACTGACACTCAATTGAGAGAAACTATGCGGAACTCTTTCTTTTGTAGCGCTTTCATGGTGACGTGTTTTGTGAAACATAATTTTTATGTAAATTGATGAACATCAGCTAGTGTAAAAAAGTATGAACAATGCTGAGAGAGATCTGCATCGAAAAGTCATCTGTGTTCGGAAAAGCCATCATGGACATCAAAAGATAATGTGTTCCAGCGCTAGCGAATGTTAAAACGAGACTGGCAAGCGCAGGGACTTACATATTAATTATTAACTATATATGTACACATTGGAAGTGAATAAATGACGCAGAAGAAAGGAAAACAACTTTACTTTACTAGTGAGGAGGTGAATTTTGCAATGCCTAACGTCACCATTTGTTTCTCTTCTAAACCGGGACACCTAAAAAATGGTACTTTTAGGCGAAGCTTTAAGCGTCTCACACTTTCAAACAATAAAATTGATTAGATAGTAATGTGTGTTCATGTCATATTAAATAAATTATATATAATTGTATAAAAAAATTTGTAAACAATATTTACATTGAAATGTATTCTTTACTGCGCGCACACGCCTACATTTTCGTCTACTAGTCTAGATTCTACCGCCCAGATTTTGATTTTGCGGGTTTTTAATAAAATTGTTACTACAAGTTTTTCTCTTTTCGAAAACAGGAAACCGCCTGAAAACGGGACTGTCCTGGTGACATCGGGACCTCTAGCCACATTAAGTATACTGCACCCTTAATATTTGTGGAAGAATCGTAGCCATTTACCAAATTAAACTAGAAACTCTATGTTAGATTCATCTCCACTATTGATTCTGTAACTCGTGCTTTATGTGATTTGTAACCATTCTCACTCCACAAATGAATGCTATTTTTTTTATTTTACAGGAAGCAGAAAAGAAACTGGATAAATCCGATTCAAATACTAAATATAATAACGTTACAAAATTAATAACTTGATTTCGGAGGCGTAAGTTGCATAGGATACAAATTTAATAGTGGCATATCATCTGTCTTGTTTATAATGTAATTTACTAATAATTGATTTCTTTTTGTGAATGTTTCTATTAATTTTCACGGAATCTAGACTGTTAATTTTTAACCGTTAACTAAATTCCATATTTCTACCGTATCATCCAATATTTCTACAGTATTATTTTTATCTTAAAATGTGATGGTTTTCGATTAAGTAATTAGCATACTCAAAAATATTATTGTAATAGTTGAACGTAATAAGTTTCTGTAGTATTTCAGTAATATCGACCTTTTAACCATAGAATAATTCTTCACGAATAATCAAAAATATTTTTTAAATACTTTTGACTAAGATGTTAATACGATAGCTTGATCTGAAACGAATGCCTTTTTCAAATAAAACTTGACGTTTTCAATGCGTGAGTTATTATAGAAATTTTAACAAATCGGGTTTCTCAAAATATACCTTAATACATAAATCTAAGAATGCCTCTCTTCCATATACTGTACATCATCTTTACAATTTTTTGAGCTTATCTGCTATTTCAGAGTAAAAGGTTCGTAGGATGATTCAATGTCTACGCCGAGTATGAATGAAAGAAAGCTTAAGTGCTACGGCGGGGCGTAGGTGTTTACGCCCCGGCAAATAGTGCCTTCTACGAAACGTGACAATGTCTCATCGGCACCTCTGGGAACAAGAAGATATATTCGCGGTGTAAGCGGCGACGTTGAAGCGGGCATATGGAAATATATCAGCTGTCAGGGAAAGACAGTGACGGAATATCTGTAAGTCAGCATAGATATGTTAGAATAATTAAAGTCTTGCAAAGTAATATTTTTTCAGTCTGTCTTCAACTTTGTAGGGTTAATTTTAAATATCTGTATACACATAAAATTAAGAAATTAAACAAAACCAAATACACACAAGTGAACTTGGGTTCAGCTAAAAAGATTTTTCAAACGATAACAAAATAAATTACAACACGTCATTTGTAATACTCGTGAACGTGTGTTAAAGCTATATAAAACAAAAAGACAATAAAAACAAGTTTGAATCGTTCAAATTATGTACAATCACACAAGTTTGGTCACTCACGAACCTGGTTTCACCTTTCGGCATCTTCAGGCGTTCAAGGGCACGGATGAACTTGAACTGCACGTTAGTGACAAAATTTGTGTGAATATACATAATTTGAAAGATTCAAACTTAATATTGAAATTCCACCAAGCATCTTCAGTCAAAATCTTAAATGAATTAATTTTGTATGATACTTTAATTCTTTCATTGAATTAAAATATAAAACTAATAATTTTCAAACGTATTAATGTTTAATATAAAAAGTAATTATCATCGCACAAAGCCAGATTTTTTTTAACCCGTGTTTATTTATTCGTTAAATAATTGTAGAGAATAACATACCCAGATGGGCCATTTTTATTTATGAGATATTTATTATTGAAATCAGTTGAGAGTATTTTAAAAAATATATATATTTACGAAGCGGTTTTAATATTCAATGTTCGATCACGTGTCTTTTTGTTAAAATAATAATTTGCATAACAAAAATACAGGAGTTTTATTACACAAACTGTTCAAAGTCACCCTTCGTTATGTTATGTGGTTTTGTCATTCAAATCTCCGCTGAGCAATATTGTTTTCGCTTTATATGTTTAATTGAATAATTCGATATTGTGAAAGTTATAATATCTATATTTAAAAAAAAATGCTGGAATAAAAATGCGTTGTTAGGTACATCAAGTACTCGCGATTTCAGTATTCAAACTATTACTTAAACCAGGGGTGGGAAACCTTTTCTTATCTAAAGGCCGCATTCATTTTTCTGATTTGACATAAGGCCACAGTAAACATTGACTAGAGAATCTTTGGCCGGAAACAATGCCTATTTCTAGAGTCCAGAAATTTGCGGATTTCCCAAAATTACCAGCGTGGGATCTTTTTTTTTTTAGGTCGTCCAGGAATTTTCAAATCCAAAATCTCCAGAATTGGCCAGAAGGCCGCACCAGACTAGCTAAAAGGCCGGAGGTTCCCCACGCCTGGCTTAAACGAATGAAAATTTGAGGTGCTGACACATCTTTTGTAAATTTAATTGAGGCCGTCTTCTATTTAAATTAAACAACCAAAGAGCTGTATGTCTTTCGATTGTTCTGCCATTTGGTATTTAGATTGGTGGAGAATTTTAATTATAGTAATTTAACGAGCCCTCTGTTATTGATGACTTCTTTCCCACGAGTTGTAATTTTAAAAAAATAAAAAGCTTCTTTGATAGTATGTAATAACCAGTCAATTCTTAGTGGAAAAGTATTCTATTTACAAAAATAAAACACATTTTTTTCGTACAAATTTTAAAATTTTATCAGATGATCAGAAGTTGGGTTTGTTCACAGGCATCCTTTTCATCTGTTAGGAATGATAAAATCAGTTGAAAATGTTTGTGATGAGAGAACATGTTCTTGTTTAATTGGTTAAATTATGGAATTAACACCAACATAATATCCTTGGAAGGCGTTAAATAAACGATTGGCTGTTTTTAGTTATGAATGCAGATATACTGATTTAAACCCGATTATTTTTTAGTAATTTTAAGAAGTACGTAATAAAGAAAATCAAGTCAAGAGATTCTTGACTAAAATCTATAATTATAAAGTATTTTTATCGAATTCGTTAATCATTATCGAACTTCATGAAGGCGTTAGAATGGTAAGTAATATTTACAATGCATACAATAAGATGATTATATATCATAATTATCGAAAGTAATCAATATTTTTTGACATTACTCCTTTTGCCAGTACAACGACGATATTATGTTTTATTTTTATAAGTATGACAGAAAATTAGCGATAAAAGAAAATTATTAGCTCGTCTAGATTCCACCAAGGTTCTTAAAATGTTAGTTTACCACATGTCAAATGTTTCAAACTTGATTCACAATTTCTGAAATTGCCGAATAAGGTCATTTTCATTTCGAGTTCACTGGACGAAAACCACCAATAGAAAGACCTTATCCAGTGATCAAGACATTTTTTTTCAAAGATTTCCTGATATATAAGTTTTTGATGATTTTTTTATTTGTTTTACATAATTTCATAATGCTACCAAATGTATTTTAGCCGTAATGTTTTGTTTATTATATTTGAATTATTCACGAAATATTTCTTTCTATGAAAACAAATCTATTTGTAAAAAAATAGTATTTAAAGTTACAGGTACATTGTCAATCAACAGGTCAGTTTTCAGTTGGATCGCAAGAAGGCATGGGGTAAGATTTAACTCGCAGGCAGAAGATTGCCGACACCTGCTCTACATTAAAGTAAAACACGTGTATGTTTCGTTAAGACGAACCCGTGATATTTACCGAATTGGTATTTCTCAGTTGGTTGATATTTTTTTACCATTATTAATCTTCAGTGAAATGAAAACCTATATAAAATATTGTGCTTGAGTTTAAATCTAAAAAGCAATGTTTTCTACTAAAAAATGCACGACATGTGAGTTTCCATTCGTTTTTAATAGATGATATTGAAAAAACCTTTTCTTTTATTAATACAAGTATGAAGTGAATATTTGAACATTTAAGCATGATCTAGCCACCTGGATGCGTAAATTAGTTGTTTAATGGAAAGAAAACCAACAGGAATTGTATTAAAAATAATGTGGATGATATCGACGCGGAAAAGGAAAAAGGACATAACCCACACATAGAAAATTTTACAGGAGGCACAAAAAACGTGTTTTGATGATTTTAAACGATATGCAAATTGTGAAAAATACACAACTTCAAAGTAGGCGGAGACTTCTAAACTGGTGTAAAATTGACATTATCTAATACTAATTAAAGAAATTGTCCAGAAAAAACCTTTTTTTTCAGTTCCTCAATTTTCACAAGCTCATCTTTTTTCAAACATAAAAGCTAAATTTAGATACTAATTTGGCATTTGCAGCTTACATATTTTTGATAGAACGATACATTGTGATTATCGAAAAAAAGCTGTTTTGAAAAAACTGTGGGTTACGTTATTTTTACTTTCCAGAGTCAAATGTATTAACCTGAGTTAAATTCAGCTACACTCTATATGTAACTATATAAAAAGGTTGTTAGTAATTTTATCGGGACTTTTCATGGTTAAAAAGCTCTACAACGTTGTAGAAACATTGTGTATTATTTAAAATTTCAACTGAAGATTCTTGTTCAAATTTAAATTTTTAATTTGAATTTCGTAAAATAATTTTAAATTTTCCAGCGACCAAAATAATATAATTCCGAAACATACTCGCCATTAAAATCAGTAAGCTTTCACATTAGAATTGTTTGAATTTTGTACTTTTCCATGAGTTTTGTCGCTAACGACCCGGGTTTCGCCTTTCGGCATCTTCAGGCATTCCAAGTGCACGGATGTACTTGAACTGACTTTCACATGTTATAAAATTTGAACGATAATCATATGTAATTTCAAAGTCCAGCTATTTGACTATTTACCCAACTAATTGAACTCATTTAAAATCAAACGGTTAATAGAATTAATCAATAGTTTTTAATTAAGTAATTTATTTCTTATATTATATGTATATACACGATACATTTATTTTCCAAGCGTCAGTTCAAGTTCATCTGTCCGTTTGAACGCCTGAAGATGTCAAAATGCGAATCTCCGGTAGTTAGTGACAAAGCGTGTGGGAGGGTACATTTTTTTTGATAACTCTTTTTTTACATGTTTTTTTTATACACGGTTTTTAAATTACACGCTCCACTAAAAAGAACAAATAATATATTTTTACAAGAAATTATTTGTTCTTACATGTTTCCCAGAAACAAAAAAACGCAGAAGAGGATACCAGATTTCCTAATAGCAAGAAATTCAACAACACGAGTTAGTAAAAACCAACAAAAAGCTTTATTGTCGGGTCCTATGGCGCAACGGTTAGCGTTGTAGGCCTCCGTGCCAGACCTCACAGGTTCGAATCTCAGTACGAATATATTTTTAGATCGATTTATCGACTTCTATTCGAAGGCATGGGTGTTTGTGATGTTCCTGCCACCATTTCTGATCCTTCAACAACTGAGCGTAGTGAGAGTGATAAGCTTACCACTATTCCTGTTATAGCCTTATCCTTCTATCCCTACTACTCTCTTTGAAAAAAAAGTTGAGCGACTGTGTAACAAACAGTACTCGTAGTTTTTATGTTGAGATACCTCCATTAGGAGGCCATATGCTCCACATTAATAAAAAAACATTGGTCAATACATTTCTAGCGGTGAAAGCGATTTATGTCCAGTCCCTCATTTAAGTCCCCCTATGTAATTAAGTAGCTATGAAGAGTAATATTTTTAATTAATTAAAATACACTATATACATAATATTTTGTGGAATTTACTTCATTAATACATTTGTTTAAACGATTTTCTATACCAGTAGTCGGAAAACTTTTTGGGCTCACGACCCACTAAATTCACAATTTTAGTCTAGCGGACCACTTACTGGACTATTGTGTTAAATATAAAACATTGAAATAAAAGTGATCAAATGAGTCTAAGAATTCACCAAGCTCATAAAATAATGTCAGATTTCTCTGCGGACCACTAACATTTTCTCACCGACCACTGTTCTATAGCACAATGCTATTATTTTTTCAAATTCAGGGAATCATTCTCCAGTTTTAATTTAATTTTATGTGTTTATTTACACAATTTTTTTTTACAAATTTTCTTTTGGAACGTACATATCTACCGTGCAAAACAAGAGTTGAGTATAATATATGATACACGACTTAGCGTGCTATCAATTACTGTAATCTAAATAAAAGCTTTGTATCATATTTAATGCACGATATTACGAAAGAAGCTCTACCATGTTGTATTAGATTTGTATGATAGCAGACAAAATGTATTACCCATTTCACTTTTCCACAGCGAAATTAAAATGTACAATATTTATTTTTTAGATTTTGTACAGGTGTGAGCGGTGTCGAATACTGCTATGTAGGGATTCTGAAGTCTCGGGGTTTATAAAGTCCCGGGACTCGAGGCGTGATAAAGTCAATGTTCCGAGACTTCCCGGGACTCGAGACTTTTATTTTCTCTTCAATAAAATTATAGATTCATTAAAATTAAATATTTGTACGTATTACATACACTCGGCGCCTTTTGAAAGTACGCACTAGTAAAAATCGCGTTTTTTAATACAATGTTTAATAGTTATTATTTTTCTTATGTAATAGATATATGAATTGTTTACGGTTGATTTTTAATAAAAAGGGATGCTAACGGTACATGTATTGAAAACATATCAATGAATTCGGTCGCAGTCAGAAGTTAATTTATGACCGTAACTTCAGAATACAGCTTTGAGACCTTTTTTTCCAATTGAGACATTGGTACCTTTGTATAATAGTGAATAAAGATTTGTAAATAAAACAACATCAGATATGAACATTTAATTTTAATATTTTGTAATTTACTTTTTTGTACAGTATGTTAAATACGTTTTTCTTGGAGCTCCCCTCTTATACCTGTTTTCACTCAATACACATCAGTCCCCTTGAGGGTTTCTTAACTACAAAAATTGTTTTTTTTCAAATTAAAATGTACAATTTATTAGCACATTTTAAATCACAGTCTCGGATCCCGGGACATTTTACAACAAAGTCCTGGGACACAAGACAGCAAAAAAACAAACAAGTCCCGGGACGTCTCGAAGCAGAATCCCTACTGCTATGTAATAAAAATAAAAGTTTTTGCAATGATAAAAAAAAGTTTTTAATGTAGTTGAGTTGGCATTTATAAATATTATAATTGAAATTATTTTCAAAAGGCGAGTGTCGATTAAATTATTTTATTTTAAAAACACTGACGGATAATTAACTGTGAAGCAAAAAAATACAATTTATTATTTTTTGTTAGAAAAACAAAAAGAAAATGAATTTTACTTTTAATTAATTTAATATCCTTTACAGTTACTAAGTGCAAAGACATTGTGGAAAAAATAACCCCAATCGGAGAACAACTTTATATTGTGCATATTGAAGTTGTATGTATTACGTGTATTACGGAATATGACACTTTTCTCGATTTATTTTTTACCAACCATGCCTGTTTCCAATGTAAAGCATTTTCTTTAAATATCCGCTCTCATTGTGAAGCATATGGGTTCTCAATGTTATTATCTCAATTGACGGTTTTTTCTACGATAGCTGTGTGTTGCTCAGTTGCTCAACCTCTCATTTTTGAAGAGAGTAGTTAAAATATAAGGATAATGCCCGCTGTGTTCTGGTTGGTTAGAGCTTGCTCTACCGACCAGATGGGTCTGGGTTCGATCCCCGGTAAGGTATATGTCAAACTTAGATTTTTAGAATATTAAAAACACCCATGCATTCGAACATGAATCAATTGAAAAAATGCTGTCCGTACTGGGACTCGATGCGTTACGAACTCGACCTAATAAAGCTTTTCCATAGAAATTTTATTTGAGAATTGGTTGTTATTCATTTGTTTACTCCCTATTTTTCGAACAGTGATAAAACAGAAGAGTGGACCAAGGAATGGATTAGTATTGAGTTAATTACTGTCGCTGCTCCCGGTATTTAGGATCAATTGATTGAAAAAGGATATAAATATTGCAGATATCGCATCGCAATAGATTCAAATGCGTACGTGCTTTATTTCAATGAGCGACAAAATATATAAGCTACGATAAGATAATAATTTATAGATTTGTTGTCCAGCTGTCGTTTGAATCATAAAATACTGTTCTTGCTTTCCTTAATGGCATTCGTTGAATTTTTTATATTGTTTTATAAAAATGAAAATAAACAATAACATAAAATGTATAAATTAATTTTCTTTGACGATACTCTACGGCTACGCAATCGAGACAATTTTAAACATTGTTTTATTCCTATCTAAAATAAAGGATTACGTAATTCGGTTTCCATTACATTGTATATCACTTTTAATGTATTTTTTGTTAATTATTTGTGAAAAAGTATTATATTTCAAAGTAAAACACATATTCCTAATAATTTTACATTTTCGATGACTGACTTTGCTCACTATAAGCGTTATCAAAAGATATTTTGATAATGCTAGTAATAATCGAAATTTTATTATAATATGAAGAATTAGTACAAAAGAACTGAAAATGAATCTTCCATAGCTACTTCAAGCCAACGAACACATTTTAAATATGTTGATAGTTAATATTTTCAATGCAATCAAATACAAGTTTGACAAGTTTGTCGCCTGAGTGGTTGAGTGGTCAACGTTGTTGGCTTCGGCTACGGAGGGCCCGGGTTCAAATCCCGGTACGGACAGTTTTATAAATTGATTTTTCAATCGATTTATGAATTTCTGTTCAAAGGCATGGATGTATGTGATGTCTTGAATTCCCCCCTCTCACCCATCCTATCCTATTAACGGGGCATATCGAGAGCGATTAGCTTACCACTAATCCTGTCGTAGCCCTATCCTTCTATCCCTACTCTCTTTGAAAAAGAGAGGTTGAGCAACTGAGTAACAAGCAGTTCTCGTAGAAACACTTCTGTTGAGATAAACTCCATTGGGTGTCCATATGCTCCACATTGGGAGCGGACATGGTTAAAAAAAATAATATTATACATTGTTATAATGCAAAGATGGCATACATAAGTCCAAAGTTGTTCACAAATTTAATATCGTGAATAAAAAAATTGGAACGAAAATTTTCTGCCATCATTCAATAAATATATAGCTAAGATTTCTCTAAAATAAAAACAATCCAGTAGTGCTATTCCCGCGTGCATAACACTTATTTTGGACGATCTGAAATACTCAACACAATCACTTTTTGAGTATACAGACCGTTCAACACAATCACGTGTATTTTAGAAACTTTAGCACTACAGGATTTTTATATGGTGCAACTGTTATATTTTCGAATTGTTAAGCTTTTTATATCTCGGAACGTTCAAAAAGTTCTCCATCACTGGTATAATGGAAAACGCTTATAAATACTTAGACCGTCTTTCGGAAAATATCGTCCTTTTTTGACATTTATAATTTGATAACTTAAATTTTACGTCAAAGTATGCGAAAATACCCTGATATTGTCATATTTATTAAAGTTGCCAAATTACAAAACTTTTTTTTGAAGATGTCTGCCTCCCACGCAGTCGGAAAAGTTTTTAAATATTGGTTCGGTATGTTTAATATCTGGGCTCAAGGCCCTGGATTGTTAATTAGGCGATTACTAAAACATCATTTCATCAGAAACGTAGTTATGATAAGTCGGTACTTTGTGTATTCCAAGTACGAACACGTGTACGTATCTTGAATAATACAACATGCGCGGTAATAATGCTTTCATAGTTATAATAAAACTCTGAAATTATATTTAACCCTAAAGGGGCAATTTGTATCTCAACAGGAGAACAAAACATATGTTGAATAATCAAACAATGTTGGTATTTTTAACCAAACTAATTATTGTTTTATCTTTAGTAAGACTGTTTAAAGATTTTAAAAAACTTTAAAATTGTGTATTTAATCAACTTTTTTATCTTTGTTCGCTCCTAATATGGAGCATATAGCCTCGTAATGGAGGTATCTCAAAAGATTTTTTTTCCACGAGTACTGTTTGTTACTCTCAGTGACGCTCCTAGGCTTTGTGCCGCTCCTAGGCAGAGATTAAAAAAGTGCTTTTACTATTTTTCGAAATACTTTTTTTGAAATTACCTTATCTGTCGTCTGTCATATTTAAAAAAGATTTTTGCGATAAATTGAATTACTGTTCACCCATAGGTCATAATATTATTATCATTGAAAAACGTTTTTGTCGGCATTTTTTTTATCAAAGGTATTGAGGCATCATTTATTCTAAACCAAATTCGTGTGTCAAAAATATTCAGTCATTAAAAAAAAAACTGTGATCATTTGCCGCCCCTAGGCAACTGCCTACTCGCCTATGCCCACGGAACGTCCCTGGTTACTCTCTTATTTAAAGAGAGTGGAGACTTATATCCTTATGGATTGGGCAAAGACAGGACTATTAATTATCTTATTGCTGTTGCGACTCCCGTTTTTAGGAAAAGATGAATTGAAGGGAATTCAAGACGTCAATCACATGCACCCATGCTTTCAGACAGAAATCCATAAATCGATTGAAAAATCAATCTATAAAAAATGTCCGTACTGGGGTTTGAATCCGTGACTTCCGTGTTCTAAGTCAGCGACGTTGACACTCGACCACGAAGCTGGCAATAAAGTAAATTTATTATTTTAATATGTATAATAAACATTAAACTTAATGAAAGTCAAAAATAATTTCCTTCGGGGGAAATGCAACGGTCTGCAGTACTATACTACTACTATTTACAATCATTCATATCGACTTTGGAAAGGGAAAAGGACGGAACCCACAGTTTTTATGAAACAGTTTTTTTTTCGATAATCACAATGTACCAAACTTGATACACGTTCTATCAAAAGGATTTAAGTTGTAAATGTCGAATTAGTATCTAAATTTAGCTTTTAAGTTTGGAAAAAGTGAGCTTGTGAAAATTGAAACCAAGAAAAAAGACTGAAAAAAAGGTTTTTCCTAGACAATTTCTTTAGTTAATATTATATTATGTCAATTAAACACCAGTTTAGAAGTCTTCGTGCACGTCGAGGTTTTTTATATTTCAAAATTTGAACGTGAAAATGAAAATCAAAGAATGATGACTCGCAAAGCATTATAAAGTAGAGTTGCAACCCGACTATTAGATCAGTGCTCCGCAACCGGTGTGCCGCGGCACACTGGTGTGCCGTGAGCCGGATACAGGTGTGCCGCGGTCAAATACATAATGAAAAATTATTTTAATTGAATTATTATTAAAACCTCTGTGTTCATTAAAACAAACACAGGTATCACGTTAATTAGTTATTATTTTATAACAATTATTAAGATTGCATAAAAGTAAATATATTATAGTTTTATGTATGTATACTTTTCAAATTAAAAACGAAAAATTGTGTATCAATTTAATACCTATATGTTTATGCTTTTGGTGTGCCGCGGAATTCTAGGAAGAATTTTGGTGTGTCGTAGGTGAGAAAAGGTTGCGGAGCACTGTATTAGATGACTGCAATGATAAACGGAATAACATAAAAAATTCTAGAAGCGATTTACAGAAACCACTAAAGTCAGTATATAGACTGGGTTTTGTTTTTTTACTTTATAATACGGTCATAGCTAGCGGTTTTGTAAAATATAATACTAAACATGCTTTTATTTTAAGAAACAAATTTGATGCGTAGTATTCCAGCACTCTATTTATTTAGATGTTACAGTTTCTAGACACCGGGTAAAGTGTAAGGTTCCATTCTAATGAAGCCGATTGGACGAAGTAGGCGAGATTCCTTGGAGGCCTCTGGCATATCCTGTTAGTACTCACGTCTACGACATCGTATTATACATATGTGTTCTAAATATAGCTCACACTGTAAGGAAATTGGTAGATTATCTACTGAAAGGGTTCGCCGAAGCGAAATTTTCAGGGATAATTATTCCCGTGACCTTTAATTTGCGCAACAAGTTGTTATTATTTTATCAATATCATATCATCAATCAGGAAATCGTTATATTATCACACAAAATACAATCGTAAAGATCGTTATTCAGAAGTCTTAACTCGAATAATTAAGATAACCTTGATTGTATACATAAAATCGGTTAAGCTTTTTTACGACTATCTACCGCATACACATACAGCCCATTAATGACTTACGGCGCAGTTACGCCCCCCCACATCTATCGAAGTGGTTGTAAGTAGAACGAAAAATATAGCGTTAAAGTATACGAGCTGTAAGCCCGTTATACCCAACGGGAGATTTTTTTTGCATTATAATAAAATCGGAAATCGACCGACATGAACAATCAAATGCATACTTACTTATCAAATAAATCAGAATGAATAAATTAACAAAAATAAAATATTCCTTTATTCCACTTTATTGAAAAGGTCAGAACCGGTTTCCCTCATTCGCTCATTGCTATAATACCGGAATTAACGAAACCTAATACCAGTATAAACGAAACTGTGATCCCGCTATGCATAACGCTTTTTCAATACCAACATACCGGTTTAAAAAATGCAAAAATAACGGTTTTGCGGCATT
Organism: Himalopsyche tibetana; assembly: GCA_030503985.1. Lineage (NCBI taxonomy): Eukaryota > Metazoa > Arthropoda > Insecta > Trichoptera > Rhyacophilidae > Himalopsyche > Himalopsyche tibetana. Next base: position 947,992 of record JAPJYX010000009.1, on the reverse strand, counting down.
AAAAATTTGTCAAAATTTAAATAAAATTGTTTGCAATGAATTGAAGTATTTTAAATCTGTCTTATAATACCAATATTATGTCAATATTGACAGGTTCCAGAATTGATGAGCTTTTAAATGATGTATTGTTTTCTAATAAAACGTAAGATATTTATAAAAAAAATCTCTTTATGACTGTGATGTATTTTTAATGATGGAGTGATATAAGAAATACCGATTTAAACTTTTTAGATTTACCGTTATTTAATATCGACTGTGAAAAAGAAAAAGAACGTAACCCAAAAAAAAAAATTATAACAGCTTTTTTTCGATAATCACAATGTATACAATTTGATACAGGTTCCATCAAAAGGATGTAAGCTGCAAATGTAGAATTAGTATCTAAATGTAACTTTTAGGTTTGAAAAAAGTTGGACCTGTCAGTAAAATAGACTTAAAAAAAGGTTATTCTTAAACAATTTAATTAATTATTATTAGATTACGTCAATTAAACACCAGTTTACAAGTCTTCGTGTACTTCAAATTTGTGTATATTACATATTTTGCCTATAGCCCAAAATCATCATAACAGATTTTTTGCTCCTCCTGTAAAAGTTGGTGTGTGTGGGTTACGTCCTTTTTCCTTTCCACAGTCGATATGAAATACCGGTGTTGATATATTCGTCCGGTATTGTAATCCCAAACCAGAACCATTTCGCACACCAGTAAAGTGTCAATGACAATCAAACCCTACATCCAGATAATACGGAAAAATCTCAATTCAGAGACAAGGTTTTGAATGCTATTATTTTCGGCTGAAATTTATATAATACAATCACGAATTGTTATATCGGCGTAAATCCGTCTCTTTAAAATTGTGACAGGTGTGTAGGTGGAGAGGGAGTAAAGGCTTTACGTAAGGGATGCTTACACATTAAGCCTATAAAGCATTTTACTAGCAGTAAACGTTTCCATTTGAGCGTACTATGCTTTGATTATCTTTTACAAGCTCGCTCAAACGACAGTTCTCTTACTTTATTTTATTCAAGCGATTGATGAAAATAAATGGAACAACTGTTTAAATATGATGAATTGTTAACTATGATTACATCTGTTGAAATTTGAGTTGTCGATATATCATATCTCATAAGAGGTGAAGTGAGCTAAGTGGTATTTTAGAAAAACAATGTTAGGCGCGTCGTAATATTCTACACGTCTTAAAGTATCGTAAAAGTGAAATAACCTCAATACAAATACACATTGCAAATTGCAATTTGCAATTTGCAATAGTGTGACCTCCGTTAAATACAAATATGCAATCGTAATTGTACTTAAAAGTCCAAGAAAAAAGTTTTTGCCATTTTATTAGTTGGTTCACTTCACCTCGCTAGGGCCCATTAAACAAGCAACGGTGGAAACATTATTGCAAGATATTAACGTTAAATAAAACACAGTTTGTTCGAAAAATAGATTACATTTATACAAACAAAAACAACTGAAGGACTTTAACGGAATGTATTCAAATATATCTCTTTTAAGGTGTTCACTTTCAATACTTGATGGAAAGGCATTGTATATGTATAAAAAAAACACTCTTACATACTGTGTTCAATACAAATAGAATTGTAAAAATGTATTTTCATGTCATCAGTGAAACCGGTCCTGATCATACAACATAAAAGTGAAGTTAGTAAAAAGAGTGTTTTATTTTTTGAATATTAAAATGTATTTAACATTTTAGCAGTATAATGAAAAGCTGTATCTTTTAAAAGAATACTTCGCTTACAGGGTTAAACAAAAGATATTCCTGAATAAATACCTATTTACTCATTAACTAATGCAAACAATATGACAATATAATTAAAAATAAAATTGATATTGTGTATCGACAGAAATAAGACTTGACTCTAGAATTTTTAAATCACGGGGACGCAAAACAAAAACGTATAAATACACTCATTTTTTTACACGGTTTTCAAATTTCACGGTCCACTAAAAAGAACAAATACTTTTGTACATGATTCACATAACAAAGAAGCAGATAACAGATTTCCTAATAACAACAATGTGCAATACAACAACACAAAACAGTAATAACAAAACAATGCTTAATTAGATCCTTTCAAATTAGACGTGTAAGAAATTTCAAGCGATGATAGCGATGTATATCCAGTCTGTTATTATTCCCTGTATATAATCAATTAGTGATGAGTATTACTATGTTTTCTTAATAAAAATACAAATTATTATGAATAATATTTTGTGTAATTTACTTGTTGAGTCTTCATTGTTCGTTTTTTTAGACGATTTTCTATATCGACTGTGGAAAGAGAAAAAGACGTCACCCAAACATAGCAAATTTTAAAGTAGACACAAAAAACGTTTTTAGATGATTTCGGGCCAAATACAAATTATGAAATAAACACACACTTGAAGTGCATGGAGACTTAAAAACAGGTGTTTAATTGACATAATCTAGTATTAATTAAATAAATTGTCTAGGAAAAACCTTTTTTTTATATTTTTCTTGCTTTCAATTTTCACAAACTCAACTTTTTTCAAACATAAAAGCAATAATTGACATATTCTAATATTATTTAAATAAATTGTCTAGGAAAAACCTTGTTTTCAGTCTTTTTTCTTGGTTTCAATTTTAATAGGCCTATCTTTTTTCAAACTTAAAAGCTAACTTAAGATACCAATTCGGCATTTGCAGCTTACATCCTTTTGATATAACGTGTACCAATTTGGATACATTGTGACTATTTTTCCTTTGCACAATCGACATATATATATATAATATTCTGATGCGGCTTTCACGTATTATTTTGAAAGAAAAAAAAATCTCAGATAAAATAATATTGGCAGGTTTGGTGACCTATTGTTTTTTTTTTAAATTTAGGGCGATGAGTAAGTAAGATTTTTTTCTTGAACCCACGTGATAAATATTCGAGAAAGGACGTTTTTGTGTGTAACCTTTTTCCGCTTGTCCTAATTTGCTGGGAGACTTTATCTTCTTCCTACACTCGACTCTGCGATTTCGAAAATTTGTTGGTATTTAATAAACGCGATGTAATTTTCCCTTGTACGTCGTCAAGTCACCCAAACGCCATGGCCGTTATTTTCTTCTGAAATTATCAGAGGTTGTAATTACTACTTCTATTTAAAGGAATAAGTATGCGAGAAAGTAAATTTGATTTTTATTAAGTTAGAAAAAAAGCTGTAAATTTAGTTATAAATCTAATATATAAAAATGAATGTTTTTATGTTCGTACTCTATGGGCTGCCAAGCCGCTGATCCGATTGCAATAAATCTTTGACAAAATTTTTGCTTGCACTTCCGAAAAGGTTACAAGCATAGTAAAATTAATACTTTCGCTTGAGTCGGCGGTAACTTTATGGAAGTTCATTTTATGCTTTATATTATAGTAAAATTAACTTACTGAGGTCTACTGAGGCCTTGTATATAAAAATCGATGTTTGTATGTGTGCCATACAGTTCATCTGAACAACGTATGCTTGCACTTGCGCGAAGGTTATAGTACAATTAACTTACAGTAATATGACACGTGTGTCGTATTAAAGAAATCGGCAGCAAACGTCAAACAGACAGAAAAAGAAAACATGCACTTCAATGAACACGATTAAAACAACACTTTCTTTCTTTGAGTGGCATTGCAACGCTTGCCGGGAACCGGCTAGTATCCTATAAAAAGTTGGTGGTGATGAGGAAACCAATTATATTCAAGCAAGGAATGATAGAAACTGTGTAAAAAGTCTTTTTGGAATATATTTTATTGAAACGTTGTATGGATTATTATTTAAACAGTACTTAGTTAAAAAATGTTTTACAGAATATCCTTTAATTTATAATATTTAAGCAAATATCCTTTACAAGGAATTTTACATTTAACTAATGGCACCTAATAAATATCCTTCACTTCGCAAGAGTCAGCTTACAAAATTATCCATGATAAATAGTTTTCATTTTACTTGATACCCAATAGATAAATACTAAACTCATTGAATTAATGTTAAAAACTAAGCAAACATATTTAAATAAATTATAAACCACATTTTCTGTTAAATTTACACATTAATAAATATGTGTTTTATATATTAACTAAACCATGTCTTCTCTCAATGTGAAGCAAATAGCCTCAAAAAAAATGAATGGTTTTAACGAGAACTAAATGTAAGCCAGTTGAATAACCTATATTTTAAATTGCTTAAGGATATTAACTGAAAGTGCTTGATAAAACTTTAATGTCAAATTTCAATCGTCGAAAATCTACGAAAGTGAACAAAATTATACTTCTTAGATGGACTCTGCGGTAACTTTGTGGAAGTTCATTTTTAATATACATATATTTTTAGCCATGTCCGCTCCCAATATGGAGCACATCGCCTCTTAATGGAGGGGTCTCAACAAAAGTTTTTCTACGAGAATTTTTTATTACTCAGTCGCTTATCATCTCTTTTTCAAAGAGTGTAGTAGAGATAGAAGGATTAAGCTAAGACAGTACTGACCCAATAAATTTTATGTGGAAAAAGAACTAAAAATGTTTTATTATTTTTATTATAATGCCATTCCACCAAGTATTGACAGTGAACACCTTAAAAGTGAACTTAGAAAGTGTTATTTTTTAAAATATCTTGTGTTAGAAAATTTAAATTAACTTTGATTATTCCACGTATTGTGTTACTAACTGTCACACGTGTTTCGCCTCTTTCAGAGGCATCTTCAGACTTACTATCGCAAAGTTTACTTAAGTAATGAAGCAAGATTGATTCTAACATTTTAAAATTATAAAATTACAAAATGGAGGTTTGGGTTTTTTTCCTTTTAAGAGGAGCAAGGAGGGGGGTGTATAATCGAAATAAAACAAACAGATAATGATACTAATGAGTTGTAATCAATCAGATTGGGATTTTTCCTTTTTGAGGGAAGCAAAGAGGGGATTATAAAATAGAAACAGTGCAAACAAATTTAATCATACATAATAAATTTACTATAATAAATTTTCTATTAGAATGAACTTCCACAAAGTTACCGCCGAAACCATCGAAAGTATATCTTGTGTTGTTTGTTTTACCTACTAATCGTTGGACCATGAATCACCAGTAAGCATGTGTATTATTTCTACCCAGATGACCCTTAATATGTCCACAAATAAAGGTTTCCAATAATATGTCTATATAGAATATGAGTAAACCTTTTTACTTATAAATTAATAATGTAACATAGTTGATCAAGTCATCGTGAATCGATAAAAAGAGAGAAAACAACAAACGCTACATATGTCAAAGATGTTACAATTGTTCTGAAATTAATACCATCCTAAATCCTTATTTTGTTATTAACCCTCCAAGGACGAGCGTCACCATATGGTCACACAAAACACCGTTGTCTATTGATCCCACTATTCATACTTTTTCTACCTGAATACCGTTGCTTTCGCTCATATTTGGTTAAGAAGGGTACGGACTACAGTTAGTCATCAGCCGTGGGAACAGGAACGGTCTCTAAAAGCACATGTGATTTTTTGAATTTCCGTTTTTTTAAATTTACTTTTTGAAACTGTTAGATATTTTTTTTAAAAACATAAAATTATTTACAGTTATTTTGCTAATATATTTGTTTTGAAATTATGTTGATCTAAAGAGGTCAAATTGTAAATATTTTAAAAAAAATCACGTTTAGCTATATTTCAACCCCGAATGTTTGCAAGCCCATACGGTCACTTTTGTCCTTACTACTGTCCGTACTCAATATTACACGGTAATAAAAAGATGAGCATGACCATATAGTCATGGGGAGTTTCTATACAACGACTTTGCGTTTTTTTTTTTTTAATTTTGGATAGGAATAAAAGTTATCCGTGACTTCAATATGGCTTAGAAAATATTTTTTTTATCGGAAAAAAGCTCTCGTCTCTGGAGGGTTAATTTAATATTTGCTGCCCGGGTTTGACTTTTAAAAACTTGGCAACTAATCTGTCAAACATAATTGATTGCGCATTAGTCGAATAGAATATATTTGAATAATCGATTGTCAATTGTTTTTTGTTATTATCATTTTTCTCTGCCACGACTTCATCAATCTGTCAATATTAAAAAGATGATTATATTCTACTGTCAGGATTTTCAAAAATGGAATAACAAGTTTACCACACTCAGAAAACGAATACAAAAGAACTCGGTATTAAATATCCAATATAAGCATAAAATAGCTCTGAATAGCTCGTGCAATTTTCGAGTAAATATGTTATTATTAAATGATATTACCTACATAATGCACCGAGATAGGTTGAATAATGAATATTTTTTTATTAACCACGTAACCGTTTAAATAGCAATGGTTGTACTAAATGTGGTCGTAAGATTGTAAATATGACCTATTCTTTTCAAAAAGTCATGCGTCTGGGACATTTAAAAGACGTTGTTACATTATTTACGTCTAGCACGAATTAAAAACCAATGAACTTTAGGGTAGCATCTCGCCACATTTTCTTTTGGTTTTTACCAAACATAGCAACAAAAAAAGACAGTAAGAAGTACTCTTTATTGCTTATGAACTGAGGCATAAAATAATGTTTAAATTTAATATATTGAATAGTAAAATAACCGGTTTTCGAACGTCAATAATGTCCAAAAACCGGTTTTATCCGGTTTTTGAAGTTTTATTCAATTAAAATAGCGAAAAAAAGTTTAAAATTATTTTTATTTATTTGTTTATTTATATACATAATAATACACATCAAGATATTATTTGGTGTTGCTCTTCGTAAAATATGATTCAAGAACAAAAAGCGTCCACTGATCGATCACTTTGTGATGATTTAATTTTTGAAACAAAATTGTATCATCACTAAGTGATGAAAAGTATTGTTTTATTTAAAACCGGTTATGAAAGTCTTCGTGCACTTTAATTTGCATATGGCCCAAAATCATCAAAACACATTTTTTGCGCCTTCTGTAAAATTTGATATGTGTGGGTTGTTGTAGTCTTCTTTTAATTTTTTAATCGTCAGATTTGGAGTTTATTTTGTCATTTATCACTTTGGTAAATTAAACGAATATAGCAACGTATTTATAAAAATAATCCATTGAATAAATAATATAATTTAAATATAATGGCTTGAAATACTGTGAAATGAATAAAAGCATTGAAAGTAATTAATTATTGGTCAATAGTATTTTAAGCAAGAAGAGTGTCCCTTTGTATAAAATTAATTTTATTCCCACGCACAAGTATTTATGATTTCAAATAGAAATATATCAACGCATTTTATTCATGTTTGTATCATTCTTTTCTACGCACCAATAAAAGAAAAACCCATTCTCCAACACCTCCCTATATATGTACATTAAAAGTAAATAATTAATCTCTATAAAGTGAAAAAATATCAAAGTATTTTAATTCTACAGACATAATTTAATATATAGTTAGCTTATGCCTTCACCTTATTACAATAAAGTTCTACCGAGTAAGTGTCAATACAATCAATTAATGTATCAATCACATTTCAAAATAAAATGATAAACCACACTTAAGATTTTCACTGTCAATTATCGGTGCATAATATTAAAAACAAAACATTTTCTGTATTCATTCCACAATTTTTTGACAAAAATCAAGAATAGTTTCGCTCTTCACGAGCATTATTAGTTAATATCAGGTCCTTAAAAACGTGGAAGTCGTTCAAAAAGTGTTATATATATTATATATTTATTATAATAGAGTTTGTCAGAAAGTTCTTCTCAAAGCGAGGAAAAAAGTGTCAAACCAAGCAAAACAATCAATAAAAAAACATCTTTACCAGGTTTGACTTTACCAGAAACACGGAGATTAAACAACGGACGAGACAGCTGTCAATTATGTCCAAAATAAAAAAGCGACGATGGACCTGTCTTAGATATGTGCTGAGGATGCCACAAGAAAGCCTAAATTCTGAGTCTTTTAAAACTAAAGTATTTGTCTTTGACCCAAATGCGGCCCGCACTAATCCCCACGTAAAATATTTGGCACTTTTACAACAAAAGGTTGCCGACCCTTGATCTATACGATGTACTCGGCGGAGCTACGGGACGCTGGAATGACATGGGAGGAAGCAAGATGACTGGCAGGGGACAGAGAATATTGGAGGAATCATGTGGTGGCTATATGGTCCGACTAAGGAGCGGACATGGACAATTTTTTTTTATAGTGTCTACGATTGGTTCGTTTAATGAAATTATTCTTTTCTAGAATTGCTCAAAGGAATGTCAATTGCACAAGTTGTGATTTGAAAAAAAATCCGATCAATTATGATAGAAGTACTTCTATTAAAAAGAAATCTTTGACTTCGTTTTGGTATAATTTGAAATGTTTGTGTTATATGGGACGCGGAAAAAGGGTGTAGATTAACATAACAGCGCGTAGGCGAGAACGAAAAGGAAAAAGGTATTTTGTGCGCGAGCCTGTTCCCGACGTCTCTTATATTTTCAATTTTGCAAATAACGTCTTCGGTCCACACTCCACAGCCTTACTAAAAATAAAACGAAAACGCGTCCTCCAAAAGCATTTTTGTGCGTCCTTTATAAACGACATGGCTATTTCGGAAATGTATTTTATTTTATTTATATCATACATCAGCGTAATATAAATGTCAAACTAAATACAAAAAGCAAAGTAGTAAGTTAGTGCGCAAAGTACTTGCATATCGACTGTGGAAAGGAAAAAAGACGTAACCCACACAAACCAAATTTACAAGAGGCGCATAAAACGTGTTTTGATGATTTTGGGCCATATGCACATTATAAATTATACACAACCTTAAACTGCACGGAGACTTCTAAAATGGTGTTCAATTGAAATAATTTAATATTAATTAAAGAAATTGTCTAGGATAACTTATTTTTTAGTCTTTTTGTTTGGTTTCAATAGTTTACAAGCTCATCTTTTTTCAAACATAAAAGCTAAATTTAGACTCTAATTCGGCATTTGCAGCTTACATCCTTCTGATAGAACGTGTATCAAGTTTGATATATTGTGATTATTGAAAAAAACTGTTTGAAAAAACTGTGGGTTACGTTCTTTTTCCTTCCCACAGTCGAAATGTAAGATAAAATATTAAAGATTCAATAAAACAAGTATAAAAATATTTCATAGTTACATTCTTTTTTCATTAAACTAGTAATTTTTTTATGTTAGTAAAATGCAAAATATAACCAGATAATGGTTTAGTTTTAATATAAAAAACGGAGGCATGTACGTCTATAAAATCTTCCAACCAACAATCAACAACTTTTGATTAAGCTTGAATGTTTATGAACTTTTTATTATGTGAATTAAATGGCCTAGTTCTGCATTAATAATGACCGTTATTATTTTAATTTTTAAAAACAATGCTAAACGTCCATTGAATGATACATTTATTAGTTTTTCAATGACACACTTGTTAAATTTAATCTGAAATCGGAATGAAAAATCGATGTATTGTTTTTTAAATTAAAAATAATATATTCCATTTGATACATTTTTTTCATTATTATTGTGAACATAAAATAAATGATTAACATTTTTTTGTCAGATTTGATATTTAAAAATAACATAAAATATTTAAAAGCAGAAAACATTTTAGCGTATGTAAGATAAATCTAAAGAGAACAAGCAACCTTTTAGTATACGCTTGTCACTCAAACTCAGTTCAAATAATGGTAAACATTTATTACTAAACACAAACAATAATATAAAATGAAACTCTGTACATAAAATAAACCATTTTTTATCAATTGACGCTGACGATAATATTATAAAAACTCGGTATTTAAGTATTATACCTTTTATCAATGGCAGATTAAGCATTTGGCTGACCCCAGGCGCAATATAACTTTGAAGACCTGTATTCAGATAACAAAAAAGCTTCGCAAAGTTTGCTATAAACATTCATATCTTTTTATTTTATTTTTACCATGTCCGCTCCCAATGTGGAGCATATGGACTCCTAATGGAGTTAAACTCAACAGAAATGTTTCTACGAGAATTACTTGTTACTCAGTTGCTCAACCTCTCCTTTTCCAAAGAGATTAGGAATACAAGTATAGGGCTAGGACAGGACTAGTCGTTCGCTTATCGCTCTCGATACTACTCGAGCAAAGAATAGAATGTGTAAGAGGGGGGAATTCAAGACATCACATACAATCATGCCTTCGAACAGAAATTGAAAAATCTATTTATAAAACTGTTCGTACTGGGATTCGAACCCGTGACCTCTGTAGCCGAAGCCAACGACGTTGACCACTCGACCACACAGACGGCGTGTTGTAATCTCTTCTTATCATATATATTTTATTATAATCTTAAATGTCGAAATCATTCAAATGAAAGCATATGATAACAGTTGTTATGATCATAAAATAATTCCACGTTATCGGTAAATAACATTAGTGTTTTATTTTTTTTATAAATTGAGTTTTTCATTGCCGTAGCTTATGTAACAAAAATATTTGTTTTGGCTCTGAAAGTGCACAGATTATTTATAAATGTACCGCAGAATGCCGTAGAATACTTATTTAGTTAAAGCGAAAAATCCCGGAAAGCTTATGACATTAATAACTAAGCACAACTTGCGACGCGGTACAAAAATTCGCGGCGTGTTTTAGGGGTCGGAAAAATTTCCAAAGTGGATATAATCCTTTAGAATGGGATCCGGCCATTCGCACAGCTCACGCAAAGTAGGCCGAAAACAGTTCTCACATGCCTACGAAACCAATAAACATAATATGTAATACGTAGCGCTACGGCGTAGACGATGCTACGAATAATATATTCTTGGAATTCGTAGACTACGCCAAAGGGTTACAACAAAGTAAAACGCTACTTAAAGTAACGTTTTTTAGTTATACCATGTTGACTGTTGGTGCGACAAAAGGTGTTTATATTTTTTTTATTCATTCTGCGTATTATTCAATAATATAAAAATACATTCCGCTTTCACTCAGTCATTGAGCACTATCATCTTATTTGTAAGAACAAGAATTAAACGTTGGTTATTGAAACTGAATAATAAAAAGGATTCCTATAATTATCGTAATTTTAATAAAAAAACGCGTACATTCAAATGAACATTGAAGAGGAAGAAAATTATTGAGCGCTAGAACGCAGCTGTGTTCACCAACAGTATATCGACTGTGGAAAGGAAAACGGACGTAGCCCACAGATGTTTTGATGATTTCAATGAAAAAAACATGTTTTGATGATTTCGGGCCATATGCAAATTATGAAATATACACATCCTGGAAGTGCACGGAGACTTCTAAACTGGTGTTTAATTGACATAATCTAATATTATTCAAAGAAATTGTCTAGAAAAAACCTTTTTTTCAATATTTTTTCTGACACGTGTTCAATCAGGAACAAGGGATAAAAATGTTACACCCAAATACGGACAGTCATAAGCTCTTTTTCCAGAATGTTTTGGAAATAAATAGAGCACAGCTGCATAGTCTTCCGATTTTAAATGAAATGTTAAAGCTTCCGGCATCTCCACTTCTATACCCTATATAATCATATAATCATAAAACCTTTGCCGACAAACAAATAATATAATTCTTGAAACTATTTACTACTCAAATCTGTTGGCATTCACATGAGCTTATCCTTTTCGCCGGCAATGACTTTAGACTCAGTGATGCATTTATTTCTTATATAAACACGAAACTTTCATTTACTAAGCGTCAGTTCAAGTTCATCCGTGCACTTGAAGGCCTGAAGATGCCGAAAGGCGAAACCCGGGTCGTTGGTGACAAAATCTGTGAGAATGTACATAGTTTGAACGATTCAAATTTAATATTGAAATTCCACCAAGCACCTTCAGTAGAAATCTTAAATTATAAAAGCATCATTTAGATACTAATTTAAGGCATTTGCAGCTTACATCGTTTTGATAGAACGTGTATCATGTTTGATACATTTTAATTATCGAAAAAAGTCGTTTTGAAAAACTGTGGGTTACGTCCTCTTTCCTTTCCACAGTCGATGTATTTTTTAAATTAACATATTGTTATATTTTAACTAACTTACTTTTATTATGATTGATTTTGGTGCACGCATTATAGTATGGTATTTTTTTGTGAATAGTGAAAATATTTTTATTAGACAAGTTATCATTAATCACTTTTAAGATGTTCACTGCCAAAAATTGGAGAAAAGGCATTATTTGAAAAAAACCTTTATTTGTACTAGTTACTATTTTATTTTAAATGCTTAGGACCATAGGCAAAAATCATCGACTGTTCGATTAATTATTTTCATAATGTTAAATGTTACATATCGCCGAAGGCAGTAGTACAAAAAAGGAGCTCGCCATTCGTTTAGGAATGGCTAGAGCCACATTCAACTCAATGCGGACTTATTGGAACACACAGTTGTACTCGATTATTAACTTATTTCGAAATAGATTAAAAGTAGTCCATATTTATAGATTAACATTGGGCATAAACATGTTAACATAAACATTAAAACTTAACTCACACTGCCCTTGTGGTGACAGTAATCAAGATTCAGAGAATATTCTCTTAGATTGTCCGATTATTTCCGTTAAAAGAAGTATATTGTTCTTATCATGTATAAATTACCATGATGGTCCCATCGGGGATCCAGATCTAGTTTCGTCTCCAGAAAATTTCTTGACTTCAAACAGTTAGCTACTTCTGTTGGAGAAAAAGTTAACATTCCCAGCCCTTCCCATTCAATCCCTAAACACAATTGTTTCAAAATAAAAAAGTTGTTTTATTAGTGCCATTAGCTATCATTATTGCTAATTATTACCTAATTACTTTATTACTTATAGTTATACCAATTCTATTTCATTAACCTTTATAATATCTACATATATTTTTAATTATTATTTATTGTTTCCTTTCAAATTGTTATAAAAAAATATATCTTAACTGTATAATTGAGAAGATATAATTGGTGTGATGCAGAAAAGAAAAAAACAGAAGATTAACCACTTGAATACCATGCGGACACCGGTGTCCGGATTTAAAAAATCAAATACTCGGTATTCTAATAGAATAAAAGCAATATTTGGATAAATATGTGTAGTGTTATCTATACTGAGTCAAAATAGGTTTTAAAAATATCGAATTCGAGTGTATATTAGGAAAAAATATTTTTCTCAAAAACACGCAGTATCTCTGGGACATATTAATGATTTATTTGCGTGGTAATCAAGCGGTTAACATCGGGATCAGACATGATCATAAAAATAAGTTCAATAAACAGGTGAGAAGTAACATATTTTTACCATATATGAATCAAATTATACACTTTTGTTGTAAGGAATACCAATATGATCCCCTTTTAACCCAGTGCAAGCATGCAAATGGGTGTTTTGTTCGTGAAACTGTGGAGAATTTCAACACCCCATCGACCGTGACCCATTTGCTTAGAAGAGAGGGACACTTGATAGGGAACGCCCATAAAATTTTCAACGCCCCGTCAAATACACCCACGAATTTTCTAATCTAATTACAAGCGAAGACGAACCGGCCGGAAAATTATTATAAATATTTTGTTCAATTTTCATTCGATGAATTGAAAAATAATTAGATTTTATCGTTAAAATTTAAATGAAATATATTCACGCTTACCGGTTTTGGTGAATTTTATAATTCGAATTTTGCTAATCAAGAAAATTGAATTTAAATTTAATTAAGCCAACGTAAATATCTCAATTGCTCTTCAATTATTAACACCAGTCATAAAGTTGACATGTCATCTTACAAAATATGTCATCTTTAAGTCGGTCATGAATATTGTAAGGTGATCAAAGCCGTTGTTTTAGGTTGCAGGGTTTGAACCCCGTTATGAATAATTTATCAAATAGTAATATTAATATCTGATCAACGACATGTACGTCTATAAGTTTTGTAAATTCTGTCACACTTATCTGATCCCAAAACAGAGCGTAGCGAAAGCGATTAACTAATCACTAGTTTTGTCAAAATTTATTCCTACTATCTCCGATAAATAATTTTGCAGTAACTAAGAGCTAAGTAAAACGTCTGTAGAAATAAACTTAATCAGGAGTCTATATGATCCACAACGAGAACAGGCACGTTAAAAAAATATAAATAATATATTTTCCTTTATCGGGTCCATATCAATTTTGTATATTGCAATTTGACAAGCTTTAAAAAGTGAATGGTTGACATCAGTTCTCTAAGCCCATTTGTTGCTGTCTTACCCTATTTAAAATGAAGTTTTTGGATTAAAACCAGATGTTTTAAAAATATTGATTTCATGTCGAAAATATTTAATCTGACTTTCAGAGTAGGGTTCATGTTATTACATTTTTTTTAATATCCATGTTCGCTCCCAATGTAGAGCATATGACTTCCTAAAGACGGTATCTTAACAGAAGGTATTTCTACGAGAACTGCTTCGTAATTAGTTACTGAACGTCTTTTTTTCCGAAAAGAGTAGGGATAGAAAGAATAAGAGTTAGGGGTTAAGACAGGACTATGCAATTCCCTCCACTACCCGCCGCGACCATACATCTATGTCCAACAGAAGTTTTCCGTGGCGTAACAAACGTTATGCATTGTGCTAGGGTTGTGTCGGGAACAATTGACCAATACTTGACGGCGTGCATTTAATTTCACGAAAAATTGCCATATAAAATGTTCAGAGGTGTGTCACTATGAGTGTAAATCTACTCTTTCTCCGTATGACGCTGCAAATTTACCGAATGCTAAGTAGTTTGCCTTCGTAGCTACCAAGTGGGCGTGGCCGGTGGATCCAACAGCTGGGTTAAGACAGGACTAGTGGTTAGAAAATGTCTTTCGCTTCGCCCTTTATTTAAGAATTAGAATGGTATGAAGGAATTTTTAGATATTATAAACATCTATCCTTCGAACAGAAATCGATAATTCGATTGAATAAATGCTGTTCCCACTAGAATTCTATCCCGTGAGATTCACCACGAAAGCCAATGACGTTGACCACTGAGCCACGGACCCGACAGTATGTTACATAACATTGCATGGACGTATATTTCATACATGCAATTATTATTATCCTCTATTGTGAAAACTAACAATTGAAGATCTCAATTTCAAAACCTACCTAATGAGCATTTTTGATTTTTTTCATATTTTGATGCAAACTTGTTCTCTATTTCAATATCTGCACAATCGATAAATTTTAGATTTCAAATCCTCTCTAAATACAGAGAAAACGCATTTACAAAAACATGTTAAGTCGCAAAACGCATTCAAATCCAAAAAGCCCACAGCAGTTTTTTTGCACTTTGCCAACAATTTTGGTTTTTGGAGTTTAGGTTTTGAATATAAGGTGTCAATTCTCGGTTGAAAGGCTCATAAAAATATATTAAAATTCAAACACGATTTTTTAAAAATAAATTAAATATTCCGGACCGGTTTTAATTGTGGCGGGTATCGAGTACAAAACTTTTTCTTTTTTAAGTAAAAAATATTATCACATTGAAAAATCGCAAATATCTGCATGAATACCACGGAGTGTTTGCTGAGAAAAAAGTCGAATACTTACGGGGAATACCGCGTGTATATTGAGGTACTCCTTCAGTGGTGTGATTGAGCGAGTAATGAGATGATAAGGAAGTTTGTGTTACCACAACTGTAAATGTCGCTTCGTCATGTGCTCAGATTTCCACGGTGTCAGATATTCTAGGCAAATATTTGAGCATCGATGTTAGAATATTTGTAGCAAATAATGTTAAGTCACTCAAAACTGAAATATTGGAATAAGTCTTCAAAATGTATTCGTCTATATTTTAGTTTCGATTTTTCGCAAGAGCAGAGTGAGTTTTGAGTGCAAGTTAAGCATAAAAATTTAAGAAAATTTTGTACCAAGTGGATTTACCTATTTATAAAAAAAGCGTCACAGATTTTGAATTATTTAAAAATATAATGAGATAATTTGTTGTATATTAAAAGAACTAACTAGTGTCTGACGCAGTTTAATACACGCAGCGTACGTTTGAAGTTGTGTTGTTTGTAATGCCAATTGCCAAGCTACTGAGACGTTGCCAACATTAATGAAAGCTTTAATTTTTGATTTACTAATTATTTTCACCATTATATGTTAGAATGATATAGGCTTTAAATTGACACATAGAATTGATAGTAATATTGCTAAAATTTGTTTTTATTTTCCGTTTTGAGAAAGAATCCTTTTTTTTTATTATTATTCTTTTCGTTGGGAAATATTGTTTTCTTCTCGTGTTTTCTCGGAGTAAAATGATCGTTTGTAAGTACTTTTAAAATACCTTTAATTCAAAACACCCTTCATGTTAACATCATAGCGTTAATAGATAAAATAGCGCTTCACGTAAAACAAATTGTTGGAATCTAAGTTTTAATTAATACATACCTGCCTTTATTCCCCGAAGTAAATGATTAATTTAAAATTGCTGAAATTCAACTTTGTGAAGTAAACAATATAAATTTTATACTGGCTGACAATTTCGCCAACAGTCGAACCTTTTAAACTTATTAAAGTAAATTCAACAACAATAGGTTATATGTACACACAGCGAGTGGATTAAACAATTTCAGAGAAGGGGTTGAAAAATGTACCTCTAGGGAACTATGCTTTTGATGAGGTCACTTTGTATTCTATCGATATACTAAATAATGCTGTATTGTGTTTCCAACCAGATGTGGTCAAAGTAAGTCTTTGCTATGAAAAAGTAACATGTTTCATCATACCTTTCAAATGTGATCACAGAACACAAAGTTAGACAGATATTTATAATTTCTTTGTTTCGGTTTGTGAGGTTTTTTGATTTCGTTGTCAAGCGGTCGCATAAGCTTGAGATTTTGTCTTCCTTGGTTACGTGAAAATAATTCAAAGCCCTTGAAAGAAAACCTTTCTGTATCTGTTTTAAGTCGAAATATGGATATGTATCATAAAATATATATATCTGTAATTCTCAACTTTTATCTGATCTTAGAAAAAAAGTATAATTACAGCTCATTCATCTTTGTCCTCTTTGAACAACTGATTTCGTGAAACAACTTATCTTTAAATGCTGCATTAGGAGTCTATATGTGTCACACTGAAAGCGTTTATGATTTAAAAATGAGGTAAAGAAAGATTAATTTTTAACTTGAAAGGTGTTAAAAGTAGAACCAACGTAGTATTGAAGACATTGTATTATTAATACAAAAAGTGAAAGTACCCTTTTTAAGGGACCAACGAAAAACGTGACCAATGCAAATAAAAGTTTATTGAAGGCATATATATGTTTTTGATGTTTCTGTGTTGTTCATTTAAAACTCTCTAGTACGTCATCAAATAAAGTTTTAAATACCTTCGGTTTACCTAACAATTTACGATTTTTTGAATACTTTATACGCATATTTCGGAAAATAAAACACACAACATATTATCGCTGACAAGTACTTGAATGCAGTGCCGGTGCGAAATTATTTGGCGCCCTAGGCAACAATTATCATAAAATAGTGTAGAATTTAGGGGTACGGTTTTAAGAATTTTTTTCTTGACGATTTTGAATTTCTGGGAATTTACTGATTTCCTAAAATGTGTGACCATTTATTTTATCTCTAGTGGGGAATTTTGGGCCACGTAACCAAATATGGTAAAGTGGACCGTTTGACTATAGAATTAGCAAATGTTATTTATATATAAATAAAATATACTGTTATACCAAATGCTTTTCTTATGCAGATGATTTTTTTTCAATTATCTCTCAAGTTATTTCTCTCATAATCTATTTTTGAGAGCGGGTACACGAAAGCTAATTAGACAAAAATATTTTGACACTTTGTCGTAGAAAAATGAAAATCTAAGCAGTGCTGTGAATACGTAATGTAGATTTTTTTAACAAACGCAACATAGTAACATTGCCCGTCGTTGCCCTACTGCTTAACACTTTCCCAATTCTCACTACTGATAATAGTATTTAACATGCATTTATGACAAATAAAAAATACGCATATAAACGATAAAACTGATTATTGCAAGTTATTGGAACGTATTATAAAATATTTTAACGACTATAGAAAATTATCAATATTCTTATCTATACAAAACCACATTCAGGTCCATGAATAGCAAGGAAGTGATAAGGAGAATGATAATAATAATTGCTATTACAATGTTTTATTGTATAATTGAATTGTAATTATTTTCAATACGAGCGGATGTTTTCACACCCACTGCAATGTATTTTTTTCTGCTAGTTGAATTTTAGGTGAAGTTGAATTGGGCGTTTAAAATGTTTTGATTAGTTTATAATAAAATATAACACTATCACAACATGGAAAATAATTCCCGTTATACTTACTTAAAATCTTCTTATTTTATTACTAACAATAACTATATGTTGCTTTAATTAGAAGGTTGAATATAGTAATTAAGACATCGTTGTTTTAAAATATCTAGACGAGGATTGATCGTAATACGGCATGCAAAGAAAACTGTAGACCAGGCGTGAGGAACCTGCGGCCTTTTGGGTACATTGGTGCGGCATTCTGGCCAATTCTGAAATTCTGTAATTTTTGGATTTGAAAATTCCTGGAAGACCTAAAAATAAAAAAAAAGGTGCCACGCTGCTAATTTGGGCAAATCCGTAAATTATTGAGATTTTTTATCTCAAAAACCTGAAAGACCTAAAAAAAAAAGTCCCACGTTGATAATTTTGGGAAATCCGCCAATTTCTGGGCTTTAGAAATTGGCTTGAAATTTTTTCCGGCCAAAGATTCCCTACTCAATGTGTTTACTGCGGCCTTATGTCGAATCAGAAAAA
Organism: Himalopsyche tibetana; assembly: GCA_030503985.1. NCBI lineage: Eukaryota > Metazoa > Arthropoda > Insecta > Trichoptera > Rhyacophilidae > Himalopsyche > Himalopsyche tibetana. The sequence goes on along the minus strand of JAPJYX010000009.1, from coordinate 929,207 downwards.
TGAATGCGGCCTTTAGAGAAGAAAAGGTTCCTCACCCCTGCTCTAGACAATTCCTCTAAACCACAGTAATTAGTTTAGCATGGGATACAGAAGCTTTAATAATGACTTTTTAAAAAAGATTTGAAGCACACCCATTGAACCCCTCAGTCAAACGATTTGATAGTGATCGGTTTTGTCAAGATAAGTTTTGTTAAGAAATAGCCATAAATTTTGTTTACTACATAAATATGTATTGGCTAATGCTTTTCTACTGAGAAAAACAAGTTTCTGGAAATTATTATTCGAATTTTAAAGAAATTGCGACGCCCACTAACCGTTGCCAAGTTGCTTTGTTGCTATCGACCTGAAGACAAAGAGGCAGACTTGATAACAAAGGCTTGGATAGACGAGTACATGCTGTCGAAGCAAGGATTAGTAGACAAGTAAGATTCTCCAGAACACTTTAACACATTATATACGATATTTGATAGTTTATTGTTTAAAAGAAATTACTTTCTGATCATTCTCGGCAGAGTGACGTCGTAAAATTTCGTCCTAACATATTTTGAGTAGACTCAATTACATTTTTGACGATATATTTTTTTTTTCGATGTCTGCTTCAAATATAAACAAAAATAAGCATCTCATCTGAAGTTGCTGATAGACAACTGAGAGAGTGTAAAGCAACAGATAAAAGCACGGATTTAACAAATAGCCAAAAACTAAGAAATCCATTCAAAAAATTCGTGAAAGTTTGTGTATGACCAGACTAATAGGACAAAAGACTTAAGCCGTTGACTAGTCTGTATTGTATAAGATTGGGATGTTACGAGATTTTTTGACAAATCATCCTCATTTTGCGATACAATACTTAGTTGTTGTCAATTAAACAAATGGTTTGGTTTGTACTGTCGCCTAGTGGTTACACGTTGCACATAGACTAAGTCTCACTTAGCTGTGGGGATTTGAATCCCAAATTAACGCTTCATTCGAAAAAAAAATTTAGGCGCCTGTTTTCAACACGCTATTGCTTAACAATACAAGTGAAACGAGATAAAAATTGTAGTTTAGTTGTCAGTTTTCATAAACGAATACGTTGAAAAAGTTATGTTTATTTTTATTTTCAAAATATTTTGTAGTGCATTTTGATTTGGATACACTTTTTGAGTATATTTTAATAATTAGTATTGTTAAAGAAATATAGAACTCACAAATTCTTGGTACATGAAATGATGTGGTACCAAAATAAAGTCATCCCTAAGTGATCAATCATTTCAAATCCTATAATTATTGACCGAACTTGGACATCAATTCAAGCAGAGCGTGTTTTGCTCGAGTATGTATGTTTTCAGGCATCGAGTGATTCGGAAAGATAGATTCGGAAGAATATCAAAATTTCAGAGTCTTACGATGGACGAAGGTATTTGATTCGTCCCTTGTGTTTTCTAAAAAAATCACCGATTACAATTTCAAAATTTTTTTTTTCATGGAAAATGACTAGTCGTTAGCTTACCGCTCTCGCTTTGAACTGTATTTAGAATCGAATAAATAGGAATTTTATAAATCAATTGAAAAAATATTTTTTAAAACTGTCTATAACTGTAATAATTATCGAGTAAAATTCGAGCTTTTTTTAGATCAGCGATCAATTGTTTACAATGACAGTTCTTAAGATACTTGATAAAATTTTCATTTTTCGTTCGCGTAATAGCGATGGACGAAAAATCATATCTTTGACCAAATTATGCCGGTCAAATAGTCAGCAAAATAATATGTTATGCCTTTTATTTCCCGAAATGTGCGTATAAAGTATTCAAAAAATCGTAAATTGTTAGGTAAACCGAAGGTATTTAAAGCTCTTTTTTATTTTATTTGATGACGTACAAAAGAGTTTTACATGAACAACGCAGACATATCAAAATAATATCTATGCCTTCAATAAATGTTTATTTGCGTTGGTCACGTTTTTTTGTTGGTCCCTTAAAAAGTGTGATTTCACTTTTTGTATTAATAATTTTTTCAAAGTTGTGTTTCTGAGTCAAAAATCGGGTTTGTAAAAGTTCTAGTTACGACGTCACGTAAAATATGATCAAGTTTTTTAAAAGCATAAATACATTATTCTATATTCAATTTACTATTCTTTCATATTTAACTTTATTAAATGTATTATTTATGACTTATATCCTTCGCGTTATTTAAAGGTTAAGAAGAGCACAGGCGTAGAGAGTTGTTGGAGAGAGCCAGCACCCATTGGTTCCAAGCTTATGCTTACGATGGATGGGTTGTTTGCAACAATGGTTAAACTTGCTTTAAACTCTAATTATTCATGATCCTATAAGTAAACATAATTTATTATTTTACCCTACACTAAATTTGTATTAACCTTGGCTTTTTGATTACCATTGGGAATACGCTTAATAATTCTAGAGATACTACAGCCGATTTTTTTCCCACGATGGATATGTTCCAGGGACCAGTACGCAAAAAACATGAAAAGGAAAAAAAAACAAAGCAAAATGAGAAATTACATTACTTTAAACAAAGTACATTTTTTCGGAATATGCGTAATTTAGTTAATATAAATGCGTACATTTATTTTCACAAGATATAATGTCGTACCTCGGTAAAAAAGTGTCATAAGTCTGATGTTATTTTAGAGATCGTGATTTATTACTTATCTCTTTAAAAAATGATTATTTTGTTTGTTTGTTTTATCCATGTCCGCTCCCAATGTGGAGCATATCTACTACTAATGGAAGTATCTCAACAAAAGTTTTTTCTTCAAGAACTGTTTGTTACTCAGTCGCTCAACCTCACTTTTTTTTCAAAGTGAATAAAGTAGGGAAAGAAGGATTATGCTAGAACAGGACTAGTGGTTGACTAATCGCTATTGCTACACCCGGCTATTAAAGGATCAGAAGGATGGGAGGAGAGGAAATGATGTGAATTGACACCACAAACACCCAGTCTTCAATCACAACTTTGAATTGAATAATTCTCAAATTCACTGTGATCTTACCGGGAATCGAACACAGACCTGCGGGATCGGTAGAGCAAAATCTTACCAACTGGGCCGCAGTAGGTAGATTATTTTATTGAAATAAAAGTATCAAAGAAAAACCTAAAATTAAATTGAGAATATTTGAAAAACGACGAAGTATAATAAATCATTTTACAATATCAGAGTTTTTATTTATTTTAAAACAATACCCTGATAATGTTTACATACAAAAAACAAACAACTGAAAGAGTTGTATAAAGCTTTAAAGTTTAAAGCAGGGCTGTGCAGTCGGACTCGGTGAAAAATAAGGGGCTCCAATTTTTTGTTAAATTATTTAATGATATGTATTCAAACAAAACAGTCTAATGTGTTGAAATTGCATGATTGGCTGACTAAAGATGATCGGATGGAATACATATATATAGGTTAAAATGAAATTATTTATTAAATTTAATTATTTCCTCGGAGTCGAAGCTGTTTTTAATTTTAAAGCTGATGTCGGAGTCGGAGTCAGAGTTGTCTTTTTTTTACACGACTCCACAGTCTTGGCTTAGAGCGTTGTGTTATTTTTTTTAAATTTTTTTATATCAAATTTATGGAACGTCAAATTTCTTCGAGTCTCCTTCATTGCTTATCTTTTGGAAGTTTGTATTCCGTTACGTCGTTGCTGACGGAAGGGCATGATCGCTACAGAGGTGAGAAATCTTTAGTGAAGCCAGTTCACGGGGACTCCATATGCATTCATTTTCAAATGACATTATAAAAAAATAGAGTGGTCATAAGTAAAACGTTAAGTTACTTAAGCATCATATGAATTCGGTATTCCTGTAGATTAATTAATTGATACAAAGAATATGTACTAACAATGGAGTATTTTCAACAGAAGATTGCATTTGAATTGTTTGAATTTGATATTGAAATTCCATCAAGCACCCTCAGTCGAAATACTTAATTAGAAGATTGCATGTTAATTTGATATAATTGAGATCGGAGATTATTTAAAAACACCAAGTAAATCACAAAACAATACAAAAACTTGTATATCTATTAAACCAATCTGAAGCATACCGACTGTGGAAAGGAAAAAGGACGTAACCCGCACATAAAAAAATTTACAGGAAACGTTTTTCGATGATTTTTGACCAAAGGTAAATTATGAAATATACACAACACTAAAGTGCACGTTGACTGATAAACTGTTTTTTTCAAATATTGATTAAATAAATTTGAATCGTTCAAACTATGTACATTCTCACAAATTTTGTCATTAACGACCCGGGTTTCGCCTTTCGGCATCTTCAGGCATTCAAGTGCACGGATGAACTTGAACTGACAGAACTGTCAGTTCAAGTTCATCCGTGCACTTGAATGCCTGAAGATGCCGAAAGGCGAAACCCGGGTCGTTAATGACAAAATTTGTGAGAATGTACATAGTTTGAACGATTCAAATTTAATATTGAAATTCCACCAAGCACCTTCAGTCGAAATCTTAAATTGATTAAATAAATTGTTAAAAAAAAACCTTTTTTCAATCCATTTTCCTGGTGGCAATTTTCACTGGCCCTTCTTTTTTCAAGGTTAAAAGCTAAATTTAGATACTAATTCGGCAATTTTAGCTTACATCGTTTTGATAGAATGTGTATCAAGTTGTATGCATTGTGATTATCGAAAAAGCTGTTTTGGAAAAAACTGTGGGCTACGTCCTTTTTCCTTTCCACAGTCGATATGTATATTGACAAAAGTATTTATTAAATAATTGCTTGATACTCAGTTATCTAATATCTCTTTTTAGTAAAAGTAATAATAAAAGAATACAAATTTGATAGGATTTGGTTAACTAATCACTCTCGCTTTGTACCTTTTTTATAGATCGAATAGGATAAACACCACAGACCATCAAAGCCTACTAACAAAAAAAAATAAACTGATTAATACAATCAATCTTTAAAACTATTCTTACTGGGATTCGAACTCGTGACCACTGCAACCGAATGTAATAACAAACACCACTCGACGGCAGACTTATAAAAATATATTATCCATTTGTCATATTAATTATTTTTGAAATTATTCTTGTGTACGAAGTATTCTTACTTACTTTTTAAGTACGAATTATTCTTGTATTACGAAGGATTTTTATTTTTTGATTGAAATTCTCATTAACCGACAATGAAAATTAATTGAAAAAATATTTTTCTTAAGAAGGGCCATCACATTTTCACCTTATTATAGAATTCCGGCGAGGAAGATTTTCCCGACGTTTTTCAAAAAGAGAAGCAGTTTGATTATTGGAAATTTTACGGATCATTTCATAAATAAACTGTCGTATTTATTCAATAAATCTTCATATTGCTGAGAATTCCGTTTTGAGCTTTTTGAGTAATGCAAATAAATTAAAAAGAATTACAAGAAATGTGAAACAAATGGAACAAAGGAAACGATTCCGATAAAGTATTTTTTAGTCAAATGAAAAATTTTGGTTTGTTATTTTTGCGTGTTCCGTTTTATATAAATACATTTATCATTATTAATTAAATCAGTATTAGCTTTGCAGAACAATTAAATTCCATAGAAAAATAAGGTAAATTACTATTTTTGTTCTACACGTTACAAGTGTGTCACTTTTTTGAGAATCATGTACTATTTGTAACTTATAATAATCTTTCAACCTTCCAATGCGACGTAGAGTAAAGTCTTAAGAGTTAATCTTCGAAATCTAATGTTGTATTCTCATCTTGTCTTTAAAAATATGTTAAATGGATCATTATATATGGAGCACACAGCTTCCTAATGGCGGTATATCAACATAAGTTTTTATTCGATAACTGTTAATTACTCACTTGCTCAACTTTCATTTTTTCAAAAAGAGAAGGAAACTAGGATTGGAAAAGTGGGTGGGAGGTAATTTTTAGGCATTAAAACGACCATGCCTTCGAACAAGAATTGATAAATCGATTGAAAAAATGCTTTGCGTCAGTGAGATCAGTCGCGGAAACCAACGACGTTGACCACTACATTAAAAACCCGGCTACGGACACGACAAATTAATATCCAAACGTAATAAAAATATTGTTTTGGTTCAATAAACTAATTCGTTGAAAAGTTTATTATGTTAAGATTTAGACGCCATTGGCACCCAATTCTACTCATACGTCAAATGGTGATAGTATAGTATAAAAATACATATAATAAATAACTGAGATCATTTAAAAGGTGCTCACTATCAATACTTGGTGGAAAAGAATAACGTATATTCAATAAATAAAATTCTCTTTCGTTTTAATTTCCATTTTATTTAATAAGTTATAACAGGTCTTAATCACATTAAATAAAAGTGGAATTAGTACAAAAGAGTATTTTATTTCTTGATAATAACAAAATTCTAGGCTGGGTAGATTTAATCAATTGCATAAATTTTTGTAAAATAATAATTTACTGTCAATGCAATGGAAGCATTTCATTAACCTTTAAAGGTCAGTGCAAAAAAATGTTTTATCTTCCATCTGGAAAACAGTAATGAATATTTTCAATATTCTAACGAAAACAATTATATTTAACATATTTTTCATTAAAAACGTCACATTCAGATAAATTAATATAATATAACAATTCACCGTATTACTTTAGTCACGAAACCGTGTTGATACTAATTTTACAAAGTTACCTAATAGTTTCCCGCAACCAAAAACTAAAGACGTTTACAATACATAAATATAACAAATTAGGATCATTTTTAACTAGACGCCAGAAGTTTCGTAATCTTTACTCCCACGACTGCTTCGACCTCATAATAATGACAAAGTATTTTTCATACTATATAATATAAATTTGAAGAGAAATAAAGTACGAGCTGAATGAGGTTAACCTTAACATGCAAGCGTATACATGAAAAATGCTCATACTTGAAATTTCATAACGTAGTTTAATATTATTAAAAGTAAAGTAACTATGTATTTTATACTATACTAGCCGGTTCCCGGCAAGCGTTGCAATGCCACTCAACAAAAAATGTTTGTGTTTTAATTGTGTTTATTGAAGTGCAAGTTTTCTTTTTGTCTGTTTGACGTTTGCTGCCGATTGTCTTTAGTACGACACACGCGCCATCTACTGTAAGTTAATTATACTATAACCTTCGCATAAGTGCAACCATACGTTGTCAAAATGAACTGTATGGCAGACATACAAACTGATTGATTTTTATATATGATACCTACTGTAAGTTAATTGTACTATGCTTATAACCTTCCTAAAAGTGCAAGCCAGCAGTTTGTCAAAGTTTTATTGCAATCGGATGAGCGGTGTGGTGTGGCGACGCATAAAGCACGGACAAACAAACATTCATTTTTATATTTATTAGATGTAGTGAAAAATATAATTTAATCCTTTCGATGGTTTCGGCGGTAACTTTGTGGAAGTTCATTTTAATAGAAAATTTAAATTAACTTTGATTATTCCACGTATTGTGTTACTAACTGTGACACGTGCTTCGCCTCTTTAAGTAAGTTCATTTATTTGCGATAGTAAATCTGAAGATGCCTCCGAAAGAGGCGAAACAAATGTCACAGTTATTAACACAATACGTGGAATAATCTAAAGTTAATTTAAATTTTCTAATATAATTTAATCTTTTTGAAGAAGGCTTGTATCAAAACGCTTAATGTTTAATGATATGATCTCATTTTTTACAAAATCGAAAATACCTGTTAATGCTGATTGAAAAACCGTAAAATACGAATTTATTAAAGTCAACAATGTAAATAAAGTCTACCCAACGCTTTTGTCTGGATTTTATTTCTCGGCTGTGTATCGTTTTTAATGATGTTTGAACATTTCCCATCCTTCCTATCTACGCATAACAGTGACTGTAGAGAAAATGGTACGATAAACCTTTTCTTAATCTATCCGTCTGTGCTTATCTTCTGTGAAGGGATAAGTTGAAGCGACTGATTGGCGAAGAGGTCTCGCTAAACACCTTGTGTTCACATACTCCATTCAGGCGTCCACACGTTACACATATGATTTTATTGGTAACAGATTTGTTGATAAGTATAGTGTTTTAAATATTTCACCTCTATATATTAATATGACGGGAAAGTATGCATAATACGCAGTTGCTTTTCATTATTTATTTTTGATAAAATTTCAAACATTGTGAATTTCATTTTTGTTTCTACATGTAACACACGCTTTTTCTTAAATAAAATAGTGCAGCGAAATGCTTAATATGTTGTTAATTAATATAACAGTTTGTTGATCATCGTGGGACCGAAAAGATCCAATTGATTCGATATCCATGATACTTTCGCGATTAAAATTTTGGATTACCGAATAACTAATTTCATGTTTGTATCCTAAAGTATGTTTGTTTGTGATATTGTAACAATGTTATAGTTACATTGAAAAACCTTTTAAGCGCATCGTAGAAAAGTAATACGCCACACCCTTCTATCCTTTTCATCTCGGAAAATGGAGGCTTAGCAATTGACTTAAAACCGTTTTTAATCAACTATCTTGCGTCAGTAATTAATATTTTCATTGTTTGATATGGAAATTTGTTGTATTACAATTTAAATTATTTTAGATTATGATTAACCACTTTATTTTACAAAATAAAGAATAATTGAGGTGGTTATAAATAATATAAATATATCAACGTGCAAAAATAACATTCTTTAAACGATACTTTTCAGGAGAGCAAAGACAAGACTTGCATTTATATGAACTTACAATTGAAATGTGATATTTCAATCTGACATTTATTCACTGTTCAGAAACACTGATGAGGCTGGTCTTCTTACTCTTATACGCATATATTATGTGTTGTAGTTTTTATGGCATATTCAAATCATTTTTCAATTTTTAAGACTTTTCGTTCGGTTTCCGAAGACCGTAGTAATTGGTTAATATAGTGACAATGCTCTACGCCAAATAACTATTGTAAATGTACACCAAAACGATTGAACTAGATTGAGTAAAAAAGTGTTATTGGTGGTAATGACAGATAAAAATGAAGTTGGATCAACATACAACTGTTATATTACAAAACCGAAATGAAAAGAGTAACAACTGTCATAAAAATTGTAATGTGAAAAAATATGCAATATAATCAACAGAAAATCTAAAATTTAGTCAATACTTCTAAATATGATTTATTAAAACTTGTCACTCCTTTTATTGTTTTTTTGTTGGCTAAAAATAGTGCATATTTTGTCTATTACTTTTGCAGGTTTCACTGTCAATACTTGATGAAAAGACGTTATATTAAAAAAACAAAACACTCATTTGGAATTAGTATAAATGAACGCCTTAGTTTCAAAACCTACCTAAATCCAAAAACCAAAATTGTTGGCAAAGTGCAAAACACTGCTGTGGGCTTTTTGGATTTGAGTACGTTTTGAGACTAAACACATTTTTTAAAATGCGGTTTCTCTGTAGTTAGATAGGATTTTAAATCGGAAATTTATTGATTGTGTAAATATTGAAATAGAGAACAAGTTGGCATACAAATTTGAAATTGACATCCTCAAATGTGTTTTATATATCGACCGTGGAAAGGAAAAAATACGTCACCCATACATATAAAATTTTACAGAAGGCGCAAAAAAACGTGATTTGATGATTTTGGGCCATATGCGAATTATGAATTATACACATCCTTGAAGTGCACGGAGACTTCTAAACTGGAGTTTAATTGACATAATCAAATATCAATTAATGAAATTGTCGAGAAAAAACCTTTATTTAAGTCTATTTTACTATTTGCAAGTTGGTTTTAGTTTTTTACATACTAATTTAGATACTAATTCAACATTTGCAGCTTGCATTTTTTTGATAGAATTATCGAAAAAAACCTGTTTTGTAAAAAACTGTGAGTTACGTCTATTTTACTTTCCACAATCTATATTAAATATTTTGTATATATTATTCATAAATAAATACAAGAGAAATGTAAATTTGTTGGTATTACGAACAATATTAATTAATGAACGCTGTGATTAGATGTTAGTTAATTAGATTTATTTAACTACATTACCAAGAGGTCTCACTAGAATCCCCGTTTACTGTTTGGCCTAAAGCAAAACGAATTGCTTGAGGCATTCGAGATGTGGAAATGATTATCATTACGAAATTAAAAACAGTGGTGGAGTGATTACATAATGATTCGTGGAAGGCTCGTGTCACTTCTTTGAAGGCAGAGAGATTCCCATTAAGAAAATTATATAAATAAATCGTCCACCCTTACCGAGCGGCAGGAAAATTTGTTATTTATAAATGAGGGTATGATAAATTTACAAAGGTAGACAACTTTTGGTATAGCTTGGTAAGCAAGCATCAACTTTGATATTTTGATGTTTACCAAAAGCTGAAATTTGACATATACCATTGGAATTAACATTGCTTCTTTTTGCTTTATTTTCTATCAAGCGAATAATTGAAATATTCTTCTCGGTCTATCTGGAATAGATGCGCTATCACCTAAGCCAGCGTTTCCCAAATGATGGGTCGCGACCCGGTACCAGGTCACAGAAAGCAATATGCCGGGTCACAAATTTCCTAAAATAAATCTGTATATTTACTATATAATTTCGAAATAAGCGAACATGACGCAACGCTGTGTATGGTCAAAAATAGTCAACATTGGTTTTCTTAAAATTTAAATATAGAAACCGATTTGAAGTCTAAACGGATCTTAGAATGGAGATCTTGGAGCTTTTAGTTAACAAGAAACAGCAGCACACCACTCATTAATAAATTATTGCTAAATTTGATTTCTTTATATGTTTATCACAGAAAATTATTTTGTATTTATAACATATAAAGACTGTATGGATATATATATACTGTTTTACTGTACGTATATGCCGGTAGTATACGCCATAACAAATGTAGTGGGTCACGAAGGAGAAATATTAAAATAACCGGGTCGCAGGGGGAAAAGTTTGGGAAACGCTGATCTAAGAAAAATATTGTTTTAATTAAAAAAACCTGTATAGTAATAGTTACAAGTCTATCGTAATAGATACATGGAAAGTATTTTTTATTATAAAAGAGTTAAATTTCGTTCTATTGAACAGCAAGACTCTTACGTGAAGCCAACTGTTAAAGACAACAATGAAATCGAACGTTCTAAATAAACTTGTCACCTGCGCGGTCGACTGGTCATTGTCATTGGCTTCGGTTACGGAGGTCACAGGTTCGAATCCCAGTACGGACAATTTTATAAATTGATTTTTCAATCGATTTATGAATTTTCGTTCGAAGGCATGGATGTATGTGATGTCTTAAATTACCCCCTCCCACACATCCTATCCTTTGAACGGGGCGTATCGAGAGCGATTAGCTAACCACTAGTCTTGTCTTGTCTAGTATTCTCTGTTCCTACTCTCTTTAGAAAAAGAGAGGTTGAGCAATTGAGTAACAAGTAGTTCTCGTAGAAACACTTCTGTTGAGATAAAATTCAGTAGGAGTCCATATGCTCCACATTGGGAGCGGACATGGTAAAAAATAAATGAACAGATTTTTGTATTATTAAGTCACGCGGAAACGAAAAAAATATTTTTGAATGCGAACCGTAATGCAATGGTAATATTTGTGTTGTTACTTTAAACCGTTTCAGTACTGTTTAAAAGTGGAATAATACCTAACAATAATTCTTGTACTTTTCATACAACTGTAAGCCAACAAGACACTTGGCTTTTGTACGAGGATGTGATGTAAAACGAAAAATAACCTAGCTTAAGATAAATTTTGGCGCGCGGAAGGAATTATTAGGCGTCGCGACGCGTCTTCCCGGCGCCGGATATTTGTCGAATGCCCAGCTCGCTAACAAAATTCGCACAAAAGCTGTGGTACGGGATTTTTTTGTCAATGCGTCGTTTTCTTACCTTAAGATTTATCTTACTTACTTATGTATTACATTTTATGCAAGACAGACTTATTTTTCGTATACTTTTAGACTATATTCTGTAAGTAATCTAAGGAAATTTAGGTGAATTAAAATAAATATATTGTTAAGGCCTTATTTAGGCTTATATAACTTTAAAATTAAATAAAACGCATAGATATCGTCGTACCACGGAATTAACTACATTGACAAGTTTATTTTTTCAGTAATATTGGTTATTAATTGCATCTTAAAGTACTATAACCAGAATTAACTTTGATTATTCCACGTATTGTGTTACTAACTGTGACACGTGTTTCACACACTTAAGCAAACTTTGCGATAGTAAGTCTGAAGATGCCTCTGAAAGAGGCGAAACACGTGTCACAGTTAGTAACACAATACGTGGAATAATCAAAGTTAATTTAAATTTTCTATTAAAATGAATTTCCACAAAGTTACCGCCGAAACCATCGAAAGTATTACTATAACCAGCTTACCAATGATAATTCTACTTGAAAAAGCTTTACAATTGTACAACTGTTTTGCTTTCAATGCCGACATATTCCGTATAGATGTGAGTTTAAACGTTTACTGGGTGTTTGTTATTATTTCCATTAATATTTGAAGGTAAATAATATCACCTATTGCCGATACTTTTTATTTACCTGTTTTTTATTTTAATATATGTAAATAATCTAATATTTTAACTGAAACATACACAATTTTTAGTCTATAATCTATAGTTGTTATCTGGGGTCTTGTGCTAAAAAAGCTGATGTTAAAAATGTACATAAAATGTTTAGTAGATGCAGTTGTTTGTGCGTTTGCGGTATCTATGCAGTTCATAGACACTTATTACACTAATAAATCTCAACGTCTGATCATCTTTGTGAACCTAGGCAGTTATTGGTGCAAAGTATGGTGTAACATTATTTACACACACAAATTAGGTTTCCTTCTATTTCGTTAATTTTAAATCGAATGACCAAGCATTTCTAGCATAAAAAGAAAACGTATTTAAAGCATTTTATGATTCTCAACTCCAAGTGGCCAAAATCTGACATATCACTTCTAGCATTTATGCCCAGATATCAACTAAAGAATTTTTAACATTGGAAAAGTGGTTTTATTTAACGTTTCTATTTAAAACAATAAAAAATGTATGCAGAGAGCATCCAAAATATGTATTGGCCAACAACAAGGAGTTCACCTTGTGAAATCTTTTTTAGATATGCTTTATTTGATAGGATTTGCTTAATTTCTGAGCGAAGCTTAGACTGCAAATTCTCACATCGGAGATTTCATGAATATGCATGGTGCTTTCGCTGCTAAGCTCTTCCTGATTAGTGGATTTCATATTAAGCCAAAACGGTGGAAATATATTATACAACATACTACTGGAGCTTCCAGGAATTAACGGGAAAGATAATGTCCAACTCATGCACGGATTGATCATTCACGACTGTTAAGTCAGTACATTTCAAGATTTAGTCTTATATTTAAATTTATTGAAATACCAGATAAATAGTATGTATTAGTATCTTTTTACTGTCAATGCTTTGGTGGAATGACATTATATTACAAAAAAAAATGTACTACAATAATTTCACTTTAAATTAATAATATCAGGACCAGTTTCGCGCATTAAGAGAATTCTCAACTGACAAGAGAATACCAAGGTTTTGTTACACCCTATAGATATATTTTTTTTGTATAAATAACACTGCAATATTGTATTCTCTTATCAGTTGATAGTGCTCGTCATGAACGAAACCAGTCCTGTTCTTATAAAATAAAAGTGGAATTTGTACAAATGAGTATTTTATTTTTTGAAGTATCAGTATATTTATATTACATTATAATGTTCTGTTTTTTTTCGCCAAATTTAAGTTCGTATCAAACTTGACTGAATCATTTCAGTCAACCATTGACGCTTATTTGTTAGTAAAATCTCTCAATGCTACGGGCTGTAAATCTGTAGCGGGTGGCGGACAGACAATGGGTCCACTTCAAGGTAGAGTATGTATTGTTTAATTTAATTAGAGATGTGTTTTTTTCGGTAATTAAAATCACATTACGAGTGTTTAGATGCATTTTTGTTTTTTAAGTTATGAAATCCTGTGTTTAATTAATCCAAAAATATTAACTTAAAAACATCTCACAAGTGAAGAAAATAAAAAACATTTATAACTGTAGAATTTTTAAAAAAATAATCGCTCTCAGAACTAAGCATATGGAATTTTAATGAAGATTATATGAAAAAAAGTTGATCTACGAGAAATTAGTGTTATTTAATCGTTCAACTTTTCTTTTTCTTAAAAAATAAGGGTAGGTGAATGCGGCTACGACAATGCTGGTATTATATTATATAGCAGAGAGAGCATTAATTAGTTAGCAGATTGTCCGCACTCAGTTTTAATGAATGTGCGGTCATTATAATATTGCTTGAAATATTTTTCAAATGTATATAATATGTTTTAAATGGTTGTATTAAAAATTGTATTGATTTATCAGTTGTCTTTGATGTAATTGAGTTAGCAATGTCGATGGAATTCTTTTTGTGTTCTTCTTCGAATATACAAGGCTTGATTCAATAAACAATAAAATAATCAATAAATGAGAATGTTGCCATTAAGCCGCATTCTCGTTGAATGAAAAAATATAATTATTACCAAAAAAATATTACAATGTACTGATTTTTCCTCAATAAGTAATTGCATTACATATACTATAAAATAAATTAGTTTAGTACTTGTCAATGATATGAAAAACTAAACTAAACTAAAACTAAAGTATTTTAAGCCAATTAAATAACTTATTAATATAGCTAAAACAAAGTATCGTATGAATTGGTACAATGCAATTGTTTATGTAAGGCTATACAAAAAAAGACAATTTTAATTAATGTGTAAGAATATGTGATCAATGCGTATAAAGATCATTATGATATCTTACTTCTTGTGGGAGACAGCTAATTTTTAGCTATTGATATAAATCATTGTATTTTATATATTGAAACCAGATTAATCTGTATACATTTGTAGTGATATCATTCTGTTGGAAAAAATATATTATTGCCCTCCGTCGTCTTAAAGTATTGACAAAGAATCATAGAGGTCGATCAACTTGTAAGGGTAGCGATCGACTTCTTTTCTTTAATATTCAAAGTGAACTTGTGGCTATAAATTAAAAATTGATTTAAGATGAAACATTTAACATTACTAAATAAGATAAGAGTTTAGTTATAATTCTGAAAGACCAGCAAAAGATAAATTAATAAAGACTTTGAGTTAACCCTGGTTTACTGTTCTTTAATTTATGATTTCAGAATGACGACTTGTCATATTTTTTTTATTTTAAGAATTGTTAATACGACTTCCATCCACCAACAATGTCTTCAAGATCGATGACATATCTGATAAACATGATGTATTATTAAAAATATCTTATAGAAGATGGGTGTATATTAAATCATTATTAACGATATGTAAAGGTTGTCTATCGAATCTTATTTGCAAACGAGTTTGGAGAACGCCGTATTATAAAGAATAATATTCATTTGTAACAAATTTGATTCTAAATAAATTCTATAATAAATATTTTTCAATATTGATGTGATTCAAAAAATATAGTTTGTATAATTATTCTTGCCATTTTGTATACTTACCTTAAAATAGTAATTATATCTTAAATCACTTTTAGGGTGTTCACTGTCAATACTTGGTGGAAAGGCATTATATTAATAAAAACAATAATCCTTTGTACTTCATTCCACTTTATTTAATATGTCTTGGAAGCGGGGAAAACATAAAACTATCATTAAGCATATTCATATCATTAAGCATATTCACTTTATTATTGTAACATTTTATCACTTTGTCAAAAATTTCCCAAATTTTAATTATGTTTGTAATTACTTTCAATCGCATTCTGAATTTATGAATCTGGGATGACTTTTTAATTATATGTTAGTTGTGTTGAACATTTTAATTTTGTGTTATTTTAGAATCACTTTAATGTAATTGGCAATTTCTTTTCAATGCCAACTGTTGTGTATAACTTTTCAATTTTGTATAAATAGCATTGTTAAATTATATTTCTTATCAGTTGACAATGCTCGCAATGAGCGAAACCGGTCCTGACATATTAAATAAAGTGGAATGAAGTACAAAGGATTATTGTTTTTATTAATATATCTTAAATCGTTTAAGATGATGAAAATATCTCACCATTCCTGAATGATAGTTTCGAATGTATACGAAGAATATAAAATCTTACTGAAACAACAATTTATTGTGAGAAGATTAAATTCTATCAAACGTCAATTTACGGTGTCAAATAATAAAAGCATTATTAAGTTATTAAATAACCAAATTCTCAGTTATAAGGGTGTGATAGTAATATTTTCTATCCAAAAATGCCAAATCAATTAATAAATTGAAAGAAGCCGATATGGCTACTCAGGCAATTCTCTTTAAACGTTTAAAACTTAGACATAAAACGACTGTGCAAAATGTGTGGTTTAATTTACAGTGTATTAAGTGTAAAGTGACGCCAAAGTATATACAAATCAAGACCAAATCTTCTACAGCAGCCGGTAAATTTGCGCTTGACAGGGCGAAAAAGATATGGCTGAAACAAGAAATTCGCGAAGGTATGAGAAAACGTGATAATCTTTTACATTATATTAAGGTCCTACATGCGGAACTTAGCTTTAAATTACATCCCATAGAATTCGATTCACTTGATACCTCAATAAGAGACGATATCAACTATATTATTTTCCTTAAATTTCAAAAACAATGCCGTAAACTCACAAACTTAATTGAAAACAGCAAACCTTATACCGATATTGATTCTAAATATAACACAAAACAACTCAAGTTTTACCAGAAGACCATTAATCTGTCTTCAGTTAAATTCTCAGATGAAGAGACCAATCTTCTTGACAAAGGTTTTAAATATCAAATCCCCCAATTTCCATCAGCCAGACAACTAGAACTACTTGCGGTAGACACTGAATTGGCATTGTCAAGAGTTGAAGATAACAAATTACTTAAACATACTACAGCCAAAATAATATCAAATTCAGCGATTACAACTAAACGGAAACCTGTTAATAAAGAATTTACAACGCTTAAAAATATTAAAGCTAAAACTATTACTAACAATTTGATTATAACTAAAGCCGATAAAGGCAACTCCATAGTTATTTTGAATAAAAATGACTACATAGATAAAGTAAACAACTTTCTTAAACCATCCGAATTTACTAAACTCACAAAGGACCCGACGTCTAAATTAGCGACTAAAATCAAAAATATTGTAAAAGACTGCAACATCGTTTTCCCAACTGAATCTATGAAAAGATACGTTAACCTCATGAATCCAACGGCGCCGTTATTATATGGTCAGCCAAAAATTCATAAGACCGGAACTCCAATTCGACCAGTAGTATCCTTTACAAATACTCCGACAGTTAAATTAGCATACCTAATGAATAAAATTTTCAAAGATAAAACTAAATTCAAAGCTCATCACAGCGTAGAAAATTCGATAGACCTAATCGATAAAATTAAAAACATACAAATACCCACGAATAGTAAATTTATTTCACTAGATGTCATTAGTCTATTTTCAAACATTCCTGTTAAAGAGTGCCTTGAGGTTATGCATGAATATCTTGAAAAATCGAAAATTCATCCATTTGAAACCGAAGAGATTTACTCTTTAATTAAAATGTGCACCGAAAACAATTACTTTTTATTTAACTCAGAATATTATCAACAGGATGACGGTTTACCGATGGGCAGCCCTTTAAGCCCACTTCTTGCAGAAATTTTCATGAATAATTTAGAAATAAAACTTTTAGAACTCGATCATAAAAATATTTTATATTACTACCGCTATGTAGACGATATCTTGATTTGTTGGCTAGGAACGGAAAGACAGCTAAGTAATTTTTTACTTAAAGCTAACTTGATACATAGTAAAATTAAATTCACGCTAGAAGTAGAGATAGACAAAAGCATCAATTTTCTAGACCTAACGATAACTAGAGTAGATAAAAATCATAATTTCAAAATTTTTAGGAAACCAACTTTTTGCGACACTACAATCCACGCAAAATCTCTCCACTCATGGAATCATAAACTGGCAGCATATAATTCCATGATACATAGATTAGTATCAGTGCCAATGAATAATTTTGATTACCAAAATGAACTTAAGACTATCATACACATTGCGATCAATAACGGGTACAAGGCAACGGTGATACAAAATTTACTACATAAAAAACGATTAAAACTATCAAGACAACTTATTTACCCTAACGTTATACAAGAGAACCGCTTCTTTAGATCTATTAACTACCTAGGAAGAATTAGCGAAAAAATCCACAATGAAATTAAACATTCGGTTAACGTAGCATTTAAGGTTAATAATAATTTAGGAATCCAGCTTAAAAACAGTAAAGATAAAATCAACAACCTTGACAGAAGCGGAATATATAAAATGTCCTGTGGATCGTGTAATGCGATCTACATAGGACAGACCGGTAGAAGCATTTCAACACGTGCTAAAGAGCATATAAGATCTTTTAACAATACAAAATCAGACTCACAATTTGCAAACCATTTTTTGACCGAGTCTCATGACATTAACTTAAGTTTAGAGCCAACCGTTTTGCATCTTTGTCATAAGGGTCAAAAATTAAATTTATTAGAGCAACTTGAGATTAATAGGCATAAACAAAACATCTTAAACGAACAAACGATTATTAATCCATCACCGTTGTTAAAACCCCTATTGTAATTAATAATAAATATTAGTATAATTTATCATAATTTACTTTGGAAAAAACCCATATTGCTTATTGTTGTTCGAAACAATAAAGCCATAGTTAATAAATTTTATGTAATATCATTAATAATAAATATCATTTTAATTTTATCCTAATTAATGTTTTAAGAAATAAACCCAGATTGTTAATCGTTCTTTGATTAGTGTAATATTGTAATTATAATTAGGATGTTAGAGTGAATAACTTGATGCATTGTGTATCTCTTCAGAGCCAGTATATATAGCTGAGCAAAATATTAGTTTAAACATAGTTCTGACGATGGCGTAAGCCGAAATAGCTATCAACGAATAAAATTATTAAAAACTGTAGAGCTAAAATACTTTGTTATTTTAATCTGTTATAAATGGAGTTCTACCAAGTAAATGCCAAATCAATTAATTTTCTATCCACCTATATTTGAAGCAATATATATTTTTTCAGTCGATGTTGTATGAACGAATATGGTATTTTTAATTACCTTTGATCATAAATACAGTAACGTTTCATTTATATCAATATATGTATATATTTTATTATATTATCAAAAAATAATTGATAAAAGTAGTATTATTAGATCCTTAAACATTCACAGTAATGTTTATCTACAGATAATATAATTGCACTCTACGTCATAAAGAGATAAAGAATAGTTAGGTGTTAATTAAAATTATAAATTATTAATTCGAAGCTGTGTAGTGAAAAATAAATGCGTCAAAAATATATGCCAACAAAATAATACATAAAAACATATTGATCGGGGTATTGTCAAAATGTAGGCCTGTACGGACTTACGTGAATCTATAGAGCTGTCGATTCAGAGTATCCTGAAGCGGATGTCCTTCCAATCATCCCCGTTGGATCGGGCAGGATTCGCAACCCTTTTGACACACTTATTCTAAAAAAAACACAACTTGCGACCTGGCTACGTTACGCAAATACCCGCGCGTCCAAACCTAGACGGAGTTTTTAAATATGAGTGTTTTACGCCGGGTGAAAAAACTGTGGGAACAGCCTGCAAGGAACGAAAATGTTCTGCGACTGCGTGGCAATCCCGCAAGTACAGTGACGTGCAGGGTTGTTTGAAAAAATACAAAAGATGAGGGTCAAATAGCTGAAATATTTTACTCGACTCATCATCAGTGTCATTTCATCTTTATACGGGGAACTGTGGAGCCAAGCTCCACCAACGAACCAGGGAGCGCCTGTGATCATGCGAAGCGCCTTGTTTTGTATTTTCTGTAGTGTCTGGATGCGTTTCATGCCTGCGTGTGCCCATATTGGACACGCGTAGGTCATGATTGGTCGTGTTATCGCGGTGTACAGAAGTAGCTTGCTTTTTAGAGCGAGTTTACTTCTGTGTCCTATCATGGGGTAGAGTTGGCCCATGATACTTGATGCCTGTTTTTTTTTGCAGTTATGTGACTGCAGAAATTAAGTCGCGAGTCTAGGGTGAGACCAAGGTATTTAACCGTTTTGGCCCACGGGATGTTTGTGTTGTGCATCTGGATGCATTGAATATTCTTACCATGTCTGTTAGTTCTGCGACTGAAGGTCACTGCAGTACTTTTCTCTGGGTTAATTTTAATGCGCCATTTGGCGCACCAGGCGAGTATGTCCGCGCTTGCCTTTTGTACAAGCGCGGTGGCTCTGTTTCTATTTAGCGATCTTGCTAGGATAGCTGTATCGTCGGCGTATTGTGCAATGATTGTTTCATTGCTACCGGGTATGTTTTTTGGAATAGGAATATCATGAGTATAAAGGTTGTACAACAGGGGTGATAAGGCGGATCCCTTTTACTCGACTACAATTTAAGCAGTTTTTATATAACATATGCAGAAACTCTGGGACTGACGGTTGTGTTAGGTATACTATGATTTATAAAGGGCTGCTTTTGGCGAATGCTAAGAGTACAGTGGAACCCCCGATTACACTAGCCCGTATTATGCGCTGGCTTGAAATATTCGCCGCAAATCCCCCAATTGCACTGTCGCATTCCATTGTCGTTGCTGCGAGACGGTCGTCGGCGGCGCATACAGTCAAATGTTTGCTAGCGTCTGTTTATTCAACACGTGCTGGGCGACTGTCTATGTGTTGGATTTTGGCGCGCTTTGCCATTTATCACTTAGTAAATAAATATTTCGGCCATTTTTTCTTTTTTGCAAAACTAATGAAAATCTTAGTTTGGTAATTTTTTGCGGAAAAATCCCAAATACCAAATGTAAATGGGGGTTTTACTGTACGTTGGTTTAACGTTACCAGGAACACGAAGATTACAAAACGAATCAATAAGTCCCTTATTACGTCTAAAATAAATAATAATGTGACGGAGGATCTGTCATGAAAATGAGCTGCAGATGCCCCCAAAGCGCTTGAATCTTGCCTGTCTCTTCTACACAGCCCTACAGATTCAGTCATTATGGAAGGCCACTGATAACCATCAATAGAATGTACTCGATGGAACTATGGGGCGCTATGATCATCTAGGAAGTAAAGAGTCTAGTGGGAGACATATGATCTTGGAGGGCCGTGCGGAGGCCATATGCTCCAAACAAGGAGCGGATATGGATTAATATATACACAGTAGAACCCCCAATTACGCTACTTCGAATAACGCGCCGAACTGAAATATTCGCCGCAATTCCCCCAATTGAGCAGTCGCATTCTATTGTCGTTGTTGCTGTACACATAGCCGGGCAGCTGTCTGTGTGGTGCATATAGTCAAACGTTGGCGAGCGTTTGTGTATACGGCACGTGCCAGACTATAAACACACAAGCCGGGCGGCTGCTGTGTGGTGCATACATGCTTTTAACCGCTAGGTAACTTAATATTTCGTCCATATATATATTTTTTCATTTATTCTTAGTTTTGGCAGTTTTGCATTTTTTGCGTAAAAAAACGTAACCCCTAGTTTTGTATGAAATTCACTCTTCCAATTACACGACTCCCAATAACGCGGTCCCAACTTTCGCGGTTTATTGGGGTTTTACTGAAGATAGAATAGAATCATATGTAGACACTAATACTTTATACTTGGACGGGCGTCCCTAATTATCGCGAGGCTCACGGTATTGCTTGGACGTCACTGCTCAATCCCAACACAGCGCCAGGCGGGCATTTTACGAAGCCGGAGTCGACGTCGTCGTAACGATTGGGAAAACTCCTTAACCATTGAGAAGGTTATACGCCACCGATGACGATGACGTCTTTCGACCGTCCAGCTTTTAATATGGCGTATTGATTGTTTGCTTACAAGGCGTCACATTTCTTCTTCACAATATTCATTCATCTATAACGGCAACACTTTACGCTATTTACTACTATTAATTTTCATAATGTTGCTTAATTGTTACCCTATTATTATTCAATAAACAAATACCTTGAACCAGATCAAAAAGGACATATGTATATAGCTAAATCAAAAAAAAAGCAGCTATCACCGAAGACCGTTTTCATACTATTTTCTTACAGCCATGTTTTAAAAAAAATAGATTTAATCGAGTGTTTCAACGTGCACAGCTGGGTATCCGGTAAATTCCTTGAATACGATTTCTCCTAAAAAGTTGCTCGAAAGTATAGTTCTTCGAATGTTACGTATCTCGAAGTATAAGTTCCTCGTCATACAATTGCTCGAAAGTATAGTTCTTTGAATATTACGTATCTCGAAATATAAGTTCCTCGTTGTACAATTGCCCGATTTTCAGTGGCTCGAATTTGATTATTTGGACGATGTTGATCCAGTTTTGCTTAATATTATTACACAGTAGTTCGATGTATCACGTATATTACATCTCGGGCTTTTTCTACATCGCTTATTATCGCTGTACCTTTTATCATAGTCTGCAACATTAATATTTTATTGAAGATTTTAAAAAATACCATAATGAAGAATTTAGAACAAGTACTTTCTATTCAGGTAAGTCTCATGTCATTACTCATTTTTTAAATGCATTTTGTATTTGATATTTTTGCTACTAAAAATGGTTGTTAGCAAACTTAAACATTATTCCAAAAATTAAGTAATTCACGAGGTCTATTTTTGCTATTACGATAAATGGTTGTTAGCAAACTTAAACACTATTCCAAAAATTCAATAATTTACGAAATTTCTGCTACTACGAAAAACAGTTGTTAGTAAACTTAAACATTATTCCAAAAAATCAATAATTTAAGAAATTTCTGCTACTACGAAAAATGGTTGTTAGCAAACTTAAACATTACTCCAAAAATTAAATAATTTACGAGGTCGATTTATGATACTATGAAAAATGGTTGTTAGCAAACTTAAACATTATTCCAAATATTAAATAATGTACGACGTCTATTTCTGCTGCTATTTTTTTTTTATTTTTTAACGCGTCAGTGAGATTTACCATTTTTTCATTAAATTTTTGTGTAAAACGACTTGTTTATATAGATAAACAATTATTAATTTTATCCTCTATATTGTAAAACTTCGTAAGTCAAATTTTCAAAATCTCAAAAAGTGAAAAAAATCAGGAGACCCATAAATTTACGATATTCCATCAGTTTATCGCTCAGATTTTCTGGAGATCAGTGACTGGCGTATAAGGATTCCAACTCGGATATCCGATATCTGGATATATCCGGCCCTTTTTAACTATTCGATATCCGGATATTTGGGGAAATATCCGGATAGTATTCGTTATAATTTTTAATGTAATATTTTACAAAATCGACGAAAGATGATATGAATACTGGGGTATTTACTACCTGGGAAAAACCATTACGTAGGAGTAATGTTTTTTATTACCTTCCCCAAACTCGGGTATTATGAATATCTTAACTTGTTATCTTAAAAGTTGTTGTTGTTGTCTTAAATCGGCTCGGACACGAGGCAAAAAAAACCTTTAATGCCGAAATTTCATTCATTGAAGAATAATTAAGTATAAAATTTTAGCCATGTCAAGACGCTCGGAAGTATGGACTCATTTTATTTGAAAAGATAATTAATGCAACTGGCAACATGAAATGCGTAATTCTATTTTATCTCGCGTGGAAACTGACGAAAATACAAATGATAATACAAATAATCTGAAAAAAGATTTTAAATACTTTGATAAATTTTAAAAAGGGACGGAAAAGTTGGACGTGTTGTTTAAAACACTTCTAACAATAAAACCAACATCAACAGCAACGAAACGAGTATTTTCAACAGCAAAAAATTTAAACTAAATTGAGATCAAATTTAAAATATGATACATTTAATGCTCTCTTATTTTTAAAATATGAATTGTTAAAATCTGAATAAATGACTTATATATATGAACTCGTTTTTAGTTTATTATTTTAGTACATAAATTTATATATGTAGAAATGTTTTGTTATTTTCATACTTACTGAAGCTATCCGGATATCCGGATATATCCGGATAGTTTCAGTTTAACTATTCAATATCTGGATAGTTGAAAATGACGAATAGTTGGAATCTCAACTGGTGTAGTAGGTCGGTAAGATGGCTTGGTGTGGAGAAGGAAATGTTATTTTTTTTCGGTCGTAAGTCAAGGACTACCTATACATCTTCTCATATATTCTACATTGTATTGAAGTATGGTTTACGATGTTGCCTTCTTACAAATTCAATAAATAAAGGATTGTAGAAGTAAAAGGTGGCGAGAAATACATTTAAAAAAAAACAGAAAACTCTACAGACACAAAAACGTTCAGTTACATAATAATCAAAATCATGAAAAATATAAAAAAAACACCAATATTACATCGTTTGAAGAAATCTTTTGTTTTTAATTTGAAACGTATTTTTAAACTTCGACCTCCAAAAATACATACGGTTTCAGATGTTTTTGTAATAAATGATACCCATGTTTTGTATTTGTCAAACCTTGTGTAGTTTTAACCTTTGTCAATATTCAAATTTGATTGCCCACACCTGTCACCGGAGCTTTAACTAAAAACATGAAGGATTATACAACAAGGACATTGTCACACCGAAGCGGGAAAAAATCAATTGCATCTAGTAAATAAACAAATGTGCATTGATTTTTATCTATGTGGGTTTTTGGATCAATGTCAACACGTCTGCTATTGGAAAACACATCCAACGTTACGATTTACATGAAATATGTATATTTCCCACGCAGCATATTTTTTTTGATCAACACTATATTAATAAAGAAAAACGTGGTTTAATGATATTTTTTTTACATTTATAATCAATAATATTTAACTGTTATATAATAATACTGTGAAGTTTTGGTAATTATGAAAAACTTTTATAATAATACTTAAATTAAATTTAAAAAAATCGTTCATCATGATGGAATATTGCAGATTTACCCACATTATTTTTTCTTTCACTTCTATGGCTATTTTTTTCACATCGAGTTGAAGCTTGAATAGGTCTTACATTCACTGGTGCGAAAGCGGAACGGAAAAGGACCGGTACGACGTGCAACCTTATGGTAGTACGGTCCGCTTTCGTTCCGTGTCCGCATCTGTGTGCTAGCGGCGTCATTAACATTAAAAAGGTAAACATTTCAAATTATAATAATTCTTTTGTTTTTACTATGTATCTGTATACAAAAATAATACTCAATTAAATTTGTCACAACACAAAATATTTCAGTTATATTTTAGTTAAAAAACATCAAAATTGCTATATCTAAAAAACAATGATTTTCAAGGTATAAAAATAAGAATATTCAAAAATGATATTTGATTATAGTTTATTAGCGCCCTTTACTCTTAAATGTACTGAATATTTTGAATATATTTTTTCACTAATCGCACAGATGGATAGATAATCGCCATTTCTACAAATTGATTTTTTTCGAGTTGTATCACATTATAAATACAAGATCGATACATTTAAAAGTAATGTGCCAACATCTGTATTATAAACTCTTTTTTTAATTCACCCAAGGATTTGAATCTCCTTTCCATAATTATTTGTACATAAATATTACAAAAATGCGGCAAAACTATGTAGATTGATGGAGTTAGAAAAGAGTTCATAACATTTTTATATATGAAAAAAACTATTATAGAAACGGTTTTATCGAATAAATACCTTTTTTAATGTTTATTACTAATTTCATGTAAAGATTTTCCAATAAACGTTAAATGTTCGATGGAACAATAATTGATTGAATACTAAAATAGTAATCCATTTTTTTCAGACATAAAACGTAAAAACTTATTTCATATAACAATGGGAACATAAGCAGATGTATTATAAATAATCATACGAATTAATTATTTGTACAAACTTCCAAGAGAATACGAGGGGGGTTCAATTTTAAATTATTGAATTAGAAGGCAAAGAGGTAATTATTTTTTGTTTGTGTATTATAAAAATATACGTTTCAATTTTACATGTACACTGCCCTCTGTACTTGATTTTTTTTCTAAATTACAGAATACAGAGCCTTTCTAGCTTTAAAAAATGTCAAGAGATGTCTATTTTGTATTATGTTACAATCGAATAAAATTCTCTTTCTTATATTGTCAGATGTCTCTTATTTTAACTTTTTCGATAGATACCCACAGATGTCATTACTATCTAAAAATTTTGATTGATTGAAGTTTTGAACATATTCAATAGATGGCTGAGAGAAAAATTTATGTCTTTTTTACTTCGAATTGTTGTTTTGATGAAGCTGCAATAATGAAGGTAGTTCTATAATATTATAAAACAAACATGGTTGTCGCGATAATTTTATAATACATATGAAGACTTCGTAGTCTTTATATAAAAAAATACAGAACTTACATACAGTAAGTATGTAAGTTCTGACAATAATTATATAAAACTTTGGCATACCAGTAAAGTGTGCTATACATTTGATATTCAATTCATTTGAGCAGTGATAAGGTATGTATATCGAAAATATTTGAAAAATATAACAAATTCCATACTCTTCCTGCAATCAAAGCACGCATGGAACCGCATGCTTATACGTGAGCTCAATAATGTTTTTGGCCAGAATTAATATATAGATTTGAAAAAATATTGTCAATGAGTAATTTTTATTATGGTTCTTCCATATTCTTTTCAATGTCAATTGTTTATCAGACCTTTTCATTTCAATTTGTTTTTTTTTATGAATAGCAGAATTAGTTGTTATTTTTTATCAGTTGACAATGCTCGCCATGAGCGAAACCGGTCCTGATCTTGATACGTTAGAGTGGAAATTAAGAACAAAGGAATATTGTGTTTTTTTTTAAAAAAAAAAACATAAATCAATCATGAATTCATTATATCGACTGTGGAAAGGAAAAAGGACGTAACCCACACATATCAAATTTTACAGGAGGCGCTAAAAACGTGTTTTGATGATTTTGTGACATATGCAAATTATGAATTATACACAACCTTGAAGTGCACGGATACTTCTAAACTGGTGTTTAATTGACATAACCTAATATAAATTAAAGAAATTATCTCGAAAAACCTTTATTTCAGTGTTTTTTCTTGGTTTAATTTTTTCACAAGGTCATCTCATTCAAACTGAAAAACTAAATTTAGATACTTATTCGGCATTTTCAGCTTCCATCCTTTTGACAGAATATGTGTCAAGTTATATACATTGTGATTATCGAAAAAAAGCGATTTTTGAAAATTGTGGGTTACGTCCTTTTTCCTTTCCACAGTCGATATGGAAGTTCCCATAAAATTATTCGAAAATTTTCCGCGTAACCGGATATAGCGAGAGTTCATTCGGCTACGGTGGGTGATTGTAGTTACTACGACAAACATTAAAACAATACTACAACAGTATTATAAACCTTTTTTACCAAACGGTTAACTATTCAATCGGTAAAAATAATGTTTGTAAATAAAAAAAGAGGGATGAAGTGTTGAAATCTTGCAACGCTAGGTGACCAGACACATTTTGCGAACAGGCTATTTTGTTATTTACAGAGTGATGTCCTAAACAAACATAGAAACCTTAACGCAACGTTAAGAAAACATTGGACAGGGTATTATATGACACATCCTTGGGATATTTGCGAAATTGGGAGAAGGGTTTTCCCAACTTGACGCTTCGATGATTCCAGTTTGACGAAGGACAATGGCGCGAGCTGGGTCGATGGTTTGAAAGCGAGGACTTAGGTCAGATGGACTCTTGGATCGCAGATTAAAAGCCCTTCAATAAACTTTACTTCGAGAGAAGTAACTTAAGTGTTAATTAAGAGATCAAATAACTAAATTGTTAAATGTTCATAAAACTAGCGTGTATTTTTTTTTGTTCTTTTTGAGAACCACTTCATTGGAGATGTAGAATAAAAATCTATATATCAACTATTATTTTATGGCATGCCAAGAGTTGCACTGTTTTGGCTAACGCTAAGAATTTATTACTATTCAAATGAAATTACAAATATTGATGTTATGCTTTTAATTTTAAGATATTTTTTTGGTAACAAATTATTTTGTTGTAACACGAATTTACGAAATAAACCTATTAATTACACAGAAAAGATCGTTCTATCGAGTACATTGAACAAACAGCTATACATATAGGGATGGGGAAACTTTTCATTTCTAAAATCCACGTTCATTTATCTGATTCAACACAAGGCTGCATTAAGAAAACGTTGATACCCCCCTTTTTTTTCGACTGTCGAACAAATAATGGGATGATTACGCTCTTTTTTCAAACGTTTGCGTATATTAAACATAAGGAATTTTATCGATAAACGAGAACCCGTTCGTTTAACTAATTATAACCTTACATGTATTTACGACTTGAACCAAAATACTTGATTATTACTACAACAATTTATAAAATCTAATATTGTTAGTCAAATAATATCAACAAAACTCATCGAGTAAAAACCAAGTGTTATTGAAAATTATTCAACATTTATAAAAATAAATATTTTAGGGATACTTTGAATTCTCTCACGTCAGATTCATTAATAAAAATACTAAGTGTACGCAGCATTAATTTAAAAATAGCGATATATCACATTTTCCTTTTGGTTTGATTAAAAATGTTTTTTTTTTGTGATTTGAGAATGCATTGCTATCACGCGATGATCAGAAAAGAGCAAGAATTGTTTCGTAGTACAAACGGGTAGGGATTGTTTAAGGAAGTGCTGAGGAAAAAGGGGATGAAATGAATGAACAGGAAAGTAACAATAGGAAATGAGGTTGCAGGAAGATGCGATGGATAACAAAAGGTTACAGCACAAGAAAATGTCTGTTTCTCTTTATATAAAATACTATGCACGTTACCCTCAATATGATACAAATCTTTGAAAGTAAAAAGCGTTTTTTTCTGGGTTCCATTACCGTCACACTTTTTTAATGAACTTAAACTCGAACTTGAATTTATAAAAATACGTCAAATCGTTCTTGTAACCAAAAACTAAAGGCCAGTTCGCATATTACTCAATTATACATCGTAGGTATTCCGACAGAAAATGTTAAGTCAAAAAACCCTTGTTTTGAGATATTTGACTTTTTTAAAGGAAGCAAATTAAATGGTCAGAATTTAAATCAAATTTTGGTCAGAATAAAAATATGAACGGTCAGAATAAACATATTATACGGTCAGAATATTTAATAACAATTTTTGTTAGTAGGTTAGGTTAGGTTAGGTTAGGTTAGTTTTTCGCAATTTCTGTTCAAAGGCATGGATGTTTGTGATGTCTTGAATTCCCCCCTCTCACCCATCCTATCCTATGAACGGGGTGTATCGAGAGCGATTAGCTTACCACTAATCCTGTCATTGCCCTATCGTTCTATCCCTACTCTCTTTGGAAAAAGAGAGGTTGAGCAACTGAGTAACAAGCAGTTCTCGTAGAAACACTTCTGTTGAGATAAACTCCATTAGGAGTCCATATGCTCCACATTGGGAGCGGACATGATTAAAAAAAAAAAAAAAGGTTAGGTTAGGATTATTTTTATTTTGTTATTATATTTAAATTACAATAAGAAAATTGGTCAAAAATTTTACAACTTAAAAACTTTTAATCATATAATCGTTTTTGGGTAGCTGTAGAAGTAAGGAATCTGTAATGCTAAAAAGGGTTAAGATTTAAATAGGTTTTTTCCAGTAATAACAGCCAACGAAATATACTTAGTTCGTATTACTTCATCAAATATCAAAATAAATAAATGTTATATGAGTCAGCTTGTTTTTTGAGACTACAAAGCGCGTTTAAATCTATCGATCTGTATTCACCTGCACCAATATTGGACATAACGTTTTCTGGCAGTATACCGACAATATGGTCGAATGGACGTTTTCATACATATGTGTACATAAATATACGTATTTTTTCTTATTCTAATCATGTCAAACATTCATGTACATATATTTAATGCGTGTCCATAAATCAAATTAATGTGTCGATTTGAAGACTTACACACTTGATAAAAGCTTTTTGTTACTCAGTTACAAGAACGACATCTATAAATGATAGACATGATTCTTAAAATTTCAACAGTGCTACTGCTTGTTTCACTAAGGTACGTTAACTATACCCTACGAGAGAATATGGTTAAATAAAAATATTTTTTATATATTCGTTGTTATAAATTTATATATTTTATTAAATGAAAGAGTGAAAAATTCCACTCAATTTAGGATAAAAATCAAACACAAGCGGAAATCGCAACACTATTTCCTTGTTTTATTCAAAGTGAAGGAATCGGTTCCGGGAATACATGTCGAACTTTTTTCCCTGTGGGTTTGTTTTTTGAATAACCTTATTTGTTTTCGATGCTTTTATTACAGTGACGCACTGCCATGGCGGCAAATTAGATTTTTTTTTGCCATGGTGAAAAATCTATAAAATAATAATTTTATAATGTAATTTAATGATTTGTAGATGTATTTTAAAGCTTTCTAATATATAACAGTAAAAAAGCCAATTTTGCATTTTTTTTAATCAGCCCTACTATTTTTTTTTATCTACTATACATTGAAATTGAAGAAAAATATCATGAAACAATTCAGTTCATTCATTGAAATGATATAACTTCAAAGTACATTAAAACAAAAGTATTATTTAGAGATCTTGCAGAAGTGAAATATTATAAACTAGCCGGTTACCGGCAAGCGTTGCAATGCAACTCAAAGAAAGAAAGTGTTTTTTTTTTATTTTAATTGTGTTTATCGAGTGCATGTTTTCATTTTCCGTCTGTTTGATGTTTGCAGCCGATTGTCTATGATACGATACACGCGCTACCTACTGTAGTTTAATTGTACTACGCCTATAACCTTCGCGCAAGTTGCATGAACGGTATGGCAGACATACAAACATTGATTTTTATATATAAGACTTACTGTAAGCTAATTTTAATATGCTTATAATCTTTGCGCAAGTGCAAACAAAAAAAAACTTAAAGTTTTATTGCAATGGGATAAGCGGTGTGGCAACGCATAAGGTACGAACAAACAAAGATTTATTTTTATATGTTAGATATATAATCTGATCAGAGGGTAAAAATATGTATTTTAGTTCTACAGTTTTTAACAATTTTTATGCGTTGATAGCTATTTCGGCTTTCGCCATCGTCAGAACTATGTTTAAACTTATATTTTGCTCAGCTATATATACTGGCTCTGAAGAGATACACAATGCATCAAGTTATTCACTTTTAAATCCTAATTCAAATTATAATTACAATATTACACTTATTAAATGTGATTCTAGTGTTTCAAAGAACGATAAACAATCTGGGTTTTTTCCCTTTAAACATTAATCAGGATAAAGTTTGTTAATTACATTACATTAAATTTATTAACTATAATAGCTTTAGTGTTTCGAAAAAAAATAAGCAATATGAGATTTTTCAAGATTAATTAGGATAAATTATACTAATATTTATTATTAATTACATTAAAGTAATTAAATGCAAAATCAATTAATATAATCTGATGTTAAGATTTGTACTATCTTCATTGCTCGGAAACTATGCTATATTTTTTAAAAACTTCTTATAAGCTGAAAAAACGTATGAAAATCATTGAACTATTTCCATTTAATCATAAATTTGATTGTTTTGTATTAATTTTAGACCTATCTCTGAGAGTTGGCGAGGACTTCCTTGAGGATGTAGCAGTCGCAGGCTATTCCCAGGACGACGCTTGCATTAGTCTCCGAAGCCTGCGGATTTGAAAAGGAAAGCTAGACGCCGTATGGCAATTTTCATATTTTTATTTCTTTTGTCGACAGCTGCGATCCGGCCGGTTCCTGAATGAAAGCTTGCCGCTGGTGTGTCCTAAATATGACAACATTGCATTGCATGGTAGGAAAATAAGTAATCAGATATTGCCTGAAGCTGCAGCCAATAAACTACCGAAAAGATTCTCCTAAGACTTCCACAAATTTACCGGTTTATCTAAAATAAGATTCACATGTTTTTAATTAAAAAATATATTTGGTAATATACTAATTAAACAAAAGATAATCCGAAGAAGAAATTGAATATTGTCAGTTAAGATATTAACTAGACAATGAGCTTTCATTCTAAAGGTGAAAAAAGCTGAATTAAAAAAATCATAATTTTACAACGGTAGGAATTCAACTAGGAATTGCAAAACCGGTATTATCTAAACATTTAAAACCAGGATCTCGTTATAAAACTAAATTGAAATTGAAAATATAGAATAGCATTTATCAGCACACTTAGGACACGACTTGCTTCGTTGGACTAAACCATTTTTCAGCAACTGTCTGAACGGGAAAACCTCTTAGAAAACAAGGCTCTCACGGAAGCACTTGTCGGTTTAATTAAAATCGGGAAACCAAAGTAGGAAAGTAATAACGTTTCCCTAATATATAATAATTGGATTCATATTATTTACACTTACC
The DNA here is from genome assembly GCA_030503985.1 of Himalopsyche tibetana. Lineage (NCBI taxonomy): Eukaryota > Metazoa > Arthropoda > Insecta > Trichoptera > Rhyacophilidae > Himalopsyche > Himalopsyche tibetana. The sequence goes on along the minus strand of JAPJYX010000009.1, from coordinate 896,686 downwards.
CATTTCTTTATATCACTTTTTCTTCCGCTGCAGAGCATATGGAATCCTAATGAATCATTAAAAAACGAATTAACGACAACTGATTGTAAGCTAGTCGTTTATCCACTTTTCTTAGGGTTGATTAGGATCAGGGAATCCAATCAACATGCTATTTTCAGGATGTGGTAGTGTGAGTGAGAAACAAACAAAGAATCGTATCTGTACATTTTTTTTAAGATTTATAAATTACATTTATATATTTTAAAATCACTTAGATTATTTCACGTATTGTGCTACAAACTTCGTCATATTTTTTCCGTGTTTATTTTCCAACGGCTTAGCCCGTCCTAATTGAAGCAACTCATTAGTTAATCATTTCTTAATGTTAATGTCATTTGTATTACCATTATCGTTTGTTTTCTATCATCCCCTCCTTGCCTCCCATTTTTATTACAATATATCAGAATAGTAAAATTAAAATCATTCGTACTTAAGTAAGCATTTGTGAAAGTAGTCTGTCCGAAGATGCCTCTGAAAGAAGCGAAACACGTGTCACAGTTGGTAAAGCAATACTTGGAATAATCTTATATTAAAATGAACTTGAATGGCTGTCCCACCACCACCCGCTCTGTGTATGCAGCCAATATTTCACGGTCATCGTCCATACTGCCATAAAGAGCAAGAAGAGAAAATTATTTACTCCTAAAGCTATTGGTCCGATGCAAAGCTTGCCGATCTTACAGCGTGTTCCATGTAAAAAAGGCGTGAAAATAAAATTCCGTGTTGTAAAAAATGTAAGAAATATTGATGAATCACAGATGGGATCCATTACATTTGACTGTGTAACTTTGAAACCGTATAAAATAAGCCGCGTAAAAAAGGTTAAGACTTAAAATATGTATATTTATAACAACAATTTATTAAACATAAGTCTATAATGTATCATCATTTTCCATTTTTTTTCATCCATGTCTGCTCACAATGTGGAGCATATGGCCTCCTAATAGAGGTATCTCAAAAGAAGTTTTGTTTTCTACAAGAAATTACTCAGTCGCACAACCTCACATTTTTTTTCAAAGTGAGTAGTAGGGAAAAAAGGATAAGGCTATAACAGGATTAGTGGTTGACTAATCGATATTGCTACACCCAGTTATTTAAGGATCAGGAAGATGGGAGGAGTGGAAATAATGTGAATTGACATCACAGACGCCCAGTCTTCTATCACAACTTTGAATTGAATAATTCTCAAATTCACTGTGATCTTACCGGGAATCAAACCCAGACCTGCGTGATCGGTAGAGCAAGTTCTAACCAACTGGGCCACAGCAGGCAATAATTCTTCTTAGTTTGACTTATTGATTTAAAATTTGTATAAATTGAATATCGTCTATTCCCGAGAGCATCTTGTATTTTTTTGCTGTGTCTTTGAGAAATTCATTGAATTGAATTTAATATCAAAACCTAATATTTGCAACGGGTCAGCCATGTTTCACGCATGGACGACTAATAACCACCACTATGTCTCGCGCTTGACATCCTGAAAGGGAGAATGGTTGACCGCAACTTCATTGAGTACAAGGGACTTCAATCGAATATTTGAATATTCTTTATTTGAAAATATTTGCCATTTTTTATATAAGGATATTCGAAGTCATTAATTTTGACTGGCAATTCTTGGTGAAAAGGATTATCAAACTATGATCGTTGAAATTTTGTACTTTTTCAAACGTTTTATCACTCACGACTAGAGCTTGTCGGTTTTTTTAAAACGATTTTTTTTGCTAAATTTGTAACATTCGAAAACCGGGTTTTCAACTTGGTAACCGGTTGTGCCGAATTTTCCATAAACGTGTCTATAAACAAATGGTCAGAAAATTTAGATCTTTTATTTGATGGCTTAAAGACCATATGTCCCACATCATTACCCAGCGAAAGTATATTTTCGATATCAGGAAATTTTGTTACAAAACGATCAGTGGACGCTTTGTGTTTTCTTAAATCATATTTTCTGATGAGTAACACCAAATAATTTCTTGTTGTGTGCTATTATGTATATAAATAAACAACATAAAAAAATGAACGTTTGTCGCTATTTTAATTGAATTATCCATTTTTTGTAAAACTTCGAAAACCGGATAAAACTGGTTTTCGATATTCGAAAACCGGTTTTTCAAAAGTCGGTTTTTGTATATGCCCTACCCACGTCTCAAGGCAAAGGCCTTCGTCCATCTTCAGGTATTCAAGTACACGGATGGAATGGGACCAACCCTTATTAATAGTTATTATCGTGTATAAGAAAAAAAATGTTAACACTGAGCTAAAAATTTAATGATGGTGGATTATTTTAGAAACACAGTTTGTTATGTTATAAATAAAACATTTTTTTTCTTACCATGTCCGTTCCCAATGTGAAGCATGTGCACTTCTAATAGAGTTTATCTCAACAAAAGCATTTCTACGAGAACTGCTTGTTACTCAGTTGCTAAACCTCTCTTTTCCAAAAAGACTAGGAATAAAGTAGGCTGCATGTGTGGTCGAATGATCAACGTCATTGGCTTTGGTTACGGAGATCACTGGTTCGTATCCTAGTACGGACAGTTTTATAAATTGATTTTTCAATCGATTTAAGAATTTCTGTTCGAAGGCATGGATGTATGTGATGTCTTGAATTTCCCCCTCCCACTCTTTCTATCCTATAAACGCGACGTATCGAGAGCAAATAACTATCCACTAGTCCTGTCCTATCCCTATTCTTATAAATAAAACACTGCTTTGTAGTTATTCCACATTTTTAGATAAACACATAAAATCAGTACTGGTTTTTCTCACCATAAGCATTATCAAATGATTCTGTTTTTGATATTCAAAGCATTCAAGTGTTATTTTATTCTTTCATATTATTACAATATATTAAAATACTGAGTTAATAAAAAAAAAATGAAATTCACCAGTAACTATGAGCTTCTTTCAGATATTCGATAACCTGATTTTTATTAGAAATAACAATTGTTTTTTTTTATGAATTATAATATGACCTGAAAGAAAATAAAGTTAAACAAAAAGTAATGTTTATTTTCTGAACAGTGTGTTACAAATAACAACGTAATGAAAAAACGAAAATATGCGCAATAAAACGAGCAAACCTTTTGAAAGTAAAACAAACTTAATTTTAAATTTAGAACGTGTATTAAAAAGTGTTTACTCTTGCCTCAGCTAGGGAACGGTTTGATTAATCAGTTTAAATAACATTTCAGTAATTTTCAAATGAATAATTTAAGCTGATTAATAGATATGTCTGATTTCTCTTCTGTCGAACCTTGGTCACCTCGATCATTTTCCTCCATATGCGTCTTACAGTAATTCAAATGTTTTTTTTACGAATATTTTTTAAATGTTTTTTGTCAATCAAAATTTTATTTTTTGTCTAAAATTAAATAAAATAATATGTTTTAAAATATTTATTATAGACAATAAAAAAAATGAATAATTTAAAATGAGTAAATGGTATAAATGTTATGTTTGAATATTATTTCATGAAATATAACTGCCCCTGCATATACACGAGGTGCATTGATCCAATGCCACATTGATCGGCTGCCACTGAGTTGAAAGATCATACGAGATTAACTTTAGGAGAATTGACATTACAAATATTAAATTGAAAAATTCTACATTTAACGTTTACCTTACCGGCAATTGAACCTAGACTCACCTGGTCGACAGAGATAAGCTCTTACCAACTAGACAGATGAAAATATAATGTCATTCCACGAAGTATTTATAGTCAACAACTAATTTTTATTCAATGTTGTTTATCAAATTTCTATAAAAAAATTAACTCAATTGTATTATTGAGGAAATTTTATCTTCGGTGTGATACATAAGAAAAAAAAGTTTATCGAATTAAATAAAAAAAGTCAACACCTAAAAAGTTATTAATCGATATAACTTGTTTTTGTGATTATTGATAGAATGCCCTTAGCTGAAACTGATTCTTGAGTGTTTTATTTTTGTGGTAAACGAACGGCATCTGTTGTTATTATAGTAAGTAATACGTGTTCTAATACCTCAGTTTCTACTCACAAATTACTTACAGGTGAATTTGATGCATTAAACATAGTGTGTGTAAGATACATCGGGCTTGTAAAACAATATTTAACAAACATAATACAAGCAAGCAAGACAAGGTTAAACTAGCATACATAATAGATAAGAGTCTACTCAAATGTGATATAGTGAAAATTGAGGGACATGATCTGCGATCTGAATCGTGACGTCATGGCAGCTCACAATGTCACTATCTGACACACCGGGATAATTTTTGCTGTTTAGATATTATTTTATTACTAGAAAAAATTCACGTAATTTTTTATAATCAAATAAAAAGAGTATCAATATCTTTTATACCACTTTAAGGGTGTTCACTGTCAATATTTGTTGGAAAGGCAATATATTAAGAAAAACACAATATTCCGTTGTACTTATATCCAGTGGTGTGCTGCTATGGGTTCGCACCGGCTCTGCTGAGCCGGTCCCTAAAATATTTTCGGTTCGGAGAGCCGGTTCCTAAACTTAAATAATTTACCATTCCTCCGAAAATTTTTGGAAGAGCTAAAAAAACGTCCCGCGCTGGGAATTTCTGTGTTGGAAATCGACATAAAATTGTTTTAAAATCACAAAATCGCTAAACAGGGTGCAAGCCGGTTGATAAAATTTTAGCAGCACACCACTGCTTATATCCACTTTTATTTACCAAGGTCAGGACTGGTTTTGCTCGTGGCGAGCATTATCAACTGATAAGAAACAGAATGTGACAATGTTATTTATACAAAACAATTTAAAATAGGAAGGTGTAAAAAACAATTGGCATTGAAAAGAATTTACAAATTACAGCAAAAATTATGAATAAGTGACTCTGAAGTAACACAAATTAAAATGTTTAACACCTCTAACATGTAATTAAAAAGATTGATAAATTTTATTTTATAAACGAAGCCGGTTTCAAACTTGGTGAATAAAAGTGAATATAAGCACAAACGAATATTGTGTTTTTCTTAATAATTGTCTTTTCACCAAGTATTGACAGTGAACACACTAAAAGTGATATCAGTTGATCAGTTGATAATGTTCGCCATGAGTGAAACCGGTCTTGATTTACGTAAATAAAAGTGGTAATAAGTACAAAGGAATACTGTATTTTCTTAAATATAATGCCTTTCCACCAAGTTTCAACAGTGAACACCCTAAAAGTGATAAAAGTGTTAAAATATCTTTGTATATAATTTTACTTTTGGTTTAGTGGTAAAAGCTTCACTCTAACGATCAGATTCAATTCCAGGCATGGTTCGTATAACAATAAAATGATTTCAATTTAAATTTAAGATATTGAACATCGCTGTTAGTGATATTGTTTCTACTGAATTAGATCTTCAGTAATCGTTTAGCTTTTGCCAAGTGAATTGACATCAATACATATTCGGCGAATTAGTAATTAATGATTACGAATTCTAAAGTGTCGTATTTTTTTTATGTTCCGGGACACGAGAAATAGAACTATCATTTCCCGGGAAATTCTCGCGTCCCGAGGTCATAGTACTGTAGTATTATTAAAATGAATATTTATACGCACGAACCCTGTTAAAAATTATTAACTTATACAAACTTATTTTTGAATTATATTAAAATGTAATTTTACCTTGTCAATTTGATACAATCAATATATCGTTTTTAACATTCTATATATTGTATACAATTCGAGCAATTTCATATTTGTGATTATGACGAATAAGTGTTGCTATAAATATTGTAACTTGAAATAAAAGTTACTAGTAAATACACGTGTAAGAAATTTTGTGCACTAGTCGAGTTTTGATATGCATTGCATACAAATATTAATGGTTTTTAGTAACGGTACTATGATGCGCAGAAATAACGATCGTGCATTGTCAAGTATATTATATAACCTCATAACATATTTTATTACCATGGATGTAAGGGGAGTACATAACTAGCGCCATTTAAATACTTTTGTAAAATGTTAATGATATTTAGCTAAACATAAATTATACTTATGTGTCCAGTTTATCGAGCCCATTTTTGGCTTCACTTTAACTATGCTTTTAATTCTTAAAGTTCATTTCAAATGGCAATCGAAACTGAGCACAATATTAAAGATAAAACAGTATGTACGTATATTTTTTAAGTGTTGACGTTTTGTTTTGTAACCGTTTGAACTTGATTAAACGTCGGAAACAGTTATAGATTTAAATATACTACCGGATATTCCAATCACAAAAAAAACAAAAGAAGAGCCATTTATGCGGAGGATTCCGAAGGCACAAAAAAGATTTTATTTTAACTTTTCTAAATCATATCACGACGGGTTCGTAGTGCCAGGGGTGTACTGGAGGGAGCTAAGAGAAGCTTTCGCGAGCCCATTGTTAAAAATTTACTAAAACCGGCGAGCCCTTTGTTAATTTAATAAAAAACAACATTCTTAGATCAAATTAGTGTATAACTGCAATTTCTGACTTAAATGTTATCTACAACAGATTCAGTATACACAGTGGTAATTTTTTAGCTATTTATATTGATTAGTTTACGGCTTATTGCATATTGTTATATATTATAAGTTTATTAAATTACAATCGATTGCTTATTTAGGTATTGCATATAATTGCATAGGAGTGATGATGAAAAATCCAAGTTAAACTAAGCCCCCAATGTTGTACTGCAAATTATGACACGTGTTTCTCCTCTCAAAGAGACATTCTCAAACATAACATAACAGGGTTAACGAATAAACTAAAAATTGATTCAAATTCTTATTTTCTAAATTACAAAATGAAGATTTGGGTTTTTTCCTTTTTTACTAGGCGTAAAGGGTAAGATTCAAACATTGAAAGTACTAATTAATATTATTTTTAGTAATCCATGTCCGCTCCCAATATGGAGCATATGGCCTCCTAATGGAGATATCTTAACAGTATTTTTTTATACGAAAACTGTTTGTTACTCAGACGCTCAACCTCAATTTTTTCCAATTGATTAGTAGAGAAAGAAAGATAAGGCTAGAACAGGACTAGTGATTGGCTAATCGCTATTGCTACACCCAATTATTAAAGGATTAGAAGAATGGGAGGAGAAGAAATGATGTGAATTGACATCACAAACACCCAGTCTTCCATCACAAATTTGAATTGAATAATTCTCAAATTCACTGTAATTTGACCGGGAATTAAACCCAGACCTACGTGATTGGTAGAGCAAGCTCTAACCAACAGGGCTACAGCAGGCGACAAATTAATATATATTAGGAACGATAAATCCCAAAAAAAACAGCCATCACCATTGTTGAACACGGTTCATCATTAGATTTTTAAAATAATAGCTTGCTTTAGCAGCGCTTTCTTTCAAATGAAAAAAAAACGCAATACGGAATTTGTTCATCGATCAGAACAGATTGGTTGAAATCCTATGTATAAGAAACAAATGTATTTTTCATTGGTTGTAATTTGGAGAATTTAATTTTCGGAATAAGACCTAATCGAAAATCCAATCGTGGCAATGAATCGTGAAACAAAAAGGGTCCGTAGCATTATTTCGACACAAAAGCCTTATCACTCACTTTGAATTTATTGACGAAATCAAACCTTACACATTTAGTACGTCTACAAACAAAAAGAAATTCACATATTACTTCCAGTGGATTTTTGTAAAGAAATCGTGTAAATTTTAACATATATATTCAACCATAGAGTGTTACTTGTAGGTGGTATATTATTTGTATTGTTTTTTTTTTTAAATATTTGGCATTACAGTTAAAGTTGAAAGATCATATCGACTTGAGATAGGAAAAAGGACGTTACCCACAAATATCAAATTTTACAGGAGACGCAAAAAACGTGTTTTGATAATTTTGGGCCATATGCAAATTATGAAATATATACATTCTTGAAGTACACGGAGACTTCTAAGCTGGTGTTTAATTGACATAGTCTAATATTAATTAAAATAATGTCTAGGAAAAACCTTTATTTCAGTATTTTGTCTTGGTTTTTTTTTTTTACAAAGTCATCTTTTTCAAATTTAATAGCTAACTTAAGATACTAATTCGACGTTAACAGCTTTCATTCTTTTGATAGAAAGTGTATCAATTTCGATACATTGTGATTATCGAAAAAATCTGTTTTGAAAAACTGTGGGTTACGTCCTTTTTCCTTTCCACGGTCGATATGAGAAAAACTCGATGACTTTTTTTTGTCATAAACTCGAGGTGAATTGATATCACAAACACCCACGTCTAAGATCTCAAATAAATTGAAAAATCTAAATTTGAGATCGAACTTATCTTGTATTGAACCCAGACCAGTATGATTGGAAGAGCAAGCTGTAACCAACTAGACCACAGTAGGCGATATATATCCTTAAGACTCTACGCGACTAATAATAATAATACAAGTATTGCTTTTTCATTATGCATACATACAAATCTAACGATATGATGATCTTGAAGACAAACCACCTAGTTACACCAATTGATTTTTCAACAGCCCCCGAATGCATTTAAAACATCCTAATTCACAACTTACATTTCAAGACGCTGTAACTACTCGTTATTGAGTTATTACCAGGGTTGTGGAGTCGTTTAAAAAAAGAATACTCCAACTCCAGCTTTAAAATAATAAAAGACTCCGACTCCGAGAATTTTTTCTCTATGTATACCATCAGATCATCTTAAGTCAGCCAGGCATGAAATGAAATATGAATGAAAACATCATGAAATATATTTATAAAAGTAAATCGAGCCGCTCATTTTTTACGACTCCGACTCCACAGCCCTGGTTATTACTCTATGTTATTGAACATGACATGATGCTCGTCATTAGCGAAACCGGGGTCCTGATCATTTAAAATAAAATGGAGTAAACACTGACTTATAATACAAACACATTTTTTAAAAAATATAATTTCTTTCCACCAAGTATTGACAGTGAACACCTTAAACATGAGTAATTTTATACTCACTATTGCCAACCAGTATCGGTCATATTTTTTTTTTTTAATAAATGGAAGATTTTGAAAGTTTCTTATCGCATCCCGAAATGTACAAAGGTTTTCAATGTAACTAGTCTCTCAGACTATGTTTGTATTAAATGAATAAACTCTTCTTTATGCAAATTTTATTAAAAAATTAACAAATCTAGTCAAGTCTAAACCATGTATCAGATTTTTTTTTATTTAAATGTCCCGAGAACCGGAACTGATAAAAAATTTCGATTTACCGAGAAATTATTATCGGGTTGTCTCGACACAGAATCCTTAGGTGAGATAAAAACAATGATAGTACTTATTACAAATTCATAACGTATATTATTAAGATACAGGTTAAAAAAACTCAACCTATATGGTGTATTTTTTATAATTTAAGATTTCGGCTGAAGGTGCTTTTTTTTTCAATATACAATTTGAGTCGTTCAAATTATGTACATTCACACAAGTTTTGTGAACGTCTGAAGATAACGAAAGGCGAAACCAGGGTCGATAATGACAAAACTTAATGCGTACATAATTTAAACGATTCAAATTTGTATTTTTAAATTTATGACTTAACAATTATATACAATGTTTAGTTTATTGAATTGACACTTAATTAAACCAAAAAATTTTTTTTTAACTCAACAACTACAGTAACAAAGTTATCAAATTAATTTTTAAATTAAAGATTAAGGATGGTTGTTTTTTATGTTTTAAATTCTATATAAATTATAAAAATGTACTGACGGAATTTTAAGGCTTTGTGGAAGTACGAATCTTACTTAAGCAAGCATTTGTGAAAGACAGTCTGCCTGATGATGTCTCTGAAAGAGGCGAAACACTTGTCACAGTTTGTAGCACAATACGTGGAGTAATCTAAGTCAGGGTTTCCCAAACCTATTTTGCAATGGAACACTTCGCAAATCTGGAAATATTACCGGAATTTTGTTTTCGGTTATTAAACTACTTATTATTTATTGAGTAATTATTTTTAAGACCCGTTACAAAAAATATGAATAAAAAAAGCTCTTAGTGATTTAAAATCTCCGCCTGTACATAGATATTTGACATTTTAAACATCAGTAGAGATTCACTATTACTCTATTTTTCATATGAATTAGAACAAGGTTTCCCAATTTTTTTTTGGAATGGAACACTTCGCAAGTCCGGAAAATATAACGGAACACTTAGCTGAATTTTTAAGATTTTTTAAAAACTGTGTTGCAGCGTATAAAACCATTCCATTTTTTTTTGGAACACCTACTCTGGCTCCGCGGAACATATTTTGGGAAACCCTGAATTAGAAGATGCTTAAATGTGTTTCAGCGTATATTACCATTCCATATTTTCACGCAACATGGAATTTAGGTCCCACGGAACACCAGTGTTTGGGAAACCCTTATCTAAGTTACTTTATATTTTAAATAAAGTGTCATTTTTTTTTAACTCAACAAGTACAGTAACAGAGTTATCAAATTTATTTTGTAATTAATATTTCTTTAAATATTCAAGATGGTTGTTTCTAAGGTTTTAAATTATATAAATGTACTGACGAAATTTTAATAAAAAAAACTGTTGTTATTTATTTGTGACTTTCTTCGTGACAGCTTGATTAATCGAAAAAAGTTGGAGCAAAATAAAAACAATAAGTACACAGATTTTACTCAGCCGCCATTGTGATTTAAAATGTTTAAAACAGAGTTCGTATGTAATCGTACCACGTTTGGCACCGCGTCTCGTCACGTGCTCGAAGCTCAAACATAGGGATGGGGCGCACGACGACTACAAACAGGCACCGCCCGGCGGCTGCGAACTGCGGCCGGGACTGATTTATCGCAACTCTTTATTCCGTTAACTGTTTCTTTGCTCTGAATTGCCCGCCGAAATGTTTTCTTTTGTGGCGGCAAGTGGATGGGACCCTTTGAAATCTCCGTTCACGTCTGGCCGATTTGAACTTGCTGTTGCCAATATTTCGCACTTGTAAATCATTCAAAGTTTCTGTGTTTATCAACCGACGCTTTTTCTTACTAAATGATTTATACTGTACTATCTTATTAAAATGTCAATAACTTATTTATTATGTAAGCGATATAAAGTCGCCTGCTATGACCAGTTGGTTAGAGCTTGCTCTACCGATCACGCAGGTCTGTGTTTGATTCCCGTTAAATTTGAGAATTATTCTATTCAAAGTTGTGATAGAAGACTGGGCGTCTGTGATGTCAATTCACATTGTTTTCTCTCCTCCCATCCTTCTGATCCTTTAATAATTGGGCGTAGCAATAGCGATTAGTCAACCACTAGTTCTGTTCTAGCCTTATCCTTCTTTCCCTACTAATCGCTTAAGGTTGAGCGACTGAGTAACAAACTGTTCTCGTAGAAAAAACTTTTTTTGAGATTTTTTTATCAGGAGGCCATATTCTCTACATGGAGAGCGGACATGGATTAAAAAAATATATAAATTATAGCGTAATGGAAACGGGGGTGGGCTGGAGGGGGTTCGAAAATACTTGAGCGAGCCTCTTGTTAAGTTTTAAATAGGCCAGCGAGCCCCTTGTTAATTTAAGAGAAAACAATATCCTCACATCAAATTAGTATATAACTGCAGTTTCTGACTTACATGTTATATACAACAGCTTCAGTAAACGCGCTAGTACATTTTTAGCTCAGCTATATATATACTGGCTCTGAAGAGATACACAATGCATCATGTTATTCACTCTAACATCCTAATTCAAATTACTATAATAGTATTACACTTATTGAACATGACTCTAGTGTTTCGAAGAACGATAAGCAGTCTGGGGGTTTTTAGCTATCAACTAATAAATATAAAAACTTTAGAACTAAATACGTTGCTATTTTTAAGCTATTATAATGGAGTTCTATCAAGTAAATGCCAAGTCAATCAATAAATATAGGGATTGATTATTAAATAAAAGTGTGTGAACATCTTCATTATTTAAAAAAAAAACCATTATCATAGTCAGATAGCGAAAGCTTTTTCTAAGCGAAGTCTTCTTGTAAATAATAATGTTAAATTATTGCTCTGATAATGTTTGAATCCGGGATTCCCCTGGCATCAAGCCCAAAGGGAGCAGTGTTAGTCTATGGGTACCAAGGGAAGGTGTTTGATTGTTATCCAGTTTGAACGATGAAGCTATTTCGCCTGTACGTTTTTATTTTGCTCTCTTTTCTCTCAATTTTCACTGCTAAGGTAGACTTTTCCAGCACTGGCGATGTATTATGCATTTAAACGAATTTCAGAGTTTTTTTAAAACAACTTTACTATGTGTATTCTGTATCTACCTATATTGAAGATCGTTTATGCAAAACAAAGGGTGCAAGGTAATAATTTTAGTTGTATTAGAAATTAAATTAAAAATAAAACAGGACGTAAGCAAAACAGGACATTTTTTATTATAGGCATATTTATGGGATCAATTATTCAACCTATTAGATAGCCAGTAGATATTTTTTACCCAGACTACTTCGCAACGACCGCGGGGCAGAACAATGAAAGCGTCGATGACTTCGGGTATCTGGAGGTACATGTCACGTGTGATGGCAATCCGCGTAAAGAGCTAGCAATCCGATTAGGGATAGCTGGAGCAACTTTCAATTCACTGTGGAAAGTCTGGTGCTCAAGGCTATACTCAGTAAAAAACAAGTGCCTCCTGTTTAACGCATGCATTTTGACAGTGCTGCTTTACGGTTGCGAGTCAGTGCACCTTACAAAAGCACAGAATAACCGTATACTGTGCTTTGAAAACAGATTTCTGCGCCGAATACTGGGAGTGCGGTGGTTTGACTTTGTCAGAAACACGGATATAAGGTGACGGACTAAGCAGCCGTTAATTAGGTACAAAGTGAAAAAGTGACATGTGCTTCGGATTCTTTAAGAAAGCCTGAATTCTTTTTGTCTCTTCTACCAACCGGATGGATTCCACTGTCGTGGAAGGCTACTGATGACCATCTATAGAATGTACTCGGTGGAGCTACGGGACGCTGGAATGACATGGGAGGAAGCAGAAGACTGTCGGGAGACAGAGAATCTTACTCCGACTAGGGAGCGGATATGTGTTTTTTTTTTAAATATAAACGAGAAGAATCACTTCCTCATCTATTTTTTAAATTATTTTATAATATTTATAATTAATGTCATAAAAGATTTCAATAGATTTTTTAATTTCAATTATAATCAATAATGAACGATATAATCCAAGTGGTTTGTCAATAAGTGATTGAAAAACTGTGGCTTTATCTTCCTTTTCAGAAAAGTCTAGGGAAGAAACATGAGGTCAGAAAATTTCCAGTATTAATTTCATCAGAACACTCTATAGCCTATTTTCAAGATCGGTTGGTATGTCAGATGAGAAGTTTGGGAATCATCAGCCTTATAATATAAATACATAAATCGATTTAATTTTGATGAATGTTTTCGTTCTAGGGTTCGAATCAAGAAGAGCATTCACCACTCGTCTACAAGATCTGTATATTGTTGTTGCATACTCATTTTTATTGAAAAGAGTTAATTATTAGTCTAGCATCTAGTTCAGGGATGAGGAACTTTTTAATTTCTTAAGGCCACATTCATTTATCTGATTCAACGTAAGGCCGTTGTAAAGAAAACGTTGCCACTCCCTCCATTTTTTGTTCAAAGTGAACATTTTGATCAAGTCAAAAGGCCGAATTAGAGTAGCCAAAAGGCTGCAGGTTCCCCTCCACTGATCTGTTTAATGACACTGTCTAATTCCATAACGTCGTATGTTTTCGCTAAAATAGTTTTTTTAGCATAATTAGAAATTTATTGATTGAGTTGGCATTTACTTGGTAGAACTCCTTTACAATAAGTTCAGAAACAGCAATGTATTTCAATAATACATTTTTTTTTATAAAATTTAAACAGTTATAAATTTTATATTACGTTAACTCTGACAAAGGTGTGAAGCCGAAAAAAATGCAGAACTGAAATACATTAAGTCAACGAATGATGAAAAACTATCAAAATTGAAAATAAACTTAATTTTCTTAGATTTCTTTATATTATTTAAAAACTTTATATATATATGTCAAGAATCTTCTGACAGAAAAAAGCATGTTACATTACCAGACATATAGGCATACAAACGCAGGTATTACCTGAATCTAATACTGCTTAAATATGTAATAACGAAGTCCTGTACGCTTTGTTTCTTATATTTTCATTTTTTGCCTCTCTTGTCACTCTGTAAACGGAGTTTTTTTGAAAGGAAAAATTGCCCGTTACAAAAAGCTGCTCGCATTCAGCCTACTGCAATATTCATGTGTAAAACGGCCTCCATACTACTTTTACTACCAAAAATATATATAATAGAATACAGTCACCATTTTCATGCTATTGTTGTTATGTTTTGTTTGTGAAGAAGTGGTTATTGTTAGAAACAGAATAGAGTTCTGTGTATATGGGCTAATATTTTTTTATTATTGGGCAGTCTTTTCTATAAAACAATCGGTTTTTATTTTTAAATATCTAGAGAGTGTACGTTTTTTTATTATCTAAATTCCAATAATTGTTTGATTTAATCTATACAACGTTCTTATTGTTTGCAATATTAATCATAGTATTTTGTTAAAAACTACATGTGGAAGATATGTACTCCTAATACAGTTTATCTTAACATAAGTGTTTTTAAGTAGATATAAGGAAATTACGAGGGCATGAATAATAGTCAGCTAATTGCTCTCAATATGCCCGTTTTGAGAATAAGAGAGCGAGGAAAGGAATTTAAGACATCAAATACACCCATGTCTTTTGGCATAAATCTATAAATCAATTGAAAATTAACGTGTAAAAACTGTCCATACTCTCACATTTGTAACCAAAGACTATGCAGCCAACAATATTTAAAACAAAATATTTTTTGAAACAGTCGTTTTTATAAATAAACGAATATTCTTTTTGTAAAAACTGAATAATCGGCAGCAAAAATGTTACAAATAATTAAATTCATTTACGGTTTTAATGCAATGCTGACTGCTGAGTAACATTGCCAAGATTAAAACGATCTTTATTTACTTGCAGTATTCAGGAAATCGAATTCCTATCTCTTTAGATTTTATACAACCGACTTTCCATTTGGGAGGAGTTTCCGAGATACAGAAACTAGTGTGCAAAAAAAGATATTTACATTCAACGTATGTTCTGCAATGTAAAATATAATCCATAACTTTTCACTACTCGCTGACGATTTCTGATTATTTATCATAAAATTATTTTAACGTATAGGTAGTCATATTATTAGTTGACAATTTTGGATATTTATTATAAAAAATATACTCATCTGCTATAATGTCTGTACACAGTTTTTTTTACTAATATAGTGTAAACAAGTTAAATGTGAAGTAAAGTCACTTCTTAAGCACGTATTTTTCACGTAGAATAAAAAAAACACGCATTCTTCGACTTCGGTGTAGAAAATTGTCATGGCTTGTCAAAAAGCATACATTTTTTTTACAAACATTTATTCTTCTATAATAATACGTTCAAATATCAGTCAATTTTTTTCAAAAGTATCGATTTCTTAAAAAGCTAAAATATGTTAATATTTAGTTTGGTAAAAGAAGTGCAAGGTTATGCTCACATTGGAATAAAAAAAACAATTCTGTAAAGTGGTATATACCGTCTCCCTTGTGAAGACTGTTAAGCTTCTTATATGGGGCAATCTGTATTTCTTTTTTTTTTAAATAAACACAATAATGTAGAAATATTCCATAGAGTTAATAATAAAGTATTATAAAATAAAAAATAAAAAAATTCTACGAAATCAATCAAAGAAATCAATTAAATGTTAACACAACTTTATATATAGTAGATGGATTGTCATTACTAAATTTATTTTGCGTGCAGTTTCCCTTCATCAAACAACAATGTTACTTATCATTTTTAAAACGTCCCCAAGAGTGCTCGCACTTTGGATTATTTTTGACGAAACTGTTGGAGACATTCATGCTCTACGAACACTTAAAGAAAAGATTATGCAGATCAAAAAAATAAATAAGGCAACGAGTAATTATTGTATGGTCTCATAAATCTAGATATGAAGGCTTATGAGTCAGTGAAACAGAATACTAAAAAAAAGAATAAATTACAAACGTTTTTTATCCATGTCCGCTCCTAATATGAAGCATATGGCATCCTTATGGAGGTATCTCAACAGAAGTTTTTTTTCTACGAGGACTGTTTGTTACTCAGTCGCTCAATCTCACTTTTTTTTTCAAAGCGAGTAGTAGGAAAAGGAGGATAAGGCTAGAACAGGACTAGTGGTTGACTAATCGCTATTGCTACACCCAGTTATTAAAGGACCAGAAGGATAAGAAGAAAGGAAATTATGTAAATTGAGATAACAAACACCCAGTCTTCGATTACAACTTTGAATTGAATAATTCTTAAATTCACTGTGATCTTACCGGGAGTCAAACCCAGACCTGCATGATCGGTAGAGCAAGCTCTAACCAACTGAGCCACAGCAGGCGATATTATTAACCACTTGAATACCAAGCGGACACCGGTGTCCGAAACATATGCAAGCGAACACGGATGTCCAAGACATTTAAAAAATCAAATACTTAGTATTCTAATAGAATATGAGCAATATTTTGATGAATATGTGTGGTGCTATCTATACTGAGTCAATATAGCTTTTTAAAATATCGAATTTGATTGTATATTAGGCAAAATTATTTTTCTCAAAAACAAGCAGTATCTCTGGGGCATATTCATGATTTATTTTTGCGGTATTCAAGCGGTTAATACTGTTATTAATTATTTGTATCTAGTCTTCGACTTACGCCAAGCAGAAAGACTAAATTATCTAATCAAACATTTTGTAATTTATAACATGAGAATAAGAATAAATGTCAAATTAAAAAAATAATAATCTTCTAATAGAGTTAGTCTGAATATGTTTCTTATTAAAGCGAAACACTTGTAACACAATCAATGAAGTAAAAGAGTTATCAATTTTCGTTTTGTAAAAGATTTTTTTTAGCATAAACGAGAAAAAATGACTAGGATCCTAACACAGATCCTCTATTATCTTCAATTTCACCACCTGTTCAAGAAATTAATTATTACGGAAATCTTTCAACATAAGTAACAATTTATTTAGTAAATATCGTGGAATGTATAATATAAGACTGCAGCTTTGTACCTCTAATGTATATTAATCATTGAGGCTTAACAGAGAACAACACACTTACATATAATAATATCTGAAGTGTAGGCAATATTAGTATAAAGTGTGCGAAATTACATAGAGAAATTCCTCAGCGAACAATGGGGTTGCATTCCTTGGAAATTTTGAAAACTGTAAATTCACTGTGAGAGACTTTAAATAACGAAGATGAAATCGTTTTTGTAAATCTAAACAATATGATAAATCGAAACTTGAGCTTCCTTCTAATTAATTTCTGAATAAAATTTGCCACTTTTAAGTTGTTTACAACAATTGTCGAAAGAAAATATATTAAATATTAAACAGTTCTTTAAAAAAATAATGTAATTGAGCTATAAATCAATTGAATACAATCTTTTTTGATGTGAAGATTTTTGAAATAAACGCAGCCCTGATTTCTAGTGTTCATGTGAAAACGATAGTTGGTATTAGGGTAGCCAATCCCAGAGCCTTTTTCCAATCCTGAGATTTCAGGATTGACTTATTTTGAATCCGGGATCCCGGGATCCCGGCATTGAGATTTTCTCACCGAGGAATTTGAAATCCCCGATTTGCCAATTTCGGGTAAATTTCGAGAATTTCCTCAAAATTTCTCAATCCCGAAATCCCGGGATCGCGACCATCTCAATCCCGGCATTTCGGGATCAGAAAATTGAACGGGATCCCGGGATTGGATGCCCTAGTTGGTATCAATGATTAAATTTGAGTCATCAATAATTAGCCATAGAGTAAAACTATTGTGTGGTCTTGATATTTTTTTGACTTATACATAAATTAGTTGTTTTTTATACTACCGTATTAAAAAAAAAAAAAAAAATACCAACACAGCAGTGTAAATACTATTCCGCTCTTTATTTAAGAGTTTTAGTATGTTTGACGAACTGATTTTCACTTCATTTTTTTATAATACCAATTATAGGATTATTCAAATTGAAGTGATTATTTATTCTTAATTAAATAAGCGTAGGGATGGTGATTGATTAATATTTGTTTGATCATTAATAATGCCATTGACTTGACTATGCCAATTTATCAAATGCATTTAGCGGCTTTTACTACAAAAATGTTGGCGCTGGATAAAAATTTATGTTAAGAAATCCTTTTAAACTACTTTGTTATTTTTTCACTTTATTACCAGATATATTACTTAAGTCTTTGCAATCTCCAAATAACATGGTAAACAAGATCATTATTTATTCATTACGAAATAAACTAACTCAATTTTATTCCCGAGCTCGTAGATTTGTCACAGAATATACATGTAATTGCTTATATGTACACGATGTTAGTAAGCAATATCAATCTATTTTGTAGCTTGACTGTGTTTAGTGATTTATTGTTATTCAGTACTTCATCTTGTATCTTCAGTACAAAAATGACATTAGTAATAGGAAAAAAATTCTTTGGTCAGAATTTAAATCATTTTTTGGTCAGAATAAAAATATAAACGGAAAGAATAAAAATATTATACGGTCAGAATATTTTTAAACCATTTTGGTTAAGTTAGGTTTTTTTAAATTTCATTTAAATTATGACTATTTACACTGACCGATATATTATGATCATTTACTATAAATTCTGACCAATGTAATATAAACTCTGACTGGAAAAATACGAGCCAAATATAATGATTGTTATCAATTATTCAATACAGTCCCTTCAGTACAAAAATAACATTAATAATAGGGAACAAATTCAATGGTCAGAATATAAATCAATTTTTGGTCAGAATAAAAATATAGTACAGACAAAATATTTTAAAACCATTTAGGTTAGGCTAAGTTTTTTTTAAATTTCATTTAAGCTATGACTATTTACACCAGCCGTACTCAACCTGCGGCCCAGTAAGCCCTAATGTGCGGCCTAGTAAGCCCTCCATCGTTGAGCTAAAAAAAGGAGTTATGGAGATATCTTGGGAAAAAGTATACCAAATCGAGGATTTAGAATTCCTCGGTGAGCTAAGAAAAAAAGGAGTATACCATAAATATGTTGCGGCCCACGTAGAGAAGCAAATATCGGAATGCGGCCCGGAGGAAAAAAAGGTTGAGCATGGCTGATTTACACTGGCCGATATATTATGACCATTTAATATAAATTTTGAAAAAATATGATCCTCATATTATGATTGTTATCAATTATGCAATACAATCCCTTCTGTACAAAAATAACATTAATAATATTGAATTTTTCATGCTACAATAATCAAATACTGCTGACGGTGATAGCGTATGATTTTTTTAGATTCAAAGAATTCCGGCTTAAGCTTACAGCATGTTGTTTGGAAATTGCACAATATTAAATTTCGGATAGTTTTTTATGTACGCCATTCTATTACTTGGAACTCGTTTCGGGATCTAAAATAGTTACATGTATGCTTTGCAATCTGTACCACAAAACGGGCGCCCTGCTTGTACATACACTATTGTACTATTTGACTTTGTCATCAAACGGTGGAATGTCGTATAAACTTTATTTTGTGGTGACGGTAAGGGCGGAGCTTTGACGAACGTTTTTTTTTTGTTTTTTTTATGTAGCTACAAAAAAGTCTGTTTTGAGCATTACCGTATACATTTATTAAAAAAAACTATTATAAGTATGTTATATAGTATTCATATTACAGAATTATGTTTAAAACAAACTAATTATTCTATAAACATGCTAAGTATGTCACATTTATAAAAAAATAGTGATTGTAGATAAAATGGGGCTACTATTTACAAGCCCGGCTCGTGCCAAAAATATGTAAACATGAATCATGAATACCATTTAGTAAATAAATTTTGAAAGAATTTTATTATAATTTAGTCAAAAACATGCCTTGACAAAATATGATTTCAAAGTAATGCAACACTGAAAATACTTTTAATAAAGAAAACTTTCCATTTCAATTTCTATTCTTTTTCACTTTTAAGGTGTTCACTGTCAATACTTGGTGGAAAGACATTATATCAATAATAACACAATATTCTTTTGTACTTTATTCTACTTTATTTAAATGGTCAGGAGCGGTTTTAATTATGTTTGTAATTACTTTCAGTCACCACTTGAAATTTATTAATTTTGGATGACTTTTTAATTATATGTTAGATGTGTTAAACATTTTAATTTTGTGTTATTTTAGAATTATTAATAATGTAATTGGTAATTTCTTTTCATTGTCAATTGTTGTGTACACCTTTTCATTTAAATTTATTTTTGTATAAATAGCATTGTTAAATTATATTTCTTGTCAATTGACAATGCTCGCAATGAACGAAAACGGTCCTGACCTATTAAAAAAAGTGGAATAAAGTACAAAGGAACATTGTGTTTTTATTTTTATTCGTCTGTACAATTTATTTATCAGTGGAAGATACTTACCAAATGAGCAAATTGTGTGCCTCTGTTTGAAAGAAAAAAACATAATGTGAGCGAACAGTAGATTTTTAATAAAAATAATAAAAGATTTTTAGTACTTTTTCCACATAAAATTTATTAGATCAGGACCGGTTTCGCTCATCGCGAGCATTATCAACTTATAATGCATCATTATCAATGCAACATTATCAGTTGATAATGCTCGCGATGAGCGAAACCGGTCCTGATCTAATAAATTTTATGTGAAAAAAGTACTAAAAATCTTTTATTATTTTTATTATAATGCCTTTCCACCAAGTATTGACAGTAAACACCTTAAAAGTAGATTTTTAATTAAATAATTAAAATCCAATATCAAATAAATCACATTATTTACTCGACTATTTATATAATTTAAGAAGATTTAGAAATTAGGAAAATAGTGAATATGCACCTTGTATGTGAGTCAGCGTTTAATTTCCAGAATTACCCATCCATTCCATTGTATTTGATATTTAAGATGGATATAGTGGTTGCTTTGTAGTTATTCATTATCAATGTATCACTAAGTTCGTTTGAAGGCTCTGATACCTCTTATTGTGTTATCATGTGTGACACGTGTTTCATTATTTTAAGTAGCATCTTCAGAATGATAAGATTAAAAAATCCAATTATTTGCGAAATGGAGAGGATTTTTTAAAATGAGTAGAATTTAAATTAAAAAAAACGCGCGATGTTATTATTTGGACTGTGATAAGTTGTTTATAATAATTATAAAATTATATTTGTTTTTATCTTAGAAGAAACTGTTAAGCATTATGAGAGCATCTTTATTAGGTAGAATAACTATTTCAGGGAGTGTAAAAACAATAATATGGTATTGATTGAATTGGATTTTACTTGGCAGAACTCCTTTGTAATAAATGAAAGAAAACTAGTTTTAAAAATATTAGATTATATATGTTTGATAACTACTGCTTATGTCCTCATCATACAAATATTTAAACTTATATGAATTAAGGATGCCATTGGAGAATATAATCATTAATGACAAAAAAATATTAATCAATCACCGCTGCTAAAACCCTTACAAGAGGCTGATGTAATAAATTATAAATAATTGGTTAAATTAAAATTAATTTTCTTTTAATAATCCCATGTTTGTTCAGTTCAGCTTGCGTCGATAATTGATTTTCAAAACATTATGCAAATGAAATTTGAATCGTTAAAATCATGACATTGTACATTGACACAAGTTTTGTCACTAACGACCTGGGTGTTGTCTTTCGGCATATTTATGCGTTTAAGTGAAGCCGAGTGTGAAAGTACATAATTTTAACGATTACAATTTAATATTGAAATTCCACCGAACACCTTTAGTCGAAATCTTAAATTATGCAAATGGCTCATTTTAATTTATCGCCAATTGTTGAGTTAAGTAATAACAATCTGACTCACTTTTTAAATTAAATCTAAGCTAGCTGTAAGCCCGTTGCCCTCAACGGGGAGATTTTTGTTGCATTTTTAAATAGTCAGAAAATTTACTGACGTGAAAAATAAATTGCAAACCTATTTATTGAATAAGGCAAAAAATCTAAGCGTAATTAATTCTCTAAATGGATTTTAAGGGATACATCCAACTCTCTAAAAGAACTAAACTACACCGGGAATGAAAAACAAAATATGCAAATAGCGGATATAATAAAATTTATTCATAAAAATCATAGTTGAGTTGCCGTACTGAGCTGCTATGTCCAATATCGAAAGCCCTGCAGTATTTCTATTTTGATAATTTAAAAAATAATTCAAATGTTTCAAGTATGCAAACAAGTATATTTCGGAGAAGAAGAAGAAGACCCCGGGACATATATCGACTGTCCTGCAGTATTTAATTTTTACCATATTTATAGACATCATCATGAATGCTAATGAAAATCGGAAAAACGGCGGAATCACGGACCTACATTCAATCAGCCAACATTCAAACACTCAGATATTATCGGCTATTAACATAAAGATAATGTTTGATTTTTACTGAAGAAAGAATTATTGAAAACATTCAAGTGAAAATATATAACTAATAAGTTTCATATTTATTTTCCACTCCACCCATATTAAAGTACACATTCGAGTGTGTCCTTTTTCTCGAAACAAAACGAAGTATTGGTAATATTAATCGGGTGGATCGAATCGGAGTGGTGGAGCACACCGCATACGATACGTATTCAGCTGACGACGACCCCTGGTCCCACTCGCATCGAGATTACAAAAGCCAATCTGTTTTGGGGCGAAGGCGCGTAATGTGAGGCACACGTGACGTCGCCGGGCCCCGAGCGCCTTTTTGGCAGTCCATGTCAAAATTAAATTCAGGTTCATAACATACATGTGATTGACCAACATTTGGGAACACGTTATCGCACTAAAAGACGGAAGAAATCAATTACATAAACATTACATGAGGAATAACAAAATTATCACATTTAATTTATATAAAACAAGCGAGTACCCAGCCAATGCCACTCAAAGAATGAAAGTGTTCGTGTTTTAATTGTTTTTATTGAAGTTATTTTGAATACTCAATATAACATTGCATATAACTGCATATGATTGAAAAAAACTCACTGCTTCCCAAAATCACTGAGAATTGCTTTGATATAAAGCGAGCCCCATTGTTAACGTATTGGCAGTCCACCACTAGCTGTGTTAATTTAGAAACCTTTGCGGGTGTCAGCACAACAATTCACCAAAGTTTTATCGCAATCGGATGAACGGTATAGAAACGCATACGGGACAAACAAACAAACAAACATTCATATATGTAGATATGAACTTTCAAAGTTACCGTCGAATCTGTTGAATCTACTCTTATAATTGAGAAACTCGACACTTGATGTTACAGCTTATCAATGTGGAGTTTTGAGTGTGTTAAAAATAACTAAATGGGATGCGTAATTTTATATTAAAAAACACTTTATTACTTGTCGATTTGAAGAGAAACTACATTTTTATTTAAAAATGTAAAACTAATGATCAATACCAGCGTATGCAATTTTTTGTAATATTTTCTGCCTACATGTTTTTAAGGTGTTTTTAGTTACTGAAAATAAATAAATGTTTTAACCGAGACTATGTTCCACGTTGTAAAGTTAGATCATTCATTTAATTTTTACAATTCATTCTTATACAAGTATATTGTGAAATAATAGATTGTCACAGAAATTTACATAAAAACAAAAATCTGTTAAATTGCTACAAAGTATTAAAATAAATATTGTCTATTAAATAATATAACAAATCATCAAAGCAAGAGCATTCAACTTTCCAAATTATAAGCTTGCTTTTCTAACGGTTGGTTTTTTTAAAAATAGCTAGGAGATCTGAGAAATTGACGTTTTATAAGAACCAGGATGCGAGACACACTATTTTCGGCTCCGGCCATATTGAGGCCATAGTTTTATAAAATGAGTTATCTGTGTGAAGTTGGCAGAATGCTAGATTTCTTATTGTATATTATAATTTTGAAAAAGTTGGGATATTATTGTTATGTATTACTTCAGTGAAAAGTAAAAAAAAATAAAGTATTTGCTCCTGAGACACTCACGGTAAAAAATATTCGAAAATACGTTTTTATATAAGTATTAAAAGAAAGTATTAAAAATAGACAAATTTCTTCTTATTTTATTTTATGGTAGTTCAAAGGAATTTGAATTAAGTCCAACGTAGTAAATAATATATTATTATACTCCGTGCTATTTTTGGGCATTTGATGTTTTTTTTTTGTGTGGGACTCAGAAACAGGATAAATGTAAAGATGGGATTGTTAAGCACTTAAATAACACAATGCGGTCATTTATCACTGCGGAGGCATCTCACGGAACAACACGTGTATTCAAAGGGAAATGAGCAGGGCTGTATTGTGACACATTATAATAATTATTAAACAAGATAAAATATGTAAATAAAAAATAAACACCTTTTTGCATTAATTTTACATTTTAATAAAGATAATTAACAGTTTCGCACATAACAAGCAAAATCAACTGATCCTAAAACCGAACCATAAATTGATTTTAAAAACTTTCTGTTTAATAAAATGCCTTTCCATCAATTGACGGTCAATTTGACATGAAAGAACAAATAAGAAATTATAAGATATATTGTCACTTACATATGCACTTTAAATATATCGCCACGTGTTCTAGATTTTTTGGGTATGCGGCGTACACTAGCACATCCTGAATATACAACCCTGCAGACAACAGCTTAAACGCTATAGATAATTTAAGTCAAATTATTTTTTTATATTATAAGCTCTCAGTCAATTAGTTACTGGACACCGTGGTTTCGTCGTCAATCTGTATGAGCTCGGTCGATTAGTAGATAGGCCAGAATGCAAATGTGGCTCTTTATAGCATGATGCTGAATACATTCTATGGAAGTGTCGTTTTATGTATGAGGAGAAGAAAGAGCGACCGTCCATATCACCGATCGACGACGCCAACATGGTGGCTAATAAAGAAACTTACTAAGCTTTAAAAAGATTAGGGTGTCATACGGAGTGTAGACTCATAGAAGCTTTTCGTTTATCTTGAGAGACTGATTTTCTGCACACTTAAGTCTTGGGCAGTTGCTCTTAAGAGACTCACAGTCAAAGAAATAAGCTGTAGATACGATTAACGTTTGTTATTCCTGATGGATACTGCTGTATACAATTAACGGATAAAAAAACAGTGGTGGCTGAAGAAAAGCGACTTAGTATAATATCTCTTTTTCTCAGTTACCTTTTACTTTTATGGTAGTTGAATACAGAAATTTGTTATATGTTTGTCTTATATAAACGTTTTGAATTTAAACTTTAATATACAAATGTATAACTTAATATTTTGTTTCCAAGCTAGTTAAGTCACTGAAGAATAAATATTCGCTCATTCAGAATAAATTATTCAAATTATTCAAACTATTCATATTTAATGAGATGTTTTTAATTATGAACGTAATATTTGAATAAAAAGCTTATAGTTTAAAATATAATATTTGTATTAAATGTACTACAAAAGCAACATTTTATAATGTGTTTCCTCAGAGAATTCTTGAATGAATTGTAAAATGATTTCAAAGAAAAGTTATTAAAAAGACTTTTAC
Source organism: Himalopsyche tibetana (assembly GCA_030503985.1). Taxonomy (NCBI): domain Eukaryota; kingdom Metazoa; phylum Arthropoda; class Insecta; order Trichoptera; family Rhyacophilidae; genus Himalopsyche; species Himalopsyche tibetana. The sequence continues at coordinate 870,980 of JAPJYX010000009.1, read as the reverse complement.
ATCTTTTGCCATAAAATTGGCGTGACTGTTAAAGAAGAGAATAAGTTTTGTAGATTCAACGAACTGAAATAGGACCATTGAGAGTTTCGCATTTATTTATTTTCTCTTGATCTGACCCTGACAAGGCGTCTTCCGAAGTCTATTTCAAGAGGATTTCCCTCTCCGTGAGGTCGGCGCACCGGCCTCCGCCAGTTTTTCCACTCTCGCCGGGCTGTTTCCGGTCGGGTTAGCGACATCTGCCCACCGGGGAAGAAAAACACAGCCTTTGCCTCCTTGACAATTACCATAGATTTTTTTTCACCGGAAATAAAGTATGACCTAAATGCTTTTACCGCTCGGCTGTTTTTCCGCCGAGAAAAAAGAGTTTTCTCGCATTTTTCTCGCTCGAGTTATTTGTCTGTATTCTTTCCTGGAATTATCTGAAAATTGTTTGTTTCCAACATCAATTTAGTCCATTGTGATTATGAATATTATTATCATTGTTTAAATGTTCACTTCTGTGTTTATCTTGTTGTTTTGTTTAGTTTACTAAGATTTATTCACATATAAATTTTCTTTTTACATTTATTAAATGGTGATGTTTGATGACGAAACCTTGAGATTCATGATTTTAATTATATAGGAAAGAATCATTCTGTATTCTTCGTTGTAGTGACCTGGTGATTTAAAGTCATAGCTCCATTTAAGCACACCTCTATTATGACTGTCCTTTACATTTCTCAGCGACAAATAATACCTAAGATAGTGGTAATGTTGTAACATTTTACAGCCAGTTGGTATACCTAGCGGAAGACACTGCAGTCCTAAAAGATAATGTGGAATATGTTTCCATGAAAAAAACAACCTATCATAGTTTTAATGATGCAAAGAAGAATCCAATTCAATATGATTATTATTATATAAGCTGTATGAACATTTAAATTTAAGTAGTTAACGAGGCAATGTACTACATTCTTCCAAAAAGCATATATATAAAAATGAAATAATTTTTTGTTTGTACCCTACGCGTTGCCACACCGCTCATCCGATTGCAATGAAACTTTGACAAACTTTTTGCTTAAACCTCCGGAAAGATTATAGGCATAGTAAAAAAGCTAATTGTGTCTTATATATAAAAATCAATGTTTGTATGTCTGCCATTCTGACAACGTATGCTTGCACTTGCGCGAATGTTATAGTATAATTAACTTACAGTAAGTGGCGCGTGTGTCGTACCATATAAAATCGGCAGCAAACGTCAAACAGACAGATAAAGAAAACATGCACTTCAATAAACACAATTAAAACACAAACACTTTCTTTCTTTGAGTGGAATTGCAACGCTTGCCGGGAACCAGCTAGTAATGTATAAAAATACGAAATGTTTTCTGAGTAATGTCTAAACACTGCATTATTTAAGTTTTACTTTCGTTATTGTGAGTTCTTGACATTTTCCAACTATAAAGTATACGTACACAATGGCAGACGAGTTTCTCGTCTGGAAGTGTTACCGGAGCCATGGTAACGCTTCCCTACTTACTCCAGTGGAACGCGGCTAATTCCAGACACATTAACTTTTAAATATTGAAGTCCCCGGAGGGCGCGCATGATTATTCTCTTATTTTCCATTAGGCGGGACTAAGTGGGCTTGGGCGGCGCGGTGACTGGGTGTACTATGGATCACAGCGTCGCGGTAATGCGGCCGCCCTGCAATTAACTTCGGATCTATTATAGCCGGCGGCGAGCCAGCCGCGGTCTGTGCCTTACACCTAATAACATTACGAGATTATTATAATTTTGCGGAAATATGGAAAAGTGAAAAATAATTTTGGCTATTTTTAACCGAAATTAAAAATTCTTTGATAAAGTCAAATTTGAGTTACCCTATGTGGCACGTAGTTTCCTTGTTGAAGAACCATTTCCAGTTCACATATTGTAAAACAAAATAATTATGAAAATAAAAAATGTTCTCTTGAGCGAATTATATAATACTAGCCGGTTCCTGGCAAGCGTTGCAATCCCACTCAAAGAAAGAAAGTGTTTGTTTATTGATTTGGTATTTACTTGGTAGAACTCCATTATAATAAGGTAAAAATATATAGTAATTTAGTTCTGTAGTTTTTTTTATATTTATGAGTTGATAGCTATTTCGGCTTTCGCCATCGTCAGGACTATGGCTTAAACTTACATTTTGCTCAGCTATATATACTGGCTCCGAAAAGATACACAATGCATCATTTTGTTCACTCTAACATCCTAATTCAAATTCAAATTACAATATTACACTTATTAAATGTGATTCTAGTGTTTCAAAGAACGATAAGCAATTGGGGATTCTAAAACATTAATTAGGATAAATGAAACTGATATTTATTATTAATTAATTTACATTAAATTTATTAACTATGGCTTTAGTGTTTCGAAAAACAATACGCAATATGGGATTTTTCAAGGTAAATTAGAATAAAGTATACTAATATTTATTATTCATTACATTAGAAGTTTTAACAACGGTGATAGATTAATAATGGTTTTTTCATTTAAGATGTTTTGTTTATACCTGTTAATTTCAAGTTGTTCTAATAAATTTAAAGATAAAAATAAAATTTAAATAATAAAGAAAGTGTTTTAATTGTGTTTATTGAAGTGAATATTTTCCTTTTCTGTCTGTTTGATGTTTGACGTTTGCTGCCGATTGTTTATGGTACGACAGACGCGCAACCTACTGTAAGTTATTTGTACTATACTCTTCGCACAAGTGCAAGCATACGTTGTCGAAATGAACTGTATGGCAGACATACAAACATTGATTTTTATATATAAGACCTACTGTAAGTTAATTTTATTATGCCTATAATCTTCCCGGAAGTGCAAGCAAAAAGGTTGTCAACGTTTTATTGCGATCGGATGAGCGGTGTGGCAACTCATAAAATACGAACATACAAAGATGTATTACATTTATCAGTTCTTCGTCAACCATCTATTCATGCGTAAAGATCATGTTTACGTTTAAATGTATTATGGTGATATTTACAAAGTTACTTTTGATGCATTTTTACGTATACAATTTCTCTTTCTAATTGTTATAACATATTATTTTCTGATGAAAACGGTTATGAGTGAGAAATTGAACGTAAAAAATGATAAAAAAGGCCTCACCGTGGCACCTTACCATGTTCCCTATCACCCACCATTTATTTAAATTGATTACGCCTATTATATATATCAGCAAGCATAAGTTCCGCTGAGTACACTTGTAGATAGTATCCGACGGTCATCCAGGAAGCAGGAAGACAAGCAAGTTGGTGTTTTCTGCTGGCCAACTCTCAATATTCATAATGAACATATATTTTATTGAAGCTCAGTAAACAGGAATCCTATGACTCAGTAAACAGGAAACTCAGGAATTACATCGACTGGAAGACAAGCAAGAAGAGTTGGTGTTTGATGCTGCTCGGCAACCCTCAATATTCATAATAAACATATATTTTACTGAAGCTCAGTAACCGAGTTTTCTGAGTTGTGGCCAGTGTTATGATTTGTTATCGTATATCAGCCGTAATATAATGCAAACTTTGAACAAATAGCATTCGGTGCTTACCATGTACAATTGCGTGCTCTAGTCAGTCCGCATAAGATCAAGTGACTCAAGCTATATACATAAAATCGAATTTGATAAATTTATTATTCCACTGAATGTGTAAACCTTTTGGCTGCCGTAGAAAAAAGTACGTTTGAACCTAGCACAGTTTTATTAGTTGTTGACAAGGTAACACGTCTCTGGCGTATTGAGCACGAAACATTTGACGAGATATCTCGCCTGTGGCAGCCATCCGGTTAAATATTAGCAGTCAAGTTTTTTTGGTGCTTCCATCTTTCATTATCAAATTTAATACAGGACAATAATAATATAATTTTCACTTTCTGTCGACATGCAACATTATGAATCTGTATCTTTTATTATGCGAATGAGTGATATATACCTAAAAAGATTATCTAAAAATATGAATGTTTGCAGTTAATTAAGTTATATTTGCACGGGTTAAATAAGTCAGTCAGGAATTAGTAATTATCCAACTTATCATGGTTATAAGAGTACGCCAGGGGCAAAAATTAAAAAACACCTTCCTCGGCATGGTCTGGAAATAAAACAAAAAGTAGAAAGAGGAAGAGGAAGTAGGTAGTTAGAGTGAGAGTCTTTTAGAAAAAAATCTCTTCCAGTACTAAGTACGACAATTTAAATTAACTACTACCACTTTGTTTTGTGTGATCTTCGTAATTTGTTTGATTTTCTTATTAACTCTGTGTAATTGTGTCGTCTGAATAATACATTTATATCGTTTGTAGGAAAGATTGTTTTTTCTTTTAAAATTAAGACTTTTTTACGTTTGAATAATGTATCTTTTCAATAAACAAGACTTGTTTTAAGATTAATCATTATTGGTAATGAAATTTTAAAATGAGAAATAAAGGAAAGATCAACGTATTCATCAGTTGAAAAAGTTCACTGACCAAATATAAAATTTCGAAATATATCTGATACATAGTTTTTTTTTATATTTCATCTTATAATAATAAAAACACAATATTCCTTTTTACTTAATTCCACTTCTAGTGCGAAAACGGTCCTGACCTATTAAATAAAGTGGAATGAAGTACAAAGGAATATTGTGTTTTTATTAATATAATGCCTTTCCACCAAGTATTGACAGTGAACATCCTAAAAGTGATCATGTTGTAATGTCCGCCGAGAATAAACGTTATAACATACGAGCCAGCGGTGGGCTGCCAAAATATTAAACAAGGGGCTCGGTTAACATTAGAGATATTTGCGGTGCTTAATTTTTTTATCACTTTTACAGGATAATTTGCAATAATTATGAAATCAATCGAATGTTACTTGATATGCTTTTATAATGTAAAAATATACTCCTACATAAATTAAAAAAAACGCATGACATCTTTTAGTATGCACCCGAAATAAATATATTTTACGGGAAAATTCTTAATGTAACCAATTCTTTTGTTTGATATTACATATGAACCATCTACAGCAAGTACTATTGATCTGAGAATATTTTTTAAATTTTAATCAAGTGCTCGCTGGCTTTAGTCAAATTTGACAAAGCCGAGCCTCCTTCTCCGAGCCTCCTCCAGCCCACCTTGATACGACTCTTTCAGAAGTGAAGTGAGTCAAGAATCAAAATGGTATAGCTTTACTATTGCAATTTTAAGTACAATCACGTTTTTACCTAGTGTTTTTGTGGATTATTTTTTTTTTTTTTAGGTAGATAACATTATTGCAGTGCACTAAGCTCACAAAACTTTTACGACACTTTAAGACAGTAAAGTATTATTGCGCATCTGACTCATGTTTTCGTAAAATAACACTTGACTCACCTCCCTTTCTCAGGGGCTCTATTATGAAAATACATGTGAAATGAAAAAATGTTCAAATTCAATTTTATTGCTTACTCAATGTGACAAAAACAAATGAAAAATGCAGATCGGTATAAAAAAAGTTTATCAAGCAAGTATTAGTATATATTTTAAATGTTATTAACAGTGTTTAACTTAAGTTACACAAATATCGAATGTGGAAAGGAAAAAGGATGTAACCCACAGTTTTTTAAAAAAACCTTTTTTCGATAATCACAATTTATCTAACATGATACACGTTCTATTAAAAGGATGTAAGCTGTAAATGCCGAATTAGTATCTAAATTTAGCTTTAAAGTTTGAAAAAAGATGTGCTTGTGAAAATTGAAACCAAGAAAATGGACTGAAATAAAAATATTTCTTAGACAATTCCTTAAAATAATATTTGATTATGTCAAGTCAACACCAGGTTTGAAGTCACCGTGCACTTCAAGTTTGTAGATATTTTGTAATTGGCATATGGTCAAAAATCATCAAAACACGTTTTTTGTGCCTCCTGTAAAATTTGCTATATGTGGGTTACGTCATTTTTCCTTTCCACAGTCGATATGTGTGTCCATTCGAAATATTTTTTCAAAAAAATAAAATCATTATGTATTTTCAATGTTATCACCATTAGTAGTCTGGCCATTGCGAAAAGGAATAATATTTTTTCACAATTTCTTTTATAATAGCCAGAAATGCTTGGTAATCTCAAGAATGGTATAATTAATATTTTGATACAGTATGACCTTAAGTGGTAAAGTGAGCAGTGGTTAACATCTATAAATCACCAAATGGATTTACATATGTACATTGAACATATTCGTAAGTATTACCCGAAATGTGATTAATAGGTTTTTGGTTAGTGTCAACGAAAATATCTCACGTTGTCACACTTAATTTATCATGTTAAGAAACATCTTGTGAAAAATTTATTCTAAAGATGATTTAAAAAAGGGGAAAAGTAGAATATATCTAGTTTTACAACCAGTGGAAAAAATAAGTGTCGTATATATACAGGCGAACCTCCACTTTCGCACACAATTGGTTCCTGAAAACGTGTGCGAATGTTGAATGTTCGAAAGCAGAGAGATGTAAAAAAACACTACAATTTTTTTATTTATCAAAATTTACTTATGTATTTGATAAAAATTATATTTTTTTAATAAACTTGTCAAGAGTTAGTTGTATTTATCTTTCCCTTTCAATTTTCTAGAATTTTCTGCTTGATAAACTAACATTAGCATCAATTTTAAATCACCAGCTAAATTTCCACCAAGAATCAATGTCAATAAGTTTTTAGAAAGTTTGTGCCCAGGGGCAACTGGTTTTTTCTTTGATAAGAATGTACGAGTAGACATTTTCTTCCAAAATAAGTCAGTCTCACCTAAATTGAATATTTCACATGTGGTATATTCTCTATCTTCAATAATTTTGGACAATGAGGAAATAAAGTCTTTTACAGCATCTCTATCCGCATTAGCCGATTTTCCAATGAATTTAATATTGTGTAAATAATAACAATATCTCGTTTGAAATTTGGCAAACCAGCCGTTACTTGCCGAAACAAAACATTTTTGTATCATCGCCAAAAAATCTGAAAAGAACGATTTTCTAAAAATGTGCGAAATAGCGAATTGTACGAAAGTAGAATGTTAGAAAGTAAAAGTCCGCCTGTATATATTTTCAATATAACCTCTGAGCCCATTATAAGTATTTGGATTATGTAGCATCAGACTGAAAAAAAACACTCTTTTTTAAAAAAAAAAAAAACTATAATGGTGTTTTTAAAACCTTTTGAAGTATCTAAAAAAACTGGAATGGCCTTAGAAAGATACTGCTAGCTTGATAAAATACTGATGTGGCAGATAGCTGAAAAGCATGACAAATCTTCATGTTTAAAAAACAGTGAAAATTCCCGCATATAGTAGAGGTTAAATTTCGTTAACCCGGCTTGTAACCCGCGAGTCTTATTTCAATTCTCAGCTGTAAGCTCGACAGAGATAATAAATTGCGAACGTCTCTTGAATTTGTATGCACTTCCGTCGCGGAGCCCTAAATTATCCCGCCCCCTCCCTGCCCAGCACTACCCCGCCCTGGCTACTTATCATTTTTAAAACGTCCCCAAGGGTGCTCGCACTTTGGATTATTTTTGACAAAACTGTTGGAGGCATTCATGCTCTACGAACACTTAAAGAAAAGATTATGCAGATCAAAAAAATAAATAAGGCAACGAGTAATTATTGTATGTTCTCATAAATCTAGATATGAAGGCTTATGAGTCAGTGAAACAGAATACTAAAAAAAAGAGTAAATTACAAACTTTTTTATCCATGTCTCCCAATGTGGAGCATATGGCCTCCTAATGGAGGTATCTCTACAGAACTTTTTTCTACGAGAACTGTTTGTTACTCAGTAGCTCAATCTCACTTTTTGGTGAGTGGTAGGGAAAGAAGGATATAGCTAGAACAGGACTAGTGGTTGACTAATCGCTATTGCTACACCCAATTATTAAAGGATTAGAAGGATGGGAGTTGAGGAAATAATGTGAATCGACATCACAAACACCCAGTCTTCAATCGCAACTTTCACAATCAAATTCAATCTGATCTTGCCGGGAATCGAACCCAGACCTGATAGAGCAAGCTCTAACCAACTGAGCCACAGCAGGCGACGAATTACAAACTAATACTTTAAAAAATTTTGACAAGTCTACTCCCAATGATGCTCCATATGAACTTTTAATGGAGGTATCTCAACAGAAGTCTTTTCTACGAGAACTGTTTGTAACGCAGTAGCTCAACCTTTTTAGTGACGAAGAATAGGGCTCGGATAGAATTGGTGATTAACTAATGGCTCTCCATGCGACTTTGTATTTTAGGATTGGACGGGTGGGGTGAGAGAATTTTCAAATATCACAAACACCCATGTCTTTGAACAAAAATCGATTAAAAAATGCTGTTTGTACAGGGATTTCAACCCATGAAGTCCGACACGAAAGCCAACGATGTTGAAAGCCCCGTCACGGATCCAACATTAAATTCCAGTAATAGTGAATCCAATAAGTATATTTAATTGACGTTTGAATATATTATTAAGGAATACTTTAGTAATTACATTCTTTAAAAGTATGCACCGTCAATTTGTTGTGAAAAGGTATCATATTATATAAAAAAATAAAAAAACTTTTTGTACTAATTCAACATTGTCTATTTACAGATCAGTAATTTCATCCTGATCCTTTATAAATAATGTGAAATTAGTACAAGAACAGTTCTTTTAGAAACTCTTGAGTTGTTTTTAAACTATAATTCTCACGATAAATATATAAACCATGAAATTAACAAATTAAAAATATTATGTGCTTTTATCAACAGACTACCAATGAGCAAAAACAAAATGCTTCGAAAACCGACACGATACAATCAAAACGTCACTGACGACTCGTGAAGGGTGAATAATATTATTAATTTTAATATTTTTCCGGTAAGAATTTTTATTAAATGGTCATAATATATCAGTCAGTGTATTTAGTCATAACTTAAATGAAATAAAAAAAACATAACCTAACAAAAATGGTTATGAAATATTCTGACGGTATAATATTTTTATTCTGACAGTTGATACTTTTATTCTGACCAAAAATTGATCTGAATTCTGACCATGTAATTTTTTCCCATTAAAAATAGTGGCATAACTGTCAAATTTTATCATCCTGATGAAGACAGTTATTGTAAATATATGTTGAGTAACATTTCCATTATTTACGTTATTTATTGTAATTTTTTCTTGTTTCGGAGATTAATAGATTTTACAGCTTCTCATTCATTTAAAATTAAGCGTCATGTGGTTGACAAAACATGTTGTTTGTTTTTAATGGAGAATAATTGAACACAAACATAAACATGTGCAGGTTCAACATCCTAAACTAATTATTATGCAAGTAAATGTTAACCTACATATATGATATATTATATATAAACTAAATCTTTAAACAACTATTTTGTCACAACAGTAAATAAAATAAAGATATAAAACATAATGTCAAATGAAATCCTATTTAGGATTGTATTTGTATGATATTTTTTTTCTAAAAGACGGTTTGTGAAATAAACGTAGCCTTATTCTCAGTTCTTAAGAGATTTATTATTTCTTTCTTTACCACATACAAAAGGTTTTATTGTGTTTTTTTTTAAATATACTGAATTATTTATTGTTCCGCCCCTGGTTGGCAACAATGCAAAACGCCAAGCCTAAACCAAATTGAAATTGCATTGACCAAATTTACATAAAATGATTTTATTCGAATATAGATAGATATCAAAATAGTTGTTTAAATATTATTATTTATCGAGTGGGTAATCAATTAATACGGAAATCCGACGAAACAAACTTCCAACACACACGCCATTACCATTTGTCAATTATAACAGGTACATGCCATATTGCTAAGTCAATAATACGGCTATAATTTAGTTACGTTTCTCAATCGCTTAATTTGAATATTAATTTGTGAATTAATGGTCGTAAAACACTGTTAAAATCGGAGGCTTTTTACGCTTAGGTGTCAATTACTCAAAAAAAACAATCCTTTCGTTAATGAATCAATTCAATCTTTGAACGTGGACAGAACACTGAAAAAGTTGATGGCTTCTGGTACTTCGGAAAACACATCACGAGAAATGACAACCCGCGTAAAGAGCTCACGATCCGATTAGCATCTACTGGAGCCAACTTCAACTCATTGTGAAAAGTTTAGGACTCATAGTACTAGGTAAATACCAAGTGCCTCGTGTTCAACGCATGCATATTCAGGGCCGGCGCCACCATACAGGTGAAATAGGCAATCGCCTAGGGCGCAAATCATTAGGGGGCGCATAAATAGAGTAATCAAATTAATTTTTATAATCTAATAACAAATAATAGTACTTTTTTATGCTTGTAACTGTTCGTTATAATTATTTTTCGTATAATATATACTTCCAAAAAGAAGGGTAGAGCGACTGTGTTACAAACAGTTCTCGTATAAACTGTTGAGATACTTCCATTAGGAGGCCATATGATCCATATTGAGAGCGGAAATGCACATAAAAAATATATTTCACACATTATTAAAAATGGGGCGCGCCAATAACCGTTGCCTAGGGCAGTGCTTTCCAAAAATTTTCATTTCACGGCCCCCCAAATCTGAAAAAAATAATCCGCAGCCCCCCTGAAAACAAAACATCGCGCCCCCGGAAAAAACATGCACCCCCTCTGGCCTGCATATTGACATTGATGCTTACAGTTGCGATTCATGGCACCTTACCAAAGCATAAAGTATACTGACGTATAAACGTATATTTTTCTATGAAAACGGATGCTGCCAGTTAATTCTAGAAGTGTGATGGCTTGACTTTGTCAGGAACACGGAGATAAGAGAACGGACTAAACAGAACTTTATTACGTCCAAATTGAAAAGGCGACGATGGAACTGGCTTGAACATGTGCTGCGTATGCCCCAAGAAAGCCTGAAATCTACCTGTCGCTTTTACCAACCGAATGGATCTCGCTATGACGAAAGATGTAATCGATGGAAATCGTAAATGTGAAGTCATTTTATAAACCCTGCAATTAAAGCGGGATTTTACTTTAGAGTTGAATAGAAAAGTGTCACTGTTTTACTAATTGATTCACTTCACTTCTCAAGACCTCGTATATAAAACATATTCACTAAAAAAATGTCATTAAAATCCATTATTGGTATATTAACTAATGAGTAAATGTACTTAAAAAGAAAAAGATTCGTTATATAAACACGAAAAATTCATTTACTAAGCGTCAGTTCAAGTTCATCCGTGCACTTGAACGCCTGAAGATGCCAAAACGCAAGACCCGGGTCGTTAGTGACAAAATCTGTGTGAATGTACATAATTTGAACGATTCAAATTTAAAAAGATTCGATTGAAAACCACGCCTAGTATAAAAAATATAAGCTTTTATTATTTTTTCCATGGCTAGTGATTGAATTGGTTGGTCCGGAAATTAGGATGTGCAAAAACTTATAGAACTTATTAAAATTAATAATTGAAGGATTGATGGCAAATTTATGGTTATGCTCATTGAAAAACATTAAGATTGCATTTAATATTTGTATTAATTAAAATAATTTTTTAATGTATAAGTTGAGTCGAAAAAGCGCTAAAAAATTAAATACAATAAAGACAGTTTTTCATTAGATATTCTGCAAGAGTATTTTCTTCGATTTTCCATCACAGAACTTTTGATGCTGAGCAAATATTTCACCAAGTTTGAACTCATAAAATCATTTTATTATACCCAAGAGGAACCAAGGAACTAAGAGCCCGGGCAAATTTCCCGCTATATTTTCTGATTATAACACTATATAACTTTATTTAAGTATCTTTCCAACCAATAATTGCATTAATAACTTTATTGCTTTTCTTATTGTTTCTTGGAATGCATTTGCATTATAAAGACAATTTTGAACATTAAATAAGTTTCATGTAAGAATGGGAAATATAGAAGATCTTGTTATCTTGATTGTGATTGAAGTGATTGAGTCCAATAACGTATGTAGTATCTATTGTTAACTAAACTAGACGAACACATGTTCTGAGCTTTTGATTTTTTTCACCAGACGCTTAGAATAATAACAAAAAAAAATAATAAAGAAAACGTTGCTTTTTAAGTAAATAAAGGAAAACAAAACAATTAGTGCTGATCTCTAGAATTAGTACGAACAAAAAAATGCTTTGATTTTTTAATATAATGCTTTTCTAACAAGTATTGACGATGAATGCATTCAAAGTGAAAAATAAACTAAAAATTTAATTCTCAGAGATAAATAAAAAGTAATATTTAAATATAAAATCTAGATGGCAAGTGTTTCCTAATTTTTGACTGAATTCGGTTGATAATAAACAAATTAAAAATGAAATGAAATAGATTTTACATCCTCTCAAATTTTAAAGCATCAACATTTGAAAAATATCTTAGCTGTGCTTAAAAAGACAGTAATAGTGTGTATAAATTATTTATAATTGATATTATTCTATTACTTTTAAAGTTAAATGGATGACTTAATAAGCGTTATGTTTTATAAAACGCATTTTAACCAGTAAACTCATGTGACATAAATTCAAAAGAATGAATTAAATTGCGTATTTATAACAGTTATATACAAATTGTCGTTGTATTATTATAATATGAGCCCTCGAGACGTGAAGTAAATTGGTAAAACTTTTTCTTAGACTTTTAAGTACAATCACGGACTTTACTTGGTGTTTTGGCGGATTGAATATTTATATTTTACGGATATAACACAAATGCAATGTGTATTAACTGAGGTTACTTCACTTTTACTTTGTAGAATATTCAAACGCATCTAACTTTTTTTTATTCTAAAATACCACTTCAACTGTAATGTGCCCATACGTCATTGTATTATGAAATTGAGATACCGAATTAGCGAAGTAAATCTCTTCACGCTTTTTCCAGCGATATAGTATTAAAAACACTTCAAGTATAATCAAATAAATGATTGTTAGAGATAGTTGAATAAAATCATTGTTTTTTTGATAGTGCTTTGGATGACCGTCGTTGAAAACTGCAGTTTACCTCTCATTTAAAATATTTAACACAAAACTGAAAAGAGTGATTTAAAAAGATGACTGTGATACCAACCTTGAGGAGGGGTCTTAAAATTTTTAATAGTTATCATATTATTTTGTATTTTACTTTACGTAGATAGTGCATCAAATTAAAATAAAAATACGATTTAACAATTCAATTCATACACCGAGTGCCATCTGTACATATTCAATCAACACTCTCGCACAAACACACTTTCTTGCTGTCTCCACATTGCGTATCGTGCGTAAACACATATATAATTAATTGACGACAAATGTTTATTGTGATCGTTCTTCTCCATCTGCTAATGAAAAATATTATAAACAGTCCAAAAATTGAATAAAATTCGTGTAGATATTAAAATCATTCGTACTTAAACAAGCACGTGTGAAAGTAAGATTGTTTGAGAATGCCTCTGAAAGAGACGAAACACGTGTCACAGTTTGTAGCTCAAAACGTAGAATAATCTAAGTTATTTAGTATTTTATATCATCTGTAGATGTTTTAACATTTATTCCATAATGAAATTCATTATTATAATTACTTTTCAATACTTTTTCTAGGAATTTAAAATTCGCCACAAAACCTATTACAAATCACGGCTGGTTGCTGTTTTAATTTTATGTCGAAAATAAACTGCCCCGAAATAAATTAACATAACAATACAAGCGTAATTGGAACGTCCACCTTTTTAATAAACATTTTAATTAATTTTGAAGCTTCGCCGTTTTGTTGGTATGGATCGAAATTGGCGCGAAAATGCGCCGCTGTTATTTGGCGCGCTTTTACTACGTGCCTACAACATTCTACGAAAGCCGCACACAAATAATAATAGCATTCTCTATTCAAACTCATGGTACCATATATTTAATAGTAATTAAAATTTAACAGGAACAAATCATTCATATTTGAATTATTATTATTGCAACAAAACACTTTTTATCACAATCAAAATATGAAATCGTAATAACCCTAAATATTGTATTTACTTTGCAAATGTTTAAAATGTCTGATTGAAACGAAAATGTATACATTCAGAAAGTAATGCGGTATACTGTTTTTTTTTATTTTTTTTATCAAAAACGCTATTTTAGTGTTTTTGATAAAAAGCTAGCTAATTTATAATTAAGCTTTATTAACGGGTATATCGAACATTTTTTAGAACTTAACTTATCTATCATTTGTGAGAAAGATACGAGCATGAATAAGCAGCTAACAATCACTCTTCATCAGCTTATACTTGCAACTAGGGTATCCAATCCCGGAGCCTTTTTCCAATCCCGGCATTTCGGGATTGATTTATTTTGAATCCCGGGATTGAGATTATCTCACCGAGGAATTTGAAATCCTCAATTTGCTATATTTTTTCCCGGAGACGTTTTTTTTTAGCTCACCGAGGAATTTGAAATCTCCGATTTGCCAATTTCGTGTAAATTTCGAGAATTTCTTCAAAATTTCTCAATCCCGAAATCCCGGGATCGCGGCCATCTCAATCCCGGCATTTCGGGATCAGAAAATTGAACGGGATTCCGGGATTGGATGCACTACTTGCAACCTACACTATCTGAAAAATATTAGTTTTTTTAATCCATGTCCTCTCCCAATATGGAGTGAATTGGCCTCCTAATGAAGGTATCTCAACAGATGTTTAGTTTATAAGAACTGTTTATTACCCATGCACTCAACATATTTTTTTAAAAGAGAGTAATAAGAATAGAAGGATAAGGCTATGAATGGACTAAATTTTAGCTAATCGCTCTTGCTACACCAAGTTATTGAAGGATCGGAATAACAAACATGCCTTCAAACAGAAACCAATAAATCGATCGAAAATATGCTGTTCGTACTAGGACTCGATCTTATGATATCCGGAACGGAAGCCAGCAACACTAACTGCTACACCATAGCACGTGATATTTACAGCTAGTAATTATTAAATAAATTGATTTGAATCGTTCAAACTATGTACATTCTCACAGATTTTATCACTAACGACCCGAGTTTCGCCTTTCGACATCTTCAGGCATTCAAGTGCACGGATGAACTTGAACTGACGCTTAGTAAATGAAAGTTTCGTGTTTATATAAGAAATAAATGCATCACTGAGTCCAAAGCCATTGCTGGCGAAAAGGATAAGCTCATGGGAATGCCAACAGATTTGAGTAGTAAGTAGTTTCAAGAATTATATTATTTGTTTGTCGGCAAAGAATTTATGATTATATAATTTTATGATTATATAGGGTATAGAAGTGGAGATGCTGGAAAGTTTAATATTTAACGGGACGTTGTTTGTTGGTTTAGGTTGTGGCGTTGACAGTTTTTGACAGTATCTTTAATTGATATTTAAATTGATATATAGATTCCTGGTCGAAGGCATGGATTTCTAAAATGTCATCGTAATCATCCGATCCTAAAAACAAATAGTATCAACCAGTTACCACTAGTCCTGTCCTAATCGAGGTCCAGACTAAAGCACCGGAACCAAAACTGCCGCGAAATTGCCATAAAACAAACCACGACCAAAACAAAATGAAAATGACACAATTTTTATTTTCACAATATATTAAGTTTCAGATGCATAAACTAAAAAATATATATATATTCAATCATATGTATAAGTTAAATTTAAAAAAATTGTGGTAACCTTCATAAATATTCTTAATAAGAAGCATGATCCATCCATATTAATCCATCACCGTTGTTAAAACCCTTATTGTAATTAATAATAAATAATAGTATAATTTATCCTAATTTACTTTGAAAAATCCCATATTGCTTATTGTTGTTCGAAACAATAAAGCCATAGTTAATAAATTGTATGTAATGTCATTAATAATAAATATCATTTTAATTTTATCCTAATTAATGTTTTAAGAAATAAACCCAGATTGTTAATCGTTCTTTGAAAAACTAGAATCACATTTGATAAGTGTAATATTGTAATTATAATTAGGATGTTAGAGTGAATAACTTGATGCATTGTGTATCTCTTCAGAGCCAGTATACATAGCTGAGCAAAATATTAGTTTAAACATAGTTCTGACGATGGCGCAAGCCGAAATAGCTATCAACGAATAAAATTATTAAAAACTGTAGAGCTAAAATATTTTGTTATTTTAATCTGTTATGAATGGAGTTCTACCAAGTAAATGCCAAATCAATTAATAATGATATAAAGACATTAACTCTTGAAGTCTTTCGTTTAATTTTACATATTTAGACGCAATTGTTCTGATGACAACTATCCAGGATCTTTCAATTTTAATTTCCATGTGATCCTATTCTCGTCTAAATTGTGTCATGTATAATTTGTCTTGGTCGTGTCCGGGCGGTTTTGACCGGACGGTATTGTGCAGCGCTGTTTCGGGCGGATTTGGTTTGGTGGTAATTCCGCGGTAGGTTTGGTTCCGGCGCTCTCGTCAAAGTGAGCCAGCGTTCTAGCCATATTTTTATAACCCTACTATATTTAAAAAAAGGTTGAGCAACTGAGTGACAACACTTTCTCATAGAAAACTTGGTGTTGAAATAAAATCCAGAATCAGATGTCTAGTGTCTCTTATGATACTTAGCTTTTTGGTGTAGTGGAATATAATGTACACACCCCAAAAAACAATCTGTTTGAATGTGTATTTTATAAAATCGTATGTTTAAGATTCAAGCACTTAATTAACGTAACCAACTTGGAATGCTTTCGATGGTTTCGGCGGTAACTTTGTGGAAATTCATTTTAATAGAAAATTTAAATTAACTTTGATTATTCCACGTATTCTTAACAAAAAAGAAATATTATTAAATAATATTCTTAATAGCACAGGCGGTTCCCCGTTACTCAAATTGTTTCCAATTAATAAAGTAATCACAAACCTAACTGATTGACTGCAGCTCATTAGTTTAATAGTTTGTAATGTTTAACGTCATTAGTAGTATGATTAAATTTGTTTGCACTGTTTCGATTTTATAATCCCCTCTTTGCTTCCCATAAAAAGAAAAAATCCCATTCTGATTGTTTACAACTCATTAGTATAATTAGTATAATTATCTGTTTGCTTTATTTCGATTCTACACCCCCCTCCAAACCTCCATTTTGTAATTTTATAATTTTAAAATGTTAGAATCAATCTTGCTTCATTACTTAAGCAAACTTTGCGATAGTAATTCTGAAGATGCCTCTGAAAGAGGCGAAACACGTGTCACAGTTAGTAACACAATACGTGGAATAATCAAAGTTAATTTAAATTTTCTATTAACTTGGAATACTCTCTCGACTACAAAATCGGTTAGTAAATATTAAATATTAATAAAAACACAATATTCCTTTGTACTTTATTCCATTTTATTTAATGGGCCAGGACCGGTTTCGCTCATTACGATCATTGTCGACTGATAAGAACAGTGCTATTTATACAAAAATAAAAAGGTGTAAACAACAATTGACATTGAAAAGATTTTACAAATTGCAGTATAAGTAACTCTATAATTACACAAAATTTAAATGTTTAACACCTCTAACATGTAATTAAAAAATCATCAAAGATTAATAAATTTTAAGTGGTGACTGTTTTTAATTATAAACATAATTAAAATTTGGGAAATTTTTAACAGAGTGGTATAAAATCCTACATTATTAAAGTAAATAACTTATTGATAATTTTGTGTTTTTCCCGATTCCATGTATTACGTGTGTGTACTTTAACAAAATCAACAGCCATGAAGATTCTGAAAAAGGCTATAAAAAAATATTAAATAAGCCAATACAAAACATACATTGCATGATTAGAATATAACTTGAATTTATTGTACGAGCATATATAGTAAAGCTTTTTTAGATAAACAAGAAAAAGATTTCAATGATCTCATCGATGTTTATTTTATTCAAACGTAACAAAACAACATTTGCGAAAGATTTTTTCAATTTTAATAATACTCTCTCAATAAAGTTATGAAGGTGATTCTTGGAATTCATTTAGTCTGAGAGATAAAAATTGTACAGCTTCATTCTTTAACATCTGGAGTTTTTCGCTCTTAAGAAATTTGCTTTCGTAACCATCCGTTTTTTTCAGAGAAGTTAAACGTACATTATTAATTCTCGTAGATAAGTAATGAGTTCTGTCGTGATGTTTGTTAGCGACACTTGAAATATTTTGTTATGAATTTATGATAGTCAATATATTATAATATAATTTATGAAGTGCTTAGTTTCGAACCTTACCAAAGTGATTTACGGTAGTTTCGAGAAAATTGGGAAAACCCGTATTTGTCAAACAAATGAACATAGTGTATTATAATATGATTTGTACATTGAATCAAGTTTTGCGATCAAAATACGTATGACATGTCCGCTAACATATGCAATGATTACCTTATTCATTTTAATACCAATTCAATTCACACGTCAATTATTAAAATTGCTTTCGAAACTTTGATTTGAAGAGTTTTTGGTATTTTTGAAAATTAAAACACATTGGATACCAAGTAGTAAATAAGTAAATTAACATCTCTCTTAGTTTAGACTTTGAGTGAAGATATTATCTATATATGAATTACCAAATAGTTTGTCAATCGTTCTGCGTCTGATATTAACGGTCTAGTGTGCGAGTGGAAAGAGTAATAAAACAATAGTCTTATGTTCAAAGATTATAAATCGATTGACATTGCATAAATATGTGTACTCAAGAATTACAGTGACCACATATCCGAAAAAAAATGAAAGGTATGAACTGTCTCGAATGTTAAAGCTTGGTTAAAAATACACAAAATTCCTTTTGTAGTTAATTTCCATGTATAAAGATCAGGACCGGTTCTGCTCATAGCGAGCATTGTCAACTGATTATAAATAAAATAGTGATCTAAAATGATACATTAATAAATTTAAATAATTGATGCATTTTAGTTTTATTAATGAAACCAAAATAAAACCGGAATAAATGATACATTTTATTATATAAACGAAACCGGTCCTGATATTGATAATTAAAAGTGAAAATAAGTACAAAGGAATATTGTGTTTTTACTAATTATATAGTAATATCGTTTATATTACATATATACAAAATATATCTATTTACAACAACTTTCAAGACCTGAAAATGTCGAAACTCGTGTCGTAAGTGACAAAACGTGTTGAAGTGTAAAAAAATTGAAAGATTCGTATTTAGTTTTTTTTTGTTGTATAATTTTGTAGCTAGAAATGATAAACAGTTGCGTTCAACTGAAGGTGATACGAAAAACAATAAAATGATTTAATTATGTTACAATAAATATTTCCTCGAGAAAAGGTTCTCGCTTGAATACCCCATTCAGTGAACAATGAAAGCTGAACCAAAGAAGGTGTACGCATTCATTATTCTTAGCGCGTACAAATTTAACGATGCCGATCCGGCTCGCGGCCAGACTCTCGTACCTAAATTATTATTCAGCATTCACGTTTCACTTGTTTAGCTTTTCCCCCTATACCAATGCAAGTTTCTGTGTTAAAGGAAGCCAACAAATATATATCGATATTCCATTACAATCCAAATACCCAACCGCTAATAAGTATTATATATCAATTTAATAAGGGATCCAAATTAATAAATAATATATAAATATAACTAACCCGAATGGCAACCCTTGACTTTTAAATATTAAATTTATTTAACTAATTATTTTATTAAAATTATACTAACTATTCTATAGACCCTGTCATCGGGTGGTTGATGATTTTGGGCTTCCGCCTGAATCAGTTGTGGTTGCAGAGATAATATCTGAAATTGTATCCAAACCCCTAAACTAGAATCAGATCCTGAAATTTTTCAACTCATACAGAGCAACTTACTAACTTCTTGTCATTTTCTAACTATGGTTTGCCTTCCAAACCATTTTTAAAAAGAAAGTTTCACATATAGACGTACAACCATTTTTTGTCGAAGACGTTTTGTTGAAATGCTTCATTAGGAATTAAAACTATCGAATATAAAATAATTTAGATTATTCCAAGTATTGTTATGAAATCTTTTGTACAACATTTGTGAAAGTAAGGATTACCTGTGGATGCCTATGGAAGAGGCGAAACACGTTATTTTATATTAAAATGAACTTGCACAAAGTTACCGTCAAATCCATCGAAAGTATGAAATTATCTACATTGAGAGTGTACAATTTTATCTCATTTGAAATTTTTGTGGGTTTTTTGACAGCATAATTTTACCATTAATACTACTTTAATAACAAAACATGTGTAGCTAAAATAAATAAAGATGTTCATCAAGAGATACAAAACAATAATATTATTACGAAAAAATATAAAAAAATAGCAATACCACTCTATCGGTATTGCGAAATCGTATTGGGAAAATTATGCAAAATAAACTTAATGAGCAGTTAATTTACTAACTATAAATATTAACAATAAAATAATATCAAACCGCCAGTGTTTTTGAGTAATTTATTTATTGCACACTCTGTTTTGGAAAGCGTTCACATCTTTGTGGCACTTATGAATTTAGTTTTACTACAAAAAAATCCCCTGTGGAGTTAAAGAAAATGTGTATTCAATTTAAATGAAAATGTTTGTTTAGAACTACTTATTACAAAATAAGATTTTATTTCGATACTGTAAAAAAAACTTCATAAACAATTCAGTCGCTATATATTTACTGAGACTTTTATATTATAGAATAAATGTTTTAATTCCCGTGGATAGTTTTTGACAACCATATGCAGAGTATTTTTTTTTTAAATAAGAGCCATTTGACTAAAAGCATCACGCAATGCATGTGAGTTTATGCACGTTTATTTAATGTTTTTTTTTATGTGAAAGCTCAAACTAACTTTATCAGTTTTTGTATACAAAATTGAAAACGGTTATGAAAAATAATACATAAAAATTTCTTCTCGTTTGAAACGTTACTCAAATTGAAATAATAAAGATTAAATTTGATATGAGAAGAAATTTGACATCATATTCAAAAACAAATATTTTCTGTGAGAATTAAAACACATTTTTAAAACAAAATATTATTAGTCTTATACGTGTCTTAAAAAGAATCATCCTTATATTACGTTTTACGCTAATTTTTCAAATTTATATGAAACTATTTTTCCAAGATATAAATTACACTCTAGAGGTACAGCGAGATATATGAAAGAATTAAAAAATTCTAGCACGATTTTCTCATAATTATGATTGAAAACTTACCTGACTTTGGCTGTGATATCTTGATTTTCGTTTTCTTTTTTGTAGCTTATTTGAAACAAATTTGATTTCAAAATAAATTGTAAGCAATGAGTTATTCGTGTCTAAATACTCAAGTTTTTTGATTATAATCGTTTTATGAAGAAAGCTTCTTGTTTTTTTAGTTAAAAGTTTTTTAAGCTACTTTCAAAAACATTTCGAGAACTTTTCACTTCTTATTCTCAATCCTAAAATCCCGGGATAATTACTATTACAATACCAAGATTTTGAGATCGCAAAACTGGACGGGATTCCGGGATTGAAGACTCAAGTGCCTTGAATTTACGATAAAGCTAAATAATTGACAACATGACGCTTAAAAATACTAATCAATATGTATTTTACAAGTAAATTATCCAAATGTTCTATGTTACTTTAAAGTAAATCATGTTTCAATTTCAAACACGTAACATACTAGTTTATTGAAAAAAAAGCTTCTTAGAATAACATTTATGAGAGCCATCAAAATGTTTATTAACTAAGCATGTTTTCCTATTGTAGGATATAAGCCAATTTTAATTTTAATGCATTGTAATTAAACCAAAATCTATATAAAATACTTATAAAATGCTTTGTTTACAATGTAAGACTTACTACAATACAAACGAAGCACAAACTAAGCCCTACAATAAAGCCATGTTTATGTTGTAATATATAATATCTTATGGGAAAAGGACAATGGCTTTAGACCCCACCATAATAAAGTTGGTATAAAGTCGTTTGAAATCAAAGGAAAGCATCATTCATATAAAGTAATGTAAGAGATGAACAAACGAGCAGATGAGTCGAGATGGTTCCTCCAGTGTCGTTCTCTTGTTCTACGAACTTACTCGAAGAATGTTTGCCAACGGCGAGGTACGTAAGCGCTAATTTTGAGAAAGGGTAGGGTTAGATTTTTTAAAATTAAATCATTTCTATTTAAAAAAAAATGTTAGGATATACTGCACATTATTTACAATTTATTTTGTTAGTTAATCGATGCATATATAAACAAATTTCATTATCAATATCGACTGTGAAAAGAAAAATGGACGTAACGCACTGTTTTTTCAAAACAGTTTTTTTCGAAAATCACAATGTATACAACTTGATACACGATCTATCATAAAGATATAAGGGGAAAAGGCTGAATTGGTATCTAAATTTAACTTTTAAGATTAAAAAAAGAAGGACATGTGGAAATTGCGATCAAGAAAAATAACATAAAATATCAAATAAAGTCAATTAAAAACCAGTTTATCAGTCTCAATGCACTAAAAGGTTGTGTATATTTCATAATTTGTCTTTGGTTCAAAATCAGCAATAAACGGTTTTTGTTTCTCCTGTATAATTTGTTGTATGGGTTACGTCTTTTTTCATTTCCAGAGTCGATATATGTATAAGTAAAATGAAATTATTGAAAGAAATTCAGGGAGTTGAGGTGGTCTTTTTCTAATGAACTTGAACGCCTGAATATGCCGAAGGGCAAAACCCAGGTCGTTGATGACAAAACTTGTATTAATATACATAATTTGAGCGATATGCTTTATAATTTATCAATTATTTACATACTGAAAAGCTACAAATCAATTAAAATTTAAATATTAAAAATAATATTTGTAGAACTAAAATTATTTTTTCACCTTGTTACAATGGCGTTCTACCAAGTAAATTCCAATACAATCAATACAAATATATCAATGTTTTAAAGGCGAGGAAAGTTAATTTTTTTATTGTATTCAGTTACTAGCGTGGACTTTATTTCGAAAATTAAAAAAAATATTTCTGTCGGACTTGTGGCTAATTCTTAGGCAAAGACGACACATTCGACTTTAGACGAAGCCAATTGTAAATTATTTTAAAAACTGTAACGCATGAAATTGCAAATCTGGCAATTTGACGCTCTCGGGGCAATAAAGACTGTTTTGCTGCACCCTTCTCACCATAGATAAAATTCGATACCACTGTAAGAGTGGGAACTGAAAATGGCGAATGGCGACTTGCGGCCTATTATACAGAGCCCGAACAGGGGCGCAGTAGGAAAAAGCAATGTATATAGGCGGCGAGCCACAGAGAGACCGTTTAGACATTAGAAATTAACTTTATGGTAGTTATACAATGCTAGCTAATTGTTTCTTTATTGATAAAGAAGACAAAAGTATTTTTTACCGTATCCAATGTTTAAAAGTCTTTACCATCACGGCATTACTCTATGTGAAATTCTGAGACAAGTTCTGAATTCTTATACTACTAAACGTGATAAAAGTGTTTTTGGTGTGTTTTTGTTAAAAAAACATTTTTTTTCATTTATCAATAACTGTCTCAATCAGTAAAGATATTTCGGTGTCATGCTGTTGTCAGAATTTTTTGCCACAATAGTGTAACACATTCTTTTTTATTATAAAAAACTTCAATTATTGTCAAAATCAATTCAAAAAAATAATTGATTCTTCGTTTATTTCTTTGATTCCTTTGTTTTTATATTTTTCGATTCCAAATATTAGAATATAATCTTTTAAAGTGCAAAAATAAAAACATTAGCTTTACACAGCACACATTTCTCGTATTATTTCAATTCACCTAGTAATGGATTCAAAAAAATAAGAAAAAAGAGCAAATTTTATAGGTGATCAGACATGGCAAGTGAAAAAGCTCACTCGAAAGAAGGAAAAATTAGCACAGAGAAAAACAAATTAAAAAATGGCGAGCTATTCGTCGTGTTAAAATGCGTGTTGATCATTTATTTTTATTTTTGACTAGCCGGTTCCCGGCAAGCGTTGCAATGCCACTCAAAGAAAAAAGTGTTTGTGTTTTAATTGTGTTTATTGAAGTGCGTGTTCTTTTTCTGTCTGTTTGACGATTCCTGCCGATTTTATATGGTACGACACACGCGCCACCTTCGCGCAAGTGCAAGCATACGTTGTCAAAATGAACTGTATGGCAGACATACAAACATTGATTTTTATACATAATACCTACAATAAGTTAATTTTACTATGCCTAAAACCTTCCCGGAAGTACAAGCCGAAAATGTTTGTCAATGTTTTATTGCAATCGAATCAGCGGTTTGGCAGCCCATAGAGTACGAACAAACAAACATTCATTTTTATATATTAGATAAAACAGTTTCTTTTTCATAAAACTTTGGTAGCATGTTCTTAATACCGCAGTGTTTGTGGCAGCGAGCGCGTGTTTGAAATGTATGGTTTATATTATATTTTATGCCTTAAATGTGTACGATGGAAAGTTTAGTAGTTACTCCGAATTATTTTTTGTCAGAAAAAAAATGTTGACATCCCTGAGTAGCTGTATTGTGGGGAATGCGAGATAGTTAGTTTTGGTTTGTTATGATCACTAACAACGTTGTGCAGATTGTCGCCAGTGATTTTCACATACGCGAAGAAAATGTTTCTTAATATTTTCACTCACAAAGCTCTCGAGGGGACGTTTCTCTAATTTAAGATAATTTAATTCAACCACAAGACAACGTCTTGTGAGTAGAAACAATTTTTGGACAAATTAAAATTAATCAAACGTAGTGTGAATTTTCTAAGCTTTCTTGATTTCTTGACTTTATAATTAAGGATGTAGATCACACTTTTTGGGAATGCCCATATACGAATAACGAAAAAAAAAATAACAGAACTATTTTTTATATTTATAACCGGTGTTTTTTTTTCATGTAACGCGGTGGAACGGCGGTCCGGCACCTTTTTTATCTCGACATTTTAATGTTTCTAATCAATATTTGCAACAAAAAAATATTTATTTTTCTTCGAAAACTTTTGATTTTTTTGAGAAAGAAAAAGACAATTGAAAATCGAACTGCATAATATAAATAAACAATCTGTTGAAAAGTGAAATAAATCTCCATGAACTAAATGAAAACAAAATGGTTTATATTCTTCGTTTCACTAGTACGAGGTTCAGGTTCTGGTTAAATTTGAAGGCGTGGGTGTTTGCGATATCTAAATTCTCTTCCACCTTTCCAATACAAAAATTAACTGCTTAAAGCGATAGCGACTAGTTTACCAATAGTCCTGTTCTATGAATCTCTTTCTATCATTACTCTCTTTGAAAATAAAGGTTGAGCAACTGATTAACAAGCAGTTATCGTAAAACGAGTTCTGTTGAAATACCTCCAATAGAAAGCCATATTCGGTATATAAGTTTCATATTGGAAACGGACATGGATTGGAAAAAAAACTTTACAAGTAATAAATTCCGGTAGTTATAAAGTGTTTTTTTTAACGTACTGTTTATAATTATTGGCAATGTGTCAGATATATAGTTTTTTTAAAACTGATTTTTAGTCACTCAATTAAAGCATATATGAAGGTTAATAATATTTATTCATTAATCTAACGACTGTTCTGCCACACAAAGTGCCACGTAGACATCGTAGATGGTCTACACAAGTAAAATAATCTGACAGGATGCATTAACATTAACCCGTTCACTGCGCAAGCAAATAAGCGACAAGTTTGAATCAGACAAATTGATGGGCGAGCGAGTCGGGCGACAACTATGAGATCCTCCCCTGAAGCACTATGCACATCTCATGGAAACCAGGTGCGGATGAAAATACTGATTTCAATATCTTAAAAAAAAAACCGCATTGACATATAATATAACACAATATTTTTTTCGAAATTTGAAAAATAGATAATTTGTTTAAAAATATATCGTTAAAAATTAAATTATATTTTTAGTATCAATAAATATTCATTCAATCTGAAGTTAATAAACGGTATTAAAGCAATATTGTGACAGAAATTTTCGCATTTAAAATTCATATGTAAGGGAAAGTCATCATGCAAAAAAAATGTTTTGATATTAAATATTAATAATTGAATGAAAACAATATTAAACATAACAAATAACATACTGTAAAGCTGGTAATTGCCTTGCAGAACTCTTTTATAAACAATGTTCGTTTTTGATGACGAATATATGAAATCCTTATGGAGTTGTTCTACGAGAATTGCGATGCTCAACCACTACGAGATTAAAGATAGAAGAATATAGCTATGATAAGATGAAAGATTAGCAAATCACTTATGTAAAATCAGGCGAATGAGATGGAAATTTATAAGATGAATCTATATGCCCACTAAGACACAAGATTTATGATCTAATATTTGAAGGGTAAAATAATCAAAATAAAAACAAAATCTCAGTACATAATAAAAAATAGCTGCAATGAAAAAGTCAGTTAAGAAAGATATCTTTACCCACATTTTTTTAAATGTTACTTAGGTTTAAAATTCACGAGAATATTTTAAATAATATATGTTTCATACATCAATAAATAACTTATATTAATAAAAAAACACAATATTTCTTTGTACTTTATTCCACTTTATTTAAAAAGTCAGGTCTGGTTTCGCTCATTGCGAGCATTTTCAACTGATAAGAAGTAAATATAAATAGTGCTATTTATACAAAAATAAATTGAAATGAAAAAGTGAAATCAACAATTGACATTAAAAAGAATTTACAAAGTATAAGTGATTCTATAATTACAAACAATTAAAATGTTTTAACATATAATTAAAAACCTGACCTTTCAAATAAAGTAGAATAAAGTACAAAGGAATATTGGGTTTTTTATAAATAAAATGCCTTTCCACCATGTATTGACAGTGAACACCCTAAAAGTGAAATAACTTATATGAGTTGTCTGGTATCAAAAGCAGAACTATCCCATATATGTCGAAATTAAACTAATGCTGTCACATTATTTTGCTGGTATAGTGTATGGCTAGAAATTAAAAAAAAATGTTTAAAAATCAAATAAACGTGGTACAAAAACGCAAAAGAAAATGATGCTTGGTATCAAAAGCAGAACTGTCCACGACGTTGGAAACAAAAGTAAAACAGTTTGGTAAATCAGAAATTCGAACAATCATAGAGTTACTTTAAGTGATGTCCCATACAAATTTTAAGTAACAATCGTTGATGAGCTATGTTTAAAAATGATAAAACTCAAAAAGCCAACAATACGTTTTTCGTGTTTTTCTCGCAACTTCGAAAAATGGATAGTTCTGCTTTTGATACCAGACGACCCATATGGTCTACTATAATTACTGTGATTTTTGCAATACAACAAAAATTTTCAACAAGCTTTTCTGTGATGAATAATATAATCAAATATTTTCTATTGACCATACCGAGTATGTATCTGTTAGTTACCTAAAACAACAGTCGTGTCCCAGAGCGTTTACAACCCCTACACCATTACCATGTGAACATATCAATCTGATGTAAATTAAGTACGTACTCTACTGATTTATGTAGAGATGCGAATAGATATCTCGCTTGTATATTCATCCCCTAATTTTGGACGTGGTCGCCGGGTCGTTTGGACGTATGAATAAATTTAATTCATTCAAATATTGGCGCTGCCAGCTGTATTTGTTTGAACATTTAAACGAGCGTTTTTACGGAAAATTTAAGTACCCCGGAGTATTTATTATTTTTATTCAACATGCTGCTGTAATTATCATGTTAAATTATTTATAAAAAGCAATTAACTCTTTCAAGCACCGTTAATTTGTATAAAATTATTATTAACAGCAATGGTTTAGAGCAGTGTAAATGTGGCATTGGATCAATGCACCTCTTGTATATGCAGGGCGGTTATATTTTATGAAATAATATTCAAATATAACATTTATATCGTTTTTTTTACCATATTCGCTTCAAATATAGATCAAATAGACTCCTAATGAAGTTAATCGCAACAGAAGTGCTTCTACGAGAACTGCTTGTTACTCAGTTGCTCAACCTCTCTTTTTCCAGAGTAGGAATAGAAGGATGGGGCTAGGACAGGACTAGTGGTTAGCTAATCGCTCTCAATATTTCCCGTTTATAGAATAGGGTGCGTGAGAGGGAGGAATTCAAGACATCACATACATCCATGACTTCGGACATAAATTCATAAATCGATTAAAAAATCAATTTATAAAACTGTCCGTACTGGGATTCGAATCCGTGACCTCCATAGCCGAAGCCAACGACTTTGACCACTCGATCACAAAATTTATGTTATCAAAAATTAATAATCCATGTTCGTTATTATATTTTACGTGTTTAATCAATTCATCTAATGCTGAGTCTGAATAACTGATAGAGGGTTCAGAAATTTTATAATCAATGTTCTCTCGATCATTCAAAAAAAATGTTTCGTCATTACTAATATTTTTTTTAATGATTTTTACTCAATTGCGGGAACTTTTTTTTAATTAATGGCCATCAAAACCACAATTATGGGCCAGGCGGCCAACATTTATACATAATATTATTACTATTGAAAAAATATTTCATGTATTTTATATACCGAAATCGTATGACAAAAATATTTAGCCATTTTAAAAATGTGCTCTGTGATCATTTGCCGCTACCTAAGACTTGCCGCCCCTAGGCAACTGCCTACTCGCCCATGCCCACGGGGCGTCCCTGCGTAGTCAGTAATTTAAATTCACCGTATTTTTTGCATAAACATAAATATAATTAAAATTATTTATTCTGTGATAAATTCATAGCCTCAAATTACCAATGAATATTGTCGATAAATACTATTGAAACATTGTTAAAATCAATTTTTATTTTATATTCTTTCTTTGGCCATGTTCGCTCCCTATGTGGAGCATATGGCCGCCACGCGGCACCTCCATGTTTCCCTGTCTCCCGCCAATAGCTTTGCTTCCTCCCATGAGATGCCAGCATCCCTCAGTTCCACCGAGTACATCCTATGGATAGTACCCGACGGACGTCCAGGACGCCGGAATCCCACCGGTCGAAAGAAGAGGCAGGCAGGATTAAGGCTTTCCGGAGGCATCCGCAGCACGTGACCCAGCCAGTTCCAACGTCTCTCCATAACCACTGACGTGACGAGACGCTGTCTTGTACGCTCCCTTATCTCTGAATTCCTCACAAAATCAAACCACCTCACCCCCATTATCCGACGCAAGCATCTGTTCTCGAAGCTCAGTATACGGTTTTTCTGATTTTTTTTGTATTTGGATGTAAAGAGTTTGTGTAAAAATAACAATTATTCTTAGTTTTGTATCATAATGTCTTTTTTTTTTTTTACCTGTGTTAAGCATGTGACTTCCTTACTAAGCATTTCAACAGAATTCACTTAACGATAATAAATTATAAAGCTAAAAAAAATGCTCAGTGCTTAGAGTGCTATGATTTTATCATGTAAATATGAAAGAATGATTTTTTTCTTACTCGAATCTTTTCTTTTCGTAATCGAAAATCTTATTGAAACTTTGTTTTATGGATTCGGTGGTTATTTATAGGAAGTTCATTTTTAATATAAAAATTAAATAACTTTATTATTCAACTTTTAGCGTAACAAAATGTGATACGTTTTTGAGATGCATCATCAGATATAACATCGCAAAGATTACAGATCAACTTAAAATTTATTCTAATCCTTATGTTATTAATTATCAAATAAAAGTTGTGGCTTTGTTTTTTTTTACTGAAACGTAGAGACAGGGTAAAATAAACATTTATAGTACTTGTCAAACATCTTTTCGATGGATTCGGTAATACTTTTGTTGAAGTTCTTGGCAGTTGTTTCGCCAATTTAAGATGCATCATCTGACAGCATATTGCAAGGTTTACGAAAAAAAACTTTGTAACAAAAGTAAAGCAAATAGTTTATAAAATGTAATTTTATATTATTGAAGATCGTCTGCCAGCATCACGCTATAGTGCCATCATCTACTGCCAAAGATAATATTGGATATAAGCATGAATACTTTTACCTTTTTTTTATAAGTCTGATAATTGATACACGCCATCTATTAGGTATCTGCACAGCTTAGGTACCAGTTTGGGTCAATTGCGACATTTAATTAAGCGAGCAACGACGGATAATTTGGTTCCCACCTGCCGCAGTCTCTGCTTGAAACGATTTCACCATTGGCGTGCTAAATCGAAGGAATGATATCATTACCTCACTATAAAAATCAGAATTCTTACGTATATCAAATTACCAATGTCAATATAAGTCCCCTCCTAATGTGTCCGCCCGAGTGGTCAACGCTACGCAGGTCACGGATTCGAATCCCAGTACGGACAGTTTTATAAATTGTTTTTTTAATCGATTTATGAATTTATGTCCGAAGGCATGGATGTATGTGATGTATTGAATTCCCCCCTCCCAGCCATCCTATCCAATGAACGAGGCATATTTAGAGAAATTAGCTAACCACTAGTCCTGTCCTAGCCATATCTTTCTATTCCTACTCTCTTTGGAAGAAGAGAGATTGAGCAACTGAGTAACAAGCAGTTCTCGTAGAAACACTTCTGTTGAGATGAACTTCATTAGGAGTCCATTTGCTCCATATTGAGAGCGGACATGGTATCTTCTTCCTAATGTGCAACATATGGCCTCTTAATGGAAGTATCTCAAGAACAGATGTTTTACTACGAGAAGTGTTTGCCACTCAGTCACTCAACCTCTCTTTATTAAAGAGAATAGTAAAGATAATAATAAAGAAAATAGTGAAGATAAAATGATAAGGCTAAGACAGTAATAGTACAGTAAAACCCCCATTCGTGCAAAAGTTGTGACCGCGTGATTGGAAGTCGCGTAATTGGGTTAAGTGAATCTAATACAAAAAATAGGGGTTACGTTTTTTTCACGACGATATGGACGAAGTATTTAATATTAAGGTAGTATAATGCATGGTGCTCGCCAACGTTTGACTGTATGCACCACACAGGCAGCCGCCCGGCTGTGTGTACAGCAGCAACGACAGTGGAATGCGACCGCGCAATTGAGTGATTTGCGGCGAATATTTCTGTTCGACGCGTAATTGTAGGTTCCACTGTAGTTAAGTAATTGCTCTCTCTACGCGTAGTTGTAAAAAGATTGGTCGTAAATCGATAAATTGGTCGAAAAATGCTGTTCGTACTGGGGCTTGAGCCCGTGAGCTCTGGCATGGAAGCTCACAACGCAGACCGCTGTGCTATAGACCCCAACAAATGAAGTTACTAAGTATTAATTTGTTAAAGGCTATACATTGATACATATCGAATATCGTCCCCTTTCTGGCTGAAGTTTATAACTAACTAAAATAAGTGTACAAATGTAATTCTAAGATATGAATTGTTCATCTGGAATAATTCAGTTAGTGAATTTATTTTACCATTTGGTGAAAAACATTGATTTGAATTTTAAATTATTATTAATGATGATTCAAAGGTATACTTGGCCCTGTTTATTGATTTTCAACTCGTATTCGTGTCAGATCGGTATTAATGCATCTATGTTTTGATTTTACAATTACCTATGTAACATAAAACGTCGATGTTAGAAGCTATATCTTAAAAGCTGAAAAAATCATTGGCTGTTTACTCAGAACTATCAATCTGTTTTTTACTAACTTCTGTCAGAAGAATGACAACAGCGGTGGGCTGCCAATATCTTAACAAGAGGTTCGTTAAATCTCATCCATAATGCCTTCAAGCCATGTAATATAGATTATGCATAAAGCGTGGCCTGCGAGCGACGTGCGGTCAGTCAGCTAGGGTCTCTTTTATTATGCAACCGAAGTCAGTGTATTTTTTAAAAAAACAATAAAGGGCAACCAAGTCTTGTTTCATAATAAACATTAATCATCTACATAAATTGCAGTTAGGTGATGATTTTATCTGAGACGAATGACTTTCTTATATTAACAAGGGGCTTGCCGGCCGCGCTAAAATTTAACAAGAGGCTCGCGCGAGCAACCCCCCCGAGCCCCCCCCCCCCCAAGACCCCCCCCGAGCCCCCTCCAGCCCACCCTTGAGTGACGATATTTAGTCAGTCAACATTGTTCATCCCGGTTGTGGTGCGTATAATTTTGAATCCTGGTACAAACAGTTTGATAAATTAATTTTTTAACCAATTGAAGGATTTATGCTCAAAGGTACAGATGTCTGTGTTGTCTAAAATTTACCCCCTAGCCATCTAACTCTAAAAATATACCGTAGTCGAGCTTAACTGTAATCGTTTTACTATTACAATCTTCGGAAAAAATAAGTCAAAAACTTAGTAATGATTAATAGGCGTGGAAAAACACCCTAATAATTCACAAATCAATATATATTTAAACTCAATAAAATATATAAAAATGAACGCTTGTTTGTTCGTACTTCATGCGTAGCCACACCGCTCATACGATTTCAATAAAACTTTGACACACTTTTTGCTTGCACTTCCGGAAAGGTTAAAGGCATAGTAAAATTAACTTAAATTAGGTGTTATATTTAAAAATCAAGGTTTGTATGTCTGCCATACAGTTCATTTTGACAACGTATGCTTGCAACTGCGTGAATTTTATAGTACAATTAACTCACAGAAGATGACGCGTGTGTCGTACCATAGACAATCGGCAGCAAACGACACATAGAAAAAGAAAAGGTGCACTTCAATAAACACAAACACTTTCTTTCTTTGAGTGGCATTGGAACGCTTGCCGAGAAACGGCTAGTATTATAATTTAAGATTTCGACTAAAGGTGCTTGGTGGAATTTCAATATTAAATTTGAATCGTTCAAACTATGTACATTCTCACAAATTTTGTCACTAACGACCCGGGTTTCGCCTTTCGGCATCTTCAGGCATTCAAGTGCACGGATGAACTTGAACTGACTTATTATGTATTATTATGTATATAAAAATGAGTCGTCACAAAGTTAATACAAAATTGATCGCAAATATTAATAATTTCAATATTATTAGTAAATGCTAATCAATTATTCTTAAGTAGACATTTCCAACGTTGTTGTAAAAAAATCTTCCGTTTAAATAGAACCTTTTTTTCTGTAGAATAAACGCGCCTGTGCGTTTGGGGCAGGTAATTTGTCACAATTCGACATCTGCATTGAATTTCAACTGACAGTTATTTAAAAAGGACTAATTGCAAAAACCAAACGCGTTCGCGATACGATCGATTCAAATTACTGCAAATAAATCCTCGTTCAGATTGCTCCTGCCCTCTCTAACTAAAAATAATAGCTTTTTACGCAATTTTTCGATTAAATTTTGTTATATTTATGTACGCTCATAATATGAGCTTCGGCAGATTATTTACAGAAACGTTTTCAATATTACTAACCATCTTCCCTACAAATGTAAAGAATATGGGCTCCCAATGGAATTTATTTAAAAAAGTGTTTCTACGGAAACTTCTTGTTACTCAGTTTCTCATTTTCTCTTTTTTAAGACAGTAGTGATAATGATAGAACAAAACTATTAATATGATAATTGATATCGCTACACACTGATTTTTAAGATCAAGATAGGCGGTGCTGATTTAATACATTAGAACATTAAAACCTTTCAATTTAAAAAAAATCACGCTAATTAACGCTAAACTTATATCAATACCAGTATTACAAACATGTTTAAATATAGCAAAATAATATGGCCAAGTGGGATCGCAACAACGGGTGTTTTGATCGGAATCGGTATTTTAATACATCGTATAAAATAGCGTCACTAAAAACTTTATCATACTCATCAACGAGTGATTTTAATAAAATAATAAAACACCATTGAAAGGTTCATTGATTCTGGAACATTCCAATATAAAATAGATACAACCGTTAACAGACTGAAAAAATCATATCGCAAACATTTTTATGAAAATATGTGACTTATTTTCAATACCAAAATACCAGTATTTTTGCATTTCCGTAAATGGTATTTCGCTATTGAAAAAACACTATTTATATCGGGATACTGGTTTCAGTAAAACCGATATGGAAATCTCTAGTTGAGAGACAATGTAAACATCTGCGCTAAGGGTGGGGAACCTTTTCTTCTCTAAAGGCCGCATTCATTTTTCTGATTCGACACAAGGCCGCAGTAAACATTTACTGTGAAATCTTTGGCCGGAAAAAAATTCATGCCAATTTCTAAGGGTAGCCAAAATGCCGCAGGTTCCCCACGCCTGATCTATGCCATTGACCAAATACTATTAACTTTATAGATTTTATGGATTTATCGGTAATTTTGCGGTTTTAACTTTTTAGCTGCCGTAGATAATTAATAGTAATTACCTAGTGTACCGGCTATAATTTGCAACTATTAATTTAATTAGTTATTGACGAGATAACACATCTTTGGCCTACCAAGCAAGAAAAGAATTACGAGATATCTCGTCTGTGGCAACCATCGGGTTAAATACAAATTTAATTAGTACTATCAATGATTATACAATATTTGACCTCCTCCCTACGTCCAGTTAAAAATAAAAAAAACCCAACTTTTATACTGTAAATTATGACATAAGAATTATAATTGATTTGTAGTTAATTCGTTAACCTTGCAATTTTCTGTCTGATGATACTTCTTAAAGAAACAAAACACGTATCTTAATTTGAACAAAACAATTGAAGTATCAAAGATTTGAAATTAAAGTGTATAGTTGTATTAAAAACAAATTTATGAATGTGTACCTGTAATGTATTGAACTTGTGTTCACTGAAATCGAATATACCGAACGCCTGAGAGATCATCGATGACTCAAAACAGGCCTTTTGAGAAGTGTTACAAAACATCATTATGTTGTAAGTAAGTATTGAAGTATTGTAAGGAACAAAAATAAAATAAAAGTAATTATCAAAAGCTCAAACAGCCCTGTAGAATAGTAGAAGTGCAAATACTAAGGATGTTATCTCAAGTAAATTGTCTACCATTTCAAAGAAATACAAGAGACAATATGCAGAATGCAAGGAATAAAACTGCAGCCAGCTCTCAGCCTCATCTCTGTATCAACAATCTTCCGATGCAATTTAGCCTGCTGCACTTAAATGCAACGTTTCCTTACATTTTTATCTCATCCACACGACCGTCGCATATAATTAACCTTAAGCGTCGTCTCTGCGGGCTTTTCGGCCGAGGATGGAACCAGCCGCACGTATTTAAGGATCTATCTGTGTCTCTAGGCACAGCCTCTTATCGCGGAAAACGGAGAAAAACCTAGCAGCTGCACGTTATGAGCATTCAATATTTTACTATATGTTTTTAGAAAAACAGTTTTATTATTAATGATGGTTGAGTCTGACGTGAAGACTTGTACATAAAATCATTGAATTACAAATACTGGGTTTGGTATTTTTTTTATTATATCTTCGTCTGCCCCAATGTGGAGCATTTGGCCTCCTAATGAAGGTATCTCAAAAGAGGTTTTTTACGAGAACTGTTTGTAACTCAGTCGCTCAACCTCTCTTTTTCTTAAGAAAGTGGTATTGACATAAGTATAAGGCTACTCCCATTTATTGAAAGATGGGAAAGGTGGGAGGGAATTCTTTGACTTCACAAACATCCATGTGTTAGAACAATAATCTATAAATCGATCGAAAAAATGCTGTTGGCATTAAAACTCGAACCCGTGAGATCCGGCACGAAAGCCAACAACGCTAACCGCTGCACCATAGGACCCTACATCCTACTTGAAGTTTGCATAATTCATTGCTCAAAACATAAACTGGATGAAATAATGAAAGGGTTTGTTGATAATTTTTTAATGGATGATTTCATCAATGTTCAGGAATTATTAATTTAACATAAATGATTTACAGTACTACTTTAATTAAAAAAAAAATATTTGATATTATTTAGCGCAAAATGTTTGAAACGGTTATACCGTAGTTTATTATATTCCAAATAGTTTACCTGAACATAGCAAATTTGTATTTTTTTTATCAACGTTCATGGATGATATCTCTGAATATATAACAATAAATTGAATATAATACTACTTAATCTTACTTATATGCCTCTCTCTTTCAAGTTATACAATAAAATAATTATTCATATAAAAAAATATAATCAAATCCTACGTTACTACAAGTAACTAGACGAAAACATTTTAAAATAAAGTTTATTCTTTACTCCTTTTTGCCCAGTGTTCCAATATTGGAAAATTTAGTATTATTACTTCCACTCCATATGCATTATCCATCAAGATTGCATCAGTCTACAGCTAGCAAGCCTGGATATCTTTTCGTGTAGTATTTTTCAGTTTTGAACCTGTTGGAGTGAGCAGTGTTTTTTATTTGCATCAATTACGGGAAAATTCGGGAAAAATTTGGGAAAAAATGGGTTATATCTTGTGTTTTAAACAATTAAACCAAAAAATGATAATATTCATTTGTCGATAAATAATTAGATCCAATAACAATACAAATATAATACATGGTAATGTTTTAAAATACTGAAAAGGAATTAAATTAATGATACAACGACACAACATAAATTCTAGATACATGTATTTATGAATACGTGAATGGAATAAAATGTAATCGGTTTATATCAGTGGTTATTTTTATAAAAAAGCTGCGCAGTATTCTAAAAAATAAAGCTACCAGACCGAGATTGGCACAGCCTGCCTTGTACGGCGAAAGCCTCCCAACGAAAGCAGGTACAGCTGTTAAGAGGCTAAATAAAAACGGCTTTGATGATACCCCTAAAGGATTTTTTGAATGTGCAGCTTAGAGGGGACATTTTTGTGAGCACGGGAACATTATGCCCTGCTACAGCATGTTTAGAGACGGTACAGAATCATTTTGAGAGTGTTTCTGTCGGTTATAGTATGGTGTACCGGCTAGACCACTTCAAACTTTAGCAGATTTTAAAAAGAATTTGAAACTATCTTTCTGTTTGTGTACCACTTGAACAAATGTATTATAAACACGGTGTAAAATAGTTTTATCTCTGATTGTATTTATTTCATTCCTTTTCATTTTCTTCTGAAGTTTGATATTACTTTAATGGCGTTAAATATTGCACATCTGAACAACACTTTTCCAATAAATTGGATTGATGAAGATAATATGACATGTTTACAAAAAGATTTACTTGGGCAAAGTTAACAAGTCTAAATACGTTTTATATCCCTCTTAAGTGGTCACTATCAGCTTTGTCGTTGGTGGAAAGACATTAAATGCTATAATAGTCCATATTATTTAGTATAAATTAGGGCCGCTTTCACTCATCGTTAGCATTATCAACTGGTATATAAACGATACAAGGTTATTTATACAATATAAAATAACTTAGATTATTCCACGTATTGTGCTACAAACTGTGACACGTGTTTCACCTCTTTCAGAGGCATCCTCAAACAATCTTACTTTCACAAATCATCCCCTCCTTGCCTCCCATTTTTATTTTATTTTGATAATATATCAGAATAGCCGCCTGTGTGGTCGAGTGGTCAACGTTGTTGGCTTCGGCTACGGAGGGCCAGGGTTCAAATCCCAGTACGGACAGTTTTTATAAATTGATTTTTCAATCGATTTATGAATTTCTGTTCAAAGGCATGGATGTATGTGATGTCTTGAATTCCCCCCTCTCACCCATCCTATCCTACGAACGGGGCGTATCGAGAGCGATAAGCTTACCACTAATCCTGTCCTAGCCCCTATCCTTCTATCCCTACTCTCTTTAGAAAAAGAGAAACACTTCTATTGAGATAAACTCCATTAGGAGTCCATATGATCCACATTGGGAGCGGACATGGTTTGAAAAAAAGTATATCGGAATAGTAAAATTAAAATTATTCGTACTTAAACAAGCATTCGTGAAAGTAAGATTGTCTGAGGATTCTGAGCTTCCTGAAAGTTACCGCCGAATCCATCGAATGTATTATTTATACAAACTTAAATAAGATTAATAACAAATGTGACAAATAATTCGTAAAAATAATATGAAAGCAGTTTTTAAATAATGATACAAATAATAAATAAATTAAATTAAATTATCCTTAATGAACTAGACTTATTGTAAATACATAATATTATTTTAAAATAAAAAAGAAACTTGGTTTAGTATTATTAAAAGTAATTCTTTAAGAATCATTAGCACAGTAGCAAATGGATTTTTTTATGGCATGTATCAAATTTCAGTACTACCTAAAAAGCCTTAGGCAGTTACTATTTTCACTTTTTTCCATTCATAAAACACTTAAGACTTTCTTAATTTTAATAATGAAACTAGAGACAAATTCTATAAAAAGTATTCGTCCACTAGGCTCCAACACTGAGAGTAATTTACTTGTACAATAAAATGATAGTTTGAAATGGTTGTTACATTTATAGTTAGACTTTAATTATTAATACAAAACTTGAAATTCATTTCAATCTACACTTAAAGTTAATGTTTTACGTAAAGTACACTAGAATTGAACGAAACACGAACATTTAGTTCAAATTTATTCTATATTCACAATAATTTCGAGCCTGAACGATTCCTCCCGGGCTTAAATATAAGGAAGCTCTTAATCCCGGGACTAAAACTATAATAATTTAATTTAGTATGAATAAGGCGACACGGGATATCGGATATGAAGGTAGAGTTGAATACCTGGGAGGTCGGTTAATTTTGGTATGATCGATCACGGACTTGTGCGAAGAAAATGGCTTGAATATAATAACTATTTTGGCTTAGTAAACCCGAACAACAGAGAGAAAATGATTGTTTCCTAGACTCAATTTTTTTATAAGAATTGTACCTATTTTAAATTATTGTTTTTATGTAATCTTATTGTTTGTGTAACACATTCGTATTACAAAATAAAATATGTTGATTTTTAGATGTTCGCTATCAATACTTGGTGGGAAAGCACTACATATCGACTGTGGAAAAGAAAAAAGACGTAATCCACAGTTTTTTTAAAAACAGGTTTTTTTAGATAATCACAATGTATCAAACTCGATACACGTTTAGGGTATCCAATCCCGGGATTGATTAATTTTCAATCCCAGGATTAAGATTTTCTCACCGAGGAATTTGAAATCCTTAATTCGCTATAATTTTTCCCAGATTGTCCCAGAACCTCGTTTATTTGTTTTTTTAGCTCACCGAGGAGTTTGGTATACTTTTTCCCCGATTCTCACAGAAAATCGTTTTTTTTTTTAGCTCATCAAGGAATTGAAATCTTGAATGTGCCAATTTCGTGTCAATTTTCGGGATTTGCTCAAAATTTCTCAATCCCGAAATCCCGGGATCGCAGCCGTTTCAATCACGGAATTTTGGGATCAGAAAATTAAACGGGATTACGGGATCCCGAATCCCGTGATTGGATGCCCTATACACGTTCTATCAAAAGGGTGCAAGCTGCAAATGCCGAATTAGCAACTAAATATAACTTTTAAGTTTTAAATTAAAACCTAGAAAATAGACTGAAATAAAAGTTTTTCCTAGACAATTTATTTAATTAATATTAGATTATGTCAATTACACAAGCTTAAAAGTCTCCGTGCACTTCAAAGTTGTGTATAATTCATAATTTGCATATGGCCCAAAATCATCAAAACCCCCTCCTGTAAAAAAAGCCCAAACTGTACATTAAAATTAGTACCTGCGTTATTTATTTATTAAAACTGTAATGAAGAGTGTGTGTAAATTATTTAAGTAATTTATATGCATATAATCGTCGAAAATTCTGAAAGATAAATATTATATATAAATATGTTAAAAACAATCTCGAAAAAAGAATTATTCCTGTTTTACATAACATACAAACTGAAACGGAATAAATTGATGAGGTGTAATTGACTCCATTAGGAATGGACCAAAAACAGCCCAACCCAAATCAAAAATTCTGTTTTGTACAAGCCTAACATATATTACGCAAATTTTGGACAGTGCAATGTGATAGATGGGTAAAATTTATATAATAAAAAAAATATGAATAAAGTATGAAATAGGGACCGCGATTGATAAAACCATAATCGAGTTCTCAGTATTTTGAATGTCAACACCAACATATCAGTGAAAATGACACATATCGGTATTACTATGTATCATACGACGTTACAATTATTTTAATAACAATTAACAACTATAAGTAAGTATTATTTTCTCAGAGCGGTATCTATCACGTAACCTGTCAAGACTGTCAAGCTGATTATGCAAGGTTAACAGATAAAAACTTCAATGTAATATTTGAATCACACATAAGATGTCCAAAAGCAATATTTTTTAAGAGTTTGTGAATCATTTGATGTAAAATTATCACACTTTTGATACCAATAAATATTTTGAAATACTTACATGGTAAATAATAAAGGGTAAAAAGTAAAGCTTGAGGTTTTTGGAAATCAATACAGTCATAAGATGAAAGGAAACTTGAGTAAATAGAAAAGGTAAATTACCATTGTTGAATTTAATTCCATTTCGATTTACGACACTCATGTAAGTAATATGTTTTTAAATATTACTATCAATGTTTGTATCGATCACAAAGTTAAAAGCTTAAAACTCTTGATTTCTACAAAATGCAGGTCGCAGGTTTTAAACCCCGACAGTAAACATTGAAAAGCTGAGTTTTCAACCGAATTTATTTACTTCCAATGTTGGCGATGTTATCATGCTTCCCGAACTACCCTCTTTCACATGCTTTAAATGGTGGGTAGAAGAATATTTTTTATTTGTCCTTTTTTATTTGCACTTTTTTCTCACCCTTCCCAAAAAATGGATTAAACAACCATTTTAAAACCAGTTCTTTTCAGATAGTTCAATTAGAATATAGCATATTCTTTGTACTGAGATCGGGAATGGTTACAAATTGTGTTTTGTTTCATCTAATATTTTTTTTTTGATATCAATGACTGCTTAAATTGTTTGATAAAAATTTATGCAAATTTGTAAGCATTAGGTAACACAATAGTAATTTTAATACAAACACAGACGTGTAGAGAATTTAAGTCTACGAATTCTGATACAATACGCGTAGCACTCGAGTTGCGAATTGTCTACGCCGTAGAAATCGGAATATTAGCACGTGCAGCACCTTTCCATAATAATACTATCATTCGAAGACAAATCAATGCAAAAAGGTTAAAGACCCCAGGCGTGGAAGGGTCCTTTCGTCTCTTTGCCTCGTTAGGCTCGCTATGGCAACCGAAACGAGGAGCATCACGGTAAATTAGGATCTGCGATGTAGCGCGAATAGCGTCAACGAAGAACAGATAACCCCGATACATTCAAAGCATTGTTTGACATTGTTCTTTCAGGCGTAACCAGTTCTGATCGCGGAGCTAACTACGTTTATATTGAGAGAACTAAGACACGAGGGTACACGAGAATAAATAGGGAGTTGAAGATAGAAAAACCAGTTTTAACATTTCGATTGGGATAAATTATTATAGGCGCTTTTATTTTCGTATTTGCTAACATTTCGTTCATATATTTTTTTAAAAAACTAACTGACATTTGAACCTTTCCGATATTAATTAAAGCATGGCCGTTTAAAATCAGAAATACATTTTACACAAATTATTGCTACAATATATATAGATTTTAAGAAAAAAATTCTCAGTAAGAAATGCTATTTTTTAAAATTGATAAAATTAGATTTTATTTGATAGAAGAAATCCCATTATAATAAATACAAAATAAGTATTTAGTTCCATAAGAATTAAACTAGAAAGTTGTTTCAAAATAGCATTGTTGATGAAATTGGTAAGCATTTTTATTTTTCATAAATATGAGACAACGAATTCCAATAGAAACAATATTGCTGAAGAAATTTTACGTTTAATACTATTTGAAAAACGGAATAAATGATTGTTAAGCCCCTGGAAAAAAGATGAACTCAAATAATATTGTGAAGTCGATAAGTAAAATGATTCTGTGAATAAGAGTCGTCATATGTCTTTGTAATTTAGTGGAACATTTTGTGATTTGGTAGCAAAGCCAAATACTGGAATCACTTTATAGATATTTTCGTACATCGATCGAATTGTTTTATTTGAATGACGTGAATTATTGTTACGTTTAAATTTTTGTCCACCTAAAAACCAGGATGTTAAAACCACATTTTTAACGCATAGTCAATCGATAATTAAATTATTTGAGAGAAGTTTACTAATATTCAACTAATATCCACTAAAGTTCAACTATTTTCCTGAATATTTTTTAATGAAGAGTGTATATAACAAAATTAATAATTTTATTTTTCTCGGTTTTTGATGGAGACGAGCTATTTAAAGTTGATCTTATAGTTTTTGAGCTAAATAAAAGAATCCAGAACAATTAAAGCTGGAATTAATGTTTTACTTTCGTAAAAAGTTTACCATTAATTAAGTATGAATATTAATAAAAACACAATATTCCTTTGTACTTTGTTTAAAAAGTTTAAGACCGGTGTCACTCATGGCATCAATTTATAAGAAATATAATTTGACAGTGCTGTATAAACAACAATTGACATTGAAAATAATTTGAAAATTATATTTAGAAGTGATTCTAAAATTACACAAAATCAAAATGTTTAACACCAAAAATCACCAAAGATTAATAAAGTAAAAGTGGTGACTGATGGTAATTACAAACATAATTATATTTTCGGTATTTTTTAACAAAGTGATCTAAAATGCTACATTAATAAAGTTAATAACTACTTTAATTGCTTCCCACGCCTATTCATTTAAATTTGTTTTTGTATAAATAGTACTGTTAAATTATATTTCTTATCAGTTGAAAATGCTTGCCATGAGCGAAACTCGTCCTGACCTTTTTAAATAAAGTAGACAAAGTACAAAGGAATATTGTGTTTTTATTAATATAATTCCTTTCCACCAAGTATCGACAGCGAACACCCTAAAAGTGATAAGTATGGAAGATTCAACAAAAAATATGTTACAGATTTCGAAGTTTAAATACTAATGTAGAAATCCACAGGTACTCATTTA
The DNA here is from genome assembly GCA_030503985.1 of Himalopsyche tibetana. Classification (NCBI taxonomy): domain Eukaryota; kingdom Metazoa; phylum Arthropoda; class Insecta; order Trichoptera; family Rhyacophilidae; genus Himalopsyche; species Himalopsyche tibetana. Next base: position 828,037 of record JAPJYX010000009.1, on the reverse strand, counting down.
ATTGAAAATAAACGTAGATTACGTAAGGAAAATAAATGCTTGTTAAAATAATTTTATAATCCACTTCTGCCTGAGCAACCAGAGTACGAAAGTCCAAAAGCAGCTTTAGGGAATTAACCAGTATAAAGACGATCCGATCTGGCTTAAATCATTTTGACTCTCCATTACCCACTTAATATGAGGAATGAAATATTATTTTCGCCAAGCCCCGCGAGATTTTCAAATTTTAAGGGAAAATCTATTTACTGTAGCTGTTTGGGCTTTTGCTCGGCGTAGACTCATTTTCGTAAGCTCTACTGTGTAGCGTTGTAGATCGTTCGTGTTTAGGTTGAAAATCGTTTTTATTAAGTCACTATAAGATCAAATTAAATTTGTAGCTAATTCTATATATATTTTTTAAAATATTTGACATTACAGCTTACGCCAATGCGTCAAATATTTTTGAAGTTCATACGAGATATACTCGATGAGAATTTTTCCAATGTAATTGATCAGCCTTCAAATTTTAAATGAAATACTGAACATGCCGGAATCTCCACTCCTTAACCCTATATAAATATAATCATAAAACCTTTTCCGACTAACAAATAAATATAATTCTTAAAACTACTCACTACTCAACTCTGTGGGCATTCCCATGGGCTTATAATTTTTTGCCAGCAATGGCTTTAAACTCAATGGTACATTTATTAATTATATAAACACGAACCATTCATTTCTAAGCGTCAGTTCAAGTTCACTCGTGCACTTGAACGCCTGAAGTTGCCGAAAGGCGAAACCCGGGTCGTTAGTGGCAAAATCTGTGTGAATGTACATAATTTGAAGGATTCAAATTCATGCATTTAAATGCGCATATGTACTGAATTGATAAACAGTTTTGTATCTCTTATAATATAAATTAAAAATAATTAAGAGAAATATTATTACACCTTACTACAATATTGATGTTGATCTGTTTTTTTAGAAATAAATTATGTACATATATTCTATAAAGCACTTTGAGTTGATCATTTGGTTTTTTTTCTTAAATTGTTATTTTCAAAGTAATGCAGAATTATATTTTTATCGTAAGCAATATGTGCTGTAGTAAAAGAAACTATATTCATTTTGTTTTCTTGTCTATCGAACGTAGACTTACGTCAGAATTTAGTTATGTTTGGAAGCAGAAAAAGCTTCGGAGACAATTCAGGTGAGATTACATCTACACGGGAAAAACTGACAGAGCACAGTAATAATTGACATATCTTATAACTTGGTATGACGCGTGCATTAACGTCTTATGTACTACTTATTTATTATATATGTTATAAGGAATTCTTCAAGAAAACAAAAACAAAAATTCTCGCTCGTAAAGTAGTAAACAAAACTTAAAAACCGTTGATAATTGTAACGTTAAAAAAAGGAATGATTTTTTTCTTTATAATGTGTTCTGTTATATGAAATATTAATTATTGGTAAAACAATAAGATAATAATTGTACTGCCATCAATTGACAATAAATTTTTATTGAGAAGAGACATAGGCATACAATTGTATACCACATTACATATTAACTATTACATATTCTAAAAATAAAAATAATAAAACATTTTTAGTACTTTTCCCACATAAAATTTATTGGATCAGGACCGGTTTCGCTCATGGTGAGCTCACCATGAGTGAAACCGGTATTAATCCAATAAATGTTAAGTGGAAAAAGTACTTAATGTTTTATTATTTCTTAAACACCTTAAAAGGGTTTTAGTTCTACAGTTTTTAATATTTTTTGTGAACTAAGTTCTGACGATGGTGAAAGCCGAAATAGCTATCAACGCATAAAAAATATTAAAAACTGTAGAACTAAAATACTTTGATATTTTTAATCTGTAAATATTAAATAGTGTAACACCTGGTATGTTTTCCTTGACGTATAGAATAAGAAAACTCATAAAAAATGATTTATAAGAAAAATCTCAGCAATCCATTTTAAACCTCACACCTTGAGTTGTTCCAATAGGGGAGCGTAAAGTTCATAATTTTATTACGAAGAAATGACAGCACCATCTTGATACATCGCCCTGGGCGCATCACCCTGGATGCATCTAAGTGGAACTGAATTCAATTTGGATTCGCGTCTTTTTATTCCTCCTTCTTTTCCACTTCATACCTTTCCTTTTTCATACTAAGCGTACTTGAAAAGCACAACTTATAATTCACTTAAAAATGTTACACACGACGTGTTGACAATTTCACACTATATCAAACTTATGACCTAAGTAACTAAGGTAGACGTAAGAATATATCAAATAAACAATAACAATTAATATGATAACTTTTTTATATATACCAAAAGTTGTAATCTATTTAATATGTTTAATCCCAATGCTTAGTAGTTTTGTGGCAAAAAAGACTTTTTTTTCTTAACGAAATCTGAGATGATTAAAAGGTTAAGTGAAAATTTAATTAAACTTTAAAACTATAACACTCCAAGTAAGTACAGAATTTTAACCTTGATAAATTAGTTAAATTATTGATGATAGATAGTGTGAAAGCAATTGCAATTAAATTAGTCCGTTAATACACAAAAAAAATTGTTGATATGGTTAAATCCAGTAATGTTTAATAGTTTGAGGAATCACAAATTACAAAATTAAATCAGTTATAATAATTTCTTTGGTAGCGTCCATAGACTTTCGTATTTAAATGGATCAGTAATGATCCTTCTTACAAACACTCTACTTTTTAATGTCTTCAATACTAAAGAAAGAAAATTTATCAAAATACTGTGGTTCATTTAGATGTCGCGTTATTTAAGCAGCCCGTTGCTTTTACTATGGAATGCAGAAAAAATCCCACACATCTTTTATTTTACTTGGTCGATACTTGGTGGAAAGGCATTATATTAATAAAAACGCAGTATTCCATTGTACTTATTTCCACTTTTATTTACCAAAATCAAGACCGGTTTTTCTCGATAGATTTTCTTCTATAGAATTTGACAGTGTTATTTATACAAAAACAAATTGAAATAAAAAAGTGTCATAAACAATTAACATTGAAAAGAATTTATAAATTCAGTAAAAAATATGAATAAGTGACTCTTAACTTAAACAAATTAAAAGCATGTAAATACAAAGATTATCAAAGATTAATGAAGTTAAAGTATATATCACCACTTTTAGACATAGTTATTTTTAATACTTTCGATGGTTTCGGCGGTAACTTTGTGGAAGTTCATTTTAATAGAATATTTTTTGTTTAATAAAAAATTTTACAAACAATCGGTAGGATTATCTATGGGTGGTCCTATTTCACCTTTGCTCGCGGATATTTTTATGGATTATTTTGAGAATAATCTCTTTAAGTCAAATCACACGTTACTTAAAAATGTAAAAACTTGGTATCGTTATGTAGACGATATCTTTTGCATTTGGACAGGAACAGATAGACAGTTAGATACCTTTTTACGTCATATAAATTCATTGCATACAAATATTAAATTCACACTAGAAATCGAGCAACAAAAAACCTTAAATTTTCTTGACATAACAATAAAGAAAAATAATAGCAACAGATTAGAATTTGCCATTTACAGAAAGCCTACTTATACAGATGTCGTCATTCACCATCAATAATTCACCCGTGGTCGCAAAAACTCTCATCATTCCATGCAATGATTAATAGATTAGTTAACATCCCTCTCACTAAAGTCAACTTTGAATTAGAGTTAAACATTATTAAACAGATAGCTGTAAATAATGGTTACAACACAGACGTAGTAGTTAACTTACTTAAACGTAAGCAAGTTAAACAACTCATAGTAAATAATATTTTTTCAGGAGAGAAGAAAGCAAACGATAATATTAAAAACTGGCGTAGAATTATTTATTTAGGAGACATCTCGTCAAAGATAGTTAAAATTTTTGCCAGACAATATAGAACCCGCGTTTTATACAGTAAATAATTTAGGTAAAATTTTATTGAACAGTAAAGATCGCGTAGATTCATCGTCACAGAGTGGTATCTATCGACTCTCTTGTGGAGACTGTCAAGCGTCTTATGTTGGACAGACAGGTAGAAACTTTAATATTAGAATTAAAGAACATATACGATGTCTAAAAAGTAACAATTTCTCTGAGTTTGCCAATCATTTAATAGAAAATAATCATAATTTTAATCAGATTTGTAATTTAGAAATACTCCACCGAGTAAATAAAAAGGGTTTAAAGATGAATAGCTTAGAATTTTTAGAAATTAATAAAACTCTTAACAAAAAAGAAATATTATTAAATAATATTCTTAATAGCACAGGCGGTTCCCCGTTACTCAAATTGTTTCCAATTAATAGAGTAATCACAAACCTAGATGATTGATTGTAGCTCATTAGTTTTAATAGTTTGTAATGTTTAACGTCATTAGTAGTATGATTAAATTTGTTTGCATTTTATAATCCCCTCTTTGCTTCCATTAAAAAGGAAAAATCCCATTCTGATTGTTTACAACTCATTAGTAAAATTAGTATCATTATCTGTTTGCTTTATTTCGATTCTACACCCCCCTCCTTGCTCCTCTTAAAAGGAAAAAAAACCCAATCCATTTTGTAATTTTATAATTTTAAAATGTTAGAATCAATCTTGCTTCATTACTTAAGCAAACTTTGCGATAGTAAGTCTGAAGATGCCTCTGAAAGAGGCGAAACACGTGTCACAGTTAGTTACACAATACGTGGAATAATCAAAGTTAATTTAAATTTTCTATAGTTATTTTTACTCGATACTACATCATAAATGTCTTGTCAAGAATAATCTCATTGGTAACTTACATACAATATTTGCAGCTACATGTCAATTGCAAAAAAAGATAAAAATAACATTTAATTATATTCTACTTAGCTAAACTATTCGAAATGTTATTCTTGAATTGATATTTAAGATGTCATCTAACCTCTAACCTACCAATATTATAACGATGACCCGCCAAGTATTATAACCATTGATATAATATATTCATTTTCTTATTTACAATTTCATGTAATGGTGAAAACCTTTGTAATTTAAGTACCGTTTCCAATAGTTGAAGCGATAAAACAGGCGATTAAGTTGAGGAAAATGAATCGTTTTCCACCTTTTAAAGCGGGAAAACAGGAAATAACTCTGCGTTTTGACAAAAAATCATAAGATGCTAAGCAAAATATTAATTAAATTGACATTTTCTTGAAACTCCATTGTAATAAGGTGAAAAAAATATTCTACAAATATTACTTTACATACGGTTGATAGTTCTTTTGGCTTACGCCTTCACCAAAACTAGTTCTGATGGAGGCATACTTAAGATAAGCAAACAGAGCATAGCTGTTTGATGACAGCTATCGGAATACAGACATTTAAAATAGCGACAAATAAATATAAATAAGTTTCTCAGAAATGGATTCTGTGTAAAAGTATTTAAAAAGTTGTACAACAATAGTTTCATCAGTTTATTAATAGAAAAACAGATTGTGCAAATAGTTATTTTCGTGCACAAAAAACAAAAACATAAGCGATAAAACTTCAAAAATTAATCTACCTGTTCATATTCTTAATAATCACAGCATGGTATAAAATATTTTAATGTGAAAAAATTAACAAAGCTTCCAAAGACAATGAATAAAGTAATTTGTAGGGACAATATAGAAGCTTTCGGCGTAGAGGCAAGTGACGCTACGACACTTCCGCCATATCCAATCTTTTCAAGACGCCTTCTACGGGAATGAGCGACGACACGCTGTCGAGCTTCATACAATTTAATTGATCTCATCGTAGCGCTACGCGAGCAATATTAAAAACGAACTTCGCTCTCTACGATGAAGATTTTTGTTCACGTCAGATTTTATCCCATAATTATTATTAATACCAAAAAAATGTTTTTTTAAATCCCATTAAATAATTTCAAGTTAAGTATCTATAAATAAAGCGTGAGATGGTTTTTAAAATTAATTTTACTTATTTTCCTTAAAATCGGCAAAATAATTATATCCAAATAAAAGTCTTAAATTTTTCAGTTTGAATATAAATTTTAACCTAAACGTGTTGAAAGATTTTTTTTATATTTAAAAGTAGGACGTATAATGATAAGTTACCAATAAATACTTGAAATTATGTTTGAATCCTTAAAAACCGTAAAAATCTGACGACAATTCCATTATATTCAATTAAAATATGTGTATATTCAACAAAAGAAATTGATAATTATATTTAACGTTAGATACTTAAATTAACCAACAAAATTTTGTTGATGTACACTGCTTAAAGTGAGACTTTCAAATAATAAGAATCTTAACATATTGATAATCGTATCGTATCCGAGAGTTTTTGAATTTTACAAAAGAAGACTTTTTAAAATTAAGTTTGAAAAAGGATTTCATTAAGTGCGGTTAGTAAATAGTAATATATGGTCAATGCTTATTGGGTGTAATTTTAGTTCTCTAGATCAGCGTTTCTCATATGTGGTCGAATAAACGATAGCAAGTCAAAACAATAAAATGCACAGGCCCTAAACAAATCAGGGAATGAAATAACGCTGTAATATTTTTGTCACTGACGCCTCAGACGATATTGAAGAATAATTATTGGCTTTAATTGCAATTTACAAAATTGTGTCGCTTAAGTTCTATTGCTGATTATGGGTCGATAGAGTTGAAACAAAATACATATTTAATATTAAAATTTATGAATTATTTGAATGCCTACATATCATAAAGTTCGTTTCAGACAAGTAGTACTTTTTTAGTATATTTTGTTTCAAAAATGTTCCTAACATGTACATGTAACATAGTTAGAGTTACAGTTTATTATAATAGCCAAGGCGACAAATATTTGCATTGACAAAATATGATATAATATTGATAATAAAAAATCGCTAACTAGCTGTGAATCAAAATAAAAATTATCTCTTCACGAAAAAGAAGCGAGCAAAAATTGTCCCCCAAATAAAAAAAATAAATGCATCCACTTCTTTGGTTGAGTATCATGCATGAATTATTTCTGTCAATTTGGAGGTGTCTGTGCGTAGGTGTATTTTTGAAAATATAAATGTTAACACTTTTCCCAGCGTCGGTCTCAACACCTGACAAATCGAATCCCACCTACCTTTATCCTTCTTACAAATGTTAGCAAAGGATTTCAGCACGAGAGTTCTTGTTTTTGCAGCCTTTTTGTTTTTCTTTGCTTGTGTTTCGCTCATTTTTTCGCGACTCGGTAGAAGGGTTATGTTGAGATTTATATTTGGAAAATGCCACTTAAAAATGCTCTCGCGCAATATCTATGCTCATATATAATATGTTTTACAATACTACAGAAAGAAAGCGCTAAAGAACTTTTGATATTTTAAGCAAGTAGGAAAACAAATCAATATTTTTTGTTAAATTCTTTGCGTTGAAAAAATGTGCTATATTTCTTGGCATAAAATTTGACAAGTGATATTTTTTTAAATATTGAAATTGGAAGAAAAATAACTAAATTTAACACTTTCCCTACGGTGCTAAAAAAAATCTTCCGATATATTACCAAGAATGTCTGTTGGCCTTTAAAAAACCAAGTGAAAAAACATATTTTAAAAAAATGTACGTCCTGTGTTTTTACTGTCCATTAAAAGGCGGTAAGTGTGAAAACATGTTTTTTCACTTGGTTCTTTAAGGGCCAGCAACATATTGGAATAATTTTGAGCACCGTAGGAGAAGTATTAAAAAGATTATTATGATAATTAAAAACAAAAAGAAATTCATGTTCAAAAAATGAGAAAGGAGCCACCCAAAAAGCAAGCCATGAGCAATTGATGATTATTCAAACAAAACATAAAATACAAAAATTAAAAAAAAACAACTGAAAGTAAAAATGAAAAAAAAAATCCATAACTTAAGACGGATTGTGCATTCTAAATGGTTCGTGGATGGAATCCTGATGAAGAATTTTAATAAAGTTGTTTTAGAATTAGAAATATATGGTATTCATAAAACACAATATTCTTTTGTACTTTATTTCACTTTATTTAAAAGGTCAGGACCGTTACATTATTACTTAAGCAAACTTTGCGATAGTAAGTCTGAAGATGCCTCTGAAAGAGGCGAAACACGTGTCACATTTAGTAACACAATACGTGGAATAATCAAAGTTAATTTAAATTTTCTATTAGGTCAGGACCGGTTTTGCTATTTACGAGCATTATCAACTGACAATCAGTTGACAATGCTTGCAATGAGCGAAACCGGTCCTGACCTATTAAATAACGTGGAAAGAAGTACAAAGAAATATTGTGTTTTTATTAATATAATGCCTTTCCACCAAGTATTGACAGTGAAAACCCTAAAAGTGAAAAATATATGGCATAAAAAGTCGCCCAGTGAAAGCCTTGTTTTTTTTTATTAAATTTATTAAACTTAATTGAAAATCTTTATTATTGAATTCATTGTATAAAAAATTAAAAAAAAACTCAATTTTAAATAAATCAGTACAAGTTTGAGTCAACCAACCTATGGCAACTTAATACGACGAACGCATAAAAAACTTAAAAAACTGGAATCATCTATGAAATAAAATATAAGTTTGATATCTTGAGTATGAAATTTTTTGATAAAGAAACGAGGCAAATATCACCCGTTGTATCTAAGTAATCAAATTTAAACGAGTTTATACAATGTAACTGCTGAAACTATATAAATAAATACATCAATATTCCTATGTTTAACAGCTTAGTATTGATAGTGATTCACTTTAGTATTTTGAAAAAAAATGTTTTCTAACGTAAATGATATTAAATAATATCTGTCGTTTTATGATTCTGTCATAGAAAACCCTTTTCAAAACAATTTTGATAAGCATTCCCCAATATAAAATAGAGTATAAAATTGCAATATATTTCTCAAAACAGTACAAGAGGTTCAACGTAATAATATTATATTTTTCAGTATGAGGAAGGTAGGGACTGCACAATCGAACGAATATATTAATACCGATTATAAAAAAATATTTAAAAACTAACATAACTTGTTTTTCCACTTCTTTGCGTGAGATGTTTCTATAGTGTTTAATATAAAAAACTTAAATTTAGTAAAAGTAATAAAAAATATAACTGTGTGGTCAATTCGTCAACGTTGTTGGCTTCGGTTACGGAGGTCACGGACTCGAATCCCAGTACGACAGTTTAATAAATTCACTTTTCAATCGATTTATGAATTTCTGTTCGAAGGCATAGATATATGTGATGTCTTGAATTCCCCCTCCCACCCATCCTATTCTATGAACAAAGCGTATTGAGAGCGATTAACTAACCACTAGTCCTGTCCTATCCCTATCCTTCTATTCCTTCTCTATTTGGAAAAAAGAGAGGTTGAGCAACTGAGTAACAAACAGTTCTCGTAGAAGCACTTCTGTTGAGATAAGCTCCATTAGGAGTCCATATAATCTACATTAGGAGCGGACATGTTAAAAAAAAACATACCTTAGTTTTTGTTAAATGATATACTAACGTTTCAAAGACCAACACGTGACTGAATGTAAGACATTAAATACAATGTGTGTTTATGGTAAATGTGATGAATTTAAAAGAACAATATTATCGACATGAGTATTCAAATCTTACTAGTATACACAGTTGCAGTCCGACATTTCATAAGCACTGCGATATTTGATTGTTTTTTTTTCAGTTCAGTCAATGAAAAATAATATTTTTATTTTGTACTATTTTCATAGCAGGTTTTTTTGTATTTTTGAACCGGGTATTTCGGTATTGCAACTTTTCCCGACATACAAGGTTACCGATTTTTGTAATACCGGTATTGCTAACCCTAAAGCAAACATCTATGACGCTTATGGAAGAGGCAATATTATTTTTCGTTCGCATGTAGACGTCACTTACAGCTCATCCAGATATAGCTATTTGTTATCAGATCTCTTATTATCCAGGATAAAATATAAATAAGGACCTTGTTGAATAATGTTTTGTTTTCGGAAAAGGTTTTAAATCGATTTGCTTTTCATCTTTACGCTGGAATTTTTGAAAGTAATCCTTGTGTCTTTTATGGATTATTATTAAAACACTTAATTTTATTAAATGATTTTTCACTTTATTCTTATAACATATGGTTTATACAACTGTATTATAAATCACTTAATCTATCAAATAAATATTGATATATTAAACTGAGTTATTTGACATTTCGATTGGAACTGAAATGAATATTCGTTTTGTCCTTCGAAAGGTTATTGTAACATTGAAATTCTATACAATATTGAGTGCAAGCAAATAGGAAAAATTGTAATTATAGCATGTCAGAGGCAATCATTATGCACAGTGGTTGATGTTGTGTATATATAACATGTCTATCGTATTTTAATCTTTCTAGAATACACGACATTAGATATGCCACAATTCAATATGCATTGAATTTCTTTGCGTATCCTGTCTTATTTTTCTTTAATAATAATCGCTCCTTATGTGAAGCATATAGCCACTAGGGTATCCAATTCCGGAGCCTTTTTCCAATCCCGGGATTGGGATTTGCTCACCGAGGAATTTGAAATCCTCAATTTGCTATACTTTTCCCCAGATTATTACCAAACCTTTTTTTAAAGCTCACCGAGGAATTTGAAATTCTCGATTTGGTATCATTTTTTCTCGATTGTCACAGAATTTCGTTTTTTTTTTACCTCACCGAGGAATCTGAAATTCTCGATTTGCCAATTTTGTGTCAATTTTCGGGATTTGCTGAAAATTTCTCAATTCTGGGATTTCGGGATCAGAAAATTGAACGGGATCCCGGGATTGAATGCCTTAATAGCCACCACACGGCATCTATATGTTTTCTTGTTTCCCGCCAATTGCTTTGCTTCTTCCCATGACATGCTAGTATCCTTCAATTCTGCCGAGAAAATTCTGAGGATAGTACCGGGGCGCCGGAATCCCACCGGTTGAAAGAATAGGTAGGCAGGATTGAGACCTTACGAAGGCGTCCGCAACACGTGACCCAGCCAGTTCCAACATTTCTCATTAACCACTGACGTGATGGAGCGCTGTCTTGTCCGTTCCCTAATCTCCGAATAAATCACAAAATCAAACCATTTTCAAACTTCATCAGGTGCCATGATTTGCTACTGTAAAGCAGTACTAGTAGAATGCAAGCGTATCCTGTTACGCTTTCAAATACAATTATTACCAAGAATGTCTCAGGGGCAGTACAATATGATTGATAAAATTATAGTGTTGAACGGGTTACGTTTGTTACGTAAACCAAAGGTTGTGTAAAAAATCATAACACAATTTGTGGAATATAAAAGTACTCACGTTTGATTTTACACTGAAAATAAAGTTCCACAAAGTTAGTGGTTAAGTTTTCAACTGGTACAGTTCTCTTTTTAAAATATTTGGTGTGCATTTTCTAGAAATTTACTTGCAGGAGATTTAAGTCATCTTTATAACATATACCAATTGGTAATTCATTTATAGTGTGTTATTTATATATGAAAAACTGTTTAAACTGTTAAAGTTTTACTCAAGATTATGTGTTGTGTATTTTTTTAGACGTGGTTTATAATTGTGAAGTTAATTCTTTTCGAGTTGATTTCGAGTGAATGCAAAAAAAAACTCATGTGGCTAAAACTTCAAAAAATGTGCATTAATAATTACCAGCTGTGGTGTCAAATATTTTTATATGTACATATATATTTAATTAAGTTTTTCGACTGAGGGTGCTTGATAGAATTTCAATAACAAATTTGAATTGTTTGAATTTTGTACTTTTCGTACAATATAATAATATAATAATATCCGACCTAATAATAGGTCGAATAAAACCCTAGATTTATTTTAAACATTCCTATGTTATTCTGGTCTATCTGGTATATCTGGTCATTAATATTTTCAAAAAATCCCCATAATTATAACAAACCCACTTAATTCATTGAAAATTGTATACATTCAATTTTCGCTAATTTACATTTTAATAGCCTTTTGACTTAGTGATCTACTTATATTTTTGTATATAAACGATACAAACTGTTTACTACGCGTCAGTTCAAGTACATCCGTGCACTTGGAATGCCTGAAGATGCCGAAAGGCGAAACCTGGGTCGTTAGCGACAAAACTCATGGAAAAGTACAAAATTCAAACAATTCAAATTTATTACGTATATATTGTTTAGTATGCCGTATTATAAAATCATATTAAAAATATGGTCACTTTTAAGGTGTTCACTGTCAATACTTGGTGGAATGGCATTATAATAAAAATAATAAAACATTTTTAGTACTTTTTCCACATAAAATTTATTAGATCAGGACCGGTTTCGCTCATGATGAGCATTGTCAACTGATAAAAAAAACAATAAAACAGTGATATTTATACAAAAGTTAAGTGATAAAAACAAGGTATGACAAACAATTGGTATTACAACCTAGCAAAAGAATTGAAGTAAAATACAAGGAAAATAAACTATAAATAAAAAGTTGAAGACCACTTAGCAATGAAACTATTATGACAAAAATCAATTAGGTATGAATTATCATTACCAAAGTAAAAACCAACAATTAGTGTATATAATAAATAAATCTTAATGTCTTGTCAACCAAATTGAGTTTGGAAAATCCAGTAGAGTTTAATCCAGCAAAATTGATTCCTGCGAAAAAAATAAAGGCAATATCAATTCTTACAAAATAAAAGCAAACTGAGAAAATTAAAATTCTAACGAAATAAAACAGTACAAAAAAGGAAATATAATAGGCTAGAATTATGTTAATGAAACGGATATAACAAGGGTGATGATGCAAATACAAATTCGTGATGCAAATATAATTCGTCTATTAATTTTGATTCTAACGAAATGAATTTATTAAATAAAGGTTTAAAATATTGTCCTAATATTAAATTAACTACGAAAAATTTAGAAAATCTTGCGATTGATGTAGATATTGCCATTAGGTCAGATATGGCGGCCAAATATTTATGCTCAACTATTCTGAAGAAGGAAACTTGTTCTAACTAAAATAATAACTTAGTTGAAATGCGTGCACTTAAATCAATTCAATCGAAATCAAGAATTAATAATTTAGTAATTTCTAAAGCCGATAAAGGTAACACTACTGTTATTATGAATAGAAGTGATTATGTAACAAAGATGAATGATGTTTTGTCAGGCCCTTCTTTCGTTATCTTAAAACGTGATCCCACTGCATCAAGTGCTGAGAAGGTTAAAACTGTTATCGATGAGGCCAATGCGTGTTTCCCGACAGAACGAATGAAAAAAATGTACAAACTTATGAACCCCCAGTGTCCTAGACTTTATGGTTTGCCTAAAATTCACAAAATTAATACTCCCTTAAGGCCAGTAGTTTCATTCAATTCAGCACCTTCCTATAAACTAGCTAAAAATGCGAACCTACTTTTTAAATATAAATTAAATTTCAGTCCTAAATTTAGTATTAAAAATTCGATTGAGTTAGTAAATAAAATTAAAGATATCTCAGTACCTTTAAATTCTAAGCTTGTTTCCTTTGATGTAGTAAGTTTATTTACGAGTGTCCCTATACCTGAGTTAAAGTTAGCTTTTTTAGACTTTATAGATAGTAAAAATCTTAATCCCTTGTTAGTAAATGATATTAAATCTATTGTCAATTGTTGTATTGACCAAAACTTCTTTAAATTCAATGACAAAATTTACCAACAGTTGAATGGGTTGGCAATGGGTAGCCCTTTGTCTCCTATTTTAGCTGATTTTTTCATGGATTTTTTAGAATCTAAAATCAGTAATTTTGATCTCTTTAGAAATGTCATTTACTGGTATAGATACGTAGATGACATCTTAGTACTTTGGGGAGGTACAGAGAGACAACTTAATCAATTCTTAAAACTTATAAATAACGTTAACCCGCATATTCAATTTAAAATGGAGTTGGGGTTGAATAAAATAAACTTTTTGGATTTAACGATCGAGATTATTAATAATCGGCATTGTTTCAGTATATTTAGAAAAGATTCATACAGCGATAACATCATTAACAATTCTTCCAGACATCATATCTCGCATAAATTAGCAACCTTTCATTGCTTTATTCATCGGCTCTTGTTGATTCCGATGACTAAAGCTAGTTATGATCTTGAGTTAAATACGATAAAACAAATTGCGATGAATAATGGTTATGATTCGGATTTAATAGATCGTCTTTTATTTAAAAAACACAAAAAACTAGCTTTGCTAAATGTTAGCTCTAGTTTGGTGATTAATGCACCAGCTGTTGAGAAACAGTGGGTGAAATTGAGCTACTTGGGTAGTGTTTCAGAAAAGATTTCAAGGAAATTCAACAAAAACCTTTTTAATGTCATTTTTTATAATTCTTTTAACTTACAACGCATTTTAGTAAATTCTAAAGATAAACTCAACATTCTTAACCAAAGTGGCATATACTTAATTGATTGTGATTCTTGTGGAGCCAGGTATATTGGTCAAACGGGAAGAGCTTTTAATATCAGATTTAAAGAACATCTAGCCTGCTCACGTAAAGGGAATGAATTATCTTCATTTGGGAACCATTTGTTCCTAAATAAACATACATTTGATATATCTAAAAACTTTAAAATCCTGCATGTTAACAATAAATCTTTAAAACTTGATAAACAAGAGATCTTAGAAATAAATAGACTTAAATTCTTGCCGGGCTCTAATTTATTAAATGAACAGCTTGTATTTGCATCATCACCCTTGTTATATCCGTTTCATTAACATAATTCTAGCCTATTATATTTCCTTTTTTGTACTGTTTTATTTCGTTAGAATTTTAATTTTCTCAGTTTGCTTTTATTTTGTAAGAATTGATATTGCCTTTATTTTTTTCGCAGGAATCAATTTTGCTGGATTAAACTCTACTGGATTTTCCAAACTCAATTTGGTTGACAAGACATTAAGATTTATTTATTATATACACTAATTGTTGGTTTTTACTGTGGTAATGATAATTCATACCTAATTGATTTTTGTCATAATAGTTTCATTGCTAAGTGGTCTTCAACTTTTTATTTATAGTTTATTTTCCTTGTATTTTACTTCAATTCTTTTGCTAGGTTGTAATACCAATTGTTTGTCATACCTTGTTTTTATCACTTAACTTTTGTATAAATATCACTGTTTTATTGTTTTTCTTATCAGTTGACAATGCTCATCATGAGCGAAACCGGTCCTGATCTAATAAATTTTATGTGGAAAAAGTACTAAAAATGTTTTATTATTTTTATTAAAAATATGGTGTCATTTATTCAACCAAATTAGAAGAGCTTTTGGAAAATATTTGGTGTTTCTCGGCTAATGTTAATAATCAAAGCTTCTCTCAGATAAAACTTTCTCGATATTAGATATGGATCCTTGAATGAAAATTTTGCATACTTATGTTAGTTATAAGCAATGAAAAAGTAAAAAAAAAGATTTTCCTGTTCTTTAAAAAGACGTTTGACTCAATAGTAATTAATTTATTATAATATAACTAAAGGTTGATAGAGAAGTTAAATAATAAAAAAGATTATTTATGGTTTTGATGCGGGTAATTAATTATCTTTTATAAGCGCGGAAAAAGATCGACATCGAGAAGCTAGAAAACTTAAATACTAGACTAAAATTCGAGATTGCTGTAAGGAAGGAAATAGATCGTGTCTCCGTGCGACCTATATCCGGGTCCGATCGCATTGAGGCGGACTGGTGCTGTATCAAGCGTGCTATTGCATCATCGGCCGAAGATGTTCTCGGATTCCGGAGGGAGGGGCAACCAAAATGGATGTCCGAAAATACGTGGAGGAGAATTGAAGAGCGGGCCAGGCTAAAAGCACTGAAGGACAGTGAAGCTGACCCTGAAAAATTTGAAGAACGTCGCGCTGATTATCGTAATCAGGACAAAGTTGTCAAGAAGTCTGCGCGACTTGACAAGCGCCGATTCTTGGATCGGCAAATTGAGACAGCTGAGGTGGCGGCCCGCAGAAATGATACCAAGAAGTTATTTAAAATCACGCGCGAGGTCTGCGGAAAGCGACCACCGACTCCCGGGCCAATTCGCGGCCCTGATGGAGCAATAGAGTCAAACGCAGAAAGCGTTAAAAAGATTTGGAAGGATCATTTCTGCGAGGTGCTGAACCGACCGCCCCCCCAGGACCCTTTTGACGTAACCGAAGAGGCTACATCTATGGACCTCCCCCGAGTGTCCGGTATTTCAGACCGTACGCCCACACATGCCGAAATCATCTTGGCAGTGAAGAGGCTTAAAAACGGCAAAGCACCGGGTGGAGACGGAATACATTCGGAATTTCTGAAATGTGGTCTTAACGCCGTCCTACATCCTCTCTATCACCTGATGGCCAGGGTGTGGGACGGTGAGCGTTGTCCTAGGGACTGGGTGGACGGTGAGGTGTTAGCACTCCACAAAAAAGGTGATCCCCTCAGCTGTAACAATTACCGAGGCATAACTCTTCTCAGTATTCCTGGGAAGGTAATGGCACACATTCTGTTGGCGAGAATAAGAGGTCCCATTATGAAAATACTTAGGAAAAATCAAGCGGGCTTCCTCCCTGGAAGGTCGTGTGCGGACCAAATACACAATCTTCGATGTCTCCTCCAGCAGAGCAATGAATTTAACAGTGCTCTTGCTTGTTGTTTCGTCGACTATGAGAAGGCATTTGATAGTCCGCACAGACCCTCTTTGTGGAGGATACTGGATGCCTACGGGATTCCGCCAAAGATTGTGGCCATTATCAAATCCTTACATGAGAATAGTGCATGTTGTGTGAGAATCGGTGACTCAAATACCGAATGGTTCGGGGTCACTACCGGAGTGAGACAGGGGTGCGTTCTTGCACCGTTCCTGTTTATTATTATCCTTGACTTCATACTTCGCAGGTCAATTCCGCCTGATCGAGGTGTAGCTGTTGGTCCCGGTCTGAAGCTGTGTGACCTTGAATATGCCGATGATGCTGTAATATTCGATAAATCCATTGAGGGCATCCAGGAGACTATTGATGGGTTAGGAACTAACTCAGGTCGCATTGGTCTAAAAATTAATACTAGTAAGACCAATGTGATGTGTAACCAAACCTGTCATGACTCTGATAGGACCCTCACCAGCGCGGGACAGATCATCGAGAGGGTTGACAGCTTCAGATACCTCGGCGTACATATCCCCGAAGACGGTAGTACGAAAAACGAGCTCGCCATTCGTTTAGGAATGGCTGGAGCCACATTCAACTCAATGCGGACTGTCTGGGACACACAGCTGTACTCGATTAAAACCAAATGCCACTTGTTCAACGCTTGCATTCTGCCGGTAATGCTTTACGGTTGCGAATCATGGCACCTGACGAAGACTCAGAAAAACCGTATACTGAGCTTCGAGAACAGATGCTTGCGTCGGATAACGGGGGTGAGGTGGTTTGATTTTGTGAGGAATTCAGAGATAAGGGAGCGTACAAGACAGCGTCCCGTCACGTCAGTGGTTATGGAGAGACGTTGGAACTGGCTGGGTCACGTGCTGCGGATGCCTCCGGAAAGCCTCAATCCTGCCTGCCTCTTCTTTCGACCGGTGGGATTCCGGCGTCCTGGACGTCCGTCGGGTACTATCCATAGGATGTACTCGGCGGAACTGAGGGATGCTGGCATGTCATGGGAGGAAGCAAAGCTATTGGCGGGAGACAGGGAAACATGGAGGTGCCGCGTGGCGGCCATATGCTCCACATAGGGAGCGAACATGGCCAAAGAATTCCATTAACAATAATATTTTGACTTATTCTTAAATTTTAATGTTTTAATCTTCGAATATTTAGACACTGTATTTTCCTTTACTGAATTTAACTTTCATAGATATAAGAAACACTGATTATATTTCTTAGCTCACTGAAGTCTCTTATGTTTTTTAAATTGGCTTATATGATGATTTGAGGATAAATGCAGCATAAACGTTTCATACGAAGCATAAAAGTCTTACCATCATTAATCGGCATCTTTTAACCTTGAAAATGTCGACGAAAAGTGCACGTATTAAGTATATTTTCTCATTTTTCAAAAAACAAAATGTTTAGTTTGCACACGTAGGCAATATCTTTCATTCTCTCCAGACGTACAAAATAAAAATGATATTTTCAGCTGGCATTTGCTCTCTCATGCTTCTCAACTATTTAATGTCAATCTTACATGCAATCAATTTTACGGCAGTGTCCAATTTAATTTTGCTATTATTATTAAAAATTGTTTTCCACAATTCATTTAAAAAAAAATACAACGAAGTTGTAATTCAATCCCATTAGGAAGGTAGTGCAATGGCATGATTTTGTAATATTTTAATTGATTTAACAACAATATATAAATTACAAGCTGATCGTTTTGTATAATTAAACGTGTGATTTTTAATGTAAACTATGGTTTAGTTACTTGATTTAATATCGAATAACTAGCCATATACGTACTGATCTTTCAATATATTTACAAAAAAATGCTATACATTGATTGGCCAAATCAACTTTAATGCATAAGTCAAATTTGAATCATTTGAATTATGTACATTCACACAAGTTTTGTAACTAACGACCCGGGATTCGTCTTTCGGCGTCTTCAGGTGTTAAAGTGCACGGATGAACTTGAACTGACGCTTAGTAAATGAATGGTTCGTGTTTACATAAGAAATGAATGCATCACTAAGTTTAACGACATAAGTGGCTTAAATGTGAATGTACATAATTTGAGCGATTCAAGTTTAATATTCAAATCCCACCAAGCAACTTCAGTCGAAATTTTATCCTTTATAGTCCGAAAAGTCCTTTATACCCGCTTCTGTCGGGAAAACAAAGATTATTGAGGTTCTTAATTATGTTAATTTTAAATGTTTATCATGCAATATTTAGTGGTGTAATATTTTGTTACAACATTTAATGGCAATTTTTTGGTATTTTAAGTGTATGCTTTTGATGTTTTATAGACAAGGATCGCATTTAAATGTTGGCTTTTAGCGATTAATTAGCAACGTTAGTAAACTGAAAAATAATCTTTTTCTAAAAATATTATATATCGCAAGTAATTATATACAAATGACATTTTGAATAGCACTGTTTCAATTTGTTACAAATGACGCCGTTCAATTTGATATGTCCGCCATGTTGTCTTCAGGTGTTGCCTTCAATCGTATACCAGCTGCAGTAAAAACAAAAGTATAATAACACAATGAACAAAATAAAAGTGCAGTGGCAAATTGAAGACACAAAGACAAATCAATGTAATGACTAACAAGACTTTGATTGATTGTCGCCCAGGCGTCTGTTGGCAACAATTTTCTCAACAAAAGCATTTTAGAAGAAAAATGCTGGCGCTGTGATACAAATATATAAACGCTTCACGTTTCGGCCAGCTGCTGTTGAGCGATTTCAAAGCTATGTTATTGTTATGATTTTTATTTATTCAATTTAAGGGCGTACTTGAAAATGTTGGTTTGAATTAGAGGTATTGATTTGATTGCACTGTACGGAAATATGCATTTAAGACAAAATGTAAAATTATCAAAAAATAAATAAATTAGTAAAGAAAAAAAGAGCGGAAAGAAGAGCTGATGTATGTTCTTTTATTGTAAATGAGCAGTTAGAAAGAAACCCTGTCAAAATGTTTGCTTGATAGGCATTTTTTTTAGCTTATAAGCAATACGAAGATAGGCCTGCATTCAACGGTACCTAGATGTTATAGTTGGACGAACAGAAATGAGAAAGTTCGTCACCTGTCTGTCAAAAAGTTTGGTCTCTTGCTTGTCCACACTCAATCAGTGGTGAAACAACTATGTTTTAAACACAATTGAATGTCAAAGTGATTGATTTTTTATTTTCCTAAAAGACCTATTCTAAAAATAACAAAGTACAAGCAACGATAAAAGTTTTTATTGAAAAACTAGCTAAAAATTTGTTGAAACTTACCCGATTTTCCATTTAAGGAGGGCGAAGATAAGGATATAAAAAGGTAATAATTATCATTAAGAGTCTTCAAATGTTATGTGCAGTGCTGTGAAATCAGGACTTTTTTTAGGAATCAGAAAGACCTTACGACACCGGTCCCTTTCAAAAAAATATATTAAATGATGTGTATTCAAACCATAAGAGCATATAGTGTTACCACTGCGTGTTAGACTGACTAAAACTGATAATGATAAAAACTTATGGTATTAAGGATTCTGAATAATATGGTTTTATAAATTCCGGGTACACGAGACATAAAAATGTCAAGTATCGGAAAATTCTCAAGTCTCGAGACCGAAGTACTTTAGAAATATTTTTTTAGGCTTGTAATACAGCAGCATTCTTTAAGTACATCTATTTTTCAACAAATTATTGAAAACTTTTTTGAAATTTAACATAATTCTCTTGATATTTTCATACACAAGGTATTATCCAGATTATGGAGTTTATCGTTCAAATGACGTACTAATACTAAAGAAAAGCAACCGTTAAAGTAAATTTTTAATATATATTTTACGTTTTTTCTTTCGATCATAATAAGCACTCTCGATAGCTCAAAACTCATGCAAACTTATTTTATATTTGTTATAAGATAAATGACAATATTATATTGTAAATATTTTTATAGTTATTAATAAATAATACATTAAACCAGTAATACATTGTTAGGATATTATTACTAAATATCCCTAGTTTTGCGGACTAATTTTTGTAGAACGTTTCCGTTAAATAACAGAAAAATAAGATTACATTATTAACGATTAACTGGGTGGCAGCTAGGGTATCCAATCCCGGAGCCTTTTTCCAATCCCAGAATTTCGGGATTGATTAGTTTTCAATCCTGGGATTGGGATTTGCCCACCGAGTAATTTGAAATCCTCAATTCGCTATACTTTTTTCCCAGATTATCACAGAACATCGTTTTTTTTTTTAGCTCACCGAGGAATTTGAAATCCGCGATTTGGTATACTTTTTTCCAGATTGTCACGGAACCTCGTTTTTTTTTTAGCTCACCGAGGAATCTGAAATCCTCGATTTGCCAATTTCGTGTCAATTTTCGAGATTTACTCAATATTTCTCAATCCTGAAATCCCGGGATCGCAGACGTGTCAATCCCGGGATTTAGGTATCAGAAAATTGCACGGGATCCCGGATCCCGGGATTGGATGCCTTAGTGACAGCTAAGTAAACAAGTTTTTTTTATTGATTTTTTAATCTCTCAATAGTGTTTTTTTCATATCAAATTTGAAATTCTTTTATCAAATGACTGTTATATTTTTTGCTAGATACAGTTATTAAGGATATCATGTTTTTGAAGTGAACTCATTGTACAAAATTGTATGCTTCCGTAGACATTGGAAATGGTAGTCTTAAAAAAATGTTGAGATAGAAAACAGCATTTGCTTGCAATGTAAAGTAGCATTGAGGGACAACAAAAGGGCATCATTAGTCGGCGCGCTGCAGCCTGCAATATCTCAGCCAGCAGGGTGCAACAGAAACTGCAGACTACTCACACTCAGAGCTACAGAGTAAGGGATGTAAAAAAATAAGTAAGTGGTGTTAATAAACACTATTTATAAACACACGGAAAGTTCATTTAATACGACTATTTTTCTTATATAGTTCTTGTTATTAAAAAAATAATGTAATTTGATAAATTGAAATTGATATTTTATTTTTAACTTGGCTATTACGCAAAACAAAATTAGCCTGTGCAAAATTGCGATAAAATCATTGTTTAGCGATCGTGTGATAGATAAAATTCTTAGTGGAATTTATTTAATAAGTGTATATATTTTTCAATTTAAAAAAAACTTTAATACTCAATATTCAAATCATAACAACACTCTTGCACTTGAACGCCTGAAGATACCGAAAAGCAAATCCCGTGTCGTTATTGATAAAATTTGTGTGAATTTACATAATTTGAACCATTCAAATTTAATATGGAAATTCCACCGAGCACCTTCAGTCGAAATCTTAAATTACTAAATATTCGATTCGATATATTCTTTATTAGATTTATAATCCAAACATTAAAATGTCAATTTTATAAACTAAAATTGCTTAAGCTTTTATTACGACATATGATAACTATTATTAATATTATGATTGTCGGGTCTTATGGTGTGGTAGTTTGCGTTATTGGCTTCCGTGCCGAATCTCACGGGTTCAAGTCCCAGTACAAATAGCATTTTTTCGATCGATTTCTGTTCGAAAGCATGGGTGTTTGTTGTGTCTAAAAATTATCTCCTACCCTTCTGATCCTTCAATGGGCGTAGCAAGAGTGATAAGTTAATCAATAATACTTTCTCAGCCTTACCCTTCTATTCCTACTACTATATTTGGAAAAGAGAGGTTGAGCGACCGAGTAACAATCATTTGTAATTGTCATCGCTCTACATTGGGAGCAAACATGGATAGTAAAAATGTTTTTACTTGTATTTAATGATAAACGTATATTTCAGTTATTGACACTGATAAATTATATCGACTGTGGAAAGGAAAAAGGACGTGACCCACACATAGCAAACTTAACAGGAGGCACAAAAAACGTGTTTTGATGATTTTGGGCCATATGCAAATTATGAATTATACACAACCTTGAAGTGCACGGAGACTTCTCAACTGGTTTTTCATTCACATAATCTAATATTTATTAAAGAAATTGTCGAGGATAAACCTTCATTTTAGTCTTTTTCTTAGTTTTAACTTTTTACAAGGTCATCTTTTTTCAAATTTAAATGCAAAATTTAGATACTAGTTCGGCATTTGCAGCTTGAATCCTTTTGATAGAATGTGTACCAAGTTTGATTCATTGTGATAATCGAAAAATACCTGTTTTGAAAAAACTGTGAGTTACGTCCTTTTTTCTTTCCACATTCGATATATAATTTTAAGAAATATCTATAAATTTGGAAAATTGTCGTAAATAAATGGTAAATTTTAGCCCCTTGAAATGTAGACACAATCGCATTGTATGTGAACGGACCATTGAGGATGCTCGTCGGAGGCAATTTAATATCTAGTCTACGCAAATGAAGCGAGTTGAACCCCGCTGCATGGGCTGCAATAGTCACTGCAAAGCGACTGGTAGCCGTGTGCATAGAAAACAACCTCTTTCTGTTAAGCTGTCCCGGCGTGCCAAAAAGATAAATATCGGCCATCTTTTACGGTGATAGCTTCTATGCCGTGCCAATGCTCGTATATTGAAAACTTGGGACCATAACACGAAAGCGCGCGTCGTGAAAATTTTACTTCTAAAGGAATGCTTTATCACATTAATCAATGAATTTATATCAAACTGAAATGAAAATAGCCGAACTTTGTAAATTTGTTATTTGGTATTGTCAATCACATCAAACTGAGAAGCTTAAAACAGGATTTGAAGATCACTGTCAAACAGCTAGAGGCTGACCCTCCAGAGTTTTTTTTCAATATAAATATCATTTAAATTTTAAGCCGTACTGAAATCACGGATAGCTTTTACTTCTAACAAAAAAATAAAAATAGTACACAAGTCGTCGTATAGCAACCCCGCGTGACCATGTGGTCATGCTCACCCTTACAAGCCCCGTGTAATATTGTGTAAGGACAGGCGTAACCTTACGGACACACAAAAATTCGGGGTTAAAATATAGCTAAACGTGAAATTTAAAAAAATATTTACAATTTGACTTAGTGTAAACATGACCTAGAAGTAGTGTAAATAATTCAAAGTTTTGATAAAATAATAACTAAAAATTTCAAAAAGTCCATTAAAAATAAACGTAAATTCAAAAAATTTGTATGGGCTTTTGGTAGTTGTTTTTTTGTTGCAGCGGCTGATGACAAGTTGAAGTATGTATCTTTTCTAACCAAACTTGAGTGAAGGCAACGATATTTACGTAGAAAAAGGATGAATAGTGGGATCAATAGACAATTTTCTGTTATTACATGGTCAGGCTTGATCATGGAGAGTTAAATGGTTCTAGAATTAAGCTAGACAGACGAGGAAAACCGTTTTTTCCTATCCGGTTATAAGCCGGAAAAAACCGCTTTTTTCTGTCCGGCTTAATCTTAGAACCGTAAACTCTAATACGTTATTAATAAAATTACGTTATGAATTAATTGTTATTAATTAAAGAAGTCACACAAGCAACGCTGTACTGCACATTTTGGGTTATATTGAGTTGAGTAGTGAACATTACGCATATTTTGGTGTAATCAGAAGATCAAAATTATATCACCTAACGGGGCTACGGTACGCATGAATACGCTTTGTGACAGAACAGCGCTGCACAAAGCACATGATTTTTCTTTGCTTCTGTAGAATCCCTAAAATGCTCCGTAAAACGTAGTTCAAGTGACGTCTTCAATTGTTCATTTGAAACCTTCAACATACCTTCCTACATACCTTCAACATAGTTTTTTTTATGAGAACTACTTGTTATTCATTTGTTCAACCTCCTCTTTTAAAAGATAGTTAGAATAGAAAGATAAGGATGTACAAGAGTAATGATTTATTAATCGCTTGCCTTGTTAATTTTAGAATTGGAAGAATGAGAGGGATATATATCACAAATACCAACGCCTTCGAACAGAAATCGATCTTTTAGTTCTACTTATTACTTTTTTGGGAGATAATGTTTTAAAAAAATATTTTCAAACGTCTTTCGGCATAAAAAAAAATAATTGAAAATATTTAAATTTGAATCGTTCAAATTATGTACTTTCATACAAATTTTGTCACCAACCCAGGTTTCGCCTTTCGGCATCTTCAGGCGTTCAAGTGCGCGAATAAACTTGAACTGACTTGAACTGACAAAATTTGAGTGAATGTACATAATTTGAACGATTTAAACTTAATATTGAAATTCCACCTAGCACCTTCAGTTGAAATCTTAAATTTGCTAATATTTAATTGAAACATCAAAAATATCAAGGAAAAAAGGTGCAGGAACGCCGTTCCACCACGATTCATAGGAAAAAAGCATTGTATAATAGTAAATATTATAGTCTGGAAAAACTTTATTTGCATTTATTGTTAAATTTATGAATACATTCTTAGTAAAGAAAGAAACACAAAAACACAAGTTTTAATGAATCCAATTCTACGGAATGCAGACAAGTATTCACGAAAGAAAATTACATAATAAGTAATATTCGTGTCGTTAAAACAACAACTGGAAAGAGAATTTATGTAACGTTAAGTGTGCAATAAACGTCAAATTTCCAGCAGGTGTAGTCAGTTGATAGGCAATGAAGGTCGCGCGAAATATCACACGGAATATGTGTTGTTAATTTAGTATCGGCTTAAATGTCAAGAAACTGCCTCATCTAAACGACGGTAACATTTCCTTAATATAAATTTATTTGATACCTTAACAACCTGTGCTTACGGCACTGTAAGAAGCTTACTAAAATTTAAACTACGGCGTTGCGTCACCGCACAGTCTCTACGACAGTGTTTCAACTCATTTTTGAAGCTTAACTCATCAAACATTTTTTTGTGTCGTAAAATATGTAAGTAAAGTAAAATTGCGATACTCAGCAAGTGACAGCGATCCAATATATCAAATTAATATCAAGAATACTTTATTATTTATGCTTTTTTGAACCATGTAATTTTAGAATATTTAGGTTAGAAGTCAGCACTTAACTAACCTTATTTAAGAGAAGCATTTAGTACAAATATGATAAAATACAACGATGTATAGCATTGGTATAAAAATCATCGATCTCTTCACGATTCTTTTGAACGAGTTAAGTGAAGATGAAAATATTACTTATATTATACATGCTGTATATTAATCAATTAATTGATTTATTAGTGCTAATGAAACATTAAAATATCGATTAAACGGTTTTGGGACGATCCTTAAGGCAAGGCTTCCCAAACTATGTTTCGCGGAACACTGGTGTTCCACAAAACCTGAATAGGTGTTCCGCAAACATCCACATAACCTTAAATAAGTTATTTTTCAATGTTTTCCAAAAACTAGCAATTATTTATTCCTTGGCTTGGAATCCATTTTCTGTAACACCAAAAACCAGCATGCTTAATTCAACGCGACAAATTATAAAAATCTGACTGATTTTACCAGTGGTTCAGTTATAATTGTCATCAAATTCTAAGTCTTCCAATGTATTAAAACAAGTAATTTTTGTTATACTTCCGTTTATACAGCTTATGTATGCGAAGCAGGATTTCTTTTTTATGCTGCAATGAAGTCAAAGTGCAGGTTAGGCTCGACATCACACCTAATAAATAAGCCAGGTGTTCCGTTAAACCTTCTAGATTTGCGAAGTGTTCCATCGCAGAAAAAGTTCGAGAAACCCTGCCTTAAGGGATCCAAATACAAGTCATAGTTGACGTTCCATTAGGTTAGTTTAGTAGAAAACTTCATATTAAAGACATGACAAGGAAGAAGCCAATAAAATGCTATACCGGACTTTTTCCACTAAACAAACTAAAAAAACTTTATGATGTAAAGATCAATTCATATAAGAGAATCTAGAGACAATATTCAAAATATTAATTTTGTTTGATCGTTAAAATAATTAAACATATATTCATTCAATAAGGTTGCTGTGAATTATTTATTATGAACTTTTTTCTGAGGCACACTACGTAGAAAAGTTAAATCTTCTGCGTAAAAGAACTTATTAAATATTTTTTCGTTCTTTAGTGTTTGGTGTGTTGTAACTTTTTTTAATAAACATGAAAAAGTTGAAAACAAGACTTAATAAATACTTTGCTATTAATTTTAATTTTACATTTTTTTCCTCCCATAAAATGTGTCAATCCAACACGTCTGTAGTAGGGCATCCAATCCCGGGATACCGTTCAATTTTTTGAGATGGCCGCGATCCCGGGATTGAGAAATTTTGAGGAAATTCCGTAAATTTACACGAAATTGGCAAATTCAAGATTTCAAATTCCTCGGTGAGCTAAAAAAAAAAAAACGAGTTTCCGTGAGATTCCGGGAAAAAGTAAAGCAAATTGAGGATTTCAAATTCCTCGGTGAGAAAATCTCAATCCCGGGATCCCGGGATTCAGAATAAATCAATCCCGAAATCCCGGGATTGGAAAAAGGCTCCGGGATTGGATACTGTAGTCTGTAGCGATAATGCAAAAAATTCTCACCTAATATTATTAAAAATGTTTTAAAAATCAAGCAACGTTTTTTATTTATTATAATGACTTATTAAACAAGCTTTGCAACTAAACAATTAAATACTTAATTTTTCTAACTAAAATGAATTGGATTTTTTTTGGACATTAATATTTCTAATGAACAATGTATTTCCTACTTTAAGTTCAGTCTCCTCTACACAAAAATGATTGTATTGCTTTTTGGTAGTAATAGATAACAACGTATTGTCTGAGTTAAGTAAAGTTAAAAGGCAAAAGTTAATTACATTTAATTAATTAAATTAGAATTACTGTCAGAGAAGGTTTGAGGAATTAGAAGAATCTCACGTTGTCTATGGGGTAGATCGTGCCGTCAAAATATTTATATGACCCAGTAAGTTTTTTCGCTTAAGCATTTTACAGGATTTTATGAAGCAGGCATCACGAAATTTTAATATGCAGTCAGAAAACGACGTACTAAAAAAAATAATAAACGCTTTTTAAGAATAAAAATTCTCAAAAATGTTTTATTCATACTATGAGCGGCGTTTGCTTATATTGCAACAAGTATTATAATGATTTTTTCGCAAATATTTTTATAAATGATTCATAAAGAATTGATTCGCAATATATGAATATTTTTACAGCTGTTTCCAAAGTCAAGTAGCAGTGTTTTTTTGTGATCATACTGTTTCAATCTTACATTGATTTTTGAATATTTTTAAAGATCTATATCGAAAAACGTGAAATTTTGCAATGGTGTCATTTATTTCCTACATTTCAAAATGATCTAGAAAACATGACTAAGATGTTAAAGTGTACAAATATTCAATTAATTGACATTTAATGTCTTTAAAAACGTTATTGCAATCGGAGCGATATTATATGATTAAAAGAAGAATAGTTTCAACAAATATTTGAATTCAATTAAAAAATAAAATACTTATTTGTACTGATGTCACTTTTATTTAAAATAATTAAGACCATGTTATTTCTTAATATATTGCCTTTTCACCAAGTATTGACAGTGAACACCCTAAAAGGCATGCTACCTTATGAGGACCCCACTCAAAACTTTTGAACTATGACAGAATACGTATCAAACTGCAGTTAGTATTATTTTCACTATTTATAAATATCAGAAAATATTCTACAGTGTGATTAGAGTGCTCGCGTTATATCGATACGCAGCAGTTATATTATATTATGTTAGCAGCGGTCAGCATCCGGCCCTCTAAAGATTACAATCCGGCCCCTGACTTTTAATATATGAATATTTGTTTTTTAAAAATTCAAATAGTATTCCGTTAAGAATAATTTTTCGTCCGGCCCCCAACGAAAGTTTTGTGACTCCTGTGCTAGAAACGTCCGTAGAAAAAATGAAAATAGTGGTTAGTTGTGAAATGAAGGTCAATTTTCCGAGTCTTTAAACTCAAAAATTAATTTACCTATGTGAAGTGCTTTACAATACATTAAAATCTTTGTTCTTTGTCAAAAGCAAACAGCCTATTTATTATTCATTTTAGTCAGATAGTTTTTAGATAAATACACCAACACTTTACATTGCACAAACAATGCAGTTTTTAACGTGAATATTAGGTGAGATGATGGTATATAATAATTTATTTCAATAAAATATTTTATGAAACTATTCGAAATGTGCTGATGGAAATATCGCTCGTTTGTTGAACTAATGATTTGTTTGAAAATATTTTCACCATCCATACATAGCAGAACGTTAATTAAATTCTGTAAATTGCAACCGTTTACTGGAAGCAAGTATTTGTTCAACCGGCTTGCATTTATGTGTTGATTGGTTTGAAGTTATGCTAGACACTCACAGGTGAATAATTGCTGCATTTATATTATATACTTGGTTATGATAAAAAGTGTTTTTAAATGAGTACTCAAGAAATTTACGCATTAAAATAGTTATAGAAAAATAAAAAAAAATCAACAAACACCGAATGAAACAAAGTTTTGTCATTTTTTTATATCCATGTTCGCTCTTAATGTGGTGCAGTGGCGGCCGGTCACTATTATTTCATGAAATATAACCGCCCCTTGCGTACGCAAGGGGTGCATCGATCCAATACCACATTGACCAGCCGCCACTCATGTGGAGTATATGGCCTTCTAATGAAGGTATCTCAACAAGAACGGTTTGTGACTTAGTCACTCAACCTCTCTTTTCCAAAGAAAGCAGCAGGGATAAGGGGATAAGGCTAAGGCATGATCAGTGGTTAACTAATCGCTCTCGATGTGATATCGCCTAGTTATTGAAGGATAAGAAGAGTGAGAGAGATTTTTTTAGATATCACAAACACCCATGTCTTCGAACAGAAATCGATCAAAAAATACTTTAAGATTTCGACTGAAGGTGCTTGGTGAAATTTCAATATTAAATTTGAATCGTTCAAATTACGTACATTCACACAGATTTTGTCACTAACGACAAACAAAAATATATATAACAAAAACAAAAATAACGACAAACAAAAATAAATATAATTCTTAAAACTACTCACCATTCAAATCTGTGGGCTTTAAACTCAATGATACATTTATTTCTTACTAGCGAGTACCCGGCATGCGTTGCAATACCACTCAAAGGAAGAAAGTGTTTTAATTATGTTTATTGAAGTTCTTTTAGATATATTTTGTTTTTTTGTCTGGTGTGTATACGAATAGATCTGAAGGTTTTTTAACGCGTGAGCAAGCCAGATACAGCTGTCCATGTGAGAAGCATGGATTTTTAAAATTACTCCACACACTTTTAGCGATTGTCCCTGTGCTTTGTTGATGGTCGTTGTAAATGCGAGTTGCACCAGAAACTGCAAATATTTTAATTCGAATGGCATATCTGTCAGAATTATTGGGATGCGTGGCAACAGTACATTGTCTCCTTTAAATTTTCCATTTAAAATTGTAGCTTGGATGATATCGTTCATTATCTTGTTTACTGAAAGCTTGGTACCGTTGCAAAGTGGCGAATTTATACATCCGAATAGATTGATAGGTACGCTAATTTTCATGTAAAAATGTGTGACGACATGTCTGGCAGATCAAGTGAATTTAAGAATTCAGTTGGATGATTGACAACTTCGTCATGATTCATTACATTATCGATGGAATAAAAAAATGTCTCTCCGTCTGGTACTTTGTTTTAAATCCTGAAGTTGATGGCATTAACATCGTTGTTTTTGCTCACTTTTAGGGTGTTCACTGTCAATACTTGGTGGAAAGGCATTATATTAATAAAAACAATAATCCTTTGTACTTCATTCCACTTTATTTAATATGTCAGGACCGGTTTCGCACATTGCGAGCATTGTCAACTGATAAGAAATATAATTTAACAGTGCTATTTATACAAAATTGAAAAGTTATACACAACAGTTGGCATTGAAAAGAAATTGCCAATTACATTAAAGTGATTCTAAAATAACACAAAATTAAAATGTTCAACACATCTAACATATAATTAAAAAGTCATCCCAGATTCATAAATTCAGAATGCGATTGAAAGTAATTACAAACATAATTAAAATTCCCAAATTTGTTGAACATTTTAATTTTGTGTTATTTTAGAATCACTATAATGTTATTGGCAATTTCTTTTCAATGCCAACTGTTGTGTATAACTTTTCAATTTTGTATAAATAGCACTGTTAAATTATATTTCTTATCAGTTGACAATGCTCGCAATGAGCGAAACCGGTCCTGACATATTAAATAAAGTGGAATGAAGTACAAAGGATTATTGTTTTTATTAACCTATGGTTCTTATAATTGTAGTAAGGTCGGCGAGTCCCTTGTTAATATAAGAGAAAACAATGTTCTTAGATCAAATGAGTACATAACTGCAATTTTTGACTTATACATTATCTATGATAACATCAGTATACACAGTAATACATTTTCTGAAATTTACATTGATAAGTTTACAGTAAATTGCATATTGTTACATATTGCAAATGTATTAAGTAGCCATCGATTTCTTATGTAAGTACTCCATCAAAAAAGCTCACTGCTTCCTAGAACACCGAGAATTGAGTTGATATAAAGCGAGCCTCTTGTAAGCGCAATCGCAGCCTACTTCTGGCTGTGCTAATTCAGAAAACTTTTCGGGCTTCCGCACAACAACTCACCAAAATTTCATCGCAATCGGATGAGCGGTATAGGAGCGCATAGGTAACAAACAAACAAACAAAACAAACATTCATTTTTATATATATAGATATAAACACGAAACATTCATTTACTAAGCGTCAGTTCAAGTTCATCCGTGCACTTAAACGCCTGAAGATGCCGAAAGGCGAAACCCGGGTCGTTAGTGACAAAATCGGTGAGAATGTACATAGTTTGAACGATTCAAATTTAATATTGAAATGCCACCAAGCAACTTCAGTCGAAATCTTAAATTATTTTTTATCTCTTTTAAAATGTTAGAATATTGATAATTTACAAGCTATATTGAAAATACATTTAATATTCATACATATTTTTATATTCGTATGCTAAAATTAAGAAGCTATGATATGATGGTTCAATGTTCAAGTAATTATTGGAGAAGCTTGTTGCTATTTTGAATACAATAAAACTTGAAAACATCCTGTGCTACCGAGTCTCTGATACTGTATGATTATACAAAACGGTGCGTGATATGGTCATATTAATATCTCAAAGACTTTTCCATGTAAATATATTCTCGATCATGAATCAAATTATGCACGCCAGGTCCTCAATAGCATATAATGGAGAAAGTACTGCAGTTTTATGATGTAGTATTACAAACCGATCGTAAACTTTCAATTTGATGCGACATAGTGCATAGGTTCTGCTTAAAATGTCACTTGCTAAGAAAAGCTCAGACAAGCAATATTGCCAGCCCACCGGAAGAAGCGGTGTCCATAGTTTCACATTTTAAAAAGGTACTGCGTATTTAAATAGTAAGGATTTGTATAAAAGAAAACGTTTTTTAATCGATCATAGAACAATCAATCAAACATTATACTGATCATAATTATTTTTGATAATCTTATACTATCAAGGTAACATGTTGTATATTTTTTTTGCGAACTACTTTCACAAGTTCACTCATCATGATAAACTATAACTGCATATTAACGATAAAATCACAATTTACATAAAACAATTGTTATAATTGATACTAAATTACACTGCCGCCTGTGTGGTCGAGTGGTCAACATCGCTGGCTTCAGTCACAGGTTCGAATCCCAGTACGGACAGTTTTATAAATTGATTTTTAAATCGATTTATGAATTTCTGTTCGAAGGAATAGATGATGTCTTAAATTCCCGCCTCCCAACCATCCTATTCTATGAACGGGACGTATCGAAAGCGATTAGCTAAACACTAGTCCTGTCCTAGCTCTATCCTTATATTTCTACTCTCTTTAGAAAAAGAGAGGTTGAGCAACCGAGTAACAAGCAGTTCTCGTAGAAACACTACTATTAAGATAAACTCCACTAGGAGTACATATGCTCCAAATTGAGAGTGGGCGTGGTAAACAAAAATACATTAGTTTTCCTTTTTCATTTCCAATGTCGAGCATTTGAAATTTTCATTTGGCTTGGTGGTTTTTTAACAGAAGTTATTTCTACGATATCTTTTAAAAAGTACTATAAATAATTGCACTTTACCTTCTCTTTGCATCCAGTAGACAAAGAAAAAACCCCAGACATTAATTTTGTTACTCTCGATGGTTTCGGCGGTAACTTTGTGGAAGTTCATTTTAATAGAAAATTTAAATTAACTTTGATTATTCCACGTATTGTGTTACTAACTGTGACACGTGTGCAAACTTTGCGATAGTAAGTCTGAAGATGCCTCTGAAAGAGGCGAAACACGTGTCACAGTTAGTAACACAATACGTGGAATAATCATAGTTAATTTAAATTTTCTATTATTAATTTTGTTATTTATAACATAAGAATTATAATAAATTTTTAGTTTATTCGTAAACCTTGCTATGTTCTATCTGATAATGCTTCTTTAAGAGACCAAATACGTGTCACAATTTGTAACACAACAAATGGAATTAAACAGTTATCAAATTTTGTTTTAGATTAAGTTGGTCGCCGAATCCATCGACAATATATGTATATGAATTCAACTAATGTATATTTAATTCAATAGTATGTAAATAGTTTATTCTTGACAATTATATATATATTTAAATGAACATAATATGGTAACTCTATACAACGCCATAAAGTATCTTTTCTATCGCTTCACAATTTAAAAATGGCTCAAATTTAAACGCTTTTCCGAACGATATCATTATTTTTATAAAGCCCTGAATATTTATAAAGTTTGGCGAAACTGAAGCGACTGGTATGTTTTTCAAATATTTTTTTCACAAACTCTTCACATGAAAAGAACTTGATTTTAATTATATAATAAAAAAAAATATCCAAACTTCAAATATTTCATTCGAAACAGGCAACAAAATGTTTTTTTATTAAGGTAAAGTTAATGTTATATTTATAATTGAAAGGTTTGAAATAAAACTATTATGCTAACCAAACATAATTAATAAACCGTTATAGCTATAGTTAAACCAAGTATCTATCGTGTACCGTCTTCAAATTATTATTAATCTTGTAGTTTAAATAGTTAAATAATGCCATCTGGACGTTTTTATTCTTCTTGATTTATTTTGATCCTTTTAAATGTTTATTTGACAAATAAAGCATTTTTTGGTCTAACTCAAAAGAGTTTTTAAATATGTACAAAAAAATCTCTGAATTAAGCCATTCTTTGATAAACCTAAATTTCCATAAAAATGATAAACTAAATTCGTTTTAATTTTTGTATGTTTTTATTAAATATACTAATGATGAGTTTTCTTTTAGAAAGTGAATTTATCTGTATCAAATTGTATCTTGTAATCGCGTGGGACGCCCCGCACACAAATCTGAACACTTGTAAAGCTCAAGTATCCCGTCAACGATAATCAAATATTTCTTCCGAGAAAATTTACGACAAAGCATTAAGAAGCAAAACCCAAATCCCGTTATTTTCAGAAACACATAAAAGGCAGCGAAAGCTTACGATATTAAATCATTTTTATCGGTTGGCTTGCGAAACCAAAAACCTAGAAAGAAGTACTATATCTTGCTCCGTTGTTGCTTTCTGCTACTGATAACCATAATGGTACTTTTTAAAAAATTAAAACAATCTTAATGTTCAAACTGAAAACTAATTTTTAAAGAGATCGTACATTGAATTGATGTAGATGTTGCTTAGAAAGCATTTATGTTAGATATTATTAAATATAAATAAATGACTTCTTTCAGGTTAGAGTTGATTTTAAAGTTTCCTTGAATTCAATAAACTCGACAAATTATTTTTCAATATATTTGTGGCAAAAATTAGTTAAACTTGAATAGAAAACTACGATTCGAGTATTTGCTCTCAAGCATGAGAAAATGTTGTGAGAGAAAATCGTAGATTTTAAAAAATACAATAGACGTAAAAAAATAAGGAATTTAGTATTTTTTTTATTAGAGCATTGTTTTCGAATGGTTGGTTGTCAGAGATATGAATATAAAAACTGAAAAAATGACATAGAAAACGTTTTTCGTGCTATTAATTATAAATTGAATTGATATTGTTTTTTTTAATCACTATATTAAAACCTTAATAATTCGACTTGAAAACACCATGCTAAAAAATAAATTGAGATGGATTAATATGTAATTTAATAGTGAATATAAATGAACGCATGCGTTGAATATATATTAAGGTTTAGTTAAAAATATTTTTCTTGTTAGTTTTGACTAAACGTTTTGTGTTTTCTAAGAACATATTTCCTGATGAAAAATAACGAGTAAAATTAGTACTTTCGATGGATTCGGCGGTAACTTAACGAATACTTTGTTCGTACTTAAGCAAGCAGTGTGTAAGTAAGATTCTCTGAGGATGCCTCTGAAAGAATTTATTTTTAATTTTAAAGTAAAATTGACTTTAATTAATGTATTTTTTTTGAAACATTGTTTATGTAAACTAAATATACGATTTTGAAAAAAACTCTTTTTTAGTATTTTTATTTAACTTTTAAAACCAGTTTAAAACGAGTTTTAGGCAATATTGTAATTCGAAAACAGATTTAATCGTAAGTCAGTTTTTGTATATACATATGAGTTTGTATACTAGCAGCGCCAGTGAGTCAAATTGACACTAATTTACACTAAAGTTATTTTTGTTAAAAAAGTTTCATGATAATTACATAATGAATCACGACAGCATCTTTGTAATTGTAAAAGATCTTTCTAAATAAATTCTCTAGCCAAATTGTATTGACAAATCGGAATTTAAAGATACGTATTTGCTCAAGTAAATTATTTTGTTATGGATTTAACAAAAATACTGTGATAAATCATCACGAGCTACAATTCCTAAGCCAAAAATATAATTTTAATCATACTTAAGTGTCTCCAACCTTTTAAAACTAAAATTCAAAATCAAAGAATTCATGAGTTTAAAAACTTTCATTGCCGCGACACTTTCCCCAACATGCCCACACCAAACTAAAGTGAGGATGGTCGGCTTAAAGTGTCTGTGGGGAATATCAATTTTCCTGAAAGCGATTATAGATTCTCGAATAGTCCTCTTTTCGGCTTTTACCGATACTGAAATGTTTTATATACACGAACCTTTGTTTCTCGAATAGATATAATTTTCTTTTTGTTGTTATGTAGTAGTGCATACAATCTGTAGTATATTGTCATTTTTTCTTATTGTTTTTAAACTAATAATTCAGAAATCGTGTAGTCGAGTGGTCAACGGCGTTGGATTCGGTAACGGAGGTCACGCGTCCGAATCCCAGTATGAACAGTTTTATAAATTGATTTTTCAATCGATTTATGAATTTATGTTCGAAGGCATGGGAATGTATGTGATGTATTAAATTCTCCCCTTCCACACATCCTATCATATGAACGGGGCGTATCGAAAACGATAAGCTAACCACTAGTTCTCTCCTAGCCTTATCCTTCTATTCCTACTCTCTTTGAAAAAGAGAAGTTGAGCAACTAAGTTACAAGCAGTTCTCGTAGAAATACTTCTGTTGAGACAAACTAACTATTAGAAGTCCATATGCTCCACATTGGTAGTGGACATGGTAATATATATATATATATTATGTACTTTGACGTATTTTGGATAAAAGATTTATTTTGCTATTATTTAAATTTAACTAGTCTTAAGTTCTTAAAAATAAAATATTATAACATAAATAAAACTCATAAAGATTGAATTCGTATTATTGTGATACAAATTCATCAAAATTATTTAACAATTTAAAAACCAAAATGTATCCTTAATATAATTAATATTTTCTAATAATTGGAATCTAAAAATGTTCTAGTTAAGTTAAGAATCGTGAATTCAATTACAAAATAACAACTTTAATTATATTTTTGTGTGTAATTTTACTAATACGGTTCTAATATTTCTAACAAATATTTAATTTTCATTTTAGTTTTAATTTTTTTTTTTTTTGAGTAATGATATGTCTTTCTTCCAATAATTGTCAATTATCATCAAAATGATCTCTGAATTTAAGGTCAGTGTCGTCGTTTTTGTATTTTAGTGGTATTCCGTTGAATGATCTTACGGTCAGTTTGATTACCAGTAAGGCATTCAATCCCGGGATACCGGGGGGTTCTGTAATCCCGGGATCGTCTTAATAACGATTCCGGGATTTTGTTACTTACTTTAAAATGCGAAAAATTCAAATTTAAAATAGAAACACTTCATTGTTTACTACTAAACATATATTTAATTATAAGGCAATTTTCAATAATTTCATATTTTTTAATAACACCTACTACATAATAAATAAATTAATTGAGGTCTTACTCCCTTTCATATTTTGTATCAGAAGTAGACAGGAATAAACATGTTTTTAATAGAATATATGATTCAAATAAATAAATAAATGTCAAATGAAAAAGATTTTTTAAATTTTAATTCGAGACCTTAGACAAACATTGCGATTCTTTGCCGACTCGTATTTTTTTATAAAATGTTAAATTAAATGAAGTTTATACAATACGCGAATGCCAAGCGTGTTCGGGTCATTCTTGGAGGGAGTAATGTAAACCATAAATTATATAGAAATTAGTTGTACAAATACGTTTCATAATTAAATGAGTCAGGGACCTAAATTGGTATGGAACATTCAAGGGTCCTGTAAGTGATCAAATATCTAACGCGTTTGCCTCCATCAAATTGCGGTGGTCACAAATTTGAATCTTAGAATAGACATTTACTTTGTATATATGATTAGTTTTAAAATTAATAGTTCTTTCACAGCCTCGTCATACATTATTCTCCTTCTAAAAGGCAGGAGTTCAGTAAATAAATATCAATCAGTTATCGTAAAAAGCTAATTTAAAGATGCTTTATCATATTTGATATTTGTCAAGGGTAGCCACAATGTTGATCGTGGTCGACTGGTCGACCGCGTAGCCTTTTCAAGTCACCTACGTAATGCTTTGAAACAAGAATAGAGTGTGTCGTTTATTATCTATCTATTATGCTGTTTTCCTTTCATACACATTATTTGTTACTTCACTTTATATGACAACTAAGCACATGCGGTATTAGAAGACCGCTACGACTGATTTCAGTATGAAGTCACCCGCAGAGGTCAAAAGTTTGGTCACCCCTCATCTTTATGATCTACAATAACATTTAACTTAGTTGAAAAAAAGTCTAACAATTAATGTTTTTTGTTTATGATGTACAAAATAATTCTAAACGTAAACTAAAAAAAATCCCAAGTAATTTTCGTCTATCAACGATATAGTCTTTTTTACAACGGCCACCTGGTGAGAAAATGAAATACTATTACAGGTATAAGCAAATTAAACTAAGACAGTTTTAAATGTAAGTACATATGTATATAAAATA
Organism: Himalopsyche tibetana; assembly: GCA_030503985.1. NCBI lineage: Eukaryota > Metazoa > Arthropoda > Insecta > Trichoptera > Rhyacophilidae > Himalopsyche > Himalopsyche tibetana. The sequence continues at coordinate 790,007 of JAPJYX010000009.1, read as the reverse complement.
AATATAATTTAAGATTTCGACTGAAGGTGCTTGGTGGAATTTCAATATTAAATTTGAATCGTTCAAACTACATAGTTTGAACGATTCAAATTCGGGTCGTTAGTGACAAAATTTGTGAGAATGTACATACATTCTCACAAATTTTGTCACTAACGACCCGTTCAGTTCAAGTTCATCCGTGCACTTGAATGCCTGAAGATGCCGAAAGGCGAAACCCGGGTCGTTAGTGACAAAATTTGTGAGAATGTACATAGTTTGAACGATTCAAATTTTATAAAATAAATAATTGCCATATGCATGTTATAGGCTTTAGTTAAAGTCTCTAATTTGAAACCGATAGAAAAAAAATCAATTTCTTTACGCAAAGAATACTAAAAGCGTCTAAAATTAGTCATATGTTCCTCAGAAGTGGATTAAAAGAAGGGCTATTGAAAAAAACATTATTTAAACTAACGATTTATAATGAATAAGGCGAAATCAGTACGAAAAGTGTTATTTAAAACAATGCTTAATGCTTTTCAAGCAAGAATATTGACAGAGAACACACTAAAAGTGATTAAAAAAAGTTTACCATCTTTACCATTAGACCGAAGAAAAACGGAGTGCTAAAATGCTGAAAACGAATCTTGGAAGTTTTCGTAAATGGAAGTATAATTGAAAATATAATTTAAGTGAGTAGATTATAAAGTTTCATTGTCAACAGGAGTCAAGTGAGAGTGGAAGAGCTTTCTTAAAGCTCGACAAGTTAAAGGTTAACATCTTATTGTGCCGAGTAAGTACCCTTACTTTCCTTTTCGGATTGAAACCTTCGCCATTTGTCGCTCCAAGTGGGCGATAAATCCCTGCGACTACAATTAAAATAGAGATTAAGCACCACTAATCTCGACATCGGATTAGCCCTTTCGATTCCCATTCAGGGGGGAGGCTATGGCCCCATTTAGGAACTCATTAAAACATTAAAGGTTTGGGAGTATTTATTATGTGATAATTTTATTTGGCGCTGTCTTTATATTTGAAAATAGAGGAACTTAAATTTATTGATGTTTGATTACAGATGCGGAATTGGATGAATCTGTACTCAATGTTTTTTTTATTTCTATTGATGGTGTACTGATACCGAAACTCTTTATCATTTGTATTTGATAATGTGAATAAAAATATAATTGTGTTTTTGATAGATGAAAATATTAAATTTGAATTTTGTACTTTTCCATGAGTTTTATCTACAACGACCCAGGTTTCGCCTTTCAGTATATTCAGCATTTTCAAGTGCACGAATGAACTTAAACATTTTTTATCGTTTATATATAAAAACAAAAGTGGATCACTCAGTTTGATTGTTGTTAACGTAATCTATATGAATTAGCAAAAAAAATGATATCAATAAGTTTTAGTGAATTATGTGGGTAGATTATTTTGAATGTAGTATCGCAAATACTAATTACCCGATATTTATATGTAAATATGGATAATTAAATTCGTGGGCTTTAACCGACTTGTTATTAGAGAATTGATTGATATCAAGTGTTTGAGTTTATAATTAATGGTATTTATTTAAAGGGGTATAACAATGGTGAATTTGAAAGATTGAGTTGTTCATTTAAAATTGGCAAACTATTAAGCTGAACCCTATTTATTTCTAATATTTCTTAACAGTATAATTTATGTGTTTTTATGTAATAATTAAACTTCAAAGTGAGAGTATTGTTCAAATGTATGCAAATCTATCAAAATAATAACATCACCTTGAAAATGTTCAGCAGAAAACTAGTGGCATATCAACTGATATACAACCAATTAGTATTACTTAAGCACCTGATGTATATTTAAATACTCTTTAAGCAATCAATCTGCTCAAAATTAAAAATGGAAACGGTTGAAAAATATATTTTAGGCTTAGATGGCTGTAGTAATAATGTCTTTGCTTCGCTTCGTTTTATATACTTATTTAAAATTTACTCAAAGACTTTTTGTACAAATTGTGAAGAAAAATAGCTTTGCTCTTTGTTTAAAATAAAACTTTTAATGACCAACTATTTCGTAGAGATACAAAACCGTTCTAGTAATAATAATTATCCAAAAAGTAATAAGGGAAGAGTAAAGACGTAAAATACAAACTTAAAAAGAGAAAGCAGGCTTGTCGTCTCGTGAAATATTCAAAAGAAATACTTTGGAAAGTTTTGCCAACTTTTAATTAATCAAAGTCACACTTTTCCAGCGAGTTGGCTTTCTTTAAAATGATGATGCTAAGAGGAAGCACGATACCAGGTAGTGATTAAGACGATTTGTGTTATACTACACGCCAGAGGGGAACTTGCAAAATTATCGTTTTTTTTTGCTTATTCAAACATTGACTGGAATGAATGTAAATATTGATTTATGAAACTGGGATAAAAAGATTGACAAGTAAGTAAGCATAAATAGTATAAAAAAATTATGTTGTATCAAAATTTAATATTATATAACATAAACAATTTTTTTTAAATAACTATTCAATATTAATTAAGTTCTGAAAACTCGAAACTTAAAAATTAATCTTAGTTAATGTTACTTGTGTACTTTTTTAACAAAATTACGTACGGTTTTGTTAAGTGAGAACGTCTTCTCGACTGTAAATGGTTTGAAGTTAGTTAGTTGAATTGATATTATCTTGGTAAAACTTTCTTAAAATTAAAACAAGTTTGTTTTTGAGTATCCCACTACCACCCATTATGTGTATGCTGCCGCTTTTTCTCTGCCGCTTACCATAACGCAATGCAATCAAGAATATAATTTACTTCTTATATAATTGGCCCGATACAGAGCTGCAAGGGATTTTATGTTTTAACCATGCACTGTTGTGCTTAAAAGATAAAGATAGAAAGAAAAAAGAGAATGTGACTTTCTCGACCATTTAGTGTGATATTAAGTATTTTTTGTATCCGTATACTGGGAATCCGCCGGGGTGGAAAAGTTTTATTATAATCAAGTGAAAACAGCAAAGTGTTTAGTTTCATACAAATTATAAGATACAGTTGAGCTTTCTTTAATCATAGCAAGAAGCCAAAATGGTAGCCGATAAAGTCTTGTTGTAAGAGCTTCGCCCTAGCCGTTACTTGGATTTTTATTCATTTTGAATTTGAGATCTTGGACGTGAGTTTGTGATTTTATTGCGTGAGTTTATTTCGTGAACTTTTCAAATTTTAATTTTTTTGGCGTATTGCCATGAGCTATAACGCCATTTTGACGATGACAACACTTTGTTAAAAAATTCCCAAATTTTAATTGTGCTTATATTTGCTATCATTCACCACTTAGATTTTATTAGTCTTGGATGCTTTTTTAATTGTATGTTATATGTGTTAAGCATTTTAATTTGGTGTAATTGTAGAGTCACTTAAACTGTAATTTGTAAATTATTTTTATTGTAAATTGTTGTTTACACCTTTTATTTCAATTTAATTTTGTATAAAGAGCACTTTTTATATATTTTTCTTATCAGTTGACAATGCTTACAATGAGCGAAACTGGTCCTGACCTATTAAATAAAGTGGAATAAAGTACAAAGGAATATTGTGTTTTATTAAAAAAGCTTTCTGTTATAGCTTTATACTATTATAAAATCAGTTGTACATGCTTCATTTTTCAGAGTAACATAACATTGTAATCCTTTAGCATTTTATCAAAGCTTCTCTTGTTAGTTTCTTATTTCATATTTTACTTCCGTTTTATTTATATCATAATAACGACAAACCTTTACCTGTACATAGGTGATATCCTTATGCGGTCACTTTACCCTTAATACGTCGCTGTTAATGAGAGATAAGGGTGTACAATTCAGGAGCTAGAACAAAGATGAACTCCTCGGCTTGATACGCATTATTATTATTATATCTCGGCTAAAAGTTTTCACTTCTTCGAAGGATTCGACAAACAATTGCCCAAAGAAAAGTCGATGTCTTCCTGACAATGAAAATGTAGCGATGAGATGAAACATCTGTTATGATGAAACAATATTGCATTTATTCTATTCAATATCTTTTCAGTTAAATGTTTTGCTAGATACTACTAGTCTCAAATTCTAACCATTTAAAGAAGTATGAAAAATATACATCGTCATACATAATCAAAGCTATAGTGAAAGGTGTGAGACGTATATCATCTACAAAATTCGTAGACATTGTGTATACCCTTTAATTAAATAGAAACAAAGTAAAATATAACAAGGGATATTATTAGATAAACGATAGTGCAAAATAAAGGCTTTACTGTAAACCTTTGGAAAAATATGTCTGTTATTTATTTTATTGACGTGTTCTTTGTATAATAGTTATAACTCTCATGTTACCAATAGAACAAATAAAGGATTTGATATATTGTTTTGAATGTAGGCTCAATATATTTTTTATTGGTTTTGATCATTGAAGAAATTAAAATTTTAATAATCGCGCACCTGAAATCAAACTGACCCAGATTGAATTTAAATCATTATTATATGAACTCTCGTAATTATCAGGGAATCATAGCAACGATCATGATTTGTAGCCTCAGATTGATGAAATGCGTACTGCATTTGATCTTTAATTTTTCTAACGTGATTAAATCTTTTGTTTTAGTATTTTATTATGTATGAAATATGAAAGACGCTGTCATAAAAATATCTGGAAAAATGAAAAGTCAATTTTTGCATTTTGTAGAATAAAAATTGGATTATCATATTTTATTTTGTTCGTTTTAATGAAAAACTGTAGAATAAAGAATGATTTACGGTCAATTATAGTTCATTTTGATTATGATCATAGTAACTGTAAACTAAATAATTTCAATAAGCTATCACACACAGGGAATATTGATAACTAGAATTAAAAAAAAAAAAGTCGATATTTGTATTTCTATTAATATGGTAGTATTTTATTTCATAAACATATCTCAAATGTCAAATTTTCAATTGTGACGAGTAAGGTATATAAATACTATTTATATGAATCTAACGTACGTTGGAATACATTGCAATAGTGCAGGATAAATCTGATTTAAAGTTTGTACTTTTCTATTGATGGATGACCGAACCATCGATTTGTAACTGACATAATATAGGTAAACAAATAGTGAGCAAAAAAAAAAACCGTTTATCGAATCCTGTAGTAAAAGGTTAACATTTAACAATCCTCGTTGGCAAGGCAGTGATAAATGGTTAGTCTGTCAGAATTGCAAGCACTGTGTTGTCCCGGCGGACTACCCTATTTGAATCCCCCTTTCCAAAGGATCGACCTGGCCCTTTTGCAACGTCGATTTTACGGACGTCAAGACTTTAGAATTCCCCAATAATTGGCTTGTCGAGTATTATGACAAGTCACGACTAATATTAAAGTTACTCTGTTCTTCAATAGAATTTTTACAAATATGTTTAGTGATTTAATGTTTAAAGCCCCATTACTATACATTGATTTCGATTGATGCATAACATTTGACCTAATTGCATGAGCTATGATTTCAATAAATATTTTTTCTGCAAACAACGTTTAATTAGTAAAATTGGGTAAGAATCATTAGAAATGTCAAACCAATAGAAGTAGAAGAACCGATCTAGAGCGCATTACAAACGTTATGAATGTTTGTTTGTTCGTGTTTCGCCATAACGCTCATTCGATTGTAATACAACTTTGACAAACTTTTTGCTTGCACTTTCGGGAAGGTTATAGGGATAGTAAAATTAACATACAGTAGGTTTTATATATAAAATCTAATGTTTGTATGTCTGCCATACAGTTCATTTTGAAAACGTATGCTTGCATTTGCGCGAAGGTTATAGTAAAAACATATAAACAATCAACAACAAATGTCAAACGTTTAACAGGCAGAAAAAGAAAACGTGCATTTCAATAAACACAATTAAAACACGAACATTTTCTTTCTTTGAAGGGGATTGCAACGCTTGCCGGGAGCCAGTTAGTGTTCAAATAAAAAAGCTTCTTCAAAAATAAATTTAACTTTGTATCACAGTAAATTCAGTTATATGACTAGATTTAAGCGTGGCAAAAAAACTTTTTTTCTACAGTTTGAAAAGTGAACTTGGTTGTTGCAGTTCAGCTTGTTGAGTTATCTTTGTACCGGTAAACAATGACAGTAAAAGTGATCGAATAAATATTATATCATATTAAGAATTCAATACTGAAAGTAAATCCACCATCTAAATAAAATCCATGTCAGTAATAAATTAAAGAGAAAAATACTTCAAGTAGTTCTACAGCGAAGTATTATGTTGATATTATTATTATGATATGATATATATTAATAATTTGTCAACCTTTTGCAATGTTAAATAAATAAATAAATGATTATGTAGATTAACGTTTTGCAAAATAACTTGTATCCAAAATAATTCCAATTTGGTAAACATTACCAAATTTCGTTTACGTATTCACACAAATATCTTAATCGTTACCTAAGATTATACTAGTAATCATTCTGCACACTCGTTACTTGTACTGACATCCCTACAAACAATGTCTTAACGGCCCCAAATTTTCGAGGGTCAACTTTTCTGTACTACTGAAATACAACCAATTGATATACCTAGTGATTGATCTATTATCGAATGATTAGAAAACGGATAGATCGCTATTTGATTTAGATCTATCACTAGAATTTGTTATCTAAGATTTGAAACCAAGAAAGCCCTTGTTACAAATTGAGATGACTCTATTGTTTGAAATAAACTTGGGCAAAAAAAGGATGCTTTGTTGAAAGCCTACACAGGAGTGTATTTTAAAAGGGGTAAAGTAAATATAATGCTTCCGGGTATTAGTTGGAGGTATATGCCCAAGCCTTGTGTAAGTTTAAGAACCTAACTAAATATTTACTTTTCAAAGCTATTTCAGTGAGACGTTTAATATGTTTAATTTGTCATAATTACATTTTTTACCATGTCCACTCTAAATGGGGAGCATATTGACTACTAATGGAGTTTATCTCAACAGAAGTGGTTCTACGAGAACTGCTTGTTACTCAGATACCCATTTCCAAAGAGAGTAGAAATGGAAGGATAAGACAGGACTAGTGATTAAGTATTTGCTCTCACTACGCCTCATTCATAAGATAAGATGATTGGGAGGGGGGAGATTTAAGACATCAAATGCATCCATGCCTTCGAACATAAATTCATAAATCAATTTATAAATTTGTTCGTAAAGTGACTCGAACCCGTGACCTATGTAACCGAAGCCAACGACGTTGACCACTCGACCAAGCAGACGGCATAATAACAAAATACCGTATTAAACCATTTTATTTTTTATTAAAGCTTAAAAATGTTTAATTTTAGCATATATTAACTGTTTATTTTTATTTAATAATAATTTCAAATATTTTAAAACATGAGAATTTTTTTACATACATTGAAAAAAAATATGGAAAACACAGAGACAATAAATGAATATAAAAATAAAATACGTAAAATGCATCTTAAATTTAATAAAATTAAGTAAAAAAAAAATGCTTTTATGTACATATAATTCATAAAGTGTTACTCCAATAATAAAGTTAAATTTAAAGAAGATTTTTTAAATATATTAGACACTATCACCGAGACACCAAATAGATTGATGTATGAGCAGCACAACCAAACTCGTTTTATTTAATTTATACGTTAATGTAGGCAAAGCGTTTTTAAATATAACCATAGCGAAAATCTATTGTTACACATTTGCATACTGTAAATATTCAATGTAAAATAAAATAATTTTACCTTAAAAGCTGATTTTAGAATCATTTCGCATATTTAAGACTTTAGCAAAAATTAGCATATGTTTATCATTTATCGCAAAATGCTTAAACAACATGTCGAAAAATAGCGTATACGTATTCTTACAACATATTGTTTTGTTCATTTTAAAATCGCAATATGTATGAAATTATTTTCTGAAAGCTTTGTGTAACGTATCGTTTTATAAAAGGTGTTGTTTTTTACATAAACGAAAATACAAATTCATTTTGATGGTAAATAACTTTCAATTTCAGGATACTGTGAAAGGAAACTTTATTATTTATTATGCAAAACGTTTTTTCACGTATTTGTCGATTGAGTTGAGATAAGTAATTTAAACTTTTTACTTTGAGAGTACAGATTTTTGACCGGTTTGATTATCGAAAAAATCTGAGCTTGTTTTAGTCAAAGTGACACGAAACCCGATGCTTATTTATAAAAAATATTATAAAATATTATTATTTTGCCCTAATTTTTTTATCAAATCTTAATATCTTTTATTCGGTTTTTTTTTTTGGTGAAAAACACCCTGATGCATTTTTGCAAAATGATTGATTTTAGCTTAGTAGTCTATAGCAGTGCTCCGCAACCGGTGTGCCGCGAAGCGATGCTGGGTGTGCCGCGGCGCGAATCTCTAATAAACGAAAAAAAAAACAAATAGTTTGGTCGATTCTACAAAATATTTCTGAAAATACTATCATAGACAAGCGAGAGATTTTTTGGTTGAAAGAATATGTTATATGTACAGTCTGCGCAAGAATGTTTTGCGCACCTTGCAAAAATTCAGTTTTGTATTTTAAAATATCGTTTAATGAATTATTTCTTTATGAAAATTGTCTAAGCATGTACCCACGTCTTAAATATAAGTGTTTTTACCTTTTTTAACATTTAATAATGAGCTTAATAATTTAATAATGAGCGAACAGCTAATAATGAGCTTATGATAACCAGGGTAGTAGTATTAACTTTTATTTAAATTAATTAGCTTTTATGGGGGTAGTTATTTAAAAAAAAAAGATTTTTTTAGATTCCAAAGTGAGAAGACAGTCCATAAATAGAAGTGGTAAAGAGATTTTAATGAGAAACATTTAAGCAATGTCTATTCAATCTTATTTAGTTTGACGAAAGCCAAAGATTAAAAACAGCAAAGATTGCATACTTCCCTCTATCAAACATTCACCTTATGTAATGGTCAGGGATGCCATAAAGAGAGAAGGGGTTGGCAAATTTTAATGTTGGAGGGAACAATAAATGCCCAAAATTGACATTTTTGAAAAAGTTTTACTAAAATCGGAGGAGTTTTTAGCCTTCATATTACGACAGTCTTCCAGGATGATCCCGCCGTTAGTCATCGTGCAAAATCTATCAATTCATGTTTTTTTATGGCCCTCCCAACAATTTATTTTACAAATAAAAGTCTGTTATTTGGGCGACGACTTGGCATAAAGATCCTTTTATGGCCAGGTAACAGATCTGACCTCAACATCATTAAGAATTTCTTGGCGATAATGGGTGCCAAAATTGCAGACCTTTAAACATGGATTTTTAATGCATTATAAGATTCCCTGGATTTAAAAATGTTATCAATAATTAACAATTGCTAAAAAAAATAATAGCGTATTTAAATTAAAAAATATTTAATGTATACAACAATTTGTTAATTCTACTACGCTATCATCAGTTCATTATTAGCTGTTAAAAATTGTATCAAATGTAAAACCGGTTATATTTGAGATATGGATACATGCTTTGACATATTTGTAATAATATTTATAAAGATATAATTCATTTGTGTTCATTAAAGACATTTTAAAATACAAAACTGAAATTTCGCAAGGTGCACGAAATATTCTTGCGTAGACTTACATACATAGTATACCCAAATCGATAAAATGTTTATTTGTTAGTATAACTTTAACCCCTAAATGTTAGAAACATTTAAATAACCGATGCTGAAAATTCAACTGAAGTGGGAAACTTACGGAGTTTTCTCTACTTTGGTGCAGCATTTTGACTAAGTCTTTTTTTTTTTTAATAAATCTGATTAATTTGAAACTTAAATGAATTAACTGAAAGATAATCTCCATTAGGAATACATGTGCTCTACATTGGTAGTGGACATCGTTATAAAATATTCATATAATTCTTTTGTGGTTTGTATCATATATAAACACAAACTAATGTAATTTCTGTATATTACGCACATTTTTACTTGTGGTGTGCCGCAAAATTTTGAAGAACACGTTGGTGTGCCTTGGAAGATAAAAGGTTGCGGAGAACTGGTCTACAGCAATTCTCCGCAACCGCTGTATCGCGACACGCTAGTGTGACATGGGGCGATGCTAAGTGTGCCGCAGCGCATTAATTCAGTGAAGAAAATATCAAATCAGAGTTGCTTAATTTTAGTACTGAGGTGGAAACATATATTACACAATTGAGAACGATGTCTAATGTTATTTTTGCATATACCCTTAAGTATATACAAATATGCATATTTGAAGTTGGTTGCGGAAATCTGGAGAAAATTTTGGTGTGCCGTAGGAGAGAAAAGGTTGCGGAGCACTGGTCTACAGCAATACTTTAACATCAATTGTTTAAATAAAAAAACGTTTCAATAATTTAAAGTAGGCACACTCATTTTGGCATATTAAATTAACAATGTGAAATGAATGAGAAGACAACAAAGTGTTCATGTTTGATTGGGCGGACATTGATCGAAATTTAAACGTTATTTGTCTTTATGCGGTAAAATAATTCATTATCATTAACGATGTATTTAGTTATAAAATGTTGTGCTAAACATATTTTAATATTTTTCATACCCTGACAACATTTCGCAAGCGTAGCGTGTAGGTTCATGATGATGTTTAAAGAAACGTAATATGAAAGATGAATTTCGTGCAAGACAAAATTCATAAAGATTCCACCAAAAGCATGTAAATATTGCTGCTGCTTTAGTGATATCAAACCACTCACTCACTCACCCCGGCTCATTCAAAAATACTCTTCTGTTTACAAAACACAGCGCAGACATATGATATTTACTTAAGAGGCGCGTATTTACAAATACAGTGTGACGAAAAATATTACAATTATTTTAATTAAGACATAAAATATAATTATGGATTACAACAAAGCAAGTTGTTTACCGTTTTAGTGCTTATATATTGCTTATTGTTTGAGATGAAACGGTTTCATGATTGGAAAGTTTGGTGAGAAACATTCTATATAGAATAAATTCGAATAATCTATCTTCAATTTGCAACACTTAAAAATAAATCCTGCTACGTTTGTGTTTAATATTATTTATTTGTTGTCAAAGTTATCTGGAAATACTATTTACTTATTTAATATAAGCGTAATTTATTTGCAGTATGAATTAGGGCATCCAATCCCGGGATCCCGTTCAATTTTCTGATCCCGAAATCCCGGGATTGAGATGGCCGTGATCCCGGGACTTCGGAATTGAGAATTTTTGAGGAAATTCCGAAAATTTAAACGAAATTGGCAAATTCAAGATTTCAAATTCCTCGGCGAGCTAAAAAAAACGAGTTTCTGTGAGATTCTGGGAAATGTATAGCGAATTGAGAATTTCAAATTCCTCGGTGAGAAAATCTCAATCCCGGGATCCCGGGATTCAAAATAAATCAATTCCGAAATCCCGGGATTGGAAAAAGGCTCCGGGATTGGATACCCTAGTATGAATGTAAGTAAATGTCTGTGCCAATTTTTGTTCATATATTATTTTAAAAAAATCTTCTTTAAGCCGTCTCACACAGTAAATTTGTTGTAGTATAATGTTAAGGTATTTTACCAACCTGAAAAAAATATTGCAAACGTTTTGAATTATTCAAAATGAAAATTTTGTTTGATTTTTGTCCTTTTCCATGAGTTTTATCATTAACGACCCGGGTTTCGCCTTTAGACATCTTCGGGCATTTCAAGTGCACGAACGTACTTGAAATGACGCGTAGTAAACAGTTTGTATCTTTTATATACAAAATAAAAGTACATAATTCAAACAATTCAAATTTGATATTGAAGTTCCATCAAGCATCTTCAGTAGAAGTTATAAATTATGCTTATTTTCTTATACCACTTAAACAGTATTTATTGACAATTCTTTATAAAAAGTCTTCACATTTATAATTATAAAAATAAGCCACAAACTGCTCAGAGCCTACTGTATGGAAAATTGATTTTCAATTTGAATTAAAAATTTATAACATCATTATTACATTGGTCGTATAACCAAGTGTAATACACGCCTGCAGGTGTGATTCCATATTCACAGTTTTTCTAAATTATATCACGTTTTTCAATATGATTAAAACTGATTTAAAGTTGTTTTCAATTAAAAGTATACCAAAGTCTTTTTATAGTAACTCCTCGTGCAGTAAAGTAAAAAGAAATATTGTGTTTTAATTAATAAAATGCCTTAAAAGTGAACACCCTAAAGTGAAAAGTACACTATCGTTAAGCTTAAACAATTCTTGTTTAAAGATGTTTAAAATTTGACGTGTTTTTTTACTTAAATTTATAATATGAATTTAGTTGAAATATGAAGTATTTATGAAGACATAACCGACTGGCGCACAACAGTCGTGTCTATCTGTCACTACCAAAATGATAGTTTTAGGTGTCAAAATTAAATGAGTCATTACTTTATACAAGATAACTTGATAAAAATAATGCTAGAACGTTTAAGAGACCTAGTCCTAAGCGAGACATCTACTTCATTAACAGATATACCCCCAAGGAAGTAGTTACACTGTAAATGCAGTATTACACCTTTGGCTTGCGGCATGTGATTATTCTCAGCCAGTAGCGCACATTGCATGGTTGAAGAGTTCTTTTTATCCTGACCAAATCCATCTACAAGCGCATGCAATGATGAGTATTTATTGAACAAAATGACAGGGGATGGAAAACAAGATTATATTATTTATATACAACTTCATGCTTTTTTATTAGAAATGGTATACAGCAACCGCAGAAATATACAATATATAATTAATAACATTAAAACATGTTTATCTTGAGTCAAAATATGCGCAAAAAAAATATATGAGTAAGTGATTATTGAATTATAAAAGATGATGGAATTTTTAAGGTACACAACAGACAGATATTTAAAAACTGTCTCTGTCTGCAAATCTTTCGCATCAAACGCACTGAGCGAATTCTTGCAAGTATTTATTTTTAATTCACATCAAATAATGCGATTTATAAACCATATACTTAATTATTTTTATTAATCAGTGGATTTAGAAAAAGATTGACGAAATTAGAATTCTCATAATAAACCAAAAAATATGATTTAAAACACGATTTGTTTCAGTGTTTGCTCTCGGTTCCGACCGAATATAAAAGTATTGGAAGTGTAGGAAGAAATATTTTGACATCACAAACACCCACTGTATTCGAACAGAAATTGATTGAAAAATGCTGTTCATATTGGTACTCGAACCCGTGAGATCCGCCGCGGAAGCAAACGACATTGACCGCTGCGTATCAATTATCTAATATTTGAATTATTAATAAATACAATGATGACAGTTAAATTTGAATCGTTCAAACTATGAACATTCACACAAGTTTTGTCACTGACGACCCGGCATCTTCAGGCGTTCAAGTACACGGATGAACTTAAACTGACGCTTAGCAAATAAATGTGTCAAGTTTATATAAGAAATAAATAAATTACTAAGCTTAAAGCCATTGCTGGCGACAAAACTTGTGTGAATGTTCATAATTTGATCAATTCAAATTAATTATTGAAATTCCACCAATCACCTTCAGTCGAAATAGATGATGATTAAGTTATAAGGTCTGGTTAAAGCAATTAACCGGCTGTTGTTGTATCATCTACGTTCACTCAAAGATTAAAAGAATGATGACATTTGAATCGTTATAATAAACTAAAAAATATGATTTAAAACACGGTTTGTTTCAGTGTTTCATTATGATATAAGAGGACATTTTAGAGTGTTGTCTGCGTGATTCAAAGCTCGCAATCATTTCAAAGTGATATAGTATCCGCTTTTTTTCATCCCGCAAAATTGGCATACCTTAGCGCGTTTGAAGCACACGCATGAAAAACAACACTGTTCTCAACAAATCGCTGAAAGGGGAACTTTTTGCGCAACTATTGACACTCAAACTGTGTTGCGCAAAAAAAAAAACTCGGTAAACAAATTGAAATAACAATTATTGATAATATTGGAGTGTACATTTTAGAAATTTATTACGTCTTTTAATATTGCGAATCAATTACAGGCAGACGTCCACTTTCGCACACAATTGATTCTTGAAAGTGTGTGCGAATGTTGAATGTTCGAAAGTAGAGGGATGTAAAAAAACACCAAAAATTGTCCTTTAAAAATCTTAATTATCAAAATTTACTTATGTATTCGATAAAAATTATGTCATAGAATGGTGAATAAAAGCTTCGTTCGTATTTTTTATTGTTAAAGTCTTGATGATTTTTTTCTGGTTCTTCTTCCTAACTTTAATTTTGTATTTCATTCTCGTACTCCTGTTGGTTGATATTCATTTTTAAAGGGTTCCATGTGAGATTCAACAATCTCATTAAAATATTCACTGTTAAAATTTATAATTAGTTCGTTCATTGGACGAACTATATTAATTGTGATTATTTCTGGAGTAACATCAACATTTATGAAATCGCTCATCATTTGTGAGCATAATTGTTTCCATAGACCTTTTATTGTAGACTCTTTAATTTCAACCCACGCGTCTCCAGTATTGTTTATTGCGTTTCATATGTTATAACTCTTCCAGAATTTTTTTAATGCAGACTCACCTTCTCTGTCAGTTGCCTTGATGGCCCGATTCATTATTAACATCTTATAATATCGTTAAAACGTAGCTATCACCGTTTGGTCCATGGGCTGTATGAGACACTTAGTATTTCCAGTATTTCAGCCAATTCTCCAATGAATTTTATACCTCGTCTTAAATTTGGCAAACCATTCGTTACGTGCCGAAACAAAACATTTTTGCATTATCGTAAAAAAATCTAAAAAAAAAGATTTTTCTAAAAATGTGCGAAATAGCGAATTGTGCGAAAGTAGAGGTCCGCCTGTACTTTGTAAATGTATTTTACCTGTGTTGATTAACTTTTCCGGTTCTAAGCTCAAGAAATGCGACCCCAATACCAACATTTTCTTAAATATCTATTTTAATATGGGTGATACAATGTTTATAATTAAGGTATTCTTATATCATAGTTTTTTGGACCTTTTGTACTTTATATAAGTATGCGAAAACGCGATTACGCTATCAGACGATAAGCACCCGCGATAACGATCGTTCGTAAGATAGCTGAGAATACTCGTCAGTAGTCAATTCATATGTGTGCTGGGATGACGTCTTTTTTACGCACAACTAAAAATATGATTATTTATTAAAAAACCACGGATTTTTATAAAAAAAATGTATGAGGAATGATGCATAGAGATATTTTAAAGCCCTTAGACTATTTTTTTTTTTGAAATTCATAAGAATAAGGCCAATAATTTAATGAGGAAACCACTGGGGTCAAAAAAGACCCCATCGGCAGAGACGTATTTTTCTAGTCTCCGAGCCGCGAGAGTTAAAGTGTTGCGTGTATTGCTTTATTTTTTTTAATCCATATCTGCTCCCAATGTAAAGAATATGGCCTCCTAATGAAGGTATCTCAACAGATGTTTTTCTACGAGAACTGTTTGTTACTCAGTCGCTCAACTTCTCTTTTTCAAAGAGACTAGTAAGGATATAAGGATAAATCTAGAGCTAGTGGTTGATGTATCGCTCTCTTTACGCCCGGTTGTTAAAGGATGAGAAATGATGGAAAAGACATTACAAACACCCATGCCTTCGAACTGAAATCGTTCGAAATCTGTTCGCACTGGTAATAGAACTCGTGAGGTCTGCCAGGGAAGTTTACGACGTTGAGCGCTACGCCACGGACCCGACACTTTTTTTTTTAAATCGATTTATTTATTTTCGTTCGAATGTATGTGTGTTTTTTTATGTCGAAAAACTCTTTGCCATCTCTCCAATTCTATAATAGTGGGGCGTAGTGATAAAGATTAGAAACCAGAGAGATTGAGCAAATGAGTAAAACATAGTTCTCGTAGAACAACTGGTGTTGAAATAACTTCATTAGGAGGTTATATGCTCCAGATTAGGAGCGGACATGGATTAAAAACAAAATTGCAACATAATATTAATAATTCTGCTGATATTTTAATAAATACTAATTAAACGTTTTAATAAATATTTTTTTTATAAAGAAACATCAATATTAGGGTTTATACAAAAACCGAATTTTGAAAAAACCGGTTTTCGAATGTTGATATTGTTCGAAAACCAGTTTATCCGGTTTCAAAGTTTTACAAAAAATGGATAATACAATTAAAATAGCGAAAAAAAGTTCATTTTTGTATGTTGTTTATTTATATACACAATAATACACAACAAGAAATTATTTGGTGTTACTCTTCAGAAAATATGATTTAAGAAAACACAATGCGTTCACTGATCCTTTTGTAACAAAATTTCCTTATATTGAAAATACCCTTTCGCTGGGCAATGATGTGGGGGCATATGGTCTTTAAGGCATCAAATAAGATATCCAAATTTTCTGTCCTTTTGTTTATAGGCTCGTTTATGGAAAATTAGACACAACCGGTTTTCAAATGTCACAAATTTAGCCAAAAAAACCGGTTTTTGAATACCGACAAGCCCTAATCAATATGTTTATAATGAATATGAAAATCTTTGATTATGACTAAGTATTATCTAATCTCTGGAAAATGGTACAAATGGTACATGATCAAACGGCTTATTTAACCTTCCAGCGGGCGCGCTGAGTAGTTTCCCTTGAGCGGGCGCTTGTCGTAAATTTTACATCAAGTTTCCTCCATGTAATTAGTGTTTTCTTTATGTAAATTTTGAGGCATTGCTGTAAGATTATGAAAAATGATGAATGACTACTTTAAAAAACATATATTTGACTTTCTGTTGTGTGCATTATAAGCAAAAGTGTGAGATAGTAAATAAGTTAAAAAAGATAAAGTTTACTCATGTACGGGCTGATAAAGAATAATTGATAATTCACTGCCAGTAAATTTTAATAAGCAATCTACCCATTCACTGTGCCAATTCAACGCAATCTGAGTTACTGTTAAAACATTATATTATATAATAAAGTTCTTGTATTCTTTGAAACCCAAACTAGCAACGAGATCACAGCAGTTGATGAAAGTTTTCCGTGAAGTTAAAAATATTATTTTATTTACGACTTAATCAAAAAATTGGAATCTGTGTAGTCTAAGTAAATGTAGAAGCTTTGTTGCACTTGAAGCGTGACGGATTATTTTTACTTACGCAATATCCATTAGCGGGCGAAAAAAGCTCCCGCGCTACTCGCTCACCCTGCTACGCCACAACTTCTCATCCTTCAATGTCAGCCCCACTTCACCTGCCTCTATATACACCTCGTTACCAACGCATCTAGAGCGTATTCAGATTTTTTGAATTAACTGATATCTAATTAAAAGCTTTTAAAATTTCCCACAATTTTACTTGCTTACTAGTTGTAAAATTATTTGAAAGCATGTCTACGAATGTTTTTAAATGGAGGATGTATTTTTATAGTGAGGACGGAGAATGATTTTTTTAACGAGTTATCTTACAGAGAGCTTATAAGAATCACTATATATAAAAATTTAAATATAATATAAATACAATTTTCATTGTATAATATATTTTATTGTACAACATAGACACTCATTTATCGCCAGTGTAATGTATTCTCAGATTTTTTTATAAACTTACCGGGTACCCAGTTGGGTACAAAGAGCTAAACTTTATAATATAAAAGTATTATATATTAGTTAACAGCATCGTTTACCAAATGATGGGGCGCAGAAAGCTAAATGCCGGGTCGCCAATTTCCTAAAATAAATCTGTATATTTACTATATAATTTCGTAATACCTCTCATTAATAAGTTTATGGTAAATTTTTTTTCTATATAAGTTTATCAGAGTAAATTATTTAAATATATAAAGACTGTATGTACATAAATATACTGTTTTATTTTATCAATAGGCCGGTAGTATTGGGCATATCAAATTTAGTGGGTCACGAAAGAAACATATTAAAATAACCGGGTCGCGGGAAAAAAAGGTTTGGAAACGCTGTTCTACAGTATTTTTTCGGAATAGCAACTAATTAAAATAATGATTTAATAACCCAATATTTTTTTTATAGATGTATAATTGTTGATATTTGATACAATTGAACTATTAATGTGCACACATATCGTTTAAATAATCAAATAACAATGATATTGATATATATAGAAAAAAAAAATACGCATTTATATTTAACTGCCGCCTGTGTGGTCGAGCGGTACACGTCGTTGGCTTCGGCTACGGAGGTCACGGGTTAGAATCCCAGTACGGTCCGTTTTATAAATTGATTTTTTACTCGATTTATGAATTTCTGTTCGAAGGCATAGGGGTGTATGTGATGTCTTGAATTCGCCCCTCCCACTCATCCTATCCCATGAAAGGGGCGTATCGAGAGCGATTAGCTAACCACTAGTCCTGCCCTAGTTCTATCCTTCTATTCCTACTCTCTTTGGAAAAAGAGAGGTTGAGTCACTGAGTAACAAACAGTTCTCGTAGAAACACTTCGGTTGAGATAAACTCCGTTAGTAGTTCACATACTTCACATACATTGATTTATATACATACGAACGTAAAAGTTTTTTTAATTTCTTAGGTGAAATTATTTATTTATAAGATTATTTTTTAGAAAAAAGTAATTTTTCAAAAATATAAAAACATATTTGATATTTCATAGAAATTTGATTTTCGATAAAACATTGTTAGGAACGGAAAATACTTGTTAAATCGCCGCTGAAGTAGCTTTTTTAGCATTGCATTCGCCTACCAGTAGAATTCAGATTCATTTATTCTTTTACTAGGATTATTTATAAATATAAATGGAGACTTTCTCATATTGTAAAGATATATTTTTATATAGAGAATTCAAATATTTCATTGAAACTAAAATTACCGGGTAGTGTGTTTCGGTTCTTTTAAAACCGTGCGGACACTCGGGCACCCGATTCCGGTTCTACTCAGATCAAAAACCCTGGTCAGTGGCCTTGAAAAGGTGTACACTTCTCGAGTAAGATTCTGTTTTTTTCTTCATGTAACCACTGCTTACAACAGCCAGTTCGGTGTTTTTTTTAAAGGAATACTTTATCTTCCAATACGAAATCTATGAACTATTACCAAGATTAATCTTATTAAGACTTTTTTTACACCAAGTACGCTCCCAATGTGGAGCATATGGACTCCTAATGGAGTTTATCTCAACAGAAGTGTTTCTACGAGAACTGCTTGTTACTCAGTTGCTCAACTTCTCTTTTTCCAAAGAGAGTAGAGGTAGAAAGATTAGTGGTAAGCTTATCGCTTTCGGTACTTAGGATAGGATGGGTGGGAGGGGGGAATTTAAGACATCACAAACAGAACAGATATTCGTTAATCGATTGAAAAATCAATTTATAAAACTGTCCGTACCTAAGACTTAATAAATAAATTTATTTATTACAAAACTAAAACAATTGAAATTCAGTCGCGCAACCTATTTTTTTGAAGCTAGTAATGATATAAAAATTAAACTATCGCAACACTACAAATTAATCAATCGCCTTTGAATATGTGTTACGACTTTAAAGATCAGATAGGTGGAAGGTGTGAAGACATTGTTATACATCACATACATCTTTGCGTACTCAAATTAAAACACTAAAGAAGTAAAAAGATACATTTTAATTTCAAATGGTACTGAAAAAATCAAACGTTACTCAGGTATACGTTTTTTTAAATAAGCATTCTGTTTAGCTTTACATCTGCGCAAACTTTTATCGAAATAATATTCCTTCTCTCTCAATTTTGTCATCGTTCTTGTCTAAAACCCTTTTTGCTTGTTTATCGAACCCTGAAATCCAGCCCTGGTCGCTATAGTAACGAAGGCATCTCTATTCATCCACATTAGTTGGTCCTGCGACGGGATTGTCTGCATCAATGCACTTCCGAAAAACGGTAAACATCTTTACTCCTGATTTTAATATGTTATCCTTAAAAGCTACGATCAATAGCATACGGTATATTAATGGTTTTATTATTATAGTAAAGTGATTCCTTTATTATGCACATTTTTTATATAGATAACAAAAAATAATGTTTATCATCAAAATGTATTACTCTGTGATGATCATTGTAATTACACGTTAAAGATGTTAAACATTTTAAATTGTGTTAGCTTAGAGTCACTTATTCATAATTTCTACTGCAGTTTGTAAATTATTTTCAATGACAATTTTAAAATTTAATTTGCTTTTTTGAAAATAATACTGATAAATTATATTTCTTATCAGTTCATAATATTCGCCATGAGCGAAACCAGTCGTGATCTTGGTAAATAAAAGTGGATACAAGTACAAAAGCAAATTTTGTTTTTTTTTTAAGATAAACAAGTTCCAATGAAAATTAAATCAATACAATAAGTTTGGTTGAATAATCAATATGTATAAAATACTACGCTAAGAATATAGGTAGTTAAAATGTGTCTACTTTCAATTTCACTATATGATTTTATTAGATAACGTTCAATTATGTAATAATGTATGATTAATTATTCAAAAAAGCTTTAAAAGTACAGATATAAATAATAAATCGAGTTCAAAATATTTGTTGTGGCAGAGCTATTGCAGATTACACAAATACATCTTCAATAGATATTAAGGCAGTATTCTAGAGTAGAAATTTGAAAAAGTCGATTCTTTTTTTATATTTTTCTAAAGTTTAGACATTTTAGATTTTAGGGATTTTTCAAAAATTCAATTATTTACTGAGTTACAGCGATTTTGGTGACGCAGCAACTAAGCTGGTCCGACCGGAACAGATCGAAACTCAAAACTTTAAGCGCATTTTTCTCGAAACAACTTTTTTCGAGCGGACGTACATAATATCTCAAGTTTAACCAAACCGATTTATTTGAAATTTTGTGTGAACCTTCTATATACATTTTTATAGAGCCCGTTAGCAGATTTAAGTAAAAATTTTAATTTTTACTATTTTTTAAAAATTTGAAACTGTTAAAAAAACGTAAAAAATTTCTGATTTTTTTTTATTATTTCTTCGAGGTAGGGGCTCTAGCGACATTTTTATTTATTAAGAATCCGTTTATTTTTTTTTCAAATGACCAGAAAGGTTGGAATCGTGTACGTGACGACACCATCTTTTTTGGACCCTCCCTTTACCAGTCGATAACTTTTCGAGTTTTGAATTTATTTATTTTCTTAAATTTTTATATATTTTTAAAATATAAATAAACGAATGGTAAAAAATGGACACAAAAAAATTCTTTGTTAATTTTTTACGGAGCTTGAAAAGACACTCAAAATTCGTGCCTCTACACTAGAATACCCCCTTAAATGTAATAAACAAACTGGTGCTTTTTGGCAATTTATCTTAATTTAGTAATCAAATACAGTATTATTAATATTTAAGCAAACGTATACATCACATAGTTATCGCAGTCAGCTGATGCATACAAAACAAGCTCAGTCGCCATTTTGTCCTGAATAATTCAGTCAAGGATTGGGGATTGAGGAATGGAGTCAAGAATGAGGAGGGAAACGTGGACGACTCAACCGTAAAATACTTCTCAGCTCAAATTAAAAACGCAAACAAAAGAATAAAAGGGCAGACGAGTTTTCAAAAAAATGGGGTGGGATGGTGTGACCATTGACATTTCATTAATTTCGTCTTTATTTGGTTCAACTGTTGCTTCTCAGTCCATTTAGAATCATTAATACGCACAATTTTAAATACAACCGAAAACCTTATTTTTATATTTTTCAATATGCGAGTTATAATAATAAATAATCAGTGGCAAATTAAGCACTTTGGAGGACCTGTTTTTCGAATAACATAAAAGTGTTGCAAAACTCTTGAACATTTATATAATTTATGCTATTTTTGAGGCCCCTAAATTTGGAGGCCCCAAGCGCGCACCTCTTGCGCTTGTGGGGTAATCCGCCACTAATCCGCCACTAATCCACCGGTAATCCGCGGTAATCAGCATTAGAGATTTTTTACCATTTTTTTAAATCACCAAAATTCAACGATAATTTGAGCACTAAAACTCAAGTCAACCAGAAAACACTAAGACATGTTTAAAATCTCAAATTTTCTAATAATTCTTGGACCTTAACAGGATTTTAACTCCACCTAAACATAATTCTTACCTCTGAGACTTAGGCAGAAAGTGTTCAAATCATTTGAATAAAAAATGTACTTGCATCTTGATTGAAAAAAAAATACGATGTTGAAACTTGATCGGCCACACAACAGCCGTCAAACTGTTAGTCGTGGTCTATTGTGAATGACAAATTCATATGAATGAAACTATTTCCAGCTCGCCTTGTCATGCTATCCACGAGTTATAAGGGAAAAGAATGTAATTCCGTGAAGCTGACTAGTAAAGAGAGCATAAATTGATTAACAAAGTGTTAATAAATCATGTTTTTGCTTAAGAACGTATATGAGTTATTATATAAATCGGTACCGTTAGAATAAATATTTGAACCAAAGTAAAATTCTAAAACATTTGAACTTTGTAGAAAGTAATACATAAACATATTTCTATACTATACTATCGAACTAGTTAAGCAATGAATAACACCATCTTACGAAAGCTCTTGTAATCTACTTAAAATACGAAAATAAGTGAAAAATATATTAAATTAATATTGCTTTTTTTAGTCAATGGGTGCTTTAACGAAAAATTATTTTGCATATCTCTGCTTTCATCTAATAATAGAGACGTCAAACACTATTTTATTATATATTGAGCTGTAATAATACTGATATGACATTGAAAGAAGGAAAGTGATTGACAAGTAATCTTCTAATCAGAAATTGGGTGTGATTGAAAAATAGTTATTCGTTGTTGCTGAAAAATCGAATATATCAAATTTACTATTCTGTTTGTAATTATTAAATTTTCTAACCAATCTCAATTAACATACTTTCATAGGTTTCCTGTATTTTATTATTAATAATATTCCAATAACAGCAAAAGTATTTAAGTTTATTCAAATTTATTGCCGCCGTGGTTTACTTCAAATTAAAATTTTCTGAGATCTAATACATGGGTGTATCTTATTTCAACTATTCTTAGGTTGATTTTGGGTGACTTAAAAAAACTTTTCGAATTTATCTCGTATTATTTTTTGATAACAAATTAATTGGCACATTAGCATTAGCTTTAGATCCATTTTTTAAAATGCTATAGAGTGTTCGTTAAAGTATTTGCCTAATATTGATCTAGTCTATAATTTCCCAAGAGTTGTAACAATATTGAAATGTTATGACCAAATATATTCATCAATAATAAATACCCCAAACGTTATTCAATAAATTATCATTGTGTTTGTTGTTTAAGGTTTCGTAGATTTGTAAAACCATTTCTCATAAAATTTATTGAAATAGTTAAATTAAATATGATTTTTTAGTAACTTCGTGCATGAGTTAATACTGTGGTAGCATTTTTTTGACGCGCACTGTGCATCGTTTGTTACTACCCAAAGAAAAAATCAGTAATTGATCGTACGTTTGTTGTTTAAGGTTTCGTAGATTTGTAAAAACATTTCTCATAGAATTTATTGAAATAGTTAAATTAAATATGATTTTTTAGTAACTTCGTGCATGAGTTAATACTGTGGTAGCATTTTTTTGACGCGCACTGTGCATAGTTTGTTACTACCCAAAGAAAAAATCAGTAATTGATTGTACAAAAGAATTCTATATTACAAGTGTTACACACAATATTTAAGTGTCTGATTTTGTTATTTATATCTTTGCAAAAATCATTAATTGATTGATGATCTAAATAATATTATATTTTTTGTTGTCGTCACACGATAAAAAACTGTAAATAAACAAATAAATTGTTACGTGTATAATATGGTTTTTAAAACACCGTCTATTAAGACATCTCTTTTTGTCTATATCACCAAGCAACTAAATAAAAGGTAAAATTCTTCCTTAGATTTTTTTTCCTTGAAATGTGCGCACCCCGTGAAAGGGTGTTGTATTTGTAGGATAGTATGGCGAGGAGTAAGAGCACGCGTTGAGAGGAAAAAAAGCACTTGTCCGATTCGAGTCTTTTTGTCCGAGCTGTCGTTTTTACTCTTCTGTATCTAATCATAACAAGAGCCCAGATTCGTATAAAGAGAATCTTTTATTCTCTCTATTGACTGCGCCATTTCTCTCTTTAAGCATTTAATATTTTCATGTTTCAGATGCCATTTTGTCTACGTTCACAAAAGCTTTCTTTTATATGTTTGTAAATACAAAATAAGCCCATTTTCAAAAAGAAGATTTCTATTATTAAAAATGTCTTGGCCAATCTGGAATTATTACTTTAACATAGAAAAAATATTATTATTTGAAAAGTAAATGTATTTTTTAATAAATAACATAGAATTTGACTGCATTTTAAATTTTACTAAGTAACTGATGATGTAGAATTCAAACATAAATATATAAATATAATAAAATTGGAGTAAATAGTTTAACTTCCTAATTTAAGAATACACTAACTATTTGGTTGCTTTTTTGTTGGTTAAAAATGAACAAGCTTTTTCTTCTTTCTTATAATAACAATGTTGAAGCGGTAACATATATTGTGACAGCAATATTTGAAGAATTTGAAGTCAGACAATATGATAAGTTCGTAAGGATGTATTGAAAAAAATATGTACGTCTTTTTTTTAAATATGATGCCTTTCTACCAGTATTGACAGTGAACACCTTAAAAATGTTATGATTTTTAAAATTGTATTATTAAACCATTTAAAAAATATATATTAAATGATTTATAATTAAACCAAAATAGTCAATAGTGCAGCCAATGCATACTAAGCCGTCTAAAGATGATCTGATAGTAATATATATGTTAAAATAAAATGATTAAAACATTCCTTTGGAGTCGGAGTCGTCTTTTTTATACGACTCCACAGCCCTGAATAAAACTCGGTTAAATGACTAAAACTTTTATACAACCGAAAATTGTCATTTAAATCAGATAAGATTTGAATAAAAACAAAATATCTTTCCCAAACAGTCCCTTTTGAATACTCAACGTGAACATTGTATCCAACGTGTATTCATAATATTTCGTAATGCATCGGTGAAATTGGAGCATTTGTTTATAAACGTATTCGATTTATTTCTTATTTTCTCTTTTTTCGATGTAAACTAAAAATTATTGATGTATCGTTTGTTATGTAACTTTACTTTGTAATACTTTTTTTTTTTACTAAGCGATGAATACTTATGACTTATTTTTATCTTAAGGTTAACATGTCGGAGCAGGCTTAACACTAGGCGCTTTGTTGCAATTGCAGTGCGGTATAGCCTGGCGCATGCTAGTTTGCTGGTGGAAGTTGCCAATGCAGCGGAAACTCAATTAGTTCGTCGCCGTTAATGAATATAAATAGTTCATCTAGTTGCGGATTATTAACGATAACGTCTAAATAATTAATGCTTATTTATAATGAGTGTTGCGAAATTAGAATACTGTATTATTTGCAATGTCAAAATTAATATGAAATACATAATTAACAATATAACAATGAAATGAAATGATTTAAATTATTATGTACATTCACACAAGTTTTGTCAATAACGACCCGGGTTTCGTCTTTCAGCATCTTCAGGCGTTCAAGTGCTCTGATGAACTTGAACTGACGCTCAGTAAATAAATGTATCGTGTTTATATAAGAAATAAATGTATTACAAAGTTTAATGCTGGCGAAATGGATTAACCCATGGGAATGCCTACATATTTGAATGGTGAGCAATTTCAAGAATTATATTTATTATTGTTTGCTGGAAGATTTATAATTTTATTTATTTGGTTTGCTGGGAGATTTATAATTGTAATTACACACTTTTAGGATACAAGAGTGAGGAATTTGGCAGATTTACCTGCTCATTCAAAATTTGTAAACCATTCAACTGGGGTGGGTCTGTTTGTTTCTAAAATTTCCTGGAAGAATAATTTATGCCCATGAACCCATGAACGATTCAAATTAAATATTGAAATTCCACCAAGTACCTTCAGTCTTAATCTTAAATTAAATAAAATGGCCGTGCTTGCAAAATGCTAATGAATGATGCTATAATTAAGTATTTCGACTGAGGGTGCTTGATGGAATTTCAATATCAAATTTGAATTGTTTGAATTTTGTACTTTTTCATGAGTTTTGTCGCTTACGACCCGGGTTTCGCCTTTCGGCATCTTCAGGCATTCCAAGTGCACGGGTGTACTTGATTGCAGACTGCAGTGTAGTGATTGCAGTGTAGTGATTGCTATAGATTGCAGTGTAGTGATTGTCCCAAATTTTATATTGGTAAAACTGCTAGAACCTTAAATATAAGAGTGGCTGAGCATTTAGCCGCTTTTCGCTTAAAAAAAGATACTTACACCTTTGCCAATCATTTAATTCTTGAAAACCATACGTTTAATTTTGAGTCAGGTATTGATTTGTTACATACTAACAGGGGCGAGTTTAAATTATTTTACCAAGAAATCTTAGAGATTAATCGAGCTCAGCTTAACAGTTTGCCAATTTTAAACGAGCAATATTATCTACCAAATTCTCCATTGTTGTACCCCTTTTAAATAATTGTCATTTTATTAATAATTCAAGCACTTGCTATCATTAAATATTAATTCAAAGGCTTAAAAACAAATCAACTCATTAATAATAGGTCGGATAAAACCCTAGATTTATTTTAAACATTCCTATGTTATTATCTGGTCATTAATATTTTCAAAAAATCCCCATAATTATAACAAACCCACTTAATCCATTGAAAATTGTATACATTCAATTTTCGCTAATTTACATTTTAATAGCCTTATAACTTAGTGATCTACTTATATTTTTGTTTATAAACGATTCAAACTGTTTACTACGCGTCAGTTCAAGTTCATCCGTGCACTTGGAATGCCTGAAGATGCCGAAAGGCAAAACCCGGGTCGTTAGCGACAAAACTCATGGAAAAGTACAAAATTCAAACAATTCAAATTTGAATGATGCTATGTTTAAAATTAAATAACTTTACGTCAAAACGATGAAGCTCAAAACCAAATGAGGAGAAACAATATTTAATATCTAATAAGTCTAATGATAAATTGAAAAAAAAAACAACACGTAATAGATGACATTTCCAATTATTGCATAGTCTTCTAATTGTTAAATGAAGTTTTAACTTACTTGTTAGATTGAATAAAGACTAGAAACCGGGGCTGTTAAGAAAAACCGGGGCTGTAAAGAAATAAAACGACTCTGATTCCGACCATAGCTTAAAACAGGGCGTAGCGAGAGAAATTAGTTCTATTCTTTTTAGAAAAAAACGAGAAGTTGAGCAACTGAGTAACAAAGAGTTCTTGTAAGAAGACTATATACTCCACATTCAAAGCAGACATGATAAAAAAAATAAGAAGAAAGTTTGAATATTAATCCATAACTATACTCAAAAAAGTTAAATGATTGATAAAAATTACCCACCAACTAAACCTACAGTTTTTTCGATAATCACAATGTATCAAACTTGATAAACGTTCTATCAAAAGGATGCAAGCTTTAAATGCCAAATTAGTACCTAAATTTAGCTTTTGAGTTTGAAAAAGATCACCTTGTAAAAAATTTAAACCAAGAAAAAAAACTGAAATAAATGTTTTTCCTAGACAATTTATTTAATTAATATTAAATAATGTCAATTAAAAACCAGTTTAAAAGTCTCTATGCACTTCAAGGTTGTGTATAATTCATAATTTACATATGGCCCAAAATCATCAAAACACGTTTTTTGCGCCTCGTATAAAATTTGATATGTGTGGTTTACGTCTTTTTTTCTTTCCACAGTCGATATAAAATATAGCAATTTACTTCAAACGAAAGCCTCAGATATAAGTTTATAAAATCAATTTACATAAATTAAAAGCCTTGTATTTATGTAGCGTTATACGCAATATATACCAACCAGCCAAGCCATTCTCTGCGCCGTTTTTCGACGTCAAATAAAAATAAAGCTCATTTTTAACACCGAACAACTGTTGCAGTGAAAGCTTAGCAAAAATTCATTAACCGTGCAAAAAAAAATAATAATCAGGCCAACGAGCTTCGTAAACTTCACTAATATTAAAAGCTGATATTGAGTTAAATGATCCACGAGCACTTAAAGGGGCTTAAGGTTTTGTTTTGTATTGATTGCGATGAGTGTGCGTTTTGTGAAATTTCCGGGGCGAGTTCATTGGTGAGCCGGGATGATCGGTGTATATTACAGGGCACTGTGGGGGAAAGGTTAAAGATTTTATGTGCGGTAAACTTCTTGTGTGTTATCCAAGAAAGCGAATGCTTCATAGCTTTCCATGTTAACAACACATTTTCGTACACATTTCATTACAGTTACCCACGCAAGATGTACACCGTGTCTAGTATTTGCTGTCATAAGGTTAAGCTAAACATCAATTTTAAAAAAAATATCGTCAGTAAATATTGATTGTCTTTTTATGTTCACTTCTTCTTTTTGTTGACCATGTACGTCTCTAAATCTTGGACCTTACGTTTGAGGTAATCAACATTCTACCGAGGTAGCAAAAACAAAAAAAATCTTTTTGTTTTTTCGTATCTGCTTTCTGATTTTTTTCTTTGCACGATGAGTGGAAATATATTTATTTGTTATTGTTGATAGTGTCACTAAAATATATTTTTATGATAATATCTCGAAGGTTTTTTTAACCTCTCTTCAAATTAGTCTAGTCAATGCAATCTCATATTCAAAGAACAAAACATTCATTTTTACAAATTCCACTTTTATTAAATACGAAGGAAACCGTTCTCGATTATATTAAATAATAAAAAAGTGGTTTATTCTTTGAAGATAATATAAAATGCCTTAAGTCAATACTTTTCTTTCGTAAAAGGGAAGACATCATGAAAAACCGCTATTTAATTATGTCAAAGATTGTTTTTAGATTATTATTATATAATACAAATGATTTTTTCGTAGATTGCCGTATTATAACAGAAGCGATTGTCAACTGGCTATTTTAATCCATTACATTTTTATTTCAACATGATCACTTAATAACAGCTGGTATGATATAGGAAATTATTATACTCACTCTTTACTATTTCAAATCTGTTTGAATTCACCCAAGGTAAACATATCTTTGACGAGTGCACTTATACAATTTGGTGGCAGGAGGTAAACACAAGTATCTTAACAGAAGTTTTTCTACGAGAACTGTTTGTTAACCAGTCACTCAACCTCCAAAAAGAGTAGTAGAGATAGAAGGATAAGGTTGAGACAAGACTAGTGGTTAACTAACTTCTCTCGCTACGCCCAGTTATTGAAAGATCGGGAGGGTGAGATGAATTTTTTAGACATCTTAAACACCCATTCTTTCGAACAGAACTCAATGAATCGATCGAAAAAAATGCTCATCGTACTGGGACTCTGCGCCATAGGAACCAGTAAACATATTACAAGTTTCTTAACATGTGGAAATGAATCAATAAATCGATTGGAAATTAGTATAAGTTCAAGAATTTGTACCATTGATTGCAAAATAAGTGTGTATAGAAAACATAAAAGCGCCACTACTTGATAAAGGACCAAAAAATCA
Organism: Himalopsyche tibetana; assembly: GCA_030503985.1. Taxonomy (NCBI): domain Eukaryota; kingdom Metazoa; phylum Arthropoda; class Insecta; order Trichoptera; family Rhyacophilidae; genus Himalopsyche; species Himalopsyche tibetana. The sequence continues at coordinate 760,463 of JAPJYX010000009.1, read as the reverse complement.
TCATTCATTTGATATTAAAATGAATATAAAATGGGAGCCGGCAAATTGCTCGAATTACAAATTATTTAAATTGCTTGGTTCTTTAAACGATTTTTCACGACTTTTTCTACGAATTTCATTTTTATCTTGTGCGACACTTGTTTAGAGAGTGAAATATAAAATAATTTTCTTAAGTATTTATTTTAACCGTGTTCGCTCCGAATGCGGAATATATGATCTTTTTATTGAGTTTATATCAACATAAGTGTTTCTACGAGAACTGCTTATTAATTAGTTACTCAAACTGTTTCTATATATTTCCAGAAAACATAGAAGACTAGGGCTAAGACAGAACAAACGGAAACAAATTGATAATCTTGTTATTCGAGCAATTTCCATTCGAGCAATTTACCGGAACCATATAAAATACTTCAATAGATTTTTTAATGGTTTGTAATATAATATAAGTTTTCAGGCACAGTGTATGCAGAGTGAAGCGAAAACTTATAAGAAAGTACAAATACAAAGTTTAGTTTAAGCCGCACCAATGTTTGAATATGTTTTCTTTGTTTATTACATACACCTGCCTGTCGACTCATGTCTTGTTAGATTATCATTAGCGTGCGCTAACAAACTAAGAACATGAAGCCAGAATAACATTATCTTCGGAATTGAGAATATCCCAACTGGATTTAGGTGTCTATTTGAGTAATGTTTATTACTTTGTCATCTTCTCACATTAGTAGTGAGACATTTGTGTGAAGTTAACGCCAGCTCATAGAGATAAGTAATTAGAAATCTTCTAGTTGTTGCAAGGTGTGTTTGCCGCTACAGAAATCACTGCCTGTATTAAAATACAAAAAACCATTTGGCACCATTGAAGTAGCCGACCATCAAAAACCTGAAAACAAAATTGTCGACAAACTCATTAATCAACTGAGCCAAATATCAACTAGGTATGCAACGATTGAAACTTCTTTTGAGAGCATTTTTTTTAAACTGAAACTATATTGTTATGTACGTTGTTATTGACTTGATTATGGTACTCCTAAGCGAGGGATGGCGAACCTTTTTTGGTCCACGTGCCAAAAATCCTCAAATATTATTTCTCGATTGTGTGGAGTGCCCAAGCAGTATTTTTTTAAACAAAATAAAAAAAATGTTTTTTAAACGATTGTCGTTTATTTTGAGAAACATTTTAAAATGAATAAAACGGAATAAATTAATAATGCACGAATTATTTAATCAAAATTTTGATTTTTTAAACCTTAAAGTTAATTTATTTTGAACTTGGAAATGGTTCGCGTGCCATCCAAATTCTCAAACGTGCCACTTTGGGCACGCGTGCCGTTGGTTCGCCATCTCTTTTCTAAGGTGACTATTGTTCAAAGGGTTCTCAATCTGATTGAGGTACGTTCGCTGAGATCGCCTCTTCCAATTCCATGTTTTAAGACGGAAAACCGACTTCTGCTCGTGGGCCACGAGTTTTCAATGGCAATGTATGTGGTATTTTGTGGAAGAGCCACAGCTTGCAGACTACTAAACTAGAAAATATATAATACAGACACCCATGTCTAAGATCTTAAATATAACATTAAAAATATCTTAATCTGATATTACCATTGCAGGCATTTTAAGCCTCAAGCCATCTGCTTTCTAGTCTACAGATCTTGTCACTAAGCCATAAAGACGGCTAAATGAAAACATTTATAAATATCGTTAACAATACTGCAACAACACTTATCTTGAATTTAGGTAAATTTGACAGGAGTCAATGAAACAGGAGGAATGAAAAACGTAATTAACAAACTTGTGTCATTCGGGCGAATTAAATTTTAATGACTTCTTGTATCAAACCAACGATATCAATTTTTTAAAACGTTGAATGGATTTTGAATCAAATGCGTAGACATGTAATGTTTCTATATATTCTATCTTTACTCAATACTGAGTAATAAAGCGTCAATAGTTCAATCAATTTACTGTTTGTCCTTTTCTTATTGTATTCTTAATTTCTTACCTCGTGAACAACTAACTGAATTACATCATACGTAGAATAGCTTCTTTTAATATTTACGTTGCACGTTCTATTTTAGCACAATTTATAAATTATTAAATATGTAAATTAAGAAATTTGAAGCATTATTATTAAACTTATAAAAAATATCGTCTGTTGCCCCAGTGTTGCATTTAAAAAAAATGATATTTATTAGACAGCATACAAAATTTCATTTGGGAAACATTTATTATATACAATTCAAAAAAGAAAAATGTTTATAATCGATGTATATACATATGATATTTTCTTTGTTATGAACCCTTTATCTGGGCTTGTATAAAGTCAATATGACTTATATAAAGCCAAATATAAACAAATGAAATACAACGTACTATATACTACGAGGGCTTACAATGGCATGCCAGTTTATTTTAATATGTTGACGTTATTCATAAATTCATCGGTGTATCAATAAACATCCTATCTTGTTGACATTCTTTACTCTACTTCTGCATACTATACTCATATGAATGATACTATTCAAATTCAATCCAAAAAAATATAAAGAAATTTAGTTGGCCTTTCAAAGTATAAAATAATTATTAAAAACAATTAAATAAAAGTCAGCCCGGACGTATATATAATTTTAAAAGTAAAATTTGAACTAAATTGAATATTTTTGCTTGTACATATTTTTGAATGGCACATTATTTTTGATGCTTGTCAATACTCAGCATTATTTTTCTTTGTCTGATCTCAATATGAAGCACATGTAATTTTGATGAAACGTTTTAAAATAAGCCTCTTTGTTCAACTTAAACTGGTTGTTTTTCAGCCATTCAATCTCTACTTTTAGGTGAAGAAAATTATAGGAAAAAATGGCAGGGAAACGACACTCTTAGTGACAAGCGTATTGTCTCTTCACCGTCAAGTTTTAAGTGTAGATTTAACATATGTGAAAAAATGTTCATATCACAAAATAAATACGATATAATAACAGTACAGATTTATAATTAAACAGAGAAATTAAAAACTTACGGAGATGTAAGCCTGCCAAAACAGTAACAGAATACAGTAAACGCACTATAGAGCGTTTATTCTTCAGTAAGAAGACTAGGTAATAAAATAAATTGAAATAAAGATATACACAAAATATTATAAATTTCTATCTGTAATGATTCGATAAGATAAGATCGTTTTGTGCGTATTAGCAAGTTATTAAATTATTAAGTTAAAAAGAGCTCGTGATGAACTTAATATATAGTAAGTGTTTGATGACACAAACCATTTTTAGCTATATATTAAACTTTTAAACTTACGTTGAATGTTATTAAAACAACACTTTTGAAAAATTCAACAAAATACCTGAGCATGACGGTTCGCTTACGTTTATTTTTGAGCCGTAAAAATTGAGAGTCATCCCGGTGGCTGCATTAACTTCTTGTAAGCGATTTGGAGAGGCGACAAAGAGCTTTTAACTCACCCTCAAGTGCACATAACTGTCCCAAACAACCGCAACAGTCCTGAAAATCCCCAAAAGCTGTCTCAAGAACGCACGCTGGAAAAGCTTCGGGTCTAAGACACTGCTTTCGGCCCATATGTTTGCAAATAAACCAACTTATTCACAACAATTTGCGTCAACATTTTTTGATAGTTTGTTTTCGACAAAATATTATTTTATTTATCTTTGTGGAAAATATAATGAACGTTTTTCATCGTTTACACCAATTCATGTTTGTCTAGAAATAAATTACTTTAGAAGTTATTCATTAAAAGCAATCATAAAGTAAGAATTTAAGGTTTTTGATTGTAGCTATTTGGTATCACGTCGATTTAAAGTCTTACAGAAGTAATGATTCCAAAATAGTCACTAACCATACCATATGATTCATGAGAAATTGAATACTTTCCGGTGTTATATCAGATCAAAATGGTTTTTTTTATCTATAAAATTAAAATTCAATAGTAATTTTAAATGTACATAACTTTTTTTTCTCTTAGACAGGAAATGATCTGCACCAGTTGACAGTGAATGTTAGCTAACCAAAACTGGCACTACTTAGAAATATAATTTGTTTGAAATAATAGTTTATTTTTTTATTATTATTACCATGAATTTTTACCTCAATTTACAGTTAAATAAAAGAAGAATTAAGATATTTATGACATTTTGTTTAACTGTGATACTACATTTTTTTTTGGTATCTTAAAAGACTTTCTGAGAATAAAGTTAAAATAATTTTGTGAATAATCACTTTAAACAAAAAATTAAAATTGATAACTTTGTTATTCCAATTATTGTGTTACTTATATTCTATGAGTTTTGAGAATTATCTTCAGACAATTCAGTTATAAAAATTGTATTTTTTATAACATAGACGTTGACACTCATTCTCAAATAAGAGAGGTTCTTATAATATTATGTTTGTATGTATTATTGCAAAAGGTTTTTTTTTCAAATACATTTAAGAAATGGTACACTTGCCAATCTTCTGATTTGATTAATAACAGTTAATTTTGGTTGCACGGATATTATATTTGTTGTTACTGTTGTTAGTTCCAGTTTGTTACGTTGTAACCATTTTTTTCGTCAGTTTGGTATCTTTATATCAATTTACCTGAGAATGTCTGTCTGAAATACTAACCGGGGTAGCCAAACAGAATGAGGGCGAATTTATTCCCCAGCAGGTCACCACACATAAAATAGCGGAATGAAAGCGTTGTCCCGTGAGCTTTAGGTCTACGCCTTTTTCAATCTAAATAGGCAATTTAGTATGCAAATTCATTCGGAGTTTTATTCACCGCTGCCTGCGAACGCAAGACAATGGGCCGGCGTAGCACTCGTAGCATCTGATAAAAACAAGAAGCCTACGCAAGGAGTTTTAGTATTTCCTCAAGCACTTGATATTGTTTGTTTATAAAGCACTTTTTGTGTTACTTACAAGCATCGCGATAATAAATTAACAGAATGCCTCGCTAATTGTTGAGAGTTTATTTTAATGTGAGAGTTTTATAGTTTTTTGTGAAATAGTACCTTATATAATTAAATGTGATCAATGCTTGAGAATAATAGCAGTGATGTATATTTTATTATCTAGATAAAAGTCAAAATTAGCGAAATAGTGGAGAAAAATGTTTTGTATAAAGATCGTAAAATAATTAAAAATGGTTTATAAATAAAATAGCAGGGCTAAATGATGAAATATTTTTTACCGTCTGAAACAGTAAAAAACACATCCCATGAGACTTTTCCTTTAAAATAAAAATGAATGTACAAATGATTCAAAAATTTATCGTTGCAAGCTAGTTATAATAGACGTTATATTATTTAAATACAAACCGTAAAAATATAAGAACTTTTTGATATAATAGCAACTGAGTTTGTTGTTGTAAACTCGTTGTTCAAATAGTAAAAAGCACGGCTAACGATTCTTTTAAAACATGTATTATTTAAAGAAATAATGAATTAAAATTGATTTGATCAAAATACATCGCTTTTAATCAGCACGAGTTTTTTTTCACAAACAGAAACATATCGGTTTAAGTAAAGTAAATTTATTTGAATAACGGATGTTTATTCGGTCGTAAAAAAATTAAAGGTTTTAGCTACAATTAAAGTAACGTATAATTCAAAAAGATGAAAAGAAAGTATGTAAAGAAACTTTTCAAAATGACACACATAATTAATTATTGCCGTCTCAAGTCTCTATAGTAAATAAAATGTGTGATCAAAGTTAATTGCTATATTTCGATAAATCGTAAATTACAATTGATTTCGAGATAATTATTTAAAATAAAAGATTATTATAACATATGTATGTAGAATAATAGCTATCAATTAAAATTATACATTGAAATTAAATTTACACAAATAAACAAACAAACCTATCTAAAATATCATAGACAAAAAAATAGTTAATCTCAGTTTTTTATAGGATTTTATTTTAGAACACTCAATATTAACAAATTCATAAAAATGTTTTATTTCTCTTTGATGGCAACGAGAAAAATAATGAAAATTTCTAAAAACTCTTGTATAATGTTATCATACTGGTAAATGTGTTTATAAACATAACATATACAAGTTTGGGTAAACAAAAGTTCGTGATGGTTGTGAAATACAAATTATTGTTCAAAACAAAATTCTTATACAAAGTAATAAGAAGCAATAACTGTAAGCTCCTTGCTCTCAACGGAATGATTTTTGTATTATCAAATATCAGAAATTTATTGGCGTGAAAAATCAAATGCAAGATTACTTACTGAATAAATCAGAAGATCTTAGCTCAATTAATTCTTCAAATGGAAAATGTTATAATAAATATATATGATTGGATTTTTTTGTAAATACTTTGTCGCTGCCCGATTTAAAAAAAAACCTGATAGTTTATAGATATTTGCGCGTAGCTCCTCATAATTGTGCTGTGGCTCCTTTAAAATATTTTTTCTCTTTGGGTCCTTTTAGACCATGCAGTAGCCACCTTGCTTCCGGTTGAGAAACATTGCTTTAAACAATGTTAAAAACGGCTGCCAAGATCACCATTGGTGTCGAGCTCACATTTTAAAATAAATACAATGATATGTTAAAGTGAACCAAAGAGCGATCTGTATTTTTCATAGTATAAAAGTACATCTTTCTTTAAAAAAGCCTTACTTTTCACTCGGCATAAATATTTATAATTACAATTATTATTTTTTTAATCTATAAAAAATAGTGCTCCTATGTTTTTTTGCGATTTTCTCGTAACTCGATTTTAATAAAATGTGAGTAATGATTCTAAGCTACTCAAATATTTTTAACTAAAAATGTTATTTTTTTTGTAGTTTTCAACATCAAATAAATAAATTAATCAATTTAACTAAATGTATGTATATTTTTAAAACTGATAAAATTGAAGATTTACGTTTGACTAATAGAAGTAAACATTTTAAACCCATTCAACAGATATTCCGCAACGTTAAAAGCGATAAACTTTCAAGGAATTAATTAGTTTAACGTAAAACTCATTAAGGGAATGTTTAAGCGAGTCCTACAATGAATCGATTAGGGCATGAATTAAGGAAATTAAATGATATTTTCTAAGTAACTAAGGTCATTGACAATAAAAGATAGGTCATTAAAATTAATGATACGTTAAGTAAACATATGCTTTGTTTCAGTTGCGATTCCAATGTTAAAATGGCACATCGGTAGATATAAATATCAACAAAGAGATGTAGAATTAATAATATTATCTATAACGTTAGTGAAAACTTTATCAGTCTCTTATATGTATCACTTTTAGGGTGTTCACTGTCAATACTTGGTCGAAAGGCACTATATTAATAAAAACACAATAATCCTTTGTCTTTCCTTCATCCTCCTCCTTCCAATCCAATCAGTTGACAATGCTCGCAATGAGAGAAACAGGTCCTGACATATTAAATAAAGTGGAATGAAGTAAAAAGGATTATTGTGTTTTTATTAATCTTATACGTATGTTACAGTAACATACATGGAAAACAAATTACAATATTGTTTTTATCAAACTATTACTTGCATATTTATTGCAAAAATTAAAGCCATTAGATTTTGCGGCCGCTTTCATCAACGTTACTGATAGAAAAAGTAGCCAAACACTGAATTTATTGACCCAAGTAAAAAAGTGAAAACGAAGCTAAAATATTTTTATATGACTATTGCCATTTAAAACAGGTTCATATTATATAATTATATTCTGCTTAAAGGCAGCATAGCGAAATTCTATTGTTATAGACAAAAAAATGACTAGGAAGAATTCAAGATTACGTCAATCCTCTTTAAATTATCATGTTTTTTAAACGGCGTAAAGTTGGTTTTATGAAGCCAACTCTTCTTAATGGATTTGTGTGTAGACGAACCGTATAAGATTTTATTTTTCTTCTTATTTCATCATTTTCGTTCCTTATGCGGAGTATATGGCCGCCACGCGGCACCTACATGTTTTCCTGTCTCCCACCAATTGCTTTGCTTCCTCCAATGACCCTCACTTCCACCGAGTACATCCTATGGATATTACCCGACGATCTTCCGGGACGCCGGAATCCAACCGGTGGAAAAAAGAGGCAGGCAGGATAAAGGCTTTCCGGAGGCAACGTCTCTCCATGGCCACTGACGTGACGGGGCGCTGTCTTGTTCGTTCCTTAATCTGCGAATTACTCACAAATATAAGCCACCTCACCCCCATTATCCGACGCAAGCATCTGTTCTTGAAGCTCAGTATACGAGTCTTCGTCAGGTGCCATGATTCGCTACTGTAAAGCAGGACTGGTAAAATGCAAGCGTTACACAAATGGCATTTGGTTTTAATCTGGGATACACATCCCTGTGTCCCAGATAGTCTACATTGATTTAAATGTGCCTCCAGCCATCCTAGACGAATGGCGAGCTCCTTTTTTTTTATAGATTTTCTACTTGGAAAAAACTCATTGAAAATGCTCACAAAAATGCAAACCTCCAGCAAATATGCACCATAGAGAATCATATAAAATATAGAGATAAGGCTCGAGATACCTACATAAAGACAAGGTGGAAACCACATGGGATTGCAGAGCCATTGAAAAAAAAATATGCAGACAATTGAAATAAAAACACATGATTACTAACCATTAACAGGCATATAAAAGACCATAAAAGAAAGGAAGTCTGCAGGATAGGCTCTTACAAAAAGGTGCAAAGGGCGTTGTTTATTTTATTTAGTGTCTATAATAAATTTTACTATTAAGTAGAGACCCTTTTTTCTCGGTGTTCTGTTTTATAAAAAATGCATTACCCACAATATTAAAGCATTGACGTGTTTTTGCCGATCGTATCCAGAACATAAAATCGGTAAATAAATGCCGCTTTAAAAGGAGAGTGAAAGAAAAATATTTCCACGCTGTGGCGGACATTGATGGCCCATTTGCGAATATAATAACACGCCATAAAGCTGTGAATAGCAAGGCATGGCTATGGAAAGCTGTGCGTAGCTAAAGTGGTCGAAATGGACCCAGTGTGCTTTTGTTTCCATCTTGTTTTGAATTGATGCTATTATTTGAAGATTTTTAAATTGCTCAAGCTGAAGTAATGTAAAATAAAAATAGTTTTGAAAAAGAGGAACTGTTGCGTAGTATTGAATTACAATAATGGCCTTTTGTCAATGTTATACAAACCATTCCTATACAATATTACAATAATATTGCAATAATAATAATACATACAAACCATTACTACTAAAGTTATTACATATTTCGTTCATTAATTGATTTGGCATTTACTTGGTAGAACTCCATTATAAAAGATTAAAAATATCAAAGTATTTTAGTTCTACAGTTTTTAATAATTTGTATGCGTTGATAGCTATTTCGGCTTTCGTCAGAAATTTTTAATCTGTGATATTTCGTTCAATTTAAGATTTCAACTGTAACTGCTTAATAACAAAAAAACATAGTTTTTTCGTAATGAAAAATTAGCACTACCTCAAAACCAATGTCCCCGCTAAGGTGTGCGCGCGCACACCTCGCTAGATGTGGCCGCACACTTTTTTCCGTCCTTCGCACAAACCGCACACGTGTTGTACAATAGAGTTACATTTTTTTATTAAGCGGCTTGAAATGAAGGATTAATTCATCTAATGTCAGTAAGTGGGTCAGAGAATAACTATCAACATATTTGCGCACATTTTTTATTTTACTGAAAATTTACCGCACCCAAAAGTAGATGGTCCGCACACACAGTAGAAAAATTAGAGGGAACGTTGCTCAAAACTCGTCGTAATATTATCAAATTTGGTATAAACAATGCGTAATGTAATCGTGAAAGCTGATATTATAATACTTAAAAAAAATGAATGACCGAAGTCAGTTTTTTCAGGTCCGTGGCGCATAGATCAATGTAGTTGAATTTTCTGACTGATCTCACAAATTTGAGTCCCAGAACGAACAGCATTTCTTCAATCGATTTATCTATTATTGTTTAAGCACCATGACCATGGACCATGGAAATAGTAAATTTAATTTGAATGCATTGAATGGTAAATGGTATAATAAAAATATGGTGAAAAATCCCGGGATCCCGGGATTGAACACTCAACATGAAGTCGTGTGTATTGGAATTGACAAAACTTTTGGTCTGTGATTAGGAAATAATAGAATTTTTCAAACAATTTACTTTTTTAATTTCAAAAACCCAGGAATTTACCGATCTGCCCAAAATGTTTAGCGTGACTCGGTTTTTTTTCAGTTCTTCCGCGAATTTTAGAATCCAAAAACTCAGGAATTTACCAATTTTCCCAAACTGCCAGCGTGATTCGTTTTTTTAGCTCTTCCAAGAATTTACAGATCCAAAAAACCAGGATTTTTCCAATTACCGATCTGCCCAAAATGTTTAGCGTGACTCGGTTTTTTTTCAGTTCTTCCGCGAATTTCAGAATCCAAAAACTCAGGAATTTACCAATTTTCCCAAACTGCCAGCGTGATTCGTTTTTTTAGCTCTTCCAAGAATTTACAGATCCAAAAAACCAGGATTTTTCCAATTTTTGATTAATTCATTTTAACTTTCATAATAATGAGGAATATGATTTATATTTTTATTCTTTCTCGGACCCCCCGACGTTGTCTACACACCTCCAAATGTTTGTTTTTATTTCTCACAGACCTTCTAACCGGTTTCAAGGACCCCTGGGGGACTGTAGAAACCACTTTGAGAACCACTGATCCAAAAGAAGGTGGACTGAATTTGATAAAAAAACGGGTGGTTGATTTGTCAGGCTTTTTGAAAACTTTTTGATTCAAATACAACTTTGGCTCGATTCCATCTAGGCGTCTAAAAATCATTTCTTTAATTTACTTTAGTATCAGTTAAAAATTGTACTTGCTCATTGAAACCGATCTAGATTGCTATATATAAGTAAAAATTGAAATATGTACCTAACAAAAAATGTTTTATTGCATATTTTACGAAATAAATAAATGTTGGTAAAATATAAATAATCATTAACTTGAAAATGGCCATTTAAATCAACTCTGTAAGTAAAACTAAGTGACTACTTATATGTTTTCACTGCTTTGATAGTTTACTACCAAGGAAATTAAATGCATCCAAATTTATATGTACATATCTAACTCAAGTGTTACTTAAACCAAGAAACACATTCAGAACGTCGATTAAAACTTCGAGAATGTGTTTTGGTCACCATGTTATTCCATTTAAGCTGAGAAACTTGTTAAATTGAAATATTTGATGTAATTAATTCGCGTAGGAGAGAGTTTTAGTTGTGCTTGCGCCGCAGCAAAGGTTAACTGCTCTTTGATATCTGTTTTATGTTAACGTTATAAAATGTTAAACTAATTAGGAAACAACTACAGCAGGCTGTGACCTTTTTTTAAAGCTCTGAATTAAGGCTGTAAATCAATTGAGGTGAGCGCCATCTTGTGCCGCATGCTTTTAAGCGGCTGAATTGCGATTATCACTTCATTTTTGTGGCCTGGTTCACATGTCGCCGAATTAAGAGAGAGGTGTGAAGCGGTCGCTATAACATTGTTTGTTTAATTTAATTTAATTCCCCCCTAACAAACTTCCGTTTTTATTCAAAAACTCCATATTTATATTAAGTCTGGTCAGTGTGGCCGAATGGTAACTTACAACAAATGCCTTCTTACTCGGTTGGGCATTCAAAAGCATAACCGAAAACGTAAATTTTCAATCGATGGCTTTGTTTTTTTCTTACCGTGCCTATCCATTTGTATTTTTACAGCAAGACGTAAAGATAGCAACTATCTAACTCTTTGTTCTTTTATTGAACCACCTTTGTATCCAATTTCTGAAAACACACAATCAGTCATGGTTAAAAAAACATTGATAGCACGATTTTTTTATAAACGTTACTCAAAATATGTAATTATCTTATTTAATTAATGAGCCCTTAAGAAGTGTAGTGAGGCAAGAAGTAAAATGCTAAAACTTTTCTGTAAGGCTTTTAAGTAGAATAAAGTCTATACTTGATGTTTCGGTGGATTGCATGTTTTTATTTTAGGGAGATAGCATTATTGCAGTGTGTATTTATAATAGAAGACTTAATTCACTTTTACGATACTTTAAGTGATGTTAAATATTATAATTATTTTTTTCATAAAATATCACTCGGCTCACTTTACCTTTCAGGGGTATTTAGGACAATATTATTGACTTTCAATACTAAAAAAGTGTAATTTACAAATTTAATAAAAATAACGCACTCTACATTTAATTATGTAGCGCCAAAAACTAGCTTAATAAAACCCAAAAATAATTAATCTGGACTTCTGGACTTCTGGCTAGATTATTTAATGGATGTACTATTTCTTAAGCTGTGAATTGTAAACAAATCCCTTATTTATTTTTTCAATAATTAATTGTTAATATTGAAAAATTTCATGAATTAATTGTATTGGATTGTATGTAAATAATAATTGTTATTTATATTGATTATTTACAACTAACTTATTTGTAAAACCATTTTAAATAAATATATTTTTTTTTGAATTTATGTCCCGCTTCAAAACTTCATCCTTGATGACGTGATTCTGACTTGACTGACGCTGATATAGCCAGCTCTGAAAAAAGACACCAGATGTCCGGTTCTAGCCCAAGGTGCCCAAGAGTTGACTTTGTGGACTTAAGCGGATGTTGTTTAGCGTGTTCTTGTAAAATCAATTCTGTATTTGATTTCGTTATTAAAACTCATGTCATCTTGAAGTCAGTAGGCGAGATTTTGAACTATTTTTACCAAGTTATAGCAATGTAGACATTTTCGATAAACAATATAACATTCCAGGTGATAACAGTGTAAGAAAAAAAGCTCACCATTAAACATTATAAGAAGAAGTTCGTATCGTGACATTCTATTTGGTAAATATTACATATTCTAATAAAGATACGTTATTTAGAGTGACGCAAATAATTTTAAATCTTAATATTTTGTCTTCTTCCAGTCATATTTTATAAATTATTTACTTTTCATAATCTCCTCACAAAACAGTATTATTTGAATAATACAAAAATATGCTAATTAAAAAGGAACGAAGCAAATGCTTCGGTAAAATTTTAGGATTATCATTGTCATGGAAAAGATGAGTTAAAATTACAATGCTGTGTATTTAAATTTAATTCTTTTTGTGAAAGTTTACATCAATCTCAAAAATTTAAGACTACTAGTAAATGACAACAAAAACCAATGGTGTATTTATTTGAGAAATGAAAAAAAAATCAATTGACGGTTCCTACACATAAACAGGAAAGATATTCTTAATGGCACAAGCTTTCTATTATTCTCCTAAAAAGAATATAAAATAATTTGCTGCGTTTGTTATTATGTCAATCAATTTATTGATGTAATTATTCCGAATTTGTGGTCATGTAGCAAAACAAAATAAGTGATTAAATAACGTTTAAGCTGAGACTATAAATAAGTACTACTTTTTAAACCATGTCCCCTCCCAATGTTGATCATATGGCTTCTTGATGGAGGTATCTCAACAAAAGTTTTTCTACAAGAACTGCTTATTACTCAGTTGCTCAACGTCTTTTTTTAGAAAAGTTTAGGGATATAAAATATCTAGCTAGGACACGACTAGTAGTTGGGTAATAAATCTCGCTACGCCCTATTATTTTTAGGATGGTAATGGTGGGAGGAGAGGATTTTTAAACAACACAAAAATCCGTACCAGAAATTAATAAATCGATTTAAAAAAAATGCTGTTCGTACTCGGATCCGAGCCCGTAAAGTCCAGCACGAAAGCCAACGACTTTGACCACTGTCTTGGACCCGAGAAACTTTATTTACAAAAACATCTGAATTCAACTCCTTCTATAATCTTAGCGGGTACAATTATTTCAGTAAAAGTAAGTCGTAGCATACATATATGGACGGAAGCTAGTTTTAAAAGTGACGTGTGCAACTCACTGGTATCATTGCAGTAGGACAAAGAAGGTCGGAAAATGTTACAACATTGATGAGCCTGTCCTAGGATGTACACAATTTATCAAAGTAATATAATTCATACCTGGCTTCAAAACATTACTTCATTATTTTCCATTAATTTATATTTCAATTCCAAGCATCTAATTGCACGCTAATTGAAGTTCTCTTAAAAACATTTTGCAGATGTCAAGTTATCCAGACTTTCATTTTGTGTAGACTTATTCCTGAAAATATGAACCCATTTTCTGAAGTGTCGAAATCTTTTATTTTTCAATGGAAAATAGTTTAACACTTTCGATGGATTCGGCGGTAAATTTGTGGAAGTTCATTTTAATATAAAATAAAATAACTTACATTATTCCACGTGTTGTGTAAAAAAATGTGACGCGTGTTTCCAATCATCTAATCGAAAACGAACATAATTTTAATCATAACCGTAACGTAGAAATACTCCATCGAGAAAATAAAAAAAGCTTAAAAATGAATAGTGTAGAATTTTTAGAAATAAATAAAAGCATTAAGAATAATGAAATATTATTAAATAATACCTTGAAGATGCAACTCATTAGTTAATCATTTCTTAATGTAAATTTCATTTGTATTACCATTATCGTTTGTTTGTTTTTCTATCATCCCCTCATTGCCTCCCATTTTTATTTGATTTTTATTATAGTATATCAGAATAGTAAAATTAAAATCATTCGTACTTAAGCAAGCATTTGCGAAAGCAGTTGTCTGAGAATGCATCTGAAAGAGGCGAAACATGTGTCACATTTTGTTACACAATACTTGGAATAATCTAAGTTATTTTATTTTATATGAAAATAGTTTAAATAGTAGCTTAGCAACAAAATGATACCAATATGATTTTGATGTCGAATATGATATTTTATTTCATAGTGAAACATTAACAGTTCAAATCTTTAAGCTAATATTTTTTTTAAAATGTTAAATATTTATTATTTAAAATGAAAATGAATTTTACTAAAAAAGAAATTGTCGAATACACACGGTAGATAAACATCTAATTTGCCTATAAAATGGCAAAATTTAATGTTTGTTTATATGTCATACAAGTAATATATAGCTGTTTTATAGCCCATCTGTTATTTATTTTTTTCTACTGACGTTAAATCATTTTTTTACTTCACGATAAAAAATAGTTCTTTTATGGTCAATAGAGATTTTACAAACAACATTGAAATTGGGCCACTGTTTATTGTTATATATCAATATTTTAAAGCGTATCTATATGATATATTCCTATAGCTAAAGCGGGTAAGCTCTTTAAATTAAGCTGAAGCACCTATTTGTGAGATTCTATTTTCGCTTCTCTCAAAATTCAGATCAAAGACTGGGTTCAATTATTATTATTATCACTGAGGAACGAAAGAGGGACGAAAGAATCAAAATTAAAACGTAATCACTTCAGCGGAGCCATTTTATATTTTAGATGAACACTTTAGTGTAAAGTAAAATATTAATTTGACGGTAGTAAAAGCGATTCAAGATGAAAGGAAACATTAGCCTACCAAGATCTCCGCTTGAATAAAAATCAACTTCAATAATTTTAATGTAAATCTTCATTTCTCTTTGTAATTCCTTAATCGCTTGAAGATATTGTTGTCGACAAATATGACTGGTGAGAAATTATTTTCCATCGTTGGTTAGTTATCTTTCAGTTACGAATCAACATACGTTTCATTCGTTTACCTATCTTTTTTTGGTTTGTAAATGTTGTCCTACATTATGGTGCATATAAATTCTGAATTCAGTATGTTAACTGCAATTATTCTGGCAAAAACTGGGTGTTACTAGTTAACTTGTATTAATAATATTAATTATACGTTATAATACTATACCTTTGATAGGCAGAAAAAAAAACTATTGTTTTATTAATCGGGCATAAAAATTAACGCTAAACAATTTTCAATATTAAATAAATGTCTATATCAAAATGCCACATTTTAAAAGTATCTATTTAGTTTCAATTAAAGATATTACAGAGGTAAACAGTAAATTAGATGATGCATTAAGAACAATTTTCCAAATATTGCATTCAGTTAGTTGCAAAGGATTGTTGCAAGCAATTAAAGCAACCGTTTACGTTCTGCAGTCAAAGCAGGCTACGGCTTATTTATAATCAGAAAGCGGAAACCTTTTTGCAATAAATAATAATACACTAAAAGATAGCAATGATTTTACTGCCAATTCACAACTGTTGACTGAGATGACAAGATGGTGACATGGGTGTTTTTTTATTACGGTATGTTATGGGTTAAAGAAATGGTGTCCACGATTAGACTTGCAAATGACAAACAGTCAGAAGTTTATACTCTACAAGCTGTTAAGATGTGACTGTTCCAGAGGATACCACTGAAAAAATGTGTAGTTTCCTTAATCGAATGAATTATTTAGTTGCATAATAATTTGGTTGTCTATTATAGTATAAAAGAGTATAAAGTCACGATTTAAAAACCCTTACTGATTGCCATTACTTATTATACTATTTTTAAACAGTATCACATGCCGATATCCTAAGTAAGGTTATGACAGTTCATTTTTATTTAAAAAAACAAAGTTTGTTAAAACACTTAATTATGAAAAAATATGCTGCAACAATGAGAGTCTATGCAATTATTGGTAATGTTTTTACTTAAATTTTGAGTTTCAAGTGGTATGGAGTCATTTACATTGCAGAATTAATCTTATTTAAACCATTTACTGAAAACCAGTAATATCTAGCTGAAGTTTGTTGTAATCTTCAATGATACTTCAATAAATGCAATGCAAATATTACAGAAATTTGTCTGGGGTCACTTTGTACCTCTTGCTCGTCGATCCTATTTTCGACGTTTCGGTACTTTGAGTGTTAGTTATTTAGTTGTTTTTCTTTTTTTTAAATTTATTGCGACTATCTGACATAAAACAACTGGATGTAAATATATGGTTCATTATTGTCTATACTGATTTTATTGATTCGTAAACTTCAGTGTAATGTGTCTTAGAAAGTAAGCTGATTTTTTATAGTTTCACAATAGGAATAAAATAAAAACTAATAAATCAGCAGAAATCTATTTTTAGTTCATTCATTGATTTGCAACAGTTGTCTTGATATTAGTTATTAAGGTTTTACATCTCTGAGAAAGAGTCGAGAGGCGCAGTGCTATTGTTTTAGTTTGTTTTTTTGCCGCGCGCAAGTCGCTTGGTTATTTTCACTCGCGAGCCATTTTGTTAATTAATTCATGCCCGGCCATTTTGTTTGTAATTCCCGCCAACTTTAAGCTACTCGTGTCTTACAAACCGCAGCTTCCTGAGTTTCTTCTCACCCCTCCCACCATTTCGTTTTTCACTCGCTGCCCGTAAAAGAAAATAGGGACATTTTGTTTGCAATGCAAATAGATTAAGTCATGGAAATAATTGTGCTGTTACAGTTATGATATTGCTGTTAGTAAAACACACTTTAAGATGTATAAACTATAAATTAGTAAGTAACTATTTAACACTGTTCGTAAATGCATTATATAAAATTGTAAAGTTGTTTTAATGAATTTGAGTAATAATAGCACTTACATTTCAAAATTGCTCATTGACACAGTTTTGTTATTGTTTTGTTTATTTGAATTTATGTAGAACAAAATATGATAAAATCGTTCTGATTTAGCTACAAAGACTAGCGGTCTACTCAATTACTAATAAAATATGACTTACAATATATCATCAATATACTGACAGAAAGCCATAAGCCGAAAAACCTTGTTTTGAAATAATCGTCATTTTCTAAAATCATGAAAATTTAACATATTTATTTGTTCACTTCAACTATAAGTTACCGTTAAAAAAAAATATGAAATTCAATTGAGATATTCAAACATAACCAAAAAATAGCTTTAATCGGAATTGACTTGAGGTATATTATGTTTGAATCTAGTAAAAATAAACATAATATGGCTGAAATTGTTAAAATATATCTATCTACATCCATAACTAGAAACAGTTGTTTTTTTGGCTAATCACCTTCTGCCAATATGCCGGCGATATATTATATTATAATTGAAAATATGTTCATTATTTGTATAGGATTATGGTAGTGGAATATACACAAAACACTTTTCGTTATTATTTAAGATGTTTCTATTCATAAAACAAATTATTTATTTTATTTATTGATTTTCTATAACGTACATTTATATACAATATAATTAGACATACATCCCATTTATTCATTTCTATATTAATATATTTATTTAGGTTAATAAACAAATTCAATGGACAGTGGCTAGTACAACGTTTAGTATGATATTACAGTAAATGATATGTGTTAAATATAATGAATATTTAAAGGCTTTTTTTACAATATTGTAAATAATTTATTACTTCTTCTCTTTAATTGGAAACAATGAGTTTTTGTCATATCGTATTTAACCCATTTTTGTCTGAATTTTCTCGTAATTTATGCAAATAAAAAAACAGTGCTCACTCCGAGAGGTTCAAACCTGAAAAAATACTACAAGAAATCATCCCCACGCTCACCAGCTGTAGACTGATTGAGACTGATGCAATCTCAACTTTTATTGCTTCATGCATAATGGAAGAAAAAAAAAATACTAAATGTTTCAATATTGGAACACTGGGCAAAAATGGGTTAAATAAGTGTCACAGCCATCGAGATGCAGTTTCAGAGAAAATTTATTGTAGATTTTTGAGATTATTTTACATTTAAGCATGCATGCATTAAACTAAACATCTTTTCAGCACGACAATTCGTCCAACTGTCAACTAAGATCAAACAAGATTTGAATCGTTCAGATTATGTACATTCACACAGATTTTGTCACTAACGTCAAACAAGATGTCAAATTAACTTTAATTACCGTTTTTTTTAAAAATTAAAATGCCAATTAATTAAGTGAAGCGTTTATTGGTAATTCCAAAAGGTAAAACTTGTGTGAATCGTGAGCCATTAGAACGTCAGATTTGAGTATACATGATCAAAGTAGTAAATTATGGATTCAGAACGCATAATTTTGACTGAAATTAATAAAGGCCGTGTTTGTTATGTCTCTCTCAAGTAACATCTCAACGGGTGTAACAAATTAAACATAAAAGACTTAATACAAGAAAAACATTAAATTGTCGTGAAACTTTGATTTGAAGTTTTCATTGTATGATGTATTTATTATGTATGATAACGATAATTATCAAAAAAGAGACGAGCAAATTGTGGTTATGTTATGAAATGAAAATAAGCTAAGTAATAATTTTTAGAGTATCTTTTAAATAAACATTGATTTCCGACTGCTTTCACCCCAATATAAAGTAAAGCGTGAGAATCGGTTAAATATTTCACAATGAGAATTTGTGAACAAGAGTTTTCTGCTTAGAATACCCCAAACTCGAATCTTTCGTACAAAAATATTCCGTACACGGTATACTAAATATTATGGATTTTTAATTTGGAAGAAGTGTGCTCAATCATGCAAACTTTATTTTGTATATTTTTATTTGCAAACAGAATACGCAAAAGTTATAACATAATTTTAAAAGCAATTTAATTTTACTTTCAATTGTCATGAAATTGCTAAAATTTTCTTCCAAAGTAATGCATATAGACTCTTTATATAGATTATCTATACTGAAAATTTCTACAAAGAAAACTTGTTATTCAGTTGCTTCTTTGAAAACAGTGGGAATAAAATGCTAGTGTTATGATCAATATACTGATTAATATTATATACGAAATATTGAATGTACGGAATTTGATTCTTTGACAGAAGAATACTTTCACTTGAAAAATGTTTTACTGGTCTGCTATAAACATCAATTAGGGCGTGTGTTTTTTTGTATTAGTTAATAGATCTTGCTTTTTGTATCGAAAATCTATCTAAAATTACATCAAAGTATCCAACCAAAAAAATATAAAAAATAATAATTTGTATCCACGAAAAACTATACAATACTTCAAAATGATCTAAAAACAATACAGGAGATTTTTTTGAAAAAAGTCTATTTTTGTATACATAACTCTTGATACAGTTTTTTTCAAATAGCCAATATTCGAAACTTTATTATTCACAAACAAGTTTCATGTTCCAAAAGAAAAAAAACAGAAATTGCATACTTACAAATAATTCAAATATATGATTACAAATTAAAGATAAGGACAAATTGCATTTGTTTAAACGTAAATGAATATAACTTGACTTATGATAAATTGATAATCTGCCTGAAAATTGTTTTACTAAAAGAATTATATCTTCTTTCTAATGCTAATTTACTTTGAAATCAGCACTTTTAGACGTGAATAATATAAAAACATCATTCAGAGATCGTTATATATGTCAAATTATGTTTTGTTTTATGTTTCGATTTTGAAAGAAAAACAAATGCCGTTTTGACAAATGGGTTTCTTTTAAGAATAACCAATTACAAAATGATAGAATATTTAATACGAATAGACTACTAAAATAAAAACAGTTTATATTAGCAAAAGCCTAATATTCTTTTCGTACGTCTTACTTTAAGTCAATTAATTAAATGACAAAATGTACAATTACAGAATACTTTTTGTCAGATGGAAAAGGAAGACAAAATTATTGCTTTGTGAAAATTTTGTATGATCTAGAAAATAAACATTAAAAATCTTATTCTAAACGCATCACTTTTGTTATTACATATTTTTTTACAGAATTTTAAATGTACAAAAACTACTTAATTTATTTCACGATAAAGTTTTTTATAACACGTCACTTGTAAGATAAAGTCACAAACTTCTTGTCGATAAACGCTACGTGTTCAAACACCAAACAAAAATTCAATAATATAATTTAGTCATAACAATCCAAAAATCATTTCAGCTTCTGAAAAAATCTCCACTTCCACTGAGACGTTTCATTAATGAGTTGTTAGAAGTCCAGGACGACAGAGAAGTTGCGAGATCACTAGAACCAATGTTTATTGAAGATGCAGCGTCAGGAGCTGGACTACCACTAGAGAGTGTACCAGAAATCGCCGTAACAGCTACTGAAGGCCGAGTCTTATTACCGGATCTTTGACTGCCATCATCAGACGGAGATAAGGTACAGCTATCAAAAATAGGCTGTTCAGAAAAACGAGGAGTAGAGGTGGGTCTTTCCTTACTTCCGCTTATGTTTTCACATGTCTCTTTCATTTTACACAATTGTTCTTGCAGACTACGGTATTCTTCCAAAAACCGTTCCAGCTGAGCTGCGTGATAATCGTACGTGAGTGGAAGGGAAGGCGCAGGTGCTGACAAAGGCGTCCTTGCAAGTTCAGCACCCGGAAGCCCTCTAAATTCTAACAGCGGCGTAGGCCCTCCGGGTGACCCAGCATTACCAGTGGGTGACGCTAAATTTAAAAAGCTATTTGATCTACGATTAGGTCTAGCATTGCCGTTAACAGCTACGCGACCAGATCTGGCAGCATCAATGGACGGTCTTCTGATTGAATCACTCGTACTGCTATTTTCCCCACCACTGCTCCCATATCGACTTTCGGGAAGAAGGGGGCTTCTACTGTTTGATTCACCTCTAAATCTATCGACATTACCATTTTTAATATTAACATTACCCTTTCTGGGCAAGGTGAAAAAATAGTTATCTCTTTCATTTTCGGCAACTTGAAGTGGCAATTTCCGACGCGTAGGCTCGGGAGGTTGGTTTGCGTTCAAGTTGTTAATTTCTAACAAATCTGGGTAGTTTTTATCGGGGTCGCCTGAAAGATTGTTTTGTTCATCAACGGTGAGAGCAGCCGCTGACGAAGGCATTGCGTCTCCGTAGAGTCGGACTCCACCAACCGGTGGAAGTCTTCGCCTAACAAGTGCCTGCGCGTGAGATATGCCTTCTTCAGTATTGTTGTTGACTTTATTTTGAGAGTCAGTCGCATTGAAAAGAGTAAAACTCTGCCCACAGGACGATAATGAATCCGGTGTCAAGTCAAGTCTGTAAAGAGTAAAGTTTAACATGGTTAGTGCTTTTGCAATATTTTATGAAACAATTTCAAGTTTATTAAAAAAATGTAATTGTAAATGAAAACAAGTTTTAGAAATGATTGTTAATAAAAAAACGAAAATGAAATAGACTTCTTGTTTTAAACGCTATTCACGTAAATACTTTTGTGAAATTTTCATTTTTAACAATATATAAACTTCTTCATTAAATATTTTTTTATAACAACAAAAGAACAATACAATTTGATTAACGTTAAAAATATTTATATCAAACCCCCCACTCAATCAAATGTTTTTAACAACTTAAAACTCAAGTTAATCATCTGATATAAACCTCGATGACAGTTTTGATGTCACTCGAGATCAACTCGAAGAGACAAGACATCACTAAACGTTCACTTCGAAGACTTTCAATTTTACTTTAAAAATGTTCATTCGATATTGCCTTACTGGGGCTTGAACTCAGACCGGCTGTATTGCCATGGTAAAACTTTTATCAAGTAGACTACAAGGGGCGACGCCAATTTTATTTTTTGATCATTTGTCAGTGCTTCTCTGTGTATTTTAGAATATGGTAGAATTTCTTTACTTTTAAATAAATGACCTATTCAAAATATATATATATATATAACTGTGACAATTATCAAAATAGCGAAATTAAGTTGTTTAAGGCAGCGCTCCGCAACCCTTTTTCTCACACGGCACACTAAAACTTTCTCTAGATTTCTCGGGCACACTTTGTATATATCTACATACAAGAGTATGTATATGTAAAAACAACATCATTTTCAATTGCGTAGTTTAAATCCCCACCTCAATACTCCAACTAGGCAACTCTGATTTGTTCATTGTTTCATCAAACTTTATGTAATTATTATACATCTAAGTATTCCGACATTGCTTAAAATAAAATAAAAAAATGGTGTTTTACATAATTGGAAACAATTAAATTTTGTAAAAGGAAATGAGAGCTCATATTTAACACCTATCTCAAAATCATTGAAAATCAAGTAACCAAGAGTTTAAATGGTAATTTGAAATAAAAGAATTGTTAACGTAGACAAATAATTGGATAATATAAAGAAATAACTACTAGTGTGCCGCGGCATAACGGTTGCGGAGCACTGGTTTAGGAGTCTATCAGTTGAAAAATGTATTTTTTTTTGCACGGTAGCTTCGTTAAAAAATTCAAATGGCATCAATAATATATAAGTGTCTACTTGCATTTATTCATTTAACATCCAAGAAGTATTACATATATACATTAAACAAAGTAAATATAAGCAAACCATAATAGAAAATGTACGTCACAAAGCTTAGTGTTGTTTTTCAAATGTGCTCAAAACAATTATTCCTAAGAAAACAAAAAATACCCATATTTAATTTAAAAAGAATAGCGGCGGGTCAAAATATTCAAAAAATAAATTTGCAATCAGCGTTGGCTTCGTAAAAGCTTTCAGGTTTACGCGAAGTGAAAATAATTTTTCACACAAACATTTTTTCATTCAAAGTAGAAAGGCTCCATCAGTCAAAAGTGGAATTAGTTTTTTTTTGTAAAAGTTTACATTAATAAATGTATATGTTTCAATAAAAATAAAGCAAAAAGCTGTTAAATTTCACCATTGTGAAAGCTTTGCCTATAGGATTCTGCATTTATTTGAGTGCTTTAATATTCAAAAGATAAAAATCATAAAGTGACATTTATTTTTCTTCACTTAAAATTCCAATAACAAGTTAGACAGCTCTATATTGTTAGTCGATTGATGCGTTACTCGTCATAATTGGCAAATAAACCCTAAAAAAATCACGGTCGATATTTGATTAATGAAGCTTTAAAAAAATATTTACCTCGTTTCTCTGTATTCCGAAAGCCGTGGTATATGAAGATCAGTGTCGTCTGTTTTTGGTTCTTCTCTTCTTTCTGGCCACGGAATAGGATGCTGAGTTCTCCAACCAGATGCCAAGCCACTTGCGGTTTCACCCGTTGGTGTAGGAGTAGGAGTCTCCATCTCTTCGTCGTAAGTTTCAGCTTCGTCTTCGGTGTCTTGGCTCGGTACATGTCGGTAATCGCCTCGTTTTCTTGCGGCAGATATCGTGACGCCAACCGGATCCATTCTCAGCGGGGCGACTTCGTTAGCAATGAAATTATTCGCAATGGCACGGTTATCGAATTTGTGATTCATTTCGATTTTTTCATAACTGTCCGAACGGTGACGGGCACAAGTAGGAGGGCGAGCTCTAGGTTTTCCTCTTGCTGCCTTCAAACTCAGGAAGAGTAAACATACTGCAAGAACAAGAAGTGCTGCCGTTGCACCTGCGGCAAGTGCAAGTCCTCCACCTCCTGAACTCCCACCACGTTTTGCTACGGCTAGTTTTACAACGGCTTCGGCTCTTCCTGCAAGATTCTCCGCAGCACACGTGTATTGCCCAGAATCTTGAGACTCTACTCCTACAACTGTAAGACTAGCAAAACCACTTCGTGATTTTAACAAATAGGCGCGTCGTCCACCTGAAGATGATGAGTTTGCTAAAACTCTATTCCTTGATAACCAAAACACTTTAGGAGCTGGTTCACCACCTATTCTGCAACTCAATGTCACGTTATCACCTTCTTCTGCATTAGATTCAGTTTCAGCAGGATCAATTTCTGGAGCGCAGGCAAATTCGTCCAGCTCCATGCGATCCCATGGTTTTCCAGCGAGGCGTGAAGGGAACCGACATGCGGGTGGTGTTCCAAACGGTACATTTTGTCTCAGCATCCATTCCCTTAATGGTCTTAGGCCGCAAGTACAATTCCAAGGATTGTTAGCAAGCTCTAAGCCGTGTAGGCTTTTCAGAGAAGTGATTGTGGAAGATCGCACATCGGAGAGTCTATTACGATCTAGTTTGAGCCATTCGAGTCCGTTTTCGAGTCCTCCAAAAGCACGTGGCTCAACAGTACCAAGACGGCATTCGGATAACTCAAGTCTTACGAGTTGTGGTACTCCTGAAAATGCTTCATTGGCTATGCGTTGAATTGGATTACCACTCAATTTTAGTTCACGCAATTCCGGGACGGAGTCAAATACATGCGAGGGCACCGCAGACAACAAATTATGACTTAAGTCAAGTTCAACTAAATTAATCAACTTCCTAAATGCAAATCTGTCCACATTTTTTAACCTACACTTGGCGACGTACACTTTTTGCAAGTTCAATAGCCCAGCAGCCACAAACGCGTCTCTAGGGATTACTGACAGTGGATTGTCAGTGAGATCCAAGAGCTGTGTTCCTGCATCAAGCCTTGTAGGTAAGCGAGTGAGATTGGCGGACGGGCAGAGGACGGATTCCTTGCCACCTTTCCATTTGCAGTCACAGAGCCTCGGGCAGTGCGCCTGCAGCGCTTGGACGCAAAGCGCGGCGAGCAGCAGAGTGCGGGCGCCCATCGCCGCACACCGCCGCCTAAAGTCTCCAGCCTATACTGACAGCCCTAGAGTCGGATCGGCGTGACATTTCCATCTGAAAAAAAAAGAAATAAATAAAATATATGTATTTCACTTTTAATGTGTTCACTGTCAAATTTTTATGATATAAATAAGTTTTTTAGATTTTTTAATAAAATATGTAGATATATAGATTGATCATTCAATAACTTTTTTGCCTTTATTTACGTGATAAATCAATGAGTATTTATATATTTTTTTCATTGTAAACGTAACAAAATCATAAATTATTTTAGAAATATATCTATATTACTGTAAAAAAAAGCGTCATTTGTTTTTGTCTTTCATCAATTCATTTCAGCAAATATTTATTGCTTAGGTTATTTTTATGGATTTTCGCAAATAATACATTAGTTTAAGATGAGAGTCATCAGAAAATTTTTCAATTATCGGCTTTAGAAAAAGTCTACGTCTATAATTTCTGAAATAAGAAGAAAACATTAAAATTGAAACGAGGATTTATACTCGCTGCGAAAATATATGTGTCTACCGAGGACAGCTGAATATTCGAATTTTTTCATGCGTAGCCCCAACCTCTACGAGTCTACGCCACCATCTACGAATCTTATAAGTTTACCCAACTTAAAACGAGAATGACAAATGATTTCGGGAAGTGTTTCATTAGACGCAACCGCTTTAAAAAAAGCTATCGGTGAAAGTTTTTTCCTTTTTCCGAAGTTAGTCGAAGTTTGCCGAAATTATCCGAAATTTTCTAAAAAATAAAGAAAATATGTATATCTTGCCAGATGTAAGATATTTGTGTTGTTGATAATATGTTGTTTCAGTATCAAAAAAGAATTCGATATTTTCGGTAGCTCAATCCACAATTGAAGGAAAAATATAATCGCATACATATGTATAATATTTTTTCTTGTGTTTTGGAATGTAACTAAAGATCTATTTCAACAAATTTTGGCATTAAATCAAAAGCCAACGCCAAAAAACTAAATATCTGCAATTCCACTGAAAACTATTCGATTAACCTCTTCTTAATAAAATCTGGCAACATCGCTGAATCTGTCGACCGGAAAAAAATAGTAAAATACAATTGGTCTGGCCTTTCAACCGCCCATTTCTCTTGCCAGTCTAATAAAATGCACGTCCAGCTTCTGCAGGACAACTTAATAACCCGAGACTTCGAGCCAACTACCAGTACGTTGGTAATACATTTTGTTCTTATACTACTATATAGTTTTTCTGAACCACTGAAACGTTAAATATATTAAAAATATATTTTTTGCGGTTTTATGTCAATAAAATTTTTGCTAATTAAAAGCATATGACGACACTATGTTTTGTTTTTTAATTAACGAATATCTTAGTTTAAAAAAAGACAAATAATATCTGTGGTTAAATTGAGTTCAATAATGTGAATAGCTATACTTTATTTGGTAAACATTTTTATGTAAATAATTTCCCAAATCCACACATATCTTAGTCAAATTATATCTGTATCATTTCGATAAAACAATACTCGTTGGCTTTACAAAAAATTGAGTTCTCTCTTAAAAACATTACTGATTTTGATACGTAGCCACTGTTCATAAATAGTTTTTGATTGAAAATTATAAAAAAATACACTTTTGAGCGTTCAAAATATGTTTACTTATTCGCTGAGTAAAAATAGCTCAAAAAGCAAACGAAGATTCTTGATTATTAGACTTGCTTATAACTGAGAAATCTTGTTTAAGATATAAATTGTCATAGCCAATTGTTGATGTTTCTTTTTTAATGTAGATTTGTAATCAAGAGTTTGAGTATTCACTCTTTCTCATTGTGTTGTCATTTTTTTAACCGTACCGACTCACTGAGGAATGAACTTATCACCATTCTGAGATTCCATATCGAGCTCGCTTTACAATATATGTTTTTTTAAATGCTGCGTATAAAAAATACCAGTCTTTATGAAAATGTTGTATCTTTTTTAAATTTAATAATTTGAGGTTACCATTGGTCATGAAATCAATCTATTTGATAACAGATCCTTCGTCTGTCGCTGATGACTTTTTGATAAGGATATTCTTTCCTATCGGACTGTTTATGTTAGGAAATAAAAGTTAGAGTTCCTCTCTAAGGAGGGTTGGAGTTCATTCAAGCGGAACGGCGAAAAATTAGTCGACTCTGGCGAGCGGAAGTGATGCTTGGACGCCTCAAAAAACGACACCCAAAAAATTATCGACGCAGACTGGAAAAAGTTTTGCGAGTTTGTTTTGGACTTCAGTACATATTTCTCGCAAATAAAATATATAACAAATGATAAAAAAACTTATTTCACTTTGTAAATAAATAAATTTATTACGACTGTGATAAGGCTGATGTGAAAAGAGTTTAGAGTATACACTTTTTTTAATTTACTAGTATAGTTAGCGGCCAAAGAGCTTAAATCGTATCGTTTTTTTTTTAAATATACTTTTATTCATCCACCGTTTTCGATAGATAAATTAACCACGATTTTTTTTGAAATTGAGTCATATCTGTACATATCAATAGAAACAAAAATTATAAATTTACCGTAAAAAGGTGAAATATTGCAATGTATTTCAGTTCTACATGTTTTTATTATAAAGTTGATAACATAGGATTAGTTTTGTTGAGAGCGTGAAACTGAAATAGCTATCAACCTAATAAAAAAATATAACTTAAATATATTGATAGTTTTGAAGTTCTACTAAATAAATGCTAATACAATCAATAGTTTACGGTAGGTCAGCCGTTCGCTTATAGCTCACGTACATAATGAATACATAATAAATAATCGCCCTTTTAACATCCCAGGACTGGAAAATCTAGGAAAAGGATACTAGAAACACAACAGACGTTCTTGCTCTGGGATATTAATTGATTGGAAAATAAATATCGATCTTGAAACCGTGAAGCCTTAAATAATAGCCCGAGAAGTTCATTTAAAAAGATAGTCATTCAAAATTTTACACAAAAAAATTATGGGAAAGTTTGCGCCTTAAAGTTACTATGGCTTTTGAATTGTTACGGATCTAAAACACGTTTGGAAAGATTTTGTGATATCAATTCATGAAACTTACGACGCAAGTAATAATTTAAATCGTAACTATAATTTACGGCGTTGACAGTAACTTAATGATTTAGGACCAGATGAACAGCAGTGAAGTGACACGATTAATAAATTTAATACTGTTTATTCGTAGCCCTTGCTGGAGCGACACTGTAGGAATATTATTGTGAAAATAAGTTTTAAAAATGTATAATTAATTAGAAAAATGGATCATTTCGTGATCGTTCTCGCACATTTATGATTTCATGAAAACTGATGGGTTCAAATTAACGGCTAAAAAAATAGTTGATATCGTAACTGAAAACAATGTGGGTCATATTTTCAACGACAAGTCTGAAAAATTCAATGATGTCTAAAAAAAATTTATAAATTGATGTCATGAAAAAAGTCCAATGTATTTGGTATTTGATATAATACATTTTCGAATGAATTTTTAACCTTTTTCATGCTATGGTATAATTTTGGTAATAATCGATGTATCGTATTTAATTCACCTATAACGTTTTGGGTGTTAATAATAAGTGGAAAGATATTATAGTTAAAAGCTAATTTGTACTAATTTCCACTGTTATTTATTAAAATCAGGACCAGTTTTGCTTATGACATGCATTATGATATGCCAAACCGGTCCTGATCGTATTAAAAAAATGTGGGAATTAGTGCAAATGAGTGTTTAATTCACTTTGCATATATAATACTGATTACATCTATACAATTAATGTTTTCAATCGCAATGACTTCATTTTCATATCTGTTGAATAAATTCAAATATTAAAAAAAAAAAATCCTTAATATTTCAACTTGTATAATTAAAAACTAGGTAAAAGAAATGTATTGAGATGTTTTTGGAAAATTAAACTATGGTGGAAGGCAATATATCATTTAACATAGGAAACATTAATTGAGAATAGATTTTTGAATGCAATGACATTTTAAGTAATATGAAAATATTTCAATACGCCCACAATACTATTAAAAAAATACAACATGAACACCATAAAATGTTTTATAGTTTGGTATAGTATAAAAAAAAGTATGATTGTCGACCAAATAATATGGAAAACTGATGCCAAGCAACGGCGAATAGCGAAAAACGAAAACATAGAAAAAGAGGGCAGATGTAAAGGAAGTGATAAATTGATAAGGCAAGGGACACTGCATAAAAGATATGAGGGAAGATTATCGCCGTTTTTATGGACCAGGGAAGAAACTTTCCTAGAGAAACAAAACGCTTAACGAAAATTTATATTTGTCAAAAAAATACATTAACATCAATGTCATGTTCATGGGTATCGTAAAAAAGCATTTTTAAATTATTGTAATATTAACTATATATTGAATATATGAGTAGGATGTAAGGGTTAATACAGATTTCAAATGATTTTTAGATCCCCATCCAATGGCAAACGAATGAAAAAAAGAAAGAATGGGGGACTGCCCCCAGCCAGTTATTGACACCTTTGGTCAAAATGGCTTTAAAAAAAAAATTTGCAAATTTGAAGAACATACATTTTTGATACTTTTTCACGTGATATTTTGATTTTTGAAACCAATCTATCAAATTATAAATAAATGAGGTTTTTTAACGCATTTTTTTGAATACGCGCCACTTTCTGGAACCAATATATTGAGTAAAAAAAGGATTGGGTGTAATACTAATAAATGTTCGACATCCAATATTTAGAATAAGTCCCATATCCAAAAACATTTTCCCAAATTAAAAGCATTCCCAGAATATTTCTTTCAGGCTGACATTAAGCAATAAATACCGCAGCAGTAAGCCTTACAAGAAGATGTTATATATTTTTATCCCATATTCGTGGACAAAGAAGGAAGAATGTCTTCTTTTTTAACCCATTGTGGGTGAGTAAAAATGATTTTATAAACATATTTTTTTCCACCATAATTCTTAGAATTTAGGGAGCAACAACACAGCTATAGCTTAACGTGGGTGCCGTATCGAATACAAACATCTTATTTATATTACATTAAAATAGTGGTGCGATATGGTTTTTATCAATATTAAATCGTTTTTTTAACCATTCGAAGTGGATAATTTTTAACAGAAGCTTCTTGTTATTGATATTCAGCTTCTCGCTTTCGGAGAAGTGAGAATTTACAAATGAGGCTCGGCAAATACAAGTTATTAGTTAATCTTACTGACAACGTCCTTTATATGGGTGCGCCAAAGAATGTTAATAAATTTGCTTAAACGAGGAATTATTGAAAATTCTAACCATTTATGATGAAAAAAAGGTAGTTTTTACTATCAGTGCTGTATAAGCTAACTTTTACTTTTTTAAGGTTCTCAAATTTTACCTACAAGCTAATTAAGTAAGGAAACAAATTGTTACAAATAATCAATAAAAATATTGAAGAGTTATTAAAATTTAATATTAAGTGCAAAAAGTTACAAAATTAGAATATTTTTTCTCGATTATGGTTTAAGGTCACAAAGGGTTACAAAACAATGAGAGTAAAAGCAAAAGAAAAAAATGGTTGTTGGTTTTTGGGAGGTCGTTTCTTTTGAGAGGAGGACATCTTTCAGAGTAAGTTTGCTGAAACGATAATGTCCTGTCTTCGTCGACCTCTGTCTAAGAATGTAAAACAGCAAACAGCAACCTTTTTTCTCTGACACGTTAATCACAATTTGGCGTAAAGCAGTTCACAATTAACCGACCACGACCATGGGCACTTGATTAGGTTAAAGCTCCAAAATTTTACAGATTGATTAATGTTACTGCCACGGAAATAGATAAATTACGTTTTTTTTAAAAAAAACCTCTGTCTCATTATCAAGTGAGCAAGACATAATAATTTAAAAATTACATACAATACTTTTCAATTTTATATATCCTTGACATGAATGGACAATTCTAAAAAAATGTGTTCTAAATCTTGATTTTTTTATAATTTTAGCGTTGCAACGCTACTGAAAAAAAGACAGTGTTTGTGTTTTAATTGTGTTTATTGAAGTGCATGTCTTCTTTTTCCGTCTGCTGCCGATTGTCTATGTTACGACATACACGCCATCTACTTTAGTTTAATTGTACTACGCTTATAACTTTCGCGCAAGTTTACATACAAACATTGATTTTTAGATAAAATACCTACTGTAAGTTCATTTAAATATGCCTATAAACTACGTGCAAGTGCAAGCAAAAAGTTTGTCAAAGTTTTATTGCTATCGGATGAGCGGTGTGGCAACGCATAAAATACGAAAAAAAAATCATACCTAATGCACGCAACACATTTGAGCGAAATGTCAAAATGTAGAGTACACGATTTGACAGATTTGAAATATTCCATTTTTTAATTTTTAATACAAACAATCGAACGTCAATATGCCTATAACCTTCCCAGAAGTGCAAGCAAATTTTTTGATTGTAATCGGATCAGCGGCTTGGCAGTCCATAGAGTACGAACAAACAAACATTCATTTTTATATATTAGGTAATCCAGTGAACGTTTTTAGCGTTGTGTAAATTCTAGAAAATGTTCCATAAATGATGCAAAGTAATTTAAATTATTTTTAAATGTTTCATAAAACTAGAAGATGTTTTGCAATGACTGCCGCAGTGAGAATATGGATATGCCAGTCTTGAATAGGGGAATCCCGCCTTGTGGATTATCTTTGCTTTATCCCTGAGCTGCTGTTGTTTGACGAAAGAAACAAAGGGCTGCGCGTATCGTCCTTATGGGAATTTCGCCTTGCGGTTGCGGGACTAAGTTTCAAAATCTGCGTGACTTGGTTGACTCTTCTCCCACGCGATGTCAAAACATTTTACTTGCAGCGTTCAACCGAAGGGTGGCTACAGATCAACAAAGTTTTTATTGCATTTTAGTTGTTGCTTTATCAGAAGTTGCCTCAGTAATTTTTAATATAATTATAATGTTATTATACAATCGCCCATCGACTTTCGGACATAATCAGTTCCTGAAAAAGTTGAATGTTTGAAAGTAGAGGGATGTAATTTTTTTTTTAAATATTTATTTATCAAGAACTAAGTTATAAATGCAAGTTTAACCTTTCAGAAGCCCGTAGAATTTGATGAAAGTGTAAACTTCGAATAGGAATCTATCGAAAAACTGCCATTCCAATGGCAAAGTGAATTGTTTGAACCACACCCATTTCCATTCGATGATAATTTATCGTTTGATGCTGTTGAAATAGATTTCTTCAAATGCTTGTGACAACCCTAAATTTTGCAAAGATTTTAAATGTACGAAATAGCGAAATGTGCGAAAGTCGATTTTTCGAAAGTCGAATATGCAAAAGTCAAATGTGCAAAAGTCGAGGGCCGCTTGTATGTCAAAAGAATGTTTGCTGTATTCCTCTCACACGAGATTTCTGTATTATGATGACTTTAAATCAATGCGATGACAAATTTTGGCTTTACTTATATCAATGTTTATATTATAAATAAAAAAAATAATTAATGATAAATTTAGTATGTAACTTGTTACGTTAGAAAATGCATCATCAGATGTAATACTGAAAGGTTAACGAATAATCTAAAAATGAATTGTAAATCTTAAGTTATGAATTACAAAATATAAGTCGGTGGTTTTTATTTTACTACTGGACGCGGGGAGGGAATCAAATACAAACAATTACAATTTTTATAACTAATCATTTACTTACATTAGATACTGTAAATCCAAATGGAAATAAATTCAACAACGGTAATTCCCCTATTAATTTAAAATATTATTTTTCCTTTTTATTTTATTATTTTTAAAAATTCCAAGCTATTTACTGTTAATATTTCAACATTTTTTTAATTTTATCAACATTGTGATCATTTTCTATCAAATTATTCGCAAGCTCTGAAAAATTATTGCTTTATGGACAGACCTCTTATGCGTTTTTTAATTCTTAATTTTACGTTTCTGCAGTTCTTAAATAAAAATAAGGATTTGAACTCGTGACTTCCAAGTTGTAAGTCTGGAACGTTGACACTGAGCGACACAGTTGGTATAAATAATATTAATTGAAGACTGTTAATATATATTGCCATTTTATCTGTACCGTTCCCACACAGTGAATAATCATTTCAACTGATTTATTGTATTAATAAAAACAATAATCCTTTGTACTTCATTCCACTTTATTTAATATGTCAGGACCGGTTTCGCTCATTGCGAGCATTGTCAACTAATAAGAAATATAATTTAACAATGCTATTTATACAAAATTGAAAAGTTATACACAACAGTTATATATTGGCAATTTCTTTTCAATGCCAACTGTTGTGTATAACTTTTCAATTTTGTATAAATAGCATTGTTAAATTATATTTCTTATCAGTTGACAATGCTCGCAATGAGCGAAACCGGTCCTGACATATTAAATAAAGTGGAATGAAGTACAAAGGATTATTGTTTTTATTAATATAATGCCTTTCCACCAAGTATTGACAGTGAACACCCTAAAAGTGATTTATTGTATATTATTTTAAGTCTATAAATAATTTAGTTTGACTAACCAATTCTTTTTTCATATAGAATCATTGTATCAGCATTGAAACGAATTAAACGAAATTGTTTATAAAAGGCAACGGTGACAAACATATTTGGTATGTCAGTAAAAAGTTAGAAAATCATTTTTGTTTTCAAATCTTCGCTAAGTCGTATGCAGTTAGTTAATTGCGATAAATGAGAAATGCACGTGAATGAACAACGTTAGTAATATTAATAATATTTATGACACCATTATGAGAAGAAGAAAAAAGAGCAAACAATGGCGAATGAAGAGTAGGTGAACGAGACAACGAGAAGAAAATCTTTTGTTATTTTTATAAACGACATGTCTACATAATTGTATTTATCATTATCAGTCATTCATTATCCGTATTATAAACACAAATGGTTTATATTCTATAATATTCTAAGCAATATCGGATCGCAATTCGTAATGATATACGATTTGGTCAAATGTATACATTACATATATGTGTTTAGTTTGAATAATTCATGTTAAGAGATAGCTATTTGAATCTCCAAGCGATTTCCATAGAATTAGCATAAACGCTAAAAGAGCCATAAGTTTAAGTGAATATGTTAAGTTTGTGTAAAACTGTAAATATGATATATAAAAAAAATTGAATGAAAGCAAGAAATAAACTTCAAAAAATAAAATACCCATTCGTACGGATGAGTATTTTATTTTTTAAATTTCCTTTCCACCAAGTATTGACGTAGGTTTGTTTTTTTATGTACACTCTTATTTAAATCATAATAATTTTTTTTCAAATTTTCCAGATTATAATTTCATTTCATTGCCAATTGTTTGTTGCACCTTAGTAATTTTATTTTGTTTTGAATACATTTAACTGTAATATTGAATTCTCATATCAGTTGATAATGCTAGTCATGATCAAAAACTGATAATTTTAAATAAAAGTAGAATTAGTAAAAATGAGTATTTTTTAAAAATATTGAGTTTTTCCACCAATTAAAATGTAATATATTTCGTTTCATTTCTTTATTATATACGTATACTATTAAAATCTGAGTGGTTAAAATGACCCGCTCGTCAAATAGCTCAAGCAACTATTATAATACATTCAATTGCGAATTATAATACCAAATAAGCAATGAAAAACAAAATGATTAATCTTTTGTTTTGTATTTAAAATTGTAAATTACGTGTTTTTAAGTTGATAGGTACTCTTATTGATCTGAAGTTGAAAAAAATGGAATATAAAATTATATTTTTCAATATAAACATATTAACTTTTATATAAATATACATATATACATCCCAGAAACGATAACCTCGTTGCGCTTTATACGTAGTCTGCTATAAACAAAACAAGTCCGTTTATCGCCTGACATCGATACAAAATCACAATATATCTAAAAAGAGATACTGGCGCAAGTTCTTTCCAGTCATATAAAGACTGGTTCATAAGTATCGTATTGTATAGTTTGTTTATAATATTCAATAAATAAAATCAAGTTTAATATATTGGAAAAGTCAACGCACACTGCATTAATATTTTATTTTGAAGATTAAATACGACTACAGTCAATTGAGATCATAATAACGTTTGAAAAATAAGAATAAGATAAAGTTACACGTAGAAAATTTACATAAATTCACTATTTTTTCTTCTACTTTAGATTATATTTTATTATTTATAAACGATCAACGATCTTATAGAACTGAAATATCTGTGTGAACTTGTATTAAAGTAAAATCAATAAGGTTGATCTATCTTTTAACATTACATAACTGAAAATTTTACCAAAAAACTTCTTAAAAGCAGTATCGACTAATTTGGTTAAGTAACGTAGCATAATAGCTAATTTATAAATTGTTAATAAGTATAAATTGATTTATAAAAGAATATGTATACAAACTTTAATTATATTTTTTTGATCATTGCGCACCAAATCTTATACTTATCCTGAATGTGCGTCATAAAAACATGAAGAATTTTAAATGAGTGAATGGTATAAATGTTATGTTTGAATATTATTTTATGAAATAAAGACATATGAAGTATTGATTCAATACCACATTGACCAGCCGCCATTGGTGAAAACCTTAAAAGTAATTTAAAATGTGATGATTTTTGCCACGCCGTAGAATACACAGTATAAGCAAAATTGCAAGATCGTAGAAGGTTCTTGGTAGTCCAACATAGATTATTATTAGAGATGTAAAGTTTCAAATGGAAAAGAAATCAAAAAGAAACTTTCGGCCCATCATGTACAATAATGTGCGGTGTAAACGGTCTCGCTTCATGTATTCGCGTCCACGTCTTCTAGGAGGCAATACTTTCGCGATAAATAACCGATAACTTCTCGGCGAGACACCCTGCTACACCAGCCATCGGAGCTTGCCACACACCGCCAATGATTTATCCCTCGAACTAGTTCGGATAAAGTTAAACCACTTTGTGCGGAGGTGGTTCGCGCATACATATGAGTCGAGTAGGAAGCAATCGTGGGACAGGTAATCCTTTGCCGTATCGCCGATTGAGGCCTACGGTGGTAGCAATTCCCAAAAAACACACACGTTTCAACACATCAAACTATTAAAAATAATTAAAAAATATTATTTGCAATTTTTCGCCTGTGCAGTCGTGTGGTCAACGTCATTGGCTTCGGTTATGGAGGTTCGAATACCAGTACGGACAGATCTATAAATTGTTTTTATAAAGAATTTCTGTTCGAAGGCATGGATGTTGTTTCAACTTTATTCCATATATAATATATAATTTACACACTTTACATTAAATCACTTAATCTTATTAATCAAAATAATATCGAACTGAGTATCGAGAAGTTTCTACTAAGCAGTAAGACGTTTCGATATGAACTCTCAATTGTAACTGGCGAGAATGAAAAAGGATATCGGTTTAGTTGAAAGGTTCATTGTTACAAGTTGTCATAGATAATTTAACATATCAATCTATGCTATAATGTTGTTTATACATTACATATGTATGTGATGTCTTGAATTCCCTCCTCTCACCCATCCTATCCTATTAACGGAGCATATGAAGAGCGATTAGCTAACCACTAGTCCTGTCCTAGCCCTATCCTTCTATTCCTACTCTCTTAAGAAAAAGAGAGGTTGAGCAACTGAGTAACAAACAGTTCTCGAAGAAACACTTCTGTTAAGATAGACTCCATAAGGAGAACATAAACTCCACATTGGGAGCGGAAATGGTAAAAAAATAATTCTGATGATGTGTAAAAAATACTTAAATATTATTCACTGCTTATGAGAAACATTATAATGAACACGACGCGCTTATAATTAAGATGTTGTGAAAAGAGCATCCAATCCAGATCTTTTTATTCTGATCCTGGGATTGGATTTTTTTCAATCCCGAAATTACGAGACTGAATAATTGCTTGATATTGAAATCCCTTACAGTGAAGTCTTCTAAATTAGACCATTGTATAAAAATCTCTGATAAAAAAAGAAAAAAAACAAAAGGCTGTCGAATCATTGCGTTGTCAAGGGCGACGACCATAAACAATAATGCATTTTTCGGAATGAATAAATCATAGAGACGTATTAAGGTTGCCAGATGGATATTAAGACAAAGGTAGAGTTTCAGGGAGTGACAATAAATTATATTATATCACCAGTTGAAAACGCTTACTTGCAGACTGTATTTATGTACATATATTTACGAGTAATTTTAAAGATTTTTAAATATGAGCAAGCCCAGCTTGATTCATTCATATTTAAATTTTCAATACATTAGCAGTGAGGAGCTGTAGAGAACAGATAGTAAATAGTAAGGCTTATACAAAAACGGATTTTTTAAAATAAACCGAATTTCGAATGTCAATATTGTTTAAAAACCGGTTTTATCCGGTTTTAGAAGTTTTACAAAAAATGGTTAATTCAATTAAAATAGCGAGAAAAGGTTCAATTTTTTATGTTGTTTATTTATACACATAATAATACACAACAAGAAATTATTTGTTGTTACTCTTCAGAAAATATGATTTAAGAAAACACAAAGCGTCCACTGATCGTTTTGTAACAACGTTTCCTGATATCGAAAATATCTTTTCGCTGCGTAATGATGTGGGGCATATGGTCTTTAAACCTTTAAATAAAAGATCCAAATTTTCTGTTCTTTTGTTAATAGACTCGTTTACGAAAAATTCGGCACAACCAGTTACGAAGATGAAAAACCGGTTTTCGAATGTCACAAATTTTACAAAAAACCTGTTTTTGAAAACCGACAAGCCCTAGTAGTATTGATAACTAAATTGAGGTTAGTGTAATGCAGCAGAAACAAATCATTTATACAATTAGAGTAAATTAAAGAATTTAAAACATAGGCCATGAAATTGCTAAGAAAATTTGACTAATGAGTGTATTTTTTTTCTCCATATATTATTAATAATTAACTTTAATCATTACGTAAGTAATTTTCGTGGAATAAATGAGTTGTTTGTCATGGCCATACTACACATATAATACTCAAAATTTACGCGTTGCTAGTTTTTCTAAACCATATTACCAACGTAGACAGTCTATTAATCTTTATACATGAACATAATTCTCTTGTGTTGGTATATTCATTCGTGAAAATATTTCGAGGAGCCCAGTACAGTTGGATGGATGGTCCGAAGGTATTTCGTATTTTGTTAGCCCAAACGCCCGACCCCCGATCGGCATATCGATATCCCGCCAGCGCCGAACTCAAAATGGCCGTGATTTATAACTCACTTCCGCGACCTATTATTTTACCACCCCCCCACGCTTATTTATGGAGGTCATGGCACTGGTAATATATGCATGACCCTAAACAATGGTAACATAGCTTGACGTTTATAATTGGGCCCGTGGTATTCGTTTGGAAAGTTATTTCGACGACTGTATTAAATAATAGTATATTTTTTTTGTTGAAATTTGATTTCAGTCCGTGTTGGGAAATTTTGTTTTGTATCAATAAATTTCGGCTTTATTTCTGATTAAATATTTGATCAGAAATCTTTTCGAAAAAACCTGGACGCTATAAGTAAAACCAATTGAATTCCAGCGTCTAGATCAGTTTCTGCCAAAAAAAATTACTTCACGGCACACTGGTGAATAGGACGAGTGCCGCGGCACACCCAATAAAAAAGTAAATGTACATTTAAAAAGGAAAATGTGTCGCGTTGACCACTATGTATGAACGTGACAAATATTTGTATAAATGTGTAGATGTTGAATTTGTTTAAAATTTAAGAAAATTTAAACAAATAAGCATTATTTGAAATTTACATTTTTATTTCACCACCGCACACCTGAGATTTCTTGCGGCACAGTAGTGTACCGCGGCACACAGCTTGGCAGACAAAGTCTAAATTGATTCGACTGTTAAAATGAAAAAGAAGGTAACCCACAGTTTTTTCAAAAAATCTTTATTACGATAATCACAATGTATCTAACTTGATACATGTTCTATCAAAAGGGTGTGAGCTGCAAATTACGAATTATTATCTACATTTAGTTTTTATGTTTGAAAAAAGATAGGCTTGTTAAAATTTAAATCAAGAAAAAAGACTGAAAAAAAGGTTTCTCCTGGACAATTTCTTAAATTAATATTAGATTATGTCAATTAAACACCAGTATAGAAGTCTCCGTGCACTTTAAGTGTGTGTTTATGTCATAATTTTCATATGGCTCAAAATCATCAAAACACGTTTTTGTGCTTCCTGTAAAATTTTCCATGTGTGGGTTATATCCATTTTCTTTCCCACAGTCGGTTTGCTGATGAGGGTCCTTTAATGGAATGTATGCGTGGCGTGAGTGAATGTAAGACGATTGAGCACAGTTCATATATTTTACTATCAACCAATTTTTATTCATTGCTTCCGGAGTCTGTGTCATGACGTCACGCAAGACTTACATCTGTCATAAGCGTATTGTTCAACGGCAGAGCTTATTTTCAACGCAAATTAATTGTGGAATCAGATGATGTATT
The DNA here is from genome assembly GCA_030503985.1 of Himalopsyche tibetana. Classification (NCBI taxonomy): domain Eukaryota; kingdom Metazoa; phylum Arthropoda; class Insecta; order Trichoptera; family Rhyacophilidae; genus Himalopsyche; species Himalopsyche tibetana. The sequence goes on along the minus strand of JAPJYX010000009.1, from coordinate 720,593 downwards.
AAATTAGTGTACACTGTTTTTGCTTCCGTTGCTTGTCTATAAAAAGAGCAACATCTTTTTTAAAATTTTACTCCCGAGTTGATCTAGGGTGAAAAAATCTATTCTAGTATTTGCTGATTGACCCTGTCGGGTCCTAATGCGCAGAGGTTAGCGTTGTCTTGCCGTATCTCACTTGTTCGAGTCCCAGTACAAACAGCATTTTTTTTTCGATCGATTTGTCAATTTCTGTTCGAAAGCATGGGTGTTTGTGATGTCTTAAAATTCCCTCTCACCTTTCCAAATCTTTAGTAACTGGGCGTAGCGAAAGCGATTAGTTAACCACTAGTCCTGTCCTAGCCTTATCGTTATATCCGCACTACTCTCTTTGGAAAAGAGATGTTGAGAGACTGAGTAGCAAACAGTTCTCGTAGAAAAGCTTCTGTTAAGATCTCTCCATTAGGAGGCTATATGCCACAAATTGGGAGCAGAAATGTATGGTTAAAAAATGCTGATTACTGTTACATCGTTTATGTTGAACGATGAAAACGATTTTTGTTTATAAGGTGTTATTTTATTTTTTGTACACAGTTTAAGTGCGAAATTTAAATTTAAAATTTAAAAAGTATTTAAATATTTCAGTTATGGTAATGGATGATATAACATATGTGATAAAATCGCAAAGCTCTGACAAATGACAATATATTTTTAGATTAATGAATAAAATATAAATCGATATTTTTTTAGGTCTATTGTATAAGCTACGCATACGAAATATTAAGCACTTAACATATTTGAAACTGTTTTATCCCGAACAGTAAAATATAAATATTGTAGACTAGATGTTATTATAAGGAAAATATGTACGCAATTTACGTATAGTGTTTGCTGTACCTGTGTTAAGGGTTGGGGGCAAGGGTAAGGTAGTGACACGCGTAATCCTAGTTTTAGCGTCGGCGTCGTTGGCGTCTGGCCATTGTTTTGTAAACAAACACCTGACGACGTGTTTCTCTTATACAACAACACCGGACAAAAGTGGAGAAGGTTTCAAAACACCATTTGCACGAGAGCCTGTGTTCATTATTCCATATAATTCGAGTTGCTTAAAATAACGAGTTTGCGATATTGAATATACCGGTATATCTGTCAAGTATTTAACTGCATACTTTGTGTGGTGATGAATATAAAAAAACCCCTAACGAACACTGACCGGTAAGTATACTAAACATTTTTTAAAATTTTATCCAACATTGATTGTACTTAATAAAAAGCTTTTAAAATATCAACTGTGGAAAGGAAAAATTACGTAACCCACAGTTTTTTCAAAAAAGTTTTTTTTCGATAATTACAATGTATCAAACTTAAAACACGTTCTATCAAAAAGATGTTAGCTGGAAATGCCGAATTAGTATCTTAATTCAGCTTTTATGTTTGAAAAAAGAAAGGCATTTGGAAATTGAAATCAGGAAAAATGACTTAAAAAAAGGTTATTTTTAAACAATTTATGAAATTAATATTAGATTATGTCAATTAAACACCAGTTTACAAGTCTTCGCGTACTACAAGTTTGTGTATATTGTACTTAAAATCATCATAACACGTTTATTGTGCCTCTTGTAAAATTTGGTATGTGTTGGTTACGTCCTTTTTCTTTTTCACAGTCGATATATTCATGACATTGGCATATATGCCCTATACCAGGGTTTGCCAAATTTATTGTGCAATGGAACACTTTTCAAATTTAGAAATGTTATCGGATAACAGTATATTTTTAGGTCGGATGATTCATAATAATAAAAATATTGAAACAATGTATGTCATTAAATCACTTATTATGTATCAATTAATTATTTTAAAATGTACAAAAAATATGAGTAAATAAAGCAATTAGTAATTCAAAATCTCCACTTGTACTTAGGTTTTGTTTTTAACATCAGTGGAGATTTATCATTATTCAATCTTTGATATGAAATAGAAGATACTTAAATGTGTTGCATCGTATATTACCATTCCAAGTTTTCGCGGAACACCTATTTAGGTCCCACGCTTTTTGGAAACCCTGCCCTATACACCCATACCCCGCTTTACGGCCTAGATACGTTCCAAGAAACATGGTCGCAAAGCGAAAATCCGTATAAGGAATCAATTATTCTAATACAAATTCATACAAATTTAATGGGATCGGTTCCAAATTTTTTAAATGTGTAACATGGTTTATCATTCAAAATGCATGTTATCTTTTGGCGTGTTAATCTTGAGACATTTAAAGGTGCAGCAGATTGCAAATATGTTTTGATGTCTTCTTTTTTATCGCGAATAGTTTGAATGGTAGATTGCTTTGCAAATTTTAACAATTTTCTCTCTAGCTTCTATAAGACGTAAAACTTCTAGTTTAGTTTCTAGCGTGACTGATTTTCGGCATCTCTTTTTATCAGTCTCAGAAGTCAATATTTTTTTCGATAAATGAAATTATAAAATAAGTAAAAAAAAATACATTAAAAAAAAAAATGTACATACATACATATGTACTTACGTACCAAAAATGTCCCTAATTGTTTCCAATTTTTCCAGTTAATGTGTAACAATCAGTAATAAATATGCATGTGCATAAAACACTCACATCGACAGCGAAAAAAAGTTTTTTTTGCCGTTATAGCGAAACATCTTAGGCTGAAAATCGAAAACGTGCCTTAATTGAAGAGGGCCGTTATAGCGAAATGCCGTATAAAGAGCGGCCGTATAGAGAGGTATGGGTGTACTATAAATATGTTGAATAAGTAATATTATACATTACCGTCCACGTAATTTGGTATTAAAAAGAAAATACTGACATTATCAAACAAATTAAAATTCTCAACAAATATATTTTTTATAGATTTCAACAATTTGATTCTTCCGTTTTAGTATTCGAAGGTTTTCGTAGCATATCGAGATTTTTTTGTATTGTTTTTTGTTTATTATTATTTTTTAAATCCATGTCCGCTCCCAATGTGAGCTTCTTAATGGAGGTATCTCAACAGAAGTTTTTTCTACGAGCACTGTTTGTTACTCAGTCGCTGAACCTCACTTTTTTCAAAGTGAGTAGTAGAGAAAAAAGGGTTGCTACTGCTACACCCAATTATTAGAGGATCAGAAGGATGGGAGGAGAGGAAATGATGTGAATTGACATCACAAATAGCCAGTCTCCGATCACAACTTTGAATTGAATAATTCTCAAATTCACTGTGATCTGACCGAGGATTTAACTCAGACTTGCGTGGTCGGTAGAGCAAGCTCTAACCAACTGGGCCACAGCAGGCGACGATTTTATAAATAGTAGTTAAAAAAAAAAAATTTTCTTTCAGAATTTCTGAACCTGATTTCGATTTTATTGCGGCCTTATTACACAATAAAGTTTGGCAGAACAGTTGTTTTAATTTTTAAACTTTTGGTTTACAGCCGCAACATTAAAATATTAGCGTTTGATAAAGGCTTTGGTGTATACCAACATAAAAATAACTAAAAGTAATTTTGTATTTGTTATATATAAATATAAATGTATAACAAATCAAATAATTTGTGAATAATATTAAATTTAAAGGATATTTTTTATTGAATGTTGGCAGTTACTGAAACAAACCTCGATAGGTTAAGGCCCTCATTCAGGGTAAGATTATGACCCGGATTTGCCTGCCAACTATTCAACATTATTATGACGTCAATATGGACCGAGTCCAAGTAGTCCATCCGATTACACCTCTTAACTTAAAATAGAAAACGTTTAATTTTTAAAAGTTTTGGAACTGAAAACTGATAATAATATCACTTTTAAGGTGTTCACTGTCAATACTTGGTGGAATGGCATTATAATAAAAATAATAAAACATTTTTAGTACTTTTTAATTTAGATTTAAATTTAAATTCTTATTTAAAATATAAATATAAATTCTTTAGATTTAAAGAACATCTAGCCTGCTCACGTAAAGGGAATGAATTATCTTCATTTGGGAACCATTTGTTCCTAAATAAGCATACATTTGATATCTCTAAAAACTTTAAAATCCTGCATGTTAACAATAAATCTTTAAAACTTGATAAACAAGAGATCTTAGAAATAAATAGACATAAATTCTTGCCGGGCTCTAATTTATTAAATGAACAGCTTGTATTTGCATCATCACCCTTGTTATATCCGTTTCATTAACATAATTCTAGCCTATTATATTTCCTTTTTTGTACTGTTTTATTTCGTTAGAATTTTAATTTTCTCAGTTTGCTTTTATTTTGTAAGAATTGATATTGCCTTTCTTCTTTTCGCAGGAATCAATTTTGCGGGATTAAACTCTACTGGATTTTCCAAACTCAATTTGGTTGACAAGACATTAAGATTTATTTATAATATACACTAATTGTTGGTTTTTACTTTGGTAATGATAATTCATACCTAATTGATTTTTGTCATAATAGTTTCATTGCTAAGTGGTCTTCAACTTTTTATTTATAGTTTATTTTCCTTGTATTTTACTTCAATTCTTTTGCTAGGTTGTAATACCAATTGTTTGTCATACCTTGTTTTTATCACTTAACTTTTGTATAAATATCACTGTTTTATTGTTTTTCTTATCAGTTGACAATGCTCATCATGAGCGAAACCGGTACTGATCTAATAAATTTTATGTGGAAAAAGTACTAAAAATGTTTTATTATTTTTATTTTTATGATAATAATATATTGTTTTGTTTATTTAGGACGAGTTCCACTTTGTTGCGTGGTCAAGTTTTGAATGCCTAAACCTTTTTTTTTTTTAATAAATCTTAAAATCAATCTATCAATGAAGTTTTATGTAAAATAATTTCATATCTTCGTTATATGTCTAAAAGTCATTTGCATACATAAAAATATTACAGTCGGTGCAAAATACATGCTTTCTCACTCTTATTCTACTTTTTTAGTAAATGACTCACGGAGAATCTTACAATAAATAAAACCATGTGTCATTTTTCTTTATACATTGATGCGATTTGAGTGATTACATCAAAAAGAGCTTCCAGTGGTGTTGGATTCGTGACATGTACAAACGTGAATAGCGGATAACAATTCATGTAAAGCAAGGATTTCAAAATTAAATAAGAATAATTAAGAAGTTAAATATATTTTTAGCCGCCTGTGTGGTCGAGTGGTCAACGTTCAGCTACGGAGTCGCGGGCTCGAATCCCAGTTCAGACAGTTTTATAAATTGATTTTTCAATCGATTTATGAATTTCTGTTCGACGGCATGGATGTATGTGATGTCTTGAATTCCCCTCTCCCACCCATCCTATCCTATAAACGGGGCGTATCGAGAGCGATTAGCTAACCACTGGTCCTGTCCTAGTCCTTCCCTTCTATTCCTACTCTCTTTGGAAAAAGAGAGGTTGAGCAACTGAGTAACAAGCAGTTCTCGTAGTAACACTTCTGTTGAGATAAACTCTATTAGGAGTCCATATGCTCCACATTGGGAGCAGACATGGCAAAATATATAAATATTTGTATTTTTCTTTATAAAAAAGTAACTATTAGTAAATATTTTTCAAATATCTTTCATTGTATTAAAATTGTAAAAATACAATTGATATCTATTTTAACTTTTTGACGCTAAATTATCGTTAAACAACTTTTGGTTTATTTATGTATATAAATACCAATGTATTGATATTGCAAGATACAAATAAAAAAAATAACTAAATCGTTGAATCCAATGTAATGACATTTATCAAGGAATACATTAAATATTTTCGAATGACTATTTATTTGGCGATCGTCGTCGCGGCCGTGGTTTTATTTTTATCTTGAACGATTTGAAATTCCGATTCATTGATAAAATTGTATGAAGAGCAAACGAACTGTGAATTATTTATTCCCGGAACTGCTCGAATTTATTACAGCGAAGGTTGCCGACTGCAAAACGATAACCCATATATCAGGCAATTCAAATATGCGACCCGCAGACCGTGTGTGACACTTCTTTAGCTTTTTTAAAATGAAAAACAACATTTAAGTTGATATTAGTAAATGTTCTTTTATTTGAACGAAATGAAATCTAACATTTCATTTCCATAATAAACATAATTTAATATATTATATTACTGTCATCACTGATGATGTTGGGTTTGGTCTCTTGGTCCGTAGCGTAGCGGTAAACGTTCCAGTTTTTGTACAAAGACGTAGATGTTTGTGCTAAAAATTAACTCATACTTACATAGGGATTGCAAAACAGGACAAATATATCAATACCTCTACTTAAGTATTTTATTTTAAATACCAGTTTTTCAAACACCAATACCGGTAATATAAAAAAAAAGTTAAGCAACAAAAAATAAGACCAATTGCAACACCGGGCGAGTAAGTCAAAATCATTTTCTATTTCAATATTGTATAAAATGATTACATTAAAAAAAATATCATAATTGAGTAATTTTCACAAATAACTTATCTTTCTTAAAATAATTTTAAGTCATTGAAAGAGTCATCAATTCTGGAAACTATCACTATTCGATACAATTCTTCAGTGTCGTTTAATTCGCCGTGAACAATTTAATTAAAATGTATGATAATTTTTATACATTTGAAATTCGTTGTTGGTTGATTTTCAATACCGAAATATCGATATTTTTACATTTTCAAAGCCAGTATGTATTTCGGTATTGAAGTAAACCATAAATAACGGGATCTCGGGTTCGATGATACCGGTATTACAATGTTTACACCCACCTAACTCTACCTTCCTATCCCCACTCTCTTTGACAAAAAAAAAGTTTGTGAAACTGAGAAACAAAGAGTTTTCATAAAAAAACTTCTGTTGGGAAACCTTTATAAAGAGGCCACATGCTCTAGATCAGTGCTTCCCAAGCTGTAGGCCGCGGCCCCTCAGGGGGCCGTAGGATATCTTGCGGGGGCCGCGAAATTCAGTAGAAAGTACAAAAATCTATATATTTAAGTCTATCAAATCGGTGTTTCCCATATTAGAGGCCGCGGAATTTCTTAAGGGGGCCGCCGGATTGAATTAGAATCTGAGGGAAAAGTATAGCAAATCGAGGATTTCGAATTCGTCGGTGAGCTAAAAAAAAAAAAAAACGAGTTACGGAGACAATTGAGGAGGGCCGCGGATTATTTTTTTTAGATTTAGGGGGCCGTGGAACGAAAAAGGTTGGGAAACAATGCTCTAGATCGGCGCTTTCCATATTGCGCGGCGCGAAATTTCTCCGAGGGCCGCCGCAGAACATGTTTTGTATTGAGGAGGACCGCGGATAATTTTTTTTCAGATTTAGGGGGCCGTGGAATGAAACAGGTTGGGAAGCACTCCTCTAGATTGAGAGCAAACATGGATTTAAAAAATGGAACAGCTATTAAAAAAATGCCGAGAAAAGTGACATCCAACAATGTAAATAAGCTAAAATAGCCCGCGGCGCCAGTTGAGTTTGACATGCCTGAAGTATAGATTGCTGCGTGTAACTTTAATGTATTATATTTAGAAAAAAATACACGTAGTTGGGCCATTAAAACAACTACATTCTGATCAATATATAATATGTGATATTTGATATTAATATACTGGAGTCTAGTAAGTCATATTCAAAAATACAGTTATTATCATGAAAATAAAAAAAGAAAAGAATATTATGTTCTTTATCAAAATAATAAATTTGAAGGTTTGAGTTTTGAACAATATTTTTAATAAGGCGCTATCACAACCAAAATGATCTATACCTTCATCACGGAATAACGTCAGGTACTGATAATTCTGTCATGTTAAAAGGACTTTCAAAGAATGTTCCTGACAACATATTTTGCTCATTTTCCCTCAAATAGAAGTTTAGATTTTCATAGTATCAATATTATAAATCTTTTGATTTTCCAATTTGTTTTATGTACTCGTTTTTTTTTTAAATTTTCTATTAGTTTTGGTGTATTTTAATGTTTCATATATTATTATTTTTTTTATGTCTTGTGGGTACTATTATTCTTTAATGTCATAGTTTCACAGAAACCGATTTTCCTAATTTAAAATTCTGATTTTATTTTTAGATAGTGCAAAAAAAAATTAACTGTCAAAAAATATATTAAAAAATATTTAGCTTTAAAGCTAGTACTAAGTACTACGGTCAAATCCCTAACCCTTCCTTATTGGTGCAACTCATTAGATAATCATTTAGTAAAGTAAATGTAATTTTTAGTATCATTATTGTTTGTTTGTTTTTCTATCATCCCATCCTTGCCTCCCGTTTTTATATTATTTTTATAATATATCAGAATAGTAAAACTAAAATCGTTCGTACTTAAGCAAGCATTTGTGAAAGTAAGATTGTCTGAAGATGCATCTGAAAGAGGCGAAACACGTGTAACAGTTTGTAGTACAAAACGTGGATAAATCTAATTTATTTTATATTACTACGGTCTAGGTACGCAAGAATTTCCCGGGACATTACAAATGTATGCCTCTTGCCCCAGGAAATGAAACAGACGATACTTCAGAATCCCTACTTCTGTTACCATTTACTCTCCATATTCGGAGCTTATGACCATTACACGTTACTTACAAGACTGTCTATCCTCCGTGACACGTTGCTTACTATTTAGTGACAAGTAGGGCTTGTCGGTTTTCAAAAACTGGTTTTAAAAACCGGTTTTTTGGCTAAATTTGTGGCATTCGAAAACTGGTTTTTCATATTCGTAACCGGTTGTGCCATATTTTCAAAACGAGTCTATAAAAAAAAGGACAGAAAATTTGGATCTTTTATTTGATGGCTTAACCCTTTGCCCGCGTCACCAAATTAAGCGAGCATGCCCTGTACGCGGCTGCTTTTTTGCGGATTTTGTTATCGCGTTTTCGACTACAAATTGCAATATTTTTTCAACTAATCAAATATGTTAATTGCCACCCAAAGTAACTTTTTCAATAATAAAATACAATATGTTTTTTGTATTTTCGGTATAATTCAACAAAAATCATTCTTCATACAATTGCGGCGTGACGTGGCCATATTGAAAAATACCACCACGCGCGACCGAGAACACTGCGCCACCACCACACCATATGCTTATAATATTAAATTCTTGGAACAATATTAATTTCATCCGCACTCGATCGCTTATTTACACTATCCAAAATCTTGCATTGGTGAGGTATGTTCACGACGTGTTCCAGAAATAAATTATTTTAGCCTATATTGACTCTTTTTTGACTAATGCCATCTATTAAATTTGGTAAAATATACATTTAGAAATATTTTCAACCAAGTTAAACAATTTTAACTCAATATATAGCTCTTATATATGGTTTGAAATTTCCATGACATCTATACGTGTCACGCGCGCTGAGAGCATGTTCGCTAAGACATGCATATCGGCCATACGCGGTGTGAAGGTAAGAGACCATATGCCCCACATTAATACCCAGCGAAAGGGTATTTTCGATATCAGAAAATTTTGTTACAAAACGATCAGTGGACGCTTTATGTTTTCTTAAACATATTTTCTGAGGAGTAACAACACCAAATAATTTCTTGTTGTGTATTATTATGTATACAAATGAACAACATATAAAAAAAACTTTTTTTCTCTATTTTAATTGAATTAAGCATTTTTTGTAAAACTTCGAAATCTGGATAAAACCGGTTTTAGAACAAAATTGACATTCGAAAACCGGTTTTTGTGTAAGCCCTAGTGACAAGGTTATATGTAAGTCCACTGAGTTCGTTTTGTAGCTGGTCAACAGTAGTCTTCTATTGTGACTCCATACGTCTGTTAGAAGGGACAGTCAATAATGAAACATACGTAACATGTCCATGTCAAGTCTGTCGTCGATATTTTTTTTTTGATCGTTGTACATACGGTATCCAATTTATGACCCCTTTTGTGATTCCGGAATTAAGCACTCAACATAAAATCTTGTATAAATTAGAATTTGGGATTGAGAAAATTTTTGATCGGTTGTTTTGAAATCAAGGGATTTTTATGTCGATTTCAAAAACCCAGAAATTTACGGATTTGCCCAAATTATCAGCGTGGGACCTTTTTGAATTTTAGCCCTTCCAAGAATTTTACCAACAAAATTTCGAATCCAAAATCACAGGATTTTACGGATCTACAAAAAATAACAGCTATATATCTTTTTTTGCTGTTTTGTGTTTCATTTTCTCAATCCCAGGATTGGTACTATCTCAATCCCGGGATTTCGTGATTCCAGAATTTAACGGGATCCCGTGATTGGATACCTTAGTTGTATATGGTTGCTATTACTGTGAAATTATAAAATTATATTTTTAGTTATATAAACAGTTGTCGTACTTTAATTTATAGCGATTATTTAAAACACACTTTCATAAATTTGTTTTTTTTGCCAGTCTAAATTTGTGATACAAAGAGTTTAAAATCACACGCGTGGAGACAAATTTTCCCGGAGGGTGGTTACCTGATTCTACATGCGCCGTCAAATTTGATGCCCCCCCCTCATTCAACTCCCCCCTTTTGCTCCGACGAAACTCAATTCAATATTGTACAATTCGTTACGAGCATCCGACATTTAAATATTTCCCGGAAAAAGAATAAACAGCGGGAAAATAGATGCTACTAAATATAACGTTCTATCAAAGTGAGATTTATTTTTTATCATTTGGTATACATTTGTTATTTTTTAAAAGTCATCTAAGTAATTGATTTTATTCATATAACTATTATTATTTTATTATTTTATTTATATTCCTCTGTAGAAATATTTAAAAAAAAATGCTTAGTAATTCAAAACTAAAGAAGAAATTAATAAGAAATAGCTTAGATGGGCAGACAACGTTTATGTTTCGAAAAATTAAGAAGTTTTCATGACGGACTAACTATGGCGTAAAAGTTTCAGGCTCATTAAAGCATTAAAGATGTTTAAAATGAAGAAATCAATTTTATTTTTCGATAAATGTAAAAAAAAATGTCTTTAAAACTGAAATATATATATATAAAAAACATAAAGTTAGTAAATAAAGTATATTGGATTGGTATGACAATTCCCTTATCTATCTTTTCAGGTTCAAGTTCAACTGAATATTATTAATTTGAAAAAAAAATACTCATTTAAACATTTTTAATTATAAATTAGAACTGGTTTTGCTCATCGCAAGCATTATCAACGAATCAACGATAAAGCAATACGGGTTATTTATTAAAAAAAAAATACGACTAATAACAAGGTGTGCAATTGGTAAAATAAATATAAGAGTTTTTTTAAAAATGATAAAAATTATAATGCCGCCTGTGTGGTCGAGTAGTCAACGTTGTTGGTTTCGGCTACGGAGGGCCCGGGTTCAAATCCCGGTACGGACAGTTTTATAAAATTGATTTTTTAATCGATTTATGAATTTCTGTTCAAAGGCATGGATGTATGTGATGTCTTGAATTCCCCCCTCACCCATCCTATCCTATGAACGGGGCGTATCGAGAGCGATTAGCTTACCACTAATCCTGTCCTAGCCCTATCCTTCTATTCCTACTCTCTTTGGAAAAAGAGAGATTGAGCAACTGGGTAACAAGCAGTTCTCGTAGAAACACTTCTGTTGAGATAAACTCCATTAGGAGCCCATATGCTCCACATTGGGAGCAGACATGGTTTAAAAAAATAATATGTAATCGAATAATATAAATTATCTACCACTTCTAAGGTGTTCACTGTCAATATTTGGTGTAAAGGCATGACACAATCATTTGCACATTTATTTAATATGATCAGAACTGGTTTTGTTCATATTAAATAAAAATAGAATTAATACAAATTAGTGTATTATTCTTTGAATAAATTATCTATCTATATTATCTCTTATATTATAGTTAGATATTGTCTAATTAATTTTAATATTGCTGATTATATCATGTGAACTTTTAAAAATACTGCAAAAATAAAAATTAGTGAATTCGTGTTTTTTTTTTGTAAGGTGATTGAAATAACCAATAAGGCTACGTGACTTGTTTCATTGTCGTGGTAAATTTTTAAAAAATATTTTGAAAGCTTCGCCCGTCACACGTCTTGATTTATTTTTACTAACGAAGCTTGGTACAAACTTTTCTGAAACTTTTGTGATGAATAAGTTTAACTGTATCTTTATAAATCTTTTAATGAGTTTACGAAAACTATTTCACTCAATTTTAATTATAATTTATTCAAAAAAAGTTTATATTGGTTTTCTCATTTTCTTCACGTTTCGCCCTTTAAAATCTTTAGACTGTGAACGGATTAATTCAAACTTGGAAAACAGCCTGGTAAAACATACGCAAAACTAAATTAAGATTTTTTTATAAACTATTTGCATGAATCAAGCATATATTATTAACACACCACTGTATTTTATTAATTTAAACCACAAATTACTACAACCAAGTTTTATCATATACTAGCCGGTTCGCGGCAAGCATTGCAATGCAACACAAAGAAAGAAAGTGTTTGTGTTTCAATTGTGTTTATTGAAATGCATGTTTTCTTTTTTGCCTGTGTGACGTTTGCTGCCGATTGTCTGTGGTAAAAAACACGCGCAACTTACTGTAACTTAATTGTAATATAACTTTCGCGCAAGTGCAAGCATAAGTTATCAAAATTAACTGTATGGCAGACATACAAATATTGATTGTTATATATAAGACCTACTGTAAGTCAATTATATTATGTCTATAATCTTTTCGAAAGTGTAAGCAAAAAGTTTGCCAAAGTTTTATTGCAATCGGATGAGCGGTGTGGCAACTCATAAAGTACGAACAAACAAACATTCATGTTTATATATTAGAAGATTTACCAATCGAAAAAATGCCATAACTAAATCATTCGCTAGAAATGAATATTTATAGGTTAAAAATAAAATAAGCTAATAATTTAATCAAAAACAGAATACTGGTTTGACCCAAAAAGTTTGTATGCTACAAATATAAAACCACTCTCCAAATCATTGCGTTTTTAAGCATTATATTATTAATGATTTAATTATTTTTTTCAGAGCGATTTTAATAAATTTTACGTATTATGACACACTTTTTCCAGAAAAAAATGTTGAATTTTCGTATTATTCGTTCATCTATTCATAAAATTTTGGTAATGCCTAAAGAATGATTTTCCTTACAGACAAGCCCATGTCCAATATTATGAATCAGCTGTCAGAATCGACCTTTACTCGTAGATCTTTCTTTCGATAGATTAAGTACGGTCAAATCCATCAAGCCAGCATCAAATGAATTCTACGTTTTATTTTTTATCGTTACACTAGCAGTTTGAACCCGCCTCCGCTAAAGTTTATTGGAATGGTTTGTCAAAAACGTATTGAAAATGTTATACACCAACTATTTTTGTGTATTGGAATTCGAAAAAAGTATAAATAGTTTTTTGAACCATGTCTTTTCTCAATCTGGAGCACGTACACGTATAACGCAGATTACACCAACAACGGTTACTATCCAAGAACTACTTGTTATAAAGAACGATAGTCTTTCAAAGGACTAATGGTTAGCTGATTGCTCATGCTAAACTGCGATTTTAAGATCAGAAAGTTGGGATAGAATTAAGCATCATAGACTCCATAAAATTATATATTGTAGATGTGAATTAACGTACCAACCTTCACCAAATTTTCCCGTTATATCGAATCATAATACAATTGTATACCGATTAACGACCTAAAAAATAATCAAATTATTTATTTACCTTGAAACAAATTACAAAAGAAACAATGATTGGTGTAATTAAGTAATCTAAGGTACTTAATTCAGATTTCTTTCTTTATAATAAAGCTTAACGCAAACACTAGGGATTCTGTGTCGAGACGTCCCGGGACTTTTCGGTTTTTTTGCTGTCTTAAGTCCTGATAATTGTGACTGTGATTTATAATGTGCTAATAACATGTACATTTTAGTTTTGAATAAAAAAAAATCTTGTGGTTAAAAAACTCTTAAAAAGACTGATGTGTATTGAATGAAAGCAGGTATAAGAAGGGAGCTGCAAGAAAAACGGACACGACATTGTTGGGACGTGACACTTACCCGAGGTTTTAACAAAATTAAGTATTAAAGAAATTAAGGGATCTGTTAAAAAAAAAAATGTTTGAGATATATAATTTCGTATGTTTCAAATACCATGTGTTTATATATTGTAATATAACTGTAGCAAAAGCAAATTACAAAATATTAAAATTAAATGTTCATACCTGATGTTTTTTTATGTGCAAATGTTTTTTCACTATTTCCCAAAGATACCAACGTCTTAATACGACAAAAAGGTCTTAAAGCTGTATTGTGAAGTTACGGTCATAAATTTACTCCTGACGGCGGCTTCATTGATATTTTTTCATTACATGTACCGTTATCATTCCTTCTTAGTAAAAATTAGCCGTAAGCATTGCACATATCCATTTCATAAGAAAAATAATAATTATTAAACATTGTATTAAAAAAACGCGATTTTTACTAGTGCGTACGTTCAAAAGACGCCGAGTGTATGTAATACATAAATACATACATACATGCAAATATTTAATTTAAAAAAAATAATAATTTTATTGAATGGGAAATAAAAGTCTCGAGTCCTGGGATGTCCCGGGACTTTGACCTTATCACTTCTCGAGTCCCGGGACTTTGAAAACCCCGAGACTTCATAATCCCTAGCAAACACAATATGTTGTCTAAGGTTAAACAAAAAGCTGATTGATCAAATTATGAGCATAAATCATTATAAAAATACTTTTCGATAGTAAAGCAAATGGGAAACAACACAATATTGTGAGTTTTAAATGAAGTGAAAATTGTTATACTTTTGAGAATCATAACGTATGAATAACCTTTCTACAATAGTCAAGTACACTTATTTTAGTTATTTTATTAACATTTTTAAAGCAATTTTATCACGGCGAAAACAAGTTTTTTTCAACACAAATAAACTGGTTTTAGAATAAAGAAATATTCTTGTAAAACCGAAACAGATTGTCATTGATAAAAACACCTGTTTTATATTAAAAGTTTTAGACTTTACAAATTCAAACGAATTCCCAGAAGAATTCAACTAAAGTAGAAACTAAAAGATTTCATGCTTTCAATTCAGACTATTTAAACAGCTATTAATAATAAAATGAAAGTATTTCGATATTTTTCAAAAAATATGAGTGGTTTTTGCTGTCGCTATTGAAGTATGTTTATTGAAGAACGAGTTTGTTTTCGATAAATTTATCGACATTTAATTAATAGCTTGTACCATTCATGTATTTGATCATTTTGCTGTCGCGTTTTATATTCAACGAATGGAACTATGTTGTTGAGTATAAGTTCTTGATTTTTCATCATTTTGATAATTTGATTATTAAATATTGATAAATAAAGTTATAGTTTACAAAATATTTGTTATATTCATGTAAAAAGACAGTGCCATCTGTCAATATCTACTCAATAAACATAGTAGACAATGCGCAGACCAAAGAAAGAGCATAATATGCTCATGTGTATGCTGTGTCGTGTTGAAATTTAAGATTAATTTTATATACATATTGCAATAGTAAAAATTAAGATAAAAAGTGTCCGTTTCTTAATGTGTGTAGATGAGGAATTGTCCAATGTGAATTAAATATGAAACTCAAGCCAAGTATGAGTAAAATAAGATATTTTAAAAAATTGTATCACATAATCATATCAATTTTGATATGATTATTTATTTTATTTTAAACAATGCTGTCTCTTAGTTAAAAAACAAAATAATTTAAAGGCGCGCTGCTTTCTGGTGGATTGATTGATTAAAATTGCAGGTAACTGGTTTTTGTCAGAAAAATAAATCATGATACAATAAGAAAAGATTTTTATTATTATATATGCTTTGATCTCGTTTAGGTTTTCTCTTGTAAAACATAATCTTGACGATTTACTGTATTCAACTAATCTTTGTACTATGTTCATTGGATCTTCGCATTTATCTTATAACTACATATATTTGGTGAATGTTCTGGGTTAAAACGTAATATATTTGCAGAGATTAAAGCAGACGAGAAGATTCTCAGTTAAGTATCATTGCATTACTATTGCCCGGAGCTCTATGTATATGAAGACCATGGAATACCAACAAAGAAGGAAAAACTCGTTCAAGTAAACTGAATAATTCCCTCTTTGCCGGAAAGGCAAATACAATTATCTTTTGAAAATGTACCGACTTGAATAATAATTTGCAATCAGGATATGAGTGTAGTTGGTATTAGAGAGGGAGATGGCAAATGTAGCTTTTCGGATGTAAGAGTGATTTAGTTAAACAAACCGGAAGGCGAAGGGTTAAATTTAACCCTTTTGGTAACATGTTCCTCGTCGTGGTACACCTAAACTTAATCGTTATTAGTTACGGAAGACAAGTGAAATTCAATTGTACGTAATATAATTTCAAAGCTCTGCTTTACGTAAGTTTACATAGAATGATGATCGATCGTCCAATTGATTGCCTGATATGAATTATCGATACAAATATTAAAACTGCCTCCGTTGATTGATTAAACAGTTAATTTTGCATACTTTCATACATTGAGATAAACTGGAATATATATGTCAATAAACTTGTAATATGATTGACTACAAAGATATTTAAACACCGTTAAGATTGAGAAGATTACTATTTCAGCCACACGCCATTGCCAGAGAAATTCAAACAACAATAGAGCCGTTCTTTGTTAATATCAATTCAATCAATTTTAAGAATTTTTTGATTTCTATTCAGCGCAAAAAATACATGATTTCAAATAAATTCCTAATAATTATCAATCAATTAATTCTAAGCCCAAGGTCTTCTTTGTTTTTGGCGGATATTTTTCAAAATGTGTATGCAATGGAAGTTTCTTAGATGCGGTATTCCAATATGAAACGTTAATCATTACGTTAAAAAAAACGATTATTTAACATTATGTTACAATATTGATTAACTTTTATGTTGTCAGTTTTTACAAATTGCTCAAGATTGTACACTACTTTTGTTGCGTATTGCCATCATAAAGAACTCATTTTTATTTAAAATATGTACGTACAATTAGTGCATTCTAATTAATATTTTATCTTTTGTTCGTGAAAATTGTTTAATTTTCATGCGAAATGCTTTCGATGGATTCGGTGGTAACTTTGTGGAAGTCCATTTTAATATAAAATAAAATAACTGAGATTATTAGATTATAGATTATTAGACTAAGATTAGGTTATTTTATTTTATATTATTCATGTAAAATGTTTTAGTTTCAAAAGTATACAACTGAAAATTTGATTTTCTTAAACATATAACCCCATTACAAACCCGTTATATAAGTTAAATTCAATATATAATAATAACCTATCGCAAGTTCAGAATGCTTACTAAAAACACAAGAAAAAAATAATGTTAGAGTAAAACAATCCAAAACACACTTTTAACATAACACATAACCATTAAACAAAACCTAGACTAATTGAGTTTTAAAACACTAGTAAAAGTCACTTATCGAATTAATGAAAAACAAAAAAAAATGATCATTCAGTATCAAAATAAATAATAGCCAACATAGAAATAAAACTATCAATGGAGGTTAAATTATTTGAATTTTAATAACGAAGGCCATACGTTTCTTATTTAAGAGATAAGTCTTTTATTCCATTGTATAAAATGTATTTGTTTCTTAAAATATCCATTTGATTCTTTAGTTTGTGAATACTAATAGTCAATTTAATAATAGTGCCGAAGCACACGACGGATATAAATTATATTTTTTTACCGTCGGTCACTAACGGTGCGGCTCCGTTGCCAATAATGTGTCTGGAAAATCATATAGCTATGATAAGCTGGACCTGGATTTATGTTTAGTATCTAGTTAAAAATAGAAGCAGGAGTCTGTAGAAGTTGTTGATTTAATTGGTAGAACTTCATTGTAATGAGGAAAAAATAACAAAGTATTTAGTTCTGTATGTTTTTAAAAGTTAATTGATGGCTATTTTTGCGTATATTTTCATCAGAACTATGAAAGCATATGTCGAAATAGCTATCAACCAATTTTAAAAAATGTAGATCTAAATGTTGTAGATCTAAATGTAGAAATAAAATTGTTATTGTTTACCTTATGTCAGTAGAAGTCTGAAAGTTGTGACGTTGGATTGTATATTCAGGTTAATAGTGAAAAGCTTTGTGCTATTTTCTCGCTACACAACATATTAATGTGATAAAACCCTTTAAATAAAAAAAGAAAAGATATCATATTTTTTTTTATTAACTAACCAGTCAAAGCCAGTTCCACCGATGTTATATGTTTAGATATGAAATTATTCCAAAGCTTACTTGAACGCGGATTATTGAAGTACTAAGAATTAATATTAGAACAATTCCACAGTAAAATTATTAAGATTATTTACAATCGTGACGAAATCAAGTTTGTGAACACTATGCAAAGGATTAAATTTTAAGCAGTGCCGGTTGTCGGCCGGCAGAGCATCTAGTATTATTAGAATGGGAAGTATGTCACACGTCAGAGTGACGTCCAATTGTTTAGATTGGCCCCACAGGGGTTAAGAGGGTGGGCCCCTCGGAACAAGAATCCCCGATTCGGAATGCCTCAATGACATCACATTCAGTTTGCTTGCGTAACCCGTTTAAGGAGGTCTGTTCCTACGTTTTGAACATAATTACGTTTTATTCTCTGTCCCATTTCGCTTCCCTGCCTTTACAAAGCCACTCTTATGAGGACAAGATTTAACGACTCTCACTTATATACCTAGCATTGTGTTGATTTCATTCAAGGAGAAAGTTTTTAATGTTTTTGAGGCTCTGGCGGTGGTTAACGGGTCTTTTGAAACTAACGTAAAGTTTTTATTGCCTTGTGTATTTTTAATTTAATTTAAACTTAAGCCGTAGCCGAAATAAGCAAAAGGTTGTCCTTGAGATTTTTTTCCTTGTCATTTGTTTATTTTCTTACAAGTTTTCATCAATAATACTCCTTCAAGATATCAATATCTTTTTGTACCATATTTTATCGTTGAGTACATGTGATGACTAGCGAAAGAGCTTTTTGGATTTTCAACTTAAAATACAAGTCACACAAGTAATGTTTAAAGTTTAATGTAACAGTAAAATAACAATTTTTAAATTTATTATCAGTTAAAGCTTTTTGTTTTTGATACATTTTCGATTCTTTTTTTCGAAGAGAGTAATAGCAAATACAGGGTTTACGTAGGACTAGTGGTTAGCTTATCCCTTTGGCTGCGCCCTGTTATTTAATTATAGCATTTATGCCTTTAAACAGAAAGCGATAAATCTATTGAAATAATGAGTAGTCAACGTCGTAAGCTTTGATTACGGAGGTCACGGGTTCAAATCCCACTACAAGCTGTTATAAATTATTTTTTTCAATCGATTTATAAATTTCTGTACGAAGGCATGTATTTGTGTGATGTCTTCAATTTCCTCCTCCCACCCATTCAATCCTTCTAACCACTTGTCCAGTCTTATCCCTATCTTTATATTTCTACTATTTTTGAAGAAACGAAAGGTTGAGAAAATGAATTACAACCGGTTCTCATATATACACTTCTGTCAAGACAAACTACATTAAGAGCCCATTAGGAGTGGAGATAATAAAAAAAATATTGTAATGGATTTGTACCAAATATACCAGCTAAATCAAACATATTTTTATGAATCAAACATATTGCCATGAATTTAGCTTGATAATAAAATTTTATATTTGGTGCTATTTAAATATCAAATCGAGGTTTGCGTTGAACAATAAATTCTGTTTGTATAGACCATTTGAAAGCAGTAGCTTTTACAATTATGCTACATTCGTGTATACTTTATATGGGTACAAATGTAATTCAAAACGTATGAAAAACGTGCATCGTGATATGACACTTGCATCCCGTACACGTAGTTACAAATTGCGGTGACCACTATTTAGAGTACAACGTTAACGTAATTTACAGAACTGTTTTTCAAGAAGAGTGCTTGCTTCTCATAACGAATGTTGCACTCAGTTATATGCTTTGACGTAAATACTAAACGTACACACGTCCAAGCGCACTGGACCAGGGCTAGGAAATATTAATATCATTCAACTTAGCAAGCTATGAAAACCTATTGTCTTTAAATGACATATGATATGAACACTTTGAAGATAATTTTATTATTTTGAGCATAAAAGCTAATAGTATCTTTTACTATTTTCTTCATTTTGTCCATACACAAATTATAGATGTGATAATAATACCGAAAAGAATAAAATCAACTATTCATTGCTAATATCTTAATAAAAAAATAATTTTTAATAAGATTGAAATTGTACATGATTTTTTATGTAAATTTATTTTTGTGAAAGAAGGGGTTTCTATTTTACGTATAGTAATATTATTATTTGTAACTAGGTGTGTGACGGGAATCTCAAAAAAAAAAATGATAACATAATAAAATTTTGCATTTCTCCTAATTAGTTTTTTTTGTTAATGTGTTCGTTAAAAATGTAAAAAACCTGGATTTGTAGTGGACTGGTAATGTAGTTTATCTCGATTTTATTGGTTCTAAAAAAACTGCTTGTCACTCGGTTTCGTAAATTACCTTTTTTGAAGACATAACAATAGAATAATATGTCTTAGACTGTACTGGTAGTAAGCTATGCAATCTGGATAGTATTTTCAAACATCTCATACATGCATGCCATATAACAAGAAATTAATTAAAAAATCTTATAAAACAGACCGTACCCACAAACACAGCAATATAACCATTCCATCGATTTAAAGAGAGCTTTAGTATTTTGTAGACATTATTTGTCAATCGAATAAGTCATTTTAAATGAATCAATGTACACCAGACTTTGTTAAACTTTAGATAAATCACTGAAACAAATAATTTACTTTTTATACAACCAACATTATAAAGAAAATGTTTAGTTTAATTGATTATTTTGTCAATGTGCCACAAAGTATACTAATCAAATATTATAAGGAAATTTAAAAAAAGCTTTATTTGATTTTACAAATATATATCCATAAGATAAAAAATACCTTATTTGCATTTGATCTTTGAATCATTCTAATAACCAAGCGGCACTCTTATGCCACAAAAATACGAGAAAACGTCAATTGGTAGACTTACTGAATGGCATAAACTTATCTATATATAAATAGTCGATAAGGTACGTTTTTACGTTTGAGTGTTTGTTTGTATGGTCGCGCGATTTCGCCTTTTCGATGACGTCAAGAAAAAATATATTATATACAATTTAAATACAGCAGGGCTGTCGATATATGCCCCGAGGTCTATTTCTCCTTCTACGAAATATATTAATTAGCAAACTTAAACATTTCAATTATTCCAAAAATTATAAAATATCAATACTGCATGGCTGTCGATATTCGATATAGCGATTCTACACCCCCTTCCTTGCTCCCCTTAAAAGGAAAAAAACCCAAACTCCATTTTGTAATTTAATAATTTTAAAATGTTAGAAACAATCTTGCTTCATTACTTAAGCAAACTTTGCGATAGTAAGATGCCTCTGAAAGAGGCGAAACACGTGTCACAGTTAGTAACACAATACGTGGATTAATCAAAGTTAATTTAAATTTTCTATTACGTATGATAATGTTTAGCTTGTAGATACTTAAGTTGAGGTAGATTGAAAAGATTCTCATATGAAGCTAAGACCAGACGATAAAGAAATGATAGCTAGTGCAAGATTGTTTTTTTTTTGTGTAATGATTATTTTTTTATAATATAGTTTCATTTTTATCATAAAATTATTAGGTCTATCATTAAATAAAGCTCAAATTGTATTGAATAAGCTTTCATGAACATTTTTTCGTTTTAATTTTGCTGCAAAATTTCACTCAATATTGAGTATTAGACGATGTTTGCTACGCTGAGCTCAGGACAGCGCCGCCAGGAGCTACGATCACTGTGAATGCGCCTGCCACGAGAAGCGGAAGGCAACAAAAAAGCACAAAAGCTCGGCTCGAGACTGAGTCACGCAAACTCGTCGTTACTGCCTTCGTTATATACCCCACTAAAGCGTTATAAACATAACGGTTTGGCCAACAAATGAAACTTTGAACGTTCGCCCTGATACAGGCGCAGTTTTTACCGCTAATCTATTCCAGTTTTTAGACAAAATTACCAAATTTCAACCAACTTAGACTACTCTGAAAGGAAATTTCTTTCGTCAAACGCTTTTACTAAAGTATATCATTATAAAGACGTTTTTACCGGTATAAATGGATATATAAGGCTTGTTTTTATCTTATTACCAATACGTTGTGCTTATTTTTTTTCGCCATATTTTTGCTATTACCCATTGTATGTATAGATGAAAACTACACATTTTTTTAAAAAGATAACAAAAACACTATATAAACTTTTTCATATCCAAAAATTTCGACCATTTGAAATTTTATATTTAAAAAAATACACACTTTTTTGTACTAATTACAGTACTAAGAACTTTTTAGTAGGAAATATTCGTCCTGAAAGAAACCGGTCCATAAAATAAATACTAAATAAATGTAGAATAATTATAAAAGAGTGTTTTTTTTAAACAATGCTTTTAAACAAAGTATTGACAGTGACCAGCTTAAAAATACGATTTATAAAGAAATATGTGAGAAATATGATAAATCATCAATCAAATAAATGTTTGGTTGATTAATTAATAATTGTTAAAAACCGGATGAGGCTTATCAATGAATGCTTTCTTAAACATAAATAATTAAGACACTTTTTTTATATATATCAAGTAAGTATTTTCAAAAAATAGTTTAGAAACTATTTTCCTATATATGTATTATATATAATATAAGATACTATTTTCTATGTTTTGTATTCGACTTAAAATTTCACAGAGCAATATAATCAAAACAAAGTTACGGGTCATTGCAAGTTGGGCCTGTTTATAAAACTTTTTTTGAAGATTAATTAATAATGAAAAAAATATCAAATAAAATATTTTTATTTTTAGGACCAATAAATACATTAAAATTACACAGCTACTAACTACATCTGAAAGAATCATAATTCAACTTTTAAAAAAAAATGATTTAAATATCTGATTTTTGTAGTAATATATTATGTGAAATAATTTATTCTCGAATAACAACTAGGTTGATTCAAAAGTAGATTAGAGTTTTGTTTTTAATAAAATACAAAATTATATGAAAATCGCGAATATTATTATATAAGAACGAACAATTTATAACTAAACACGTATATTGTATTTTCGATAAAATTTTAGCTTGTATACTTAAGAAAAGTACTTAATTTTGTAAAGTTCTACCCTTGTGAACATCACTTTCAATGAATTACTTATAACGAGAGAATAGTTTTCCCATTCTGTCATAAGGTTTTTGTATCGGCAAAATTTTTATGGCACCATTGAAAAAAAATACCCTTTTTTTATTTAAGCCGGAAGGAGAATTATTTTCACAGAAATGAAGCTATTATTAAAATAATTTCTTGGAAAGATTTGATCAATGTTTGTTTTTTTTTACTTTTAAAAAATCATGTTTTTAGTAAAATACATGAGTCACGTGAATTCATTGTTAGAATTTCTACAGAAGTAAAATGTCAATGGTACCATTAAACCATTTGAATATATTTTATGTTTTTGAATTATGATAAATTTTAATACACATTTATTTTAAACACGATCAATTTTTTTTCTCAGCAAAACGACTGCAATAGATTTTAAATGATTTTTTATTGATTAATGCAGGATCAGTCAGGTAGGAAAAAAACCTAATTAAATAGAATTTGACAATATCTAAAAAGGCTATCAATTCGATGTTATAACACGTAAAAGTGTGCGTGAGTTTTTTTTTTTGATGATTTTGCAATTTATTATTAGTATCTAAGACCCTTTTTTCAATCAGAATCGGCAAGCAAAAGTTTTTCAAAAAAAGAAGAGTAAACTACAGCATCAGCACAGTGGCAAAGATTGAAAGGTCAGGCTGTTGAAATTAATCCTAAAGTTTGAATTGAAAGTTGCATCATGGTTCAACAGTGTCCCAAAAGCATTCAACTTACGAGTCTTGTTCAACAGGAATATTGGTTCTTTTGTTAAGTTTTGATTATATAATTATACAGTTCTTAATGGAGACTTTTCTCTTATCTTCAAATAATACTTTCTTTTCAATTGGAGCATTATGAAAAACAAAACCGTACTCCAGGCACACATACAAAAAGAAAAGAAAAAAAAGGCAAAAGACAATTAAACTATATTTTCAGATAAAAAATAATTCTTTAAAGTTTATAATTTGTTAATTCTTTGAAAGTAAAAAAAACTTGTTCGAAGTAAACTTATGTGCCGTGGGTGATTTATGTAGTTTTTAAAACTTATCGATGATAATTTTTTTTATCACGTGTACTGTTTAATAGACATTTTTTTATTTCGAATTGTTCAATATTTAATGTTTAGTTTAATACAATGTCAAATAAAAAAAATATATATGATTTATCACAGCGTATAAATTTATCATAAAACATGACTGATTTACTCAGTCAAATAACAAATTCAACTAAGTGAAATGTCAATTGCTTTAGCATTGCTGTTCCTGATTTTAAATAGAAAAATAGATTGTAATTATTTACTTCTTGTGGATGACAATTTTTATAAAATGAAAGAAAATGCATTGTCTTAACATATGTAACATACAACAATTCATAAGTAATAAAAATATTAATAAAAACAAATCGAAACTTCTCTAAATTAAGTCTTCTTTTGCTCGAACAGTAAAAAAATAATAATGTAACAAATTTAAATCAGTATTCGTCAAGGGTTAAAAAGCTCAAATGCAAATTTGCGCCTTAAACGCCACCATATTATATTAAAAACATATGGAACTTCATTAAATACAAAAGAAATTTTCAATTTTTCAAAAAGTTTTGACTTTCAAACATTCTTTTCTAAAGTTTTAAGCACGTCGACATTTTATAATACATACGTCTGGCTTAGAAAACTTTTGTGTCATTTCCTGTGAGGCAGGATAGTGAACGTAGTAAACTTTCTAGATGCATTTGAAGGTACGTGGGCATCCGGTCTTGCTCCTTCCGACTAATCTATTTCGCTGCAAAAACTCTCGACATTTTAACGACCCGATCTGAATATTTAATGAGCGATGTTTTAATTAACTTTTATACGTGTTCGCTCTAAAGTTATTTCGATGCCACTGTTCTCAGCTTCTTAGAGAAATATAAGAGAATGAAATTATGCCAAAGTAATAAATTATATTCAATAAATTATTACAGTAAAATCAAGTGTATTTTTACTAACTAGATGTCAGAGTACCGTTAACGTTTTTGTTTTCACTGGTAGTCTTACAAAATGAAGCACGTATTTTGCTTCTTAAAAAGCAGTCTCTGGATAAATTAATTGAAAAATAATCTTTGTACTAGTCATAGCTCTTATGACCTTAAATATTAAATGATCCAAAGAATAACGGCGGAAGGGAACGGGTTTTAATGGATGCCAGACGAGAAGAAGTAGTGAATCATCACTAGCTTTAGTAATTATTTAGGAAGGGTTTCTCCGGCAGGAAAACAGCATAACGCAAATTATTTACAAAGAATGAACAAGTCAGATCTGAAATTTATTCGAGAGAACTTTTTTATTTATTGTATTCTCATAAGCCATGAATATCTTAATAAAAACACAATATTTTGTTGTACTTCATTCCACTTTATTAATAAAGTGAAATGAAATACAAAGAAATAATGTGTTTTTATTAATATCATGCCTCTTCACCAAGTATTGACAGTGAATACCTTAAAATTGAACCATGAATGTCTGCAAAAATTAGCTTAACCTTTAAAGGAGTAAATAAATCTATACAGACCTTACATAATTAAACTGGCTTTTCTTAACATGACAATGGTGTGACTTTTTCCAATGAATATATGTTATTCATAGTTAAAGCATATATATGCTCACAGACAGACACTTCTATGATGAGTTTAAAGTACGTCCATACTCATTTACAGAGAAATGGCGCTGACGTATATGTACGTCCATACTCTTCTAAAGGTTAAAATAATACTTCTAATCTCTTATATGATTAAAAAAATGACTTGCTAGATATTATTTATAATTCTTTCCTTGCCTTATTATTATACTTTTTTCCTATTTATTTAAAAAATAATAATGAAAGTATAAGAACTAGTTTCGATCATTACCTGCATTTTCAGTTGATGCATTGAGAATTATATAATGACTTTCTACCAAAATTTTGAGAGCTGAAAGTGACAAGGGCGAATCTACAAAACAGTGGTTTTGAGACTGTGTTTGTCTCAATAATATGATATTTAAAATATACTTTATTTTACGGAAAAATATGCAATTGTACAATCAAAAGCTTGTATTTATATTTGCATTTTTTTGAAAAAAAATAATGTTGTTTCTACTTAGAATAAATAGTAGACAATAAATAGACAGTTACCTGCTGTGGCTAAGTTGGTTAGAGCTTGCTCTACCGATCAAGCAGGTCTGGGTTCAATTCCCGGTGAGATCACAGTGAATTTGAGAATTATTCAATTCAAAGTTGTGATCAAAGACTGGGTGTTTGAAATGTAAATTCACATTGAGTCCTCTCCTCCCATCCTTCTGATTCTTTAATAACTGGGTTGTATCAATAGCGATTAGTTAACCACTAATCCTGTTCTAGCCTTATCATTCTTTCCCCACTACTCACTTTGAAAAGAGTAAGATTGAGCAACTGAGTAACAAACAGTTCTCGCAGAAAAAACTTATATTGAGATACCTCCATTAGGAGGCCATATGCTTCAAATTGGGAGTGGACATGGAAAAAAATATACATTTTGTTGTATTTTCGCCTTGTCATTCTAGTCCACCCGAATTGACAGTTAACATCTTGAAAGTCATTTATAAAATCAGTATAGAAAAACTTACTCATTATAATATTCTTACATTGAACCTACGTAACCCACACATGGCAAATTGTACAGGAGGCACAAAAAACGTGTTTTGATGATTTTGGGCCAGATGCAAATTATGAAATATACACAATCTTGAAGTGCACGGAGACTTAAAAACTGGTGTATAATTGACATATTATAATATTAATTAAATAAATTGTATAGAGAAAACCTTGCTTTCAGTCTTTTTTCTTGGTTTAAATTTTTACAAGCTCAAAAGCTAAATTTAAATACTAATTCGGAATTTGCAGCTTATATCCTTTTGATAGAAAGTTTGCCAAGTTGTATTCATTACAACTATCGAAAAAAAGTTGTTTTGAAAAAACTGTAGGCCACGTCCTTTTTCCTTTCCACAGTCGATATTGTAATGTAATTATGTAGCTTTAACAGTCTATAGGCTTTTCTTTCAACCGTATTAACGTTTTTTTTTATTTGGTGTAATTTCATATGTACGCTTGTAGGCATATAACTAATAAGCGGAGAACTAAATTAATTTCCTGAGTGTAATCATGTACGCGAGGATATTACTTGGTGTATGTAAATTATTAAGTGAAGTTCTCGAGCAACGACATAAAGTAAATGTTTCCCGCAAGTAAACACATGAGTGTTCCAGTCACGGGTTGTAGAATAGGCAATATTGTAGGTGCGCGAGCAGGTATTGCCTGCCACCCTGCCAGGGCGCCTTATTGTAAATTAATATGTTGAATTATCTACCCCGATAAATCTATTAGTGTGACGCTTCTAGTCCTGAGGGTGCTGACGTACTGCTTGGCGTACGAAGCTTACTTACACAAGGTTATACGGTGAAAGTCAAAACGAAAAGGTTGCCTAAACGAATTTTCTTCTATTAGTGCTGTCTTTTGTTTATTGAAAATTTGGGACAAAATTACTTACGCCTCGATGTATTGAGCATTGGGCGTGTATATATCTTATTTAAAGTAATTCGTTTCAATATTTCCGAAAATAAGACTGAAGTAAGCAGTTGTTGAGCATAATTTGTAAATGACTTTTGGCTTATGGGTAGGGGAGATTGGAGAGAGCTCAGAAGAGCTAGCTCGAGCCTCTTGTTAATTTTTACTAAGGGCATCGAGGCCCTTCCTAATTTAAGAAAAAAACAATTTTACCAAACCATATTTGACTCTACTGAAAAGATCGAGTTTTGGAAATAGTACGTTTTGCGTTATAACTCCACATATTTATATCCTAGCAGAACATTTGTGTATTATAACCAACAGCATATTAAATTATTTATCAAAAACGCGTTTTATTTTTAGTCTAACTATGGAAAAATTTGATTAAAGCAGAGTGATACGCTTTTTCTACGTATATAGGTATACGTGGTAAAGTTAACGTTTATCTTCTACTGTAGTATTGTAATTATCAGCGACAGTAGTAATATAAATATTTCAGGATATATCATCACCATTTAATGTCATACAAATCGCTTGTATCATGGCATCTGTTATTATTTGAACAAACACAACACATAAAGAGAGAGCACATTAAAATTATTATTTGCTTTGCATTTGCGGGGTAATATATCAATTCGTCGTTAATCAGTGAGAGGCAATCTGCATAATGCATATTTGCATTAATTGCAGGCTTATTGCATTCGCGCGGACGTCTGCATGCTGCATTGCACTGTACTAAAGTCAATCAACTTTTTGAACGTACGGTACAGAAAATTGGTCGATTAATTTTTAACCTTTAGAGCAGTAGTTCCAACCTTTATGTTACTGCGCCTCTCTTTGAAGAAAACAATATCATCGGGCCTCCCCGTCCTTTATTTTATATAGTAATAAAGACACGTTTTAAAGAGTAAATAAATATTTTGGACTGTTCGCGCCTCCTAGGTTGGAAATCGGTGCTTTAGAGGGTTTTAAAAACCCATTTCATTTCGTAGTTAAGACGAGGCGCGTTCATTTAGGTTTACATTAAATGTTCCCATTGGAGGTGAAGTGAGCCAACTAGTAAAATAGTAAAACTGTCACGTATTTACTTGGTGCTTTGGTGGATTGCATATTTTTATTTTTCGGAGATAACACTATTGCAATGTGTATTAACTGAGATTACGTCACTTTTACGATACTTTAAGACGTGTAGAATATTACAACGCATCCAACTTATTTTCACTTAAATACCACCTGGTTCACTTCATCTCTTATGAGCTCAATCAAGATGTTATTAATATCTAAAAAAACACAAAATATGTGGTTATTTGATAACAAGTACTGGTATTATGCAACCCGAGTACTACAATGTTCTATGTGAAAATTTTTGACGAAACAAAAGTAGCAATACGACAGTCTTCCAAGTACTATTATTGGTATACATTGCTATTTTTTTTTCATCGAAATTCTTCACATAAAACCTTGTGTACTCGGGTCGCGATTAGCTGAAATTTTAACTTAAACACGAGGCAATTAAACCTTTAATATGTTATTATAAGTATTGAAATACACACGTCCGAGTTGGTAAAACTGTGTGATACGAATAATAGTTGATTTGACTTTATTCAAAGCTGGCTTCGGAGTTGTAGTAGTAGCAAGATCATAACAATAATAATATGTCGTTACTTTACTTTGAAAAGGTTCTAACTGACATTTTGGCATAAAATGATGTTTTGGTCGGAAAATGTTGTATTTTCCACAATCATATATATTAATTTCAGAGTGATGCATCTTTAAATAAAGAAGTTAGCATGATTCTAGTGTTCTATATATAAGTCAATTAAAATTCAATATTTGAATGAAATCCATGGATATAAATAATTTAAAAATATTTACCTAATGTTATCGTAAACAAAATGACTTTTAATATGTTTTTCATTTATAGATACAATCGTGTCTTAACATTATCTCAACACATGTTTTTTGGCAAGTGAGAAAATGTTAAAATTTATTTATTTTCACGATTTGATTTGACACGAAAATTGACATAAACCAATTAGGATTGTAATAAGTATGGTGTGACAGTTTATAATGACTGTGCATATATGGCTGTACATATAAAAGGCAATTTTAGCCTCACTGAACAAATATGTGACACAGTTATAATAAGATAAATGTGCAATGCAAGGTGTGCATTGTACGCAAGTCTACAAGTAATGCTCCAATGCGGACATAGCGTTTTACGCTTGGAATAAATAGTTACTTCAATATATTTTTTTATGTCAATATTACTTTGTTAAATACACTCGGGTTTTTTTATGCGGTAGATACGTTCAACAGATAATCGCATATAAAAAGTCTGCATAAAAAAGGCATACAAAGACTCCATAGAAAATTGAGGGATAGGTTCCATTATTTTTGAAAACCGCATAACTTCATATCAATGTATTAGAATGTACCGAAAATCGTATTAAAAAAAGTTTGAAAATTCATATACATAAAAAAATAAAAATACAAAGTATTTGTCTTAAAATAGCTTTATTAAATTTTATTTAGTAGAAATTATTGTCAGTCATCATACATACATATTTACACATATTAGAACTATCATCACTAAACGACAATAATCGGTATGGTTTATGAACTTGAACCAGATCACTTTCATCACTGAAAGAAATTACTAGTCTAATATAAGCCACGTGACCAACACGCACAAGGTGGTGGAGATGCGAGCTGCCAAATTTCAAAACAATTCCGTTCGCTCTTTACGTACTCGCACTTTTGCGGTTGCAATTTGCGCTAATGTCAAATTTTCATTATTTTTTTATGCGGTTTTGCGCACCACATTCAAAAATCCGCGTAAAAAAAGCCTTGAAATACAAAGAAAATTGAGGGATAGGTTCCATTATTTTCTAAAACCGTATAACTTAAAAACCGCATAAAAAAGATCCGCATAAAAAGAGACCAGAGTGTATATTTAAAAAAAAAGAAAATAATACTGACATAAAACAATAATTATTATAAGAGTAATACTAGGAATTTCAAAATTGATGATATATAAAATATTGATTTTCGACAACAGGATATGAATAGTAATAATATAAAATACTAAGGGTTACTCAAATATATTGTAAAAAAGCTTTGTGTAAAATTTAAGATGATATCAGAGAAAACGACTCAGTGCAAAGTAATAAAAATCTCATAAACTAATATTAAGGGTAACACCGACGATCTATTATAAAATACTCCTTTGTGGGTAGTTGAATTTTTACAAAATATACTTGAATACACTGCCAGATTCAAAAGCACATAAAATCTTTGATCTCTAACCCATCATCGTTGCGGAAGCTCATATAATAATATTGATTTAAAATCTTCGCCACGCGCCCAGAGCTTAAAGCCCTCCTCCGTTGACTGCGGCCGTCGGAGACGAGAACGCTCCGGAGTTCAGATCCTGAAGACGATTTATGGCAATCGTTATGGTCCTCGTTATGGTAAGCGTTTAGCTGACGGAGGCGCTTATGGTAATGTTATGGTCTGCAGCGAGTCTGCTAGGGTAGGTTAGGAGGGGACGCGAGGTCGGGCTTATATGCGATTCTCCTTTTTTTACGATACGGATAGGGTTTTTATTACGGGACGTTAATCGGTAAATAAAATACCGTGTGATAGTCGAGGACTATTATTTTTCGAAGTCAGTGGACTGGAAAGTTGAAGAGTATTTTCATGCTCAGTAAAACTATGTTTATACAATGCATTATTTTATTAAATAACAGCTTAACACATGGGTAGTTTCAACTTGTTCAATTTGAATGTTGCTATATTAACTTCATCAATATAGTCTTCAATATGCATTCGATGATGACATTTTAAATTGATTTTTATTTCCGTATACCGTGGACGCGTATTTGAGTCTTTGAAAAACAAAGGTTGCTGGCCGGCGGACACATATATGCGTATAGGTGAATTATCTGGAAGCTAAGAAAATTAAATTTTGTAAAGATATCTCAATTTGCTTACAAATTATAGTGAATTTAGTAAAATTATAATTTTTGCAAATTTATCGCAAAATTTTATTTCGCCAGGTGAAATTTTATAAAAAAAAACGTGCGGTCGTTAAGCTGTTAAGCCAATTTCAACATTATTGAAAAATGACTGAAGGTTATGTTTGTAAAGAGTGATAACATATAACAACTGTAAAATTAAGGTTTACAACAGTTTTAGCTATGTTTTTAAATCAAATTAAATATTTACAAGAACTTTATTTTATATTCTTTATAATGAATGAAGAAACTTAGTAATCAGAATATTTTTTTGTTTATTTGTAAACCTTGCGACGCTGTGTCTGATAATGCTTCGCAAAGAAGCGAAACACGTGTCACATTTTGTAGCACAGCGAGTGAAATAACAATGTTGTAAATTTAATTTTATATTAAAAATAACTTCCACAAAGTTACAGTTAAATCCATCGAAAATACTTTTATTTTTATTTATTTATTATAATTCATTCAAAGCAACGGTACAATATTTATAATTATTATGTTAAGTACAGTAGTTGGTGTGACAGCTTTTCGTTTTAATTTAAATTAAATTAAAAACGCTACGGGTTTCAAATAAAGCCCTCTTGTATTTTTACACCCTCAGACAATTAACATTGGCACAGAATTGTGAATATCTAAGTCTCCGATAGCCTTCCCCGTCTTGCTCAAGAGGTCCCGTATCCTCCACCCTGAGCGGAGGCAGGATCCGCCTACCTAGAGTCCGCCTATTCCTTGCTCCGGGTAATTCCCGCCGTTTGTTATCCCACATTACGTCCTTCTTCTAAGTCCTCTTAATTATGCGACCGGAGGAGTTACCATACACTACTACTACTTGAGAAAGTATTATATCAGAGACGGGGTTCCCCGCTGTAAATGATAGCTCTTTGCTAATTGCACGCTGGTTGTCGACTGAGAGCGGACGGTTTGAATATTCAAAGAGCAGTAATGAGTGTGCGTTTAGCGGAAAATGCATTCAAAATTTAAAACATCGACTTCGTTTAAAAAACACCATAGACTGCTTGAAGGTCTATATTTATGGTATGATTCATGTTCACATGGTTCTTTTGAAAATAAGGTAAAACATCAAACTATACGTACCGAAAAAAATATAAAGTAGTTTTTTTGACTAATTTGAAAACTAAATAATTGAGGGTATTACTTGCAAACCCGGCTCATTCCAAAGATGTTGTAACATGAACTGTGAATATATATTTTTTATACCATGTCCGCTCCCAACGTGGAGCATATGGACTCCTAATGGAGTTTATCTTAACAAAAGTGTTTCTACGAGAACTGCTTGTTACTCAGTTGCTCAATCTCTCTTTTTTCAAAGAGAGTAGGAATAGAAGGATAGGGTTAGGACAGGACTAGTAGTTAGCTAGTCGCTCTCCATACGCCCCGTTCATTGGATAGGATGGGAGGGGAGAATTCAAAACATCACGTACATCCATGCCTTCGAACAGAAATTCATAAATCGATTGAAAAATCAATTTATAAAACTGTCCGTACTGGGATTCGAATACGTGACCTCCGTAACCGAAGCCAACGAAGTTGACCACTCGACCACACAGGCGGCTAATATAATTTGTAGATAAACATATTTTATATAGAAAATATCCAAAATATCATTCCGAAGTAATGCAGGACTAAAAATACTTTTAAAATGTACATTTTTTTTCAAAATGAAATTCAAGTATCATTTTTTAACCATTTTGGAATAAGCCGTGTTTGCAAGTAATACCCTAAATTATATTCGTTCAACTATTTACTATTAAATAGAGCCCCCAAGAGGTGAGCCAATTAGTAAAATAGTTAAAGTTTTCGAATAAACTTTAAAATACAATCATGTCTTTAGATGGTGATTTGGTGGATTAAATATTTTTGTTTTATTCAGTTAACATTATTGTAGTGTGTATTTACTAAACTCATGTCACTTTTAAGATATTTAAAGACTTACAGAATATTATAGCACAAGTAACTCAGTTTTTTCTAAATAAGGACTTGGCTCACTTTACCTCTTAGAGGCCCAATGTTACTTAGGTAGATACATACTTAATTATTAAATTTAGACTTGAAATTTGGTCTCAAACAGTTGTTATTGTATTGATAGAATTATTTATATTAGTTGATAGCTATTTCAGCTTCATAACATCGTCGGAACCAGTAACTAGACTCGTAGTATTAGAATATTAACATTAATAATAACTATCTCGATGGCGTGAATTTTGTTTTTTTTACCATTCTATCTGTACTATACAAAATTTTAATTGTTATAAATTAGTTTCAACTTAAGTAGAAAAAATAACCTCATTATATTTCAACAGCACAACAAGAATCATGCAAGTAATAATATGTGTTTGAAATCCTTTGAAGATTTTTTTTTATTTATATTTATGTGCCTCGAAGAGAAAGAGGTTAAATTGTCCCCAAGCACTTAAGACTCTAATTACTTGCAGCCATTTATCCTCAGGGAGGATCTCGGGAGCATTTTGCAGTCCAGAGATTCTTGTCTGTCTGTTTGCAAGAGAGCGGGGCTATTAACCAAAACAGTGTGTGTTTCCAACTGAGACTCTTCTTTTTTCCTTTTCCTTCTGGCGGGAGGAAATTCCTCAATTAACTGGAAAACTAATGCCGGGAAAGTTTGCAATATAGATTACAGCGGCGATTTCGATGATACTTTGTTACGCTAAATGTGCGATGATTGAAATTAGCTTCCTTTGATGTCAGATGGAAACGAAATTAAAAATTACGAAACTTTGTCACAATGATTGGCTGTCTTGGAAAGTTTAGTTGTTTAAGAATGTTTTTCACTGAATACAAAAATATCACTTATATTGTGCATAGGTAAATGTGCGGCATAAATTAAAAAAACATATATAATACAAATCCTTTTTATGCTTACTATTTAAGCCGAAAAGTAACGCCTTATGAACTTCGTAACAAGTACTTGGTTATACGCTCAAAGATTCTAATACCTTCATAAAAAAATCAATGGTTGACGGTTAATATGAATCAAGTATTTAATTCCACTACAGGAGTGAAATATAGTCGAAAGATATTTTAGCGTCATGCTATCTTTATTGACATCTATCTAGAATAAAACAATGGCTCGATGCCGTTTATATACGAATGTAGCCAAAGACATAAATGTCGACGATGTTTTCATCTTTTTCCATGCACTTTATTTTATCCTGAAAGAAGTTCTAATGTTTATAAAATAAACTATACATTATTATTTTTTCTAAAGACGGTTCATAATAAAACTTATATTCAGTATCGAATCGAGTATTAAACTTTTTCAAACAAATTACATGTATTACTCAAATGGAGTCTAAGTGATTAAATATTTATATTATTTTTTGACAGTTCAAATTGACTGTTAGAATATATTGAAATCATTCTGAAAAAATAATACAGTTGTTAAAACAGCTCGCTAAAAACCAATGCAGATACTTCGAGATTTATTTCTTAATTAAATGTTTTTTGACTAAAAAAAATAGTTTAAAAGTTCCCTGTGCATGGACAAACAAGCAGTTAAAAAATCGCATAATTTTTTCGATATTAGGATACATACGTTATGGTCTAAAATCATATTTAATTTATTATCATCAAAAGAGATCTAAGAAGAGGTTTTCATTAATTTTATCGGATAAATATCAGCTGGAGAAAGAAAACGGTGATTCGATGGCTTACAAACAAAAATGATTCCCTCTTCACAGTTTCAATGATCGTAAGAAACAAAATTACAGACTTGATTAAAAACTTTACAGCGTGCTTGGCCTCCGTAGCGCCACGAATAAGTATTATGGATTAAATACAGAACAAATGTTTTCAATATGCAAATATTAGCAATTTTACCAAAGCATAGCGAGGAAGAGGATATTTTAGCTAGTCATCATCATTTTGTGAGGTCTGTTTTACACGAGAAAAGAAATTTTGAAGTTTTAAGATTTTTATTCACAACTGAATCAAGCACAGTTGTTAATAATTATGAAACCGATAGAAAGAAAATTTACCATGGTTATAAAACGTTTTTATAACAACAACACACTGCTTCATAATAAACAAAAATGTTTAGAATTTGCAAAAAACTTATACTATACCAATCGCAAAAATCGATTGAAAAATGCTGTTCGTACTGGGATTTGAGCCCACGAGACCCGGCATGGAAGACAACGATGTTGACCACTGTGTCATAAGCCCAACAAACGTTATGACAATACATATTTTTTTTCTGGTAAACATCGTTACTATAATGATAAGAAAATATGCCTAAATCAATAACTTGATACCCTTGTTGATATTGCAGTAAATGAACATGATTTTTAAGAAAATTGAGAGAAGATGAGTGTTTTTTTAAATATTGAAAGGTAATAATGCAAAAATAATTTCTCGTTAGTATTGTTTTTTTTTATAAATTTACATTATATTGTCATTTTAATAGTAAAATTAATAAAAAAGTTGAAAAAAGAATAAGAGTTTATTTAAGTCAATCACGCGTGAACTAAGTGGACACATTTCAATAATAAAAGTTTTTGTAGTATATACATAGAAAATAAATATGTTCAAAAAAGATTTTTTACACGGTAAATATGTTCCAGGAAAAACCGTGTTATTTTGAAAAATTACAATGCTGTGGTATAGAAAAGCAAGTGAAAAGGTTATAATGAACACACAATATATTTATAAGTTATAAATATATTGTGTGTTCATTATTACCTTTTCTAATTACTTTTCTATGCCACAATATTGTTATTTTATAAAACAAATTATAGCACAAAATCTTATTCAAAATATAAATTTGAATTAGAAAATAATACGACTATTCATCGCTACTTCATTGTATACGGGGACTTTTATGAAGAACTGAACATAAATCGCTTTTGTCACTTAAAAAAGTCTTTTATTATTACTGTTTTGTGTTGTTGAATTTCATATGATTATGATTTTTTTTATTCGTTTATTTTCTGGAAATCGTGTTAGAAAAAATAATTCGTGTATAAATATAGTATTCGTTTATTTCAGTGGACGGTATTATTTTAAAATCGTGTAAAAAAAAGAGTTGAGTGTATGTTTAAGTAAATTTACTGAATAATAAGTTTACAAAATGTCCTAATAAAACATGTTCTAAAAAGCGCGCTGCTCTATATGATTTCCATTTAATCCACTAAGTTGTATCCCTCCGTGTAATACAGCCCCGAGTCGAACGGGCACTAAAACAGAGCCTACAAGTGGAAAAACTTTTCCATAGTCATTTCATTCTCTTTAAGGGGATGGAAATTAACAATTAGAACCGATTTCACTCAACCGCAAGGAGTAATTATTTACGGAAGACTTTGCCCGGAGCGAGCGGCTTAAGGGGATGAATTAGATCGACTTCAATATTGCGATTTAATTCAATAAACTTCGCTGATGTTTCTCCCATTGAGGTATTACGTATTTTAAAATAAATGAAAAAATATTTATCTAGCGCTCGATACTTTGGTTTGGTTAAGGAAAGCTATTAAAGAGGTATTAGCATTCCTATATTATCTTCAATACTGAAATAAATTCCTAAGTAAACGATGAAGGACTATTATCCGTGTATTTTTACTGTTCAAATTTATGGTGTTCACTATCAATACTTGGTGAAAAAGAATTATTTTAAAAATATAGTATACACATTTCTTCTAATTTCCACTTTTATTTAATAAGACCAGAACCAAGCAATATCGACTGATAAGAAAATACAATTTTACTGTTATTTATAAAAATGAAAATTAAATTAATAAGGTGTAATAAACAATAATTCACCTTATCATTCTATCCTTACTATTTACTCTCTTTGGAAAAGAGAGGTTGAGTGACTGAGTAACAGTTCGCGTAGAAAACGTTCTGAGAGATTGAGAGGCTACATTTGGAGTGGACATGGATTTAAAAACAACAATTGGTATTGAAAGAAATTTACAAAAACTATCAATAAGTGACAGTAAATTGGCTAAAATTTAAATGTTTAATACCTTTAAATTATTATTACAAAAATCGTCAAAGAATAATTAAAATAAAGTAGAAATTAATAGTAAATTCAAACATAATTATAATCTTCGAGCTTATTTTCGAGATCCCAGTGCTGATCCTATTAAAAAAGTGAGAATTATTACAAATGTATATTTTATTTATTATTATAAATATGTATATAACGTTAGAGTGGTTGACTACCATGCGGTATACCGAAGATTTTCTATCGCTAGCTTTAAGCTTTGTTTTCTCTCATATTACTTAGAACTGGCGTCCGCACAAAACTCTATTCTTGATCATTGACGTAATTGAAAGATGCCTGGTTTGATCCTTCATCTTCAAAGTAATATAATACTGGCTGTGTTGTGAATTTAGTTATTTTAAATTATTACAAACAATTGAAAATGGCAATGCGTGGCAATGACCTGATTCTGAAAATCAAAATGAAAATAGGCAGATTATATTTGAGTGCTTTTGTAAGAAAGGCGGGAGTCTCTCTGTTTATTTCAAAGATATTGTCGTGTAGAGTGGGTAATTCTGTGTAGTATAACTAGTTAGTAAGTTTATTAATTAAATATAATAGAAAATTTAAATTAACTTTGATTATTCCACGTATTGTGTAACTAACTGTGACACGTGTTTCGCCTCTTTCAGAGGCATCTTCAGACTTACTATCGCAAAGTTTGCTTAAGTAATGAAGCAAGATTGATTCTAACATTTTAAAATTATAAAATTACAAAATGGATTGGGTTTTTTTTTTCCTTTTAAGAGGAGCAAGGAGGGGGGTGTAGAA
Source organism: Himalopsyche tibetana (assembly GCA_030503985.1). Lineage (NCBI taxonomy): Eukaryota > Metazoa > Arthropoda > Insecta > Trichoptera > Rhyacophilidae > Himalopsyche > Himalopsyche tibetana. The sequence continues at coordinate 681,974 of JAPJYX010000009.1, read as the reverse complement.
TCGAAATAAAGCAAACAGATAATGATACTAATTTTACTAATGAGTTGTTACAGAATTAATAAAACTCTAGAAATTAATAAAACTCTTAACAAAAAAGAAATATTATTAAATAATATTCTTAATAGCACAGGAGGTTCCCCGTTACTCAAATTGTTTCCAATTAATAGAGTAATCACAAACCTAGATGATTGACTGTAGCTCATAAGTTTTAATAGTTTGTAATGTTTAACGTCATTAGTAGTATGATTAAATTTGTTTGCACTGTTTCGATTTTATAATCCCCTCTTTGCTTCCATTAAAAAGGAAAAATCCCATTCTGATTGTTTACAACTCATTAGTAAAATTAGTATCATTATCTGTTTGCTTTATTTCGATTCTACACCCCCCTCCTTGCTCCTCTTAAAAGGAAAAAAAAAACCCAATCCATTTTGTAATTTTATAATTTTAAAATGTTAGAATCAATCTTGCTTCATTACTTAAGCAAACTTTGCGATACTAAGTCTGAAGATGCCTCTGAAAGAGGCGAAACACGTGTCACAGTTAGTTACACAATACGTGGAATAATCAAAGTTAATTTAAATTTTCTATTAAAATGAACTTCCACAAAGTTACCGCCGAAACCATCGAAAGTATTATTAATTAAATTTTTATTTGATTTGTCTTATTTGAGTTTGTATCATAAGTGTCATTTAACATAGTCCTGTTTACCAAAAAACGGCAGTTATTAAACGGATTTTACACAAAAATTTCAATTATATAAAAAAATAGCAAGATAATACTACTAAAAATATTTAACTTTACATATTGAGACGTTTTATCTTTAAAAAAAAACGTATTAGTTGATTTAATACTTTATTATGATCATGAAAAGTGCCACCTTTGTTTTCCTAGCCCTCATTTGTTTTTAGTGTTTAAATACAGAGTGAAGATTGCCATATACACAAAGTAAAATAAATTTATACTTAAACATGCAACGATTACTTCGTATCAATTGGAGGAATATTATCGTAAACTTCAATATAATTTCAAGAATTAAATAGACAAAAGAATGATCGAAATTGTTTGAGCGTAATATTTTGCACTTAATTCAACATTCAATTGAAACCTGGCAAACTAAAAAAAAATATGACTCAAAGTATGTAGTTTGATTTTACATATTTTAAACTTGTAAATGTAGGTAAAAGACAGAGAAAGAATATCCAAAAAGATCACAAAAACAATTTTATATTCATATACTAGATGAAATACTGTGTAGCTATTCACTGTAATCATTTAGTGTTTTGTTACATTTTAAATAGTTAGCAAGTACTCAAAATTCATTGAAATCGTTACGAAATTAACAGGAGCGACTGTATTCGCCAAAAAAGTTGAAGGCCTTCTAGAATTTTCCACGAAATACAAAGATTTGTTTTGAAGAGATTGTAGCATAATTGAAATGCTAATATAAAATTATTCCAGTGTGAAAAGTGAAATTTACTATATCCCTGATTTTATGAATAAACAATCGTTTTATGGATATATTTCGAATAATATAAATTTAACATTTTTTGCTAATTTATAAAATAACAATAAAATACGCTTTTAAATAGACGATACCGTAATTTTTTCACTAGTAGATAATTTATTATATATATGTACATACATACATATCCATAAAGTGGAATAGCAATGACCAAAAACTGACGTACTAATAATGAAGTAGTATGCACTTAAATTTTTGACTTGTACTGCTAATGGATACTCAAAGCAACTGATAATGGCATACTTAAAAAGTTTGTACGAAAGCACACTGTATTTATATATTTCTAAGCTTAAAAGCATTCATTAAAACTCATATGCATGTTGACATCCCCCAATATTCAAATTAAAATAAACACAAATTTTAAAGTATCTAGGAATTTAATTGGAATATGGATTTTAAGTAGGTAATTATGATTTATTTTAATGATGATTTGATAAGAATTCTAGTAGTATCGCCCTGTGTTTTTATTTTCAATTTTTACCATAAAATTTGAACCATTTGAAGTGTGATTGATTTCATGTGAAGAGAGAAGATTCACTATTGTGTTACAAATTGTCATTATAAAATCTCTAATGTTGATATTACTCCACAGTCCACTAATTAATTTGACAACTGAGCATTATTTATTATAATTATATTCCAGTATAAGCTGTTTGATAGAATAATATAATATTTATCAACCTTAATCAAAATGATGCCATTATTTTATAATGGCATAGTGAGGTAGAGAGTATAAAAGCAATTCAGGGTAAAAAATATAAATAAATTATAAACATTAAAAGGACTCGAACTGCGATTGACACCTATCTTATATTTTGAATGATATATTTTTTCATGTAATTAAACCTATACCAAAAATGTAATTATTAACACTTATGATGGGTTGCGCTGCCTTTCGACAAACTTAAATAAAAATCGTTTTAGAATTGCATGTAAACACTTGTGAAAATGCATTTATTACATAGTAAAACAGGCAGTGACTAAAATAAGTTGGTGTATTGACTGTCTTTTTGCTCAGATATATTCATAATTTTAAAAGATCACTTTTTTTCTCACTAAGGATTTTAACATTTATAATAAACAGCTTACTAAACAATTCAAAATTGTGTGTTCGACGACATTAGTAAATCAATTTCACAAACTTTGCGAGCTTCATACTTGAAAGAAAAATGCAGTAGGCACTTTAATTTTAATCACATTTTCATATTATTGTTTGTTTAAAAGTAGTGTTGGTCAATTCATCATACTATTATCAGCTGTTCAAATCTCTGTGGAAATGTTTTTTTTATATCTAATTGTCCAGAGGGGAAACTTTTCAAGTTTAAACAGAATAGTGAAAGCTTTCCAAAGCTCTCGATCACTCGATTATCTGAGAAAGCTCTAAAAGAGCACCCGAGAGACTGTTATCGACACCTTCAACGCTTCCTTACTGTCCAATGCATTTTTGCCTACAACAAATATTGCCGAGCGAGTTCTATCTCATTTGAAACAGTGATGGTTATTTAATCTTATTTAATTTTAGTTGTTCGTATATGATTTATTTTTTAAATTAAAAAAATCAATTTCTCAACAAAATCAAAGTTTTGACATTTATGTAGAAAAAATAGAAAAAAAATCGTGTTTTCGCTAGTTTGAATGAATTTTATTAAGAATATAAACTAAATTCAGCTAAAATCACTGTATGAGGAGCAAACATTCAAAAAGTTGTCACAAATTTTGGAAAATGCCGTTTAATATCAGTTCTAATAGTCCATAATAAAATCTCTGAATGGAAATCACAAAAAGTGTTCAAAAAAGTTTTTTCTTAGACAAAATATGTCTTTAAGTTGATACATTCAAGCAAACCGTGATTTTTCCAACACTCGAATCATCATTTTCCAAGCTTTGTATTTGTGTGACAAATCACTTTTTGAATGTTCACTCCTCATATTTACATCTCCTTATGGTGCTAATTTGTAAAATAATATTTGTTATTACCTAGTTCACTTCTTGGTGTGGTGGGATAGAATCTTCTCAGGATCAACTCATTACCTGAAATTAAAATGGTATATTATATTAAAGGACAAAATAACTATATAGTTTTTTACACAAGCTTTGATAAAAACAGAAAAAAAACAATCAAACTCTTACAAAACAATTTAACTCGGTATCATTACTCAATCCTAAATACAAAGTTCCGTGAAAGATTTGTTGAGGCAACTGCCTCATGATTTGGGATCTCAATAAATTGTAATAAGACAAGGAAATTTTTTTGGTTCGTTCCTATTAAATACTATCGTCGACATTGGTGAATCGACAAGGGATCCACCCATACATCCATTAGAATAAATATTAAAGTTGAAACCACAATTTAATTAAAATAACATACTTGTACAATTAAAAAAATAAAGATATTTTTTTCCTATTATAAATGGAAATTCAACACAGTATTTTTTTTGAAAATATGAGCAAAATACTAGTTAATCGATTTCAAAATACTGCTTTTTGAATTTACAAATAGTCCCACTCAGAATATGACTACGAGACATATTTAAAATATAACATAGTTTTTGTGTATTTTTTTTTTATATATAAAAAACATTTCATAACTATTTGTAATTCTGATTTAATTCTAAAAAAGAGTCAGATTCATTTTTTTTTACAATTTCGTCTCCAAATTTGCTACCTTTGTGATTTCCTAAGTATAATAATAATTATAAAGTTTCTAGATATTAAGCTAATATGTTTTTGGAAGCTTTAAACTAACTTAAAATCTTGAATCCATTACTTAAAAATTACCAAAATTTCATTTAAGGGGTATTTAAATTTTCAATTATCAATTAATTTCAATGTATGTTATGTAACTTATCCACTTTTTTCGATAATGTGTAGTTTTTTGTATTCTTATATTGTTATAATAAAGCACGTACTTTATTTTGTATTTTGGAAAACATAAAATGCTTTCAGATATAAGAAAACGGAACATGCATATCTGGCCACATCAATCGTTTCGGAGATTTGTCAAAATTGACTCAGACACGTATACAGTGGAGTGTTTTTATCTTGATCGCTTGGTCTGGAATATTTTTGTCTATTTCTTGGATTCTAAAACGATCTGAGAGAAAGCAACGCAGGGAATTCAAATCCTTTCCACAGCTTCCATGAATAAAAGAAAAAAAGTTGATTGAGCAACATATTTTTATAATAGAAAATTTAAATGAACTTTGATTATTCCACGTATTGTGTTACTAACTGTGACACGTATATTTTTATAAATTAAATTATGATTGCCGCCTGTGTGGTCGAGTGGTAAACATCGTTAGCTTCGGTTACGGAGGTCACGGGTTCGAATCCCAGGCAACAGTATTTTTTTTTCAGTCGATTTATGAATTTCTGTTCGAAGGCATGTATGTATGTGATTTCTTGAATTCCCCCCTCCCACCCACCTTATCCTATAAACGGGGTGCATCGAGAGCGATTAGCTCTATCTTTCTATTCCTTTGAAAAAAGAGAGGTTGAGCAACTGGATAACTGGGTAACAAGCAGTTCTCGTAAAAACACTTATGTTGGGATCAGGAGTCCATATGTTCCACATTGGGAGCGGACAAATATAAGCGGACAAAATATACTGGCCATTTGCGACGAATCAAAAATGAACATAAACCCCATAAAACAAAAAAAAATATAATTCTTAAAACTACTCTCTACTGAAGTCTATGGGCTTATCTTCTTCGCCAGCAATAGCTTTAAGCTCAGTGATGCATTTATTTCTTATATAAACACGAAACATTCATTTGCTAAGCGTCAGTTCAAGATCATCCGTGCATATGAACGCCTGAAGATGCCGAAAGGCGAAACCCGGGTCGTTAGTGACAAAATCTGAGTGAATGTACATAATTTGAACGATTCAAATTGAACATAAATCTCATTTCAAATTGAAAACTTCTTAGTGATCGAAAACCTAATAAAAACTTCTCGTCAAGTAATTAAATTCTTAAATTTAACGTTTGTGTTTTATTTCTTTATAATATATTTATAAATGAAAGTTGTGTCTTACATTTTTATACTTAAACAGGCTCGGAACGGTTCAGAAACTAATGCCGTAGTACAGAGAGTGGCAAAAAAGCGATTCGTGAGTGGACAGTCCGTTTGGTGAGGGTAGTGGGTTGATGTGAGACGAAACGAAGCGAAGGCCGGAACTGGAGATTGATGGAGCGGTCTTCCAACGCCCACACTCCCCCAAACAACACAACGCTGCGATGACCTCACCCTACACAGATACTACTGCTAAGGCTTGACTATCGTAACGTCATATCACAGGATCGAACTGATCATAAGAGAGTGAATAAATTATTGGGTGGTAATTAGGAATGATGAAAACAATATGTCTGTGTAATACGATGTCATGATAAGTGCGAAGTGTGTGGTTGTATTTAGGGACACTCAAAAAATGTGTGAGTACATTAAAATCAGTTATTCTTGGGTTTAAATTGAAAATATTTATTATTGTGTCTCGTATAAAGGTTTATACATATTTTATTTAACGAATTTTACATTTGTAAGAGAAACATTCAACTGATTTTGCTCGAACGAACACTAATTAAAAATTTAATTTAAGTTCTCGACTGAAGGAATTTCAATATTAAATTTGAATCGTTAAAATTATGTAGATTCACACAAGTTTTGTCACTAACGACCCGGGTTTCGCTTTCGGTATCTTCACACGTTCATGGCCCATGGGTTAATCCTTTTCGCCAGCAATGGCTTTAAGCTTAGTGATACATTTGTATCTTATATAAGCGCAATACATTAATTTTAGTTTGATCCGTGCACTTGAATGCCCGAAGATGCCGAAAGGCGAAACCCGGGTTGTTAGAGACAAAACTTGTGTGAATGTACATAATTTTATCGATTCTTATTTAATAATGTAACGAGTTTAAAAATAAAATTGGATATTAATACTGTTTGAAGTAATTACTAGGATTTGTTAATTAGTTCTAATTTATGAAACAAAGAGCCATTTTGCCAAAAATCACCAAATGTATTTAGTACCAGTCCCCTGTGTGCGATGTCCTCCTATTGGGTTGTGAAAATGAATATCAAATAGTGACTAGAAAATTTTTTGACATGTCAAACAAAAATATTCTATTTATATCTTATAGCAAGTTTTTTAAATTATCGTCTCTGACTAAAATGTGCTACTTAACAATTCAACATAAGAATATTGTTTTTTAATAAATGAATCTTACTTAGATGTAAGTAAAAAACGGCGAGTGAGATTTAAAAGGTAAGTATTTGAAATTCATAAACTTTGTCCAGATTGTTTTACTGTACAATTCTTTGAAACATTCAAAATTCCACGAAAATATTATTTGATAGAACAAAGCGAAAAACTTCATTAATTTTTATTTCATTAAACCGGAACGATTTTTTCAAAAGCCGCCTGAAATAGCGTCCAAAAAGTTCTACGAAACAAATTAATTTTAATATAATTTCAAGTAAAGCTGTCATTAGCAGTGCCACTCACTTTGATATTATAAAATAAACAATTTATTTATTTCTTTGACAGTTATAGAATGATAAAATATTCAGTTCGTATAAAAAATTATTCACATTAGAAAATATTGACATAGTTTTTCTTTTTTTTAACGTTATAATTTTGTAAATTTTGTTTAGAGCTTTCGATCCTGAAATCCCGGTAAATTTCATGATACCGAAACCCCGGAATCGTTTTTTCCCTTTAGCGATATTTTGGGATAAGTTTTCGTCTGTGCTCTTCAGTTTATGAATGAACGTACATTTTTTATAAAACCTTCATAATAAGTAAATGAATATTGGCCTCACTATTTTGAATATTGTTTAAAAGCCATCGACAGGAGCAGAAAATTGTATGGGCTTTAATTGTATAATTTTTCACAAAATTCTTATTAATGAAAGAGCCATCAGCACTCCGCGCTGTCATCAAGTAGTAGATTTCCTTTAAAAAGTTTGAATTAATAAAATAATCTAAAAATATATGATTATTAGTGTTTTTTTATTCTTTTGTGTAATTTTTATTTAATGAAAAATACTTTCATCACCCAAAATCTACAAATTGATGTTTTTTTTGTGTATTTAAAAAATATTCGGCATGTTCTAATGCGCCAAATATTTTAATGTTGAAAGATCATACGAGAATAACTCGATGAGAATTTATTTTAAGTCACTCGATATCAACTCGAGGTAAATTGATATCACAAAAACACCCAAATTAAGTCTTAAATATAAATTGAAACATTTTAATTTAACACTGACCTAATCGGGAATCAAACCCAGACCCACCAGGTCGGTAAAGCAAGCTCTAACTAACTAGACCACAGCAGTTTTTTTTATTCTAATAGTAGACAATAACGGACAGAGATTAAATTTAAAGTAAGCATAGTGTTTGACTGGCAAGAGCTTTACCAAAGCGATAAAACTGGGTTGGGGCTGAGGCAAGCTGAATATAAAATTGTGATTTTTTCAATTTGAATTTGAGGTTTTGGCCATGGTTGTTTGTAATATCTCTTATCTTCGAGTTTATTTCAAGTAGATTTAATACAAATATATCATTTATATCCCTATACATGTGATTTGAAAGCATCAAAAATATCTGCTGTCATGACTCTTAGCTGTAATGTAAGACACTTTTTATAATACAATTATCAGATAAATAAAAAAATGAATCCATGAATTATACAAAATGATCCATCCCGGGATCACAAAACTGGCCTGGGATTGGAAGCCCTAACCACGTTATGATTTGATTTTATTATGTGTTCTACTGTCAAAAAGAGATTTGCAAATAATATTTTCCTAACAAATATTGAAGTACTGTAGAATTTTAACTTACTGTCGAATCCTTGAATAAGTTGGTTTATGCTTACCAATATATGCATGAGAATAGGTATATGCGGTATTTCCAATCATTCCTGTGACACCTACTAACGCGAGCTTTGCATAGGTAAAGACATTATCTATTCCTTTAGACACCGTCTTCATATTTTGAAAATGGGTATAATGGGTAACTCAGAAACAGTTTATCAATAAGAAAAGGAAATTTATTTTACAACGATTTTAAAAGATATTGTGTGAAAGTGGTATTTACAAAATGTCAAGCTGCTTATAACGCTGTAAACATTTAATCGTCGAAATTGACTTTAATATTATTTTTAATTAAATTTTTTTTTTAAATATTTAAAATTATAGCTTTTGCAATGCGTCTAATATTTTGAAGTTGAAAGATCATACAAGATATACTTGAGAATTTTTGAAAATCACATGACATTTACTCAAGGAGAATTGACTTCACAAACACCCATATCTTAGATCTCAAATTAAAATTGAAAAAATCCAATTTGACATTGACCTTACTGCGAATCGAACCCAGAGCCACGTGATCGGTAGAGGAAGCTCTAGCCAACTTGACCACAGTGGGCGACAATAACCAAACAAAAAAATCTTGACACATGAGTAATAGTTTATAATGATTTGTGAATTATTTTGTAGTATTTAACAGTGCAATTTATACAATAATTGACACTGAAAAGAATTTACAAATTGCAGTATAAATGATTATATAATTACACACAATTTAAATTTTTAACATTTATAAAATATAATTAAGAAATCATCAAAGATTAATAAAGTAAAAATGGTGACTGATGGTGGTTAAAATCATAATAATTATAATTTCGGATTTTTTTAACAAAGTGATCTAAAATACTAAAGTTTATAACTTAATGATAATTTAACTGCTATTTACGCCTTTTCATTTCATTTTTTTTTGTATAAATATCACTGTTAAGTTATATTTCGTTTCAGTTGACAATGCTCGCCATAAGCAAAACCGGACAAAGTTTTTATAAGTCTTAATAAAGGAAAATCTGTTAAAATAAATAAGTTCGCTTTTTAATTAAATAAGTAATCAAATGCCCCCAGTCTGACCCTGGTTAAATGTAAAATAGAACCTTAGTATCGTCCTGGCATGACACGGGTAGAAGTTTAGTATTGGAGGGTAAGCAATGATGCGGAAAGCTTTGCCGAATATCGATAGTCGGGCGTAAATAAGCGGACACGCCGTCACATAACAAAGCGAAGACGACACTCTTTATGGCATCCACTCAAGTGCCTTTTTTCATACCCGCTTACTTATCTAAATGTACATGTCCCACTCGTGGCTCTTACAGACTCTAAAGTGAATCTTTACACGGCCGCGAACAAAAAAAATGGATTCTATTTAATCTTTTAAACGACCAAAATTGATCAAGAGTGTAGTGAAAACCAAGCAGTTTGGTGTTACACTAATATTTGTGTAGCTACATTGTTGCTAGTTGAAAAAAATGTTGTTGCTTTCTGAACATACTTAAAAAGGTAAATAAAACAAATTTACTATTGAAAATACAAATACAATTGGTATGTTTTGCTTTCTCTACATATCATATGTATCGCCAAGTTGCAAAACCCGCTCTGGCCGTTTTTTTTTACAAAAATGAGCTAGGAATTCAGTTCAGCGCTCCATCGAAATAACTATAATTTTTAAAATTTAGAGTTACAAATTGTATTCCTTTTCGTCAAAAAATCAAAATGAATATTCACGCGACTCGCAAAACCCGCTCTAAAAACGCCAAAATACGCTCTCGGGATAAATCAAACGCGTTTATTGAAAAATTTACGGTATATTAGTTGAATTAGAGGTTTTATTTTTATCCCGGAAGATATCAAATAATTTGAAAACACTTAAAATCACTGTATATACCCAAAACAGTTTTTTGTGATTTACTCAAAACTCAAAAAAAACCTTTTTACACGATGCAAAAACAAAGAGAAAAAAAAATCAAACATTCATTTAATTAACAATGCGTAACAGTAATTTGAAATTTCCTACATCCCTTGCATGAACTTACTATTCAGTACTCAAGTAATGAAAGCGATGTCGTACCAAATGTGCGTAAACGGGTTCGTCTACTGTCTCCATAATGATAGTGAATACTTTTTGTTAACTTTGATTTTTTTAAAGTATTTTTAAATAAAACTAAGATACAATAGGCAATAATGAATTTTATTTTTTGGTATCCTGAATTGATTCTTATACAAGGAAAACTATCCACCATATTTTTTTTAATTAAGTATATTTTTTACACGGTATCGCGTGGAACGTATCTACCGTGTAAATGGGGAGTTCAGTGTATAGATATTACAAACACCCATGCCGAAATATGTATTTTATGTTCATTTAACCTAACAGATCTCAAATCTTAGCACTAGATAACATGCATAAGCCAACGACAAGTGCTTTCGAAATTATCATAAATATAATATTCATTAGGTAGCCATTTAATTTTAAATTCATTAGAAGCACTCAAAATATTTTTTTAAATACTTTGAATTGGCTTTTATTTCACTTATCTTCCACAAAATATGATTTTATTTTACTCGAAAAAATTTCAAAGAATAAAGATCAAAAACTTGTTGAAATTCTGATTATAAGTAAATCGATATAATACAATAATCTAAGTTGGTCTGGTTGAAAATTATTAGAAACGTCTTGTATGAAAACACATATGAATTGGGAACTTCGAATCAGGCTTCGCAGAAAAAAGCGGGTTGAAATGTTTTCCCAGCTGATTTGAAATGATATTCCGGAATGTGGATTGAATGCGAAAACCTGAACAATGATTATATTGAGCATGGAAGTTGTAAGTGAAATCGAGAATTCAAAGGGAGATAAGCGTTGGTTGTGTTTATGCAAAACTCAAAATTCAGGACGTGAAATTCTCTACTGCTACTTAGTGGAATACTCTCTGGTGGCTCAGTGGCATAGAACTGTTTGAAAAGGACTGAAATGGAAAGCAGGTGGTATGGGTATTCAAAAGTTACAACGATATATTTTAAGTATGAAAGCCATGTTTGAAAATTATTAATGATCAACAATTGAATTATTAATGATTGATAAAATTGTTGATTTTTTCTTAAATCATTTCACAGTTTTTAGCTTATGCCACGTTATCTGTTAAGATCAGAAAAAAACGTTTCAGATATCTCTTGATGGTTAGACCTGAAAACATCTTAATCCCAACTTTACCTAAAAGCTGTTTCGAATCATTTATTTTGCCGTAACACCGACAATTATTATTGATAGATATTTTCAAACATATTGCAAAAAAAACAAATTTGCTAAATTCTATAATGATTATGAAAATGTTCAGTCTTACTTATTAAAAATTGTCTAAAATTATGTAAAAATTCGCTCCGACTATTCCGATTCTTCAATAACAGGGCGTAACGAGAGTGATTAGTTAACCACTAGCCCTGTCCTAGCCTTTCTTATCCTTATATCCCTACTACTCTATTTGGAAAAGAGATGTTGAGTGACTGAGTAACAAATAGTTCTCATAAAAAATACTTGTATGTTGAAATACCTCTAAAAAATGCCATATACTCCACATTGGTAGTGGACATAAAAAAAAAAAGATTCTTATGCCAATACAATTTTATTAAATTTTAAAAATTTTAGTTGAATGTCCTGCGTATTCGACAAAACAATCACTACATTAAAGATTATTCACCCACACAGTTTAAAATTTAAATTCATTACTATTAAATTCTTGGAATGCCTCCGTCTCATAAGAGAATTTCATTTTATCCTTTTGTTACCAAATTGTTTATATACTTTTACAACTGGTTGGTGTAAATGCACATCCAACGTGTTCAATTACACGGTTTTTAGCGATTTGATTACGCTGGTCACGATTATCGATAGAAAATAAAGACTTGTATGTGTGGGTACATATGTATTCATATATAATAATTATAGCAAATTGCAGAAGTGACGGTTGCAATACGAGACTATGATGAAGAAGATAATGAAGAATTTCAAAGAATTATAAATATAAATATAAAAATCAACCATTTTTTAATTAATTCCAGCAGTTTATATACATATATGTCCAATTTGATTTGTAAAATTTCCAATTTGGTTTGTAAAATGTTCAATTCAGAGTGTAAAAACTGTATTCTTGCATTTTTGCTTGGCATGATGGCTACCAAAAAAGGTGAATGAATATTATAAATAGATAAAATATTTTAAACCCCTATTTAATGTACGTCACTGAATCTCTCAGTACTCCATTTCTTGAGCTCTACACCGTTTTTATTCATTTTACGTTTCGTTGACTTTTTTTTCATTTTGGGTGCCAGTTTTTTTTTGTATTTCATATTTGAAAGAGATTTCTTTGGAATCTTATTTTTGCAACAAGCTTTGAGACAAATCATTTTTTTTTATAGATATAGATTTAGATAGAGCTAGGGAAGATTATTTCGTATTATTTAAATAAAAACATATTATCTTTTTATCCATTTTTTTTTTGACTTATAACATAACTGAGATTGACGGCTTTTCTCTTTAAGTAAAAAAGAAAAACAAAGCTATATTTTTTTTTGTTTTTTATCGGGATGAATTATTATTAATTAATTGTCTATTTTTTTTCGGTTGTCATAAAATAATTACTATTTTTGACGATAAATTTATAAAATGGAATATCTAGTAGATAAGTTCTTGAAATTGATAAAACCTTTTTAATCACATCAACACAGACATATAATTCTGAGAAAAAAATGATGTTTCAAGTATGTATATTATATTGTATACAGATACATTATACGATAATTTTAAATATAGAAAAATACATTATCAACAAGTTTGTTTGATGGATAACTTTGCGGAAGCTATTTTTTTATATTCAATTAAATTTGATATCATTGTTAATCCATTTGATTAGTAAAATCGTAAGCCATGCTACATTCAGTCTGATGATATAATACTTACTAAAAAGCTGTAAAACGTGCTACTATTTTTAACACAACAAGTAGAGTTACGAAGTTCTTAAATTATTTTTTAAATATAAACGAAAGTTAACGAAAAATAATGGACGGAAATATTTGTTTTGCATTTACTTTCATCTAACGATAAATTAAAAAAATATGAAATTAAAATGGTTGTGTATAACATAATTATTTTTAATCAAAATAGACTTTTGTCGTATTATAATAGCGTTCTACCAAGTTAATCCTTATACTTAGTAGTCTAGCAATGAACTACAATTCTTAATAAATTTCTCTAGCTCTAGCGTTCAGATTGTTCCGTTATTAAGTCAAAATAAGAATTAAGATTTTACAAAATTAAATATTTGAGATTTTGACCATAAGTATATTTTTATACTTCTTATTGTTCATATTGGTCTCAAGTGAGGCTCTTACATTTAACTGTGAAAAACAGAATAACAAAATAAAGCGTTCAAAAGAATTTTACAATAATACTATAATATATCAAGTGTTTGAAATGAAAAGTGCCTAAGATATTTTTTTAACTTTCCTTATACAAATAAACGGTATTACAGGAATAATTTATTTTTAAAATCCAACGCAATTTCGCAAAAAAATATATTTTGAGAAATTTAATCTCATTTAAAACACGTTTAAAAAGTAAAAATGGTTTAAAAGAAACAATTTGTTTAACATTATAGTCGCCATTTTGAAAAATATTATAATCGTGTTACGCATTCTGAAAGTTTTCCAAAAATCTTTTGTATTTCGGGCGGATCACTTGTTATATGTTAATGTGGAATTTTGTTTAAATTTAAATTTGTCGCGACAATGAAGCAGGTGGCCAAAAAAGCGCGGGAAAAGGAAGCGGAAGGAAACCGAATTTATTCAAATTTCGAATTATTCTTCGCGCGCTCTGATTTGTAAAGGTAACGGTCCCGGCCCCAAAGTAAAGGTTATATTTATTTTATTTTTCGACGATTCCGTATTCCTGCGCGCCGCCGGCTGCAATAGCGCGTATCTCCATTTAACGAGGCTGTGTCATACATTTTGGGGTGGAAATTTAGAATATTTTAGACGGAGCTATTTCTTTTATGGAATATGAAATATAAAGTACCACAGCTGCTGCCGCTGCGATATAAAAATATAATATTCAATATTTGAGAAACAGCAAATTCTTTTGTGTCATGAATCACAGATTTATTTTTAACAGTCTGTAAATTGAGTCGTATAAAAACCGACCGATTCGATCGTGTGAAAAGACTCTTTCTTAGTTTTGAGGAATTGAACTAACGAAATGACATTGTGGCGAATAATAAACTCATTGAAAAAACTTATTTACAATATTCAGAAAGAAATATTGAGAAAATTCAAATTCATTTATAATACAATCAAATATATTTTACCCATGTCGCGTAATAGGATTTTAATAAAATTGACTTCATTTATACACAGTCGCAGTTTTTTTCGAGGGTTAAATAAAAAACTGCATAAAAAATATAAAATAACTTAGATTATACTACGTATTATGCTACAAAACTGTGACACGTGTTCCGCCTCATTCAGAGGCATCCTCAGACAGACTAACTTTCACAAATACTTTCTTAAGTACACTTAAGCAAGTAATGCAAGGATGCCTCTGAGAGAGGCAAAACACGTGTCACATTTTTGTATCACAATACATGGAATAATCTAAGCTACTTTGTATTTTATATTAAAATGAACTTCCACAAAGCTACCGCCGAATCTATTGAAAGTAGAAAAACTGCACTCATTTTTAAGCACGAGTCATTAGTTAATCGCTATTGGTACACCCAATTTTTTTATTTGATTTATCAAAATGAACGGAAAATAAACAGGGCGTAGCGAGAGCGACTGGCCAACTACTAGTCCTGTCCTAGTCATATGCTTTCTCTTCTTGCTCTCTTTGAAAAAAAAGAAAGGTTGAGTAACTAAGTAACATGCAGTTTTCGTAAATAGCTAGTAGCGAATATGGATTTAAAAAAAAACAAACTATATAAGGCATTAAAAATAAAATAGGTGCACCTGCCGTGAGCTTTCGTAAAGAACTTGTGCCACAAACCGAATAATTATTCATAATGTAGGCGAAATGGTTTAAATAAATCTCAATGTAATATATAGTGTGCAGTCAGACCAAGTTTCTCCGTTATATCGATTTTAAAGATAATAAAACAAAATGGATTTAATCTAGTAAAGTAGGTAAGTGGTCTAAAAAGCGAGCGCTTAATATAAATTCATCCCCCAAAACGACCGCAATCGCAATAATTTTATTCACATCCGTCGACCGTGGTTAACATCCCTTGTTAGTTCCCGGTACTTTGTTAGCGTCCACTAATATTGACTCTGCACACCCCCGATGCCTCGCCCTTAAAATCTGACTCCACAATCAACCCGTCGGCCCGCTTCGATGTATCAATTCGATGCTAAAGCTCGCAGAATTATGATTTCAAATTTAAAATTCAACTTCCAGGAGGATTTGAGTTGACATCACCCTAAAAAGCTTACAGGGTTGCAATTTCTTTTTAAATTAATTTAATATAATGCTTTTTTATTTTATAAAAACAACACTATTGAAATAACGGAGGTTGAAAATATTATACGTCTTCTTAAATGAAAGAAAAAACAAGATGGCTATGAATTGTATTTTTTAAAACATCGTACTAAGTTCAATTTGCTTAATTATTTAACCATATCCACTCACAATGTTGAGTATATGCACTCCTGCTAGAGTTTTTTTTTTCTGCAGAAGTTTTCTATAAGAACTAGTTGTTACTCAGTTATTATATGATAAAACAAGTGATTTGATGGGAGGAAAGGAACTGTAAACCTAACAGATATCTAACCTTCGAGCAGAAATCTATGTATCAATTGTAAAGTAAATCTATAAGCAACTGTTCTTACATCGAATCGTAACCATAGACAAAGACGCTAACTACTGAAATACGAACCAGAAACGATTAAGCATCCCGTTATTTCCGAGTACATTTTGTTTTTAATTGATTATAACGTTGCTTTACCATGAGTTATTGAAATAAGAACATTTAATTGTATACTATTTCATGTTAAAGATTTATGATTTGGAAATTTTGAAAAATAATATTTATTAAGACTATCTATGTGTTTCTTTTATTTTTATTGCTATGTATGGTAGTCCTTTATGAGAATTACTTTAAGATAAGTTGTTTTTTATTTAATAAATTAACAATTTATTTTAATATTAACAAATTTCAGAAGTGAGGTTTGATTAGATGACAAGGTATATCGTCGCTGATCATTTTCTGTAATTTCACAAAGCTGTAAAGAGTTGAGGTGTACTAAACTTAATTTTCAAGTCAAAAATTCTGTCAGTGTCTGTGGTACTTCAGTAAAAGCTTCAACCTAGCAATCAGTGGTTCCGGGTTCAAGCAATGTATTCAATCATTTGCTCTCTTGGGCATGGGCTGCCGCAATTTTTTTTATTTAAAATTAATCACGAGCGGCTAAGCAGTTCTAATTGAGCACATTTCATAATAAAATAATCGAATATTTTTAACAGTAATTCATTTTTTTTTTATATCATATGAAATATATAATAAATTATTACAATTTTTTTAACCCATCCTATCCTATGAACGGGGGCGTATGGAGAGCGAGAGATTACCACTAGTCCTGTCCTAGCCCTATCCTTCTACCTACTCTTTTTGTAAAAAGAGAGGTTTTGCCACAGAGTAACAAGCAGTTCTCGTAGAAACACTTCTGTTGAGATAAACTTCATTAGGAGTCCATTTGTTCCACATCTGGAGCGGACATGGTTTTAAAATAAATTATGGCAAACTTTTAATGTTCAAATTAAAATTGTTATATTTTTGAACACACATTTAAATAGGAATGATCTCATTGGTAATATGTACTTGTTTAATTCTTAAAGTATGCAAGTAAAAGTTTTGAAATTTGGTGATAAAACTGTGGCATATAGCGACAATTCAATGTTTTTAAACTGAGCTTTTTAAAAAAATTGGAATTAAATACGCATTCAGCTAGAAAGAGGGTTTATGGGCCACTTTCCTAATTTATATTTCCAACCAAACACATTTGATTATAAAAAAAAACCACCCTTGAAGGAGTCCATAAATGTTCGAAACGGAAACATTCCCCCCCGAAGAAATAAAGCCTGCGCCCGGAATACTGATTCACCCTCCCCAATTCCGTGGCGCGATGAAATAAATACCCCAACACTAACGCCAACCTTAACGCCGCCCAAAGAAAAGCGTAAACCAAATCAAGACAGCTCCGTTACCTTATCGTATTAGGTGAGTTACTTTATTTCATTAGCGGAAAGTCGGGCGCATCGATTTGATTGTTTCACTGCTCGCTTTGGGAATGATATTGCTACAGGAGATTTTTAAACAGCTCCATTTTAATGCCGGATGGTTGCAGGACTTCTTTATTACTTCAGGATGCTTTTAACGCTTTCAAAAATTTATTGTTCTTCCTTTTGTTTTGTAAGCAAATATCGTTAGATGATAATATAAAGTTACCAAATTGCTAATGGTGCTGGTTATATAGACGTTACTTTTATCTCAAAAACAAAATAATCTTATTCAAAGTTGTATTCAAAGTGCTAGCCTATTGAAATAAATTGAATATTTTGTTTCAGCATACAGAAAAAACTTCACCACTGATTATTTACTTTTTTTTATGATGTCCGCTCTCCATGTATAGCATATGGGCTCCTAATGAAGTAGAGGTCTGCACGGGCCCGGGCCTGGCCTACAGGCTCTTACCCGGCCCGCCCGGGTTCAGGCCGGGCCCGGATGAGGAATTTATTCTTTGGAAAAATATTTCAGACTATGTTCGTGAATTAAGTCAACCATGATGATTTTAATTGTTACCAGTTCTATAGAGAATCGTAAATTGTTGTAAATTTGTAAAAAAACGGGTTTTTTCGGGCTGTGGAGTATAAATTCGGGCTTCGGGTCGGGTTCGGGTAACAAGTGTGGTATTAAACACGGGTCTGGGCCGGGTCGGGCCTGAGTCTTTCGGGCTCTGACCGGGTAATTTTGTAAGATTTTAGCCCGTGCAGACCTCTATAATGGAGTTTATCTCAACATAAGTGTTTCTACGAGAACTGCTTGTTACTCAGTTGCTCAACCTCTCTTTTCCTAAAGAAAGTAAGAATAGAAGGATAGAGGTAGGATAGGGCTAATGATTAGCTAATCGCTCTCGATACGCTCCTTTTATAGGATAGGATGAGTGGGAGGGGGAAAATCAAGACATCACATACATTCATGCCTTCGAAAATAAATTCAGAAATCTATTAAAAATCAATTTATAAAACTGTCCGTACTGGGATTCGAACCCGTGACCTCCGTAACCGAAGCCAACGACGTTGACCACTCGCGGTATTAGTAATCGTTGACTTACTAGTCATTAATAATCTTTGACCTTTTTGTGTAAGAAAAAATAGTATAGAATTTTCACAATATGAACATTATAAATTATTACTAATTAAATTAATTTTACAAAAAAGATTCACATTTTCCAATGTTTCTGGAATTTAATGTTCTTTTTTGTTATTAACTTTAGATATACCAGTTTCAAAAGCTTATGATAACGTTAGGTATGTATTCAATTTTAATCATTAAAATTATGTAAATGCACACAAGTTTTGTCACTTAAGACCTGGGTTTCGCTTTTCGACATCTTCAGGCGTTCAAGTGCACCGATGAATTTGAACGATTCAAACTTAATATTGAAATTCCACCAAGCACTTTCAGTCGAAATCCTAAATAAAAAAGTTAGGTATGTAGTAAGCGCTGCCCTCATGCCTATTTGATTAAGGGCCATTGTCTCAAATTGCTGAATGTAATCTATTGAACCTATGCCTATATAGTTCTGTCTGATATGTATTAAAGAACAGATGTTTACATAGATTTTATATCGACTCACCCACTTTCCGATCTTGTAAATGGGAAAAGAAAAGAGCTTACAACTATCTTTTTCCGTTATACCTAGTAAAATTAAAAAAAAAATATCATTTAAACTTTGTAATTTTGTACATGTTTTATAACATCATTATCTTAATTTATATAACAAAAACATATATTTTATTACTTTTAGGGTGTTCACTGTCAATACTTTGTGGAAAGGCATTAAATTAATAAAAACACAATTGACAATGCTCGCAATGAGCGAAACCGGTCCTGACATATTAAATAAAGTGGAATGAAGTACAAAGGATTATTGTGTTTTTATTAATATATTTTATTCTTATATTTAGACTCACTTGCATTGTTTGCCCAGGAGCTATTATTTTTAAAATACTTAAATTACGAAGTATTATTTGATTGATTAAATTGTCACGAAAATTAAATTAAGATGAACTCAAGCCGAATAATTATGATGACGGTGTATTCAATCAACATAATTCGACTGTGGAAAGGAAAAAGGACGTAACCCACACATATCAAATTTTACAGGAGGCGCTAAAAACGTGTTTTGATGATTTTGTGACATATGCAAATTATGAATTATACACAACCTTGAAGTGCACGGATACTTCTAAACTGGTGTTTAATTGACATAACCTAATATTAATTAAAGAAATTGTCTCGGAAAAACCTTTATTTCAGTGTTTTTTCTTGGTTTTAATTTTTAACAAGGTCATCTTTTTCAAACTTAAAAGCTAAATTTAGATACTTATTCGGCATTTTCAGCTTCCATCCTTTTGATAGTATGTGTGTCAAGTTGTATACATTCCGATTATCGAAAAAAAGCTGTTTTGGAAAATTGAGGGTTAAGTCCTTTTTCCTTTCCACAGTCGATATAACAATGTATGTTATATAGTTAAAATTAAATGTAGAGATGATCACTTTTAGGGTGTTTACTGTCAATATTTGGTGGAAAGACATTATATTAATAAAAACACAATATTTCTTTGTACTTTATTCCACTTTATTGAAAAGGTCAGGACCGGTTGCGCTCATTACTAGCATTGTCAACTGATAAGAAATATATATAAACAGTGCTATTTATACAAAATTAAATTGAAATAAAAAGGTGTAAGCAACAACTGACATTGAAAAGGATTAACAAATTACAGTATAAGTGACTCTATAATTACACAAAACTTAAATGTTTAACACCTTTACCATATAATTAAAAAAATCATCAAAGATTAATAAATTTTAAGTGGTGACTGATGGTAATTACAAACATAATTAAAATTTGGTAAATTTTTGACAAATTGATAAAATGCTACATTAATAAAGTGAATAAGCGTAATGATAGTTTCTTGTTTTCCCCCGCTTCCAAGTAGTTGGTGTGTATACTTAAACAAATCGACAACCAAGAAGATTCCGAAAAAGGAATTTTTCAAAGACCATATCAATTCTAACAATATTTATTTTTATTTCAAAAATATTTGTAAAATTGTATATCGAGACGATCTTTACAAGAATTTTAAGCCAAACTGTTGTACAATTTGACAATTGTACACAAATTTTGATAATGAATTAATACAGATTTTTTCTTTTGAAGTGGCTTAAAATTATATAATTCGTGATTTTCACAAAGGTTTCATAAAGGCGACTTCCAACTGATTACTTTTGCTTGATTAGAAACACTTTCTGTGAAGCAGGTCTTTGATTTTCAAAATCGTTAAGACGATAAAAGATTGCTTTGTATTCTTTATTCTGTCGCTAGATGTCGTTACTTGCGCCAATTAATCATTCAGTTCGTCGCAACTCGCCCTCAGATTTCAATCAATTTCAAAGTTGTCACTAGGGATGCTATTTCAGCAAGATTTATCGGTACTCGGTATTGATAATGGCACCAGTATTTATTATGCCGTTATATTTTATCTAATGTTTCAGGAACATTACGCTATTAGCTGTATGATAAAAATAGCGATACGTTTGAGAAAATTGTTTCATTTTTAATTAATTTATGATTCAGTGAATAGTAGTAACTCACTGAAAACTTTTGATATATCAAATGTGTTAATTTGAAGATAGATTCGTGTTTTTTTATTTAAGATGAATCCAGAAATAAATATAAAAAATTAGGGTAAAAATAAGAATTTTATTGACTACAAATACTCAATTTGAGTATATAAAAATAGATTAAATTTCATAAAAAAAATACAGTGGAGCCCTCAATCACACTACCCCGAACTACGCGCTGGCTTAAAATATTCGCCGCAAATCCCCCAATTGCACTGTCACATTCCATTGCCGTTGCTACGAGACGGTCGTCTGTGTGGCGCATACAGTCGAATGTTGGCTAGCGTCTGTGTATTCAACACGTGCCAGGCTATACACGTATATCCGGGAGACTATCTATGTGTTGGATTTTGGCGCGCTTTGCATTTTATCACTTAGTAACTAAAAATTTTGTCCATATATTTTTTTTGCATAGCTAAGAAAAAAACCAAATTCCCAATTTTGTATGAGATTCATTCCCCCGATTACAGTGTCCCGACTTTATTGTAAATGTGGGTTTTACTGTACTCACTTTGAGTAAAAAAAATGTATCAAGATACGGAGTACAATTTTTATATTTATTTTTCATTGGATCCAATGTAAGTGCTTACTTTCGAATATGAGTTTTAATATATTATATTTACTTATAATATACACAAACTGTAATGTTCAAGTTCTCAATTTTTAAGCTATGATAATAAAAGAACTTATATTGTAAAGGAAACCGTCCATTACTAAGCGGATCTCCCATAGCTTTGTTTCACCGGGTGGTTATAATTATAGGATCTCAATTTCAAAACCTACATAAAGACCATTTTTGTTTTTTTTTCAAATTTTGATGCCAACTTGTTCTCTATTTTAATATCTACGCAATTAATAAAATTTCGATTTTAAAACCACTCTAAATACAGAGAAAACGCATTTTAAGAAAAAGCTTACAGCAATTTTTTGCACTTTGCCAACAATTTTGGTTTTTGGAGTTAATTATAAGTAGGTTTTGAAATTAAAGCGCTCAATTACCACTAATTATATAGAAATCTGGTGACAAAATGATTTCGTATACTGAATTATGTTAATATTCATACATCATTGACGTAATATAATGAAACATTTTACTAAACCAATATTAAGTACGCATAATTAAACTAATACGTAAGAATATTTTAGGCTGAAAAAGAGTGATAAATAAGCAATTATGCTGATAACAGAGATCTATGTACGTGTGCACTTTGGCATAAAATTGATGATTGAAATGTTTAACAAGGTATTCAATATTTATATAAAATTTTGGGTGAACTTCGGAAATGCGCTATTGGACTGTATTGAATAAATTATTTATTAAAAACATCATGCCGTTTTTTAGAGTGATAAAAGATGCTTGATAAAATTGATAGTGTGGTACCAAATGTGATGCAAATTAGCTCAATAAGTGTTGTAAGCCTCATTTTGACAAACCGATTATTCAGTCAAGAAAAAATATTGACCGAGTAAGCGTCTATAAGTTATTTAAGCGATTCAGTTCATTTTAACGTGCGTTTCGTTTGATTTGAAAAAAACTCGTATGTTAAGGCTCGTAGAAAACGTGAGTGAGGGCGTACAACAGGTGTTGAACGTATATATTTTGGGCAAGAAAATAGAAACGGTTTGTATTCACACGCTCACTTTAATCACTCGTCAGATCACTCGACTAAATTCCGTGCGTCAAGTTAAGATTGTTTTGTGTTGGGCCGAGTTCATTCTCTCGACCGCGTACTCTGTTGGTTTATATGAGACATAAATAAGTGTGATAGTGATTCCTGAAGAATTTCTTTTTAGTTTATCTAAAAATACTGTAGCTGATTTAAACAGAAGAATTAAACAAAAGAATGATTCCAGTGAAATCATATCAACTGACAATCCAGTCCGCTGGCAGTGAGAAATTAAAGTATACCATCATACCTTATCCCCCGATTTAAGATTCATACTAATATATAATGTTTGGTAAAATCTTAAAGTATGCTCGAATAAATACTAGGAACTTCATCTTTATCAATTTATAGTTATATTTACAGCAAGAAAACTTTGAAGAGTTAAGTAAGCCACTTACTACAGATCCGTCATACTATGTTTCACATATTGAAAGACACATATTTGAAGGTATTACTTGCAAACACAGCATATTTCAAAATTGTTAAAACATGAAACTTGAATTACATTTTGAAAAGCAATGTACATTTTAAAAGTATTTTTAGTCTTACATTACTCGGAATGATATTTTGAATGTTATCAAGCATGCTTGAGACTGATATCTAAAAATACTTTTGAATTAATAAAAAAAATATATTTTCATCTACTTAATTACATTCATTGTTTATGTTTTAACAACTTTGGAATGAGCCGGGTTTGTAGGTACTACCTAGGGTATCCAATCCCGAAGCCTTTTTCCAATCCCGGGATTTCTCACCGAGGTCTCTCAGAGATTTTCTCACCGAGGAATTTGAAATCCTCAATTTGCTATACTTTTTCCCGGAATCTCACGGAAACTCGTTTTTTTTTTTAGCTCACCGAAGAATTTGAAATCTCCGATTTGGTATACTTTTTCCCAGAATCTCACAGAAACTAATTTCGTGTAAATTTCGAGAATTTGCTCAAAATTTCTCAATCCCGAAATCCCGGGATCGCGGCCATCTCAATCCCGGAATTTCGGGATCAGAAAATTGAACGGGATCCCGGGATTGGATGCCCTAGTACTACCCTCATTGGCGGTGGCTTTGTTTAAATACTTTGTTTTAATTTATTAAAAACATAGCAAAGTATTCAAATCTACAAGAGCTATTTAATAAATCGGATTGGTGTAGAAATTGTGAGTGGAAGAGATTGACTGATGCAAACAAGGTTTTGTCGGTTCCTATGACGCAGAGGTTAGCGCAGATGGCTTCCGTGCTGGATCTCACGGGTTCGAGTCTCAATACGAACAACATTTTTTCTATCGGTGTTTGTGATGTCTAAAAATTCCCTCCCACCATTCTGATTCTTCAATAACTGGGCGAAGTGAGAGCGATCAGTTAACCAGTAGTCCTGTTATTATCCTTCTACTCTTACTACTTCCCTTTGGAAAATAAAAGTTGAGCGACTGAGTAATAAATAGTTCACACAGAATTTTTTTTCTTGAGATACCTCCATTTAGAAGACGTATGCTTCACATTAAGAGTGAATATGGATACAAAAAATTGAGGTTTTCCCTGGACTGATAATTATTTAGATATAACATCATATCTTTATATTAAATCTACATTGATCAAAGTAACGATATTTTCTTTTCTTTTAATTCTAGTGAGTCGTACAGAAGTGATAACAATGAGCTTCAGGAAGTATTCTCAAGTGTTACTAGATTAATTTGGAACCTCGGTGTCAGAAGTTGTTCGTCTGAGTTTGCAATAGTTAGACTCGAAACTAGACTTGTGTTAAACAAACAGCAAATTTCAATCAACTGATTGCAGCCTTAAACATTGACGATGCACAAAATAGTGCACGTCAGAATGCAAATTGTTTGAATGCAGTTTGTCAGGAACGCTCTACTCAAAATCTATTCCATTTATATGTGATGACTATATAAAGTTTTGCGATCCTCCGCAATATTGAAACCGCTACTCAATACGTTACACCAACCGATGAGTGGCATATTGACATAAATTGAGAATACCAGTACACTCCTAATGGAGTTTATCTCAACAGAAGTGTTTCTACGAGAACTGCTTGTTACTCAGTTGGACAACCTCTCTTTTTCCAAAGAGAGTAGGAATAGAAGGAGAGGGCTAAGACAGGACTAGTGGTTAGCTAATCGCTCTCTATACGCCTCGTTCATGGGATAGGATGGGTGGGAGGGGAAATTCAACACATCACATACATCCATGCCTTTGAACAGAAATTCATAAATCGATTGAAAAATCAATTTATAAAACTGCCCGTTCTGGGATTCGAACCCGTGCCCTCTGCAACGGTAGCCAACGATGTTGACCACTCGACCACACAGGCGGCATCACGGGCGGGGGGTACACATAATATACTTTAATATCGTTTAGGGAAAATATTTAAGATTTATAATTAATCGAACGACGACGTCATATAATTGAATGGTCTAGAAATCATAGAGAATCTTTAAAGATGAAAATATTAATGGAAATTCAGCCTAATTTACACTAAATTCGAACATAAATAATACTTTAGCTTAGGTGCTTGATACAATTTCAATATTAAATTTGAATTGCTTCAGTTCAAGTATATTCGTGCACTTGAAATGCCTGAAGATGCTGAAAGGCGAAACCAGGGTCGTGAGTGAAAAAACTCATGGGAAAGTACAAAATTCAAACAGTTCAAATATGAATTATACTTATGAAGAGACAGTAGTCAATATCTGAGGTGCAAACATTCAAGAAGTAATTTGTTACAATTTTAAAAAAATGCCGTTTAATATCAGTTCTCATGTCCATGTTCATCAGTGTTCAAAATTAACTCATTAAGGTGACACATTTAAGCAAACCGTGATTTTTCTAACACTCAAATCATCATTTCTCAAGCTCTGTATTTGTTCAATGTTTGCTCCTCACTTATGTTTTGACGATGCAATTAACCTGAATATGCTTCCCAGAGAAGTAAATCTCTTGTCAGATCGAGTTGCACTGCAAGTAAATACATAGTCATTGATTTAAACCATATGATCCCAATGTTGGCTACTGAAGAAGGCTAAGGAGGTCATACTGGCTATGGGGAAAGTTAAAGGGGCTTGGAAGAAAAAGAAGCTAACGAGTTTATAAAAATCTGTAACCTTTTATTAAACGGTTAAGGTATCTAATGTGATACATTGTTGATAAAATCATATAACAAAAAATTGGTTTCTTCAATATTGTGATGTTTAAATGTTATTGCAAATAACAAACTGCAAAACAACAATAAATTAGTGACAATACCTGATGTAGTGACTGATATTAATACTTCGAAAATTTATATATTTTATTTACAACATTCTAGAGAAATACGTTCTTTAGTATTACGCCAATAAGCTGAGAAACCTAAAGTTTAAATGGTATAAGAAAAAGCTTTGGTAATCAAAAATAGTGTTGTGAATTACCATGTTTTAGTGCTACCTGCCCAGGCTTTATAAATACGATCGATATACATACATAGAGTGTGTGACTGTGTGTGTGCTGTGTGCAATCAAAAGACAGCGACATTTATATCGACTGTGGAAAGGAAAAAGGACGTAACCTACACATGAGAGACAAAAACGTTTTTTGGTGATTTTGGGTCAAAGACAAATTATGAAATATATAGACAACCTTGAAGAAGGAGACTGATAAACCAGTGTGTAATTGACTTTTTTTAAGGTTTTTTTCCTGATTTAAAGTTACTAAATAAATAAACTTAAAAGATACATTTAGGTACTAATTTGGCATTTTCAGCTTAATTTTTTTTACAGAACGTGTATTAAGTTGTATACATTGTGATTATCGAAAAAAAACTGTAGGCTACGTCCTTTTTCCTTTCCACAGTCGGTATTGTAACGAGCTGTGCCTTCCCGCCCGATTTCAATTCTGCGCATCTCCAATAACATCATTAAGTTATTAAATGATTAATAATTATTTAACCATGAATAATATCTTTTTTATATTCAGTTGAGAGATACTGCATCGCCAATTTAACATTAAGCACATTAATATTATTATCGTTGAATCATATTCACGTAATAATATTATTCAAATTTGACATTTTATAAATTTTCAAACAAAAAAGAACATTCAATTTTGTTGATTTTATCAATAAAATGTTAAGAAAAGGTCACGTATTTAAACGTCTCTAATTGGATATTCCTGATCTACAAAAGTGTCGCTGGTATTTGAATGGGTGGCAGATCACGTCCTGGAAGGATTTCAAAACCCCTTCCCCCGTTGCCGTCTTACCAAAAGCAGGCTCACCAACTTCTACACATTAATGAACTATTGCCGTCAGTGGCGTGGAATAATGGGTCGTTACCGACTCTCCCATTTATTATTAAAAAAGATATATACGCCGAACAAAATGAGAATAAAAGAACTCCCCTTAGCCATTTATTTGATATAGTATAATGTGGTTGAAAGTGGGTTTATAAATTTAATACAACCGCTGATAAATTGACAGTTTATTTTTATTATTCGAACAAAGCCTCCTTTCTATAGGTCTCGAGTTTATTTATTAATACTAAATTGGGCATATAAAAGAAGAATCGTTTTTGTTTGGACTTAATTTATGATTGTTTCAATAAATACATCTAATAATTTAGATGTTTACAAAATTTAAAAAAAAACAACAATTGAAACACGTATAAACAAAAACAGCAAAGTTAAACCATCTGTAAATGTGTAAAAAAGCTTTTATTTTGATTTTATTCCGACACTTTAAAAGCCCTGTTTAAAATAAAGAAATTTAATCGATGTCATAGTAATTTTTTAATTCTAAGTTATAATGTTACCATCTAACAAAAAGCATATTTTGCTCGAGTCAATTCGTCATTGCAATGTACACATGTTCACGAAACACCTCCTTAACTATAAAGTTCTATCAGCTTAAAGTTTGTAGTTGTATTTGATAGGAATGTACAACTAATTGTGTTATGAGAAAACACACTACCCGAAAGTCGTATACGAGTAAGAATCTAAAATTCATACATGTTATACTATAATGATAATAAATAAAATGTTATTTTCTATTGTATTCACTAAATAAGTGTGAAAAACTAGTATGGCGAAAGTTAAATTAATGTTTGCGATTATTATCATTCATTTTTTCTAGTAAGTAACTGGTTTTAAACGTGACCTCTTTGTGGAGGATACTGAATGCCTACGGGATTCCGCCAAAGATTGTGGTCATTATCAAATCCTTACATGAGAATAGTGCATGTTGTGTGAGAATCGGTGACTCAAATACCGAATGGTTCGGGGTCACAACCGGAGTGAGACAGGGGTGCGTTCTTGCACCGTTCCTGTTTATTATTATCCTTGACTTCATACTTCGCAGGTCAATTCCGCCTGATCGAGGTGTAGCTGTTGGTCCCGGTCTGAAGCTGTGTGACCTTGAATATGCCGATGATGCTGTAATATTCGATAAATCCATTGAGGGCATCCAGGAGACTATTGATGGGTTAGGAACTAACTCAGGTCGCATTGGTCTAAAAATTAATACTAGTAAGACCAATGTGATGTGTAACCAAACCTGTCATGACTCTGATAGGACCCTTACCAGCGCGGGACAGATCATCGAGAGGGTTGACAGCTTCAGATACCTCGGCGTACATATCCCCGAAGACGGTAGTACAAAAAACGAGCTCGCCATTCGTTTAGGAATGGCTGGAGCCACATTCAACTCAATGCGGACTGTCTGGGACACACAGCTGTACTCGATTAAAACCAAATGCCACTTGTTCAACACTTGCATTCTGCCGGTAATGCTTTACGGTTGCGAATCATGGCACCTGACGAAGACTCAGAAAAACCGTATACTGAGCTTCGAGAACAGATGCTTGCGTCGGATAATGGGGGTGAGGTGGTTTGATTTTGTGAGGAATTCAGAGATAAGGGAGCGTACAAGACAGCGTCCCGTCACGTCAGTGGTTATGAAGAGACGTTGGAACTGGCTGAGTCACGTGCTGCAGATGCCTCCGGAAAGCCTCAATCCTGCCTGCCTCTTCTTTCGACCGGTGGGATTCCGGCGTCCTGGACGTCCGTCGGGTACTATCCATAGGATGTACTCGGCGGAACTGAGGGATGCTGGCATGTCATGGGAGGAAGCAAAGCTATTGGCGGGAGACAGGGAAACATGGAAGTGCCGCGTGGCGGCCATATGCTCCACATAGGGAGCGAACACGGCCAAAGAAGAAGAGTTTGATGACACTACTGTGATTATATTGAAAACCATTGGTATATTAAATTTTATATGTAAACTAGTTCTTGTGAAAATATTTGACAAACACTACCCAAAAAGTAAATAAATCAAATAACGATTGTCTATTGTCAAAAAATTAATACTGTTCATAAAAAATACTGAAAAATATTTATCAGGTTAAATGTAACTAAAAATAAATCCTCCATAAGTGACGTACTGATATGGGTTTGTAAAATATGACAGCACCGAGTTGAAGTAGAGGCCTAGTTGTAATATCTTTACCGAAGCTATCTGATGGTTCCAGGTAGGGCTTTTCAGTTTTCAAAAACCGGTTTTCTGGCTAATGCAACATTCGAAAACCGTTTTTTTCCAACTTCGTAGCCGGTTTTTAATACACTTTTTATTATTAAAATAAAATCGTTAATATTTAAACTTTTTGAATAGATATTTTATTTGATGCCTTAAATATCATATGCGTCACATACCCAGTGAAATGGTATTTTCGATATAGGAAAATTTTGTTACAAAAAATTACATCATCACTAAGTGAACGATCAGTGGACACTTGTGTTTTCTTAAATCATATTTTCTGAAGAATAACACGAAATAATTTCTTGTTGTGTATTAATATGTATGTATATAAATAAAACAAAAAAGAATTTTAAACTTTTTTTCGTTATTTCAATTGAATTGTCCATTTTCGTAAATTTTTTTTTTAAAATTATATTGACATTCGAAAACCGGTTTTATCAAACGTCGGTTTTTTGTATAAGCTCTAGTTCCAGGCTCAAATCCCGGTCAAGTCAGTACCAAATTTATATTTTTTAAAAATAAATTCAACTATACTATGTGATTATACTATACATACTAATTCTCACTGAGTTTACACTATGTGATTACACTCCGGAAAGCCTCAATCCTGCCTGCCTCTTCTTTCGACCGGTGGGATTCCGGCGTCCTGGACGTCCGTCGGGTACTATCCATAGGATGTACTCGGCGGAACTGAGGGATGCTGGCATGTCATGGGAGGAAGCAAAGCTATTGGCGGGAGACAGGGAAACATGGAGGTGCCGCGTGGCGGCCATATGCTCCACATAGGGAGCGAACATGGTCAAAGAAGAAGATTTGAATATTTTGTTTTTTCAACGAAAGCACTTAGTTAAGAATTTTGTATACCTACAAACGTTTTTTTAATACGCGTATATATTATGGATGTTTTTCTTTCACATCTAATTTTCACTTATTCACATTAAAGTATTTTTAAAAAACAGGATGTTTATAAAAGGCCGACAAAAAAGTAATCAATCCAATTAACGCAAGTCAGTCAAAATGATGTAATAATAAACGCTTTATGAAGGACGTTTCACTTTGTATTTTTAACGTTACAGCGTGCGTAAAAATACATATGCTTCGGGCAATATATTTTTTTTATATTACTGAATAATTAATCGTACTTTGTGATAATTTTCAGTATGAGTACAAAAAAGGTAAAAGTAATTAAAATTTGCAATATTTGATGTGATTCGAAACATTTAACAGACCGATTGCTAAGATACGATTTCTATCTAAAAATGCAAAGTATTCGTGATAGATTACTATTATCAAGAGAAACAGTCTTGCAAAGCCCAATTTTTTCATTTCAATCAAATTCATCATACAAATGCATATAACAGTTATTATCTTAAAACCATTTATGAAATACGAGAATTTCTATTTTATCATTTATCGCTCAACATGAGTTTTTTTTACGAGAACTGATTTATATTTATTCATACTTTCGATGGCTTCGGCGGTAACTTTGTGGAAATTCATTTAATAGAAAATTTAAATTAACTTTGATTATTCCACGTATTGTGTTACTAATTGTGACACGTGTTTCGCCTCTTTCAGAGGCATCTTCAGACTTACTATCGCAAAGTTTGCTTAAGTAATGAAGCAAAATTGATTCTAACATTTTTAAATTATAAAATTACAAAATGGAGGTTTGGGTTTTTTTTCCTTTCCAGAGGAGCAAGGAGGGGGTGTAGAATCTAAATAAAACAAACAGATAATGATGCTAATGGTACTAATGAGTTGTAATCAATCAGATTGGGATTTTTCCTTTTTAATGGAAGCAAAGAGGGGATTATAAAATCGAAACAGTGCAAACAAATTTAATCATACTACTAATGACGTTAAACATTACAAACTATTAATCTAATGAGCTACAATCAATCAGCTAGGTTTGTGATTACTCTTTTAATTGGAAACAATTTGAGTAACGGGGAACCACCTGTGCTATTAAGAATATTATTTAATAATATTTCTTTTTTGTTTGAATTTATTCACTCAATTATACACTTTAGAATAAGATAATGATATAAAAGATGCGAAATAGAAGACAAAAATCGTAAAAATGATCATTCAATATTTGTACAGTTTTTGGGATTCGATGATCAGAAGAAAATATTACGGACACTATTCGACCACAGAAAATAAAGAAACAAAACGATAAGAGAAAAGTATCTAGTAAAAAAAGAAAATGCAAAGCACTAGTTGTTAGCTAATCGCACTGTCAATGACATTTTTTATAATGATTAGGTATGGAGGCGAATGAAAAAAGATTGAAAAGATCGCAGATACTAGTGACCATTATTCGATTAAAAATAATGATATGAATAAATTTAGGAATATTCTCTTTCGCGGATTCTAACATTCGATAAATAGAATTGGGCACATAATAAGTTATATTGTAGAATTCGGTAGGTTCGTGATGTTAAAATATTGAAATTTTATTGGTAAATTCGTGTATGGACAGTCTGTACAAAATGTGTTTTAGGTATCGGCAAGCTGTGAGAAACTCATTAAAACGTTATTTGGCAAACACTGCGAGTCGAGTTGGAGCCATGATTGATACATATTTCATTAAAAAAAACCGTCAAAATACTGAGAAGAGCTTTTTTCAGCCCATATCACGTGTCAACATTCTCATAATAATTGATATCTTTCATTTTTAAAATTCCATTTTTTATACCCATCCGGTCCTAAAAAATGTCAAAGGCCATTTTTCGAATATGAAATTCTTCGTTTATTATTAGATTTTTTGAACAATTGGTGAAATGCTTTTCAATTAAACCGTAATGTACAATAATTTATTATAAACACGTGTGTTATATACATTCAACATTTTATTGTGAGAAATAAAATGAAAAAATACGTTTACAACATCGTTTTAAAATTAATCAAATTCGATGCGTAGGACACGAACATTCAATGAGGATCGCAGAAGTAGCTATTTAAACGAAAACTGGTTGCTAGGTAGTCAGTTAAAGTCAGAAGATAAAGAATCCAACTTTTAATTAGTGTTGGTTGTAAGACAATAACGTTCCGTACTATTTTTAAATATAAAAAAACCTTCGAAGATTCAGATCAACTCACTAATGTTAACGTTACTCACTGGCCACAATAATCGGTGGTTGATTTATATTTGTAGCTTAATAAAGCTTTCAAAATTATGATTATATTTTTTTATTTATCAATAATTAGTTATACTAAAACAATGTATCTCATGAACTTGACTAATATTTTAATAAAAAAACCTGTTTCTGTTTTAAATAAAACTGTACAACATGTTCGATCTATATAGTGGCTATATTCTGTATTCAATAGAAAATATTTATTTTCTTAAAATATGTTATTTAAGAATACAGATTGAATAAATAAATACATTTCTACAGCAAGAAAGTATTTTTTTTATTTATTGAATAAAAAAAGAGACTTATATAATTTTTATGAAATATGCATTTATTGGCAAAGACTTATGTTAAATATTAAATTTGAATCTTTCAAATTATGTACATTCACACAAGTTTTGTCACGTCTTGGGTTTCGCCTTTCGGCGTCTTCAAGCTCATGAATGAACTTGAACTGACGTTTAGTAAATGAATGTATCGTGTTTATATAGAAAGAAATACATGATTACTCACCATTGCTGGCGAAATGGATTTACTCATTCCTGCGGGTTACATGCCTACAGATTCAAATGCTGAGTAATTTCAAGAATTATGTTTATTTTTGTTTGCTGGAATAAAATCCTATGATTATATTTAGTTATATATAGGATATAAGAGCGGGGTATTCGGCAGATTTACCTGCTCAATCAAAATTGGTAAACTACACAATCGATTCAAATTTAAAATTGAAATTCCACTAAGCACCTTCAGTCATAATCTAAAATTATGTAGCACATGTTAAAAGTTGAACATTATTTCAGCATTCAAGGATAGTTGAAAGATAATATCATTAGAAAATTATATTTTTCTAAAACCAAAGATGTTTTATTTTCTTTTGGAAAAAAAGTATATTAAAGCATAGTTCTACCAATGTGATATTACACTACTCTTGTCGAATTCTTATACGATAAAAAATAAAACACATTCTTTTTTTTAACTTCTTCTTACAGTCTTCTCAGTAATACGAAAACAGTGATATTTCTGTTGAAATTTTCATTTACGAAAAGAATGGAGTTTGAAGCTTTCGATTCTATATGTTTTGAATGAAACAAATCAGATGAATGAAGTAAAGGCTCGTAGGATCCGGTAAAGCTCCGATTTATGAAGATTCAGTCCGTAACAACGCAGCCATTTGTACCGAGCGATTTATCAAAGGAGTGTTTAATGACCATGTCCTCGCATGCCCTCCTCCCCCGCAATGGAAATCTTTTTCAGGCTGACCTGCCCCCGTAATAATAGGCGCGAGTGGAAAATAATGATCGGGATTACGCTACTAATGCGCAGCTTTATTACGTTGTATAATTTTATCATTAAAATTTGTTGAGGGATTCTTCTGTGAAAACGCCTCAATTATAATAATAATTAAAACACATGCGAGCTTTTTTATTTTAAAATTTCCTGTCGTTACATAAAACAGTTTGAATTATTGTTGCATGGTAATAATTATATTGTCGTGTATTCTAATTATGGCCATATTTGGTTGATAAATAGGCAGTTGGCACTTTTTTATTTGCCTTATATTATAATGATTTTTTAAACCATGTTCTTGCTCAATATGGAGTAATAGAGTCCTATTGAAGTTTATTTTAATAAACGTTTTTCTAATGAAAAATACTTGTTACACATATTCTCTTTGTACGATGTAAGCTACGTATAATTAAAATAATGAATTAGTGACATATTTGCAAATGCGAACAACTCAAATTTAAACATATGCTATTAGTTAAACACATGTTTTCTACACCTCAAATGCATAGTCTACTACAAAAAGTTCAAACATACATTCCAACATTTTGTTCAATATAAACTATTTTAACAATCGTGCTATTATAAATAATCAATAAACATTTATTATAATTAAGGAATACTGTATTGTTCAAATCTTTTCTATTCACACAAATTTTGTCACTAACAACTCGGGCTTAACCTTTCGGTATCTTCAGACTTTTAAATGCGTGGATAAACTTTAACTGAAGTTGGTAAATAAGTGTTTATAAAATAAATACATATATTACAAAATTAAACGGTAGTTATTGATGACGACATGGATTATTTTACCAATGATCTGATTTTAATGACGACCAAATAGCTGGTGAAATATTTACTTAAACAAATAAGCTTTGAAGGTTATAAAATAACGGGTGATTATCGTTAAAATGTTAGAACATGTTAAGTTAAGTCAAGGATTATAGTTTTGATCACTTGAAAATAAATGATCATAGTATGAAATTTTATTACATTTGCTTTTAAAAACCATGTCCGCTCCCAATGTGGAGCATATGGACTCCTAATGGAGTTTATCTCAACATAAGTGTTTCTACGAGAACTGCTTTTTACTCAGTTGCTCAACCTCTCTTTTTACAAAGAGAGTATGGGTAGAAGGATAAGGCTAGGACAGGATTAGTGGTAAGCTAATCGCTCTCGATACGCCCCGTTCATATGATGGGGTGGGTGAGAGGGAGGAATTCCTACATAATACATCCATGCCTTTGAACAGAAATTCATAAATCGATTGAAAAAACAATTTATAAAACAGTCCGTACCGGGATTTGAACCCGGGCCCTCCGTAGCCGAAGCCAACAACGTTGACCACTCGACCACACAGGCGACATTTACTTACATATAGATTAAAGTTTAGCTATCAAGCCCCCAAATCAGAAATTATAAAACATCTAAAGAAATATATGCGTCTTTATTTAAATGTTATTTAAGCAGTTTCTTGAGAAAAAGTAGCAACATTCTGTGGTTTTATAAAGCCGTTATTTATGTTACTTAGGGAAAAATCTAAAGAGCATTAAAAATTTATGTCAGATATAAGTAGAACAACAAAGACTTTGAAGATATCTGCAAATTTATTAATAGGTTTTCATTTGTCTTATTATTTGAAAACTGTGTAATCTTGGATTGCCTAATTCACGGGAATCTAAATGGATTGGATATGACTGCCTACCGCATTTCGTAATTAAACATTATAATATAATTAATAAAGACGGCTGGCGTTATCCGAAAAGCTTTTACTACTATTTGAACAGAGATGGCAAACCAACCGATGAATTGAATGTTTTTTTCTAATTATTAAATACTGAAATAAGGATTTGATTAGGTATTAATCTGTCTTAACAATAACCTCACTTATCATGACGAGGGAATAAACAGTTTAAACGATATGTTACAAGTATACTTTTCACAGTGTCATCTACATGAATAAACTTTATATATGTAATAGAATATTGATATTAAAAAAAACTGATTTAACGTCAAATTTTGACTGTTATCATAGAGGGTAAGACATTTAAGATAGAGAAAAGAAAATTAATAACAAACAATTAGTCACTCTCTGGAATTTAGGTAATGACTTATTTTTCTATAGAATCTAGACTCTAGAGCTCCGTTTCTAGAAAAGGATAGAAATTAAAATATTACAGTGTAAAATTTTATAAGAGGCAGAAAAAAATGTTTATGATGATTTTGGGCCAAATGCGAGTTATGAAATATCCACCTTGAAGTACATGGATACTGATAATCTGGTGTTTAATTGCATTAATCTAATATTAATTTAGTAAATTGTTTAAAAAACCTTTCATAAGTCATTTTTCCGTGTTTCGATTTCACAAACCTTTCTTTAATCAAAATTATGTTTTCAAAGACATTTTCAGCTTACATCCATTTGGTAGAATGTATATCAAGTTGTTTGCGTTATGATTGTCAAAAAAAAGATGTTTTAAAAAACGGTGGATTACATTCTTTTGCTTTTACATTGTTGACATAGTTTTATGCAAATTCATTAATAGGTTGAAAAATCGATGTATTTCATAACACTAATGCTTTATTCAGAGTGTTTCTAGCTTAGTTAACAAAAACACACCTGTTCTGACCACTCGGCTACTGGAGAAATACTCCTAAATATATTATAAAACATATTTAGTTACTACTTTATTTAAAGAGTAACATTTAAACGTAGCCAAATTGAAAGTTAAATAAAAACGGCGGAGTGTCGAACTAAAATCTGAAATCTTTCTTCACTTCCCTGTTTTGATAAGACTTTAAACCAACCTTAATTGTTGCTTAAGAGGACTGAGAAGTTAATGGTTGGATATTACTGACTTTTTATCTACTTCAGAATTATCTGTTTTCTGCAGTGTAATTTATCCATTAAGGATTTCAACAGAGCGAACGCTTGCTAGAGATAATGTGAGCTTTTAAAAGGAACTTGTACAAAAAAGGATGAAATTATTATTTTTGAAATAAAAAACAATGCTTATTACTTTACATAAAACATAACATAGCATGCTTGATGAATGTGATGGTATTTTTTTCTGCAAAAAGTATTGCATTACAGTATTGTATTACAAAAAAGATTTGTTTGTTCCTCGCTACGATGATCGATTGTTTATGTGTGTCTTTGCGTTGGTGCATTTTTAACCATTTATACTGTCATTGTTAAACTATTTATGAGACACATACTTACGAATTAATGTGACCAGTTGTTAGTTTTTTGTGATTCCATTGTATGTGTTCTGTACCGCTCAACTATTGAGATTCTCCAATCAACATACATACATATTTTATTCATATTGTTGATGCCATATAAAGTAAGAAATATTAATAAATGATATTTCCTTGGTTTCGTAACTTAGTGGAAATTCATTTTAAATATAAAATAAAATTTCATATATTTTTTATTCTACCTGCGGAATAACAAGTAATAGAATTTACAAACAGTTCTCGTATAAAAAACGACTGTTGAGATACCGCCAATAAGAGACCATATTCTCCACATTAGGAGTGGACATCGATTTAAAATAAATAAAAAAAAAAACGAATTTATTTCAGTTTATTTATTGAACTGAAAAATAAAAATCAATAACTTTTTTTGAGCGGTATCAAATAAATAAAATTGACAAAAAATATTTAAGTATCCGCCAAAAAATTATAAGACAAAGAAAGCTTTTTAAGTAATCAATTTATATAAAGAAAACGTTTGCAGAAGTAATCAATTTACCTACGTACAATTAAAATTTGGTTGTTCACTTGTTGACAAAATTTAAATAAAATAGTTTTGTGAAATAAGATTGTTAGTGTTATAATTATTTTCTTTAATCCTCTATTTTCTCTGTTAGATTTTGTTCCAGAAAATATTCTCTATTATATTTTTAACTCTGGATAGTCTTCCTTTGGAGAAACCAATTAATTAAAAACAAGAAGTTTTACACTGCAAATAGTGCAGTTAAAAAAGTTTAGTTTCTTTCTGCAAGTAGATTTTACCAATTAAGTAAATTACTATTGCTCAGTTAATAAAACTAAAACCGGAATACGTTTTTTTAAAGCACGTTAAAGAATAGAATTTTCCAACCGCAATGTTACTTTGTCACTCGAGAAAACTTTTGCAGCTAACTTTCTGGCGTACACGTGAAAATAGCTACGGAAAGAAAATATTTGGACATTTTTAACAAAGTGATCGCTTTTAAGCAATCTATACTATTTATTTATTTTCCATTTTTTGTCCATATCCGCTCCCTAGTATATGGCCACCACATGATTCTCTGTCCCCTGTCAGTCTTCTTGCTTCCTCTCATGTCATTCCAGCGCCCCGTAGCTCCGTTGAGTACATCCTATAGATGGTCATCAGTGACCTTCCACGACGGCGGAATCCATCCGGTTGGTAGAAGAGACAAGCAGAATTCAGGCTCTCTTGTGGCATCCTCAGCACATATCCAAGCCAGGTCCATCGTTGCTTTTTTATTTTGGACGTAATCAATGGCTGTTAAGTCCGTTCCCTTATCTCCGTGTTGCTGATATAGTCAAACCACTTTCAATTTTTAACGGTTTTTAATTAATATTTATTTATTTGCATGTAGGTATATTGAAAAAAATACAAATTATTAATTTATTACTTTTGCAAAGTAAGAAAAAATATAACAACATAATGTTGTTTAAAAATAGAAAGAAAAAAAATGCCAAGGAATTCAACTGAGTAATCTCCGTCAAATTCCACTAATACATACAAATTGTATTCGTCTGAACTCAATCACGACCACGTATAATGTCAACATCCAAGGCAACAATGTTATTCACTACTTAAGCTCTTTTCAGTGACATCCCCATTGGCAGACTAATTCATCACGTTGGAAGGACAATTAATGTTTACGATTCCTCAAAAAATTATCATGATCATTGAGTTTCGCATTCTCAAGAATGGTGGAATTCTCATTTTGGCCACGTATAAGCTAAAAGAAATACTTTTCTTGGAGTTTATAAACTATTTAAGCTTTACATGCCCGAGAAAAAATCAGTTGGATAAAACCACGGGTAATATCTATACACTTTTAAAAATACAAGTCTCAAAAATTTCTTCTGAATTTTCTACACCGTAAGCGTATATTTCGATCCACATATCTGTGTGATTTAAAATTTTATACGAAAAGCCATTATTTCAGCTTAATATTGTAGCCCAATTTTCATAAAGTTAGTATTTTATTCATTGTGTTTGTATTTTATGTATGAAAATACACCGATATCATCAATATTAAAAAAAAATATATAATATTATCGGAATTTTCAGGACAAATTTTTCACTCACTAGCAGCGCCTCATATTCACAAATAAATGTTTGTACATGGTGCGTGCATCACTATTATTTTGTTATTTCTCTTAATTTGAAAGACACTGAAAATCCTAGATTTCTAAAATTTAATTTGGTAGGATGGAATTTGTTTTTATTGTATACATTTGTCGTGAAAAATTATTTTTGTCATTTTAATCATTTATATTTAATCTTTAATCATATTCAATCTTTTAGGACATTTTTTCTTGGCAATGTTCAGCTGTTAATTTGTCAAATTTTCTTTGTATATTTATGAAATAACGAACATATTTAGATCTTTAATACATAAACAAGTTATAAAAATGACTACTGCTTATATTGTACGTCGACTGCATATAACAGATTAAAATAACAAAGTATTTTAGCTCTACAGTTTTTAATAATTTTATTCGTTGATAGCTATTTCGGCTTGCGCCATCGTCAGAACTATGTTTAAACTAATATTTTGCTCAGCTATATATACTATATATAGCTGAGCAAAATATTAGTTTAAACATAGTTCTGACGATGGCGCAAGCCGAAATAGCTATCAACGAATAAAATTATTAAAAACTGTAGAGCTAAAATACTTTGTTATTTTAATCTGTTATAAATGGAGTTCTACCAAGTAAATGCCAAATCAATTAATAATCGACTGCATATGTTTGTTACAACTAGATTTAAGTGTGTGGAAAAGGTCTACATTTAATGTATTATTAAAATATATGACAAATATTTGAAATTTTATAAATTTCTACTCCACAGCAAACTTTTCATTCTATCAAAAACATATCATTTCTATTGAAGAGATGCTATTTCACATAAACACTCATCTTAAAAGAATTGTCGTTTAACAAGAAGTGCGAACAAAAGCAATAGAGAATTTTAGATTAAATAAATATGTGATGGCTTTTGGTAGAATTGTGGTGGCGTGCCAAATTATCGTCATAAAAGTTTACAAAAGAGGGATAGCTTTTAAAACCATAACAATTATAAAGCTTTATAATGTTACACTTACTTCTGAGATGGGACTTTAAAAAGTCTCTGCTGAGACGGGACTGAATAATTGTGAGTAAGTTTGACTTGTGTCTTTACATGTAAATATTGGGTATTAAAAAATTGTTAAATAGATACACAAATATTACATTACAATCATCCTAACCAGTGGAGGAAATTTTAGAGTTCTAGTGGATGAATCGTTCGATTGCTAGATTCTTGTTTTTTTTTAACTGAAACTTGGTTGAAAATTCTACTGAAAATTTTGATCATTTAAATATGCTATAGTAATCTTTGTCCGATGGTTATTAGTTAGAAAAAATTGTTTCAATAAATTAAAAAATATTATGTAAGTATGTACATTCTGCATTTTGAGGTAGACTATGTTGGAAAAGAAGGAATAAAGCGAAGAAGATTGGTAATCTCTAATCTAAATGAATAATGGTGCCGTTAAATATGCCATATGAGATCTGTGGATGTATAAATATTGAATACATTTTGATTAGAACCTATAACGAAACATTTAATTACAATTACAGCTTAAGAAAAACGAATAACAGCCGTTACCAAATATAAAAAAATATATGAAATAAAAGTAAAGTCAATAGAATATAAAGGTAATATCAATAGCCTAGTTCTATAAAATGGTTATTCAAAAAAAAAAATCTTTCGAGTTATATCACCTATTTTGTTTAAATACTTCTCTTCTAAAGCTTTACAAATGTACAACTAGAAAATATCACTAGTTTCTCTCGTTAGGCAAATGTTTGCATATGAAAGTACCATTATATCTACAATCTTTCCTCAATTTCATATACATGCATCTCGAAATATCATTTTATTATTTTGTCAAGGTTGCAATGAATTTGAATTGAATTGAGATAAATTATTGTCTAAAAAGATTAGATAAATAATAAGTACCACTTTCTAACAACCCATTTTAGATGCGTGAAAACTTTGGTGAGACATATCTCAAAACTACCAATTTCTAGTTATAGCTCTATGGAACTAAGAAATTGATATATTTGATTATATATTTGAATGCTACGATATGTGCTGTATTTTTCTATTATGTTTTAGTGTAATGTTATAAATTATTATTATTATGTCAGAAAAACAACGTATTTAAAAGTAATTCAAGATGTACCAAATCAAAATACCAACGAATATGCCTAAAAATCACCAATGTGGCATTTTTTAAATCCTAAAACGACGTAATTAAGAAATGAGGTAAAATTATCAAACTATGTAGGTCTACAAAACTGTTAATCTATATATTAATAGCCGATAAGGTTTGTTGGCCGAGTGTTGGCTGATTGTTTGTATATCCGCGATTTCACGTTTTTTTGCTGACGTAGAAAGATGCTTAGATTTTTTAGCTTATTCAATAAATAAATTTGCAATTTATTTTTCACGCCAATAAATTTAAATTAAAAAATGCAACAAAAATCCCCCCGTTCAGGGCAACGGGATTACAGTTAGTAATTGATTAATATATATTTCAGCTTCTGTGTCTTAACCTATTTAAATATCAATTAATAGTTACAAAAAAGATACAGACTAATTTATTAGACGATACATCGTACTTTTTAAAAATAAATTATCAATGTGATAATTTCATACAAGATGGCTGATAAAATGTGCACCTTAGGAATTCATATAATGCCACAATATTTCTCCCGTAACTCGGTAACAGTTAAACCCCCTCACCTTCTTCCCTATCTACCCCCCACATATTTTTTCAGCAGCGTTATTAATTTTTCCATCGGTGAAATGGAAGAGCCAACCCTTCAGAGCCTCCCCTACTCTCTTTTTACCCCCACTAATAAAGCTCTTACCGTACAATTGACAGTGCCGTGTTTTAAATACACACCGTGGTTACCTTCTTTTTTGGGGATTTTCATGATATTTGTATTGCTTTTTTATTATTTTTATGCTTTTGCAGTATTTAATGAAGTATTTTATTAATAGATTATACTTTTTTAAAGTCAATTGACGAAAAAATTAACTTTATTTAGACAGAAATGACTGGCAAGTAGCTGACACATAAATTTATTTGAATAATGAGGATGCAATCAAACAGTTTTACTTATTAATTAATAATGAATGCTTTAATAACTTAAACAAACGAACTTTGAGGAGAACATTATAATGATGTTATAAGTTGTATTGTTATGTGACATTAAAAAAAACGTTAGTATTGCCTTAGTTTCAAAACACGCGTAATTGTTTTTAGAACCTAAAGTAACGTAAAGTTATGTTCTCAATAATAAAACACACTCTTGTTTTTATATACTAATAAGAAATAATAAAAAAAACCATGTCGATTATAAGAAACATGCTTAATTATCCAGAGGCATCAAAATTGGAAAAAAAACATGCGTTTTATAATCGATAAAATACGGTATTTGTTGCAAATAAAAAAACGTTTAAATATACGTTGAATTCAAACAATGTAATGAATCAAAAATTCTAATATAATTAAACATGTTAGATTCATTTTAAAAAGTATTCTACTTCAAAAATATTGAAAAAAATAATCTCCGTTCTTAAGACACACAACATATTATGTTAATGTGGTTTACGCGGTTACGCATTTTCAAATAAATAATATTTTGACGTATTTTTTTTTATCTATGTTCGCTCCCAATGTATAGCTCTTAATGGAAGTATCTCAACACAAGTTTTTTTACTACGAGAACTGTTTGTTACTCGTCGTAAAGTCGCTCAACCTTTTTCAAAGTGAGTAGTATGGAAAGAAGGTTAAGGCTAAAACAGGACTAGTGGTTGACTAATTGCTATTGCTACACCCAGTTATTAAAGGATCAGAAGGATGGGAGGAGAGAAAATGATGTGAATTGACATCACAAACACCCAGCCTTTGATCACAATTTGAATTGAATTATTTACAAATTCACTGTGATTTTACCGGAAATCAAACCCAGACCTGCGTGATTGGTAGAGCAAGCTCTAACCAACTGGGCTACAGCAGGCGACAAAATTTTGACGTACTGCTGCCTGCTAAAAACATGTGTGGAAAAATAGCTTTCCTTGTAGAGATTAGAACAAGCCAACTATCGCAAATATATAACAATTACATTCCATGTCATCATTATTAAACGTTTCCATACAATATTGTGAGCTTCTTGATGTGTGACAGTATGGACGTTTCTCTGATGTTCAGAGCTTAAATACCCTCGTTGAAATAAGCGTCTTTAATATCTATAATATATAATGATTGGCGCTATTTAATATCCTGATTGTGCAAAACTGTCCTGCGTTTTTTTTTGAAATATTCTTGAAAATTATTGAAGAGTATTTTTTCTACGCCAATGAGTTCGGGTGGAATAATGAACACTGGTCTTCTGAAGTAAATTGAATGGACATAAATAAAAAAAGAATCGCCAACCTTACATAAGCTACAGAGATATTTTATTCGAACTTAAGGACGCAGAAAAATATTTATTTTTTCGATTCATACATTTATTTTTTTACTCAAGTGTAGTATTTTTTGAGAA
The DNA here is from genome assembly GCA_030503985.1 of Himalopsyche tibetana. Taxonomy (NCBI): domain Eukaryota; kingdom Metazoa; phylum Arthropoda; class Insecta; order Trichoptera; family Rhyacophilidae; genus Himalopsyche; species Himalopsyche tibetana. Next base: position 638,169 of record JAPJYX010000009.1, on the reverse strand, counting down.
TATAGACAGACTTTAAAATAACAAAGTTTACAATAACAATTTAATTTGGTTAATTTAAATAAAACTTGTATTAGTTATAATAAATCTTTTTTTTTTCAACAATAGAATATTGTTTATGAGTAATTTATTTAAAATACATATTATACTTGCCTATTAGTGTGTTGGTCTTAAGCGCACACAAGAGCACATAAATGCGCAGAATGTCTGTCCATCGCAAAAAGTTTCGTTGCGGTTGTTAATAAGCAGAATTTGATATCAAAGGAAAAATTGAGGGTATTACTTGCAAACCCGGCCCATTCCAAAGCTGTTGAAACATGAATTATGAATGTAATTTAGTGGTTTAAAATAAAATTTGAAAGTATTTTTAGAAATTAGTCTCAAACATGGCTTGACAACATCCAAAATATCATTTAAAGTAATAATGTAAGACTAAAAATATTTTTAAAATGTACATTGTTCTTCAAAATAAAATTCAAGTTTCATTTTTTAACCATTTTGGAATAAACCGTGTTTGTTAGTTTCAAGGGCCGTTCGACTGATCAACTCATTGCCTAAAGATGTAGACATTTTTTGTGACAGTATTTGTGAACTTTTTGTCAAGTTTTACTATTTTATTTATTGATTCTGTATGTTAATTTTGATGTATTATGAAGAGTTTTTTTATTTTTTTCTCATTGTATTTGTCAAGTGCATGGCAAATTGGCGTCAGCTGTAATGTCATATACTTTTAATTTTTAAATAAAAGATAAATAAATACGTTAATGAAAGTTAAGCTTATATAAATTATTAATAACCCTACGTGTGTTAGGCATATTTCATTTGAAAACCCTTTTGAAAATGTTTTATTTATAAAATTAGTTAATTTTACATGTCATATGGTACCAAACAATTTATTTTCTCAAGCAAAATCAATCAACTCTAATATTCAAATTTTAATTAAACCTATCATTGAAATGTAAGCCAAAACTATCAGAAGTAAAATACTCCCCGCAGATTCAGAAACTATTTTTCATACATTTGGAACGCATGAAAGGGACCATAAATGAAATCGAATTTTTAAATGAGTTTCCATAGAGAATCTGCGCTCACGGAGTCGGTTGGAACTGTTTCAATCTGACGTCTGTCTACGCCCACGGCTGCCAAATTGAAATATAATTGAAGATTTATGACTAGGGAGACGAAAAGCATTTAGGGCTGCACGCTGAGCTTCCAAACCACCTCCTCCACTTACTCTTTCCATGTTATGTTCTATATTGACGCAGGCTTCTGTCGTATTATTATTATTTTTTACGTTATTCAAGTTTCGTCGTAGCAAGCGCTACGCCGATTTATTTTAGCACACTTGTTGAAGTAAATTTTAAAATGTTTGACTACGGTATATTTTACCTGTTGTGACGACTGCCACGAAAACTTTTCATATTAATATGATAACATACCGGACTGTATCCAAGTGGTTAAAGCTTTTAGGCAGTTTTCTATTCGGCTTAATTTACACCAACATTGAACTTCTATATCAACTGTGGAAAGGAAAAAGAACGAAACCAACAGTTAGGAGGCGCAAAAAACGTATTCTGATGATTTTTGGCCATATGCAAATTATGAATTATACACAACCTTGAAGTTCACGGAGACTTCTGAACTGGTGCTTAATTGACATAACCTAATATCAATTTTAAAAAAAGTACAGGAAAAACCTTTATTTCAGTATTTTTTCTTGGTTTTAATTTTTAACAAGGTCATCTTTTTCAAACTTAAATGCTAAATTGATATGTTTATTCGGCATTTTCACATTACATCATTTTGATAGAACATGTATCAAGATGATGTACATTGTGATTATTGAAAAAAGCCATTGCTGGCAAAAAGGATTAACCCATGGGAATTCCTGCAGATTTGAATGGTGAGTAGTTTTAAAAATTATATCTTTTTGTGTTTGTTGAAAAAGATTTTATGATTATATTTACTTACATATATGGTATAAAAGTGAGGAATTTGGCATATTTACCTGCTCGTTTAAAATCAGAAGGATGTTCAATTTTAGTCTATTTGTTTCTAAAATTTATTGGGAAAATAGTTTATGAGCGTCCGTATTTGGGTGCAACATTTTTATCACTTGTTCCTGATTGAACACGTGTCTTTGAAAGAAGTAAATGTACATAATTTGAACGATTCAAATTTGATACAGGTATTGTCATTAAAATACAACATAATCTAAGATAGAAAAGGGCTTCGAGCCGTGAATGCCATTAATTGAATAAATAAATGATTTTGACAGAAATGAGTGAATAAGCTTTTTCAAAGCAGCCATTACGAGAATATATCAAAATTAATGACGATGTAAAGAATATTGACTCACAAATGTACGTATTACAATATTACATTAGATTGACTGGCCGACATGATTTTATGAAATCGATGTTTTACATGTAAATTTGTATGTACACGCCTGTCATAATGTTTCGTCAAATTTCCGGTTTCCAGAAACGCTTTAGAAATATCATCGTTAAAGTTGGCATGAAAAATAACATATTAATTTTTTTATCGTTTATTAAGAAATTTGTATTAAGGAAAGCAACTATTTTATTTAATATAACACAATTGATTCATTCACCAGTCGTATAAAAAGATAGTTAATTAAATTAAAAAAAAGGTTTTGATACCAAATCTTGCCTTACTATTCTTTAACTAAAAAAACAGCATTTAGACTGAAAAAACAGAGTACTTAATTAATTTCATTTTTTACTTTGAAAAGATCTATTCCCTATTTGATGCATATGATCACAATGCAGTACTTGCAGACTACTCTGTTACATATAAATTGCTTTGAAGCCTCTTTTGATCTGACAGCATCTTTTAGTTCCGCGAATTAAGTAGGTCTATGAATCCACAACCGTCGTCTAGGAAACCAAAGTTCTACAATTCGAAAAAGGAAGTAAGCCGAGTTACTAAGTAAAAATAATGCGCTTGGAGTAACCGTCTTTCAACACTATTACTTAACTTCTTCATTAACTTTACAGATAGATTAATCATAAAGAGTGTGTTTATTTTAAATTGTTTTTGCTTGTGTAAAATTGCATATTTCATTAAAATTATAATTTCTCAAAAATGCTATAATTTGTGTTACTGTTATCTAAAAAAATAATAAAATTTGAATTTAAGTTACTACATATTTTCAAATACTAACTGCTTGTTGTTTAATAAAAACACAATATTCCTTTGTATTTTATTCCAATTTATTTAAAAAGTCAGGACTGGTTTCGCTCATTGCGAGCATTGTCAATTGATAAGTTAAATATATATGCATTGCTATTTATACAAAAATAAATTGAAATAAAAAGGTGTAAACAACAATTAACATTGAAAAGAATCTACAAATTACAGTATAAGTGACTCTATAAATACACAAAATTAAAGTGTTTGCCACCTCTAACATATAATAAAAAAAATCATCAAAGATTAATAAATTTTAAGTGGTGACTGGTGGTAATTACGAACATAATTAAAATTTGGAAAATTTTTAGCAAAGTGATATATGTATAGTATAAATAGCACTGTTTATATATTTTTCTTATCAGTTGACAATGCTCGCAATGACTGAATACAGTGAAATAAAGTACTAATGAATATTGGGTTTTTATTAATATAATGCCTTTTCACCAAGTATTGACAGCGAACACCCTAAACGTGATGTTTGTATTATTTAAATTAATGATTTGGTTTAATTTAACAAATATCAAATATTTAATAATGATTATAAGGAGTACAGTTGTTCCTCAACTGAAAATATAATCAACGTTGATTTTATAAAGGATGTGTTATTAACAGAAAAATAAAATAAATTGAAATAATCAATGACTGTATGGTAATTTTCAACAGCATTGTTTCTTGGCAAGCTTTTCAGCGCATCTTAAAAAACTTGTTTTGTTGTTATAAACGGCCAGAAATAAATAACAGTCGCAGTGAAAACATAAATAGAGCTTTGGTTGAATTATAAGCCTCACGTTTTACTTGTATATTTGAGTGTGTTTTTGCGGTCGGCCTGCGCTCTCTTTTCATACAATAAATATTGTTATCCGCAGCAATATTTTTCGCAACCCTTCACGATGTGCAGCATACAGAAAAGTTTTTTGAATATTTTGTTTAACTATAAAAATTACTGTGTATTAATTAAAAATATTTATTTGAAAATAGATTTCGTTATGATAAAATGAAGATTTTCGTAGATATGGTCATTATTTTAGAAACCCCTGCCCTGTTTTGATTCAAATTCAAATCTAAATTATCTGTAAATAAAGTTTATTTAACAAGGTTTCGTAGCGTTGTGTTCATCCAATCAATGTAATATCGTGACTTTCCGACATCATACGATCATATTAAATTTGATCATATAAAATTAAACACTTACATTACAAAATAATTCAATAAATAACCAATATCGATGTTTGTTAAACTGATTCCAGCGGTAACTTTGTGGAATTTCAATTTAATATAAGATTACAAATCTATATGTTAATAGTCGATAAGGTACGTTTGTACGTTTGTTTGTATGGTCGCGATTTCGCTCTTTCGATGACGTCAAGAAAGATGGTATATATAAATAAAACTGACAAATTTTATAATACAATTTGTTAGTTGTTTTAATTTAATTGAATTAGTAAATTTAATATATTTAAAAAGACACTATATCAAAATATACAATGACCTGTATTTCTTTTTGCTACACTTCCAACTCTGAATACTATGGAACATGGAATAGTCGGTCAAGTGAAATAAAAAACAGCAAATAATACATTTTTAACTGCATTAGATGCTGTGAACCAACGGTGAGATAATATGTCATAAACTTTGCGTCACGGAGGGTAGATTCTGTTTTCTATTTAATTTATTCTATTAAGTTTTAAATAATTTGAAGCAAACAATGATGTTATGAAAAATCATAAATGAATAAGATATAAATAATCCCAACCAAGGATTAACTTTTGACAATAAACATTTATTAATTATTGTAACGTTATTATACATGATGTGCAATGAAAAACCATATGCCCGAGAATTTTTAACCAACAAAGCTAGCGATAATCGTTTTTGCTGCAGTTAAAAATAAGAATTTCGCCAATTAAAATATTGCGATATTTAATTTCAGTTGTATCAACTACCTGAAAACATTGCAATATTTTGAGCTTTAATACGTGAGTAACACACAGTTCTCGTATAAAACTTGTGTTGATATATCTCAATTAGAAGGCCATATACTCCTCTACATTGGGAGTGGACATATATAATAAAATGTGGTTATAATCAGAATTGTTTCAGTTTACGACTTATCTCTGTTCCTAAATTTTGACAGGTGGTGTTGTCACCTGATAACTTCTAATAATATGACATATTAGATGACATATGACATATTAGACGTATTTTTATCGAGATTTTCATATTTTTCTCTGACTTTTTATAAATAACAAATGTAATTTTTGGTATTTCCTTTTAAAAGAGCAGCATTGTTTTATTATTTCAATACGTGTCCATTATTATTGGTACGATTCGTTAAGTTACTTTCAACAGGCACTTTTCGTCATTTGATTTTTAGGTAGGTACTTTTGGAATCACTAACTTTTTTATGTCACCCGCCATAAGCATATTATGTTAATTCGTGTCATAAAACAACACATAACCTTTATAGCACAGCACCATAGTAAAAAGAGCCCCAGCAAAAAGGACTGAGCTTCGCTATTTACAATAAATCCAACCGGAGTAATAACACGCAAATAGTCAGCAGCCCCCTTTTAGACCCTCCCTCTTTCGCTCTATTTATTGCGCCCAAAACGAATAGATGTTAAATTTGTTGAAAAACAGCCGCACTACGATAAATCTCAGCGGAACTATACATTATGCGTAAAGGTCGATTCATATCTACAGATATTTACCGTAACAGACACGGCTTGACAGACATTCATTAGTAACTTATTTTTAAAAACCATGTCCGCTCCCAATGTGGAGCATATGGACTCCTAATGGAGTTTATCTCAACATAAGTGTTTCTACGAGAACTGCTTGTTACTCAGTTGCTCAACCTCTCATTTTCCAAAGAGAGTAGGGATAGAAGGATAGGGCTAAGACAGGATTAGTGGTAAGCTAATCGCACTCGATACGCCCCATTCATAGGATAGGATGGGTGAGAGGGGGGAATTCAAGACATCACATACATCCATGCTACCGTACAGAAATTCATAAATCGATTGAAAAATCAATTTATAAAACTGTCCGTACCGGGATTTGAACCCGGGCCCTCCGTAGCCGAAGCCAACAATGTTGACCACTCGACCACACAGGCGGCTGAGTAACTTATTTAAAAGTATTAAAATAAAACAAATCATAAGTATGTTTTCCACCATTTTTACATAAACGTAAATTAAATATCTTGGCCAACAAGAGACAGCATACCAGACATATTTTTTTTAATCACAAGACATACAATTTTTCATTGTCATTTGAAATCGATCCGAAACGAAAAAATATCACAAGCACTTGTTATCAAGATTTGATGTTTAACATCAATAAATGATAGTGATTATGCCAGAACTCGATCCCAAGCTCATTTCTGGGTATGAAACCTCAGAGCTCAAATGTAGCAATAAAAACATCCAAAGTTTGGAAAAAATTACAGTTTTTTTTCCAAGTTGCCGTTTAACATACTTTAAAAGCTAGGTTTTATTTTATTATTTGGTAGTAGTTATATATACTTCTAAGCATTTGATTCATCAAATTTTATGAAGCACCCTTAGTCGATATCTTAAATTATTACATTTATTCGTTTTCCTGATGACGTCACAAGCAAATTCTAGAAGACACAGCGTAAAAGTATTGATAACATTTATAACTGTAAATTCAATCTTTTTTTATTTTGTTGGCAAGTAGTGTTTAAATTAACATAAAACTTTGTGCATTCAGTACGTATTTTATAATACAGTCCCTAAGATTCCCAGATCAACATATTTCATCTATATTACGGTACTATTTCCTATTTTTTGTTATCACAATATGTGAACAACATATGTATGCAATTAATAGCTGCTTGTTTTATTTAAGGGCCAAGGCAAATGTGTTGTCAGTATTGTTTTTTGTTTCAGATGCAATATATATATATATAATTTTATAGATATTAAAATGTAATTATCAGGTTATATGAGTTTGCATATCTCAGTGAAATTATTATACTCTGTGTCTGCCACGTTGGATGTCTGCAGATGTGAATGTACCTTTTTTGTCGTTGCCGTTACGAACAGTAGTCCGTTATGCGGTGGCGCAGCCCTCAAAAGGTCTCAACCAATTTTGTAGAAACATAATATTACTTGACGGAAATGTGGTTTGTTGTGTCGAACCTTATCTTGATCCAATTTTACCAAAGTGAATGAAAGTAATGTTCTTCAATGGAATCGCTAGTATTTTTGTTTTAAAATATTCTCGACATGAAATAAATACATTTTTTATTTATAAATATGGCATTTGGTTTGTTATGATCATGATTTTTAAAAATAGATACAGTGAAATATACAATTAAAAACTAAATGCTAATTTAACTGCTTCCAAGTAGAATGAACTACTTGAACAACGTTCAGTAAAATCAGCAATTAGTTTTTAATTGTATTAATGTATTATATCATTTGAGATCACTTTGTTAATATTTAAACTATAATTATGTATAAAATTATCACTTTAACGTTATTACTTTTTGATGATATTTGTAATTACATTGTTACAGGTGTAAAGATTTTAATTTGTGTGTTCAGAGTCACTTATTCAAAACTTTTTACACATTTCTATTTCAATTTGTTTCGTATAAATATATATATATTCTTATCAGTTGATAATGCTCGCCACGAGTTAAGGCGGTTCTGATTTTGGTAAATAAAAGTGTAAATAAGTAAAAAGGAATACTGCGTTTTTCTCAATAAAATGCCTTTCCACAAAGTTTTAATAGTTTCTACATTGCGAGCGGACAAAAATAAAAAAAAAACATGACTACGATTTTGACATCTAATTCAGTACATTATTTAACTCAGTTTTGATCAACATGTTAATTAATGAATCTGGCAGTAAGCTGGCGATAATACAAACATATTTCATTGACATGAAATATCGAAAAAATTACTGGTAACAAAAAACAAATAGTCACGTGTTCTTACAATATTTGCGACGATTTGGTTCGATGAAATATGATAACACCATCTTTTGACAATGTTTCGTTTAAAAAAATAGGATTTCAACGATTTATTATATTTTAGCATAAGAGTATTTCGTATTTAAATTAGAGAATTGACAACAAAACTCTTTTATCGGATAATATTAAGGACATTAAAACGCGTGAAATGAAAAACTGAACTACATGCAAAAAAATATTTTTTGAATTGCATTTTGCAAATATTTTCGCATTTCGTTAACACATTATTTGTTATAAAAATAATAAAAGATTTTTAGTGATGATCAGTTGATAATGCTCGCGATGAGCGAAACCGGTCCTGATCTAATAAATTTTATGTGGAAAAGGTACTAAAAATCTTTTATTATTTTTATTATAATGCCTTTCCACCAAGTATTGACAGTAAACACCATAAAAGTGAACATTATTTGTTCTTATTTGCAAATTAAAGTTCATCTATTCACAAAAACTTACTATTATAGCATGTAAATTAACTTTAAAATACCTATTCAAAGTTCACATCGCGTTTCTTTAATGCTTTTTAGGGAGAATAGAATTAGGCTTGCGTAGCAATAAAAGCTCTGTGGAAGTTGTGAAAAGAGAAAAAAGTAACAGTGAGCTTGATTGATCGCGGAACGAGTGAAAATATCTTATACAATGCCTTTGCAGAAAAGCTTTCCCAGTACAAGGATCAGCTGGTCAGTTGGAAAAGGACACTGAAATAATGTCAAAGTTGAAAAAGATTTTGTGGTACTGACTGTTTTAAATTGTTTGATAATGACAATGATAAAATAAAAAAATGTGGAATTTTATAAGACCAATATCCGTTTATTATTTCTGAGTTTTAATTGATCTTTAAAATCCGCAAATACAATGTTATAATTAATTATAATATAGTATTTTTAAGTAATTGATTCATACACTTATTATTTATACACTCTCAAAAAAGAATTTGACAAGAATCATTATTTAGCCATGCAACACTTGTTTATTCGTGTAAACTAGTAACCCTTGGTGAAACGACAAGAGATGTTGGACTAAAAAAATCTATTTTATTAATGTATTTAACTTTTAAGCCGTTATAAATTACAAATGACATAATATATTGCTCGTAATCTAAACATTGGCAAGCATAGTAACGTAAAATGTATTAAAATTACTATTAAGTGTTTTTCAGAAACAATGATTCCACAAAAATATGGTTGTTGTGAATAGATTTTGTGAGCTAAGAAGTATTTGCAATAAATATGACAAGTTAGCAAGCCTTGCCCACTTTTGAACTGTTATTGTTTATTTCCACACATCACCAAAGTACACAACTGTTAATATTTGGCAGCAAAGTCAGTATGTTCACAAACAATGTTTTTCGACCAATTTGAATTTTGAGACATGAAAACAGTTGAAAGATGATTGGTTATCTCAATTTAAACTAGTTTTATACTTACTTCTTCTGTAAATTTATTGAGTGAAAGATTCACAGACTGTTCTGGCTTAAAATATACTGTTTAAATGTTGCAATGATAGCAGATATACATTTATGAAAAGTGTATTAAAAAACATGCATCAAATAATACTAAAATACTAACATGCTAGTAAGTTTGTCTTGAAGTTTATATTTTAATTTTCCCTCATTACCCCAAGAATAGTAATAATATTTATAACTCGAAACCAAAAGTTTTGGATAATTTATGAAAGTTCTACGATAGGTGCAGTTCCCGCAAACTAAATTGCCAAGAAGTTATTGTTTTGTGCATAATAAATTTTCAGATATGATACATTGTAACACGTTCAGCCAGCCATTTGTACGTTTCATTGAAAATTGAGCAATAAATTTTCTCTGTGTTCAGCTCTTCCTTAAGTTGTAGAAATGAAGATCCATCGTATTATTTTTGCAAGAAAATACTTTTGTAAAGTACTTTTTTCCATTTGTGTTTTATTGAGTCTTTATTTCAGTTGAGGTATATTTGTTTATCCTCATAAGGAAATATGGCCTATTGTTAAAAACATATTTTTTTAAAAATTAAAAGTCTTGTAATTGAGTGAAAAAATGCTCTTTGGTCCACTTGATAGCGTAGTCAAGGAATTGGGTACTTCAATAAAACTATTCTTATATTAATACATTAGTTTCTATTTTAATTTACGTAAGTATTCAGATCCTCACAAATGTGAGAGAGACAATTTTTTTACTAATCCCGTTCTAAATTCATATTTTTTAGAAATCCATTTTTTGCTTCATAACCTCTGTTAAAATAATCTATCTATAAAGAAAAATAATTATGGTTTACACTAGAAATTAGTTGAAAAAAGGTGTTCGTTATAATATATTTATGAAAACATTTTTTTCATTCGTTAAAAACATCCAAAATTAGTATTTTGAAAACCTACATATTTTCATTTATGTTCCTTTTCATTATATTTCATATTATACAACCAAATAGAAGAAACATTTTATGTGAATCCTATTATATCAATCCTATTATGGTCATATGGCGCAGCAGTTAGCGTTGTTGGCTTCCGTGCCAGATCTCACGGGATACGAACAGAATTTTTTCGATCAATTTATCGATTTCTGTTCGAAGGCATGGGATTTTGTGATGTCCTTCCCAACATTTCCGATTCTTTATCAACTGGACGTAGCGAGAACGATTAGTAAACACTAGTCCTGTCCTAGCCTCATCCCTCTATCCCTACCACTTTCTTTGAAAAAAGACAGGTTAGGTGATTGAGTAACAAACAAATCTCGAAGAAAAACTTCTGTTGAGATACCTCCACTAGGAGGTCATATGCTCTACATTGAGAGTGGGCATTGATAAAAAATGAGTAAAAATGATTCATACATAATTATGAGTCATTTTTAATATAATCAATGAAATTAGTAATTAATTAAAAGTATCTTCCTTCACCACTCGCCAGTCGAGCCACATTTTACACATAAATGTAATAATATGAATTTAAAAAAAGAACAAAAAATTGAGTTTGTTTTCATTTGCAAAGATGTTTTATATCTAATGAGCATTTGCTTGCTTTTAGAGAATGAAAATGAATGAGTGCCTACTCTTAATTAAAACAAATTTGAATCATGGCTATTCGGGAGTTCACTTAGAGGTGCAAAATACAACCCCAAATGGAACTTAATTTATTCTGAGTTGTTTGGAGGCTTCAGCGCATCGTAAAGTCTGATGTAATGACGCCTCTAGAGTAGGGCACGAACTAGCAGATTGTTCGCGAGGCTGCATAATAAACGTCGAAAGAAAAATGACAAATAGTTGTGACGCAGTAATTTCTTTACGTTTCATTAATTCAAATTGAAAAAAAAACTTATTCTTTAACTGAATTTCATGCATTAAAATCACTACCCACTGGAACATTTATCCTAATTTTCCAGTTATTATATATCTTAAAATATACTCGCCTACAATACGTCATAGCACGCATAAATTTAATATAAACTAGTACCAAATGAAAACATTAAGGAAGAATATTATATGCTTTGGTGGTTACATTCAAATTTTTATCTTAATAAGGCCAGCAAAAAATCTGGCTGATTATTGATAATCTTAGCATTAAGGGGGAAGAAACGCAATTGAAAGCTAAATGGGCGAATAAATCAATTCATATTGCGATAAAGCAATCACTTATCTCTGACAGTTCTTGCGAGGGTGGTGCATTCACTTATTTTTAAAAATGTACCCAATTTATTCCAAATTAATATTAGTTAAGCGAAAATTGGAATTAATTTAGAAAATATATCCCAGCTTTTATATTTACTATAAAAAGCGTTTTTATTTAATTTCATGTTTCCTGAGTATCGCGTTACATATTTGTATTGTGTCGTAAAGGGGCGTAGCTATGCATTTAATAATGCTAAAAACTGATCAATATAACAATACAGTCCACATACGCTAAGCCACGGGTTCTCAACCTGTGGGTCGCGACGGGTTTTCTGGGGGTCACAAACTTTTTTCGATTTTGGATTTGAGCAAAAAACTAAAACTACAGTCAACTAAAATTACTATATTGAAAAAAAATGCCCTTTTCAATTGCATTGGGGCCACGGGTCACATGGCTTTTATAAAGAGGAGTTGCCACCCGAAAAGGTTATGAACCTATGCGCTAAGCGGTTGGAAAAATTAGACCGCCACGCAAATTGATTTACAAAGAAAATTAACTTCAATGTTTGTCTTAAAAGATTCTTTTATGTTTTAAATGTCAATTTTGGTGGAGAGGTATTATATTTTTTAAATACTTTAAATTTTAAGTTATCATATCATATCCACTTTGAATGATAAGCATACGTATTTATTATGAACTTTCTCATCAGAAATTGTGTCAGAGACCAATTTGATCGAATTAAAGTTTTATCCTTTTGGAGATGATACAGAAAAGAAGATGAATGTATCTAATCATGCATCATATATGAAGAATGTCGATGGAGCATTTAACATAATACGGTTTTTATTGGGTTAAAAAAATAGTTTTAATCTAAATTATAACATAAAACTTGGACTAGAATACTTCTTCCAAACGTTACACAACAGAATGATTATTGCATTTACTGCTTAGCCTCTTTCATCTCTTGAGCAGTAGAACCAAATTAAAATATCTTTTTACTCAGTATCTGGTTTGGTGTGTATGTAAGTCTAATTCAGAATAATCTTTCGTTTCATGTATGGCTTACCGTTCCATCAGGTAGCATTGCAGTTTGTTTACTAAACCTTCTTACCGCATGTTCGAGTAGGTATTCGTTACGCCAAACCTCTAAGCGTAAATGCTTTCAGCAGCTGTAAGATCTCAGGAACTTGCTTAACTCAACCGGATTTTTAAAGTTCTACTTGTTTGATTACACGCCAAAGGTAAAAACATTGTAATACAAAATAAACATACGATTGGAGTAAACAAATAAAGTCAGTGGTGTGAGCACTAATTTTAAAAGAATATTATTACTTCTAGGCTTGATTAATTAAGGTTTATAATTTACACAAATTAAAATTAATCTTTTTTTACAACTCACTGCTATAAAAACACAATATATTTTGTTAAACTGTGAATATTATAAGATCTTGTATTATTTTTAATTACTTACATGATTATAAGCTGTCGAATCTTTATGAAAATCGATGTTCACACATTTTCAATAAATAACTTGTTTAAAATTGTACTGGATCTTGTAGCTTAATTCGTATAAGTTTAAAATTTTTAACAAATTTAAATTATTAGGCTTTTGAAATATTGGAAAGAAACACTATACATATTTAAAGGAAATAAATTTTCTTGGCAAGTTTCGACAAATTCTATGTTATATATAGTATATCGGCATTAATGTTAAATCAGCAATGATTTAGGCAAAAATTTACTTTCAAGTATAATTATAGACTCTTAATGTGTTGTTAAATTTAAATAGAAGGCATCATAATTAAAAATAAAACCTTTGTCCACTTATTCCACGCATGGTTATTCAGACAAAATTTTGTAAAACTAATAATAAAGTATTACAAACAATTAGTAAAATAAATATGATAAGACTTTCTGAGTATCATACTATATAGTATTAACATTTTAAAGACCTTTTGAAGCACTTAGACAAATTATAAATAAATTATATAATAATGTTCTAGTGAAGTTTAAGTAATTCTTAAGTACTTATTAACAAACTAAGAAAATTTAAAAATTTGGTCTTATGATTTATTAACAATAAAATAATTTCTTTAAAAATTAGTGCAATATCAAACAAATGATTCCAAAGTAAAATGAAAATAAATATTTTTTTCGGCTCGTAGCAGTCAAAAGATATCCGAAATGTTTCTTCGACAACCCATATCAATTCCCACAAACAAAATAATAAACGTAAGTAAGAGTAAATACGTGTATATTATATTATTAAAATGGCTTTACTTAAAACAACAAATATATCTTATTCTCCGTTAATTGTAAATTAATTAATCGAACAGTGAGTGCCGAGATGCTCTAATTCAGTGCTTCCCAAACTTTGTCTGCATTGTAACACTTCGCAAATCCAGCAATTTTAACGGAACACTTACTTTTAAGTCGACTAATTCATAATGGTATAAATAAAAAAAAACGTATTATTAATAAAACTATTATTATGTTTAAATAGTATAGCGTCAAATCTGTTCCTGAGCTTTAACTTGTTGCACCATAAAAAGAAAATCCTGCTTCCCATAAATAGGTTGTATAAAATGGATGTAAAAAAATAATAACTCTTGAAAAACTCACCAAATAAGAATTTAATGACATTTATATCAGAATCACTAATATTATTATCTTAATCACTTGCACTGAATTAAGACTGCAGGTTTTTCTGTTATGAAAAATGGATCCCAAGCCAAAAAATCTTAATTGCTAGTTTCTAGAAAACGTTGAAAAAGTGTGGGTTTTAAGTTATGTGGGTGTTCGCGGAACACTTATTCAGGTTGTTCCGCGAAACATAGTTTGGAAAACCTTGCAGTCCAATTAATAGCAATCATGTTAACTGTTAAAAGGTAACAGAATCTTTTATAAATTGTAAAGGAAGTCATCGCAGTACAACAGCACAAATAAAACGCCATTGTACAAAAATAGCACAGGTTGAATCTGTTATAAAAATAGAAAAAAGCCCTTTGAGAAAACATGACACTTGCATAAGACAAACAGCGATAAGCGAAAAAGTTTTCCTGCCCACTGCTATCCGTGAAAGGTTTTTGTTGGCTTGGGATACGTCAGGGGTGTTGTTGAACTCCATAATTATCCCGAATTAAGGTATGCGGGCTCTCAGCAATCACCACTGGGCCAAATTTCCGCTCTCAGTGAATTCGCTTCAACCTTACAGAAATTGTCAACCCCCAAAACATATTTGTAATGAAATGTTTTTTGTGCCGAATTTCTGATTGATAACAGATGTATATCATAAAACAACTATACGATCAAATTCGCAACAATTAGAATTCAACAAAAGTTTACTTGACACTTGTGGTAAATAAGTTAAAATATTATACTGGGTTATTGATGTTTAAAAATAAAAGATATCTAAGTATCAAAAATCATTGTGTTTTCAATTAAAAACTTGATTGTTTGATTTTAAAACAAAAATATCTTAATATCAAAAAATACTTCATTAAATTAGGTTAATTTTCGCTTGCATCGTGGGATCGTTCATTTCTTTTTATCAAACCAATAAGCTATAAATATAAATAAAATTTATTTTAGTTTAATAGGTACTAGCTCCAAGTCTTATATACATTATATTGTTTAATATATTTTTTCTATTGATATATAATATCTTATTCTTAAGCTGATATAATTATAATTTTTTGAAAAAAATGTTGAATCTTAAATACCAATAATTGAAAGCATTGTAAAATAAGAAGGAGCTTAAAAATTTTCTGTTATTTTAAATTTAATCTTGATTTTTTTTAAATATTTAGATTTGAAAAACGATATTTCACGAAAGTAAAATATAGAACCATAATAATCCACCTACGCCTACAGCCAATTCAAATACGTCTTCACCGTCGTATTTGAATTGATTGCCATCATTAAGCTTTCCGAAAAAATATACGATTAAATTTTACAATTCATCTTCACACAGTATAATTATCGCCTAAAATATAAATGAAAAAACAGTATTCATATTGAGTATTTTAAAATACTGTTTCGATCATTGATATTTATTTGCTGTTGTGTTGTCACAAGTCTTAAAAAAACATTCAAATCACATTTTCGGTACGTTCATTCATACAATAAATAGTTTAATCTTGTTAAAGGTAATTCAAAGAAAAAATAATTTAAAACCAGTTAATTGATTTAGTACTCAGGTGTCGCACGTATACATTAATAATAAAAGCAGATTTAATAGTCACCGTTATTAAAAAAAAAATATAAAGGAAATATACGAACCTGAAAATGAAATTAGATTGTAGAAAATCAGTTGCACAATAAAAATCTTAATCTCTTGTACTAAGACTAAAATTTGTTCACATTTATAAAGATATAGAACCCGAACAGGACAGGGTTTGTCAATGTGTAATAGAGTTACTGATGACAAAACGAAATTCTTAAAGAGAGAAACCAGCGGTAAAGCCACGGATGCGATGGAAGAGCAGAGTTGTAAAATGCTGACATGGTTCTTAAAATCTACAAATAAAAAAAGAGCTTAAGACCAAACTGACAAGATGAAAGTGTTGAAAAAGGCCAATGTATTGATGAAGACGAAGAAATAATGTATTTAGTTTTACAAAGACTAGCACTATCTTTAGGACTATTTTTAAACTTATTTTCTGCTCGCTTATGTGTGACTAATTATCTTATCTAGTCTATTCTAGTTTTCCTTTGAATACTTGAATAAGCACTTTTGTTTACAGATAACAATTAACTTTATATATATATGGTGATACAGCAAGTTTTGCCTGTTCATTCAATAAATTATTACTGAGAATAAACTATTTCATTGTTTTATAGTTGCTTTAGAACAGTGCTTCTAATTGGCAACGTAAAGTCTTATTGTGAGTATTTTTAGACATCTATATCAATCCTTATGAGATGAGCTTGTTCGTTTATTTGCGTCAGTGTATCCAAGTCGTTGAATAGTTTAATCGTCGTAAAATGGGAAGGTTGAATAATTTAATAAGCACTCATTACATTACATTAATGTATATGGAGTCCCCGTGAACTGGCTTCACTAAGGATGTCTTACCTCTGTAGCGATCATGCCCTTATGTCTGCAACGACAGTAAGGGAATAAAAATTTTCAAAACACTAGCGACGAAGGAGACTCTAAGAACTTTCTGTCCTGTTACTTGAAGCTCCATAAATTTGATATCCAACAAAACGACTTTTTATAAAAAGAAAAACAATTGACATTGATTTCATGGCTTGAGATATTATGAGGGATTTATAAATAAGAACGTTTAAATATTTGAAGGCGTAAACATTAAAAATTGATAATCTGGTTTATGATAATAATTTTATTTCCGTTAATATCCGAAGCACGTAATAAAAATATTCATGTCAAATTTTGAATGATTATCCAGTTTGCAATAGGACTGCTGCAAGTGTTATACTTAATAATAAATAAGCTCACAATAAAATAAATAAATAAAGTTGCATGGTGCTTGAGTTAAGCGTAGTGCTTTTATTTGATTCTGAGAGTTAAAAAATCATAACGGGCAAGTAATTAGTTTCTCATTTCAACCCGACGAAGAAATAGCAATTTTGCTAAGCTTTTTATTTTACAGGCTTTATTAAATTTTAGATTTATATTGCCTCCCTCTCAGTACGGCTCTGAAAATAAAAGTGAACGTAAAATGATTATTCAGGAGAGTTTTTATTTGTTTTTTTTCCGTAATGATAATATAATACTTGATATATATTTTTTGAAATTAGTTATCGCTTAGTGTTTCATTGAAAAATACATTTTTATACGAACATATATAACATTTGGCATTTAACTAAATCTCTGATCGCCATTTGGAAATAAGTATCCGGGTTTTCAAAAGAATATTACTTTATAAAAAGCTTTATGATGAAATCAATACACGATAATGTATTTGGAATACTACATAAGCTGTTTTGAGCTTACAAATATTCCATGTCATTTTCACGCGTTATGGTACCGAATTAATTATGAGTAAAGATTATATTACCGGGATTTTATATTAAAAAAAAAACGGTATAATAAACAGTAGTAGTATTACGCTCAAATGAGACCATTTTAACGGTCAAATAAGTTTTTAACGGTATGAGAGTTACCTGTGCTAAGTTCCGGTACAAAGAAATAAATATTTTTATATGATAAGATTTATATTAATTATTCTTATTGATTGAATTTTAAACTTATTAATTCTTGACTCGAAATGTTTGTTTATTAATCAAGGGCTTTGTTAATCTATATGAGATCTTTGTTAAAATATTATGTGTCCATCAACAGAAAAAAATAATATCTTAGACTCAGCTCTTGTTCAACGAATACTGAATAGTAATCAGATAACAATTATTGTACTGTAAAAAAGTATCGATCGTAAAAAACGAATTGTCGGTTACTATGGTGCAGCGGTTGGTGTTGTTGACTTACGTGCTGGGTCTCACGGGTGGAGTACGAATAGCACTTTTTCAATCAATTTATGTTCGAAGGCTTTGGTGTCAAAATACTAAAGAGGTCTTTAAATATCGTTTGTTCAAAAGTGAGCGGTAAACAAACATGTTTTAATTGAAAATAAATTGGTAGAACTCTATAAAAATTAAGTAAAGATATAGAAATATTAATACACATAGAATTTTAAGACAAAATAGCTTAGCCTTTTGGTTGCCGTAGAAAAAAGTACGTTTTTAACTAAGACGCCGGCTATAATTTACAATAATTAATTTAATTAATTATTGATAACTCGTCTTTGGCGTGTTGAGCATGAAAAATGTTATGAGATATCTCGTCTGTAGTAGCCATCGAGTTAAGACTCTTAAAGAAAAATCACAATAATTTTGAATCTATAATAACATTTATTTTATGAATTAAAGAAACAAAAATATTTTATTTTTATTTTAGAAATGAGTGTGTAAAAACCGTTTAATTTTTTTTAAGTTACCATAAACATAAAAAAAATATATTGATAAAATACGGAATAAAATCGAAGGTAAAGCAGTTCCCCCTTATCTAACGTGAATCAGATTCTATTACTAGTAATAATGGAGGAATTAATGAAAACCCCAAGATGAGATTGTTTCACTTACACTTGAGGTGGATAGAAAAGCGATAATTACGATACTTGTGAGTATATGAAGGTTTGTTTTATTAATAGAAAACCAATAAGTCTTTACCCGCTCTAGATATAAATCCAGTAATTGTTTGATTGGTATAAGAATGAAAAAAGGTGACAGGATATCATTGGTCGGAGGAAGCAATATTATAAACGTTGTTATATATATACGACTCTGTTTGCTTTCAATATGAATTACATGAAAGGATTTCGGAACATTCAAAACATGTTGTTTCTGTGTAAAATGGTTGATCAATTTTTTTTTTGATAATTAAAGGCGCATATGGAAAAACGGGTATACAAAAATATAAGTATTTAATCGCTTTTAATTTTCTGGGCTAACATGAAAAAGACAATGATTATTAACCAGTTTTAATAAAATAAATTGTGTTGAAATTTAGGAATGTTACTAATTGAGAGTGGATGTGATTTACAATATAAAATCAAAATTGTTGTAATATTACTCAATTTATAAGTTTATTAAATTATTGTAATATTTATTTACTTCACAGGTTTTGTCGATAGTGAATTAATTTTTAACAAATGCTTATAAGTACAGCAAAGTTTTAAAATTTAATTTTATATTAAAAATATGCTTCCGCTTAGTTACTGTCGAAAATATTATAGGGACTCACAATAAAAACAGGTTTTATGGCGAAATCTAAAAGATAACGAAAATATTTACTTTTTGTTTGTACTTGCGAGCAAAGAAAATCTGTTCAAAAATTTAATGTGCAGTAGATAGAATAAGACTCTAGTATTTTCACTCTAGTAATTTATTAAATAATATTAACGAACTAAAACTACAGAAATATATTTATGATTATCACATGTATGCTTGTTCAAATACAATAAAAATCTCTAGCGAATACGATAAATTCAATTAATAGAATAACGCAATAGAAGCATTCCCGAAATGTGATATTCAAGTATTTTGAATTTTCCAATAAACGGATTTAATGTTATACGAAGAGAATATTTTGAGCTGTCACGTAAATACATACTTAAAATATGTGTGTATAAAGAATATTTTTGCATAGATACTTTAACGAAGGAAATATAGATTTCTTCTTATTATACTAGCGACCAGTGCGAATTTGATTTTCATTCTGTAAACATAAAAAACACGCAGGACAGCATAAAAACACAACTCGTTTACTATTAAATTGATACTACAGATAAGTTCTACACCATTTTTTTATAATTATATTAGATTGTCAGTTTATATAAAATCGTCAATTTTGTTGTTGTTTAGTAATCGTATAATTTACTATTATCTTATATATAAAATAAATGTTTGTTTGTTCGTACACTATGGGCTGCCAAACCGCTGATTCGATTGCAATAAAACCTTGACAAACTTTTTGCTTACACTTCCGGAAAGGTTATATGCATATTAAAATTAACTTTAACAGTTGTCTTTATATATAAAAATCAATGTTTGCATGTCTGCATTCCGTTCATGCAACTTGCACGAAGGTTATAGGCGTAGTACAATTAAATTACAGTAAGTGGCGAGGGTGTCGTACTATATACAATCGGCAACAAAAGTCAAACAGACAGAAAAAGAAAACATGCACTTCAATAAACACAATTAAAACACAAACACTGTCTTTCTTTGAGTGTCATTGCAACGCTTGCTGAGAACCAGCTAGTGTCTTATAAGATTAACATTATTTTGTTTTTACAAGATTGAAAGGTTGTAGATATTTCAACAGTTTGTTTTTGAATCTTACTTTACAGTTTTTTTTCACAAGCGTGAATTTCAAAGCGTGAAAGCGAACCCGTATATTGAGTATCCTCTTTTTTGATTTGCGCATTTTTAATTTTAAAATAATTTAAAGTTTAAAACCTCTGAGCGAGAGTTCGGCCATCTGGCAAAGTCTGTAATTAGAAGCAAGAGTGGAAACCAGGTGGGAACATGCGTTGGGTGTTACGTCACATTAAACCTAATACGTAGTGCCACATAGCCTACAACATACAGCCTTCCTGCCGACACTTTAAAAAGTGCGTGAGAGTTCGCTTCACTGAAAGCCTCATAACTTTCACCTGTTATGTTACATTTTATTTTACATCATGTTTCCGCGTGTTTTTCCGCCTCGAAATATTGTAAATTCAAGATGAAAAATACAACGGGAATTTTTCCAGATGATATACATCGTGTTAATAAGGTTATGAAAGTTTTCCGAATTTTCCAGAAGGTCGTACGGGAAGAGTGTGTACATCATTTTATTTTTTGTACTGCTCATGGAAAATATGGAAAATTGTTGAAGCTTGCGAAAGTAAAGATACTGGGAAGTCAGTAATTGTCTGGATGGGCGGGATATAAATTCTCGCACTCCCTAGAATGATAGAGCAAGCAAAATATTTTTTCCCCTTTTGAGGCATGAAACGTGAGCGAAATAAAGCTCATCCATACTAATATTTGATAAATGGGACGTCGCTCTAAACATTACAATTTCAACAATTCTGCTTAAAAATGTAAATGGTTTTCTGTATATTGCTACATATATATTTGATATAAACATCAAATTTAATACATCAAAATTGCAAAAACTATAATAGACTTTTTGATTAAGTAAATATTAATTAGTATTGAGCGTATCTGAACGTGTATCAGTATTAATAAATATAAAAAAAATCAATAGTTAACAAATAAAGATCATTTCTTTTATGTGTCAGATCTTTTTTTGTTAAATAATTTCTAATCTTTTACACACCTCGCAACCAACATCAATCTTTTTTGTTATGCCTAAATACAACATAAAAATACTGTGAACTATAATGTAAATATGTAGTGATTGAAGTATTATAAAACGTTTAGAGGTTAAATTAATATACATAAAGTTTGATGATTGTGACGAATTGCCTTTTTTTTCATTAAAAATAATTATATATTTAATAAAAACACAATATTCCTTTGTACTTTATTCCACTTTATTCAAAAGCTCAGGACTGGTTTCGCTCATTGCGAGCATTGTCAACTGATAAGAAAAATATAAAAACAGTGCTATTTATTAATAAAAAAAAAATATTCCTTTGTACTTCATTCCACTTTATTAAATAGGTCAGGACCGGTTTCACTCATTTCGAGCATTGTCACCTGATTTATAGTGCTATTTATACAAACATAAATTGAAATTAAAGGTGCAAACAACAATTGACGTTGAAAAGAATTAACAAATTACAGTATAAGTGTGTGTGTAATAATGTTTAACATCTCTACCATATAATTAAAAATTCTTTTCAGTGCCAATTGTTGTTTACACTTTTTGTTACAATTTATTTTTGTATAAATAGCACTGTTTACATATTTTTCTTATCAGTTGGCAATGCTCGCTATGAGTGAAACGGGTCCTGACCTTTTAAATTAAGTGGAATAAAGTACGAAGGAATATTGTGTTTTTATTAATATAATGCTTTTCCGCCAAGTATTGGCAGTGAACACCCTAAAAGTGATAATTATATATATCTGGTGATAATTATATATATTTTATATCAACAACGTATGATGTATATTTTCTGTATTTGTTGTTTGGCAGCATACCAATTAAAATTGCAGAGTATTATTTCCAAAATACTCTTTGACCGGCGGGCTTAGGTAAATAATAACATCGTTTTAATAAGCTATTCGATAAAGAGGACAGACCTGAAAGTTCCTTTATGCAGCGATAATCTTCGTTTGGAAATCTGTATAAGAAGTTTAATAGAAATACAAAAGACATACGAGATTTTTTTCAATCTGAAATGCAAACCACAACACGTTGTTTTGGCGAGTTCATAATTTGCTAATGATTGTGAGTAAATATTATAAATAATATAGTACTTCTTTTCAAAATATATTTTATACATATTCTAAATATTTTAAAAACATGTTCACTCAACTCTTTTTTTACACAATTTTAAATAACACTGTCCAGTAACAAATAATATGTTTTTACACGAATTATTTGTTCTAACACTTTTCCCAAAAACAAAAAACACAAGTGGACATCGGATTTCAACAACCTAATACTGTAATACCAAACAAAAAGTTTCATTAAGTCTTAAAATATTAGACTTGTCAAAAATTTCTAGCGACAATTATATATTAAACTATAGAGTATATTATTACATAGTGTAATTATCTAAATATAAGTATTCCTGACTAGAGTTAAATAATAATAAACATACAACATTTAAAAACAATTTTGGTAATAGAGATTATAGGAAACTTTCAACAAAAATTTGTAAGGAAGTAGCTTGTATCTTGTTTTAATAGAAAGGAAATGATAAAACAATCGAGAAAGACTTTTTCTTTCATACAAAACCCTCGTACTGTATATTGCTTGCGATAAAGTAGTCGGCAAGTATAACAATTTGTGAGGGAGCCGAGAACAGACTCTTCGTGATGTAGTATAGCGGATATGGAAGTAGGAACAGTTCAACAAACGTTCGTCTAAAGTAAATCCGAATCTAAAACGGATGAGGGGATGATTTATCTGCCGACCTGATCACCAGAACAAAAGGGTTGGGGCTCGTGCCCGCTGCCCGCTCCCTTCCTGCCCGGCTTCGCTTCTCTTGTATCTGACATGTCTTTCAGGGACTGTTTATCGTGTAAGGTTTTATGGCTTAGGGATAAGGCATTATCATTAATCAGTTGTATTTTATGTAAATTAATGTCGTTGATAATATTTGGTTTGTTATGTTAACAGAAGGATATTTTTAAATGCCAAGTTTTATATTAATGATGTCAGTGTATCAAATTTGAATTGTTTGAATTTTGTACTTTTCCATGAGTTTTGTCGCTAACGACCCGGGATTCGCCTTTCGGCATCTTCAGGCATTCCAAGTGCACGGATGTACTTGAACTGACGCGTAGTAAACAGTTTGTATCGTTTATAAACAAAAATATAAGTAGATCACTAAGTTAAAAGGCTATTAAAATGTAAATTAGCGAAAATTGAATGTATACAATTTTCAATGAATTAAGTGGGCTTGTTATAATTATAGGGATTTTTTGAAAATATTAATGACCAGATAATAACATAGGAATGTTTAAAATAAATCTAGGGTTTTATCCGACCTATTATTAATGAGTTGATTTGTTTTTAAGCCTTTGAATTAATATTTAATGATAGCAAGTGCTTGAATTATTAATAAAATGACAATTATTTAAAAGGGGTACGACAATGAAGAATTTGGTAGATAAAATTGCTCGTTTAAAATTGGCAAAGAAAGGCGAAACCAGATAATAACATAGGAATGTTTAAAATAAATCTAGGGTTTTATCCGACCTATTATTAATGAGTTGATTTTTTTTAAGCCTTTGAATTAATATTTAATGATAGCAAGTGCTTGACTTATTAATAAAATGACAATTATTTAAAAGGGGCACAACACTGTTTACTACGCGTTAGTTCAAGTACATCCGTGCACTTGGAATGCCTGAAGATGCCGAAAGGCGAAACCCGGGTCGTTAGCGACAAAACTCATGGAAAAGTACAAAATTCAAACAATTCAAATTTGATATTGAAGTTCCATCAAGCACCCTCAGACGAAATACTTAATTATGTCAGTGTATATTTGAGAAGTATATTCATCATCATATTAAAAAAAAAACACTATAAAGAATGTCCTTTATTGAGAAATTATAATACAATAATACATAAAAATGAAATGGCATCACACTTTTTTATAAAGCTGTCAATTAAAAAGTGAAAACATGAGACTATTTAAGCTTTTATTTTATTTATCGAACCAGATTTACAGAACTTTACTTTACACCAAATTGTAATATCCAAAATAAAATAATCAAAACTCTATATAATATTACACTAGCGATTACCCGACATGCGTTTCAATGCCACTCAAAGAAAGAAAATGTTCTTGTCTTAATTGTGTTTATTGAAGTGCTTTTAGATACACAATAAAGTATTGCATATAATTACTTAGGAGTGATAAAAAAATTCACTGCTTCCCCAGAACACCGAAAATTGCTTTGATATAAAATGAGTCCTATTGCTAACATATTGGCAGCCTACCGCTGGCTCTACTAATTCAGAAACCTTTGCGGGCGTCCGCACAACGGCTCACCAAAGATCTATTGCAATCGAATGTACGGTATATGAACGCATACGGGACATGACCGCATACGGGACAAGCAAACAAACATCAATTCATTTTTATATATATAGATATCTATTTTTGCAGTTGTGGTTGTATTAATAATGTAAAATCATATACATCAAAACAACGTTACTATATTAACAATGCATTCTGAATTTGTAATATATTCAAGCAACTTAATGTTATAAATCTGTGTGTAAAAATAGTTTCTACAGAACTGTCTTAAGAAATTAAAATTTTACCTCATTTATCAAAAGGTGAAAGCTACAAAATTGCTTCTGTATTAATGAAAATGGGTTGGGTAGCTTAAATTATGAACAGAACATTAGCGAAATCTGTAATGCAACAAATTTCACAAAAAGTAAATAAATTACTTATTCCTTGCACCATATCCTATAACGAAGTATTCATAGCAGATCTTTTTGCGACTTGAATAGAGACAAGAGATTCTAATCACCTCGGATGGCCAAGTGGAGCGCAACTACGATAAAACCATAAAACAATTCACTCAAACACACTTCCTCTTTCTAACCCTTTCTCTTTAATCATATACCTTGATAATAAAATAAACTAACAATAGTGACTATGTTTTTTTTTCTGAAAAGCCGTTTGTTTAACAACGTTATTTTGTTTTATCTTTGAATATAATGTTTCACATTGATTTACTTGCTGGATAACTAAATTCAAACTTAAGTTCATTGTTTCCCCAACTATTTTCCTTGGAACACTGGTGTTCCACGGAACTTAAATAGGTGTTCCGCGAACACCCACATAACTTCAAATCCACTCTGTTTCAGTATTTTCCACAAACTTACAATTATGATTACTTGGTTCGGAATCCATTTTCTGTGACAGCAAAAGCAACATGGTTAATTCAGCGTTAGTGATTATAAAAGTCTAACTGATTTTATTAGTGATTCTGATATGAATGTCATTCAATTATTTCTTGGTGAGTTTGTCAGAAGAATCCACAATGTGGCAAAATAAGTGATTATTGTTTTACACCCGTTTTATACGATCTATTTATACGAAGCATGCTGTAACGAAGTCAAAATGCAAGGACAGACTTCCAGATTTGCAAAGTGTTCCATTGCAGAAAAAGTTTGGGAAACCCTATTTTAGTTTATTGAAATAGTTATACTTTTAAATGATTCAAATGAAACTTCGTTAATGAAGATCTTTGTGTATAAACATTATTTTTGCATTGTGTTCTAGCCTTTCGTTGTCTCCCGAGAAGCGATGCATAACATACATATTAGATGATTTCCTGAACCCTTATATGTATGACCAAACCACTGTCCTTGTGGTATATCAAAATTTATAGCATAGTTAATATTTGGGATGTTGGACAACTTATAATATAATTTATTAATTACTAGCTGCCCGATACTGGATACTGAATACGTTCATGTAATATACATTGACAACGGACATGGTTGAAAACGTACTATTTTTTCGATAACATCAAGACTATAATAAATCTTATTAATATTGACGTTGGTACATCAGAATTAGTCTGTTTAATTTGAGAACGACTTCATCTGAATTCATTCTTCCCCGATTGAAATTTCAAGCTTACGAAACACGATGGGAATGGGGGATGGAAAGATTGTTCACATATTTCGTACTTCTCAAAAGAAACAAGACATTTTTCAGCAAAAGTAAGAATTTTATTCTCGAGATAATAACTTGTTTGACCCGAGAAAAGGTCGCCTTTACAAGATTGTACTCGAAAAAGAGTAATGTATTCACGCATTTGAATATTCCGAATAAAGAAGGCTTTTATCGGTTGTACGAATGTTCACTAAGATGGCTGGGAATAATTTCTATATATTTTGATCTGGCACCATTTTACATATGGTTCAATTAAAAATGAACTAACAATGGTTTCAACTATGCAATTCAAGATTTAAATAACCTTGCTTCGTCACAACTTTGTGGATATTAATAAAAACACAATATTCCTTTGTACTTTATTCCACTTTATTTAAAAGGTCAATACCAGTTTCGCTCATTTTGAGCATCGTCAACTGGTAAGAAATTTAATTTAACAGTGCTACTTATACAAAAATAAATTAAAATGAAACGGTGTAAACAAAAATTGGCATTGAAAAGAATTTACAAATTATGTACAATATAAGTGATTTTATAATTACAATGTTAAACACCTTTAACATATAATTAAAAAATTAACACTTAAAATCATCAAATCTAAACTTCGTTGGTTAGCAATCTTGGAGTTTTTAATTTCTATTTAGTAGGATTTTACACCATTTGTCGTGTATGTAGCATTTTTCGCCAGCTGTAGCCCAGTTGGTTAGAGCTTGCTCTACCGATCACGTGGGTTTGGGTTCGATTCCCGATAAGATCAAAGTGAATTTGAAAATTATTTAATTCAAAATTGTGATCTAAGACTGTGATGTCAATTAACATTATTTCCTCTCCTCCCATCCTTCTGATCCTTTAATAACTGGATGTAGCAATAGCGAATTAGTTAACTACTAGTCCTGTTCTAGCCTTATTCTTCCTTCCCTAATACTCACTTTGAAAAAAGTTTGGTTGAGCGGCTGAGTAACAAACAGTTGTCGTAGAAAAAACTTCTGTTGAGATACCTCCACTAGGAAGCCATATGCTACACAATGGGAGCAGACATGGATTTAAAGAAAAAGCATTTTACAAATTAAGCATTGAAAAAATTACGCTTGGCATAAAAAAATGGTGCGAGCCACTGCTTTAGGTCTTTAAATTGGAAAATTCGGGAGAGTTCTTTGAGATCAACTTATTGATGGATATAGTGGACTAAGCAATCATTGTTTACGTAAAAAAATAAATATGAATCATTCCCAAATACATGTAAAATGTTAGAGTTTTTTCACAATGTATTTATTTTTGCACATGCAATCATCATTTATTGTGAAATATCTATCTGTCGGTCGTATAGTAACAAAGTTGTTTGCTTAGCTATCTAAAATGGAATCAGTTCGACTCAATTTCAGATGAGAGCTCATAAGATTTTTGAATCCCGCTTTGCATAAATAATATATTTGCGAATGAGAAGTCCTAACGCATCGCAATAATCCGTAGCGAACATTTTTTTTTTCACTTCAATCTCCATTTTGCATATTTTTTATTTGACTCTTACATTCTTTATTAAATCGAACGACAGAATGTCGCGCCGCACCCTAAAAGCGCGCGACATTCAAAGATAAACTTTGATGGCGACCAATGTGAATTTGGTTCTAACAGTGGTAGGACAAATAATTTATCCGGATATTTTTAAATAAGGGGTAAGAAAAAATGCTGGGAATAATTCACAGTGATTGTAAAATATAATGCAAAGAAAATCTTTTTTTCAAAATCAAATGGAGCCACGAGCGTGAAAAGTATTCCATACAATTTGGGGTATACATTTTTTTTAAATTCTTTAAAGATAAACACTTTTATTTTTAAAAGAAAACTACAACTAAATAACCACAAAAACAAAATGATTTGAATACAACCAAGGAATAAACAAAAACATTCAGATTTGAATCGTTCAAATTATGTCCATTCACACAAGACTTGTCACTAACGACCCGAATTTTCAGGCGATCAAGTCCGTTTAAGTTCATCCGTGCACTTGAACGCCTAAAGATGCTGATAGGCGAAACCCGGGTCGTTAGTGACAAAACTGGTGTGAATGTACATATTTCGAACGATTCAAATTTCATATTGAAATCCCACCAAGAACTTTCAGTCCAAATCTTAAATTATAAAAACATGCATTCAAAAAGTCATAATTATTTAATGTATTTATCGATTTCTGTTCGAATGATTTGGTGTTTTTCATAAGTAAGGCATATGCTCCTCATTGGGAAAGGACATGGATTAAAAATAAATGCTTTGTGATATTTACAAAATTTACACTTTTTTCAACATCCTACTTTGGTACAAATTTTAAGAAACCAATTAGGTAAGTACGAAAGTCGAAATCCGACTTTATATAAAAAAACATATTTCTAAGAATTCATGTATTATATATATAACATGAATAAAACTATGTTTAATATAAAATAACTTAGATTATTCCACGTGTTGTCCTACAAACTGTGACACGTGTTTCGCCCCTTTCAGAGGCATCCTCAGACATACTAACTTTCACAAGTGCTTGCTTCCCCTGCTATCATCCCCTCCTCGCCTCCCATTATTATTTGATTTTTATTTTTTTAATATGTCAGAATAGCAAATTAAAATCATTCATACTTAACCAAGCATTTGTAAAAGTAAGTCTGTCTGAGGATGCTTCTAAAAGAGGCTAACACCTATCACAGTTTATAGCACAATACGTGGAATAATCAATGTTATTTATATTGTCGCACGCTGTGGTCTAGTAAATAAGAGCTTGCTCTATCGATCAGGTGGGTCTGGGTTCGATTCCCGGTAAGGTCAGTATGGAATTGGATTTTTTCAATTTTAATTTGAAATCTTAGACATGGGTGTTTGTGAAATTAATTCTCCTTGAGTTAATCTCGTATGATCATTCAACTTTAAAATATTTGACGCATTAGCGAAAGTTAAAATAACTTTTTAAATATCAATATTAAAATGAACCTCCACAAAGTTACCGCCGAATGCATCGAAAGTATAACAATATATTTGTTTTTGCAGTTTTGCTGTTTTTAAGTTGAGTGTGGTAAAGGTACGCAACGCCAATGGATGCAAAGTTTGCGCGGGAAACTCACCCTACCCCTTATCTGTGTCTTTTTCTTTCGGGCATTTGAGTGAATCAGTGCGGCGGCCTTGGCAGTAAAACGATGATATGAGCGGTCGGTAAATTTAATAAAGTGTCGGGCAAACCGCTCCTGAGCGCTGCAATTTGAATTTAAATGTCGGACGGAACGGCCTGCCACCCGCAGGGCAACCGACACCCAACTACGCGGTCAGCCGTGCCAAACTAACGGCACTCACCGGACTGCTATGCCAACTCAATCACAAAATTGAAATTCTTATGTTTTGTCACACATCGCAACTGACTTTTCGAAGATAAGACTCAACGCAAAAGATATTAACTGAAATTTTTTCCGAAAATGGGAAGTAGTATATTTTTTGTGATTTTTACGATTGTTATGTCAATTATAATTTTCAGTATAGATAATTTATTATGTTGTTGCTTATTTGTGTTGTTTGTCAACGGATTCCAGAAAGCATGATAGTAAAAATCTTATTGATTCGATCTGCATAAAATATAGTTTTCAAAAGTCTCATTTCCGAGGTAATAATGAATAAAAGAATAATGATTTATATTTAATTAGGTTTTTTTTCTTTTTATGTGTTTTGTGTTAATGGTATCATGAGAAATTTAAAGTTACTTATTGTGCACTTTTAGGGTGTTCACTGTCAATACTTGGTGGAAAGTCCTAATATTAATAAAAACACAATATTCCTTCGGATTTTATTCCACTTTATTTAAAAGGTCAGGACCGGTTTCAAGCGAAAAAAACAGGAAATTATCATCAATTTATTAGTAATGTAGCATTTTAGATCACTTTGTTAAAAAATTTAATTATGTTTGTTATTACCATCAGTCACCACTTAAAATTTATTAATCTTTGATATTTTTTTAATTATATGTTAGAGGTGTTAAGCATTTTAAATTTATGTAATTATAGAGTCACTTATACTGTAATTTGTAAATTCTTTTCAATGTCTACTGTCGTTTATATTAAATTTATTTTTGTATAAATAGCACTGTTTATATATATATGTCTAATCAGTTGACGATACTCGCAATGAGTGAAACCGGTCCCGAAATTTTAAATAAAGTGGAATGAAGTACAAAGAAATATTGTGTTTTTATTAATATAACTTAATGTGCATGAGAAAAATATTTTTTAGTATGAAATTCACATAAAGATCTAGCTAGCTTAATACGATAAATAAAGCACTGGCCATAAGTTTTTTGTACGGCTTGACATAATTTACAAATAAATAATTAATTAATTGCTTTCAACAGTTATAATGTATTATTGAATGGTTCACCTTAACTGTGCGCGACGATAAACGGCGTGCAAATAAAAAGGCAAAGAAAATGTGCGAGCAATGTTGCCAACGGCGAGATCACTTCATTATGTTTGGGGAAAAAAGTACACACCTCGCTTTGTGAATACATTTTTTCGCTCTGGCAACGCGACGTTTGTTTCTATTTTGAATACTCGTTACTTTTACGAGGTTTGTATATTTTTTAAACGCACACTTCGTCTTATTATATTCAGTTTTACGTCGAAAATTTTACGATAAATTTTCTCTACTGTAGAATTTCCGTTTAAAAATGTACTTTAAAGAACTCTTAAATACTATATAATTCGGAGTATCTTACTTGACTGATTTATTTGTATCAAAACTTATGATAACACCTTGGATTTTAAAACTATAAAAAAAGCTTTTATTTGTTGAGTAGTTGATTATCAATGCGTCAAATAATAACATAATATTCATTTTGAAATATACTCAAGAAACGTAATAATTGTTTTTAAATTGCTTTAATTGTGTTCTGGTCGTTTTCCAAACTTTCTATCTCTTAAACAGGGCGGAAAGAGGATGATAAGTTAAACTCTATCATTTGTCTTGCTTCATATTTTCAATAAAGAGTGTCATTGGATTCTGAACATATTATGAACAACGAAAATAGTCCAAAGCCAGAATGTCTAAACAATAGTTAAAACGTGTTTCTAATAAACTCGTATATTTTTTCTTTTAATTCTTCATTAAAAGTATTCTTAGAGTATTATGTTATATGAATAACACTATGAAATATACATTTCACAGATAAATTACATGATTAATTAATCAATGGAAGTAATAGTTACATAAACTGTCCAATAAATATGTTAATTTTTAACTTTGTTAGAAATACGCATATTTTTATTAAAAAGAAATTTAAAATTATATTGACTTAAAAAAACTAGCCATTTATATAACCGTCCATGAAAATATTGATTTCTTTGATACTTTAAAAAAAAAAAATTCCATGTCCACTCCCAATGTGGAGCATATAGACTCCTAATGGACTCTCAGCACGTGTTTCTACGAGAACTGCTTGTTACTTAGTTGCACAACCTATCTGTTTGCAAAGAGAGTAGAAATAGAAGGATAGGGCCTAGGACAGGACAAGTGGTTAGCTAAACGCTCTCGATACGCCCCATTTATAGGATAGGATGGATTAGAGGGGGGAATTCAAGACATCGTATATATCCATACCTTCGAACAGAAATTCATAAATCGATTGAAAAATCAATTTATAAAACTGTCCGTACTGGGATTCGAGACCGTGACCTCCGTAACCGACGCCTCTGAAAGAGGCGAAACACATGTCACAGTTAGTAACACAATACGTGGAATAATCAAAGTTAATTTAAATTTTCTATTATGACGCCAACGAAGTTGACCATTCGACCACACAGGTGGCATGATACATAAATATTAAAACACATCTTTAATGTACTGATAAAAATTTTCAAATAAGATTTCTAGCTAATCCATGTATACAGATCTTTTTATTATGGAAATAAATTGTAGCTCTTTTATCATGTATAAGGCTCTTTTACATTATTCTTATTTCGAAAGCAAAATAATGAACAATATCATGTAATTTCATCGTAAAATAAATGATTGCTTGGGTCGGGTCGGAGTAGTAGGAAAGCAAAGTTTCAGAGTAGCATCACAGTGAACATTCTGAATCGCTTTCATTATCATAAAATCGCAGTGATGCACTTGTCGTGTTATTTCCTTGAGCCATTAAGAGCGATTCACGGCGCTGTTAACGACGGCAAAGCGGCGAGTAAAATACAACATATGCCATCGGCGATAACTCTCGCCATGTACGCTTGCAAAAGTCATAATCGTTGTATTATTGTCATGCCAGGCAATCATAAATAGAATGACTGCCACCGTACCAAGTGTATTTATTATATTCACCATCCCCAATTGCGCCAGGCAAACTAAGCTCTAGTTATAGTACAACAATATCGTTTTTGTTACTTATGATTCCCATTGTTTCAATATTAAGACCAAGTTAAAATAGATAACAAAAGGTTGGTGAAAATATTGCTGAAAATCAAAGCTGTTAAGTCGATAAAAATAAATTAATCTTATTTACTACGACTATGAGAGTCACCTGCAGTGGCCCAGTTGGTTAGAGCTTGCTCTACCGATCACGCAGGTCTAGTTTCGATTATCGGTCAGATCACAGTGAATTTGAGAATTATTCAATTCAAAATTGTGATCGAAGACTGGGTGTTTGTGATGTCAATTCACATTATTTCCTCACCTTCTATCCTTCTGATCCTTTAATAACTGGGAGTAGCAATAGCGATTAGCCAACCACTAATCCTTTTCTAGCCTTATCCTTCTTTCTCTACTACTCACTTTGAAAAAAGTGATGTTGAGCGACTGCGTAACAAACAGTTCTCGTAGAAAAAACTTCTGTTGAAATACCTCCACTAGGAGGCCATATGCTCCACATTGAATGCGGACATGGATTAAATAAAACTACGACTACGACTTTAAATTAAAACACAAATATTTTTTTTTCTCCCTTGAAATGTTACAAATGTCAATACAGTAACGTTACAAAACAATAATTATTTGTTAAAAAGTTTAATTGTTTAACTTGTTCGGACTAAGGCATCCGATCCCAGACCATTGATTTCGGGGCTCATTTTCCAGATCTACTCCAGATCACTTTGCTTTACTTCACTTTTTTCAGCAAAACAATTGGCGGGAGACGGCGTGGCGGCCATATGCTCTACATAGGGAGCGAATATGGCTAAAGAAAAAGATTACTATCACAATCTAGGGATTTCGGGAAAAAAAAATTGGACGGGATCCCGTGATTGGAGACCCTAGCTCAGACCTATAATATTTTTTGGCTAGGTAGCTTTCAGTGGCATCACTTTTGAGTCAAGTGATTTGTATACACAGAATATTAAAAAATAATCGTTAGTTTTTTTCCAACTTCGGTAAAAACAGCCCGATTCCACGACTCCGCCTCCACAGCCCTGCTAAAGTAATATGTTTAAATAAAAAAGAATAAGCATACATTATTAATTATAGTATAGTATAACTAATCGGTCCTGTAACCGTGTGGTAGACGTTAAAAAATAGGAATTCATTTAATGGTTAGTGTGAATTTTTGTATTCTTAATGAATCGCTAAGAACACTAAAGATATTTTAGTTTTCGCACATCCAATAAAAGAGAAGTATAAATAAAAATATTGCAAAGAAAACTCACTTTTATTGGAAAACTTTACACTTTTATTATCCCTTACATAAATGCTTTATTCCCATGTTTTACAATATTCATTTACCTGTATTGAGATTTACCGTGGGTGTGCCTATACAAATTATTGTGTCACAGTACAGTGTAGAGGCTTTTTTAAAAATATCCATTTGATTTGATTGTTACTGTTTATTTGCATTTCTTTCAGTCGTTTCCATGAAAGGAGTGAACTACAATAGTATGCAACTCTAGTGTAAGCCCCCATTTACACTAGAGTAGGGACAGTGTAATTCGGGGAAGTGTTATTGGAGGAGTGAATCTCATACAAAATTAGGGATTTGGTTTTTTCCGCAAAAATGCAAAACTAAAACTTTCAAGTTTTGCAAAAAAAAAATATGGACGAAATATTTAGTTACTATGTGATAAAATGCAAAGCGCGCCAAAATACAACACAAATACAGTCGCCCGGCTATACGTGTATAGCCTGTCACGTGTTAAATACACAGACGCTAGCCAACATTTGACTGTATGCGCCGCACAGACGACCGTCTGGTAGCAACAACAATGAAATGCGACAGTGCAATTGGGGGATTTGCGGCAAATATTTCAAGCCGGCGTGTAATTCGGGGTCGTGTAGTTGGGGGTTCCACTGTATTATGATTTTTCTTTTTTGTACTCTGTGAAGAATTTGTTGTGATTATTTACTCAAAAACAAAACTGTTACTTATGACTTTATTTTATCGGAGGTGTGATTTATTGTGTTTTTATTACGAAGATACCCTGATGGCAAGAAGTATGCATGTGCATGAGTCGATGCATTCATGTAAGGTAAATAGATAATAGAAGCAAAGCAATGTTATGTAACGTGATGTTGTTCTTATCAAACCATTCCATCGCTACCAGATTACATGAAACGGAACAATGCTTGCCTACAGCATGCGATGGTTCTTGCTACATGATTGATATAACGTCAGATAAAAACTGTGAAATAAGCAATTCCTTTTGTAGACTTACTATAAAGTAAAGCATCAATATCTTTAAATTAAATTTCTATATTAATTGCGGAAAGGAAAAAGGACGATACCCACACATACCAAATTTTACAGGAGGGACAAAAAAAGTGTTTTAATGATTTCGGGACATATGCAAATTATGAAATATCCACAACCTTGAAGTGCACGGAGACTTCTAAGCTGGTGTTTAATTGACATAATCTAACAATAATTTAAGAAATTGTCTAAGAAAAACCTTTTTTTCAATCATTGTTCTTAGTTTCAATTTTCAAACTCATCTTTTTTAAAACTAAAAAGCTAAATTTAGATAATAATTTGTCATTTGCAGCTTACATCCTTTTGATAGAGCGTGTATCAAGTTGGATACATTGTGATTATTAAAAAAAAGCTGTGGGCTACGTCCTTTTTCCTTTCCACAATCGATATAATACATGGTTTCTCAACGGGGAGGCAGAGTTTTTTTTTTTTTTGGGGAGCTCCCACGCTGTTCATTTGGGCAAATTTGTAAATTCCTGAGATTTTAGATTAGAAAGAAAAGTCCCACTCTGGTATATTTGAAATTAGAATTTTTGTAGAAAAAAACAATGGTATGGGGGGCACGGGCCCAAAAAGGATTAGAAACACTGATATAGTATGTTATTTAGGTAATATTAAATTTGTCTTGTTTTGTGTTTCAATCTGTATCAGTAACGAATGACCCACAACTCTGTCAGCGCATGCGCAGAATTAATTTTGAACACAGATTGTGGCACACTTCCTTTCCTTCTGTTCCCGCATCGTTCATATCAAGCGTAGTGATTTTTTTATATGAAACATATTTTCTGTTATATTTTTCAGTCGCAGAACATACTAATTTCATGTAAGTATCACTGCGAAAATTCTTACGATTTAAGTAAGGTTTTTTTTGGATTTTTTTCAAGCATATTCAACAATTTATAAAAAATATAAAAAAGCATGCTTTAATTTTGACAACGTTTCAGCTGATAAAGGCGTACTGGTCTACTAGGGCTTATAAAAAACCAACTTTTGAAAAAACCGGTTTTCGAATGTCAATATTGTATGAAAACCGGTTTTATCCGGTTTTCGAAGTTTTAATAATAAAAAAAAAAATGTTTATATTAATAATAATACACATCAAAAAATTATTTGTTGATACTTTTCAGAAAATTTGATTTAAGAAAACACAAAGCGTCCACTGTAACAAAATTTCCTGACATCGAAAATATTCTTTCGCTGGGTAATGATGTGGGGCATGTGGTCATTAAGCCATCAAATAAAAGATCCAAATTTTCTGTCCTTTTGTTTATAGACTCGTTTATGGAAAATTCGGCACAACCGGTTGCGTAGTTGAAAAACCGGTTTTCGAATTCACAATTTTTTCCAAAAACCCAGTTTTTGAAAACCGAAAATCCATATGGTCTACTAATCGTTGACAGTACACGATGAGAGAGAAAATGGAGGAAAATTGAGGAAAAAGGATGGAAAATTAAGCGTTGAATTTTAATAATTCCTTTTAAATAATTTTTACAAATTTAAAAAATATATTTTCAATTTTGGTGTATTTATCGTTATCAAATGAAAGGGGTAGTAGCTAGGGTATCCAATCCCCTAGCCTTTTTCCAATCCCGGAATTACAGGATTGGGATTTTCTCACCGAGGAAATTGAAAACCTCGATTTGGTATAATTTTTCCCAGATTATCATAAAACTTCGTTTTTTTTTTTAGCTCACCGAGGAACATGAAATTCTCGATTTGCCAATCCCGGGATTGCAGCCGCATTAATCCCGGAATTTTGGGATCAGAACATTGAACGGGATTGGATGCCCTAGTAGTAGCTTAACGTCGCCTTTGCAATAGAAAGAAATAATTGTAAATACAAATAAAAATGATTGCTCACATCTCGTGCAGCCATATTAATGCATCGTCGGTCACGCAATATGGCACTTATAGAAAGACTCTTTGTACTTGTTTATTTATTTTATTATTATCATTTCGCTCTACTTTCATTGTTCGTTTTAAATAAGCTTTCCGTTAGCAATATTTTTAAAATTATCTCATTCGAAAGTCCGCATTTGCTCGGATATTAAATATAAGAGAAAAGCTTTTTCAGTTGTATCATATTTAAAATTACAATCGTAGACGAAGGAGACTGTATTATTAAAACACAGCATTTGTAATATTATTAAATTTATTATTATGATGACGATACAAACATTAAATTAATACTTAAAACAAGCAAGTTATGGTGAAACAGAGTTTTAAAAACCTTTTTTTTCTAAATGCATGGATTTTGAATTTAAATCGTTCAAATTATTTACATTCACACAAATTTTGACACTAACGACCCGGGTTTTGCCTTTTGGCATCTTCAGGCGTTCAAGTGCACGGATGAAATTGAACTGACAGCAAATAAATGTTTCGTGTTTATATAAGAAATAGATGTATCATTGAGTTGAAAGCTATTGCTGGCGAAAAGGATTAGCCCATGGAAATGCCCACAGATTTAAATAGTGAGTAGTTTTAAGAATTATTTTTATTTTTGTTTTTCGGAAAAGGTTTTATGATTATATTTATATAGGGTATAAAAGTGGAGAGTCAGGCATGTGTAGCTGATCACTTAAAATCAGAAGACTGTTCAATTTCGATCTGTTTATTTCTAAAATTTCCTGGAAAAAGAGCGTCCGTATTTGGATGCAACATTTTTATTCCTTGATCCTGATTGAACACGTGTCTTTCTGAAATTAAGTGATTAGCAAAAGTAGACGTGTCTCTTTTTAATCTAAATGCTGCCATATGGATTTTGGTTTAAGAATAAATATTCTACGATATCACGGTTGCATGTCGGAGTTTAAAATGTACTCATTGGAAATTTTCTCGGTTAAAGATGTAATCATCTAATAATATTTGAACGCAAGTTGGTTTCCCACCACCTACTGTTGAGTATGTAACAGGCCTTCCATAACGCTATCGAGATAATCAAATATTCTATCCTTTACATCATTTGTCTGAGCAGGGCTGCACAAAGTAAAACTTAGTATTCATGAAAATATACAGTGACACAAAATTGTATTTTCACCTGTGAAAAAAAAACGAAAATTGTTCAGTCACGAGACATTTGTTTTTTTTTTAATTTCACTTCTCACAGTCTCACAATATTAAATCATTTTTTAAATGTTTGCATTTCGTCTAAAAAATATCTGTACTAAATTAATTGCATTAATTTATAGTTGCTAGAAAAATGTCATCAGAGTAAAAAATCAAGGTTTCTTTTGCATAAACAAATCAGGATAATTATCATTCGTTTTTTATTGCCATTTCAAATTTAAGCTCACAATGAATTCTCTTTTTTACATTATTTGCTTTTATTTTGAGATAATGGCCACGTTGTGTAAAATCACTCATCAATCGCTTTTCTTCCTCAGGGAAAAATACGGGTTGAGTTAAACTTAAGAACATTTCGGTATTCAAACTCATTACTTCACGGCTGATTCGACAAAACGGTATTCTCATGACTGCTAAAATCCAAGACCTAAAAATGTATACGAAGTGTTCATACCACAGTGAAATAAAACGAATAACTTATTTAGTTACATAAGCTTATTTTCAATTTTCTTTAGTTCAAAGGCAAGTTGAAAAGTGGCTAACAAAGACACGTTTAGGTACATTTAAATAATCCAGTTAGCAAGTATCACTGCAAAGCGCATTCTCCGGAAATTAAACTCGTTCCCGATGGACCATGAGTAAGTCACTCGGTCGTCTTTTCGCTAGCCACTAGCCACCAGCTTTCGCCGAGCTACACGCCTTCTGCGAAAGCTCCGATTTAGTAAAGTTATGCTACGGAACTTATTCGCAAAGTCTATTAATGAAAAGCTCTGTTTTTGTTCTAAACAACACGAGGCAGCCTTTTGGGCGGTAACTTGCACTCTAGTTATAATTAATATTATGGGAACACTGTGCTTAGCGTAACGGGATTTGAGCCAGTTTAAAATTACGACATACTTGTACACGTTTAGTTAACATCTTTTAAGATGTAGCAGTATTGTTTTAACAACAACAAAGTCTGTCACATTTAATATAAGAAACAGCCCAAACGACTCAATTATAGAACAGAAAATGTAAAAGGAAACCTATAAGTATTATAACTTATAAAAAGTAATAATTTTTCAAAGTTTGCCGATCACCTAAAAGAAAACTATCACAATTTTAATCAGAATAGTAACATAGAAATACTCCATTGAGTAAATAAAAAAAGGTTAGAAATTAGTAAAAGTATCAACAATAAAGAAGTATTATTAAATAATATCCTAAATAGGACAGGCTGCTCGCCACTGCTAAATTAATTTCAAATGACTTTAACCTTTCCTTATTGATGCAACTCATTATTTAATCATTTTGTAATGCAAATGTCAATTGTAGTATCATTATTGTTTGTTTGTTTTCTAATCTCCCCTCCTTGCTTCCTGTTTTTATTTTTATATTATATCATGTAAGAATATTAAAATTAAAATCATTCATACTTAAACAAGCATTGTGAAAGTAAAATTGTCTGAGGATACCTCTAAAAGTGGCGAAAAATGTGTCACAGTTAAAAGCACAAAACGTGGAATAATCTAATTTATTTTAAATTTTATATTAAAATGAACTTTAACAATGTTACCGCTGAATCCATCTAATGTAGAAAACTTATGTATTTGATATTTCTATGAATTACGGAATTATATCTAGATTAATTCTCGACTAGAATTTTCTGAAATAGTTGTTTTCTTTCTTTAATATCCTTGTTTATCACATTCTTCATACTGATATATGTTTTTCATCTTATCAATATTTTTTTCTAAAATTTCTCAAGTATATAAATATTTTTATAAATTGTTGACTGATTTTTTTATGTACCTAATAAATTTGTTGAGTAACCTAAAATATCTCGTTTATTTTATGCTAAGTAATAATATTATTATGAAAAACGCTTTCTGTGTTAGCAGACTAAATCTAATTACGCCGTCGCTTCTATTAATAATTCCCTTTGATTACTGAAACATTATGATATCGATTAAGCATGGAAGTTACTCATGTTGAATTTGAATTCATGGCTGCTTTTCAAAATGAACTTACCTTCGTTGCCATTAAAATGATTTTGCATATGAAAGAAGACAAATAAAAGATTATAAAACAACGTTGAATGTTGCAAACTGTTAATCATTTATATGACCTTAAAAATAATATATGTTTGGTATATAAATCATCTTGACTCTCTTTAATAAAATAATAATTTTAATAAAAATCAGATTACAGAATTTATTAAGTTAAAATGCATTTTAACTAGTTAATATGTTCCCAATTGGAAACGAACATGACTCAAATAAAAGAATATGAGATACAAAATTATTAAAAGAAAATATTTTAAATTACTGTAAAAATAAACAGATGATTATTTATCGAATTCACACCGACTTCTTAGAACTACATTACAGTAAAGTTAACATAGAAAATCATTAAGTTCAATTACAGAGAAACTATCAATCAACAGTGGTTATGACTGTTATTAGTGTTATATGTAATATATAAATTTAATTAAGTATGAATGATATTATATTATGGCACTCCTCTATTTTATACAAGACCGAAGCTGACCTTTAACCCTTTAAGCCATCGTAATTGCTGAGAAAGGGGTTAACAAATTCTAAAAATTCAGTTAAATTAAATGCATATATTTTTTAGTTGATATGAATAACATAGACACGCCCGCGGCGCTACCGGAGTGGGTGAATATTTTGTCTCTGAACTGTATAAATGTCGTCAGTCATGTTTTTGTCACTGCTAGATAGACGATAATCCCTAACAACCTACACCCATGCCAGTAAACGGAAATTTACCAAGCTTGCTTTATCAATGGTCGTCATTTTATTTGTACATAGTTGTAAAGCTTTAACTCTTGTTTGTGATGCGAAAACTCTCTGTTTTATTTATGTTTGTAATAATTTGTGGGTAAAATATAAAATATTGTGAATTGAAAATAGAGACACTGTACGAAAAAGTGTTTTATTTAATTCTAATTGACTGTCTTGTTTATTTTTCCCCCTAGCCGTGTGGGTTGTTTAAGTCAGTATTGTTTCTTTCCCATACCTTATAGTGAAATAAATTATCGGCAGTATTAAGAGTAAATGTATTCGTGATAATTTGCTTTGTTGTTTTGCTTTGTTGAGTATTGAAAGAGAAATACTTGATACAATTAAAACCAAATTTTGAAAGACCTGACAAATATCAACTTTTATTGCTACCTGTACTAAATTCGCTACTATTTCTTTTCCAATTACAAATAAAACAATCGTCAAACAACAAGCGCTCCACGACAAATAAAAGTTGAGAATTCATTTTCGGTTAATTCGGAGAGCCGCCCGAAGTTTGCCCGTCGACTGAATTGTTTCCAACTTTTGACGTACATACTTGCCTAATTCCGAGAACTTTGTCGAACGAGGTTCGTAAACAAATAAATGCAAAAAAACTCATCCGGCACTTAAGAAGATTGTGTTCTAAGTAGATTTAATAATAATTTTTGCCGTGTTCTGTTTCCTGTTTGAGATTCCCAGTTGGACTGTGGAAATACTTATCATGATTTGATTCATACAATTATAGTTCGTTCAAACTAAGTTTGGTCAAAAATAAATAGTAGCTACTTCATCATTCTGCCGTAAAAACAAGAGAATAAATAGTTGTACCGTCAGAAAAAAATTCTAGCAGAAGGTTAAACATTTACACATTGTAATTTTTTAATCGTTTTTTTAACATTTCCACAATTCTATCGTTTTCTTTGAATAATCAAAAACCTTTTATTTATCATAAACCATAAACCTATTAACCATTGACTGGCTTATTAACTTATTTCGAGTATGATTATCATATATTATAATAACAATGAAATTGACATTTATATCCATAAATTCACTGTGCCCAATCTTTTTTGTTGCATGTCACACAAAATTAAAAATGTATTATAACTATCATGGAAGATTTATGCATATTTTTTTTTGGTAATCTCAAAATAAATCCTTTTAAATGATCTAGCAAAACTTCAATGGAACAAAAAATATATTTATGAATGATGAATGATTTGCTGATGCAAAATAAAACAGATATAATAATATTCACTTTTAAAACATTTTGGTATTCTTACGTTTATGGGTTCAGTAGAAAAATTATCAAAAACACGACTATCTTCTAGGTTTTTAGTATAACTGGTATTTCTAAGCGTTACATGTTCTCACTTAATATCAAAATTTTACTAAGCACACGTCTATATTGTTTCAAACGTTTTGCTATTTTGCAAATTTGTATTTTTGAGTGTATACTGCTAAATCTGTCCAACACAATATTAGATCAAGCTCAACGTAACTTTTGTAGAAAAGGCTGTATTTTTTATATTTATTTAAACATTAAATGTTTTGTTTTCTTTCACTACTTACACGTATTGATATTAATGCATGAAATAAGCTCTAGGAAGTAACTGCGCTACCAACCGCCTTTCAATAAAGTGTAAAGTTATTTATTTTTTGTGCTTGCGGGAGTTTTTGCTTCGATGATTTTGTTTGAAAGCTCAAAGCTCTTTGCTAAAGGGATAAAATCAATATGCTTAGAGAGACCGGCCATTTTTCCTTTAATTATATAAAGTGTTTTAAAAGCTGTTGGTAGTTTCCATACTGCGAAAATTTGAAATATTATTTATGGGAGTTTTCGAAGTTTGTTCCTGACTTTGCACTTTACTTTCGTTTTTTGCAAAAAAGAAATATGTTTTATTTAAGCATAGCGTTATGTTTTCCATATGACGATAGTACATTGCAAAAGAACTGTATGAAAAAATTAGTAATTTTATAACACCAATAAGATAAGACATTATGTCATTAAATAGATAAAAATGATTTATAATACTTTTTAGCAATTATAATAAACACAGACACAAAATTTGTATTATTCTTAAAAAAAGATAATTTTTAATGTAAAAATATGTTGAATTTAAGTGACATTATTTTATTATAATAGTTTTATCTGCTTCTCGGGAAAAAGACTTAGTGCTACGAGAACATGACATGTTCTCGTAGAACTTAGTTTAAACATTGGTTTATCGTTGTTGGAATTAAGTTTCAACATTGTTGAAATTCAGTCACTCAACTTCTATTTTCGTAGTGAGCATAAGAAAGGGCTAGTTGCTTACTTTAGACGTGCTTAAAATTCGAAATTAATATGTTTATTTTTAAAATATTGTATATTATTAATTGGACATCTTTCTTTGAGAGCGTTTGACTGTTATGTATGTCAACGAAATAGGAATGATCCAAGTAGTGAAAGTATAGCAATTTTATAATGACTTTAATTTATTTCCGTGAAAAGCAAGCAGTTACAATACATTTAAAGATAAAATTCATATTATGGATGGAAGACATATTATGTATAAATACGAAATCCATGCCCATCCATTTCAGTGCAGCAGCAGTATTGCAACAGCTATCAATGGATTACCTGGAATAAAAGATTCCATCTCCTTCTTTAGATACTCCTGGTTAGCGAAGAAGAAGATCACTGGTCGAGTAGACTTAATACTCACTAGGGTTTATAGGTTGCACAGATATTAGTAGAAAAAAAAAATTCATCGTATCAAAGTATTTGTTAGATACGCACATAGTTTTGATTGAAAGCCAACTTACAGCACAAAGTAAACATAATAATTAGTGTCGTCCATGTAATTTTCAACAAAAATTATAATATATGTAATTGTGTGCAGACATACTATTTTGAGAAGACACCACGTGACTAACTGTACAAAATCAACGTTTTTAACCCTTTGCAGGTTTTATTGTTACCCACTTAGATTTGAATAAATATTATTTTG
This sequence comes from Himalopsyche tibetana, assembly GCA_030503985.1. Lineage (NCBI taxonomy): Eukaryota > Metazoa > Arthropoda > Insecta > Trichoptera > Rhyacophilidae > Himalopsyche > Himalopsyche tibetana. Next base: position 593,968 of record JAPJYX010000009.1, on the reverse strand, counting down.
TGTTTAATTATAAAACCATCAGTGGTGATTTCATAAGCCTTAGTGATTCATCTCGCGATCAATATTACTTCATATTCTTTAAAATATTTATTCGTCCTAACCTATATATTGTATTTTTTTTAACCATGTCCGATTAAATGTGAAGCATATTGACTCCTAATCGAGGTATCTCAACATAAATGTTTACTATGAGTACTGATCGTTGCTCAGTTGCTTAACCTCTCTTTTTTAAAATAGAGTAAGGGTAAAAACTAAGACTAAAACGGGACTAGTGATTAGGTAATCTCTCTCGCTACGACCGATTTTAGAATAGGATGCGTGGGAGAGAATTCTATACATAACATACATCCATACTGTTGGACCGAAAATCAATTTATAAAAACTGCCCATACTGGGATTCGAGCCTGTGAATTTTGTAACCGTAGCCAACGACGTTGACCACTCAATCACGAAGATTTTGTATAACAATAATTAAATAAATTTTACTTTTATACTTAAAATTATTAGTGTCCTTTTCTGCTAGAGCTAAAACACTTTATTCCTTTCCATAAAAAAAATATTTGTTTTTAGAGAAAAGATCACCATAAATAATGAAAGAAAAACTTGAAACCAATTAAGACATGGCCATTGTGGGGGCGATATTTTTAACGTTTAAAACAGTAAGTTTGAGAAGAAAAATTGTAAACCATATTTTATTCTATCACACCGAAAATTCTTTTTATCATATTGAGGCTGATTTTTATTACAAGGACTTATGAAGCAGACTGGAGTGACTTTTTACTGTTATTAAAAATAATATTTAAGTCGTTAAATTTGTTACAATCAACGCTAAAATAATATTTTCACGATAGTTTTTTACACTTTGATACTTATTTTCGTAAAATAAAAAAACTGGTATTAAAAAGACGATAGCAGTCTCTTCAATTTTTTAAATCAAAGCAATGCCTTGGGGAACAAATATTATGTTCTAGTCAAAGTAATATTCACATAAAAAAAAATGCTAAACAACAATCAGCATTCATGAAAGATGTAGAACAATATATTGTTTTAAACCATACCCGTTTCCAATATGAAGCATATGGACTGCAAATGAATAGATTTTTCTACGAGAACTGCTGGTTACTCATATCAACGTCTTCTTTTTCGAACGGATTGGATTGTATAGGACTACGGCACGACTACTGGTTAGTTAATCGTTACTCTTAAGCACTATTTCCTACTATCGAATGAAATTCAGACACAATTTTCATCTATTCATTTAAAAACGAAATTTCAAATCAATTATTCGTGGGATTTGAACCCGTGATCAACGTACCCAAAGAAAATGACGTTGAACACTCGGCTAAAATCCTAGGAAAAATCAAGGGAATTGAAGCAATTTCAGATGACAACATTAATATTCCCAATCGAATCATGAAAATAGTCGGGTGTAAAATCAGTAATATTATGTTTTATTTATTGTGCAAGAAATATATTTTGTACAATTGAAACGGTTGACGGCAAATTGTTAAGTATCCGAGTTTTTTTATTGTTTTTCTTTTGGAAATTTGTTCACAGTTGTCAAAGGTGCTGGGTAAATATAAAAAAAACTGACTTTGTGAGAACAAACCAGTTACTTCTTTTAGTTTTCTTTGCAACTATGTTGTCACGAAATCAAAGAAAAACTTGACGCGTACGCAATTTGGAAAAGGGTTTGTCTTCTGAAAAAGGTCAATATGTTTTTCTTATGCCAACAACAAATTTAATCGGTAGTTTTACTTGACTTTTCTTGCGTGATCGTTGATAACAAATAAAATAACGTAAAATTACTTTTGTTTTAAAATAATTTTGAATTACCATCCAAGATGTTTTCCGCGATACAATTGTTAATTTTGTTTCAAAAAATTCATAATTAAAAAGCCTTAAAAAGCGTCAGGAAATGTCACAAGCACATTACTTTAAATGAAATCGAAAAGAGTGTTAACTCTTAAAAGTTTACCAAATAAATGTTAGTGAATTCAGTATTTAATATAAAAATAGCTTAGATTATTCCACGTATTGTGCTACAAACTGTGACACGTGCTTTGCCTCTTTCAGAGGCATCCTCAGACAATCTTATTTTCACAAATGCTTGTTTAAGTACGAATGATTTTAATTTTATTATTCTGATATATTATAAAAATAAAAACGGGAGGCAAAGAAGGGATGATAGAAACACAAACAAACAATAATCAAACTACAAATGACATCTTTATATATTACAAAATGATAAACGAATGAGTTGCATCAAGTAGGGAGGGTTAAACCATTGGAAGTAAATTTAGCAGTAGCGAACAACCTTTTATATTTAAAATGTTATTTAATAATATTTTTTTATTGTCAATACTTTTATAAAATTTCTCAAGTATTCATTTTTTTTATATTTACTAGATGAAGTTACTATTCTGATTAAAATTATGCTCGTTTTTTATTAAACGATTGGCAAACTCTGAAAAATTGTTACTTTTTAAACACCTTATATGTTCTTTAATTCTAATATTAAAGTTCCTACCTGTCTGCCCTACATAAGAAGCTTGGCAGTCTCCACAAGAGAGGCGATAGATACCACTCTGTGAAAATGATTCTACGCGATCTCTACTGTTTAATATAATTTTAAAGTATTTCTACGTTACTATTCTGATTATGTAATAGTCGTTTTCTATTCTATTACCAATGAAGCGATTTTAAAACTGAAATTAATAAACACGTTATATTTAAATAAAACAGTAAAATACAATTATTAATGTTACTCATATTGTGTATATTGAAACTTAAGCAGATGTAATGTATGCATTAATTAAATGAGATGGCCACAAGATGTGGTGGCGTTACTTGTGTGGCGATATGCATCTGCACGCGTCCTGCAGCACACTTCATTACAGTAAGAGGACGTGACAGCACGCTCAAGTCATGGAGGGTGTCTGTGGATACATCACTGAGAAAATGGGTTACCAAGATTAAAAAGAAACTGTAAGTAATAAATATAAAATGCTTCAAGAAATAAATTACTATTAATTATTTAATGTTATGTGTTTATAGAAATATTTTTATGCAAGTCTTCTCTAAATTTATTTCTCTGAATTTTCGTATCTTACGCCCTTATATTTTTTAAATGAAAACATTATAAAGAGCAAACTAGTGTTTGTAATGACAATTAAAAGTATGTCTTTCACCAAGGATTAACATTAAATGAAATAGACAGTAGAAGGCAAGGGTACGAAAAAACAACTGTTTTGAGGTGTTTTGCATTTGATGTGTAAATTCTCTGAAAAAAAATATTATTACTATAATAGGGTAAAAATAGAAACGTTTTTAGTTCTACAGCAATATGGGATCTTCCAAAGTTAATTATGATAAATTAGAATAACAAGATGTATCTTGTAATTGTGTATTTCTTCAGAGCCAGTATATCTAGCTGAGCAAAATGTAAGTTTAAGCATAGTTCTGACGAAGGCAAAAGTCAAAATAGCTATTTACTAATATTATAAAAACTCAACAACTAAATACGTTGCTATTTTTACCCTATTAAAATGGAGTTTTTTCAAGTAAATCCCAATTTAATCAATAGTATTATTACTTTCGTTGTTTTCAAATAAATCGGCTATAAATTTAACCTCACAAAAAAAATCAGTATAAATTGTGTATAATCTTCAAATTTTGATATGTCTCTTCAATGTTAAAGGCAATCAAATAATACAAAAAGATTAATTTAAGATAAATTCTAGTTTAAAAAAACCCAGGTAAAAGCATGATAACTTTCTTGAAGGTTGTATATATTTTTTTACTTTCCTTTGACTTCCACGTAACTATTTTAATCAAAGTTCATCTTTCAACTTGCAAAGGTCTGATTCAGAAGACAGTTGATTGAAAGGCCTATCTACACATTTGAAAAATTGTGATGGCATGATGAAAAACTTGATTAAATTTGGTTGTTACCCGTATCCAAAAGTCACGACCTTTTAGGTATGTCTCATATTTTTACAAAAAGTAAAAAAAATATATTGTTATTTGCATTTGAAAAGAACGCACCTTTACGATAAGTGCACGGTTAATCTTTTTTTACATTACAAGGATGGATTTTTATTTTTTTTAAATCATCGAAGAAGCAAAATAATTTATAGTGTATTTTTACTTAGACAACGGAAAGAAGTAGTAAATATAATAAAAAAATTGGCTTATTATTTGTTTATCCCAATATGCCTTTATTAAAAAAAGTGATATAATTCGGTTTTATTATAGCTTTAGTGAATTTTCTCAATTTCTATGTTTATTATTTTCGATCCCATATTATTTACTCAGTGGAATATTTGGAGAATATTAAGACTATTTTCTATTGGTATATACGTACAATTCGAAACAATATTACATTCAAGACATCATGGATGTTTATTACTTGCACTTATAAAGATTTTTAATAGTCTTCCCGACGTACTCGACTGAACAGTTATCGCATGGTAGATTTGAATGTTGCGTTTCCCTAACCTAATGATTAAATCGTTCTTTACCATTTATTCTTTTAGTTATGAAATTATGTGTTTTTAAGATATAGTTTGAAGTTTTACTGATTGCTTGACTGTATTGATAGTATGTCTGTTTTCTGGGTAAAGATATTGAATTGTTTTTGATTTTGTGTATTAAAAGTAATTCGATGTACAAGGGTTGTGAGTATTTTTTGTTTTGAATACAAATTTTGTACAAAGAAACCATACAAAAGCTTATCTTGAGATACCATGTGATTAATATATATTATTATAATAATAATAATAAAAAATTATATTAAAAACAAGATTTCTCTATGCCGTCTCCTGATTATGTATATGCACGAATACATTAAACCAACTGAGGCTTGCTTAAATTACATTTTTTTTATAAAAATGCTTCAAAATATAGTCAACCTGACATTTAATTATTCTTTTCATAAACATTCATGAATTTCAATTAATATGTGTTATGAAAAATGTGATTTATATTTTTTTATACTTTAGACTCGCGGTATTAAAAAAATCTAAATATTTTCATTATATCACTTTTAGGATGTTCACAGTAAATTTTTAGTGGAAAGGCATTGTATTAATAAAAACACAATATTTCTTTGTACTTTATTCCCTTTTATTTAATAGGTCAGGACCGGTTTCGCTATTTTGTATAAATAGTAATTAAAATTTCGACTGAAGGTGCTTGATAGAAATTCAACGCTTATTTAGAACTATTTTCATTTTGTACACTTCCACAAAAATCTTGGTTTTTTGAAAAAAGATTCAAAAAATAATTCCAAAATAAATAGCATTGTTAAATTATATCAGTTGACAATGCTCGCAATGAGCGAAACTGGTCCTGTCCTATTTAACAAAGTGGAATAAAGTACAAAGTAATATAGTTTTTTTATTAATTTTCATTGTACATACATACCTGATTTTATTTTGGACATCTTTAAACACAAATCAGTAGTTTTTGTTTGTATTGAGCTTCTTTAAATTCTCAAATAAGACATTATAAATAAAATAAAAAATATATATATAATATTACCAAAGGTCATTGTACTTACAATATTATTGACTTTGCACGGAATCACAGTTGACATGGAATTCACCTGTAAAAAAATAAACACTATCTTATTGGCAGATTTAAACAAATGAATAAACAAGCTATGTTTTAAAAAGGTTCTAGAGCAGAGATTCCCAACCCTATTTGTGCCACACCCCTCTTTGAGGCTTCAAAAATTTCCATTTCTTTCCTCCCCGATCGGAATCTTATAGTTAGGTACCGAACGAATTTGGAAAAAAAATAGTTGCTTCTAACAAAAAATGCACACGGTCATTATCATTTTTTTTTAATTTAACTTTAGTAAATAAATACACATGTATATTATCTGAAAACTCGGAAAAAATAATATTCAAATTAGTACGAACCTAGTGCTTGATATGAGCTTCAAAGAGTATTTATGTGAGGTACTAATTTGGAAATTTTTGTCGAAAATGCGTTTTGACGAAATAAAATAGATATTAATGATTTGCGCATTTCCTGTGGATTACGTACTTTTACTTTTCACAGTCAATATAATAATATATATCTAATTTTTAAGCCATGTTCGCTCCCAATGTGGAGCATATGGACTCCTAATGGAGTTTATCTCAACAGAAGTGTTTCTACGAGAACTGCATGTTACTCAGTTGCTCAACCTCTCTTTTTCCAAAGAGAGTAGGGATAGAAGGATAGGGCTAGGACGGGACTAGTGGTAAGCTAATCGCTCTCAATACGCCCGTTCATAGGATAGGATGGGTGGGAGGGGGGAATCCAAGACATCACATACATCCATGCTTTCAAACAGAAATTCATAAATCGATTGAAAAATCAATTTATAAAACTGTCCGTACCGGGATTTAAGCCCGTGCCCTCCGTAAACGAAGCCAACGACATTGACCACTCGACCACACAGGCGGTTAATATTATTTATAATTATCAAAACTGTTGTTTTATATATATTTTAGTATTATTTCATCCAGTTATTATGTTCATACAACAATAGGCATGCTTGAAGTAGTACTTCAGAACTCTTGTTTCATTATGAGCCATCCCATTTGCTAAACTTATAGTATTGTTACAATGTAGCGCTATGGGGACGTGAGAAGATTAGTGTGATGCATTAGCGATGTGTCATTGTCGCCTAGCCGCACTACTTCTCGCCTCTAATAACTCACTTTCCACAATTGGCCAGAAATTCGCCAAGTTTCCGCCGTGCATTCGCACCTCGCCACCCCGCTGTTCTCCCTTGCAGCCCTCAACTTGGTCGAAAGCGATAATTTGAAAATTTATTGCTGCCAATGAATACACTTTGCAGACTAATGGCCACCATTGACTCGCCAATTATATTACTTGAACTTTGGGCGGTCGTTTTATCTCGTGTCACTTCGCTAACAGACCAGTCTAACGGACCTAGTAAAACTTTGTTGAGAAATCAATTCAATTTATTTATACAAAAGTATGTTAAGGAACGTTCATACTATTTTAAACGTTGTTTGTATCCTTAATTTATTGATTAAATTGAGTAGAATAAAAAAATATATGAAATTTAATTTAATATTAAAAATGAATTTTCAGATACATAGTTACCGCCGAATCTATCGAAAAGATTAAATAAAAAGTTTCGAAAAATATGTACTTCAATATTGAGTAACGAATGTAAGAACAAATTCAAGGTATTGTAAATATTTTTTTTATAATAAATATAGGCTCGTATTTTTCCGGTCAGAGTAAAATTTACTGTATTTATCTGTAAATAGTCATAGTTTAAATGAAATTAAAAAAAAACCTAACCTAATCTAAACAAAATGGTTATAAAATATTCTGACCTTATAATATTTTTATTCTGACCGTTCATATTTTTAGTCTGACCAAAAATTGATTTAAATTCTGACCATCTATTTTGATTCCCTATGATATATAGTTTGTAATCTTATATTATTAGAATATAAAACACTTTTTGTACTAATTCTACATTTATTTAATATGATCAGCAAAACAGTTTCTTTCATCACGAGCCTTTTCAACTGATAATAATAAACATTACTACAAGGGTTTCAAAATGAATTGGTATTAGAAATATGAAAATTGTTTACTGATATGAATACGTGACACGCAAATTAATCAAACGAGCAAATTATTTTTTCTTTTTTGCCTTTTTTATATCCGTTTTATTATCCTTACGGTAGGGAAATAGAGAGAAGGTGTTTAAGTGTGAGTCTTGGATAAATTGTGTCAGATGAAGCTAGAATCATATTATATAAAATAGTTTATAATGAACAATTTAAACTTATCAATCAATTTTCCTACAAAACAATATTTTTACATGTAACTTAATCTTTCACGATACGACAAGGAGACAAAAAAATCATAATTTACCAACCGTCATATTATAAAAGAAAAATTTACCAAGTTTTTGATTATTTTTTCCGAAGTTTATGACATGCCTTTTAGATGTCCATTAAACTCAAATTAAGATAAAATGTCATTTTAAATTATTCATTTTATATTTTAATTATTTTACCTAATCCTTTTTTAAATCAATAAAATATCTTGTTAACCTTCAGAGGAGTATGGACGTACATATATATCAACGTAATTTTTCTGCAAATGAGTATGGTCGTACTTTTAACTCAACAGTATTGTCTGTTCGTGAGCATATATGCATATGTTTTGAGTATGAATTACATATATTCACTGGAAAAATTGTAACGTTAAGAAAAGGTCAGTATAGATCTATTCACTCCTCCTAAGATTAACATTGAAGAAATGTATTTTTTTTATTACAATCAACGTAAATTTGTTGATAAACAAAATATACACAACCTTACGGCGAAAAATCTCAGGTGTCGCAAAAGAACTAGGTTATTTGTTTTACAAAATTCGTTTTATAAATTACTTTAATAAAAATTGTATTTTATCAGCAGCGGTGACTCACTTAATAGCTCTCATGAAAAAACAGGCACCGTTTCTAAAAGCTTAACTTGGTAGAAGGCTGCAAACTCCCGTAGACTACAAAACGCCTAACCGTACCGATGCACATTTTCACCAAGTATAAGCCTTGCTATCTGAGTGTAGTTTATTGCTGAAAATTTCTGCTTTGTTCAGTGTGTGTAATAAATGATGGCATTTTAATACGAAACTGAAGTGACTTAGTTTTTGTGTCATTGCTTATTTGGGCCAAATTTAACAACTGCAATCAGTGGTTTTGTTATTTCAAATACACTTAGACGTTTAAGATTAGTCTAATCATACTCAAATAAATAGATGATTCATTTAAATGACATAAAACAACATGTCATTTAAAAATCAACAAACATTTCGACTGTGTAAAGGAAAAAGCACGTACTCCACAGCTTTTTCAAAACAACTTTTTTCGATAATCACAATTTATAAAACTTGATACACGTTCTATAAAAAAGATGTAAGCTGCAAATGTCGAATTGGTATTTACATTTAGCTTTTAAGTTTGAAAAAGATGAGCTTGTGAAAATTTATACCATGAAAAATGACTGAATTAAAGGTTTTTCCTAGACAATTTCTTTAATAAATATTTGATTATGTCATCTCAACACCAGTTTAGTAGTCTTCGAACAAAGTTTTGTATATTTTATATATATATAGCTCAAAATCATCAAAACACGTTTTTTTTACCGCCTGTAAAATTTGCTATGTGTGGGTAACGTCCTTTTTCCTTTCCTCAGTCGAAATATAAATGATGTTAACAAACAATTAAGAATATTAAAAAATATTATTAATTAATCAATCAATAAGTATTGAATGTTTTTTCTATAGCCAAAATAAAAATACGATACTTGTCAGAATGTCATTCTGAATATTTGCTTGATAAGCGGGTATTCAAAACCGTTTTCATATTAAACTTTAGCATGCATAAACTACGGCCCGCGGGCTTTTTAATTGTTTTTCTCAAAATTAAATATGAAGCATATTTATTTAATGTAAAATATTTAATTTAATAAATGCGAGCAAACTTTTCCGTAAGTGAAAGAGATTAAATTGGTGAATAGGAATATTCTTACTGGTTTATTTTTAATTCGACGTGGAAATAACACTGTCAAAATAGTGAAGTGAAACCTATCATTCATGTATCTAAATATTTTTTACACTTTTTTTCACGGCTATTGTATGGCATGTGTCCGTCCCAAACACATCATAATTTGTTGATATGCGGCCCGCTGCAAAAAAAGTTGTGCATGTCTGTACTAATAGATTGCATTTTTTAGTCAATAAATAATAAAATATTTTTATGCCGAATTCATTTAATTCTCAGTAAACAAACAGTAACGAAATATTTATTGTAGTTTAAGCTAACTCCATAAAAAATACATTGTACTTTCTTTTAATAAAACAGTATTCAAATAATTTTTTGAGATTATTTTTATAGCAAACCACTTTCTTATAAGATCAGTGTTGGTGACACATTCGTAGCAGTGTAAACGGCTTGAATTATAACCCCTTTTGGCTGAGAGCCAACCGCACTTTATAACACATATTAATACAACATAATCCAGTATTTACATTTAACACAACACTACAGGTTATATTTGGTAACAGTAATTCAGCGTGTGAATGTGTAATATTATACGAAGGTTGTATAAAAAAGTTCCTGTAAACATAACAAAGTATGAAATAGTATTGTAACAGTCATTCTATAAGAGTAATAACAGAAGCAAGTGATAATCAGGATATTCAGGACAATTATTTAATCCTGTGGTTTCTCTTCAGTTTCATAAAAGATCGCAGATTCCCATTAGAAATACCAATAACGTAAAATTTGTCCGTCATTTCAAATATATTTTTTTCATTTATAGTTTGATGATTAAATAATTTATAAGTTAAGCTTAAAGTTGTTGAAGGATTTAAATCTATAAAATCTTCCAGTGTAAGCTAAGGAAGTGCTTCTAAAGAACTGTTGACTTTTAAAAAAAAACATTAATGAGCATTGAGTTAAAAACCATTTTCACTCTGCTTGATGTTTCAAAATAGTTTCTGAAGACATTTATAATATAAAATAGTGTATGGGAAGCTGAAAGCTCAACTCAATATTTTTATAAGTCTACAGATTAAAAAAATCATTCAGTGAGCTTTCATATTTAAAAAAACAGTTATGCTTAGCAGATAATCTATTCATTTTTTTGAGGTCAGTAAAGTTTCGGTTTGGTGTGCAGTTTATGGATGAATTTAAAATAATCTTGTTGTAAAAAACTTATTTGAAACTTTAACGAATTTAAAAGCTATTTTTAAGCATTATTTTTTTTACGTTGGATGAATTTTTTTTAAGCAGTCTTATAAACGATTTTATCATTAAAATCTTATAAACGATTGAGAAAGCAGCATGCTTTCATGTTGGCTTTGTAGCATTCATAATAATAAATTTCGCTACTAATGTTTGAGTATGAGAGCAAGTAAAATGAAAGTTTCCTCAAGTGTTTACCGGGTCGGAAAAGCGGGAATACCCGTTCCCTTCCTTCCTGCAGTGCGACACATGCGTTGCGAGTGCAGCAACATGTGCAGCGGGGAATTTATCTCGCCACAATGTAATGTTATTGTTTTTATTAAATGTCTTGAGGCAGGCAAGCTCTGCGGTCCGACAAACTTAATTCAATTCAACCCCATATTGTCAACACAACAAAGTAGTTTTCTTACAATGTAAACCAACGTCTAACTTAAATGCTGTGGTTATAGAAAATTCTTTGACTGTTTTCACTTCATCAATTTTAAATATTTTTTTTAATGTGCACTATTTATCGAGAATTGAATTTATTATTTGATTGAAAAGTTTTTTTAAACTAATTAAAACTATACAAATTCTTATAAAATACGCTGAAAAAAAACCCCATATACGAAATACTATCGTAATATATAAAATAACTTAGATTATTTCACGTATTGTGTTACAAACTGTGACACGTGTTTTGCCTCTTTCAGACTCAACAACAGACAACAGATGCCCCTGAAAGAGACAAAACACGTGTCAGTTTTTAGTAAAATACGCGGAATAATCTAAGTTATTTTATATTAAAATGAACTTTCACAAAGTTACTGCCTAATCCATCGAAAGTACTATTGCATTTTTTAAGCATACATATATGTTGAATATTTTTACTATAAATATATTCATTACTCAGTGATTAGTTCCAATATCTTAAAAAATACAATGGACTCATATCAATCTAGTTACTGTTTCATGATAGTATAAAATGATTGGCACATACATACGCATGTTTATTATTATTGATGACTTTTTTTATCTCTAAAGTAAAATAAAATCGCATTTCAAAATTTGTATGCTGATGGTGTGAAGCCGAAATATATACATAGATATTTAAAGCAATCAATTTTTATAGTTCTTGTAGAAGTAAATACCTTGATATGTTAATATTATTTTAATGGAGTTCTATCATGTATTTTTGAATTCAATCAACAACTTTAAATATTAAATTAAGCACGCGGGAATCAACATTACAAAATAAATAAAACATCATAAAAAATTATAATTTATGTAATTTAAATTTCGAGATGATTGCTCTTGAATTGAAAATTTATTCGTCCATTTAATTGAATGATTTTTCAATGTATCGTTCATAAAAAATGGTAAATATATCGGATAATATATTATTATATATTATAGTTTTAATAAAAACGCTTTAAATGTTCTTTCCATCTTATCAAAATTTAAAATTTCTACTGAAGGTGCTTGATGGAAATTTAATAATAATTCCAAATAATCATAATTTGATATGTGAGTCTAAAACAATTTGTTTAAATATTCGACATGCAAAAGCGTTAAGAACTGAAAAAGGATTTTTTCAAAATGTTTCAGTTTTTTGTAGTTTTGCAGTGCTGTGGATGTTATTGATTTTTTTTAATAAACCTTGTTTATGTACAAATAAATCAAAAATAGTTATTTGATATAAACAATCAAAAACTTGTCTTTTCTGTGCTGTATTTTACCCAGAGAATAGTGCATGCAATTTGATCGAAAGCTTAGATAAAAGACCGTAAATTGCAGAGGATTTTCCACCAAAGTGAGTCCACGGTGCAAAGTGACTCCACAGAGAATTCAGTCGACCACTGCCGCAAGACGATCTTTATCTCTTCCCCAGGATGACCATTTGTTTATACACTGAATTCTCGACTATTACTAGTGCTACGCTTCTACGGTGCTACGAAAGCTCTACGGAGCTTTCACGAAATGTTTTCTACCTAACGTAAATGGGATACACGCCATCTCTTTATCGAATGTATTTACAGTACCGCATAAATATCATTCAGCTTTTGGCTGCTTTTAGTTTCAAGCATGGTCAGCATGTTCCTTTATTTATTTTTGGTTAATGTTACTTTGAACTACTGTGAAGATTTTTAATTGAAGAAAGCAATCTTAGTCAAATGAATATTCTATTGATGTTTTGAATATCATTACATAAAGAATTACGCAAATAAAATTGTTACGGTATATTTAAACTTCTTATCATCTGGGCGGTAATGTTTATAATCTTTATGTTCTCAATCTGAACTTGTATAATCCCAATTTATATGTTTACATATAGGCAAAAACACTGTCTTTGTATCAGTAATATAAAATTTATTCCGTAAGGACGAAGCGTCTTAACAATTCATTATATAAAATGTGGATATGTAAAGTGGTAATTTTTTAATTAATTTCATTTTGTTTTTCCTAGAATCTCTTTTCTTGATTCTTGGGTTTTTTATAACAACGATAAGTTGGTGTCCCACAGGGCTTTTTTTATTTAATCTGTAAAAACTTTATCTTTTTTTTAATTATAAAAAGGCAAAGCTCTTTGATTGCAACTAAAACCCATTTTTAATTTAACTACAACTTGAATGAAAAACATTTTGTCGGCTTCTGTGATATGCTTTTATTCTTTATTAATAACCCAGTTACAGATTGACGACATAATTCGGTATTGTCATATTTACTATTTAAAGCTGTGATTGAGTAACAATATTCAACAAAAATTATTATATTAATTGATGATAATATTCTGATAAAATTATTACATGAGTTACCACTCAATTCTGCAAAGAAGACACTGTGTCACGACTTAGTTTACCACGTATTCAAGCCAAGATATTCATGAATTTCATCAATTTAATTGAAAATGTCTCAAAGCAAATATTATTATTACGGTGGCATCTGTCACTCTCAACTTTGATGATGGGATCAAAGTTGTAAAGTGCTTTTGTAAAACGGGAAGCATAGAAAAAGAATTTCAATCTATTTGCAGAAAGAAATATGTAGATCAGATTTTTTAAAAATTAATATGAAAATATAATTCTGTTTTTGACAAAACGAATCTGTGTGGTTTATGGGTAGTCTTAAAAATTCTTACCAATGCACGCTATGGTCTCACTTAACTTGCTTAGCAAAGCATGTATGCGTGTTGAACAATATAATATTAATATAATTTTATTTATCAACTCTTAAAAGCTTCACACCGTTAGCAACAAGAATTATTTTATTGAGCAATTAAATAACTACGTAATATTTTTTAATTGTAAAAATAATGATCTATCAATCGTATTATCAAAAAAAAAATCTGAATATAAATTAAGATTTCGACTGAAGGTGCTTGGTTTAATTCAATATTAAATTTCATTTGTTAAAATTATGTACATTCATACAAGTGTTGTCAGTAACGACCCGGGTTTCGCCTTTCAGCACCTCAAGACGCTCAAGTGCACGGATGGGCTTGATTTGATCTTTAGTTAATATGTAAAAGTATCGTGTTTATATAAGAAATACATTTATCACTAAGCTAAAATCCATTGATGACGACATTGATTAATTTGATTCTAACGACGTTCAACTAACTGGGAAAATATTAACATAATAAATAGTCTTTGTAGCTTTTTGAAATTGAAGAGTTTAGTTTCATGAAAAATGCTTAAAATCATCCGTATTTAATTAAAACTTTTTTGAAAGTTTTGTGAAGCTTCATTCATATAATTTCCTTTACAGCTTTTTGCAGACACTTTAAGTTTCTTCTCTTTTTTAACAGTAATGAAATATAAAGCTTGATCAATCCTAAAGATTTTTCGTATAAGACTTGGTTCACTAAAGAAATCGAATTGTCTTTATGAGCTACATATAAAAATCATCATAACGGAGATTTCATTGGTATTCAATTATTACATACACTGCGTGTGTATTGTAGAACTCTACTAGATGTAAACGTTTTTTAAATAACGAACCAGACATATTCAATTCAAAGTTTACATAAACCAAAAATCTGATAGATCGTTGGTGAATCGATCGTATTTTTTTCCACATAAATTAAAGCATGTGCGACATATATCAAATTTCTTTGAAAGCTCACAAAATGACCTTCAAATGGGGCAAATAAAAAGTGGTCGTATTTCATTTCTATCCCATTTCACATTTCGCTTAGTGGCCTTGTACAGTTTTAGGGTGGAAGCCATAACAGGCGACGGGGGTGTGGAAAAACTCGAAAAATAACAAAGATATGTTGGCTCATATCAAATTTCAAAATATAAATAAACATAACTGTCATATATGAAGCCTATTTTTGATGGAAGAAATCTTGTGTAAATAAGCATATTTCAGACTCGAATTCATTTGAATATTTTCATTTTATGTGTTTGCTCGTACGATGTAGACATGTTTAATGTAAACCAATTTCAGTATGTGCTTAAGCTTTTTGAATGAAGTTTAATGGAAGCAATAAAATATATTCAAAAAGTATATCAGTCATTTTTATCCATTTTTTAATTATTGTTTTGCAGAATATTTTCATACATAGTTGACACTGAATTTGAATCGTTCAAATTATATACATTCACACAATTTTTGTTACTAACGACCCGGGTTTCGCATTTCGGCATTTTCAGGCGTTCAAGTGCACGGATGAACTTGAACTGACGCTTATTATTATCAGTATTTTTTATTTATCTTTTGATTAAATATAATTTAAAATTCAGTAGAATATTAAAATACGTAGTCAGTTCCAATATTCGATTTAACAACAATATTTTTCAAAGTATTTTCTAAAGATATTGTCAAAATACTGTAAAGTCATCATTCCCCTTGTGTGTAGTGACACAAAATAACAAAAGCCTTTCTTAACCGATTCCCTTATGAATCCCCATTCATCATTTTTAAATGCAATCCCCGATTCATAATATGGCATATACTTTCTTCTGCCAATATTGTCCTTTCTGATAGAAAATTTAAATTAACTTTGATTATTCCACGTATTGTGTAACTAACTGTGACACGTGTTTCGCCTCTTTCAGAGGCATCTTCAGACTTACTATCGCAAAGTTTGCTTTGTGATAGTAAGTCTGAAGATGCCTCTGAAAGAGGCGAAACACGTGTCACAGTTAGTTACACAATACGTGGAATAATCAAAGTTAATTTAAATTTTCTATTAAAATGAACTTCCACAAAGTTACCGCCGAAACCATCGAAAGTATTGTCCTTTCTGGATTAAAACAATGAAAGTTGCTGATCGTTTTCAGAAAATATGTTTTAAAATCGTTATTTACCAAATTTAATCGTGTTCTGCTAATTGTCTTAATCAAATTTACCTAAGCCGATGTACACAAAATATTTCTAGTCATACCGATTAAAATAATAATAAAAAAAACGGTCGATATTATCAGCTTATTGTATATCTACCCATATATAATTGAATATATTTCACAAAGAGCTATTCGCACATTTAGATTTATTTTCGACTTTATCAAAAACATTAAGAACCAAAAGTTATTTTGTAAAACACACTTTCTTGCCCCAACAGTATTCTACTACATGTTAACTGTATGAAAATATTTGTCTGTCTGGTTTTTACCCAAAAAAACACCTGTCATTAATTTGCATTCTCAGACGACACTTTAATGGCATGTCAACTCTTACCGGATAATCTTTAGTTGGATGAGTGCTTGTTTATTTTTTTAACAATGAAGAAATGATATTGTGTACTACCCACAAGTTTTAAATCAATAGTTTTTCAATCTTAGCAATGTTAATCAATTAATTAAATAAATTAATAAATTATACAATGCGTTCTAATTAACGGTTTTAAGGTGTCTTTTTGGAGATAAAAAAGCATTCTATGTGGTTTTTTTTTATATCAGTATTAAAAAGAGAGAAAATATTTCGAAAATCGTAAGCTTATAAATGAAAAAAAAACCATTTCGAGAAACATTTCACATATACAAATTAATTAAAATCTTAATCAAATATTAACGAATTTTGCGGGCTACATTGGTGGCTGGTGAATATTTAACGGCATTCAACAGATTAAAACGGGCGCCAAAAAGTTCCCCGAAGATAATATGAAGAGGGTAAGAAGCACAGGCGGGAGAGTTGAGAAATTCCGGGGACTTCCCGCTGCCGACTAATTATTTAATAACTTTATATGCTCATATCAACCGCCGGGGGATGAGAATGGAGTCGCATATTACATTTTCGTACGCTGAATTTGAACACGTGATTTCGCTAAAGGATTATAGCTTCTAATAATTGTACAAGAAAGGGTAACTCACTATCTCAGAAATGTCTTCATAGATAAATTACACGATAATATTGCTATAAGCATTTTACTGGTATACACGTTAACTGTAATTAAACATAAAATAAGATTTTTTTCTGTGAATTTCGCATCAATGTCGATACTTTATGATTAAATTTTCCACAATTTTGAGTCTTAATCATAAGATGTTTTTTAAATATTAATATTTCATATTACTTTTAATATAATTCTCATATATTTATAAATGGTTTGTTTTTCTTTGTCCAGTAACTTGCCATAGTAATAGGCAAAGTATGGCGGCAAGTCAATGTGGCATTGGATCAATGCACCCCTTGAATATGCAAGGGCGGTCATATTTCATGAAATAATATTCAAACATAACATTTATACCATTCACTCATTTTAAATTATTCATGTATTTATTGATTTCTAAAATATTTATTATAGACAATTTTTGAATATTATTTCATGAAAGATAACCGCCCTTGCATATACATAGGGTGCATTGATCCAATGCCACATTGACCAGCCGCCACTATAAATTGGTCAGTTAATTGAATTGCTTTTATTGGTTTATAACAAATTTCAAGTATTTTTTTCACTTTAAATATACTCACTATCAATTTTTGGTGAAAAAGCATTATCTTAAAAAAATAACACATATTTTTTTTAAAATTCGTGTCCGCTTATAATGTGAAGCATATGGTCTCCTATTGAAGGTATCTAAACAGAAATTTTTCTAGGAGATCTTTTTGTTACTCTGTCGTTCAACCTTTCTTATTTAAAAAGAGTAGTATGTATATAAGGATAACACTAGGACAAGACTAGTGGTTAAATAATCGCTATCGCTACGCCTAGTTATTAAAGGATTGAAAGGGTGGGAGAAAGGGGAGTATTAAAAAATTAAATGTGTTTTTTTGACGAAGAATAAAACGAAATATTATTACAATATAAAAAAATATTTAAACTAAGAGTCGATTTACAGACTTTTTGGGTGATATTTTTTAATAGGCGCCTGTTTCTTACAATTTAAAAAATCTATAATTTATTAGGACATTTACAACATCTTATTAGAAAGCCTACATTAGAAGTTTTGTAATTACAATACCCTTGCTTTGCATAAGTACAAATTCTAAATAATCCCACTTGCAATGTAAATCGTGTTTAATGTTGTACAGACCTCTTGCTATAATTTCCATGTCCCTTTCAAACCTAAGCGTAACTTAACTTTGAGGTCCTTCATATGTGTACTACTAAACAAAAGGTGAACGCTAATTATTATACGATAGTTACACGTTCCCAAACTGAAAAAAGTTAAAAATTGTATTGCTCAACAGAGAAAACAAGTTGACGTGATTGGCATTGTTATATTTTTCAATCAACTAGTTTTTAGTACTGTTGTATTTTATTTTTCATGTTCGAAAACATAACACTTTACTTAACAATTGTCGAACATCTAGCTTTAATGTCTGTTTTATGAATTTTAAAAATAGGCACTGATCAAAATAGTCCACCCAATCTTTTACCAATTTACAATAAAAATATTTTTTCTAATAACCAATCAACTTATTATAAATATTGAGACATAACGAAGTAGCTTTATGAAGTAAATAGTATACCAGTATTTTAGTTAGGCTTATGAATAAGCCGTTGTTGCTTAGTAATTGTTAACTTTGCTAAGAGAAATTCGTGGATTCAATGACTAATATCAATGTTTGATTTAGCATTTTGAGTGAAGGCGCTAGATCAAATTATCATATGTTGGTTTTTCTTTAAGAACATATTGTAGAATATTTATTACGAAGATTGTCCACGCGAAAGCGAATTAAATTGGCTACTTGCATAATTTAGACTATTTATCGCGCGGAAAATTTGTAGCTGACGTATAAGCTTGCAGAAGTAAAAATGAACATTATTTAACTAAAAAACAAGAAGAAATTGGTAATTGATAGCCATTGCTAATTTGATTATCAGTGAGCTTAAAATTCTCTGTTTTCTTTTTCTACGTAGTTTAATTGAAAATTTATGGTCTATTTGTAATGATCGTTCACGGTTAACAAATCTCTCTTGAGTCAAGTTCCATTGCCGAATTCAAGCGATCCGTCTTTCATTTGTTACAGTGAGAAGGAACTCAGTCGGACGGGTACTGGCTCTTAGCGCAGTTCGGATTAGAAGCAGCTTAGTCCAAGTTGAGCTGGCTCCAGTGTAATGGGCTTGGCTTACAAACGCTTACACTGTTTTTGGACTCGCTTTGTTTCGAACGAGTGCCACTGGAGATTGTTTGCTTTGACTTTCTTCGTTCAAAAGACTCTTTTCTTTCTTCTAACAATGTGAATTTCTTCAATCAATTTATTTCCAATACAACTAGCATATATATTCTGTTTCATACATAACTAGTTAAACAGAAATTTATTCAAAAGATTTTTTTTTTAAGATTCGGCGTTATTTTTTTAGTGTCAAATGATCCTCAACATAATTTTAATTTTCACTATTAAAGCATGAAAAGTTATTGAATTTTTTTAAATGGCTCTCCTTAAAATTTTATGAAATATCAATTTATCTATTTTTAATGAATTCATCTGATGATATATACATAAAAGCTCATCATTTTATTGTATATCTAACTTACTAAGTCATACCCTACATTTTAAATTTTTATATTAAATAATAATACCAAAGATTCTTCCAATATCGGTGATAATGCTTAAAATAATGATACTCATGAACAAAAACAGTTTGCTTACAAACTATATCTACAAATTTTTATATGTGTATGAACTTTAACTAGGTTTATGTGGTATTTATGTTCACAGCGTTATTTTCCAATAAGAATTTAGGAAAACATATATTATATACTTCTTTCAAATTATACTTAAAATAACTTACGTATATAACTTAAAAAATATTTTGTTACTATGTCAATAATCTTTTAAGTGTGTAGAACGTATGAAGATATTTAGAGGGTATAAAAGTTTCAAAACCCAAAGTTTTGTAAAGGTTGTTTAATTTCGAATTTGATTTTTTTCATCAAATATTGTGTGGCTGTTGTTGACAACTTTAATTTGGAAAATGATTTTTCTTAAAATTTCTATTTTTTTAATTTCATAGTCACTAAAATTAAATAAAGAAACATTGTCAACACGTTATACTCATAATTAAGAATTTCGACTGAGGGTGCTTGATGGAATTTCAATATCAAATTTGAATTGTTTGAATTTTGTACTTTTCCATGACTTTTGTCGCTAACGACCCGGGTTTCGCCTTTCGGCATCTTCAGGCATTCCAAGTGCACGGATGTACTCGAACTGACGAACTTTTGAACTTTTCATTTCACCAAGACTTCTCCCTCAAACAATATTGTACTTATTCATTTATGAAAATTCATTCTTAGTGCACTACTGACGATACAGTAATGTGTATGACAAAAAAGATGAGAAGTCAAGAAAAAATCGTGGCTATCAAAAAATCTGACATTTAAAATGTAGGCCATTTCCAAAGAGAAAAAATGAAATAGAAAAGAGATGCAAAGTAGTGGCGAATATTGTTAGTGTAATTCACGTCACGTTGCGTCAATAAAAAGCAAAGGCGCGTCTTTATCGAAAAAGGCGGAAAAATATTTAGTGCAGGGGCGTGCCTTTCATCACTCGACACCCCAAGATTATTATTTGTGGCCATATTTCATGATTTTACATTTCGAGCTAATAGTTCAAGGTCTTGCAAATATATTTTAATTTGAAAAAAAATGGTATGTAAAGATTCTTAACTTTATCAAAAGCGACATTTCAATTTCATTTAGTTTTAAGTACACCCTGTTAATATTCATTTTCTTAAACAAATTATGAAAAGCGAATTTATTTTAACCATGCCTAAAGATTTATCACTTCAATGAAAAACAAACTTAAATTTATTGTATTGTGCACTTGTATAGCCACACATCTTTAAGATTTTTTCTTAATGCAACAAATACCTAGTATATAACAAATATTTTTACATGATCGATTTTTTCTAGTTTGATTAAATACGAAGCGTATTTTTTTGTTTTTAAATAATCAGATTCAATTTATACAAAATATAAACAAACAATTTGAATATGTGTAAAAAAATCTAGATCACTAAAGAAAATTGTTATTATTAATTAACTGCTGGCTGAAACATTTATTATTGATTTTTAAAATAAAAAATGGCATTACAGCTGATGGTAATGCGCTTAATATTTTGTAGTTGAAAAAAGATACGATCATGATAAGATTTTTTTGTTAGTTATTCTTAATCAACTCGAGGAGAATTGACATCACAAATACCCATATCTTATATATCATACTTAAAATTTAAAACTTAACATTTTGCATTGACCTTACCGGGAAGCTTTTACTAACTAGATAAGCCCACAGAGAGCGGCATGACCCGATTATTAATATAATAGTTCGTACAAAAAGTAAGAAAAGGTTTTCAATTTATTAAACAAGGTACGGTGGAACCTCTCATAACGAGTTTAATTCGTTCCAGAATCTTACTCATTATCTGAAACACTCGTTAAGAAAAACAATTTTTCCCATATAAAACAATGTGAAATACAATAATGCGTTCCATGCCGGAAAAAAATCAATTTTTATTTTTTTAACGTGTATTAAAGTAAAATTACATACTTTAAAATTTTTGAGGAGCGTAACAACCTGGAATGCGAAAAACAATGCAACTCCACAAGCTTTTTGGTGGTCAGCTTTTGACCGAACTCTTTCACAAGCTCATCAATTTTGTTGTTATCTACCTCCAGTCCCATGGTATTCGCCAAAGATACAATCTTGTTGACTGTAGACTTCACAGGTACTGTTTTACACCCCTCAAACTCACATTCGACAACGTTCCTTGGCAAAGCTTCTTCCACGCTGACGTAAGGGTTCTCTTGGTAACCCCTTCCCCTGCCTTGTCAATCATCTTGAGGCAAGCAACGATGTGAAAGTGATCTTTCCAAAGATCTGCGTTACTCGTTATGTGAAATGTCGCTCGTTAAGGGAGCATTTTTTTCACAATCTGTTTTGCTCGTTATGCTAATTACTTGTTATGAGAGGTGCTCGTTATGAGGAGTTCTACTGTATAAGTAATTGAAATGTATAATTTAAGCATTTTTTTTTATTTATATCAAATTTCATTAAATCGTATGTTTCACTGAAGCCGAGCCAGTATAATTGTTAACATACTCGACATTGAATACATGGTACTTTTTGACACTATTACTGCAGCGAGTTTTAATCGAATATGATAGCTAATTGAATATCATTCAATTATGAACGTCATTGAGAATTAATGGTACTGCACTGGTGACTGAGTGATCTCTGCCCTCGATATTATCGGCGGTTAAGCATCATTTACACCACCCAACGCACATTATTCAAGCAAAAGAAATGGACGAGGTTATCCCCTTTCCCTCTCCACCACCATCTGCCCCGCCCAGTTTCGACTTGAGCAATAATTTATGGTCACTTGAGAAGAATAAATGTCACATTAAATGTCTATAAATTCAGAGAAATATATTTTTTATCATTGCCACAGATAGGAGAGGCGCGCTAAAATGTGAATCACAAAAATATCTAAATTGACTATTTACCCAGTAAAGTATCGTCTCATAAACATTGGCTCTGTATTTTATATCAACTCACAAGCCGACCCGCCATTTCTGATATGCTTATGTAAAATATAATACTTTATTCCATCGATTTTGATTCCATTATGTCACATTTTTTCTCAAATGAATGTTGTTTTCAGATAGCGCACGAAAAAGTGTTTGGGCATACTTCGGGGTGAACTTTTTTTAATACAATATTTTTTTCAAAAACTTTACCATAAAAAAAATTATCAAGTCGTTAGATTTCACTATATGTATAAAATAATTTTTATTTACACAGAAAATTTTAGCTAAATTTTAAAGCAGTCACATACTGATGAGGTAAAGCTATAAGGTAGAATTAAGGAATCTGTGGATATTGTAAGACGTCGGGTAAATTTAATACTTCGGAAAACCTTTACAAATATTATTTGAAATTAAATTATACATTTTTACATTGAGATTGCTAAGAAGAAAAGCAATAAGATTTTTATGAATAATCGACTAGAAAAAATAAACGAAATTGGTATTATATGTTCTTAAAATTTCTTAAAGCAATTTAATAAATGAGCAACTAACAATAAGTTCTTATAGAACAACCCTATATAGATAAGGTTATCTTTGTTATACACATCAAAAGACAATTCAGTTACATTTAATAGTATTCAAAAAAGTCTTGGTGATATTATTTCATAATTTAAAACGTAATTATTCTTGATTTGTGTTTTTTCGAAATTTTGCTTGAAATACTCATCGATGATATTTACTCAAATTATTGTGCACGAAAAAATCAAAGTAATACGAAAATTCAGACGTGTATTGTATTTTTATGTCATTTTTTCAACAAAACCACAAGTATTAATAATCAGTGGACATTTTCATAATCCAAAAATAATATATCTCCGACGTGAAGACTGACAACTTAATCCGATAATCAAACTGCCCAAGTTTAATCCACAAAGAACACTTCTTCATATATGCAAAGCTCTTCAAGTTTGGAGCTTTTATCTGAAATCCGGTCGTAAATCCGAAAGTTTTACCGAGTAAATAAAGCTTAGGCAATTAAGGCGCACAGGACCTGTTTGTGGTGACGTCACTAGCGTCATTACTGTCAAGTTTCTTGTCATTCTCTCTTTTTCAAATAACCATAACAAAGCGTTGTAAGGAAGGAAATCTTTTCACAGAAAAATGGTTATGTTTGTATGTAATTTATGTTTGTAACGTTATAGTCTAAAAGTAAAACGAGTTTGCAAGTGTTATCGAATAATGGATTACTTGTGTTACGTTTCATACTTTTCAAACATTTATATTAGGCATTTTTTTACAATTTAAATACTTACCTCAACGGCTGCCACACACGAGATATCTCGTAAATTTTTTTGTGCTCAACACGACTGTTATGAATTAAGTCGTCAATAATTAATTAAATTAATAATTGCAAATTATAGTCGGCGTGTTAGGGTAATAACGTACTTTTTTCTACGGCAGCTAAACGGTTAAGGTAAGATAACTAAGCAACCATAAGAAGAAATTTATTTTCTCTTTTTAATCCATTTCCGCTCCCAGGTATTTTAACAGAGTTTTTTTTACGAGAACTATTTATTGCTCAACCTCTTCGAATAGTGAAGGAATAGAAAAAGTAGGACTAGTGACTAGCTAATCGCAATCGCTACGCCCTGTTATTAGGATTCAAAAGGTGAGATTATTTTTTTTTCTGGAAAAAATGTGTGCTCATATAATTACTCATAAGACTTAATGTAATAATTGTAATGACAATCAAATTCGTAACTGACAAAAATCATATTCCGAAAAACGAAAAAAAAATAACTTCACAAAATCATAATCTATATTAATAATTCATGATGAAATAATTAAAAACAAAAGAACTTTTGTACAAATTTTACATTTTGTGATAAAGATCAACCAGAAAGCGTTAAAGTTATCTAAAAACAAAGGTATCAAAATATGTGTAATAAGTACAAAAAATGTTTTATTTTTGAATGTAAGGTCTTCCCACCAAAATTTTTTGATACTAAACAAGCTATCAAAAGTTCTGATCTATCACGAGCTATATTTTATTACTAGGAACATGCATTTTGGCGTTATATATATATATTATATATTTTGAGATTCTGGCAGCAGATCAGTGTTTATATTACAAAATGTATTTAGTGCTTTTGATTATTTATTCTTTTCAATCAATTTTCACATTGACGATTCTAAAGACTACTATGCTTTTACATAATAAAAAAATAGCAGAGTGCAATGTATCTAACATTATAAGATTTCAATTCAAAGAAGTAGATAGTAAGCCCAATAAAAATATTAAATTTGAATCGTTAAAATTATGTACATTCACTCAAATTCACCCGAGTTTTGCTTTTCGGCATCTTCAGGCGTTCAAGTACACGGATGAACTTGAACTGACGCTTAGTAAATGAATGTTTCGTGTTTATATAATAAATTAATGTATCATTGACTTTAAAGCCATTGATGGCAAAAACGATTAGCCCATGGGAATGCCCACAGATTTGAGTGTTGAAAATTTTTGTGAATGTACATAATTTGAACGATTCAAATTTAATATTGAAATTCCACCAAGCACCTTCAGTCGAAGTCTTGAATTATACAAATAACAATACGTTTTTAAATCGGAATTCTTTCAATATAAACATGTTTTAATGATAGAGAATAAATAAGCACAAAGTTTTTCACTTGAAATTATTCTTCTGTCTTTACTTTCTATGAAATAAAGATTGCACGAGAGACAAATATTCCACGCAAAACCTCTATATTATAATCAGTTTTAAAACATATTTATTTCATTTTTCAAATGTGAATATTTAAATTTACTTTATTTCCTCGAACAAGGTAAACATACAGTATAATATATGGCGCCTTGGCATGACACGCATACCTGATACACCTCCATAAAATCAACTGTGTTCATTCCCCCAGAGCCGAATTAGGTTGGTAATTAAAATAATCATAACTACGTGCTCCAAATAATTCAAACGTGTTTCTCATAATGGAAACCGGTATTAATTAACACCTATGATGGCAACGAAAATAATTTTATTATTTTCTACACTTTTTTTAACATTCCGCGCCTTAAACGAGATTCGTTAGTAGTTGGTCAACTAATTGATCATTAATTTGAATAACACGCCATCAAATAACAATTATTTTTCATCTGAACTAATTAAAACGTATTGCTGGGGAATTCCGGAAATTTTGTAAAGTTCTTTAATATATTACAGTTATTGAGATGTTTTGGAAGTTTATCTAATTAAAATAGTTATTAACAAGCTTTTAAATCACGTTTTTTTTAAATAAAATCGTGGGAATCAATTGCGTTTTTCATAATATGTTTACCTTAATGCAGCTTTTCGAAAAATTGCTGTTTTATATGTTGTAAAGCAAATCGGAACCTCTTAAATATCTCACCAATGTAAGAAATTTTAAATAGTCAAAAAATGTTAGCAAATTAATCAAATAATCGTAATTTTTGATCCAAAACAAGAATTCTACAAATCTTATTGAAATTTAGATACTTATTTTGCAATCTTGACTACACTTTAAATTATAAAAAACAAATGCTTAACACAGTTTTGTGTATCGTATTTTAAAACAACTGTAAATTGATAAGATAATATTTGATTGTTATTGTTATTTCTAATGAAATTTTTGGTTATTTCTATGTTCATAAATATTGTCACACTAAGTAACATACATCAGAATAAATTAACAAAGTCTTTGTGTACATTTGAATCCTTTATTTTATCTAAAACATTGAAAATTATTCATTCTTTTATCATACAAATATTTTTTCTTGATATTATGCGGTATTTTCGCCTGCTGTGGTCCAGTTGGTTAGAGCTTGTTCTACCGATCACGCAGGTCTAGGTTCAATTCCCAGTGATCACAGTGAATTTGAGATTTATTCAATTCAAACTTGTGATTAAAGACTGGGTGTTTGTAATGTAAACCCACATTATTTCCTCTCCGCCCATCCTTCTGATCCTTTAATAACTGGGATTAGCGATAGCGATTAGTCAAACACTAGTCCTGTTCTAGCCTTATCCTTCCTCCCTTACTACTCACTTTGAAAAAAAAGTGAGGTTAAGCGAGTGAGAAACAGTTTTTGTAGAAAAAATTCTGTTGAGACACATTAGGAGGGCATATGGTCCACATTGGGAACGGACATGAATTAAAACAAATTTGCGGTAGTTTTTATGATACATTTTTACCGAATCATATATTATAATGAAATATCTAAAGTGTTTAAGAAATAACCATAAATTTTGGCAGAAAAATTCAAAACTTCTCGATAAAAGTAGTTTTAAAACGAATAGCAAATGTTATTTTTTCTTTCCGAATTCTTATCGTAAGGCCTCATAGTTTGATCCCTCAAGCAAAGCTAGACTCCCATTGGGAGCTATGGGGCAAGTTTTCGGAGCAAGTTATTCGCCTGGGGCATGTGACGAATTTCACGATATCTCCCTCATCAACTTACTTGCGTTTAGTTTTGAAAAGCTAATGCCATGACAATTCCAAAGTTATCCTTTATACGCAGTTGCTTGATTTAATACGAGAAATTAACATTTTTTTAGGTACACAAGATTCAAAAATAGAGAGACGTCACTTCTTATCACAAACAGTAAAAATATTGTATTGAATGTTATGCGATATATAAGATATAAGCAATATTATATTTTAAAGTGAGTAATTTTGGTTGAAAAGCCGTTTCACAGTTTGTACACATAACACCAATAATGTACTGTAATATTCCCCTACGCTTTCATCCAAACGAACATGTTTTTAACTATGGTATTTTACACACGGACTCAAAGATTCAAGAGTCGCGTTGTCTTAATTTCAACACAAACTTATGAAGACATTTTAAATAAAATTGTTGTGCTTAATGCGAAACGAGTATTTCTTGATAAGCTTCAACATGAAATCTGCCATACAGTTCATTTTAATAACATGTACTTGCACTTGCGCGAAGGTTATAGTACAATTAACGTACAGTAGGTGGCGCGTGTGTCGTACCATTAACAATCGGCAGCAAACGTCAGACAGAATAAGAAAACTTAAAAGGATGCAAATTTAAATTAACTTTGATTATTCCACGTATTGTGTTACTAACTGTAACACGTGTTTCGCCTCTTTCAGAGGCATTTTCAGACTTACTATCGCAAAGTTTGCTTAAGTAATGAAGTAAGATTGATTCTAACTGTCATTGAGACTGTCAAGCGTCTTATGTTGAACCGACCGGTAGAAACAATAATATTAGAATTAAAAAACATATAAGATGTCTAAAAAGTAACAATTTTTCTGAGTTTGCCAATCATTTAATAGAAAATAATCATAATTTTAATCAGATTAGTAATTTAGAAATACTCTACCGAGTAATTAAAAAGGGTTTAAAGATGAATAGCTCAGAATTTTTAGAAATTAATAAAACTCTTAACAAAAAAGAAATATTATTTAATAATATTCTTAATAGGACAGGTGGTTCACCACTACTCACATTTTTTCCAATTAATAGAGTATTCACCAACCTATCTGATTGATTGCAGTTCATTAGTTTAATAGTTTGTAATGTTTAACGTCATTAGTAGTATGATTATATTTATTTGCTTTGTTTCAATTTGTATAATCCCTTCCTTGCTTACCTTAAAAAGGAAACATCCCAATCTGATCGATTGCAACTCATTAGTATCATTATTTGTTTGCTTTTTTTCGATTCTACACCCCCCTCCTTGCTCTCCTTAAAAGGAAAAAAACCCAAACTCCATTTTTTAATTTCATAATTTTAAAATGTTAGAATCAATCTTGCTTCATTAATTAAGCAAACTTTGCGATAGTAAGTCTGAAGATGCCTCTGAAAGAAGCGAAACACGTGTCACAGTTAGTAACACAATAAGTGGAATAATCAAAGTTAATTTAAATTTTATATTTAAATGAACTTCCACAAAGTTACCGCCGAAACCATCGAAAGTATTAAAAGGATGCACTTCAATAAACATAGTTAAAACAATTTCTTTCTTTGAGTGGCATTGCAACGCTTGCCGGAAACCGGCTAGTATATTATAAAATTCTTCCCCTTCGTCATTTTCTCAGTATGCGAATTCAAGGAATATTCAATACCAATAAATCAAAGTATATAATAATTTAGCAAAGAAAAGATTTATTATGTAACATCAACCATTTTTAGAATAAAGCAGTTAGTTGTTGTTGTTGCATGTAATATGTAAATTGTATGGACCATAACACAGAACTATCACAGGTCAAGTGGATCATAAAATAACGAGTAGCGTATAATAGACGCGAGCTTCTAGAGATAGGCGAAAAGCTTTATGCTAAGTTTAGCGAAACGTCAATATCTGCGAGATAACTTTACTATTGATGTCGACTTCCACCCGTGAAAGATTTCAATTGCAAATTTCAGGTTTATGTGTCAGGTTTTTGTTTTAAATTATTATAAAATTCACGATTGAGTATATAAAACAATAATTTACACGCATAGTTAACTCTTTTTATAACATTTTTCTGAATCACAAGTTAAGCCATTTATTTTTAACCGATAGTTATGTTTAGTCTTCTTTATGGAAATTATGCGAGAGCATTTATTTCTTCTAGTATAATTTTTAACGCATATTAGTTCATGCTGTAGAGTACAGTCATCAAAAGATAGTAATTCAAAACTTTTAATTCTAGAATAACTTTTTAAAATAGTAGCAAGCTATTTAGAAATTATTCTATGGCGTCTTATTATTTTTGCAAGATCGATATAATAATTATTGCGGAACTTAATGCTTTGTTATACTTTATATTCGCTCCCTACTCAGAGCATGTAGCCACTTTCAAAATTTACTCAATGGAGAATTTCTACATTATTTAGTTTGATTCAAAATGTGATTGGTTTCGGCAAACTCTGAAAAATTATAACTTTTGAAGTATCGAGTTTTTCCAAAGTTTCCCATTTTTTTCCCACGAGATCTTCCTATTCGTTCATTATTAGTAAATATCGTAAAAAAGCTGTTACTGTAATTTTTACGGCTATATTTTGCGTCTAGCCACCATCTCACGCCCAGAAAAAGAAAAAAATCACCCTTTGTTTTTATCAGTTATAAGCTAAGAATAAGAACCAGTATCTACGTATTAAACCTTACGGTAGAATCAGTCAGTAAAGTTGTTTCTTAAACTGACAACTTGCAACACAACCATTGGAATAGCAATCTTATCAATTTTATAATTTATGATTTCGACTGAAAGTGCTTGGTGAAATTTCAATATTAAATTTGAACGATTCAAATTTTATCAATTTTAATTGTAAATCAATAATGAATTTCCTCAAAGTTATCACCAAATTCATAAAAAATGTTTTTATTATTTTGTTGTTTAGTTTTTTTTAATTGTTATATTATATCACCGAAAATTTAAGTTTCATTCATTGAGGTCTTGATAGGTGAAGTGAGCCAACTAGTAAACTGGTAAAACTTTTCTTGGACTTTTAAGTACAATCACGTCTTTACTTAGTGTTTTGTTGTATTGCATATTTTTATTTTGCGGAGATAACACTAACTGAGGTTGTTCATTTTTACGATACCTTAAAACGTGTAGAATATTACATCGCATCTATTTTTTCTTCCAAAATACCACTTGGTTCACTTCACCTTTAATTGGCCCAATTGATGTCTTCGTGTGGCATGTTTTATGTATGTAGTTAAAATAATGCGTGCACGTTTCATATTTAAGCAGTTTATCAGTTGCAATATAACTATCTCTATATGAAATATTATAATTATTAAATTTTGTTTTCGGATAATTACTTTGTTTTAGTTTTAAGCCCAAGTGCCTCAAATAAAACTTTTGTTCTAGAGGCCATGTTCAAACTTACTTCAAAACCACAGTTTAAGTTAGAATACCGAGCTGTAATGTACTCACAAGAATGAAGTTCTTTGTTTTAAAACATTTTACGCGATGTTAACCCACTTTGAAAACATGCTGATTGGTTTCAACCAACTGCATGGTTAAAGACACCCCCAAAACCAATGACATTCAGCATTGTAAAACAAAAGTCAAAAACATAAAAATTGACAGCTTAAATCTTGAGCGATTGACACCACAAATCAACAACTGAAACATCAAACAATTTCTTCGAACCGGTGAGGAATTTCTTCCTGGGGGGTGACTTCAGATATCCTGGAGGGGAATCGTTGAATCGCTAAATTATTGTTTTTTGTAAGTTTTATTTTAAATAAATGATTCCATGTTCATCAATTATTTTTCATAAAATCACTTCACATCCACATTGATGAGATTATTGAATACCCTTTAGTTATACTAAAGCTTTTTTTTCATCGAAATATGCTTTAGTTATTTCAGTAATTAAAGTAAAACATTTGTATTATATGTATTTATAATATTATTTCGTAAATACCTTTCGAGTTAGACTATCTTGGGTAGGGGAGGAATTATATTCTTAGCAATAATGTAATGGTGGAATGGAGCAAATAATTTTGAGAACCTCTGGTTCACAATGATTGTTTTTTAGGTAATATTTTTTTTACTCTTTACCATGGGTGGAGAACCTTTTCTTCTCTAAAGGCCGCATTCATTTTTTTGATTCGACATAAGGCCGCAGTTAACATTGACTAGGGAATTTTTGGCCGGAAACAAGAATTTGCGGTCAGAATATGTCAATAATTTACAAATTTACATACATTTACAGAATTACAGAATTGGCTAGAAAGCCACACCATAGTAGCCAAAAGGCTGCAGGTTTCCCACGCCTGCTCTTTACTAAAAACTACTTTACTTTCCTTCTTAAATCTACCGCTGTTTTCCCAATCGTAAATTATATACGGTAGTATTGAATTGATTACGAAACGTTAAACATACGCACAGTATTTTTAATGAATGGTATCGTCTTAGGAGCATCTACTTGAAGTATGGTGGCGTACAGTTAAGTGTTCGGAAAATCAATCCCTCTAGATCAGCGATGCACAACCCGCATCCCGTTTGTTATATAATTAAAAATCTCTTGCCTTTGGAGCTGATTCATATAAGGATAACCACGTGTGTCATAATTTATTTATGTGTCCTAAGTTGCTTTATGTGATATCTGTCTTAATACGCAAAGTGTATTAAAGTCATACAGTTGTCTTTCACATAGATATACAAAAAATTACAATATCAAACCATTTTTTTTATTTTGATTAATAGTGTTTTATTATTATTGCTAACAAAGAAGATAAATCTTTACTTTAAATATTCATTTGTAAGCTACGAAAGCTTAATAATAAATGTCAGTTTAATTTATCCTAATTTACGTTTAAAAACCCTAGATTGCTTATCGTTCTTCGAAACACTAGAGTCATACTAAATACGTGTAATATTATTATTATAATTTGAATTAGGATGTTAGAGTGAATAACATGATGCATTGTGTATCTCTTCGGAGCCAGTATATATAGCTGAGAAAAATGTGAGTCCTGACGATGGCGAAAGCCGAAATAGCTATCAACTAATAAATATAAAAACTGTAGAACTGAATATGTTGCTATTTTTACTATATTATAATGCAGTTCCACCAAGTAAATGCCAAGTCAATAAATAAATACGAAAGTTTATATTATATTTTTAATGAAAATTCTTGGTTTAAAAGTTATGGTATTTTTTTTATATAAACCTTGCTACTATGATGAAAAATAATCGGATATTTCGTTTGACTCCCCAAAGGGTTGTAATGTATTTTACGAAGACAAAACGCCTGGAAAAGTTTGTTAAGGTGATATATTATGAGAAGTGAAACATTGCAAAAGATGCTTTAGTTTGGACAGTGACTGAGAGGGACCAAGAGACTCCGCTTCTCCCCCTCTCGTGAAAAGCCTACGGGCAGCGTCCGGTTACCTGAATTTTCAAACAGTTTTTTTATTTTTTTTTATTTGATTGTATCACCATATTTTTAATACTTTGACATTCAATGGTGGTGATACGAGTACACATTTTTATTTTATTTTCAATTCACATAAAGCGTTGTTGCAAATTAATGTTAACTGCCAGTTAACTAGATAAATGTTAAATGTATTAATGTTATATATTTTTTCAATAAAAAAAATAATCTGGTGCAATAAAAACTTAGTTTATATTTTTTGGAGTCATTTGAAAATCGGCTCATTTATATCGATTTATTTAGTGAACATTGGTCATATTTCTTTTGATTGTAGTGAGGAGTAACTTAAAATAATTTGAGTGATTTTTTTATTTTTTATGAAAGTGTGAAGTGGCGTTGCTATTTTATAAAACAAATTGCTAAAATTATTTTTCAAATATTTAGTTAAAACAGGATTGATATGCAATAAGCTGATCAAAGTCCTAACTTATCAACATTTTAATCTTATACTTTCTTTCCCTACTTTCTTCGAAAAAAGATATGCTGAGCAACTGAGTAACAAGCAGTTCTCGTAGAAAAAACTTATATAGAAATACCTCCATTAGGATTCCATATGATTCACTTTGGGAGCGGGAATAGTATGAAAATAACATCAAAATTTTTTTTTTAATTATCTGATTTCTGAAATAAAGCTTTTTAGTTAAATTGGCTTTTTTCAATGCATTCAATACAACTAAAAAAATTGAATATTTAAATAGTAATGACTATGGCATTCTAGATAAATATACAGTTATTTAAATTTGAATCGTTCAAACTATGTACATTCACACAAATTTTGTCACTAACGACCCGGGTTTCGCCTTTCGGCATCTTCAGGCGTCCAAGTGCACGGATGAACTTGAACTGACTGCAGTTATTTAAATAACACATAAACCAATTAACAAAATAAATAGTAATAAACCCATTATATGTTCGACATTCGGAAAAAAAGGGGGCGGTGTCAACGTTTTCTTTACTGCGGCTTTATGTTGAATCAGATTAATAAATGTGGCCTTTAGAAATGAAAAGGTTCCTTACCTCTGGTCTACAATAAGTAAGTGATTGTCTAAGCATTCGAGTTTTTTTTTTAAACAGTTACAGTATTAATAATTATTGAGATGAAGTTTTATACTGTTAAAAATTAGAGTTGTCACACTCTACGAGTTATTGAAATAAAAAGCTTAATATTTTTGATTGATTTAAAATAAAAATAATGTAAAGTGAAGTTTTTTTGAAAAATATTACAAATGGTCACTATTCCCATATATTTAAACAATTAGTATGTGTCTGTCAAACAGAAAAAAAAACAATAAAATTTTCTAGTACATGTTGATTTAATTGTATTTTTTGTGCCTGGCGATTAATAGAAGCAGACAAATCCGTTAATGACGTTTTTTTAAAGAACAACTAAAAATAAAAGCTTTCTCCTGTTAAAACAAAGTATGTTCTATAAAGTAAATGAACAAACTTTGTTAAGGATGACGAATACATAATAATTAGCTAAGCGGCTGACATTCACAGTGGATCAAGACGACAGCCGGGGGCCAGGAAGATAAGCCGGGACACGGGACAGGATATTCTCCGAAGCGGGACACCTCGGGACAAAGGCGGGAATCACTCTGGAGACTTACCTACAAACTGTTGCAAGTTTTTGATGTGTGTGATCGCTTCTCGATCCCGAACACAGAATTCTAAGTTACAGCATCCAATTAAGTATTATTGTAGTTTGCTCAAATCGATTCCCCAAGTCACTATTTCTGATAAGACCGTTTCCTATTTGGTTTAGCTATAGCACAATTTCAATCTTATTATTCTCGGAATTAAGTTTACAGATTACGGTTCTGTGGAATATTATATTAAATGTTTTGATATTAGAAAATCTAAATTTCTAAATAGGCGTAGACTTAAAGATTAGTTAATGTTTTAGTTCTAAGTAAATAGTATTACTTAATTTATATAATACAAAACTTAGGAAAAATTCTTTGCGAAAATAATTAAGACTTTTATAATTCTGTATGTGAAAACAAAACAGCGAACAAGTAAATCTTCCTAATATACCCTAGTTATATCCTTTACAAGTTTACATGTATGTATATATAATGAACCTTCTTGAAATAAAAATAACTTTTTCAGCAATCAATTCTTAAGTGATATCTGAACAGATGTTTTTTTCTATGAGCAACTGTTTTGTGACTAAGTTTCTCAGTCTCTTTTGAAAAAAAAATGTAGGTACCCCTACATTTTATTTGACTAGAACAGAACTAAAGCCTCAATAATTACTCTAGCTATGTCTTACTGTTTTTAATAATTGGAAGGGTGGTATGATACATTAGATATCACAAACACCCATGCTATCGCAGTAAGCATTCTCATGGTAAGACCATATAACGACAACCACATTAACTTCAAAGACTTACAAAAGAGTCATTTGTTTATGTGATTATTTCTCCAACATATTGAATACCATTTACAAAAAACCATTAGTAGAATTTATCCAGATCGCCGTTAATACCTGTCAATTGAAATGATAAAAGAATATTTTTATATATTAAAAATTCGGCCGTGGAAAGGAAAAATGACGTAACCCACATATATCAAATTTTACAGGAGGCGCAAAAAACGTGTTTTGATGATTTTGGGTCATATGCAAATTATGAATTATACACAACCTTGAAGTGCACGGAGACTTCTAAGCTGATGTTTAATTAGCATAATCTAATAATAATGAATAAAATTGTCTAGGAAATACCATTATTTAAGTCTATTTTCTAGGTTTTAATTTAAAACTTAAAAGCTAAATTTAGATGCTAATTCGGCATTTGCAGCTTGCATCCTTTTGGTAGAACGTGTATAGGGCATCCAATTACTAATAAAGCATTAACTTCATATCGACTGTGGAAAAGAAAAAGGACGTAACCCACACATATCCAATTTTACAAGAGGCGCAAAAAACGTGTTTTGATGATTTTGGTTCATATGCAAATTATGAATTATACACAATCTTAAAGTGCACGGAGACTCTAAACTGGTGTTTAATTGACATAATCTAATATTAATTAAAGAAAGTTTCTGGGGAAAACCTTTATTTCAGTCTTTTTTCTTGGTTTTATTTTTTTAGAAGGTCATCATTTTCAAACTCGAAAGCTAAATTTAGATACTAATTCGACATTTCTAGCTTGCAAATTTTTGATAGAACGTGTATCAAGTTTGATACATTGTGATTATCGAAAATAACCTGTTTTGAAAAACTGTGGGTTACGTCCTTTTTCCTTTCCACAGTCGAATTATATATCGATACAATTATTTACCAAGCGTTAGTAAAAGTTCATTCGTACACTTTAATGTCTGAAGATGCTAAAAGACAAAACCTGGGTCGGTAGTGATAAAACGTGTGAAAGTGTACAAAATGTAGACGAATTAAATTTAATATTGAAGTTCAACCGAGAACCTTCAGTCAGAATCTTAAATTAATTAAAGCGAGTTTTGTCTCACTGTCTACTATTTAAAGGTACTTATCTCATTGCTTACCTAATATTGAAAAAAAAAACGATTATTTGTGTAATATAAAATATTTTCAAAAACATATTGTACCTTCTGGTAAAAGGTAAAAGCATTCACTATCGACTAATTTTGTAATATTAAAGTAAACTCTTCAAGTATAAAATCTAGCAAATCGTTCATCTTTCTTACCTCACACTCTTCGACGTGAATGATTGACTGACTATCAGTTCTTGTTAAAACAATGTATACCAAGATGCTTCATTTATAGAAAGATTATTTGCGTCGCATTTTGTTCAAACGCAAATCAGACTATTGGAAATAATTCAATTGTTTCGTTTTATAATAGTTTTGATTCAGTTTCTTTGGTACGAGGGCATGGCTAAAAATTGATATTTTTTTTCTTTTATCGCCAAACAGCTTTATGTGTATAATATTTTTTTTGTAAACATTTACTGTGGACTGTTTGGTAAATGATACATATTTTAACAGTTACAAATTGAATATCTGGAATCTATAATAGTTTTCAAAAAAATATTATTTTAATTGTTAATTTACTCTTATTCTTAATTGCCTACAGCAGTGAAGGGGAACTTGCGGCCTTTTGGCTACTCTGGTGCGGCCTTTTGACTTGATCAAAATATTCACTTTAAACAAAAAATTATATGCAAGGGCATGGAAAAAGAGCGTCATCAAACCATTATATGTTCGACAGTCGAAAAAAGGGAGGGGGTGTCAGCGTATTCTTTACCACGGCCTTGTGTTGAATCAGATAAATTAATGTGGCCTTTTGAAATGTAAAGGTTCCCCACCATTGTTAAGAGTTTTTTTTTTTTTATAGTAACAGTATTAATAATTATTGAGATGAAGTTGTATACTGTTAAAAATGAGAGTTGTCACAATCTACGAGTCAATGAAACACAAAGCTTAGTATAATTATTATTACAAACAATTTCAACATAAATTCTTGAAATTACGTCGTCGTGCTATACATATCTGTTGATTTTAATTAAATCTTATTCAGTAATCACAGATTTATTACTCAATAAACCAATAAATCGTTTTCGTATTGTAGATTCAAAAGTAATTACAATTTTGTACTGTAAATTAATCAGTGTTCTCTAAATGAAATATCTCGGCGCACAATTATAAGACTAGATTTTATTATTTTTAGCTCGCAATTTTAAATGAAATAATCTTATAGTTAAGTAACGATGAAATTATCATCGCAATCCTTTTTCGAATTAAATATGAAGTTGGTTCTATCTTATTTAATATTCAGCAATATAATATAACTTTAAATGTACTATTTGTAAAAAATACATAAGTCCCGTTTTTAATAGAAATTAAAATTTAAAAAATAGCTATATATATCTCTGAAAAAAATCTACAAAAAAGTCATTATGTTCGAAAGTTTTATCTCTCTCCTGGAAAAATTTATTTAAGACAAATGTTCTTTTTGTAACCAACTCGTCAATTATTGGTGAAAAGACGTGTAGTGCTTGCAAATATATAACACAAATGTGTACTGATTCCATATTTTTCTATAACGATGAATACCAGTTACATATTACTCAGATGTGTTCATTGCTTAGAAATCTGTTGAAAATGCTTATTACGAGCAAAACCAGTCAACATCATTAAAAATAAATGTCAAATTAGTAAAAAATGTTCGATACTTTCCATGGATTCGGCGGTTAATTTGTGGAAGTCCATTTTAATATAAAATATAAAATACTTTAGATTATTCCACGAATTGTGCTATAAACTGTTTCACGTGTTTCGCCTTACTTAAGCAAGCATTCGTACTTAAACAAGCATTTATGAAAGTAGTCTGTCTGAGAATGCCCTTAAAAGAGGCGAAACACGTGTCACAGTTTGTAGCACAATACGTGGAAAAAGTTATTTTATAATTTATAATAAAAAAAGTTTGGTTTATTTTTTTATAAATCCCTAATATGAGTATTTTTATTCTAATTTCATTAATATCATGATCATATTTGAGAAATGAAAAGATTTTGTTTTACATGACACAAAAAAACGTTTAAAGTACAATAAAAAACAAACGAGGTCCATTCAATTCAAAATTCAATCATTAGAGCGTTTTAAATTGATTGTCGTGACTTAGCCAAGTGGTCAAAGTTTTCGACTTTAGTTGCGTTGTTCACAAGTTCACACCATGTACGGACAGTTATAATAATTGATTTGTGTCCAACTGCTATGTACGGATGACTATTATGTCTCGATTGCTTTTCATCCACCTAATCTTAAGAACGGGGCCAGAGCAATCGGCTGACCACAAGTTCTGTCAAATTATTAGTCTTATACCCTTGCGCTCTGCAAATCCATTTAATCCATAATCTACGGTTGACTTTAGTATCACTTATTGTTCTAAAACTTTATTTATTCGACCATCTGTTTGATTTTAGATTTTTAAATAAAAAATAATGCAATCATATCTACGCTTCGTTATTTTAATTGAGTAGGTGTGAGGAATTTAACATAGTTTTCACAAATAATACCCATGCCTTGCAACACAAATTTTTAAATTGATTAATTAATATATTCAATAAATTTTCAGTACGGGAATTAAAGCCCATGGAAATTCAATAAAATGTGAAAGAGAACCAACTCAATTTTAACTGACGATATTTCGTGCGAATCATAAATAATCGTAAAGCAGTCACTGGAATAATTTTTTGATTATATAGTCATAAAATACTGAAACTAATCCGGTTTTGTTAAATGAATATAAATTATTAAATTTGCTTAAAAATGCGTTTTACTTTTTGTGTACGATCGACTGTGATATTGGAAAATGACATTGCTTTAAATCGCATTCAATTTCGATTTCGATAACTAAATTGTTATTTTCGACGTTAATTTAAAAAAATGGCGATCGGTAGATTATAAAAAATAAAATAAAAACTTGTATTAAATGGTGTTTATGTGGTAAAACTTTCATTTTTTTTAATCTATCGTGACTTTAAAAACCATTCTCGACAGTAAATATTTGATCATAACTTGTATTTTTTTTATAAGACGTTCATATTAATTTAATTTTACCAAATTATGATTTCGATACGACTTTATTTTCACGTAAAATTACACGTTATTCTGTAAGGCAATATTCACGAAACTTTCATTAGATATATTTTAAAAAATATACATAATACCTATTTAGTAAAAAAAAATGAATTCGGAAAAAAACATCACAGTTAAAAACATAAAATAACCACTGGTTCCTGACTTTGAAATATGAAATTCTTATCAATTTAATAATATAAGTTTAGTTTTGAGTGTCGACGAAATCACTTTTTTACGACTTGGACGTATCTGACGGAAGCTAGTTATATTATGATATCAGTAATTCAGAAACAAATCCAGATATTTTAATTTACGAGGAGCACTTCGTGCTCAAGTCGTGCTCGAAAAAAAAGTCCTAAACTAAAACTAGTAAAAATGCCCAAGCTAAAAGGATTTCGTATTTTGGTAAAAAAAAACATATTAAATCTTCACTCGCTTTATTGCAAGACTATTATTACGTTGATTGATTTATTTTCAAAGAAACGTAAACTTTCCTTTAAGATATCACTTATTTTCTTCAAATAACTAACCAATTTACATAATCTACTTCTAGTTCAAATAGATCGACCCATCATAACCCCGAAGACGTTTATAATAATAAAACTCCTTTGCAAGAACGTTCACGAGGATGACCGTCCGTTTCTGGATCGGCAATAGAACGGATCATTAGGCTAATGCGGTTAAAGGAAAGGTCCAGGAGGCTGGATGCCACGGACCATTGGTAACGTAGTTTGGCTTTGCCACTCGCCCTGAGTAAAGCGAGCCCCGGGCTATCAATGCTCTCTGTGAATACCTAATTTGGATGACTTGTGCACAGTACCTTGCCAAAACTGCCCCTCTGAATAATTCACCTCAATATATCGCTGGAATAATAATGGCCGTCTTTGAACGATCTGTACTTACATTTCTTATTAAGTTGGCCAAATATTTAAGCCACTGCCACCTGAAACAAAAATAAAACAGAATTTAAATATTTGTTTATTAGTCCCATTAACTATCATCCTTGCTTATTATTATTTAATTGTTTTTTTTTTACTTGTAATTATACCAATTCTTTGTATTTAATTAACCTTTATTAATATCTATATATTTGTAATAATTATTTATTGTTGCCTTTCAAATTGCACCTAAATAAAATTTATCTTAACTGTATCATTGAGGAGATATCATCTTCGGTGTGATGCAGAAAAGAAAAAAAAAGCTTATCGAATTAAAAAAAAAAAAATTAATATTTGAACCAAATTTACTTTCATTCTGATCATTTTACTCGCGTGTAATAATTCATAAGCTTAATTTTACGTTATTCAATTTTTGCAGGTGATTAGCGTCGTTAGCTTTCGTGTCGGATTTCACGGGTTCGAGTCTCATTTTTTTGATCAATTTATCCATTTCTTTTCATAATTGCTTGTGATGTCCGAAAATTCCCTTCTGACAGTGATAAGTTAATCACTATTCCTGCCCTAGCCTTATCATTACTTCTTTAATACTCTCTTTGGAAAAGAAAGTTTGAGCGACTGAGTAACAAACGGTTTTCGTAAAAAAAAGTCTGTTGAAATATTTCCATTTGTAAGCCATGTGCTCCATATTGTAAGCGAACATGGATAAAACAATATATGTATATACAAATCATGATTTATTTGTTACTATACTTAATACTAATAAAAAAAATGTTCATGTATTATACGCCTGAGAAAACTTTTAGGGTAAAAAGTCACTTTGAAAATTCAAAAAGAGTGGCTGGCTGCAAGCTATTTTATTTTAAAATATGCATCGTTTATTATTGTAAAAGAGGAAGAATTGTCTTATTTAGCTTTTCCCCATCATAAGAAGTTAAAACTACTTCAAAGTGGAATATCAAACTATTTACTATTGACTCATAGCTATTTTGGTTACATATATTTTTGAAACGTTTGCTTGATCAAAAAATTAAAAAATAGATCATTATTTGGAAAATCGAATATATTTTTGATGCTTGTGGTGAAAAAACCATCCAGTACTGATTTTAATACATAATGTGGAGTAATAACTCAATACTCATAACTCAACTTCGTAATAACGAAAAGATTTTTATTTTGATAATTGACAGTGAAAACTTTAAAAGTGGTTTAATTATCTATTATCATAATTTACATAATGATTAAAAATGCATCGATAATTTCATTTGTTGTGATTTGTAAAGCAATTTTCCAAATAAACTTTACTATCATAAACTTTAACTAAAGAATAATGATGCTTTACTTAAGTTGAATTTTTGAAACGGATCAAAGGCATTTATATTTACATCCAAGTATTTTTTATCCATGTTAATTGAATATTTATTTAAATTATCCATTTTCATATGTAACAACTAATATAACTGACAATAGCGGTGTGAAATGAACATTTCCACCAGTTGTAATTGCAGGAGCTTAATTTGGTCTCGAGAAAGCTTTCAGCCGTCGACCGGAACTGAGCTTTGCAAGTTTATGCAGATGAAACTCAGTCGTACGAGTTCAGTTTAGTGCAGGACAGCATAGCAATGGATGTAAGTATTAATCCAGGAGCGTGATGCATGTCATCCTGTATAACACTCACTTTCATGAAATGATCAAGTGACATGTATATCGTATCTCGTGACTCATATCATCTGAATGCATAATAAGCAATTGCAACTGTCCTTTGTCGAGTCAGGGAACGACTTGAAACTTGGTGCACCTTTTTAATAACACTGATCAATAGATGTGTAATTGTTACTTGTTTCAAACTCTGGTACATTTTTAACTAAAAAGTGTATACAATATATAAAAATGTTTGCTTCTAATGTGGAGCATATGGCTTTCTAATGGAGGTATTTTAACAGAAGTTTTTCTACGAAAACTTTTTGTTATTCAGTCGCTCAACTTTTCTTCTTCAAGATAGTAGTAGGGATACAATGATATAGCATTACAGAACTAGTGGTTCACTACTCGTAATGCTGTTCGTACTGAGACTCGAACTCGTGAGATCGAACACGTAAGCCAACAACGATGACCTCTGTGCCTTTGGGCTTGACAATCAAAGCTTAACTAAAAAATATATTGAATGTGTGTGTATATATATATGTACAATAAAAATGGAAAACAATGTCGACTTAATATAAAACAAAACTAAACACGATTTTTGTTTGTCTAAATGGGCACAGTGTGTTGCACAATTAAAAGTTCTAAATATTTAATAAAAAAAACTAAGTTGTCAGTTATTTGTGCAATAAAAAATTTCGAAATATGACCGCTCATCATCAGGTATATCAACCAGCTACTCTTTTATATTGCTGTATAGTAATAAATGTTTATAACAGTTAATTTTATGAAAACCGTTTGTAAGCTGATTGCTTAACTTTAATATAAAGTAAAATGGTTGGTAACTGAATCTACATACACTACATTTATTATAATGATCGGTTAGGTAAAGTCTTATATTTATTGAAAAAAGACATTATTGATTTTTGAGAATCTCAGGTAGGTATTACAACGCAAAAATGTACATTTTATAAAATCATTTTGGATAGCTACCTATATCCAATGAAAACTTTCTTAGAAGGAGTCTCTGATCTTTCCTTTAGCGTATTTTTTTCTTCTCAGAAAGGGGTAAGAGGGTTGAAGTAATTCATCTGCGTCCGACCCTCCCCTAATTAGCGCCATATTCCTATCCACTTTTTTTTTATCCCGCAGCGGAAAAGTTTTTCTGTATCTCTGCGTTTTTCTTTTTTGCGCCCGGAAAATATTTATCCGCATTTCTTGCATTCATGATCCGTGAAATGAATTACTCGATGCGGCTACATTAATATTAATAATAAAGCATTTTCTGTCGTTTTTCTATCGCCGGAAATAGTTTTCGTGAGTGAGTTTTAACAAATTAAATAATAACTAGTGCATTTAAATTTCTTTTTCTTTTTCGTTAATGTTTGCTGGAAGAAAATTTTCGATAAAGTCGATTGTTAAATTTTCATTTATTTCTATTTATTTAATAAAATAATTTTAATCCATGTCCACTCCCAATTTAATGTATATGGCCTCCTAATGGAAGTAACTCAAGAAGTTTTTTTTGTAATTGTCATTTATGTTATAAATTAATTACCGTATATTATTATTATTAGTTTTTTAAATAACTGCTAGTGACCACGTTAACTTAATTATTCTTTGATACGATTGAATATTAGTATCATCTGTTTGTAAGAGATAATTAACTTTTTAATTGTAGTCAATTAATATATTTTTTATTTAAAACAAATATTTGGCATTACAGCTATGGCCAATGCGCCAAATATTTTTAAGTTAAGAGATCGTACGAGAAAATCTCGATGAAAATTAAATTGTAAGTCACTCGATATTAACTCGAGGTAAATTGAGAACGCAAACACCCACGTCTTAGGTCTCAAATTTAAATTAAAAAATCTAAATTTAACAACAAGTAGAGCAAGCTTTAACCCAGTATACCACAGTGGGCGACAAGACAATAAGTTTCACTTATTAAAATTTTGTTACATTATCTGGAAATTCCTTTCATATTTATATAATAATATTTCCAAGTATTCATTATAACCTTTATAGTTTTTTTAGTTCAGTTTAAATAGCAATGTAAAAGCGTGTATTTTTATATGTTTATAATCATCATCATGAGCCAAACCGGTATATATCATTTTTATAAATATACGGCGATTGTACAATTGTTAGTAAAAATATTGAGAATGGCACCATATATTTAACAATGGAGCTCAGATTTATGTTGTTTATTTTTCTCTGTGAACTTTTCATAGTCCTTATGAACACAGCATTATACTAAATTAACGTCATGAAGAAACAACTACTTTACATAATTCAAAAGTTCTAGACGCCTAACTCTTTTTACAACAAGGTAGCTTCGCTCACTTTAAAATGTGCATAAATTAAAAGTTTTCTGCGTGAACGTGTGATCATTGCCTTTTGTGTTGTTTATATGCAATACCAAACAAAAATGCATGCTCTGTTAGTTGCACTTAATGACGTATATTTTCAATAAAGTTTGTACGACAATTATAGGAGGATGGGACTAAAATGTTGCACTTAAATCCAGACATTCATAAATTATTTCTCCAGGAAAATTTAGAAATAAATAGAGCACAGTTGAGTAGTTTACCAATTGAGTAGTTTATGAGCAGATAAATCTGCTAGATTCCCTACTCTTTTACTCTACGCGTAACTAAATATAGTCTTAAATATTATTCCAGAAAACGAAAATAAATATAATTCTTAAAATTACAGTGGAATCTCGATTCTACATTTTTCAACGGACCGTAATAAATGAACGAATAATGTGGGAAACCGATAATGCGGGAAATTTTCAAAAATAATACCAAAAAAATGTTTTATTTTCAAATAACATATTTATTTATGTAACTAAATGCGATGTAAAACTATTTGAACGAAAAAGAAATATTCTACAAAAACGGTCAATCGGGATAATAATTGGGACGGGACGATAATATTTAAATGATAGATCGAGGAAATCAGTAAATCGGTGAATGATGAACGTGAAATTATCAAATATTGTTATGGCGGTTCGAGTAAAAAATAAACGATCCATGCAAAAAACGAAGATAGCGAGAACGGTGGATCGGGGT
Source organism: Himalopsyche tibetana (assembly GCA_030503985.1). Lineage (NCBI taxonomy): Eukaryota > Metazoa > Arthropoda > Insecta > Trichoptera > Rhyacophilidae > Himalopsyche > Himalopsyche tibetana. The sequence goes on along the minus strand of JAPJYX010000009.1, from coordinate 549,140 downwards.
CCTACTGAAAAAAAACGCGAAACGAAATTCGATGCAAAACTATTTATAAAAAATATTCAACGAAAACGGTCAATTGGGATAATATTCGCGACAGGACCATAATATTCAAACGATAGATCGAGGAAAACGGTAAATCGGGGAACGATTAATGCGGGATTTTTTACATTTTTCTTATGGGTGTTTGGCCGGGACTATGAAAAATAAACGATCCATGCGGGAAAACGAACAATGCGAGAACGGCAGATCGGGGTTCCACTGTAATTACCATTCTCATTTGTTAATCCATTTCGCCAGCAATGGCTTTAAACTTAGTGATTTTATTTATTATATAAACAATATACATTTATTTACTAAATGTCAGTTCAAGTTCATCCGTGCGCTTGATTGCCTGAAGATGCCTGAAGGCAAATCCCGGGTCGTTAGTAACAAAACTTGTGTGAATGTACATTAATTAATTTATAATAAGTTTTTCTAGAGTTTATTTTTCAAGTATTTTTTAAGCCACATCTTCTACTAACGCGAATTGGTCAATCATCTTTTTATTACCAAAGAAGTGAATGATAATTATTTGAGAAAAGTATTTTTGACGTTGGTTACCCAAACATTTGATATCGCGGCCCAACGTGAAGAATACTACAAAGTCTTCTCTCCAATTTCACAAAACTATCTAAGGATTGTAATATCGATATGATCAAGCCGGTAACATTGTCCTCATAATGTTTTTAAAACACTAAATACCGGTTTCAAAAATTCTGGTATTTCGTATTGAAAATTAGCCGAATTAGTGAATTTTGAATGTAAAAAATCAAGATTAACACTTCCCCTGCAGCGCTAAAAAACACTTCCGATATATTAATGGCCCTTAAAGAATCAAGTGAAAAAACTTTTATCCCCCCTTTGATGGACTGTAAAAACCTAGGGTGTATATTTTTAAAAAAACATGTTTTTCACTCGGTTTCTTAAGTGCCAGCATCGTATCGGAAGTATTTTTCAGCACCGGAAAGGAAGTGTTGAATGAAAATTTTTAAATCTACTAAAATTGATAGTTAGAGTCACGTGGAGTTGAGAATACGGATTGTATGGAACACACAGCTGTACACGATGGTTAAAGCCAAGTTCCATTTAGTCAACCTTTTCATTCTTCATGGCACTTAATGAAAACTCAAAAAAACCGTATACTGATCTTTGAAAGTAGATGCTTGCGTCATGTAATGGAGAAGAGGTGGTTCGATTTCGTAAGGAATTTGGAGATTAAAGAACAGTGCCTGAAACTTCAGTGATCATGAAGAGACGTTGGAAACGACATAGTAACGTGCTGCGGATGCCTCCGGAGAGTCCTGCCTTAATCCTGCCTGAGCTGTTCAATATTGACATGTTCCATAATTGACGAGACTTTCAATGATTTATTGTTATATTATAAAATTATACGCAATTTATGAAAAACACCCGTATATAAGAATAACATATTTTAAATTACATTGTTGTGAAAGAAATATTGAAATACCTACTCCGATTTACTCATACGGTATTTTAATTCCAATAAACTGTATTTTTGTGTTATTTTATCTTTTTTTGCAACACTGGTAGTTAACATAAATTACCGAATTATTGTCATTGGTATTTTTATCCGGAATCGCCATCTCTAAATACGGCTTTATCAATCAAATTGGTGTTTATAATCGTTCTTGAATTTACATCAATACATACATCAAAAGTCCCGAAAAAACCTAACTTTTACTCTAAGTAAGCCGTTTTAGACTTTGATAAATAAGAACAACAGAAGTTTTTCCTCGAAAACTGTTCGTTACTTAGTCGCTCAACCTCTGTTATTCAAAAAAAGTAGTAGGGATATAAGGCTAATGATAAGACAGGACTAGTTCTCTCTCGCTACGCCCAGTTATTAAAGGATTGTAATGGGTGGGAGGGAATTTTTAGACATCACAAACACCCATGTCTTCTAACAGAAATCGATAAATCGATCGAAAAAATGCTGTTCATACTGGGACTCGAGCTCGTTAAGCCCACAATGCTAACCGCTGCGCCATAGAACCCGATAATATAATTACTAAGAGGAAAATCAACGTAACGTGTTTGTCACCCAGCTTGAATAATTAACAATAAAGACTTTACAATTAACTAATTTGTATATATACTAAATCGCAATTTGCTGTTCTTATAAAGCTCTCATTTTGGTAAGTTGCCATATTTGCCCCAAGGACATATTAATATCATAAGGCAAGTTAACGAGCGCGTCAGGTTGCCTACATAATACGAACAAACTAATTCGCAATATTGCCAGGAGAGACAAAGAGAGTTATTGCATCGCATCTTATAGTGTGTGCTTTTCTGTTTTGATAAAGCAGGGATTGATACTTGATTTTAATCCCATTTTAACAGTGAAATTTAAATTTTAAGCTCACAATGACAATATTTTAAACTTTTGTTAGCCTTCGGTAATCAGAACAACGATAACACCACATTGAGTGAAAAATTATAAAATGAAAGTGAGTTATTCTTGTGGCAAACAAAACAAAATATTTCAACTATATGAAGAAATTTTAGTGTGTTCACTGTCAATACTTGGTGGAAAGATATTATATTAATAAAAACACAATTTTATTTTTTACTTTGATCCACTTAATTTAAATGTTCAGGACCGGTTTCGCTCATTGCGAGCATTGATCAGTTGACAATGCTCGCAATGAGCGAAACCGGTCCTGACCTTTTAAATTAAGTGAAATAAAGTACAAAGGAATATTAGGTTTTTATTAATATGAATGGGTATTTAAATATTGAATTTGTAGTCCTTCTGCACGATAGTTGATGTTATTTACTAATGTTTATTTTCTATTAATGACTTTATATTTTTTTAAACTCCAAGTTATTTATTCTTAATGCTTTATTATTTGGTAGATGAAGTATCATAGAACTTTTTTCACAAACTGCGAAAGATTATTGCTTTTTAGACATCTTCAGTGTGCTTAAATTTTTACATTCAAGTTTTGACCTATCTGCCCAACGTAAGCAGCTTGACAGTCTTCACATGGTAAATGATAGATACCGATCTAAATGATTCTTACGCGCAAATCAAGAAAACTTTTATTTAATAGTAAAGATAAGTTAATAATTAATTTAGTCAGTGTTTATTGATATTTTTAAAAAAATAAGAATACGCGCTTGAAACTTATTAGTGAAACTGAAAATCTACAAAGTGGATGATATTTTTTTATTTATTGGCAATATTATAGATTCATATATTAATGATTAGAAATATAAGGTTTTAAAAAATACGCCGGCGCTCATATTAAAATAACTAACAACAGTTTTCGTATAATTATACCAATTGTTTTGTTGTTAAGGTAGAGCCAACAGTTATGGTTTAAATATTTTAAATAATGTATTTAATCAAATTTATTAAATAAATGACTCTAAGTTTCGCAATACAACAGGTTGACCTTAATAATAATAGTTTTGTATATTTTATATAGTATAGTAGTAATCAAAATCAGGTAATAGCAATGTAACGATACCTTTACATTTTCAAAGTATAATTATAAATATATTATTAAAAATTATCGACCAGCCATTGAAATCACGAGTCGTAATTTACGATATGTATATTGCATCATCCCTGTGTTGAAAACACGCCCGATTTCCCCATTATGCTAAACGCAGCCGCCGCTAGATAAAGTAATTACTAGGCTTAGACCGTTGTCCAATTTTCCAAATGTAAATGCATTCCAACAATGATAACAATTATTCTAGTATCCCACTGTTCTCTTTGAAAATATGCTCTTTGAGTCATCAGCGATTCAAATTAACAAAACATTTTGCTACTGAAGCCCGAAGTTATTATTTGTTAATTCTCAAAACTAAACCAACACTCCATGCTGCATTTCAACGTTAAAGAATATCATTATATAATTTTCCGCATAATTAATATTGTAGCAATCACCTAATAGAAAACGATCATAATTTTTATCATAGTAGTAACGTAAAAATACTCAATCGAGAAAATTAAGAATTAGATTAATTAAAAATCGAAGAATTTCAAATGAGTGAATGGTATAAATATTATGTTTGAATATTATACATTGGCTGCAGTATTGTAATTTCATATAAATATTTATATAATAATTATAGCAATTAGCAGAAGGGTCGGTTGCAATACGATACTATAATGAAGACAAGAATGAAGAATTTCAAAGAATTATAAATATTAAAACAAAAATCAACTGTCAATACTTGGTGGAAAGGCATTATATTAAAAAAAACATAATATTCCTTTGTACTTCATTCCACTTTATTAAGTAGGTCAGGACCGGTTTCGCTCATCGCGAGCATTGTCAACTGATCATTACGTCAACATTAGTTTATATATATGTCCAATTTGATTTGTAAAATGTCCAATTCGGTTTAATGTCCAGTGTAAAAACTGTACCTTTAATAAGCTTTAAATGAATGAAATAAACTTACACACTTTATAAAGAATGCATTATGCAACAATATAGTGGCCATAATTTTGTTTTTTTTTTAAATCATTTTACAAAAATATTCTCACAATACGTGAGCCCATATTGAAAATAAGATTATCCTTTATTTCACAAGCCATTTTTCTCTGCGATAACAATAAAAATGAAAGTATGTGCTTAGGTTTTTTTCCCGTTATAACGATATGCTAACACTTTGCACAAGATGGCCAAGTGTTTACGTAAAATGTGGATATGAATTTTCTGGTCATTTTGACAAACACTGTAGCACCAGTGGCGTTCATATGGGGATGGATATCCCGTGATCTCACCCTTTCTATTTATTTATTTTTTTAGGACGAAAATTAGTTTGCAAGAAATAATTCAACATCAAAATCCATTTGAATGATTCAAACGATTTCACTGTAACAAAAAGTTAACAATACAAAATAAAATCTGTCTGTCTTTCTTTTCTTTGGAAGATTCAATCATAAACTTTATATCAAGTTTGAATCGTTCAAATTATGTACATTTACACAAGTTTTGTCACTAACGACCCGGTTTTTGCCATTCGGCATCTTCAGGCGTTCAAGTGCACGGATAAACTTGAACTGACGCTTAGTTAATGAATCTATCGTGTTTATATAATAAATAAATGTATCATTAAGTTGAACGACATTGCTGACGAAAATGATTAACCCATGGAAATTCCTTGAACTTGAACGAATGAAGATGCCGAATAGCGAAACCCGGGTCGTTAGTAACAAAACTTGTGAGAATGTACTTAATTTGAACGACTTAAATTCAATATTGAAATTCTACTAAGCACCTTCAGTCAAACTCCTAAATTTATATCAAGTATAATATTCATAAATGAATGTCATTATGGAGGCGGAAACGTTCATAATAACTGGTGGTTTATCCACTAATTGCGATAAAAAGTACTAACTTCAATATCAATTTTAATATTGAATTTTAATTACATGAAACGTTAAAAAAGTGTCGCATTTTAAACGAACATAACTGTTTCCTGCTGTTCGTTCTCATATGGGACTCATAGACCTTTCATAATGCTTTCCAATAAGGGTTAGACATATTAAGTATCGTAATGAAAAAAAGTATAATCATTGCATATAATGTTATACTACTTGTATGTATATCGTTTGGACGCCTCTGCTTCATGAATTTTCTTCGCTTTTTATTTTCGGACATGTTCAAACATTGCCATCGTAGTAAACATGATTATCAGTTAAAAAAAATATTTACAATAATAAAGGTGAATAAATATTTAATATTTGTCCTTTTCCCAACCATCGATGAGTAGTGATAGAAATCGTTGCTTCCGTGTGAAGGATACTTGGTTCTTTTTTTTTATAACAGCCTCTTTGACTACTTAACAAACCTTAAAGCCCTTATAAAATACATGGAGATGAAATATACAACAAGAAAGTATTATTGAAGATGATAAAAAGTAAAACCTTTTTCTGTAAATAATTTTATACAATGCTCATTAACGGTTTTGATTCTCGCAATCATTTTCAGTCTGTCTTAAGAATTTTGGAATTCTTCCAAAAATATTTTTTTTGTTTAATAATCATTTAACTTTTTCCAACAAACAAAATAAATAAAATTCTTAAAACTACTCACCATTCAATCATATGTGGACATTCTCATGGGCTAATCCTTTTCGCCAGCAATGGCTTAAAGCTCAATGATACATTTATTTCTTATATAAGCACGAAACGTTCATTTACTAAGCGTCAGTTTAAGTTCATCCGTAAACTATAACACCTGAAGATGCCGAAAGGCGAAACCCGGGTCGTTGGTGACAAAATTTGTGTAAATAAACATAATTTGAACGATTCAAATTGAATAATGAAATTCCACCAAGCACCTTCGATCCAAATCTTAAATTTTATTTTGTTTAAAACTTATTTTTTACTATATTTTATTAATTGTAGATTTTTTCATCAATTTTTCAACCAAGTGATAACAAACTTGTTTTTTAAACGTTGTATCTGCAATCATAAATATAAGTAATTTAAAACTACAAAGATCTATTTAATATATTTGATACTGCTTACTTATTAAATCAGTGAAATTGGTCTTTATGTGTATAAACTACAAATTAATAAATTATCAATAAAATAATTTAATTTAAAAGCTGTAAAAGTAGCATGATATTGTATCGTTTTATACAGTTTAACGCTTTCACTGATTGTATTTAAAATCCTTTTTTTTGAGAATTAATTCATCAATGGTTTTTTTTTACTAGATACATATTTTTAAAGCGAATATTTTTTATTAATATATTTTTATTTTCTTTACGCCTCAAAAATTTCAATAAAAATTGCAAATACCAACTTCGTTCATCAATTTTTTTCATTAAACATCGCGAGTCACACGCAAATTGTTATTCATTTGACGGAAAAAACTTCTCTAATAATGAAAACTCGCTCTTGTGTCCGTAATTAAAATTTCGCCGTCATTTTTTTCGCCGGAGCGATTTCAAAACACAAAATTCCGTGACAATCAAATTTTCATCGAGTTTTATCTCACGTACTGAATAAATCAAATTAAACAAAAGCTCTGAGTTGAACCGTGTTCTGAGTAACAAGCCCTAAACAATGTAATATAATTTCTCTTTTGTTTTCAGATTTTTCAAAGAGATCCCACAAACAATAATGCAATATTTCGTTTAATAAATACATATTCGTAAAAATCTCAGCTATCAACAACCAATTTTAGTTGCATACAAATGAATCTCTTTTTAGATGTAACTTTTAAAATTATGAATAAAGTATAAAAACATACATATTAAAAGACAGTGCTTTTCCCCCGTAAAACGTGGTGGAACGGCGTTCCGGCACCTTTTTTTATCGACAGTTTTAATGTTTCAAATCAATATTTGCACATTTTTTTTTTCATTGAAATCTTTTGATTTTTTATGCTGTTCTTTAACGCTTTCGTTGGTATTTGTGATATTTAACTTTATCTTCCAATCCTTAAATAAATAGGGCAAAGAGTTTTAGTTAACCACAAGCCCTATCTTTCTATCGTTACTCTATTTAAAAAAGGTAGGTTGATCAACTGAGTAATAAGCAGTTTTCGTAAAAAACTCTATTCAAATATCTCCATTAGGATTCCACATCCTCCAAATTGAGAACGGAAATGAATTAGAAAAAAACAAAAAGCAAAAGAATTCCAATATTAACCAGTTCCAAAATAAAATAAGCTAGTCTGAAGCTATTTTATAAAAGCAGTGGATATTATACTTTTGATCTTAACTGTAAAAACCTCTGAAAACTCCCAAATGGGTCTTGAGCATATGAGATCCGTCCCGGAATCCAATTATACTAACCATTGCACCACGGATCCGACTGTTTATGCTAACAATTCTATAAACATACGGTAATTATTTATTTATTGCGTATTTTTTACATTTTGGTATGTAAATAAATATCCAATTGCTAGAATAATTTTTGCATTAAACAATATTATTGATTCATATAATTATTTTATTAAAAAATCACCCTTATCCCTGACACCACACAGAAGAGCCTCTTGTTTACGTATGTCAGCCCATCGTTGGTATAAACATAAAGAATAAATGTATGTAATAGCCTCTGGTGTTCATACCCGTAATTACGACAACCGAAAACATTAACACATTAAAAACAAATAATAATATAGTCAAAACTTATTATAAAATTCCTAAAATGTATTTTGTCGTTCCATTTTGAGAATCGTTCAAGAAATAAAAAAAGACACAGCTCAGAGATTTTATGTGAAAAGCAAAAGAACCGACTCCAGAACATAAACGAAGCATCTAAGTTTACAAAATGCGCACTTCTTTCAAACGAAGCTCATAAAAAGATTGCCCTGTCTTGTTTGGGTGTGAATTCGCAACTTTGTGCCATGTGTCGCGAGTCATAAGTCATGACTCATGACATTCCGTTTGTCATGTCCCATGTGTCAATAAAACGCATGACTTGTGCCGGGTTCCCCTTCGCGACCTGTTTTCATAAGTAAAATTTTCATTTGAAGCAGTCAAAGCTTTTATTTTAGAGATGCCTTCCGCGATATCTTCTATTTCCGCATCAGAAGGGTGCTTGTTGTAAAGCGACAACCTTACGTATTGCAACATCGTTTCACTTTGTAGTCAAAATAAAACAACCATTATTTGATTGAATACATTTTGGTTTTAAACTTTCTTTAGTGTTTGAAACAAGGATAGATCTACTATTATACATACATGTGTCACCTGATGTAGCCCAGTTGGTTAGAGCTTGCTCTACCGATCACGCAAGTCTGGGTCCCGGTTAGATCACAGTGAATTTGAGACGTATTCAATTCAAAGTTGTGATCGTGTTTGTGATGTAAATCCACATTATTGCCTCTCCTCCCATTCTTCTGATCCTTTAATAACTGGGTGTAGCGATAGCGATTAGTCAAACACTAATTCTGTTCAAGACTGCTTCTTCCTCTCTTTGAAAAAAAAAGTGAGGTTGAGCTACTGAATAACAAACAGTTCTCGTAGAAAAAACGTCTGTTGAGATACTTCCATCAGGAGACCATATGCTCTACAATAGGAGCGGACATGGATAAAAAAAATATATACATCAAACTCGGTAATAGCGAGATCTCGATTGCAATGAGGAAACATTCGTTGAAATTTTAGTTTATGATTTTATTGATATATGTATTTAATTACTTTTATAACGAACTCCTCCAAGCTACTAATACTCCTCCATACCGAGCAAAAGTATAGTTAGTGAGAGTGAAAACAATGAAACAAGCATCAATTTTCAATTTTACAAGAAAAGTGGATTGACAGAAAAGTAAAATATGTGTGTAATGGGTGAGTAAATAAATTCTAATTGTATACTTTTGTTTGAATTTCGACTTATTGTGTCTCCATGTGATGAGTATAATTGTAAGCATTTAAAAACATATATTCTCTGAAATAACGAGTAATGCTTATAACGAGAAAACTCAGTCGGTGCCATCTTCATCGTAATAACCAAGTTCGACTGTATTGGGTATATAATATATTGATCAGTTTTAGGGTGGTCACTGTCAATAATTAGAAAGGCATTATATTAAAAAAAACAAAATATTCTTTTCACTATTATTTATCAAGATCGGGACCGGTTTTTGTTCATGGAGAGCCTTGTCAACTGATAAGAAATATAATTTAAAAATGTTATTTATACAAAAACAAATTTAAATGAAATGGTGTAATAAACAATTGGCATTGATTTTGTTTACAAAATACAGTTTATATTATACATAATTTTACAAATTATGAATAAGTGACTCTATAATAACACAAAATAAAATGTTTAACACCTCTAACATGTAATTAAAACGATAAAAAATCAGGAACAAAACCGATCCTGATTTTGATAAATAAAAGTGGAATTAAATACAAAGGTATATTGTGTATTTGTTTATATATAATATATTGATTGATCTGCGTAGAAAATTGTATTTTTATTTCAAGCAATTCAACGAAACGAGAAGCGGTGCAACATTAACTGCATTTATAACCAATAGCACCATTGATTAAAATTTTAATTAAATATTCAGAGAAATGTTTTTTTAATAAATTATGCTACTTAAATAATTCATAGGGGTCGATAAAACCTACTTATAAGGATCGTAATCGATGCATTACTATTTATCAGCTTTAGAACGAGTAACCAAAAAGTTAGACGATAAAAGAGGTGTCTTTAGTTACTCGACCACACCCACTTTGATGGGTGGACAATATTACATTAATTTTTTTATTGGCAATCAAATACACAGTAACGAAGTTCCGTTTGTGAAATTGTACACCACGTATCACAAAAACATGCACAGTGTTTTATGAAAACTTTAAAATTAACAAATTGGTCATGTTAATTCTTAAATATAAATATTAGAAATGAAATCTTAATAAGAATTTAGTTTGTAAAATTACGAGGCTTGGGCTTAATGAATTCCGTCTAAAATGACAACCATTATAGCACCATTTACGGCAAATTTAATATAAACTCATTTCGTATATTTTCATTCTTAAAATTTTGCGCATGTTTCCATTCCTTAAAGTTTGTGATTTTAATGAGAGCTTTCAGCCTAATTCTTATGTCTGCTGCGAAAACATAATTTATAAATTTAATAGCATTAAATTAATAATACCGTCGTCACGCCTTTGGCTCTAACAAATAGTCGACACTTTGAACATATTTATAATATAACTTATTATTTGCATTACAACATGTCCGCTCAAAATACGGAGTAAATGGCTAATGTAACATCTTAACACTTACAGTACTGAGACTAGAAAAATAAACATCATCCGAAGGAAGTCGTCTAGGGACCCCAGTGATATTGGAATTTTTATGAATTTCAATAAAAAAAATAGTCTAAAGGCTTTAAAAGTATCTTTCTATATCATTCCTCATACATTTTTGTATACAAATCTTTGTTAAATAGTCGTATTTTAAGTTGCACGTAAATAAGACGTCATCCCAGCACACATATGAAATCGCAACTGACGAAATTTATGGAAACTGGCGCGACCACTTATCGCGCCTTTTCGTGTTGCCAGAACTTATATAAAATGACGCACTGACTTATTTTCTTTATTATTTAATAGAGACGTAACTAGTGATCGACAATTGTTTTCTTCTGCAAAAAGATCCAAAAAACTATGATTTAACAAAACCTTAAATTGTAAGCATTGTATCATATTAAAATAGACATTAAAGATAATGTGGCTATTGGGGAAAATTTCTTACGGTTAGGACAGAAAATGTTAACATCCCGTTTTTAATCTTTCATTTCCAGTGTGGTTTAAGATAGAAATTTATGTAAATTCAACCTTCTCGCAACGTCCTTGTTTTATGATTGGGTGTGTTATAGATGAAGAAAACATTACGTACATGCAAGATCTTGCGCGAAATACCATAGATAGATTAAAAATCAATAGATGAAGTCTTCAGAATATGACTTTGAATCTGTGGTTATCACAACTGAATTATGATGAGTAAAACGTGTTATTCGTTCATTGAAGGTGTTCATGAAAGATAAGTTAATTTTGAGTTAAACATTTTTATATATTAATTATATCATATTATAACTACAATCTTAAGAAGGTATACTTTCCTACAGATATCTAATCCAGGTGTTAGTTTACACAACATAACAACTATAATTTTGAGAACTGCTGAGACTGAGTTAGTCTGTAATCCAAATCTTAGTTAATTCAGAAGTATTTAAAATATTAATAAAAACAATAATCCTTTGTACTTCATTCCACTTTATTTAATATGTCAGGACCGGTTTCGCTCATTGCGAGCATTGTCAACTGATAAGAAATATAATTTAACAATGCTATTTATACAAAATTGAAAAGTTATACACAACAGTTGGCATTGAAAAGAAATTGCCAATTACATTAAAGTGATTCTAAAATAACACAAAATTAAAATGTTCAACACATCTAACATATAATTAAAAAGTCATCTCAGATTCATAAATTCAGAATGCGATTGAAAGTAATTACAAACATAATTAAAATTTGGGAAATTTTAGACAAAGTGATAAAATGCTAAATTAATAAAGTGAATATGCTTAATGATATGAATATGCTTAGTGATAGTTTTATGTTTTCCCCGCTTCCAAGTAGTTGGTGTGTTGGTGTGGAAACTGGTCCTGACATATTAAATAAAGTGGAATGAAGTACAAAGGATTATTGTTTTTATTAATATAATGCCTTTCCACCAAGTATTGACAGTGAACACCCTAAAAGTGGTATTTAAAATAGTATGAAATTAACCACTGTATTTGATATGTTTTGTTTCATCATCGTTTAAGTAAATAGTACACATCAAATTTATAATACACTACAAGCTCTTTTTAGACCAACAAGTGCATCTTTCATAACGAAAATTGTGATTTTGTATTGGAAAACTTTTTAACAAATTTATCGCGCAAACAATGCACTCCTCTTAATTGTCTTGCATAAGGCCATACACTAGATATGATACATGTATATCAAATCCATGATAGTCTGTTGCCGAGTAGTGAACACTTAAGTGTTGGTTTTCTTCAGTTGTGGTGTTGACGAGCTCTATGGGCACATACAAAAATAATTCATTAAGCCATTAGAGTCCATGATTACCTCCAACCTGGGAATATAAAGAGCAACTATATAATTATTTTATTAGATCTTTCTTAGTCTCATTGTTTTTTACTTACCTCTACTAAAACAAATTTAAACCAATTCTCATACAATCGGATTTTATTGAAATTCGATCCAATAAACACAGTCATATTGACGAGACGAGCTCATGTGAAATGTTTGAGTACAGTTTTTAAATTAGTACTGTCAGCAGTATTAATACAAAGATTAACAAAACATCTTACTATTAAGTGAGGGAGATTTACTCGATAGTATGTAATGTACCAATCACTTTTGCATAATTTAAATTTCACTCGCTTTCGAGTACATGAATAAACTCTAATCGACGGCTAGAAAATGATTAATCATCTATTAGAAACCTATCTGAGCCAACGCTTGTTTCATGACATTTAGTTCAATTTGAAAATTAATCTTACTAAAGGGTATACTAAGCTGCAAACTTGAATAGTAATAAAAAATATATTTCAAGGTTACAGCGTCTAAAAACACTCATCCAATTCAAGAAATCTTTCATACCATAGAAGATTATTATTTTAAACCAGTATTCCATTACAGGGGGTCAATGTTAAAGGTTGTTTTGTATTTTTAGTATGATATGAAGAAAAATGCGGAAATCCAAATGTTCTATCAATCATTCTTGTCAACTATTGTGCGAAGGTAAATATTATTTCTGTACGTTAAATACGTCTTACGTCTTTCAAAATTCGTTTATATTTTAAAACAATTATTTTTTATATTGGTAATGTATAAAAAGACTTCTATACATTGGTTATATTTTCTTTGGTTGATAGTTCAACTACAACAAAAACGCAATGTTATTTCGTTTTACTTGTAGGGTATTGAATGATTTCACAATTTTTGAGAAAGTGATCGCTTAAATTAATATGGCAAAGAAACAACCACGTTATTTTAAGTAAATACTGTATGATTTATATTGAAAGAAGTACTATCTCTTTAAATCTGAGAAATTCAAAGTATCAGGCGAGCAGGAGGTAGTCAGAGAAAGTATAGTTATTCGAACAAGTTTTCAGTACACAAGCTAAGAAAAGGCAAATAGAAAAGCTTTGCCCTGCGATGTAAATAGTGACTCTTGATTCGTGAATATTTAGGACGTCGTTAAAGCTTCGAGTTGAATCATTGATATAAAACGCTGGTTCGGGGTCAATTCCAGGACAAGGAAAATGTGTTTGTTCGTCTTCGGAAAAATAGTTTTCTTTTTTGTTAATCATGTTTAATTTGATTTTTACACACTAAAATTATAAGTACTATGTTCGTTTAATTGAAATAAATCAATATTTAAAATAGTTATTTAACTCATTGTTATATCATTCAATAAACTTTGTATATATTTTTAAATTTCGGACTAAAGAATATTTTTGGAAATATAAGAGGCAAAGTAGTTTTGTTAGATATTTTTTTTTATCCATTTCCGCTACCATTGTGGAGCATATGGTGTCCGAATGGAGCTATCTTACTGAACTGTTTGTTACTCAGTCGCTCAACCTATCTTATTCAAAGAGTTTAGTAGGGATAGAAGGATAAGGCTAGGATAGGAATAGTGGTTAGCTAATCGTTCTCGCTACACCCAATTATTATAGAATCAGAATGGGTGGGAGGGATATTTTAGACATCAAAAACACCCATGCTTTTGAACAGAAATCGATAAATCGATTGAAAAAATGCTGTCCTTACTGGAATTGGAACCCGTGAATTCCGGCACGGAAGCCCACAACGTTAACCGCTGCGTCATCGAACCCGACAAAAATTGTACATATTGGAGTAAAATATAATCGACAACTTTATTTTTTGCTAAGCCTTCTCCAAATAAAGAAATATATAATTTACTTTTTAATTCAAGCTTGTTTATTATTCAAAATTTACCGAATACATCCATGTGTATACATAAATTTGATAGACATTTTTCATCTATTCTCCTTAACTTTTATATAAAAAATAGCGTAAACATCAAGGCTCATAACGATTATTAATATGCATGTATTATGAATATGTTACTTAAAGCCTAATGTATTTCGATATATTATATCTCTACCCAAACGTGACTTATCTCAAAGAATCACAATTTATACGATATGATGTATTTTAAAAACAGTATTTATTGCTTACGATTTATGACAAATGAGACAATGAGATTAGAGTCATATTTTGTGGAAGTCAAATTTAATCATCGATAAAGAGTGTTATAAAAAAACAGCATCGATTTATCACAATTTGATTGTTCTATACATTATAAAAAAAACTTGTGTATGAGACTTTGTAAGATACATTAATATTTTTTTCATAGCCCATGTGATATTTATTTATTTTTTATGTGTTCATTGTCAATACTTGGTGGGACAGCATTATATGAAGAAAAAAAACACTCTTTTGGACCAATTCCACGTTTATTTTATATGATCAGAAGTGTTTTCGCTCACGACAAGCATTTTCAACGCATTAAAATATACACTAATATAAATTTTATTAACAGCACTGTATTAATGTACAATCTTATCAGTTTAAAATGCTCGTCATGAGCGAAACCGGTACTAATCAATGTTATTAAACGTGGAATTAGTTCGAAAAATTACATATTTCTTTTTATTTATTTATTATAGAATTATACGTGTGGTTGATATCCGGCAATGAAAAAAATCTTTTTTATTTTCGCATAAAGCACTGATGTTGCTTAACACTTCTTTTATGGTGCTAAAAAATACTTGCAATACGTTGCTGGCCCTTTAGGAACCAAGTGAAAAACATGTTTTTTTGTTAAATATGCGTCCTGAGTTTTTACCTTTTATCAAAGGCGGTAAGTTTTTTAAGGGCCAGCAACATATCGGAAGTATTTGTTAGAGCCGTAGAGAGTGTTAAACAATAGTCAAATGAAAATGAGTGTCATGAGGAATGCGTTTTTTTTCATTTTTGTAATAAAATAATGTCAATATTCCTTAATTGTAGGATTATAATGCAAAACGTACTATTTCCAAAATGAGCGATATTGAGTTTGGTATGCAGATAGGGTATTTCAAGCCTGAGGAATAGACTGATCCTATAAGTTTAAATCTAAAATGTCTATAAGACTATCTTTTTCAAATTGAAAATCATTCATGCAATCATTGTGGTATTCGTTATAGTATTTGACTCTATGGAAAATTATTTCCCCACAATTTAGCAAATATCAAACAGATGCCAACAAAACTATCACAAAATATCGGATTTCTTCTTGAATAATTTACTACCAAAAATAAATGCTGCGTAGGGAAATTTTTGTATGCAAACCCTAGTGTTTAATACATCTGACAGAGTTGGCATCGAGATATTGTACGCACAGTCGTTTAAAGACGCCACTGGACGACTTCACTTCTCACTACCCTTGCAGTTTACTGCCGAGACTGGGTGTAATGGGAAATTTCATTTTTCTGCTATGAATCTAAAAAAAAGAAATACAAATCCAAATCGAGATATATTGTGGCATAAGGAAGAAGAGCCTGCCTCATAAATTGTGTCAGAGAATATTGTTTCTTATACCATGGTAGCAGGTGGTATCATCTTGATAATAATATATTTTGTATATTTGTACTTAACAAGAATAAAAAATCACCAATATTAACACAACAGAATCTAAAGAGCAGGAAAGTAACTGGCACGTAGAATATTTTTCTAAATAATGACCTGGAGAAAGAAAGTTTATCGATTGAATCGAAATTTACTCGATAAAATTCTATTAAGATAGGTTCTGACAAGATGTTCACTGACTATTCTTTGTGGAAAGGCATTATAAAAAAGAATATAACACTTTTGTTCTAATTCCATACTATTTATTTTGAATCATGAATGTTTTCAATTAAAAGGTACAGGGTTATTTTTACATATAATAAGTTGTAGTGCTCGCTATGAGTAAAACTTCTCCTGATCTGAAGTAAATTATGGGAAAATTAATAAAAAAATTGTTTTCTTTTTTTATATAGTGGAATATGTTGTATTATGAACTATTTGTTGAAGATGACTCTATGGCTCCTTTTGTGGCTTCATTTATTTAAGCATTTATTTAGTGTGCATTTATTCGTAAAAACCAAAACATTTGTATCTGCTTGTTTTAAGATTTCGACTGAAGGTGCTTAGTTAAATTGGTGACTGTGGAGTTGTAGTCGTGGAATCGCGGTGTTTTGCCCGCAGTTGGAGTCGGAGTCGTGAAAAATGAACGACTCAAAATTTGTTTGAAAAATATATTTAATGATGTGTATTCAAACAAAATAGTTCAAAGTGTTGACATTGCACGCTTGGCTGACTAAAAAGAATCTGATGGAATATATACATATCGTCTGTGGAAAGGAAAAAGGACGTAACCCTCAGTTTTTCCAAAACATATTTTTTTTGATAATCACGATAAATACAACCCGACACACGTTCCATCAAAAGGAAGAAAGCTGAAAATGCCGAATTAGTATCTAAATTAAGCTTTTAAGTTTGAAAAAGATGACCTTGTAAAAAATTAAAACCAAGAAAAAAGACTGAAATAAAGGTTTTCTTAGACAATCTCTTTAATTAATATTACGTTATGTCAATTAAACACCAGTTGAGAAGTTTCCGTGCACTTCAAGGTTGTGTATAATTCATAATTTGCATATGGCCCAAAATCATCAAAACACGTTTTTTGCGCCTCCTGTAAAATTTGATATATGTGGGTTACGTCCTTTTTCCTTTCCACAGTCGATATATATATAAGTAAAATGAAATTATTGAAAGAAATTCAGCGAGTTGAAGTGGTCTTTTTTTACACGACTCCACAGCCCTGGTTGAATTTCAATATTCAATTTGAATCGTTCAAATTATGTTGATTCTCACAACGTCAGTTCCAGTTCATCCGTGCACTTGAACGCCTGAATATGCCGAAGGGCGAAACCCGGGTCGTTGATGACAAAACTTATATTAATATACATAATTTGAGCGATTCAAATATTTATCTGCTATTAGTTATACTGTAAACGACAAATCAAGAGGTTTATCATGTTTATACAAAATATTTTTTCACAGCAATGAGCGTTTTTTGTAGTATGTTTAAAGCTCTACTTTATACTTTAATCTCGATCACGAATTTTTTAACATGCATTTGTGTATATATAAGGTATTAAAAAATCAAAAGGCAGCATAATTAGTATCAAATCAAACAATTCATCGTGAAAAAAATAAGTCAATAAATAATGTTCACGAGATAGTAATACTGATGCAAAGCACAGCCACGTATTGTCATTTATATGATATATTAAGCCTTGTTAATTAATGTTCATTGATACAGCTTCACTGAGACACGAATCAATTGTTCATAAAACATAAATTGCGAATTAATTGTCGTGTACCGCAATGGATTGCGTCAGTCTGTCAAATTAGCGATACCCGTCAACGATCTCGCTACAGTCGGTAGAGCCACCTTTGTTGAAAATTTGTAAATTTATTCCAAGAATTATAGGACCTGCTTCTTTTGATAGAGAAACAACCTTTATACTGATTCAACTAGAAATATATTGTTATAAATCAGACAGTTAAAATTTTTGGTAATTTAATATAATTATAATTACAATGTTTTTAAAAACTAAACGATTTTATCATGTATAAAAATAGATAAAGAAAAGATCTTCCTTCGTATATGATACTTTAAAACATTCGAAAAAGATAATTCATTTTTGGTATAATTTAAGATTTCGGCTGAAGGAAGCTTATTGATACATTTATATCTTATATAAACACGATACATTTATTAACTGATCGTCAGTTCAAGTTCATCCGAGCACTTGATCGCATGAA
The DNA here is from genome assembly GCA_030503985.1 of Himalopsyche tibetana. NCBI lineage: Eukaryota > Metazoa > Arthropoda > Insecta > Trichoptera > Rhyacophilidae > Himalopsyche > Himalopsyche tibetana. The sequence goes on along the minus strand of JAPJYX010000009.1, from coordinate 530,678 downwards.
GATGCCGAAAGACGAAACCCGGGTCGTTAGTGACAAAACTTGATGAATGTACATAATTTGAAATTTTTGGTAATTGGTCAAACTTGTTTGGACTGTTTTTTGTCATTTTTTAAACGACATAATAAAGAAAATTTTTATGAAAATTTTCAGTGACCTTTTTCTCATTTTTATGAAAGATAAAAGTAATATATATATGAATATGTAACGTAATAGATTCTCGCTAAGCTAAAGCTCTGACACAACTTTATTGGCACTCACCAGGTGAATATGCTTTTCATTTTCGAATTCTGAAATGAACTTTTTTAATATTCATAAAATGAAAGCTTTCTGCTGTGAGTTAATTTATCTTCATTAACAATCTATCGGCTACGACGTGCCACGGCCGCTACGCCACTACGTCGTAGCAGGTCGTTCAATAGAGTAGGGTTATCGGTAAACCAAACGTAGATCAAATTAACTAGTCATTAAGGCGTCATATAATTACCGCTATCTCTCTAATTATTATCGAGATCCGGTAACTATAATTTAATATGTAAGCCAAAACTGAGCACCAACGTGAAGTACCAAGACATTGTTCTTAGTGGAAATACCCGAAGTTCTGAATATTTAATATTCTATCTTAGATTATTGTGCTTTAAAGCTTATTTGTGAAGTATATGAATTGAGTTGCTGCCACGTTTCAATACCTCATTAAATGTTTAATAATGTAATTTATGCACATTGTTAGAGGTTTGCATAGTATTTATACTCAAAGTGAATATTTTTTGTATAAAACTCTATCCCAATTGTAATTAATATAAAAATTTAAAAGCGTTACTCTAATTGAAATCATAAATGGTTGATCAAAGTAAATGTTAAGAAAACAAATGACAGGCCTGTGTTTACATTAAGAATAAAAGAAATCATGGGTAAAGTTAAAACAGCTATGAGTATTTTGCAAATCTTTTTTAACATTGATTTTATTATAAAAAATTACGTTATTTTTCTTGATTAAAACATTAAAGAAATTAGACACCGTTTGGTAATTTGAATGATCCACAAAGATAAGCAAAAAGAGCTGTCTTATAGATTCATAGTATGGTTTGTAGAATTTTTTACACTTCTAATCATTTTAAAATTTGGATTTTGCTCAATACCGATGGTTCTAAAAATCGTCTTAATTTATTTTACCTTTCACGGAAAAATAGGGCTGATTAATTTAATGATAATTTGTCAGACTGTTCTAACATTTTATTAATGTTTTCATACTGTAAAAGGCTCACAGAAGCTCATAGACTTTACGTTCAAAATTAAAGTGGCTTAATTCAATTTGTATCAATACAAATACAGTAAAATGAAGAGTTTTTATTTCGTTTTATATTAATTGTGTTAATTCATCGGTTACGCAACTAATATTATATTTGATTTTTTTGGTTGAATTGACATTTACTTCGTATAATTAATTTTAAGTTAATTTTTGACATTGGACAGATTTATTTGGTTTTGAACCATTGCGAATTAGTTCGTGTTGCGAGAAACGACCAACCCCTTAATTGATAACCTTAAAGAGCAAAAATCCCATGAAAACATTCTAAGACTTACATGTTCTATTCCAATAAATCCTTCATGATTGTACTTATTACATTTTTTAAAATACATTGATTTTTCACGATATTTAAAATAGCTTTCTTTAACTATAAAATAATTTGATATTTTTTTACTTTAATATAAAAGAGTTCCACCAAGAAAATTTTGGCAATTCAATCAATAATTCTTCAAATTGAAACAACAAATAAATTTTCATAAAAACTGGTAAACATGAGGTGATTATTTTTAAATGATGAAATATTTTTTATTAAATGTTTTAATTTAAAAAAAATATTATACATCATATAAATATATATTCAATATGAACTTTCTTCAAAATGATATAAGACTAGAGGAGTCTTAGATCTTCTTTAGTGAATGCAATATGTACATATGTATATGCACTCAACAGAGTGACATTTTTATCCCGACGGGAGTCGAAAGTGCCTCTCTTCACTTTACTATTGAAAATAAGATTTAAAAGAGACTTGCACTGTGCTGCAAGTGAAATCCCATGTATTTTTTATGATGCGACGAAATAGTTTTTTAAATCTTTTACCATTATGCAACAATGGATAGTTGACTTGCTTTTGACGTCGTTCAAGTAGTGTATAGGAGTACACTAGAACACATTTAAGTTTTGTTGAAAAAAAAGAAAAAAAATCAATTGAAATAATGCGATTAAGTTGCGTTTTAAAGTAGAAGAAAAAAATACATTCGTTTCAAGGTATTTAGCGTTCATTCTTGATGAAAAGGCATAATATTAAAAAATACTATTTTTGTACTGATCTCACAAATATATATATCAACTGTGAAAAGGAAAAATGACGTAACCCACAGTTTTTTTTTTGATAATCACAATATATCAAACTTGATACACGTTCCATCAAAATGATGCAAGCTGCAAATGCCGAATTAGTATCTAAATTTAGCTTTTAAGTTTGAAAATATGACCTTGTAATAAATTAAAAACCAAGAAAAAAGACTGAAATAAAGGTTTTTTCTAGACAATTTCTTTAATTAATATTGGGTTATGTCAATTAAACACCAGCTTAGAAGTCTCCTTGCACTTCAAGATTGTGTATAATTCTTAATTTGCATATGACCCAAAATCATCAAAACGTGTTTTTTGCGCCTCCTGTAAAATTTGATATGTGCGGGTTACGTCCTTTTTCCTTTCCACAGTCGATATATAAAAATGAATGTGTGTTTGCTTGTTTGTCCCGTGTGCGTGCCTATACCGTTCATCCGATTGCGATAAAATTGGTTAGTCGTTGTGGGGACGCCCGCGAAGGTTTATGAATAATTACAGCCAGAGGTGGGCTGCCAATACGTTAACAATGGGTTCGCTTTATAAAAAAACAATTCTTGTTGTTCTGGGGAAGCAGTAAATTTTTGTATCATTCCTATGCAATTAAATGCAATACTTTATTGTGTATCCAAAAGCAGTTCCATAAATACAATTAAAACAAGAACACTTTCTTTCTTTCTTTGAGCAGCATTGCAACGCATGCCAGGTACTCGCTTGTTGTTTATAAAATATCAGGATCATTTTCACTCATCTCATGCATTATAAACTGATAAAAACATAAATAGATTGTTCTTTTATCGATTTATATTTCAACAATGAATTCATCGTGAGGAAAACTCGTTTTATCGACAGCTGAACGTGCAGACAACTTTTTTTCAATTAATTTGAAACTCATATAATATTTAATGGTATTTACTTTTATATTTTGTAACAACATGGATTGATTTAATATAAAAATAAATTTCCACAAAGCAACTGTTGAATAGATCAAAAATTTATGTGTGATAAATGCATCAATCAATAAATATTTTAAATTTGAAATATATAAAAATACACAAAAAAACAGAATAACAAAAATTTAATAATTTACATTCAATATCATACTGTGAGTACTTGTTAAGTGTTAACTGCCAAAACTGAGGGAAAATACGCTTTGATTAGTTATTGAATAAAACATTTTTTTGTTATTTCCTGTTTTTTTCAATTTCCATTTTAAATTTCCTGATCATTTTGATATCATATCATAAAGTTATTACGTTAAAAAAAATGTTTTTTTTTTAAAATTTGAAATAACATTTTCTCCAAGAATTTGAATATTTCAAAAGGGTCAAAGAATATGACAATGTTCAGCGGAATCCAGAAATAAAATTAAATCTACTGCAGTGGAGAAGAAGTATTTTCAAAGAATAAAACAAGAAACTGGGAAGCTTTCACTTGATGCAAAGGAAGGGTTAAATCAAGGATGAAATTTCCAATAAATTTTTCAAATGCTTCTTCAGTCAGAAAGGCGACGCCGACGTCTCATTCCTTTTTGGCGTCGTGATGTTACTTTTGCTGACTTTATTTGCCTTTCGTGCCGTGAAAAATATTTTCCGAATGGAAACTTAATCGTGAATGCCTGTTGTTTAATCAAGTCAAAAATTCTATAAGTAATAATTTATTGTAAAAATTTAAACTAGTCATTCATTATTCGTTTAAAAAAAAATGAATTGATTGATAGCTTTTTCTGGTTTATGCCACCGTCAAATTTAGCTATATCTTTATATATATATAAACATATTTTTTAATAACTTAATATTTACGTTAGTATTAAGTTGTTTAACCAATTCAATCAATAATTTATTACTCGCCTTAAAAAAAAACTCGCACTTTCTTCCCGCCTTATAAAAATGCCGATATAACATAACATTAAATTTGATTACTTTGGTATTCCACTTGTGGATCATCATTTATAACTACAAAACGATAACTATAACTCAGTTGCTCAACAAACCTTTTTTGAAGAGAGAAAAGCTATTGGTTATTAAATCGCTCCTGCTGCGATTTATCATTTTAGAATTGCAAATTTTTTAAGACATCACAAACACCCACGCCTTCGAACAGAAATCAATAAGATCATATCTGTCACAGACGACAACGACGTTGACCGCTGTGTTATGTATACACCCCCGTTATTCACTGTACAATATTTATTACCCCTGACATGCTGTAGTTATAATTTATATTATTTACTTGCACTCTAATATTATGTAAAGTTTCAGTACACATCTAATCAAAATTAACTATTACCATAAATATACATCCGCCAAAAGATTTAATTTTTAAATCTTTAACATTAACAATGATTGATTCTTTTGATGTAAGAATAAGCTTTCGATCGACAAAAACCAACATTCTTTCGATACAAGTCGGTACTAATCAAAGGGTCCAAAAGCTCCGTTTAACTTACCAAGACTTCTCTGTATTATGATTGTTGATCAAGTGAATTATTATAATACTGTTTGTATAAACTTATGTTATGCCAATATAATATAAAACTTTGGTTCTAAAAACTTATTCCTTGCTTAGGAGGGATGAGTCACCAGTTCCAAGGGCCGTTGAATTGCCATCAACTCATTGCCTAGCCTAGACAAGTGAACATTTTTAGTAACAGTATTTGTGAACTGTTTAAGTTTTACTATTTTATTTCTTGATTTTGTATGTTGATTTTGATGTATTATGTAGCGTTTTTTTTTCATTTTATTTGTCAAGTGAATGGTAAATTGGCGTCAGCTGTAATGTCATGTACTGTACTTTTAATTTTTAAACAATAAATAAATAAATAAATAATAATAAAGTGTTTTAATTAAATCCATAACAGCTGCGCCACGGATCCGACATATTTATATACTTATTGTATTTTTTTTACTATACCGAGAATAATGGTTTATATCAATTCTAATTTATTTATATAGTAGTATTATTTTCATAAACCCAAAAGCGATATAATGAATATGTTAACATTTCTTATTGTAACCAAAACTCGCGGAGATTGCGGGATAAATTAATCATTTTCATGTAAAAATAAATGATGGCGCTGCTATTAATCTCTTTAAGAATCGCAAAGACATTCTTCTACCACAACAATCAGCTGAGTACAGTTCAGTTCAGTCGAGTTGAGTTGATAATATTTAAGTCGGTGTTCGCGTTTCCTTTGTGTTAATTACTAAGCCTATCACTGCGACTTCATCGCTCCGCATCGAGGCTTTGCACAGTAAGCGAAAGCCACACCTGAGAAAGTGGAATGTCAAGACGTATTTGAGCTTTTGCGACAGGACCGGAATGCAATATCATTTTACAGTAGTTTGGTTACATATCAATCTAACTTACATCAAATTATTATGTTTTGTTTAATTAAGTTTTGAATTGTTTTTCTAATATATAAAAATAAATAATTGTCTGTTCGTATTTTATGCGTTGCCACACCGCTTATCCAATTGCAATAAAACTTTGATAAACTTTCTGCTTGCACTTCCGGGAAGGTTATAACTAGGGTATCCGATCCCGGAGCCTTTTTCTAATCCCGGATTTTGGAATTGATTAATTTTCATTCCCGGGTTGGGATTTGCTCACCGGGGAATTTGAAATCCTCAATTCGCTATATTTTTTCCCCGGATTATCTCCAAACCTCTTTTTTTTTTTAGCTCACCGCGTAATTTGATGTTCTCGATTTTGTATACTTTTTCCCAGATTGTCACAGAACCTTGTTGGATTGCTGGATTGGTTGGATGCCCTAGTTATAACCATAGTAAAATTAACTTACAGTGGGTCATATTTATAAAAATCAATGTTTGTCTTTCTGCCATACAGTTCATTTTAACAACGTATGCTTCCACTTAAGCTAGGATATAGTACAATTAACTTACAGTAGGTGACGCGTGTGTTGTACCATATACAATCGGTAGTAAACGTCAAACAGTTCAATAAACACAATTAAAACACAAACACTTTCTTTCTTTGAGTGGCATTGCAACGCTTGCCGGGAACCGACTAGTATTATATAAAAACTTAATTTTCGTACAGTTTTTCTTTGTAACATTTATTCAAGTTAAAGAGTGTATACATTTTTAGGTCCTTGCAAAAAATGGATCCTTGCAAAGTATAACGTGCAAAAATATAATAAAAACAAAATTGGTTGTAAATATTATGTGCTTTGTAAAATTTATTGAGGCCAATAATGAACCACAGTTTGGTATCTACATAGTTTCCAGTGAAACTGTTCCGAATAAACTCTTAGTGCTCATATGATTTTGAATTCGTATAGTAATTTATTTTATCCGGGACTGTTTGTGAATAACGCACTTTGTCGATAATATCCCTGCGTGATAGAGGTTGGTGTTGGTAGCACTCGTAATTCGTAAGTCCTCGCGGCATTTTGTAATCAGTAATCAGTTGTGAAACTCCATGCGTTAGCTTAAGTCGCTTTCCCAAGCAAAAGCGCTTCGCCGGCGCTTTTTCGAGAATCCATTTTGTTTCGCAAACTTTCAATTTCCCAGCCTGCCGGGAACTCTCATTCATTATTGTTTAAAACAAGTTACGTTCCTATAATTAAATATCAATTTGACGTAATTTATTGTTGAAAACTTGCCGCGGTAAAGATTTAGTTGTTATGTTGTTTACACTCGAGCAGTTTTATGTTATACTGTGTACAAAGAATTATGTCGTCTTTTAAATAGCGTTCTTCACTTTATTTATCTCACTAAACAAAGTTAATATTGCTCTGTTTTACTGAAACATAAAGTTTTCTATACTGAGATTTAAATTACTGTCTCTGTATGTTATAAATCTTTTTTCACTACAAAGAACGAATTATCGATTTATGAGTCTGTTTTTGTCTATATATTGTCGCCTTCATTTTTAAAAACTAAATTAATATCATAAATTAGTTTAAAATCACTTAATCAATTAAGCAATGTTTTCAAAAAGCACAAAATAGCGCAAAAAATAAATGTGACTTAATTACAATGGTAGTGGTAAAAAAATACAGTAAATTTATAGAAAAAAACATGACCACATATCACAGTTTCATCAAAAGATCAGAACTTTTTAGTGGTTGTAATTTAATATAACAACATTTCATTTGCCATATTTTATTTCATTCCAATTTTTTGTTTGGTTTGATTTTTATTATTTATATTGAGAACGGTCTATGAACTGTTGATAAAACAAACAAATAAACATTAATAAATATTGAGTATACTCTCATATAAAATACCTCTTGAACACCTTTTGGGGAAATACTTCATCGGAAGACCATTAAGATTGGTAAAATTAAACTATTATCGCTTAATCGTACAATCATTTTCATGAAAGCTTTTCTTCAGCCAATACGTGAATTGAATTTTCAATTTTTTAACTTTCACATTCATACGATGAATAAATCATAAAAATATTGGCTCTTTTTATTTACGGAAAGTAATCCTTAAGGAGTAAATATAATATATATGATAAATATTAACCCAGGAAGCCGTTATGGGGCTTCTATCGCTGTTTTAGAAAATAGAGAGTGAATACGAGGGAAATCCTTTTAGCTGAATATCAAACAAAATATCCCAAAACAGTTTACCTCAAATTTCCGCCTACATTCCAACTATGCTTACAATATAACAGATACGGGCGAATCGTAAGTTGGGTAATCTGTATTTATTATTTAGTTTTTTAAATTTTGATTCTTGAAAAGTTCGAAAATCGAGAAGTATTTTGTTTTATACTAACACGGTGTTTGGGACTTACAATTGTACTTAGTCAGAACCGAGTGCCTCTTGTTCAACGTATGCATCTTAAAAGTGCTGCTTTACGGTTGCAAATCATGACACGTAACGAAAGCACAGTGTTTTGAAAATAGATACCTCCATATTACTACGGGTGCGGTGGTCTGACTCTGTCAGGAACATGGAGATAAGAAAATAGAATAATCAGCCTCTTATTACGGCTGGCTTGGACATGTTCTCTAGATATACCGTAAGATTCTACACCTTTTTGTCTCTTTTACCAACTAGATGAATCTCGACGCCATGGAAAACCGCTGATGACCTTCCATAGAGTGTGCTCAGTAGAGCTATGAGATGCTGTTAATGGTAGGGGATGGATAATCTTGGAAGGACCGTGTGGTGACAAGAAAAAACAATTACTTTTTAATTTTTAATAGTATGTGTTGAAAACGGTCTCTTTTTTTGAGAGTGACACAATCAATATCATTTATGTTAGATTCTTTTCTTAAAAATGTATTTCAAACAAATAATCTTATAAACTTTCTATGAGGATTTATAGTTCACGACTTAAACATAAAGTATGTGTACAACACCTTAATTAAAATTCTGTTACCCTTCAGAATGACATTACTGAAACATAAGAGAAATTATTAAATTATTTTGAATTATAGTTATCGATAAAACGCTGTATAATAAATCTATGGACTTTATGAATACTGTAACCATCATTCCTTAAGCTCTTAAGCATTTCAAAAGCGGTTTCAAGAAATTTAATGATTTATTTTAAGCGATACAATCTGTATAACAGTGTTGAAAATAGGTAAGTAAAATAAAGTTAAATAAGTAATCATATGAAGTTGAACATTTTCATTACAATCAAATCATTAACATAGCATTTTAATTGTAATATGTTATGTTTTTTTTTCTCTCGGGATTGGTCTACAATTTTACCGGATTGACTTTTTTTAAGCTTTTAGTTTTTTTTACTGTGTCCGCTCGTTGTAAATCATATGGATTGGACTCTTAATGGAGTTTATCTCAACAGAAGTGTTTCTACGAGAACTGCTCAGTTGCTCAACCTCTCTTTTTCCAAAGAGAGTAGGAACAGAAGGACAGGGCTAGGACAGGACTAGTGGTTAGATAATCGCTCTCGATACGCCCGTTTATAGGATAGAATGGGTGGGAGGGAGGAATTCAAGACATCAGTTTATAAAACTGTCCGTAATGAGATTCGAACCCGTGACCTCTGTAACCAAAGCAACGATGTTGACCACTCGACACACGGACGGCGAATAGTAAGCATGTTTGTCTATTCAATGAAAAACTAATATTTAGCCAAGTATACATACGTTGTCATTTAATACTTAAATACTTTTTATTATATACCTACTTATGAATTTCAGCTACTTTCGGGAAAATACATTTTTTTTACTCATTCTAAAAAAACAACAATGGAAAAAGTTTAAGTGAAACCACATGTAGGCGTAAAGCAAATTCTGGACCGTAATTAAGTTAGGAATTTTTTTTTCATGTCCGCTTACAATTTGAGAATATGCATTACTTATTTCAAATGTATTTTTTTTACCGAGTACTGGTTATTTGTCAGTCACTCGAGCCTGTTTTCAGATATGATAAAAATTGAAGAAGTAGTGTTTATAAAAATGTTTTCGCTATCATTTATTGAATGTTTTAAATCAATAATGAATATTTTTGGTTAACTGGTATTATTTTTTTCATTCAAAGAAAAATGTTCTTTTCATGTATCAGTAGAATTAAACATATCAGAAAACTTTTATTCTTTATACACCGTAAATTATAATTAATCTGTTATGCTTATTAACTATTTATTTATCAATATATACTATATTATTAATTATAGCGATTATTCAACCACTAGTCCTGTCCTAGCCTCATCTTTTTTGTCCTACTGCTCACTTTGAAAAACGTGAGGTTGAGCGACTGAGTAACAAACAGTTCTCGTAGAAAAAAACTTCTGTTAAGATACTTCCATTAGAAGGCCATATCCTCCACATTGAGAGCAGACATGGACAAAAAATCCTTTTTTTATATACAGTCTGAAAATGTCTGCTACATATTTCTACATCTAAGTACTATTTTTTTGGTTAAAACTGTCAGAGTATGTCTTTTAGAATTTTATGGTGTAGCAAAATATTCAAAATAAAATTTTCATTAATAAAAAAATACTGAAAATAGTATTATATATTTTAGAAAAAAAACAATTAATTAAATCTTTCCAACTATTTAAAAGGCAATAATTGTTCAAACACAGGTGATAGGTACAAGTATTCAGCACCGATTTAGTCACAGCTTTATGAGTATTTTTAACTTAACATTATTGTCGGAATGACGATGATATAATATATTTTTAAGCCATATATTATGGATGAGAATCTATATTCAAATAGAAATTTTAATCCTATATTAAGAAATATTACAAAAGGAAATCGAAGGAAATTACCATTTGACGTTTAATCGAAATGCCATTAGGCTCAGGAATTATTCGAAAGAATTACTGTATAAAGCGGATTCAACTCATTATTTTTGCAAAATGCGAGACATTTTTGCAGTTTACGAAAATATTTTCTCAAAAGAGAACAGTCGCTGAACTAAATTATTTGTAAGCACAAAGAGAATCCTTTTCGGTTATCAATTATTCTAGGACATTGTCTCTGCTCTTAGCAACAGTAATAATATTTCATATATAACGATTCTAACTATTTCAATACTGCAGTAAGGATACTCTTATTCCACATTTTATTGTGATAAATAAAGGTTCATTTATAAACTTGTGTGCTCTTTATCAGTAAAATGCCATTTTAAAATTGAGTAACAACTTAAAGACTATATTTGATGTATTATTTACAGCATATAATCATTTTTTTAATCTTATAACCAGTAAAATTAAAAATATATTAATTTTAGAAATAAAAAAGGTAATGCAGATATTTTTTCATTATGCACTAGTAATGCGTTGTAGAAGAAAACTCAGAATTCCATTATATTACTGAAGCAATAAATTGCACGCAATGGCTTAGTTTTTAAGAGCTTGGCCTACAAACTAACCGTGTCTAGGCTAAATTTCCGGTAACGTCAATATAAAATGTAGTCAATTGATATATATTATTTGCATAATGCTGTTTTAATAAATATTAATTCTAACCAATCAACCTTACTTTTTACTATATACATATATATCGACTGTGGAAAGAAAAAAAGGACGTAACCCACACATATCGAATTTTACAGGAGGTGCAATAAACGTGTTTTGATAATTTTGGGCAATATGCAAATTATGAATTATGCACAACCTCGAAGTGCACGGAGACTTCTAAACTGGTGTTTAATTACCACAATGTAATATTTATTAAAGAAACTGCCTAGAGAAAACTTTTATTTCAGTCTTTTTTCTTGGTTTTAAATTTTTACAAGCTCATTTTTTCAAACATAAAAGCTAAATATAGATTACTAATTCGGCATTTTCAGCTTGCATTCTTTTATAGAACGTGTATCAAGTTTGATACATTGTGATTATCAAGAAAAACCTTTTTTGTGAAAAAAAACGGTGTCTTACGTCCTTTTTCCTTTTCGCAGTCGATATATACAATTTTAATGGAAAAATTACATAAATTATGTCTGAAAAAATGAAAAAAATTCAGCACGCGTTAATTATGTCGATCAATACGATAAGAGGACTAGATCAATCTGCAAGACACAGGCCGAGGCGTAATGACGTAACAGTGTCCGTGGAAAAGGCAGGGCTAAGGTATGGGGCTCCAGTCCCGCCCGGCGAAAACCCTTCAGACGCCGTGATTGATGATGTTTGCCCTCTCTGGGGTTTATTTGCGCTGACGGTAATTAGGACATACCTACGAGAAGTTGGAACACGCAACGTCGCGTCGTCGGTGGACGGCCACTCTCGCACAAGTACGTTATATCTCTCCAGCAACGCAACGCGTTGACTAAAGTGATTTTTAATGTGCTGACTGTACGGAAGACACCACGGTATTAAAATGAGGTAAAATTAACATGGATAATCTATTATGTGTGTTATGCACTTGCTTAACTTAAGACATGGTGAACTTCCAATAAGGGTTATTTAAAATCAATATTCTTACCAGTACAGTAAAACCCTCATTTACACTAAAGTTGAGACAGTGTAATTCGGGGTAGTGTAATTGGGGGTGTGAATCTCATACAAAATTAGAGATTTGTTTTTTTTCCACAAAAAAATCAAAACTAAGACTTCATTATGTTTTGCAAAAAAAAATATATTGACGAAATATTTAGTAACCAAGCGCGCCAAAATCTCAGACATAGACAGTCGCCCGCTATACTTGTATAGCCTGGCACGTGTTAAATACACAGACGCTAGCCAACATCTGACTGTGTGCGTGGCACAGACGACCGTCTCGTAGTAACGACAATGGAATGCGACCGTGCAATTGGGGGATTTGTGGCGAATATTGAAAGCCAGCGCGTAATTCAGGGTAGTGTAATTGGGGGTTCCACTCTACAGTGTTTTAAAAATATTTTAATAACGCACCCACCTGGTTTTCAATCAAAAGGAAACAAATTTGAATCAGTCAAATTGTGTACGTTAACACAAGTTTTGTCATTAACGACCCGGGTTTCGCCTTTCGGAAACGTCAGGAGTTCAAGTGCAGGGATGAACTTGAACTGACGCTTAGTAAATGAATATATCGTGTTTAAATAAGAAATAAATGTATCACTAAGTTTAAAGCCATTGCTGGCGAAAAGGATTAACCCATGAGCAACGTTCCCTCTAAGCAGCGCGCACTACAAGACATTTATTCAATTAATATTTGATCAATCCGCGCAGTCTTTGAAATTTCCATGCAGTTAACCTCTTGTATTATAGGAAGCATTGCCCATGAGAATGCCTACAGATTTGAATGGTGAATAATTTCAAGAATTATATTATTTTTTTTTTCGCCGGATAAATTTCAATTAGTGACAAAACTTGTGTGAATGTACGTAATTTGAACGATTCAAATTTAATATTTAAATTCTACCAAGCACCTTCAGTGAACCTTAAATTATAAAAGGAAATAATTTTCAATCTTGAAATCGATGTTTGTCTTATCTTGTACCCAGACACAGACGCTGCCTGTTTATATCCTGACGTGGTAAGTTCTACGGTAAACTATTTGGGTTGGACAATTTGGATAAAAACCCAGATTGCACTTGTGGATACAACCGTTAGAACGCCAATCAAATACTGACAGACTGGCTCAAGATGAATTCCGAACAAGCAGAACAGTTTGTTGCTGTTTGTTCTCAACCAAAGTCAACTTTAAAGCATTAAATATTTTTCATACATCACATAAATCACGGAATATTTTTAATTCTTCTTCATAGTCAACGCGGAGTAGATAGTGACCTTCGTAAATGTATATAATCTTAATGGAGATTCGTGTGCTTAGTTAAATTACCTTCTATAAAAAAAAACACTATCTTAGAATAAGTATGAACCTTTTACAGCGAAGAATATCGATATGCCATAGACCGTCTACCAATGTATATCTTTTAAAATCCAATATACAAAAATGAACGTTTATTTGTTCATACTTTATGCGTTGCCACACCGCTCATCCGATTGCAGTAATACTTAAACAAACTTTTTACTTACACTTCCGGGAAGGTTATAACCATTAACTTACAGTTGGTCTTATGTATAAAAATCAATGTTTGTATGTCTGCCATACAGTTCATTTTACCAACGTATGCTTGCACTTGCGCGAAGGTTATAGTACAATTAACTTACAGTAGGTGGAGCGTGTGTCGTACCATAGACAATCGGTGGCAAATGTCAAACAGACAGAAAAAGAAAACATGCACTTCAATAAACACAATTAAAACACAAACATTTTCATTCTTTGAGTGGCATTGCAACGCTTGCCGGGAACCTTCTAATTACTTCTTTTGTAGATTTTGGAAATTATTTTGTAGATTTTCTTTAAGTTTGTGAAGAAATATATTTTTGGAGTTTTTCGATTATTTTTGATAATTTTTGAGTGAGCGGTCTTAAACAAATTTTGCTCTATCGACTTTTTGTAAAACTTTACTTTAAGACTAAACAAACTTAAGGATTAAATCTTTTTGTACGAAAGCAAACTTAAGTTTATTATAAAAGTATGAAAACACTCTCAGCAAAAGTCAAATTGTTGAAGTTGCCGCAAATACTTTACTGCTTAAAAGTTTATTATAGTTAAAAATAGCATTGCTCTTCGCCCTATTAGCTGTAACCATTATTTTTTAGCCTTTTAAAGTATCTTTGCTAATATTCATGTTCTCCATTAACAGCTCCTGAGAAGCTTATTCGTGATAGCTTGCCAGCCTATTCACAGAATGTCTTGTCATGTTGGAACTTACTGCTTTAGATTTGGTGGTCTAAAGACGAGCTCCAGTCCGTCACTTATTGCAGGAGAAACCAACGCATATTGGATTTGCAACTCTACACCGGTAGACTCTCAAGATTTTCAAAAGTGAAAATGAGAAAAAATAACTACTATTTGTCAAAGACGATGGTCAATGTCTCCTCACGGCAGGATAATTTTTTCATTCTTGTAAGATATTTTTTTGTCTGAATGGTTCTCTCCGGACCACTGGATCGCCCAATTCCTCACGTTGCGCTTAATGTCAAAGAGCATAAATTTTAAATTAAACTGGAGTCAAACTGCAACATTTTCAAAGCATATTCTTTGGAATGCCAGTTTTTTTTAATTGAAAGAGTCATACATTTAATATTGAAATTCCACCAAGCACCTTCAGTCGAAATCTTAAATTAAAAAAAGATCAGCTTGATGAGAAGTTTTTGTAAGACACTCAAGACCAACTCGAAAATAGTAATTTAAGTCCTATCAGTTCAAGTTCATCCGTGCACTTGGGAACCGAGCGAAACTCGGGTCGTTAGTGTCAAAAATTGTGTGAATGTACATACATAATTTGAACGATTCGAAAATAGTATTCATCAAAAACATCCACGTCTTAGATCTCAAATTTAAATTTAAACAATATGAAATTGTCCAACAATCTTAGGAGGTCCTAATAGTAAGGTGACGATAACTTGATCAAATCTTCGCGGAAAGTCGGGTAACAGTTAAAGCTCGTTCAGACCTCAATCTTATAGTTCGACTTACAGTCGTTAAATCATTGAACTGTAATATAATGTGATACTGTTATTATGTATTTTCTCAGCCTGTATTTTTGTATTAAAAAACAGTAAAACTACTGACTTACAAACCGTATATGTATGTAGAAATCTGGAATAGACTTATTATTGGTAAGAGTCGTAGAACCACTGCTATAATTTAACGCATATGTGGTTACTACTGTCTTTTCTCTGTATATAAATTTGACAGCCTCTCACGTTCAGTAAAAGTGGTTTTGATAAATATTTTTAAAAAACCGCATAAAATAAGGACATGAAAAAAAATCGAGAAGAACAATAAAAAAAAATTACTTTGTATAATATATGTAAGTACTTTATTACATTTATATTTCACGGTTGAGTTAGTGTTTAGTGAATTTCAAATTATTTATTCACTAAAATTCCATCAATGTTGATAATTAACAAGAGCGTATATTCTATTTTCTATCGATATTCAATGATTTTTTCACATTATAATTAATACAATTTGTATAATCAATGCATTAGCGGAACGGAAAATAAATATATATCCATTTAGTATTCAACCTAACAGTTTTTGAAAAAAGTCTTATATCAACATTGTCGATGTTATGTTTGCTTTAGAAATATTCTCAGAAACCATCTACTTTCCGTATAATTTATTATACATACATCGCAGAGTAACTTCCGCTGTCAGTGTAAACAACTGTATCCTCCAACAGAAAACAAGCATTCAAAAATAATGGTTAAGTATTTACCACTTTGTATTAATTTATTATATTTGTTTATAGAACCATTTTTCATGAATTAATTTTCTACACCACTGGCCTGTTTTATCAAAGTTTTTCAATTATTATTTTCAGGAACGAATTCAATTGTATTTTTTGAATAATAACATATATATATTGTTTGCAATTATACTTATTTTTATTTTATAAAATAAAATTTGCGAAAGAGCTAAAAAAAATGTTTAATTTTAATATGAAATTGTAATCTGTAGTATAAACTTCTCAGAATTTCAAAATAGACGAGCAAAAATTTTTGAAATCTGCCAGCGACCCGCAATCTATCAATACCTAATTCTCCACGATTTTATGTTGAATGATCCATCCCAAAATCCCGGAATTACAAAAAAAGCCCGGGATTGGATGCTCTACTAATGACTAACTTCAAAGAACCTGTGTAAATATTTTTAACTGTAACGCAAACTTCAATTATTATATCTTTAGTTTCAACTTTATCAGGGTTCTGTAAGGAGCAGAGATAAAAATTCAACAGATGTTCTTGCCTTTTAAAAAAAATGCATCCATGATCTGAAAAATCAGAATGTTTTCGTCCGGGAAGTCAAACTCTTTTCCATTCATTGTTCCGGTCGGAGAAAAGCTTAACAGCATAGACTTATTATATTTTGAATTGATATCAGTAAACATTCTTGTTTTTTTTAAACTAAAGTTATTTCATAATTTAAGATTTCGACTGAAGGTGCTTGGTGGAATTTCAATATTAAATTTGAATCGTTGCAAACTATGCACATTCTCAAAGATTTTGTCACTAACGACCCGGGTTTCGCCTTTCGGCGTTCTTCAGGCGTTCAAGTGCACGGATGAACTTTAACTGACGTTTAGTAAATGAATGTTTCGTGTTTATATAAGAAATAAATGTATTAATTGATTTGGCATTTACTTGGTAGAACTCCATTTATAACATATTAAAAATACTTTGTTATTTTTAATCTGAAATAAATGTATCATTGAGTTTGAATCCATTGCTGGCAAAAAGGATAAGCGCATGGGAATGCCCACAAATTTGAGTAGTAAGTAGTTTTAATAATTATATTTATTTGTTTTTAATAATTATATTTATACGGATATGCCTTGAGATACGTAGTAATTCTTTACTTATAATAAATTTAATCTTTGGTGTAAAAGTTGATAGCTGTTAACAATGTTTAGGTGAATGTGTTGGCTCGCCTGCGCGGACGTCATGTTTACTTTTCATGCCTGATGGCCCCTTATGTTATGGCGGGCTTCACTTATAAGCTGATTAGTATTCCGAGTCTTGTGCATACTTAATAATAAGGACTACATTAAATTAAGCAAGGGGTAAACTTTCATTTTTAACATTAAAGCTCATAACACCGTGCAAGAGAGCAACAAAGCATTTCATGTTGTCTTACAATTAAACTTAAAATTTACTCAATCTCTCTGAAAATATATTTGAATTATTAACAGCCTTAGTCGAGTGGTTAATCTGTATGTTTGTCTTACTTGCTGACGCAGACAAGAATTTGACTCTGTACAGACAATTTCACAGGGAAACTTTGATTTTAAGTGCCCGGAATTCACATTTCCCCACTATTTGGGTGCAATTTCTGCAGTCCCGTTTCATTTACATTTGACATTTTCAGTATCAATATTTGTGAACTGTTAGTAAGTTTTACTTTTTTCTTTTGTATGTCCAAAATATATTTATTTATTGATGTGTTATGTACTGTTTTTTGTTTTAATTATATTTGTCAAGTGTATGGTGAATTGGCGTCATCCATGTCCATGTAATGCCATGTACTGTACTTTTGATTTTAAACAATAAGTAAAATAAAATTTATGTTTATTTTATACCCGCTTTCACGATTGTATATTCCAGAAATAGCGTAGTAAATAATTAAGTATTCAAATTTAATGAAAATTATATAAGTTTGTGTGTAAATTAAGGACCTTGGTTACTTTAAGAAAAATACAATATTCCTTTGTACTAATTTCCACTTTTTATTTATCAATATCAGTACCGGTTTCGCTCATCGCGTGCATTTTCAATTTAAATAAGAGAAATAAAATTTAGCAGTGCTGTTTATACAAAAAAAAAATTAAATGAAAAGGTTTAACAAACAATTGACAAAGAAAATAATTTACAAATTACAATAGAATTATCAAAAAGTGACTTTAAAATAACACAA
This sequence comes from Himalopsyche tibetana, assembly GCA_030503985.1. Classification (NCBI taxonomy): domain Eukaryota; kingdom Metazoa; phylum Arthropoda; class Insecta; order Trichoptera; family Rhyacophilidae; genus Himalopsyche; species Himalopsyche tibetana. Next base: position 512,427 of record JAPJYX010000009.1, on the reverse strand, counting down.
ATATTTTTTTTAACACCCATTAAAAAATATCAAAGTGTAATAAAGTTGTAATAAAGTGGTGAGTAATGGTAATTAAAAACATACTGGTAATTTTAGAAGTTTTAATAAAGTTATCTAAAATGATTCATTACTAAAATGAAAAAACTGAATAATTATTTAACTGCTTCCAAGTAGTATGTATGCTTTTACAAAATTGACAGCTATAAAGATTCTGAAATAGAATTTTTATAAACCATATCAATTCTAGACAAAAGAAATAATGTTTAAAAAATATGTATAATATATAAGAATAGTTAACATAGGTGAATGCCTTTCTATCAAGTATTGACATTGAACACCCTTAAAGTGATGTAGTGTATTAAATTGAATCTAACGTTACGGTGGCTCATATTACATGGAATTATGCTTGATATACACGGAATAATTGTCATAAGTAACAAAAAAAAATTGAATTGAAAAATCATTTTTCATTTCTTAATAGAATACGTTTTACTTTTTTGACTTTTCTTAATTAAATTGAATAGATAGATGTTGTATAAATAAATAACAAAATATACTTTAAAGTAATTTTACAGTATCTTGACAATTTTGGAAGATTTATAATACAAGAAAGTAAATAATTACTGTAATCTGTATAAACGTGATATTGTTCTGGTGTTTACACCAATATTTGGTTACCTATCAAATTGATGATGGAAATATTCCAATGAGCTCGTCTTTGAAGACGGAGAGGGAAACTAAGCGCGATCTTGGAAATTGGATATTTTTGAGATAAGGATTTTATACCCCATCAAAGTTGCGGCAGCGTCATGTCTTAAGGTTGGAAGGGAGCGTTTGATTTGATATGTGAGACATGACCGGCTTGCAAACCGCGCCCTAAGCGACTCATCAATCTCTATGCAAATTGTATGCAGTTACTTTTTCAATAAAGATTAGAATTATTTGATAACTTGAATGGCTTTTAAAGCATGTGAATTTTAACAAATCAGCTGTTTTTTAAACGGTTTTAAAGCGTGAAGAATCCATCAGAGTTTATGAAATTTTGTCGAATATTTATAGTAAAATAATTATAACGTAAATTTACTTAAACAGCACATTGCTGTAAATTAAAGTTTTTTTTATAATTTCTGTTCTAATTAGAATTAATTTTTAATTAAATGTAGAAGAAAAGTTCTTTCAAAAGTTTATGTAATGTTTAATTATAAGAAGTAAACTCAATACTTAATTTCATTTTCGGTGGGTCAGTCTATTAAAGTTTTCAATAAAATAACGATTTTAAATTTTATGGCTTTAAAGTGAGTTTTAATGAAAAAAGCCCCACAGGTTTACTCATTCTTCAAGAGTTTTGAAATCATTGCAGATTCTGCTATCTCAAATTGAACCAAATTTTTAATAACCTCATCCATCTAAAATTATTCTCATTGAAAAGAAAAGTTGTGCAACATTCTTGCTACCAGCTCTCATTAAATATATTCTGTGATCTTTAAAACATTTCATAACAATTAACATATTTCTTTCATATTTTAATGTTTATAATTCTCTGCGATATAATTGTTAATGAAATACAATGTATCTTAATTTTTTATTGTTTTTTCTTTTCCAAATATTACATTACATTTATCAGTTACATTCTCTGCTTGGGAGTGGTCAAGATTTTATTTATATCGTTCATTTATGTATTTCTTTGACTTGTTTCTGTTTTGGGAATATCAGTCTCAATCTATGATCAAACGGTTACCATAGATGTCTCATAGGTGTATTATCTAGTGATATAACAAACGGTTTTCTCAAAATAATCAATTTTAATTGTATATTACAAATTGCATAAAAAATAGTAGCATAAAAACACTTTTTGGATATAATACATCCATGAGTTAACAGTAAACTAAACAAGCAGTATTTATGAATCAACCAATGTTTCATCATATTATATAAACATTATAAATTTTAAATTTAAATAAACATTGAATTAACCGATGTACAGCATACCAAACTATCCTAGATTCGGTTGGCTAAGTAAGTGTTGAGCATTTAATCTATTCCAAGATTTATACATGGCGCCGACAAATAAATCGTCGTGAAATAGTTTAAATTTATGTTTATCTCTAACTACTCCTGGCATAATATTTACTTATCTTGATCTAGTTTCACTACCAAATTATTATTTACTTGCCTTATTTCAAGTGAAGCGTGTTGAATTAATATGTATCTTGGATGATTAATATTTGATTTAAATGCTACGTGCCGATGCACCTATATAGTTAACCAACAATCTTAGGTAATACGAAATCACGTTGTGATTGTGCTGCCATCTATTTGAATTTAACGTTTTAGTGTGCGCACTGTGCTGTTGTGAAGTTTGAAGAATGCGGTATTGTGTGTGTAGGTCTTAATTCAATTATATTGTCAAGCGTTTGAATCTATATTTAAGGGTTAATTAAAAATACAAATATTAATGAACTATTGTCAAGTAGGTTTTAAGATACTTTAATATTCTCTTTTTTCTGAAACAATTATATTATTCTCTGTTGCCCATAAATTGCTTTACTTATTCCTATTTCACGTCAATATTTCTTAGTTCCGAGAGAAAATTCTATAAATAGTACCCGATGATCGTCTAGAACGCTGTAATTCTTCAGACCGGAAGAAAAGGCAAGCAGGATTGCGGATCTTAGGCAGCGCAAGAGACCATGAAGAGGCGCTAAAACCGGCTAAGCCGCGTGCTGCAGATGCCTTCAGAGAGTCGTAATCTTTAAATATAAGCTCATAAACTCCTTTTCCAGGAAATTTTAGAAATTTTAGAAAGCAGAGCGCAATTGAACAGTTTTCCGATTTTAAATGAACAGCTACACATGCCTGTGTCTCCACTTTTATACCCTATATAAATATAATCATAAAACCTTTTTCGACAAACAAAAATAAATATAATGCTTAAAACTACTCACCATTCAAATCTGTGGGCATTGCCATGGGCTAGTCTTTTTTGCCAGCAATGGGTTTAAACTCAATGATAAATTTATTTATCATATAAACACGAAACACTCATTTACTATGCGTCAGCTTAAGTTCATCCGTGCACTTGAACGCCTGAAGATACTGAAAGATGTAACTCGGGTCGTTAGTGACAAAATTTGTGTGAATGTACACAATTTGAACGATTCAAATTTAATATTGAAATTCCACCAAGCACTTACAGTCGAAATCTTAAGTTATTAAATATAATTATTTGAAAATTTTTTATCATACCTATTATAATACTTTGAGTAAATGCATGTTTCAGATCACACCACATTACAAAGTAATTAACTGAATAAAATGCACAATAATACCAACTTAAAAGCTATTGACCACAAATCTTATGGTGTGATTATTATTGATAATTTAATTACTTCAAAAATGAAAATGCGTTCATTAAAAAATTAACTTTTAATCATATAAAATTAATACAAAAACGAAGTCTAAAAATTTTTTTGTAGCTTGTGCAATTCATTATGTGTAGATTGGACGTTAACAGCATTTTAACTCGATTTATAGAACAAACAAGATTAATACATAATAAAACAAGCTTACTCACAGTTTTTAAATTATCTTATATCACATTTTCACAACATAAATTATAATTCAATATATAAATTTACCGACATTTTTGTAACAAATGACAAAGGTTAAATTTGAATGTAGGTTCATCACTTAATAACCTCATTAATGACAAAACAAATATCAATACTTATTACTTAAGCCTTGATAAGAAAGTCACTTTATTATACATCATCATTATAATTTATTCGTAATTCATTTAAAATTAATTTGTAATATCATGTATTGTAATAATCATGATGGAAAACTATTAAATTGAATAATTTATATTATGTTAGAAAAGTGGGTATTTTCTTCTCTTAGTGAATATTTTAAATAGTTTTATAGTTTATAGTTTTTAAATACTGTTTCTGTAATACAATATAGTTAGTTACTCAAAATAAGTGTCAATTAATCGATATAAAAATAGACTTTCTTAATTTAGTATCTTATATTTTTTTGAGAAAAATATGTTAATGGTAACTGTCTTTTGTGTTATGTTATGTTTTTTTTTAAATCTATTGCATGGTAAAAAATATTAAGCGATTAAAATTAAAACATGCAAAAATAATCCAGTTTATTAAACTCAATGATAAATATTATGACTAGATTCAGATTAATGACTTTTTAGTATAGTACATATATTTAAACCAAAACATTGCCTTTCCTACATAAAGGGCAAAACGTTGACGTTGCGTTAAAGTTCTTAACGACAAGTATGATAACATATTTTATTCATTACAGTCGATGACGCGGTGCCAAAGCAGCCTGCTTGCTTATTTATTAATCATAAAAGTTTTTCAAGTTTTTCACGAGTGAGAATTGAAAATTGAATGTTGTTTATGTGGACAACGAAATAAAGTTGAGTGTCGTGATCAGAGTAGACTTCTGGCATACATAATCTATAAGTTTTTCAGCACCCTGCCATGCTGCTACAGAGCGGGACAGAAACTTTTCTCATTTAACTTTTAATTCGATTGTAAAATGAGCTCATCGGGACGGGCCATGCAAATTGAGAATAAAATACATCCTGAAGTAAATACTGTGACTCAGAACAAAGGAAAACGTTGTTTTGTATGTTTTTTATTTGTGATAACGCAAATTTCACATCGTCAATCAACAAATTGTTTGTATCTCTGTAAAGTATTTAAATAGTAATCTAATATGTAAAAATGAATGTTTGTTTGTTCGTACTTTATGCGTTGCAATACCGCTCATCCGATTGCAATACAACTTTGACAAACTTTTTGCTTACACTTTCGAAAAGATTATATGCATAGTAAAATTAACTTACAGTAGGTATAATATATACAAATCAATGTATGTATGTCTTCCATACAGTTCATTTTGACAACGTATGCTTGCACTTGCGCAAAGGTTATAGTACAATTAACTTACAGTAGGTGGCGCGTGTGTCGTACCATAAACAACCGGCAGCAAACTTCAAACAGATAGAAAAAGAAAACATGCACTTCAATAAACACAATTAAAACACAAACACTTTCTTTCTTTGAGTGGCATTGATACACTTGCCGGGAACCGGTTGGTTGTATAATAAATCTTCTTTGATCGACATATTTTACGTTGGCCGAGTTTATTGGGAAATAAGTCATGAAAGTTTGCTGTTTTTCTGCATATGCTATAGTTTACGCTAAAAGCAATTTGACCATTTGTTCACATAATATGAAGAAATATATTTTTATGTGGTGATTAATTATTGAAAAATACTATACATTTGTTTATAAATGTATCGGACTAATTTTACAACTATATTTTTGTTTTAATTACTCATATAAAAATTCTTTCAACAACTTTAAACATCTTTTTGATACTTTTATTTTATTTTCACTTATATAAGTTTTACTATTTTTTTCATTGAATGAGTAATTTCATTCATAATTCATTTCATTTCAGTAATTCATTCATAATTTCATATATATTTTTTAACTAAATTCGTTTAAAATATAGTTTTATAACCACAGCACTCGAACAATCTATAAAATTTTGCAGTGATTAGAAGAACTGTTTAGATCAGTGTCTGCGTAACTGTGCGCCGTAGAAATTTCATAATTTGCCGAGAAGGAAGAAGCCTCAAAACACTTCAATTTAAATGATGCCTATTCATTTAAATTTTCTTAAATTTTAAATAAATTCAACACCTAAATAGTCAAATTAATATTTATCACGTTCGTAAATAGTGGTCGACACGACACAAGGACAAAGTGATAGTGTTATATACGCAGCGTAGTGAGTGTTTATATTATTAATAAGCCAATTTCATTTTTTAAGGCATTAATTAATTTATTTATTTATTGCTTAAAAATGATAAGTACAGTACATGACATTACAGCTGATGCCAATTCGCCATGCACTTGACAAATATAATGAGGAAAAAAAACACGACATAATACATCAAAATCAACATACAAAATCAAGAAATAAAATAGTAAAACTTAAAAACAGGTCACAAATACTATCACTAAAAATGTCCACTTCTCTAGGCAATGAGTTGATCAGTGAAACGGCTCTCAGAACTGGCGATTTTTCGGTACTACGTAAAAAATCTCATTCACCAGTGTGCCGTAAAGTAAAAAAGTTTGACACTAGTTTAGATGAAACGATTTATTTGACAGCGATTCCGTATAAAAGTAATATATTAGACAATATATAATAGAACGCCTGTCGTTTCGGTTAGTGTAAGATATTGTGACCACTCTGCACTAGATTAAAGAAAGCTTAGCGACATCAATTACAGGCTTACAAGAAACATTCAGTTAAGGAAGATTAAAAGTTGAAAGAATGGATGACGGACGTTCTGCTCTTCTACATTCCGCTTACCTTGAGCCCTTTCTCTCCCTACGTCACGACTCACGATCCACGGTCCTTACCCTTTTATGCCTTCACACTTTTCGTCTGCTATGTAAATCCGTTTTTGTAATTTTAATCTTTTTCTTACCCTGCGCGCACTTTACGACACCTGTCACTGTTTACGTTCATGTTTGCACTTCACTTTCCTTTCCTTTACTACCCAGGGTTTGTTATTATTAAAATTTCGACAGTTTTAGTATTGCATGCCTTTTATAGGAAGTAAAACTGTTACAGTCAAATGATTATTCAGCATCTTGTGTATAGCGGTTAAGCTCAAAAAACCCACAAATACACAATATGAAACCTCAATCAATTTTCAAAGCTACTCGTTAACTATCAATCCAACCTGCTTCTGAAAAATGCGCAGTAAAATAGCCAATTAGTTCTTTCATAACGCCATTGCTTCTTTATAGAACATTGTTGATGACTGAAACTGACTTCTGACCATTTTAGATCGTCGTATTGTTAAAAAAAATACATTGATCAAATTGGAATTCGCATTGTACAAAATTATAAGAAATGAATACAAACACAATATACCTTTGTACTTCATTCCACTTTATTTAATATGTCAGAACCGGTTTCGCTCATTGCGAGAATTTTCAACTGATAACTTTTAGGGTTTTCACTGTCAATACTTGGTGGAAAGGCATTATATTAATAAAAACACAATATTTGTTGACACAGTTGAACAGTTGACAATACTCGCAATGAGCAAAACCGGTCCTGACATATTAAATAAAGTGGAATGAAATACAAAGGAATATTATATTTTTATTCATATAATGCCTTTCCACCAAGTATTGACAGTGAACACCCTAAAAGTGATTAAAAGAAATGTTTGTCAACTATAGATAGTAGCTTTTAGCCGGATTGAATTGGAACTATAATATATATTAAATAAATGATTGACTCTGGTGGCAAAAATATATTTCATCTGAGTTAAAAAAAAAATTAAGCCTTTTTATTAGACCCGTTTAATGTCAATTTTAACTGTTATAAAACAGCGTTATGTACAAAACAACAATTATAAGATTTGCTAGTTTTAATAGATTAGTTTTTGATATTTATAAAAAGATTTTATTATTGGAATGGCATCCTGCCTACCAAGTTTGTTATACTCTTGTGATCTTACTTTTAAACTTTTTTCTAGTTAACGCTGCCATAATAGAAAAATATTGAACTTACATATTATTCTGATAATACGAGCTATATTTATTGAAGTTCATATTATTTATTTCATCTTTCAGTTGACGTAAGACTTTAAATTTAATGTTTTGCGGATTGCAACGTTTCAATATCGATAAATAAATGTCACTGTCTGGTGGGTTGAATTTTCAAACGAACGTGTATGTAGTGCTTAAAGGTATAAAGTCCTTAATTTATTTCCAATTCTGAAAATGGTGTGTAATGAGATCAATAAGCAAACTATTAAATTTTGACATTTCAATCTTTATTTCTTTACTCAGCTTGAAAAATTGATATGCTTCAACAACAATCCATATTGATTGTCTTAGTGTTGAAAATTTGTAGCTTACAAACTATTCAAAATGAGTAAAAAAGTACTATCGGGCAGAAAATATATACTAAATAGCTAAAACCATTATTTTTTTTATTTTAAAACTATACTTTAAAAAGATTCAAAAAACTTAAACATATTTTTTTTTCGATTTTGCAACCATCAATTAATTCCATTTGAGATTGGGAGTGTGCGTGGAGGAAAAATGTATAGATTTCTTAACTATTAAACAATGGCAATATGTGCTTCCACGTTATACTTATGTTTAAAATAAAAACAAAATGTTTTTCAAGGTTTGGCGCAGTTATTGAAAAACAATGAAATTTTCTATGCGATTTGTTTTAACTGACTCTGCTGTTGTAAAGTGTCCCATTAACGGCGCCATTTGTAAATTGAGCCCAATTTCAATCCGATTGTTTCAACTATTGATTTTATTTTCAAAGCTTTTAAAAAAGTAAAAAATTGTCTGTTCGCAATTTTATCACTTCCTTGGCATTGTTTATTTTTAACGCAAAATTTTACAATAAATATTGATAGAAATTATTGAGCTTTATGAAACGAATTTCAAAAACATTTTTACTAAATAAAAACAAGAAAAAAATTCTTCAGTGTAAAGAGTATTCAACTAAAAATATAGAGGAGAATTGGATTAATGTGGTCTTTTCCACAAATTGTGGGCGCCACAGTTGTAAAAATTTGATCAAAGTTTCGATCAATTTTCTTATAAAGTTTATATTATTTTTGAGTATTTTTTCAAACACCGGAAGTCAATTTCTAAAATACCACAAATAAGATTTCAATTTAATCCATCAAACACAATATTTTAGTGATATTCAGAATATTTTTAACCCGCTTAGATGTTTTTTTTAATACTAAGAAGAATAAAAGAGTGACTAGAAATATTTGATATTTTTAAGTAAAAAAAAACTCTTATAATATAACTAGGCGATAAAATATCTTTTTTTTTATTAAACTGAACATTGAAATGAATATATTTATTTAGATTACATAAAACAGTTTTGTAACAACTTTTGATTATTAGCTTATCTGAAAAAATCTCTGTAAATTGGCTTATGAATATTAAGACTATTTCAACCATAAAATAGTAGTCTAGTGGCCGAGACAAAATATTTTTATATTTCAAATTGAAACATTTTAAAGCGTTGTGTGTTAACTCAAACTAAATGGTGAGTGTAGTGCTCTTCTTACAGGATATTTTTGGCACAATAAATAAATGTATGTTATTTTGTGAAAAAAGTGAAGTTTTAAATAGTATAGAATAAATTATCATATTTTTCCGTAATTTCTTACGAACAAAAAAAATAAAAATTTGTTATATCGTTACATCGTTAAATATCTTAAGCGTATGAGAGGACTTAAACTTTAACATTATTTTGTGAATAAATCTTTATTTAATATTAATGATACTGTCCGTCTATGACAAGATAGTCAAAATATCTTCTACATATCTAATGTCTTCGATTAATAATCGATTTATTATACCTTTTTTATTTCAAAGATCTTTTTTTTTCTTTCTCATCAAATACACAGTTTGTATTATAAATATTTGATACGTATTGAAATTACTGTGTTATAACTGGACTCGATTCTTTTTTGAGTTTTTTTCAGCACACACTTATTTTTAAATCCAGAACCAGGTATATTGTTATAATTATTGACTAATTAATATAACAATTAATCAAGAAAAAACACAACAGATGAATTACAATAAATTAATACAATAGGTCGAATGCAAAGGAACGAAAAAAAAGTTTTGAAATTTGACGAAACGTTTCAATACAGTCAATTCTCCCCTTTATTATAATTTTGATTTATTAAATGCCCGTTTTCTTACATTTTTTTTGTTAAATCCTTTTTACCACAAATTCAGAATATTTAAAAATATAGAACTTCGTTTGGTATTTCTGTTTCTAATAAATTTATAAAAAGAAGCAAAATTGCGAGGGCAAATAAAATATTATTTATCTATTCAAAATTATGGCTTTCTATTTTATGCTGAGAAACCATACTTTATCTTATTAAGTAAGGTATGACTCGTATAAAAAAAGCCTAAAATGCAATTTTATATGGAGCCTAAAAACCATTTTAAAGTTTTGTGCTTCATATTTTCAAATTTAACGTTCAAAAATACTTAAAAATAATAATGCATAAAATTACCATTATTATCAGTTTGTTTCTGAAAACAAAAAGTGAAATACGTGTAAGTTAACAACTGTTGAAAGTATGACACGTCAAAAGTTCTTCATCTCAGTTATGATTTTACGAAAGCGTATGGTAAATAGTTATACCAACTCATTTCTATAGAAACTATGAAAATACTTTGTCAATTACTATAATAACTATGTACATATTTCATCCAATCTTGATGGAAACATTTTACGTTCCGTTGGCAAAAATTTGGTGTCAAGTTGAACAAAGTGACTAGACAGGATATGACAGCATTGTCCGTTGACCAAACAAATTGATGACGGAAAATTCGTCAACTCCTGTCCATCTGTGTTGATATGTTCACATTTCATGTTACTGCTCTTTATATGCTGTATTATTATATATGTATACATAACTTACATACTATGTTGCCTTTGTCTGTTATTAACGTATAGTGTGATGTAATATTTTAAAATAAAGCCACTAAAGATACTATTCATTGTGTTTTTATTTTAATAAAAAAACAACGTTATTTTTAACATAACCTTAAAAACTGTTCTTAAAAGCGCAACAACTTTAACGTCAGCGTATTGTAGTCAATCAAAGGTCTTTAACAAAAATGACTGGCAATATATTGCATTATTTGATGACTGGATTGGATTTTTGTAACGAAAGATCTTAGTGAGACTAAACCGTAAAGAATTAGTATACATTGACCACCGCTTAAATTAATACAACGATATATTCCATTTCCAGCACAAAAATGCTGTTTTTGCCATACAAATATCAATTCACTATACAGTATTCTCTTTACAAAGAGTTTTTTCAGCTTATATCAAATGTTATCGAGAAAATTTCAGGGATTTACTATTATTAAGACCACATAAGCCTTATAAAATTAAGCCATTTACCTGAGATAATCTCTTCCTCGTCTTTTAATTAAAACCAATAAATTATGCATCTTCTTATCGAAGACAAAAATTAATATTTGTCGTATTTTCAGTAAACAAATACTCTTCATTCTAAGAATACTGGTAGTTCCATCAAAAAGTGTATGCATTTAAGAAAGTTTATGATAAACAGCACTGTATTTAATTTATTTATTATATTACGATAATATTAAGAGTGATCAGTTGAAAAATTGAATGTTAAAATGATCCAATTTTCATTTTGCTTTTGCGGAAACGTTGATACACATGTGTTAAATGATAAAATAAGTTTATAATTTGAGTAGCGCATCTCGCCTGCTTAAAATAGATCAACAGTGACTTAGTGTTATTATTATTTGGGATACACCTTGGTGGCAGGGATTTATTGTTTACAGGATACGGTACCTGTCACTTCCGTATTGCAGGTGTAATTTCACTCAGGGCCTCATAAGATAACTCTTCAAAATTAACAACTCAAACTATTATAGCAAAAACAAGCATTTTAACGAGAGTCATGTGTTACAGTTTTTCATCGTAAGAGCTATATTTCTCTTGTAAAAAAATAGCAATTTATAAAGATCCTTAAACACTATCTAGTATTACTTTTTATTCTAAGTAAATTTAACGTTTATGAATCCATTAACCTTAAATTTTATACAATTTTTTTTCTTATTGAAAACGGTATGTTTTTATAAAAATGTTTGTTTTTTTACCATTAATAGTTTTGCCCTTAAAGAAATAAGTCAGTATTTTTTGTTTGTTTTTACCATGTCTGCTCCCAATGTGGAGCATATGGACTCCTTATGGAGTTTATCTCAACAGAAGTGTTTCTACTGCTTGTTACTCAGTTGCTCAACCTCTCTTTTTCATGATCGAGTGATTGATTTTGAATGATTTTCATGGTCAACGTCGTTGGCTTAGGTTACGGAGGTCGCGGGTTCGAATCCCAGTACGGACAGTTTTAAAAATTGATTTTTCAATCGATTTATGAATTTTTGTCCGAAGGCATTAATGTATGTGATGTCTTGGATTCCCTCCTCTCACCCATCATATCCTATAAATGGGGCGTATCGAAAGTGATTAGCTAACCACTAGTCCTGTCCTAGCCCTATCTTTCCTTCTAGTCAGTATTAGTAACAAATAACAGTTTAATGCTACTATAATGAATTGCACTGAAATGGTTGAGAAAAAGGTATTTAAAATATCAACACTTTGTTTCTATAAAGAACAATATGAATGAAGAGCGAGTTTTTTACGTATCAAAATATATTCATAGTTCTGAAGATTCATTTAATTTACAAGACATTATTTTTTTCATCAAAAGTTTGCCACATTTTGATATAAATGCTGAATAAACAAAATAGCCTACAACTTAAAAATACCATTTTATATAATTTGCAACTAATTGTGACGAGAAGGGCCTTCTAACGAAATTGTAATCGTATGTATTGATTACAATTTATTGATGTTAGGAAATTAAATATAAGGAAAATAATATGACATAAGTGGTTAGAATTTTCAAGACGCCAGATTGTTTAAATTAAAAGATTACATGAGATCAACTCGATGAGAATAAACATCCCAACAAACTAATCATTGAAAATAATTCTCAGCCAACAGGCGTGGAGAAAGATAAAAGTCACCATTCGCATTAATTCCTTATGTGTGTGTGGGAATAAATTTTCCAGAGAAAAACGCCACACCTTGAGTGAAACTGTCGCTTCCTTTTCAAATATTCAGGCATACTTCCCAGTACTAGAAAATTACTGTGTACTTGTGTAAAAAGAATGTTTTGTATATGTACTATCCTTGCATCGAGTTAACTTTATTTAAATTGTCACTAAACTCAAAATTCCACAAGTGCCGACATTTCCTCTGTAAACGTCTAACGCTACGTCCTGCCTGGGCGAAGTCACAGCGAACGCGAATGGAACACGTCTTTAAGCGAATCAAAATATCAAACAAACTGATCGCGGCTTGCGTTTTGTTACGTGGTTACTATAGTGACGGACACCATTCCGCTTTGCGTTCGCTTTGATTTCGTCCAGGCAAGACGGACAGTAAGCGTTCTTTGGCAACGCGTTGATTGGGGAGCCTGTTTATTATTTTCCAGTAAGATTTCTTCCGACTTCTTTAAGATGCTGTCCGTTTTGTAATTTTTCACCGCATCTTCATTATGCGAGCATCATATTTATTGTTTTAATTTATTTACTTAAATGTCCTACAAACAGTGAATATTTTTCAACTCACGTTTTACTATTTTTTAACACATATTACATTTTTCTCAGTACTGAATTATAGTAGCGAATCATGGCACCTAAAAAGAACTCAGAAAAACCGTTTACTGAGATTCGGTAATAGATGCTTGCGTTGAATAATGGGGGTGAGATGGTTTGATTTTGTGAGGAATACATAGATTTAGGAACTGGCTGAATCACTAGTTGCAGATGCCTCCGGAAATCCTCAATCCTGCATGCTTCTTCATTTTACCGGTGGGATTTCAGCATCTCGGACGTCCGTTGGATACTATAAAAAAGGGTGTACTAGGTGGAACTGTGGGATGCTGGCATGTCATAGAAGGAAACAAATCAATTGGCAGGAGACAGGAAGACATGGATATTATCAAAGAATAAGAATACTATTTAAATTTGTTTTACTTATTGGTAAATAAAATTTTAACTTAATAAATCAATCTAGGATTTATAAACGTGATACGGTGCATTTTTTGCTGTATAATAATGAAAAGCTATATAAACTAAATAAATTAAAATAAATTAAAACTGGAATTTATTACTTTACTAATCAAGACACAAGTGTTAACGGTGTATGGCCTTCATTATATATTATTGTAGTCGCTATTTGACGTCATTCTCACACTGATTGTGAATCTTTAACACGTAACAGGTAGTTGTGAATAATATATACATAGGTTCATTCTCCACGAGTCCTTTGGGATTAAACTGGATTTAGGATTTCGAAATCCGTTTGTATTGATTTAAACGTCCCTGAATAATATGTATCATCTTTGAAAGGTAGGACGGCACTACCCCCAGACCTTTTTAATACAATGTATACGCACAGCCTACAAAAACAAGCAGAGGCGTTCGAAATAATATTTCAAAAAAACAAATGGATTTACATATTGTATTCATACATATCAGATATTTTACTTTTATTAACAATGTTATAATGAGATTATGAACCGTGCTTAAACTAAGTTTGAATTTATTATATAAGTACCATCCATAGGATGTACTCGATGGAACTGAGGGATTTTGGCATGACATGGGAGGAAGCAAGGCAATTGGCGGGAGACAGGGAAACATGGAGGTGCCGCGTGGCGGCCATATGCTCCACATAGGGAGCGAATATGCTCAATGAAGAAAAAGAAGAATATAAGTATGGTTGCTAGACATGTGTCATTCGCTAACAAAATAATCAAAAATACTTCTACATATCACTTAAGAAATATTAGTATTTTTTATGTAATTCTCGCTTTGCCACTATACAATACTTTGTAAATAGCGGAAAAATAATTTTAAAAAAGCTTGCGGCGAATCTTAATATGACTGAATCAAAACTTATTTGTTTTAATTAGGCGCTGATACGAATCAAACGAACTAATCAGTAAAAATGAATTCCGATACATTATTTTTATTTGCGGCTTTTTGACTCGATTTGTATGTCTAATCTTAATGCATATGTGACAGTGATGTTAACTCTATTCAGCGATGGGCTGGAGGGGGGTCGGAAAAGCTTGTGCGATCCCTTTGTTAAAATTTATGAAAACCGGCACGCATCTTGTTAATTTAAGCGAAAACAATATCTTCAGATCAAATAAGTATTTAACTACAATTTCTGACCTAAATATTATCTAATACAGCTTCAATATACACAGTAGTACATTTTTAGCGGTTTAGATTGATAAGTTAACGGTAAATTGCATATTTTTACATATTAAAAGTGTATTAAGTAACAATCGATTGCTTATTTAATTATTGCATATAATTGCATAGAAGTGATAAAAAAATCACCTTTTCCCCAAAACACCGAGAATTTCTTTGAGATTAAGCATGTTGTCCTTTGTTAACATGTTGGCAGCCCACCGCTGACTCTATTGGTAGAAGTTGGCTTGTTTTCTTAAACGGCATGTTTTCGCTCAGCAGAGAAAGAGAATAATTTCTCAAAAAATATCAAAATGCTCTTTCTGGGTAGAGGTTTAAAAAAGGATGCAAAATGTCACTGACGCCGCTGGAATACATTTCGCTTAGGAAACTATCGAAGACCTCTGATCAAATATTCCCAAAGAGGCTGTAGGTAATATTCCCAGCTCCGGACCAGCGACAGGGCGATAAATTATCACAGAGATGGTCGAAAACAAATGAAAGTCCGACAAAAAAGGGGGAAAAGTTAATCTACTATGGAAAAAATACAATGTTGGGGATAAAAGCAACATATTCTTTGGTATTTATTAGCAAATATTATTGACCCCAAGTAAATAACTTTCTTAACTTGTGTTTTCAGCGAGAAAAAGAGTTTTGTTATTCAAAAAAAGCACAGTGCAAAATATGTTTATTTTAGAGGTTTGTGGCAAGTTGGTGATATAACCAAATAACTTTTTTTTACTGTTATGGATATATTTTTACTAAAACACTAATTTAAATTCAATGTTCTTTCGACTTTAATCCATATATATAATTTTATACTAAATAAATAAATCACTTAATCTTATTAATCAAAATGATACGATATGAGTACCGAGGAGTCTTTCGAGGAAAACGTTTCGATATGATTTGGCTAGATTTGGAGAGAAGGAATTGGATATCGATATAGGTTTATTGTTACAAGTTGTCATAGATAATTATAGCATTGAACTCTATGCTATAATGTTGTGTATACATAACATTACTCTAAGAGCAATATGTAAATATTTAGACATTTCATTATTAATAACTATCGCATAGTAGGCACTACAGTTAAAAATATATACTAATTCCAATTTTCATTAAATATCAGGATCGCTTTCTTTCATCACACGCATTATCAACGAATAAAAAGATAAACTGATACAGGGTACTATGAAATTCAAATGATAACTTTGTTATTCTTCTAAGGGCTTGGCGTCTTTGACTAGTATTTTCAAGCTTAATATTATATATTGTAATTTATTTGTTGATAAATTAATAAGGAATACAACCAGTGAAATTATAAATTTATCAACTTTAGCTTAATATATTACTTTTAGAGTGGTCACTGTCAATACTTGGTGGAAATGCCTTATTTTAATAAAGCGCAATATTCTTTTGTACTTTATCCCAATGAGGGAAATTGTTCTTACATTTTAAATAAAGTGGAATAAAGTACAAGGAATATTGTTTTTTTATTAATTTAGCTATATATAATATAATAAATAAATTACCGCAAAGTTGTCGCAAACCTTATACATTCAATTATTCTAAAGAAACGAATGTTTATATTTGTACCAAACTATAAAAGCTTATCATATATTTATCGTTAGATAAAGTAGTATCCCAAATTGAATATTAGTGTTTAGATGATCGTCAATATTTTAACATAAATGAAAACCCAGTTTTCGTAGAAATCACAGTTGGCTCAAATACTGTATGTAGGCAATATTAAAAATTGGTTGGATATAATATTGAATTGCGAAAGATATCAGCCAGATGTTATAGTTATATGTATATTAAATTAGATCAAATTAATTTGTTCTTATATTCCTATCTAAAATAGTTAATAAAGGTACACAGTGTGCTAATTCAGCCAAATACATGTAAGATAAAAATCTCATTTTCATTGTATCCAAATGTTATAAAGATAAATAAAACAACGGAAACCAGTATAGTTTTAAAAATAATAATGTCACTTAAGTGCTATAAGTGAAGGAGTAACGTTTTTAGAAGTATATAAAAAAGCTCGAGAGCTTTATACACGAGCTTTAAAAAATGGAACACAAACAATACATCGAATTGATCGGTGAATCAATGTTTAAAAGATTCGATGGCATAAATAAGCCATGTTCCAAAAGAATCGGAATTTCAGTGGCTTAATAAAAATGTCTCGTACGTATAAAAGCAATCGTTATTTCCGGTGGGATAGTGGATATAGAAAGTGCGTCAGTATATAAAACTCTTAGTGGATGAAGGTATTACGCTGAATGTCCTTTATTTGAAACGTGCCCGAATTGCTGACTCCACGTACAGATCTGCTACCACACTAAAAATAACTTTCTCTTGCTCTTCGCGCGTAAGTTCTCCACGGATTGCTTTATTTGTTCTTTGTCATAACTTAATATAACGTTACAAACAAGTGACTTATTACCGAGTATTGACTTATGATATAAAATATATTTTTTTAACAAAATTCAACATTTTTATTTTATTCTTAAAACTTGATTATTATTATGAACTTGTTTGATGAATAATATTCATCAATTATTCACTTTATAAACATCGATTAATTGTTTCACTGAAATAACATAAATTTTAAACATTTTCAAAAAATGGGAACAAATTAAATGGTCAGAATTTAAATCAAATTTTGGTTAGAGTTAATATATTATACGGTCAAAATATTTAATAGCCATTTTTGTTAGGTTAGGTTATGTTTTCTTTTAATTTCATTTAAATTAAGACTATTTATTCTAACCGATATATTCTGACCAATGTAATATAAATTCTGACCGGAAAAATACGAGCCTTTTCAAATCAATTGCGTTGTTAAAAACATTAAATAAGTATGTTTGGCATTTTTTCATGTCTTGTCCCAATGTGGAGCATACGGCTTTCTAATGGAGGTAACTCCACAGAAGTTGTTTTACAAGAACTGTTTTTTACTCAGTCGCTCTCTTTTCCAAAGAGAGAAGTAGGGATAAATCTAGGACAGGATTAGTGTTAACTAATCGCTCTCACTACGCCCGGTTATTGAAGGATCAAAAAGGTGGAAGGGAATTTTCAAACATCACAATCACCTATCTCTTTGAACAGAATTGAATTTAGTAATAAAATATGTTTAAGTTTTGTTAACTTACGTTAGAAGAGGTGACTTAAAAAACAGTTCTTGCTAAAACACAATAAAAATAATCATAGATACTGGTTATGATGATTTATCGCGTTTAGGGTGTTAACTATCAATACTTGGTGGAAAGACATTATTTTAAGAAAAACACAATATTCCTTTGTACTTATCCTGATCTTGGTAAGTAAAAGTGAAAATAAGTAAAAAGGAATATTGTACTTTTCTTAATGATGATTTGTGATTAAAAACCTTTATAATATGCAATGTTTTTTATAATATTGATTACTTTAATACGAAAATAGATGAATAAATAAAAAAACGCTGTGGCGAAATTTTTTAATTAAGTGTAATATTTTTAATGCTCATAATTTCAAAGCCGTCCCTATTTTAATATAATAAAATTTGATTTCTTATAGCTCATTCTACCAATTGTTCAAAACTATTATAACATATTTTTTTTAAATACAATTAAGGTAGTTAGTATTCGTTTTATCCTTAATATAAATAAAATTATTTCCACTGGTAAGTAGTAAAACAAACAATAGTTCCTTTTTTAAAATTTGTTCAAATGGAATTTTCCGACTCATTTTGTATTATGTTATTACATTGTAGTCTTCATATGCTCTGTTTTGTAAACAAATAGAAATATGTATTTTTATAATACACAATAAAAATGAACACAATGAAATAATACAGTATTTTTTTTTATTTCCTTTCAAATAAATATTAGAAGTTTAATATAGCGATGAAAAACAAAATATTTCCCGCTTTCTTTTATATAAAAACACGGAATATTGGGTGGAATATTCTTTGTTTCGTCGGTATGGGCCGAAAAAATTTATGTCTTAATAATTGATACAACCTTAATTGTAATTTGAAAATTTATATGGTGATCCCCGTCTGAGAAGTTTTCAACTAAGGATTACTAGGATGGGTTTTATGAATTCCCTGCGGTCGTTAAAGAGAAAGATGGCATCATCTAGTCTTCAGGACTTCACGATTTCTCCACCGCTATTCTGCAACAAATATATATGTTTAAAAACCCTACACATTCCATCTTGATAGTGGTATATTGAGACGCTTAATAAATTGCCATAAAACTATAAATTTCCAACAATATTGTATACGTGGAAGCTCCTTTTCCTACAAGTTATATATTCGCAATACTTTACATTGGCGTAGAATCAACAACAATATTGTTTTAAAATTATATATAAACTATGTTAATTTCGTGCTTACCCTTCTCCACCCACTACTGCTTTCGCATCCGTTAATACTATACAAAATTATCCGGTGGTGATACAAACGTTAATGGTATCTACAGTTTTTTTTATATTGACTGGGAGCGTCTTAGGAGCAACTACACAAAATTTGGTGGCGTGAACTTAATAGTGTAGAATAATCAATCCGTCAAGATAAACCAAAATATTATATTTGTTGAAATCACTTGCTCTCCGTATGACACCTAATTTATTAAAAGTCTAGTAATTTGTCTTATTAGCCATCAATTTTGTGTGGTCAGTCGGTTATGTGGACTGTTAGGTAGACTTGTGTAGCGTTTCCTTCTCTTCGTGCATTAAACGTAACTCCTATAGAACGTCCTAAGCATCTTGTTGGCCACGAAACACCAAATAAAAATTGTTTGTATACAGAATCAATGTTAGAAAAATTGAACCCACCGTGCTTAGTTCCATTTTTTGTGATTTGTGACTCGATGAGAAAATACGCTTTGTTTGTCGGAAAAATATTGTATTTTTCAAAAAAAAATATTTTACACCATGTGCAGCTCAATTTTGAAGTTAACAATACTTTAAGGTGTAAAAAAAAAAACCTTCAATCAACCAATATTGAAATTATAAAAATATTTTTGGTCAAGAAATTGGAAGGGGAGGGTGGTAAAATCAAAATCATCTTGCTGCGACATTGCGCTCCTACGATTAAATATGAGATATTTGGCATGCGTGTTTGTGATTTCTGTTTTTTCCCGAGTTGATATATGGTGAAAATAAAAATAAATCATCGATTATATGTTTTATAATCCTTAAATTTCAATTTTGGTGCATTAATATTATGTCAATAACACAAAACAGTTTAAAGTAAATTTCTGACTTTCTATGTTTAAAAATTTCAAATAGTAGAATTCACCCATCTATTTTACTGAATACTTATTTGCAAAACCGTTCGAAAACCATGTTCTTACATTTTTTCTGCAATTTAAATTTGTAATTACGAGACAGATTATTTACAAAATTGCTAAAACTTTAGTATTTAAATAATAAAAAAAGAGTAACAGTAGTACCATGTGCCGTTAAATGTTTTCGGCGGATTCAATAACGTTTTAAAATATATATTTTTTATATAAGCTGGGTCCTATGGCACAGCAGTTGGCGTTATGGGCTTCCGTGCCGTATCTCACGAGTCACAGCATTTTTTCTATCGATCTATCGATTTTCTTGAAAGCATGAAAGGTGCTTGTGATGTATAAAAATTTCTTCCCTCTCATTTCGATCCTTTAACAACTGGGCGTAGCTAGAGCGATTAGTTAACCACTGGTCCTACCGTGGTCTTATCTTTCTATCCCTTCTTACTCTCTTTGAAAAAGAGAGGTTGAGCGACTGGTTAACAAACAGTTCTCGTATAAAAACTTATCTCTATTAGAAATTCATATGCTTCACATTAGGAGTGGGCATGATTAAAAAAAATGGTATGTACAGTAAAATTGATAAATAACAGATGATCATCAAACGTCAGAAACCCATTTATTATATTTGCTTAATTAAATCTTTCCAAAAGTATTCCCCAACTGAAAATCTACCAAAATGCAATGCCTGTACAAACAATCCACTAGTATAATTATATAGTGCCTTGACAAATATAAACGTGGCAGTTATAGATGTCAGTGAATTGACCCGAAACGAAAATCTTATCTCGTTACTGCCGCCAGTAAAGGTTTGACTGTGTCGGATGTTTCATTATTTCCGTACAACACGGCTTGCTGGGAAAAGCCTTGTGGCGCTAGCGGGAGATCCCCCGGTTCATATTAACGCTGGCAGTTTATATCCCGCGCTGGCTTGCTTTTCCCTCCACACTGAAACGACCCTGGCTCGTACGAGTTTCATGAACATCTACGTGGATGACTTGTTGATGAAAAACGCAGCACGAGGATATTGGATTTATTATTTATTAAATGTGTACAACAAAAGGTAGATACTTTTACCATTATATGAACGTTTCTCACACAACTTATAAACGTAATACATGTAATTAAATAAAAAATCCGTATGTGTAGTCGATTGGTCAACGTCTTTTTTCATTACACCCGGCTTAAAACCAATAAATAGAATATGTGACTAATGATTGAGTATATTATTCAACTCTTATTTTATTGTCTATGAGGACTATTGTCTATGAGGACTATAGAATAAAGTAGTTAGCTTGCCGTATTCTGTTTACGTCAGAATTATAGGACACGATATTGTTTATAGTTCGTCGAGCCCAAAAGTATTTTTGGTCGACTTATAAAATCAGTTTATATTGTTCTCTCATGATATAATAACAGCCAATTCACATCAATAATTCAACTACACCAGGAATGGCGAACCTTTTTGGGTCCGCGTGCCAAAAATCCTCAAGTATTTTTTCTTGATTGTGTGGCGTGGCCGAGCATTGTTTTTTTTTTAAACAAAATAAGAGAAATGAAAAATGATTTTTTTAAGCGACCGTTATTTATCTTGAGAAACATTTGAAAATTAATAAAACGGAATAAAATAATAATTCACGGATTATTTAATTTTTTAAACTTAAAAAATATTTTTTTTGAACTTGGAAATCGTTCGCGTGCCATCCGAATTCTCAAACGTGCCACCTCGGGCACGCGTGCCGTAGGTTCGCCATTCCTGAAATAGACGTTCCTCGAAAAAAGTGCTTCACTCCAGATATATTGATATATAGGAGTAGAAAAACATGAAGCGGCTGAAAAAAATCATTGAATGAAATTCGCAATCTGGAAATCAAAACCATTCGACTTATATCAAATAAGATCGAAGCCTTAGACCAATGAAGGGTATCCTGCGGCATCTTGGCTTCTATAATGCGGCCTTTCGACTTTATCAAAAAATTATACGCAAACGTTTATAAAAAGAGCGTAATCAACCCATTATATGGTCGACAGTCGAAAAAAAAGGGAGGGGGGGGTGGGTGTCATCGTTTTCTTTACTGCGGCCTTATGTTGTATCAGATAAATTAATATAGCCTTTAGAAATTAAAAGGTTCCCCACTCCTGTCTAAGACTGTGACCATGCGGTCACTGTAGTTGAAGATTCACTGTTAATGTAATGTTAATAAAAACGCAATATTCTTTTGTACTTCACCCCACTTAATTTAATAGGTCAAGACCGGTTTCGCTCGTTGCGAGCATTGTCAACTGATAAGAAATATAATTTAACAATGCTATTTATACAAAAATGAAAAATTGTAAACAACAATTGACATTGAAAAGAAATTACCAATTACATTATAAGTGATTCTACAATAACACAAAATTAAAATGTTTAACACATCTTACATATAATTGAAAAGTCATCCAAGAATAATAAATTTAGAGTGGTGACTTTAAGTAATTACAAACATAATTAAAATTTGGGAAACTTTTAATTTCTGTATAAATAGCATTGTTAAATTATATTTCTTATCAGTTGACAATGCTCACAATGAGCGAAACCGGTCTTGGCCTATTAAATAAAGTGGAATGAAGTAGAAAGGAATATTGTGTTTTTATTACATAATATAATGCCTTTCTACCTAGTATTGACAGTGAACACCCTAAAAGTGTTAATGTAATGGCTGACAATTCTTGGTGAAAAAGTATTGTTCACTTTTAAGGTGTTCACTGTCAATACTTGGTGGAATGGCATTATAATAAAAATAATAAAACATTTTTAGTACTTTTTCCACATAAAATTTATTAGATCAGGACCGGTTTCGCTCATCGCGAGCATTATCAACTGATAAGAAAAATACATAAACAGTGATATTTATACAAATTTAAATTGAAATAAAAAGGTGTAAGCAACTATTAACAATTTAAAGGATTAACAAATTACATTATAATTACACAAGATTAAAATGCTTAACACCCATAACAATTAAAAAATCATCATCAAAGAATAATAAATCTAAGTGGCAAACGATGTCAATTATGAACACAATTAAAATTTGGGAAATATTTAAGCAAAGTAAATATCCTAATGATGATCCTAATGATATCCTAATGATATCCTAACTGTTTATGTATTTTTCTTATCAGTTGATAATGCTCGCGATGAGCGAAACCGGTCCTGATCTAATAAATTTTATGTGGAAAAAGTACTAAAAATGTTTTATTATTTTTATTAAAAAGTATTGTATTCAAAAATAGCTCTAAATAAGGTTATTGAATACTACGAAGATCGTGTTAAACATTTGTATTCATTTAAAAGAAAATCAATAAAGAAATGCAAAGAATCAAACATCAAATAAAATATTGTGAACATAATGTAGTTTTAGGTACAAATAATCTTTGACCATTATTACCTTTTATATATATATTTTATAACTTATCCTTTTCGCCAGCAATGGCTTTTAAGTCAATGATACATTCATTTACTAAGCGTCAGTTTAAGTTCATCCGTGCACTTGAACGCATGAAGATGCCGAAAGGCGAAACCCGGGTCGTTAGTGACAAAATCTGTGAGAATGTACATAGTTTTAAACGATTCAAATTTAAGATTAAATATAATTCTCACATGATCCATCAGCAGCTCTCTGCTTTTGGTGGCCAACCGTTCTTCAGGAGTTAAAGCAAACAAAAAAGCATTTTTTGAGTGAGACATAACCAGACCGTGACATATTATTTGAATCCGATATGGAAACTGAAAATATTACAAAAGAAAAACTGTTTGCATGGAAATAAGGGTCGAGTATGTTACAAACCAAACACATTGTACTAACAGGTGTACATATATATTGCGCAGGGGCTACCCGGCCATACATATCGTGTTCGCAGGTGTGGAAAGCGTGGAACAAAAAGGTTGCTGTAAATCATTACGTCTCTCCCGAAAAACACGGGAATGTTTAGGAAAACAGAAAACACTCGAGAATTTTTGACATTTCACTTTGGCGATGTTTCTCTCTCAGAGTGAATTAGCAAGAGCTAACCTCACGTATCAGTGTATTTAACTTCGTTATTTATTATGTTGAACTAACTTTAAAGTATTTTGACAACATTTCTGGAGAGTCATGATGTGTGGAATTTGTTCTCGAGATCACCGGAAAAATTCCTGAGGGCGGAAGCTTAATATTTATGGAACAGTTATTCCGTAATCAGTAAATAATATACTAAACAAGCCACGCTTAAATCTCAAGTATTTTTACATAACACCATAGCATCAAACATGAAATCTGGTAACTTAGTAAGCCTAGTATCAACCGTTATGTTGACATTCTTTTTATTAATTTTGTTGTACAAAAATGTTTATAATAGTATTATTAAGCGATTAAATGTTTTGGATCACGGACAATCAAACTTTATTCATTTTCATGGGATCTGAATTTAATTTTGTGTTTATTATTTGCCTATGAGTTTATATTCATATAGTTCTGATCGGACGCACTATTGCCAATCGTCTTTGGATCTTTTTTCCACCAAAGTATATTGAAATATCTTAAGGATTATCGAAATAAAGTTACCTTTTATTATAGGAAAATAATTTACCTAAGTATATTCAATTAAAACTTATGAATATCGCTTTGATGTGAAGCTGCAATTTCTCTTGTGATTAATTGTTTGAATTCATTTGTTTGTAAACGAATGTTTTTTTTATATTTTGGAACTTTCACTGCTTGTAAATAAATCAATACTCAAATTTTATACTTAAGTGTGAATGTCAACGAAGTTTTTAACCCTTCATACATTGCCTAAGGCTCTAACCGAAGATTGGTTAGTTAAAAATCAGTTATATTCCTACTTTTTATTCTCCATTTACAATATCTAGTGTCAAGAAGATTAAGTTTCACATAGTTACATATTGTCACTATCTTTAAGCACATTATTTAATTTTAGATCCTTTATAAATAAAATTAATATTCAAAAAAAATATCGAAATCCAATCCAAAACTAAATTTAATTAACTTTAACGCCATTTTGTGATATATTGATTCTTGGTAATTCATTTGTTCTAGGAGCAACCGTTTACGTTGGTAATATTTTTTCTAATTTCAAATAACTACATTGGCATAGATTTTGGAAGATACTCGATGAAACTTGTAGAACCCAAAATAAGGGAAGAGTCATCAGCTTGCACTGCGACTTATTATTATCTTCGTAGAAGACGCAAACTCAAAGTAACAGCCAACAGGTAATGTAGCGTGACGAACCTGATAACTTCATGTGACAGCGGCGGCACTAACTCGACATATGTGATGTGACGCTTTCGCAGTTTTCGAAAATATTTCCTATTTATAAATTATTCGGTAAACTAAATTATTTGTAAGCATCGAGAGAATCCTTTTCCGTTATCAATTATTCTAGAGCATTGTCTCTGCCTTGAGATACGACAATAATACTTCATATATAATGATTCGATACTTTGGCAATGCTACAATAAAGATACCTACTCTGGGTCAATCAATAAAGGTTTATTCAATAAAATTTCATGCTTTTTATCAGTAAAATACAATTTCTTTAAATCGATCAAAACTGATATGTCACTTATTTAATTTCATATTATTTACACGATAGAATTGCTCTTTCGTGCTTAATAAACATGTAAAACTAAACATACCGAAATTCCACACTATGTATTATGGACCAAAACCGGTTTCACTCATCTACTGAATTTGTAAATATAATTTGTTTCAACTAATTATTTACAGTGAACATCTCAATAGTGTTATGTAATAAAGATGGTTATAAATATTTTCAAAAAATGATGAAAATTACGTGAAAATAAAATGTAAAGACGTATTTTTTATATAAATAGTTTTTTATGATAAAGGAATGATAGATAATGCGACATTGTGTTTTCTATATTTTTAAGCTTATTATTGCATCTGACATTTCTTTTCAAGACGATTGGTCATTTTTCCTTATCGACCATAGTTTAAATACATATATCGAAATATGAATCGAGAAAAACGTAATGTTGTCTCTGAAAAAAGATAGTAAATTTTGCACTGCATTTAAATAAGTCTTCATCGTTCATTTCCTGCTTAAAGACCCAATAGCTAACATAACTAGGCTCACAATACTAAAAATCATCATTTGATTGACTTCTAAATGATTTAATTCTTGCCAAATACAACCATTATCTTTATTAATCTATCAAATGTTTATTTTATCTTAGTAAAAAATGTATTTTATGCGTTTTGTTCTTAGATTTTTACACAACTCTCAAAATTGCGTTTATAGTATTAGTAAAGTTGTCTTCAACACTTATGACAAAAAGTTTACATAATATTTATCATTTATTTATCCATGTGTCTGTGATATACAGCTGTGATTTCTGTGTGTGCCTCTTAGCCTAGAACAGTTTTTAAAAAAACCTCGTTTTATATTTTAATCAAATGCAAAATCGAGCAGTTTTTAATAAAAAAAGTCTTGGTTTGTTAGTAAATGAAGCGTAAAATCAGTTGACAGATCGCGTTTCGTTCTTGCGAAGTTCAATTATAAGGCGGGCGACTTGATAATCCAGACGTTAAGAAAAAACCGAACGATTTCAATCAACATGTTGTTTTGTTTTTGTTATGTAGTTAAAGCGGTAAAAAGCACGTAATATTACAACACTTTCAACTTATATGTCAACAATGCAATAGGCCAATATAAAACGTAAGTTCTAGAGTGTCTAAGATAAAATAAAATCCTTCTCAACTCCCACTTAGTACCCAGCATTTCATGGGAAATGTCGTGATCCACAGACTTGCAGCACTAGTACAAAACAATGCTTGTTTTTGTAAGAGTTTTTCAAATATTTATAAGGTATAAAAACTATACATATATAACATTTATTTATAAGTTTTGAATTGCAGATTATCTTTTTAAATTGTAAGTAACGATATGAAATATAAAATAACTTAGATTATTTTACGTATTGTGCTACAAACTGTGACACGTGTTTCGGCTCTTTCAAGAAGCGAAACACGTGTCACAGTTTGTAGCACAATACGTGGAATAATCTAAGTTATTTTATATTAAAATGAACTTTCACAGAGTTAACGTCGAATCCATCGAAAGTGTAAGTAACGATTTGTCAAATCAGACTAAAAAAATATTAATCATTTTCAAGTTATTATTAAATGACAAGCTAATTTTCTATCAAATTCTTGTTCCATTAAAACTGTGAGAAATATTACCAAAATAATAATTCAAAGGCTTATTAAAGTGTTTTTAGTATTTGTATTTTACGAACAGGGCTGCATCAGAGGGTACTGAATGTTCACCAAACATCGAATTCAGGTATTTTTATCTTGCATTGTCTTGAGTAGCACCACCACTGTCTCTCAGCACAAGGTGTCCTTGGAAAGGAACCCCTTTTCTCCTCCGCCCTAGCGTAAGTGCTGCCTTCCATTAGCCTAACGTCCGCCCAGGCCGTAAACCTTCTAATGCGGCTGTCATTAACCGATTACTAATTTCGACTACTTTGTTATAAGCGTCCCTCTCATATATTTTCGACGAGATATGACTAACTACTTACGCCCTTCGTCCCACGTCAAACGGCCTGCTTCCCTTTAGGTCTGGTTCAAACGACAATGTTTATTCGCAAAGGATGAGTGCCTCTTTACCCTGATACAACCGAAGGCATATGGATTGTCTTCCGCCAAACTTAGAAAGGAAATTATTATGATTAATAGACACCCTTAACAGTTTCTATACAAATACAAGCTGATTTATCATACGAAAATGGGTCTGTTATATTATTATTAGTATATATTATTTAAAAAAATCATACAATAATTTAGCTATGTTGTTTTTTTTAACTTTTGGATATCAATTTTATGGAGCTTATAGTACCATGACACGTTAGCGTCAAAGTCTTCGAATCTCCTTCGTCGCTAATGTTTTAAAAAGTTGTATTCCCTTACCATCGTTACAGACGGAAGGGTTTGATCGCTACAGAGGTAAGAAACTCATAATGAAACCAGTTCACGAGGACTCCATATGCATTCATTCGCAAATCACATCTAAAACAACTATTCTATGATTTGTTTTAATAAGCAAAAGTTCACCTTATTTTTCGAAAGTGTCGCTTACTGACAATTTATAATATCATAACGCTTATATTTTTTGTATATTTCGTTACAAAATTTGTATTTTAACGGATGGGTGGATAAATAACGTGCAATGCATAGTCTACTCTGTCATGCAAGCACGTATATGTGGTATTATCCATAGCCCTGCCATGAGAGGTAAATAAAAGTTGTTCTTCTTATCTGTTTATTTATATGAATCTTTTTTCTTTTATCTTGATAAAGTCTCACGATGAAAAATTACGAACCTTAAATTTCCATATTTTTTTATGATTAAATCAGTAATTAAATTCATTACATTTAACAATATTATGATACTTCACCGATCCAGTCACGCCGGCTGATTTATTACATTAAAAGTATCATATAATCATATTTATTAAATTCTTTCCAAATACCAATACAACTTCCATGTCTTTTCGTAAACCGTAGATGACTTGAAATAGAACTTTCGGCAAAAAAGGCTTAGCGGGCTAATCCATCTTCCCTTCGGCGTAGCGCAACTGACAGCTACGACTATATTTTGGTCCTGCGGAAAATTTTCTCATCGCTAAGTACTATATCCGTCATTTTTTTATATCTACAGTTACACCCTTTCGAAAAGCAACAAATCGACGGTTCCGTAAAAAGCTGAACAAAAATATGAATCAATATAATTAAAAATTGTTTACTCAGTAAGCATTAATTGTTTGCATAAAAAAGAGAATCCGTACCGATGTGATTTATATTATGAAAACGGGCTTCTCATAATGTTTTTAATTTTGTATAATGTTTATAAAAAACAGTGTATTGGTTTTTCCCTTGAAAATGAACAAAAGTAAAACTGGTTTAATGCCTCTACCTATTTTATAATGACTGAGTCTTATTTCTATACCGGCTGTTGTTGTTACGTTGTTATATTGATCTTTTAATCTTTAAAACTTTTTATTTTATATTAGAAGAGCAGATGTAAGTTTGGTTAATGAAATTTTATATTCTCTACATATGTTAAAGATTTGTTTAAATAATAAGCATGATTTAACTTATATAATATAAATTAATTATTTTCTAATTATATGAACACGACAGTAGTATTAGAGCTTGTCGGTTTTCAAAAACCAATTTTTAGGCTAAATTTGTGACATTCGAAAACAGGTTTTTCAACTTCATAACCGGTCGTATCGAATTTTCCTTAAATGAGTCTATAAACAAAAGGACAGAAAATTTTGATCTTTTATTCGATGGCTTAAAGACCGTATGCCCCACATCATTACCCAGCGAAAGGGTATTTTCGATATCAGGAAATTTTGTTCCAAAACGATCAGTGGACGATTTGTGTTTTCTTAAATCACATTTTCTGAGGAGTAACACCAAATAATTTCTTGTTGTGTATTATTATGTATGTAAATAAACAACATAAAAATCTTTTCCCTCTATTTTAATTGAATTATCCATTTTTTGTAAAAAGAAATTGTAAAACAATATTGACATTCAAAAACCGGTTTTTCCAAAAGTCGGTTTTTGTATAAGCCCTTAGTAGTACAAGTGTGGGTACGCTACCAATATGGAGCTTATGGCCTTCCATTGAAGGTATCTCAACAGATTTTTTCCTACGAGAACTGTTTGTTATTCAGTTGCTCAATTGCTCATTTTTCCCAAAGAAAGTAGAAATATAAATGATAGGAATAGAATAGGAATAGAATAATGGTTGGATAATTAATCTCGTAACACGCATAAAAAACTGTAAATCGTGCTATAAATTCTGTTCGTAATGGGATTCGAATCCGTGACGTTTGATATTGGTAAGGTATGTAGTAATGTATAATTTAAAACAGGGGTGGAGAATCTTTTCTTTTCTAAAATCCGCATTCATTTTTCTGATTTGACATAAGGCCGCTGTAAACATTGACTAGGGAATTGGCCGGAAATAATTTCATGCCATTTTCTAAGGCCCAGAAATTTGCGGATTTCCCAAAATTACCATCGTGGAACGTTTTTTTTTTTAGGTCTTCCAGGAGTTTTCAAATCCAAAATCTCAGGATACGAATTAGCAAAAATTTACAGAATTACAGAATTGGCCAGAAGGTCGCACCAGAGTAGCCAAAAGACCTTAGGGTCCCCACGCATGATCTAAGACATTCAAACTACAAAAAATATTGTTTTTTGTTTTGTTTTGTTACGTAGTATAATAATTTAATTACTCTTTTATTCAAGCACGATATTGTTTTGAAACATTAATGTAATATTCAATTTTCACCTACTATTTGCTTCAACAATAATTATTATTGTAATGTAACGTTTTGACCATTTCCTCGTAGAGAGATACATATAATCTCAAAAGCCGCAATTTCATTAAGCACATACACCTAGTTCCATTGTGTGTTCGAGTATATAGGGCCAACTTACTTGTTGTACATTGAAATTTCTGGATGCGAAGGAAGATCGTTTTGCTAAAATTATCTTGTATTGTTCGTATCGCTTAAGATTGTATCTATGGAATAAAGCCCTAACTCCCAGTGGTGTGCGCATATTCCTTTAACATTCGAGCAGAATATTAAAGTATGACAAATATATTAATATAACATATTACACAACATCACTAATATCCATAGTAATAGATTGCAAGATTGCAACATTATAAACACTGGCATATGACTGATATTAAATTTGTCGCCTGCTGTGGCCCAGTTGGTTAGAGTTTGGTCTACCGATCACGCAGGTCTGGGTTTGATTCCCGGTAAGATCA
Source organism: Himalopsyche tibetana (assembly GCA_030503985.1). Taxonomy (NCBI): domain Eukaryota; kingdom Metazoa; phylum Arthropoda; class Insecta; order Trichoptera; family Rhyacophilidae; genus Himalopsyche; species Himalopsyche tibetana. The sequence goes on along the minus strand of JAPJYX010000009.1, from coordinate 481,325 downwards.
TAGCGAGTTTGAGAATTATTCAATTCAAAGTTGAGATCAAAGACCGGGTGTTTGTGATGTCAATTCACATTATTTTCTCTCCTCCCATCCTTCTGATCCTTTAAAAACTGGGTGTAGTGATAGCGATTAGTCAACCACTAGTCCTGTTCTAGCTCTATCCTTCATTCTCTACTACTCACTTGAGCGACTGAGTAACAAATAGTTCTTGTAGAAAAAACTTCTGTTGAGATACCTCTATTAGGAGGCAATATGGTCCACATTGGGAGCTGATATGGATTTAAAAAAAAAAGATACAAGAGAAGTTGGATCAACAACAAAGTAACAGTATGGAATTGCAAGAAGCAACATAAAAAAATATCATTTACGTTTGTTTGTAAAGCTTTTTGATTGAGATAAAAGCGGCTATTTTTGACAAAAAACAATATTTGAATGATAACCATGAATGCCAACTGCAATACATATTATAGTTTCCACTATTGATAAGAAGGCATTATTTTCAACAAAACGTTTTTCTTTGCTCTACATACTTCCACAGTCTTTTTTTAAATAATCAGGGTTAATTTCTCCTGCAAGAATTTTCGACTGAGGGAAAATATATTCGATCATATTTTGTATTGCTTAAAAATGTCAGATGAATTAAAAAAAAGTGTTTTATATTTTGAAAAATAATGCTTCAAAGCAAATTTAATGATTCAATTAAGAGATTTGCTCATGTTTCGACCGTGAAAAAGAATGAGCATACTACTTTTCCCAAGAAAGATATTTAATGTATAATCATAATTATCATGTCTTCATTGAAAAGATAAAAGCAAAAATATTAATTTGAGTCGTAAAGGATATTAATCGATTCTCCTAAACAAAGTTCAAGATGAGGCAGCGGTGGGCTGCCAATATCAAAGCAATTCACGGTGTTTTGGGAAAGGAGTGATTTTTTTTATCACTGCTATTCAATTGTATGCAATACTTAAATAAGCAATCGATTGTTACTTAATAAATTAATAATATGTAACAGTACGCAATTTACCATAAAATTATCACTGTAAATGGCTATAATTGTACTACTGTGTATACTGAAGCTGTCGTAGATAATATATAAATCAGAAATTGCAGTTATATACTAATTTGATCTGAGAGTACTGTTGTTTTCTCTTAAATTAACAAGGGGCTAGCGCGTGCCCCTCCAAGCCCCCTCCAGCCCACCCCTGAGATGAGGCCTGAGTTATATAATTAACTTTGTTCACTTTGTTGATTCAAAAGAAATATGCACATATACAATTGATATTAAACAAAACATTTAAAATGAAGATAACGAGGCTTTGAAATATAATGTGTTTTATTGAACCAGTATTCTGGATTTTTGAAATCTCCTGTTTTGTGTGAATGTGACAGCAATAGTAACAATACTCTTAGTGAACCCAAAACATTAAACCACTGAACTACTTGAGCAAAACTTATTTAAGGTTACATTGCGGAAAAGCTTGAATAACACAAACAATGCAATGTACATATTATACACATAGTTAAATATCTTATTAAGTACGAATGATTTTGTTTAGTACGGTTATTAAATATTTTCAATATAAACGAAAGTATACTTAAATATTATTATTCTTTCCTGATTTTTGTTAATTTATTTGTAAATGTGCTATCACGCTAATTAAAATGATAATAAACGTATAAAATTAAAAATAGTCAAAGTTGTGCTGCTTCCGTAGTTTATATAATTTGATAGTGATTTACTTTTAAGCTTAACCTTTTCAATGTTATCTTATTTTATATTTGGCAGAGTACGTCACTGTATTTGGTTAAATACAATCATATTATGAAATTTCTAAAGAAATGTACTGCTGCTATTTAATCAATAATATTATTATCAAAGGAAATTAATTAATTAATTGATTTGGCATTTACTTGGTAGAACTCCATTTATAACAGATTAAAATAACAAAGTATTTTAGCTCTACAGTTTTTAATAATTTTATTCGTTAAGGAAATTAAGTTTATAGAATTTAATATTATCTTTTAATTTCAATTTACGGTACACAAAAGCAAATGATTACGTTCATTTTGTATTATGTATTGATTTTATAAACTTAACGGTAATTTACTCAGTTCAAATAATTTTTATATGGAAAACATAGATATCTTATTATAAAAAATCAACAGAGTCGTTAGAAGAGAGCTTTGAATCGAGGAAACGTCAACATTACTGTGATCTCATTTAAGATTTCGACTGAAGGTGCTTTGGTGGAATTTCAATATTAAATTTGAATCGTTCAAATTATGTACATTCACACAAGTTCTGTCACTAACGATCCGGGTTTCGCCTTTCGGCATCTACAGGCGTTCAAGTTCTCGGATGAACTTGAACTGACGCTTAGTAAATGAGTATATCGTGTTAAAATAGGAAATAAATGTATCACTAGGCTTAAAGCCATTGCTGACGAAAATGATTAACCCATCGAAATTCCTACAGATTTGAATGGTGGATAATTTTAAGAATTATAATTATTTTTGTTAGTCAAAGAAATTCTGATTCTGAAATACAAGATTCAGAGCATATTCTCTGGAATTGTCCGATTATGTCAGTAGAAAGAAGCATATTGTTTTTGTCATGTAGGAATAGTCGTGATGGTCCTATCGGGCATCCAGATCTAGTTTCGTCTTCAGAAAATTTCTGTCATTTCAAGAAATTTGCTACTTCTTTTGGAGAAAAAGTTTACCTTCCCTGTCCCTCACCATTCAATCCTTAATCACATCTGTCTCAAAATTAAAAGTTGTTTATTAGTCCCATTAACTATCATTCTTACTTATTATGATTTAATTGTTTTTACTTAATTATACCAATTCTTTGTATTTAATTAACCTTTATTAATATCTGTATATTTGTAATTATTATTTATTGTTGCCTTTGTAATTGTACCTAAATAAAATGTATCTTAACTGTATCATTGAGGAGATATCATCTTCGGTGTGAAAAAAAGTTTATCGAATAAAAAAAAAAAAAAGTCAAAGAAATTATCGGCAGGTATAGCTGCTCATTCAAAATTGGTGCGCATTTCAGTTGTGCTCTGTTTATCTCTAATATTTTTATATTTTCGTATTTGGGTGTAACATCTTAGCATTTAGCTTAACATTTACTCTATCAAACCATAAATTTTATGTCTTTTATTCTAATGAAAAAATAGATTAGCGATATAAGGCAAGGTTATGATTTTAAACACTTGATAAAAATTATGCATTATTTCAATCCAAAACATCACTGTAAGATAAAAAAGCGTTTCTTTTTTATTTACAATACTTGAAAACAAAGGCCGTCTTTTTTAGAGATTTAAAAGTCATTTTGTTCCATTTCACCCTCGTTAAACAATGGTAAGTCGGCGTCCCATAATGTCGCCGATAGAAAACCGCTGATGACATCGCCAAATAATAATTCTCCCATAAAACGCTTCGCCAAACTATCGAGTCGAATCGAATGGAGTCAAATAGAGTTGAGATGTGTAAGCGATTTGAATCGCGACCGCAGATGACGGAAGCGACACATTTGAAATTCAAAACGCATTCTGGACGTCAAATTAGATAATACTGCACCGGTACATTAAATTCTACATTCAGTAGTAGAGTGCAAACGTAACATTTACTTGGTAGGCTTGCAGATAGATTATCTAGGGATATATGACAGAACAACTCGAGGGAAAATACCTTACGAACGCTTTCAACTAAAATAATATATTAAACTTGAATTTAAAAAACTTTCAGCCTTGTCAAGTGAATATGAATACAAATGATCGTCAAGGTAAAGCTTTGTCACAATAGCCGATAAAAGTGGAATCGGCATAAAAAAAAGTATTGTCAAATACTATTGATAGTTATTGGAATCACGCTATCATCAAAACATGACACTGTGTGGAACTATGTAATTGTGCTGTTGATCAACTGATCATTTGATAATTCTCGTAATGGTCAAAACTGGTCCTGATAATTTATAATGAATTGACATTAGTCCAAATTTTAGGTTTCTGAATCTTTCATGAGACTTTTTGTTGAATTTTGTGTAAGACGCTTTTTTCGTCTATCTATTCCATAAGTTTTATCAATTAGAGCCGTGGTGTTGTCTTTAGACATCTTCAAGCATTCAATTTCACGAATCATGAATTTCACTCTATTAATATATAGATAAGGAATTCACATCCTCGTTCACATAGGAAATTGTTCCGTAAATATATGTAGTATTATTAAGCCAAACTTATATTAAAATTAGCTTATTTGTCGTATTAATTAGTGAAATGATAGCATACTAGAACAGGCATGCTGAAACCTTGGCCCGCAGACCACATGTGGCCCTATTGAAGATTTTGTGTGGCCCTTTCGAATTTTTCAAATTTCTATACATTTTGCATTTTTTATTGGTAAAATGCAAAATAGAAGACAAAGAATTTATCCTTAGATATATCCTTGAAGATAAATTTCTCAAATAAACGCAATTCACAGTGTGAATTGCTGCATTTGGTACCACATAATATTTTTATCAAAGTTAAAAATCGTGAAATCGAAGTGTCGAAACTGGTTGTCATGAAAATTTAACTAATCTACTGTGGTACGCGACGTCCGAATTACCGGTCAACATCAAAAAAATGACAAACAAAAAAAAATGTTAAAAAGATTCATAAATAATGAAATTATTTCGATTGTGTGTTTATCATTATTATAAAAAAATATCATATTATTATGAAGGCTCAAAATATTTATGTGACTCACCAGAGACACATGCATTATTTTATTTGGCCCACCAAGTGATTTCAGTTGCTAATCTTTGTACTAGAAGAAAGGAAAATGATACCAATAATTTTCACTATTTTTTAACCAAATTTAGAGTCAGAGTCGAATCGGAATCATGTTATAATTTAAGTTTGTAGACGGAATCGGAGACGAGCTTTACTTTTTATTTTTTAATGAATATACAACCCTGCAAAAACGTATCCAGGTTAATATGCGGTAAAACATTTGGAAACGTACGAAATTTAAATTATTGGAATGTGATAATTGTGAAAAACAAATGTGTACATTAAGAGAAAGTTACATTATTTCGTTAACTCATGTAATTACTATATGTGAGAGATCAGTCTTAAGAAAAAATATTAAGCCAAGAATTAATTGTCATTGATTTCATGAACTCGTTTTGAATACTGATTTTCTTCAACCACTTCACTAGGTGCAGATTTATTAGAGATTTACTCTGGATTGCTGCGGAACAGACCTGGCCGTATCTAGAATTAGATTAAGAGATAGGTTGGTATAAATTTACTATAATTTGATTATCAAATTTAGATATCGTTAGTATCAGCTTCTGTTGATCCACCGCTGAATCAACACCTCCCTAATCTCTCTCCAACATCTTTGACCGCATGCTTTGTTCTGGAACGTAGTCAGAATCAACCGAGCTTATTCTCATCACTTCTGAGGCCAAACGAGAGAAAACCTCCAATTTAAATTTGATTAAAAAAAATCAAAAAATACATTGTCCTACTGATACCTTAATTAAAAAAACTTAAAGCAGTTTATTTATTTGCTCAATATTGATGGTTAGCGTTATTTAAATATAAAGTTTCTTAAATTCATAGATATCGACGAGTTGAATAAAAATCAAACAGATGTTACTTTTTATGTAAAACAAAATTTCATTGACTGTGGAAATTTATGCTACCTACCTAGTCCTTTTAAAAAAATACCAGTGCAATAAACATTGAATATAATTAAAGTCTGGAAAGTCTTTGTTTTCAACATAAACTTAAGATTTCACTGACAATAACCTTTTTTATGCGAAAAAATATCTTTTACATACTATTTATGATTGCCACCGCTTTGATTTCTTTCGGATATCTCCACTGAATGTGAATTATTTAAACTATAATTTTATTTAAAAAAAAATGGGAAGATTTTATTCTTTTTTGATATTTTTTGACTAACGTCCTTTTTCCAATCAACTCAACAATTTCCCATGCTCATTTTATCAGTGAACAGAAAAGGGTGGACATATAAATTCTTTATGTTAAGTATATTTGCCCGGTCTGTGTAGCATATCTTTTTTCTGTGTTACATTTTAGTCAGTATGCAACGTTTCATATTTTATTTAGCTATGGTAAACGAAATATATGTGATAATAGATTTTCTATTTTGGATGAGTTACTGGTTTAAACCTAGTTTAAAGATTTAATTTTAAAAACATATTATATTAAACAGATTTTTACTAGACGAACTTCCGTTGAGCCTTTTTCCCGGAATATAAACTTTCGTTTATGGACTTTATCGATTTGTATTAATGTACAAACAGTTTTTTTTTATTTTAAATAAAAGTTATTTCTTTACCTAAATGGAATGGAAATAGCAGGTTTTTATAAAATTCCATTCAGAAGAAGTGCATCACAAATAAAAGTATCACTTTTAAGGTGTTCACTGTCAATACTTGGTAGAAATGTATTATAAAAAGAAAAACACAGTATTCTTTTGTGATTTATTTCCACTTTATTTAAAATGGTCAGAACCGGTAGCATTTTAGATCACTTTGTTAAAAATTTTCGAAATTATAATTTTGTTTGTAATTACCATCAGTCACCACATTAGCTTTATTAATCTTTGATGATTTTTTAATTATATGTTAGAGGTGTTTAACATTTTAATTTTTCGAATTATAGAATCACTTCTACTGTAATTTGTAAATTATTTTCAATGTCAATTGTTGTTTACACCTTTTTATTTCAATTTGTTTTTGTATAAATAGCACTGCTTAGTTATATATCAGATGAAAATGCTTGCCATGAGTGACACCGGTCCATACCTTTTTAAATAAATTGGAAATAAAATACAAAGTAATATTGTGTTTTTATTAAAATAAAAGTTTATTGAATGCTCGTCGAATGAAGCAATGAAAAACCATATAATATTATACAATACGATAGTCCAAATTAAAAATCTGTCCAACAAACATTCCGGGTACTTTTATGCCCTGCATGCTAAATCCCGTTGTGTTTGCCATACTGTGGTTTAGTTTATGTAAACTCGGTTACTCTGTCAGGTTGGCCACTCTATGACGTCGAATCATATCCGCACGAATTCGCCGTGCGTCAATCTGCATATTTTTGATTCGTGACAGTTGGTAGAATTATTGTAAAATAGCTGAACCATCATCATCAATTTAAATTTTCAAAATCTTATAAATCAGCTCCTTGAGTCATTTCAATAATTACGATGTACTTGACACATCCTTATCAACATAATATCCTAAATATATTCTTGCATTAAATATCGTGTGTTGTTTTTTCAAAAAATATAACACACTTTTGTACTTACTCCACATTTAATGAATATGATCAGGACCAGTTTTCACTCATAACGAGCATTTTCAACATTTTGTTTATACAAAATGTATGGAACTTTAAGTACCAGGACTGTTAGCGTCAAGGTTCTTCTAGTCTTCTTCATCCTTAATGTCTTCCTTTACCATCGTTGCAAACGGAAAGGAGTGATCGCTACAGAGATAACAAGTTCACTGGAACTATATGCACTATTTTGCAAATCACAAGAATACACATCAATATAATGCTATTAATACTGAACCAAGAAAAACTTTAAAGAATGTAAACAAAGTTGGGCTGGAGGGTCATGCACGAGCTCTTTGTCAGTTTATACAAAGGCCAGAGAGTATCTTGTTAATTTCAGAGAAAACAATATTCTCAGATCAAATTACTACATAACTAAAACTTTTATTTGATTTATATATTATTATTTATGAGTATACATAGTAGTACATTTTTAGTTACTTACATCGATAAGTTTACAGTATATTTCATAGTTTTACATATTATAAGTGTGTTAGGTAAAAATCTATTGTTTATTTAAGTAGACTCCAGCTTCAAAATAAAAAACGACTCCGACTTTGATTCCAAAGATTTTTTTCAATAATTTAATTTTAATATATATATGTATTCCATCAACCAAGCATGCAATGTCAACACTATAGACTATTGTGGTTTGAATACACATCATTTAATAAAAAATGCTTCGAGCCGTTCATTTTTTACGACTCCGACTCCGACTTTACAGCCTTGCTCAGAGTACCGATAAAAGCTCTGAAATTAAGCAAGTCCTTTGTTAAAGTATTGACAGCCTACCGCTTGGTGTAAACAAACAATTGCTTATATAAATATGAAAATAGTTTACAGATATATGTAGATACAAATTATAATGTATAAGTGACACTTAATTGCTTTTAATAAAAATATTTATTACCTTTATATTTTTGGTTAATTTATTGCTTTATATTTTCATTCTACTTTTATTTTGATTTAATAGAACGCTAATTAAAAAATAAAATATTCTCAAATCTTACAACTCTGACAAAAATTACTTATTGGTACTTAAACTTCACGACAAAAAAAACACGCTATTTTGATCGTATACAGAACTTTTCGAGATAAGAAACAATTGCTAGCATAAAATAAATATTGTTTTTTATATTAAAACTAGTACAAGCAGCAGTTCGGTATAAGGTTATCACAAATAAATTGATGTTTCAAACGTATTGCTAGCTATTATTGTAAAAAAAGTTGGTTGGTTGGACATAGTTTCAACTGAGGTTTTGAGCCAATTACCTTTGCACTGGATTTAAACAGTCTTAGAAACGGGCTTCGGGTCCATTTTCGTGGCATGAGTTTTTTTTATAAACTTACAGATTTTAATTCAACAAGCTTCAAGCATTGGGTACTGCTGAAATAGATTTAATAATTTACAAGTTTCCACTCAAGAACGTTGTATGTTTACTAAAACAATACTTTTATAATTACTGCACGTGCTTGTAACTATTTGGTCATTTTGTATAAATAAAGCACTAAATTATATTTTACGTAAAATCATTAAAATTTACACAAATGAAAGACGTGGGTACGTTTTTAAATTAAAATACTTCAATTAAGAACACAGTGAAATAATAATTATTCACAAAAGGTTTAATTCAGTAGTTTTAATGAATATTAATTTACAATAAATTATTTTCAAACAAAAAAAATCGCTGTAAAAAGTTCACACAAAAATAATTTATTTGTTTCCAGTCGAGGAAGAATATTTTATATTATTTCTTCCGTCGCTCGTTTCAAAAAAGTGTTCCAGAAACTCGCGCTAAGCACAATTTAGACGAAGTGTGAGAATTCGAACACAATGTCTTTCGCGACCAAGGCGAGTCTTCTCCCTAATGTTTGTGTAGCCCTAGCAATTATGATAACTATTAGTATTACAAATTGCTATCAATCGCGCCAAAATATCACCTTCAATTTGATTAAGATAATTGATCTTCTCGTCACTATTGATCAACTCGAGAATAAAACGCATCAATAAAATGTATTTCTCTATCCCAGATCTAAAATAATCAATAGTTGAAATCGACTTCGTTTTTTTGTAATTTAAACAGGCTAAGCTAACAAGCATTTATCTTTAAATATTTGACATGGTGCATATCGACTGTGGAAAGGAAAAAAAACGTCACCTACACTTTATCAAAACAGCTTTTTTCGATAATTACAATGAATACAACATGATACACGTTCTATCAAAAGAATGTAAGCTGCAAATGCCGAATAAGTATCTAAATTTAACTATTAAGTTTGAAAAAAGATGGGCCTGTGAAAATTGAAACCAAGAGAAATGATTAAAAAAAAGGTTTTTCCTAGACAACTTCTTAAACTAATATTAGATTTTGTCAATACCAGTTTAGAAGTCTCCGTGCACTTCAACGTTGTGTATATTTCATAATTTGTCTTTGGCCCAAAAACATCAAAAAACTTTTTTTGCGTCTCCTGTAAAATTTGTTAAGTGTAGGCTACGTCCTTTTTCCTTTCCACAGTCGATATTTAATTGCATATTACTGCTACATAAAATCATCCATCGACAACATCGTAAATTATCTTCCAACGATAATTTCTCGTTTCGTAAGAATGTTGTCTCTTCAAACACAAATCCGTGTAATCCATAGGCTGTGACCGTAGGCCACTCAAACGAATCGTAGAAGCAATAATGACAGATGAATAATAGGCGAGGTACCTCTGTTTTAGTTTACCAACCGAGGCGAGATTTAGTGGCCGGGCGAGGCTTGCGGGCTACTGGCCACTCGTCGACACTGTCCCAACTGACATCCGGGACATCTGACCCCGACTCCCATCAGCGTTGAGTGGGGCTACCCCGATGTTTGTGGAGACCCTTCTTCAAACTTGAAGAGTCCGTCTTGACCGCAACGTGTTTATTTCGGCTCACCCCTGGGACGGACTCAGGCACCCGATCTAGCTTAGAACAAACTCTCTCGTAAGCTTCAATATAAACGCATGTTGTATTTGGCTTAATGTTATTAAAACTCCGTAAAAGGTAATGGAAATATATATTTATTATGAGAGAAAAGTAAATATGGCATATGTTTAAATATTTTTTGATTGTGGTTTGAATTTAAAATAAGGTAAATGGATTTATAAGCCTTTAAAAGGTTTCGACAGTAATGAGAACACTTTAACCCTCTCAATAAAGCTGCTTAAATATTATAGATTATCTCACTACCGAGGTTATATTTGTATAAAACGAATCATACATCTCAGAGCGGAGTTGTTCATTATACATTTATGGCAGAAATTTTTGAAGTGCATCGTATATATTAGTAGTCGAAGTTGTTCAAATGTATTTATTTTATTAAATCATTATCAAAACTTTTTCAATCTAGTTTTAAAATTATGAATTTTCACGAATGTCAAAACAGTGTTAGAATTAATTAATATCGACATTATTAAAGCTGTACCAGTTAAAAGTATAAATATGACCCAATGGCCAATATTCTTAAATATTTTTAATTAATAATTTATCAAAGTATTTTAATTTAATAAATATTATTTTGTATAAAGTTGACAGCTGTTTCAGCTTACGTCCCCTTCAGAAATATGTTTAGACATAGATAATAATTACATTACGCTATAAAGTTAATGTAAGTTTACACATTGTTCTGATGAGAGCGTTTGCTGATATATCTATCAAATATATAAAGAGTAACATGCTTAGAATTTTATCTTAGTGATACATTTATTTCCTATTTATACACGATACACTCATTTACTAAACGTCAGTTCAAGTTTGAACGCCTGCAGATGCCGAAGGGTAAAACCCTGACCGTTAGTGACAAAACTTGTGTGAATGAAGATAATTTTAACGATTCAAATTTGAAGAACTTTAATATTTTTAGCTTTATTATGAATTCATCAAAACAAGTCGAAGTGTAAACAATTTTTTTTTAAACCATGTCCGCTCCCAATGTGGAGCATATGGACTCCTAATGGAGTTTATCTCAACAGAAGTGTTTCTACGAGAACTGATTGTTACTCAGTTGCTCAACCTCTCTTTTTCCAAAAAGAGTAGGGATAGAAGGCCAGGGCTAGGAAAGGATTAGTGGTAGGCTAATCGCTCTCGATACGCCCTGTTTATAGGATAGGATGGGTGAGAGGGGGGAATTCAAGACATTACATACATTCATGCCTTTGAACAGAAATCATAAATCAGTTGAAAAATCAATTTATAAAACTGTCCGTACTGGGATTTGAACCCAGGCCCTCTGTAACCGAAGCCAACAACGTTGACCACTCGACCACATAGGCAACAATTTTAACGATTCAAAAAGAAATTAAAAAAAAAACAGTAACCATTAAAATAATAAAATATTTTTTATTTCATTATTACATCTTGATACAAAATACAACTTTTTTTGCAGCATTTTTGTATTTGTATTTCGATAATAACCGCGAATTTGGCCCTGTTAAGCTTCGAGTGTTTTTGACAATATTACTGAGATGGACAGTAAGTAAACTGAGAAGTTCTCGCTGCTTGTTTGCCGATATCAGATGACGAATACTCCTAACTTTAAGTCCTTCGTTCCTTTACTCCTTTAACCAAATCGTAACCCATATTATTCAAATGTACTTTTACCTCTCATCTAATGTTTTAAGTCTACGTTCTTGTACAATTTGAACAGTGTAGTCTACAATTTATTTAATAAAGTATTACATGAAGTTATGTTTGTAAAACTGTAAATATGGTTTGTAAGCTAATATTAACAGCCCAAATTGCATTTTTATAATACATTTATTTGGCAAAAATTATTATCGTACCTTTATCAACTTTTTTAGATAGGAATATAAGAAAAAATAATTAGATTTAATTTAATATACATATAACGTCTGGCTACTCTCGGAATAAATATTTTGCTAATATGCTCAACAATTCAATATTATATCGACTGTGGAAAGGAAAAATGACGTAACCCACACATATCAAATTTCACAGGAGACGCTAAAAACGTGTTTTGATGATTTTGTGACATATGCAAATTACGAATTAAACACAACCTTGAAGTGCACGGAGACTTCTAAACTGGTGTTAAATTGACATAATCTAATAATAATTCAAGAATTTCTCTAGGAAAAACTTTTATTTCAGTCTTTTTTCATAGTTTAATTTTTTTACAAGGTCATCTTTTTCAAACTTAAAAGCTAAATTTAGATACTAATTCGGCATTTTCAGCTTCCATCCTTTTGATAGAATGTGTGTCAAGTTGTATACATTGTGATTATCGAAAAAAAGCTGTATTGGAAAATTGAGGGTTACGTCCTTTTTCCTTTCCACAGTCGATATCCAATCAATTTTTAACATTGTCTATATACAGTGTGCCGCCTGTGTGGTCGAGTTGTCAACGTCGTTGGCTTCGGTTACGGAGGTCACGAGTTCGAATCCCAGTACGGACAGTTTTATAAATTGATTTATCTGTTCGAAGGCATGGATGTATGTGGTGTCTTGAATTACCTCCTCCCACCCATCATATCCTATGAGCGGGGCGTATCGAGAGCGATTAACTAGCTACTAGTCCTGTCCTAGCCCTATTCTTCTATTCCTACTCTCTTTGGAAAAAGAGAGGTTGAGCAACTGAGTAACAAGCAGTTCTTGTAGAAACACTTCTGGTGAGATAAACTCCATTAGGAGTCCATATGCTCTACATTGGGAGCGGACATGGTTAAATTTTTTTATCTTTAAATGGTTCTTTACTTCACCCAAAATTGTGTGATGATTACGGCCGCTTTTTCTCATCACAGTAAATTTCATTTGATCATCATAAAAAAATATCTTGATCATTCGACAAAATTATAGATGCAGTGCAAAATTTTTTTTATTTTATGATCGTAGTCAAGTTGGTCATCGTGGTCGATTTCAGATGCGGTGCTCACGGACTCGAATCTCAGTACGGGATTAAGCGCACAAAATTAAAATGTTAAATTATAGTATCACTTTTACTGTAATTTGTAAGTTTTTTTCAATGTCAAATGTTGTTTACACCTTTTCATTTCCTTTCAATTTGTTTTTGTATTTCTTATCAGTTGACAATGCTCACAATGAGTGAAACCGGCTCTAACCTTTTAAAATAAAGTAGAATAAAATACAAATGAATATTGTGTTTTTATTAATATAAATATTAAAGCTTATACTAATTATAACGTCCTACCAATTTAACTTAAAGGTTTATTTTTTTATAACTTTTTTTGTCTAGTTAGTTATTTTCAGTTCAGCATAATCAATATTTTTTTTATTTGAGTCAAAAAAACATACCTTGTACCTCGTTATAAAGCTTCTGTTAAATGTTTTTATATGATACTAACCTGTCCCCATCAAGCTTTGCAATGCCACTCAAAGAAAGAAAGTGATTGAGAAAGAAGTTAATTGTGCTTATTGAAGTACATGTTTTCTTTTTTTGTCTGTTTGACGTTTGCTGCCGATTGTTTATGGTACGACACACACGCCACTTACTCTAAGTTAATTGCATTATAACCTTCACGCAAATGCAAGCATGCGTTGTCAAAAAGAACTGTATGGCATACATACAAAGATTGTTTTATATATATATAAGACCTACTGTAAGTTAATTTTACTACGCCTATAAACTTTCCGGAAGTGCAAGCAAAACTTTTGTCAAAGTTTTATTGCAATCGGATGAGCGGTGTGGCAACGCATTAAGTACGAACAAACAAACATTCATATTTGTATATATATATAATAAAAATAATAAAACATTTTTAGTACTTTTTCCACATAAAATTTATTAGATCAGGACCGGTTTCGCTCATCGCGAGCATTATCAACTGATAATTGATAATGCTCGCGATGAGCGAAACCGGTCCTGATCTAATAAATTTTATGTGGAAAAAGTACTAAAAATGTTTTATTATTTTTATTATAATGCCTTTCCACCAAGTATTGACAGTGAACACCTTAAAAGTGATATATATATAAGATATGAATAGCTGTCTCAGCGATTCGAGCTTTTATTTTTCTTTTTCAATCTATTGTATTTTTAAGGCAGAGCTTGTTTGTATTAATAAAATTAAGGAAGATCAAGAAATGAGTGAATTTTATTTAGCATCAACACAATTTTGTAAGTCTACAAAAATATAATACTATTAAAAAATTACACAACACAAGATTCGACAAAGTTACTAGTCAAGTGCTCAACTATAAACTATACGCTTAAGCGTAAATTTTATTTTTTCAACATGGTGAAATAGAACAGTAAGCCGATGACGTAAACGTTGAAAATAAATTTAAATAAGTTGTAATTAGTGTCTAGGGCTTAAGTGGTAATGCGTGGCCATATCAGACCATTCTCGTCCCTCTCTCTTGATGGTGGAAAACTGGCAGCAAGCAGCAACTGGCAACCCTCCTCTACCCTCTCTCCTCTCCCCATGACGGACTCGCAAACTAACTCTGGCATTTGCATAACTGGAAACAACTGAGCTCTTATTGCTTGTATGCTAATTTTGGGCAAAGCCTAGTCGGGCCAAAGTACCTGAACTGGCTAGCTACGGCCCTGACCAGTGGCGAGGGAATGCCACTTAAGATTTATACTCTTTTACGTTTTACGTACACCTTTATAAGCATCTACAGCAATAATGTCCGTGTTAGAGAGTACACCTGCTGAATATCTATATTTCGATTTTTCTCGATTCTGTACCATAAGGTATGACATAACGAGCATATTCCTAAAATAAAAAGGCAATGTTTTTTAATGACTCAAGAACAGTTAATTTTCTTTTAATTGCAATTTTACTATAAAACTAACAGTTTGAATTGTTGGGTTATAATGCAAAATTTACTGTTTCCAAAATGAGCGATATTGAGTTAGGTATGCAGATAAAGTAATTCAAGCATAAGGAATTGACTGATCATATTAGTTTTAATTTAAAATGTCTACAAGACTGTCGTTTTCAAATTGGAAATCATATTTTTATACAAATTTTATTTTGTTTGTTTTATTCGTTATAGTATTTGACTCTACTAAAAAGTTTGAGTTTTGAAAATAGTACGTTTTGCATTATAGCCCCACAATTGGTAATTTTCTTAAAGTTTATGTTTACTGTGGATTAAAAATCTTATTGAAGCCTTTTTCAATATAAATGTATCTGGGTAGATTTACCAGCTGCTTAAGACTCGTGTTTTAACAGCCTTTCAGATAAATACATATGTCTTGGACAGCTACAAACATTATTTTCACAATCATTTAACAACAAAAAGCGTTGATGTTATAATAACGAAAGGACATTTTTTGAAGACGGGCAAGAAAATGGCACTTCTTTGTATTTTTCACATACGCTACATATAAGCAGCCAAAAATTGTAATAATGCATTTTAAGTTAATATTTTATAGGATAGCCATAATGAAAAGGTTAATTTCCTGGTTAATAATAGTAATTTCATCACGTAGTACTGGGATTGACAATATAATAAAGAATGGGTAGAAACGATGAGATGATTCGTCAAACAGCAAACGAATTCTTTTTTTTTAACATAAGGTGACTATTGTATACTAATGAAAATTTTGACTGCTGATGAACTTTTTCTTAAATCTGTTTTAGTATAGCCGATTAGCAGATCAATCAAATTGTTAGCATGATTCAGAGTACTGATTACCTTCTCTTGTAATATCTAAATATAAAATGAGACCTATGTAAATCGCCCAAAATGGTTCAGCCATCGGGTATCTGACTTGACGTGCAATTATATTATAGAAATCTTTTGTAATTACTCTTCTTTAATTTAGAGCGCGTCATTTTATTTCATATTATTTACAAGAATGCATGCCTAGAGATTAACTTTAAATACTCGCGCTGGAAACTAAAAACATAGTTAACGTAGTCAATGGATATTAAAAAAAAGATAGTTTCTTAACTGATTCGGGACGTAACACCATAATTACGATTAACAATCAACAAAACAAAATAAAATTTGCTTAAATTTTATGTTGATATTAAAATCTGTTATCCTTTTCTACTACAGCTCAATCCCTTGTGTATTTATAAGCTAGATATGAATCATAAATTTGTGTTTTTTCACCCACATAAAATATAACATAGCTCATTTAGTTTGACTAATATGAACCCATACTTGGTCAATATAAAACACAAGTTTGTTACAGGACAAGCAGACCCTTGATAATTATATTATCGCAAACTGTTATCGATTGAACGATAAAAATAGACGCTTCCCTTTACGAAGACATCTACGCCAATGTTACCCCATACCTTAGTACCTTTCTACCCTTATCCTGATGGCCGGGTCAACCTAAATCTCTCCGACAAACTACCCTTTCCAATGCAATACTCGTATCGATGTAAATTCTATTTTAAAATCATCCTTACTAAATAATTGCTCTGGCATTTCCACTTTGATGGAATTTATAAGAACACTCTCAGTCTTACATTATTATCATCGTTCAATGGTTTGTAATTAATGCCATCGAATATTGTGTTGTGTTTATTAATTGACTTTAATTTCTCATGAATTGTTCAGCTTGTTTAGTATAATATAAATTAATTTCAATAGTATTCTTTACTTTTGAATGGCATACCGTTTTATTCAATATTTGAAAACCCCGTTAAAAATGAAAGCAACAACTGTTTCAGGTACACTATGATTTGCAAGAATACTGTAGTGAAAACCTTTTTATTTGCGAAGACATTTTTTTGTAGTATTAAAAAACTCAACGTTTTAGATAAAACAAGTGATCTGCTTTAAACTATCACACATGGTATATAGAAATATAAATAAATTTTAAAATAAATAAATTCTTCTAGTTTTTTCAATAAAATAAAATATTGACCAAGGTTGCTTGATAGAATTTCATCATCATATTTAAATATTTAAGATTTCAAGCACTTATTTTTTTGTCAGTTTTAGTTTATTTGTTCACTTGAATACATAACCTTTCTTAAAGGAAAAAAATTGATTGTAAGTAACAGAACTTAAAGAGAGTGCACAAAATTCGAACCGTTCAGTTTGATGATAATTTTATAGATATGAATTGTAATTAATTCTTTTGTTTTTATACATAATCATGTATTTCATTTATTTCTCTATCATCGCAATAACTTTCGCAAGCAAAATGGCCAAAACGTGACCCCGAGGCGAAGTTCTTAAAATATGTAATTCAATTCTTTTATGCAAACCTGATACTTGAACTTCTGTTGTATATTTATAATCCCTCCCAAATTTTCTCATTTCTTTCGAGATCTTAATAACAGCATCATCGAAAAAATAGAAATTTATCAAGAGAAAGGCTTTTTAGATTACATCCTGATAATAATTTAGAATACTTTTTTTTTTGATACTTTAATATGGTTTGAATATTTTTTTTCTTATTCGTTGACTATCTTTACATTTTTATTTAATGATAACTACAGCTCAAGACTTCTTCTTTTCCACTATTTTTTATGTCATAGCAAACCGTGTCATCATCCTTTACCTTCGCCTATAACAGTGGTTCTCAAGTGCGGCCACCAACAGTTTCATAGTCAATATTGATATTTTAAAAAAATGTGTTTTGCTTTTAAATAAATAAATACAAATATATTAAAATAATGTCTCTTATTGAATATAAACTTATAAGTTAATCCATTTTTTTAGTAAATTTAACTGCTATTTTTATTATAACTCAAAACAAAAATTTGGTGCGGCCACGAGACATTTCCATGAGACCGCTGATGTTTATAATGCGGCCACAGTGAAATTTCTGAACTACTGGTCTAGTATATGTTATAGATATCCAACAGAAGCCTTCAAAGATTGCTGTTTGGAGAGAGTTAAAAGAGAGAGGCAAATAATAGACTCCCTTTTCAAAATCACTGCATGTTTCTAAGATTTATCTTGAATCTTAAGCCGGGTTACATTATTTGTTGAATAACAATATATTTACCATAATGCACAAAAATATAACCACAGCTTAATTATTTGTTAATTATGGAAGCAGTGAAACGAAAATATATGATATTTTATTATTGAATTGAATGTGAGTGAACAGAATTTCGATGAACTTATACTGCAAAATATTTTGACGCAAAGCCGTGTAGTTTAACCACTACACCTAGTGCTTTCGTTGATATGAATTTCTAATGCATTAGCACGGTGTGTTCACTTACCGCCGTGCTAATTCAATATTCACAAAGGTATCTGAGTGCGACCACGTGGGCACGTGGAGGGCGCATAAACGTGGGGCGGGGTTTCGCGCGCCGCACGTGTCTCGACACTTTATTGGCAAAATTGCGCCGCAAGAATTTTCGTGAATGCATGAAAACTTAAATTTTCACACGTTTTCGATAAATGACGTCGAGGACGCCTTGCATTTATGCAATTTTCATTATGATATTAAAATCATTATTTTTACATATTGTCTGTAAATAAATTACAGTATATCTCACCATGATCCAGATTTGAATAATCATACTGAATGCATTTTTTTAACCCATTTCCGTTCCCAATGTGGAGCATATGGCCTCTTAATAGAGGTATCTCAACAGAAGTTTTTTTCTACGATAACTGTTTGTTACTCAATCGCTTAACCTCACATTTTTGTGTTTACAGTGAGTAACAGGGAGAGAAGGATAAGGCTAGAACAGGACTAGTGGTTAACTAATCGCTATTGCTACACCCAGTTATAAAAGGACCAAGAGGATGGGAGAAAAGGAAATAATGTGAATTGACATCACAAACACCCAGTCTTCGATCATAACTTTGAATTAAATAATTCTCAAATTCACTGTGATCTGACCGGGAATTGAGTCCAGACCTGCGTGGTCGGTAGAGCGAGCTCTAACCAACTGGGCCACAGCAGGCGACAACTGCAAATACTTAAACTAAATAAGTATTTTCAATGGTCATGCGTTTTTAGAGATTCTTAAAATTATATTATCATACATTTTTTGAAAAGTTTGATGACATGTTTCGATAAACTAATGAGCGAATGACTAAAAACGAAATTTAAAAACGCTTTTCATCAATATATATATATATATACCACTGACTTAAAGCAAGGGTATCCAACCTTTTTAGCCTGAGGGCCACACTGACTCTTCCACTTAGTCCGAAAGGCGAAGACCTAGCTGGCTCATCACACAAACATGATGTAGTTTTGAATACAGTAGTAGTAAATGTTATAAAAAAATCCATATTATTCTGAAAGTAAACTTGAAAATGACTTGTAATTATTTCGTTAGATATTTGTAAAATATGGTCGATAGCTATTTCTTTGTCAGCTTCTATTTCAAAGTTTTGCTTCATTATTTCAGTAACTCATATTTTTATATTAGAATCTATTTGGTGCATATATTGCTGCGCATTGTTTTAAATCTAATATTTAAAAAATAATGTTTGTTTGTTCGTACTCTATGGACTGCCAAGCCGCTGATCCGATTGCAATAAAACTTTGACAAACTTTTTGTTTGCACTTCTGGGAAGGTTATAAGGATAGTAAAATTTACTTACGGTAGGTCTTATAAATAAAAATCAATGATTGTATGTCTGCCATACCGTTAATGCAACTTGCGCGAAAGTTATAGGCGTAGTACAATTAAATTACAGTAGGTGGCGCGTGTGTCGTACCATATACAATCGGCATCAAACTTCAAACATCAAAGACAGAAAAAAAAGACATGAACTTCAATAAGCACAATTAAAACACACTGTTTTTCTTTGAGTGGCATTGCAACGCTTGCCGGGAACCGGCTAGTATATATAATAAATCTAAGCAGTTTAAAAATTTCACTACCATTAGCAATGAACAAAAAGTGTTTGGAAATTCATTGTGTATAAATAGAATGTTTGTTTTTAAGTATTTTCATGCCGATCGTAAAGTTTTATTATAAGCAATTAAATAAATTTCCAAGTATTTGCTTTGTAGTAGAAGACTATAGAAGTATTTTTATTATCCGTTCTGAAAGTTGCACAATGGCTGAATTTTTCAAAAAAATCTCAATTCGGTGGAAATATTAAAAAGTTTTCTGAAAAATCCGCAGGTCACTCGCGGTGTTTTCGTTACTTGCCAACCTAACAAGTGCACTCTCCGATTTCAAATTTTCAACCAACAAATTTAATTTACCATCTCGCTGCCACATCGTGAAAATATAAGTGTTTTATGGAAACAATTTTTTCAAGATTTGGTAACGTTATTACTTTCGAAACCCGAGACTGTTTTTAAAACATATAACATGGATATTTAATTATATTATTTTTGTGATGTTTTTTATTTAGATAGATCACGTAAAAAAATATACTCGAATCAGTAAGGCTAAATTCAATTCAATATCAATAATCAAATATTCATGTGGATATAACAATTTATTTAAGAATATTTTTTTAATGTAGACGCAAATCTGTTATTATTATCAGTTTAAAATTATATTAACTCTCTGAAGTGACTGTATAACTGTTTTTCCTATTGTATTCAATTCAATTTTGATGTGAGCATTTTGAGTGTTTCTGTGTACATTTTGAAGAACTTTGAAAAACTGTTCGTGCTTGGAATCGAACAAGCGAAAACCGCAACCGAAGTCGTCCATCACTCGACTCGACTACAATCCCGGATAAAACTTTATTCCCTTATTTTGTTAAATGACGAATTGGTATGTACTTCGAAAACAACACATTATTATCCCCTGGTGTATTAAAAATATTTTTTTATACTCATTCCCAAGTGTCACCACAAAATAGTATATCAATTTATCATTAATAGAGATGTTTTTATCGGCTTCTTCCAACTCAGATTGCTTCATTTATAAATATTTTTGTTTGTTTAAAAATATATTTTTCTCTCACTTTATTTTTCATAGTCTAGTCAAGTAGTAAAAGATTTTTTGCGATGTCACTCCAACTTGTTTTAAGCGTATAAAAGTTATAACTGCATCGCATTTGTTTAATTTCAATACAAGCTGTCACTACGAAACAATAATTACGGCTTAATTAACGGTTTGCTGTTTTTACAATATGTATAAAAAATACAAGGATTGAAATCACAGTTCTTATATTTTTGCTTCTAATATGCACATTAATAACGTAAAACTTGAAAAAGCGACAATGGACCTGGCATGTGCTGCGGATGCCTCAAGAAAACTTGAATTCTGTCTGTTTTTTTTACCAACTGGAGGAATCCCATCGTCGTGGAAGGTCACTGGCGACCATCCATATGATGATATCGGCCATGATGGTGGCCATATGCTCCGATTACGAAGCGTATATTGTTGAAAAAATTCATGTCAGATGTAAGTTTACTTTTCAGTGTAGATAGCAAACTTTCCTTTTTATATATGCATTGTATAATATGTGTTTATTTTTTATTAAAGGTAACTTTTTTGAGTTGATGCAAATGCTATTTACTGAAACAAACAATTATTTTCTAATGTATGGATATTCAAAAGTGAAAAAACCTTGAATAATATAAATAAAAGAATAACTCTTTATTTACCATAACGACGAAATTCAAGTTTTCTCCATTAATTAATTAGATTAATTTACGCGGGGACATTTATGCAGTACTCACCATTTTTTCAGCTGTATAATACGTCCTTCATCACTTTTAAGTCACTTAACCTAAAAAAGAAAACATTTTATATTAGTCGACCTGGCAGCGTTAAATTTAAATTGCTCTGTGGTCCAAAAAGGTAGGCGCTTATAACATATTCATTTTATATCAGCCAAGTACATTAAAGCATTCTAAATATTTATAACAGATATTAAGGAGAGGGACGGTTTTTGCGTACAGTATTTTTTTTTTGTGACATGCTGTATAAGTCGAAATAATAAATTTTAGCTTGATTCATTGAATTTATTAAAATTCACGGACAACACCAAATACTTTTCATACATATGTTTTGTTTGTTTATCAATTATTACTGTCGTGTCTCCAGTCACCACTATTTTTACCCTAAGAAAATTTGAGCGATGGGGTTAGAAAACGTCTTTAAGTTATCCAATGACTCTCTTTATATTTTGGTTTCAGGATAATATAATATCAGTCATTCTAAAAGTCGCCGTTTGTTGGGCCGTGGTACAGTGGCCAGCATCGTTGACTTCCGCAACGGATTTCACAGTCCTAGTACAAACAGCATTTTTTCAATCGGTTTATCTATTTCTGTTAAGTATAACCATTCCTCCTAACTTTTAAGCCCTTAAAACAGGTCGTAGTGAGAGCGTTAAGTTAACCGCTCGTCATGTCCTTGCCCTATCCTTCTTTCGCTAGTCTGTTTGAAAAGGGGACGTTGAGCAACTAAGTAACAATTTTTTTGCATAAAAACTTTTTTTAGATACCTCTATTATGAAACCATATGTTTCACATCGAGAGCAAATATGGATTTTAAAACGCACGTTTTTTGGGCAAATCGAAATCTTAGAAGCATTTTTTAGATTTGTATTTTCGGAGCGCATAAATTTATGTATAATACTTAAAATAATAAAACGCTATATAATGAAAACCTAGAGTGTGATTCTATCAGTGTGTAATATAACGATGACCCAATTAGTAACCTACATATGCAAATCCTTTTGAGAGAGGGGTGTTGATCTACATAAAATTCACTTTTATATAATGTTTCTTTTATTTCAAGAGATTCGTTTTATGCTGTGCAAATAAATAGTACCAAAATTAAGTTTTTAATCGTGATTGACGGGAGTTGAATCATGTCAATACAATTATTTCAATTCATGGATTTAGGTCAACAATTCTATGATCACCACCATTTAGTTTTCACATGAAATAATATTGTTTTCCTAGATTATGTGATATGCATTAATTATAGTTTGTAACAGTTTTTGATCTAATTTCTTTATGGGCTTGACAAAATAATGAATAGCCCAATCTCATTAATAATTATACTTTTTTTTTTAATTGCTTATTAGTTTATTTTTAAAAGCAATATTTGTTTTATGCATTAAGTAAGCTTGTTGCAATTTATTTAAAAAATATTATTGTTCCTTAATAAAAATATAAATTATCCATGTCTGCTCCCAATGTGAAGCATATGGCCGCCTAATGGAGGAATATCAAACGAAGTTTTTCTACGCGAACTGTTTGTTACTCAGTCGCTAAACCTCATTTTTTTCAAAGAGAGTAGGAATAGAAGGATAAGGCTAGAACAGCTTTGAATTGAATAATTCACTGTAATCTTACCGGGAATCAATCCCATTGTCGCCTGCTGTGGCTCAGTTGGTTGGAGTTTGCTCTACCGATCACGCAGTTCTGGGTAATAAACATAAACGCTCATAAATAAAATGCAAATTTCCTGGGAAAAATAAATGGAAAAACGGATGTACACCCTTAAAACATGAAAGGATTTCTTTTATTAACTTTGTATTGAAGACTGTGCCGAACACACTTTATGGATATGCGTTACATGAAAGAGAGTTATTTAAAATTGTGCGAAAGCTTACGGAAGCTTCAGTATGCATGTCAATCGTCATTGAAAGCTTCCTATTCCTTGCTATTATCCATTACCAGTAGCGTGCTACATTTATTAACGTAAGAAATTTTATCATGAATGATCACCAGCTTATAAGTTCAATGTGCATGTTCAATCTAACACCACATCCTGCTTTGCGTCTAGCGTCGTTAAGAAACTCAGGAAACTATCATTAAGCCTATTCACTTTATAAATATAGCATTTTATCACTTTGTCAAAAATTTCCCAAATTTTAATTATGTTTGTAATTACTTTCAGTCACCACTTGAAATTTATTAATCTTGGATGACTTTTTAACTATATGTTAGATGTGTTAAAGATTTTAATTTTGCGTTATTTTAGAATCACTTATAATGTTATTGGTTATTTCTTTTCAATGTCAATGTTTACACATTGTCATTTAAATTAATTTTTGTATTAATAGCATTGTTAAATTATATTTCTTATCAGTTAATAATGCTCGCAATGAGCGAAACTGGTTTTACCTATTAAATAAAGTGAAATAAAGTACAAAGGAATATTGTGTTTTTATTAATATGAATTCAAAATTACCAGCAGATAATTTGTTACAGTTTTCTGTAAAATACTTTGAAGACATATTGATTTTATTTATAACTTTTTTTTCTACATCAGAACCTAAAAAATACTAGTCTCAAATCCAGGTCCTTGGCATATTAGAACAGTTGTGTTCAAGAGTATTTTTTTTTGTAATCTATGTCCGCTCCAATATGGTCTTCTAATGGAGGTATCTCAAAAGAAGTTTTTCAACGAGAATTTTTTGTTACTCAGTCGTTAAAACTCTCTTTTTTCAAAGAGAGTAGTAGGAATAGGAAGATATCGCTAAGACAGGACTAGTGGTTTACTAATCGCTCTCACTATACTCACTAATCGTTATTAGGGATATTAAAGGACCGCAAAGGGCATATTCAGACACCACAAACGCCCATTCCTTCGAACAGAAATCAACAAATCGGTCGAAAAAATGCTTTTCGTACTGGAACATGAACCAGTGAGATCCGGGACGGAAGCCCACAACGCTTACCGCTGCGCCATAAGACCCGGCAGTGTTTAAGATTTGTCTTACAATTTACATTTTCATAAATCATTATTTACTTCCATTTTCTGGTAAATTTTTAAATCGCTTAGTTTTTTTAAAAAATATTATCGCCTAATACAGCATGTCTAATGGTAAATGATAAAACGTATACATCAAATATTAAAAACATACTTCATCATTTGAGAAGCGTTGTTTCAGTCTTTTGATAATACAATGCTAGCAATTTTCTCATGTAGGAAATTTATTTTAACTGTATAACAAATAATCATTTTCATTGGTCAATTAGCAAATATTTTTGTAGCACAATCAAAATCATCCGTTGTTGTTAAATGCACTCCTCTGTTTCGGGGTCACACACTCTTTCAAGTTTTTGTGGGCCGCAAAAGACTAGAACAGCTATAATGGCGGGAATAAATCCGCGTCTTTCGAAAACAATACAAAGTGGGAGAAATATCCCCCAGAGATGTAACTCTCTAAAATTTTCTTATAAACGGATGAAAAAGAAGAAGTGCGGGCGGCAGTCCCCACACCGCTTCCGGGGAATTTGAATAAAACGAAGCGAGAAACTTTTTCTTGCTATGTTGTTTGTATTAAAAAATGTGAGATGGCGCCGCAAACAGGGAAACACAACTCGTTTGGTTATGTTGGGAAATTTAATGCGAATTTTTGTTTTTTTCTCTGAAAAATAAATGGCGGTTCCCGCTGCCTGCGTTTCATAAAACATTATGTTAATATTCAACCGCTGTTTGTTTTTCCGAGCAAATAAATACTAGTAGCCTTTGGGCTCAGCTACGCCACTGTATGGGAGATTTCGCAATTAAGAAGCTAAAGCTTTGTAAAAATGCTAAACATTTAGCAGATAATAGCACTCATATTTAAATCTTAGACAGTCTTTTTATATTAAAAATATCTTTTATTTAAAGAATAATTAAGTTGTATTCCAAGATTTCTTTTCTTTTGGGAGGTACAACAGAATGTGTCATCATCATCAAAACAAACGAAACAATCTTCATTAAGTCCTTTAAAAACTCTCTTTATATCCGGAACGACAGTTTTCTTTACTAAGAGCAAATTGCTATCATCAGCAACTCCAAATAACTAGCGATCATTTTTTGCTAAAATTTCTGTCCCTCACATTATGTGAATTAAATAATCTAATATATAAAAATTATTGTTTGTTTGTTCGTACTTTAATTGTTGTCACAACGCTCATCCGATTGCAATAAAACTTTGACAAACTTTTTGCTTGCACTTCCGAAAAGGTTAAAGGGATAGTAAAATCATAAGTCAATAACTAAAATATTACATCAACGTGACTAAAAATTTTCAGATCAGATTCTATTTTTGTAATTTTCTTTTACATAAATAATTCTGTTTGAAGTTGTTAAGCATGTAGTTGCACGCCTCCGTTATGCTGAGTGCATCTTATGGTTAGTACCTGACGGTCATTCAGGACGACATTATCCAACCGGTTGGGAGAAGAAGCAAGCAAGATTGAGGCTGAGGCCAGCCAGTTTCAACGGCTCCCCATGACTACTGACAATCACTGACGTAACAGGACAATCGCTGAGTTTCAAACAAGATCAAACCACTTCACCCTCTATATCTAATACAAGTATCTATTCATTAAGTTTAGTATACGGATTTTTCATCACGCGCTGTTATTCGCTACCGTAAAACAACGCTGGTGAATGCATGAGTGGAACATACAACTCATACAGTCCGCATTGTGTTTGATATAGCTCCAGATACTTCGAAACGAATTTCAACGTCTTTCATAAAGATGCTGACTTCCGGGATATGTACAACGGTGTATTTGAAGCTATCGATTTTATCGATAATCTTTCCTGCGCTGGCCAGGGTCATAAAAAAATTGATTTCGCGTCACATTGGTTATAGTTTCGTTTATGTTCAGACCTATGCGACTTGAATCAGTTCCTAGCTCGTTACTTATCTTCTGAATGCCTTTTGAAAAGACTAGTGAAAATAGCAGCATCATCAATATATTAAAAGCAAGACAGCTTAAGTCAGAGAGCGACAGTTATACCGCTATCAGGTAAAATTGACCTCCAAAATATGAAGGAACGTTACAAACTGTCTTACTTCAGTTTTAACCGCGAATCATTCGGGAGCATAACCACCAATTATAAAGTAGCTTGCACTATTCTACTTCTACTATGAAAGGTTTTGATAGTGGAAACAATCTTTCATAGGATCGCATATGTATTTATTATCTTTCATAAAATAAATCGAAGGCGACCATCAAAAGAATACGAGAAGGCGTTTTATAGTAATTATTTGAACACACAAAGATTTTTCATCATAAAATCAATTATATATTTTTTTTGTAAAGCTTACAATGCAAATAATTTGTCAATCTATAATTTTCAGTTAGTTTACTTGAACTCACGATGATGCCAAAAAGCGGAGCACGGGTCATAAGTGGCAAAACATGAGACACTGTATAAAATTTGAATTAATAATTTTTCGTATGGACACATAATCGTAGGGATCGAAGAATCATTTTAATATCAAACTTGTAAAACAACGTTTAAAATGTAAATGTCCCTTACTATACATAATGTTAAAAATTATAAAGCTTTTCCATTACTATGAAAAAATATTCACATATAAAAACAGCATCCAAACGTTATCATTTTAAAATTTATTAAATACTATTTTAATACAATACATTTACAATAGTAATTATGTTTATTATAAAAAGTAAACGTATTGTTTTATATAATCAAGAATATTTTCATCTGGACTCCCAATTATTGCTTTTTTTAAGGTAGTATCAATATTATTTTTAAAAGTTTTAGTCTCTATAAAAAAATGTATCAGTAATCTTCTTTTGAGCGACTGAGTAACAAAAATTTCTTGTAGAAAATAAACTTGGAAGGCCAAATGCTCGACATTGGGAGCGAACAGGGATTTAAAAAAAATCTGTTTTTTTTTTAAACAGGACTATTTTTTTTCCAACAATAACTCATAGAAAAAATACCAAATACATATATCGGTAACCTTGGGCGACAGCATCATTAGAAAAAGACTATCTTAGTAAACTTGATGATAAATTTCGGAATATGTCACTATTTAGTTGTTGATCCAATCCTTGACAAAAAAGCAATATATTTTATATAAAAATTGTTGTTTTCATTTATTTTTCATAAGTTCATAGTATCGATGATGAGTTAAACCGGTTTTAATCGACGTAAAAATGGTAAAAAAAACAATAGTCTAATTTCTCTTTTTGAGAGAGTGTGGATATTAGGATAAGACTAGAAACAAATTAATAGTTAGTTAACCAATCTCTCTATGCTTTCTTTCTTTGAAATTTTAAGAGAGGGTAAAAATCTTGACATCACTGACATGATCATGCTTTTGAACGCGAGTTCATAAACCCAATAAAAACCCTCCATATTAATATTTGAACCTGTGAATTATGCAAACCAAAAGAACGACATTAACCATTTCAATACAGACCTGGCATAGTTTCCGTACACGTTCATTTATTTATAGTTTTAATAACCTTAATATTAATGCTTTGAGAATCCAATTTAATTGTAACACAGAGACATGCTTGTTGAGAAATACCGGAAATGATTTCACCTTACATGATCAATCGTTTCGCACATGTGTTACCTCACCACATGCGTCAATCGGCATTAAATTAAAGCACCCCGCCCCGAGCGCCCCTGTCAATAATTAATTAATAACCGTGAGCCTGCAACCCTGAGCTGTAAGCCCCTGCTGAGGGAAAGGACGCTGCGCGACCGCAAGACGAATGTGCTGGAGGTAGCGGCGAGAGGGAGCTCCGACATAGCACAGCGGCAGCTCGCCGGAAGGACGGAAGGATTCGCAGGAGAAGAAGCTATGTTGTTGGCATTCAGGGGTAACGTTACAATATACATATGATTTATGCTATTTTTGATTTTTCATAAACATTTTCAGAAATCTTCGCAAAGGACGTTTTTTCTTAGTTCAAAATAATATTGCAAAAACCGTCAGCCTCTCTTTGTTCTACGCCCCTGTTTTAGGATTTTTAAATATCGTGTTATACCATAACATCTAAAATATTGTAAGTAGGTAAGTAGAAAATATATTCAAAAACAAAAAATTCCATTCATATTCCACACTTATCTTTTAAGATCATTAAACCCTTTTTAACTGGTAAATTATTCATTGCTTTACGGCAGTGCTCCGCAACCAGTGTGTCGCGGCACACTGGTGTGCCGTGAGCCGGATACAAGTGTGCCGCGGTCAAATACACAATGAAAAAATGTTTTGACAAAGAACTTCGGGTTGTGCTGTCAAATATCGAGCCGAATATAAAACCTTTGTGTTCATTGAAAGAAGCGCAGATATCACATTAATTAGTTATTATTTTATAATAATTATTTAGATTGCATAAAAGTAAATATATTGTAGTTTTATGTATGTATACTTTTCAAATAAAAAACGAAAATTTATTGTAAAATTTGTGTATAAATTTAATACCTAAATATTTTTACTTTTGGTGTGCCGCGGAATTCTAGGAAGAATTTTGGTGTGTCGTATGTGAGAAAAGGTTGCGGAGCACTGCTTTACGGCATGGGTGTCCGACCGGTCGATCCCGAAAGTTTCCGTGAATTTCGAAAAAATATAGAATATACAAAAATTTAATTATTTTGTAAGCACATTACCTATCTAATGATATGTATTTCGCATTTAAAATAAACATTTCTATGTTTGAAGAAGGGAAAAAACCACGCTAAATAAAAATTTCTTATAAGAATCATGCTAGATAGAAGTCGATCGCAAGAAAACTTATGATTGAAAATACGATCCCAGAGCAAAAAAGTTTGGAGACCCTTGCTTTACGGCTATTAAAAAAACAATGTAAGACACATTAAGGTGTAACAAAGATTTTTCGGGTCCTATGGCGCAGCGGTTAGCGTTGTTGGCTTCCGTACCGGACCTCACGGGCTCGAGTCCCAGTTCAAGCAGCGATTTATCGACTTCTCATCGTAGGCGTGGGTGTTTGTGATGTCTTAAAAAAGTCACCTCCCAACCTTCGGAAACTTCTGTTAGGATACCTTCATTAGGAGGCCATATTCTCCAAATTAGGAGCGGACATGGATTAAAAAAAAGGAGTTGGTAAAAAAAAAATGAAAAGAATGTGACAGATTAAAAATAACAAAGTATTTTAGTTCTAAAAACTGTAGAACTAAAATACTTTGTTATTTTTAATCTGTTATAAATGGAGTTCTACCAAGTAAATGCCAAATCAATGAATAAATATAATGAAAAGAATGTGTAGATGATGACACTACGCCAGTAGTCGTCAACCTTTCTTCGTTATATTAATATTGTCTGCATTGAAGTATTATACATAAAAGGTAAGAAAACGAGACTAATCAATCTATAGGTAAATCAATCTATAGTTTAGTCTTTATGTATCAACATGTATCACAATCCGAACAGACGAGTCTCAGCCAGTATTTTGTAAATAATATTTATATTCCCGTGTTAACGTTTTGTAAAATATTTATCCGTTTTTCAGCGGTTCCAAGTGGGAAAATGTTGAGAAACACTAACGTAATGAACACATTCAATTTGCTTTGTGTTTGCAATCCCCGGCAAATATCTTCGTGACATATATCACGAGTCTTTCTATGTCGTTTATATTTCCACTTATTCTTCTTCTCGAGCACTAGTGATTGTGATCAGATATTGGGAAAACTTTCGGACTTCAAAATTCACTTCCCAATTGCAATAGCATTTTAAATTACCTGGTGAATATTCTTTGTTTCTTGTTTTAATTGTGCTCTGTTATTTGACATATTTTTTTATATTTTGAGAATTGAGAGATTTCGATTCAAAACCTTCTCAAAACCAAAATCTGATGGGAAAACGAAAATGGGATTTTTGGATTCGAGTACGTTTTGAGACTAAACACGTCTTTGTAAATACGTTTTCTCTATTTTTAGATAGGTCTTAAAATCGGAAATTTATTGATTGTGTAGATATTAAAATAGAGAACAAGTTGGCATCAAAAATTGAAAACAATCAAAAATGATCTTTATGTAGGTTTTGCAATTGAGATCTTCAATTTTTTCAATCTTTCTTTGCGTATATATAACTGTGCTGCCAGATGCGTAACGCAGTGGACAACATCGTTGGCTTCCATGGCGGACCTCGCGAACTCGAGTCTAAGTACGAACAGCATTTTTTAAGTCTTTTTTAGATTTCTGTTTGTGATGTCTTAAAATTAAACTAATCCCCCTGCACCACCAGTTACTAGAGAAGAGTTGAACCAGATCTTTAAAAATCGTAATGTTACTAAATCACCAGGCTTTGACATGATTGATGCTGAACTGTGCAAAAAAGCATGGGATATTGGACAAAATGAGTTCACATACCTTTATCAAAGTTGCTTAAAACAAGGTATTTTTCCTGATTGCTGGAAGTCTGGTATTCTAATCATCATTCCTAAGCGCTGTGAAAAACCACCAACCGACCCAAAAGCCTACCGTCCTTTAACCTTACTCCCAATCCTTGGTAAAGTTCTCGAAAAGGTTATATTTACTCGTCTTAATATGCACATTTCTTCAAACAAACCAATATCGTCAAATCAATTTGGATTTAGGTCAAAGATCTCGGTAGATGATGCTATCAATCATTTACTCGGTGTAGTAGCGTCCTCGTCTTCTAAATATATTTTGGCTATTTCCCTTGACATATCAGGAGCATTTGACAATGCATGGTGGCCAATGATTTTAACTGAACTGAAACTCAGAAAGATTCCACCTGATCTATTTAAAATTATTGTGAGCTATTTCTCAAAACGAGAGATAATCATTTCAGCCGGAAATTCTTTAATCCAAAGAAATATCACACGAGGTTGTCCTCAAGGATCGATTCTTGGACCACTTCTTTGGAATATTTTATTCGATGATCTGTTAGACCTCCCTCTCCCTCAAAATACGCACATACAAGCATACGCTGATGATGCATTAATGCTTATTCAAGGCAATAGTAAAAGCATTCTCGAACAGCTCTCAACTGACTGTTTAAAGCAAGTTGCTGCATGGGGAGAATACAACAAACTACAATTTGCACCCCATAAAACATGTAGTATAATGCTAAAAGGGAAACTGACGCGAAAACCAATAGTCAGGTTTAATACAATCACAGTTCCAGTTCAGAGAACCTTGAGAAACCTCGGCGTGATATTAGATGAAAAAATATCTTTCTTGGACCACGTGAAAACTGCTATAGCAAGTGCGAAGACAAGCTTCGAAAAGGCTGCACGTATGGCTAGGGTAAATTGGGGGCTAACATTCCCTACGTCTCGGCTTTATTACAAATCTATTTTCCTTGGTATTGCGTGTCATGCTGCAAGTTGTTGGGCATATAGATGTACCCAACGACAGGAAATATGTCAAATACTTCTTCGGGGACAACGGTTTCCCCTTCCGGCTATTTCCAAAGCTTACCGAACTTGCTCAACAGAATGTCTTCCTGTAATGTTAGGACTTACTCCATTGGATCTAGAGGTCCAAAGACGAGCTGCAATTCATCACCTTTTGCACGGGAAACCAGCGCAAATTGGTCGCACAACTCTTCACCCATTGGATTCACAGGATTTTTTAAAAGTAAAAGTGAAAAAACTCTGCTCACTAACCGTTTTAACTACTTGGCAAAGTCGATGGTCAAAGTCCCTTCGTGGTAGAATTACCTATTTATTTTTCCCAGATATTGCTTTTCGTCAGAATGCAACCTGGCTCTCTCCAGATCACTGGACACGGTGCATTTAATGCCAAGTTACATAAATTTAAAATCAAACTTAGCCCACACTGCCCTTGTGGTGACAGTAATCAAGATTCAGAACATATTCTCTGGAATTGCCCGATTATGTCAGTAAAAAGAAGCATATTGTTTTTGTCATGTAAAAATAATCGTGATGGTCCTATCGGGCATCCAGATCTAGTTTCGTCTTCAGAAAATTTCTGTCACTTCAAGAAATTTGCTACTTCTTTTGGAGAAAAAGTTTACCTTCCCTGTCCCTCACCATTCAATCCTTAATCACATCTGTCTCAAAATTAAAAGTTGTTTATTAGTCCCATTAACTATCATTCTTGCTTATTATTATTTAATTGTTTTTACTTGTAATCATACCAATTCTTTGCATTTAATTAACCTGTATTAATATCTATATAGATGTAATTATTATTTATTGTTGCCTTTTAAATTGTACCTAATGTATCTTAACTCTGTAATGTATCTTAACTGCATCATTGAGGAGATATCATCTTCGGTGTGATGCAGAAAAGAATAGAAAAAGTTTATCGAATTTAAAAAAAAAAAAAAAAAATCCCCCTGCACCTTTTCAATCTTAAAAAATTACACGTCAAAGCGAAAGCGATTAGTTATCCACGAAATAGAGAGGTTGAGCAACTGAGTAACCTCCATTAAATGGTTTTATTAAAAAGGTGTCCAATTAGTCTGTTGCTTGTTTTATTTTTTTGTTGAGTATCCCACCACCACCCGTTATGTGTATGCAGCCGCATTTTCACGGCCACCTCCCATAACACAATGCGATCAAGAAAAGAAAAGAATTTATTCCTCATATTATTAACCCGATACAGAGCTGCACGGGACATATCTTTTAACCATGCACTGTTTGGCTTAGAAGATAAAGATAGAAAGAAAAAAGAGAATGTGGCGTGTTCAGTCATTTAGTTTAAGATATCCATCGATAGGTATATTGGCAGTTCCTGCCTGCCGTTACCACGTGATGGAATTTGATCGAGCTTGTTGAAACTAGACTCATTACCGGATCTTCTTTTCTTAGTGTTAGTACAATTAAATCACAGATCTCTTTCTTCTTACTAACAATTAAGTTAAAAGTTGATGGTGCTAGTCCCAATTTTTGCTCTGACAATATGTTTTTTTTTCTTGAAAGATTGAAAGAAAAAAAGGAAGGGACTTGCTCAGCCATTTAGTTTAAGTATTCTGTGTATCCGTATGCTGAGAATCCGCCGTGGCGGAAGAGTTTAATCTACGTCGCGTTGAATTTAAATAGGAATCAAGAATATCCCGTTCCCCATTTGATGTTGCAAATTTATCGAATGCCTCAAAATTGGCCAAGCTTGAGATCAGATCAGCGTGATCTATTGGGCCTGTATGAGAACAGAACACAGCAAACAGCTCTGCACGTTTGGTATTCATCTCAGGGCAGTCCTGCAGTTCGGATTGTTTTATTTGTAATATAGTGCCTTCCCATCAAGAATTGACAATGATCACTTTTGTACATTGTTAAAATTACTAACCAATATCAAATTCTAACTAGCTGAAGTACAATAAAAGAATTTCATTTGTTGATCAACAGATCATTTAAATTAGTGCACATTTTTAACCTCTGCTTTTATATTCGCATAATCCTATTAAGAGGTTTAAGCCGTTTAGAGGGAAGACAAGAAGTAAAGACGCAGGGTTCAAATAGATTGTTTGCGGGATATTTGTGTTGGGTTCAGTATTCTTTTATCGGTCAAAAAGAATGTTTCTGCGGCTTAAAAATATTGCCATTGTGTAAGTTTTGTTGCGAAATAACTTCTTCGCGCGCGCTGTTCTTACGATTCAATTGAAATAACAAAACTTCAAGCTTTAAGCTTTCAAATCATTTCTTTAAATTATTAACGTTTATATGTCCATGGATAAGAAATATTATGATATCATTAACGGTGTCATTTGAAAAAAAGTGTGAAAGTGCCTGCTCTTCTTTGTGATATTTCAGTTTATACTTAATTAATTTAATTAAGTATATTACTTCATTTTATCGTAAATAAAAATAAATTCGAGCATTTCCAAAAATGACAATACGTCATTTTCACAATGAGAGTCAGGTTATGCGAATGCAGATCAGGAAAAACGTGAGAGCTCGGGAAAGAAAGGTGGCAATTTTCATAATACTTAAATGCGGGAAAATCAACTAAAAAGTCTTTAAATATGTATAAAACGTCTGATAAAGGTTATTTTAAACATTCTTATTAGGATTACCTTTCATTATGATACTATTTTCATTGTTTTCTGAAACCCGTTTAAAAACTGCCGTGTTTGCTTTACAGGACTATGTAAAAAGTCACTTTTGTTCTTAAATGTACAGCCTTATTTCTAAAATTTTAGTATCAGCTTTTTTTAACCATGTCCGCTCCCAATGGGGAGCATATGGACTCCTAGTGGATTTTATCCCAACAGAAGTGTTTCTACGAGAACTGCTTGTTACTCAGTTGCTCAACCTATATTTTTCCAAAGAGAGTAGGAATAGAAGTATAGGGCTAGGACAGTACTAGTGATTATCTAAACGCTCTCGATACGCCCCGTTCATAGGATAGGATAGGTGGCAGGGGGGAATTCAAGACATCACATACATCCATGCCTTCGAACAGAAAATCATAAATCGATTGAAAAATCAGTTTATAAAACTGTCCGTACTGGGATTTGAACCCGTGACCTCCGTAGCCGAAGCCAACGACGTTGACCACTCGACCACACAGGTGGCATATACTATCAGCATACACAATGATATATGTATCTAACTTATTTTTGACAAAAAAAAAATGGATGCTGCCATATTTGCTTTGAGAGCCATCGCGTAAAGTAAGTTTTTCACTGATTAAATTAATAATTCAAAGAATTTGGTAAGGGGGGGTTGGAAAAGAATGAAAAATCACGACTAACGTGAGATATTGTTTTTTCGCACATATCACATAACCAAGTAAAGGGTAAGTCCAATAATGTTTACAACTTGGAATACTTATTGATATATTTAATAACGTAGAGTTTATTGCTTCGAATGCTCCGCATTAGATAATTCGCCACACTGTTATTGTTATTTGAATTTATTTTTCCGGTCCAATCAATTGAGTTAAGTTTCCTCGCTAGTATGTATTATATCCGGGAGACAACAATAACTTTTGCCGCCCACAGCGATCCTACACTTCCGGCGGCCGCCCACTCCCCACCATCCCTTTTCGGGCCCAGCAACCCCCCGAAAACCCATGTTAACGCAATTTATCAAACAAGTTATAAATGTAACCACGCAACTTACCGTGCGATTAATTGTCAGGCCAAATGTGTTTCCCCGCAAACAATTCTGAGGCAGGGGCACAGATGCCAAGTTTGGTGACGCCTTAACTAAGTAAACGGAGTATGCAGCTCACTGGAAAAGTCACGGGGAGTTTGAAAATCTGCTACAGATTGCTTCGCTTATAATTTCACAAATTTTCTAATTCAACGAATACGGCTGACAAACAAAAATACACTTACTTGTTTAGTTTTTCTTTAACTACGCAAGTGTAATATACTAAAATTAATAGAAACGCAATTGGGTTATATTTAATTCGTCAAGGGATGGGACATATGGGTTGTTTTTATGCTTATTTGAAAACTTATATAGTCTTTCATAATCAATTTTCCATAGCTTGAGTTTAATAAAAGTAATAATGGATCACAACCCGATAAATACAGGTGTTTTTTTTTTAATATTTATACTGTGTTTTATAGTATAAATTCCAACTTTCTTTAAATTGAGACGTCATCACTGGAGATTACGAATGCTTGGCTTTTTTCATGTCCGGGGTCATAAAATTATCATTTCCCGGGAAATTCTCTCGTCGTTCGGTAGTCATTTTATGCATAAACATTGCTGATAACTCAAAATTCATGCAAACTTATTTTTCATTGAAATATTGCAAAAGATGACAATATTGTATTAAAAATGTTTATATAGCATTTATTACCTATCATTTATGGGATTTTTTTTGATTTTACTGATAAAACCATTTCTTTTGAAAAATAATTTATTGAATGAAAAAAATATGCTTCTACAAATCTATTTCTGTCAAAAACTAAATCGAACATTATTTTTATTTTATGAAACGACAATTTAAATACCACATCCTACATAATATTTAATTTTCAATATAGGAAAATGGTCGCTTTTTCAATGACGTGCTGCATTTTCATCGATTGAAGTTTAATTTGTGTAAATTAATGTCATTCGGATAAATCATATTCCCCGCGGGGCACCTGGCTTTCCGTGCGACAAAAGTGACATTTCTGAACGAACGCTCACATGGAATGAAATGAAGAAGTTATATTCCTCGCAGTCAGACATTTACAATTTTGTATGCAACGCCACGTGATATTTTCCAAAGAAACATTCTCTGAAAGCTTTGTATAAAATAACATATCTTATTTTAAAACGATGATATTATTTTTTTCTTATTTCCTTTTTTATATGTTCTTCTTTGTCACATAAATCTTAGAAAACCATCACGAAAAATAATAACTCGTTATTTCAACCCACAACGTTAAGTTTATTTTTTACATTTTTTTTCATTCAATTCGGATTTTCATTGTAATCGTATATTTTTTTCCCCCTGTTTTTCACAATCCCCATTCAAACTTTAAAACTATCTTTATCATTTCCTTTATTTATATATTGAAATTGTATTATTAAAAATAAGCCACTTGCTTATCAAAAAATGTTTATTTTTTTAATATTGACTTGCCTCTAAGAATTAACAATTACCATAATTTAAGATTTCGACTGAAGGTGCTTGGTGGAATTTCAATATTAAATTTTAATCGTTCAAACTATGTACATTCTCACAGATTTTGTCACTAACGATCCGGGTTTCGCCTTTCGGCATGCACTTGAATGCCTGAAGATGCCGAAAGGCGAAACCCGGGTCGTTAGTGACAAAATCTGTGAGAATGTACATAGTTTGAACGATTCAAATTTAACAATTAGCAATTTGAATGTGATATTCACCGTTTTGATATAGTTTTATAGCACGTTAACAATAAAATTAGAAGCCAAGGTGGAATAAATAAATATTGAATGTAAATGTTGAAAAAACATTTTCTTGATAAAACATTGTGCATATAAAATGACGACAGTATTTAATATACTGTGTGATATATTTTATAAAAATCAGATCACCTTAAATGTAAAGTATCGGAATAATAGGGTAGCAAAACTACAAAGTTATTAGAAAAAAAATTGTAAGCAAAGACTTAATAAGCAGCCATTTCAAAAATGAAAAGTTTAACACATCTGCCGGGAGTTCCAGACCCCTTCTTTTAGAGACTTATGTAGTTCTGACTGTAAAATTAGTCAGTGCCAATGGAAAATGTTCGTGTGACGTTTTTCGAGCTCGAGATAACCAAACGACTTACAGTGTCATATCTCTCGCATAATTAAACAACTTATAATCGTTTAAACAGAAAACACATACTGATTTAAAATCTAAGACACATTTTACTGTCATTTTATGCATAGTTATAGTATCCGCATTGTAGTCAAGTGGCATAAACAAACCAGGGAAAACTTTTTGTCGATGGATTTGACACAAATTTTGAAGAAATATGTTATTCCACTCGCTGTGAAACGATGTTTAAAAACTATTTTAAATGTTATAATCAATTAGATTAGCCACAGTAGCCGCTATACGTGAAAACAATTTGATTAGAACTAAAATTATCGGTAATTGATTATTTTCTCCCGCATTAAGTGTAACTCCTAGCTAAATATATAAAGCTTTGTTCAGCTATTTAAGTTTTAAAAAAATATTCTTTAAAAAATACATAAATATGTATCAAAAAAAATCTTAGGGTATTTTCGTAATAATAAAAACACAATATTCCTTTGTACTTTATTCCTCTTTATTAAAAATGTTAGGACCGGTTTCACTCATTGTGAGCATTGTCGACTTATTTCAACTTTTTTCATTATTTGTAAATTCAATCCATTTGTTAAACCGATTCTTCAATTTTATTGGAAAAAAACTTCACTAAAACAAAGAAAACAAATTAAATGGTCAGAATTTAAATCAATTTTTGGTCAGAATAAAAATATAAACGGTCAGAATAAAAATATTATACGGTCAGAATATTTAATAACAATTTTGGTTAGTAGGTTAGGTTAGGTTAGAGGATTTTTTTTAATTTCCTTTAAATTATGACTATTTATTTAGACTGATATATTATGACCATTCAATATAAATTCTGACCAGAAAATTACGAACCTAAAGCAAAGATAATAGACAGCTAGAATTGAATACTCCACAGCTAGAATTGGTACTAGACAGCTAGAATCAAGCATATCTACTAGACGAGCACAAGTCAATAAATAATCCACAATAGGAACAATAAAATTATCCAAAATTTATAAATCTGAACATTCATTTGGTTTCAATTTTCAATATTCTACGACACATTTAAAATTATTATTTTTCGGTAAACATTTTTCTTAAATTTTTTGTTACAAATGCTTTTTCACAAATTCAATACACACTAAGAAACTTTTCGCTCCTTCGCAGAAATGATTCATAAGAAAAACTTTCTTTACAACTTAGCAATCACTGAAAATACGAAAACGTCGACTTTATTAAATTTCCCAAATTCTGTTTTATGTAAACAAACAAGGCTTTATTTATATACGTATACAGTGAGTTGTTTCTTCTTATTATATGATTACCGCAAAGACTTTCGGATGTAAGGAACCAAATAAACTTTATCTGTTTTGTGAGAAATTCATGTGTAAAGAATATTTTCTGTAAATCCCTAGGTATTTCTATACTTTATGCAATATAAACATTTTGATTTCCCTCTCATGATTTATTTTTTGTTGGTATTAATTAAATATAAAAAGTTATCGCAGAATTCTTTATTGGTTTTCGTATTTATTAACTTCATGTACGACTCTTCGAGACGTGACCAATCTTGACCTTTTACATTTTTTTACTCTAGAACCTAGACGAACAAAGCTCTTGACTCTGTACATTTCAGTGTCCTCCTAGAAAAATTTAACTACTAAGTTAGCTTGCTTGTTACTATTATATTTAAATTACATTGTTTCGTTGATGCATCTGGTCGTTGAGCGAGGCTTTGAAACACTGATTCAGCGAGCTTTTTTTCCACGGTTCCGAATTGAAGCTGTTGGCAGTGTTATGTTGTACAA
The DNA here is from genome assembly GCA_030503985.1 of Himalopsyche tibetana. NCBI lineage: Eukaryota > Metazoa > Arthropoda > Insecta > Trichoptera > Rhyacophilidae > Himalopsyche > Himalopsyche tibetana. The sequence continues at coordinate 441,415 of JAPJYX010000009.1, read as the reverse complement.
AGTAAATATATATTCTTATGTTATTCCGCCAAGGTTTGACAGTTATCATATAAGCTTTTTTTTTGTTCCTATCAAAACAACATATTATAATGTTTCGTGCACGCAACACGCTTGTTGTTAATCTTTGCACGCCGTTCACTGGAAATCACTGATTAACTAACAGATATGGATTCAAAAAAAATGATTATCATAGCCCAATTGTTTTTTAACTTAATATTTATTTAAATTTGAATCGTTCAAATTATGTACATTCACACAAATTTTGTCAATAACGACCCGGGTTTCGCCTTTTGGCATCTTCAGGCGTTCAAGTGCACGGATGAACTTGAAATGACGCATAGTAAATGAATGTATCGTGTTTATATAATAAATACATGTATCATTAAGTTTCGATATCGTTTATATATCGAAAAAGATTAGCCTATGGGAATGCCCACAGATTTGAATGGTGAGTAGTTTTAAGAAATATATGTATTTTGTTTGTTGAAAAAGGTTTTATAATTATATTTATATTGGGTATAAAAGTGGAGAACCTGGCATATGGATCTGGTCATTTAAAATCGGAAGACTGTTCAATTGCGCTCTGTTTATTTCTTAAATTTCCTGGAAAAAGAGTTTATGAGCGTCTGTATTTGGGTGTAACATTTTTATCCATTGTTCCTGATTAAAAACGTGTCTTTCTGAAATTAAGTGATTAGAAAAAGTAGACGTGTTTTTTTTCAATCTAAAGGCTGCCATATGCTCTGATAATCTGGTATTCAAAATTTGAGTGAATGTACATAATTTGAACGATTCAAATTTAATAATGAAATTCCACCTAGCACCTTCAGTCGAAATCTTAAATAATATGTATTTGTTTTCCTATGGCAGAAAATGTTGTTAACTTCTGCTACGCAATCAAAATCAAATTTTGTTTTCACTTGAACGCCAGAATGCCTTGATATCGATTGAAATTCAAGGCATTTCGGCGCGTTTAAGTACAAGGTAAATATTTTATTACATCATTTAATACCTGCTCAATAAAACGAAGAGTAAAATCTTGATACTAATACCAGTGTTAAGATTAAACTAAAGCGCTGGATTAGTAGGAAGGAGCTAATAAAATTACATTTAATTGGAATACTTGCGATTATTATTATTAGCTTTTAAGCTCTGTTACAATATGCCTAACAAGGAAAATTCACAACTATTCACTTGCAGAATGAAAGCTTCTTAGCGCCTTTCAGGGTAAATACCATACTGCAATACAGTTACTTGTATATGTAGTGCTTAATACATTATTATAATTTGAAACCCAACCCACATCCTATTTACCAACGTAAATAATATTAAAGATGGAGAAATTTTCAATGAATGAAAAGAGAACTTGTTTCAGTTTGAAAAATATATTCTTCTATTATGAAAAGCATGGATGAACACTCTTTATAGCAGCATAAAAATTATCAGTTGCATGTTAAGAGAGTTTCCTCACGATTATAATACTGCTTCAGTTACGTGGAAACATTATGAAGAAAAAAATTCTCAATACGTAAAAGTTTAATGACAGACAACGCGGATGAGTGGTTACATCAAAAGACGAATAAACTTTTATCAGAAAGCAACTTCACACACAGGTTTCAAATCATAAAACAGTTCAAACTTCATCGCTTGTTTATTGTTTAAATGCGAAAGCAAAAATGTCGGTGTTGCATGAAGATAATGGTATCGGGGTGTAATTTGCAGTGGCGCAAGCTGAGCTGCTGTCTCTGCTTCAGCTCCGTTGACATTGCTTACGGTTAAAATTGAAGCCGGTGCAGATCCTAATAGATGAATGTGGAATTAGTGCAAAATTTACCAGGAGTGTTGTATTTCCTAATACTTTGATAAATTTTATATTTCAGTTTTTAAAACAATGATAAACAGCTGAAGCTCAAGTAAAAAACTAAATATGTTCAATATGTATCAACCCTCATGCGTTATTGACGTCCCATGATTTTTTATAACACAATAATAAGTTGAACAATTGAGGCGGTATCCTCATCTGCCTTATGAACAATTAGACGCTGACAGTATGTTAACATAAAACAACTGAAGCTCTGAGAGGTGATGTGAGCCAAGTGGTATTTTAGGAAAAAAATATTTAGATGCGCTACAATATTCTACATAATCTGATTTATAGTAAAAGTTAAGTAAAAGTCAAGTTGCATGAAACTTTTATTTTATATGATTTATTATTTGCCACCAATTGACTGAAGATGACGGGTTTTCGGCGTATATATTTGGACTAGCATAACGAGATCAGCTGAAAAGAAAGATATTCTCTTGGCAACACAATTCTGTATGTATATAGCTTTATTTCTAAGTAATGGTCAAATGCTGATAAGAATAACAAGACCTGCTGTTATCTTCGAAAAAACACACCAAAAAGAAAAAACGAATTAATCACTGTATTACTCATTTCTCTATTTATACTAAAGGTGCATATCTTCATATAAGATTCGTTTGTAAAATAAAGTTAGTTTAGATTTCTAATCTATATTTGAAGTGTTACGAGCAGTAAAATACCCGATTTAAAGTAAGTGGCTGTCGTAAGCTGACCTCATAAAAATCAAGTGACCATTAAACGTTATAAAGACGTGTAGTGATGATCGTGTTGTTTCGGTTTAACGGCGTGTTTTAGTCTTTTCTCAATATATCATTAAAAACATAAATCCATTATTTTGAACTGTATCCACTTAGTTAGGTAATATACTATTAAATCGATTCAAGATTAACTTTTCAAAAACAAATGACAGTATAACCTCGATTATCTGGACTAATTGGGGATGAAGATAGTCCTGATAATTAAAAATCCGGTTAATCGAAAAAATTATAATTTTCATGGAAACATCGTTACCTATGTACAATCAATTATATTCATAAATTCAATTATTAACTTTTGTTTAAAGATAGCTGTTCTTTTGAAACTTCCAAATCGCGAAAACTTTTAAGACATATTAGTTGTCTAGAGTAGTATTTCTCAACCTATTTGGGTCCGTGGCCTCTTTTGAGTGACAGTGAAAGGCAATCAGCTCAACCTAGATTTTTCTCCATTTTGGAATCTAAGATATTTGAATTCTTCAATAACCATTTCATAAGTGGAAAAATAACCTGTCATTATTTTATTTACATCACGTTATATAAACTCATGCGCCGTTGGGGCGTTTTTCTGTCGTGGCTTTGGTCATTTGTCTATCAACGATTAAACTGTGTTAAATTTACAAGCTTGACAGATCCCTCAAATCTCAAAACGTTCCAATTTGAAAGAGTGAAAACTAAAAATCTTCAATTTATGTAAATAATTTTTTATATTTAGAAATATGATATTTGATTGGAGTTACTTAAACATGCTTAGTTAAAATTGAATTTATTAAATACTCTGCTTTGGGCATGAGCCGTTTGCTCTTTAGAATTTCTAATTTCTCTGCATAATGCATTTTACGACGCACAGAATTATATGCCTTATAGATTGGAAGAAGAAAAATATTACAATAATATTAAATTATAATAAAGAAACTGAACAAATAAATATAATGCGATGCAGGTGAGGTTTTATACATTCATGTATATATATTTTTTAAAGACACAATGAAACTATATCGAATTTAGTTTATCGGACTTTTGTTAAATTTAGGTTAAGTGTGACAATCAAGGATTATTTTTAGAGCCTATGCTTTTATTTTTTTACTGGATAAGGGGAGTTTTAGACGTGTACCAAGTTATAGCATAAAAGAATATCAGAATCACAGAAAACGCTGAAAGTTTCATTGTTTTATAATTTACAATCATAACAAAAAAACATTTAATAAAGTGCGGCACTTTGTCCCGGCATTCTGACCACATTTGCGTAGGGAGTTAAGGAGGATGGCGAGAATGCTCTCTCCGGTACTTGTTCCTCGCAAGTTTTCTCATCTAACATTTCTTATATTTCTTCTTTTCAACTGACATAACTTACGAAACGACGGGTGAGGAAATGGAGAGAGGAAGTTTTTCTCGCACGCTTTTCAAGCCTATATCTTACTCTCAAGAATAACTCTGTATAAAATACAAAGAAACGATATTCTATACTGTGCGAATATTATATATTCAACACTAGTTCGTATACTCTGTGTAAAATAAAATGTGGAGATATATCTTATAATATTTTGAGCTGCTTAAAAACGTATAAAAATGAAACGATTTAAATATTATCACCATTTATCAATCGTGTTTTAGTTTATATTTAAAATAAATGAATTATTGCCGTTCGCTTACTTAAATGGCTGTTTTCTTTCATGCCTGTGTTTCAATTACTTATATGTCAATTTAAGGTCAAAATTAAACTTTCAATTTTTATTTATTCTATACATATCGACTGTGGAAAGGAAAAAGGGCGTAACCCACACATGTCAAATTTTACAGGAGGCCCAAAAACGTGTTTTGATGATTTTGGGTCATATGCAAATTATAAATATACACAACCTTGAAGTGTACGGAGACTTCTAAACTGGTGTTAAATTGACATCATCTATTATTCATTAAAGAAAGTGCCTAGGAAAACTTTTTTTTGAGTCTTTTTTCTTGGTTTCAATTTTCACAAGCTCGTCTTTTTGCAAACTATAAAGCTAAATTTAGATACTAATTCGGCATTTGCAGCTTACAATCTTTTGATATAACGTGTATCAAGTTTGATACATTGTGATTATCTAAAAAAAACTACCGGTTACGTTCTTTTTCCTTTCCACAGTCGATATGATTTTTAAATTCCTCTCAAACACTCTCTAACCAATGTAAAAAAAATGGTGCCGCAGTTTGAGAAATAGCTCAATCAACAGCCACAACAAGTTGAAATTGATTATTGCTTTTTTCCATTGGTTGTTATTAATTGTGCCACGTTTTCGTTACTTTAAGAAGTATCTTCAAAATAACTGAACCTTGGGATATTTATTTTAACAGTATACGTGGATACAAACATATTAATATATAATTTTACGTATTAAGTCGTTTCTTAACACTCTCTTGTTTTCATTCTAACTCTGAAGAAAGCTTTAGAGCACGGGTTCCCAATCTGGGGGTCGCGAATGGTTTTCAGGGGGGTCGCCAACTTTTTCTTGAATATGTTATACAAAATGTAATATGTTTGTATAGTCCTTTAAATTGACACACGGGTTCCCAACCTGGGGTCGCCAACTTTTTTCGATTTTGAACAACAAAATAACGAAAAAGTATAGCAAATCGAGAATTTCAAATTCCCTGGTGAGCTAAAAAAAAAAGGAGTTTTGGAGACAATCCAGGGAAAAATTATGGCAAATTGAGGATTTAAAATTTCTCGGGGGGGTCATAATAATCAAATTTTAATTCAACTAGACTAAGCAAATACGGCTGTGCTTATCGTGCTACAAGACAAAAACAATTAAGTTTTTGCACGATATATAGATAATTTCTTAAATGATTTTACCTTACATTAATTTAATTCATTTTGCAAAAAAAAACCTTTTTAAAAGTATTGTTTCACAATCACAAATTTTGCAAGCCCTTATTTTTGCAAATTTAAAAGTTTAATTAAGATACTTTTTCGGCATTTTCAGCTAATATCCTTTTGATAAAATGTGTATTAAGTTGTATACATTGTGATTATCGAATAAAAGCTGTTTTGAAAAAGGTGTGGGTTACGTCCTTTTTCCTTTCCACAGTCGATATATATTAAATCTTTATTATGTATGACAGAATAAATTTTTATTTCTTTTGCGTATCTGTCAATATGAGTTTTTTTGTGGTAGATATTTTTTTGCGAAGCTAAAACTTATCAATTACTTCCTCAATGTAGCTTTATTTATTTGTGCTGCGATAAATTTACATAAACGTATATTTGAATCAAAGAAATTTTAAATTACATCCAAAATATTCACGAAGCTTAAAAAATTTCACGTCATGGCACAGTAAATGAGAAAACGGGAAACAAATTAAAAGGACGAAAAAAAAATGAAAACATTCAATTCAATTGAATGTAGTTCAGCTGCAGTTTCAAGTATGTACGTCCATTGAAAATTTGAATCAAAAGATTCATCACCGAGTCAATCACCTACTCTTTTTGATTATGAATCCGAACATAATTTGAGTGGAGACTACACACACAAAAGAAGCAAGTACTTAACTTGTTACAAAACTATACCAAAGATTCGCCAAGAATTATAAAAGTAAATATTTTTTATCTTTTTATGTACACTTTGAAATAAATTGAATTAAAATTTGAATAATCTCCTGGACATTTTTAATGAGCAAACTTATATCGACTATGGAAAGGAAAAAGGACGTAACCCACATTTTATTACAATGTATCAAACTTGATACACGTTCTATCAAAAGGATGTAAGCTGCAAATGCCGAATTAGTATCTAAATTTAGCTTTTAAGCTTGAAAAAAGATGAGCTTTTGAAAATTGAAACCAAGAAAAAAGAATTTTTACCAGACAATTTTAACAATTAATATTAGATTATGTCACTTAAACAACAGTTTAAAAGTCTCCGTGCACTTCCAGGTTGTGTATATTTCATAATTTGCATATAGCTCAAAATCATCAAAACACGTTTTTTGTGCCTCCTGTAAAATTTGCTATGTGCGGGTTGCGTCCTTTTTCCTTTCCACAGTTGATATCAATCTATCACCTTTACTCAGACCATTTTGGAAAGTTACTGCAATTTTAAATACATCAAGACAATTCTTATTTACGTTTATTCCCACTAAATAAAAACCAGATTAACTTTCACTTCAGGATATACTTGAAATCAATTTTCCAAATTTGTTAATTAATTATCTCAATATAAATTAAGATGTTAGAAAGAAAGAGTAGATGTATTGTGTACTTTTACTATGTTACTATATATAGATAAGTAAATACACGTTTAGACATACGTTGTTCTGATAAGGACGTCAAGCCGAAATAGCTGTAAACAATCAACAAAGAAAATTGTAGAGCCAAAATACGTTGTTATTTTTTCACCGTGTTATCGTGGAGTTCTACCAAATATAAAGACCAATTCAATTAGTATTATGAACTTCAATTACACAGGAACATCATGAACATGTTCAAAGTGTTCGTATTAAACAAGAGTTTTTGTATTTAAGTCGTATTTTCTGATATTTTATGAAATGACGTAGCAATTTTATCCCTGCTTAAAATGATAATTGATATGTTTGATGAGCGTTTGAAGGATTTCGAAAGTCTTTTTTTATATCTTTAATATTATATTGTTATCCGAAAAAAGATGATGAGCTGGATCAAAGGCTGTGCTAGAAAAAATAAATGTGTTTGAAAAAGGCTGAAGGCTTTTTGATCGGACGTAATGAAAATTTTGATTGATGAGGTTATTTGAAAAGACCTTAAACGTTTATTTTAAACACCTTGGCTTTTGAAACCATACCAACATTCATTAAAAAACTGTATTTTTTTCTGAATTGATTGCTCGTTATGAACACCACGTAACTTTTTATTTACAATTTCAGTATTCGAATTAGAGTATTTATTATGTGTAAAATTGAATTGGAAGATTTAATACGATGAAAACAGTAATTTTAAATACAGTATATAATATACTTAATAAAAACACAATATTCTTTTGTCAACTGTCATCAGTTGACAATGCTCGCAATGAGCGAAACCGGTCCTGACCTAATAAACAAAGTGGAATAAAGTACAAAGGAATATTGTGCTTTTATTAATATAATGCCTTTCCACCAAGTGTTGACAGTGAACACCCTAAAAGTGATATAATATACTGTAATGTATGTAGTTGAATAAAACAAAATTTTATAAGAAAGAATTTTCAAATCACTTTATTTTAGCTGATATACTCTTCTATATTCCATAAAGGTTAAAGGTTAAAAATGTGCGAAAGTCGAAAGATCTGGTTACCATTTTTCGCTTCGGCTGATAAGTCCTGTTTTGTTGTTAGAAATGGCGTGAAATGAAGAGTTGAAAATACATAACGACATTAATACACGAATTCATATTTTAAATTTAAAAAGGAAAGAAATTTTCACAACTAATCTGGGACGAAGATCTTATTATTATTACAACAGTAAATTTCCGTTTTATTTCTTAACACTACAAAAAAATTCTTGCAACAATATTATTTGAGGATCTAAAGTTTCTGGAAATAAAGTCGCCTTGTGCCATTAAGGCTTTGTGAAAGCGAGTTATATTTCTTTCAAGTATTTCGTTTTTTATTTCATAATAAATTATTTTATATGAAGTTGTTTTACACCGTTTGATAAGATATCTGAAACAAAGAATTAAAAATATATACATTATTATTTTAAGGCTATTAATATTAGTGGCTTTAATATCAAAATATTTATCAATATAATGAGCCCGTGAACGGTGAAATAAGCCATGCGGTATTTTAATAAAAAATAGTTGGATACGTTAATATTATACATTTCTTAATATATCGTAAAAATGAAATGTGCTCAGCGTATCCTGCTGTGGCTCAATTGGTTAGAGCTTGAGTTTGAATCCTGGCAAGATCACAGTGAATTTGAGAATCATTCAATTCAAAGTTGTGATCGAAGACTAGGTGTTTGCGATGTCAATTCATATTATTTTCCTCTTCTCCCATCTTTCTGATCTTTGAATAACTGGGTGTAGCAATAGCGATTAGTCAACCACTAGTTCTGAAATACAAACTGGAATAGTGTTACTTCCCTAAAATAAAAAAATTCAATCCACCTAAACACCAAGTAAAGTCGTGATTGCACTTAAAAGACGAATAGAAAGGTTTTACCCTTTTACTTCTTGGCTCACTTCATCTTTTCAGAGTTCAATAATATAACTCTTAATGAAATAAATTTGTTGATATTATTAATACCTTTTATACTAAACTACTACCGGGAAAATGCTAAATTAGTCAGAAAAATTA